>CAWUFW010001409.1:0-2860056 GCA_963921515.1 Calotriton arnoldi
CCCACTACTACCACCCTCACCCAGGGGGCTGGATGCCTACCACTACTACCACCCTTAGCCAGGGGGGCAGGATGCCTACCACTACTACCACCCTCACCCAGGGGGGGCAGGATGCCTACCACTACTACCACCCTTAGCCAGGGTGGCAGGATGCCTACCACTACTACCACCCTTAGCCAGGGGGGCAGGATGCCTACCACTACTACCACCCTCACCCAGGGGGGGCAGGATGCCCACCACTACTACCACCCTTAGCCAGGGGGGCTGGATGCCTACCACTACTACCACCCTTAGCCAGGGTGGCAGGATGCCCACCACTACTACCACCCTCACCCAGGGGGGCTGGATGCCTACCACTACTACCACCCTTAGCCAGGGGTGGCAGGATGCCTACCACTACTACCACCCTTAGCCAGGGTGGCAGGATGCCCTACCACTACTACCACCCTTAGCCAGGGGGCAGGATGCCTACCACTACTACCACCCTTAGCCAGGGGGCAGGATGCCCACCACTACTACCACCCTCACCCAGGGGGGCTGGATGCCTACCACTACTACCACCCTTAGCCAGGGGCGGCTGGATGCCTACCACTACTACCACCCTTAGCCAGGGGGCAGGATGCCTACCACTACTACCACCCTTAGCCAGGGGGCAGGATGCCCACCACTACTACCACCCTTAGCCAGGGGGGCTGGATGCCTACCACTACTACCACCCTTAGCCAGGGGGGCTGGATGCCTACCACTACTACCACCCCCACTCATAGGATGGACAATGCATGACACAACAAGCACACCACAACCTAGGGAATGCAAGATTAAGACATCCCCCACCACCATGACAAGCGTGTGTAGGCTGTGTCAAATGCCTACAACACCGAACATGACTTTCAACATACAATGTGACCCCCTAGCACATGTGCCACACATATATGTGTGTGGCACCCACAATGCTAAGCAGCCCATGACCATTGTGGCAATGGGGCCTAAACCCCCATCATCACAGTGACCAAAAGGTAAGTGTGGGGTCCATAGCTGAAGCACATTTTGACCATTGTGGCAATGGGGTCCAAACCCCCATCATCACAGTGACCAAAAGGCAAGTGTGGGGTCCATAGCTGAAGCACATTTTGACCATTGTGGCAATGGGGTCCAAACCCCCATCATCACAGTGACCAAAAGGCAAGTGTGGGGTCCATAGCTGAAGCACATTTTGACCATTGTGGCAATGGGGTCTACACCCTCATCATCACAGTGACCAAAAGGTAATTGTTGACAAAGAAAGAGCTGCAACTGCCAAACTGCATGGATCATTCCTGCTCACAGAACCAAAAACTCATCTGTGGCAAAGTAGTGTATGTGTCCCATTGCAACATAAATTGGGGGAGCCAAATACTGCAGTGCAAATGAAACATTCCTTTGGCCATGTGCAGACAAACAACACCCATGGGGGCTGAGACCGTCAACAGTCATCAATGACACAATGACAGAAGTGACCATCAGAATGCAGAACCACATATTTGCACCAATGGGCACACAAATGCAGATACCCTGTGGAGACAGCAGATGTGAGGTGAACAGATACCATACCATGGCAGCAATGGGACACACAAACCATGATCACTGTGCTGACCGATGACCTAGGAGTCCCAGGGACAGCAGGGGAAACACACCAAACAACATACAGCCAATGGCACACCCAAGATATGCCAATGCAGTGGTGCAGATGCACAAACACAAACAGGCAGACCAACACTGTCATCATACACAGCAGGTGAGGGGTGGGGGTGCCAGTGTCCCCAGGCAACCACACAACACATGAGGAGAGCTGAATACCAATCATACAGATGTGCATACACTGCCACACTAAGGTAACTCATGGATCCAAATCCCCTATGTGGGCAAGCAGGCATTGTCAGGTGAGAGGGAGCACAAAACACACATGTCACACAGGCACGTAGGAACAACAACTGACACAGCAAGTCACAGACACACCACAGCACCACCCCCAGGGCCCCCACAATGTGGTGACCCTGGGCTGAATAAAAATACCACTGTGATGACAAAGCTAAATGTCGTTCACACTATGAACCACAGTCAGGTGTCCTGAGCAACAAACTACCATCACACCTACACAAGCACAAATCAATCAGCATGGCCAGTAAGCCAAGGCCAACATGGAGGCAGGGGCCTAGCCGGGCAACAACTCTCATCTGCACACACTCAACACCACACCCCTCGACCTCCAACAATGTGCAGCAGTGAAGTACACATGCACTGGTGACATTGCACATGCACCCATGACTATTCCAGGGTGGTGGGTGGGAACCAAGGTGTAGAAACACATCACACATGGACACTCAACAAGACTCCTGAATGTCTGACACACTGCACACTACGCTGTACATGGACATGACGGCAATACCACACCGACCAATGGGATCCCAGCCACAGTCACACACCAATGAAGAAGCCAAGGTCACCCACAAAGAACACACATAGACAACAACCAACATTGCAGCTCTGGACCCTGAGGAGTGCCAGCAGTCACACACACAACGTGTCACAATCACTGAAAGATAACACAAACTGGAAATCACATGACAGGGGCAAACAACAAGTGCCAAGGGAAACCTGACTGTGACCCATCTGCGTCTGCACACAAACTCTGCCCTGACAGCAAACACACCTATGGGTGACACCCTGATGACCAGTAATGTGCCATGCACCCACATCACAGAGAACACAGGGAGAAGACTTTGGGGGAACATAGCTCAAGTCAGCAAGCATCACAAACAGGTACAACACTAGGGATCACAGCATGCGCAGATGAATGGAAGTGAACACACAGACATGCACATACAACACACACCTTGGGTGCAGGCAATGTCACACGTGTACACACTGCCATGAGGGGACTCCACTCCTGTGTGAGGAAAGCTGTGCCATATGTTGCCTCAGTAGGGCCCCATCATGTCAGCTGAGCACTTGGTCACACAATCAACAATTAGCACCAAATGAGGGCTCCCATCACATCAGCCTGGTCATGGATGTGCCAACGGAATCATCAGCACAGATCCAACACACTTGTATAGCAATGTTGCACTGACTACACGGATGAGTCCCTCCCCATTGATGCCCAAACCTGCATGTCCACTGGAGATGGCAACACGGTCAGGGAAGTAGACAAATGCAACGATGGCAGGCACAACAGATGTGCAGGGGTGGAAGCCACAGATATGAAATTGCCAATGTAAGTAGGAAACCCATTGCCAAATACTGAACACATGACACCCTCAGATGCTGCTATTGATGACATGGATACACCACATGATAGGACACATTCCCCCTGGACCACATGGGTTCCTGCACAGTAACACTTCATAATCATGAGACCAGATATCACCATCACTGCAGCAAGGGCATGGTTAGCTGCACCAACAACATGTACATCTGAAGCATGAGCACTAGAGAAAAGAAAGTTGCTTTATTCAGCATATGTGTTGAGGCCAAGCGAAGTCCTGAAAAAAGAGCAAAGGCCAATGGCCAGTCCATTGTCAAAGTTCAAACAGGGTGACACTGGCAGATGTCACCCTACGCATGCCTGCACAATACCAGGGACAATCCACTAGGAGGGGCAACCGGGGGGCAGGCCAGGCACCGCAGGGACAGGATCAGGGCTCACCAGGGGAGTCAGGGAAGGGGTGGTGGGTGCAGGAGAGCCACTGACAACTGCAGTGGAGGTGTCTGACATGGTGTGTGCCGGCACAACTGGGGGGCATGACACAGATGTCGTGGGTGCCGGCACAACTGCAGTGGACCCTGCAGATGGGGTGGACAGGTCCGCCACTGCAGTGCCCAAGTCAGACAGGGCGGTAGTGGACTCCACTGCAGTGCCTACCTCCAGGGGAGGAGAATGGGGAACAGGCAAGGTGGGTTGGACAGAGGGGGGGACACCCTCACCACATCAGTGGCACAGACAAGCGCAGCGGGGTGTGGTGCTGGGAGAGCAAGTGGCAGGGGGAGAAGGCCGGAGCATCTTGGGGATGGTATATCTGTGGGTGGGGGAACCTGGGGCAGGGTGTGGTGGGGGCACCTGTGCAGTGGGGGCCTGAGGGATGGAGGACGGAGACCTTGTGCCTGAGCTGCAGGGTGGTGGCGGGGTCTTGCTCTTAGCACTCCGGGGGGACTTGCGGGTGGGGGCCTCAGTCCGTCTGCGCCTGGGGAGGGTGTCCGGGGGCGAGGGCACTCTGCTCCGTGTGGGTGGGCTTCCTCTTCCCCCGGGATGCTGGAGCAGCTTCATCGGTGGGGAAGAGGCCGAGGTCACAGAGGAAGAGCTGCTGTGACTTTGGGGTTGCAGGTGAGGCAAGGGAGGGTGCTTTGGAGGGAGAGGGAACTGAGGACTGCGCAGTGCATGTGGATGCGTGTGTGTGTTCCAGGGCCCCATCCCCTGTGAGTCTGGCTTCAGTCCCCTGAATGTGCGTGCGTGTGCGTTTTGTCATTGGCGTGTGTGTCAGTGTGCTGGATGTGTGTGTGCTGGTGTGTGCCTGTGCCAGTGTGTGTGTGCCTGGGATGGGTAAGGTGCTGGGGAGTGTGGATGGAGCAGAGGCAGGAGGGGTGAGGGACCGTTTGAGGAGGGACACTGCTGCCGTCAGGGAGGAGTCCATGGACCTATTGCCCCTCTGTAGGTCAGACATGCCCGATGAGATGCCCTCCATGAACGACACCAGCTGAGTCAACAGCGCGGTGTGCGCATGGAGGACACTCAGCATGGCTGTCTGCCCTACATGGAGCTGGCGAAGGAGGTACACAGACTCCTCACTCAGGGCAGCAGGGGACACAGGGGCAGGGGGTGCGGTGCCTGGCCCAAAGGAGACACGCTCCCGGACATGGGAGCCTCCACGGACCTGGGGAATGGGAGCCGATGGGAGGGCGGTGGTGGTGCTGGTGGTGGCGGGGACAGCAACACTAGCTGGGGTGTGGTGGCTGCTGACACCCGCCTCCACAAGGGAGTCATCCTCCGAGTTGCTCTGGTCCTCAGCTGAGGTGGATGCTGCTGAGGACTCCTCGGTGTGGCTCCCCTCGCCCTCCGTGCCACTGGGTCCCTCCGACCACTCCTCGGCTGCTGACCCAGTCTGGCTCTCCGGCTCCTCCTGGTCCGTGGAGCTGTCCCCTTCCGTGGCCGTGGATGTATCTGCAAACAATGGGGAAACAGACAGACATCAGTCACCTGCACCAAACGCACAGACCACTGTGAGCACAGCACATTACAGAGCAAGCCCTGGCATCATTAGTTGTACATTGCTAAAAGTGCCCTAACTGAACAGGAGAAGCCAATTGTCAGTCTGATGCCAAGCATGGCACTCACATCCCACATGGCCTTGCACCCATCTGTCTGGTGTCTGTTGGATTGCAACACCCCAGTGTTGACACATGCACCAAGTACACAGTAGTTGGACAGTGCAGAGGACACGGTGTGGACACATCACAGCTCTTGCCACTGAGTCAGTACAGGTTTACGGATGTAAGGGATGCCCAGAGTCAAATAGGAAATGCATGTGATGCATTCCAGCGACAGACACCATGATGCACCCATGTCCTGATAGCCAGCGCCACTATGGTGTGCATGTAGCACATGTCACTCCCCTGCAGGATCACCAATCAGTAGACACATGCCATGGCGGAGGCATGACTGCAAAGTCATACATCACTGTCTCAGTGATGTATGACTTTGCAGCCAGACTAACAACACTCTGCACTGTGTCACAATAGTAGGTCATGGGGAATGCAAGTCCTGGAGCTGCACAAGTGCACATGTACATCCCCCCACAACACATCCTCTTAACCCTCATCTGTCCAGGTCATACCTATTGGACATATGGGAGACCTGTGACACTACCCTCTGAACCTGAGCCCCTCACACTCTGCTGTGCATGGGGAACAGCTGCCTGAACTTCACATTTACATGCCCCAGTCTGCATGGGCAGCTGATCAGACACCTATGTGTCACACAAGTATCGTCTCCTATGGTCACATCTCCAGTGGCATGCTGAGCCCCTACCAAGAAACTCCACAGCAGTCCTGGCGACTAATCCACAGCACACTGACACAGAGGCAGACACCTGAGGGGTCAAAACACTGTGCACAATGTGTCCTCTGATACACGGGAGTGGGAGTACAGAGTGTATTGTATGGCCTGGAGTAGGCATGACTGTCCAGCCCCACATGAATGAGGGATGAGCCCTGGACTGTAGGCAGCTGGCTAAGTATGTGTGACACACGTCATATACATACTCCTGGGGCCCAAACATTGTTCCCACCCGCAGCATGGGTGTGTGCCAGGTACCCCAGCCACATGTGGTGGATCAGCTCAGCAATTGGACCACAGATCAAAGTAACACGCTGAATACATGTCAGAATACAGGCATTGTGTAAGCAATGGACCCACCCATGATGCCCACCACAGAGTCAGGGAAACAGATGCTGTCTCCCACCTTGAGTCAAGCAAACTGCAAGGACACAGTCCTAAGTGACAGAATTCCCTGCATGTAAGGGCCACACCTGGGTATCAGATGAGGAGTGGGCAGTGCACAATAGAGGGACATGGCTCCTGGACAACATGACTGCTGTACTGTGGCAGTTCAACCTGGCCCGAGGAGGGCACATAACATGTTAGACAGAGTACACAGTGCAGTCTTTGACTCACCCCCTCCTTGCTGCTCTCTGGCCTTCAGCTGCCCATCCAGGTCTGGAAAGACCACCGCCAGGATCCTGAGCATGTGGGGGGTCAGGGTCCGTGTTCCGCCCCTCCTGCGAGGAGGCGACAGCTTCAGCTGGACCCGTGCAATCCTCCGGGTCCAGCCCCGAAGGTCCTGCCACCTCTTTTGGCAGTTGCGGATCCGGCGCTTGTAGACCCCCACGGACCGGACAGCCCGGACGATGTCCTTCCATATCTCATGCTTCCGATGGGCAGAAGCCTGTCAGGATGACAAAGTGATAAGGCCATTACTACACATGCAACATATCCGTGCATGACACAGTTGCATATACATGTCGCAATCACAGGGGCACATGGTGTACCCAGGCAGTGCACGGCTGCCCATGGACAGTTTTCCAGAAGTCACTACATGGTATCATAGCATGGGGAGTAAAACCCTGTTCAGAAGCACTGTCACTGCACCATACCTGTCCAGTGCAAGTCACTACACACTATGGGGGTGACAACTACTCAGTGAGCCTGCTAGCCAGTGGTGTGCTGACTCTCAGCCTTGCTAGTCAGACAAAATGCACATTCAGAAAGGCAGTGCACAGAACACTCACCTGCTCCCCTGGTGTCCCATACAGCTTGCTGTACTGTGGAAGTAGGCTGTCCAGCAGGGCCTGGTTCTCTTCAAGGCTGAAGGCTGGGGCTCTCTCCACAGTACGTGCCATTGCAGGGTCCAGAGGGGCAGAGACAGCAGCAGTGCAGTGGCAGATGTCGTCCTGGAGCATGTAGTGCAGGCAAGTGGGCTCTCAGGGGAACATGCAGCAATATATATGTGCTGGAGAGGCAGATACTGTCCCTTGTGTCCAAAGTGATAGGTCCAAGTCGTTTGCATCTTCTGAATCTGGCCAATCCATGGAATAGCAGCACCAAAACACGCCCACAGCATCCTTCAAAATTTCAACTTCATGACATACATGATTTTGCAACATTGTTGTGGGTGACCAACTGATTTTCCAGCAACCGACTCGTTCGAATATTCGAAAACGCGTCCGTTGCCAGGCAAGCCCATTGTCAATGGGTGCGCACCGATCGGTCCATTGAGGTACAACGCGCACAGGGGTACAACGCGTACCCGCACACATTGAATGCAATGGGCCGGCCGGAGGCACCGATCGGTCCATTGCAGTACAACGCGCACAGGGGTACAACGCGTACCGCACACATTGAATGCAATGGGCCGGCCGGAGGCACCGATCGGTCCATTGCAGTACAACGGCACAGGGGTACAACGCGTACCCGACACATTGAATGCAATGGGCCGGCCGGAGGCACCGATCGGTCCATTGCAGTACAACGCGCACAGGGGTACAACGCGTACCCGCACATTGAATGCAATGGGCCGGCCGGAGGCACCGATCGGTCCATTGCAGTACAACGCGCACAGGGGTACAACGCGTACCCGCACACATTGAATGCAATGGGCCGGCCGGAGGCACCGATCGGTCCATTGCAGTACAACGCGCACAGGGGTACAACGCGTACCCGCACACATTGAATGCAATGGGCCGGCCGGAGGCACCGATCGGTCCATTGCAGTACAACGCGCACAGGGGTACAACGCGTACCCGCACACATTGAATGCAATGGGCCGGCCGGAGGCACCGATCGGTCCATTGCAGTACAACGCGCACAGGGGTACAACGCGTACCCGCACACATTGAATGCAATGGGCCGGCCGGAGGCACCGATCGGTCCATTGCAGTACACGCGCACAGGGGTACAACGCGTACCCGCACACATTGAATGCAATGGGCCGGCCGGAGGCACCGATCGGTCCATTGCAGTACAACGCAGCACAGGGGTACAACGCGTACCCGCACACATTGAATGCAATGGGCCGGCCGGAGGCACCGATCGGTCCATTGCAGTACAACGCGCACAGGGGTACAACGCGTACCCGCACACATTGAATGCAATGGGCCGGCCGGAGGCACCGATCGGTCCATTGCAGTACAACTGCGCACAGGGGTACAACGCGTACCCGCACACATTGAAAGCAATGGGCCGGCCGGAGGCACCGATCGGTCCATTGCTGTTCAACGCATCACTGTACATGTGACTGGCATATGTCAGCATGCCTGTCTCAGATGGACATATGCCAGCCACAGATAGCTCCCAGGGAGTGAGGGGCACACCTACATCACGACAGCCTGTCCAAACCTTATCATAAGGCATGTAAGGCTGCATTTCCTATTGTGTGTATGTTGGTGTACATGTTGTCCTGTGGGTGTCACCTGTGGGCAGCCACCCCCAGGCTGTGCACGTGTTAATGGGGACAGGATCCTGGGTGTTACGTGTACGTGACCACTGTGATGTGCAACTGTTCATATCTGTGCATGTGCCATGGTCACATTTCACAGTGGTGTTTGTGTATGTCATGTCACATACCCCGTGAGTCCCATGTGGGACGGTATGTTTGAGCCAGGGTGTCCCAGTGGCACAATAGTGATGGCCCTCCACAGTCTTTGTGCATGTAGTGTTTACAATGTCTCTGATTTCATGTGCACAATGGGAGACAGTCTCCACATCCACGTTGTGTGTGCATGGACTCTGATGTTGTGCGTGTGTGTCACAGACGTCCATGGCTCTCCTGCCATGGCAAGTGTGGCCACTACCTGTGGGGGTCATGTTTGTTTTGTTGTGGTGTACACATGATACTCCAGGTGATGCCAGTGTCCATGTGGCATTACAGGGTCCCTGGGAATGTGCCTGTCGTTGAGCTGTGGTGCCTGGGGCACATCTGTCCTCACATGTCACTGGGGGGTGACTGTGACACAGCATCATGATATCCAATGGGCCAACCTGGGACAAATTGATGCCACCTGTAGGACCGTGTTGACAGATGTTGGCCATGTATGTACCATACATGTCGTTCCGGTACTGCACACTTCATGTAGTTGTGCCTCATGATGATGTATGTTGGGATCTTGAGTGTGTTCAATGCCGCATATGTGGGGTGACTGACGATCTTGCTTACTTCTCCTCTGCACTGCAGGGCTCCTGCTGTCCATCGGCCATTCCCAGACCTGGCAACGATGGTGGAACGGGACAGCATCCGGCGGTACCGCTTCACCAGGCAGCTGATTGAGGATTTGGCAGTGCAGTTGTCCCCACATTTGCAGCCTGGCCGGCCGTATCCTACAGCGCTGACCCCCAAGGTGAAGGTGATGGCAGCCCTACACTTCTTTGCCACCGGTACCTTCCAACATACTGTGGCGTCTGCTGGTGGGATGTCACAGACCATGTTCAGCCGTGTGCTCCGCGATTTCTTGGCGGCAATGTTGCTCTTCCTGAACCGGTACATCTATTTCCCTAGACTGCGACGACTCACTGACGTGAAGAGTGACTTTTATGCCCTGGGGAGGATGCCGCATGTCATTGGCTCCATTGATGGGACACATGTGGCTTTGGTACCACCACAGGCCCAGGAGCAGGCCTACAGGAACCGCAAGCACTACCACTCGGTCAATGCACTGGTGGTGTGTCTTGCAGACATGACCATCACACACGTGTGTGCCCGTTTCCCTGGTTCAGCACACGATGCCTTTGTGATGAGGAGTAGTCGCATCCCCAGGTTGATGGCACAGATGCAGAACCAGCGTGCCTGGCTTGTCGGTGTGTACTGACTTTGTGCCATTGTGTGTGATCTGATCTGTAGTATTCCGCCCACTTTTCCAAGTCAGCTGATGTGCACTTGTCTGTCCGTAGGTGACTCGGGATACCCCAACATGCCGTGGTTGCTGACACCCCTCAGGAACCCTGTGACACCTGCCCAGATGCGCTACAATGAGGCACATGGTCGGACCAGGAGAGTGATTGAGCGGACCTTTGGTCTCCTGAAGAGCCGCTTCCGCTGCCTGGACAAGACCGGAGGGTCCCTCCCATATGCCCCTGCGAAAGTGTGCAAGATTATCATCGTCTGCTGCATGCTCCACAACCTGGCAGTGCGGAAGGAGTTGCCTCTCATCCAGGATGACGATGACCAACATCCGCCACCTGTGGAGGATCCTGGCCTGGACCACGATGCCAGTGACGATGATGATGATGATGGTGATGGTGATGTCCGCACACAGCTCATCACCAACTTCTTTAGCTGAATGTGAGTATCCTGAGGTGTCATGTGAATGATGTGAGTTGGCATGATGTGTGGGTGGTGCTCTGGTGCTGTTGGAGTGTGTCCATGGGCTACTTGACTGGATGTGTGTTGCGATGTGTGGTGACAGGTGGGCTGTACTCCCCAACAGTGTTGACATGCTAACTTGGTTCTGGGTGGGTATCTTGTAACATGTATTGTGCATGAGTTTTGCTGTTCTGTCCTGTACTCCATTGCTTTTGACTGTGTGTCATTTCTGTCCTTCACAGGGTACTTTCAGATTCGTTTGGTCAACTGTGTCCACCGACAACGTGATTGCACATCCAGGCTGGTAGCTGTTGTGTCCCTACAGGTGATGTGCGCCACACCCATGGACTTCCTTCTGTCTACAGTTGTTGACTGTGTGCCCGCTACCAGGTGGGGTTACCTTGCATCTGTAGTGGTTACGGCATGTTGCTACTGTGTAATAAACCTGTGCTTCACTTAGTGATGTGCGTTGTCTGTGGTCACACATTTGACTGCCATTTGCTTACTGCACCTGTGGGCTACTTGACTACAACTGGGAATGGGTGTGGTGTCTGTGCATTGCACCGTCTTCCCTGGCAACATCAGTGTAGGCAATGAGTCAGATGGCCTAGGTGTGTATGTGTTGTGTAGCCCTGGTGGTGTGTCTCCCTCATATGTGTCACGTTGCCTGTACTCACATGCCTGTGTTGTCCTTGCTGTTGCAGTTCGCATACACAGTGTAATTTTGTTGTTCATCATCCCCATAACAGTACCCACGTTGGAATCACGACAGAGGCAAGTATGGTGTATTATTGTGTTTATTGTGATACATCTGTGATAATAGTGCATAGGATGGATTGTGCTGTACATGAATCTTGCAATCCCAAGTTCCTAGATGAATAGAAAGTCCAGGTAGACAGGATCCCCAGTATCGGGGCCACAGTTGTCTGACACATTGTTCCAACTTGTACTCCCCATGCAATGTGTGGGAGTAGTGTTGCCATCAACAGGGTGAACAGTCTGTGCACAAAGGCGAAAATCCAGAACAGGTTCAGGCTTCCTGGGAGTTGCGCTTGGCCATCAGCCTCTCACTTTCCCCTCCTCGGACGACCCCTCTTCTTGGGGGGGGCCCTCAAGTGCAGGCTGCTGCGGTGCAGGGGACTCTCCGCCAGAGTCCTCCTCCCTCCCTGTGGCAGTTGCAGTTTGTTCGGTACCAGATGTTGTTGGCACACAGGGAGGTGTGGACTGGTTGCTGTTCATCTGGCGGAGGCATTGTAAAATGTCCCTGTGCACCGCCGTCATCTCATGTAGTACATCCCACTTGGACTCCACGCGGGTCATGTGGGAGTCCACACGTGACATGTGGGAGTCCACACGTGACATGTGTGACTCCACATGGGACATGTGGGAGTCCAAGCGGGCATGATGGGCAGCCTGCTGCTGTTTGATGTCTCTGAGGAGCCCCACTACCTGGCTGAGCTCTCCGGTGCTGGACTGGTACGCATCAGCTATGCGTACCAGTTGTGGGTCTTCATGCACACCAGCAACGTCTGCAAGCAGCGACCTCTGTCTCCCACCCCTCCCACCACCCCTGCTGACATGTGCAGTGTGTGCAGTTGCACGCACAGATAACCCTGGTCCACCTTGGGGGTTGGTGGTGGTGGTGGTGTCCATGGCCCCAGGTTGGTCCAGGGTCACTGCGCTGGTGTTGTTCCTTATTCTGTCCATGTCGGCAGGGATGGTATTCGTGGTGACAGTCGTTGGAGGGGTGGGTGCAGGGGGTGCAGCTGGTGGACCTGCTGGTGCTGCAGCTGGTGGTCCTGCTGGTGCAGCATGTTGACTTGCACCGGATGTGCCAGGTTGTTCTTCATCGTCCGAGGAGGACAGAGGCTGTACGACGCCAGTGAGCTCGGCATCCTCTTGAGCCTGGGACTGGGACTCCTCAGCGTCTGCTGCTGTGTCCCTATCATCACCTGTTTTTGGGAGACACAAACAATGTATGTCATGTTTCTGCAGGCATCAGTGGTTGACACACCTGACAGTTGTGACTGTGCCTCGGGGTGCGGGCCTGTACATTGTATTGTCCTAAGTCGTCACAGTCAGGGGTTGATATTGGTGTGGCACATTGTCCTGCATTATTTGGGCATTTCTATGTATTCTCTGGGGTGTGAACATGGTCTGCATTGATTGTGTTTGGTTGACAGCCAGACCTCCTTCCCACCCACCCACCCACCCAGTCAGTTATCCCACCATGGAACGTGCTTGCATTGCAGGGAGTGGAAGTTGTCTCTCAGGATGTCAGTCAGTGGTGTCCTGCTGTTTGTTGGTGCACAGTTGGCAGCAGGGCCTTGTGCTCCCCGCAGCAGTAGCCAGTGTCAGCCATCTTGTGAGTCCTTCTCCACTCCCTGTGATGTGAGCATGGTTCAGGGTGGTGTTGATGGGCCAGTTGTGAGGCTGAGCAATGTCTGTGACTACGACTCCCATCATGCTATTGCCTCCACCCCCTTCCCAGCATGCCCATGCTTCCTTCCTTTTGACTCTGCTTCCCTGTGGGGTGGGCTGGCTGTGCTGACAGGATGGCTGGGAGTGTTGTCCTGGCAGTTGTTTGGCTAAGAGTCCCAAGAGTGTCCCTGTGCTTCACACAACATAACCCAGGGTGGTGGTGCTTTGTGGGATCTTGTGTTAGGATGGAGGGCATTGCATTCTACCAGGTGGGTACTGTGGAGTTTGTGTTGGGGGGGTGTGAGGGGAGGTGCTGGTGACTATGGTCAGTGCTGCAAGTCCCCCTTCCCACCCAGCCAGCCGGATATCCCACCATGGAACGTGCTTGCATTGCAGGGAGTGGAAGTTGTCTCTCAGGATGTCAGTCAGTGGTGTCCTGCTGTTGGTTGATGTGCAGTTCCCAGCATGCCCTTGTGCTCCCCACGACACAGCAACAGTGTCAGACATCTTTGATGGGCCTTTCTACTCTCTGTGGGATGTGCATGCGTGAGTGTGAGCTTGCTGGGCCATGTGGTGGGGGATGTAGAGCTGTGACTACGACTCCCATCATGCTATTGCCTCCACCCCCTTCCCAGCATGCCCATGCTTCCTTCCTTTTGACTCTGTTTCCCTGTGGGGTGGGCTGGCTGTGCTGACAGGATGGCTGGGAGTGTTGTCCTGGCAGTTGTTTGGCTAAGAGTCCCAAGAGTGTCCCTGTGCTTCACACAACATAACCCAGGGTGGTGGTGCTTTGTGGGATCTTGTGTTAGGATGGAGGGCATTGCATTCTACCAGGTGGGTACTGTGGAGTTTGTGTTGGGGGGGTGTGAGGGGAGGTGCTGGTGACTATGGTCAGTGCTGCAAGTCCCCCTTCCCACCCAGCCAGCCGGATATCCCACCATGGAACGTGCTTGCATTGCAGGGAGTGTAAGTTGTCTCTCAGGATGTCAGTCAGTGGTGTCCTGCTGTTTGTTGGTGCACAGTTGGCAGCAGGGCCTTGTGCTCCCCACAGCAGTAGCCAGTGTCAGCCATCTTGTGAGTCCTTCTCCACTCCCTGTGATGTGAGCATGGTTCAGGAGTGGTGTTGATGGGCCAGTTGTGAGGCTGAGCAATGTCTGTGACTACGACTCCCATCATGCTATTGCCTCCACCCCCTTCCCAGCATGCCCATGCTTCCTTCCTTTTGACTCTGCTTCCCTGTGGGGTGGGCTGGCTGTGCTGACAGGATGGCTGGGAGTGTTGTCCTGGCAGTTGTTTGGCTAAGAGTCCCAAGAGTGTCCCTGTGCTTCACACAACATAACCCAGGGTGGTGGTGCTTTGTGGGATCTTGTGTTAGGATGGAGGGCATTGCATTCTACCAGGTGGGTACTGTGGAGTTTGTGTTGGGGGGGTGTGAGGGGAGGTGCTGGTGACTATGGTCAGTGCTGCAAGTCCCCCTTCCCACCCAGCCAGCCAGCCAGATATCCCACCATGGAACGTGCTTGCATTGCAGGGAGTGTAAGTTGTCTCTCAGGATGTCAGTCAGTGGTGTCCTGCTGTTTGTTGGTGCACAGTTGGCAGCAGAGCCTTGTGCTCCCCACAGCAGTAGCCAGTGTCAGCCATCTTGTGAGTCCTTCTCCACTCCCTGTGATGTGAGCATGGTTCAGGGTGGTGTTGATGGGACAGTTGTGGGGGGGGGCAATATGTGTGAGTGCGACTCCCATGATGCTATTGGCTACACTGACTTGGCCAGCATACACAGAATTCCTTCCTTTGAGTGGTCTTCACTGTGTGTTGGTGTTGTTGTGGTGGCTACATGTGTGGATGTGTGTGTTAGTTCTATTTGTGCCACTGCCTAGCTGTAGTTGTGGTTGTGTTTGTACATGTGTTGGCACAGTTGGATGTGACTTTTTGATGGCATGTGTTGTGTTTATCTGACTGACATACACATTTTGGGATGATTCTGTTCTAGTTGCTGTGTAATTGCTATGAGTGCATGGTTTGACTCTCCCCTTGACAGTGATGTGTGTGTTTTGTGGCAGTTTATTGTGTACATTTGTTGTGTACTCACCAGGCTCTGGGATGTCCTCTAGTCCATATACGCTCACTGGCGGAAGGATGGCCCGCACCTTCTCCTCCCAGGGCCTGAGGTATACTGGCTTGGCAGGAGGGCCACTGCCGGTGTATTGGCTGTTGATGTAGTCTTTCTTGAGCAGCTCCCGGACCCTCCTGCGCACGTCATACCACCTGTTCTGGATGTCGGTCTTTGTGCGCCGACATGGTGATTGGGCGTTCACCCTGTTGATGATCCTCTCCCACATCTTGGTTTTCTGCGACATGGGGGTCTGTTGGACCAGTGTGCCAAACAGCTGTGGCTCCACCCTGAGGATCTCGTCTACCAGGACTTCCAATTCACAATCTAGGAACTTGGGATTCTTCTTGGGGGGCATGGTGATGGGTGGTGATGGTGAGTGATGTGTGTGTTGGTGTGCAGGTGAGGGTGTGTGAGTGTGTGTTTTGCTGGGTGTATGTGAGGTAGGTATTTGTTGGTGTGCTGATGGTGTGTGGCTTGTGTGAGGGATGAGCTGTGGGTGTGTGGTTGCTTTCTCTTGGGTGCTGGCAGTGAAATGGCATTTGCAAAGGCTCATGGTAGTGATTTGTGTCCTTTATATAGGTGGAGTTGTGGGTGTGTCTTTGTTCTCTGTCCCCACCCCCCAGTATTTATTGGCTTGGTAATTGCTTGTTTGGCCTTTTTTGGTTGATTTTTCCTTTGTGCTGTTTGTGTATGTTGGAAACGTTCTTGTGACCGAGTCGGACCGTGCATTGGTCTCGTACGGTGTTTTCCGTTTCGTTCACGCTGTGTTTGTGCAGTTTTGTATGCTGCGTACGCGTCGGTCGCGGTGTATTGTGTTGCTTCGGCTCGGTTTTGTATGCGTGTCGGTCGTACGGCTTGTCCTCCGTCCGACTCGGTCGTGTTTTCGCGCCTTGCATCGTACTTTGCAGGTTGGAGTTGGCGGGTACGATTCGGTCGGATTTGTTCCGGGTGCGTGTCGGTCGGTTGGATTCGCGTGTTTTTCCGGCCGGATTGCTATTTTCCGAGCGGGTCGGTCGGTCGGCTTGGTTTCCTGACGTGTCGGTCGGATTTATCGCGGCTTGCATCGTACTTGGCGTGTCGGGCGCCACTGGTACGTGTCGGTCGGTATTTTTCCGGATCCGAGTCGGTCGGTGCTTTTTCCGGCCCGAATCGGAATCGACCCCTATGTCTCTAAACCCCTTTAGTCCCTTGCTGGGTGATCCTGGGCCTCGCTATATTTTCTCTTTTGTCATTGTGAACATGTAATCATGCAGGAGTGCAGGCAGCCTCCCCTGGTAGTTATGCAAAACGTGGCAACAATTCTGAATGAAATATGTCCCTGTCTTCGAAGGTACTAGCTTAGAGAGAGGAGAATATATTGTGCCTACGCAAACAATGCTTTATTCTCGTCATGAGTGCAAGGTTCACATGCTGAACTCATGGGTATGTAACTTCCTGCCCACACACATAAGTTGCTTCCTACGTGCATAAACTACACAATGCAAAAACGATTGTATGCCCCAAGGTGGGAGTATGAAAAGTTGAATTAGTCAAATCACCCTGTTTATATATGTAAGGTGGACCTGTCCTAATTGTGATGAAAGATAGACACTGCCTCCTAGCGTATGAAACTTTACCACTCCCTAACATGAGAACAAACACTTTCTACTTCTCTTTCACAAACACATAAAATGCCTTCTGTTTTAGTGACACTTCACAGATAGATAGATAGATAGATAGATAGATAGATAGATAGATAGATCGATCGATCGATCTTCACAGCGTTGACTCAGCATGGTAGTAGTTGTCGACGTGGCATAGCATATGTAGGGACCAGTCTTCCTTTCAAAACTCACAATATGTGAACTCGATTACTTTATTCAGAAGTTAATATTTTGCTGCTTCTTGTTATGCTATTACCCTCTGCTGCTGTTTTCTCTGTTATGTTATGTGTATTTGTATAGTGCACAACATGTGGGAGCGTATCCTGGCGCTGAAGCACCTCTCTCCCTTCAGCCTGTCATCGTCTGCCCCGCCCCAAGACTTGTTCGTGTTAAAAATAAAATGATAATAAACCGGTGTTATTATCAGTTTATTTTTCGAGTTTTGTGGCTGCTGGCAGCTGGGGGGGTGGGGGGGCTCATGCCTATGTATAATATTTGACCTGGTTTTACTTAACCTGCTGATTTTATCTTTGTTGGGGAATGAACTTGCTTATTTTATTTCTATTATACTTTATTGATTCCGCATTTTATTAATTTGGGTTCACCCTGTCCTTCTAGTTTTGTGGTGGCTATTTGTGTTTGATGCATAGACTCCGCAATCTATTTGTGACCAAGCATGTGCTGGGACTCTTCTTCTTTAAAATAAAATCACTTGAAGCGTACTGGTCCATCTGTAAATCGGCCACACACCTGAACCCTGAGGCAAGCAGTGCTGTTGATTTTCCCTCTCATTGTACCCAGAAGACACCCTTAGCACGTGCAACTTTCTCAATTACTCAATGGATGATCTATTATGTCTCCACCACAGGTATAGCACAGTTCCTGATTAAGCTGTTTTAAATCAATAAGTGTCAGGTCCACTTCTCAGCTCAGTCCTCTGAGGCGCTAAAAACAGCATCACTAAATGGTCCTTCAATACCTAAACATGCTAAGAAATTCATGACCTTATCTTGAATACACATCTGGACATTCTGTTCACTATCCAGACTTGCCTAAAAGGCTCAGTTTAAATACTGAGCCAAAGACAGCAGCCTACTCGGACTCTCCATCTGATCCTTATGCCCAGAAACTCCTTAATCACCTACATTTGTGCCGTTTATATCAACTATATTACTCAGCAACTCGTGCCACTTGTATAATCCTGGACTTATTCATTACCTTAGAGGGCACTGTGTCATCCATGTTCATGCCTCCCTCTGGTTGGTCTGATCACTATGAACTGAATTCATAAGACTAACTGCTCAGACTTTTCTTTCATCTTGGTGTGCCCACAAGTGTTCCTGGTCAGTCAATCACCCCTCAATGCTAGTTTCTCTAATGGTGGTGCATCAGTAAAATATACATCGCACTGCTAGTTTGTAACATTGGCATTAGATTCTACATCCCACTGTTTCAAATGCGCTGTCTAGAATAAGATCGAAGCCGTCACCATGGACCCTTTTTCATAATCTTAAATGCCTTTTCAGAAGAGCTGAAAGCACTGGAGCCCCAATTATGATTCCATTAGAAAACCTGAATATAACCCTGCTCTATCAAAATACTTACTATTAGTGATGCTCTTCTGCATTATTGCACTCCCAAAATCTCAAAAGCTATGAAAAAGCAAAATAAAATCTAAATTGTTATTGAAATGTCTTCCAAGGGCAAGTCTTCTAACAACAAACCCTCCTTCTAGCCATTTTCTGGAAGGCTAGCTGGCTTTTATGTTTCTAAAATCATTATGATTAAAAAGAACGTTGCCAAGAAATGGTTTCAGAAGGTGGATCCAACCCTTCTTAAGAGTGAATTTCCTGTTTTATGACCAAAGTTAGAGCTGTTGAATAAGTGCAAGTCCTGTTCTCTTCTTGATCCATTTCCTATCCCCTTTCTCCCTGTGCTCAAAGACAATCTGGTACATCCTATACTCAATGTATTGAATATATCCTTATACTCTTGCCTTGTTTTCTATTAAGATCGACACCATACAGTCTCTCCTTAAGAAACCAGGGGCCATATTATACATAGTGCCCCAGGGGCACAGCAGGCTTATGTCCTGCTTTTTGCGCCCCTAGGGCATTGGGGTATTACAGAAGGGTTCACAAACTCTTTGCCGGCCCCTTCTGTAATACTGATAATACTTTCACACATGTAGTGCCAGCACTATCCGCAGTAGGCATTCCATCATTTGCATGGGTGATTGACCCCATGCAAATGAGGGAATCACTTTGACTCTGCACCTGCGCCATATTATGGATACTGGCGCAAAGTCAAACATGCCCTTAGCTCACTTCGCCACCTCAGTCAGCGCTCCGTCCATCAGCTCCTTGTGTTTGCTTTGTTCGCCCTTAGTTGGCAGGGTATGCCCAGACGTGGGTCCCTTGCTCACTTTGCCACTGGATTCAAGCTAGCCTGGCTGATGAGCGGTGTTACCCCGAAACGGGTCCCAGGATGCTTGTTTCTGGTTCCAGGGAAGACATGGCTTGGCAGTTCGGTCTGGACTGTTCCCATGAGGCACAGGATCAAGACTGATTTGCACATAACTATTTCTGAACTGGGGTGGGGAAGTGAGCTAAAGAATGATGATGGATTCAACCCAGATCTGTGACTGGGGGTGAGTGTCTGAAAAGTTTCAGCGCTCTGTCCATCATCTCCTTGTGTTTGCTTAGTTCGCCCTTAGTTGGCCAGGTATGCCCAGACGTGGGTCCCTGGCTCACTTTGCCACTGGATTCAAGCTAGCCTGGCTGTTGAGGGGTGTTACCCCGAAACCGGTCCCAGGATGCTTGTTTCCGGTCCAGGGAAGACATGGCTTGGCAGCTCTGTCCGGACTGTTCCCATGAGGCACAGGGTCAAGACTGATTTGCATATAGCTGTGTCTGAACTGGGGTGGCGAAGTGAGCTGAAGAATGATGATGGATTCAACCCAGATCTGTGACTGGGGGTGAGTGTCGAAAAGTTTCAGCGCTCCGTCCATCATCTCCTTGTGTTTGCTTAAGATGCAATGTGGCACAAACAAGGACAGTGCATCCGATATGTTATATGGGCCCTGGACGAATAATCAGTTACTAATTATTGCCCATTTATCTTTCTCCCTACAGCTAAAACTCGAGCCCATTGAGGCCAAAATGCTTTGCTCATTCTTAAAATGTAATGAAGGTTTCCAGCCTAAAAGGGGTATTGAGTCAATTCAGCATAATGGTTCTAGATTACCTCTGCCTGGTTACCAATGCAGATAGTGTCACTGCCCTGATTTTATTAGACCTTTGCTTGGCATTTGACACAGTGGACCACACCCTCCTCCTAAACGCACTGTGCCAAACTGGTGTGGGAGTAACTATGGCAGAATTATTTTCCTCCTTTCTCTTTTTACGATCTCCGAGGATGGCATTTGTCTCTTTTCTTTCTTCACTTACCATAGTCACATACAGTATTCCTAAGGGCTCCACCCTTTAACCTACTTACTTAACCTCTTTGTTTAATCTCTTGCCACTATCAGGGGTCTAACTTAGTCAGTGAGATTTGGGGTGTGTGAATTTCAAATATCCCAACTAAAAAAACAGTGGCCCACACGGTAAATGTGTTAGGTGACCATAGTTCGGAGAAAACTGTTCCTGTGAAGAGCAGGGTATTTATTTTCATTATGTGCGTCTCTGGGGCTGATTTCGAGGTTTGCAGACAGGTATTATTTTTCAGTGGCAACAGAGTACCCTCTCTATTGAAACTAAAGGTCTGCGATTTGGAGTTGGGCAGATCGCAAGTTTGATGTTAAGGGATTAAAATTTAATCTGTCAGTGTAAAACTTACTTCGACAGTCCGGCAGAGTAGGTATAATTAGAAGTAAGCCATCTGAACGTCTGCCCTTTTTAAAGTGGATGGTCAGATGTTTTTATTTGCTTTTGTTTTTTTACTGTCTGTCACTGCTAGGTATATCCTGGCAGTAAGGGACAGTGAAAAAGGAAAAATGACGATTACACCATGGGAGAAAACTGGTGTGGGGGTTATAAGTTTCTTTTATTTTTCAAAAACAAACTCTCACTTTAGGAGGCTGTTTTTAAAACAACAAAAAACTTTGGAAAGTTTGATGGCCAGACATGATTTCTGACAAATATGTCTGTTACCTTTTCCTAAATTGACAGGAACCGCCATGACAGTGGTTCCTGCTAATGTATGTAGATGTCTGTGGTACTGTCAGACATCTCTAAATTTGATAGGTGAAGTAAAGGCAGTAAAAACCTCCACCCTCCTGTCTGCCTTTACTCTATCTGCTAAATCCTAAATCAGGCCCTCCGTCTAGAGTGATACAGTGGATAAAAACAATGGTTTGGAATGCTACTCTAAGGGATTGCCAGTGGTTAAACTGATTGCAAGCATTCATCCCCTTACCTTTTGGGTTTTTGACTGCCAGTAGTATGTCGTGAAACCTGGGACTGGTGTAGTTTTTCAAGCCGCCTACTGCCAATGTTTGTGAATTCTAAAAAGTAGGTAATATGCATTTATTCAGGAAGTTTTTACATGGTGGCAGATTTGCTATTTTTTCGGTAAACCGGTCACTAAGGAGAATATTTACAGAGAAGTCACACAAAGCAGTGCGGCAAGCAAAGTTGTTGCACTGCGTTGAGTCACCTGAAGAAGGCAGAACTGTACAATGTTTTTAAGGAAATTGCACAGTTCTGCTCTGTCCATTTGGTGGCGCACTTTAGGCTGTCTAGTGCCAACACAGACACCCTTGTGTCACAGTTCAAGGGTGTCTGCATTATGGACAGTATAGATTTTGAGCAGAAAGCTGCAACTTCATGTGCAAAAACTTCCTTGGAGGCTTTTTCCTCTTTGTCTGTGTGCTGCATACAACAGCACACATTGTTAGAGGAAATAACAAGAAGAAATAAAGATCTTTCTCCTTGTTACACCAGCCTCAGGCAGGTGCATCATTTTGTCTACAACTGTAAACATGTCTACAACTCTTTGCAAATATGGGTTTGTGTCAAAATCCATGGATGGATGCATGGCCACACCCATCCACCACCCATGCATGACGCAAAGTAACAAAAGGCTGTGTAATGATCTGTGTTGCAGTATTTTTCTTATAAAGCCATGCAAATCGACATTTGTGTGGCTTTGTAAATATTAAAAAGGATTTTGTGTCGAGCTGCGTCAAAAAAGTGATGCAACTCGATGCAAAATCATTGTAAATCTGTGTCGATATATTTTTAAATTCCTGATCCAAAAAATGCACAAGTTAAAACCTCTTAGTGAAGGATGACAGGAAAAACTGACACAGGCATAGCAGACACGACTTTGTTACTTCTATACAATCCAAAATACAGGAAAGCTAGAATTAGAGGTTGTTCTTCCTTGCTAGGTGCCCCCACATGCTGGAGTTCCCTTAAATTCAGATTGAGAGCTATCCGATCCTTCCTGCATTTTAGAAATATAGCTAAAACCCTTACTGCTCACTCAACATTTGTAATGAAGCTGCACTAGCTTACTGTTTTTTCTCCCTACTCTTCTTGTCTTAGCACCAGGAGACCTGACGGGTGGTAATGTACACTTTATTATTGAGATAGATAGTTAGATAGATAGATAGATAGATAGATAGATAGATAGATAGATAGATACATTTATTTCATGGTATCTATGCCCCTCCTTTTCTTTCTCTGTCTTTCACCATCTCCTTTTCTCTCCCTCTTTTTGTGCATTTCTATCAAACCCTCTTTTTGTCTATCCTTATCTCTCTCATTCTTTCTTTCCCTTTTTTCTCTTTCTGTTTCTTCCTGTCTGTCTTTGACTCTTTCTTTTATTACTATTTCACTATCTAGCTTACACTCTCTTTCCCTCCCTATCTCTCGCTACATCTTATCCTGTCGTTATCTCTCCCTATCTTCCGTTTTCTCTGTCCGTCTTCCTCTCCCTCTCTTACTCTGTCCATCTTTCCTGATCTCTCTTGTCTTTTGCGGTCATTCACTGACTTTCCTGGTGTTTCTCTGCCACTCCTTGTAGCTGTTTCTTTCCCTTTCTTTCTCTGTCTACTTGTTTTTATGTCTTTCCCTCTCCCTATCATTCTCCCTTGTTATCCCTGGCTCTCTCTCTCTCTTTCTCTTTCTCTCTCTCTTTCTCTGTCTCGCCCTGCCGTTGACAACTATGCCTCGATGGTCTTGCTCTTTCCCTTTTGCTATCGCTCTTTCTTTGACGTTCCCATCTTTTTCACTCATCTTTCTTTGCCCTTTCCTGGATCCGCCTCTCCTTGGCTTTCTATGTGTCTCTCTCTATTTTTCTATGCATCTTCCCATTTTCCTCTCTTTCTCTTTCCACGTCTTTGTCACCCCATCACTACTTTTCTCTGTTCCTCTAGTGTAATTCTTTCTCGCTCCTCAACCTCTCTTTGCCTCCCGTTTCTTCCTCTCAGTCTAATTCTCTCCTTGAATTTAGCTGTGTCTCCCTTTCTTATATTCTTTCTCTTCCTGCTGTTTCTCTATCTCCGTGTCTCTCGATCTTTCCTCGCCCTAAGCAGTTCATAATGTCCTGGGTGACGGTTGTTCTGTGTTATATATTTGTGTAACTGACGAGCTGAAAACATTTATCTCTGAAATGCTGTCAATGGCCTGGACCACAGAACCACAATGTTTTGGTTGCATGGTGCTTTATTTTTGTTTTGTACGAAAATTAAAAAGAACTTAACATAACATGCATTGCCATTTTGTCAGTATGCCCACGACCTGATATGGCGAATCTGCCACCCGGCTGATAACAAAAATACCTATACACGAATATTGTAAAAATGTTTCTATCACTAAAATCAGATTTGCTTAACAGAAACAAAAATGTGGCCATGACGTGATACCTTAAAGGCTACAGACATATGTCACCCAACATTTCTGTGGGGCAGCACATTTAAGTACTAATCAGTGTCATGTACAAATATATAATGCGAGATAACCCAAAAAATCAGAGGCAATACTTGTTTTAATTAAAGTAAATTATGTTTCTTATTTATACAGATATCTTCTGCCAGTCTTCTGCAACTTGGACAAGAAACAGATCGGTTGAAGTCAAGGAATAGGGACTCCATCTCCTTACTGTTGCATCTTGTAAGTAGTTACTGTTTTATATGTTATTGTTATATTTTGTTTTACATACACGTCTACTATGTGATGGAGAACTAGATGAGCTTGTGGCAATTAAATGGAAACAGAACAAAACTACAAGTCGGACTTGAAACCTTGAGATGCACATATTGTTATCATAAAACCATGATAGAAACATCTACTACTGTGGCAGTAGTTTGTGCACAGTATATGGGTCTAAAACGAACACAATTTACAACATAAGATACATATGACTGATCCACAATGAGCACAGTATGAGTCACCGTGAAAAGGTACCTCGATCTTTGTTGGCATGAACTTCGAAGTTGGAATTTGACCCGGAAACGAGACGTTATAGGCTCGTTTTCTATTAGTAATCATTCCAATGAGGACGAAACCATGGCCCATGGAGCTGTTCTTGGTGTGAGGGAATAGAAAAGTGTGCCATGCAATCTTTCAGAATCAGGAAACATTTGATTTTGTTACGCTTTAAGACTAAATCTTCTTTATATCTATTTCTACTTTTATCTTTCCTTTTTCGAATATAACAACAAAAAGATTGTGTGTTCATTGTAAAACACGTAACCCCTAATTCCAAGTTGTGTAGCACAGAGTGAGATATTCATCAGGCGTGGCAAATATATCCTACGGTGAGTTTTCAAGTTACATTGCAGCATCACATGTAATCTCAGTATTTAGCACACCAAAATCTGCATGTGTTGTCTTTCTTCTGGACCTATTCCGATAGGTTTTGGGAAGTTAGAGCTGCCAGAATCGATCATGGGAAAGTAGAAGTGGTGTAATAATGATCACATAACTAAGAACTCAAAACTCTGTGGCAACTTCTGTTTGCACATTTTAGTCACCAGTTCGTGGTCAGGACCTAAGTAGGATGTTTACAACAGCTCTAGTATTTAATTGGAGACTTTTTAAAAATGAAGTAGTAGGCCAGAAATATAAGAACAGGTGCCATAACTATGATGGGCATATGTGTGACAATTAATTTGAATTGAAAAAAGAGGGTTTTTTGTATCTTGTTAAAAGTTTTTGAGCATCGCGCATGGACATTGACATACTCCTTGTTTATGAATTCAGCAATAATTTCTATAATGGATGACCAGGACTACAAGTAACTTTTTCATCTTTAGTGTTCCCTTTACTGGCTACTCAGTGAAGGGCAAAGCCCACTCTTGCTAACCAATGTTAATTCTGCGGAAAACATTTTCTTTTTAACAAGAAGTTTTATTAAGTGTTCTGGGAGCACACACCACACGAAGGTGGAGATATTCAGTGATCGTGAATATTTTCTAAGATCCTATTATGGATAAGCCATATTTCCAACACCTCAAAGCATTTAACATTTATTAGAGAAATTGGGAAAGACATGTCACTACATACCACTCTTTCTTGGACCTGGTATGGATTCGTCTCACGTGTTCGAGTCCTGAATAAAGAAAACAAACAGCATTTACTATATAGTTTCCCGAACGGAATTATCTAGAATACTGTGTATATAAATCTTTTAGAACTGGGTACCAATCTGCAGCAAAGTGTGCTTGTGAATTTCAAATGTTTCGCCTTGAATAATATGGAATGCATTTTGTGGTATATTCAGAAACACCAAATCAAATATGGGTTCAAAGTCTTTAGAATGAATGGAAGATTGCCACTTCACAACCAGTCATGGAGCAATACCACCTTCGAAGAAATGTCTATGTTCATACAAACACCTCCAGCAAAAAGCAATTAATTGAAAAGATTAAGCTAATACAATGAAGACAGTTTTTCAAAGATGATCGTTGCATAATTCAGTCTTTCAATTGTCTGAGACGCGAGCGGATGAAAAATGACTTCCATCTTGGAAATAGAGAACGTTACTAAATCTGCATTTGATATTATATACATACAACCAATATCCAAGATATAACCATTCTGAATGGCTAAATGTAAGGAATCATAAATGTATTTAACGTCTTTGACCATCTATCTGAATATTATCCTACTCTGATAAATAAGTAATGCATATTGTGTTGATGCTCCTAACACTGATTTTCACAGTGGCTACGCTAACAATTAAGCTTGGACAAACATTGACATGGATCTCATTCATACATGTGATTTTGAGGGGAACAGAAAAAGAGACGGGAGCAGAGGCCGTGTGGAGAAGATAATGTTCATACCTGTAAAATGAAGGAGAAAATAATAATCAGCAACTAACACTGAGAGAAGTGCAGGAGGAGATTCCAGCTAATAGTGAGGATGAAGTATGAGGAGGTTTCACATTAGAGTAAGCTATGAGACACAGCTGCCATCAAAGGCTGGATCTACCATTACTCCTCATCTTCAGGAAGCAGCGGAAGCCTGATCTCTTCAACGTTCATCTCATCCGCAGATAGCAATAGTTTCTCCCCTCTGCATGTCTCATAATAGGTCTCCTCCCTTGTCTTGTAAAGCTCCCCATCCTTACAGCATGGTTCCTCCTTTATAAAACACATGCATACAAATATTCACACTGGCTACTAAACAATCATTCTAATTTGACTAAATCAGAAGGCTTCGTCTGCAACTGTCGAGCTGCAGAAGCTGTGGCGCTCGTCTCCCCGTCTTCAAACCCTTTCTGTGCATGCCGCCTTGGGTGATGGAGTGTCAAAGCACTGTGGTGCAGCTATGGTCTCAGGAGGGTACTTACCTCGCTGCTGTGCCTTTTCTCTCAATGCTACCCTAAGGACTCGTAATATGGGTTGTGCTGGCATTTCGTCTCTCTGACAGGAATTTCCTGAAATCCCAGAATGCAATGGACCCTAGTTGTTTAAAGGCATAGCCCATTCAAAGATGGTTACTTTCTATTTGTTTTCAGTGTCTTGCAACCCAACTCTGTCTAGAAAATTGAGGGTCATAGGATACTTCCTGTGTTGTCCCTATAAAAGGAGTGGCTTAAGAACACTTCCTTGTGCTGCAACACATTCAGAAGTACTTTTTCATCATGTTCCTATTTTTGTACCAGGGTTTTTCTCCTGTTCTTGAAATATTTTCCTTAGGATTATTTTCACTCAAGTATCTACTTGCTTCAATTTCCACTCTCACTGCCAGTCCTGACCTCTAGCGTCAGAAGATGTCCATTCCCCCGTAGTCTCTGGAAGATTTTTGCCTTTGGCTTTTCCTCCTCGGGACTCCTTCTGGAAGGCATGGATTGCATACTGTATAGTTCTGAGCACCATCATCACCATGGCTCTGGGAAGTGGTAGCCCTTACCTCTGGCATAGGAAGACATGGAAGCTAAGCTTGACCAGCCATCCAGCCATTGACAAGTTGTGGTACCCACAAATCAGACTAGAAAAGGAGAAGATAAATCCCATACCCTGGTCTTCACAGGATCCTTAACAGGCGCTTGTGGAGACACTACAACTGTATCATGAGATTCAGTATCTGAGGAGTGAAAATCTGTCCTTAAGACGCCATGAGGGTACAATTTGCCTTCCAGCCAGTTCAATTTTGTGATGAGAAGGCTAAGGTGGGTTACCAGATTGGAGCTGTCACTGGAGTAGCATTGGCTTGGACTACACCACTGGTCACTTTTGGAGACCCCAGTCTAAGCAGTCTTTCCATTTTTTTTAGAAAGATTTAAGATAATGTTTGAGAGAGTGGGCCAAGAGATTTCTGCCTTGTGCGAGGGTCAGCAGGGAAATGACTAAGTCCTAACTTATTCCACCATGTTTCAACAGCTAGCTGCTGAGATTACTTGGGTCAAGAGGGCCCTAATGACCATTTTTCGCAGAGGACTCTGAAAGAAGATAAAAAAACTGGTCATTCATTCAGTCCATCCTTCAACCCTTGCTGAATTAATTAATTTAGCGATCCCCACTGAACACTGCCTACGAAAACGTTAGTCAGAGAAGTGCAGGTCCCGGACTCTCCTAGTCACCAGGAGCATTAAAGATTTCACTACGGGCTGGGAAGAGATCCTGAGGAACCTTCACATTCTAATAATGGAGATCCCATTCACACTGGCTCAACTCGAGGAGCGCTTTTAGCGGCAGAGAGAGAACACTGGCAGAAGAATGGGCTCTGCATGTACTATAGTTCTTCAGAACACCTAGCATAAGAGTTTAGTGTGTCACTTATGTCCACAGCGGCCTTTGGGAAACTGCAACGCCTCTCCTTTGTAAAAGGGAAAAGGATGAGGTAACATGGAATTGCTTTTGTTGGCTTATTTAGAGATTTCCATTCCTGATTGGTCCTACTTCCTGTGTGGGCTAGGCTAAGGAAGATCTTTTGAGGCACCCACTCTGCTCAATTGAGGAGATAGTGGTCTGTATATGGACGACAAGTGGGTGATGGAAAGAAATATTCCACGAGTTCTCAGGAGCAAGTCCAAACTGCGGAAATATTCCACAGGTTCCGTAAGAGTTCTCCGGAGCAGGTCCAAACTGCAGATATTTCTCCGCTGGTCTTCGGCCCATGGTGTTGACCTTTGATGATCATAAGGAGTTGGTGTCATTTGATATTATAATGTCAGCCAGTTCTAGTCTAGCATTGAGGGCCCGTCTTGCCTGACACAATTCATATATGAACAAGGACAATTCATATGGGTAACAAGGGCAATCTCTCTATATTCCTAATTCTGTCATGAGCATTGCTACACCTCACAGAATTACTAGTCTCCTGTAGAGGGCCTCATAGTTAAGCCACAGAACTCTAATACTCTCAGGGCCATATTTATGAGGCCCCTTGTGCCGCTGGAACGTCACTTTTTGTGACGTTCCGTGGTGCAGGAGCCTGCACGATATTTATCAGAAAGCACTAAGACACTTTTTTGGCTTAATGCTGCCTGATAAATATCGTTCCCTTTAACGCAGTTTTCTGCATTAAAGGGGCCTGCAATGGGTGTTGCTGGGGTGTTCCCAGCAACATGCATGGCTTTTTGACACCGCCTCATATTTATGAGAAATTGTAAATCTGAGGCAGTGGCATAAACTTATACCTCCCTTGGGAGGCATAAGGGAGGCACAACGAGGAGAAATATCTTTATTTCTCCTCGATTTTCCTATTTCTATGTGTGCTGCATTCTGCAACCCACATAGGAAGAGGAAAAAGCCTCTTGTGATTTTTTTTGTGCAGGAAGGTTTCCCTTCCTGCACAAAATCAATCCGCTCAGTGCAGGCACCCTTGCACCATGGTGCAAAGGTGCTTGCGTTGGCGCATGGCATTCCCATTGTGGGCAGGAGAAAAGGGCAGGAATGCTCCATATCTGATAGATACAGCGCATTCCTGCCATTTTCTTTTG
The DNA here is from genome assembly GCA_963921515.1 of Calotriton arnoldi. NCBI lineage: Eukaryota > Metazoa > Chordata > Amphibia > Caudata > Salamandridae > Calotriton > Calotriton arnoldi. The sequence continues at coordinate 29,466 of CAWUFW010001409.1, forward strand.
CCGTAGGGCAGCGCAGCAGGAAGGCCTGCGGTGCTGCCCTACAGCAAAAACTAATAAATGAGGCCCTCAGTCCTTACTGACCCAGTATTAATTATTTTCCGATAGTTTTGAGAACCAAGGAATTGTCCCTGCCTCCTCACAAGGAGTTTGGTTGTGCAATCCCTCTCGAACCAGGAGTGATTGACCCCTTTGGCAGGGTTTATTCTTTACTGGAGCTAGAAAAGCAAGTTTTGAGACAACATTTCTAAGAAAATCTGCAGAATGGTCTCATTGCACAGTCCACCTCTCCAGCGGTCACTTTGATGTTATACAATCCTCATAAGTCAAGTGAGTTTAGATCTTGCAAGGGCTGAATAAAGTTACAACTAAAGATTTGTATCCTCTTCCCTTAATCAGAGACATCCTGGAGTCTGTATTGGAGGGTGGGGGGGAGGGTAGTATTTCCAATAAGCTAGATATCAGTAAAGCTTGCTACTTGTTCCAGATTAAAGCTGGAGATGAGTTTAAGATGGCCTCTGGGACCCTGGTGGATCATTTGGAGTAAAAATTAATGCCCTTTGGCTTGCTCAATGCCCCAGTCATTTTCACAGATTCATAAATCACATATTCTCTGACATGCTCAAATAACTGGTAGCAATTTACTTGGATGGCATTCTCATCTATTCCAAGGATGTCTAGGTGCACCATCAACATGTAGTTCAAGTCCTAGATAGCTTAAGACAGAACTATCTATACTGCAAACCAGATAAATGTGAATTTGACAAGACTGGTGAGGAATATCTGAGCTTCAGGTTAAGCGCATGAGGAATTTCTATGGATGTTCACGAGAGTGTAGTAACTGTGGACTGGCCAACTCAAGCAATCTTTTCTGGGTTGCGCCAGTTTTTATTGGTAATTCATTGGAAACTTTGCCAACTTTACCAGTGACATTACTTGTAAAATTAAGAAGGAAACAATACAATGATGGTTTTAATGGGATGCAAGAGCATACAAGCCTTCAATTACCTAAAGTCAGGTTTACCTAGGCCCCAATTCAATGGGATCTGAACCCAACAAAGCACTTCTTGATTGAGACTGATGCCTTTGATAGAGCTACAGGGGCTGTTCTTCTGCAACTTAAAGATGACAGTTGGAACACCCCATATTTAATCTGTCTCATATTGTTATTAAATGTGAAAAGAAGTAGTCAGTCTTAGAAAGAGAACTCTTTGCAATAAAGCTGGCCTCCTCAAAATGAAGTAATTATCAGACAGGACACTCATTGGAATCTATAGTTTCCCAGGAAGATGCAATGTAAAAACATTTGTCAAACCCTTTGGGCATATTTGTTCAATCAATATGACATCATCACTTACATAGCCGTGTCAAGAATATCTTTGCTGATGCTCTGTCCCAAAGGTATGCAGAGTTGCCTCTATTCTATGACCAAAGGGTAATTCATCTGTGAAGGTATCCAGGGGGTTGTGCAATGTTTTCAAGAAAAAAGCTAGACATGCTTTACCGAAGCACAAAGTGATGAGACAGAAGAGCTAAGAGAGACTTTAACTCTACATAGTGAATTCTATTTGAAAGCCAAAGCATCAATTTTTGCAAACCAGGAACTGAGATTAAAGGTTCTACAGATGTGTCATGATACTTCTCTTGTATGTCATAGGGAAGTAAAGGCACCTTTGGAATTACTTAGAAATTTCTGGTGGCCATCTGTTTGCAAGGACACTGAATCATACTTGATATGTTGCCTCGTTTGTGCTCAGGGAAATTCTTCTCTTTTAAGACCTTTGGGTTTGCTGCAGTCTCTCCCAGTTCCTCCTGAGCCCTGACACGCAATTTCCACCAAGTTTTGTTGCCTTACCTCCTCTGGATGTATATTGTGTATTTATGGTGACTGTAGATTCTTTTTCACAAATAGCTCATTTTACTGCCTTAAAGACTTTGCCTTCAGCCAAGACATTGTCTTCGATCTTTTTATATGATATATTTTGATTACATGGAGTTCCATGAATTATCATTTCTGACTGAGACCCTCAATTTTTTTCACACTTTTGGAACGCTTTCTGCAAGAATCTTCATACTGATGTGGCCTTATTGTCGGACCTTCATCACCAGACTAATGGCACACAAAACAAGTCAACCAGAACTCAGAACAGTACTATGATGTATTTGTAGCCCCACTCAAAGTAACTTGTCCTCTAATCTGGCCTTAACCTTCTCTTCTTATAATAATGGCATCCACAGTTGTGCACAAGTTTCACCTTCCACTGTCTACAAGGCTTTTATCTCAGGATCTTTCCTACCCACCCTCCAGGCGTCAAAGTGTACCCACTGCAACAGATTTAGTTTGAACATTTTCAGACTTTGAAGTGAGGAATCATGAAAATCTTCAAGATTCTAAGGCCAAGATGAAAAGGTTTGCTTACGCTTATTGTGAGCCTAACCATCAATACAATGTTGGAAATAAGGCCTGGCTATCTCCTTGTTTCCTAACTTTACATACCTCTGCCAATAAATTTAAACCACACTTTTAGGGACCATTCCGGATAACTTAGCGCATTAATACAGTAACTTTCAGGATTCACCTTCCTTCAACTTGGAAGATTCATCCGTTTTTTCATTCTTCCCTGCTACAGCCTTCCCATGCAAATCCCTTCCAACCACCTTATCCTCATGTACCATCCAGTTTTATTGATTGGTGATGTTCCAGAGTTTGAAGTCCAAGCAATCTGTGATTTTCAAATATGTAGAGGGAAAATACAATTTCTCATTGACTGCAAGGGTTATCCCCTAGAAAAGATGAAGCCACTATTCAAGCTCCTGCCTTGGTCCGCCAATTTTTCAAGCAAATTCTATAAAAGAGGGAGACTGCGGGGCCCACTGGATGCAGAAGGGGAGATATAATATTGTTGGAATATATCAGACTGTTAGGCCAACAGTAATGAACAGCTGTGATGTACCTCACTATGGTCTTATTGCTATCTGTAATGCTGAGCAGTTTGTTGTTTTATTAAATAAAAAGAGTTTATAAAAAAAAAAAAAAAATGCACCAAACCAACCTTATGCTCAACTAAAAAAAATTACAAAAAATAATTCTATAAAAACCCAGGGCATCGGAAGGGGGGTATAATGTTGTACACCCGTGGATGTAGCGGTAACGCTGACCCTCTCCTAGAGTTTTGCTCATGATCTTCAAACACTTTGCGTGTGGCCCATATCATGGGAGAGGGGAGTGTCAATGCATTGTAGTGCAGCTGCAGTGTCCTGGAGGCACTTAACTAATGGCACTTGACTCGCTGCTGTATCTATGCTCTCAACGATCACCTGAGGACTGGAAATGCAGCCTGTGCTGGCAATTTGTCTTTCTGGAAGGAACTTCCTCAAATCCCAGAAAGCCAAGGGGCCAAGTTATTTGTAGGATGATCCCAATCCAGGATGGCTGTCTTCTATTTGCCAACAGTGTCTTGCAGCTCAACGTTAGGTGGAGAATTGAGGATTATGGGATAGTTACTGTTTTTCCCTATCATAGGTTGGGCTTCACAGCAATTCCTTGCACCACAAAGCATTTGCAAGTACCTTTTCGTCACATTCTTTGTCCCCTGGTTTATATTTTTGTACTATGTTTTTTTCTCCCATATGCTTGAATATTTTTCTTAGGAATCTTTTTGCTCCAGTACCTACTTGCTTAAAGCTTCACTCTTAGCTCCAGTCCTGACTTTCAGCGTTCGAAGACTTCCTTTCCTCTGAAGTATCCGGTGTTTTTTTGTATTCAGCTTTAACCACCTTGGAACACTTTCTGAAAGACACAGGTTGCTTGGTGTGCAGTTCTGAGCACCAGCATCATGGCTGCTACTGGAAGAGTCAGCCTTGCTTCTGGCATACTAAGACAAGGAAGCTAAGCTTGAACAGACTTCCAGCCCTGAATAGCATGATATAATGACAGAAATGTGTTAGGTGGTCAGGCTATCCAAGGGCTTTTGAAGGACATTGCATGTCATACTCTGTGGGTGAGGAATTTACTATCTGTATGACACACAGGATGCAGGACAGAATCAAGGGGGACTCAAACTCCATAAGGACTACATAAACGAAGGATGTTAAACTTCTAAGGCTGTCCCAATTTGTATGCATACAATAATCGCAGGGAAGACGTCTGACAGTCTAATCAAATTCCTCTCATTGCCCTTTAATATTTTTGCATATATTTGCCCACCACAGTCATTGCTCCTCCACGTGGGCATATTGTTATTAACTTAGGTTGGGCCTTGAATCTCATTTTTCACTTTTACAAGGCCTCCTCAGGGAGTTACTTGCTCCATTAGGCACACAAAAAGAATGGCGAAGAACACAAACAAACTTTAAAAAGATTTGGAACGATAATCTGGGTGATGCACAATCACTGAGGAAATCTATTTCTTTACATTTATAGTATCAGTACAGCTTCTGTGACTGTGACTTTGACAGACTCTTCTACAACATATCGTCTATCTCACTGACAAAGTAAAACAAATGATTTAATTTTCAAACCTACCAAACAACTTCTATTGGTTGTGATGTAACCTTTGCTTTGTAGTAATCCATTTGAACTATAAATGAAGTACTTAGACCTGTCTGGTGATGAGACCGTTTGTGGACCTCAATGTTTTAGATTTATAACCCACAGGACAGAATGCCAGACACATCCCTTATGGCCTTGTTTAAAATGTCTACATGAGTTACTCCACGGATTCAGAGAGCTGCAGTTTGGGGGAACACTGTCCTGCCTGAATTTAATTATACTTCATCAAATCCATTGAAACACAGCAACGTCCTCCTTTGTGCCAGTGAATATGCTACTAGCAGCTACACTATTTCTCGAACCACTAATTACTACATGGGGTGTTCCACTTCCGTCCTGGCACCATGTGACTTAGCTAGGGCAATGAAAATAGCAGAAACAACCTTACCCTCCGCCTCCCTGCAGTGCTCTTCCTAACATACAAGCATTAAAGGGGGGAGGAACCCACTATAGTACCATTGCTTTTTGTCACACTTCAGACAGTTATCATACATTCATTCAGCAACTAACCATACTTTGTTGAACTCTAGGGTAAACTTTGTGTTGCCCGACCTCCCGAGGGTAGGTTCCAGGCTTTTCCTATTAACTCCCTTGTGAACATGACAGTGTGCTGAGCAACACTGTTGGGAGTTACTATGGTGACCCGCCGGGGGTTAGCTGATAGCACTATTTATATGGCTCTTCATATTACATACATTGCATTTCCATGCTCTAAATATTTTTTCCCCTTTGTAGCGGATATCCCTGGTTATGTCTGGGGAACATCCCTTATCTTACCGAGGAAAGGTATGTGGCTGATCTTCCTTGAATTTATACAGACCGACCTTTTATTGTTCCGGCTTAGGGGGAGGCCCCTTGTTAAGCAAGGAAGGAGTTTTTTGTGAGCTTCAGTATTTGTTCATTTTAGCCACCTGGAAGCTGGCATTTTGTTTACTGAAGAAAGCTAATTTCTGGGCAATATTACTTACTGGCCATTCCTGGCATTCCTTGCGGTCCGCTGATATTGCCGTATGCTGCGTGGCTCTTCCCATGCACAAGTGGCGGAGCCGTGCATCAGCCTTTTGCTTCCTGCTGCCTGCTCTTATTCCTGCTTTTCTAGCAGGCCAAGGGGTCGCTTGTGGCCTAATGGTTGAGTTTTTTGACTCTCACTATGAAGAGTAGGGGCTCGAGACCCGAGGTCGCTAATGTTTTATCAAGAATTCAAATATTGAAATATTTAATTTAATTGATACAATAAAATAAAACGAAAATATATACACACATATACACATATATATGTGTAGTATAAGATGAAAAAGTCAGCCCAGAGATCCTGACTCTGGATATGAATCCCAGGGGTACCGGAGGAACTTGGCTCAAGGCTCTGGGCCTCCTCAGCCTCAAAAAACATATAAAAAAAAGTGTTGTAAGCGTGTGTTCCTAGTAGGCAAGATGGCGGACACGTCCGTGTCCGAGTGAGGCAGGCGAAGAGTGCTCTCCACCATCGATCCCCCCCCACTCCCTCGGTGGTTGCTGGAATTTATCGCAAGGAAGCTGCCGGCGAAAACCACGATTTAAGTATCTGGGAATGCTGCTACTCCTGATACATTTGTTTCGACAAAGTTGCCAGCGCGTGTGGCGTTTCGTTCCTCACCGTGTAGATTGGCGGAGCAGGACTGTTGCCGGTGTCCGATCTCGTGAGGAGAGAAGGGCGGCTGCGGCTGTTGCTGAGTATTCCTGGGGTCTGCTGGAAGATCCGGGCTGGAGTAAGATGGGTCCTAAGAACGCCAGCGGTAATCCGAAGGGTACAAGGACTCGTGCTGCAGCTGCCGTCATTGTGTCTGCCCCTGGACAGGAGGGGGTTTACCGGCGGAAAGGATAGTCGGTGCAGCTGTTAAGATGCTTGGAAATGATCCTGCTGGGGATAACATAAAGATTCCCGGGATTTAAAAAAAAAACGCCAGGTAAAACTAAGACCTTAGGTACTGAGCAAGTGATGGGCGCCACGGATCCCCCGCAATTGGATCATTCGCTCAACAAAGCTTATGACATCAAGTGAAGTGTCGATAAATATTTCATGCGCCTTTGACGAGCTCGAACGCTTTCTTGGGATCAAATGAGATGGAAAGGAGGCAAGATAGGGGGGAAGATGTGGCGGTTAATTCATGTGTGGCTGACTCACTAGAAACTGTCATAGAGAATGCTGAGAACGTTGTCTCCTCCCAGGTTACATCAGGGGGCTCAATTATCTCTCTGAGTGCCCCATCTGCAACATGGCCCGATAATGTGAATCCTGATGAAATTCTTCAGGGACCTGCGACTGGTAGCGACATGCCAAGCAGAGTCGGGGTAATAGAGGCAGACTCCGGGGACTCAGGTGGAAACTTTTATTCTATGTCTGATGTGTCCAATACCTCGGAGCTGGAGAGTGCTGATGGTGACTGGGTTGATGATAGAAGTTTGACTAGCTCTGTTCCACCGGATGAAGAAGAAAATACTTTGCTCACTGTGGAAGGAACCACTGTGCGTAAGGCAAAGGAAGCAGAGGATAGATTTAATTCATCATCCAGGGACGGTTCAGGTAATGATGGGTCCCCTTTGCTGAATTATACCTCTTCTTTACATCCTGGGGAGGCGAATGACAGTAGGGGGCGTGGTTGACATACATGGAGGTCCCGTCTGTACTGGCGAATTGATAGCGAATGAGATTACCTTAACCACTATCTACCAAGCTATAATGTCACATCGTGAGGAGACAAAAGCAGAAGGTTTGCGGATGCAGGGTGCCGTCCGCAAGCTTCAGAATACGGTCCGCCGGGTGGTTAAGACCTGTTCTGAGATGTCGGCCAGAATTGGGGAAGCGGAGGGTAGAATCTCTCTAATCGAGGATGACATTGTACATCAAAAAACAGCTGTATCTTCCTTCCAATCCCTTCGTGACGATATCAATTGGAAACTAATTGACTTAGAAAATAGGTCTAGAAGGAACAATTTGCGTGTACTAGGTATTCCGGAAGGAATGGAAGGGAAAGATATTCGTCAATTCATCATCGATTTGTTTTTAGAAGCCTTTCCTGAACTGCATCAATGGAAGTGGGAACTTGAGCTGCAGCGTGTGCATAGATTTCCTTTTCAGAGGCGGGGTGGTACTAGAGAGGTGGATGTTAAACCAAGAGCTATACTGATTTGTTTAAACAATTTTCTGCTCCGTGAATCTTTGTATGATTTAGCTAGGCCAGACCGTAAGAGAAAGGGGCAGGGTTGCAAATTCTTTGTGCGCCCCGACTACTGTCAAGCCACAGTTCAGCAGAGGTGGCACTTGCGTCAATTGATTCCGCTGTTTCAAGCTAAAGGGGCACAGTCCTATTTGCTTAATCCTTCAAAACTTAAAATTATCTATAAGGATAAAACATCTTTTTTCACTTCTGAGATCGCTGCAAAGGAGTTTCTGAGCACTATTTAGGGGGATGATTGCAGTATAGATTATTCAGTCAATTTAAACAGTTTTCCCCTTCCTTTTTTCTTCTCTCTTTTTCTCTCTTTTTTCTTTATTCAGCCGGGGGGTGGGGGGATCATGGGGAGGCACTTAATCCTTTCTCTCCATCGCAATAGGGACCAACTCAGTCCCTCTGCCTCATTTGGGTGGGTGTAAGGGTGGGGGGAGGTTATGTGGGTTGATGAGGGTGGTGTGGGTGGTGTGGGTAGTTGGGAAGGTGGTGCAAGGAATAGTAAAGTTGTGTTTTTGTATTTGAATGGCAGCAAGGACTCTGTGACTATTGTTGTTATAAATGTTGTACCTGTACTAATAAGTGTAATGGTAAATGATTGGCAAAGGGATACAGTTAAGTTAGAATGCCTTTTGTTCGAGGATGGGTAAATTTACCATTTGTACCTGGAATATACGTGGCCTGAATGATCGAAAAAAAAGAGGGATTACGGCCCAGATTCTTAGAACAATGAGGGTGGATCTGCTTTGTGTACAGGAGACTCATATTGCATGGAACAATCGGAGGTGGTTAAAGGACCTGGGGTTGGATCTTCTGGGATGTACACGTCAAGGATCAACAACGAGAGGGGTGGCAATCTTGAAAAGATCCGGGTGGGGGAACTGTAAACGTGTCAAAGAAGATCTTTACGGCCGCTGGGTAATTATTGAATTAGTGATAGAGGATCTTTCTATGACTATTTGTTCAATCTATGGTCCGAACTCGGATGACCCTGGAATATTGGAGGGGCTTAGCATTGAGCTTGTTGATTGGCCAGCCCCTTTGATTTTATGTGGGGACTTTAATTTCCATCTGGCAGGGAATATAGATATAACAAGTAATTTTCTTTATGACGGGAAGAAAAAGAAAACGTTTAAAGCCATAAGGGGTCTTGTTAAAGAATTTGGGCTGGTTGATATATGGTGGCTCAAAGGAAGGGGTGCCCCTGGTAATACCTTTTACTCTGCACCTCATCGTAAGCATGTGCGGTTAGATTACTTTTTTGTCACTCCGGAACTTGCTGGTAAAGCTAAGATTGATATTCAACCTAAAATAATATCCGACCATAATCCTGTTTTGTTAGAAATAGAAATCAGTTTTAGTTCTCCTATAAGTGCCTGGACTTTTGAACGAAAGTTGCTGGTTGATCCCGCCTATTGTAAACATATGTGCAAATGGATAGGGGAATTCTTCAACAATAACCGTGGATCTGCATCTGTCCACATGGTATGGGATGCTTTCAAGTCCGGTGTTCGGGGGAGACATTAAGCTATTCTGTTAATAAGCAACGTACACTCCGAGCAGAATTTCTGGGTGAAATGAATAAATTGCGGCTGCTAGAAAATGAGTTTATGGTGGCAGTTAGTAATGGCCAAGATTCTGAACAGATTTCAAGCGATTTAGCTATCCAAAAAATGAGATTATACCAGAACTTTGCTATAAAATTGGCAGCGCAAATCGCAGTATATCGCTCTGAGATATATGAGGTGGGAGAAAACTCTGGCCGAATATTGGCCAAAAGATTACATCAAAAAGATGTTGCTAAAAGGATTAATAATATTCAAGACGAGCAAGGACAAATTCGGGAGAAACCCGCTGAAGTTTTAGAGGTTTTTGGGAAGTTTTATAGCCAACTGTATTCAGACGAGGTCATTCTAGGTGTTGAAGATAAAGTAGTGGAGTTTTGCGGTGATATCGACATTTCTAAACTGACATATGAGCAAATGGATGAACTAGATCTCGATATCACTTGGGAGGAAGTGGAAGCAGCAATTGTATCTTTGGCTGTAGGTAAGGCGGTGGGACCTGACGGGATCCCGCTAGAATTTTATAGAACTTTTCGGCATGTGCTGAAAGCGGAAATGTTGTCAACTTTTGTGTCTGCACAAAAGGGGATAGTGCCACTTTCCTGGTCGAAATCCGTTATAGTGGTCTTCCTAAAAAGATAAACCTCCTTTACTGCCGTCATCTTATCGACCCATTTCGCTAATTAACTCTGATAGCAAAGTTTATTCTAAAATATTAGCCACACGTATATCGGACATTATTTCCACGCTGGTATCACAATTTCAACACGGGTTCATTCCTGGACGTGACACTGCAGATCACGTCAGGCGCTTAATTTCATTTATTGATTGGGCTCAAGCAACTAATACTACAATGGGGTTAACCCTGTTGGATGCCGAGAAGGCATTCGACAGGGTTTCTTGGCCATATATGTGGGAGGTTTTAAGGTTGAAGGGCTTCGGCCCGCTGATTCGGCAGGCGTTGCAATCATTATATCTGTCTCCAGTAGCCTGTATTCGAATCGCTGGCCAAGAATCGGGTTTGTTTACTATTAGCCGTGGTACACGGCAAGGATGCCCGTGTTCACCTTTATTATTCGCCTTATATATTGATTTTTTTTTGGTCAAATTAAACCAGGCTATTGATATTAAACCGGTCCAACTGTGCCATATTGATTATAGAGCTTTGGCATACGCGGACGATGTTGTCGTGGTCACTACCGACATAGTCACTGCTTTACCCGTAATTGATGGATTGGCATCTAAGTTTGGTGGGTTTTCGGGGTATAAATTAAATATCTCTAAGACACAGATTTTATTTATCGGAGAGGAACCTCCTGAAAATATAACAACTGTTCCTGAAGTCACATACTTAGGTATTAAAATTTCCTTACCAATCAGCAAGATCCCAGAGTTGAATATGAATCCCGTGCTTACTAAAGTAAATTCAATGCTGGAGAGGTTGGATCATCTACACTTATCCCTGTATGGTAGATCTAATGTCTTAAAAATGTTAGTTTTGCCGAAGTTTCTTTATATGTTTAGAACAATTCCATTGGAATTTCCAATTTTGTGTTTTAAGAGGTTAGAGAGGATCAGCTCTAGATTCTTGTGGGGCTATAGACGTCAGAGAAGGGCATATAAAAAGATGATTTTGCCGAAGAATCGTGGTGGCTGGGGTATACCCAATTTCATTTTTTATTACTGGGCAGCAGTCTTGCAATTCATTAGTCCTTTGGTAGTGGGGGATCGGGTCAAGATCTTGCCTTGCCATAGCCCTATAATTTATGAGTTTGGGTTGGGTGATGAGGCCAATGGGTGTTTGGTTAAAGTTCTAGAACCCAGTTATTTTAAGAAAACCAAATTTAAAATTCTTAGAGCGGCATACTCTGTCTGGAGATCAGTTAAACGGCAATTTGGGGTTGCAAAGATAAATGCATATACCCCATTTTCTGTCACTGGGTCACTCCCACTGATTTTCCGGGACCAAACATCTATCAGTTGGAGCTCAAAAGGAATTTTTTCTTTAGGGGATTTGTGGGATGACGGTCAGATGGCTTCATTTGTCGAGTTACAAATAAAATATGGTCTGGCTAAACATGAATTTTTTAAATACCTTCAGATCCGCAGCTATTTAAATTCGCTAGGCCCCGATGTGGACTTTCAATTTAGGAAGTTCCCCTTTATAGAAAGGATGACAAAAAAATCGTCAATCGGTCAATTTTATTCTTTATTGATTGAAGAACTCCCAGATGATCTGGTGGCATGTCAAGATAAGTGGGCAACGAAGCTTGGGCAAGAGGGGATTAATGTTATTAATTCCTTAAGCCTTGCTACCAAAGTTTTGATGTCTGGGAGGATGCGCACTCAGCATTATATGGTTATATATGATTTGTATTATACTCCAAGTAAGATCTCTAAATGGGGGACTTCCGCTGGGACCAGCTGTAATCGGTGTGGGCTATTCGCAGCAGATGCAGTCCACATGTTCTTTTCATGTCCGAAATTAGCTGAATTATTTTTGTCTATCGAACGTTTTTTAGGTTCAATTATGAGGTCATCAGTGCATATAACTGGGGAATTGGTTTTGATAGGCTTATTTTCAGATACTTCGGCTCATACATTGTCTAAGGCATCGGAATCTTTTCTGTTTATTTGTATGGCTGTGGTCCGAGCTTGTATCACGAAGGATTGGATAAATCCTAATCCTCCGTCCTTCTCGTGCTGGCGGGCAAGATTACTTGCCATGTATAACTTAGAATCTGCTATATATAAGATTAAGGGGAGAAGGAAGAGAGTAATGGGAGCTAAGATCTGGGCTGCTATCACTGAATGGATTTAATACGTAATAATCGACAGCTTACGCCTCTTTTTTGGCAGAAATTTCTTTATGTGGTATGTTAATATAATTTGGATTTTGTATTGTGGGTATATATTGACCTGATGTGATTCCTGCTTTTGCTTGTGTTACATGTATTTTTAATCTGTTTGTTTGACCTTATTTGTGTCTATCAGTAACTGTTTTGTATTTTCCTTGCATAAAAAAGGGAAAAAACCAATAAAAATATTTTTTTTAAAAGTAAGCGTGTGTTCTCTTTTTCAAAATGTTGTTACAATCAATAGATCAATTCCTGATTCAGATGCAACACGGTACACGTTAAGTTGAGTGCGAGTATTTCTTTTTATTCATGACTTGATGTGGTCCATTGCACTCATTAAAAATTTTTGTAATCACATGTGTTGTTCGAAAAAAACAGCCGACACGTGTTTCACCCTGTGTGGCAGATAGTGCCTAGGGCTTTCTCAAGGCTAATCATGTTCTTGCAGCGAGCATATTCACAAACTTCAGTTATATATTTTCAAGAAAATAGCACAGCAGTTTTTATATCATCCAAGTCGGTCTTCAAAGCAGCTCTCCCCGCGATCAGAAGCAAACTTCTCCGCGATCAGAAGCAAACTCCCATAAACCTGCTGTCTTCCAGGAAGGTCAGTGGTGAAATAACACACGCCGAAGTACGGCAAGCAACAGTGGGCATTCAGGGAGGGAGTCAGGAGGGGCCCCGGCCTGGATGATATAAAAAACTGCTGTGCTATTTTCTTGAAAATATATAACTGAAGTTTGTGAATATGCTCGCTGCAATAACATGATTAGCCTTGAGAAAGCCCTAGGCACTATCTGCCACACAGGGTGAAACACGTGTCGGCTGTTTTTTTCGAACAACACGTGATTACAAAAATTTTTAATGAGTGCAATGGACCAAACCAAGTCGTGAATAAAAAGAAATACTCGCACTCAACTTAACGTGTACCGTGTTGCATCTGAATCAGGAATTGACCTATTGATTGTAACAACATTTTTGAAAAAGAGGAACACACGCTTACAACACTTTTTTTTTTTACATATATATGTGTGTATATATATATATATACACACACAGACAGTGAGAAGTAGGCGAAACCCGAGTCGGAGGACCCGCGCGGAGTCAACAATCTTGCAGAAGGTAGGAGATCTACAATTGTCCGGTTGGGAGGTGTGCAAAAAACCGCGTGTTGCTAGTAGCCAACAACCGTAACGCATAGTTAAACAGCAGCCATACAAAATGTCCGCCGACGCGCTACGAAGCAGGGAGGCTGCTGCAGATGAAATGTTCAGCGATTCCCCTAGGATTGACACACAAGCACAAGTGAGCAGTAGTCTATCCACCCGGGGACCGTCTAACATAAGGGACATGTTTAAGAAACTGGAAAAGTTGATGAAACACGAGCAGGCCAAATGGTGGGAACATAAGTCTTTGTTTAGGTACTTGGAGGTGGGCAGAATCCCTCATGAACTCAGAATAATGATCGCGCCCAGCTTTGAGAATCCTAACCCCAACATGTTACGGGAATGGGCAGAATGTAACCTAGAGTGATCAAAAAAACTGGTTGAAATATTGGTAAAGTATGAGGAGATAAATCGGATTGAGCTACAAAAACAGATAGAAGAAAGGAATGAACAAATTGACAAAATCGAACAGAATGGGTCAACCACTAAATACAGAGAAGAGATGCTAGTTAGACTTCAGAGAGAAGAGGAAATAATCAAGAAAAGAAAGGTGTTTAAATTCCAGAGGGACAAACAGGACTATGAAAGTGGGCAGGTATTCACGTTCTCAAAAAAATACGATGGGCTCAGAGCCTCCAAAAAGACAGTCCGGTTTGGCACAGGAAACAGGGGCAATGCCACTACTGGTAGGGACACACCAGCCACAACATCGGCATCAGACCTAAGCTCAGCCGTTGAGAGTGAATCAGACACTGAACAAAACAGGGGCATAACAGCCCAACAAAGACCCAAGTTAACACTAGCGGAAGAACTGGATTTTTTACGCCAGGACAGGCGTCAGACACTACACCCCCGGACCCAAAACTACAGGCAAGACACAGGAGGAACACAAAGCGGCGAGAAAGATGAAGGCAACGGCGCAAACGAGAAAACGAGAATAAACAACAACAAGAAAGTGGCCAACAAAACTTGGAAACGCAAGTAAATCAACCTGCCTCAGACACCAATACCATAATCAACCTGTATCCAATACTCTCTCTGGGGTTATCATTTTGCCCAGAGAGAAATTTTAATTATTCGCAGACAAGAATAGACATCTATAAATTTATCCGCAAGTTGAAACTCAAGAAATTTCACACTTTACGCAAACTTAGTGATAAAGAACAGCCAATAGGAAAACAAAATCTAGCAAGCCCCAACATTTTGACAGCATTGGATGCACAGTTACTGTGTGACTTACAGGCCTTACAAAATGAGCATGATGCACAAGACAGGCCATCATCTACCCAAGAGACATTGGAACGTCAACAAATAAGCATTTCTGATACCATTAATACAGGCTTCAAACCTAAATCTACGTTTCAGCCGATAATGCCAAGAGATGCAATAGACATATTTAACGAATAAGTAACAGCGCAAATAAAAAACTTAATCATCAAACACAAAGATCTCGCAAAGTGCAAAGTCCTCAAAAAAACAAGTACCACCAACTAATAAAGAAGCTACAAGACAACAAACAAATTATCATAAGAAATTCTGATAAAGGCGGAGATATAGTAATTGGCCAAAGACACTATGGGGCATATTCTCAAGGACTCATCGCCGATTTATCGGCACATTAGCGCCGCAAAAGTGGCAATAGACTTTTCGCCCTATTCACAAGCTGGTGCAAACTGCCCATATCGCCAGTTTACCAGCGATAGCTGCCGCAAAAAACATCACCACGGATGAGAGAGACAACTAACGCTAATGATATGCAGAGTAGGCGTTCCCGTGCAAAAACACACGAAAACACCACTTCGCAACATTCCCAACGACCAGCCAGATCTGCGATGTGACCCAAAAACAGGCGATAAGGCGCGTTAGCAGCAGGGAATTAACACCTGCCTGCTGCTGGTGCTAAGCAGGACGACTACCTGCAGTATGAAAGGGAGCCCAGCCCAGAGCCACATCTGAAGACCCACAGATGCCATGGAGACAATGAACATGCAGCCCGGAGACCCAAGAGGGCCACAACACCCACCGCCACCACCCCCAGGACCACCCCCCCCTCCGGACCCCCCCCCAGACTACCACCGACGCAGCATAGGACAAGACAGCGGACCGTCTGAAAATGCCATGGCCCCTCAGCCACACAATTGCAGAATGTGGGGAGAGGTGGGAACCAAGTATGTGTGAAGGAGGCAACTCACACATGAATAAGAATGTCCCCAATGCCAAGTGTGGCGGTGATGTGCTGGACAGATCACAGAATGCAGAGCACAGACATGTCCATGTGGACATATACTGCTGGTGTGTGTATTTTTGTGGACAGTGGACGCAACCATGCCACCTCAGGCAGTGGGGAAGACCCTGGACATGTAGCTGTGCCATCCCCCCTGTAAGCGTAAGCGCAGTGGGCTGGGCCGGCGTACGCCACTCCAGCGTAGGGGTGCTGATAAAAAGGCCGGGGCCCTGGGCGTGGTTCTCTTCCGTGATGGGCAACACGTCTGCCAGGGTGGCGCACCTCACCCTGCCACGAGTCCGCCGCCGTGACCTCCAGACGCCGCAACACAGGCCCCCAGCGCATCCAGCGGCACAGCAACACGGAGTCATGTGTGTGCCGGACACTGCCTTAGTCCTACACTGCGGTCAGCAGGTCCCCCAAGTCAAACAACGCATCATCGTTGGCTGTGCACCTGCTGAGCGCTCCAGGTGCCACTGACCCTGTGCAACACAAGCTGCCGACACATGGATGTGGGCCCTTGCTGACCGCTGCCTCCGGCCTACACTGCGGTCAGCAGGGCTCGCTAATCAAATTGAGTCTTGATTAATTTATGGCAGAGTCCAGTAGGCCACAGACATTGCTACCAGGGCAGGCCGCCCTGACGACGCATCAGCGCAGGCCGCGCACCCGCCGAGCGCTCCAGGTGCCACTAACTCAGTGCACACAAGTCATCGTCACGTGGCTGTGTGCCCTTTCTGACTGCTGTCTCCGGCCTACACTGCGGCCAGCAGGGCTCGCGAACCAAATCCAATCCTGACATGCAAGGACACGCCATCATCACTGGCTGCACACCCGCCACCACCGCCAGGACCACCTCCAACCAACAACCGCCAGAGTCGGAGGAGTGTCACAGCCAGCCCATCTAAGTTGCTCACACCTGTCTTGGATGCCATCATCAGCTTGATCCCCTGCTCAGCTCTTCAGGTTGCCACTAACTCAGTGCACCACAACACATGGACCCTTCATGATTGAGTTTTGTGCTGTGGACAGCGGACGCAACAATGTCACCTCAGGCAGTGGGGAAGACCTGGGACGATGATGATGAAGATGAGGCAGGTGTACCACACCCCACTGCAGCTGCAGCAGGAATATCCCGAAGGGACCAAATCATTAGCAATTCCTTCACATGAGCACGCTCAGCTCTGGTGCCCCTACCTCAGTGCACTGCAAGTCATGGACCCTTTATGATTGAATCTGTGTGTGATCTGATGATCACTGTTCTAGTTGTTGCCAGCACCAACCACTCCCTGAGGGCTGGCTTACACCCACCCCACACCCATCCAGCACAAGCGTCACTGGACATGTGACCCTGGTAATAAAAGGTGGCCGGGCGCACGTCTACGTAGCCAGTTCAACTATCTATCTAAGTGTGTCCGTGGGGTCATTATGTATGCATGATGGGCCAGGGCCCTAACACATTACATTGTGCTGTGGACAGCGGACGCAACCATGTCACCTCAGGCAGTGGGTACGACCTTGGACATGTAGCTTTGTCGTCCCCCCCTGTAAGCGTAAGCGGAGTGGGCTGGGCCGGCGTACACCAAGCCAGCGTAGGGGTGTGAAGGATTTGCCCGGGGCTCTGGGCGTGGTTCAGTTCTGGCCTGGACGAGGAAGTAACTTATGCGTGTGTCTCTGTTGTAGTGTCGGTGCCACCCAGTCCGCAATCGACAATGTTGCAATGTAGCATGCACCCGGAGGGCGGGCTCGCACTAACGGGGAAATGAAGGAGCGCAAGACCGCTCGGGTCTTGGCTCATACATGCCAAGTGTTGTGTGTATCTGTATTGCCACAGCATGAGCCAAATGCCTAACCTTAACCGCAGCGCGAGTTCAGCCAGGCATGAACTCTACGTCTGTGTCCGCCCTATCCTTCGCACAGGCCTACACTCACGTGGCCGCCCACGGCCAACATCACAGTGTCGTTGTCAGGCTTGTGGACATGCGCAGACAGGCATGACAATGGTGTGCCGTAGGAGTGCCAGTGATGCAACCGCGCAGCGCACACAAGTAATTAGGCTCGGGGGGAGGGAGGAGCAGCTGTGAGGCAACGTTACACACAGTGATGCTGCTCATTTGCCACATGCAAGACATGTCGAACATGAATCCCAAAGTCGCACACATCCCACCCCACCCCCAACAAGCCACTTCACAGTACCTGAATGCAAGCAGATGAGAAACTAACATTAGGGATGAAAGCTCCTTTGTCTGTGCTATCAGGCGGAAGCACATCTGCACCTCCGACCTGGGAATTACATGTGCCAGGCACCCCCTGACAGATACTATGGCAGCTGATGACGACTCCCACACTACGCACAGCCCAACGAGAGACCAACGTATACACACCCCACACACAGAAGTCCTTGCTCGAAGTTATCTGGCATGGAATGGCCTTCACACCTACTCCCACATTAACCCAAGCGTACAACCGTTGCACACTAAAAACAACTCATTGCTCCGAGCTGTGGCATTTCATCCACAGAACTGGCGCAGGTCAGAACAGTGCCGCTTCAACCAGAGCCACTAACGCAATAGCAGACCATCACGGACACTTGCACAACCCTTGTCAGGTGGAACTGTACCGTGCACGTATGCTGCATTTACTGGGGTCACTGCCATTGGTAGTGCTGCGGATCAGTTACCGGCTGAGCTTCCGCCTTGCCAACGTCACCTGCGTGCAGCCTGTGTTGCATTGTCGCTCGTACATTTTCGAGTGGCCCATGGATGTCTACCTATCCAACAGGACAGTAGCCGAACTGGATTTCGACATGTGTGTGCGCCCCCTGTTGGCCCACGACCATGAGTGTCACCGTGACACCCGTCTATGGGATGCCTGGATACTTGGCATACATGCTGGCAGCTGGACCTGGGAGATTGCAGAACTCCTCGTGTGCAGTGAGCAAATTGAGCTGCTCCCCTATTGGGCTGTAGTGCTAATTGGTGAAAGGGGGTGGACGCAGCACCTCTGTCCGGACCTGCTAATGGTTAGCCTCGCCGTCCTGTTCGATGAAGTCAACGACGACCTCATGTTGGAAATGATTGCCTACGAGGCTGCACTAGCTTTCATGGACGTGTAACTACGTACCTGCAGACACGACATTTTGGAACACATTGCACATGTCCTGACAACTTGTTGGAACTTGGGGTTCTGGCCACATCTCCCACGGCGACAGTGGACATGTCTGCATTCGCCTGGACTCCGAATACATGAGCAAACAACAACGCGGGTTAACACACACCTGTGGAAGGTGAGGCACTCCCCCGGAGTGGACAGCGGCGCTTGGCAACGTTCCACGTTCTGACATACTGCTGCATTGGTCTGCATGTTGTGGCACTTATCTTGGCCGTACTGACACGCATATGCTAATAAAGTCTACGCACCTTCACTTGTATTCAACTGTGATGAGTGTTGATTTGAATGACAATGCGTGTCTCACTGCCTATCTGGGTCACGGCCATACATGCATTACTGCACCCTCAGGGATTTGGGGTTGTACTAGTACATTATCATCTCACAGTATCCTGCTGTGCCACATGCGGATGGCCATTTTCTGCACACGAGTGGCAGCAGTTGTGTCCTCTGTTCTATTGTGCTGGTGTTGCTGTTTGTTCAACATTGTTGTAAATGTTGAGGTGCTCTGGATCTTATGTGTGTGCGCTGCATTTTTTGGTGAGTTGCCCCTTCAGCTCTGATTTGGCTGGCCCTTATCCCTTTCAGGCGGTGTGGCTTTCACTTCTGTGCTTATGCAGTGCTGTGATGTTGCAGACTTGGGTAAATTGGGCTCTTGGTTGGTGTTGTGACTCTTGGGCATGGTTTGTCCGCAGATGTGCTCTACTTAATTGTGCATGTGTGCCATTGTGCCCATCTCCCCCCGTCCCCCCAGTCCCTTGTGGTTACTCACCCTGTTGCTGTTGTGTCGGAGCATGTTGAGCAGTGTCCGGTCCCCCAACTCCTGCCACCGTCTACACACTGATGACTGTGGTCACCATTTCCTCCATCTCATCCAGCTCCACCTGTGGCGCTGGTCTCCCACCTCAAGTCTGCATTGCTGCCTTCTGGTTGTCTGCGAGTTTCTGCTTGGTCTTGCGCTTCACATCATTCCAGCGCCTCTTGAGCTCGTCCATTGTCCTCCTCAGCACTCTGACTGTATTCGCCTTGTCCAGGATGGACTGCCATATTGTATTTTTTGTTGCCAATGACACAATGGAGGTGACGTACAGTTGTTGATGGTGTTCTATCACCTCCGTGATCAGGATCCTGTTTTCCTGCGGACTGAACCGCGTCTTCCTCTTCCTTCTTCTCCTTGCCCTTCCCTGACCCCGAGGTCCCAGGCTGGTCCTCCGTGGGGCTTGTGGGGTTCTGGTTGTCCTCTGTGCTTGCTCCGGCTACCTCCATGGTGCTTCCGCAGTTGTTTGTGTTTTGTTTGTGTTTTGTGTTGCCGCTTTATTGTGCTTTTGCAGCCTGACTTGTGGGACTTGCAGGCCTGGCGCTGCTTATCGCTGTATTTTTATCGCAGTTGGGCCCATCGCAACTTTTTTCACGTTAGGCTTTGGATTTTTATTGCCGTCCCGGTGATTTTATCGCGGACATTTGACGCGTTATTGGGACACTATCGCATGTTACCGCCCGTGTTGAGAATACGACGTTAAACCGGAGTTATTTTCCCGCGATAGACGGCGATATGGAAAC
The DNA here is from genome assembly GCA_963921515.1 of Calotriton arnoldi. Classification (NCBI taxonomy): domain Eukaryota; kingdom Metazoa; phylum Chordata; class Amphibia; order Caudata; family Salamandridae; genus Calotriton; species Calotriton arnoldi. The sequence continues at coordinate 49,762 of CAWUFW010001409.1, forward strand.
TTGCATTAACCTATTTTGGCGATGTTTATCGCACGTTCTTGAGAATAACCCTCTATATATGGAGGAAGCAATGCAACAGTTAAATGACCGTGACTGTTACAAAAAGAGCAACAGCCATATCATCAATGGTGTCAGAAATGAGTTTTATTTGAAACTACTTCCCTGGAAAAGTGCATGTTTAATAAATCAGGATGAATATAAGTTCGTAAAGAATGAGCATCCCAAGATGCCTGTAATTTACTTCATTCCAAAAGTGCATAAAAACAATATAAAGCCACCGGGAAGACCGATCATCTCAGCGCAAAAGAGTCTCCTAGAAAATACGTTGCGCTATATCGACTCATTTCTGTAGGAACACGTGCGTTCCCTACTGACCTACATACAGGATACTAGTGATTTTTTGCGACACATCCATGACTGCAAATGGGAAGAGGATTATTTACTAATGACGCTTGATGTGACTGCATTGTATACTAGTATACATCACAAGGATGGTATTAGGGCGCTGGAACACTTTCTAGGCACTAGAGGTATCGGTCTATACCAGCATAACAAAATGGTAGTCAGCATGACCAAATTCTGCTTAGAAAATAACTTTTTTATTTTTCAGCAACAAGTGTAGAAGAAAAAACCTTTCTAGGGGTTCACTGATGCACCTGGTCCTTAAACCAACAAAGAAGAGATTGGCACGGAAGCTGGAATATCAAAATAACAACTTTATTAACCTCACATAAGGGAGACTGTGTCAATACAGTACCCGCAGGCCACTGTAGGAGACAGTCTAAGGAATACAAAGATCCTGGGCCTTTTATGCCCAGTTTACCGTTGAGTTAGCATGTAGACTCAAAAAGGGGCGGTACAAGTGTGCACAAGAATAGCTAGTTACATATAAGGATACATAAGAATTGCTTAGTCAACAGAGTAGGAGGGTTTATAATATTGCTGATATTAGTTAAAATAGCCTGACAGTTACTCTAAGAGCAGGTGCATTCTAGCAGCTAGACCTTTCTGAGCATGTGCAGTGCTCTGGCTCAGTACTGAAGGAGTTAATTATAGTTCCTGACTCAAGTGAAATACAAGAGCAGGCAACAGTGAAGAGGGAGAAAGCACATGGCGAGCACATGGCTAACTAAAATGGCTGCCACAAACAAAATGGCTTCAGCTGATGCTAACAACCATTGCAGCTAGTTTTCCACAGATAGCCGTTTTAGCATTAGCTGAAGACATCCGCTATGATCTAGAAGCATGGAAGTTATCCTGCACATTTATCCTATCCATTGCTAGGTGGGCATTTACATTTTTAACATTGTTTAACTGGTGAGATACAAGTAGAAATACATGGGGAACAGAGTATTGGGTCATAATGAACACACAGATAGCAGGAGAAAATAATGGCTATTATTACAAACAGAACTATCAATTTTTCCAACCCCAAGCAGAAAGTAAATCCCAAAACCATCCAGTCCAATTCTATGTTTCAGGGCTCCTATGTATTTCAGTGACCATCTAATTCAGCTTCAGAATAGCCAACAGCACATATCTAATATAATATCTTAAATAAAAAACATTTTTTAATAGACCTTTCCAGTGTTCTTTTTATGAGGGCTAGAGTATCAATTGATATGCTCAGGAGGAGGGCAGAGTAGTATTTATCAACTGTTCAAAAAAACGTTTCTCTTGCAGTATAAACATTACTAATGCAAATATTAAAGCAAATACAAGGATCATTACAAAAACTATTTTCGCTTCAGGGGACCAGGAAGACCAAACGGGGCCATGGGAATTAGAATGAGGAGCCGCAAAGGGCTGCTCCTCCTCAAAAATGGGACGACCAAAGGGGTACATTGCTAAAAAGTACTTAAAGAATAGAAGCCGCTGTACAACCAGCCAGAGGGGAGTCTTCTCCTGTGTCCGTCTGAGCCTCACAGGCAGGCTCCTATCAAAGTTCTTTTCCAACGGTGGAGCTGCACAACTTGCAACTCAAGAAAACAATCACGGCCCAGTTTTAAGGGAAAAGGTTTCTTCTTTCAGGATAGGGCAATCACACTCCGGGGCAAATGCCCTCAACGATCCTGTCAAGTGTCTCAGGCAGTGCACCAGTTTTCTTCACTTTAATCTAACAGGCACCAAAGGCACAGCACCTGTACCCTGAACTCAAGTCCTTCCCTAACTCCTGTGTTGCTCCGCTGGCGCACTGCTCTTTGTCAGGGCCAAAGATTGTACCCAGTTTGCCCAGGCACCTCTCGATCAACAAACAGAGGTGCATTCTTGCATTCACTTGGGGACCAGGACTCAAAGGCCTGATGCTGGGATATGTGAAGCAACCCTTGTTTCAAAGGGGGTCACCTCAAGCAAAAGCCTCCTTGCCGTCCTTGTCGGTCTGTGACTCTCTCAGCTGGGCATCAAAAACTGGATCCACGCAAAGAATTCTCCATCCTGATTTGTGACCCCGTCTTTCGTCGAAGACAGTAGCAGGGGTACACACTTCACGTCGCTTTCATGGGCCCAGTGCTTCCGGCCTTCTACCTTCCCTGAGGTCCTAGTTGCCAGCAATGCCTGTGCTGGTTCCCTTCACCTTGGCTTCAAGCTGGACTGGCGCTAACTCCCCAGGCTGAATCTGATGTCCGGGCCCCTCTGGCAATGGTTGTAGGGCAGCAGATATCTATTGATGGACAGAACAAAAAATCTTTAGACAAGGCATACAAATAATCTATCAATAGAGAGGATAGTCCATTTCCAAATACCTTCTCCTTTTTAGCTTGGGGCGCCCCATACATTAGCAAGGCACCCAAGAACCACTTCATCTATCTGAGAGTAAAAACACCCTGGACCTATTAGCGAGTACAAAAGAAACTTTTTGGTGAACTGACAAGAGTAAAACGTTACACTATGTGAAGCAGCCAAGGAAGTCTATGTTTATTTACTAAATTCTGAGGGAAAAAGAAAAACAATACGGACATACTCTAAATCCTTACATTTGTGTATTCCTATTTTATTCATCTGAAGAACCTCAAGAAAGGGAATTTTTAGAACAAGCATTCTTTTGTGCTTCTTGTCTTAACAAGCTTGTGTTTCATAAGTTATAACCTTTCACTACTTGTACAGGACTGCAGACACTTCTAAAATTATTTTTCTTACATAAAAACACCTACATTTTACGCTTAGGACCATGCTCTCATGTTATAGGCGCGGCGGGAAAATCTAAAACTGCTAATTTAACAGGGATCCTGTAAGCTCAATTACACAGACTAATAAGAGACTAATAATGCCTTTGCAAAACTGTATGTAGCATAAAAAATAACAAACAATAATGGTGTTATCACCTGAGAATTTTAGAACAAAAACTACCCACATATAGTTCCCCTTTAAAGGTCAAATAAGGGAACATCAATCTAGACTACTCATCCTTTCATAATTTCATCAGACAGGATGGGCAGTAACATGGCGTATTTTTTATTCTTTTTATGAATCTTAACAATTTTACAACAGTATTACTGAATAGCCAATTAAACGTCTCATGGCCGTTCCTAGACAACTTAGACTGGCTCAAGAGAGAGTGAGAAAAAGAGAGAGAGAGAGAGAGCATATAAATCAAGAAAAATGACAATGTATTACTTAATTTTAGTTACCCTTAATTTGCCCAGGAGCTAATCTCCCTAATCTCTTCCCCACATTCGACAGCAGGTAACCTGAAACAGGTGACCTTCTGTCGACGCTATCTACCCCTATTTTTGGCAGCTGGGCACAAACTAACTTGTAGGAGGTAAATAGCACATTTGAGCTAGCTAGAAAACATTAATAACCAACTACCAATTCCTTTAGCAATTGTACTAGTGTAACATGAGGGCGCATGAATGCAAACTGAATTTCATAGCCTTTTAATCTGGCCCTAGCTCCAGGAAGGCTTAATCAAGGCCATAACTTTAGTGAAACAACTAAGTAAATTCTTCTATTTCTTAAATGTGGTTAAATTACTAATGGCGATATCCCTAATATTATTAACAAGAATTGAGAATTCATTTTCACCCTAATTTCCCTAGGCACATTATAGCCTCAGACGTCATTAGAGCAAAATTTACATTTACCTGTAGTGTTTTACCCTACAATGTTAGAATCAGGATATTTAATTAATACAAAAAAATCAGTTTATTAAACTACTCTGTAACATTACAAGCTTTCATAGTGTAATGTAGAAATCACATACTGTCACAGTGGCTCCCTGCGTGGAAATTTTTACATGCAGTAAGGCTGGTCAGTTCTAAACACAGAACTTAGCCTCTTGACCCTTAAACCTGCTGTCCCCTGTCAGTAAAGCTATTCCATGCGGTCTTTCCAATTCAAAGGAACTCTGGAGAAGCACAGCTGAAAAGCAGTCCTATTCCGTGCCTGTGAGCTAATAATTTTAAAGGTAAGATGCACTGTTTGCTGTCTTATTTTATACTAATTTTTATTCGTGTGCAGTGTGTGATGTGCTTTCTAGCAGTTTAGAGGCCAGCTACTTGTTCTGCAATTGCATGTGTGCCCTGCTGAAACCTGAGATCAGTTTGAAAACAGCCCTGGGTGCCAGGACTGCTTTTAAAAAGTAAATTGTGCCCAAAATCGACTTTGGTGGTAGGGGCACTTAAAAATGAATAACCTACAATGTTTTAGCATATTAGGGACCCCCAGGGTCTCCCCTAGATATCCCAGAGGTGGGAGGTCAGAAATGTATAAGGTACACCCTTATAAAATAAGTTTTTATATGCCTGGGTAAAGTGAAATTTCACTCCCCACACTGTGGTAAAGTGCTGCTCAAATTCAACTTTGATCTTAGGAGCTTATATATTTGTCATAGTAGGACTATTAGACATTGAAAAATGCAAAAACGATTTTAGTGCAATTATTTTTAATAATGTTTTTTTTTTCATAGTCAATTTTTTTTAATAATGATCACTAACCCTTTTGATGTTTCCACATATGAAAAGCAAGCCTCATTCCTTTCCTTTTGCCTTTAAATGCATGTATTTATAACACTAAGCACAGAAGCTGTACTGAAACATAAAATACTTTGTTGCACTTTTTAAAGGGCAGTAATTATTTACCATCAGAACCACAGATATGCTTATTTAGAAAAGCAACAAGAAAGAAAATCCCTGCTTTTAATCCTGTCTATTTTATCCAAAATAATGAAGCTCTATTTGTAACTTTTAAAATCAGTAGTCTTTAACGCACGTGTTGGATCTGTAGCTTGTGGCCGGCATAGCCATGTGTTGTTTACTCAGCTGTGTTTTTACGACCAGCAAGCCTCAATTTCCACGCCTTTTCTGGAGAAAAACCCTTTGCTGTATTGTAATGTCCTGAAAAAGTTTGATCTCCGTCTGTTTTGACAGACAGCTTCCTTCGGTACAGACAGCGTTGAACAGCTGTTTTAAAAGCTCTTTTTCTGGTGCTGGAAATTTGAGCACAGTGCAGTCTATTTAAAACACAGGCATTCCAAGCCGGCACAAATCTATCGTCTTGTAATGTAAAAAAGAGGCGCGTTTATTTCAGCAGCAACCAATTTACTCAGATGATGTGAATGCCTTTTAATATTAATACCTTAAGGATAATGCTGTAACATTTGGTATTAAGTCCTAGTTTGAAAGCACACAAATTAGTTTTTTTTTTCCTTTCTATGAGGCCTATTTTTTTCCTATTGAGTGTTAATTGTAATTTCTCTTTACCATTGTGGCAAAATTCACACATCTATACTTTGTTACTGTTTTACTTCTAATGGTAGCGTGCAGCTATTTAGCATATGTTACATAATTCATTCCTTGAATTTTAAAACGTAGTTCTTTCAATGACATTTGCATAACAGAATGACGACAAAAAAGCAAATTGAGCTAATTCCAGACATTTTCAAGAAGGGGGCCACACACTCAGAGCACACAACACTGCTTGCTAAGGCAAGCCATTCTCACACAAAAACATAGTCACTAGTTACTGAAACAAGTACTTTCAAGCATCACCACCGGTGTCAATCCACAACCACATGGACACTCAAAAAAACAATTAACCCACAAATTAACACTTAGGACAAAAGCAAGAGACAGCTCACAGACTGTACTCAAACCATTTGTAAATACCAATTGTAAGTCATATTTACAAACGAAAGGACTCTAAAAAAAAGGTACAGAGATTACACCAAGACAAATAGACAGCCAAAAGACTGCCATGTTCAAAAAGACAGGCTCGCGCCTCAGGCCTTTTCCAATAATACACCAAATTACCAGTTGTGCGCAGATCAGGATCCTTCTTTATATATATATTTTTGTTCCATGGTGTACTAGTCATCATGGAAGAAATACCATTTTTAATATACTTAAACCCATTTAGGTATCCCCTCTTAGGGAGTCAGCTGAGTACTTCCTAAATCCATATTGGTACTCTCCAAGACAGCAACACTTTCTACGAAGTGTGCTAGGAGCAGGCATGCCAAAAATATTATAGCATATATAATATTATACTCCAAGTGACACTTAACACAATTTGTGCCGTTCAAGTTTTCAAAGTTAGAGAAAAATCTCCTCATTACCTGCCTTCATTTGCTGCAGCAAACAAACAAACAAACCAAAATCTTGGCCAAGCTAATCCAAACAAAAGTGTTGCTACAGCAACCTTACCAAACCAAAGTCTCCAACCTCCACCTGCCAAGTTCTGAGTGACCTAACGGTCGTTTTAAAATACTCACACCAAAGAAGATCTCAGTCGGGAGCGGCCAACACCTGGAGGGTCAGATCGGGAAAACCAGAAAATACGTTGGTCTGCAAAGACAAAGGGTCTCCTCATGCAGGGTACCTCCTCAGTAGATTCCTGTCTTCCGTCAAGACCACTCCCTTGGATAGGCGCTTCTCCGATGAGGTCAACGTTCGGGCGCCAATTTGTAGAAGAAAAAACCTTTCTAGGGGTTCACTGATGCACCTGGTCCTTAAACCAACAAAGAAGAGATTGGCACGGAAGCTGGAATATCAAAATAACAACTTTATTAACCTAACATAAGGGAGACTGTGTCAATACAGTACCCGCAGGCCACTGTAGGAGACAGTCTAAGGAATACAAAGATCCTGGGCCTTTTATGCCGAGTTTACCGCTGAGTTAGCATGTAGACTCAAAAAGAGGCGGTACAAGTGTGCACATGAATAGCTAGTTACATATAAGGATACATAAGAATTGCTTAGTCAACAGAGTAGGAGGGTTTATAATATTGCTGATATTAGTTAAAATAGCCTGACAGTTACTCTAAGAGCAGGTGCATTCTAGCAGCTAGACCTTTCTGAGCATGTGCAGTGCTCTGGCTCAGTACTGAAGGAGTTAATTATAGTTCCTGACTCAAGTGAAATACAAGAGCAGGCAACAGTGAAGAGGGAGAAAGCACATGGCGAGCACATGGCTAACTAAAATGGCTGCCACAAACAAAATAGCTTCAGCTGATGCTAACAACCATTGCAGCTAGTTTTCCACAGATAGCCGTTTTAGCATTAGCTGAAGACATCCGCTATGATCTAGAAGCATGGAAGTTATCCTGCACATTTATCCTATCCATTGCTAGGTGGGCATTTACATTTTTAACATTGTTTAACTGGTGAGATACAAGTAGAAATACATGGGGAACAGAGTATTGGGTCATAATGAACACACAGATAGCAGGAGAAAATAATGGCTATTATTACAAACAGAACTATCAATTTTTCCAACCCCAAGCAGAAAGTAAATCCCAAAACCATCCAGTCCAATTCTATGTTTCAGGGCTCCTATGTATTTCAGTGACCATCTAATTCAGCTTCAGAATAGCCAACAGCACATATCTAATATAATATCTTAAATAAAAACATTTTTAATAGACCTTTCCAGTGTTCTTTTTATGAGGGCTAGAGTATCAATTGATATGCTCAGGAGGAGGGCAGAGTAGTATTTATCAACTGTTCAAAAAAACGTTTCTCTTGCAGTATAAACATTACTAATGCAAATATTAAAGCAAATACAAGGATCATTACAAAAACTATTTTCGCTTCAGGGGACCAGGAAGACCAAACGGGGCCATGGGAATTAGAATGAGGAGCCGCAAAGGGCTGCTCCTCCTCAAAAATGGGACGACCAAAGGGGTACATTGCTAAAAAGTACTTAAAGAATAGAAGCCGCTGTACAACCAGCCAGAGGGAGTCTTCTCCCTGTGTCCGTCTGAGCCTCACAGGCAGGCTCCTATCAAAGTTCTTTTCCAACGGTGGAGCTGCACAACTTGCAACTCAAGAAAACAATCACGGCCCAGTTTTAAGGGAAAAGGTTTCTTCTTTCAGGATAGGGCAATCACACTCCGGGGCAAATGCCCTCAACGATCCTGTCAAGTGTCTCAGGCAGTGCACCAGTTTTCTTCACTTTAATCTAACAGGCACCAAAGGCACAGCACCTGTACCCTGAACTCAAGTCCTTCCCTAACTCCTGTGTTGCTCCGCTGGCGCACTGCTCTTTTGTCAGGGCCAAAGATTGTACCCAGTTTGCCCAGGCACCTCTCGATCAACAAACAGAGGTGCATTCTTGCATTCACTTGGGGACCAGGACTCAAAGGCCTGATGCTGGGATATGTGAAGCAACCCTTGTTTCAAAGGGGGTCACCTCAAGCAAAAGCCTCCTTGCCGTCCTTGTCGGTCTGTGACTCTCTCAGCTGGGCATCAAAAACTGGATCCACGCAAAGAATTCTCCATCCTGATTTGTGACCCCGTCTTTCGTCGAAGACAGTAGCAGGGTACACACTTCACGTCGCTTTCATGGGCCCAGTGCTTCCGGCCTTCTACCTTCCCTGAGGTCCTAGTTGCCAGCAATGCCTGTGCTGGTTCCCTTCACCTTGGCTTCAAGCTGGACTGGCGCTAACTCCCCAGGCTGAATCTGATGTCCGGACCCCTCTGGCAATGGTTGTAGGGCAGCAGATATCTATTGATGGACAGAACAAAAAAATCTTTAGACAAGGCATACAAATAATCTATCAATAGAGAGGATAGTCCATTTCCAAATACCTTCTCCTTTTTTAGCTTGGGGCGCCCCATACATTAGCAAGGCACCCAAGAACCACTTCATCTATCTGAGAGTAAAAAACACCCTGGACCTATTAGCGAGTACAAAAGAAACTTTTTGGTGAACTGACAAGAGTAAAACGTTACACTATGTGAAGCAGCCAAGGAAGTCTATGTTTATTTACTAAATTCTGAGGGAAAAAGAAAAACAATATGGACATACTCTAAATCCTTACATTTGTGTATTCCTATTTTATTCATCTGAAGAACCTCAAGAAAGGGAATTTTTAGAACAAGCATTCTTTTGTGCTTCTTGTCTTAACAAGCTTGTGTTTCATAAGTTATAACCTTTCACTACTTGTACAGGACTGCAGACACTTCTAAAATTATTTTTCTTACATAAAAACACCTACATTTTACGCTTAGGACCATGCTCTCATGTTATAGGCGCGGCGGGAAAATCTAAAACTGCTAATTTAACAGGGATCCTGTCAGCTCAATTACACAGACTAATAAGAGACTAATAATGCCTTTGCAAAACTGTATGTAGCATAAAAAATAACAAACAATAATGGTGTTATCACCTGAGAATTTTAGAACAAAAACTACCCACATATAGTTCCCCTTTAAAGGTCAAATAAGGGAACATCAATCTAGACTACTCATCCTTTCATAATTTCATCAGACAGGATGGGCAGTAACATGGCGTATTTTTTTATTCTTTTTATGAATCTTAACAATTTTACAGCAGTATTACTGAATAGCCAATTAAACGTCTCATGGCCGTTCCTAGACAACTTAGACAGGCTCAAGAGAGAGTGAGAAAAAGAGAGAGAGAGAGAGAGCATATAAATCAAGAAAAATGACAATGTATTACTTAATTTTAGTTACCCTTAATTTGCCCAGGAGCTAATCTCCCTAATCGCTTCCCCACATTCGACAGCAGGTAACCTGAAACAGGTGACCTTCTGTCGACGCTATCTACCCCTATTTTTGGCAGCTGGGCACAAACTAACTTGTAGGAGGTAAATAGCACATTTGAGCTAGCTAGAAAACATTAATAACCAACTACCAATTCCTTTAGCAATTGTACTAGTGTAACATGAGGGCACATGGATGCAAACTGAATTTCATAGCCTTTTAATCTGGCCCTAGCTCCAGGAAGGCTTAATCAAGGCCATAACTTTAGTGAAACAACTAAGTAAATTCTTCTATTTCTTAAATGTGGTTAAATTACTAATGGCGATATCCCTAATATTATTAACAAGAATTGAGAATTCATTTTCACCCTAATTTCCCTAGGCACATTATAGCCTCAGACGTCATTAGAGCAAAATTTACATTTACCTGTAGTGTTTTACCCTACAATGTTAGAATCAGGATATTTAATTAATACAAAAAAATCAGTTTATTAAACTACTCTGTAACATTACAAGCTTTCATAGTGTAATGTAGAAATCACATACTGTCACAGTGGCTCCCTGCGTGGAAATTTTTACATGCAGTAAGGCTGGTCAGTTCTAAACACAGAACTTAGCCTCTTGACCCTTAAACCTGCTGTCCCCTGTCAGTAAAGCTATTCCATGCGGTCTTTCCAATTCAAAGGAACTCTGGAGAAGCACAGCTGAAAAGCAGTCCTATTCCGTGCCTGTGAGCTAATAATTTTAAAGGTAAGATGCACTGTTTGCTGTCTTATTTTATACTAATTTTTATTCGTGTGCAGTGTGTGATGTGCTTTCTAGCAGTTTAGAGGCCAGCTACTTGTTCTGCAATTGCATGTGTGCACTGCTGAAACCTGAGATCAGTTTGAAAACAGCCCTGGGTGCCAGGACTGCTTTTAAAAAGTAAATTGTGCCCAAAATCGACTTTGGTGGTAAGGGCACTTAAAAATGAATAACCTACAATGTTTTAGCATATTAGGGACCCCAGGGTCTCCCTAGATATCCCAGAGGTGGGAGGTCAGAAATGTATAAGGTACACCCTTATAAAATAAGTTTTTATATGCCTGGGTAAAGTGAAATTTCACTCCCCACACTGTGGTAAAGTGCTGCTCAAATTCAACTTTGATCTTAGGAGCTTATATATTTGTCATAGTAGGACTATTAGACATTGAAAAATGCACAAACGATTTTAGTGCAATTATTTTTAATAATGTTTTTTTTTCATAGTCAATTTTTTTAATAATGATCACTAACCCTTTTGATGTTTCCACATATGAAAAGCAAGCCTCATTCCTTTCCTTTTGCCTTTAAATGCATGTATTTATAACACTAAGCACAGAAGCTGTACTGAAACATAAAATACTTTGTTGCACTTTTTAAAGGGCAGTAATTATTTACCATCAGAACCACAGATATGCTTATTTAGAAAAGCAACAAGAAAGAAAATCCCTGCTTTTAATCCTGTCTATTTTATCCAAAATAATGAAGCTCTATTTGTAACTTTTAAAATCAGTAGTCTTTAACGCACGTGTTGGATCTGTAGCTTGTGGCCGGCATAGCCATGTGTTGTTTACTCAGCTGTGTTTTTACGACCAGCAAGCCTCAATTTCCACGCCTTTTCTGGAGAAAAACCCTTTGCTGTATTGTAATGTCCTGAAAAAGTTTGATATCCGTCTGTTTTGACAGACAGCTTCCTTCGGTACAGACAGCGTTGAACAGCTGTTTTAAAAGCTCTTTTTCTGGTGCTGGAAATTTGAGCACAGTGCAGTCTATTTAAAACACAGGCATTCCAAGCCGGCACAAATCTATCGTCTTGTAATGTAAAAAAGAGGCGCGTTTATTTCAGCAGCAACCAATTTACTCAGATGATGTGAATGCCTTTTAATATTAATACCTTAAGGATAATGCTGTAACATTTGGTATTAAGTCCTAGTTTGAAAGCACACAAATTAGTTTTTTTCCTTTCTATGAGGCCTATTTTTTTCCTATTGAGTGTTAATTGTAATTTCTCTTTACCATTGTGGCAAAATTCACACATCTATACTTTGTTACTGTTTTACTTCTAATGGTAGCGTGCAGCTATTTAGCATATGTTACATAATTCATTCCTTGAATTTTAAAAACGTAGTTCTTTCAATGACATTTGCATAACAGAATGACGACAAAAAAAGCAAATTGAGCTAATTCCAGACATTTTCAAGAAGGGGGGCCACACACTCAGAGCACACAACACTGCTTGCTAAGGCAAGCCATTCTCACACAAAAAACATAGTCACTAGTTACTGAAACAAGTACTTTCAAGCATCACCACCGGTGTCAATCCACAACCACATGGACACTCAAAAAAAACAATTAACCCACAAATTAACACTTAGGACAAAAGCAAGAGACAGCTCACAGACTGTACTCAAACCATTCGTAAATACCAATTGTAAGTCATATTTACAAACGAAAGGACTCTAAAAAAAAAGGTACAGAGATTACACCAAGACAAATAGACAGCCAAAAGACTGCCATGTTCAAAAGACAGGCTCGCGCCTCAGGCCTTTTCCAATAATACACCAAATTACCAGTTGTGCGCAGAACAGGATCCTTCTTTATATATATATTTTTGTTCCATGGTGTACTAGTCATCATGGAAGAAAGACCATTTTTAATATACTTAAACCCATTTAGGTATCCCCTCTTAGGGGAGTCAGCTGAGTACTTCCTAAATCCATATTGGTACCTCCAAGACAGCAACACTTTCTACGAAGTGTGCTAGGAGCAGGCATGCCAAAAATATTATAGCATATATAATATTATACTCCAAGTGACACTTAACACAATTTGTGCCGTTCAAGTTTTCAAAGTTAGAGAAAAATCTCCTCATTACCTGCCTTCATTTGCTGCAGCAAACAAACAAACAAACCAAAATCTTGGCCAAGCTAATCCAAACAAAAGTGTTGCTACAGCAACCTTACCAAACCAAAGTCTCCAACCTCCACCTGCCAAGTTCTGAGTGACCTAACGGTCGCTTTAAAATACTCACACCAAAGAAGATCTCAGTCGGGAGCGGCCAACACCTGGAGGGTCAAATCGGGAAAACCAGAAAATACGTTGGTCTGCAAAGACAAAGGGTCTCCTCATGCAGGGTACCTCCTCAGTAGATTCCTGTCTTCCCGTCAAGACCACTCCTTGGATAGGCGCTTCTCCGATGAGGTCCACGTTCGGGCGCCAATTTGTAGAAGAAAAACCTTTCTAGGGGTTCACTGATGCACCTGGTCCTTAAACCAACAAAGAAGAGATTGGCACGGAAGCTGGAATATCAAAATAACAACTTTATTAACCTAACATAAGGGAGACTGTGTCAATACAGTACCCGCAGGCCACTGTAGGAGACAGTCTAAGGAATACAAAGATCCTGGGCCTTTTATGCCCAGTTTACCGCTGAGTTAGCATGTAGACTCAAAAAGAGGCGGTACAAGTGTGCACATGAATAGCTAGTTACATATAAGGATACATAAGAATTGCTTAGTCAACAGAGTAGGAGGGTTTATAATATTGCTGATATTAGTTAAAATAGCCTGACAGTTACTCTAAGAGCAGGTGCATTCTAGCAGCTAGACCTTTCTGAGCATGTGCAGTGCAATGGAGCGAGAACCCATGTCGCAAGCACCAGTAGGATGGGCACTGAATCAAGTGAGACTCACGCTTCAAGTTCCACGGAATCTTTTTTATCCAAGGGACAAAAGCCCTCACAGCCACCAGATGCAGCATCAGGACAAATCAGTGGGAGTGCCGCAAAACAAGGCGAGGACAAAGAAAGAACCAAAGAGAAATCTCGGCAAAATCTACGGAGTCAGAAACAATCATCATAAACATCTCTTCTCAAACATTGACCATTCAACAAACCCGAATCTTGAATAAAGGTACATCCTTTGTACCCACATACAAGACAACCTTCCATGAAACTGAAGTTGCCATTTATCGTTTCATGCGTACTTTACGGTTACGTCACTTTTTTGATAATGTTTTGATACAACCCATCACTAAAGAGGATCATGAGTTTGCAGAGTTCAGACCCAAAAGCACTTTCGTACCTCCAGTCTCTCATAAAATATTGGACTGTTTTGAATCATCTGTCAAACAGGATTTGACCAAATTAAATTATCATCAACATAAAGGTCAAAATCTGTCCAAACAAGAAAGGAACATTTTGAAGGATTTAGCCAGTAAGGAAACTCTGACATTTCAGCCTGCAGATAAGGGAGGTGCCTTAGTTATGATGGACTCGTCATATTATCATCGAAAAGTGCAAGAACATCTCATGGACGAAAACACTTATCTTAAATTGGATCATGACCCTACCAATGAAATACTTCAAGTATTAAAGATCATTTTGGATAATGCTCAGGACATGGATTGGATTTCCAGTAAAACAAAAGTTTTCTCACTAAGCAGCATCCGAAAAGGCCACACATGTACATGTTGCCAAAAATACATAAACACTCTACTGATCCCCCATTCAGACCCATTGTGTCCGGATGCGGGTCGTTATTTGAACCCCTTGGCATTTACATTGATCAATTCCTCCAACCAATCGTACGTTCTTGGAAATCGCACATACGAGACACTACTGATTTCTTATCACATCTACAACAGTTGAATCTAACCAACATAACTGAATGCATCTTATGTACTATTGATGTTACATCACTGTACACTTCAATCCCGTTACAAGAAGGTTTGGAAGCCATTGAATGGGCGTTACTTAATCAACCTGATATGCGTGCTCATAAAGTGTTTCTTTTGGAAGTTTTACAATTTTGTTTACAGCACAGTTATTTTTACTATCAGAATGAATTTTTTCTTCAAATTAGTGGAACTTCCATGGGTTTTGGGGGCGCCCACATACGCAAATATCTTCATGGCTGCATTCGAAGAAAAACACATCTTTGAAAATTTGAATTGGAGTAAACATCTCATCACATACCATCGTTACATTGATGACATTTTTTTAATCTGGTCCAGTACCAAAGAATCTCTTCAAGATCAAATTCAAGTGTTGAATTCCAGAAATAGTAGAATTCAATTCACTTCAAACATTAGCGAGACCAGTTTACCCTTCTTGGATGTTTTGGTGATTAAGTCTAATTCTACCATTGATACCAGCGTGTTTATCAAGTCCACTGATCGCAATAACACACTCTTGTTCCAGAGCTTTCACTCTCCCAAATTGATACAGAACTTACCATATTCTCATATGATTCGCTCTAAAAGAATATCTTCTACCATCGGGAAATTCAATGAAGAACTTGACAGGATTAGGACTAGATTCATAGCACGTGGATATCCCTCATCTATTATTAAACATGCGGAGGATCGAATTCATCAAATTGATCGAAGTACTCTTTTAACTACCAAACAAAAAACACCTATTCACAGGTCAATCTTCGTGTCTAAATTTTCCACAAAATCCAAAAGCATCAAGAAAATTATCCTCAACAGATGGGAATTATTGGCACGGGAACCTGATTTCGGTGTTTCATTTAATCAACCACCACTGTTTGCTTACACTCGTAGTAACAATCTTAAGGAACTCTTAGCCAAAAAAATTTGCGCACCACCATAAAATCAACAGGGATGAAAAGATGCAGTAATTGTACGCACTGCAATAATGTCATGCAACAAGACTTTATTACACATCCCAGAACTGGCATTAAAATTTCTCTTACTCATTCTTCAGATTGCAATACTATGAATGTAATTTATTGCATCAAATGCCCATGCGGTTCTTTATATGTTGGAAAAACTGAGAGAAAAGTTAAAGTCCGCATTGGAGAACACAAAAGCATGATTAGAAACAAAAATACGAACTCCAATCTAGTAGTTCATTGGATTGAGCAAGGTCACAATATTTCTCAACTCCGGTTCATGATTGTGGAAAAACTCGTATCTCAGACAGGAATTGATCTAAGTAAAAAATTGTCCCAAAGAGAGGTGTTTTGGATCAGGAGGCTTAATACCATGATGCCACTAGGTCTCAATGATAAATTAGATTTGAGCTGCTTTTTATAAACAATGTTTATGTTCAGAGGAGGAATTGCTCTCACTTATTAATTGCTCTCACCTTACACCTTGCTTATTTTCTACGTATTATTATTCGTTATATTGTGATTAATGTCATGTTAGTCTATGTTATATCAGGATATCTATTACACATTTCCATTTTTAGATAGAGTGCACCACTTGCCACATGTTGATACATGCTGTTTCTTGTTATCTCTCTAATGGATCTTTTTGCATTATTGGGGTTATTGGTTTCGTTGCAAGAAGCCTTCAATTTAGCCATGTGTGTAGTCTCTCAAGTAACTGTTTTCATTTAACTGTTTCACATTAATCGCTTGATGTCATATGAATCATTCTTTCGTCATTCTTGCATGTTTTTTTCTATACCATCTGCATCTGTTCACTATTCTTTTCGTTTATTCATCATTATGCGCGTATTCTCCGTGTTTGTTTTCACGCATGCTCATTGGGGCTCAGCACACTGGTTATGTGTTTAATTCATCGTTTTTCATTATTCTTCGTGGTATTACTTCACATTTATTCAGGTTTATTTATTTTTGAGCACTTACTGGTGTTTCGTCCGTTTTTAGGGTTTTGAGGCATTTCACAGAGCACAGGCTTAGGTTTAATTCATTCCAGAGCGCACCCTTCAAAGATGGCGGTTCTGCGTGTATAGTTTTCCTTTTTAGTTTCTCACGTGCGCAGTCAGGTGATACCCGTAATTTTCGCGGGCTTCCGCGGTAGTGTAAATACTGGGTCAGCGTTTCTTAGCTGTTACGGTGCAGTCACGATCGTCCATTCGAGTTGCTGTTTTCTCTCGTTTAGGTAAGTTATAGTTTTCTAGACTCTGGGTCGCAGGTTCCTGGAAGCGCATTAAGGCTTTTTGTAAGTTCATTGTAGTTACTATTTCTCTGCATTTTGTTGCAGATGGTTACGTTGGTTTACCCGCACTTTCAGGTATCTTTTTTAGATTTCTTGAGATGTCACGGTTTGAGGCAAGTTCTTTTACACTATTTTGTATTCATGTTTCTCATTTATCTTTATTTTTGTTATTTTTAGGTTGTTGACTTGTAGCATATTGCTATCAGTTTATCAGCTTACCAGTGTCATTTCATTATATGTTTACACTCGGTTACTTGACTGGTAGGTGCGTTTATGGCATCTGCCAGATTTTTTGCTAGTACTTACTTCCTTTCTTTTCTTCGTTTTTCTGCACTTCTTTTTTGCACGCAACCCGTTAACATGTAGTACAAGGCGGCAGCTTTTGGCAAGTCGTCAATTTCCTCATTGGGGGCTATTACCAGGATGACTTAGTAGTAATATTCACTGGTGTCGGCAACTCCTCCTCCTTTTATTTCTTTCTTTTCATTTTTTCTCTACCTCTCAGTATGACCACCACGATATGTACTTAATTAGGCAACAGGGTGTCTCACCTTGGTAGCGATGCGGTAATTTTCTAGGCAAGTTGTTGTTTTGTCCATAAAATTGCGAATCATGTAGTTAATATTTATTTGTATATGTACTCTTTTTTGCATTACAGTGGCCCCCGAAGAAGGGACTTCGTCCCGAAATGCATCGGGCTATTTTTGACTGTGTGTGTATAATCGACACTGTATAAATTTGAAATGCATTGAGTTTGAACAACCATGTATTAATTTAAAAAGTTACACTTGATCATGTAATGTTAACATGTCTTGATGCTTCACATGATATAATTTCCATTTGACATTTTCAATAAGAAAAATTATTGAATATAATCAATTTGAAACGTGTTCGTGTTTCTGTTCAAATACTTCGCTTTAAAGCATTAGTATACATTTTGATGATCTAGTCTACATCGATTTAAATTTGTTGAACTCACACTGTAGTGCACACAGTTTGTCACGTAAAGTTTTACTTGACTTTTTTATTCTTACACATGTGGGACAGGCAGCCCACAAATACTGCGTAGCACACAAAAACTTAGTCTGTCAGGTCAGACAAATTCTAACAAAAGTATTTTGTTTAAATAGTAATATATAGGAGTGCACCGCAGATACTATATCTTTGCAACTAAAATGGCTGCCACAAACAAAATGGCTTCAGCTGATGCTAACAACCATTGCAGCTAGTTTTCCACACAAGTATACCAGCAGATCAGAGGCGTGGCGATGGGAGCTAGTTTATCACCAAGCTACGCCTGCCTTCACATGGGGTGGTGGGAAGAAATGGTCCTTAAAACCACCTACAAAGAAGTGCTAGATAATCATGTGATTAAATGGATAAGATACATTGATGATCTCTTTGTAATATGGCGAGGCAGCAAAGAAAGTGCAATGAATTTTATGTCTGAGATCAATGTAAACAACATAAATTTACACTTTACATCAGATATCAGTGACACGTCAGTTTGCTTTTTATATGTGGAGGTCCTTATAGCCAATGCACGAATAGAAACCAGGTTACATCGAAAACCGACAGCTGGTAATACCATCCTGCATGCGTCCAGCTTCCACCCTAAACATACCATATAGAGCATCCCATATGGAGAAATGCTCAGGGTGAGAAGAAGATGCAGCAGAGAAACAGACCTGAACAAAGCACAAGTTGAATGTAAAGAACGATTCCTAGTGAGGGGCTACTTTGAGAGCACAATTAATACAGCTATTAAGAAAACACGGGAATTGTGCAGAGCTGATTTACTATTTAAAACATCAAACAGCAAATCGGGGTCAGCAGGTACAGTTCAGGCAACACAGGAACAGGAAAGCACGAGATTAATTCTAACATACAACTTACAGAGAAGTAGTATATGTGGCATAATCAAGAGAAACTGGCCTATCATCTTAAGTGACCCAGTAATAGGAGATAGGCTACCGAAAAATCCTACTATAACGTTTAGAAAAGCTACTGCAATGAGTGACTCCCTAGTCAGTAGCAGCCCGGAAAGAGCAACCAAAACCAACTGGTTAACGCAAAGGAAGGGATTTATAAGATGCACTTCATGCCGGGCATGTAGGTTCGGTATAAACAAAACCACATATTCCACACCTTTCAAGGACCAGCCGACTAAGATACAGAAACTCCTAACTTGCAAGACCGACCACGCGGTATATGTGCTGGAGTGCTCTTGTGAACTACGATATGTAGGTAGTACGAAACTACAAGTTCACAAGAGGATTCTCCAGCACATAAGAGCAGTTACCAACTCTGACGCAACATACCCGGTGGCTCGGCATTTTAAGGAGGTACATGGTAACAGTCTGGACCATTTTAAATACTATGTGGTGGATTCAGTCCCATGCATGAGACGAGGCGGCAATAGAGAGGCCGCATTGAGACGATTAGAAGCCCACTACATACTGGAGCTCGATACCAAAAGCCCACAGGGGCTAAATGCCAGTGAGGACCTATATACTTGCCTATAGGGCTACAACAAGTCAATGAGTGGCACATAGACATATAGGAATCCTCACACATTTCCAGTGGAAGTTAAAAACATGTATAAATACTCTAGACACGTGAATGCATTTATGTAACCCTAGTAACTGAGCATTCATGAAACACATATAACTAAGCATCTGCACTGCACTTCTCCCTTTTCTTTCTCCTTTTCTTTCAATTAGGAACAGGCAGTTCCTTGTACAGTAGTAGGTGGCACAGGGAAGGGAAGTTCCACATAGTCGCACTAGCTTTTTAACTATGCACTTTATCAATAGCAGCAAAGCAAGCACACTGGGGCGGTAGTATGCAACTTTAGCATTTCGGTTAACAAAATCACCCATATGCGAATCGATGACAAAACAGACTTGCGCAGAAATGCAACTAGGTGGAGAGTACAGCTAGGTCTGACATATTGTCATCCGAAAATGTTTACAATCATAGGTACTGTATTATTTATTAACAAATGCAATTTTTCCTGATGTTTTAAACATATAAATTATATGAATGCACAAACCTAATGTATGCAATTAATACTATGCTGCTATGCTTTTAAGTATTCTGAGGTCAGACATAAGTCTTTGTTCAGTATTTACTATGTACGTGTCACTTTATGCACTTTAGTAATAGCAGTAATGCGAGCCCACTGTGACAGCATTAGGCAACCCTAGCACTGTGATCGATAAATTATCCACATGACAATTGGTGATAAATCGTCTTTGCGTAGAAAAGCAATATGGTGGAGAACACAACAAGGTCTGCCTCAAGGCCATCTAAACATATTTAAAATCAAATGTACTGTAATGTGCACTCATTTTTTAAATGTATCAATGTCTGATATCGAAATAGCTAAATTAGACGAATACATAAATCAAATACATGTAACTAATACCATGCTGCTATGTTTGTAATAAGTCTGAGATCTGACGTAAGTCTTTTTTCAGCGTTCACCAAGCACTTGTCACTTTAAAATGGGAGAGCGTTTCGTAGTTGCGTCATGTGATCAAGGCCTGCGAAGGCCGAAACACATCATGGCGGAAAGCTGCAAATAAAACTTTAAGCACTAGCAAAAGTGGTGTCCGCTCCTGTTTTGTTCCAAATTGCAAGTGAAATGCAAACTCAGGAGTAAAGCTATATATATATATATATATATATATATATATATATATATATATATATCCAAAAACACAAGGTTGCCCTTATTGAGAACGCCAACACACTCTGGAGCTGTCACCTTCTTTATTACAGGCTGCCGTGAAAGCGTGCTTGCATCAAGGTAAGTCGCCAAACATGTTTCGGGCAGCATTGCCCTTGCTCACTGGCTCAGTCACAAAAGTCCCGGCAGCTACTTGAGGAACCATTTAAATATTGAAAGGACCCGCCCCAATGGGCATGTGATTGACGCATTGCCTCTTGGCCTGATAGTCCCTTCGTTACCCACAGTGGTGCGCTGACAGTTCTTGGTGACCTAAAATATTATCCCAAGTGGGTTCACCGTTGAAAAAACACTCACTTTCCTGGCACATTAGAACCCTGCAACCTCGGAGCTCAGAGTCCTTACTGCGCCTTCGTAACGGCACTGCAGGTCCGCTTAATGCGCGGCGGGCATTCTCACGACGAGGCATCGCCGCTAATCAATCCAAAAACACAAGGTTGCCCTTATTGAGAACGCCAACACACTCTGGAGCTGTCACCTTCTTTATTACAGGCTGCCGTGAAAGCGTGCTTGCATCAAGGTAAGTCGCCAAACATGTTTCAATAAGGGCAACCTTGTGTTTTTGGATTGATTAGCGGCGATGCCTCATCGTGAGAATGCCCCGCCGCGCATTAAGCGGACCTGCTGTGCCGTTACGAAGGCGCAGTAAGGACTCTGGAGCTCCGAGGTTGCAGGGTTCTAATGTGCCAGGAAAGTGAGTGTTTTTTCAACGGTGAACCCACTTGGGATAATATTTTAGGTCACCAACAACTGTCAGCGCACCACTGTGGGTAACGAAGGACTATCAGGACCAGAAGGCAATGCGTCAATCACATGCCCATTGGGGCGGGTCCTTTCAATATTTAAATGGTTCCTCAAGTAGCTGCCGGGACTTTTGTGACTGAGCCAGTGAGCAAGGGCAATGCTGCCCGAAACATGTTTGGCGACTTACCTTGATGCAAGCACGCTTTCACGGCAGCCTGTAATAAAGAAGGTGACAGCTCCAGAGTGTGTTGGCGTTCTCAATAAGGGCAACCTTGTGTTTTTGGATTGATTAGCGGCGATGCCTCGTCGTGAGAATGCCCCACCGCGCATTAAGCGGACCTGCAGTGCCGTTACGAAGGCGCAGTAAGGACTCTGGAGCTCCGAGGTTGCAGGGTTCTAATGTGCCAGGAAAGTGAGTGTTTTTTCAACGGTGAACCCACTTGGGATAATATTTTAGGTCACCAAGAACTGTCAGCGCACCACTGTGGGTAACGAAGGGACTATCAGGACCAGAAGGCAATGCGTCAATCACATGCCCATTGGGGCGGGTCCTTTCAATATTTAAATGGTTCCTCAAGTAGCTGCCGGGACTTTTGTGACTGAGCCAGTGAGCAAGGGCAATGCTGCCCGAAACATGTTTGGCGACTTACCTTGATGCAAGCACGCTTTCACGCCAGCCTGTAATAAAGAAGGTGACAGCTCCAGAGTGTGTTGGCGTTCTCAATAAGGGCAACCTTGTGTTTTTGGATTGATTAGCGGCGATGCCTCGTCATGAGAATGCCCCGCCGCGCATTAAGGGGACCTGCAGTGCCGTTACGAAGGCGCAGTAAGGACTCTGGAGCTCCGAGGTTGCAGGGTTCTAATGTGCCAGGAAAGTGAGTGTTTTTTCAACGGTGAACCCACTTGGGATAATATTTTAGGTCACCAAGAACTGTCAGCGCACCACTGTGGGTAACGAAGGGACTATCAGGACCAGAAGGCAATGCGTCAATCACATGCCCATTGGGGCGGGTCCTTTCAATATTTAAATGGTTCCTCAAGTAGCTGCCGGGACTTTTGTGACTGAGCCAGTGAGCAAGGGCAATGCTGCCCGAAACATGTTTGGCGACTTACCTTGATGCAAGCACGCTTTCACGGCAGCCTGTAATAAAGAAGTTGACAGCTCCAGAGTGTGTTGGCGTTCTCAATAAGGGCAACCTTGTGTTTTTGGATTGATTAGCGGCGATGCCTCGTCGTGAGAATGCCCCGCCGCGCATTAAGCGGACCTGCAGTGCCGTTACGAAGGCGCAGTAAGGACTCTGGAGCTCCGAGGTTGCAGGGTTCTAATGTGCCAGGAAAGTGAGTGTTTTTCAACGGTGAACCCACTTGGGATAATATTTTAGGTCACCAAGAACTGTCAGCGCACCACTGTGGGTAACGAAGGGACTATCAGGACCAGAAGGCAATGCGTCAATCACATGCCCATTGGGGCGGGTCCTTTCAATATTTAAATGGTTCCTCAAGTAGCTGCCGGGACTTTTGTGACTGAGCCAGTGAGCAAGGGCAATGCTGCCCGAAACATGTTTGGCGACTTACCTTGATGCAAGCACGCTTTCACGGCAGCCTGTAATAAAGAAGGTGACAGCTCCAGAGTGTGTTGGCGTTCTCAATAAGGGCAACCTTGTGTTTTTGGATTGATTAGCGGCGATGCCTCGTCGTGAGAATGCCCGCCGCGCATTAAGCGGACCTGCAGTGCCGTTACGAAGGCGCAGTAAGGACTCTGGAGCTCCGAGGTTGCAGGGTTCTAATGTGCCAGGAAAGTGAGTGTTTTTTCAACGGTGAGCCCACTTGGGATAATATTTTAGGTCACCAAGAACTGTCAGCGCACCACTGTGGGTAACGAAGGGACTATCAGGACCAGAAGGCAATGCGTCAATCACATGCCCATTGGGGCGGGTCCTTTCAATATTTAAATGGTTCCTCAAGTAGCTGCCGGGACTTTTGTGACTGAGCCAGTGAGCAAGGGCAATGCTGCCCGAAACATGTTTGGCGACTTACCTTGATGCAAGCACGCTTTCACGGCAGCCTGTAATAAAGAAGGTGACAGCTCCAGAGTGTGTTGGCGTTCTCAATAAGGGCAACCTTGTGTTTTTGGATTGATTAGCGGCGATGCCTCGTCGTGAGAATGCCCCGCCGCGCATTAAGCGGACCTGCAGTGCCGTTACGAAGGCGCAGTAAGGACTCTAGAGCTCCGAGGTTGCAGGGTTCTAATGTGCCAGGAAAGTGAGTGTTTTTTCAACGGTGAACCCACTTGGGATAATATTTTAGGTCACCAAGAACTGTCAGCGCACCACTGTGGGTAACGAAGGGACTATCAGGACCAGAAGGCAATGCGTCAATCACATGCCCATTGGGGCGGGTCCTTTCAATATTTAAATGGTTCCTCAAGTAGCTGCCGGGACTTTTGTGACTGAGCCAGTGAGCAAGGGCAATGCTGCCCGAAACATGTTTGGCGACTTACCTTGATGCAAGCACGCTTTCACGGCAGCCTGTAATAAAGAAGGTGACAGCTCCAGAGTGTGTTGGCGTTCTCAATAAGGGCAACCTTGTGTTTTTGGATTGATTAGCGGCGATGCCTCGTCGTGAGAATGCCCCGCCGCGCATTAAGCGGACCTGCAGTGCCGTTACGAAGGCGCAGTAAGGACTCTGGAGCTCCGAGGTTGCAGGGTTCTAATGTGCCAGGAAAGTGAGTGTTTTTTCAACGGTGAACCCACTTGGGATAATATTTTAGGTCACCAAGAACTGTCAGCGCACCACTGTGGGTAACGAAGGGACTATCAGGCCAAGAGGCAATGCGTCAATCACATGCCCATTGGGGCGGGTCCTTTCAATATTTAAATGGTTCCTCAAGTAGCTGCCGGGACTTTTGTGACTGAGCCAGTGAGCAAGGGCAATGCTGCCCGAAACATGTTTGGCGACTTACCTTGATGCAAGCACGCTTTCACGGCAGCCTGTAATAAAGAAGGTGACAGCTCCAGAGTGTGTTGGCGTTCTCAATAAGGGCAACCTTGTGTTTTTGGATTGATTAGCGGTGATGCCTCGTCGTGAGAATGCCCCGCCGCGCATTAAGCAGACCTGCAGTGCCGTTACGAAGGCGCAGTAAGGACTCTGGAGCTCCGAGGTTGCAGGGTTCTAATGTGCCAGGAAAGTGAGTGTTTTTTCAACGGTGAACCCACTTGGGATAATATTTTAGGTCACCAAGAACTGTCAGCGCACCACTGTGGGTAACGAAGGGACTATCAGGACCAGAAGGCAATGCGTCAATCACATGCCCATTGGGGCGGGTCCTTTCAATATTTAAATGGTTCCTCAAGTAGCTGCCGGGACTTTTGTGACTGAGCCAGTGAGCAAGGGCAATGCTGCCCGAAACATGTTTGGCGACTTACCTTGATGCAAGCACGCTTTCACGGCAGCCTGTAATAAAGAAGGTGACAGCTCCAGAGTGTGTTGGCGTTCTCAATAAGGGCAACCTTGTGTTTTTGGATATATATATATATATATATATATATTCATCAACAATTGTGTCCTAAGCGAAGGACGCGCTGTTTCACAGCTGGTGCTCGCGGCGAGGCTGGACCAGCCTCGAACTCCAATTCTCCACCAAACAAATTTAAACGCTGCACTCTCCTGGGGTTTGTTAATCCAATAAAGGTTTATTCAAAAAGCCATCTCCTGCTCCTTCTCCACCGCCAAAACGCGTAGGTGGAGAAGGAGCAGGAGATGGCTTTTTGAATAAACCTTTATTGGATTAACAAACCCCAGGAGAGTGCAGTGTTTAAATTTGTTTGGTGGAGAAATATATATATACATATATATTATCTACTGGCGGTCGCCAGTAGATAGTTATAGTTAGGACCTATTATCCATAGGAAATCCACGACATTCTATTTGAAATAACGTTGGCGCCGGTTGACGAATCTTCGCGAAAGTTTCCAACTTGTTGGGGCGCTCCGCTCCGCTCCGCTCCTACCCTGAAAGTCTCGGGTTGATTCGTCAAGCGGGGCCGAGAAAAGGGGGTCCCAAAACGCGTTTTCCCCATTCATTTTTCCATAGGAACCTTTAGTCGCAGCTACAGCCCGAACTGCTGAACGGAATTACACCAAATTTGGCAAAGAGGTAGCCCTTGGTTCAGACTGGTGCCTTTTGCTTAAATGGTGTAAATCCGTTCAGTAGTTCCTGAGAAATTCACAAGTAAAGTCACATATATATCTATGGCCGAGTAGGGTCCGCGTACCCTCCCGATCACGAGCTGCATGCTAATTGGCTGTCAGCTGGCTGTCAACATTCCGATTCAGGAAGTGTTGGCAGCCATTTTGTCCCTCTGTAGAACCGAGGGACAGAAACAAGTGCGTAAAGCGCACAAAGGGGGCAGGGTAGAAACACCCTAACCCCTAGGCCTGCTCAGGGGGTCCCACAAGGACCCCCTGGGCAAAAAGCATTTTTTTTTTTTTAAATCGGCAGGATGCGCTCAGGGTGCGCGGATCCTGCCGAGCAAAAATCGAGCGCGGATCTCCGCGCTCGATGTTAATTTGCCCCGGGTGGGCCAAGTCCCGGGGGCATGGTGGGGGTTAACTTTATGTATGGGGGCCTCTAAGGGCCCCCAAGCCCCGGGACCGCCACCCCCGGGGCTTCTAACAAAAATGGTGCGGGAGGGCTCTTTGCCCTCCCGCTGCTCCGGGACCGCCACCTCCCCGGGGCTTCTGTTTTAATTTTTTTAACCTGTGTTGGGGGCTCCAGCCCCCACATGCCCCGAGGACCGCCACCTCCCGGGGCACTAACAAATAAAAAATGGGGGTCCGTTTTGGACCCCCAAAGCCCGGGGACCACCACCTCCCGGGGCTTTGAAAATGTGGGGAGGGGGCCGTGCGGCCTCCTCCTGGAGCCAGTGATGGCCCTGGGGACCGCCACCCCCAGGGCCGGCTCCTGCAGTGTCCCGGGTGCCTACCCCGGGACACTGCTGTTTGCAATGACAGGACTGGAGCCTCGCGGCTCCCGTCCTGTCATTGCAAACTAGCTTTGGATATTGGAAGAGAGCAGGAAACCTGCTCTCGCCTAATATCCCAAAGCTGATTGCTTTTCCACACGGGGAGCAGCATGTTAGCTGCTCCCCATGTGGAAAGCAATGCCGGCTCGCGCAGGAGGCGGGGAGCCGGCTGGGACTGTGGGGGATTGGGGACCCCCACAGTCCCCAACCAGAGGCCAGGCCCTGGGGGATGGGGTCCCCAGGGCCATAAGTGACCAGGGAGGGGGCCACGCAGCCCCCTCCCCAAATTTTAAAAAAGTGCAAGGCCGGCCCCGGGGATGGGGTCCCCGGGGCCTTAAATGGCCTGAGGAGGGGGGCCACGCAGCCCCCCTCCAAATAAAAAAATTAAAAAATCGAGGCCGTGCCCCAGGGGATGGGGTCCCGGGGCCAATACAGGCCCAGGGAAGGGAGCCACGCGGCCCCCTTCCCGTTTTTGTTTTTGTAATTTAAAAAAATGCTCAGGCCCGGGGGATGGGGTCCCCGGGGCCAAAAGTGGGTAAGGGAAGGGGGCCACGCAACCCCCCTCCCATTAAAAAAAACTAGAAAAAAAAAACGACCGGCATCGTGCCGGAGGCCCGCCCCCTCCCTGCAGTACTCTGCAAGCGCGCCCCTGGCGCGTTTGCAGAGGGGAACAATTCCCCTTGAATACTGGGGGTCCCTGGGGGCCAACTAGCCCACCAGGAACCTCCAGTATGCGCCAGGGGCTGCGTTGCAGAGACGTGTACAGAGGCCACGCCCCTTTTACACCTCTCTGCAACGCAGCTCTGTGGCGCTTTTGGAGGTATATGGTGGGCTAGTTGGACTCCAGGGACCCTCAGGATTCAAGGGGACTTAATCCCCCAACTTAAAACGCGCCACGGGGCGCGTTTGCACAGTGGTGAAGGGAGGGGCGGGGCTTCAGGTGACATGTGTGCAAACAGGCCCCGTGGCGCGTTTTAAGATGGGGAATACATTCCTTTTCAATCCTGAGGGTCCCTAGGGGCCAACTAGCCCACCAGGTACCTCCAGTAAGCGCCACGGAGCTGCGTTGCAGAGTGTTGTAAAGGGGCGTGGCCTCTGAACACCTCTCTGCAACGCAGCCCCTGGCGCATACTGGAGGTACCTGGTGGGCTAGTTGGCCCCTAGGGACCCTCGGGATTGAGGAGGAATTAATTGTCCAACTTAAAACGCGCCACAGGGCGTGTTTGTAGAACATGTCACCTCAGGCCCCACCCCTTCTTTCACCATTGTGCAAATATTCCTCTAAAATCAGCCGAATTACGAATTCCTATTTACTCACCTGTTATCAGGAGAGACCTCAGTGCTGCATCTTTGAGCCCAGTACTGATCCTGAAAAGTAATTCTAACCGTACTTACCAGTAACTTGAATTTCCTTCCATAGGATATCATTGCCTGCTTTTTGCTGAAAAAGTTTCTAAGTGTCGATTTTTGAAACATACAAATATTCCTCTAAAATCAGCCGAAATTCGAATTTCGATTTACTCACCTGTTATCAGGAGAGACCTCAGTGCTGCATCTTTCAGCCCAGTACTGGTCATGAAAAGTAATTTTAACCGTACTTACCAGTAACTTGAATTTCCTTCCATAGGCTAACATTGACTGGTTTCACTTGGAAATTCTTCTAAGTGTGGAGTTTTGGAACTTTATAATATTCCTCTAAAATCAGCCAAAATACGAATTCCGATTTACTCACCTGTTATCAGGAGAGACCTCAGTGATGCATCTTTCAGCCCAGTACTGATCCTGAAAAGTAATTTTAACCGTACTTACCAGTAACTTGAATTTCCTTCCATAGGATATCATTGCCTGCTTTTTGCTGAAAAAGTTTCTGTGTCGATTTTGATACATACAAATATTCCTCTAAAATCAGACGAAATACGAATTCCGATTTACTCACCTGTTATCAGGAGAGAACCCAGTGCTGCATCTTTTAGCCCAGCACTGACCCTGAAAAGTAATTCTAACCGTACTTAACAGTAACTTGAATTTCCTTCCATATGCTAACATTGACTGGTTTCACTTGGAAATTCTTCTAAGTATGGAGTTTTGGAACTTTATAATATTTCTCTAAAATCAGCCAAACTATGAATTCCGATTTACTCACCTGTTATCAGGAGAGAACCCAGTGCTGCATCTTTTAGCCCAGCACTGACCCTGAAAAGTAATTCTAACCGTACTTACCAGTAACTTGAATTTCCTTCCATAGGAATCCATTGTCTGGTTTTCAGCAGAAAAGTTTGTGTCGATTTTCACAAACTACAAATATTCCTTAACAATCGCCTGTGTGACTTAAACGCATTCTTTCAACTGTTTACAGGAGATGCACCAGTGGTGGTTCCAGGATCCACCTCTGAGTAAGAAAAGTAACGATAACACTACTTACCTGCTAAGTGAATTTCCTCCCATAGAATAACATTGGTGATTCTATATGAAAAAGTTTCTAAGTGTCAACTTTTAAAATACAATAATATTCCTTAAAAATCACTACTGTAACCAAAACGCTTTTACTCAACTGTTTACAGGAGATGTCCCAGGACTGAATCTAGGATCCAGTCCTGTGGTTAGAAAAGTAATCCGTAAAGTAACTAATTGCATTTAACTAGAAATTCACATTGAGCTCAATGTTGCTTTGTTTTTAAATTGTGTTGCCCATTGCAACAACTGTAACTACTGTACTTAAAAGTCTATTGCCTATTTGCAAAGTATTTAAACTAAAGTAATTCATTCTGAGAAAGTATATTTTGTAATGTAATGTATAATGTAATTACAATGTAATTTAAAAAATTAAATATCTAAAAATAAATAGTTTAAAAAAATGTAGTAAATTAGTATCAAAAAAATAAATATAACAATTAATACATTTAAAAATTGTCATTTACAAAACCTTTGAAATTCACTGAAAAAACCATAGGTTTCAGACACGTTATAGTTAGGAATTAGCATTTAAAAAACCTTTGAAATTCACTGAAAAAACCATAGGTTTCAGACACGTTATAGTTAGGAATTAGCATTTAAAAAACCTTTGAAATTCACTGAAAAAACCATAGGTTTCAGGCACGTTATAGTTAGAAATTAGCATTTAAAAAACCATAGAAATTCACTGAAAAAACCATAAGGTTTTAGGGACAGTTATAGTTAGTTGGACATTGCACTCGTACAAAACCCGTGAAATTCCCCCGTTATAGTTAGTTCAGGTAACTATAACTCGCGCCCCACAATGCACTGCTGATGACGTCACATATTACATCACTCATGACATGGTCAGTGACATCACTGATGACATCACTGATGACATCTCAAATGACATCACTGATGACATCATCCATGTGAGAATTTAATGCACCTCCTCACACCCTAATATAACCTTTGATACACCCACTCTAAATTACAGACTGCCATTCTCAAAACCATAGACACTCCAACACCAATAACTATATACCCACTCACTGATTCTTAGGTATAGACACACACATCCACTCACTCACCCGTACAGTCACTCATACTTACGGTCACTCAGTACAGGACTATCATATACACTCATACCCCTACATAGACACTCAAACACCGCCACTCATCCATAGAGGTACTCACACACCTAGTCAGTCATGCAAATAATTAAACACACTGCCATTTACTCACCTATACAGTTATACACACACCAGCTCACTTACTCATACAAATACTAGCACATTCTTACGCTCTTATACAATCACTGATACAAGCACACACTCATCCATACAGTCACTCTCACAATCCACTGACCATGTCATGAGTGATGTAATATGTGACGTCATCAGCAGTGCATTGCGGGGGCGCGAGTTATAGTTAGCTGAACTAACTATAACGGGGAATTTCTATGGTTTTGTACGAGTGAAATGTCCAACTAACTATAACTGTCCCTAAAACCTATGGTTTTTTCAGTGAATTTCAAAGGTTTTTAAATGCTAATTTCTAACTATAACGTGTCTGAAACCTATGGTTTTTCAGTGAATTGCAAAGGTTTTTTAAATGCTAATTTCTAACTATAACGTGCCTGAAACCTATGATTTTTAAGTGAATTTCAAAGGTTTTTTAAATGCTAGTTTCTAACTATGCCTACAGAGGTAGGACATGTGAAGAAAGAAGAAAAAACGCACAGAAAGAAGCAAAAGATGTGCAGAAAGAACCAACAGAGGAGCAGAAAGAGGCCTTGTTGCAAAATCATCCTGTGCCCACAACTTTTTCAGACGGGTACTGGTGGTAACTGACTCTGACTAACCAGAGCCAGTGCTATGCTAAAAGACACTTAGAATACAGTGAAAACACCTACATACACTAGGGAACACTATGCGTTGGGGTACCCCTGTGATTAGCATGACCTCCTCTGCAAGTCCCTAGTACATAATAGGGCAGGGGATTAAAACTACCTCTTAAAACGCGCTACAGGGCGCGTTTGCACAGTGGTGAAGGGAGGGGGCCTGAGGTGACATGTGTGCAAACGCACCCCGTGGCGCGTTTTAAGTTGCGGGATTAAGTCCCCTTGAATTCTGAGGGTCCTTAGGGCCCAACTAGCCCCCAGGTACCTACAGTTAGGACCACAGAGCTGAGTTGCAGAGAGGCGTTCCGAGGCCACGCACCTTTTTCACCTCTCTGCAACGCAACTCTGTTGTGCTTACTGAAGGTACCTGGTGGGCTAGTTGGCCCCCAGGGTCCCTCGGGATTCAAAGGGAATTAATACCCCAACTTAAAACGCACCACAGGGTGTGTTTGCGCACATGTCACCTGAGGCCCCGCCCCCTCCCTTCACCACTGTGCAAACGCACCCCGTGGTGCGTTTTAAGTTGGGGGATTAGGTCGCCTTGAATCCTGAGGGTCCCTGGGGCCCAACTAGCCCACTAGGTACTTCCAGTAAGCACCACAGGCCTGCGTTGCAACGCCTGTAACAAATTGTGCAGTTGTGTTTAGGTAGTGAAGAGGGTCGTGCTGGGGGTAGTGTTTTAGGGTTTAGGGTAGTGCAGTGGTATTTGTGTAATGTAGGGGGTCATGCTGGGGGTAGATTTAGGGTTTAGGGTAGTGCAGTGGTGTTTGGGTAGTGTAGGGAGTCGTGCTGGGGGAGTGTTTTAGGGTTTAGGGTAGTGCAGTGGTGTTTGGGTAGTGTAGGGGTCGTGCTGGGGGTAGTGTTTTAGGGTTTAGGGTAGTGCAGTGGTGTTTGGGTAGTGTAGGGGGTCGTGCTGGGGGTAGTGATTTAGGGTAGTGCAGTGGTGTTTGGGTAGTGTAGGGGGTACTGCTGGGGGTAGTGTTTTCGGGTTTAGGGTAGTGCAGTGGTGTTTGTGTAGTGTAGGAGGTCGTGTTTTAGGGTTTAGGGTAGTGCAGTGGTCTTTGGGTAGTGTAGGGAGTCATGCGGGGGTAGTGTTTTAGGGTTTAGGGTAGTGTAGGGGGTCATGCGGGGGGTAGTGTTTTAGGGATTAGGGTAGTGCATTGGTGTTTGGGTAGTGTAGGGGGTCATGCGGGGGTAGTGTTTTAGGGTTTAGGGCAGTGCAGTGGTGTTTGGGTAGTGTAGGGGTCGTGCTGGGGGAGTGTTTTAGGGTTTAGGGCAGTGCAGTGGTGTTCGGGTAGTGTAGGGGGTCGTGCTGGGGGAGTGTTTTAGGGTTTAGGGCAGTGCAGTGGTGTTCGGGTAGTGTAGGGGTCGTGCTGGGGGAGTGTTTGAGGGTTTAGGGCAGTGCAGTCGTGTTCGGGTAGTGTAGGGGGTTGTGCTGGGGGTAGTATTTTAGGGTTTAGGGTAGTGCAGTGGTGTTCGGGTAGTGTAGGGGTCATGCTGGGGGTAGTGTTCTAGGGTTTAGGGCAGTGCAGTGGTGTTTGGGCAGTGTAGGGGGTAATGCTGGGGGTGGTGTTTTAGGGTTTAGGGCAGTGCAGTGGTGTTCGGGCAGTGTAGGGGGTCGTGCTGGGGGTGGTGTTTCAGGGTTTAGGGCAGTGTAGTGGTGTTCGGGCAGTGTAGGGGTGGTGTTTCAGGGTTTAGGGCAGTGCAGTGGTGTTCGGGCAATGTAGGGGGTCGTGCAGGGGTGGTGTTTCAGGGTTTAGGGCAGTGGTGTTCGGGCAGTGTAGGGGGTCATGCTGGGGGTGGTGTTTCAGGGTTTGGGGCAGTGCAGTGGTGTTCGAGCAGTAAAGGGGTCGTGCTGGGGGTGGTGTTTCAGGGTTTAGGGCAGTGCAGTGGTGTTCGGGCAGTGTAGGGGCGGTGCAGGGGGTGGTGTTTCAGGGTTTAGGGCAGTGCAGTGGTGTTCGGGCAGTGTAGGGGGTGCTGCAGGGGTGGTGTTCAGGGTTTAGGGCAGTGCAGTGGTGTTCGGGCAATGTAGGGGGTCATGCAGGGGGTGGTGTTTCAGGGTTTAGGGCAGTGCAGTGGTGTTCGGGCAGTGTAGGGGGTCGTGCTGGGGCTGGTGTTTCAGGGTTTAGGGCAGTACAGTGGTGTTTGGGCAGTGTAGGGGGTCGTGCTGGGGCTGGTGTTTCAGGGTTTAGGGCAGTGCAGTGGTGTTCGGGCAGTGTAGGGGGTCGTGCTGGGGCTGGTGTTTCAGGGTTTAGGGCAGTGCAGTGGTGTTCGGGCAGTGTAGGTGGTCGTGCTGGGCTGGTGTTTCAGGGTTTAGGGCAGTGCAGTGGTGTTCGGGCAGTGTAGGGGGTCATGCTGGGGCTGGTGTTTCAGGGTTTAGGGCAGTGCAGTTGTGTTCGGGCAGTGTAGGGGGTCTTGCTGGGGCTGGTGTTTCAGAGTCTAGGGCAGTGCAGTGGTGTTCGGGCAGTGTAGGGGTCTTGCTGGGGCTGATGTTTCAGGGTTTAGGGCAGTGCAGTGGTGTTCGGGCAGTGTAGGGGGTCGTGCTGGGGGTGGTGTTTCAGGGTTTAGGGCAGTGCAGTGGTGTTTGGGCAGTGTAGGGGGTCATGCTGGGGCTAGTGTTTCAGGATTTAGGGCAGAGCAATGGTGTTCAGGCAGTGTAGGGGGTTTTGCTGGAGGTGGTGTTTCAGGGTTTAGGGCAGGGCAGTGCAGTGGTGTTCGTGCAGTGTAGGGGGTGTTGTTTCAGGGGTTAGGGCAGTGGTGTTCAGGCAGTGTAGGGGGTCTTGCTGGGGTTGATGTTTCAGGGTTTAGGGCAGTGCAGTGGTGTTCGGGCAGTGTAGGGGGTCGTGCTGGGGGTGGTGTTTCAGGGTTTAGGGCAGTGCAGTGGTGTTCCGGCAGTGTAGGAGGTCGTGCAGGGGGTGGTGTTTCAGGGTTTAGGGCAGTGCAGTGGTGTTCGGGCAGTGTAGGGGTCATGCTGGGGGTGGTGTTTCAGGGTTTAGGGCAGTGCAGTGGTGTTCGGGCAGTGTAGGGTGTCATGCTGAGGGGTGGTGTTTCAGGGTTTAGGGCAGTGCAGTGGTATTCGGGCAGTGTAGGGGGTCGTGCAGGGGGTGGTGTTTCAGGGTTTAGGGCAGTGCAGTGGTGTTCGGCCAGTGTAGGTGGTCTTGCTGGGGGTGGTGTTTCAGGCTTTAGTGCAGTGGTATTCGCGCAGTGTAGGGGGTCTTGCTGGGGGTGGTGTTTCAGGGTTTAGGGCAGTGCAGTGGTGTTCGGGCAGTGTAGGGGGTCTTGCTGGGGCTGGTGTTTCAGGGTTTAGGGCAGTGCAGTGGTGTTCGGGCAGTGTAGGGGGTCGTGCTGGGGCTGGTGTTTGAGGGTTTAGGGTAGTGCAGTGGTATTCGGGCAGTGTAGGGGGTCGTGCTGGGGCTGGTGTTTCAGGGTTTAGGGCAGTGCAGTGGTTTTCAGGCAGTGTAGGTGGTCGTGCTGGGTCTGGTGTTTCAGGGTTTAGGGCAGTGCAGTGGTGTTTGGGCAGTGTACGGGGTTGTGCTGGGGCTGGTGTTTCAGGGTTTAGGGCAGTGCAGTGGTGTTCGGGAAGTGTAGGGGGTCGTGCTGGGGGTGGTGTTTCGGGGTTTAGGGCAGAGCAGTGGTGTTCGGGCAGTGTAGGGGGTCGTGCTGGGGCTGGTGTTTCATGGTTTAGGGCAGTGCAGTGGTGTTCGGGCAGTGTAGGGGGTCGTGCTGGGGGTGGTGTTTCAGGGTTTAGGGCAGTGCAGTGGTGTTCGGGCAGTGTAGGGGGTCATGCTGGGGGTGGTGTTTCAGGGTTTAGGGCAGTGCAGTGGTGTACGGGCAGTGTAGGGGGTCTTGCTGGGGGTGGTGTTTCAGGGTTTAGGGCAGTGGTGTTCGGGCAGTGTAGGGGGTCTTGCTGGGGGTAGTGTTTCGGGGTTTAGGGCAGTGCAGTGGTGTTTGTGCAGTGTAGGGGTCGTGCTGGGGGTGGTGTTTCAGGGTTTAGGGCAGTGCAGTAGTGTTCGGGCAGTGTAGGGGATCGTGCAGGGGTGGTGTTTCAGGGTTTAGGGCAGTGCAGTGGTGTTCGGGCAGTGTAGGGGTCGTGCTGGGGGTGGTGTTTCAGGGTTTAGGGCAGTGCAGTGGTGTTCGGGCAGTGTAGGGGTCGTGCTGGGGGTGGTGTTTCAGGGTTTAGGGCAGTGCAGTGGTATTCGGGCAGTGTAGCGGGTCGTGCTGGGGCTGGTGTTTCAGGGTTTAGGGCAGTGCAGTGGTGTTCGGGCAGTGTAGGGGGTCTTGCTGGGGGTGGTGTTTCAGGGTTTAGGGCAGTGGTGTTCGGGCAGTGTAGGGGGTCTTGCTGGGGGTGGTGTTTCAGAGTTTAGGGCAGTGCAGTGGTGTTCGGGCAGTGTAGGGGGTCTTGCTGGGGGTAGTGTTTCAGGGTTTAGGGCAGTGCAGTGGTGTTCGGGCAGTGTAGGGGGTCTTGCTGGGGGTAGTGTTTCAGGGTTTAGGGCAGTGCAGTGGTGTTTGTGCAGTGTAGGGGTCGTGCTGGGGATGGTGTTTCAGGGTTTAGGGCAGTGCAGTAGTGTTCGGGCAGTGTAGGGGGTCGTGCAGGGGTGGTGTTTCAGGGTTTAGGGCAGTGCAGTGGTGTTCGGGCAGTGTAGGGGGTCGTGCTGGGGGTGGTGTTTCAGGGTTTAGGGCAGTGCAGTGGTGTTCGGGCAGTGTAGGGGGTCGTGCTGGGGGTGGTGTTTCAGGGTTTAGGGCAGTGGTGTTCGGGCAGTGTAGGGGGTCTTGCTGGGGGTGATGTTTCAGGGTTTAGGGCAGTGCAGTGGTGTTCGGGCAGTGTAGGAGGTCTTGCTGGGGGTAGTGTTTCAGGGTTTAGGGCAGTGCAGTGGTGTTCGGGCAGTGTAGGGGTCATGCTGGGGGTGGTGTTTCAGGGTTTAGGGCAGTGCAGTGGTGTTCGGGCAGTGTAGGGGGTCGTGAAGGGGTGGTGTTTCAGGGTTTAGGGCAGTGCAGTGGTGTTCGGGCAGTGTAGGGGGTCGTGCTAGGGTATGTGTTTCAGGGTTTAGGGCAGTGCAGTGGTGTTCGGGCAGTGTAGGGGGTCGTGCAGGGGCTGGTGTTTCAGGGTGTAGGGCAGTGCAGTGGTGTTCGGGCAGTGTAGGGGTCGTGCTGGGGGTAGTGTTTTAGGGTTTAGGGTAGTGCAGTGGTGCTTGTGTATTGTAGGGGGTCGTGCTGGGGGTAGTGTTTTAGGGTTTAGGGTAGTGCAGTGGTGTTTGTGTAGTGTAGGGGGTCTTGCTGGGGGTAGTGTTTCGGGGTTTAGGGCAGTGCAGTGGTGTTCGTGCAGTGTAGGGGGTCTTGCTGGGGTAGTGTTTCAGGGTTTAGGGCAGTGGTGTTCGGGCAGTGTAGGGGTCTTGCTGGGGGTAGTGTTTCGGGGTTTAGGGCAGTGCAGTGGTGTTCGTGCAGTGTAGGGGGTCGTGCTGGGGGTGGTGTTTCAGGGTTTAGGGCAGTGCAGTAGTGTTCGGGCAGTGTAGGGGATCGTGCAGGGGGTGGTGTTTCAGGGTTTAGGGCAGTGCAGTGGTGTTCGGGCAGTGTAGGGGGTCGTGCTGGGGGTGGTGTTTCAGGGTTTAGGGCAGTGCAGTGGTGTTCGGGCAGTGTAGGGGGTCGTGCTGGGGGTGGTGTTTCAGGGTTTAGGGCAGTGCAGTGGTATTCGGGCAGTGTACGGGTCGTGCTGGGGCTGGTGTTTCAGGGTTTAGGGCAGTGCAGTGGTGTTCGGGCAGTGTAGGGGGTCTTGCTGGGGGTGGTGTTTCAGGGTTTAGGGCAGTGGTGTTCGGGCAGTGTAGGGGGTCTTGCTGGGGGTGGTGTTTCAGAGTTTAGGGCAGTGCAGTGGTGTTCGGGCAGTGTAGGGGGTCTTGCTGGGGGTAGTGTTTCAGGGTTTAGGGCAGTGCAGTGGTGTTCGGGCAGTGTAGGGGGTCTTGCTGGGGGTAGTGTTTCAGGGTTTAGGGCAGTGCAGTGGTGTTTGTGCAGTGTAGGGGGTCGTGCTGGGGATGGTGTTTCAGGGTTTAGGGCAGTGCAGTAGTGTTCGGGCAGTGTAGGGGGTCGTGCAGGGGTGGTGTTTCAGGGTTTAGGGCAGTGCAGTGGTGTTTGGGCAGTGTAGGGGGTCGTGCTGGGGGTGGTGTTTCAGGGTTTAGGGCAGTGCAGTGGTGTTCGGGCAGTGTAGGGGGTCGTGCTGGGGGTGGTGTTTCAGGGTTTAGGGCAGTGGTGTTCGGGCAGTGTAGGGGGTCTTGCTGGGTGTGATGTTTCAGGGTTTAGGGCAGTGCAGTGGTGTTCGGGCAGTGTAGGAGGTCTTGCTGGGGGTAGTGTTTCAGGGTTTAGGGCAGTGCAGTGGTGTTTGGGCAGTGTAGGGGTCATGCTGGGGGTGGTGTTTCAGGGTTTAGGGCAGTGCAGTGGTGTTCGGGCAGTGTAGGGGGTCGTGAAGGGGGTGGTGTTTCAGGGTTTAGGGCAGTGCAGTGGTGTTCGGGCAGTGTAGGGGTCGTGCTAGGGTATGTGTTTCAGGGTTTAGGGCAGTGCAGTGGTGTTCGGGCAGTGTAGGGGGTCGTGCAGGGGCTGGTGTTTCAGGGTGTAGGGCAGTGCAGTGGTGTTCGGGCAGTGTAGGGGTCGTGCTGGGGGTAGTGTTTTAGGGTTTAGGGTAGTGCAGTGGTGCTTGTGTATTGTAGGGGGTCGTGCTGGGGGTAGTGTTTTAGGGTTTAGGGTAGTGCAGTGGTGTTTGTGTAGTGTAGGGGGTCATGTTTTAGGGTAGTGCAGTGGTGTTTGGGTAGTGTAGGGGGTCGTGCTGGGGGTAGTGTTTTAGGATTTAGGTTAGTGCAGTGGTGTTTGGGTAGTGTAGGGGGTCGTGCTGGGGGTAGTGTTTTAGGGTTTAAGGTAGTGCAGTGGTGTTTGTGTAGTGTAGGGGGTCATGCTGGGGGTAGTGTTTTAGGTTTTAGGGTAGTGCAGTGGTGCTTGTGTAGTGTAGGGGTCGTGCTGGGGGTAGTGTTTTAGGGTTTAGGGTAGTGCAGTGGTGTTTTTGTAGTGTAGGGGGTCATGTTTTAAGATGCAACGCTCCAATACCTGACCAGTCTGCACTACATAAAACTGCAAAAACTAAAAATAAAAAGTATTTTGCACACTTTTGTCATTGGGCTATATGTGGGCTACATCTGGGTAATATTTGTGCTACATTTGGGCTCTTTTTTCACTGGTGGCCATCTTGGAAGACTTCTTTGTTATGAAGTTTCCTAATTTCCTCATTTACTGCAGTCTCCTCAGTAGGAAATGCTTTCAGTTTTTACTTTGATTCCATCAAGAAGGCATTCAGATGTGTCACACATTTGCCATAAATTCAGAATGTTATTACTCTAGTTGTTCATTAGATCACTGTAGTAAAGCTACTGCTCACCAAGGAGTTAACTGGAAGTCTACTGCTGGTATTGAAAGTGATTGTTTCAGTTTGCATGTCAGAATTTTCTAATGAAATAGAAGAGGATTTGAGATCTCACTTAAAACATGCACTAAATTTTCTTTTGCAGCACTAACCATAATTTCTATGGCAAAATGAACCCCCTCATTTTGTTCCTTTTTAAATTAAATGTTTTAAGTGTTACCAGTTTATTCCAATCAAGATGGCTTCAGGTGTGCCATACTTTTGTCATAAGTAAGGCTGTTAGCACTCTAGTTGTTCTTTAGAACACTCTGGGACGCTGCAGTAGAACACAAAGGCATCAACTGACAGGCTGCTCCTGTTGAAATATAACAGGAAGATATTTGAGATCTCACTTAAAACATGTCCTAATTTTTCTTTCTACAGCACTAACCATAATTTCTATGGCAAAATGAACCCCCTCATTTTGTTCCTTTTAAATTAAATGTTTTAAGTGTTACCAGTTTATTCCAATCAAGATGGCTTCAGGTGTGCCATACTTTTGTCATAAGTAAGACTGTTAGCGCTCTAGTTGTTCTTTAGAACACTCTGGGAAGCTGCAGTAGAACACAAAGGCATCAACTGACAGGCTGCTCCTGTTGAAATATAACAGGAAGATATTTGAGATCACACTTGAAACATGTCCTAATTTTTCTTTCTACAGCACTAACCATAATTTCTATGACAAAATGAACCCCATCATTTTGTTCCTTTTTAAATTAAATGTTGTAAGTGTTACCAGTTTATTCCAATCAAGATGGCTTCAGGTGTGCCATACTTTTGTCATAAGTAAGGCTGTTAGCACTCTAGTTGTTCTTTAGAACACTCTGGGAAGCTGCAGTAGAACACAAAGGCATCAACTGACAGGCTGCTCCTGTTGAAATATAACAGGAAGATATTTGAGATCACACTTGAAACATGTCCTAATTTTTCTTTCCAGAGCACTAACCATAATTTCTATGACAAGATGAACCCCATCATTTTGTTCCTTTTTAAATTAAATGTTTTAAGTGTTACCAGTTTATTCCAATCAAGATGGCTTCAGGTGTGCCATACTTTTGTCATAAGTAAGGCTGTTAGCACTCTAGTTGTTCTTTAGAACACTCTGGGAAGCTGCAGTAGAACACAAAGGAATCAACTGACAGTCTCTGCCCTTGTTGGATGTACATGTTTTACTGAGAATGTCAGACTTCATTCTCACATGACTGAGAAAGATAATGTGAATTTACAGAAAATATGCTCTCATTTTAGCTTCTGGGGCACCTTCCAAAACTGTATGGGACAAGCATGTGAAAATAGTTTTCTCTCAAACATGATTCATGATATCCCAGCAGAAGGTTTTTCACAGGGTAAAATCACCTTAGAACACACCACAATTCCTGAAATTAGTATGGTACCATCAACAAATGAATTCTAATGTAACTAAAGTCTGTTATCACCCTTTATAGTTCTCCTTTTGGTAACCCTCAAAATCTTCGATTCACTACAATGCATTTCAATGGTACTATCATTTATATTGGTCCCAAGATGGCTGCCAGCAATTCCAGGATGAAGTGCTGACAGCCAATCAGATCTCACGATGACATGTGTGGTTAGGCTCCGCCCAGATATATATGTGTTTTTACTTTTGATTTTCTCAGCAACTACTGAACGGATTTACACCATTTAACAAAAGGGTTCTTTTTGAACCAAGAACTACCTCTTTGCCAAATTTGGTGTAATTCCGTTCAGCAGTTCGGGCTGTAGCCTTGCATAAAGTTTCCTATGGGAAATTGATTTTTGACTCTTATTTTTTTAATTTCTCCGCAACTACTGAACGGATTTACACCATTTAACAAAAGGGTTCTTTCTGAACCAAGAACTACCTCTTTGCCAAATTTGGTGTAATTCCGTTCAGCAGTTCGGGCTGTAGCCGTGTCTAAAGTTTCCTATGGGAAAATGAATGGGGAAAACACGTTTTGCGACCCCCTTTTTCTCGGCCCCGCTTGACGAATCACCCTGAGACTTTCAGGGTAGGAGCGGACCGGAGCGGGCCATAAAGTTTGAAAATTTCGCGAACATTCGTCAGCCGACGCAAGAGTTATTTCAAATAGAATGTCGCGGATTTCCTATGGAAAATAGGTCCTAACTATAACTATCTACTGGCGACCGCCAGTAGATAATAT
This sequence comes from Calotriton arnoldi, assembly GCA_963921515.1. NCBI lineage: Eukaryota > Metazoa > Chordata > Amphibia > Caudata > Salamandridae > Calotriton > Calotriton arnoldi. Next base: position 90,116 of record CAWUFW010001409.1, read on the forward strand.
ACATATATACATATACATATATATTATCTACTGGCGGTCGCCAGTAGATAGTTATAGTTACAACCTATTATCCATAGGAAATCCGCGACATTCTATTTGAAATAACTCTCTTGCCGGTTGGCGTATCTTGCGAAATTTTCAAACTTTGTGGCCCGCTCCTACCCTGAAAGTCTCGGGGATTCGTCAAGCGGGGGCCGAGAAAAAGGGGTCCCAAAACGCGTTTTCCCCATGCATTTTCCATAGGAAACTTTAGACACGGCTACAGCCTGGACTGCTGAACGGAATTACACCAAATTTGGCAAAGAGTAGTTCTTGGTTCAGAAAGAACCCTTTTGTTAAATGGTGTAAATCCGTTCAGTAGTTGCTGAGAAAATGAAAAGTACATTTTTAAATGGTGCGGGAGGGCTTTGAGCCCTCCTCGCAGCCCCGGGACCACCACCTCCCGGGGCTTTTTTTTAAATTAAAAACCTGTGTGGGGGCTCCAGCCCCCACACGCCCGGGACCGCCACCTCCCGGGGCACTAAACATTTAAATATGGGGGTCCGTTACGGACCCCAGAGCCCCGGGGATCACCACCTCCCCGGGGCTGTGCAATTAGGGGAGGGGCCGCGCGGCTCCTCCTGGAGCCCTTGATGGCCCTGGGGACCGCCACCCCCAGGGCCGGCTCCTGCAGTGTCCCGGGTGCCTACCCCGGGACACTGTAGCTACTATGGCAGGACGGGAGCCTCGCGGCTCCCGTCCTGCCATAGCAAACTGCTGGATATTGGAAGAGAGAGCAGGAAGCCTGCTCTCTTCCAATATCCAGCCGACAGCTTTCCACATGGGGAGCTGCATCTTAGCAGCTCCCCATGTGTAAAGCAATGCCGGCTCCCAAGGGACGCGGGGAGCCGGCGGGACTGTGGGGGCTTGGGGACCCCCACAGTCCCCAACGGAGAGGGCCAGCCCCGGGGATGGGGTCCCCGGGGCAAGTAGTGGCTCGGGAGGAGGCCACGCGGCCCCCTCCCAAAGTTTAAAAATAATTTAAAAAAAAAACGGAAAGGCCGGCCCCGGGGATGGGGTCCCGGGGCCTTAAATGGCCTGAGGAGGGGGCCACGCAGCCCCCTCCAAAGAAAAAAAATCGAGGCCATGCCCCGGGGATGGGGTCCCGGGGCCAATACAGGCCCAGGGAAGGGGGCCCGCGGCCCCCTTCCCGTTTTTATTTTTAATATTTAATTTTAAAAAGGGGTAAGGCCCTGGGGGATGGGGTCCCCAGGGCCCAAAACATGAAAAAGGAAGGGGCCACACAGCCCCCTTCAGAGGACAAAAAAAAAAAAAAAAACCGATCGGGCCCGCAGGCCCCGCCCCTTCCTTCACCACTCTGCAAACGCGCCCCTGGCGCGTTTGCAGAAGGGACAATTCCCCTTGAATACTGGGGGTCCTGGGGGCCAACTAGCCCACCAGGAACCTCCAGTATGCGCCAGGGCTGCCTTGCAGAGAGGTGTACAGAGGCCACGCCCCTTTACACCTCTCCGCAACTCAGCTCTGTGGCGCTTTTGGAGGTATATGGTGGGCTAGTTGGACTCCGGGGACCCTCAGGATTCAAGGGACTTAATCCCCCAACTTAAAACGCGCCACGGGCGCGTTTGCACAGTGGTGAAGGGAGGGGCGGGGCTTCAGGTGACATGTGTGCAAACAGGCCCCGTGGCGCGTTTTAAGATGGGGAATTAAATCCCCTTCAATCCTGAGGGTCCCTGGGGGCCAACTAGCCCAACAGGTACATCCAGAAAGCGCCACAGAGCTGCGTTGCAAGAGAGGTGTAAAGGGGTGTGGCCTCTCTACACGTCTCTGCAACGCAGCCCCTAGCGCATATTCGAGGTTCCTGGTGGGCTAGTTGGCCCCTAGGGACCCTCAGGATTCAAGGGGACTTAATCCCCAACTTAAAACGCGCCACGAGGCGCGTTTGCACAGATGTCACCTCAGGCCCCGCCCCTCCCTTCACCATTGTGCAAATATTCTTCTAAAATCATCCGAAATACGAATTCCGATTTACTCACCTGTTATAAGGAGAGACCTCAGTGCTGCATCTTTCAGCCCAGTACTGGTCCTGAAAAGTAATTTTAACCGTTCTTACCAGTAGCTTGAATTTCCTTCCATAGGATATCATTGCCTGCTTTTTGCTGAAAAAGTTTCTAAGTGTTGATTTTTGAAACATACAAATATTCCTCTAAAATCAGCCGAAATACGAATTCCGATTTACTCACCTGTTATAAGGAGAGACCTCAGTGCTGTATCTTTCAGCCCAGTACTGGTCCTAAAAGTAATTTTAACCGTACTTACCAGTAACTTGAATTTCCTTCCATAGGCTAACATTGACTGGTTTCACTTGAAATTCTTCTAAGTGTGGAGTTTTGGAACTTTAAAATATTCATCTAAAATCAGCCGAAATACGAATTCCGATTTACTCACCTGTTATCAGGAGAGACCTCAGTGCTGCATCTTTCAGCCCAGTACTAATCCTGAAAAGTAATTTTAACCGTACTTACCAGTAACTTGAATTTCCTTCCATAGGATATCATTGCCTGCTTTTGCTGAAAAAGTTTCTAAGTGTTGATTTTTGAAACATACAAATATTCCTCTAAAATCAGCCGAAATCCGAATTCCGACTTACTCACCTGTTATCAGGAGAAAACCCAGTGCTGCACCTTTTAGCCCAGCACTGACCCTGAAAAAGTAATTCTAACCGTACTTACCAGTAACTTGAATTTCCTTCCATAGGCTAACATTGACTGGTTTCACTTGGAAATTCTTCTAAGTGTGGAGTTTTGGAACTTTAAAATATTCCTCTAAAATCAGCCAAAATACGAATTCGATTTACTCACCTGTTATCAGGAGAGAACCCAGTGCTGCATCTTTTAGCCCAGCACTGACCCTGAAAAGTAATTTTAACCGTACTTACCAGTAACTTATATTTTCTTCCATAGGAATCCATTGTCTGGTTTTCAGCAAAAAGTTTCAAAGTGTTGATTTTTACAAACTACAAATATTCCTTAAAATCACCTGTATGACTTAAACGCATTCTTTCAACTGTTTACAGGAGATGCACCAGTGCTGGATCCAGGATCCAACACTGAGTAAGAAAAAGTAACAATAACAGTTTTTACCTGCTAAGTGAATTTCCTTCCATAGGATAACATTGGTGACCATATGAGAAAAAGTTTCTAAGTGTCAACTTTTAAAATACAATAATATTCCTTAAAAATCAGTACTGTAACCAAAACGCTTTTACTCAACTGTTTACAGGAGATGTCCCAGGACTGAATCTAGGATCCAGTCCTGTGGTTAGAAAAGTAATCCATAAAGTAACTAATTGCATTTAACTAGAAATTCACATTGAGCTGAATGTTGCATTGTGTTTGAAAATGTGTTGCCCATTGCAACAACTGTAACTACTGTACTTAAAAGTCTATTGCCTATGTGCAAAGTATTTAAACTAAAGTAATTCATTCTGAGAAAGTATTTTTTGTAATGTAATGTATAATGTAATTACAATGTAATTTAAAAATAAAATATGTAAAAAAAATTGTTTCTAAAAATGTAGTAAATCAGTATGAAAAAAATTAATATAACAATTAATACATTTAAAAATTGTCATTTACAAAACCTTTGAAATTCACTGAAAAAACCATAGGTTTCAGGCACGTTATAGTTAGAAATTAGCATTTAAAAACCTTTGAAATTCACTGAAAAAACCATAGGTTTCAGACACGTTATAGTTACAAATTAGCATTTAAAAACCTTTGAAATTCACTGAAAAAACCATAGGTTTTAGGGACAGTTATAGTTACTTGGACATTGCACTCGTACAAAACCCGTGAAATTCCCCGTTATAGTTAGTTCAGCTAACTATAACTCGCGCCCGCAATGCACTGCTGATGACGTCACATATTACATCACTCATGACATGGTCAGTGACATCACTGATGACATCACTGATGACATCTCAAATGACATCACTGATGACATCATCCATGTGAGAATTTAATGCATCTTCTCACACCCTAATATAACTTTTGATACACCCACTCTAAATTACAGACTGCCATTCTCAAAACCATACACACTCCAATACCAATAAGTACATACCCACTCACTGATTCTTAGGTCTACACACACACATCTACTCACTCACCCGTACAGTCACTCATACTTACAGTCACTCAGTACAGGACTATCATATGCACTCATACACCTATATAAACACTCACACAACGCAACTCATCCATAGAGGTACTCACACACCTAGTCAGTCATGCAAATAATTAATCACACTCCAATTTACTCACCTATACAGTTATACACACCAGCTCACTTATTCATAAAAATACTAGCACATTCTTACGCTCCTATGCAATCACTGATGCAAGCACACACTCATCCATATAGCCACTCTCACAATCACACACTCTCACTTATAGCCATTTATATACTCCAACACACATATATACTGCCTTTCACATATGTAGTTACTCACACATGTACCACTGAGATATACATTCAATCACTAACACACCCATACACACACTCACCCACCCATACAGTCCATCACAGACGCACTGTTGAAACCATGCACCCAGTGAATCACCCACTCACACATCTATGCACAGAGTCACACACACCCCACCCACACAAACACTGAGGCACCCATATAGATACTCAGAGAACCAATCCATAACCCATATAGACACTCATTTAGCTAGTCAGAAACCCATGCAGCTGCTTACACAACAACAGACAGACGGATACAGACATTCACACAGTTTAGTCACTCACCCATGCATCCAGTAAGATACATTTAATCACTCACTTATAGACTCAGTCACGCACCTACTAAATCATCCATTCAGACGCTTATACACCCACTCATTCTTCAATACGCCTTTCCTATATATATTGAACATATTTAAACTTTACAGAAACACACAGTCACTGGATGATGTCAGTGATGTCATCAGTGATGTCACTGACCATGTCATGAGTGTTGTAATATGTGACGTCATCAGCAGTGCATTGCGGGCGCGAGTTATAGTTAGCTGAACTAACTATAACAGGGAATTTCACGGGTTTTGTACGAGTGCAATGTCCAACTAACTATAACTTTCCCTAAAACCTATGGTTTTTCACTGAATTTCAAAGGTTTTTAAATGCTAAACCCTAACTATAACAGGCCTGAAACCTATGGTTTTTCAGTGAATTTCAAAGGTTTTTAAAATGCTAATTCCTAACTATAACAAGCCTGAAACCTATAGGTTTTTTCAGTGAATTTCAAAGGTTTTTTAAATGCTAATTCCTAACTATAACTTGTCTGAAACCTATGTTTTTTTCAGTGAATATATATATATATATATATTCCGTGGGTGCTCACAGCTCGCGAGGACAGGCTCGTGAAAAACATGTCTTACCCAAAAGACGCTGGGCACTCGAGGCTTCTGATTTCTTGATAATGTATTTAAATTTACATGCAACCTACAGCTGACAATCGCGTTTCGGCTCCCTGGCCTTTCTCAATGTCAGCTACCCTTAGTGACGACATGTATTAAATCTGACAGCCACCCATTGTGATTGGCAGAATACCATAACATATACATAAACACAAACAGAGGACTATCACTTCAATTCATTTACAAATAGTTGTGAACGTGGCGGCCAATTTTATATTTGCAATGATTTCTCACGTATGCACATGTATGGTGAGCACAATCCATTAGTTTTAACATAAATAGTTCTTGATGTTCCTTCTTACATCTTAGCAAATTACCATCCATCATAGACCTCCAAATGTAGACATGCCTACGCAATTAATTTGCAAAATCAACTTTCATATTTCAAATAATGATTAATTCCCAGTCGATTAATCCAACTTCTCTAACGTGGATGGTGCATTAAAAAAATGTAATATTAAAAAATGATAAACTTCAAGTATATCCATGAATCCTCACCAATGCTATTCCTCATTAAATGTATATCTCATTCCCTCTCGAAATCGCTCCAAGTATCTAGCCTTGAATAGGCTGGCCAATTCAAATCTACAGTTTCATTATCTTCATTGTATTGACATCGAGCATCAATGAACACAATGTCGCCATTTATATTTTCTCCTTCCCTATTTTCAATAGTCCCCCCTGTGTTCTATTCATGTACATTGTAATCTGTAAGCGGACAACTCTTTTTACGGGTACTCATAAGTGCGATAGTGCATCCATGTGAAAAAAAGGGTGCAAAAATAATACTAAAAATAATAAACAAATCAAATCTAACTACCGAAATTCCAGGCTATAGGCTTGGAGCACATTGTTCCAGAATCCTTGAAAAACCAGGATTGTTCCTCGTTGTCCCAAATGGATCCACAGCTCTTCTTCTGTGTTTATTCCTATCGGAATTCTGGTATGGAGGTCGACCATGAATCTAGACTCCATTTGTCTTAGAGTCCTCACTCTATCTCCTCCTCTCTGTGTTGTACCTGATCAATGCAGTAGAATTTCAATTTATCTCTTCTGCATTCATGGTATTCCGCAAAGTGCCTTGCCACTGGATGGGTACTATCCTGATTGTTAATGGCTCTGATACGTTCCAGAACCCTCTTTTTTGCTTGGTGAACTGTACTTCCCACATATTTCTTACCACAGGGGCAGATAAGGCAGTAGATTACAAAATCCAAATTACAATTTAGTAATTTGGTGATTTTTTTATTTTCTTTCCTGCCTAGCACTTCAAACTCCTTCACCTTTGTACTGTTTCTTCAGGCTTTGCATTTAGTACATGGATAAAAGTCTATGACTTCCATGTATCTAGATTTTTTTTGCTGAAAATGACTATGGACCAAGATGTCTTTTAGAAAAATGCTGTAGGTTGCACGTAAATTTAAATAAATTATCAAGAAATCAGAAGCCTTGATTGCCCGCGTCTTTTTGGGAAGATATATATATATATATATATATATACACATACATATATATATATTATATATATAACAACTGAGAGTCACTTGGGGCTTAATGCCTATGATCTTAGACTATCTATCTGAAGTTTAAGGGTTCAGTCCCAGTGTCTCAATAGTCATGTGCCTTGTTTACATCAAGGAGTTAAAAAATGGTTTATAGGTGCAGGTTCAGGCAGACTGAGTCCCAGCCTTACCTTTTAAAGGAGTTCAATTGTTCAGTGCTGCTTTTTGTTCATCATGGGTCATAGAATCAAGGGGCGCTAAGAATTACTCTTCATGCATCATTGCTCTAGGGACGATAAGGATGACAGGAAGAAATGCAAACAGGATATTTCTTCCACAAGTCTCCCCTCTGGAAGCCTTGGATTATCTAAGGAGCAGATGTAACTTTTAATTCGCTCTTTCGCGACACTCTTCATAAGTCAAGAGATAATTTCAGTTCCCAATACTCTCCTTCTTTCCCTACATTATAATTTTCCTGAGTTGATCTGTCTTTTCTTTCATCAGTATCTTTCTGGCCGTTTCCTGAATATGAGGGGAAGCTGCTTCATGTTCCTGAAACTACAACAAAGAGTAAATTCATTCAGAAACCAGAACTTACTGCCCTTTTCAGATATTTGGGAGATAATCTACAAATTCCTATGGAGGAGGAGTCACTGAGTACCAATCCAGGCCTATTTAAGTAATTGCAGTTCCATCCTCCTCCTTGCTTTGCAATAAATAAGAAGATCACAAATATGCTTCAGAGGAAATGGAAGATCCCGGAGAACAATGATCTTCCAATTTTTTTTTAGCACATCTATATCCTTTGGCGAAAGGTGATATGGAGCATCCCTCATCTATTAATATCAATCCGATATTGGCTAACATGGCAGGTTGCTGTACTGTCATAGCTGAGGAGGTCCCAGTGACAGATTTTGTGGTTTGTAAAGTGGAGACATCACTGAAGAAGGGTTATTACTTTGGAATTTGGCAACAAGAGCAGCAATCTATACAGTTGATCCAGCGCTGGGCCTACCCTCTTACCATTTGTTATCCGATAGACCATTTTCGCCAACTGAGAAGTAAAGGGAGTTAGCATTTAATCAAACAATCTTATTAACAGTGCAGCCCATTTGGCTACACAATTAGGACCTGGAATCAGTGACTATAGTTAAGAAGGTTTATTACAAGTTAGGAGTCAAGTTAAGGTAAATAAATCTCAACCCCATGGTGTATAGATACAGACTAACAACTGGGTAGCCAAGCCTCCTAAAGAAGCTCAGGTGTACCAGAATAAGGCAGACAAGAAGTTCAGTTACAACAATAAAGAAAACTAATAACAGAACCTGATGCTCAGGGAAGATTTTCTGATTCCATCTTCTATACATAAGTATAGTCTAAAATCATCTAAATTAAAGTCCAAACCAAGAGATTGGTTTAAACCTAAAAGGATCTAAAAAATCAGGGAAATGTAGGAAATTAAGAAAATGTGGGGAAGTGCAGGAAGGTGTCAGAATTTCAGAAGTTCAGTCGAGAGTCTTCTGGGGATTGGAGTATAAGTGTTAGCCTAAGCCACACTTGGCATAGAGGTCTGAACCTCTCAAAGTCCAAAGGAAAAGTGGCACACAACAACCTGTGAGAACACCAATTATTACCACACAAATCTGCTGAGAGACACACCTTATTCACGCCATCAGGGACTCCATTTTCCTTTCCATTCTCACGTTATGAGCTGAAACATTATTAAATTCTCTCAGGTCAGTCCTGAGAATGACATTGTCCTTGGTCACCTGCGACTCCTTGCAACATTACTGAATGGAAACTGTCAGTTAATGCTCTGGCTCTCCATGTCTTTTGTTAAGGTATTCTTTCTCTATCACTAGTACAGTGTTGTATCTATTCTCAAACTAACAAACCATGTGAATATACCTGCAAGGACAAAAATATTCAAGCAGGAAATGGAAAACAGTATATTTGCAGAAAGAAATACGAGCCAATTTAATGTATTGTTATATTCCATATAGGTACCCTATATAGGTGCAGGTAACATCGCAAACTTTCACCTACATCCTTCCCTACATTGCATACATTACGGTTCTTAGGCACTGACCTTTTACCCAGATATGACAATGCATTCAGAACGCAGGTTTTTCCCTGGTTTGATTCTCATACATTATGCATGAGGCTTCTTGGAAGCACAGCAGGACTAACAGTAGGATTACCATCTCCTGTATAATATCTCTGTATAAAGTTCAGGCCCAACGTCATCCTTTAGGCCGACACAGTAACACAGCAAGGTAGAACCCTGGGGAGACCTATGGGTATATATACAGCACATCTTGCTTAGGAAGAGAGAGGAGACCGTGACTTCCCGGCTGACACACTGACCAGAGACGCTGAGGTTCCTGCATGCAGACGCTCCAGCTAGCAGTGGTCTAACATCCCTCGCGGGGTGTCCAACTCGAGACCAGGACGAGGTCCCACATTATCTAATTCTCAGGTAATGGGGTGGACTAGATCCTAGAGGGATTCTTGGCATAACACCTACACAGATGCTAGGTACATTTAGGTACATCTAGTTAGGGAGACATCGTAGGAGTACGCACTTTTTATCATGTGTTTTATGTACATGTATATATTCATGATTTCTGCAAGATGGTAGAACTTTGCCATTCTTTTACTTTCGTAGTATTGCTAACCATATATCTCTGCTACTGTCTAATGGTTGTTGCAGCTCATATATTCTACACTAGAATAACAACTGTTCAATAAATACTTATTGAAACGCCCAGCCTGTTTATTCTGTGTATCTCTCTGAGACAAACTAAGTGAGCACGAGTGACTGAGTGAAAGGTAGTATATTGTTTCCACGATCCTGGGGGATCAGGGTTGTCATGTTCTGAGGTTGCCAGAATCTATTCTCTCCATGATAAGAGGAGATTATAGTGGCACTGTGAGCTAGCTAATACAGACAGGCTAACGTATCCAGTGGGGGTGCACGGAATCCGTCCGCCACCAAACCCACAGTTTATGTTATCCAAACGCGCAGATCCTGTATAGGTAATATAGGAAGTACACGACATGGCGCCACCAACGTTGGTTGGGTACTTATTTAACAGTAGAATCTGAGTAGTTCAGTCGTGCTATTCTCAGAGACCCCTACTCGCAAAACACCAGAGACGTCTGGAGTGGGTAGGCACAAACTCCGCCACAGCTGAGTAGGCTAAAAAATCCTATTTATAGGCTGTTGGTTAATCAAGCTTGAAGGACACATTGTTCCTAAATTGTGCAAAAACACCTTATCTTAGTTCCCTTGAAAACTTCTTCTTTACAAAATGACCGAGGTCAGAAATAACGAAGAATTAGACCCAATGCAACAAAATCTGCCCCTCCAGACGAGGACGATGCAGACGCAATACAAATTGCACCAAACTTTAGAAATACAGTCACCCTGAAACTACTTGCGCATGGTTTATCAGCTAGGGGTGGCGTAGTGGTTTTCGAGATTGAGGCACACGAATCAAACAAAACATAGGTTTTTTATTTGTGGGTTACATTCCCAGCAGCCAATGCAAGAACAAAAACATTTCACTCCTACACGGAAGGAGATGCACCAGCGTAATATTATCCGTTCGAGGACATAGAGGTTCCGCTCACGTACCAGGAACATTTATACTGGTTTAAAGGCACCCTACCCCACATAAGAAGAAGAGTGAGACTCGGCCCGCTCGGAAGAGAAGGGGCAACATGGCCGATATTAGCGGCCTACACACCACATCCTGACATTGACACAATGCCACCAGGAGACTTACTCATACAACATAAAGATTTTATTAAAATATACATAAACTTGACGCAATTCGTCATGAGGACACTTACAGTCCAACCAGCAATAGTTGCAACAAATGGAACTCAAATTCAGGGTACAGCAACTAAAATTACACCACAAATATTACACGCTGTAATGGGTAAAATGCCCACAAAATGTGAACAAATACCATTCTGGGTAGCTCAGAAAATAACGCAGCTAGAGGCAGTATTCCCGAATACTACCCCGTATGAAAAACACAGAATGCTAACAATCTGCTTGCCCATGGGGATAACACCAGAATTAGAGGATTGTACCACTTGGGGTACAGTCTTTGTTGGCATTTATACCAGAACAAATGGTATCCCGCATTAGCAGTAGTACCTGATGTATTGAGACAGATACAAAATGAGTACGGAGCAGAACCTGCCCTAAACTTAGGGATGAAGTTACTAGGTAACTATGCCCAGGTATCAGCCATAATACTAGCTAACATTAAGAGGGAAGCAGCTTCAGTGGCCACCCGCCAATGCCTGAGGGAGTTCGATCCTTTAGAACAGGAACACGAACTACCCAAAATAATTAAACTGCATATGCAGAATTAGGCAGAGACAGTTTGGGTGGGAAAGCTTTGAAACCACAACTGGTGGGCAGTCCTGTAAAGGACACTTCTAAGCAGACACCTGCTTCAACTAAGAAGAAGTGGGACAATAAAAAACAACAAAACTTTAAAGAAAATAGATCTCATTCCCGAGGTAGATCTCCTCCACAGGATCCCTCCGAAAAGAGGTACAACCTTAGGAATAGGGAAAATATTAGGAAACCTGACAGGTATCAGGATACTGATACACGTTCCTCTTGTTCCTTTCAGGGTTCATCAAAAAACTCAGAGAGGGAAAGACGGTCAGACAGACAAGAAGAGCGTACAAAGTCCAGAGACAAGCAGCACGCTCAGGAGTACACTTCTAAAAAAGAAGAAAAACCAAAGCAAAAGCCACAGTGCAAAAAGAAGAAAGTTGCAGGTCTAAAGATCAGACATGCCCAGAATTCTGAGGACTCAACTACTGAACGGGGAATGGGCTCTGACGATGCTAGACAATGCGGCAGAAGTAACAATAGTTTGCCAGAACCTGATGGAATTTCTGGTGACAGCGGACGTGAATGATTATATCACGGTGGAAACTCCCGATACTAGGGTAAGCTTCCCACATAAAGTATATGAAATAACACTCCAAATGGAGGGGGACAAATGTAGAACAGTGAGAGGTCTCTTTTTGGAGAACCTGACGTTTGGCTATGACATCTTATTAGCTGAACAAGATTGGCCGTCAGCATTCGTCATGAATTGCCCTAAAGGAGAAACTGTAATTCTTCCGGCCTTCTTAGACCATATTCCCAGGCACTTGCAACACACTTATGCACAGGAGTGGGCGGTAGCCCAGTGGGCTCCGGCATTATACAAAAACCATGTTGGATGGGATGAGGATTCAACCCACCGCATTATCCCTTTAAAAAATACTCTGACTGCACAGAGGCAGTATCCAATTAAGCAAGAAGCTAAAAAACAGGTCAGGGAGATCTTATATCAACTTGAATATCAAGGGGTGATTGAAACTTGCACCTCAACAATGAACAATCCTTTGTTTCCTGTCATGAAACCTGACAATTCATATTGTCTAGTTTTAGATTACAGACATTTAAACACTTGCACTAAGACATTTGCAGTCCAAAATGCACACAGTGCCGCATTAATGAATAACATTGTGCGGAAAAAATATAAAACAACACTTGATATCTCAAATGGATTTTTCTGCCAAAATATAGCGTCTGAAAGCAGGTATCTAACAGCCTTCTCAGCACTAGGGACCCAGCATCAATTTTGTCGACTCCCCCAGGGGTATAAGAACAGCCCGGGGTTGTTTTCGGCCAGGGTAACTGAGTTACTTCAAAAATTGGATGAAGAGGCATTGCCCTATGTGGATGATATTTATCTAACGGACGATGACCTAGAGGAGCACTTGAACAGAGTGAATACCATAATTTTGGGATTTGCATCTGAGGGCTACAAATTCAACTTTAAAAAATCAAGAATTGCCCACCTCAGTGTCCTGTTTTTAGGATATGAGCTTTCAAGTGAAGGGAAAAGCCTGGCAGCCAATTTTTTAGAAAAATGCGCGCTGCTCCAACCTCCAAAATCATTGAAAAATTTACAGTCAATTCGGGGATTTCTAAACTTTGGTAGAACATACATTTTAGATTACGAAGAAAGAGTAAAACCTTTCAACGATTTAATAAAACCTGATTTTTCAGTAAAACAATGGACACAGGAACATACAGATACACTTCGTTCCTTACAATGACATGATAGCTTCCAAACACTTACACATCACACACGCGTAAACGTACGCAACCTGGTGATCCGTATAGTTGCGGGTCAATCTGGGTACACCTATCTAACATATAATGAAGGTGAAACAGTACCAATTGCATACAAATCACATTTGTACACAAATGCTGAGATGCGCTTCGCATCTACAGAAAAGATTCTAACAGCAGTACAGACTGCTGTAGTGAGAGAAAGAGCACTGGCTCAGGGGAAACGAATAATAGTAGTAACTCCGGTTCCAGCCTCAGAGGCTGCGACAAAGGCGAGCGTTCCTAATGCTAAAGCTTTACATCCGAGATGGATACAATGGGCTAATTCTCTCACTGCAACAGATGTAGAATACAGGTACGTCCCAAATTTAAAGACACAAGCATTCCTGCAATACGAACCAGAATATCCTCTACCAAACGAAATAATGCCTCTAGATCAGTGTGAATATATCATTTACACTGACGGATCTGCTCAACCGGCCATAGGGAGTAAGCAACAATATAGCGCAGCATGTGCAATCGTTAAAGGTCGCATGCGGGATGGAAAGTTCCACCCAAGTTGCACAACAGATGCAAATGGTGGCACAATTAAGCATAAAATGCTATGAGAACAGGTAGTGGAGTTGAAAACCGAACTACCAAGAGCTCACATGATACATACACTGAGTCATCAGCGTGATGGCGTTCATGTTGAAGGGAATTCATTAGCTGATGAAGCTGCAAAGGGGCTGTACGCACGGCTTCCGTAGCTGCAATCACTCGTTCTAAAACGAGAATAGACGGTGAGATTATGGTAGCTATTAATGCAACCCGCAAAAACAGCGGAGCAGTACCAAAAAGGTTTCCAGTCAAGTACTCCTACAAGTTAGATGCCAATAACATTCCATTTGCTCAGATTCCTGGAGTGGGGGATAGACTAATTCCAAACATGGATCGTAGGTTAGGTTTAATTCTAGCAGCACACGAAGGGATAGGTTCTGCACATGCAGGAGTTACTGCGACTGTTTCTTTGTTGAAACAACGCTATTGGTGGCCTGGATTAACAAAGCAAACTAAAGACTATGTCTTGAAATGTGACATCTGTCAGCAGATGAAAGGTTCCACCGTAACACGTCCAGCGCAGACACCGCTGTTAATATTTGACAAACCACTAGCGTGTGCTTATTTGGACCACTGCGGCCCCTTACAAAGAGATGGGGCTTACAAGTATATCATGGTTGCACTGGATTCCTGCTCGAGATTCCTATGGTTGTGGCCTCAACGCTCGGCTGATGCTCGAACTGTTATAAAAGATTTTCGAGTCTTTATAGGGACATACGCAATTGGCACATTACATTCTGACCAGGGCCCTGCGTTTAGCTCTCGGGCTTACAAGGAGGCCATGCGAGCATTGGGTGTAGCATTGGGGTACTCATCTCTGTACCATCCCGAGGGAAATTCGGTAGTGGAGAGAAAAAACCGAGACTTAAAGCAATCTTTAACAGCTAGAGTATTAGGCACAGGTGAAAGTTGGGTAAAACATCTGTATGGAGTCCAGCGTGCTCTTAACAATATGCCAAGAAGTTCTCTAGGGGGGTCACTCCATCTGAAGTCCTTTTTGGGACAAGAATATGGGTACCTGATCTTGATTGTGAAGGCACAGTGGCGGATGAAAAGCCTTTTGACATCCATGATCGTTTGGCTGTTTTACAGGATCTAAATGAATCCAGGACACAACAAAGTAATGTCCATCTGAAGCAGACCGCCACTGGGGAAGTCAAATCAGTCACGGCAAGACCTGTCTGGATCCCAAAAGTCGGGGATCTGGTCAGAGAGAAAATAGCAGACAAGAAAGAATTTGGGCCATCATACAGAAAGCCTGTACCGGTCCTAGCAATTGAAGGAACAAGAACTGTACTTCTACCGCCTCTTGCTGGAAAAAAGGAGAAAAGATTTGTCTCAATTGACCTAATCAAACCACACTATGTGGCCGATACTAAGCAGTAGGCCACGTAGACTCCAAAGTAGCAGACGCCCGAAGAGCCTCCAACACGGAATGAAGGACTAGGCAACAATGCTATGGAACTCGTTCCTCTTGAACCTGAAGTTCAACTTCAAAATCAAACTCAAAATCAAAGACAACGCGTTATTCGACCAAATACAGATGTCTACGTCAACATGCCTCGACAAGAGCAAACCACGATTTCTACAAATCCTGATGCAATACCAACAATTGATCGAACTGCTTCTGGCTACTTCATAAACTTTGATACGTTTTCTTTGGATCCAAGCGAACCGGAAACGATGCCGGCCAAAAAATCACGCAAACAGCAAGTAAAAGACTTTCTGAACTTTCTTAAAAAGACTTACCTTGTGTCACCCTGGGTAGAACTATGGATAATCACCGGAATACTTTTCTTTCTTTTCTGGGTAGGCTTGATAATAGTTTTTAGTATGCTTATTAATGGGAAATACATTCGACAAAGCTCTGCAGCCCAAAAGGTGAACTTACTTTTAAAACCACACCAATCATCTCATCGAGAACAAAGAGACTTGTCATCAGTGAACATTACAGCAGTTCCTATACCTGATGGTATAGTGTGGGACAAGGTTGATTTCGATATATTTGGTCAGACTGAAATTTTAAGAATTCCTCATTTATTTAAAATATCATTGAGTGATATCATTACCTCAAGTACATTTTCCGATGATTGGGATTTTGAAACTGTTAATAACATGTTATCTGATTTGGAAAAATCTGCGGCGTTTTCTAATAGTGAAACATTGGAAAGCACATCAGATTTCGAGAGTATGTATTGTTATCAACATTATGGTCATCACTTTTTGCATAAATCTGCATATCCTAGAAATGTGTTCACATACCACCAGTTGGAACATTGTCCAAGACTGCCGAAAGGCAGTTCAAAAACATTTACACAAAAGTTTCCATATTTTTCGGGGTTTAATATGTCTGCCCCAGCCTCATACTATTATAAGGTTGCACCAACATCAGCACAGAAAAATATGTTGACAAACACCAAACAGATTTACTCTGCTTCCTTTATTGCCCAGTTGTCCGAACAAGGTTTCGACTTGTGGATAGACACCATAGACCGAAAATCAGTCTGGGGTACTAGGGAATGGCAGGTACAGGGGACAGAAGGTTTATTTAGAGCATGCCTCATCCCTCAACAAATCATTTTTTTGAACGAGACAATGCAACAGACGTCTTTCCTTGGACTAGCTAAGAGCAAAGACTTGAACACACCTCGGGTGCCGACTCCATTACACACCAGGGGTAACAAAACATCACAGAAAGAGATTACAGTAGATGACATTATACAATACAACAGATCAGACCCCGATTGGAGAAAATGGTTGATTTGGCCCACAGACACTAATAGTTGTCAAGCAAGATTCATGGGTAAAACCGAAGGGTTTAGTATCCATAGGCCAGATCCACGTTATGTACAAAGACAACATCCAGGGGTAGTGACATCCTACAGTGTTGGAAAGTTGTGCCTCGATTGGCTAAAAACCTCAACACTCACACAGGTGAAACAACACTTATCCTTACTGACGCAGGATGTGGATATTAGGGATTTTTTAATGGGTCCCAGGAAGCCACGGCAGAAACGTTTCTATTATGCTGTCTACAATGAAATTTGGAAAATATCACAACAAGAGGCCGCAGAGAGGCTACAGGAAATAGACCGTATAAATCTAGAAAAATCTCTAGCAGTGGTAGACAATGGGTTAACTACATTGCTTCCAGGATATATTCCTTAGGCAACATTGTATCTTCTGCGATAGACATACTGGAAGAAGATTTGGACACATTACAACACTGGCAATCACAGTTATGTTCTATTATGTTGTTAAGCTGGACACTGCTATCTTTGCGTGCAGTCTACGTGCCTTGGCGTTTTATCAACAGCACGTCTCTGTTTTCTGAATACAATCGAACAGATAAACAGATAGAAATGTCACAAAGGGGAGCAAAATATACAATGCTGCGTATCAAAAAACTGGATAGATTACCATTCACAGTGGCAGAATCACCGTCTACAGAATGGCTAATCCATGGCCACATAACTCTACCGGTCACTACTTTTCCATTTCAATATTGCCTTGAACAAAAGCAGGCAGGCAGATATGAAGAAATGGGTAAGGAATACATTAAGGAATCTTGGGAATTACCATACAGATTTCGATGCCGGAGTGGGGATCAAGAAGTGTTTCTGAGCGGTACAAACTGCGAGAATGCTTTAAGTGGATCACTCATATGCCAGGATATAATGTTGCACGGAGCTTGTAATGGTTCTGTAGCAAACCTGTCCTGTCATTTGAAGGGTGCCCCAGCTGCAGTGATTACTCCAGTATGCAGGCTACTTTCAAATGGGAGTTACTTGATGCTGAACAGTCAAGGCTGCTGTGGCATGCTCCCGGGCATCGCATATCTGGTAACCGTGTGCTCCAGGGTTACTTCTGTATGCAAGTATTGTTTCCACCGACACATACAGTCAGGGAGGCGCCATTATGGCCTTCACTGAATGTTTCCCTAATACGGTTTGATACTCTAAGCAGAATGAAAGCCATGCTTCTACAGAAGTCTGTGCCCTTAACCTCCGCTCGAGAGACTTTTGATCTCCAGATCGCAAGATCTTCGGCAGAGATACAGGCGCTCATTCATACAAACTGCCCTTTCCATTTCGCAGAAATGGTAAATCGTATCTTTAACATGTCTGATACGACAGTCATTGTCCACCTATTTAAGACCATAGTCTGTGAAATCTTTATTGCATAATTTAAAAAACCTTTGCAGGGAACATGTCATTAAAACTTTTTGATACGTATTTAATTAATACAAACGTGAGATAAGAACAAATTTGATGCTTATTAAATTGATGTGAATAAATAGATAAAAATTTAACACTTGTTAGATTGGCTAAAAATGCGACCCCAGTTGCAGTAATAAAATGTGCCTAGCCCTCCACATGGCCGAGATCTCTTGTTTATGTCCGGCACTTCCAATACCATTGAGGACAATCCTTTCAAGGCTGTCGAGATCAAGTTTATATTTTACGACCCAAGGTATCCAGCCTGTACACCCTTCCCTTTGTTTATATCCGTTGTGCTTTTGCAGTTCTGGCGGATTTCCATATTTCCGGGTGTCGTTTAGAGCAGAAATTCTCATTGTATCGCGGTCCGTGGATCTGCGCCTCTGGCTGGGGTAACGATCAACACCTCCCCTTTCCTAATTTTTTTGCTGCGCAGTCCATAAACCTCACCAGTGCGCAATTTAAAATTGTGTTCCGTGGGTCGAAACAGGCCAATACTGTCGATCTACATGATCTAACTTCCTTGTTGTTCCAGGCCTTCCGTAGGAGGGACCTTCTTTCTTTCAAGAGGCTTGGGCATAGGCACACAACATGAATTATATCTTCCCTTTGATTGCCGCAAAATCGACATGTCTCTGGAACTTGCTCTCTTTTCCATTTGGGAAGGTGACAGGACAAGTTGATCACCCCCAATCTTAATTTTAAAAAGCAAAGTTTAGTGCGTGCATTGAAGGTGCAAGTTAAGTAGCTCTGAGGTGTCAGCTGAGCGTATGAACTGAGGGTCATCCAACCATGGCTTCTTTTTGCGAGGCTCGCCTTGTCTTCCATTGAGGAGAGCTCTTTTGCGCTTGATTTTGCTAGACGTATAAATCCCATACATCCTTCAGGCCGAGGGTTTGTAGCCCACTTGACAGGTATCGATGCCCCGCTTGCCATCGTTTTGTACTCAGATTGGACCATAGATGTTCTGCTAAACTGCCCTCTTTTGATAGCCTTAGCTTATGGCAGCACGTTAGAAAGATCGCCATTCTACCCAGTGTTTGTTTGCAGATGCCCAGTTCCAGCCTGATTTGTGCCGGCGACGTGAAAGATGGTAACTGGAAGACTGTTCTAAAAATTTTGTTCTGATTGTGTCTAAGTGACCGCTGTCCAGTCCTTTAAGCACCTCGCTTCCGTATGTTAAGGTTGGGATGACTTTTGCCTGCGCCACCTGTAGTGTTGGAGCAAATGTTGGGCCAAGCAATTCCTTATGGAGGCAGCTGAGAGCAAATGCTAGCGCTATTCCTTTCTTTTTTGCTCTTCCAGTTGGCTTTTGTATCTTCCGTTGTTATTGAATAAAACACCTAAATACTTGTGATTTTTGGATTCTGTAATTCTTTCAGAGTTTAAAACCCATGTCAACTTTTTGGCCTTCCTGGGCGAACCGCCAAGATTTTTGTTTTCTTGTTGTTTATCTCGAGCTCGTTCTTTTTGAATAAGCGACAGTTGCATCCATAAGTCTTTGTAAGCCCACCTTTGTGCTACTCAGGAGAACCACGTCATCTGCGTATAAAAGATTTGACAGCTGTAAGTTGCCTAGTTTGGGAGCGTGGAAGTTGACTGTGTTAAGGACTTCCGGAATATCTGCTAAAAATAGATTGAAAAGTGTAGGGGCCAGGACGCATCCTTGTTTCAATCCTTTTGTCGTGGGAATTGGTCGTGACAGTCTAGAGCCGTCACCAATCTTAATCCTGACCCATGTGTCCTGATGCAGTAACTGTAGGGCTCTTAGTAGACCATCTGGGATATTCAGAGCAAAAGCTTCTGCCATAGCTTGTCCCTGTTGACTTTGTCGAACGCTGAACTAAAATCTATGAATCCCATGTAGAACGATCTGGTGCAGAGCTCCGCCTGGTCTATCAGACATGAAAGAACCATAAGATTAACCGTAGTGCCGGTTCCACTTATAAAACCAGTTTGATTTGGAGGGATTATTGAGTGTCCCTCAGCCCAGTCCCGTAATGAATTCAGCAAAATCCCTGCAAAGTATTTGGCTTCAGTGTCGATGAGAGCGATTAGCCGATAATTGCTCGGGGCTTTTTTGTCGCCTCCTTTAAAGATTGGAACAAGAATCGATCCTCGCCAAGAAGATGGAATGTTATTTATTGCTAGAATAGATGTGAACGATGGAGCAAGTTTGGACGCCCAAAAGGCTGGGTCCTCCTTGAACAGAGCCGGAGGAATTCCACCTGGTCCTGGGGCTCCATCTTTCCGGCCCTTTTTTATCTGCCTTTCAATTTGGTCCTCTGGCACTGTGCTATACTCAGCGTAATTATCTTGATTTTGTCTCTCTGTTCCCTTTTTGATTTTTATGCTTTTGAGAGAAAGCTCGTCCATTAATAGCCCTGTTTGAAAGCAGTTTGAAGGTGGATTCAATTCTGTCAGAGAGTTGTTTCCCTTTGTGCCGGTGACCTGATTTAAGGTGTGATTTTGTCGATTGTTGAAATGGCTGTGCAGAAAGAAATACCACTCGGACTCCAGTATGTTTGATGAGGCAACTTTCGGGGCACGACCCCCAAGACCATTTACAGTTCACCAGAATCTCGCGGAGTTATTTAAGACCATAGGTTCTGGACTTCTGAGCACCTTTCAGATGGTACTTGGAGTTATACCAAACTTCATACACTCCGTATTCTGAAGCATCTTTGGAGGACTTCCGCTGATCCTCTTTCTAATAGTAGGTATCCTGATTGTTTTTTATTTGCTACGCAATGGACGTCCCAGTCACCAAGGCGATGGAAAGAACACTTTTGGAGCGTAAATACCGTGACCGCATGGTACAACTTCTAGGCATGCCTCGCCTAAGAGAAGTAAGTGAATCTTGGTTCTTGTCATTTCGACCGGTCTGGATAGATTGCATCTTATCTGTCCTCCGATGCCTGTTTTGCGGAGAAGAATGCGTGTTAGACCTTTGTTTGACACTACCATCCTGTGCGCCACCGGACGTAAATGCTTTACTGGAACCAATAATGGCCCATGTTCTGCAGTGTCCTCAGCGTATTCCAATGTTGATGGCGGCATTCCTTGAGCCACCACGGGTAGTAACTGCACCTGTTGGTCTGAACACCGGCTCCTCCTCTGACACCCAGGCTTTGGACGGCGCACAAGCTGCCCCAGCACTGGCTGTGGACAGCATGGAACATCTGTGCTCAATTGACGTGCTCTGCGAGGTGCTACAGGGGCCGTCTACTGCGGAAGCAAGCAACGAAAATGTTGCGTCTACCAGCCAGGACACATAAACATTTAAGCTCATTTGGCTCGTCGTGTGCTGGGAAAAAATCGCCCTGTTCTAAACAAGCTCAAATTTGGAACTTTGAAACTAAATTGACTTTCCTTTCATTTTTTGGGCATACATGGCTTTTTTAATGCTTGTAGTAGCCCAAACTATAGATCACGGACACTTTTAGAGCTAGAAACATTTCCTTTTAATTTTTTTTAAGTTTTTAGAATTTTTTAGAATTTGTTAAACATTTTAGCTAAAGAAATGTTTTATAAACTTTGTGCATACCACTATCTAGTCATGTTAGTAGTACAGTAATAGGTTACATATGTCGTCCATTCGGAAGAGGAGTGGGTGTTATATTCCATATAGGTACCCTATACAGATAACATCGCAACCTTTATTTATTTTATTTATTTCACCTACATCCTTCCGTACATTGCATACATAACGGTTCTTAGGCACTGACCTTTTACCCAGATATGACACTGCATTCATCACGCGGGCTTTTCCCTGGTTCGATTCTCATACATTATGCATGAGGCTTCTTGGAAGCACAGCAGGACTAACAGTAGGATTACCATCTCCTGTATAATATCTCTGTATAAAGTTCAGGCCCAACGTCATCCTTTAGGCCGACACAGTAACACAGCAAGGTAGAAGCCCTGGGGAGACCTATGGGTATATATACAGCACATCTTGCTAAGGAAGAGAGAGGAGACCATGACTTCCCGGCTGACACACTGACCAGAGACGCTGAGGTTCCTGCATGCAGACGCTCCAGCTAGCAGTGGTCTAACATCCCACGCGGGGTGTCCAACTCGAGACCAGGACGTGGTCCCACATTATCTAATTCTCAGGTAATGGGGTGGACTAGATCCTAGAGGGATTCTTGGCATAACACCTACACAGATGCTAGATACATTTAGGTACATCTAGTTAGGGCGACATCGTAGGAGTACACACTTTACTTTTTATCATGTGTTTTATGTACATATATATATTCATGATTTCTGCAAGATGGTAGAACTTTACCATCCTTTTACTTTCGTAGTATTGCTAACCATATATCTCTGCTACTGTCTAATGGTTGTTGCAGCTCATATATTCTACACTAGAATAACAACTGTTCAATAAATACTTATTGAAACGTCCAGTCTGTTTATTCTGTGTATCTCTCTGAGACAAACTAAGTGAGCACGAGTGACTGAGCGAAAGGTAGTATATTGTTTTCACGATCTTGGGGGATCAGGGTTGTCATGTTCTGAGGTTGCCAGAATCAATTCTCTCCATGATAAGAGGAGATTATAGTGGCACTGTGAGCTAGCTAATACAGACAGGCTAACGTATCCGGTGGGGGTGCACGGAATCCATCCACCACCAAACCCACAGTTTATGTTATCCAAACGTGCAGATCCTGTATAGGTAATATAGGAACAACACGACAGTATTAAGCCAATGGTGCACATTCAACCACAAATAAATGGAGAATGTCAGTACATTAGATTCATGTTACACATTGCATAATGATAAAATCATAAGTACATGTGTACAATTGTGACTAAGAACTACCAAAAAGAGCAAATATGAAACATTAGTGCACACATTACATAAGTCTTTCTCGTTTCTAAAGTAAATACATTTTAATAGTGTGGGAATGGTTTTCAGCAAATTTCTAAGAAATATATAATTTAATACATTTAAGGCACACAGTGTATATATGAGTCTCTAATCCTACAGTGCATGCACTTCAGTAACGATGTCAAGTGCAACACTTTACATTAATATAGTTAAGACACTCAAAGTACATGTGCTAAGTGCACGCATATATTGAGTATTTATGACGTGTAAAGATGTAGCCAAAACTACTCTGCTCCACAGTTTACACTTCTCAATCTCTTGTTTGGCATTTTCAGACTTCGCCATTCAGGAAGGGGTTGAGTATTCTGGACTTTTTTTTGCAAATATGAAGTTCCAGCTGATATTTCTATGAAATGTCTCATGGGACATTTTAAAAGCTTCAGTCTTCTCTGCAATATCAAATATTGCAGCCCGGCACCGCTTTTATGTAAGAGATTTGAAGCAAGAGCTAGGTCAGAAGGCAGGTTTGCTCCAGATGCCCTTTTCTGGAAACAAATTGGTGACCAACTGGAAGATATGTTGCATAGGGCCTTCAAGAATCAGAAACATGTGCAACTGTTCCTTGAAGAAATTCAAACAGAAAACTTCTATCGGGGGTTTCAATTTCAGTCGCAGTCTGAAAGGAATTAAACCAATCAGCCATTTTCCTTAAGGGGTCATAATTCCGAGCCTCCTTCTCCTCTGTCACCAAAACCCAGGAAACGTTCCTAACTATGCTGGGATCCCTTTTGAAGGGCACCTCTCTTTATTTCTTCAGCAGTGGCAAGAAGATGTTTTGGAAGCATGGATTCTTCAAATACTGAAGAGAGGTTATGCATTGGAATTTGAACTATCACCCCCAGAGGCAGGGCCTGTACATCAAACATGCCTCAAAAGATCCTGTGAAGAAGTTGGCTTTGAATCAAGAAACTTCAAAATTACTAGTAAAGAATGCAATGTGTCCAGTGCCAGAAAGTTAAAAGGAAAACAGATTTTATTCCAATTTCTTCCTGGTCCAAAACTCTTTAGAAGAATTCAGTCTAATAATCAATCTGAGGAACTTGAATCTTTTCCTAAGAAAGACTTGTTGCAGAATGCAAACCCTTCAACATATACTTCTTCTTACAACTTTAGGAGAATGGATGACAGCATTGGACTTCAGGGATGCTTAGTTACACATTCCCCTTTTTCTTCCTCATCAAAGATTCTTCAGAATTTATATGGAGGACTTCACTGGCAGTTTTGATTCCTTCCCTTCGGCCTAACCTTCTCGCTGAGGTTTTTCACAAAAGCGTTGGCTTCCATCATTGTGATTCTTCATAGCAAGAGGATTCTATTCCACCCTTACTTGAACGACTAGCTAATCAATTCTTCATAAAGGTCAATTCTTCAAGTATACATACAAGTATAATATGCCAGATGAAAAGCCATTGGAAAAATCTTACTTGATTCCAACCCAGAAATTAGAATTAATCTAAGCTCATTTCAACACACATCTCGATTTTATGCACCTGCCTCAATCAAGGGCTTCAAAGATTTGAAGCTTGCTCTGCAAGCTGAATAAGCAGACAGCAGTTTCGCCACGAGAATGGCTCTGAATCCAGGATCACATGGTGAGTGTTTCCACATTCGGGGATTTGTTGTTAGTAGTATTGGTCCTCCCTTATGGAATCCTACATGAGTAGTTTTCCTGTTTTTTCTCTCTCATTCTGCATGCACCATGCGTCTTTGTGATTCCTTGGGCTCAACTTCATTTGGGTCCTCTTGTTCATCACCATTTTTGTTTCTTGAATCCAGCAATGCCGAATCTGGAAGGCTGTGGGCCTCTAACGAATGAGATCTAAGAGGAGCTACAGTGGTGGCTGGATACCACAAATCTAGGCAGGGCAGAGGGTTTAAAATTGATAATGCCAGCACCCTTAGTTCTAAACACTGATACAAGCAAGGTGGGATGGGGTGCCACCCTAGCACTTCAACCCATTCAAGGGAAGTGGTTTCCGGAAGAACAGGTTCACGCTTTGAATTGGAAGGAGATGAAGGCAGTTATTCATGGTCTTCTCAATTTCTCTCAGTCTCTTCACAGTCAGGTGGTGATAGTGAGAACAGTCAATCCGCTCATGAAATCCTATCTGAACAAACAGTCAGACACACGGTCTCAATCTCTGGCACATCTTACATATCAAATCAGCAGCTGGGCTGAGAAAGATTTATTATCTGTGTCAGCAACTCATATTCAGGGAACGAACAATGTGATATCAGACAGATTGAGCAGGTTCTTTCCTCCTATCCTTGACTTTTGTGTGGCAGATCATGACTTCAAAAAACTCATGCCAAAAGTTTGGGACTCCCCAACTAGATCTTTTCATTAGTGCTGGGAACTCACTTCTAGCACATTTTATATCCAGTTTCCAGGAAGAAGGTTGTTAGGGGATCAATGCTGTGACATGCCTATGCCCTCCTCTACTCTTGCATGGTTTCCCTCCCATTCTCTCGATACCCAAACTATTGACTCGACTAAGGAGAGGAGTGGATCTCATTCTAATAGCCATTTTTTGACTGAGGATGAGCTGGTTTCCACTGTTGAAGATGATGACAAAAATTATGAAGTGTGGTCCAGGCGCGGCTGGTGCAGGGAAGAGCGGTAGGGCGGGTGGTGGGGGAGTCGACAGACAACAACAAGAAAACTTAAATTTAAAAAAAGAAAACCACTTACCTTGCGCTTGCTGCATCGGCGATCTTTTGAACATTTGCAAGAGGATGAGGTTGAAGGTTGAAGGTATAATTATTTAAAATGGTGTTCAAAGAGGATGGGTTTGTCTTAGCCGGTAGCCTGTTCAGTACAGAAGTCGGCTATCCACTAGATAGTCCTAAGATCATCACTGCTCAACCTTTACAAACTTGTGTAAAAAGAAATTTAAATCCTTTTCTTTTTAGTAGCCATCACATCAGTGTGGGTGAGTTGGGTTCATTAGCTATTAAACCCCCATATTTGAGATTTTATTCAGATAGACTGCTTCTTAGGTTGGGACCTGGCTTCCATCCAAAAACTATATCTTCTTTTCTTCAGGAGCAGGAAGATATGTCGCTTTCTTTTATTCCAGCACCTACCACTCGCAAGGAGGAAGCTTTTCACACTTTGGATGTGTTAAGGGCAGTCAAGATATATTTGTCAGGATCAGAATCCTATAGACAATGTGAAACCTTATTAATTAATTTGGTATGTTTAGACATGGGCATAAGGCTTCAACTCCAACTTTGAGCAGGTGGATTAGAGCTAACATTACAATAACTTACGCCTTGCAGGACACTGCTTTAGCTTTTAGATTTTGATTCAGACATAAAAGGTGTATGTGAGACTAGGGAGCTAATGCATAAGTGTCTCTTGACACAGGAGATTTAAGTGTGCTTCTGTTGTGGCGCTGTTTTAGGTACCTTGACTCAGAGACAGTTTATGATATTACTCAACAGCAATACTTATACAATACCCCTCCTCCCTATCGAGGCTTAGAAGATGATGGTTAAGCATCCTTGTCCAATTATTCTTTTGGTAAAGAAGGGATTATTTTTTGTTTTCTGTGCAGGAGCTCAGTAAGGTAAAGATGTATCACTGATATGCTGTGATTTGAAGGTCACTAATTTGAAAGATCATCTCAGTCTTCCATCCTTCTAATATCGAGTGGTATAAAGTGCTAGATAAAATATTCTCCAACATCTTGTTATTCGATGGTGCTGTTGATTCCAGTCCTCAAGTGAAATACCTCAGCAGCATCACCAGCATCATCGCGCTTAAAATAAAAATGGTTCAGGGTCCATTACAAAATGTGATTTCTGGAGGCAAAACTCGGTCACAGGTTAGTCTGTCATCTCTTGTTTGTTTGTGGACACACAACTCGTCACTTTGCTGCACCAAATCCTTTTTGATATTTGGGCCAATCCACTTTCTGTTGAAGTTAGCATGAGTTCACACAGCTGCTTCATTCACTATCGATATTTTAGAATTGCACATTATGTTCCCGCTGTCATCTGGGACTCGAAGGTGTCTTTCCTGTTAGAGATGAGAATTTCTCTGTCCTTCTTCTCGAACCTTAAATCATATTGAGAGTGATGATCACTCCTCTTGGTGTTCCCTTGCAAATTATGAAAGAAAGACTGAAATTACTGCCCTGTTTTGACTCGGATAATGTTGAGTGCAATGGTCCCTCACCTTGGGTTTTTCTTCATTATTTTGAAGAACATGGGGGCATATTAACAACGGCCAGCGATAATTATCGCTGGCCGTGCTTAGCGATAATTA
Source organism: Calotriton arnoldi (assembly GCA_963921515.1). Classification (NCBI taxonomy): domain Eukaryota; kingdom Metazoa; phylum Chordata; class Amphibia; order Caudata; family Salamandridae; genus Calotriton; species Calotriton arnoldi. Next base: position 117,251 of record CAWUFW010001409.1, read on the forward strand.
TATTATCGCAGGCTATCTCTGGTATTTATCGCCCTGGTAGCGCGTTATTAACAACGCGTTACTCCAGGGCGATAAAGATTCCAGAGATAGCGAGGTTATCGCCCTTTTGCAGGGAACATCGCTGGTTTTCCAGCGATGTTCCCCTCAAAACGGCGATAACCTTGCTGATACGACCCTGTGGTCGTATCAGCAGAATCCATCTCCTATGTCTAACATAGGTAAGTCAGGATTATAGCAGACGTTAGATTTTGGCGAAAACGGCCGTTTTCGCCAAAATTTAACGTCTGCTATAATCCTGTGGGCTGCCTTGTAAATATCGCGATGTGCACATCGGCGATATTTGCAACGTAGCCCATCCGGAGTACGCCTAGTAACGCCCACTTTGCATCTCATTAGAGATGCAAAGATGGGCGTTGAGGAAAGAGGCGATAGTGCAAGGATTCACGCGATAGCGTGACCTTGCTGATTAGGCGATAAGATTATCGCCGCTTTTCGTCCGAAAACGGACGCTAAAGCGGCGATAATTGTTTATCGCCTCGTTGTTAATATGCCCCATGGAGTCAGTTACTATCCTCTAGTGACTACTTAACGTGGTCCTAAAGACTGCAGTTTCTCTGTGTAATAGCTGACCCTTAACTAACAGTCCTTCTGTTATATCTATTTGATTTTTAGGTCTCGCCTACGCAGCGCGCATGCGCTGCTTAGGAAAAAAGACCTTTTGCCATCGCTTCGGCTTTTCAGCCAAAAACGTGCACGCGTTCCATTGCCTTCAATGGTAACGCGTGCACGTTTGGCGATTCACTTGCGGGAGCGAGCGGCGCCATATGGTAGCAATTATCGCTCCTGGCACCGCTCGCTCCCGCAAGTGAATCGCGCAGGCTCCCTCCTCTCCCCCCTCCCCCTGCTGCCGTGCGAGGCGCGCCCGCTTGTTTTTTTGGCTTTTGACTATTCACTGCGGATTTGGATGTTGGCACACGGGCGGAAAGTGACCGGGCTTCACACGTTCACCCGGTAAAATGAGCGAGGAGGCGAAGGAGAAACATGCCAAGCACGCCCACAGGAAGAAGAAAGGAAAAAAGGTAACAGGCACATGTCATCGTAACACTGGCTCGTGCGCTCTGTATGTCAACATGCATTCTATGTGTGCGTGTGTATGTGAGAGGACTGGCAGGCGGCGCCCCTTCACGCCGGACTTTGAGGAAGAGAGAACTTGCTAGAACCCCGAGGGTTTTGTTGATGTTGAGAACTCGTGGGGCGTGTCCGCTCCGGCTGAAAGGCTGGATGCTTCAGCCCCGGTGCTTTACTAAAGCCCTTGCATCATTTGCGAAATATAATCTGTTGAATTCCTCCATGATGGTGCTGGTGAGATGTGTTCAAAATGAACATATAACCTACTTTGATGAAAGACATGTATATTTAGCCTGTATATTTGAATACGCGTTTGATCTGTGTACATGTGGCAGCATCGTCATGCAAGCATTTCCAGTGATTGTTGCATGTGTCATGCAGTGTTGCCTTTCCATGTTCCGTTCTTTTAAGTGCGACGTGGTTTCCAGTGTTGTGCGTTTGGCCATACAGTAGGGCTGGACACAGCAGCTCCACATCCGTGCCCCCATTGTATCCGTCTTATTGCTGCTACATGTTTATGTACTGCCTGGATAATGACTCTTCATCTGTAAATGGTGGACGATGATGTCTCAGCTCAATAATCATTCTCCAATAGCGTCAAAGACCCCTTACATTTGAAACACGTATTTACATTTTAAATAAATAATAAAGGCATATCGATGCATACAGACCACTAGTGGGTGAAAACTTTCAGATATTTGAAAAGAGTTGTTCCGTCTGAATTTTTATTTGAGATTGTAGCCAACCCTTACTTGCACCCTTTTTTCATGCGTAGGTGTTCACTGTGATGAGAGCCCAAAGGCCCATTCTTTCAGGACCCTCTGGGTTCTCACCACGTGCCCCGCAGACCGAGGGGGTGAGGAAGGAGCCACGAGCCTGTGTGCGCAGCTTCAGTCTAGGCCAGACTCCGAAGGGCTAGGGAGAGACCAACTTACTCTCTTCTCTCCCTCTCACACTCCTCTCTCTCTCTCACCATCACTCTCTCCTGCCCCACTCACTTCTCTCCACCTTCCCCTCTCGCCAGCTTTCTTTACAGGTGCCATTACTCCTCCCAATGTCTCTCTCTCGCCATCTGTTACTCTATCCCCCCTGACCCTCTCTCTCTGGCAGGCTGCTCATCTCTCTCATTCTCTCCCCTCTGTCTCACTGACAGTCTCCTCTCTCTCTCTCTCTCTCTCTCCTCTGTCTGTCTCATGCTCTGTGACTCTCGCGCCATCTCTCGCCTATCTTTCTTCCCTCCGGCCCCCTCTCATCTGTCGGTCCCTTCTCCCTCTCACTTCTCCTTACTCTCCATCTTTCTCCTGTCTCTCGCTCTCTCTCTCTGGGTCTCTCGGTCTTTCTCGTCCACTTGCTCTCTTTGATCCTGTGCTCTTCCTCCACCTGTCTCCCTTCTTTTCTCTCTCTCGTGGACAGAGTAAAAGCAGACATAAACCGAAAGCCAGACCTGTTGGCTTTCCCAATGCTTGGTTTTCTAACATCTGTTCAATTAAATCTTGAAACGTTTTGGTTGAGCTCTATACATTATGCCGCATATGGTTAAATATGCGGCAAGCGAACGCAATGGTAATTATGCAGGAAACGTACCGGACTCGCAATCACATCACTGCAGTGGCCCATACAGCAAACAAAGCTGCCAAAGCCCCCTCGTGCCTTGTTTGACTCTTTTATGCAGCCCAGACGTCTGAGCCACCCAGGGCTTTATGTGGGATGAAAAAACTGGGGGTCTCTCAAAGGGCGTGGCCCATGTAATTAACACCACGGCAATGCCACGGTTCAGCAGCCCTGCCTCATGCATACTACTGGTAAGGCACCCTGGTGCACACGTCTCCTTCCAAGAACAGTGGGGCATAGGGGGGCATAGATACAGCGGCTGTTACAGGCAAACGTGTTTCACAGGATGTTGCAATCGCCAAATGGAGCACGTGACCTTTTAGTGTTTTTTGTGCACATTGGGCTCTGTCAATTCACCCACATGCGAATTTACGCGATTGTGACAGGACACTTTTCTCTCTTTCTTTTTGCACTTCAGTTTCTCAGCTTGTCTATCTCTTCTTTCTCTGCATTTCATTTTTGTCTCTGCATGGAAGTTTTTTTCATTTTATCTACATACCATTTTCTCTTTTTTCTCGGTTGTTCACCTGCCTGTCAGTTTTGCGCTGGTTGCTTGTCCCTTTTCACTCTGCATCTCATCTCTTTATTTAAAACATGTATTTGGCACCACAAGTCACCTTTTGGTCACTGTTTGTCTACATAACATATTCTCTTTAAGCAAAAACATTGGCAAAGCCAATAGCTCTGACTAAACACTTATAAGGTCCCAAAGGCGAGACCTATTGGCTATGCCAATGCTTGTTTAATGCATGTATTCGAATCCGGTGCTGAAGCAATCTGAAAAGGTGCACTTCTGCTTTTGTGAAGTATTAGTTAATGTTATACATCTCATTACACCGAGGAGAACAAAAAGGTGATGGATGGAATGCTTGATTTAATCTCAGCCACTGGTAAATGCTGCGAGCTGCATTCCAGTCTGTCCGACTGTCACTACACCGGAATGCGTCCTGAGCGATTGCCAGTCGCTCAGATTAATTCAAACATTCCTGGCATCACATTGTTGTTTGTTGCAGTAAACAACTCACGTGTGACAGGTATGCCCACACGTGTGCCCCATGATTACTGTGACACAGGACTCAAGGTATGTCTCTCTAACCAGTCCTAAGTAGACTGAAAACCGTCTGGGATTGTTGTGTTCCTGTCTGAGAGGCACTGGTTCTGGCAGGTCGGGCTGAACTTATTCTATTGGAGAAGGGTGACTGGCATGTGGCAGGCCTCTGTCTAGAGTGGAATAGTGGGAGAAAAACGGTGGGCTGGAATTCGACCCTGACTGATCACCAGTAGCTAAAGTTAATACAGCATTCCTTACATCACTTTGTTGTTTGTTGAGTTCTCATTGTGCAATAGAAGCTATAGAAGATCAAACGAGTGCCATGTTTATTTCTTCAGAGTGTAATATGCAGGTTTCTCTTTACACAGTATTACAGCCCACTACTGGACTCTGATAATCAGAAACAAGTAAATTGCGTTCCATGAAAAGTTAAATTATCGCTGTCATAAATGTGTGCAGGAAATATACAGTAATTTTTCAGACAGGCATGAGGTCAATTTCCCAGTCATTTTCACACAATACTAAATAATTAGAAAAGGTCTACCGGGACCCACATTGTCTTGCCAAAAGGCACATATTACATTAGCATTCATCTATTTGCCCATGGCGGGCAAAGAAAGTTTGTTACATCTGATGCAAACTGGTGCATCAGACCTCCTCCGCACCCCTAAAGAGACTGTTGGAAGAAAACGGGGGTGTACGAGGCACAATAGAAAGGATCGCACGGCTCCATCTGTCTGGTCAGACTGCCAAAAAAAGTATGCCTTCATTAAAAACCAAACAACAAAATATCAAAGACATCCATTTTGCTAAAGATGTTCCAACAGCTCAATTATAAATTAAAAATATGAGCTTACGCATTTATTACATCACCATGTGACTAGAAGCAGCTGTCAGAAAATATAGACTGTGTATGAGGATTTTAGAGTTTTAAAAACAGCAGGGTTGTAATAGCCACATGGTTTCTTAAAACAGCAGTTGCTTCATTTGTACACTGATGCTACTGCAAAAATAGAAAAAAATACTTATGTGTCCGTTTTTGTGCTAGTGCTGATGAGGAACTGTTCTGGTGGTAGCAACAACTGTAAAACTCAGAAAATGGGGCAATATTACACACAAAATTGCACAAATACCATATAAACTCGTCATTACCCGTTTTAAGCACCAATTTTTAAATGTAGTGGAACATCAAAGGACATCGCATGCAACTGCAATTTCAGCTAAAGAGTTCTTCCACCCGATTTTCGTGCAGTGGTCTAAATGAACTGGAAAATGTTATACTTCTCGCTCTATTAGCCTGTCAGGATGATCTGTGGAATATACTTTGTGGGCTTTGACTCCTCCCATTGCTTTTGATTTGTCTAATCATTTGTCTTGCAAAATTCTTTGCTTGCCAGTAGGTAATTTGGCTTCCTGTGCCCTCCTTTTAGCAAGTTGTTCACTCACCTGGAGTAACGCCGCAGGACTTGTAGTCTTCTGCTTTTTCTATGCTATTTTCTGTTCAGGAACTTAAAAAAAAAATGTGAACAGTGTTTCCCTGGCTCAGTGCGTGTTACTGTTTACCCTTCGGCGCCCGTAGCTGCCACCTCCTCCCATGTTGCTTCATGCTTGCCCCACCTGCCCCCGCGTCCCTGTTTGTTTCACTGAGCCTCGGCTCCATTCGTTCTCCATATGCTCGGTGGCCGTGAAGCGGGCGCCGTGTTGATAAAAGAAAGGTGCACAGACACCGCCCTTCTTCTTACAGCAACGCAGCCATGCACCTTTCTTTTATCAGCACAGTGCCCTTCTGCTGCCTCCCTCACCTGGATTGCAAGCAATTCACTTTCCAACATTGAATACAAAGTCTCCTGTGCAATGTTTCCGTGCATGCAGCGTCTCCGGCAGCATGTGCTCTGTCTGCAGCACGCACAACCCGAGCACCGCCTGTGATGTGTGCCCGTGTTTCCGGGGAGCCCTCGGCGGGGGTAGACTTGACACAGTCCGCGGACCCCTTTCATCCCAGATGGCCGCCTGGAAACCACCAAGCTCTAGTAATTGCATAAGGTCTGGTTTCATCAGCTGCTGTTGCGCCTTGAGCTCTGCCGCCTGGGGCATGTAGGCGTTAGTACACAAGCGCAGCTCTGGGGAGTACAGGTCCGCATACTCCCCCTCCCTCCGGCAATGGGTATCAGGCCCACTTTGTGCATGCTACTGTATGAACATGCTGTTGGAGTCTGGGAAGAGGGTGAGAGAGCACTGTATTCATTGTAATATTCGCTGCTGTCTGTCCACCTCCACAAGAGGCAGGGGACAGAAGAAAGATACCAAAAATGAGCACTCATTGCTTACGCCGCCAGTGCCGCCTGCGCTGCCCAAACCCTGAGGTAAGGCACAGTGAGTGTGTCCCCAGCTCACTCTCCATTGTCTACATTAACTTCATTGGCTACCCAAAGCATATGCATGTCAGCAGTATTGGAATGTTAATAAACATACACAGAAGCTGAGGCAGCAGCACTATACTGAGATGTGTTGCATATCCCGTCATTGACGGGAATCACAGACCCATAATTCTCCTTCACCATCTCTCTGTATTTCTGTGAATCCATTTTTTTTCTTTGTTGCAGATTTATATAGCGCTTTACATGAGCACCAGATAACATTTCACATTCTTAAGGCACAGAGAGATAAAGTGATTTGCCTAGAATCACAGGATGTTGAGTTGGTTCCAGCACTTGAGCATGGTTCACCAGTTCCAAAGTCGGCAGCTCCGGTAATTATGCCTATTCTATCATACCCATAAATCTCACCGCTCTGTTCCTCCACTGCAGTGGGAATTCCATGCCAAGACCGGGTATTTACCTGTAGGAGACACATGACAGTACCAACATGGACTGCCCACACAAGTGTTCTGCCAGCACTACATACACTCTCGATGCTTCTTCCTGGAGTGATGCAAGATACATCTTGACTGCCCAGCGCTCTCTTTCTTTCTCATTTCCATTTGCCATGGAAACTACTTACAATTTCAGAGTAAGGGAGGGCTAGGATAAAGTTAACTTTAAGGCAACTTTCTTACTCTTAGATTGTAGGCTCTATCCCATTATCGGTGTCCTCACATAATCCTTTCAGTCACTGGTCAGAATATGCATCACTTGGCTCAGTATTTTAGAAAGGGAAGTGGCGGGAGTGTGTCTATATGTGCCGGGATAGGGCATTAGACATGCATGATGCGTTTTGTAGCAAAGTGTAGTGCTCAGTTTTAACAGCTAGAGAAGCGAATTTAAGGTCATATTTCTAGTTGCCAGGGTATGCAAGTCTTTTTTTTTTTTGCTTATCCCGTTTAGGCGGGTGTTATGCTTACACTCAGGAGCATAAAGAGTAAAGCAAATATCACGTAAGCATTGCGAAAGCATCCACAGTGCAAATATGAGGCAATGTAATTGACTATTGTGCAGAATTCTCCGGCAAAGAGGGCAACAAATCAGAGCTTTTTTAAAGATTTGCTCACGTTTGAGATTCATAGAAGGGCATCAGTATTACAGCTCATTTCCTGGGCTCCCCACTTCCTTCCCAAGTTTACTGCACAAGGTCGCAGGCATTCAGATATGACCTCAATGGGCCTTAAATGTCCTTTGACCTGGTCAGTTGTGGAAGAGGAGCAGCATAGTTGTCAGTCATGTCATTGCAGCATGTAAGACCACAGAGTCACTCTTGGATCTGTGGGAACTGGTTCCTTACTCCAGCTCATGGCAATGTGTCATTGTTCACCAAAGAGCATGTGCTGTTTGTGTATCGCCAGTGGTATCTCCTGCACATAGGTAGGCTAGTGGTGCCAACTACAGGTTTGTACGGGATGCAGCCTCCATCCTACGAGATAGTGATTGAAATGTATCAGCTCAGTATTTCGCTAGCCCAGGTGGAAGAACACTGCTTTAGGTGTGCGATAGGGCCAGCATTCAGTCATCCGTTTAACTTCTCTTAGCTAAGGCTTCTGTTTTTTTTTTTTTACTGCTGTTCACCCGCCAGAAAAACTAAATGCCTGAAAAAGCTTTGAGTAACCCCTTCCCCCTACTGCCGTCCTATCTTGCCCATTCCATCCAGTGCTGACCCTGTCCTATCACTTTTTTCTAACTTGACTGTTAGCCATGCTGCACAGCCACGCGCTGTACAATATGGCTAAAAGATATTGGCAAAACCAATAGCTCTTGCATAGGCAAAACCCATTAACTTTGCCAGTGCTTGTTGTTGTTTATTAATGCCCAGAGAGCAGCGCCGAACTACTAGTAAGTTTCTATCGGTGTGTTGAAGTGTTTGGTCTTGGAACTGTTTTCTTTTTTGACTGCTCATTTTGAACGTGTATGTTTTGTTTGCAGCTCCCCCTTGCTTGGGTCTGAAATTGAAGAGACATTTGTGAATTTCCACCGTTTTTGGGTGGAAATGTGTTTTAATTTCGTGAATTTGTACACAATGAAAGGCTGCCTTTCTTTGTAAATAGGTTTCATCATTTTTAAAGTTGCTAACACAATCCACACAAATACATTCCCCATAATTCTATACAGCATAATTTCACTCAACTCCACACAATTCCACACCACACAATTCAACTCTACACATTTCCATTCCATGCCACATAATTTGACAACAAAACACATAATTCAATACAACAACACAATTACACAACGTACCACATGCATCCAATTCACACCACAGAATTCCACATATTGCCAAATTCAACAGCACACAACATAATTAAACTCCACTACAAACCACTCATCAACACAAAATACCATTCTACATAATTGCACTCCATGACACACAATCCCACTGTGCATAATTCGAGTACAGTCGATACCACATAATTAATATCCACATAATTCCACTGCACACCATTCCACATAATTCCACTATACAAATCCACACCAGACATTTCCAATCCAACCCACATAATTCCACTCCACACCACACACATCCACTCCACTCCAAACCAAAACACCTGGGTAAAAGACATTGTCATTTAAAACGCCAATAGCTCTTACTCTCACAAATGAGAGACCTATTGCATTGCAAGTGCTTGTTTTTGAATGGCAATAGCGCACAGACTTGAGATGCAACTAGTTAGCTGTTGTAACTACATTTTTTACTCTGCTGTCTTATGTCTCCAAAGAACTAAGGGGCAGATGTACTAACATTAGGAATTGTGATTTACAGATTGGGATTCTTGCTGAATCACTAGTTGGAAACCACAATTCATAATGTATTACAGTGTCAAATGTAATTTAGAGATTCCTTGTGGGTCGCATATCATCCCTACCTCATGAATATTAATGAGGCGGGTCATAATTGCTTCTTAAAGGAAATGTGATTGCTTCTTAAAGGAAACAGGACCACATTCAAAAAGAAAAGTTTCTTTCTTCTTTTGTTTGTTTAAGAAGAGACAGTGGTCCTGTGGACCACTGCTTCATCTTAAACAAACATTTGTTTTCAATCACAAAGGGGAAGGTTTCCTTTGGGGACCCCTTCCCATTTGCAAATGTGTTACCACTACATTTTTGTAGTCAGTAAATTATGAATGATTTATTAATGATTTGGGACCACAATTCGATTGCAAAACATTAATACACACCATACCAATTCGGTATTTGGAAGGGACACCTCAAACACGCCCCTTTCCAAATACCAAACCTGATTTAGGTCGCTAGTCCAAATTGCGATTCCGTAACAAGTTACCGAATAGCAATTTGATGTTTGCACGTTTAAACAAGGATTTTTGAAGTTGCAAACAGCCCGATTCTGCAAATTGAGCTGTTTGCGACCTCAAAAATGCTTTGTACATCTGGCCCTCAAGGTCTTAATATGTCCATAGATGGACCTTTTCGCATGTAGCTTACCATCCAACTTCAGAGCCCTAGGTGCATTTTATCATGCGTAATCTGAGGCTGTATTGGTAGGGTTCTTGGATAACAATAGTTTCTGAAAGTCTCCATAAAAAAATTTACCTCTTTATATTTGTAAGATATCTCTCTATAAATATACTCGTAACAGCCTCTCAGTGCAGGAGAATAGTATATATAAGTGACAATAGAGAAATATGGTGGCAGGGTATAGGATGCGCTGAGTTGTGCAAAGTCACAGCTGACAAATAAGAATGCTCAAAGGATATATGTCATGGCCACCCGCCGTCACCAGTCGCGTAGACAACAGCCCATATGTACAGCCAAAAAAGGAGTTGATATCCTGAGCAATAAATGTCCAAAGTATTGAGAACAGTCCACAATTGTAGTTGTCACAGAATTCTTCTTCTGTTCTTTATTTTCATTTAATATAGTTCAACAAAGATGTGGATTCTAGCCAACACTTGTTTCGTCTATTTGGAGTAAACCATAGACTTCTTCAGGGCTAGAGACATTAAATATGGAGAAAAGGACCCAAGGTACATGTCAACATTTGTTTTTAAACAAAATGAACAATCTAAAACGAAAATGAACATAAAAGGTTTTTAAGTGCAAGGGTCAGTGAGCAGGACCCAACACCCTCTAATTTGTGAGGAAAAGAATAAGATGTCAAAAAAAGTCACACAAGATGATAGGCAAGCAATCTGCATGCTTGACCCAAAGGTACAACCGCCACCGAATCGTGTCGAAATTGTAAAGAGACTCCAGAAGTACTCGAGAGTAAGTGACTGGTGATATTAAATAAAGATACAAGGTGAAAAGAAGGAGCAAGAAGAACAGAGATGTGAAAACACAGATCACGCGTTCCCCTGCTAGTGCGGATACGATTTGGTGCCACTCACCAAACTCAAGTAAACTCTGTCAGGTACGAAGTATAAGATACGAAGGTGCAATGTCCATATGAGTTACTTCAATCATATTTGGAAAGCGCAACAGAAAACGTAATTGTATCTGAAGAATAAGATGGAAAGTTAAACTTAGTAAGTAACTAATACAAGCAATTGCTACAACATTTATTACTCCAATTTCCTGGTTAAGTAGTAATGTGCTAAGGTTTAAAAACCATACTCACGTCAAGAAAGTGAGAAAGCTCCAATAGCAAGGTGCTAAACTTTCAATTTTGAATCACAGGTCACAGAACGATTTCTAATAAAGTAAAAAAAAGAAGGCACACGTACATGGTCACACTGTAGTTCCAGGTGACAAGACGCAATCAGCAAATTATTGTGAGAGAGGTAGTCAAACCAAAAAAATCCATAGTAAGACCCAAGGTTATTATAAATGGTATACTCCTAATGCGCACATGTAAAAAAGATACTGTTAAAATATCAAGAGTCACAAGAGTTAAAAGTTAACATAGCCTAACAAATATCGGCCACTACTAACCTCACCAAACCTCTGTACGATTACGAGAATGCATAAACAAGCCATTATTGAAGGTATGCGTTCAGCCATATGAGTAAGCATCTCAGTATACAATTTCAACAATAGAACTTATGGTCAAAAAAGCAAAATTAACCGGAGTACATATTCGTGCCAGCACGTACTAGTTTAGCCGTGTGCTTGTAATGAAAGGAGCCACACAAATCATATAGAGAACCAATTCCCCAGAGTCTAGTTACCTGAATTAAATGTCAGTCGTCGTGGCAAGTGCTCCGCGGGAAAGACGGCATCTAGCAACGGCGCCATCTTGGACTGTCCATATATAGTCAGTATTAGTAAAAACCGAAAAGGGACACAACGTCCACTGTAGGAACATCAGAATAACTATGGCCGCAATGTTGAAGAAGTATGAAATGAGTTAAATAAAGGAACTTGGCCATGAAAATATATTGGTCACAAACACAGTGCAACCTGTGTGTTGAAAACGTAAAAAGCAATAATATACAACTGTCAGTATCAGTCGCTCATGAAAAAACGCTGAGTGAAGGAGACTTGGAAACCAAAGTGTATAAAGTTAAGTACAGGGCGCGTAGACCAGAGCCCATTGAATATACTAGTTCTAACCTGAATTTTATGACGCAAGACAAATAAAATTAAATACAAAAGACTAAAATAAAAATTAAGGTAGATGTCACCTGACAGTATAGCTCAACATTCCAATTGACTCAGTAGTAACAAAAGTAACAGCACTATGTGTAAGCGAACAGAGGGCAAATGGTAAACATCAGCGTAACTAAAGAAATAACATTATCTGGAGGTAAAATAACTCAGTAGTTGCAATAGTGACTATGTATAAGCGGACAAAGGGCTAATTGTAGACTTAAACGTCACCGGAAAAATTTGTTGTCTCGGCGGGAAAGTAACTATAATGCAGTACAAAAAGAAGTGATGGCAAATGCACTCTGAGTTCGAAACAGGGTGAAGAGGCTGTCACAGGGAAATGGCCAGCATAAGTTAGAGTGCTGTAGTAACAATTGATTCAGACAACTTAAGTGACATGAGTAAGAATCATGGATCAAAAGGCATGCTCAGTGTAAACTAACAAGGTAAAGTAAATAGTGAGGTGATACAGCGTGAGGAGAAACCGCTGTGTAATTGAAAAGGTAACGCAAAAGAGTAATAAGAGGCCAAGGTTGCCCTGTATCTATGCTTTACCCAAGATCCATAAGAATGCGACCTCACCCCCTGGCAGGCCTATTGTCTCAGGTACTGGGGCTCCAACCGAAAGAATTGCAGAATATGTTGATGTTTTCTTACAGCCATATGTTATCAACCTGCCAACATTAAAGATACTAAACATATTCTTACCATCCCTAATGAGTACACCTGGGAGGCAAACATACTGTTTGTCACTATGGATGTAGTGTCATTGTACACTAACATTAGCCACCAACATGGACTGACTGCACTACAACACTTTTTGTTTAAGAGACCCATAGAACTGATGGAACACTCAGAGATGCTTATCTCCATGGCGAGACTCATTCTTGAACACAATGTCTTCTTGTTTAATGGTGGGTGGTACAGACAAATCTGTGGTACTGCTATGGGTTCTAGATTTGCGCCGTCGTTTGCATGCCTCTTCATGGGGTGGTTCGAGGCGGCGCATATCTGGGGCCCAGACGGTGCCCAATGGCATGACTACGTATGCTATTATGGCAGATATATAGACAACTGTTTTCTCATATGGACAGGAGGTGAGGAAGAATTACAGAAATTCTTCACGCACATGAATAACATCTATAATATGGCATTCACTATGGCATATAGTAATAACAATATTGTCTTTCTTGATGTAGAACTGTATATATATCAGGGAAAGTTTGTAGCAAAATCTATAGAAAGACAACATTTGCAATGCTGTATTACATGCTGATAGTGCTCACCCAAGATCTCAAGTCAACTCAATACCATATGGAGAACTATTCAGGGCCCGTCGTAACTGTAGTGAAGACAGTGAATTTTTTCAATGTGCAGCAGACATAGAACAAAGGTTTCTTACAAGGGGATATGATAAAGTCATCATACAGAAAGCTAAAAAGAGAGCGTTCAATTTATCTAGAAATGAAACACTTAGAACCAAGTCTAAACCTGGTGAAAGCAACCCAGCCCCCCTAAGATTATTGACTGGATATCACCCATTGTCCTTTAAGATCTATGGAATTTTGAAACGATACTGGTATCTTCTCACATCGGATACAACTCTTAAACCTTATGTAATGGACCATCCTAGTATCACTTACCGTAGAGGTAAATCGATACAAAATATTCTTAGCCCTAGTTATCCTAGGGTACAAGATCAAGGACAAACTTGGCTACACAAGCACAGTACTGGATCATTTAAATGTGGCAACTGCAGCATGTGCAGATTAGCTATACATGATATACATGAATTTGAATACAATGGATGTAAGACTTATCACATAACCACACACATAGACTGTTCTACTAAGTTTGTGGTTTATGCCATTATCTGTAAGTGTGATAAGGTTTACATAGGCAGCACCATCAGAAGCAGTAAAGATCGCATTGCTGAACACTACAGGGCCCTGAAGAATAGTGACAGCAGATACCCTATTGCTGTTCATGCTCTTGAATGCGAAGAACAAAGCACTCACATGACCTTTAAATTTCATGGTGTAGAAACTGTTAAATCAGATGTAAGAGGAGGAAACCGTGAGCTAAAACTCAGACAGAGAGAAGCTCGATGGATCATGCAATTGCGAGCCGTTCAAAAAGGACTCAATATTGACAATGAGCTACAGTACTTTCTAGGTGTATGATATCATTATGCTATCACGACTTTTGATATGTTATATATTCTTGACTTCCTTGGGTATGTGTTGCAACCTACATTCCGTGTTCAATGTGATAGTGTCCTTGATGTATATGGAATTATTCTTCCCCTCTGTCACGCTTACAAATACTCATCAGCTGAATTACACATGAGAAGGAAATGCTGGCTTATACTGTACTGTCTGTAGCTACTGGTCCCTAAGACAGATCTATTGGAGATAAGGTTATTGTGACTATGTCCCATACGTTTACTGTATCCAATAGTATGGGATCTGTAACCTAATATTACTTGTGTTTCCAAAAGTGATACTTTTGATGGGTTGTGCTTCTGACCTCTGTACATTTGAACGTTTCACTTATTTCCACGTTTATTAATTTCTTTTTGAGTCATCTTCCCATCAGCCAAATTACATATGAGAAGGAAATGTTGGCTTATATTGTACTTTCTGTGGCTATGGGTCCCTGAGACGGATTTATTTGAGAAAAGATTATTGCAACTATGTCCCATACATCTACTGTATACAGTAGTATGGGTTCTGTGACTTAATACTACTTGTGTGACTTCACAATTGACTTTTTGATGGTTATCGCTCTAACCTCTGTACATTTGAACGTTCCACTGTTATTACTCTTTTGCGTTACCTTTTCAATTACACAGCGGTTTCTCCTCACGCTGTATCACCTCACTATTTACTTTACCTTGTTAGTTGACACTGAGCATGCCTTTTGATCCATGATTCTTACTCATTTCACTTAAGTTGTCTGAATCTATTGTTACTACAGCACTCTACCTTATGCTGGTCATTTCCCTGTGACAGCCTCTTCACCCTGCTTCGAACTCAGAGTGCTTTTACCATCACTTCTTTTTGTACTGCATTATAGTTACGTTTCCGCCGAGACAACAAATTTTTCCGGTGACATTTAAGTCTACGATTAGCCCTTTGTCTGCTTATACATAGTCACTATTGCAACTACTGAGTTATTTTACCGCCAGATAATGTTATTTCTTTAGTTACGCTGATGTTTACCATTTGCCCTCTGTTCGCTTACACATAGTGCTGTCACTTTTGTTACTACTGAGTCAATTGGAATGTTGAGCTATACTGTCAAGTGACATCTACCTTAATTTTTATTTTAGTCTTTTGTATTTAATTTTATTTGTCTTGCGTCGTGAAATTCAGATTAGAACTAGTATATTCAATGGGCTCTGGTCTACGCGACCTGTACTTAACTTTATACACTTTGGTTTCCAAGTCTCCTTCACTCAGCGTTTTTCATGAAGCGACTGATACTGACAGTTGTATATTTTTAGTGCTTTTTACATTTTCAACACACAGGATGCACTGTGTTTGTGACCAATATATTTTCATGGCCACGTTCCTTTATTTATTTCATTTCATACTTCTGCAACATGGCGGCCATAGTTATTCTGATGTTCCTACGGCAGACGGTGTGTCCCTTTTCGGGTTTTTACGAATACTGACTATATATGGACAGTCCAAGATGGTGCCATTGCTAGACGCCGTCTTTCCCGTGGAGCACTCTCCACGACAACTGACATTTCATTCAGGTAACTAGACTCTGGGGAATTGGTTCTCTATATGATTTGTGTGGCTCCTTTCATTACGAGCACACGGCTCAACTAGTACGTGCTGGCACGAATATGTACTCCAGTTAATTTTGCTTTTTTGACCATAAGTTCTATTGTAGAAATTGTTTACTGAGATGCTTACTCATATGGCTGAACCCGTACCTTCAATAATGGCTTGTTTATGCAATCTCGTAATCATACAGAAGTTTGGTGAGGTTAGTAGTGGCCGATGTTTGTTATGGTATGTTAACTTTTAACTCTTGTGACTCTTGATATTTTAACAGTATCTTTTTTACATATGCGCATTAGGAGTATACCATTTATAATAACCTTGGGTCTTACTATGGATTTTTTGGTTTGACTACCTCTCTCACAATAATTTGCTGATTCCCTCTTCTCACCTGGATCTGCAGTGTGACCATGTACGTGTGCCTTCTGTTTTTTACTCTATTAGATATCGTTCTGTGACCTGTGATTCAAAATTGAAAGTTTTGCACCTTGCTAGTGGAGCTTTCTCACTTTCTTGATGGGAGTATGGTTTTAAACCTTAGCTCATTACTACTTAACCAGGAAATTGGAGTAATAAATGTTGTAGCAATTGCTTGTATTAGTTACTTACTAAGTTTAACTTTCTATCTTATTCTTCAGATACAATTGCGTTTTCTGTTGCGCTTTCCAAACATAATTGGAGTAACTCATATGGATATTGCACCTTCATTTCTTATACTTCGTACCTGACAGAGTTTACTTGAATTTGGTGAGTGGCACCAAATCGTATCCGCACTAGCAGGGGAACACGTGATCTGTATTTTCACATCTCCGTTTTTCTTGCTCCTTCTTTTCACCTTGTATCTTTATTTAATATCACCAGTCACTTACTCTCGAGTACTTCTGGAGTCTCTTTACAATTTCGGCACGATTTGGTGACGGTTGTACCTTTGGGTCAAGCATGCAGATTGCTTGCCTATCATGTTGTGTGACTTTTTTTGACATGTTATTCTTTTCCTCACAAATTAGAGGGTGTTGGGTCTCTGCTCACTGACCCTTGCACTTAAAAACCTTTTCTGGTCATTTTTGTTTTAGATTGTTAATTTTGTTTAAAAACAATTATTGACATGTAACTTGGGCCCTTTTCTCCATATTTAATGCCCTGAAGAAGTCTATGGTTTACTCCAAATAGACGAAACACGTATTGGCTAGTATCCACATCTTTGTTGAACTGTATCAAATGAAAATAAAGAACAGAAGAAGAATTCTGTGACAACTACAATTGTGGACTGTTCTCAATACTTTGGTCATTGATTGTTCAGGATATTAACCCCTTTTTTAGTAGATATAAGTGGGACAGATTGAATAGTGGACTACCCAGTACAAGCCGTATGCAGCAACTGAGTCCCCCAGCCACTGCGATCGCACAGCCTTTGACATCTGCAGTCTAAGTCTGTATTTCCCCAAAAATACACAATTCAGTTTTACCAGCTATTGTTCTTATGACACCAGAGAATATCTTCAAAGGGATAATACCAAAAATGTAGTTATATCTTGGGCTACTATCATTTTCACATTGTGAACCCTCCACATATCGACAACTGTTAATTAGTCCAAAGTGCAAAATCAGTTGTGTTATCCAAGAGGAGATTTAAGTTGTCCCTCACCATATTTTCCAGGCTGCTATTAGGAATAAATGCCCAGATATTTTAGGTGCCATGGCACTAACCTAAAAGGAATCACCATAAATGGCTAGGTCAAACCCTGTTGCTTGGATTTCTTCTTGGCTGTGGATGACTCCCTTATCATTACATCCCTGGTTTAAGTCCTCCCACCATTCCACGATATTTAAGCAGAATCAATTGAACCCTTATTGGATTTAAAGAATGTGCTGAAAAATTGACGTAACCTATGTTTGTCCTCTAGTAGCTTTTATTCATGTGCATTGTTATAAGCAGTGGTTTAGTTAAACTAGGATTTACACTTTGTCTAGAGCATCTTAGTCAGACATGCAGCACAATGCTATTCTTGTTAACAAGTTCTTCTACAATATGAAAGCGGTGAGAGGAAGTAGTCTATACAACAGCAAGTACTATGTGCATATGAGATAAATGTTTGAAAAGCCATATTGACCTCACAGGTCTGACCAGGATTTCAAGATATGTAACAGCAGTGCTTTTCTGAATAAAATTACTACACCTCCCTTTCTATGTGTCATCGAAATTGGTGTATCCTTGGAGGATAACTTTGAGTTACACGCAAAAACAACTTACCAACCCAATTGTGCTTCAACTTCTTACACTCCCAGGTGCGTTTCTTGCATTAGAACTGTGCATGGGTGTTTGCACCTCAAATATTTAGGGACTTTCTTCCTGAATGAGCAAACCCATTGTGATTGAGAGAGATGATCGTGAGGTCATTGCTCTTTTGGTTGCGAGTGGTCATGTTGCCATTTAAGATAAAGCCTGATAAATAATATTTCTCATGGGAGTTGGATTAAATTTCAACTGTATACGTAGCCTCAGCAAATGGTTCGGATTCAGAGAAGCCAGAAAAGAGAGGTGGTTGGGAAAGCCTGTGGAAAAAACTTCCCTTTTTGCGAGTGACTAGAATGTTGACCCCTTAAGGAATCAAGATCACACGACTGCTCCTTAATAAAGCCAAGTTGGCCTACTTTGAGTGAGTTGCAAAAAATTGCCTTCTAAAATTAAAATTACGTTGTCACATAATTGTCAAGTTGTCACTTAAAAGGTATTATTATGGATAATGTTAAGGAAAAAACAGAGTCAAAACACTGCTCAATCCGAACAGTAGATCAGTAAACTAAAGTGGTAAGCCAGTAGGCCAGCCCTCGAGGAGTCTAGCCCATCTACTGCCTTCCTCATTAGCATTTATCAAACAGACTGTATCATGTTCTAACTATCTGTCGTAAATTGTTTGGCCAGTAAAATGTCTCTGAACCTCAGACCAATAGTTCTAGAGGAGGAAATTTACATGTTTCCAAGCATATAGACCACAACCCTCGATAAACAACATCATTACCATATAACATTATAGCAATACACATTCATGTGTAGTTTCTGTACCAGGCTTGCAGTAAACAAATTCCACATGAAAGTAATGCTTAGGCTTACAGGAGTCCTTGGCCCAATAAGGATCCAATGTTCTTTTTCAGTAAAAAAACACCACCCTACCCCTTTTCAGCAGAGACATCCTACAGGTATTGACTACGATTCATTAAGAGGGGATCTGGACTTGACACTGGATATGATTCTTGGTCGCTGAGATAACTTGGCCTGCCTGCTGATAATCTGATTACTAAGCAATTAAAAAAAAAAACACCCTTAAGTTATATTCGTAAAAAGCATTGCTCTCTAAACATATTCTTTGGGAATTATTTTATTGTCATGTTTGTTTTGTCATTCAAGATTCTATTTACTATTGTGTGTGTTAGGCATTGGATCTCTGTTTTGAAATCTTTACTTGTGACTTGTTATGTGAAAAATTTGCTTAGTTTAAAGGTAGTGCTTATACATTAAATATTTATCTTCTTAAACCTCAACATGCTGTCATCATAGTAATAACATACTCATATGCATGGCTTGTACAATTAATTGTTTTTGTTTTCTTTCACTTGATTGTACAAACCAAACCGCTTTCTCTGTGGTTATTCTTAAACGAAATAGCACACCGCAATTTCCTGGTTGTTTGCACACCATCAGAATCTGTACCAGCAGAGGCAGCATAGCTGCATCCTGCCTAGAAATTCAAGGGCCTCACTGGACCTTTTGCAAGTGATAGCCCATAGGCAAAAGCAAAGTGGCAGAAGGCTGAAGCATGGGCGTCAATTTAGCTAAATGCCAGGGGTAGCGGGAGTGACACCACATGCCCTTTGACCCCAATGACATCACAGGATATGATGTCACACATCCTTTGACCCTGATGACATTACATGCCATTTGTCCAAATACAATAATTGTTAGAAAAATTAAAGATTTGAAAAAAATAAAAATAAAACAGACAAAGGAGTAGTTAAGTTGCCACTTGAACATTACACAGAGATGTGCTATGCCCGGGCACAACCATCACACTTGACTTGCATCATGCATTATATACCCATTATTTGAGACATACATCGAGCTGTTGTTATACACAGCTATTTTAACCTTTCCTACTACTGAGACATCAAGAGAGTTCTTCTAATGCACCTCAATCCTGACATATACAATAAGCTAGTTCAATAGTCCCAAGTAATGTGCAAAACTCTTGCAGTGCATCCATCTGGGTTTGCACTGTCCTTTGGTTTCAAAGTACTGACACCTGATGAGTTTTACCATCTGTATTGTGGCCTAGTGTACCTATTTCTAGTAAGGTAATTATATATTATTATAGCTCTCACAGTGCAGCAGTGCCCCCTGGAATGATAAAACAACAAGTCAACTCTGAAAAAGCACCTCAATCCTGCTTTACACCCTACACCAATATATCAGTATAGAAAGATCCACGGAGTTCTTACGGTACATATCGGTCTTGTTTTGCAGTACACCCCAGTATCATAAAATGTTTATAAAGCACTTCAAACTCAACTTGTAGGCTGTGCGATATGCCAGTACTGCTAGATTAATAGAGCTGTCCCACAGCACATAGCCCAAAGGCTATAATACCAGTAAGACAGCTACAAGTGTTAATGAGATTGCACATTAAATTATTTGTGTATGCGTTTGTGTTAGACCTGGCCTCCTTGGTGTGGGTTCCTATGTCTTTCTGTCTCTACTTCCTGTATTTTTTACTGTATGCTGGACTTTGTTTTTGCTGGTTTGTGTACTCTGGGCACTTTACCACTGGCTGTGTAAATTGAGATTATAATTGGTTATCCATGATTGGCATATTTGATTTACTGGTAAGTTCCTAGGAAAGTGCACTGTGTGTGCCCAAGACCTTTAAATCAAATGCTACTAGTGGGCCTACAGCACTGATTGTGTCACCCACATGAATAGCCCTGCAAACATGTCTCAGGCCTGCCATTGCAGTGTCTGTGAGTGCCGTTTTAAAGTGCCATGTTGACCTGGCAAGTGCACCCACGTTCCAGGCCCAAGCCTTTCCTTTTTCCACATGTAAGGCACCCCTAAGGTAGGCCCAAGGTAGCCCTATGGGCAGGATGCAGTGTCTGTGAAATGTAGGACATGTACTGGGGTGTTTTATGTGTCCTGATAGTGAAATACTGCCAATTTCATTTTTCACTATGGCAAGGACTATCTCTCCCATAGGTTCTCACTTGAGCTGCCTTTTAACATCTTACAAGTGTAACGTCCAATTGGGAAGAGATACAGATTTGGAGTTTGGGCTCCCTGAGCTCAGAATTAAAAAATACATGAAGGGCATGATTGGGGGTCTGTCAGACTCCATGAGGTATAAGTGGGACATCCTCTTGCCATGCCTTCTCTTTGCTTACAGGGAGGTACCGCAGAAAGGATTGGCATTAGCCCCTTTGAGCTGCTGTATGGGCACCCTGTGAGGGGACCTTTTAGTTTGGTGAAAGAAGGCTGGGAGCAAGCTCCCAGGAACCCCTCCCCATGATGTGTTTAGTTACATGCTGGCCTTCAGAAACCAGACTGCGCGCTTCAGGAGACTCGCTCAGGCGTTCCTGGAAGCAAGCCAGGAGGACATGAAACGCTGGTATGACCAGAATGCCACTCTGGTTGAGTTTCAGCCTGACCAGAAAGTGTGGGTCATGGCCCCAGTGGAGCTCTGCGCTCTCCAAGACAAGTGGTCCGGGCCTTTTGAGGTGAAGGAACGCAAGAGCATTGTCACCTACCTGGTGGACATGCAGGCTCCCAGGAACCCTTTGAGGGTCCTACGTGTGAACCACTTCAAACCACTTTTTAAGATGTCTGAATTGTCCATGCTCTTGGCAACAGATGATGGAATGGAAGAGGAGAGAGAGTCTCTTCCTGACTTCCTGTTTACCAAGGAACTGGATGGGTCTGTGGAGGGTGTAAACCTCTCCCCAACCTTGACCCTGGAGCAGCAGAGTGACTGTCGCCAGCTGCTGGGACAGTTTGCCTCACTGTTTTCCTTGACCCCAGGAGTCACCTATTGGTGTACCCACAATGTGGATACTGGGGATAATCAACCTGTGAAACATACAATCTACAGGTTGACTAACAAGGTCAAAGCCAGCATCAAGGAAGAGGTTTCCAAGGTGCTAGCATTAGGGGTGATAGAGCCCTCCAACAGTCCTTGGGCTATCTCAGTGGTCTTGGTCCCAAAGGCTGCTGCACCCGGTGCACCACCTGAATTGCGGTTCTGTGTGGATTACCGTGGGCTCAACACCGTCACTAAGACTGATGCGCACCCCATCCCCAGTGCTGATGAGCTCATAGATCGGTTGGGAGCTGCCAAGTTCCTCAGTACGTTTGACTTAACGTCTGGGTACTGGCATATTGCCTTGACTGATGGGGCCAAAGAGAGGTAAGCATTCTCAATGCCGCAAGGGGCTTTCCAGTTCCGTGACATGCCCTTCCGGTTGAAGAACCACCCTGCCACCTTTCAGAGGTTGGTCAACCAGGTCTTGGCTGGCCTGTAGGGTTTCAGCGGTGCCGACCTGGATGACATTGCAGTGTTCAGCTCTAGCTGGGAGTATCATTTGCATCACCTCTGGGAAGTGTTGAATGCCCTGCAGAAGGCAAGCTTCACTATCAAGGCCAGTAAGTGCCAGAAAGGGCAGGGGTCTGTGGTGTACTTGAGACACCAGGTAGGAAGCGGGCAGGTGATGCCCTTCCAACCCAAGACTGATACCATTCTGGCTTGGGAGCCCCCCAAGAGTAAGACAGAGGTGAGAGCCTTCGTAGGTCTCATTGGTTATTACAAGAGATTTGTCAAGGACTATGGCACCATTGTTGCCCCCTTGACTGACCTGACTTCCGGGAAGCAGCCCAGGAAAGTGATCTGTACTGAGACTTGTCAGACCGCTTTCGATGCCCTGAAGGCAGCCCTGTACACAGCGCCCATGCTCAAGGAATTTGTTGTGCAAATAGATGCTTCAGAGCATGATGTGGGGGAAGTTCTAGCACAGCTAAATGAAGTGGGCCTAGACCAACCTGTGTCCTTCATCAGCAGGAGGTTACTTCCGTGGGAACAGAGGAGGAGCACATTTGAAATGGATGCTTTTGCTGTAGTTTGGGCACTGAAGAAGCTAAGGCCAACTTGTTTGGGACTAAGTTCCAGGTTCAGATGGTTAATGCAGATGAGGAGTGAGAACCCAAAACTGTTGAGGTGGTCCATTTCCCTACAGGGGATGGACTTTATGGTGGAACACCGCCTTGGTACAGAACACGCCAATCCTGATGGTCTGTCCAGATTCTTCCACCTTAGTGATGAGAACTCTCAGGAGGATGGGTAGTTCTCCTGACTTTCAGCTGGAGGGGACACATGTTAGACCTGGCATCCTTGGCTTAGTTTCCCCTGTCCTTTTGCCTCTACTTCCTGTATTTTTTACTGTTTGCTGGACTTCGTTTTTTGCTGGTTTGTATACTCTGGGGACTTTACCACTGCTGATCAGTGCTAGAGTGCAAGTTCTCCCTGTGTAAATTGAGATTATAATTGGTTATCCATGATTGGCATATTTGATTTGCTGGTAAGTCCCTAGTAAAATGCACTGTGTGTGCCCAGGGCCTGTAAATCAAATGCTACTAGTGGGCCTTCAGCACTGTTTGTGCCACCCACATGAGTAGCCCTGCAAACATGTCTCAGGCCTGCCATTGCAGTGTCTGTGAGCACAGTTTTAAATGCCATGTCGACCTGGCAAGTGCACCCACTTGCCAG
Source organism: Calotriton arnoldi (assembly GCA_963921515.1). NCBI lineage: Eukaryota > Metazoa > Chordata > Amphibia > Caudata > Salamandridae > Calotriton > Calotriton arnoldi. The sequence goes on from CAWUFW010001409.1 coordinate 140,613, forward strand.
GTCTAAACCTTCCCTTTTTCTGCATGTAGGGCACCCCTAAGGTAGGCCCAAGGTAGCCCCATGGGCAGGGTGCAGTGTATGTGAAAGGTAGGACATGTACTGATGTGTTTTTCATGTCTTGATAGCGAAATACTGCCAATTTTGTTTTTCACTATGGTAAGGTTATGGTAAGGCACCCATAGGTTATCATGGGAGCTGCCTTATAACATCTTACAAGGGTAACTTTCAATTGGGAAGAGATAGAGATTTGGAGTTTGGGCTCCCTGAGCTCAGACTTTAAAAATACATCTTTTAGTGAAGGTGGTTTTTAAATTGTGTCTTTGAAAATACCACTTTTAGAAAGTGGGCATTTTCTTGCTTTACCATCCTGTGCCTCTGACTGCATGTGGAATCAATGTCTGGTTTAGGCTGACAGCTGGGTTATTTGAGCATTCACTCTAGACAGTCACACAAAGGGAGCATGTGCCTGACCTCTCACAATGCTGTCTTCGCCCCCCTGTAGTGTGTCTGAAGCCAAGGCAGGATCTTGTGGGCACCAAAGACTTTCCTTTGAAGTATGCCTACTTCAAAGGCCAAAAGGGGTATAAGTATTGGACCTATAACCCCACATCTTTAGAACACTTCTGGACTGAGGACCCTGCCAAGAGGAAGAGATGAAGAGCTGTCGGGGGGGGGGGGTACTGTCCCTTTGCTGTATTTTGCTTTGCTGGGTTGGCCTGCAGTTACTGCTTCTGTCTGTGGGCAGTGAAAGAACTGGACTTTGCTTTCTTGTATCCTTCTTTTCCGAGGTTCTCCAAGGGCGTGTGTGTGCTTGCCTCATGTTGGCAGTATCAGGGCCATCAAAGACTTCATCTGCAGCATCTCTAAACTCCACTGCTGGGAGTTCTGCCCTGCCAAGTGGTGCCAATTCCAGATCTGGGACTTTGGAGGTGGTTCTGCTGTTTCAAGACTTGATAATCCACGCATCACCCTTCCAGTGCCGTTTTTTCCACTGCAAGCTTGTTGTGCATTTGAAAAAACCAATGCATTGCCGCAGCGCCTGTTCACGGCCTGACGAATCGCCTCAGCCCGAGTCCAGAGCATCGAGTCTATGACTTCTGAGACTGCCGATCTGACTTCGACACAGGCACTGCTGTGCGGATGAAGGAATCAACACATCACCTGTTTGCGGCTGTGGATATCAACACAGCGCTTGTTCCGCTGCCACATCGATCCGCAGCGTTGGATTTTCTCACGCATCACACCTGTGCACCAAGTTTCCAACACATCACCCCGCCGAAAGGAGTCGCCTCCAGAAATAGACGCATTGCCTCTCCTGACAGTAAGGAATAGACGCAAGACTTCTCCTGCGTGCAGTAGAACTGACGCCTCCATTCCCCTCAGACTCAAGAACCGATGCATTGCTGTGTTTTCTGACGCTTTCCTCCTTTCCGGCTGTTTTTCATCTTGGATTTTTTCAACGCATCCATAGATTTCAATGTGCAGAATTGCTTAAACCTTTTGAAAGTGATATTTTGCGTTATGTATGTTGGATTTTTGTCGTTTTTGGTCTTGTTTGGTTTAGATAAAGATTGTTTATTTTTCTAAATTGGTGTGGTATACATTTGTAGTGTTTTCACTGTGTTACTGTGTGTTTTATATACAAATGCTTTACATACTGCCTCTGAGACAAGCCTTACTGTTCATGCCAAGCTACCAAGGGGGTGAGCTGGGGTTATCTTGGGTGTGTAACTCCCTTACCCTGACTAGAAGGAAGGGTCTGTACTTGGACTGGGTGCAAGGCACTGCCAACTAGAGACCCCCATTTCTAACAATTTGTATGCTATGAACATGCACATTTCAGCATTAGGCACATTAACTACATAATCCATTTTACTCTTACGGCAGCCTGATGGAAGACACACATATCCTTTCTCACCTGTACGGTGGCGGAGACAAAAAGAGTCTTCACCCGGATGACAAGGATAGTCTTTAACTTGTGGCGCTCCACCCTCCAACAGATGGGGTGGTGGAATAAATTGACGGAATGGATGCCTCTGTGGAAAGGTAGCCAACTTTTGCAGGTAACCACACTGGAAGGTTTCCGTAAGCTGGACCTCATTGGGATCTCTACAATGGGGAATGTAATGCATGGGAGAGTCCTAAAGTCATTCTAAACTCTACAAACAGAATATCAACTTCACCGTATCCAGTTCCATAGGTATCTCCAGCTCCGTCATGCCTTGACCCCATATATAGCGGACCTGCAGACTCTATTTAATCCATTGGAGGGTGAACTACTGATGGCAGATCTGGGGGACCACAAGGTGGCACAGATATAGCAAACACTCATATCCATTCAACCTGACGTGTTTCGTTCACTCAGGGCTGCGTGGGAGCCATATGTTGGGGTTCTTGAGAATGAGGACTGGACGGCGGCATTAGATGCGGCACTCATGGCCGCAATAGCGGTTGGCCTCCAGCTAATTCAGTTTAAGTATCTTCACAGAATATACTTTACAAGATACAGACTCTGGCGCATGGGTGTGTAGGCATCCCCAACACGTCTTCGGTGTGGCGCAGAGAGGGGCACATTTATTCACACAGTGTGGAGCAGCCCAGCTGCACAGCAATATTGGTGTGGGGTGACAGCCTGTCTGGGCGGAGTTTTCACCTGGTCGATCCCCATGGACCCAAAACTCAAATTACTACATTTCACCAGTGATTTAGGTGGTAATAGATATTGATTGTCTCTCCTATACCTAGGCCTGACCTTAGCAAAGTCTGAAATAGCACAGGAGTGGAAGTATTTGGCCCCTCTGTCTTTGGCAGTGTGGAAGAATGGTAAGGACCATGGTATGGGGTTGGAGGTGGCAGTACATAAGGATCGGGGTCACCCACAGAAGCACCCCAAGATATGTCAGGTATGGGCGGACCATCGTGGAATTGAATTGGAACCTGTTCGAACAATGTGTCTACTGCTTGATATTGAAATCAAGGAATTTACGGGTTGAGGGTGGCCGGGGTGAATGTGAGATATTACCTATTATGTGTTTATTTTCATTTTGATCAATTGATGGCTGGTGGGTGTGGGGGTGGAGGGGTTGAATGTGCAGACACCTGCATTTCTTTCTTTTTGTACAGTTATTTTGCCATTATTTGGATCTTTGTTGGCCTTGTAGGCCTTGTTCCTTTTCAAATAGCAAAATCAATAAAATATGTTTATTAAAAAAAAAAGAGAGAACACCTGGCACATTGGGCTGGACTTTGTTCATTGGAGCAGGACCAAGGCTGATGTGTCAGGCTCTTACCTAGCTGATGTGTCAGTCTCTTACCTAGTTTGGAATGATGGGCAAATAAACAATGGACTGGATTGCAAACCAGATTAATTAATTACCAGAGCCTAAGATTAATTCAAATAATCCACTGATCGCTATTTGGTTTTCCTTAGTGTGACAGGTATGCCCAGATATAGGTTCAGTGTTAATTGTGCCATAGGACTCAAGCTGCACCCTGCTGAAGAGGTCCAAACAATTGCTTGTAGCTACTTGTGTACCCGCTAATAGGGTCTGGACTGTTTCTATTGGAGCAGGGCCAAGGCTGATTTGCATATGGATGTTTTTTGACTGAGCAAGAAAACAATAGACTGAATTGGAGCCCAGAGTAATTAGAAGTGGCTGGAATTAATCAAGGCATTCCATCCTTCATTTTTTTGTTTTCACAGTATATTAAGAATATATGTATGTGGTATTTGTATAGCTGTGGTCTCTGGGCCAGTACTCATGAGCTGGATGAGAAGAGGACACAAGGCTTGACAACTTGGCAGACCTTTGCTGACATCTGCACATTTGTTCTTTCGGCAGTGTCAGGGTTTCCAGACATAGAAATAAACAGGAACTGCTTACCTCCCAACTAAATGTTTCACCTCTGCTACTATATATCTGCCTCTCAACCTCTATACAAAGATAATAATGACCCACACCTGTTTCTGCCTCTGCATCCCACTCTGCAGACACAATGTTCAGCTCAAGATCCTGTGCTTGAAGGGTTCTACGTGCATATCCCAGCAATAACAATGATAATATTATGAATGAGGATGTGCCTCAATGCATATCTTTCTTTTTTTCTTAGATTAGAGAATAATCACCATATGAACACAGCAGTAATATTTTGTTCTTTGCGGCCAGGCTCACATTCCCAAAATCTCTCATGCCAGAATGTTGTTTTTGGGCTTAACTTCGGATCCTTCCATCATAGAATCTGATCAATGCATCCAAATAAGTTGAGTGACCGATTGCGCCACAACTCTGTCACGAAACTATATTAAAAGCAACAAAAAAAAAGAGTATCTTCTTGTAAAGATAGTGAAAAAACAGTTGACAAATTAATTGTTAACGTTTCTCTTACCAATAATCTTTATTACCCTGAGTCCCGGTGTTCCTCATTCCAGTCCTGACTTTTAGAGGTGGCCCTGCCCCCACGACAGCTTCTTCCCACACTTCGCTATAGTCTTTTTTTTTATCGCCATTTGTCGCACGGTATAAACTCCTCTACCTGCCTCTCTAAAACATAAATTATATTTGAGGTTGTTTTTTTTAATTATGGGAGAAAAGGGATGATTGGAAGACTGTGTTGAGGAGCATTAGGACTAGGTAAGTAATACAAACCTTAAGGTTAACATTATTAATTAACATTATTATTAATTAATAATTTAAGGTCGAAGGTTTAAGATCTACACTGACGATACAATTTAGTGGTGCATCAAAGCAAAATTTATTTCATACAGGAAACAATGACTTCATTGTAGCTTTCGAAGCTCGTGAAGCAAAATTAACAGAATCTTCATGCAGAACGCTAAGCCTTAAATGAGAAACAAACATGTTCGGAGTGGACCAGGTTACTGCTCTACATATCTCATGCAAAGTTATACCTGCTTCTTCAACCCGAGAAGTAGAAACAGCGCTGCTGACCGCCCCTGAATGCTTTTGGTAACTTCTGCCCAGACACAAAAGACGTTGGATCTGCTGCCTCCTGCAGATAATCAAACAGGGAGTGAAAGGTGTTCACTGAGGCTTCACAGATAAAAGCTGAGTGAGTTCAAGCCTTAACAGAACCATTTGATGCTAAATATGATCTTTTAAATGAAGATTCAAACTTTCTGTCCAAAGCGTCTGGAACAGACACCTCTGCAGAGCTAGAAATGTGAGAAAGTCATGCTGGCCAGTATTGAACTGAATTTGGAAACCTGTGGAAAATTCTCACCAAAGTCTTGTAACAGATATTTTTTTGATAAAAATCTTGTGCCTGAAGCTTTATCGGGTAACACAAAAAGTACGGCTGCTATAGGCCTAAAACACAATTAGTGTCTGTGCCTACAGACCAACGCCCAATTCGTCACACTTGGCCGGTCACAGAAAACATGTACGGGTGCAGAAGAAGCATATACAAGTGAAAAGCCACAAGGGGAAAGCTACTGGACAGTGAGATGGCTTAGATTCTATGGCGGGGTGATTCATTGTTCTCACAACACCGCCTCACAATCTTTTTAATCGTACCCAAATGTACTCACAAATAAATGCAAATAGCTGGGATACATTAAGGTCTCTTTAATTCACTGACCTGGATCTCCTCACTGTCCAGTAGCTTTTATTTAAGAACTCCCTCCTGCGCCAAGTCCAACAGGAGGTTGAGTACGCCCTGGAGGTATTATCCTTCCAGGGTGGGGAGAGGTTGCTGATGATGAAGCATGACACAATATTGTGTGTGAGGCTTCCTCTTCCATACGGATGACCTTCCCCTTTCCCTTGTATCCGCTTCTTTAGCACCCATACATGTTTTCTGTGACCGTCCAAGTGTGACGTATTGGACGTTAGCCCGTAGGCACAGGCACTGATTGTGTTTAGGCCTATAGCAGCTGTACTTTTTGAGTTAACAGTGGACTCTAGGAGGGCATACGGCTTCTTACCTCCTCCTCTCTCTTTGTGTGTTGGGTGCTGAAGCTTTATCAAAACCTTTACGCTCTTTGAGCTATACATTTTTATTACATCATTAAATGGCAAAACCTCCATAATTGATGTAGTGTGCCGAGAAAAGTAGTCATCCGGTTGCTGTAGAGGTTGGTCGTGAAAAGTCAAAAAATCTCTTATATGTGTTTAAGAAAACCCACCAACTGCTGCCCTTGCACAAACATTAATTTAAGCCTCTCTTCTTGGTCATCATCCATATCACTGGAAATGTTTACCTTTTTCTTAGGGTTCAACCTTGAGAGTATTTAGAGCATATTTACTTAAGGTTTCCAGATCCCCTTTAGACTTGGAAAGCATATTTTCTATATCAGAGTCTGGGGAGATGTGGTGCTCCTTATCGGAGTACTTCACCGGCTCCACTATTGCTTCAGACTGTGCTAGACGCTGTGGTCCTTTTTATCCTGGGTACAAATTCTCATCTCACAAGGTGAAGTGATGTTACAAGCAGCACTGTGCACGTCTGATTTCATACATGCGCGTGGGAGCATGGCATGAAACCAGGACTGCTCTAATCTTAGGCATCCACAGGGCATGCTGCGTTAAAACCTCTCCGCTCCCTGCCACATATCAGCACGAGTGGGGAGTGCTTCACCATGTGTTGCACTTAGATGGCCTCAGACTTGGCTATGTGGTTAAAAAAAAAAACGATAAATCAATAAACATAATTTCTTTTGAATACCTATGGGAAGCGCCGATCGTGACAACAAAACCTGTAGGTCGAACGGAGAGTAGGAGGAGGGGTTTATACTGCATGACAAATAGGGACAAAAAAAAGACTATAGTGAAGTCTATTGAAAAGGCATGCTTATGGGAAGAGGCTGTCATGGGGATCAGGGCCACCTCAAAATGTCAGGACTTGGACAAGAAGCACGGACGAAGGGGTAATTGCTTTTAGCATTTAAACGATTAGTTCAGATGCCCAGCCTTCTCTTTCCCAGGTTCCAAGGCGAATTCAACCTAATTTGAACTGACACCCTCAAACTCAGGCTGTAGGTTTAAAGTGTCCTGGCTGGGTAGGAGCACTGGACAATCACAGAAAGAGCTCACCATGTTATTTATTTGTATTTATTCAGAAAGAGTTTTCCCATCCACATCATTATGCTCCTTGAGAAATAACAAGATAATTCATGGATATGTAGCAGACTTAGGGCCTGATTCATATATTGGCAGAGTGGGTACTCTGTTGCAACAGTGATGGAGTTAGCTCCCTGCCAATATAGTGATCCGCCTGCCAAATTTAATTGCGGGCCACGGCGGAGACTACTCTGTCTACTCCATGGCCAAACATCTCCGATGGCTCGATGGAGTAAGGGCCATTGGAGAAGTGGCTATATGTTCTCTCACCAAATCAGGATGGGCAAACATATAGCTATTTTTACTGTCCGTCACCACCAGGCAAACCCTGGCTGTAAAGTACAGTAAAACCCAAATAATGGTCTCCCTGCCATGGGCAATGACTCCCATGGTGAGGGGAGTGTTATTTTGTTTTTATTTTCAAAAAGATAACTGTTGCAGCCTTGCACCAAACAGTAAAATGCATTAACAGAAACTGCCATGACGTAAATTACTCTGTCCCCATAGTGGAACGACAGGCTGTCCTTCAAAATATAAATCAGGCCCTTGAACATGCCAATTGAATATACAAGTGCAAACCCGAAAAGAAAAATGTAAGTAAATGTAAGAGTTAGTTAAATAATCAATATGTGAGACATTTCTGCTTGAAAGATGAGATTGGTTCAGAAATGAAATTGGTGCAAGCTCTGATGTTCTGCCACAGCAGCACATTCCATCAGCCGCTGATTCATTTAGCAGTCTCCAAAGCACACATTTTGTTATTGCTAACGATCTGCAAGTGATACTAACTGCTGGCTCTAAATTATATTACTGCAATCTCTTTAAATGCTTGTATATGCTATCCCTCTAAATAAAAAATATACTTTAAACATGTCATATTGCTTAAGCAAAATGAGCCCCTTAGTACCTCTGATGCTATAGTACCTCTGATGCTATATGAAAGAGAGTGGATTACTGCATATAAAGTAACCTAGGCCCCTATATATCATCTCATTTCCCCATAGACACGATACATCAGGTCCCAACTAAGTTAAATGCTCGCTGTAAATAGATGTGTATGTGTAATATGCCACAGATTCAAATACTGACCAACTGCCTTATTGTGAATGTTGTGCTTAGAATAGGATGTAAAAATTGCTAGAGAAATAAATTCAGTGCATAGTTTCCAGTCATGTTATATACACTTGATTCCAACTTTAATATCATGAACTGGGAAATAAAGTGTACGAACATCGCCTCTGCAACTATTTTTGTGCATGGTGTTCGCTTTTCCTGCCATGTTTTGTGCACCCAATTTCATTCAAGTTGGACTTGTAGAAAAACTATAAAGTGCCAAAACCCTTGAACTGGCTCTAGTTTGTCTCAAACCTGTGAATGTAAAACCGAGTGCAAAAACCTACTTCTGCCATTGGCACCCTCTCTATGGCTTCCTTGGCCAATAGAGCTGCTGCTTCCTGGTAGAGCAAGGAGAGATGGTCTTCCATCAGCCCGTCGCAAGTGGATAGCATGGGTGGAGGGGAAGTCATGAAGAGGAGGGAGTAGCACCTTCAGAAAATCTGAAGAACCTAGCGGTCTGATGTTGATGACCTCCAGTAGGGCAGGTGATGGCATATCCTGCCTCTCACTGGATGCCCATGATGGTAGGAGGGCAAACTATAGGGGTTTGGAGGCTGCCAGGGGTGTGGTGGACTGGCTCGACCTCTGGCTGCCCGATCCATTGGGTCTGTGGGTACTGCGTCCTTGTCCATGCAGAGGCTGGGAAGCTTGCACACCATGGTGGCTGGGTACCTAAAGGCTCATGTGGAAGACCCTTCCATGGCCACAAAAGGAGCAAAAGGTGGACTGTGGTAGTTCTGCTATCCTTGAACCGCTCCAGTGCTGAGTTCGCCTTGTCACCGAAGAAATGGGAGCCATCAAAGGGCATGCCCATAAGCAACACTTGGACTTCCCCAGAAAAGCCAGTCATCCTCAACCAGGCATGGTGCCGCAAGGCCACTGATGAAGAAACTGATCTGCCCAGCGAGTCGGTCTTGTACAGCCCACATTGGATTGTGAACATCGCTACATCTCTCACATGTGTGATAGCTTGGGAGAGTGTGGCCTGGGCCTCCTCTGGGACCATGGGCAGCACCTACGCAACCAAATCCCATAGAGTAATGGCCCAAAAGACACGCTGTGTTCACGGACCGCAGTGCCAGGCTGGTGGAAGAAAACAGTTTCTTGGCTACGGTGTGCAGCCTCTTGGATTCCCTATATGGAGGGGTGGTAGGGAATGGAATGCTCCTGGATTTATTCGGCAAGTGGACAGACTTGGACCACTAATCTCTCTGTGGTAGGGTGTTGCATGAGGAAACTGGGGTCCTCTGGGGCGGGGCGGTGGCGGCGAACCCGCAGAGCCTGAAGGTGTGCCAGCAGAAACGGGCTGCCCAAATATGAGGTGCATGGCCTCAAAGAACTCACAAAGTTGAACAGGTGTTGCTCTGGCTCCCGGAAACTCGGAGGCCCAGTCGGAAGCTCTACCACTGAGCCAATCCTCGAATGACACTGCTCCCTTGTCTCATCGGATCACTTTGACGGACAGGGTGAAGTCGAAGACCTCTTTGACTTCTTGCTCTTCATTTTCTTGTGGGACTTGCTGGAAGATGTTTGTGAGTAAGATGAGGATCTAGGGCTCTGTGACCGATCCTGGGACCTTCCTCTCAACCAGGATCAAGACTGCTGTAGCGTCGCACGTCGAGCCGCAAAGTGCTTGAGAGAGCGCTCCCTCAGAGCCTTGTGGTGCATGGCGTGGCAGTTGATGCAGGTCTTCTCATTGTCGTTATGCTTGAGGCACCAGAGCCAAACAAAATGCGGGTCAGTCGCCCACATCTGTTGGTGAAAGGAGCTGCAGGGCTTGAAGCCGACGTTCCTAGCTGACATACCTGACCCACCAGGAGAAAGAATGTCAAAAACGACTTCGACAAAAGTAAAAAAAGAGTCAGTCAAAAACGACTCATGGTAGCTCTCTCCGGATTTGTGCTGACAGGCACGGAAAGAAAAGAACTGACATCAGCATGCTGGGGTGGCGGCTATATAGGCACCGCACACGTCACTTCCGAAGATGTCGATGCCATGCGGAGCCGAACGACACCACCTACCGGACCACAGATGTACTACTCACAAAAAATTACAGGGTTCCAGTCTGAGGCCAGGGGGTAATTCTACAGTAAGGAATCTGTGGCTGGAAGTCTCTTTCAGATATGTGCCAATTAACTTAGCCTGCTGCAGATTTACTTCTTGTGTACATAATTAGGGAACTAAGGAATAAGATGTAGTCATTGTATAAATAACACTTTGTGAACAACTAACATCAGATTGCAAAAAGAGATCCACAAATTATTCTCTGCTTCACAAAATAAATTACTCCCAATATATTCTGAAAAAGTTGAGTCCATTGATTAATGAAACGGACTATTTGAAGTTTGCTAAACATAATATATCTCATGATCCCTCCCAGAGATAAATCAGGTAGCTCCTCCTCCAATAGCCACCACAACTTGGACCCATCCCTCACCTCCTTGGTCAACTCTGCCCAAGACACCCTCCCTCCCACCTCGGATAGCATTATGCATCGCCTCACCCACCTTGAAACTCAGCTTGAAATCCTAATCCGAGGCCTGAACGAAATTTTAACTAACCTGGACACAGTCCGAAAGCCCATTCATCCACCCACCACAGCGCCAAATCTCACCCAACTCTGGCCTGCCAAGGTGCCGCCCCCTAGCGGGCTCCCTGCCCCCCTCAGGTCCCGGCCATCGACCCCTAGAAGAACGGTTACTGAGAAACGCTTAGAGAGACCCAGAAGATCGAAAGCCGCACTGTCCTCTCTGGAAGCGGCAGATCTAGCCTCAACCTACGACTCTCCCTCCACTACCTCCCCAAATCTAAGATCCAAGTGATTACTGGAGTCGGAAGAGACCACCCTCCACCGAAAGCCCCAAGACCCCCGGCTCACCTCACTTCTCTACTTAGGGCCCCATCTACAAAGAATCAGAGCAAGGAAGGGTCCCCCATCAACTGCATGCTCCTAAACTGCAGATCAGCCTCTAAACATGCAACCGAACTAGCAGAAGCCATCCTCTCCCACGATATAGACATAGCATTCATCACGGAGACTTGGCTCAACAATCTCTCCTACCCTAGCTTGGACATGCTGGTGCCGCCTGGATTCAAAATGATCAACAAAGACAGAAAAGTTCAAAGAGGAGGAGGTATAGCAATCATACACAAGAATAACATCTCCATTATGGAAACTGCCTCTTGCCTGTACAGCTCCTTTGAATGTCTCACAGCCAACATCAAGACAAGTGACAACAGGCCAACACTTTGCCACCTCCTGTATCACCCCCCAGGCAACACCGCCGCATTCGGGGAACACCTCTCCGACCTGATTGCCCATTTCTCACTCGGAAACTCAAACAACATAATTCTTGGCGACCTCAACCTAAGGTGGAATGAAACAAATAACTCGCTAATTCAAACCCTAAATAACCTCCTACTAGAAAATAATCTGACCCAACACTGCTCAGAAGAAACTCATCACAGAGGAGCAACCCTGGATGCAATTATTGCCCTAAGCAGTGCAATTACCATCGACCACATCCTTCCCGTAGACTGGTCCGACCACCACATCATTTTATTTCACATCAACCAATCGGTCCTAACTCAACCCCCCACGCAGGACCCCCCCAAATGGATTAGAAACACAGCTCAGATCCCTCGAGCGGAACTAGAAGAAAGGGTAAGCTCGCTCCTCCCCAACATCACTGAGCACCTCCCCACTACCGAACTCACCTCTCTCTACAACTCAAATATGATGCTCATCCTGGACTAACTAGCTCCTCTGAAACTAAAAAAAGACAGGAGCATTCCATCCAGATCATGATTCACCACTGACATCAACGAAGAAAGAAGACAACTAAGAGCCTCAGAAAGACTCTGGAGGAACAACCCCACCGTCATCCACCGCGATCAACTCCAAGCAGCCCGCAGGAAGTACAAAAAGCACATTAAGAACAAAAAAACATCTTTCTTATGCTCCGCGCTAGACAATGCAAAAAACAGACCTAAAGAGCTCTTTAATATCATCAGGAAACAAAACTCCAAGCCCGTTGCCTCCCCAATTCAGGCATCCAAAGAACTGTGTGACAACTTCGCCATCTTTTTCAACGACAAAATTGCCAAGATCGATCTCTCTCTAGGCACCAATCACATCCCCTCCACCGAGAACCCGACGCTTGAAACCAACGACAGCGCCTCCAAGAACCCCCCAAAACACTGGTCCTCCTTCATTCCCATTCAGGAAGCAGAGATAGTCAAACTAATCTCCAGCGCTAAGCCCTCATCCCACGCCCTTGATCAGCTACCCCCTCAACTGACCAAGGACCTGAAGCTCGTCCTAGCCCCGCTATGGTGCAAGATCATAAACAGCTCCCTAAGATCAGGAGTCGTACCAGACTGCCTCAAAGTCGGTCAAGTCACGCCACTGCTGAAAAAGCCCGGCCTAGACACTGAGGATCTGAATAACTTCAGACCTGTCTCAAACCTACCTCTTTAGTCCAAAATCCTGGAAAGATGTGTACTTCCACAACTGACCCAACACTTGGACAACATCAACCTTCTAGATCCCCACCAATCGGGCTTCAGAAAAGGCTGCAGCACTGAAACCGCGATCCTTAATGTCATAGACGATTTACACAAGTCACTTGACTCGGACCAGTGTTGCCTTCTCATTCTCTTGGATCTATCAGCTGCATTCGATACGGTCGACCACAAACTTCTCATCAAGGTTCTACAAGAAGGGGCAGGTCTTGAAGAGACGGTCCTACACTGGTTCTCTTCCTTCCTCCACAACCGCTCACAAAGAATAAAAGTCAAAAACTTCGAGTCCAACCTTCACCCCGTTAACAGGGGTGTTCCACAAGGGTCAGTGCTCTCCCCTCAGCTTTTCAACATCTACATTGAACCCCTTACCACTCTACTCAGAAAATCCAACATCCCTTTCCACCTATATGCTGACGACACACAGTTATATCTGGAAACCACCTCCATTGATGACATCCAGAGACTCAACGCCACGCTCAGAGAGGTACAACATTGGCTCTCAAGTAATCATCTAAAACTCAATCAAGAGAAAACGGAAATACTCCTCATCTCCAAAAAAGATGAGAACCCCCAAATTGCAGAATGGCTCAAAGCTATTGATGCTCTCGATGGTAACCTCACCCTGGCGGAATCGGTAAAATCTCTAGGTATCACCCTAGACCCGAAACTGGACATGAACAAACACATTACAAGTTCCGCTAAAAGCGCCTTCCTTAATTTGAAGCTACTGCACAAAATAAAACCCTTCCTCCCGCCCAAGGACCTTCAACAAGCCACCCAAGCACTGGTACTGTCCAGACTTGACTACAGGATTGCAACCCTGACCGGTACGGCAAAATCCCACCTCGCCCCCCTCAAAACAACCTTCAATGCAGCAGCCAGGATGGTCACCGGAACTAAGAAATTCGACCACATCTCGCCCGCACTCAGAGAACTAAAATGGCTCCCAATTGAAAAGCGGGCCAGCTTCAGAACAGCCTGCCTCACGCACAAAGCCCTTCACACAGGCAAACCGGAATACCTGGCCGCCAAACTCAAAAGGGCCGGCCAGTCCAGGAACCTCAGGAGCTCCAATACTCTGCTACTCATCCCGCTAAAAACACGCAAACAAAAAACCGCGGCCAGGTCGTTTGCTGGTAACGCCCCCAAAATCTGGAACTCCATCCCCCCCACATCAGAACGATCCCCTCTTTTGCAAAATTCAAAAGCCTGCTCAAGGTCCTCTTCCTCGACCGCTCACTAGCGAACCGATAGGATCCACGGAAGTACCTTAGCCGCCACGCCATCTGACTTTAACTCTGTGTCCTGTGACACTGACATCCTCTACCCCCGGACCCCTGCTGGAAATCCTATCCCCTCCATCCGCCCTGAACAAGAAATCTTATCGGCTACTCGTTCTGTGTGACCTGCACTCTTCATGCTTCCTTCCGCTCAATCACTCCTCTGTTCGAACTCTACCCGTCGCGAATCTCTATGCTCTACTATGATTTCTGCACTGCTTGTTTGCTTATAAGTTACCTGTTGTGAAGCGCTCTGATACCCTCGGGTCCAGCTAGCGCTATATAAAACTCCTAAAATAAAAAATAAAAAATAAAATAATATTCACAGCCACCCATTTATTCCAAAAAGAGGCTTTGCAAAGTAAATCTTGCAACTGTTGAGGCCACAAATACAAACATCTGACCCGGTTCTTAGGCGTCTTTAGTTGAAAACACCATACACCAAATCTGGCTTAATCTCTACTCCTATGAAGTTGAAACATTTAGGGAAAACTCACATATGGCTGGACATTCAGCTATCATGTGGTCAAACCTGCAAACTGCATCTCATTTATTACAATTAGGCAATATCCTTTTCCGAAATATTGCCAACAGAATAAGAGATATGGTTTAAAAATGGTGAAGGAGCAAATTAACCGGCAAAAGACATCAATCAGTATAATTAACAATGTTTGAAACTGTGATTTAGCAAAACCAGTGAAACTAAGGTGACCACTTCAATATTAGTTCAAAAGTCCATCCCTCATCATAATACAAAATTCTTGCCTAGCTATTGTTTCCTCAGTCAAATAATAATGGAGGACTTATATTAATCAGCCAAAGTGCCTTGTGGTAACAGTTTGTAGTAAGTATGAGTTTTGCAAAATAATCCGTAATTTATGAAGATTTAGTTTTATTATCATAATTCCTGTTGACCATTAACCTTCTCACTCAACAACAAATCATGTACATAACACATTTTTAGCAGGTACATAAATTTCTCTAAATTTCGGTCAAAAAAGTGTGCTATAATAATTTATCCCACATAGGTGTAAAGCGCCCAACAGTGAGACAGAAAAACCCGAGAAAGGAATATTGTAAATCCTCCAAGAAGCAAAACAACTTCTTCAAGTGAGCATTTTCTTTAAAGTTGGGGCCCTAAAAATTGTATAAAGTACTTTGCATCATAAGGAACAGTGCATTCATTATAATCATCAAAGTGTTCAAATAGCCAAGCATTTTTACTTGTAACAAATAAGTAGTACACATACAGGTTTGCTAATGGAATTCTCCACAGTAACGTTTGCTAACAAGTTTACACTATGAAATGTGTATGGTCTGAAATGCCATATAAAAATATTGATATCACTTTGAATTCATGGATAAACTCTGGCGAAATATTAAATACATGATTCTGAATTCAAAATAAACTTTTAAGAAGACTCATAATCTTAACCAGATAAATGTATAGACAAAAGACATACAGATTATTGCACATTGAGTAATATCTGTGTAGCTGATGTAGGAGAGAGAATAAAATACAGTTTTCCAGATTCTGGGGAATTATTTTCGCCAAATACTGTAGTAGGTTTTATCCTACTCAAATACATTCGGTTATAATTACACCCATCCTATACAGTCTTAGCATTTTAGGACCGGAACTCATGTATATTACAAAAATGATCACTTCCCTAATCATTTTTAGAGGAAGTAAAACCAAATCAATTCTGCCTAATAAGGGTTCGTTACTACAACCATTAGACCTCAATCCAACAATTGCAACATACCCTCATATTATTAGAGGCTCAAAAAACAAAATAACAAAAAAACGCACCCTATGTACGTTGAACCCCTTGGAAAACTGACAATTAATCAGTGTCCTACCCATCAGACTGGAGTGTCAGGACAGTAGAATTGTAACAAAGTGGGTGGAGAAGTCAACCTAGAGCAGAGCGCCCACAAAAAGGCCAAGGTACACCGCTGAAGACCTTTTCAACTCTCATTTTTGTCAACAATGCTTATGTGGCAGGCCATACTGAGCGTGATGGCCCACGAATAAGTAAACTTTGGGCCCTCCATGAAACAAATCTTTGCTGATTTCTTACTAACAAGACTGGGTGTTCACTTGGACAAACAGCGCTACATTTTCAACACATTTTGGAAACGATATGGTAACAACTAACAGATGAAAGTATTTTTATGGCCCGGTGGTCTCTGTTTACCTTTCATATGTATTAATATATGTCTCCCTGTAAATAATGCAATAATAGTAGGAGAGTAAAGACCGGGAGACTTAGCAGGGTATATTGTGTTGCGGTAGAAAGGGAATGAGGCGTCTAATGCACGTCATGAAAATTTACAATAACTAAACATAATCCACACTTCAATAATTAAGAAATTGTGGCTTTATACTATTAAAGCCAAAAAGTGTTTTTTATTTATTTGGTCCTTGTCTGCCTTCAACATCTATTCATTTGTTTTTTATGATAACACTTCCATCCAAAACTTGTCAATAAAAGGGGTGGCAATACAATCAGAGCAGCAAACAACTTAACAACCACGCAGTTAAACCGCAGCTCTTATTTGGTGTGATAATTTGAGAAAGCAGTCCTTCAATTTTTTTAAAGAATCAAAGGAAGACACATGCTGTTTTTGAAAAGAATACAGAAAAGAAGAGGCGCATCGATATGACGAACAAAGTCAGAGCGGCAGAATGTGGAGGCTCACTTGGTATATATTGTAAAACCAAATTAGAAAAAAAGAAGGCAGGGAAAAATAGTACACATACGTAAACAAAAAACAAAGAGAATGAAACTTAAAACAACAAATGCAAACCTGGCCAGTGAAGCTGAGTGAAATTGAGAAAGTTATGAAGAAAAATGTAAGCGCATATAACAAATGAAAACTGAATTGAGAATGGCCTGTGGTAGAGTCCCGTATTTGGGAAGATCAACGAAAAGACAAAGGCAAAGCATCACAAAAGTTTGGAAGTATAAATTTCAAGCAAGATAAATTAAGTAGCGATCTGAATTTATACATTTTTACAGCGAAAACTGCACACTTTAGAAACAGAGTGGAGGGGCTAAGAAAAATCAAAAGTCAAATGAAGTTTAACAAGCATTGGCATAGCCAATAGGTGTCGCCTTTGTGACCTTATAAGTGTTTAGCCAGAGCTATTGGCTTTGGCAATGTTTTTAAGCTATGATGCTTAGTGATACTGAGGTGGTGGTGCTGTATTGGTGCTTAGGTGTAGTGGAGTGTGCAGTGATGCTGAGTTGTTTTGCTGAAGTGATGCTGATGTGGTGCTGCACTGATGCTGAAGTGGTACTGCGTTGGTGCTGAATTGCTTTTGAGGTAGGGTTGTGCTGGTGCTGAATTGTGGCTGCGCTGGTGCTGAGGTGGGGCTGTGTTGGTGCTGAGGTGTGGCTGAGGTGGGGCTCTGTTGATGCTCAGGTGGTGCTGCACTGGTGCTGGGTGGTACTGCGCTGATGCTGATTTGGTGGTGCAGTTGGTGCACTGGTGGTGGTGAAGAGATGAGGAGGTAGTGCTGTGCTGATGCGGAGATGGTGCTGCTTAAGAGGTGTGTGCTGATGATGAGGTGGTGCTGAGTTGGTTCTGCACTGGTGCTGAGGTGGTACTTAGTGATACTGAAGTGGTGCTGAGCGATGATGAGGTGGTGGTGCTGTCTTGGTGCTTGTGTAGTAGAGTTATGCTGAGTTGTTGTGGTGAGGTAATGCTGATGTGGTGCTGCGCTGATGCTGAAGTGGTGCTGCGATGGTGCTGAAGTGTGCTGAGGTGGTGCGTTGGTGCTGAGGTGGTGCTGTGCTGGTGCTGGTATAGGAGAAGGTGAGGGATTGTGTGTGCTTTCTACTAGTGGGGGAGAGGGCCAGGGGAGGAAGCTTGTACTCTTTTGCAGATTGCTGTATATTAAATCTTTAGAAAATGTTAGATGGGCTGGTAAGAGGTCACCTTGCCTTAGACCTGCACATTATCAAATACACTTATGGTGTGCGCTTGTAACAATCTATAGGCGAAGAAGGGGGAAGGAAGCTTGCAGTACAATCAGTACTTAATTTGAGCCGGTGGTTTCCGGTGCTCCGCACCGGCACTTAATTGTCAACACCAGCGCTTGTGACAGTCTGCCACAAGGTGGCACTGTCTGAGATGACCACAACAACAGTCAATTATTAGTTCAATATACGTTAAACATGACTATTACCTGCAGCCTAAGCCATTCTTATAGCTTTGAGGGCCTGGAAAAATCTGAATTGTCACACTTGCAGGAGTGTGATGGTTAGTAGTTGTGTTGTTACTATCATTGTCAACATGGCAAGGGCAATGTGTGGTGCAAGTTGCAGTGGTGTCCTGACGAGAGCCCTGGCACTTATTCTTATACAAATTAAGCACTGTTGGGGATCCATAGTTTAAATATGTTAGCTGAGTTGGGGAGAGGTCACCCTTCAGTAGTAATCTGCAGTGGAATTAATAGGGAGAGGTCACCCCTCAGTAGTAGTCTGGAGTGGAATTAACTAAACCTGTGGGTATTTATTTGTGAAATATTTACATCCACACAGTAAAGTGGTGTTCCGGTACTAAGTATGAACACCGAAAAGCTTGCAACCTTGCACGCTCCAAACTGCAAACTCTTAAATTGTAAAGTTTGAAAGTACACAATGCGTTAGGGCGCTGTTTAGCCAGCTTGAATGTAACACTGAAGCGATCCCAAAAAGAAATTAAACTTGAGGTGGACTGGGGATAGGGCACTATAATTTAAAAATCCTTGTTTGAAAATGTTAGCGATGCTTTGAAACATGAAAGCAATGCCTACATTAATAACCATAAATGCAAAACCGCTCCAACCTGTGCAGCTCTTAGTGCACAAAGCAGTTGTGTACTGTATAATTAAAATACTTTCGGAGGCCAAAAAAGCCAGACCGCTCCGAAGTGGACAGGTTTATTATTTAGAAAAAGCAACAGCTTTACACGAGCACCAGTTACATTACAGGTCATTCCGTGCAACTTACAGGTGTCCATTCCAAAAATGCAGTTAATTGTCCCGGGGATCCGTGTGTAAACTGCAGGTGCACATATTCATTTCCTGGTAAAATAACTCATAACTGTGTGCACTATAGGCATCTGTACGTCTAGAGGGGTCAGTGGAAAAAACCTTGCAAGCCTTGCCTTCATTACTTGTTCTTCTGTGGTTAAGGAGATGCGTGCATTTGAATGGTGTAGTAATTACATATTAAGTTTTAAAAGTGTGGACGGTTAGCTGCCAGCTGTTGGTGTAATTACATACATTGATTGACTTGCATACCTTGAATATACATAGAGAGCTGAAGAATATAAACTCAGCTCTATCTCGGCTGCCTCAGTCACCAGTTAAATGTAAAGCAGCGGCCGTGTTATTGTTTCTCCTTGATGCACTACTCCCCAGTGTGCAGTGAGGCGGGACAGTGTCCGGCTTTGTTGACAGTGACTCCACGCCTGCCCGGCCAGGACACTGCTGTGATAAAAGGATTACTCATTGTTTTGGATTCGGGTGTTTGAGGGGAAGGGAGGGGGTGAGGACGGCAGTGGCTGGATCCTGCCGGCTGCAGCTGCACAGGGCACATTTAAGGTGGTAGTGTGCCGGTTTCCCGGTGTCGCTGGGATGGGTTCAGGCCTCCCGTGTCAGCTGAACAAATCTGACACGTTTCATTGAATATATTATGCTTATTTAGATAAGCAATGTGCTTTCAATAGGCTTCTTTGTTTAAAGCAATGTCTCACGCAGCACATTTAGGCAGAAATGCTATTGTTAAAATATTTATTGCATCATACATTTTAATTGTTGGTCAGTTACAAACGTGTAGACAAACTTGTTTGGCACAACCAAGTTAGAAAGTGGTTCCTATTTTTACCGGAGGCATACTTTAGTCTCTGGGGTTAAAGGTGAAATCTGAAAGTTGCTGCAATTACTTACATACATTTCTGAATTTAATGCTGTTATGAGCGGCTGTTTCAAGTGCACCACCACCGCTTGGGTTCATCACACCTCTAACGTGCCTTTTAACAGCACTTGAGCAGCGCTTGCACACAGCTGCCGCCCGCTCGTCTCCTCTGGTGCATATTTGTAATTAGTCAGCCAGCCTGCGCGATGGGTGTGCATTAAATAAGACTCTCCAAAGCAGACCCGTCCCACCTCCCACATGCAAGTCATATGCCAGCAGGCTACGTTGTTCCCCTATGCGAGACATACTGGGGGGAGGAGAGGCACTCGAGGAGATGAGCCGGCGGCAGCTCTGTGCAAGCGCTGCTCGGGTGTTTTTAAAAGGTACATTAGAGGTGTGATGTTTTCCATTTAAAGTGAATAAAATCGGGTATGCACGTAAGGTAAAAATGTGATGTCACTTAGAATATAGAATACAGAATGTAGAATGTGATTCAAGTGCCAGTGATAGTTGCTGCTAGTGTTTGCTGGA
This sequence comes from Calotriton arnoldi, assembly GCA_963921515.1. Classification (NCBI taxonomy): domain Eukaryota; kingdom Metazoa; phylum Chordata; class Amphibia; order Caudata; family Salamandridae; genus Calotriton; species Calotriton arnoldi. The sequence goes on from CAWUFW010001409.1 coordinate 161,058, forward strand.
TGAAGTGCTCTAATAAAGTTACTCATACCTTTTACTCACAATTGATGTTTGGTGATTTGAGCATGTTACACTGGCGACGAGTACGGGATTGGTTTTGGGAGCACCTCAACATTGAAGAAAAACAAGGACGGTGGGTGTTTGACATAAGGACGCCTTGGAACATAGAGGGACAGTGGCGGTAAAGCTGTCTTGAGTTGAATTCAAGAGTGGAGAGGTGATTTTTTTGTTGCAGTGACAGCAAGAGCACAGAAGTTTGACATTTGGTGTGGTAAAGAAGTGCAGTGAGGTAAAGATGATGTGTGGTGAAAAAGTACTGAGACACAGCATTACCTGATCCCAGGCTGGGCTGAGGAATGTAGGAGAGCTAATTCCTGTAGCGACGTGCAGACGGTCATCTTAAGTGGTTCTGCAACTCTATGAGTGGCCTGTATTAAGCAAGAGAACAAGATTGGGTGCAGGAGATCATTACAGGAAGTTGGGCTCCGTACCCAGCGAACTGACAGACAGCCATTATAGGAAGTTGGGCACTATATTAATGGGTTCAGGTGGCTATTACAGGAAGTTGGGCTCTGTACACAGCAGAGGAGCTGGCGGATATTATAGGAAATTGGGCCCTGTATCAGAGCAGTTGTCAGTAAACTCCTCTAGTGTTTACAGTGCTCATCGGCACCTGATACACATGTCGACGGCTGTTACAGGAAGTTGGGCTCAGAACAAGCAGTTGCTAATGGTCTTTCCGAGTTCTTCCTTGTTCATCTGTGCCTGATGCAATGACAGGCACACTTTTATGCTACTTTGAAAACAGTGTGCTTATGTCATTCGGCGTTTTAAGCTCCAGGTGACAGGCACAACTTTGTACTGATTTGGGCAACAGCGTGCTGATGTGCAATTTGGTGCCTGACATAGTGACAGGCACACCTTTGTACAGCAGTAAGAGGGTAAGAACATCAGAAAGTGAATTGCAGCGGAGGTGAGCACCCCCTAAAAAAAGAAATGTCATTTCGCCACCAGCCAATTTTGCTGTGTCATTTTCAGGTTTGTTGAAATGGAATGCTGACTGCAGTATTTTCCTCATATTTGTAGTGAATGCAGAGACTGTTTGGTTAGACATATTGACTCTAGTTTATACAGAGGGTTAAAGGTACTTTTGTGGGCGCTACAGATTTGGACACCCAATTTCAGTATAATATAAGTATTAAAAAAAAAACGGGACATTAGGCTGTGCATGGTTCTAAGCGCACTTAATAGGGAGATCATACTTGACAAATTTCCTGTGCCCATTATTGATAAAATAGTCTAATCCATGGCAGGTGTGAGATTCTTTATGACACTTGATCTCACGGCAGCACGACTCAGGCAGAGTTGTTTGAAAGCTCACAAGAACTCACTGCATTTATAACTCCAATGGGGGCATTCAAAAGGATGCCTTTTTGATTAGTATCAGCTGCCTCTGTTTTTCATAGGGTAATGGTGTCGGTACTGAAAGGAGTGAAGGGTGTCAAATGTTATCAAGACGATTTATTGATTTTTGAAAGTAGTCTCAGTGAACATGATTCAAGAGTAAGGAAGGTACTAAAAAGAAGACTGTTAGATGGCTGGATTGACATTGAAAAAGAAAAAATGCAAATTTGCAGTACAAGAAGTTAATTTTTTGGGACACCTAATTTCAGGAAGAGGTGTTGCACCTAAAAAAGAGTTAGTTGACACCATTTTGAAATTAACTAAACCATGTACAAAAGAAGAAGTAGTTTCTTTCCTTGGCATGGAAGAAAAGTATGGCAAATGTATAGAGAATTTGGCTGAGAAATCTAATAACATGATAATTCTGTTTGGAGAAAATAAGGAATTTAAATGGTCCACAGAGTGTCAAAGAGGGTTTGAGGTAATAAAGAATGAATTGTGAAATACACCCAATTTACAAGCTTTCATCCCAGGAGAGGTAAATATCGTAGTCACAGGTGCTATTTGCAAAGGGATAGGGGCAATCATAAAACAGAGAAGGGATGGTAAAGAATGGTTGATTGCTGGTGCTTCTAGGAGTTTACGGGGCTGAGTAGAACTATTCAGTGGTAGAGAGAGGGGCCCTGGTGATTTTCTGGGACTTGAATACGTTACAAAATTTTATCTCCTGTACAAGTTTCAGAGTATGTACAGATCACAAACCATTGAAAGAGATTTTTCAGAAAAAAAGACTGGATTTTATTTCTTCCAGAATCAGAAGATGGGTTGTTGCACTGCTGGGAATTAATTTTGAGGTGGAGCATGTACCTGGGGTTACCAATTTATCAGCAGATTGTTTATCTCGGCTAGTATTGGAAGAAGAAGATGATGGGTTGGTAGAAGAAGTGCAAGAGGAAGAAATCAATGTGTGTGAGATTACACTAGGGATTCTGAGAGAGGAGTTGTGGAAAGAAGAAAAAGTGAAGGATGTTGAGTTGATGGATATAATAAATAAGTTACAGGCTGATCAGGGTCAGTTGAGAACTTTGTTGAAACCTTGTTCTGCTATTACAGATGAACTAACAGTTGATAGGGGAATGTTATTAGGAGGCACAAGGTTAATTCCCCCCAAAAAACTTAAGATGTAAATTGATAGATGATTCGCATTAGGGCCACAAGGGAATAGTCAAAACAAAGGAGCGATTGAGAGCACGTTTTTGGTGGCCAGGTATGGATTTAAGTGTTGAACGTGTGGCAAGAGATTTTGCGGAATGCAGGAGTGGTGGCAACATTATGACACCATTTTCAATACCTATGGTTTGTCGCAAAATGCCGGATGATACTTGGCAAGAGTTTGCCATTGATATTGTAGGGCCTTTTGAGAGGTGAACATTTTACACCATACTTATTGGCTATGATAGATTTATACTCAAGATGGGTAGAGGTCACCTCTGTGTGAGAAGTAACTGCGACCAGTGTAATTAAGTTTTTGCAAGAGATATTTAAAAGAGAGTTTTCCCAAATCTCTGCTTTCGGATAATGGCCCACAGTCCTGTTCCAAACAAATGGCTGCGAGGTATAGCCATGAATCCCAATTTCTTGAAGATGCTGCCAAGGTCAGTCCTTGTCTCTCCTACAGGCCCCAAACTGCCAGGGAGAGCTCCAATGGGTCATGTCTCTCTCCAGCCAGGGCACTCATATGGTCGACTGCAGTCCAGTCTTAATGGACAGCTGGTTCTCTCCTACTGGATGGAATCATACTACACACGCTTTTTGTAACTGAGCGGGCATACAGAATGCCCACTTGCCAACCCTCACACATTTGCAGCAGCTGATGTTTGTCTGAAAACTGTGCCAGAAGCCTATGGTCAAAATGGCAGAACCCTCACTCCTGTGTTCAGAGCTTTCAATTTCTTCCCAGCTCTGCTCAGAGCAGATCAGACACTAAGGTCTGAGAGGGATTCCCTGACTCAGAGGCTTATTCAACACATAGGGCCTCATTATGATTTTGGGCGGAAAGCCATCCGACAGCTCAAGGGAGAATATCTCTCCGCTTCTGACGGGCGGCGGTCGGAAATGTAATCCACAAATGGCAGCGGAGCCAGCCTCGGCTCCGCCGTAGGGATTACACTTGCACTTTCCGCCTGCCCTTTCATGGCAGTCCGCCCGCCATGAAAAGGCAGGCGGAAAGGGACTTTGGGGGCCCCTAACAGGACCCTCTTCCCCCTGGCCCTCCGCTATGGGGCCTGGAGAGCACCTGTGGTACCCCCTAAACATACCTGCACCATGCGATGCCTGCCACATGGTGCAGGGATGTTTAAACTCTGCATTTTTTCCATTACGGCTAGTGCTGCGAGTGGCAGCACAAGCTGCACTGGAAAAAATACAGGATCCGACCGCCAACATGGCGGTCAAATCGTAATCTGTGAAGCGGGACCTCCAACTCCTTGTCAGGCGGTCCCGCATGTGCTACGATGCCGGTTGGACACGCGTCAGACCGGCATCGTAATCAGCCTCCAAGCCCTTTCTTGACATAAAGGTTCAAAGCCAGGGTGCCGCCTTGGCCCTTTGTCTGACCTTCAGATCCCATCCACTCCCACAGCAAATACTTCATGATAAGCCGCCAGCAATTACCCTTCTGGTAGAGAAGTTTTTCATTCCCAATCAAGGTTTAATCCCTCCATGAGGATACCCCAGCAGAACTAAATAATTACTCTTGAAATTTTTATGTGGCACAAAGAGAGATTTTATAAAGTTACCTTTCCGTTACAGGTATAAAAAATATACCTTTGCTGCTGTACTAGACTTTTGGTAAATATAGAAAAGAAATGCTGCATATGATCTTTATTATTTTCCTGACCGAACCGTGATAATTAACTTAATCACTACCAGGCCTCTCTATATAAAAGAACACTTTACCGTATACAGAGAAAACACGTTTTACTACTATAAAACGTTTGTACATTAAGCACCCAGCTGTGTGGGCAACAAGGCAAGCGAAGATTTGACACACTATGAAGTAAAGTATATTTCCTAATGCTGGAGCACTTTACCCTAATATGTGTTAATACTGGTATTAAGCTACAGCCAGAGATGCCACAAGAGCGAACCTGCAGCCATGTTTTTCTACCCACACATGTGAGTAGTCTGATAAGAATGATAGTTTTTAATCACATTAAAACATTTTCCTGAAGCCACAGTACCTTCAGAAGACTATTAAATGCATCAGACGTGGCTAGAATGAATGCCCAGTGCTCTTTATGTTTTTTTTAAAGTATTGTATGAATGTACAAATTGGGTCATGATTTATTACACCCAAAGTGTCAAGCTGTTTCCATGGCCTATGAAGTCACAGAGACAAATGGACAAGAAAACAATATAAAACGACTTTAGGTTCTTGGTATGTGACAAAAGTTGGTCTCCTCAGTCCCCGGGTAGCTCATGATCTGGATAAGCAATCAAGACCTCACTGAAGGCAGCTGGTGTAGCATGGACATCAAAGTTGCACTAAAGAACTGAATGTTGTGACACAGCTGTACACAACATTTTCTTAATGTCAATTTTTTTTAACTATACTTGAATTTAGTGGGAAATTTAAACAGCAGAAATGACACATTAAAAATGTAATGCAATACAATACAGTGGTACAACCCGAGTATCTTACTATACACATTAAATGCTATTTGTACGCACCAAATAACTGTGATCAAGTGCACCGCTTGAAAGTAAAAACAAAATATCTCAGCACAGAAGTTATGAGAACCTTTGAACGTTTCCACAATGTTAACAAACATATAGACGGTTCACTACCTGATCACAGTGCTTAATTTTAGCTGGTGTTTGCAGGTGGTGCCTACTGGCATTCATTTTTGGGAACTGACACATATTTTTCGTAAACCGACTTTTCCCAGAGCAAGAGAGAAAAACATGAAAGGGGGGAAGAAGGAGACAGAGTACCATGAAAATCAGTAACAAAAGAGAAAACAGGAATGAAAAAGAATCTGCAAGAGTGAGATAAAGAGAAAGGGAGTGTCTCAGCACCCCGACCTTCGATAGCGCTAACTGGTGGCTTCTGAGCAAATTGTTGGGCCTGACACGTAGGGGCATATTATCAACGGCCAGCGATAATTATCGCTGGCCGTGCTGAGCGCCGAATTCCCTAACGCAGGCTATCTCTGGTATTTATCGCCCTGGTAGCGCGTTATTAACAACGCGTTTCCCCAGGGCGATAAGAATTCCAGAGATAGCGAGGTTATCGCCGTTTTGCAGGGAACATCGCTGGTTTTCCAGCGATGTTCCCTGCAAAACGGCGATAACCTTGCTGATACGACCCTGTGGTCGTATCAGCATAATCCATCCCCTATGTCTAACATAGGTAAGTCAGGATTTTAGCAGATGTTAGATTTTGGCGAAAACGGCCGTTTTCGCCAAAATCTAACGTCTGCTAAAATCCTATGGGCTGCCTTGTTAATATCGCGATGTGAACATCAGCGATATTTTCAAGGCAGTCCATCCGGGGTACGCCCAGTGACGCCCACTTTGCATCTCATTAGAGATGCAAAGGGGGGCGTCGGGAAAAAGGGTGCTAACATGCGATTATGCATGTTAGCACCCTCTTGTTGATAGGGCGATAGTTTTATCTCCGTTTTTCTGGCTTTTAAAGCCAGAAAAACGGAGATAAAGCCCTTGTAGATATGCCCCGTAGTCTTTTGCAAATTAAGCACTGCCTGATCACAGTCTCTAAACTGTAAAAATGAAGAATTGCAAATCTACTGCCAAAACTGCGATACTTTGTGACAAAGGGCCTATTTACGAGTTTGGTGGTCCATAGGACCGCCAAGCTCATGGTGGAGGTGCGGTGGCAGTTGGAGACCTCTGCACCAATCGTCCGACCACTGTATTAGGAGTATGGCAGTTGGACCTCCATGGGACTGCCACAACCACCGGGGATCCGCAATCCCTGGCGTTAACACGGTGGTCTCGGGAGGCAATATACTTGGTGGTGCCGCAGCAGCACCGCCAAGCATATTACGAGTCTCTCCGCCACCAGCCTTTTCAAGGCGGTGTGCCTGCCATGAAAATTCTAGCGGTGGGGAAACAAAGGGGGCCCTACAGGGCCCACTGTTGCCCCTGTGCATGGGGGCACATGCAGGGGGCCACATGTTGTGCCCCCCTGTGTGAATGCACCCCTGTTCCTGCATGGCATGGACTGCTCAGTCCACGCCGTGCAGGAACGTGCATTGGCGGTCCCGCTGCAGTGCAGTTCTTAGGCTCACAAAGGAGCCTTTAAACTGCACTGACCCGGAACGGCCATGCCGTGAGCTTTGGTGGCGTGGGAGTGGGGCGGTGGCATGTCGTGGCGGCCCGCTCCCACTCCACCAAAGTCATAATCAGGCCCAAAGTCATACACTTTGCTGTTTGTGACCGTAGTATTTTTGAACTTCTGAAAATAAGCAGAAACAAACAGACACCTCAGCAATCCTGAATATAGCAGACCTGAAACCTGTAAAGTTACGGAATAGTGTCTTGGAGTTCTGAAAGTTATTAGCTGTAAGAGACAAATCTAGCTCCTGGGTTAAGGATAGTGGGGGTGTTGGTACCCTACAATGGGTATAAAGCTACCTGGGAGATCTAGAGACTCCGGGCCAGCCCATTGTCACTTGGAAGGTGGGGGAGTCCAACTTCCATGATGAAGTGGGCAGATAGCAGTCTGACCCAGAACAGTGGGTGCAAGCACACAGACGCACAAAGCTTTGGTGTACACCATGGAGGTCAATATCAACATGCCTAGTAGTAAATCCAATCCAACTGGGTGCAAGACCACCACAAAATCAACAGGGTTAGTTGTAGAAAAAAACATCATAAAAGGTATTTCAAGGAGTGAGTGTGCGCAACAGGCAGAGTAACTACTCAGCTCATGGGCCGTTGTAGTAGATATTTCCTTGAGAGCCTCCTCAGAAGTCTGGAGAGATGTAGAGAGTGCTTCAACATGTTGTATCTGCTTATGTGGAATGCTCCGTTTGGGATGGAGCATCCCAAAGGTTAGGCCAGGAGCAGGACAGGCTGGCAGAGTTTCAACAGGGACCTTCCGGCCTGTTCCCAGCAGGGAAGAAATGGGCAGCACTTAACTCTCTCTACATTCCTTAAATCCCAACAGTACGGGGGCCCATGCAAGGCTATGCCTAAGAGGAGTTCTACAAGCTGAGCAGGAAATGTTTCAGTTGTGAGGCAATTGGGCTATGACCCAATTCATTTTGAGTCAGTGCATCCTCAAAGTTCAAAAGGACAGGTTCTCATAGTTTCACCTCCTAAGAGAAGGGTATTGGTAGGCATTCTTTCCAGACTGTTTTTCAGTTGCACTAGCTACATTGAGATGGCCAGGTATGATGTCCATGGGGCTGCTATGGCAAAAATCTTGCATAGTCCCTCCAGACTGCCCTGTACTGAAATCCTCTATCAGTCAACTGTTATTTTTATAAGATATATATGTCTGCTAAAATCTACCAGTATTCAATTAGGACAGGTGCACAGATAATATTTCCACAGCATGTCTCATGTTCCGACAACAGTAACAAACATTGCAAACGTCTTTATATGTGCACAAACATCTTCAACAGTCAAACAATAAAAAACACGGTGTCCCCTGTCTTCTCTAAGTCTCTGGACCTAATTTACATGGCGACAGATGGTGGAAGATTACCTGGGAGTAGGTACTACTCCCTAAAATCTATAATATACTGCCATCAGCTAGAGCTTTTGCAGAGGATGGTACTCCCTTGAGGATGCAATTTTGAAAAATCAGTAATGGATATTGGTGGTAGGCCATGTTGTCTCCCTGTGGAGCACCAATTTGTAGTTTGAGAGGGCCTTTATGATCAAGGACCCTACAAATCGTTGCCAAAATCAAAACAGGGGGGATTACATGGTCAATGATGGCGGGTGAGAGCGATAATCTTTATACAAGGTAAAAATTACAACATTAGCGTGTGCATTTCCCTTTAGCATTACACAATAGAAATGGTAAAATGCTTTATGGTGCATACACACCTGGTACAACATTCAACCTCACCAAACAGTATGCAAAAATTCAGTAGACCAATGTTTTCCACCCAAAAACTGCATTTAATTTGAATTTTGGAGAACAGTAGAATTTGCTTGATTTCCATGAATGCTTAATTTCAGCTATACCTAAAAATAATTTGCTGGGAGGCAGAGCCTAACCAACATGGCTTAAAGACTTGCCTTCTGTGAGCTTCCTAGCCCTGGCCAAAAACCCTGCTGCAATCCGTATGCTAACTATGTTATGTTCCCGTCATCGAACATAAAAACGCCCTGAACATGAGCCCTGCCATGAGTGGTGATGAGGCTGCCTCCCTCTGCCGCAGAGGGACCGTTGAACAGTAAATGTAGCACCTGGCACAGGCTGTGGCCTATGGAGGCAGAGCACGAGGCAAGAGATGGCCCCTGCGGAGGGGGTGGTGAATCCCCTGACACACCAAAATGGTGGTCCGTGCTCTCTGCCAACTGAGGCCACTGCTGAGTGGAGACGATGTGGGGGTAGAACCCCTGAAAAAGCCTGGCCAAAAGGCAGAGGAAGTTGTGTGTGAGGTGCAGCCTATGGCCCGATGCCCTTGTCAGAAGGCGAGGGGAGCCAGGTGGGAGCGCTAATCCCAGGATGCGTGCTGGACGGTGACTGCAGACCCTCACCTGAGACAGTGGAGGTGTATCCCGCTCCCTGCCTTTCTTCTTGTCCCCCTGTTGGGGGAAGATGGAGATCCACCCCAGGATGATCAGCTGGAGAACCCAACCTAAGTGAGCAGAGAAGTCCACAGAGAAATCACACCCCGGGTGGTGGTAGTCACTACTGCTGAGCACGCACTGGGTAGAGGAGAATCCCTGAGGGAGGCCTGATCTGACACTGGAGTCCAGCTGTGCATGTAGCAGTGAGTGAGGGCAGATGAGGCTCACCTACTGCGACTGTGTCTAGCCTACGCCACAGGAGAACGCCCAAGAGGAAAGTCTCTAATCTGCAGCGGGGGGGGAGACCAATGCTACCCACCTCATTACCCAGCCTTTTGACAGCGGAGTATAAAAACCATTGAGGTGTCTGGCTGCAAGGCTTTGATGGTGGGAGCGCACACTGCCCCCCAGCCGCACTCTGAGGTGGGAGACAGATCGCAGAGCACAGATGTAATGCCCTAGATAAACTCTGGTAGGGCGCACGTGGACCCCCTAAGAACTAACATTCTGGTGATCCCACCCACTGTACAGCAACTAGTAAGAAACAGCACTTGCGTGGGGACGTGGCCTGCGTCCATCCATGCAGCGCAAAGACGACGGATATGGTAAAGGGGAAGAGGGTGCAACAGAGCAGACCCCATAGACAAATTCACCTGCCCGCTGCAACAGGCAACCCCTTGCGCATATAATGAGCAGAATAACGTACTGAAAGCAGTCAAAGAAACAAGGGCCTCACTACGGTATAAAGTGGACTTGGTGGCGATAGACCGGAACTTAGTGAGGGCGGACGGTAACTAGTCATATATGGAAAAAAAAAATATCGACTGGACAGAATATCGAGTTTTTAATATAGAATGGACGGAATATCGAATTGCAAAAATATAGTGGTGCAGAATATCGAAATGCAGGTAAGAAATATCGAGTTCCACAATATCGAAGTCAGTAATATCGATTTTATTTGAGTGTTTTAAGTGTTAGTATATGTGTTAAAAGTATGTATTATTTTTGTAATGTATGTTTGAATTTTGTAAAAGTAATGAATTTTATGTTAATTAATTTTTGTGTAATTTAATTCCGTAGCGGGTTGTGGGTTTATAGGGGAATAGGGTGGGAAGTAATTTAATTGAAATAAATTAATGTATTATTTTATTACTTAATAATTTAATATTTAATAATTTATATTGTTAATTAAGTTAATTAATTTATTATTAATTAATTAATTATAAATTGATTAATAATAATTAATTGGTAATTATGTTAATTGTGTAATTCTTTTCATTAATTAGATATTAATTATTAACAATTAATGTGTAAATATGTTAATTAATTATATTGTTATTATAATTAATTAATTAATTAATTGTTAATTAATTATGTTAATTTATTAATATGTTACAATATTGTAGGTGATATTTATAGGGGGAAATGGTGGGAGGTAAATTAATTTTTACAAAATAATTAATTGTTAATTAATGTTAATTATATTGCAGGAGTGGGTATATTAAATTATTCCCCTACGCTATCCAACACTTTCCTTACTGTTGCACTCACTGGAGTGGGAATAGTAATTTTTACCCTCCCGCTATCCAACGCTTTCCCTACTGTTGCACTCACTGGAGTGGGAATAGTAATTTTTACCCACCCGCTATCCAACGCTTTCCCTACTGTTGCACTCCCTGGAGTAGGAATAGTAATTTTTACCCTCCCGCTATCCAACGCTTTCCCTACTGTTGCACTCACTGGAGTGGGAATAGTAATTTTTCCCCTCCCGCTATCCAACGCTTTCCCTACTGTTGCACTCACTGGAGTGGGAATAGTAATGTTTCCCCTCCCGCTATCCTACGCTTTCCCTACTGTTGCACTCACTGGAGTGGGAATAGTAATTTTTACCCTCCCGCTATCCAATGCTTTCCCTACTGTTGCACTCACTGGATTGGGAATAGTAATTTTTACCCACCCGCTATCCAACGCTTTCCCTACTGTTGCACTCCCTGGAATGGGAATACTAATTTTTACCCTCCCGCTATCCAACGCTTTCCCTACTGTTGCACTCACTGGAGTGGGAATAGTAATTTTTACCCCCCTGCTATCCAACGCTGTCCCTACTGTTGCACTCACTGGAGTGGGAATAGTAATTTTTACCCATGCGCTATCCAACACTTTCTCTACTGTTCCACTCGCTGGAGTGGGAATAGTAATTTTTATTTACCCGCTATCCATCATTTTCCCTACTGTACCATTTGTTGGAGTGGAAATAGAAATTTTATCTTTTACGCTATGCAATTTTTTTAGTATTGTTATATTAAATGTAGTGTAAAATATTATTTTTTTAAAATTAATTTTAATGTTTTAACTTTTTATATATAATTTATTTTTATATTTATATTATAGGTTTATTTAGATATATATGTAATTATATTTAAAATTATGTTTTTAACATTTAATAATTAAAAATATTGATTATTTTTTAATATTATTAAGTTAATATATATGTAATAAAAATAAAAATGCATGTTTATTTTTTTTTTACTTACATTTATTATTTATTAATTTTAAGGTTATTTAAGTATTTTTAAGTATGTTTTACTTAATTATAGTTATAATTTCATTAATTTTACATTGCTTTTAAGAGATTTAAAAAAGTCGATATTTTAGCAAACTATGGGGCATATTAGCAAGACCCACGTTAAAATTATCGCCGTTTTAGCGGCAGGAAACTGCCGCTAAAACGTCGATAATGGGCTTGCTAATATGCGTTATAGAATTCCAATAGAAGCCCAGGTTAGATGTGCAGGACATCTAACCTGGGCTTCTATTGGAATTCCATAACGCATATTAGCAAGCCCATTATCGCCGTTTTAGCGGCAGTTTCCTGCCGCTAAAACGGCGATAATTTTAACGTGGGTCTTGCTAATATGCCCCTTAATTATTTACAACGATATTTAGGATTCGATAATTTTGTACTTACCTGTTTGTAGATAGGAATTCGATATTCTGGTAGTCTATATTTTGTCAGCGATATTCTGGCAGCTCGATATTTTGATCGTCGATATTCTGTCAGTGATTCGGGCGGACATCCGCAAAGGAAGAGTCCGTCACTGAAACAACAACTGAGCTGAGCAACACAAAAAGACTGACCACAGACCTGCTGGCAGAAAGAAGCAAATGGAAGCCCGAGCAGAGGAGGCAGAAGAAAGGCCCCACAGGAATAATGTGCATTCGGTGGGACTGCTGGATCGCAAAGATGGGACCTCGCATTGGACCATGCACAACTAGTGTAGATGGGTCAGTGTAAGCATGAACATTACTCAACTTGCAACAATGCTCAATACTGCATGTCAATATAATGATCTAAGAATTATTGTGTTGCTTATGCTTAGCATGTTGCTACAATTTCTGTTTTTTTTTCCATTTGTTATTATCAACTGCAGCAGAATCCACAAGAGGCAGAGGTAGGCTCTTCTTATATCTCTGAAGTAGTGGCTTGGGCACTAATAGATGTGCCCGCATGTGGCAGTTCGACACACAAGACAAGGGCAGATGGACACAGGGAGACATAGCACAGTGGAAGAGATGGGTGCTGCACAAGCGGTATGGGCTGACAAGAAAACTACACATGCAAGAACTTAGTCCATGGGCGTGATTAAATTGTTATCTTGGAACCTCAGAGGACTTAATAGTTACTCAAAAAGGGCGAGGGTGGGTCATATCAGCGTAGACATGGCATACACATGGTATGTCTGCAGGAGACACAACTATTGCCATCGGAAGCCAAAAAGCTAACACGTAAATGGAGGGGACACTTCTACCATGCAAGCTACAGTACACATGCGAGAGGGGTGGGCATCTGGCTAGCGCCAAGGGGGCACTTCCACCATGTGAGCTACAGTACACAAGCGAGAGGGGTGGGCATCTGGCTAGCGCGAGGCACAAAGTTTATAACAACCACAACACTAATAGACAAGGAGGGTTGTTACCTCATTCTACAAGGTCAGTTAAACGGCAGGGAGGTCACCCGGTTAGACGTATATTCTCCAAACACGTATGACGATGCCTTCTTCCCACGTCTTAGAATGGTATTAAAACTCTACATGGGTAGCCCACTGATGTGGATGGGAGTTCATCTTACCTGCGCACACTCAATGGGATGAGCAATTGTGCCCATCCACAACCTACATACTACCAGAAAATGACTGCCTCACTGTGCCAACTGATGTTGGATCTGAAGCTCCTAGATATCTGGTGGGAAAAAAAACAATGTGCAGAAATATACGCACTATGCACGCCTCACCCACACATATTCTAGACTAGACCATATATTAATGGAAAGAACTCAGGTGCAATACGCATCGACTATCACCCACAAGGGTAGGACATTATCCGACCACTCATCAGCACAAATGGCCTACATCGTCATCAAATTCAGGGCGCATATCCCCTCTTGCTTCACCAAACCCTCGATGAGGCAAATCAAAGATTAGTTTACCATGAATGCAACTACAGTCAATACTAGAGGCGTAGAATAGGACGCACTAAAGGTAATAATGAGGGGTACTGCAAGTACACAAGTAGTCTCAATAACCAGGAATCTAGAAACGGAACTCCAGGACAGACATTGAGCTGACATGCCAGCAGATCATCTCTAGTGGTGACGCTCAAGCTAAAACCAGACTTAAGGTTATCGATACAGAAATAACAGAAACAACTGTACAAAAAAACTATTTCAAAACCGCTCTTTCCATCAGGTACTGCACCGAGTGAAAGATAGAGCGGGACATCTGCTGTCCTGGCTGCTAAAAAAAGAACAGTCACAAGCTTGTATTGCAGCCATTAGCGACACAGATGACACCACTGTAAGCACACAGGATGGATTTAATAAGGTATTTCGCACATACTACAAGACACTCTATGAAGACACAAGGTCCACCCCGGACCAGCACCTTACTCAATACTGACAGTACAAGGACTGTGCGAATTGACACAGGATCAGCGTAACAAGCTAGAGGTGCCACTAATGGTAAACAAAATTAAAGAAGCCATAAAGGACTTAAACTTGATCAAAACCCCGGGACCAGATGGACTCCCAACAGAATGGTACTGCACATGTAGTGGTCAGCTAGCTGAGAAACTGCTGCAATACAAATCAAGAAACATTACAGTTGGGGACCCTCCTGCGCTCGGCCAGGGAGGCAGTAATCATAGTCATTCCGAATTAAGGAAAAGACCCCCTAGATTGCAGGGCATACCGCCTGCTGTAATTATTGAAAATAGACAACAAGATAATGGGTAAAGCCCTAGCAAATAGACTAACACAAATTATTGTACCCTTGTACACACAGATCAGTGCAGCTTCATACCGGGCAGGTGAACGGTACTTAACATTAAGAGACTAGGCAAATCATAAGGGAAATGTATCTAGAAGATGGACATATGGCATTAGTGTCACTAGACACAGAAAATGTTTTTGACACAGTCTTGTGGCACTATTTATTTGCAACACTAGAAGCCATGATCTTTGGCCAGACATATTTAGCATTGACTAAACTACTATATGGCAACCCATTCACTAAAGTAAGGACAAACAGGATAATCTCAGAGGAATGGACCCTGAAATGTGGGAAGCCACAAGGATGCCCATTGGCTTCACTGCTCTATGCACTAGCAGCCAATAGTGAGAACATGAGAGAACTTAGGTCCTCACTATCTAATTGGGCTATTGCTGTGGAAGTCAGGGAACACCTAGTATCGCTATACGCGTACGACATCCTCCTCTATCTGAAGAGACTGGAGTAAGTGCTCCCACATCTCTTCAACATCATCAACAGTTTTGGGCAGCAGTCTGGCCTTCAAATAAACAAGAAATCATTGGTGTACTCTATCGTGGGCCTATTGGGTGTGTCAGAAGCACTACTACCCAATCTGGAGATACCATGGGAAACAGAGGCCTTTCGATATCTGGGAGCCATGGTTACCTCCTGGGAACAGGACTGGAATACCCTGAACACTAGTAGACTAATACGGAGTGTTGAGGGGTTTTTAGATTTCTGGACCTCCCTGACCTTATCAAATTGCGGGAGAGTAGTGATAACCAAGACAATAGTACTACCCAGATGTTGGTATCTCTTCCAGTGCATCCTGTTCAAGATACCCCCAAGCTATATCAATCAATCAGGATTTGTAAAGCAGGTCCTGAAGTGTCATTCTAACAGCCAGATATTGAGGGCCCTTCGGATTTCCAGACATGAGGTGGTGGTCCAGAGTTGCAAGGGAAGGCTGCACAGAAAACAGGGGAAAAGCAAGGAGAATGAAGTGAGAACGAGAGAAAAGCATGGAGAAGGCACAAAGACAGGGGAAAAAGCAAGGAGAAAGCAGTGAAAACGAGGGAAAAGCATGGAGAAGGCACACAAAAAGGGGGAAAAAAGCAAGGAGAAAGCAGTGGAAACAAGGGAAAAGCTGGGAGAAGGCTCACAAAAAACGGGGGAAAAAGCAGGAGAAAGCAGTGATTATGAGGGAAAAGCAAGGAGAAGGCACACAATAAACAGGGGAAAAAGCAAGTAGAAGGCAGTGAAAATGAGGGAAAAGCCAGGAGAAGGCACACAAAAAATGGGGAAAAAGCAATGAGAAAACGAGGGACAAGCAGTGAAAAAGGGCAAAAAAGCAAGGAGAAAGTACTCATAAAATGGGGAAAAAGCAAAGAGAAGACAGGAGCAAGAGCGATGCAGCAGCACGAGGGAAAGCAGGGCCTGGGACACCAACTATGCTCTTTAGTGAACACACTAGTATGGGGAAAGAAGAGAAGCAGAGTATAGATGGACACACTTACCTGCACATATGAAGAGGGAGGTCTGAAAGTCCCTAACGTGGAAGCTTATTACCTACCAGTGCAACTACAATTTGTAGCTGAATGGTTTGGCACAGACCCTAATGTAGGCGGTACCCTACAGGGACACACAGAAGGCGAGAACTTACCCACAAAACCTTTCGAGGCATTACAAGCCCAGACTGGTAGTCCACATATAGTACGGAGATCACTGACATAATATCGGAATCAACAATATCATGTAACAGAAATATTGTGTCAAAAATATAATTTACAAAAATACTGATTTCCTGTCAAGTCAAGTCAAGTCAAAATTACTTTATTCGATTAATACAAGTTAATCATAAAAGTTCATATGTACATCACAGATATGTACAATAAAGCACCAAATAAAACCAGTTAAAAAACATTTTAAAACAATTCATCTCAACAAGTGTGCAATTTCCTAGTCCTCTGCTTCCACAGTACCTTTTTAAAACTTTAATAAAAATTGCATTTATATAAAAAAAAGATTTTCAGTCCATCTCTTAATGATGACTTGTTGTAAGTGGTAACTTTACATAAAATGTAATTTGGCATGTCCCTTCCAATTTTAAGGCTTTTGGTGTTTGAACTGCAGTTGCCATTTTACGGAGCTGGTTTTGGTGATGAAACTACAATTTTAGGCTTACGTCTTTATGTTTAATAAGGACCTTATTACAAGTCTGGCGGTCCATGGACTGGCAGACTCCCGGGGATGCTGCGGTGGCTTTCCAGCCACCGCTGCACCGGTGGTCAGACCCCCATATTATAAGTTTGGCAGTCGGACAGCCATTTGACTGCTGCAACTGGTGGTGGCGCGGCCATCAGGAGCTCAGAATATTCTAGCGGTTCTGCTGCAGCACCGCCATGCATATTTTGAGTTTCCCAACCTCCAGACCTACATGGCAGTCAGCACCGCCATGTAAAAGCTGGCGGTGGGGAAACAAAGGGGGCCCTACAGGGCCCCCCTTTCACCAGGCAGGTAAGTGCATGCAGGGGGGCACATGTTGTGCCCCTCTGTGTGCAGCACCCCCCCCAGTTCCAGCACGGCATGGACTTTAAAGTCCATGTCGTGCAGGTGGCGGTCCTATGGCGGGGCAGTGTTAAAGGCTAATTGAACATTTTTACTGCACAGCCTCGGGACCACCACGCTGCCTGCCCACCAGGCAACTATTTGTATCATAATCTGGCGGGCAGGCAACATTCGGGTTTGGTGGTGCGGGAGCGGGACGGTGGTGACCCGCCCACTCCCGCACTGCCAAACTCATAATGAGGCCCTAACTCACATGCAACGCAGGAGGTATAACGAGTCTGCGATTTTGTTGTAATCAGCAAAACTGGGCTGACTAGTGGTGGCCTTGCGAGTCAATTGAATATAAGTACGGATATTTTAATATATAAAAAACATGAAATCATGAGAAACGCGACAAAACATGAAATTATAACGCACTGGACAACATCTCCATCAGTACCATTTTAATATTATTCTGTGAACTCCTCAGAAGTGTGAGCACCTCACAGTTATGTGTACGATAAATACAATGTATTCTTCCATTGACTTCTGTGGGGAGTGCTACACAGTGGCGGCTCGCCGAGGGAGTGCTGCGGGGCGGTGGGGTGGGGCGGGGGAGGGCCAGGGTGGGGGGGTAGTGGAGTCCGACATACGATGGACAGGAGTAAGGTAAGTAATTAAATAAATAAAACAATTTACCTTGCGCGTGCTGCATCACCAACTCGACGATGCAGCACGCGCAAGGTAAATTGTTTTATTTATTTAATTACTTACCTTACTCCTGTCCGTCATATGTCGGACTCCACTACCCCCCCACCCTGCCTCTGCCCCGCCCCGCCGCACCGCCCCGCAGCACTCCCTCGGCGAGCCGGCACTGGTGCTACAGGCTGTTTTCAAACAAGCTAGAAGGAGGTACATTAAGAAAACCTAGAGTTAGCAGACGATGTATGCACGTGCGATCCGATCCAGAGCAGTCTTCACATTTGAGTCACACCGTCAGCATTTGTCACAAATGAGCATCGACCAGTCTTGCTTTTCTTCACTTTATTTTTTATATCAAGCCTTAGTACGTTTGAATTGTTCTACTTTCTCTGGACACTCCTGATTTGGTGATCTGTAGTTTTCTTCTTCATAATAAATGGAAGCTCTGTAAAAAGCCATGAGGTATCTTTTCATATCTCATTGTGAGAGGGACCCCGGGCAAAGAGCTGACAAAATGCAATGAATGTTAGCAGAGAGATCATCTCTCGGGGACAAAATGTAAAAGGCACTGCAGATTCAATCCGAGAAGAGGCCTCGCTTCTTTTTATTATGTGTAGTATTTTGAAGATGTGGCTCTATACAACGTAAACCGAGCAGCCACTGAAGTTACACGGAGAGCATGAAACAAAGGACAGTTATTCGTAACCTAGTCAAGCGCTACCACCAAAGACTTGTTGTCTTTCATCTTAGTGTTTATTTAAAGTGCGTACAGTAATCTGAAATATTAACAAACTAGATCTATTTGATTTGCCTGACAACAGGATCAAATCAAATATTGACATATTAAATGAGAGTTTGTACACAAACGATATAACTAAACATATATTGGTTTATTTAGAATTTCATCACTGGATCATTAACAGCAATGATGAACCGCAGCCTTGTAAAATGAGGTTTTTTTTAAATTTTCGATCTCCATGTACATTCACTACTTTTCTCTATTTGCCCTGCTACATTTGTTGGTGAGAGGCAAAGAGGCGACTTATTTCGTTTCAAAGAAAACTCTAACATTGTGGATCAAAGGTAAGTAGGCCATACACAGACACAGGTGCATTCTTTGGAAAAAGTGTATATTTGTGAATGAGGTTTTTGAGAAAAAATCTATTGGCCGTTATTAAGAATCATTTCCTGAATTTCACCAACACTGAGACGCATTTGGTTTCTCCTCT
Organism: Calotriton arnoldi; assembly: GCA_963921515.1. Taxonomy (NCBI): domain Eukaryota; kingdom Metazoa; phylum Chordata; class Amphibia; order Caudata; family Salamandridae; genus Calotriton; species Calotriton arnoldi. The sequence goes on from CAWUFW010001409.1 coordinate 180,022, forward strand.
CCCAGTCAAAAAGTTCTACTGCTGATTTTGCCAAATTAATACTGAAATGTCAAAGGTGAACATTATTTGGGTTGTAGAAGATGCTCCAGGTAATTTGTAAGTGGGTGTCTTGACATCATCTGCACGAATGAGGCCACTTGTGCATCATTTTAAGGCCTGACCTGAGACAGCTTTAGCTCTGCCAGGCCTTTGTAATAAAGATATGAATAACAAAAAACAAAATACTACATGAGGGCTTTGGATTTTGTTAAAGTGTCATTCATAGTTTGGGTCAGCAACAGGAGAGCACACATATGCCCTCATTATGAGTGGCCCGGAACAGTATCCCGAGTAGCCATCATACAGCACCAGTCCCTTCCTACTTTCCCTGCGCTTGTAGGCCCAAGGTGTCCAGGTCCACAAATTCTGGACCCGACAATTTCAGACCTAGACCCCTACCTAACTGCAGTGCTGCAGTGCCAACAGGCAGCTGCGCCACCTAGCACTTGCCTGCTCTCCTCCTGTGCAGCGAGGGAGCTTCAAATACTCTTCCCATCTCTGTCCTCAATAGTTCTGTCCTCCCAGACTACCTGCCACCTGCCCATAGGCCTCAATAAACTCCCCCACTTACTGCCTGCTCCACGAAAGAGGTACATTGATGCTGATGTGGGTTCAGTATTCTCCCTAAAGGGGGAAAATACTGATTTAGACCTGCCATTTTATCTCCAGATCCATTTATAATTTTCCATTAGGAGGGAAATACCTAGTTGAGTCTCTGTGTCTGTGGCCTTTCCCTTTTGCTTCTGTTGACCCCCTGATCATTTGTACTCTTGTCTCTAGTCTCTTCAACCATTATCCTCTCTGTTACCCCTCAACCTCTAAATATACTGAACTATGACTCATGTCCCTTCCATCAGTGCTTGTCTTGCCTTCCTTCTCTTCACTCTCTTGCTCCTTCTCTTCTCTCTCCCTGTACTGTGTATGCTCCTCTTTGTCAACCCCGCTTGACTCCTCTATGTCTGTCACCCTATTTCTCTGTACACTCTTCTCACTTTTTTGTTTACTCTCCTCTTCCCCTGACTCTTTTCACTTTTCTCTCTCCTTTTCGCCTCTCTTGTCTGTCTGCTCTGCTCATACCTTGGCCTTTCTCTCATGTCCACTCTCCAGTTCCCTGCCCCTCTGCCTAACCAATCTTTCATCATCTTTCATTACATAGGCAAGTCTAAAGTGAGCGAAGTCCTTGTAAGCGCTACAAGTCAATCAATCAATCTATCAAAATCTTTATTCGGCTGCCGTGCAACCATAAAAGTACAAATTGTCAATAATACATAAAACATCCAGACTATAGCCACAAAAGTTTCTTGTACATCATCTGTCATAAATTTCAAATACAATTTAAAAAGAATAAAACATATAAAAATGGCCTTCACAAAGTGCTTTGCGCTGCTAAAACAGTGCTACTGTACATTATTCCGAGCTTACAAAGATACAAATAAACAGCAGCAATTTAATCAAAGTGCATTGAATTTGTTGAGCGTTCAGTAGGCCGTAGAAACAGACACCTAAAAACACGTTTCATCTTTATAAAGCTGTTTTTAACAAGAAGTGATTGGCTGCAATGTGTCAAATGTCTAGTTTTAATAAAAGGAATTAAGAACATTTTTGCATATTTTTGTTAAAATCCATAGAAGAAAATACACTGTAGCATGGACTATTTGGAAGTGTTATTACAAGGACATACACCTGATTCTAAGTTGTTCTGAAAGCCTAGTGGGAAACATAATAAGTATTTTATTGTATCTGCCCCAAAACGAAATATTAAAGAGCATTCTCAACTTCATCTCCCGCTGCATAAGTAGTTGCTTAGGGTCTTTTCAGGGTTCACTAGCAAATAAGTTGAAATAGATGATTTTTGTATTTCTGTGCTTAACCTTTTTTCCTGGGCATAACTTAACAAGCATTTGCAATGCAATAGGTCTCGCATTTACGTGAGTTTTAGCTATTGGCATTGTAAATGACTAACTTGTATTTGTTTTGGTTTTTAAAACTATAAATAAAAGGCATTGTCATTACAATGCCAATAGCTTAAACTCGCATAAATGCGAGACCTATTGCATTGCAAATGCTTGTTTTTTTGCAGTCAGGGTTTGCAGAATGTCCCGTACATTTACCCATTGACAGAGGACCTGTGCCTGGACTTCAGATTCTTACATCGGTCTCCATAATCTAGACGGTTCCATCCAGCACGGGATGAATAAGAAAAGAACAGGTCCATCAACGTGGCCAGGCACCGGACATTTCCACGAGACTGACCGACCACCACCACACTCTTTTAAGGTCGGGAAAATAAAATCTTAAGGGAGGATGGAATCCTTCAAAACAGATGCCCAGAAGCAGAAATTCACTGAGCGTTCATAACGGGTTATAAGCCCCAAAGCGAAGAAGTTAGAAAATTACCATCCAGGAAACCCTTCCTTTTTATACAGGAATCCCGCGGGTTGTGAGAAATTGTTGAAGGTGCATGGTCCCTCTGTACGAAAACTATGCACTGTTGTAGGATGATGCATTTTAGGGCAGTGCGTATGGATCAGTATTGCGTGGCTTCAATCGAGCCTGGTGTGTTATCTTGCCCCTCCTCAACAATGTAACGAGGGGCAAGAAAACACACCAGGCTGGATGGGAAAGGGTTTATTGCAACAAGTACAAGAGAACACAAAAAGCGCAAGAGGAAAGCTGCCACCCAGGTAACTGGCAGTTCTACCACTAAAAACCAACTCAAGGACTACCGTATTCTGTCCCATAACTGAATTGCATTTGCAAATGCTCCATGCCACTTGATCCTAGCAGTTCTGCAAGAACAACAAATAAACTGGAATACCAGAAACTAAAGATTTACAGTAGTTTCCAATGTAGATAAGTCACTGTACCTCTGCAACAATTTTGGATCAATACACAGCACACAGGAAAAGAAGCTCTAGTCATGGGGAAATGTCCAGCGTATATGCCTTGCAATTCACAAGCTCATAAGAAATCAAATTTATTTTAAGAAAGACCGATTGCTTTGACTAGGAAAATAGATTTCTTAACTGCTTGTCCGGTTTTCCCGCTCGGCCCAGACATGTGCACAGAAAAAGCTTCACGATCTTCACTAGGGACCCGCAGCTTGTTCCAGAGATCGGTCACCCTAGAGCGGAGTCCCGTACAGACAGCTTCATTTCGGGTTCTTTACACAATTTTAGGTCAGCGAAGTTATTTACCGAAGCAAATTCTTACCCAAATTCGCCCCTGGGGCGGCGGTACAGTTGTTATCACACTCAATTGTAAGGCGCAAGCGCACTGTGCTGCAGGCGAGGGAGGCACAGGTAACGGTGAAAGGGGACGAGAGAGAGGCGGAACACAGAGCGGAGCAAATGTATATGGAGGCAGATTAGAAGAAATGGGAGGGTCAGACACGATGAGGCAAGTAGCGAAGAGTCGATGCGGAAAGAAAAAGTGGCCACAATGAGAAAGTAAGAGGCACTGACAGAGTGAGGCGAAAACTGCAAGAAAGTGAGCAGGTTGGTCTAGAGTAGTGAGATGAGGGAAAAGGCAAGAGAAAAACAAGCGCGCGCGCCTCGCAAAAGTGGCCACAATGAGAAAGTAAGAGGCACTGACAGAGTGAGGCGAAAACTGCAAGAAAGTGAGCAGGTTGGTCTAGAGTAGTGAGATGAGGGAACAGGCAAGAGAAAAACAAGAGAGCGCGCCTCGCGCTAAAAGTAAAAAAACACAAGTGGTGGCAAAAGTGAAAGCGTTTCCCTTGCGGGAGCGAGCAGCACCAGGAGCGATAATTGCTAACACATGGCACCAAAGCTCGCTCCCGCAAGGGAATCGCCAAACAAGCACGCGTTGCCATTGAAAGCAATGCAACGCGTGCACGTTTTTGCCTGCAAAGCTGTGTCGATTACAAAAGGTCTTTTTCCTACGCAGCGCATGCGCGCTGCATAGGCGAGACCTAAAAATGAAGTTTGGACATGCTTCCTGTCCATTGTAACACGTTTCAAAGTTAGTGAATACCTGAGGTGAACCAATAGAATCAAAAGATTTTTTTTACAAACTCTAGCCAGGGGATGTCAAGGCCTCTGTCGCACGCTAGGCAATCTTTTATTATTTCTCTTGTTAGTGATACTTCTTCATTTTTCCAAATCAAAAGCCATAGCAACGGGGGCAAATTTCAATATGATCACCTAAGTCAGTTAGTCCCAACTCATTCTGGAAGATGAAATGCGAGGTGCAGATAGGAACATGTAAAAGCTTCCGACAGAAGCGATTTTTCTCAAACTGGATAGCTGATGGATCCCTGATGCCCCAGACTCCGACCCCATATGTGGCAACTGGTGCACATAGTAAGGAATGGATTTTGTAACATGGGAGTAAAAGCTCTTCCCCATGGTAGAGATGGCAAACTTAAAAGTGAGCCAACTGCCCTTGATAGCTTGGTCTTTCGCTCGACTATGTTAGGCATCCATTGAACCAGTAGAGCTAAAAATCACCCATAAATATAAAAGGTGTTAATACTAAATAGGTGGTTTGTTCCTACTGAAATGCTCGCGAGTGGGATGCCCTTTGGTCACAAGCCATTACGAAAAACTTTGAAAAATTGGTCAACAGATCAAGGGTGCCCATAAATTTTGCAAATGAATGGACCAGTAATCACAGACCTCTGGGTGTGCGTGCCAATAAAACTGCATCATCTGCATATAACAAAACTGGCATGGGGTGCTGAGAACCATTGGAACATCTGGTGTGCATGATGTTAAAAGAGTACAGTTTGTTGATATACAGAATGAACAGCAGGGGGCAAGCACGCACCCCTGTCACACCCTGTGCTTAATATGGATCTCCTTTGAGAGTTCAACACTTTGGGCAAACCTCACTCTAGCTCTTGTGTTCACATGCACAGATGCCAAAATGTGTACAAGTGGCTCCTCCATCCCCATTTCCAATAGTAATTGCCATAGCCTTGCTTGACCGGTTTACACAGTCAAATGCCATGGTAAGATCCATGAATGCTAAATCCTTTGGGGTACGCTTCACCACGGTATATTTACCCAATATCAGTCTGACGTTCAGGCATTGCTCCTGTGTTCCTTTGTATTTGTGGAAAGCATATTGACATGGGTTCAAAATCTTATTTTCCTCCACCCATTCAATGATCCTATTATATGAAATCCTTCCAAAGATTTTAGCTGGAATATCAATGAGAGAGATTGGCTGGTAGCAGCTCGTTGAGGATCAGTCACCCTGTTTAAAGATTGGTACGATTGTGGATAATGCCCAAGAATCTGGTAAGGATACATATTTTAAGTTGTTGTAAATGTTAGTACAAGGGCACCCATAGGCTAGTGTTGCATTTTATCAGATCAATAGGTGTACTATACTGGCCAGGTGCCTTTCTCCCTGAGTTCTGCTGTATTGCGACTGACACTTCATATGAGGTCGCGGCCACAGTGGGATTTAAATCAACCATCATATTTACGCATACAGCTGAATTCCCGGCAAAATAAATTTGTGAGTAATGTGCCTTTCACTTCTCACTGCAAATATTGCAGCTACAAGTCATTCACCACGTTAAACTCATCAGATCATTTTAATAACATCAATCTATCACACTCATACCATCACACTTATTGGCAACACATTGTCACCTTCACGTTCAGTGTTATCTCACTCACAACATCGCACTTGCCACCATTGCACTGTGACTATCATACTCACTGCCATCATAATGACACTTTTATGAGTACCGTAGTACTTGCAGCATCACACTCATTGCTTTGCACTCAGCATTTCAGTCTCACCACATCTCGCTCACAACCTTTCCTGTAGCCCCTAATTATCCTGCCATCATTTTATTTATCTCTATTTTTTATTTAGTGCCTTGAGGTGCAAACCTCTTCAATAAAAGGCGTGGTGGTTAGGGTGTGTTCCTATTTATAGCAGGAACACCAAGAAGGTCGCCAAGACTTTAGTTTTATGGCAGCCTTTGAACTCTACCTGACAGTTCTTCCAGAAGTGGGCCATAACACATTGAATAGCTGTCCTAGCAAGATGGCTCACTGCGACAACTATCATATTAATAGCTGGAAGGATAGTTCAGTGACTTGAATGCTTGCCACTTAAGTGGTGCGCGAAAAGTTGCAAGTTTGGAGCATTTCAAGTGTTGTGTCAGATATTTGGCTTTTCTGCATGATCATCCCAGATTTTTGCCTTTTTTGACTGAACTCATTTTGTTGGCTATGGGACCAAGCTCACTTTACTACTGCTAACCGGCGGTAAAGTGCTTGTGTTCCCCCTTTTAAACATGGTAAAATTGGCATACACCAATCGCACATTCAATTTGCTTATAAGGTCTTGTATATGGTACCATAAACTCAAATAAAAATCAAAAGTGTTCCAGAGCCCGAAACGCTATGTAGAAGAACAAGTTCCCCAGGTGCCTTCCGGCCCTGTAATTAGTCTTTCTCACTCCTGCAAGGACGGTGCAACTAGAGCCTCCTCAGGGAGCGTCACTGGCTGTTGTTGGTGACCAGCACTTGTGGGACGGCCGGGGCAGTGTTTGGGCATCCATGGCCCTCCTCCACCTGTCCTTCCCACAGATGGGAGAGGTTGCTCCAGTTCTGATCCTCAGTCGGGGCTCGGGCCCCACACGCATAGCCATGTCAGCTACCACTTGCAATAATGGCTTGAACTGGGCAACAGTCCTTGTCGGCCCCACCTGGCATACAGGGACACCAACCTAACTCCGAACACAGGCTACAGCACGGTCGGCACAGCAGTAATCTTTAAGGCAGCCCCACCTGGTATACGAGGACAACGACTTTACTCCACACATGGGCTATGGCCCGATCGGCATGGCAGTAATCTTCACGGCAGTCTCACCTGGCATACAGCGCAGCCAACTTCACTCCACACATGGGCTATGGTCCAATCGGCATAGCTGTAATCTTCATCGTAGCCCCATCTTGCCTTCATGGATCACTGACCTCCTCATGGGTGTCAACCTGATCAGTGCAGCAGCCATTTCCTCACACCTTGCTACAGGGGTCCCCCACTAGACCCGCTCTCTCCAGCGCTCTCCTCTTCCTCACAGGCTATACTGGTCTTGGCAAGCAGGCAGGCACTGGTGCTCCATGCTCAAGGAACAGTTGATCTTGGATGTCCCTGGGTGATGTCCCCTCACCTAGCTGGGAGACTGGCAGGCCTTAGCCTCCAGCCCTGGTCACAGGCAGAAGTCTTGAAGAGCTTCTCCTCCTCTCACAACCCGAATGGTTGCTTGACAGTTGATACATTTGAGGGCCTAGAGCTCCCATTCTTTCAGTCCATTTCCAGACATCAAATATGATTTAGGGTCTGAGTCTTTGAAGTTTGTGTTGGGGGTCAGCCTCCTTTTGAGGTGCTCGATCCTCTGCCCTGCCTTTCCTCCAGAAAGCAGTCTGTCAGAGCAGGAGCGACTCCAAATCTGATAGCCCCACAACACAGGCCAAGTGAGGTGCTAGAGGTTTACACCTGGATGTCAGCCACAGGGATGTGTTCATCAAAAGGTTACCTCAGGCCCCCAACCATACTCTTTATGATTCTCTTCTGAGCCCCATCTACTTTCTGAGATATGCTCAGGGACCTTTCCAGAGACCTCTCCCTGAATTAAAGAGCACCCTTTGAAGTGTACTGAAGAGCCTATCAATCAATCAATCACAGAATTTGTAGAGCGCACTACTTACCCGCGAGGGTCTCAAGGCGCTGGGGAGAAAAAAGGGGGAGGGGGGGGTGCTGCTACTGGTCGAACAACCAGGTCTTGAGTAGCCTCCTGAAGGTCAGCAGGTCTTGGGTCTGTCGTAGGCTTAGTGGAAGGGTGTTCCAGGTCTTGGCGGCGAGGTGGGAGAAGGATCTGCCGCCGGTGGTAGTTCTTCGAATGCGAGGGACGGTGGCAAGGGAGAGGTCGGCGGAGCGGAGCTGGCGGTTGGGGACGTAGAAGAGGAGTCGTCTGTTGAGGTAGGCTGGGCCAGTCTTGTGGAGTGCCTTGTGTGCGTGGATGAGGAGTTTGAAGGAGATTCTCCTGTCGACGGGGAGCCAGTGCAGGTTCCTCAGGTGGGGGGTGATGTGGCTGTGGCGTGGTACATCGAGGATCAGGCGTGCGGAGGCGTTTTGTATGCGTTGCAGTCGCTTGATGAGCTTGGCCGGGGCTCCCGCGTAGAGGGCGTTCCCATAGTCAAGTCTGCTACTGACGAGGGCCTGGGTGACTGTTCTTCTTGTATCTGTCGGGATCCACCTGTAGATCTTGCGAAGCATGCGGAGGGTGTTGAAGCAGGAGGAGGAGACTGCGTTGACTTGCTTGGCCATGGAGAGCGTTGAGTCGAGGATGACTCCCAGGTTGCGTGCGTGGTCGGTGGGTGTCGGGGCTGCTCCCAGCGTCGTTGGCCACCAGGAGTCGTCCCAGGCTGAGGGGTTGGAGCCGAGGATGAGGACCTCTGTTTTGTCCGTGTTCAGTTTTAGTCGGCTGATCTTCATCCAATCGGCGACGGCCTTCATTCCTTCATGGAGGTTGGATTTGGCGGCGAGGGGGTCCTTGGTGAGGGAGAGGATCAGTTGAGTGTCGTCGGCGTAGGAGATTATGTTGAGGTCGTGCTGTCTGGCGATGCGTGCGAGCGGGGCCATGTAGATGTTGAACAGTGTTGGGCTGAGGGATGATCCCTGGGGTACGCCGCAGATGATCTCGGAGGCTTCGGATCGGAATGGTGGGAGGCGGACTCTCTGGGTTCTGCCGGCGAGGAAGGAGGTGGCCCATTCCAGGGCCTTGTCTCGGATCCCTGCGTCGTGGAGGCGTGCGCGTAGAGTGCGGTGGCAGACAGTGTCGAGAGGTCCAGCAGGATGAGGGCTGCGGTCTCACCGTTGTCCAGCAGGATCCTGATGTCGTCGGTGGCGGCGATGAGGGCAGTCTCAGTGCTGTGGTTGCTGCGGAACCCCGATTGGGATGGGTCCAGGATGCTGTTTTCTTCGAGGTATCGGGTTAGCTGTTTGTTGACGATCTTCTCGATGACCTTGGCTGGGAACGGAAGCAGGGAGATGGGCCGGAAGTTCTTGAGGTCTCTCGGGTCCGCCTTGGGTTTTTTGAGTAGGGCGTTGATCTCTGCGTGTTTCCAGTTCTCTGGGAAGGTCGCTGTCTCGAAGGAGAGATTGATGACGTTGCACAGGTGGGGTGCGATGGAGCTGCTGGCTTTGTTGAAGATGTGGTGCGGGAAAGGGTCTGACGGGGAGCCGGAGTGAATTGTGCTCATGGTCTTGATGGTGTCATCGATGTTCACGCTGGCCCAGGCTGGCAGGGGGTCGTGGTCGATGGTGTGCGGCGGGTCTGGTGCATCGATCTTAGTTGGGGCTGTCTGGGTGTTGAAGCTGTCGTGGATGTCGGCGATCTTGCGGTGGAAGAAGGTGGCGAGGGAATCACACAGGGCTTGCGACGGCGGGATGTCGTTGGTGTTGGAGCTGGGGTTGGAGAGTTCCTTCACGATGTTGAAGAGCTCCTTGCTGTTGTGTGCGTTGTTGTCGAGGCGGTCTTTGAAGGAGATTCTCTTGGCGGACTTGATGAGGTGGTGGTGGTTACGGATGGCGTCTTTGTGGGCTGCGTGGCTGTCCGGTGTCTTATCACTGTGCCATTTCTTCTCTAGTTTCCGGCAGGTACGCTTGGAAGCTAGGAGTTCCGAGGTGAACCAGCTGGCTCTTTTGGTGGTGTCACTGTAGGTGAGTTTTTTCAGCGGGGCGAGGGTGTTGGCACAGTCGTCCATCCATCGTCTGAGGTTGCAGGCAGCGCGTAGCTCTTCTTCCGCCAGTGTATCCCACCCATTTCAGCGGAATGCAGCAATCCACAAATCTCTGGGGGGGATTCCTCTGCCTCCTCATGCTCCCCAAGTCAGCTCTGGGTCTCCCATTATGGAACCCCGAATGTTCCATGTACTGTACTATTCACAAGCATAGTGCTACATTCTAGCTAGATGTAGGCCAAGGGTGAGTTAAACACACAGCAGCGTAACTTTACATGAGTGAGCATGTAGGCCTCACTCTAGTGACACAGGTAAAAAGGCTTGTTTACTTCTACTGATTACTACACGGTATGCTGCCACCACCAGTAGCCATTCACCACTATAAGGGCTGCACTTAGGGCGCCACTCCTGGTCTAACAAGACCGCAATCCGTGAGACAGGTCTATGTCATGGTGCACACGCTTGATCTGTGTTCACCCATCACAACAAAAATCAGCACAAGGTACAGGCATCCTTGCAGCTGTGGATTCAGGGAAGGGGTACACATCCATCACCATACAAGGGACTTTTCCATCCCAACTCTGGTAGGTGCAGCTCACACCTGAGCCTGTCTGCCCTTTGTTTCACTAGCCAGGCTGGAGCCAAACCCAGGGGAAAGAGAGGAACTGACTAGAACCAGTTTTAGAATGGCAAAGGGGTGTCCCCCACCCACAGGCTGGCACTGGGCATACAAGTGTCATTCCCAGAACCTGAAATCAGAACACTCTGGGATCTGTGAAAACTCAGAAGAAGGGCTGCCTTGCTGCCTGAAGGAAGACTGGGCCTGCTTGCCTTGAACCAAGAACCCCAGAATTGGCTCCAAGGGTCAACTGGCTGACCTCCTGTGTAAACTACAGGCATACAACAAGTTCAATTTCCCTTTCGTGCTTCCCAGCTGCTCTGGCCCAGCTGGACCTGACCTGGTCCCCTCTGCTGACCTCTGTAGGAGTGAGTTCTGACCACCAAGGTCCTGGATCCTTAGCTGGAGTCAGAGTGTACTTCTCCCTGTTATCTACATGTTTCACTGGTTCCAATGCACAGCTTAGCAGAGATGCACTGCTCCTAAGCGAAGGCTCTACTACATCTGACTCTGAGTGACCCAGAACCCCACAGAGCTGCAAAGTTCTTAAACGAAGGCTGCACTGGATCAGACGCTGAGCAATGCAGAACCTTCCAGAGCTGTGCCGTGCAGCTTCTGACTGGAACCTTCACTGGATCCGATGCAGGGCAATGCAGAGCCACCCAGCTCCTGAATGAAAACTTCACTGGGTCCAGTGTGTAGCAATGCAGGACAATGATGAGCCCCTCAGAGTTGTTTCACACAGTCCTTGCATCGAAGTCGGAAGGTAAAACATCCAGCGGGACAAATCTGGTCCTATATCCCGCCCATTCTTTATTGCGGTCTGCCTGACCTTGTGACTTTGTCACCTGCGGTGACCAGATACCCGCAGTGCTTGCTTCTCATCTTTTGGTGCTATTTTTAGGTTTAAATCTTTTTATTGAATATACCAAACAGCAGTTGGTGTCAAAGGCATATAGATAGATGCATTCTTATGGTAATACAGTAACCCCAACCCCCGCCCCATCCTACCCTTCCCCGACCATCCCCACCCCTCCCCAGGGAAACCATGTTAGGGAAAGAAAAGGGGTACTGAACCCCAGAAAAGCTTTGGATCATCAGCGTGGCTCTGAACCAGATTAGTGAGAGGTTCTGTAAGCAATAGAAGGCATAGATATTTGGGGCAGGTAGGCTCACGGAGCTCCGAGCTCAACAGTAAAAAGGAACGGGTGCTAAAGATCCGGAAAGGTGGGCCCCATATTCAGTAGTGAGAGGGAGATACGTTCCATGCCCAACACATACCATTTTCTGTGTAGCCACCCTTGGTAGGTGGGGGTCTGTTATGAACTCCCAACGGGATAGTATGTTCTGCAAGGCCATGCCTAGATCCCGATCTATCTGCCTGCTTTTGCATGATTTAAGTGGGAATGTGAGTGCATTGGGTAAGCCCAGAATGACGTACGCCGGGAAGCGAGGCAGTTGTGTATCGAAGTGGGTGTCAATGTCACCGAGGACCTGTGTCCAATAAGACGTAAGTTTGGGACAGTTCCACAACAAGTGAGTTAGTGTGCCTAGGGAACCACAGTCTCGCCAACAGTCAGGCTTACGGGCTTAGTTGCCTTTGTGTAGTCTGGGGGATGTGAGGTACCCATAAGTAGTGATTATGGTTGCCGTTTCAATACTAGAGACATTACGAGTGGTGTGTCGCACGCGATGGAAAATGTCACCCTATTCCATCTGAGTTAGTGTGCACCCCAGTTCTGATTCCCAGCGCTTCTGCCTGGGAGATTTGGACATCGGCTCCGGCGGGCGCAAAAGGTGGTAAAGCTCAGTAGTGTGGCAGGTGTTAGAAGTTTTTGAGAGCAGAAATTTTTAATAGGGGGTGAGGTGCCTTTGGGCGTTACGGCGAATTGAGGGGTGCAAAATCCAATGTTGCACTTGGTGGTAGTGGTAACGTTCAGATTACGGGAAGGCTAGATCCAAACAGAGGCTCTCGAAGGTCAAAGGGCCCTCCCCGTCAAAATGATGGCCAATCGATCTGCACCCCTCTCTGTCCCACAGATGAAAGGCCTTAGTGTCGAGACCCAGAGTGAAGTCAGGATTGTTTATGAGTGTCAAAGGCAACAGGAAAGAGGTGAGTCCACATCTCTCCGCGGTCGAATCCCGAGCTTTCAAGATGGATCTTGTAACAGAGGATCGGTATACATTTTTGGGGCGCTGGATCCTATGGAGGAAGGCAATGCTTCATAGAGATTGTCCAGCTATGCCTGGTCCATGAAAGGCCAGAGCTTGTCGAAGGCTGCGGTTAGGTCGACAAAGCAGCAAAGAGTGGGGGTTGGTGCGGCTGGGTGGCATGGTGACAGAGGGCAGATAGAGCGATTATGTTATCGGTTGTTGCGGCTCCTCCTCGGAAGCCTGTTTGAAAGAAAGGGAGAAACTCATTTTCTTCAGCCCAATTTTCCAGTTTTTCCAGAAGAATGCGTGCATATGCTTTAGCTTCCCGGTCTAACAGGGCTATTAGGCGGTAGTTGCTTGGATTTAAACGGTCTCCTTTTTTGTGAATCGGGCATAGTATTGAGCCCCTGCAAGCTTCATGGGTTTTTCTGAGGGTGTATCAGGTGTTGAATAGTGGGGTAAGTAGCGTTGCCCAGTCCTCTGGAGCAGTTTGAAATATCCCCGCAGGGAGGTCGTTTGGGCCCGGTGCCCCGCTCGATTTCATAGATTTTAGTAGTCTTACAATTTCCCTCGGTTAAATCGGTGTTTGATGTTCCTCTCCGTTCGATGAGACTGTAGCCGTGATGGCTGTGAGATTGTGCGCCAGGAATTGGGTTCTCACATGGTTCTCCCACACAGGTGCCGGGACTGCATTTGACCTCAAGGGACCGAGGGATTTTAGGGTGTTCACATACTGCCAGAATCGAGCTAGGGATCCTTCTTTGAGCATTAAGAAAATCTTTTTCCATTCCTCCTCTTGCTGAGCACGTTTCAGGGCCCAGATGTTTTTTTGTGGGCATTCCCTGCTTCCTTTACTGCCATTAGATTTCCGTGTGTTGAATTGAGTTTGAGCAGGCGGGATTTCGTCCTCAGGTTCTTCCGCGTGAGGTTAATGCTTCGTTCCGACAAAGGTTTGTTTATGTACCTTGGGAGTTGTTGAAATCGCTTTGAGAGACCTCTGTGGCCCTGGAGAAGTGCTCCCAGCTCTCTGGTCATCTGATCCCAATTTATTAGGAGAAGATTCCCTGGATGATCCTGTAGTCGGAGATTCATGTCGTTGAGCCATTTAGCCACCTGGGGCGAGTGGAAAGGTTGCTACTTAATTCGCTTTACCACGTCCATTAGTTTATCCTCTGTAGGGTGGCCTAGCTCCTGGCCTGTGTCTGCTGTATTTTTGCTGTGTGCGGGATTTCGTTTTTTCCTGGTCTAGATGTTTTGGGCACTTTGCCACTGCTGATCAGTGCCAAAGTGCAAGTGCTCCCTCTGTAAATTATGAATATGGATTGATGTTTCCATGATTGGCTTGTTTGACTTATTACTAAGTCCCTAGGGCAGTGCATTGTGTGTGCCCAGGGCCTGTAAGTCAAATGCTGCGAGTGGGCCTGCATCACTGATTGTGCCACCCACACAAGCAGCCTTTCAAAGGGGTCTCAGACCTGCCACTGCAGTGTCTGTGTGCAGTCTCTACTGCCATGTTGACCTGGCAAGTGCTCATAATCATAGGGGAATGAATCACTGCTGACAATGAACCAGAGTCTCACATATGTTGTATCGGAGACCCTCAGCCACACTTTCACAGTACGCAGTATATGTTTTTCTCCGCTTGTGTGCTCAGGTGGATAGTGTCATCATCAGGTCGTAATCACTTGAGGGTTCAGTTCTCCAAGTGATTAACCAACCTCCACCAGGAGGGAGACTGTCTGAGTGGTTCGCAGTGGTGATGGGTGACTAGTGATTAAGAATATCTCCTATCCTGTATAGAGAAGCTTTAATAGGTCACCAACTAAAGACCCCCATTTCTAACAGGTGTTATGTGCATTAGTGACTTTAGGGTTATAAATGCAGTCATAGGAGGCTCCACATACTCACTAAGAGGATGGAGATGTTTAGGTCTACACCTAGGTGTGAATCTTCACTTGGAAATGACGAATAGCAAAAAAGTGGAGAGTTACACCTAGACATAGAATGTATCTCTGCATGTGAATAAATCTACACAAGCAAACTTACATTTGCGAACTGGGCCCGAGTTCTTTAAAACCCCTTAGCACAACAGTGGTGTTACATTGGCAAATGATGCAATTAGGAAAATTCCCTAACGTTTATTCTTGAGATAAGGCACCCTGTCAGCTTCTACATCCAATTACCATTCAGCACTGCCCAAAATCACCCTGCCTCAGCCAATGTGGGACCCCAGGATACACATTTTCAGTTAAGACGGCCAAATACTTTCTGCTGACAAAGTGCAGAAAAGGTGGGCTTCAATTAGGATCAGGCTAGGCCTGCTGAATTTGCAGCAAAGGGTGCCTCTTATTTCTTTCTTGGTTGATCCTTCTTAATCATTTAAACTGCACCACTTGTCTTTTTTTTTTTTTTTTTTTCCTCATTCAAGAAAGAAAGTGAGTGGTCTTAAAGCAGTACCATGGCACCCTCCTGGACCCAGTAGAGGGGACACGCGGCCCTGTAGATCTCTTTCCACCTCAAGGGTTCCTAGAGTCGCCGACCACATGACTCTTGGGAATCGACACAGAAAATATCGAGCCCTTGGTTTACATAAAACCATCTTCCCATAAACTCACTTATTTCATAATCATTAGACTTCTTTTTATTCTAGGAAGTTGCAATACTCAAGTTGTTAACCCAGTCTTCCCATAACCCCCAAAATCTAGTTCTTTTCTTTGACATGCATCCCATGTCCAATTTATGGACTCTTTTAACAGACGTGACCCAATCTAAAAACTTTGGTGGATTGGGGGATACCCAGTTTAGACAGATTTCCCTTCTTGCCAGAAGAATTAAAACAAACAGAAGTGAAGCTTGGCCATTTGATAGCTTATTATTAATACTGTCTTCAGACAGAATTCCAAAGATAACTAAAACCAGGCTTACCTTGATTTCTTGGCCAATTACATCAGAGACTGTCTTACCCACTTGCCTCCAGAAGCCCTGGATCTGAGGACACTGCATAAACATGTGCACATCATCCGCGCTCCCCAGAGTACATTTCGCGCAGGACTTCTCTCCTCCTCCCAGCTTGGAAAGCCTCTTCGGGGTCCAGTAGGCTCTATGGAGTGTAAACAGATGATTTCTCCTCAATGGTGCAGCCTTAACAACCCTCCATAAAGTGCACAAAGATACTTGCCAATAGGATGTGACATCGCTGGAAGGCAGTTCTCTTCTCCAGGGCTCTTCCATAGGCAATGGCGGTGGATCTCCTTTAACCAAAAGCCAGTACCATTTAGATACTTCTTTGCGTTGATGGAGGGGAACTAAAAACTTATTCTCCAGCTCTTCGTTCGCGACTCCATCTTTACCCTGGTTTACAGCCCAACCAGACAGTTGATAACATTTAAATCTGGATCGCCTTTGGTCAGTTAGCGAGTTAAAATAATCCCATGGAAGAAGTTTATTGTCTCGCAGTAATTGGCCCCATTTCTGAATGTCGTTTTCCCATAGAGGGGCTGATAAGCTATCATTAAGGAAGTCAGGTGTACCTGGAGAGTTCCAAATTGGAGCGCTTAAGCAGTAGTATGGAATTCTAAAAAGCTTCCTCAACTGAAACCATAATTCACAGGCAGATCAAATACCTTCAGTTTGACTTTTTTAAAGTACTTGGGATGTCCAAATTTGAAGAGAAACCCATCGCCCCCCTGAGGGACACTGTTTGACATGGCTAAGAGATACGGAGTGTAGCAAGAAGAATCAAGTAAAAGAGACCTCGTATTCTTGAAATGGAAAGCCCAACTATAAAAACAAAGGTCAGAGCTGGCTATACCCCCATCTAATTTCTCACATCTTAATTTCTTCCACGCAATCCTGACCCCTTTGTCAGACCAAAGAAAACTATTTATGTCCGACTGTAGATTTTTCAAAGAGGCCGGGCTGAATAGTAAAGGGATTGTGTCAAAGATGAATGTCATTTTAGGCAGGACAGACATTTTAACGAGATTAGATTGGCCTAGAATTGACAATGGAAGGTTGCTCCATGATCTTAATAAGGATCTGATCTCTTTCCTTTTAACCTCCAAATTAACCTGGGCCAATTTATCAATGTCCTGAGTAATTTGAATGCCTAAGTATCTTATTTGCTGCTGAACTAAGGGCGAGCTGGATTGCAAATTCCATGACATGATTTCAGTTTTTTGTGGGTTAATTAAATAGCCAGATATCTTCCCAAAATCTATCAGAAGTTGCTCCAACTTTGGTAAGATTGCTGAGGATTCTCTCGTAAAAATCATCAAGTCATCAGCATATGGGGCCAGCTTTTTTACCCAACCCCTATATTCAAATGGTGCAAAAAGCTCACTGGCCCTGATGTTACATGCCAGTGGTTCTATGTAGAGATCAAAGAGGAGAGGGGAAAGGGGGCAACCCTGCCTAGTTCCTTGCTTTAAACTAACTAAGTTGGTTAAATTTCCGTTGACTAATATCCTTGCTGTAGGAGTTTTATAGATGTTCCTGATAGCCTTCGAAAATTTTTCTCCTAAACCAAATGATTGAACTATATGGTGTAAGCAAGGCCAAGTCACCCGGTCAAAAGCCTTGGCCGCG
Source organism: Calotriton arnoldi (assembly GCA_963921515.1). Lineage (NCBI taxonomy): Eukaryota > Metazoa > Chordata > Amphibia > Caudata > Salamandridae > Calotriton > Calotriton arnoldi. The sequence continues at coordinate 197,152 of CAWUFW010001409.1, forward strand.
TCAAATGCAAAAATAGTGAGCGGCAAATTGTTAGCTGAGGCGATATCGATTGCTCCAATCAACTCATGAGTTAAATCATGAAGTTGACGTCCTCTAATGAACCCCTTCTGATCAGGATGAACTAGGTGCCCCATCATGTTGTTCAATCTCCCTGCTAAGATTTGTGCAAAGATTTTGTAATCACAATTTAGCAGGGAGATGGGCCTATAGGACTCACATTTTTTTTAATCTTTATTGGGCTTTAAGATCAGAGTAACCGCTGCCTCATTCCAAGAACTAGGAATTGGAGTGTTATTAGAGAAAATACTGTCAAATAATTTCTCCATAACGGGTGCAAGTATCTCATTAAGAGCAATGTAGAACTCGTTAGGAATAGCATCTAAACCTGCGGCACTACCTCTATTTAGATGTTTTATTGTGGTTTTTATTTCTACTAAAGTAAACTTTCCATTTAACTGTTGGGCCTGGTCACCAGATAGAGGCTGAAGGGAAACTTTGTCCAAATAAGTTTTTATTTGGGAATCTGGAGCCACTATGTCTTCAGTATACAGTTCTTGAAAGAATAATTCAAATGCTTTTTCCATATTAGCCCTATCTGAGATTAACTCCCCTGTTTCTGTGTTGAGAATCTCCTTGATTAAATTTCTGGATTGACTGACACGAGATTTCTAGGCCAGGAGTTTCCCACACCCTTCTCCATATTCGTAGTTAGCAAGTTTACTAACTTCCCATCTTTTTCTAGTAATACTGTCAAGATAGTCCAACATCTCTTGCCGCTTAGCTAGCACCTCGGAGTTTTCCTCCCTCTGCTCTGCATTATTTTGGTTGGCTACTTGATTAAGTGAAGCTCTAAGAATATCGGCTTCCAATAACTTAAGTCTTTCTTTAGATTCCTTGTTGATTTTAGCTGAGATACTAATGACTCTGCCTCTAATAAATGCCTTATAGGCATCCCATATTACCTCAATTGGAGCTGACAGATCATTTACTTAAAAAAAAACCAATGTGTCATTCTTTAGTTGTTCAAGTACTGAAACATCTTTAAGAAGGGCTTTATCAAATGTCCATCTTCTTGTTTCCGCTTGACTGGAAAATTTTAAGACTACCAAGACCGCTGAGTGGTCTGATAAGTGTTCTGAGATATGAGATACCGAACTAACACTATTTGTCAGCCTAGAATCTATCAGAAAGTAATCAATTCTAGAGCGATGATTGTGTTTTTTATTATGAAAAGTAAAATTCTGAGGGCCAATTACTGTCCTATTTTTTATTCTCCAGATATCTACGAGATTCAGATCGTCCATAAGGACTTTAATCAGAGAGCCCATTTTCGTGGGTACTGTTTTCCCCCTTTGACCTGTCAAGAGAGGGATTCAGTAAAATATTAAAATCACCACCCATAGTAATCGGCAGATTAGATTCCAGTAGATGATTGTATATAGTTCTAAGAGCTGAATCATCGTCTGTGTTTGGGCCATAGTATCCCACCAGAACCGCCTAGTCGTTTCGTATTTTAATTTCTGCCATAATCCATCGCCCCTTATTATCTATCTTGGAAGAGCCCAAGATTACTTTGGCTGATTTCTTAACAATTATTGCCACACCTTTAGTACAGTAGGGTTGCGTGGTGTGAAGAGAACTATCAATCCATCTCTGCTTGGAGACAGCCGCCTCCCATTCATCGATTGTGAGGTGAGTTTCTTGTAGAATAATAATATCAAAATCAGCTTGACTTAAGTACTGGAAGATCCTCCTTCGTCTACTCGCTACCCTGAGGCCATTAATATTCCATGTACAAATTCTAGTTGGAGTGACTTCAGGCATTTGAGGCAATCCAAAGTGCCCTATCTCTTGTCCAAGAGAGCGCACCCTGATCCCAGGCTACTCCTTTCTTATTAACAACTTCTTTAACACTAATGTATATAAGAGGACTTTTTCTTTTTTTCCCCCTAATTTGCTCCCCACCCAGTGAAAAACCATAATAACTTTTTTCTCGTGTGTGCCCACCCCTCCCTCCCAAGGGAACCCTCCTTATCCCCATTGGGAATGATGTAAATTAACCCCTGTGAGCTCACTACCCACTCACCCGGCCAACCGATACTTATAAACAGACTTCCTTGCAAATTTATCCCTGAGCTTTAATTTGATCAATGAAGATTCCTACCTCCTTAGGGTCTCTAAAACTAGACATTTTGTTTTTCCACATCACCCTAAGTAGGGCCGGGAACCTCAACTGTACTGATGCGCCCATTGATCTTAAAATTGGCATGAATTTCCCCAATTCCCACTGTCTGTCCTGCGTAATTCTTGAAAGATCTGACCTTATCCGAAATGCCCAGTCCCCTTTCGTAAAACTGCCAGCTTTTAAGGCTTCCGATAGAACACGCTCTTTTAGAGCGTACGTTTTAAAGTTAACCAAAATTCGCCGGGGATTTTTTCTATTTGGATTTCTGGTGAAAGGGTCTCTGTGAATTCTCTGAATATCAGATTCCAGCTCCTTAACATCCATGGTGGGGATAAACTCTTTTAACAATTTTATAATGTAGGTTTTAATGTCCTCCCCCTCTGAACCTTCCGGAATATTCAGAATTTTGATGTTGTTTCGTCTGGCATTATTTTCTAGAGTCTCAAGTTTATCTAATATATCCTTTTCTCCATCTTTTAATGCCTGAATCTCTGTGCGATTGAGCTCAACTTGTTTATTCAAGGCTTCTATTGAGGCTTCCATTACGCATACTCTTTCAGTGATTGCTGACATTTTGGCTTCTAAGGATTCACATGACTCTTGTATTTTGGCCTGATTTGTCTCTGAGATCGCAAACTTACTCCGGATTTCCACGGATAAGGCATCTAGCATTTGTACCATTTTTAGCTGATCAGGGGTGGATAAAACTGATGGTATTTCTAGTGGGGCTGAAGTGGAATTAGAGATGTCAGAGCCAGGTACAGAATCCAAGCCATTTTCACCTAATACCTCAAACCTATTAGTAGTTGTGATATTAGCGAATGCCACCTCAATGGATCCAGGATTATTCTTGGTAGAGTCCATTTCCGCCTCTGATAGCTTTGATATCTTAGTTGGAGAGATCTTACCCTTACCCTTCCCTTTGCCCTTACCTACAGGTAACTGAGAATCGTCCAATGACAAGGCAGCAATTTGTTGTGTTTTTTCTTGTACTTTAAAATAGGATCTTAAGGACGGCGTTATCTTAAGTAATGGTGTATCTTTCAACTGTCGTGTGGAAGTGACAGAAGAAAATTGAGAGATGAAAGGCTGGTTTCCCTTTGCCTTCTTGCTTGGTTTCTTAATGGGAGGTTTCCCCAAAGTAGGGACTAAAGAGGTAAAGATAGAGGAAGCTTCCAAATGACCCAGCGGGTTGAATGTTTTATTACGCAAGGTATATCTAGTGGGGTGTTCTGTAATTATGGCCTTCTCTTCGGCTGCAGCTTGTGTGTGTGGGCTCTCAGTTGGCTCAGAGGATTCAAGAGGGGTAGAGTGGTCAGAAGCACCCCTTTTATCTAATTGGGTAGGTTCCAGGGCTAGTGTCTTTGGTTTTACTTTCCTTTTTCTCCTCGGAAGCTGGTTCGAGGGGGAGATAGCATTGCAATCCCCTTTATTTAAATTTTTAGCTCGTCTAGGGGTCATAAGCTGAGCCAAGCCAGGAAGCCCGCTAATCACAGTATGAAGAGGCTGGGGGTAACCAGTAGGGTAGAACAGTTCGTGAGCAATTCTGTGCACTTGTAGTACAGAGGGAAAATTTTCCAGTAAAAAACTCTTGCTGGTTTTATTGAGGCAACTCTCAACCTTACCCTTGCTAGCCTGGAAAATGGTGGTTATCGTTTTACATGCACTAACCCTACCTGGAGTCCCACGGAGCGAGATCCTTGAAGAGGCGCGCCTGTCGAGGCGGATCCCGATCGCCGCCTGAAGCAGCCGCCCTCCGCCATGGTGAGCCGCGGAGCTCCCGCTCGGACAAGCCAGATGAGCTGGATCCAGTCCCGCGCTCCAGGCCAGCTCACATGCCGACCAGCCCAGCCCAGCCACAGCAAGCACAGAAAGCCGCAGAAAGCTGCACAAACGCCGCCCCCACCTCCAAGCCAACCGACCACAGCCGGAGAACGCCCGGGGCAGCGGGGAACGCGGCCAAGGATAAACCGCCAAAAAGGGAACTGAGAGGAAAAATCACCAAAAGGGACAAAAAGGCAGCCCCTATCGGACCGCCACCATCCGTAAGTTAAATATCATGCCAATTATTAAATAAGCGCATTGAAGCTTAGCAGTGAAGCCCAGGGAACACTCAATCAGTGCCGGGAGGTAGAGAGGAGCTCGCAGCAAAAACTATCCCGCCGCCATGTTCCCCCTCACAAAAAAGGAACTGCACCACTTGTCACCTGCCCTGTGGATTGGAAAGCACCATGCAGGCAACAACAGAGAGAGAAAAACACCTCGGCAAATTGAGGGCCTAACAATCTGTGTCATAGCCTTGGAGCCCAAACAATAATTAATATGGAAACAAAACAAAGTGCAGGGGCCCAAATTGTTTATTAGAAGCCCACTGCTTACATTACCGAATGCCAGGTTTGCAGAATACCAAAGGGACCTAGGTTTAATTCCACCTATTTCCTATTTCTTCCACCACTCTACAGTTCCTTTCTGTTTTTCTTAGTCCCTGGCTCTTTCTCATACCTGCTGTCTCCTCTTATGACTCTTTATCCTATCTTTCTCTTTCTCCTTCCTCCTGTTTCCCTTTTCTTTCTTTCTATCTCTTTGTGTGGGTCAAAGTCTGATGAGGAAAAGTAAGTTCAAGTCCCCAAAAATGAGTGCTGTACCCACACCCTGTCCCAAGGCTCTGGAACAACGGCAGTGCCGTTGTCTGACTAGCTTTTTCTTCTGTGACTGGTGGAATTGGGCTCATCACCACACTCACTCCTTAATCTCATGCTCCCCCAATACCCTAGGTCTACAATGTCTGCATGCCCAGCCAACTGTTGAGTGCAATGCTGACCGTGGCACCATGTCTTTGTATAGACCTTGTGTGTGTACTCTTACCTAGGTGCCAATGTGTTTAGGACTGCCTTTAGACTGATTCAATTATTATCTATGATCATTATTAAATTATGTCTAGGAATGCAGAATTTGCCACACATTTCTCTAAAGATGACATGGGGAACATTAGACAAACCTGTGTCCAATTGCATTTATGTTTTATTCAGATTTCATCAACTTTGCTAGTGGGATGTTCTTTCAAAGCACTATTTAACCAACATTTAACTATGTTCCGGGCTCATTGTCTTGAAAAGACACTGTTTCCCGTAAATTATCACAAATAGTTGTAAATGTAAATTAAAATTAATACATGAAAAATGCTGCAGAATGTGTTGCCTTCTTTAAAATCCCACTATAGTGTGACATTTCAAAAAAATATATATTGTGGGATAGAACAACACTGCTGTCCAACCCAGAATCAATATCTGTTCTTTGGGGCAATTCCCCCAGTGCTTAATTTGTAAAAAAAAAGAAGTGCCAGGGCTCTCGTCAGGAGGCCACTGCAGCTTACCCCACACACTGCCCCCATGCTGCCAATGATAGTAAAAACACAGATACTAACCTTCACAATCCTACATGTGTGATAATTCTGACTATCCCATGCCCCCAAAGCTATAAGAATGGCTTGGGTGGCAGGTAATAGTCATTTTTAGTGTATGTTGAATGAATAATTAACTGTTGTTGTGGTCTTCTTTAAATTAGCCAGACTTTCACAAGCAGCGGTGTTGGCAATTTAGTTCCCGTGCCGAGCACTAGAAACCACCGGCTCAAATTAAGAACTGCATTCCACCCAAAATATCTACACCTGCTAGTGGTCTGGTTGTGGGCAGGGCACGAGTCGGGAGAACACGCGGGTACACGGAGTCCGCCCACTTTTTTCACAGAGTGGACGCCGTCCCCCCTGCTAAGAAGTTGGGCCCCACAGAAATATGTTGAACTTGTCCCAGTGTAATTTTGAAACACCGGGACACGTTCATAAGCTCCTGCATGTTGTCTGCTTTGGATTCCCAGCAGCAACATGCAGGCAGCGAGGGGGCTTTTTTCCCACCTCCAGCTGGGCAACAATAAAGACAGAAGTTAAGGGGCCATCAGGCCTTCTTTTGATGGAGTATGGGACTGGAGGCGTCCTGGAACCTCACAAATGCAAATGCACCAGCGAGAAAACAAAAGCCCACAGCTTGTTATCTCTTCACAGGTACTTAAGAGAAGCATGCTTTACTTTGTTGTATATAAGTGCATGCACCGTAAGAATGTCAGATGAGCTGGTCTGTCTCAGTATTTACACAAATAACAATTTAAATAGCACTATTTTATTTATTTTATAGCGCTACTCATCCCAATGCAGAGTGTTAGAGCACTTTACATAACATACACATTATCCATTCCAAATAAATCATGTAAGTGTGTAAATTAATGTACAAGATGTGTTACATGAGACTGTCAGGGTTACAAGGTGCAGGAATCAAATACACTTCATAGCTCACTGTGGTCTACTTGAAGGATTACAATTTATTAACTGCAAGTAACAAAAGGATCTCTGTGTTCATAGCAGTAATCCACTTACCTATCTACATAAAATAAAAATATGTGATCTGCATGTTACATGATATGCTTTGCGGGAGACAACTTTTTTTTTAAAACATATTTTATTGCATTTTCAGTTGGCATATGTTATAACATACACATATCAGAGCATCACTTCCAGAGAGGTCACTTCCTGTGATGCCACGTGGAATGTCACGAGTCGTGACGTCATGTGCTTTGATAGAACGAGTCATGATGTCACTTGCATACTGCCTGACTTGGTCAGTCCCCCCACTTCTTTTTTAGGACTTGTGCCCTGGTTGTGGGTACATTATTCCAGGCTCCTTTCATTGACTTCGTTTTCAGCTGCCAGCCATTACTTCTTACTTTTTTCTGTAGGGTGCTGGCCCACTCCCTAATACTGCTTGTTGGAAGTGGGGGTCCTAATCCCTCACCGCTACCACCAAATGTTGGAGGCAGGAGCCCCTGTCCCACCCCACTGTAACCAGGTGCGGGATCTACCCCTCGTTTAGAGCTAATAAAGGACACCGTCTGAGATAACCCTGTTCACCCCCTTAGTAGCTTGGCACGAGCAGCCAGGCTTATCTCCAAGCGATACCAAAGGGGATGAGGGACGGAGCGCTAGAGCAAATCAAACACTCACCCCCAGTCAACTGATCTGGGTTTAATCCATCATCATTCTTTAGCTCACTCCACCACCCCAGTTCAGACATGGCCATATGCAAATCAGTCTGACCCTGTGCCTCATGGGAACAGTCCAGCCCGAACTGCCAAGCCATGTCTTCCCTGGACCGGAAACAAGCATCCTGGGACCGGTTTCGGGTTCAAAACCCTCATCAGCCAGGCTATCTTGAATCCAGTGGCAAAGTGAGCAAGGGACCCACGTCTGGGCATACCCTGCCAACTTAGGGTGAACAAGCGATACCAAAGGGGATGATGGACGGAGCGCTAGAGCAAATCAAACACTCACCCCAGTCAACTGATCTGGGTTTAATCCATCATCTTTAGCTCACTCCACCACCCCAGTTCAGACATGGCCATATGCAAATCAGTCTGACCCTGTGCCTCATGGGAACAGTCCAGCCCGAACTGCCAAGCCATGTCTTCCCTGGACCGGAAACAAGCATCCTGGGACCGGTTTCGGGTTCAAAACCCTCAGCAGCCAGGCTATCTTGAATCCAGTGGCAAAGTGAGCAAGGGACCCACGTCTGGGCATACCCTGCCAACTTAGGGTGAACAAAGCGATACCAAAGGGGATGATGGACGGAGCACTAGAGCAAATCAAACACTCACCCTCAGTCAACTGATCTGGGTTTAATCCATCATCATTCTTTAGCTCACTCCACCACCCCAGTTCAGACATGGCCATATGCAAATCAGTCTGACCCTGTGCCTCATGGGAACAGTCCAGCCCGAACTGCCAAGCCATGTCTTCCCTGGACCGGAAACAAGCATCCTGGGACCGGTTTGGGTTAAAACCCTCATCAGCCAGGCTATCTTGAATCCAGTGGCAAAGTGAGCAAGGGACCCACGTCTGGGCATACCCTGCCAACTTAGGGTGAACAAGCTGATACCAAAGGGGATGATGGACGGAGCGCTAGAGCAAATCAAACACTCACCCCCAGTCAACTGATCTGGGTTTAATCCATCATCATTCTTTAGCTCACTCCACCACCCCAGTTCAGACATGGCCATATGCAAATCAGTCTGACCCTGTGCCTCATGGGAACAGTCCAGCCCGAACTGCCAAGCCATGTCTTCCCTGGACCGGAAACAAGCATCCTGGGACCGGTTTCGGGTTCAAAACCCTCATCAGCCAGGCTATCTTGAATCCAGTGGCAAAGTGAGCAAGGGACCCACGTCTGGGCATACCCTGCCAACTTAGGGTGAACAAAGCGATACCAAAGGGGATGATGGACGGAGCGCTAGAGCAAATCAAACACTCACCCCCAGTCAACTGATCTGGGTTTAATCCATCATCATTCTTTAGCTCACTCCACCACCCCAGTTCAGACATGGCCATATGCATGAGGCACAGGGTCAGACTGATTTGCATATGGCCATGTCTGAACTGGGGTGGTGGAGTGAGCTAAAGAATGATGTTGGATTAAACCCAGATCAGTTGACTGGGGGTGAGTGTTTGATTTGCTCTAACGCTCCGTCCATCATCCCCTTTGGTATCGCTTTGTTCGCCCTAAGTTGGCAGGGTATGCCCAGACGTGGGTCCCTTGCTCACTTTGCCACTGGATTCAAGATAGCCTGGCTGATGAGGGTTTTGAACTCGAAACCGGTCCCAGGATGCTTGTTTCCGGTCCAGGGAAGACATGGCTTGGCAGTTCGGGCTGGACTGTTCCCATGAGGCACAGGGTCAGACTGATTTGCATATGGCCATGTCTGAACTGGGGTGGTGGAGTGAGCTAAAGAATGATGATGGATTAAACCCAGATCAGTTGACTGGGGGTGAGTGTTTGATTTGCTCTAACGCTCCGTCCATCATCCCCTTTGGTATCGCTTTGTTCGCCCTAAGTTGGCAGGGTATGCCCAGACGTAGGTCCCTTGCTCACTTTGCCACTGGATTCAAGATAGCCTGGCTGATGAGGGTTTTGAACCCAAAACCGGTCCCAGGATGCTTGTTTCCGGTCCTGGGAAGACATAGCTTGGCAGTTCGGGCTGGACTGTTCCCATGAGGCACAGGGTCAGACTGATTTGCATATGGCCATGTCTGAACTGGGGTGGTGGATTAAACCCAGATCAGTTGACTGGGGGTGAGTGTTTGATTTACTCTAACGCTCCGTCCATCATCCCCTTTGGTATCGCTTTGTTCGCCCTAAGTTGGCAGGGTATGCCCAGACGTGGGTCCCTTGCTCACTTTGCCACTGGATTCAAGATAGCCTGGCTGATGAGGGTTTTGAACCCGAAACCGGTCCCAGGATGCTTGTTTCCGGTCCAGGGAAGACATGGCTTGGCAGTTCGGGCTGGACTGTTCCCATGAGGCACAGGGTCAGACTGATTTGCATATGGCCATGTCTGAACTGGGGTGGTGGAGTGAGCTAAAGAATGATGATGGATTAAACCCAGATCAGTTGACTGGGGGTGAGTGTTTGATTTGCTCTAACGCTCCGTCCATCATCCCCTTTGGTATCGCTTTGTTCGCCCTAAGTTGGCAGGGTATGCCCAGACGTGGGTCCCTTGCTCACTTTGCCACTGGATTCAAGATAGCCTGGCTGATGAGGGTTTTGAACCCGAAACCGGTCCCAGGATGCTTGTTTCCGGTCCAGGGAAGACATGGCTTGGCAGTTCGGGCTGGACTGTTCCCATGAGGCACAGGGTCAGACTGATTTGCATATGGCCATGTCTGAACTGGGGTGGTGGAGTGAGCTAAAGAATGATGATGGATTAAACCCAGATCAGTTGACTGGGGGTGAGTGTTTGATTTGCTCTAACGCTCCGTCCATCATCCCCTTTGGTATCGCTTTGTTCGCCCTAAGTTGGCAGGGTATGCCCAGACGTGGGTCCCTTGCTCACTTTGCCACTGGATTCAAGATAGCCTGGCTGATGAGGGTTTTGAACCCGAAACCGGTCCCAGGATGCTTGTTTCCGGTCCAGGGAAGACATGGCTTGGCAGTTCGGGCTGGACTGTTCCCATGAGGCACAGGGTCAGACTGATTTGCATATGGCCATGTCTGAACTGGGGTGGTGGAGTGAGCTAAAGAATGATGATGGATTAAACCCAGATCAGTTGACTGGGGGTGAGTGTTTGATTTGCTCTAACGCTCCGTCCATCATCCCCTTTGGTATCGCTTTGTTCGCCCTAAGTTGGCAGGGTATGCCCAGACGTGGGTCCCTTGCTCACTTTGCCACTGGATTCAAGATAGCCTGGCTGATGAGGGTTTTGAACCCGAAACCGGTCCCAGGATGCTTGTTTCCGGTCCAGGGAAGACATGGCTTGGCAGTTCGGGCTGGACTGTTCCCATGAGGCACAGGGTCAGACTGATTTGCATATGGCCATGTCTGAACTGGCGTGGTGGAGTGAGCTAAAGAATGATGATGGATTAAACCCAGATCAGTTGACTGGGGGTGAGTGTTTGATTTGCTCTAACGCTCCGTCCATCATCCCCTTTGGTATCGCTTTTTTCAGGCTTATCTCCAAGGCACGAGTGTACAGTATGTGCAACGACACTCACAGCAACCCAATGATGCTACCACAAATGGACTCGACAAGAGGTTTTATAAAACGAGTATAATCTTTATACAAGAAGATATACGATCTGACCACACGTTACAAAACCAACATATAATAATGGGTAGTATTTCCTCCGGTGGGTTGGTAGGTTCTAATCCCAACCACCGCTTCTAACCAACAGTTAAGCTGACTTCTAACCGTTTCCAAAAGGTTAGGCAGGTCGTATTGCTAGAATCACACACGTTGCAAAAGAAACGAAATACTGCAATGCGTAACGATATACTCCTGAGCTGTGCAATAGAGAAACAATGCAACACGTGGCGCCACAATCATGTACTTTGCAATAAAAGGAATAATGTAAATGCGTATCACCACCACCATGCCCTGTACAAGGAAGAAACAAAGCGATGCGTCACACTACCATCATATACTGTGCACTGAAGAAATAATACAATGCGCCATGTTCCAATCAGGTACAGTGTGATGACGAAATCAGGCAATGCGCCACACTTACAAACATGTACTCTGCAAGGGAAAGAAATAACGCAGTGCGGGGCGTACCCAGCCTGCCGTTCGTTAAGCACAAATTGAGTCAGGCGTCATACGACAGTTCGATAGTTCGTTAGCAGCAGTAATGCAAAGTGTAATACGACAGTCTAGGTGCTCCGTTCACAGTTGCCCCCGACCTGAATCAATGATGACACAAAAGTACTGCTTCTACTCCGGCCCCAGTACTGCCCCTCCCTGGGCCAGCACGGGCCTAGATCCGAGCCGAAGCAACAGGCTCACACAGCTGCCAGGAGCGAGAGGCCGAGAGAGTGTCCCTCCGAGCCCGCACCCGACCCCAGGTGGTGATCCACGTTACCTGGGGGGTGGCTCGACCCCACTCTCCTCTCCTCCTTCAGCTACTGGGCCTTGATCCAGAACTCCGTCAATGGGCACGGCGAGCTCGGGCCGGCGACTCCGCTCCTCCGGGACTGCCGGGCCGGGCCGCTGCTGTTGCACTCCGAGGGCCCGATTACCTGGCCCTCCTTTCAGTGGTCTCAGTGGCCACCGAGACCCGCCCTTAGCACTCGTAGACTTACTTCGATTTCAGTGCACCCGCTACCCCGGCACTCCTCACCAGCGCCTCCGGGTTGCACCACGACACGCACTCTGCGCGTCCGAGACTCGCTTCTTCTTTGGTGCACACGATGACCAGGCGATCGTCACCACTTCTCAGCTGCACCTTGACACGCACCCTGCGCGTCCGAGTCTCACCTCTTCTCTCGGCGCACACGACTAGGCACTTTCCACCAGCGCCTCAGCCTGCACCACGACACGCTCCTTGCGTGTCCGAGTCTCACTTCTTCTCTCGGTGCACACGATGACCAGGCGTTGCAACGCCTCGGCTTGCACCACAACACGCGCCCTGCGCGTCAGAGACTCACTTCTTTTTACGGTGCACACCACGACCAGGCGCTCCTCACCAACGCCTCGGCCTGCACCACGACACACTCTGTGCGCGTCAGAGTCTCACTTCTTCTCTCGGTGCACACGATGACCAGTCGCTCCAATGCCTCGGCTTGCACCACGACACGCGCCCTGCGCGTCAGAGACTCACTTCTTTTTCTGGTGCACACCATGACCAGGCGCGCCTCACCAACGCCTCGGCCTGCACCACAACACACTCCATGCGCGTCAGAGTCTCACCTCATCTCCCTGTGCACGCGATGACCAGACGATCGCCACCACTTCCTCAGCTGCACCTCAACACGCTCCCTGCGCGTCCGAGACTCGGTTTACTCCTTCGTGCCCAAGATCACAAGGCACAACTTCTGAGGGTCTCAAGCTACAAAAGCACGCGCACACCGCGTTGCTTGGGATTCCTCCGGAAACTTTTATGTTCCTGTGTTTCAAACAGGGAGCCAGCTCCCCTCGGGCACTTGGGGTTCAGGACACAGCACAAAGCACAGTCCTGTTCAAGAAGAGGGGGACACCACCCACTGCAATGTCCCTTCAGTCTCTTCCTTAGTAAAAGCTACAAACTGCAGACCAGCCCCAGATCACGAAGCAAGGATCAGTCCTACCAGCAGTCTATTCAGGAACTTCTTCTTTGGCAGAGGTTCTTCTTGACCACGAAAAAGGTCAGAGCCTCTGCAGACTCGACCTGTCCATTTCGCCATTGAAAATTACACCAAATTCTAGGGGATTCAGTTCTCTCAGTTATACCCCTTCATGTCTTTGAAGTTCGTTGTGCTCAGGGGTCCCTGACCCCTCCCTAAATCAGTTCTGGGTGTCTCCCTCCCAGTGTCACCTCTCTCTCTTTGATACTGGGGCTCTGGACACTGAATCACTCAGCAGGAGATGGGTCAATTGTTTTATGGCTGCAGCCCAGGCGCCCTTCACCTCCCGGGGTTCCTCCTCGCATACTCTCCAGATGCAGGTCAGCCAGGTGCCATCTCACCCCCTCCCATCTCGGATCCAGACAGGCAATTCACATTCAGCAGAGACACATAGAAGTGCTTAAAGCACAAACTTAGCCACTTTCTAAAAGAGTGGCTTCTGAACGCACAGTGACAAAACCACCTTCATAGAAAGATGTGTTATGACACTGTGTGTTCCTACATACCAAACTTCAACTCTCCATTTTAAACTTAAAGGAAACTAGGCTAATAAACACACTACCCAGCCTCCCCCATTCTGTCCTAATGGGCAGAATGGCCTTTCAACAGTGAAAACGAACTGGAGTGTTTTTTCACTGTCAGGACATAGCACACACCTCAGTATATGTCCTGCCTTTTACCTACACTGCACCCTGCCCAGGGGTTACCCAGGACCTACCTCGGGGTGCCCATAGCATACTTAAAAGGGAAAGTGAGGCCTGACAAGCGGTTGCACTTGTCAGGACACCCTGCTAACTTAGCAGTCTGCCCGCGGGCCCTACACTGAAGGCCTGTGTTCCCTCCTCTGCGCGCTTTTGCATTACTATCCCTTGCACACACAGTGCACATCACTAGGGACTTTTACTAGTAAGGCAAACATACCCATCATGGCCAACCAATTACCATTGTACTTTACATAGGGAACACTGTCCTTTGACACTGATCAGCAGTGGCAAAGTACCCAAAGCATCTAAATTGGCAACTTTATGTCAGGAAAACGGTCTAGGGGAAAAGGAAAAAGTTTAAGGAACTGTAGCCAAAAAAGGCCAAGTCCTACACTGCTTTTGTGCTGCTCCTCCCTGTACTGTCTGGGCACGTGCCAAAGGACAACAGTTTCGGGTAAACTAGAGCAATGACGAGAGTCACGAGATCCTTGTTCAGTCACCTGCCTTGTCAGCATCCAGAACAAACTGCAAGATGTTGGGGTCTGTACTCAGTAGAGGCCACAAAAATGTCAAACAGCTGTATGAAGTTAGAATAAACAACAGTGGCTTCCGATTGACTCGGCCTAAAGACCCACAGCTTCCGCCATACCCATTCCAGGGTATTCGAGGGAGCTTCTTACCAAACTCTACACCATATCAACAGGCGCGCTGCACAGGTTAAATACGGTACCCTGCCAATACACAACTGCTTTACCTGAGTAATGGTAGTAAAGAGAGAAAAAACGTTATATATCTTGTATGAAAGCTCACGCTGTCTCCAGCGAGACTCTAATTCTTTAGATAAAATAGACTGTAAATTATATAATGTTATGTTATTTTATGCTTTTTAAGTTAGGTAAATTATGTTGCTTTATGCTATGGAGTGTGGTAGTTTATGTAGTACTACAAGAGGCTTATAGGGTTTTGGGGCACTTTCCCTCAGAAAGTAAAAGAAGTAGACCATGAAAGGTTTGGAAGAAGGTGGTTACTTCTTGTGGGTTTGTACAGGAATAAAACAGTTTTTAAACAAAGTCTCAAATTTGTATTAATGTACCTTAATTGAATCTGTCAAACGGTAATGCCATTTACAACGATTCACTAAATTAGGCTGCAGTATATTAATTACAGTCTAAGCTTAATTTTGCTTTGGAACGATAAAGTAACAGAGTTTCTGAATCTCATTAAACGTGATTTCAGATATCTCTCGGTCTCCTAGGATGGTATATTTAATAATCAAATTTGATGAAAAGTGTGGTTAATGTTTAATATCCAAGCATTTCAAAAGGATAATAGTATACTCAGAGACAGATAAAGATGTGTCCCTGGTCAGCCGTTTAACACAACAGTGTATTTTTTTATATTTAAAGTCCCATATCTTTTACTATATGTTTTTGATATCAACATCTAGTTAAAAAGATTTTGGCAGAAAAAACAAAGAACTAGAATAAACTGCTAGTATCAATATTGCTTAGTTTGTAAATGAATGAGTGCCTCTGCCCAAAGCTCTGCTCAAAAGTAATTAAATGTGGGCGCACGGATACCAAGACTGTGTAGTCTTAAATTAAATTCATGCCTCTTTAATCCATTACAAGACACTCCCTGCCCCTTTACCTCTCTCTTGCAGGTTTCTACTTTCTCCCTTTGTGGCGGGTTTCCCATCTTTTTCGTCTTCCTTCTTTCCGCTTTGTGTGTTTTCCCCTCCCTTGCCCATGGTAAATGTCGTATGCAGAAAAATAAGTGCCGGTCAGCCGCTCCTCCGCTATGGCAGAGGAGCTTTACCATCTACCAAAAAAACGGGAAAAATAAAATGATAATAAAACCTATTTACTATCATTTTATTTTTCTTTCCCCGTTAGAGTCAGCCAAGCCTGGGCAGGGCGGCCATGATGACAGCAGGGAAGGAGTAGTAAGTGCGCATCATGGTTTGGCAGGCCAGTCAAACCGTCATGCACACTTAGGTTTCTCCAACCCAGCTGTGTTGCACAGCCGGGTTGGAGAAACAGTGTAAATTGTCAGGCACTGTCTGAGCGGCAAACCGAACCGCTCAGACCAACCCTGGTGCTGCTCTCATGCTATTGAGAGAAGCCTGGATTGGGTGGGGAGCCTGTACTGGTGTCTCAGACTGGGATACCATCAGGAGAGAAGAGGAGCACCGAGGCAGACGGCAGCGTCAGCGGCAGAACAGGTATGTTTTTTTAAAATTCTTATTATTTTCCTAATCCCCCAACCCCCACTTGAGTTTTGTGGCAGCCGCAATGAGTGCTGGTGTCTCCCACCGGCAACTTCCAGCTCAAGTTATGCACTAAGGGACAGATTTATCATACTTTCATGCAATGCAGCAAGGCACCTTGCTGCACTGCGCTACATGAAAGGGAGAGGGCACGAACTGCCCATATTTAACATTATAAGGCGCATTTCTGTCCTCTCCTTGCGCTGGTGCATAATGTGCTGCCTTGCGCCAATGCACGCACCCTTGCGCCATGGTGAAGGATGTCTGCACTGTGGCAGGATTGTGTTTGTGCAGGAAGTGCACCTTCCTGCACAAAAAACTATCCTCTGAGGCATTTCTCTCTTTCTAAGTGTGCTGCAGAAGGTAGCACACTTAGAAAGAAGAAACAACAAGGAGAAATAAAGATATTTCTCCTCGTTATGGCTCCCTTGAGAAGGTAGAGCATTTTTGCTGCATTCCCCGATTTACCTGTCCGTAAAGTCACAAAATTTTTCCTTTGGAACCACAAATCACCACAATACTGTATCCACTGGTATTCAGTCACACATACACTTGTCAAGGTCTCACACACCTTATGTACATAACCCCAAGCCTAAGTAAGTAAAGTGCCACAAAAATTACAGACAGTTTCAGGTTTTTAATAAAAAATCCTATTACATTTCATCACAAATATTATATTAAAAAGGTCATTCCAATACAAAATTAAAAACACATCGCATAAAAGAGAAATGTAAAAAAAAAATCTGCCTTTTATATTATTAAAAGGTAAGTGACATCACAAATTTCAAGTAGTCATGAGTATCACCCACTACTATCTGTAGATGGCTGGTCAGGGTGTTTGGACAAAATATCAAGTCCAAAATATTGAGGACAAGAATATCGTGAAGGTAAGTTTCTATTATAAAGCAAAGTATTACTATACTTAACTCCACATATATTTATACCTTGACGATACATATATCTTTAAGGTACGTAGATGTTGAGTTAAGAATAATAAATCTATACTTACCTATTTGCATTTACCTTCTCAATATTTTGTTCCTCAATTTTTTGACACGATATTCTGTCCACAAAATATTTTCTCCTGAAGCAACAAATATCACTCCACTGTCCATAGGAGATGAGGGTCAAAAGTTAAAGGCCAAGGAAAAATTGTCCCTTCACATCTCAAGCAACCATATCATCACACTCCAAAGTATGGTGATCATAAAGTAGATTCATGTGCAATATATTTCTGCTTGAAAACTAAAAACTATGAAGACAACATCCGTTCACAATCATGTATTTGGAAACAGTTGATTGACAAAAAATTGCCACAATGCGATTATAAAAGTATAAAACATATTATGCTTGCTTAAAACGTTTCTCAAAAAATGCATAAAGTTTCCAAAGTTCCTCACGGGTTGGACTTTTTGTGAATGTGAGGACTTTCAGGAGTATCTTGTAGGCAATACAATTTAAATTTCTTTTATATTGCCATATAATGTCAAATATGATCACAGATCGTTTAATTCAAATCACATGTAAATGAAATACATTAGGTGCGGGGTTACCCCCCATCTTTCAAGTGTTCAGGATGACAAATAACGAACAACTTTAAATATACAATAAAGCAAACCTAGTTACAGATAATAAGTAGTTCTAGACTGGCTATATCACAGCTATTCAAAGTAAAACCAAATCAAAACATTAATATAAACACAAACAGTGAAATTAAACAGACAAATTTATTAGAGATAAAAAGAAAATGTAGATCACTGTGCAGATCCCAACTAAACCTAGCCCATACACGTTCAAATGTTTTAATAGAATGAAGTCCCCTAGATTTAGCCAGTGCGAGTTCCCTTTCATAAATTTGCCTCATAATTGCCCACCACTCGGCTACCCTAGGAGGCGGCAAAGAGATCCATGCCCAAGCAATATAAAGCCTGGCCGACACAATAGTGATAGATAACAGTCGTTTTAATCCCAGGTCTGCTTCTACCCTAGCATAATCTGTTTGTATGTGAACTGTGGGTCATAGCCGATACACATTCCGATAACCTGATTCACCGCTTCCCAGAACTCCCCCCAGTTTTGGGCAAGTAAAAAACATATACAAAATATTTGCAGCCACAAATCCGCATCTAGGACACTTGGGGGCCGATTCCGATCTCGGCCGGTAGGGCTCCGAATCGGATTCGGCTTAACCGGATCCGATTCGGAGCCCTATTGCCCGACCGATTCGTACGCGCGTCCGGGCGAGCGAGTACGATGTGAAATCGCCGACCGACTCGTCCGGGCATCCCGACCGCTCCGACCGACTCGTTCCCGGGTCGAACCGCACCGACCGACTTGCTCGGACTCGACTCGCACCGCGCAATGGAGACGTTCCCCGGCCGGGTAAGTACGATGCGCGCCGCGAGCAGTCCGACTGAGCCGCGAACTCCGGCTCAAAAGAGCAGTCGGAGCCGTACTTTGGGGGTCCGTGTCGGACCCACCTGTACGCGTACCCGCGCGAGTCGCACACAGGGGGGACCCATGGGTCCCCCCTACCTGTGCGTGTATGGCACGAGTCGCTTCACCGTGTACACGCTGTAGGGGGCGCCCTTGTCCGCCTCGCACCCATTGAGTCAATGGGAGCCTGCGTACGCGTTGTACGACAGGCTCCCATTGACTTCAATGGGAGTCCGACCGACTCGAGTCCGATGGCATACGTGCGCATCGTACTCGTTCGGTCGGGCTGCATGGGTCCGATTCGGTCGGAAATCTCTCCGGGTCCGGCTCGGTCGGAGAGGTTTCCGGCCCGAATCGGAATCGGCCCCTATGTCTTATCCCCACTATCATTCCCAGCCCACCTTGTTGTTCTGTTGGGGGTGTAATATAATATACATGAAGTTTTAAATTGTTGTAGTCTTATATGGATAGAGTGTACTGAACCCTTTACACTCTCTAATGCAGCCAGTATTTCAGAAGGGACTATGTCCTCAGAGATGAGATTACTCCATTTAACAGCAAGTTTAGGGCTGTCGTCGATTCTGTATTGACAAAAACTTTGATAGATGGTGCTTATTAGTGACTTCTTAGATACACTATAGAGACTAGTAAGTCAAAACTTACAGGTACTATAATAATCCTATGACGCACTAAGAAATAGTCCCTAATCTGTAAGTATTTAAGAAATAACCGGTGGGGGTGGTCATAGGAAGTTTGCAACACTTTGAATGTACAAAACCCGTTTAAATCATAGAGATGTCCTAATCGCTCAACACCATAGCTAGCCCAAATTTTGCCAATTGAATCATGGAATATATCCGGGAGCACTGGGTTATCCCATAAGGGCATATCCGAATGCATACGTGGAATAGAATATTTGGATGAGATTGCACCCCATATAAAAACTATGGGGCATATTAGCAAGACCCACGTTAAAATTATCGCCGTTTTAGCGGCAGGAAACTGCCGCTAAAACGGCGATAATGGGCTTGATAATATGCGTTATGGAATTCCAATAGAAGCCCAGGTTAGATGTCCTACACATCTAACCTGGGCTTCTATTGGAATTCTATAACGCATATTAGCAAGCCCATTATCGCCGTTTTAGCGGCAGTTTCCTGCCGCTAAAACGGCGATAATTTTAACGTGGGTCTTGCTAATATGCCCCTATATATTTAATAACCTTAAATCTAACCCTTTTGAAATAGTTGGGGTCACTCAATCTGTACAAGAACAGTCTGCTATCCAGTCCAAAGGCAAAGCGATAACGGAAAGTGGTGGAATCTTTATTTCCAACTGTCAACAGATTTTCAAAAGGCGTCCAGCAAAGGCAGCCCAGAAATAAAGCTTAAAATCAGGGAGCTGAAGCCCTCCTTGATTATAAGGAAACTTAATAAACCGTATTACATGCCATGCCTGCCTATAGCCCCATATAAAACTGCCAATGGCGCCCTCTAGCTGTGTAAAAAAGAAATTTGGAACGCATAGTGGAATTGCAAGAAAGAGATATACAAATTTTGGTAAAAAATGCATTTTTATAATATTACATTGCCCAAAAATGCTGATGGGTAACTTATTCCAACCTTTTAAATTATTTATGACAGACTGCAAAAGAGACTCATAATTTAGCTTAACTACTTGTTCCACCTGTGGTGTAATCTGAACACCTAAATACATAGCTGGTGGAGAAACCCCAGAAATTGATATTTCTAGGTGAAAGTTAAGAAGAACTTGTGTTTTAGTTACATTCAGCTTATACCCAGAATAGATACCTCTTTTATTGGCTTCATCTTTAATAGACTCCAAGGCAGCTGAAGAATTAGAGGAATAGACTGCCACGTCATTGGCCCAGGCAGTAATTTTAAGTTCACTCACATCCACAATATAATAGGCTGAAAATGATCATTTAAATACAAAGAACACAGATACAGCTCAATATATAAGGCGAAGAGTAAAGGAGAAAGTGAGCACCCCTGTCGGTTGCCACGAAAAATCCGAAAAGGAGTGGATAATATCTCTGCATAGGCCAATTGAGCACCAGGTTTCTTATATAAAGCCTGTACCCCTTTACAAATTCAACTGTTTAGGCCAAAGGCCATCAATGTTGTCCAGAGGCACTCCCACACGACACGGTCGAACACTTTCTCAGTGTCTAACAGTATCACGCCCATGTTGAAGCCAGATTTCTCTGCAACATTGAAGGCAGCAATTATGTTGTTGACATGATCCCTCCCCAAAATAAATCCATGCTGCTGTCCCAAAACTAGCCCCGACATAAGAGGAGCAAGCCAGGCTGGTAAGATTTTTGCAAAAATGTTGGCGTCAGCATTGATATAGGGCGGTACGAGCCATGCACCTCTGGTGGCTTACCTTTCTTTAAAAAAAATGACAATATTCGTCATATTCCATGAGCAGGGCACATCCTCGCTGGCCCTTATAAATTGAATAACTTTGATCAAGAGAGGCACAATAATATTCTTGAAAGTTCTGTAAAACTCAAGCAGTATTGCATCATCACCTGACGCTTTGCCAGAAGGTAATGCAGACAAAGCTTCAGGGATTTCGCTAATAGTAATCTCTTACTGAAAAGCCGAGACATGCATCTAATCCAGCATTGGGAGAGCACAGCCCTGTAGATAACACTTAAAGCCTGTCTCGTCAAATACATCAGACTGAACAGAAAGACTCTGGTAAAAAGCAGAAAATTGCTCAACTATTGCCTGTGAGTGCATATGTAGCAGACCATCCTCACCTTTAATAGCATGAATGCGGCTCTTAGATTTCCTATCCGCAATTTGATGTGGCAGCAAGCACTCAACCTGCTCACCATACTGGTATTGAAGAGACCGATGCCTGTTGTAACTCACCGTAATCTTTTCCTTCAATACCCTCCCCAAATTTGATCGCTTTTCAATCAAAAGAAAAATATAATTTCTGTCGCTCATGACTCCCCTCTTGGTTTCACCAGTATGTAAGAGTTCTAATTGCATAACAGACCAACAGAGTGCCAGCGTGTTGATTGCTTTATTTCTGTTTATGTGGAGAATGAACTGCTGTGTAATACCCCTAATAAAGGCCTTCATTGCGTCCCATACGACCAATGGAGAAGCCGTGCTCATATTAATTTTAACAATCTCCGACAGACTGTTTTTAACAGACAGAACATATTCTGTATCCGTAAGTAAATGGTGAGGAAAGGAGAACGGGCGCCTCTGACCTCTTGCCACCTGTAAGTGGCAAAGTAACAATATAGGATTATGATCAGAGGTGACTCTGGGACACACTTCCATGCTAGCAGCTTGCAGTAAATTATCACTAACAAAGGCCATATCAATCCTAGAGTAGTGTTTGTGCGGCACAGAGTAATATGTGTATCCCCGCACTGTTGGATGTAATGCCCTCAATGCGTCCATTACACAAAGTAAGTGCGCCAGTTCATGGATGGAGGCCCTAACTTTCACCATCAAGGAGAGGCCCGTTGGTTGGTAGAATCAATGTACAATTAAAGTCTCCTATAACTAACAGCTCACAGTTCCATTCCAATAGCTCTAAAGATAACCCTTCTATCATATCTGGTTTGACAACATTAGGCCCATATACTGTACAAAACACATATTTAGAACCCTACAATGTGAGCTGCACAATGACCCCATGGGCCCTGGGATCCACAGCAGTTTTTAGTAACTTATCTAATCTAGTGATTTATCCGCCAGGATAGCTACCCCCCCTGATGGAGACAGACTGAGCTGTACATGCAATTATATTGTATCTAAGCTGCTTAATTAAAAGTCTGTATATATAAATGGGGCTTATACATTTTAATTTCCTCATGTACTAATTGGCGTTTGCTTGATAAATTTAAACCAGAAACATTCCAACACAAACATTTAATTGTACCCTTTGATAAGATCCCACATTTTCATCCATTGGAAAAGCCACCCCGAAACCAAAAAAGCCCCTCGCCTTACAGTGTAAAAAGAAGAAAAGAGAATACAACATACAGTAATAACGATGATCACTTTGTTGTACTTTACACCCCTCAGAGGCCCACACCACTCCCACGGGGCCCCCCAAACTCTGGCTAGGAGAATCAACCCTAACCCAAGACTGTCGATGGTCTGACAGCCCTGAAAGCTTACCCCCTGTACCCTCCACGCCACCCAACACCAACAGCACCCCTCATATATTGTAGTCACAAAGAGGGGGGCAATATCTAAGAAAAAAGAAATCAAAGAGCAGAATTATTGACACAGCCACCTCCCACACACCAAAAAAAAGAGAAAAAAATAACGAGAGAAAAAAAACCCAACCATAATGATTCTACAGAATTCACCGCCTCATGGTAGACAAAATGGTGAGCAGACAAAATATCGAAAATAATATATCGATATACAAAAATATCGAAGTTAAAATATCGAAGGGACAGAATATCGAAGGGACAGAATATCGATGGACAGAATATCGACCCTAAGGTAAGTAATATCGAATTTTTTAATATCGATGTTACTAATATCGATATTTGTATTATTGTTATGTATTTTGTTATGTTTTTAATATGTATGTGTTATATGTGTTTTTGTTAAGTGTTCTACTTGTTTAAAAATATATGTATACAATTTTTATATGTTAATAAAAAAAAATTTAAGTAAATTTTTTTTTTTTGTACTGTAGCGGGTTGTGGGTTTATAGGGGAATAGGGTGGGAAGTAATTTAATTATACTAAATTAATTATTAATTTTTAGGAATTATAAATTAATTTTAATTACTTTTTTGCGTTTAAGTTCTGTAGCGGGTTGTGGGTTTATAGGGGAATAGGGTGGGAAGTAATTTAATTGTAATTAAGTTATAATTTATTTTAATTAATTGTTATTGATAATTGTTAATTAATTAATAATGGGTAATTAATTTTTATTAATTGGTGATTAATTTTTATTAATTTATTAATTGATCATCATGTAATTTAAATGTAATTAACTTATAATTTATTTTAATTAATTGGTATTGATAATTATATTATTGTTAATTAATTGATAATTGGTAATCAATTATTATTAATTGGTAATTAATTATTATTAATTAGTTATTAATTTGTATTAATTGATTAATTGATCATTATGTTAAGTGTATTATTTTATTATTGGAGTGTGTTGTGCGTTTATAGGGGAATACTTTTGAAAGTAATTGAAATCTAATTAAGTAATTAAATTTATTTTTGGGTATTGATAATTAATTTATTGGATATTAATTATTAATAGGTAATTTTTTTAAATTACAATTTTTTGGTTCTAAAAATTCATTTATTGTTGTTTTATTATTAATTGGTAATTAAATATTATTAAATATTATTTATTGATAAATGTAATTAATATATTAAGAATTATTTATTAATTGATAATTAATGTTTAATTATTATTATTATTGGTATAAAAAAGCATTTAATTGTTTAATATTAGTTAATTGGTAATTAAGGGGTCATTACGATGGCGGGCGGAAGCACAACCGCCGTGCTGGCGGATGCAAAAACCACCAGTTACCGCCGGCACGCAGCAGTCCACACGCCCGCCCAATTACGATGCGAAAAGTAGGCCAAACACCGCCGGCAAGCCAGCAACACCGTCCGCCATCAAAGTGCGCCCGTACACGTAGCGGCGCAGCCCAACTGACACACACCGTCCGACGAAAACACGTCCCGCCCGGCGCATAAATTACGATGCCGCAAACAAACGGCTCCCACGGCCAAGAGATACCGTACGACAAACCGAAGCGGTAACACGGACGCCGAGCACGGACAACGAAGAAGCGGCTCCCCCGAGCATGAATCCAGCACTGCAGGCCCTCCCCATGCTCTTGCTGATGCACCACCAAGGACGCAACGTACCGCGGAGACGCAGGTAGGCACACACACAACAAGTGCACGCAAACAGCGCACACAGTGCAAGGGCGGAAAAAGCGGACAACCCCCCCCAGCGCGTGTACACTACACATCCACCATTGCATCCACATATGACACACAGGCCAAATCGTAACATCGCGTAACACATGTGTACACACCACCTGGGACTAGGAACCAACGACCCCGTCACGGCCCCAAAGCGGCGATGACGCCGCCACACATGCGCACAACGCAGAGGCCAACCGCAGCGCCATGCATGCGTCGCACACAGACACAGGGACACAACCAAGCAGCACACACATCAGCCCCACCCCGAACGCACATGACACGTGACAGGCCTGCCACAGACATGTCCCCAACGCCCAATTCACGGACAACACCCAACGCCACACAACCGACGCACACATGTCAGTGAAGTCACGCAACAGCAGGACACACCCCAGTGTAACAAACATGGCGAAGCACACAGCGGCGGCAACACCAACTAGGAGAAGCAGGGCCCCTTCGGGAAGAGGAACGCCAGTACCACACTGAAACACCCATACCACCCTGCACATATGAACAAGACATATAAAACGGAACACCAAAGAGCCCGGGGACCGACAACAGGTGGCCCAAGAATAACATTCACACACAAGGCCCAACGCAGAGCGGAAAGGCAGCCTGCCGCCCACACAAGGGAGAGCAGACAGCACTGAATGACCTTCCATTCCAACTCCGAAACCACAGCCCTACGAAAGAAGCCGGTGAATACAGCCATTGTCCAAGAAAAGACCAACACAGGCATGCCGAGGAGACCGACCACAGGGCAGATTGCGCATATCACAGAAGCACACAACGGACGGGGAAGAAAGAAGAAAACACTCCCCCATGTCGGCCACATGCAAGTTAATTGGAAGGAGTCACACATCACTGACCTTGAACTGTCTGAGAAGCATGTGGGATGAGGGCCCGTGTCCTCCAAACAAGCCAACAGAACACAAGTCCTGTCCCCCTACGACTACACAGAGCTCACAGCAACCTCGGAGCGTGCACATTGCAGACTGCACACACAGCCGGAGCACGCCACCACAACGCACCGCTGCGAAATGGCAACCGCAACACACCTACCCAACTACGCCGGACAGCTCAAGCTGTACAAAACCAACCTGATACATATATTGGGATGCGATCTCCTGTCCCTGCTGAACGTAAGTTACCGACTGACTTACCGCATCACATTGTTCAGCTGCGTCATGCCCGTCTTCTACTGTCGGAGGTGTCCCTACCAGCATCCCGTGGAGATATGCCTCTCCAACCCGGCATGTCTAAAGGCGGACCTGCTACCACTACTCCTCCCTCTGGACGCACACGACAGGGCCTGCTCTGCCTATGGGGGCATGGCGTATGTGGCCAACATCGCACCCGCACTGAAATGGGACCACTGTGCCTCCACACGACGGATCATCGAGAACAGCTACATCGAATGTCACCCAGCATGCCCCATCATGGTCCTCCAAGGGACAACTTACGAACAACACCTTGACAGCCACCATCCGCTACATTGGCTGGCAAACATGTACACCACCAATGACATGGAAGCCCTGCTGGACGGCATCGCATACCTGACAACCTGTAAATTCGTCGGACCACAACGCAGGTTCCCCGATTGACCTATGATGTCCAACCCCGCACCCATGCTTAGCTTCCGCACGGACTGGCCAGTCACCACCACAACAGCCATACCAAACGACCGGCAACTGTTACCACACCATCAACGACATCGCCATGACATCGGATATGACCGGGACATGCACACTGTTCCCCATCACATCCAGGAACACCGCATGCATCGTGGGAGGCAGTGGCATGGGGTCTGTGTATCGCACCCACATGGACGGAACTGCACGAACAACCAGGACCCGACATGGATCCAGCGCCCATGGACACACACACCGCTCAGTGGACATGAATAGGTCGCCTGGAGTCTGTGGGTGCTGCACCCCTCCCACCCCCGCCCCGGGAATCCCATACCAGGACCTTTGCATGGACGACAAGTGCATACAACAACAACACGACCCCAGTGACTGTGACATGTCCAGTAACCACCACATTGCAACAACAAGTGGCACGCCGCTGCATGCATGCAAGCACATGCCCTGATGTCATCTCACATGCACGCGTGCATGAGGAACAACCGCAGCAAACCTGTCACATGGAACTGAGATGGACTGTGCCCATGATGCCAAGCGGTCTGGTAGGCTACATGTATACCGTCTGTGTCAAAGTCCGCAGCTCCGCAGCTATACGTAAATGTACATTAGCACAGCCTTGGCCAAGCAGATGTAACTCTGAAGCCCACATCCCACATGCAACAGCCAATCACATGTAACCCCACACCCTATCCCATTTGCAATCATGCTCAGTATATCCTCAACATGTATTCCGCTGCCAGTAGTGTCCACTATACTGCATCACAGAGGACAGAAGACTCAATATAATGTTTGAAACCAAAACTGTCTTCGCTGACTCATTTCACAAGTACGAATGAGAGAGGATGAGAGTATGTGAAGTACACGGCAGTCGTGACATGACCATGTAGTCCACTGGTATTGGATGTCAACGCAAATGAGTAGCACAACTGTGGAAGACACACATGTGTCGTGTGAAGTCGTATGGACGCAGTGCTCAGGTGGGTGGGTGTGACGGGTAGATGCGCACATGCCAAGTTGGAGCACGCCGTGTCGGGAGGGGTCATGAACAGTACACCACCGCTTCCCTGGGCATTGTGAGAGGACACCTGTCGGGGGGAGTGAACACGTGTGTGCACAGCAGCCGGGCACACGTACAAAGCGGTACCAGGCGCACCTCAGCCCACCCTCTGTGGACAAGCTGGATCCTGTTGTGCGCCCGCCATGCCCCTTGACAAGGCACACACAGCCCCAGTCGACCAGGTGTAACCCCAACATAGTCAATCCGCACAGGCGATACAGGGCACGGGATGGCAGTGGAGCATGGTGTGTGAGAGGTCTCCTCGCGCTCCTCCTGGTCATATCACGCAGGCAATAGAACCTCAACGTCTAGCATGGCACAAGTCAAATGGAAGTGTAGGGGGACGCACCACAGCACGAGCAGCACTGACGTCACGGGAGGTGGCTCGCACCATCCCATCCATTGCCCATTATACCAACCACGCCACATGCCATTGCGACTAAGTGCAAGCGCGTGCGCCACCACCCCCGAGCCCTCCCCAGAGAGGCCAAAGAGTGAATGTGTGGGCCATCAGTCACAGACGGACGCGGCATGGCCGCAAGGGCAGCCACAGCCACTGGGTGTCGCAGGTGGCGGATCCGGAAGGCGAAGACTGTGATGCATAGTCCATGCAGGCCGGGTCTCCATTTGGGGCACCACGCAGGTGGATGGCGTCCCGCAACACATCATACCCTGAGACAGCCCACTCGTGCAACTGGACCCACACATACACTCCTTGCCCTCTCTGGTGCGAGCTTGGGGCTGCCTGTGCAAGCGCTAGCCTCGCAGGTGCACATGCATATTGGGGGAGCGAGGGGAGGACATGAGGGCTGGGGCGAAGATGACTGTATCACTGTCAGTGAGTACAAGAGATGACCCAGATGTGGAAAGGAAGAGACGTGTCCCGTGTGTACTGCAACTAGTCGCCAATCCAACTACCCCCCATGTCCGGAATGTAAGCCCGCACCTAGGCCCGCCCATCCGCCACATCGAATATACCACCAGCACGACAACCTTCCCATTCGAAACACTGACTGGGGGTGGCGACCAGTGAACAATCATGTGTAGCCTACCCACGCGTACATGTGGGCCCTCCATGATCCATGTCACCTGCGGCAAAGTCATGACATGCGCAATGAGGGAAGTGAGGAGAGCTGTCCGCCCCACGCACAGAAGGTGCATCAGCTCCACAGACCCAGCAGCGAGTCCAGCAGGGGTCACATGTGCAGGGGCAGCTGTGCCTGGTGTGAAGGCACATGCATATAGACAGCACATCGACCAATGTGTAGTCTGCCCACATCTACAGTCCATCATCATGCGGACATAGGAATTGAACACAGGGCAACACATCTGAGTGGGTGCACCCACCGTGACCAACAATGCGCAATCATCGACGTACCCGCCCTGTGCATGGCCCCCCACCCAACGGAGGCACATCCAGTGCCACCATCCCACACACACAAGTCTTCCACGGAACATGCTGTGTCCAATGGTCAGTACAGAGTCAGCGCCCATCTGGTGGATCCTGAACAGGAGACACATGCACACACATGCCAGCTCCCACTATGTACGTCTGCCACCTGGCACGTGCAATGTAACCTCTCACCTGTGACGTGTGACTGCAAGCACACAGCCGTCTTGGCATGGGGCTGTCAATGTGGACACCTGTCAATGTTTCGGGAGGTGTGATCCGTACAGTGCTGTACATAGGGTGCAGTGCTGACACCTACTACTGTCTCATATCCCCTCGTGCCACAGGTCCCACTTGTTTTGGCCGCTCAGCCTGTGCCCACATCGTCGTCGTCGTGTGCCATACTCATCCAGCCTCGGAAGCAGTTCCATGCTCAGCAGACATTCATGTTGCCGTGGCGTTGCCGCTTGACGAATATGCAGTCAGTCCCCATCAGCACGCCCCGCAAGTCATTGGGGCCTAGATCCCCATGTGCATGCACATGGCAGTGGTTTGTAACACTAGCCATTGCCATTGTTGGGAGACCTGTGTAAGTGTATTGTGGCCGTGCCGTCCCAGCTTGACAGCTGGGCTGTGGCTCATGTGCTTGCTCAGTCATGTCAGTGATGTGTATGCGAAATTGCTATGTGTTGTGTTGCTTTGACATGTGTCCACTGCCATTTTCCCTAGGCGGAGACCGAACATTGACCGCCCATACCAATTGCTGGCGGACATGGACGATACAGAGGTCATTAGGAAGTTTCGGCTGGACAGGCCAACCCTGCATCGACTGTGTGCCATGTTGGAACCCCATCTCCGTCCCCGCAGGGTGTATCCGACAGCTGTCACCCCCACGGCTAAGGTGATGGCCGCCATGCATTTCTTCGCCACTGGGTCATTCCAGCACACAGTGGGCAGTGGAGGAGGGATGTCCCAGCCCATGTTCAGCAAGGTGCTGAGGGATGTACTGGCAGCCATGATGCTGTACCGAAACAGGTACATCCGCTTCCCCAGGGCTCGTGAATTGGCGGCAGTGAAGGGTGCATTCTATGCCCTTGGCAGAATCCCACACGTCGTTGGAGCCATTGACTGCACACATGTTGGCCTTGTTCCACCACAGGCCACTGAGCACCTGTACCGCAACAGGAAGCACACGCACTCCCTGAATGTGCAAGTGGTGTGCCTTGCGGACATGGTGATCACCCACGTGTGTGCAAAGTTCCCAGGCTCGGCCCATGACGCACACATAATGCGCAACAGCATCTTGCCACGACTGATGTCCAATCTGCAACAGGATCGTGGCTGTATTGTCGGTGAGTATGTGGAGTGGTGTAGCGTGCTGGTTGTGCGATGCTGTCCCCTGTCCAGTTGGAATAGCAACGGTTCTCTGTGTCCCTCACACCCAGGTGACTCTGCGTACCCGAATGGGGCATGGCTGCTCAGTCCATTGAGGAATCCTCGCACCCCAGCAGACGATCGCTACAATGAGGCACATGGGAGGACCAGACGTGTGGTCGAGCGTACCTTTGGCCTCCTCAAGTCCAGGTTCAGGTGCCTGGACCGCACCGGGGGTGCGCTGGCGTACTCCCCACAGAAGGTGTGCCAGATAGTGGTGGCGTGCTGCATGCTGCACAATCTGGCCATTCGGAAGCAGATCCCCCTCATCGTGGATGACGGAGATCAACCAGGGCCCCAGCCCGCAGACCAGGACAGCTCGAGTGAGGAGGACAGCGGAGAGGAGGAAGCTGGTAATGTGCGGCAGCAGCTCATCGCCCACTACTTCACTTGACGGTGAGTGTCCATGTACGACGGCTGATGTGGCTGTATCTGTGCAGGTGTGTGTGTGCTGTGTCAGGGTGGCCGTTTGTTCACTGCGTGCTGTGTGTCAACGCTCCATGGCCAGGGTAGTATGCCACTGTTGGTGGCTGTGGCATTGTGCCCTATTGCTCTGTGCGATGTGTGTACATTGCTTGTAGTTGTTGACATGTACTGTGTGATGGGTGTGTGACACACTCATTGAATGTGCTCCTGTTCTGTCTCCCACCCCTCGGTCCCTACAGGCCCTCCGGTTCCATTGCCATGCCACGCATCAGGTGCCTTTCCGCCCAAGGTGGCCGTTGTATTCCGTACAAATAAAACACAGGGCACAAACAGCAGTTTGTGTAAGAGGTGCATTTATTTCAAACTGTGACATGCGAGGTGATGACAAAAGTGGTGCGTGCAGTGACAATGAGCTGTCGGTCACGGCTGCGTGATGCTCAGGGTGTACCCACTTGTTCCATGTCCATGGTCCAACAGACACATGCCATCCAGATGGCTGTGTGGAGTGGGATCGTAGTCCAAGTCAATGCAGTGGGTGGTCAAGGAAGGCTGGCTGGCTGCCTCACTTGCGTCTGGAGCGTGCGTAGTCCTCCCGGGAGATCTGTTTGTACTTCGGACGGCCCCTTCCACGTTTGGGAGGGGGGTGTGTGGTGGCGACCTGCTGGTGGGGGGTGAGGTGTGCTCACTGGCTGTGGACGCAGGGGTACTGGACACTGCTGCTCGACCCTGCGCCCCGGCAGGTGGTGGCGGTGGTGGAGCTGCTGTCCCTGGCTGTGACCTCACCGCCACCACCAGCTGGCCCATGAGGTCCACGAGTTGGCCCATACGGGCGTCCATGGACCTCAGCACCCCCAGCACCTCCCGCGTGTCTGAAGCAGACCTGACCCATTGTTCTTGGGCCTCTTCATAGGCCCCAAGGACTCTGGCCATTTGAGGCAGGGCATGGCTCCCAGGGGAGACTTGCGTTTCCCTGACCCTGCTCCTCCTACCAGTACTGCTGCCACCGGCCTGCCCACTAGCCACATTGCTCACCACGGTCCTCGCTGTGGCTCCCAGGGTGGATCCAGTCGGCCGGGCCACCACCTGCGCTGGGGCTGGTGCCAGCGAAGACGTGGTGGTGGTGGCGGCGGTGGTGGTCGGTGCGGCGATGGTGGCGGTTGCGGCAATGGTAGTGGCCGCAATGACCGTGGGTGTGGCCGCAATGACCGTGGGTGTGGCCGCAATGACCGTGGGTGTGGCCGCAACGACAGTGGCAGCAGGGGGCTGGGAATGTTCAGCAGCCCTGG
The DNA here is from genome assembly GCA_963921515.1 of Calotriton arnoldi. Classification (NCBI taxonomy): domain Eukaryota; kingdom Metazoa; phylum Chordata; class Amphibia; order Caudata; family Salamandridae; genus Calotriton; species Calotriton arnoldi. Next base: position 228,660 of record CAWUFW010001409.1, read on the forward strand.
ATGATGGGTTGGTGGGTAGGAGGGGTCCTGGGGAGCGGCTGGGACCTGCCACACCAGATGGGCCTGCTTGGTGGTCCGTGTCCGAAGAGGAGGACAGATCCTCCACATCCGTGTGTCCTCGTTGGGGGCTTGCAGGCTGGCTGTGCTGGCTGCTGTCTCCATCCCCAGCATCCAGCAGTTCGTCACCTGTGGAGAGAATGAGATTTGTTATTGTGTTGCACCTGGCGAAGTATGTATTTGTCGTCTGACATTAACAGTTCGTGCAATCTCGTACATGGGTTTCCCGGAGGCGTGTGTGTGGCTGTAGCATTTGTAGTTGTGTGTGCTTGACAATGGGACTGTGTGCTGTGCACATGTGGCATGGGACGGATTGGCCATGCCGATGGGTGTGTTGCTGTGCCCCTACTTATTGTGACTCTGGTGTATGCGGGCTCCTGGCCCATCCTGGGTCTGGTTTGTACTTTGCTTTTGGTGTTCAGATGGGACGCTTAGGAACGCATATGGCAACATGGGGGCCATGCCCCAGATTCGCATTTGGGATGGAATATGCTTTTGGGGTACATGCTGTGAGCCATGGGTGCCGAACGTGACATGTGTTGTGGCAGCATGACAGTGCATGGTTTGAGGTGTGTGCATGCTTGACATGGCCTGCATATTTGCTGTCTGTTGTGATTACTGGACATGGCATTGGACGCATCGTTATGAGTGAGTGATGGTTGTGTGCCAGCCAACGTATTGCAGTTGTCCCATCTCCTTGGTGTGCGTGCTGCCCTGTGCCATGTGCATCACTGCAGTGCTCGGGGGGTGTGGCCCATGTTGTGTGTTGTTGCTCACAGTGTGTCGTGTGCTTCATTGACTTCTGGCACATGGTTGGTCATGGGCATGTATCTTAGCGTGACTGCTGTATGTGTGGCAGCTGTGCGGATGACATGCCTTTCATGAGACTGGGGCTGACGGATGGGATGGATGGTATGTTGTATGTGCATGGTGTGTCTGTGTGTTTGATGGGTTCAGTGGTGTTCGTGTGCATTTATGTTGTTCCGCTCTGTTGCGTCTAGTGTTGTTTGTCTTACATAGGCGTAGTTGTGGGGTGTGTGGTTGACAGGCAGTAGGGGCTACATGGACAGGACTTCAATGGTGTTTCGGTTGTGTGTGATGGGTTGTACAGTGGCTGCCGTGTGGTACTATATTCAGTGTGGCTTGTGCATGCAGACGTGGCTCCTTGGGTGTTGCTGTGTTTGTGATGGGTCATGTGGGGTGTGAGTCTGTGGTTCATGTCCGTGTGCACATTGTTCACTTGTTCGTGACGGTGGGCGGTGCTGCGTGTTCGTCTGCTACGTGACATGTCCCATGTGTTGGTCGTGTTACGGTCCTCATGCCTCCAGTAATCCAGCCCTGTCCAGTTTCCCACCTGCAGGTTGTTCGTGCGTGCACTGTACTGGATGCCACATGGTTCTAAGCGGGGGTGCTCCATGTTGCAGGTCTGTGGGGGTGGGGGGGTGTTGTGGGTCGTGGTGGTGGCTGGACACCCACTGACACCGATTGCTGTGGACCGTGATGTCTACCTTTCGGCTGTCGTTGTGCACTGCGGTGGCTGACACGTGGCTGTGGGGTGTGGGGGATGCTCCTCCTTGCTGTGCTGTGGGACTAGGGGCCTGGTGTGTTTTGTACTTGGGCTGTCCACCCTCCCACCCACTGCACTTTGTGTTCCTGCCACTTACCTGTTACTTGTCGGTTAGTGCAGCTATGGCGGACACATGGGTGTGGTGGGTGCTCGTTGTGGCGCTTCTGGCATATTTGGGGACCTGTTGGTGGTTACGTGGCTGGCTGAGTGTACACATGTCCCCACGCATCTTACAGTTGTTCGGTTTGGGCTGTGTGTGGTGGTGTCTGTTGCATGTGTGTGTGATGTGTTGTGTATTGTGTGCTGGACATGGGGGTGTTTGTCCCTGGGAGCTGTGGCATGGTGGTAGTGCATGTGAGTACATAGCGGTGTGCTGGTATACATTAGTTTGTACTTACCAGCCTCCACTCCCCCTGCTAATCCGGCGAGGATCTCGGGATGTATGATGACTCGCACCTTCTCCTCCCACGCTTTGAAGGTCTTGAAGAGCGCGGGATTCCCTCCGCCAGTGACGGCAGCCAGCTCTCTGTTCTTGCTCTCCTTCTTCTTGACCAGGCTCTTGACGTCATTCCACCGTTTGTTTATTTCGACTCTGTTCCTGGGCAAGGTCCCGACTGCATTGACCTGGTCTACGATCCGGTTCCACATTCTCTTTCTGGTGGCTAGTGGTGTGTGCTGGACCAGGTTCCCATAGATTTGTGGGTGCACCTTGATGATCTCGTCGACCATGACCGTCAGCTCCATGGGCGTGAACTTGGGCATTCTTTGTGGTGCCATGGTGTTTGTGGTGCTGGTGCGGTGTGTGTTGTGTAATGTGCAGGGGGTTTGTGGTGCCGGTGTTTGGTGGTGGTGGTGGTGGTGGTGGTTGTGATGTGTGCGTTTCTGTGGTGTGCTGCTGTCCTTGCTGTGTCACTGTGTCCTCTCCTCTCCTCTCTAGTTTGCAATGTTGCAAGGGGTTGTGGTCTGTGGGAGTGCTGCTTTTGTACTTACCTATGTGGGTGTGTCCTCATGGTCTGTTGTTTTCAGGTGTGTTGTGTCTGGGGTTCTGGCCTTTGTAGTTTTTGTTTGTCCAGGGGGGTGTTTTCGGGATGTGTACTGTGCTTGTGTATTTGTGCGTGCCTTGCTGTGTGGACTTGTTGGCCATGTTGTGTGCGATTGTTTTTGTCAGCGGATGGTTTCTGTGCAGGGACGTGGGCGCCATGGCTTCTGCCGTGTCGGTTCTCATCGGCGTTGTTTGCGCTGGCGGGCGGTATATTTGTAGTTTTCCCGCGCTCATGGCGGTGCGATCGTAATCTCACGTGCGGTGTGTCGGGCGTGAGGGCGGGCGGTTTTGTGTTGTCGTGCGTGTTTCCGTCCGTGGCGGGCGGTTTGACTCCGACTCGGACGATGGCGGGCGGTATCTTGTGTGATTTTCCGCCGATGGCGGTTTTCGGTTTGTGTAATCGTAATGGCGTGGTCGGTGTTCAGACGGTGTGTGCGGGCGGATTTTTGCCGCTTCCATGCCTGGCGGATTTTTTTACGCCGGGTATCGTAATGGGCCCCTAAGTTTTAATAATTTATATGTTTTTTGTTATTACAAATATTTTATTGTTCAATATTTATTATTTAGTAATTAATATTTATTAATTATTATTTATTGGTATTTATTATTAATTTATTGTTAATACATTTTCTATTGGTAATTATGTTTTTAATAATTATTTATTGGTGTTGGTAAATAGTTTAGAGTTATTTAATAATTCATTAATTATTTTAAAAATTTAATTTATTTATAAGTATGTTATTTGTAACTTCTACGCTATCCAACACTTTCCCTACTATTGCACTCTCTGGAGTTGGAATAGTAATTTTTACCCCTATGCTATCCAACACTTCCCCTACTGTTGCACTCTCTGGAGTTGGAATAGTAATTTTTACCCCTACGCTATCCAACACTTCCCCTACTGTTGCACTCTCTGGAGTTGGAATAGTAATTTTTACCCCTACGCTATCCAACACTTTCCCTACTTTTGCACTCTCTGGAGTGGGAATAGTAATTTTTACCCCTACGCTATCCAACACTTTCCCTACTGTTGCACTCACAGGAGTGGGAATAGTAATTTTTACCCCTACGCTATCCAACACTTTCCCTACTGTTGCACTCTCTGGAGTGGGAATAGTAATTTTTACCCCTACGCTATCCAACACTTTCCCTACTGTTGCACTCTCTGGAGTTGGAATAGTAATTTTTACCCCTACGCTATCCAACACTTTCCCTACTTTTGCACTCTCTGGAGTGGGAATAGTAATTTTTACCCCTACGCTATCCAACACTTTCCCTACTGTTGCACTCACCGGAGTGGGAATAGTAATTTTTACCCCTACGCTATCCAACACTTTCCCTACTGTTGCACTCTCTGGAGTGGGAATAGTAATTTTTACCCCTACGCTATCCAACACTTTCCCTACTGTTGCACTCTCTGGAGTTGGAATAGTAATTTTTACCCCTACGCTATCCAACACTTTCCCTACTGTTGCACTCTCTGGAGTGGGAATAGTAATTTTTACCCCTACGCTATCCAACATTTTTCTTACTGTTGTTTTTTTGGGTGTTGTAAAAGTAGTTTTATTCCCTACGCTATTTAATATTTTTTGTATTATTTTAGTTAATATAGTATATAATTAATTTTCAAAATATTAAAAGTAAATTTAATTTTTTAATTTATTATAATTATTAAATTTTTATTTATGTTATTGTTTTATGTGTATAGATGTATTTGTAATTTATAATATTTTTTAATAATTTATAATTTATTAAAATAATTATTGAAACTTATTATAAAGTAAGTATATATATTATATATTATATGTATATGTTTAATTAATGTTTTATTTAATTATATATGTTACTTATTAATTTTAAAAATTATAAAATATTTTTAACTATGTTTATTTTAATTATAAGTATTATTTAGTTTATTTTACATATTATTTTTAACCAAAAAAACGATATTTTTGATAACGATATTTTTGACAATCGATATTGTTTTTCGATATTTTTGTACTTACCATGTTGTAGATAGGATTTAGATATTATTGACATCGATATTTTTGTTGCGATATTTTTGTAGGTCGATTTTTTGACCTTCGATATTTTGTCAGTGATCCATACAAAATCTGTGCCACGTCCTGCTCTGTAGAACAGAATTGACTTTGGCCGTCCTTAATAACCCTGAGTCTAGCAGGTTCCTGCAGAAAAACCTGAGCCCCAGCAGCCTTTAATGGATCTATAAACTGTCACAGCTTCCAGCTCCTGTCCATTGTAAGTTTACAGAAATCTGACCACACTGATATTAACATGAAATCTACCATCACAGGGGCTGCTGGGTGAGCTTTGATAAAAATGACCTGCCTTCAGAGAAAATTGCCAATATAGATCAAGATAGGACAATGATTTGCTGCCCTACTGCTGGTATCAGAAGTATTCGGCTTAGCAGTATGACTAATGGGAAGCAAGTGCACTCTCTGGATTTGTGAGTCCATGTCCCAGTCAGACAGTTCTGGAAATGCTTTCCTGAACAGTGCACGATAAACTGACGGGGGTTGTCCCCCTCTTTCCCCTCTGGTATGCCAAAGACACGTAAGTTATTCCGCCTCAATTTGTATTGAGTCACTGGTGAGGAAAAGCTATGCCAGGTATGCAGTTGTTTACTTAAGTACTCGCTGGTTAATTGTGCAACACTGTTTCAGAGCACCAGTGTACAAGATGATCATGAGTTTTTAAACAAGGTGAGTACTTGCATACAATATGCTCACAAGATACTGACTGGCACCAGCTAGCATTTTCGCAAGAAAATATTTGAATACTTAGACAAAGAAAAAGCAAGAAACTCCATGATTTAAAGCTATGCAGTTAATCAAGAACTTTCTAAGACTACGTTCAGGTAATAAACACTTTCCAAACCGATAATTAAAATCAACCCTTGATAACTCTTTTTGTTCTTATTATTGAGCAGAATCATAACGAGAACTGTTACATCACATATATAGTAACTAGATCTGTTTCGCCATTAAACATAATTATTTGTAGCTTGTAAAGTTGGGATCCACCATTCCTTCGATGATATATTCCCTATTGCATTCATAGTCTAAAGTAAAAGTGCAGCATGCAGGAGCGAGATTTGAAATACAGCTTCTTATCTTAAAAAGTTAGGGGCATATTAGCAAGGCGATTATCGCCACTTTAGCGGGACTTTTTCCCGCGAAAGCGGCGATAATATTATCGCCTTATCAACAAGCTGTCGCTAACTGCTGTTAGCGACAGCTTGTAGGCGATAGCGACCGGGTTGGGTGCCGCTTTGCATGCCAGCGATATTTATCGCTAATGGCATGCAAAGTAGGCGTTCCCCACCTAACAGCGACTGGAAACAGTCGCTGAGGTCGCTAACGCCTATCAGCAAGGCAGGGGCGGTGATTAGCGAACCAGCGCTAAACACGTTTAGCGCTGGTTTGCTAACACCTGGTCCCACCCTGACTTAGCCATGTAATCCAATGAGAGGTGGATTACATGGCTAAGTCCCCTCGCACTATCAGCAAGCAGAACTGGGGAACAGTGTGAATATCGCCTGTTTTCAGGCGATATTCACACTGTTCTCCAAGGTTTCTATCACTTTGGAGATTAGCATTGCTGATTGCACGCTAACTCCGCGATAGAAACCGGCGATGCCTGGCGATAATTATCCAAGCGCTAATTGCGCTTTGCGATAATTATCGCCAGGCATTGCTAATATGCCCCTAAGTCCAGTATTTTATAAATTCATCCTTATCGAACAAACATTTTAAACACAGTAATTGCTGAATTCAGACTAAACAAGATGCTATTAATAAAGTGCTGTGCATTTAGCACCCATAAAGTGCCCTTCTTCCTGTCTCCCGATAAAATTGATCTAAATCTTAATACAGTGCATCAACTTTCAATAAAACTGTTCTATACCTTAATAAAGTGTTTCAACTCATATTTCACTCTTGCCCATAAATCGCTCATGATATAAGATACAAATCACTTATACCTCATCAGCATTCTTTGTCACATTAGGTGCTAGATTCGGGCAAACAAGGTGCTATCCATAAAGTGCTGGGTATTCAACTACCCATAAAGTGCATTTATCCCTGCCTTCCAATAAAATTGAACTAAATCATAATAAGGTGCATCAACATTTTTTAACCCCATTGTCACACTTAAGCAGCGTCATAACGACAACTATTACATCATATATATATAGTCACGATGTCAGTTTCACTATTAAACATATTTATTTTTTTAGCTTGTAAAGTTCGATCTACTATTTCTCCAATGATATATTCCCTATTGCTTCTTAGTTTGAAGTAAAAGTGCAAAGTGCAGGAGCGATATTCAAAATACTTCATCATTTTGAATGTGCTGTGCATTTAACTCCCATAAAGTGCTTTTCTTCCTGTCTGCCAATACAATTGATCTAGATTTTAATACAGTGCTTAAACCCCCCCCCAAAAAATACATTATTTTTGTTCTTTATCTTAATAAAGTGCTTCAATTCATATCTCACTCCTGACCATGAAACACTCTAATCAGCATTCTTCACACCTTAGTTGCTCGATTCGGGCAAACAATGTGCAATCAATAAAGTGCAGTGCATTTAACTACCCATAAAGTGCATTTATCCCTGCCTTCCAAAAAATTGATCTAAATCTTAATAGAGTGCATCAACATTTTTCCTTTTCTTTCCCTTTTCCCCTTCTTTTTTCCCCTTCTTTTTTCCCCTTTTTTCCTTGTTTTATACCCCCGTTGTCACACTTGTGAAATCAAACCTGAGTCAACTACTTGGCTTTCTATTTCATCCATGTGTTTTCATACAGCAGTGAATCTTTTTGTGGTGGCAACCCTTTTTACGTAGGCCTCCTCAAATGTTTTTGTTCAAATCATTTTTTAGGCCAATTTTGGTAGGCTGGCACTTTAGTTGTCCTCCAATTCTGAAGAATCAAAGACCGTCCCGCTAGAGAGGCTATTGCTATGAAAGCTTCCTCTACTTTAGAGATTGGTAAGTTTTGCCTCTGCCCTACTAAGCCAAAAAGTGCTATTTCCGCCTCTGGTTCTAATCTTCTCTGTAGGCCATAACTTAGGGTGGAGAAAACTCTCTCCCAAAACTGACCTATCATCAGGCAGTTAAAAAAGATATGAAGCCAGCCTCCCTCTCCCAGTTGATGGCACCAAAAGAATCTATCCTCTATTCCTGGATACATTTTATGCAACGCTATAGGAATATAATATGCCATCTAGCGTGATAAGAATGACATTCTTTTAAAATTTGCAGCTCTTAAAGCCTTGCTGCCAAGCTGCGAAATCACCTGCCACTTAAGCTCTGAGAAAGTATATTGCGTTGCTTAGGTAATCTTATCTAAAAAGCTTTTTACTACGAGGCACTCCCCTTGACTCCGTAAAAGTCTGTACCCATTTCCCACCCCCCTTAGCATCGTACAGAAAAGAGCAGCCAGTACAGATGTTTTGGCTATGCTAGATGGGGGGCAGTATTTTTTCAGCAGAAGCATAATCTTGAGATACCCTAGAAAGAAGAGCTTGCACTAGTCTCCACACCTAGCCAGGACCTCCAGCCAATTAATATATCTCGCTCCCACTATAAAATGGTCCAACTCCTTGAAACCATTACTTTTCCAAAACCTTTTCTGACTATTCTGAATTTGGAGGCCCAGGCTTTTACATTCTGTGAGCTGCAAGTATTCATATCCTGCGGAGTGAGTCTTCATAGAATAAAATGCCTGAAGTCTGGTGCAATATTCCTGTAGTGTCTTATATCTGGGTTTTTTGGAAGTTTAGCAGTCTTAATAAATACCGGAATCTGAGATCCTGCTTCCTGTACCATCTTATCAAGAAAGAAGCTATCCAAGGATCCCTTACAGTCAAACAAGCAAACTATAATATCTAAAAAAGAAGCTTCATAGTATGTACGAACTTGGGGGAGTGCCAGCCCCCCTTGACTAATATCCAGTTGAAGTACTGGAAATTTTACCCTTGAGACCTTCTTGCTCCAAATAAACTGCTGAAAAATTGCTTCTAATTCTTTAAAATATAACGTGTTATTTTTTATCGGGACATTTGAAAAAAGAAGAATGAATAATGGTAAAATATACATTTTTATAGGAGCTACATGGTCAATTAATGTAAGAGGTAGAAGTGTCCATCTATCTAGAAAGTTTTTGATTTTTTTGAGCATTGCCTCAAAATTCAATTTGTAAATTTCCACATAACGATTGGTGACATATAGCCCCAGGTATCGAATCGGCTCAGGGCAGCAAGCTTGCCTTTGAAGATTACACGGGAGAATTCCACAGCCGGTATTAAGCAGCAAGATTTCTGTCTTGTTGTGATTAATTTTGTAACCCCCAATTGATTTTAACTGCATGAACTCTGTCAACATAATTTCAATATTCTGCTCTTCAGGTCCAAGCTACAGAATTATATCGTCTGCGAACAATTTCAATTTGGACATACCTGCTATTGGTGCTTTTATCTCCAAATTATCCCTGATCCTCGCGCCCAGTGGTTCAATAAAAAAAGTAAACAACATGGGGGATAAAGGACAACCCTGCCAGGTTCCCCGATTTATATCAACCGTCCCTGCTAGACTAGAATTTATAAAGACCAGAGCCTGGGCCCCTTGATATATATTCCTTAGCATGTTAGTTATTTGGAACGGAAACCCCACCCTTCTAAGGCCATAAAAAAGAGCGTCCAAGTTTATGAGATCGAATGCTTTTTCATTGTCAACCATCATTATTAGTGCGGGTATTTGGCTAGTATTAAAAAAATCAAGTGCATGGACTAGAAACCCAGTGTTAGATTACATTGACCTTGCGACCACAAATCCTGTCTGGTTATGTTATGTTATGTTATAGGGGTATTTGTAAAGCACACGGCTATTCCTTGTGGATCACCTTCTGCGCAACTGGGATAAATCAATTCGCCCAAATTTTCATCAAAATTTTATAGTCGTTGTTCAACAGACTGATCGGCCTATATGAATTGACATCTTTAGGATTCTTACCCTTTTTGACAAAACTAACTATAGTGGTTCTTTAAAAGTTGATTGAGCCTTCCCTTCTGCTTTCACGAAATTAAAAAGCTCAGACAGAAATGGTATTAGTTCTTCTGAAAAAGCTTTATAAAACTCTGTTGGAAGGCCATCCTTACCACCAGCCTTTCCACAGGGCATTGAGGCGAGGGCCCGTTTGATTTCTGCTACTGTGATTTCAGCTGCTATTTCCTCTACCTGACTATTTGATAGCTGCGGAAGCTTGGTATCATGAAAATATTTACTTATGGCCTCATTTGAAGCTATATATTTTGTTGCATACAACTTATAATAGTGTTCTAAAATTTTTTTGTGATCTTATCCTTATCGGAAGCTAAGGCCCCGGTCCCTGGTTCCTGTAATTCTGTAATTAATGTGGCCTCTTGTTTAACCCTGGATGACCAAGCCAAAAATGTACCCACCATCTGGCGGTGGCAGGCAATCCTGCATGAACTGCCGCTAGTGTGACCGCACCACCCCCTCGTCTTACGGCACGGCGCAGCTTCCGCTTCCGGGTCAACGGCGCGATGCCTCTGGCGGTGGAGTGAGATGCCAAGATGTGGATGGAATGTGATCTGCTTAGCTATTTTGACATTGGGAATGGCCGTCCAGCGCATCCAAGAAATCACAGTTGTGGCCGTTCTGAAACTCTGGCTGCTTGTTGTTCTGGACTCCTGACTCCGGTGACGCCCCCCCTCGGACACGCTGAAACGGCTTTGCCCCAGGAAAAGGGGCTTGTGACATTGGAGCTGGCTAAGCAGATCAGCGGGAGGCTGGACTTGAGTGAGTACTGCACATCAGGGGCACCTGCTTGTCGATTGGTCTATTTTTATTTCGCTAATCTACACTTTTCAAAACTCCTCAAATCAATATCTGGACAGCATCTTCTGTATTATACTTACCTGTGCAGCCATTGTTACTTGGCTGTTACTTGCCTGGCTATCTAAAACTGCCTAATTTGCGCCAGCGGCAGGACTTCGCCTCAGGAAGCCCAAGGGGGGCAAGCAGGGGATCCAGTGAGAGATAAGGGTTTTGCGGCAATGGTAGATGCCTAAAGAGTTTACGTCTGGGGTGGGTTCTGGTGGTGGGTCGCTGGGTTGGTCCCCCACTCCAACTCTAGTCAAGAGTTTCAGAGGAGGAGAAAAGAAAAAGAAGAAAAGAGGAGAGACAATATTAAAACAAAGTACAACTGAATACTGGAGCTTGATATGATGGGGAAGCATTTTAAAAGCTCCAACATGATGGCTAATGTTGACACTGCTGTGGGCCTCAAAGCCAAAACACGACCAGCTCACATGAAGTCAGTGTCAGCTGCAGCAAGAGCAGAGCATTCCCTAAAATCACGCAGAGACTCAGATGCAATCTCAAGCCCTTTGAGCTCAGAAGAGGACATAGTAGAGCTTGGAGCGGAGGTTAGAGCTGGGGGCCCAGTCATGGAGAGTATTCCGCAAAAATGGTCGAAAGAAGAAGCAGGCCCTGAGGGGGAGTTGCCATTCAAACTGTAGAACCGGAAATTTTGAACGAAGGCAGCCAGACATTAAAAACCAAAGAGGAGGGGCCGAACGGAAGGGAAACTCAAGGGAGGAAAAAAAAAATCAGCTCCCCCAAGAGGATACATATGAAGGCACTATCAGTCCGACCCAAGGAAAGTCTAAGGAGTATCCATTATTTACTAAAGCTAGAATAACGCCAACTACGGCACAAGGGCCTGTCATGGATATACAATCTGGACTTTTGCAAAGCGACCAGTCTCCCACTTTGCCTCAGATCTCATTGGAAGGAAAAGGGAATCATCGATTTCCCGCGAAGCAGAGTAGTGCCTTAATGGACTTCCAGCTATGGCCCCCGCCTTCCATCGCAAAAAAAGATGCAGCTGCGGGGCAGCAAGAACAGGCACGGCAAGTATCAGGCGGATCCTTAGAGAAACAAGTTTTAGAAAAGTTGCAAGAGGAAGGGGCTGTTGCCCAATGTGTCATTAAAACGATGCTAACCCTCATTTTGGATGAAATACGAGAGCTTAAGGCAACACAAGCAAGCAAGATAGCATCCTTGCATCACCGTCTGTTGAAAATTGAAGAAGCAGTCTGTAGCTTTCCGGCCAGGAATGCAAGAGGCAGAGTCTCGGATTTCCCAGCTCAAAGACCAGATGAACGTGATGCAGCAGCAGGCTAATTTGGCAAGAAAGCAGAAAACCTCACTAGAAAGCAAGCTTGAGGAACTGGAAAACCATTCACGACGCTCCAACCTGCGTTTGGTTGAGGTTCCAGAAGGATGCAAGGCACCCAAGTCCTTAAATGGGTCGAGACATTTATTAAAATGAATGTACTGCCAGAGTTTTCAGGAGATCTCACAATCACAAGAGCACAAAGGGTACCGGCGCAGCCATACCTCAACTCAAAGCTGTCACGAACAATCCTAGTCCACTTTGCAGACTTTCGTGTCAAAGAAGAGATACTTACTAGAGCCATCTAGAAGAAACAATGTACTACTAACGAAGTATCCAACTGTCGTATTTTTTCCGATATGTCAGCAGCTGCTGCATGCCGTCGAAAGGAATTTGTTAAGCTTTTGTATTTATTTAAGGTGCAGGGTGCACAGTCAGCAATTGCTCAGCAGTCTAAATTATGGGACTTAGTGAAAGGGAAATTCCACATGTTCGCAAATCTGGATGAAGCCCAAGAGCTGCTGCAAAAAATCTCCACAAAAAAGTAGATAAGAAGTAGCAAGTCGGTGGCGGATTTTCAGTAATTTTTTGATTAATAAAGGCGATGAGGGGGATGGGACAGTTCACCCAGGGTGCAACCCCATGGCACCCAGCATGGGCGCTAACCAGGGGAGGGAGGCTAGGGCAATTCCCCATTTGCCAGGGTGAGGGAGAGTATGGGAGGTGGGGAGCACGTTTAGCAAAAAAAAAAAGAGCAGGATCATAGAGGGAAAGGCAATCTTGAGAATTATTTTATGGAGAAGTTTCAATTTCAAAAAGGTGGGAAAAAAATGTTTTGATTTTTTTTGCTGTTTTCTCTTTTGAGGGGGATGGTTCTTAAAGTACGCATAGTATCGGTTAATGTAAACAGAGTGTCCAATAAGCAAAAATATGGTGGATTGATTAGCTGGCTAGCTTCCTTTTCTCCTCAAATTCTTTTTCTTCAGGAAACCCATCTAAAAACAAATACACCAAAGCTTTTTATTCCCAAATATTACTCTAAGGTATATTTTGCTTCTGCTAGGGTGGCAATAAGGGGGGTCGCCATCTATTTTGGGCAAGGGATTGATTGGGAGATTTCTCAAGTCTGGAGGGACCCCCATGGCAGATGGATATGGGTTACAGCTGGGGTGAATGGGATGTTTTTTAATTTTGTGAATTATTATGCCCCTATAATATATGATCCCAAAGCTATTATGAAAATTAAGGATTTAGCTAGGGGAGCGGTGAGTCCTATAATTCTAGGTGGGGATTTTAACTTTAGCCAAGATTTGGAAAGGGATACTTAAAAAAAAACAAAGACTAAAACCTAAGACTAAAAAAGTATTGGATGTGATGAAAAAGTATTGTCAATTATTTGATCCATGGCGTAGGGCCCATTTGGAAACCTCACAATGTATTTGCTATTCTCGTCAATTTCAGTCTGCCTCTCGTATCGATTTTTTTCTTATTTCTCGGTCTCTTACTTGTCTTAACTCAGAAATTTGGGCTGATTCATTCTCAGACCATTAGTTGGTTAACATTGAAATTGAAATAGAGGTGAGAAGGAGGGAGAAGTCCAGGTGCCAGATGGGTCGTCTCCTTCTCTCAAACCCGCAGTGGGTGACTAGTATGAAAAAATGGATAAAAGAGTTTTTTCAGGAGAATAAGGACACTGCAACACTCTTCTCTGTCTGGGTGGCTTTTAAGGCTACAATTTGGGGGCAGTTGGTGGCTTTTATGGCCTCCGGGTTCAAAACTCAGGGGGGGGGCGCGCATAGCCGAACTTCAATTGGCAGTTGACACTGCTTTATTGCAGGGGAATAGCCATTTGCGACAGAGTTCTGTAGTAGACGTGCAATTAACCAAAGCCAAACAGGAGTTAAGGCAATTTTTTATTTCAGAGGAGATAAATAGTTCACGAATGCTTCATCAGCGCGTATATGAGGGACACCCCACGATAACTCACTAAATTGGCAGCTCTTAATCCTAATCGTTACCAGTGTTTAATCTTAAATACAATAAAAAATTTGATCTGCTAAAGGTGATATCAAGAACTTGCCTAGAGCGTGACAAATCAGCAGAGTAGATAAAAGTGAAAAATGCAGAAACGCTGGTCTAAAGATTTTAAAATTCATAAACTTTAGTACAGGTACAATATTCAGTACGTAGATGAAAAACCTAAAACTGTTTATTTCAGAGGGAGAGGCAAACTTACTGAGTTCTATTTAACTTGCTTCCGCTTTGTGGGCCTGATTCACAATGGTAAACTTACATTTTTGTGTAAGTTTACAATTCTTTGATATTCACAGCATACTTAGAAAGAGGAAACAATGAGGGGAAACAAACATATTTCTCCTTGTTGTGGCTCCCAAGAGAAGGCATAACATTTTGATGCATTCCCTGGTTTACCTGTCTTGGTAAATCTGGGAATGCTCCAAAATCCATGTGTGGATGTGTGGGTACACCCAGGCTCCACCCTTGGAAAACCTTCCGAAGGCAGAGTAACGCAAGGCAGCGAATTGCGGTTCCTTGTGTTACTCCAGATTTACCAAGCCACACATGGCCATGCAAGGTGGCCTTGCTTGATTGATAAATCTCATTCTTGTGTTTGTGTTGCCCTGTGTCACCTTTCATGGCACAAGGACGATGCAAAACCTTGCTAAATCTGGCCCTGGGTGCCACCCGCTACTATCTGTAGATGGCTGATTTGATTTGATCTGAATTTATAAAGCGCAGCAATTACCCGAAGGCGTCAAGGCGCTGTAGATCATCATCCAGAAAGCCCGCTAATCCTCCAGAGAACATAAAGTAGCTACAAAGAGAATAACCATGTCTTAAGAGCCTTCCTGAAAGGCAAATGGTGAGGAATGGCCCTTATGTTTTGTGGAAGGGTATTCCAGAGTTTACTTGCGGCCGTAGAAAAAGCTCTGTTGCCCCATTTTTTTCTTTTGGTTCTCGGTACTGTGAGCTGTAGTTGAAGTGAAGAGCGAAGGAGTCTGCCTGGGAGATACCAACCAAACACTGTTTTTAATCTTGTTGGGAATGGGAGGTAAAGGGCCTTATGTACCATGCAAAGAAAGTTGAAGCTAAAACGCTTATTAATAGTGAGCCAGTGAAGGGTTTCCAGTCCCTTTGCAGCGGACTGTCCCCTGGGTATGTCCAAGACAAGTCTCGCCAATGCATTCTGTACCACCTGGAGTCTGTGCTGCGTGCTCTTATTAGAGTCCAGATACAGTGAATTGCAGTAATCGAGTCTGGACATTACAAGGGCAAGAGCGGTCTGCTTACGAGCAGACCGTTGGATGAATGGGAACATTTTCTTCAGCATTTTTATAATCCAGGTGCAGGTTATTATAGTATGATTTATTTGGACATTGAAGTTCAGTTCAGTGTCCATCAGTACACCAAGGTTCTTGGCCTTTTTTCCAGGGGTAGGACAAGTTCTTAAGGAGTGTGGCCAACAGCTACTGTTCCAGCTAGATGTACCTGAGCCAAAGATCATCACTTTTGTCTTTTCCCCGTTAAGTTTTAAAAAGTTACATGACATCCATTCTGCCACTCTGGTCATGCAGCATGAGACATTTTCTGCTATCGAACAAGAGTTCAGGAGGATTGACATTATAATCGTCTGCATACGACACTACCTCTATTCCAAAGGAGAGGATTATTGCAGCTAAGGGTGCCACGTAAAGATTAAAAAGCGCAGGGCGCAAGGATGAGCCCAGCGGCACTCGACAGTGCAAAGAAAAGACCTCTGAATAGAAGTGCTGTAACTTCACCCTTTGGGATCTTTACCTAAGGAAAGAGGACAAGAGAGCTAACGCTTGATGAGATATGCCAAGTCCTTGGAGTCTATCCAGCAGCAGTATAGGAGAGATGGTATCAAAAGCTGCTTATAGATCTAGGAGTATCAGCGCTACCCCTTGCCCATCATCCACTAGACGCCTAATACAGGCCGTGGCTGAAATTAGAGCAGTCTCCGTCCCATGATGCTTCCTAAAGTCAAACCGGTGTTGCTTTTCCGCCGTTTCCATCAAATGGATATTAAGGTGAATCTCCAGGATTTTTTCTGGAACGGGAAACAGAGAGATTGGGCGGTAGTTCTTACAAACTGTATTATCCAGATTTGTTTTTTTTAAAAGAGGCCTGATGATAGCTTGCTTCCAGCTCTGAGGGTATGATCCAGATAGAATCACATTGTTCATTAGTTTGCAGAGAGGGTCGGCTATAATGTTGGCCGCCATATGGAGGGCTGGTGGAGGGCAGGCTTCTAGAGGTGATCCTGAAAATGTTTTCAGGAGGTATTGTTCTGCCATTTTAGGGGAGAGTGTAGGAAACACAGAGAGACCTTTAGTCTCTTGGCTTAAGCAAGATGACGGCCCTTGAAATATTAATGGGGGCCAACTAGTGGCAGTTTGCTGGGTAGGTGAGCTAGAAATTGGACCAAAATCTGCGTAAATGTCCATAATCTTAGAATGGAATAAAGTTGCTAGTTGGTTGCAGAATGCTTGGAAGCTCTCGGGCTCCACTCGGTGTTGAGAGGCCGAGAGCAGTTGCACTAGCCTAAATAGCTCTTTGGCGGAGGAGGTGCTTACGATTTTATGGGTGCAATACTTATATTTTTTGTCCGTTAGTGCAAGCCTGTATTCTTTGATGCCCTTTCTATATGAGATTCTTTCTTTTTCATCGAAGGTTTTCCTCCAGGCCCGCTCTTGACGGCGGCATGCTTGTTTCAGCCTCTTGAGCCTGTCATTATACCAGCAAGCGGATGGAGAGCGTCTTCTATGTATGATTGCCTTTAGAGGGGCGAGTTTGTTGGCTGCCACCTCCAGCCTTGCAGCAAAGGCCTCTGCCCCGCTATCAGAGTCATCTTGCTTACACAGGGTGTACTATTTAGAGTTCTTGCTAGTGTCTCAGCCGAGACTCCTTTTCAATTCCTGGATTTGTCATGGGATCGAGGAGCAGTATTATTTCTGGCTGCTGGAGGGAGTACAAGCTTGAAGGCAACTGCGCTGTGATCGGACCAACAGATAGGAATAGTTTTTTGATAGACTACCCTGGTATCATTAGTAAAAATTCCATCCAAAGTATGGCCTGCCTTATGAGTGGGAGCTGATACTAGTTGTGACAGTCCAAAGTTGGCAAGAGCTTCTAAGAGGGTGCAAGAATCTTGGTTGTCCTCCTCTTCTAGGTGGAAGTTAAAGTCACCCAGGATGGTCATCCAGCTCTCAGCTAAAAAAGGTTCTATCAGGAGTTTAAGTTCCGTGAGAAAAGGGACTCTAGGGCCTGGGGGCCTATAAATCAGCAGATCCCCAAAAGAGCAGGTAGCCGAGATAATGAGTTTAAAAAGAAGGGCTTCACATGTTTTTAGATTGAAGCCTGATATCTATCAAACATTTAAAATGGGATTTAAAAACAATAGCCACGCCTCCACCTGTGCGTCCCACCCTATCTACCCTCTGGATAGAGTAGTTGGTCTGGATTGCATCTACTAGGTCGGGTCCTGAGGCATTATTGGCCCAAGTTTCGGTAATGAGGACCCAATCCGGTTCACAGTCTGCTAGAAAGATAGCAAACTCAAACTTGTGTTGAATGAGGGAGCGGGCGTTTATAAGGAAGCCACAATATCTCTCTACATCTTCAGGGCTGGAGTTACCAAGGGTATTGGTGGGTTTCACGATCCTGGAGAGCCTAATGTTTTGACAGAAGGGCACACAATAACCACAGGAAGAACATATATGTTGACGTTGCTCATAGAGATTCTCCCAGGGGATGGTAGCGCAGACGCAATGTGTCCCATTTTCTCTGATCTTTAGCAGGGTTTCTCTAGAGTAACTAGGTGGAATTACCTGTTCCCTAGTGCAAGAACCAGGGTTCCGGGCGCTGGACACAGTCCGGATGCGGACGGACGCAGACAGGCTTGCCCTTGGTGCGCCTTTGGTGAGCCAGCAGTGCGCCCGCTGCGCGTCCGCATACACATGGGTTTTAAAAAAGGATGTCTAGCGAAACACTAGACCGCTAACTGCGGGCCTCTCCCTCCCCTTTCTGAGACAGGAAGTGTCTCAGGATCCTGTTTCCCTCCGCATAAAACGGGCAAAACTGCTCGCGGCGGACCAGGGAAACAGGAAGCCCACAAACCCACAAGCAAGAACACAGGTGAGTGGGTCAGGCTAACAATATGTGCAAATAGAAAAACAGAGTTAGCGTTTTAAAAAGAAAAGGAATTAGCGATTAAAATGGAGCCCTCTTAAAATTCGGAATCAAATATAATGCAATTACCAGAAATAATATCCACACAAAGTATACTGTCCACACATTAGGAGCAGCAGAGGATTTAGCAAAGCAGGTGTACCGGACGGCACAATCTACTGATGAGGGTGTTTGGACAAAATGTTGAGTCCAAAATGTTGTGTGGACAAAATATCATGTCAAGAATATCGAGGGCAAGAATACCATGAATGTAAGTTTCTATGGAAAAGCAAAGTTTTACTATACTTAACTCCACATATATATACTTTGACAATACATATATCTTTAAGGTACGTAGTTGTGGAGTTAGGAATATTAAATCTATGTTTACCTATTTGCATTTACCTTCTCTATATTTTGTTCTTCAAAATTATTTTACACAATATTCTGTCCGCATAATATTTTTGTCCTTGATATTCGGTCAGTGATCCTTGGGCAGATACTGAAGAACGTCACAAGCCAAGATGACACCTGCAGTAGATACCATATTCCCCCCTAAAACAACAAATGTTACTCCACTGTCCATGGGAGATGAGGGTAAGAGTTAAAGGCCAAGGATAAAATGTCACTTCACATTGGATGCCAACAATTCCAGCCACTTTCAGCATATATACGCCTTCCTTAATTTTCATCTCAAACAACGTTATCATCCCACTGTAAAGTATGATGATCATACAGTACATTAATGTGCAATATATTTCTGCCTGAAAACTAAAAACTATAATGACGACATCCATTCACAATCATGTTATTGAAAACATTTGATTGACAAAAAAATTGTCACAATGTGATCATGAAAGTTTAAAACATATTATGCTTGCTTAAAACTTTTCTAAAAACAATACATAAAAGTTTGAAAGGATTTTTGTGACTGTCTGGACTTTCGAGAGTATCTTGAAGGCAATACAATTTGCATTGAGTCACTGGTGAGGCAAAGCTATTCCAGGTATGCTCTTGTTTACGTAAGTGCTCACAAATTACTTGAGCAGTACTGTTTCAGAGCACCAGTGCACAATATGCTCATGAGTTTCTATATTTAAACAAGGTGAGCATTTACAAACAATATGCTCACAAGACACTGACTGGAAGCAGCAAAAACTTTTGCAAATAAAATATTTGAATACTTACAAGAAACTCCATGATTTACAGCTAAGCAGTTATTCAGTAACTTTCTAATACTACATTGAGGTATTAAACACTTTTCACACCGTTAATTAAAATCACCCCATGATAACTCACTAAATTGCCAACTCTCAATCCTAATCATTACCAGTGTTTAATCTTAAACGCAATTAAAATTTGGATCAGCCAAAGATGATATCAAGAATTTGCTTAGAGCTTGCAAATCAACAGTGTAGATAAAAGTGAAAAATGCAAAAACGCTGGTCTACAGCTTTTAATTCATAACAATTAGTCCTAACGCTTAGTCCAGGTCCAACATATGTTAAGCATACAGATCAAAAACTTGAAACCAGACTAAAAATGCATATTAGTCTGATTGGATGCACATATTAAATGACTCAGCCGTTTTAAAATGACAATCTAGGCTGGATTATATCAAACTCATATCTATTTAACAGGTTATGCTGAAACAAGCTCTTTACCTATATTATGTATGTTTCAAGGAAGATTGTTTATTTCAGAGGGAGAGGCAATCTCACTGAGTTCTACTTGACTTACAAATAATATGTTTAGTAGAATGAAAAAAAATTAAGGGCCATCCATTCCACTGCAGATTTATTTGATTTATTTAACCCTATGGAATTCTGTTATAGTTGTCAAGACTGAGACAGTTTGTCAGATCTGCATAATTCAATGTTGTCACTTGACTCTACCCTACAGCAGGGGTCTTCAACCTTCTCTGCAATATGAGTTACTTATGTTTCATGAAAATCACCCCGGCCTACTAGTATTAGTTAGTTGTGTTATAATAGTGACCACATTGGACAAGATTATATTAGTGGCCACCATATTCAAGAATGCTAGTAGTCATCACCTCAGTGCATCAGACAGGGTTGGCAGTAGTAATGTAAATAGGCTTTGGCAATTTCAAATGCCTCTGCATTTGTATTACATAACAGCCCCTGGCATCAAGGCAGTAATATAAATAATACGTCTCCCCAGCACCACATGATTTATCACTAAAACATCAGCCGTATACATATTTTGACAATCCAGCAGTTTTTCTACAAATATTAGATCAGCTTAGGAGTTCTGAAAATATACAGATTTTCATCTCGAAAACACATTTCGCTTCTAGCTTCTAATTTACTTGCTGGCTGCACACCTGAAGGATGAAAAATAGAAGAAGTATGGAGGGATAAATCATTCATTTATTTCCGTCTAAGGCACCATCAATTACCCTGACGATCTCAATAGTTTATATTGCTACACATACTAATGATTTAATTAGATACACATACCATTGGGCAGGTCTCCGGCACATCAATAGATATTACATACATTAATCACATAAATACAAATAATAATACATATATAAATTTCACAAAACAACATACAAATGTATAAATTTCACAAAACAACATACAAATGTACATATACACAATATCTACAGTACCCTAACGATTACACGTACTCGTGTACACTCAAAAATCTGAGTGATACACCAAGAGATAGTCCTCTTCGCACATGAGGTATCACACCTCTCTATCATTTAATTATGTGCGCATATAACATTTTAACCATGCTCAAACTGATTGGACTCCTCAATATAGCTGTCGACGCGGTCGCGTTTTAGCCGTCAATTTCTTCCAGCTTCCTCAGGACAAGGGTACACAATATCTGGAATATTGTCTCAGCTCTCGGGGTCAACACGACTCCACTACACAGGGGGTACGCCCTCTATATTGCAAAGTTCCATGAAGAATCTAGGAACCTGCAGTGGCTCCCACTCTTCTTATTGCCAATCGTTTCCTCAAGAAGCAAGCCGCTCCTTCGCCTTAATCCCTGCCGTAATCTAAAACGCCACTCGATCAAATCCTGTCTCTCGTAGCCATGGCCAAATTGTTTGACCGGAGCGGCTTGCTTCTTGAGATATTGTGTACCCTTGTCCTGAGGAAGCTGGAAGAAATTGACGGCTGAAACGCGACCGCGTCGACAGCTATATTGAGGAGTCCAATCAGTTTGAGCATGGTTAAAATGTTATATGCGCACATAATTAAATGATAGAGAGGTGTGATACCTCATGTGCGAAGAGGACTATCTCTTGGTGTATCACTCAGATTTTTGAGTGTACACGAGTACGTGTAATCGTTAGGGTACTGTAGATATTGTGTATATGTACATTTGTATGTTGTTTTGTGAAATTTATACATTTGTATGTTGTTTTGTGAAATTTATATATGTATTATTATTTGTATTTATGTGATTAATGTATGTAATATCTATTGATGTGCCGGAGACCTGCCCAATGGTATGTGTATCTAATTAAATCATTAGTATGTGTAGCAATATAAACTATTGAGATCGTCAGGGTAATTGATGGTGCCTTAGACGGAAATAAATAAATGAATGATTTATCCCTCCATACTTCTTCTATTTTTCATCCTTCAGATGTTTTATGCCCATGTATAGGAGGGTGATTTGGGCATACCCCTTTTCTGGCTGCACACCTGAAAGCACACAAGAGTAGCTGGAGAGCTACTCGTTGGAGAAGTGTGCCCTACAGACATCCAAAGCAGAGGTTGGTAGAATTTGATACAGTCTTCCAATATCAGCTACTAGTGGATGGAGAATTGGGAAATAGAGTGGGTGAGAGTAAAGAATGTTTTCCTCTTCCAGCAGATTAGTTATGTCCACATACCACTACCACTCAGACCTTTTCCCCATACGTGATTGAAGACAAGCACTTTACTTTGTATTGTGTCCGTTTTTCCAATGGACAGAACCCTAGCCTTGATGCAAAGCTAAAAACTGTTCCACCGTGACAGTGTAAATGCTGGTCTTTCATTAATAACAAGTGGCCTCAGTTATGACTCATGTGTCAGACGTAATGGCCAGTTAGGTGAAGCCTTTTACACTTTTTAAAGACATGCCTTTTATAAACATGGTTCTAGATTTAGCATTGTGGGACCCAAAATCTTAATATGAGATTTCAAAAGATTGTTTTTTTATTGCAAGAATGTGCCACAAAAAAGGGGGGGAAATGTGGTCACCTAAACATGGCCGCTAGGTGCTTGCATCAAACATTTTAAGTTTAAAAAACATTCACTAATGTGACTGTTTTACTAGTTTTTTTCAAACCTGGCAGTCTTTCAGCTGTACCATGCATTTCATTTCTATTTTGGTTTTGTTTTTTAGAGAGAAGAACATCAACAACAAAAGATAGCAGCAGGTATTATAATTGAGCGTCAAAATCATACATTTCATATCTTATATTCATATATATACACAAACGAGTGGGCAGATAAATAGATAAATAGAACAGGTGATATTTAAAAACACAGAAGAAAATGCAGGGAGAGAACAATCCCAAGGGGGGTAAAAGAATCTACTGGCCCCCTTCCGGAGCGACCCAGTCCCCGCCTCTTCCATACCTCGTAAACCACTTTATCATTGGAGTCCATATCTTGTAGCCTCTGTTTCTGGAGCACCTGCCCTTACAGCTAAACAAGGCTCATTCAAAATTATGTGTACCAAGCAGGCGCCTCAACCAGGCTTGATAAGTAGGTGGTTCAATGTCTTTCCAGCTGGTAGCTATTAGCAGTCGAGCAACAGCAACCGCAATAAACATAAAACTAGTCTGGGTTAGGTCAACTACCTCTTTATCATCAAAGCCAAAGAGCATCAAGGCAGGGGTGATACGGACCCTTTTTCCCAACACTTTATACAGAAAATCCTCCATCCCTTCTTTTAAGGTTGTTAATTGCCCACAAATAAAAACATATGAATCGAATCGGCTGGCCCAAGGGCACATCTGGGGCATTTATCATCCTCCCTTTCGACCCAGCTAAAAAGTTTTGCCGGTGTGAAGTAAATATTGAATATAGTTTGATAATGTTGGGCTTTCAAATTAGCTGACAGAAAGGTCTCCCAGCCTAGATCAATTGACCTATATATATTTCTATGTCACCATCCCCCATCTTCCTTACCCAATTGGCTTCAACTTTTTCCATGTCATCGGGAATTGTACCTACCAGAATTTTATAAATGTGCTTTATCTTAGGCTGAGGGTGGATAATAGCTTACAAGAATGGAATTTTCTCTATGGGGATTGATTCTGCTTTGAGTTGGTTTAAAAACTTTGTTATCTGAATATATTTAAATAAGGTTCCCTCCAGTATTCCATACTCTTGCTGCAAATCCCAGAATGGGCTAATTTGATTAGCCGAATATAGGTCCCCCAGCTTTTTTATGCCCTGTTGTTCCCAGTGCCTACCCATCGCATCATAAATCATTGTAGGAAACGGGGGAGCTCAACATAAAGGCACATATCGACTAAACCTGGGTATCGCCAATAGTTTGACCATTTTACCCCACACCTTCCAGCTTGCTATTGCAAATTTGAAGCTGGGTTTTTTGTAGCAGCTGGGTTCAACCTGCCAAAAAAAGCATACCAGATGCCAGTCTTCCCATTGCCAGCTCGTATATCGTAGGGATAGTTGGTCCCGACACCTGGTCACTATTACCTACGCTGGAGTTGCCTGATGTAAGCAAAACCACCATCTGCTGCAAAAAAAAAACGCATAATAATAGTACTACAGATTGGGGGCCGCCCATCTGCCATGCTCTCGTGGTAGGGATAGTAACTTCAATGACCGTAGGGTTTTCTTATATTTCCAAATAAAATTAATAAAGATGGATTGTAATTTCTTTAGAAAAGGCTCTTCAATCTCTAGAGGGATGGATCGGAACAAATAAAGAATCTTAGGGAGCATAACCATTTTAAGAATATTACATCTTCATATTATTGAAAGATGGAGTCTGTCCATGCGTCTTAGATCCGTGCTGATCCTATTAATTAAGTGGTTCAGATTACTCGCCCAAATAGAACTAACTCTACTGATTATCCGAACTCCTAGATAAATTGCATCATCCTGCCTACGGAAATCCAAGCAGGGGATACTGGAGATGCAAACAATCTGTGTTTTCCCTCTATTTAATAAATAGCCAGATTTCCGCCCATACTCGATGGCCTATCTTTCTATTTCTGCAATCGCAGCCGTCGGGTCCGGGTTCACAATTGCGATATCATCAGCATATGCCATTATTTTGGCATATGCTGATGATAAGCCATTGACATGTACTGGCTTTATTATTTGATTTTGGAGGATTTGCTGGATAAATGGGTCAATAAATAGCGCAAATAATATTGGGGAACAGGGACATCCCTGGCTTGTCCCCCTAGCTACCTTGATATTACCTGATTCCTGGCCCATGATTTGCAGCCGAGCATAAGGTTTGAAATACATTGCCTGTATAGCCTTTATAAACCATGGGCTAAATCCCTTTTGAGACAACATTTCCCACATATGCTGCCATGATACCCTATCAAAGGCTTTTCTGCATCCAGGAGGATCATAGCCATCTTTTCTCCAGTAACTTCTGCTATATTGAATAAAGCTATAGCGCGTCTAATATGACGGTGTCTCTCAAGTCCAATGCCATGTATTCCATTGTCAGTAAAGGAAACATGTCCACACAGTGATTCTAATTCACTAGTTTAAAGGCAATGTCATTATCCTTACTCTGCAATTCGATTCCCTTCAGTGTGCAATAGATGGTACAATTCAATTTGCACATGAGGTCATGTCCCAGTAAATAGACTGGACATGAATCACACACTACAAACTGATGATGATCCGATCTTCACCGGCAACTCTTCCGTCAGAGGGTAGGTCATCCTTTTGATAGCAACTCCTACAACTTGGATTGATTTTCCCGAGAGGGGTAGGTTTGGGACTACTGCAGATCTCAAAGCAGAACGGGTAGCACCACCAGTGTCAATCAAGAACGTGATGGGATGTCCATCTACGTCTGCCTCGATATATGGCCCAATCTGGTCTACCTCTAAGACCGCTCCAAGAGTACAGTCTACCTCCACACTCAGGCACAGTCATTGGGACGAGTCCTGATCCAGTCCATCTAGCACTTCCATGAAGGGCATCTGGTGGTATGTTCTATTACCCTGCAAGATTCTCGGGGGTTGCGGCATCTGTACAAGCTGATTCTGATTCCCTCCCCCATTAAGGGATCTTGGCCTCATCACGGTATTTACCACATCTGTCACTTGCACGAGTTCTCCCTCCTGCACCTGGTTCACTGGATTTAAGCAACACTCGCACTTCCAATGCCCGACCTTATGACAAAAATGACAAGCAGTTGTCCTTTTCAGCTTGGCAACATCTATCCCTGTCTTGGGATCTATAGGGACACCTCTTCCTCTTCCCTGTTCCGCCGGACTCGATGTACCCTGAACACCCCCTTGGACCGTTCCCTGATTGCGGACTACTGCTCCTCCGGTTGTTTGCACCAGCTCTCCCTTCTGTGCATTTCGCATTTGGACCAGCATTAACTTCTCCTTTATCCTCCTGTGCTTGGAATCCACCTCATCACTGCAAAATCTGGCATACCAAAGAATTTCGTCCACGGATTTATTTTGCCAGCAGATCAAATGCTGCTGAATCATGAGGCTGATTTCCGGTCTCAACCCTGTCACAAATTTTGAGACAAACTGACCCATGTCCTTTGGATCAAAAGTGTCTAACCCACTCTATTGTTTAAAGGCTTGCAAGAGCCGCTCATAGTAGGCATGTACTGACTCTTTGGGTTCCTGGGTCGTTTGATCTATCTTAACCCAATTGATGCCTCGTGGATCTATTTTGGACTGCAGCCATGTGATCACCTGATCGTACTTTTTCATAACCAAGGGCGAAGGACCATGAGTTACAGGATCCTTCTCTGGGTCAGTATCAGGCCACTCAATAGCGATTTTACATGCAGACCATAGGTCGCTACTAACCACAATTTCCAACAGCGTATTCAAGTCAATCCGCAACACTTTTGAGATTTTGACAAAGTGATCAACTTGCTTATACCACTCATTAGGTTTTCCTCTCAACCTAGGAAAATCATTCGTAAATGTAGCCAAGTCACCTATTCTCCGAGGGACATGCATGTACCCTCCGTTAGGCACCTCCTGTAGTGGATATGCCTCAGCTCTCTGTGTTCCGCCTCCTGGAGGTGGTGTATCTTCTATCACCTTCCTAACACTCTTCTTCTTAGACCACCTTTATTACCACTTATCCAGCATACTCCAAGCCCGTATTCCGATAATCGACTCTCAGATGTGTGTTTTCAATTCCGTCACTCTCTTTTCCTCCAGCTCCTGGTCACTGTAATTAAGCCTATGATTTCCCTGTAACATCTTGGTTCGAGACAAGTCTACTTCGTATCTCCGAGCTAGTTCTGACAACTTCTCATGTGCTCATCTCGCCTTGTGGATGACATACTTTGCATAAACAACAGATCATTTGGCTTATAGGTTTCTATTTTTTCCAAGGGTAGATTCCCACTGATGACCTCGTCTACCTCAGCCTTCAACCTCACCACATCCAATAGTTTTCCCTTCACTTCAGCCTTGATCGTTCCCTGACTAGATGTGCTATTCTGACCTTCCGTCTGAAGCGTCTAGAACATGTTGGTTTCTAGCAATTCCCTGACTTGCACTTGTCTCCGACCCTGTACCCACAAGTCCTCTCACTGGTGTTTCCCACATGCTCAAGTCTGAACTAGTGCTTGCCATGGGTACGGTTCGTATAGTACTAGAACCAATGCGTATTCCAAAAAGATCGATAGTGGCTGGTAAAGGGGTACTAAATTCCATAGGCACCAAGGATGGACAATTTTCACTCATGTTCGATGACCCTCCCAATCCAGTTCCTTCTATCTGAATGGACTGTCACTGACTAAGGTTTCCTCCTGAATTTGGGTCATACACAGAAACAACAGGACCAATGGTGACCGGTACTGTAAGAGCTTCTGGTAACCGTGAAATTGCACTGACTTCATTCTGTTCCAACAGCAGACACTCCTGCTCTTCCTGCTGATATCCTTCCCACGACTCCTGTACTAGGACCCATGTGCGGTGCTGGTATGCTTTCCGTGTTTCCTACGTTCATCAACTCTCGCCTTCCCTCCTCTGAGTGTGGATTGTAGGGTGGAGGACGCTCAGATAGTAACCTATCCAACAAGCTGTCGTCCGTATCACTCCCGTCATTTCCATTGTCCTTTCTACTCTTGTTCTGAGAATCTCCCTCCCCTACCAGCATTGGGTACAGCCTTTCTCCTTCGATAGTATCTACTCTCCATCTCTTAAGCTGTGCATTCCACTGTGCTTCCTGACATGCCCTCAAAGCTTTCCTCATCTCCCCATGACACATCTCCCTTTTCTTTGCATGTGCTGCTCGTATTCATGCATCTAACGCCTCAAACTGTGTTGGTCTAGGTAAAGGTCGCAGCGCGAACATCACTCCCCTCAACTGATGTAATACATCCAACCGAAATAACCCAAAACAAGGAAATGGCAATTCACCCTCTTTTTCTTTTATGCCAATTTTGAAACCAAATTATTGTGTGGAGCTCTACTTTCGTCGCCATACAATGTGCTGGAGTATTCTTGGGTGGCGTTTCTCCGCCCACCCGAGTAACAACTCCTTGATCACCCCTGAAAAGATCCCACAACACCCTAAAACATTGCATGGTTCAATTTCTGTTGTTCAAGTTTCAATGACTTCCCAATTTCTTCACCCATGACTTCCCAATGACTACCAACTAATCCTAGCGGGGAGTTACACCAACCGAACTATCACAGCGTGGCAGACTCTAACGTAGCCCTCACTCCTCACAGCGGCTCAACCTCCTTCACAATTTCTCCATACACATTCACTCACACGATCGTCTTAAACTCTGTAATTGTCTGCCATCTAAAAGGATCGATAAAATGTAGTCATCCAAGAACATTCATGCACGGCAACCCTCGACCTGCATTGTTCACCTGAATCAGTATAGTTCACCTCTGTACACAAGATTTACTATATGATTCCCATACGTCCCATTCACACAAAGTTCCCTGTCTAAGGGGGAACTGTCAATGACATCTCACGACAGCTCCTCAATTCTTCGGTCAGACAATCACAATAAATCTCGGTGTCTTCTACACCATTCAGTATATCCCGGGATCTTAGGCCACTTTGGGACCTGAAACTCAAATCTCAATCGTTGGACCATGTCCGGCCCGAAACCACATTCATTCGAGTCTCACACCATCTCCGCCAGACATCGCGCAATCAATTCATTCCCGCAATCTAGCACACGCCATACACTCTATTGATACTCACTCCACCATTTGATGCTGATCTCACCTCACCATCAAACTCCGTCAGTCTCCGCCGAATTCTGTCGCTCTATTCTTGGTCATTGGGCTCTATTTTGGTGCTTTGGGGTTCTAGGTCTCCTTTTTCTAGACTAATTCTGGATTCTGCCCTCGCTTCATGTGCAAACCATCCTACACTGCTACCAACTGAAATGGCCAGGCCCATAAGTTCTAGATCTGTTCTAGAACTTATAGTCGTAATCTATGCAGCATAAACAGAACGATTAGTTAAAGAAATAGAATGCAAAGGATTAAAAAGCATGAGGCCAAATTCGCCTGCATTGAGGTTAATGGAAATAAAGTTTTAGTCTATCCCTTCACTAGCGTTAACGTGGCATCCCTACTTTGGCATTCCCAGAAGAGGAGTGAAATAGAAGGTATCAGCATGTGGAGACTTCCTAAGAAGTCTCTCCACATCAATGGGTCAGGTATCATGAAGCTACAGAGCTCGTTCTAAGAGGCTCTTTCTCCTAAAGCAGAGAAGGAAGAGGTGGGCAATTTCCCTACTTGCATCACATTATTAAAGGTAAATTTCCCAAGAGACCTTGTGACGAATCACGCCATCCGCTCAGTACATGATTCCATAGGTAGGGTTCCACTGGACAGCAATTCTCCTGAACTACATTGATGACCTTAATTCCCAGGCCTTTTCGGCTGTGAAACATAACAGTTTTGCTTATCAACTTAAGCTCATGATGTATCCCCTTCTCTCCTCGCCCGACTAAGAAAACAAAGACATTATTCTAGCTAACAAGGACGCTTCTTCCACCTCCAACACAAAACGTGAGAAAGAACTAAATCCACAGGGCACATGAAATTCAACTGTTAATTCTAAAACAAGAGCTTTCAGGGAGAAAAGTATTTCACGCCTATAAATTCAGCTAATGTAAGAAAATGGCACATAAGGTTTACAAGTTTGCTTGAGAGATAAAACACATTCAATTAATATTACTACCTACATCTAAAATAACACATTCCATAAGCACATTAGATACATGAATAATTGCACAACACAAAATCTTCACATTAATGTTTACATTTACCTTCTACATTATTTGCTCCACGTTTCTTTCAAATGGCCTAGAATACATCACTTTTCACATTATTACATCACAAAGTCTAACACTCCATGTATGACAATAAAGGGTTATGTGTGGATGCGGACTACATGTGTCCTTCTGTAACGAAACCGGTACTCATGTAAAGCACTCTGATACCCGATGTCTCGGGTCTAGTTCGCGCTATATAAGAAACTCAAAAAAAAAAAAATGTGTGATTATATTGCACTCCTCTTTTTTCGCTGATAAAATCACGGCATTAGGAATTGAACTCAGTACCACCACTTACTCTCAACCCCTTCCGGACCTGCCCCCCTTTTCCGCACTACCCCCACTGGCCTCACCTAAAAACCAAGCACACTGGACCAACTTCGAATACTATGACGAAGACTCCATCTCTAAAATCCTCTCTACCTCAAACCCAAACAACCACTTTAATGACCCGTTACCATCCAACTGCCTCGCTGCTGCCTCCCAATCCATTGTTCCTTGCTGGACTGCAATAATCAACGCCTCTCTCCAGCAGGGATCGATTCCGGACCCCTTGAAAGCCGGCCAAGTCCTTCCTATTTTAAAAAAAACATTGCTGGATCCAGCCTCCCCCGACAATTTCAGACCTATCTCCAATATCCCTCTGTTAGCCAAAGTATTAGAGAAGTGTGTACAACAGCAACTAAGTCAGCACATCAACAACTTCCACCTACTTGATGACTTCCAATCTGGATTCAGACCGGGGCACAGCACTGAAACTACTATGCTCCACATCGTGGACGACGCCCTCAAGCCCTAGACCAAGGCAAAACCTGCCTTCTAATCCTCTTAGATCTATCCTCCGCCTTCGATACCGTGAACCATGCAAATCTACTCGAACGCCTCAAACTCAGGATGGGTTTGGATGGCGTTGTCCTAGAATGGTTCAGGTCCTTCCTCCACAACCGATCTCAGAGATTCCTCATTAACGGCAACCTATCAGCTCCCACCCCGGTCACGGTTGGAGTCCCCCAAGGTTCAACCCTGTCCCCCACCCTCTTTAATCTTTACTTAGAGCCACTCACCGAAGTTCTTCATACCGCCAACATCTCCTACCATATGTACGCGGACGACACCCAAATATACATCAATATTTCATCGCTCGAGAGGTCCTCTCCCTGAGCGAGACCCTGAAACTGACTGTCCAATGGCTAGCCGCTAACCAACTCAAACTCAACGCAAAGAAAACTGAATTTCTCCTAATCTCCCCTTCCAAAGCCAACCCGGAGATTCAGCTGTGGATCAAGGCCATCACAGCCTTAAACTGCCCGCCGACCATTGTGGACTCTGCCAAATCTCTGGGCATAATCCTCGACTGTAACCTGAACATGCGAGACCACATTAACTCGATGGCTAAATCAGCCAGATTCCACCTGAGCTACCTGTGGAAGCTGAAACCTTTCATCGATGCTCCTGACTTAAAAATGGCAGTCCAAGCACTAGTCATCTCTAGACTGGAATATGGATGTTCCACCCTCACGGGATTACCCAAGATCTCCTTGGCACCTCTAAAAGCCTGCCTCAACGCGGCCGCCAGACTACTCACCGGCATCAGGAAATTCGACCACATCTCTCCACATATGAAAGCGCTGAACTGGCTCCCTCTAGAGGCCAGAATACAGCTGAAACTGGCATGCATTACACACAAGGCTCTATACGCAAACTCCCTGCTTATCTGGCACAGAAACTAGTGGTATCTGGAGGAAGCAGAAACTCCTGGTCCGCTAGTAACCTCTTGCTCCAACCTGCCCGTTTTCAGAAAAAAAGAACCTACAATAGGGCTTTCTCCGGGGCAGCACCAAGAATTTGGAACTCTTTCCCACCCGCCATCAGAAGAATCCCTTCTCTAGCACGTTTCAAGAAGGAGGCCAAAACTTTCCTCATGGGTAAATTCCTCGTCTAAGACCTGCCCTCAACCACCAAAATGTGCCCGACGAATCTAAGGCTATCGCTTCTTCCTCAGATCACCAATTCACCCCGCCGAGAAAATGTGGGGCTTCTGTTTTTACTGACTCTAACTATAATTGTAACCATAAACTTGTATCCCCTTTTCCCCCATGTTCCCAGCACCCCTGCCCCTCGCCAACCGTTTTTGTATATTTTTGTATATCTCTGCACTTTAGACTTTTTGTTTGTTCACCTCTGTATACCGTGTAAAGCGCTCTGATACCCTCACGGGTCAAGTTCGCGCTCTATAAAACACTAAAAATAAATAAATAAATAAATAAAAAACTCCTACAAATAAAATGTGTTTTCTGCCACATCAAGTGGGTTGTAGGCTACCTCAGGCTGGTCTCAGGCCAGTCTCACTGCATCTCACCGCGGCCGACTCCGCACTTCACCGCTTGGCTACTGCAGCTGCAGCTCACTCCACGCTCCTCCTCCTTGCCGTGTCATGTCATGTCCATATCCGGAAATGTCCACGGTCAGTCCACTAAAGTACAAGGACTGTAAGATGCCCTTATCTCACACCTAGCCCATGTAGGGTGTACCATTTTAATTATTTTGTCAAGCGAGCGGCTAACCGGCCGCGTTGGCGGTAGAAAAGCATTATATGTTTGCCTGTTATATGGTGCAGATTTCATGAAAGAAAAGATGACTGCACCTTTCAGTAACAATTCTGCCTTAACTTTTCAGTACTGACACAGAGAATACCTGCAATGCACTCTCTATATAGTAGCACTGACAGCCATTCTCAACATAGTCATACAATGTGCTCAATATTTACAACAACGCTGCAGAATGGTCCTTTGGAGATCTGTGTAAAATAAGTGCATTATAACAAACACTATTAGTAAATGCATGTATGAGGTGGCCTATATTTAATTTAGTTTAGTGTAAGTTAGCAAAGTAGTCTAATGCTTCTGCTTCAGAGACCTGTATGTAGCCAGAAAACTAAAAGTTTGATTACCTGAAAGCTTTGATACCTGTATGCTACAAGTAGCTAATATCACCCCTGGCCAAAAGCATACCAATTTTTCCAGCATGACATTGGCTTTACACCGTACTCTGCTCTGCTATATGCAACTATTATAAATTGTTTTTGCTCTTAGTTGAAGTTCAAAGCATAAATGTTTTGTAGTTTTCAAAGAATCAACCATTGGAATAGCCACCTATAATTGTGGTAGCACAGCAGTGGAAGAGCAACACCTGCCCCTGAACATGAAATACATGTTAGAAGTAAAGCACGTCATAGGAAGTACAATTGAGCAACTACACAAAAAAAAATTAAGCTTCTGGTGGGAAATTCGAACTATCCTTAGATGCAGCGAGTCATGAAATTACGAAGGGTGGGCGGAACTCGCAGAGTTTTACTATGCGGAGTTACCTAAATATCTTGTGAGATTCTGCTGAGTTTCACAAGCGGCGGAATTCCGGTTCGTTGTGCTGCTCACGCTGATTTTTAGCACCAGGAGCTTGTCCCGCTCTGTAAAACCAGTGTGAAAGGCACCATGTGGCACTCCAGAGGGCTCTGCTTCTTTCTGCCGCTCAAGTAGATTTTCTACTCGAGTGGCAGCTTTCGAAACGGGAGCAGCAACTTTCTCAACGCGAGTGGAAGCGACCTGCTGCGACCACTTGTGTTGAGAAATCTCACCGGGAGGTGGTCTAGCACTCGTTTTTTCTCGCCCGTGCTAAACCACACATAAGTACTCCACCACCAAGCGGTTGGCAGAGTTTTTGCCGAACTCGGCGCTCCAAGGGGAGCGGGTAAAACTCTGCCAAGTCCACCGGAGGAGCATAGTTTACCGCCCACCCCTACCAATTACACAAAGTGACTTAAAAGAAATGATTATTAGCACATATCTAATTTTTACACATTCTTTGTTTTGACAATTTCAAAAAATCATTTCGAAAACCTTCATAAAGTGAGAGAACTTTCACGGAAAACAGATATAGTTGAATTCTTATCTACAGTTTTTCACATTCTTTTAAGTGACAATCGGCAACATCAGAAGTGTGATTTTAATCAGTTTTGTTTGTTTGTGGAATGGTTAGAAGATCTGGAGCTTTACATTTCAAAGGAATGCAGGGTCGAGTTTTTGACCTGAAACAGGGAACAAGACTTGCTGCATTGCACGAGTCCTACACCAAATGGTTTACTTCCAGATTAAGAGATGCTTCCTATCTTTCACCATAACAAGTTTTGTGGACGTCATTTAGGGGTCACCACTCGCCAAGTATTGCAGCTGCAGCCCCTGAGTTTCGCCTTACAACCCCTGGCACTGCCTTTGCGACCCCTGGCCTCAGAAGTGGCAAAATCAGTGCCAGAAACACAGGGGCAGCTGATCCTTATAGGCGTCGGTTGGGGTTCCACTTTCTTGTTTTCTGTCAACTTTTTTATTGCACTAATAAAGAATAATATTAAATGATTCACTATTAGTCTAATAAAAATGGAGTACAATTAGCTGAAATATGGCCTTCCCTGGCAGCAGAGGTAATTAAAAAAATGCTTTTAGATGTATGTGTGTGCAAGTGAAAGTGAAGGTGAAAGGGCGTGTGATGTCACTTTTGCTACCCCTGACGTATGGTGAACGGATGTCCATGCAAGTTATGCTTTCAAAATAATATAGTATTCCCCATAAAACAATAGGAGATATTGTTTCCTCTTAAAAAATGTTTTAATCAAACTAGCATACGGAAATCTATTGACTGCAAAAAATCACTTTTCATTTCTGTTCGGCCGCAGCTTTGCCCTTAATTAACGTTTTTAAGTGAAACAATTAAAAAGGAAAGTCTTAGTTGTGACAATAGTGGGGTATATTTTGTTTAAAGATGACGACCGAAGCCTGACATTCGCACAGAAAGTATAAATGAATAAGATGTTTGGATATAGTACTGCTGCATTATTCGACCTCTCCTGGTGGCTGCATGACACATCTTAGGCCACCTATTAGGATGAAGTGCTAACTTCACCCTAATATGTGGCCCTAAACTCGGACCCAGGAATTGTGAGGGTGGACGTTTGCTTCACTGCTTTGAGTCAGGGTGTATTTCGGTTTACTTGAAGTATTATCCCCTTAATGTTTCACAGGGATTCCTTAGATTTCTTTTCTAGTTCTCAGCTAAATTTACAATATACTTTGTGTCACAAAAACCGCTTTAATGGTTCCCGTCCCTTCTTTCAACTACACTATGTGATTTCACAAAATGTAACATGAATTTTAAAGTTAATAGCAGCTGGTCATTTTCAGGCGTTTCTACCGATGTTTTTTAATACATGGTTGCTCAGCTCCCACTAAGAAACACTTTCCAATTGTCTATTGTCAAACCTATTACTTTTACTTTCAGATCGTGAAAGAATCGTCTTTTTTGACCGTGGACATGCTGGAGTCGTGCTTTCCTTACGTCCTACTCAGAAATGCATATCGAGAAGTCTACCGAGCTTACCTTTTGGCGCTTGCAGTGGTCTAAAGTTCACAGTGGATAAGGCATATAACTGCCGAATGAGCCTGATGCGTTGGAAGGACTTTTTCTCTTCACAGTTGCATCAATTTGATTGAATTGTAATAAGCACTTGGTGTATCACAATTGTCTGATTGCACTGAAAGTTTTTGACCCTGTATATCACATCTTGTCCCTTGTCTTAAGGCTTTGATTGTGTTAAAAAAATCCCCGGTACGCAGTGTCTTGGTAACATCGGTGTCCTTCATTAAACGGAACGTTGTTTCACTGTTATTAAACGAATATGCAACAAATCCATTCTCGAGGTGGACAGTGACTGGGTGACTTTCTGAGAAGAAAAGTTATGTTTACATATAAGTGTCTGCTCTTGCACCTAATTATGCAAATGCTCATATTTAGGTTGAGCCTACCTGATAGTGCAAGCTGTCTGGTTGCAACAGACCTATTGTGGATTTACAGGCAAATTATAGAGGCTTACAGACCGCCTATTGCTTACCGTTGGTGGCCTTAGTGTCAATCATTTGCTTCCTTCTTCTTCAATGGCTTTTTTTTCTCAGCTTGTCCATCTTGTGTTTGTCCTTCCCATGGTGCATAACCTCTTTACCATCTGTCTGATTGGCTGGCTTCTACACTTTCACATCTCACTTTTAGGGAACTACTTTTTTCTTTTTGATTAAACGCTGAAAAGTGCATATGATTTTCAGCTCTCTCCCTCCCGTGCTCCTCCCCCAAATACCCACCTCAGCTGTTATCAGTGTTGCTCTCACTCATATGCTTCTCCCCCGCCAAACTCTTTCCAAGCCCCACGCTTCATATAGCTTTCTCACTTGCGTGCTTCTCCCTCCCGCACCCATGTTGCTATCACTTGTGTGATTCTTCCCCTGATGCGCTGCCCCATTGTTCCACACCCACCATCTTTTTTACTGCTCGCCTCTCCTTAAAAAAAAGAACACACACGCTACTTTTTCAATTTTTGAAATTATTTACTGACCCCTCTCGGATTAGTAAATAAAAAAAAATTGCACGCATTTCGTTTTCTAGGTATGTATGCATAATGATGCAGGCGCCCTTACAAAATGATGCAGATGGTCATCACACCTTTTCTTGCTTTCATTTATGAGGGCCATGTTACACAGCATCTTGCCAATGCTGTACATCACCGCCAAAAGGGATAGGCAAAGCCAATAGGTCCCAAACGTGAAACACATTGGCTTAGGCAATGCATGTTATTATGGCCAGTTTTACCTTTCTCTACCACCCAAAAGATGGCAACACAATGGACTTTTTACTGACAAGCTTTGGAAAAGTCAATTGGCCTGGCTTTTTCTGTCTTAAAAGACTTCTTTCACCTGACAAACCTCTGTATATATGTGTGTTTGTTTGTTTGTTTGTGCGGTGATGTGGATGGTTGAATGTGAGAACGACTCAATGGGTGGATATATGAGTGACTAGATGAATGTCTATTGATCAATAATCATCACTCATGCATGGCTGCACATGGGATAGCAAAAGACAATAATACATTTTTCAAAACACTTGATTTAACAGGGGGGTCATGCATACTACACATGGCAACACTTGGAATCACTCCAGATTAAAGAGGGAATGAATGCGTGCAGCACTAAAGACAACTGCGGTTTACAAAAATACTTATACTGGAGCGACAATTATTTTAGAAAGGTGAACATTATACACATAACGTTGAGAAAAATGGAACCATTTTGGCGAAGATATGAATTTGTAACAGGTTTGGTTAGTGTAAGCCAACCAATACTGTTTCTTTCTTTCTCGGTTTGCACCCTAAATCTACAATGGGAAAAAAATAACAAGTACCAATATGGGACAGTTTGAGAGAATTGCTTTAAAAAAGTCTGTTAACTTAAAAGAGTACTGCATGTTGTGAATCACTGACTCAGCAGCACGAAGAGCCACAGAAACTACATTTTAAAATGAAAAGATAGCATTTGTAATGCATTTGTTCACTACAAGGAGGTCTCTTGGAGCTACTGACAGGTAATAGATGTCATTGCAACATTATGCAACGGTACTCATTTTATTCACCTCAGAAAGATGAACGTCTGAGTGGATTAAATCATGTGCCCTTGTGGTCAAACAGAGACCACTGATGTGGATGAGTCCAGACCCAACAAATAAATGCATAAGAAACTCAGGACCAGATTTATCAGAGTGTTACGTTGGCCTTGAGCCATGCATGGTGTCACAAGGGCAACGCAATACTAAAGTAAAATGTATCAAGCATCACAAGGCCACCTTATGTCGCCCTGCTTTGCTTGGTAAACCTGGAGTAACTCAAGGCAGTGCAAGTCGCTACCTTGCATTACTCTGCCCTGGAAAGATATTCAATGGGTGGAGCATGGGTGTTCCCACACATGTACCCATGGCACATTCCCAGATTTACCAAGACTGATAAAACTGGGAATGAGTCAAAATGATACGTCTTCCCAGGGGAGATTCAATGAGGAGAAATATCTTTATTTCTCCTCGTTGTTTCCTCTTTCTAAGTGTGTTGTATTCTGCAGCACACTTAGAAAGAGGGAAAAGCCTCAGAGGATTGTTTTTGTGTAGGAACGTGCCCCTTCCTGCACAAAAACAATCCTGCCTGCAATGTAGGCACCCTTGCACCATGGCCCAAGAGTCCCTGTGTTGGCGCCAGTGCAGGCAGAGAGCAGGAATGCTCCATATATTGATAAATATGGCGCATTCCTACGACTCTGACTCATGCAGCTCAGAGCAGCAAGTTGTCTTACTGCATTGCGTGAAAGATTGATAAATCTGGACCTCAGTGTTTACTGTCTGTCTGGTGAACACAGAGAAGAGGAAGAGAATTGTCCGGAATCAGACTTGGAGAGAAAGCAGGCTCAGGCACCAAAATAAAAGTGGGCCAATTAGTGAATCCGGTAGCTAAACAAGTGACCCACTCTTGCAAATCAGGGCAGTTTTGAACTTGTAAGGGCAAAACGTATAGGCGCTTTGCAAAGTATAGGACATTGCATCCATTTGTGCTGGCTGCAAACAATATTGGGGGTAATATCAGAGAAATTAACAGTAAACCCGGCCCACCAGGCAACAAAATATTCCCACTAACAGTCACACACTAACTTGTCAGACCAGCCCTTCTTGCACTGCTAGCTTACCTTATAGGCAAACCCGACCCTCTGAGGGAGCATGAGTGTAGGAAGGTGGAATCTGACTATATGGTTGCCCCCACTTTTTTCCTGGTGTTTTGCTGGTTTATGACTTAGTTGGACTGGGACCCTGCTATTCAGGGCCCCAGTCTATCTGCTCTCTCTAAACGACATGGAGTGCACTCTAGGTGCACTAGTGATTGGATACTGTGGTGCCTTATGAGTCCCTAGTATATGGTACCTTAGGTGCCAAGAGCATAGGTACTTCACAGGCCTACCAGGGGCTGCAGCATGTATTATGCCACCCCTGGGAAGCAGTCTAAATCTGACACCACAGGCCTGCTACTGCAGCCTGGGTGAGGTGGTGCTAGCACCCCTCACTGAGATATCTCCTGCACACACATATAAACCTATCAGTCACCCCTAAGGCAGGCCCTATCAATCCTGAGGGCAGGGTGCTTGGCTTCTATGTGAGGGGGTGCCTCTGCATGAGCAGGGCCCCTCTGCAGTTCTCAGAGTCCATTCTCTGGTGCTGTTTGTGGATGCGGTTAAACCATATACTCTTAAGTGCATTATATCCTCGCGGTAAATGCTAACTTTGGAATGGCTGCATCAAAACATGTCGTGTTTGGTGTCAAACATCTTGGAATACTACCCCCCCGCCAATCTTGGCGGCGGGGGTAGCATTCCACCCTTCTAGAGGGATCAGACATGTACCTGCTGTGGAAACGCGGTAGAATCCTAAAGAGCCCTGGCATCACAAAATGGATGCCACCAGTCACAGACACTGGGCTGCCCTCCTGCTGATGACCGAAACTCGCAGTGGAGGAAGCCCAACAATAGGCATCCTGTCACAGGGAGGTGTAACCCCCTCCCAGACAGGGTTTAGTGTATTGGGGCTGGGTGGGTGCACTCTTAGAGTGCTTTGAAGTCCTGCACTGGGGGAGCAGAAGGCTCCTCTGTGCATATGCCAGTTCAAACCAGCTCAGGGGCTACCTGCCCCTGCTCTGGCGCGAAACTGGACAAAGGGAAGTGGGTGTAGCCACCCCTCCCTTGACCCTCCCATAGGTGGGGTCATAGAGCTAGTCCATCCCCCTTTTTAGTATAAGAGGGGGAACCTTGCCATTGCAAAGCAGATAACCCCTGGACGACGCTCTACAGAAGAATCCTGGCCCTTCGACGTTCCACTACCTTTGGAAGACAGAAGAATCTCCCTTGGAGTCAAGGAGTGACTCCCCTGCTTGGCAGGCACCAAAAACGACGGTCGCAAACTATGCCGCTCCCGCCGGAGTCCGAAGTCCCTGCAGCCCAAGAAGTGGATTTCCTGACTTCTCCAAGGCCATCGTGAGTCCCCAGCGAAGCTGAGGCAAGTGGACCCCACGAGTGATGAGGAACCGCGGCCCCTGGGTACCGTGCACTATTGTCGAGTGCAACCCCTTCACAACGTTCCACGAACTTGTGCTTTGGACCACGTGTGGTCCTGACCTCTAGCAGGAATCCCTCCGAAGATCAGAGGCCTACACCGTCCCGAGTGACCGTGGGCCCCTGTTGAGTGATTCCGCCCGAGGTGTCTTCGCGATCCCTTGCCAGCCGGCTCGTGGGTCCCCAGAAGACTTCTTAAAGAAACCAAAGGGCTCCCCTGGTTGCTCCAGGCCTGCCCTGACTTACCCTCGCTGGGTGAGTCCCTCAGACCTTGCTGGTCTGTGCCATCGACTTTTCTTCATCTCCCCGAGACTTGCTGTTGCCAAGGCTTGTTGGCTTCAATCGAGTTGCCGACACCGCAGTAAGCTGCAGACTTCGTGGGACACACAGAATCCAGCTCCTGGTCATCGTCGACGCCTCCTGGACCTCGTGGCTGAAGAGTCAAGGCACCCGCAACCGACCTGAATCAACCGACGACGGTGGGCATCCATCTTCCTTGCCCCGAGTCACTGCCAAGTGACTTTGAACACTGTCCCCTCTGCTTTCAGGTCATCCTTCTTCAGAATCCAGGCTTGGATTCCACCGGACACTTCTTCAGCTCCCGCAAGCAGCAAGTCTTCTTTGTTCGCCATTGAAAACGACGCCGCGACCCGACACCAAAGGACACCTATGCACCTGGCTTCCCTGGGTGAGGTAACTCCAGCACTACGGTGCTCCTGTGGGTGTGGGCCCTAGA
Organism: Calotriton arnoldi; assembly: GCA_963921515.1. Taxonomy (NCBI): domain Eukaryota; kingdom Metazoa; phylum Chordata; class Amphibia; order Caudata; family Salamandridae; genus Calotriton; species Calotriton arnoldi. The sequence continues at coordinate 269,011 of CAWUFW010001409.1, forward strand.
ACTACTTACCATGGAAGTGACTTGCTTGTAGGTTCTCCCGAAGTCTCCTAGAACTCTTAATTTCCAACCGCGACTTGCCCCATTGAAGTTAACGGCGATCCGCGCCTGTGTATCCACACTGCACGCGTCCCCCGTGGGTCCTTTACTTACCTGCCTTGGGTGGTTTCGTGAGGCCCCAGCACTTCTGAAGGCCCTAGGCCTTGTCTCCCTGCAAGTCGTTGTTGCTAAGTCCCTTTTTTAGTATATGGTCTGGTACGCCCCTAGGGCCCCAGCCATATTTTGTGCTTAACTTATTGTGAAACGTTGATTTGTGCATATGTTTGTCTTCTAATCTCATAAAGAGATTAGTAGAGAGTTATTTAGAAATAAATACATATATATTTGATATATATACCTGTGTGGTGTCTTTTCATTTGGTGATTCAAGAGATTATATGGTAAAACAAGCTGCTTTACATTCCTCCGAGACTTAGCCTGAAGGCTGCTCTCCACAGCTACCACTAGGATAGCTTTCTTTAAAAGGTTGTCTTAAACCTATCTACCATAAGAGTCGATTTGCCCTGGTGCAAGGTGTCCACTTTAATTAGTGAACAGCATATACCAGGCCAACTTCTCACATTGGTGGGCAGCGTGTGGGATTCCAGCTTGCCATTGTTTTACCAGAAAATCTCTATTTGAATTACTAACTGAAAACCATTATAGGTACTCAAGGTACATATAAAGTCAAGCTTAGTATCAATAAGTTCTACTGAACTTAGAGCTGTGTGCCAAGGGATAGCACACCCTTTCCACAGCTCAAGCTAGGATCAGTAGGCCACAAACTAGTGTAGGTAGTACAACACTGCACAACACTAGAATGTCCTTAAAGGGTGGACCCAGTGGATCCACTCAGCCTCAGTATAAGGACATGGTTTTCTCTGACTTGAGAGCCATGTGTGTTGACAGACACCTGAGACTAGGACAGAGTCCCTCAACACTACACCTGATAGATCTGCTGACAGCAGATGACCTTAGATTGGCTCTAGGAGCTAAAGGGTTTGAATCAGTGGGTGGGTCAGTCATAGTATCTGGGTCAGATGATGAAAATCAGAATGACCAAGATTCTGTGATTGAAGGGCCAGGCTCCAAGGGGCCTGAAAAGGACCGAGGAATTCTCCCTAAGAGAACTGACAGAGAGGAGGAGAGGCACAGATCCCCTTCCAGGGAATCTGACCACTCTTATCACTCTGGCAGAGAATTTGTCCAGCAGAGGAGCTCATACTTTTCCTTAAGAGAGACCTCCTCTGAGAGAAGGTGCAAACTGCTCCAGTATGAGGAAGCCAGAGTGGCCCTCAGAACCAAGCAGTTGGCACTGGATAGGGAAGCCCTGGAGATCCAGAGAGCTTCTAGAAAAGAGGGGTTAGAACCCCCTGGTGGCAGCAACAGTGTCCCTAGAGGCAGAGAATATATTCCTGACCATAGGAACCTGAGCAAGGTTGTTCCTCCCTACCAGAGTGGGGATGATATCCACAAGTGGATAACTGCTATGGAGAGGGCCTGTAGAGTACAGCAGGTCCCCCAAAAGCAGTGGGCAGCAATCTTGTGGCTCTCCTTTTCAGATAAAGGAAGAGACAAGCTCCTCACTGTTAGAGAGGAGGATGCTGATGATTATGAGGTCCTGAAGAGTGCACTGATAGATGGGTTTGGCTTAACCACTGAGCAGTACAGGTTGAAGTTCAGAGATACCCAGAAGGCACAGACTCAGGACTGGACAGACTTTGTAGATTGTGCATCCAAGGCTCTGGAGGGTTGGCTGGTTGGCAGTAGGTTTACTGATTTCAAAGGATTTTATAATCTAATGATGAGAGAACAGATCCTTAATAATTGTCAAAACCAGCTTTTACACCAGTACCTGGTGGACTCTGATCTGACCTCTCCCCAAGAATTGGGAAAGAAGGCAGACAAATGGGTCAGAACCAGAGTAAGGCCTAAGAATCAGGGTGGTGACCACAAGAAAGATTCTACCAAGTCCCAAGAGAAAGGTGGGGATAAATCTAAGGATAAGTCCACTACAGGGCCCCAAAAGTCCTCTTCTGGGGGTGGGTCCCAAACTCCTTCCTCTCCTGAAAAGAAACCCTATTGCCATGTCTGTAAAAAGCCTGGGCACTGGAAATCTGATCCCAGTTGTCCCAGGATTGGCAATAAAGAAAATGTTCCTCCAACAACTACTACCACCCCTCCTGGTACTACCAGTAGTAATCCTCCAGTTGGGAGTAGTACACCCAAAAAGTTAGGTGCTTTTGCAAGAGGAACAGAGGTGGGCCCTAGTTCAGACAGGACCCCTCAACAGACTCCTCAGATTCTGATGGTGGTATAGGATTTGCCACCTTTACCGTGGGTCCCACAGCATTGGGCAGGTACAGACTGGAGCCAATAATTAATGGTCAGAAAGCTGTGGCCTTTAGGGACACAGGGGCTAGTGTCACCATGGTGGCAGGGAAACTAGTCCCCCCTCACCAGCTTTTACCTGAGTTTAAATACCAGGTGACCAACATTGATGGTGTCAGAACAGAGCACCCCATGGCCATAGTCAATCTCAGCTGGGAGGGGGTCACAGGCCCAAAAGAGTGGCAGTGTCCCCAACCTTACCTGTAGATTGCCTGATGGGCAATGATCTGGAAATTTCAGCCTGGGCTGAAATTGAACACCAAACCCATCTGAGGATGTTGGGTGTCCCTGTAAAGGTTAGTGGGGCTGTGATGGCCACAGCCCCAGCCCAAGATTTTGGAGAGATGGAGCCTGGAAGAATGGCCCACTCTCCCCCAGAAGAGAGCACAAGGGTTGAAGAAAAGTCTTCTTCCCTCCAGACAGTAGGTAAGGGTCAGCCTCCTCAGGGAACTGACCCTCCCCTAGTGAAGGAACTGCCACAGAGGTAGTCAGGCCTGGCCTGGCCCCACCCCTGATGGCAGAGGACCCTTCCAAGGTGGTACCCAGTCTGGAGCAGGTAAACTGCCCCTCTCTACCCTGCCTCAGTCAGCCCAGGGCTGCAGAGGTCAGGGAGGTCAGTGGACCCCCAGGGCCCCCTGTCCAGAGGAACCCCCCATCAGCAGATTAGGGGCACCCAGTCTAGTAGCCCTAGCCAGGTGAAAATTCCTCAACCCACTGAGGGATCCCCCATACCTTTATGTAGGGACCTCCCCCAGAAGGACTCTGTTAGGCAAGGGCAAACCTGGGACCAAAAGGTTCCAAACATGCCATGTCCCTCCAGTGTTCCGTCCAAAGGGACCCAACCCCCAGCTGTAGGCAGTCAAAGGTTGACCCTTAGAGCAAAGTGCAACTCAGTCATGGAAAGACAGGCATACATGGTGACCAGTGATCTGAGGAAGCTGAGGCCAACCTTCCTAGGGCCTCACTTCCCTACTCAGACACCCCACCAGCCTTGTACTTTACCAAAGCACACCAGAGGTAGTGATTCCCCATGGTGGAGACCCTCTCATACCCTTAGGGTGAGGGATTGCTTAGTGGACCATAAGACAGGGGGCAACCATGCTAGTGCAGGTGCTTCCTTATATGACCACTTAATCAATAAAGGCTCAACTGGTCAAGGTTAGCCTTATCTCCTTTCGTTTGGGGGGGTTATGTAGGAAGGTGGAATCTGACTATATGGTTGCCCCCACTTTTTTCCTGGTGTTTTGCTGGTTTATGACTTAGTTGGACTGGGACCCTGCTATTCAGGGCCCCAGTCTATCTGCTCTCTCTAAACGACATGGAGTGCACTCTAGGTGCACTAGTGATTGGATACTGTGGTGCCTTATGAGTCCCTAGTATATGGTACCTTAGGTGCCAAGAGCATAGGTACTTCACAGGCCTACCAGGGGCTGCAGCATGTATTATGCCACCCCTGGGAAGCAGTCTAAATCTGACACCACAGGCCTGCTACTGCAGCCTGGGTGAGGTGGTGCTAGCACCCCTCACTGAGATATAGGTTTCCTATATCTCTCCTGCACACACATATAAACCTATCAGTCACCCCTAAGGCAGGCCCTATCAATCCTGAGGGCAGGGTGCTTGGCTTCTATGTGAGGGGGTGCCTCTGCATGAGCAGGGCCCCTCTGCAGTTCTCAGAGTCCATTCTCTGATGCTGTTTGTGGATGCGGTTAAACCATATACTCTTAAGTGCATTATATCCTCGCGGTAAATGCTAACTTTGGAATGGCTGCATCAAAACATGTCGTGTTTGGTGTCAAACATCTTGGAATACTACCCCCCCCGCCAATCTTGGCGGCGGGGGTAGCATTCCACCCTTCTAGAGGGATCAGACATGTACCTGCTGTGGAAACGCGGTAGAATCCTAAAGAGCCCTGGCATCACAAAATGGATGCCACCAGTCACAGACACTGGGCTGCCCTCCTGCTGATGACCGAAACTCGCAGTGGAGGAAGCCCAACAATAGGCATCCTGTCACAGGGAGGTGTAACCCCCTCCCAGACAGGGTTTAGTGTATTGGGGCTGGGTGGGTGCACTCTTAGAGTGCTTTGAAGTCCTGCACTGGGGGAGCAGAAGGCTCCTCTGTGCATATGCCAGTTCAAACCAGCTCAGGGGCTACCTGCCCCTGCTCTGGCGCGAAACTGGACAAAGGGAAGTGGGTGTAGCCACCCCTCCCTTGACCCTCCCATAGGTGGGGTCATAGAGCTAGTCCATCCCCCTTTTTAGTATAAGAGGGGGAACCTTGCCATTGCAAAGCAGATAACCCCTGGACGACGCTCTACAGAAGAATCCTGGCCCTTCGACATTCCACTACCTTTGGAAGACAGAAGAATCTCCCTTGGAGTCAAGGAGTGACTCCCCTGCTTGGCAGGCACCAAAAACGACAACGACGGTCGCAAACTACGCCGCTCCCGCCGGAGTCCGAAGTCCCTGCAGCCCAAGAAGTGGATTTCCTGACTTCTCCAAGGCCATCGTGAGTCCCCAGCGAAGCTGAAGCAAGTGGACCCCACGAGTGATGAGGAACCGCGACCCCTGGGTACCGTGCACTATTGTCAAGTGCAACCCCTTCACAACGTTCCACGAACTTGTGCTTTGGACCACGTGTGGTCCTGACCTCTAGCAGGAATCCCTCCGAAGATCAGAGGCCTACACCGTCCCGAGTGACCGTGGGCCCCTGTTGAGTGATTCCGCCCGAGGTGTCTTCGCGATCCCTTGCCAGCCGGCTCGTGGGTCCCCAGAAGACTTCTTAAAGAAACCAAAGGGCTCCCCTGGTTGCTCCAGGCCTGCCCTGACTTACCCTCGCTGGGTGAGTCCCTCAGACCTTGCTGGTCTGTGCCATCGACTTTTCTTCATCTCCCCGAGACTTGCTGTTGCCAAGGCTTGTTGGCTCCAATCGAGTTGCCGACACCGCAGTAAGCTGCAGACTTCGTGGGACACACAGAATCCAGCTCCTGGTCGTCGTCGACGCCTCCTGGACCTCGTGGCTGAAGAGTCAAGGCACCCGCAACCGACCTGAATCAACCGACGACGGTGGGCATCCATCTTCCTTGCCCCGAGTCACTGCCAAGTGACTTTGAACACTGTCCCCTCTGCTTTCAGGACATCCTTCTTCAGAATCCAGGCTTGGATTCCACCGGACACTTCTTCAGCTCCCGCAAGCAGCAAGTCTTCTTTGTTCGCCATTGAAAACGACGCCGCGACCCGACACCAAAGGACACCTATGCACCTGGCTTCCCTGGGTGAGGTAACTCCAGCACTACGGTGCTCCTGTGGGTGTGGGCCCTAGAACTACTTACCCTGTAAGTGACTTGCTTGTAGGTTCTCCCGAAGTCTCCTAGAACTCTTAATTTCCAACCGCGACTTGCCCCATTGAAGTTAACGGCGATCCGCGCCTGTGTATCCACACTGCACGCGTCCCCCGTGGGTCCTTTCCTTACCTGCCTTGGGTGGTTTCGTGAGGCCCCAGCACTTCTGAAGGCCCTAGGCCTTGTCTCCCTGCAAGTCGTTGTTGCTAAGTCCCTTTTTTAGTATATGGTCTGGTACGCCCCTAGGGCCCCAGCCATATTTTGTGCTTAACTTATTGTGAAACGTTGATTTGTGCATATGTTTGTCTTCTAATCTCATAAAGAGATTAGTAGAGAGTTATTTAGAAATAAATACATATATATTTGATATATATACCTGTGTGGTGTCTTTTCATTTGGTGATTCAAGAGATTATATGGTAAAACAAGCTGCTTTACATTCCTCCGAGACTTAGCCTGAAGGCTGCTCTCCACAGCTACCACTAGGATAGCTTTCTTTAAAAGGTTGTCTTAAACCTATCTACCATAAGAGTCGATTTGCCCTGGTGCAAGGTGTCCACTTTAATTAGTGAACAGCATATACCAGGCCAACTTCTCACAATGAGGAACTGGGCAAGCACACACACAAACATACAAACACACAATCTCTCTCTTGCTCTAACTACACAAAACACATATCAAGGGACATTAGAAAGAGTGTACAGTTAAAAAACGCATGCCCCTCAACTGTACACAAAGTTAGAGCAGATGTAATTAGATCCATGCAGTTCCCAGAGGAAGCAAGCAATCATCCAAGCAGTCCATGTTGCTAACACAAGAGTTACCAAGCACGCATCTAAGCAATTCATTGTGCAGTTAGTTTCACATCCTGTCAGTTGACAGGAGTAGTGCTGCAAGGCTCCCAGCTCAGTAGTCCGCAGAGGGAGAGAAACCAGACATACACCTAAGCATTTCACTGAGTGAATGTAGCCATAAAACAGTTCAGCACTTGACAGAACAGCCAGACCCACATCTTTAGAGTGCATAGAGCATGAATAGTCACAACTCATCAGTTTACAGAACCTGACAGCCACACCCTGTAAGCGATGGGTTGTTGGTTGACTGGGGTGCAGCAACCAAAATCCTTGTCAGGGTGAGGCACAAGTCAACCCTAAATTAGCCAGTGCTCAGCCCACTGGTAGCTTGGCGCAGAACAGTCAGGCTTAACTTAGAAGCAATGTGCAAAGTATTCATGCAACACTTCAAACAGTAATAGAGTGAAAAAAACACACAAAAAGGACCCCACACCAGGTTAGAAAAATAGGGTATTTTTTAATAAATGAAACAAGACCAAAACGAAAAAATCCAATTAGTAGAACCGGAGATATGTAAGTTTAAAGATTTCAGCGTAAATAGCACCAAAAAGCATTGGCGGCAACATTGGATATCTGGTCGTGCTGCACCAGGACAAGTCACAAGTTCAGGCCAACCATGATGGAGCGCAGGCCAGCTACAGGGACTCAGGTAGGCTTGTTGAACAAAGTACCCTAAATCCTGGTTTGTGGAGCATTGCGAGGGTCCTCGTCGTAGATATGTTTATAGCCAAAGCGATGCATCGGTTCCAAGATGCGACTAGGCATGTGATGCAAGGTCCTGTATTGTCACAGAGGATCCTATTGACGAGGGCTTGCGATGCGAAATCCGACGTCGAGGTTTCGTCGTGCAGTGGGGGCAATGCGTTGGTTCTGAGGAGCTGCAAGGCTGCTATGTGGAGTCCGGTGTCATGGCTGCTGTCAACGAGGGGTGCGAGGGCCTGCTCGAGGATGCATCGCACAGTGGCAGTTCCAACGAGGCAGCACGTTGCGATGCGAGGCAAGTCTTTGCCACAGGTATGTTCCACGCAGCTGCGACAATCCGTTGGTTCTGCTCGGAGTTTGCCCACGCAGCAGAGAGGAGGTGCCTGTTTCGCTGGTTCCACAGAGGCAGGCAGAACCTTTTAGGCCCACTTTCAAGGGTCTAGGGCTGGGGTGGCACCACTTGACAGGGTAGACTCACTGATGACTGAGTCCAGGGGCTGGGTTTGAGGTTGCTGGAGCCATCTGTCCATAAGGCTCTAGTCAAGAGGCTGGCCAACTAGCCCTTGGAGTCACTCTGGGGTCTTGGGTTCAACAGATGAAAGTCCAGTCCTCACCCAGGAAAGAGGGCAGCAGGTCAGCACAGAACAGCATCAGTCCTTCAGAGCAGCAGTCCAGAAGATTGGCAGTCCTTTCAGCAGCACAGCAGTTCTTCTTCCTGGCAGAGTATCCACAGGTCCAGAAGTATACTGAAGAGATGGGGTCTGAGGTCCAGTATGTATAATCTGTTGTGCCTTTGAAGTATGAGAAACCTCTAGAGGCTTGCTTTTGAAGCACTCTGGCGTACTGCCTTCCTTGCCCTGGCTCCAGACTAACTCCAAGGGGTATGTAGTCCTTTGTGAGGAGGCAGGCCACAGCCTATTCAAGTGTAAGTAGGGCTGTACCCAACTCTTCCCTCCCATCCTGCCAGTGATGGCCCATCCAGGCACACCTAGGCTCCCTATTGTGTGTGATTGTCTAGGAGGAACACGCAAAGCCCAACTGTCTACTACACCCAGTCATGTGACCTAGAGACAGGCTGCAGGAACCAAATGTGTAAGGCAGAAAAATGCCAACTTTCTAAAAGTAAAAACAACAGTTGATGGACAGAATGCAGAACAATGTCATACATTCACCCCAGTACAGAGATCTGGGCCTAAATCCATCGTTTTTTTGCTCACCATGCCATTCCAGTTTGAACCCAGCCATATGCAAATCAGTCTTGACCCTGTGCCTCATGGGAACAGTCCAGCCCGAACTGCCAAGCCAGGTCCTCCCTGGACTGGAAACAAGCATCCTAGGACCGGTTTCGGGGTTTCACCCCTCTTCAGCCAGGATAGCTTGATTCCAGTGCCATGGAGAGCACGGGACCCACGTCTGGGCATACCCGCACCACTCGGGGTGACAAATGCAAAAACAACAGTTGATGGACAGAATGCAGAACAATGTCATGCATTCACCCCAGTACAGAGATCTGGGCCTAAATCCATCGTTTTTTGCTCACCATGCCATTCCAGTTTGAACCCAGCCATATGCAAATCAGTCATGACCCTGTGCCTCATGGGAACAGTCCAGCCCGAACTGCCAAGCCAGGTCCTCCCTGGACTGGAAACAAGCATCCTAGGACCGGTTTCGGGGTTTCACCCTCTTCAGCCAGGATAGCTTGATTCCAGTGGCATGGAGAGCACGGGACCCACGTCTGGGCATACCCGTCCCACTCGGGGTGACAAATGCAAAAACAACAGTTGATGGACAGAATGCAGAACAATGTCATACATTCACCCCAGTACAGAGATCTGGGCCTAAATCCATCGTTTTTTGCTCACCATGCCATTCCAGTTTGAACCCAGCCATATGCAAATCAGTCTTGACCCTGTGCCTCATGGGAACAGTCCAGCCCGAACTGCCAAGCCAGGTCCTCCCTGGACTGGAAACAGGCATCCTAGGACCGGTTTCGGGGTTTCACCCCTCTTCAGCCAGGATAGCTTGATTCCAGTGGCATGGAGAGCACGGGACCCACGTCTGGGCATACCCGTCCCACTCGGGGTGACAAATGCAAAAACAACAGTTGATGGACAGAATGCAGAACAATGTCATACATTCAACCCAGTACAGAGATCTGGGCCTAAATCCATCGTTTTTGTGCTCACCATGCCATTCCAGTTTGAACCCAGCCATATGCAAATCAGTCTTGACCCTGTGCCTCATGGGAACAGTCCAGCCCGAACTGCCAAGCCAGGTCCTCCCTGGACTGGAAACAAGCATCCTAGGACCGGTTTCGGGGTTTCACCCCTCTTCAGCCAGGATAGCTTGATTCCAGTGGCATGGAGAGCACGGGACCCACGTCTGGGCATACCCGTCCCACTCGGGGTGACAAATGCAAAAACAACAGTTGATGGACAGAATGCAGAACAATGTCATACATTCACCCCAGTACAGAGATCTGGGCCTAAATCCATCGTTTTTTGCTCACCATGCCATTCCAGTTTGAACCCAGCCATATGCAAATCAGTCTTGACCCTGTGCCTCATGGGAACAGTCCAGCCCGAACTGCCAAGCCAGGTCCTCCCTGGACTGGAAACAAGCATCCTAGGACCGGTTTCGGGGTTTCACCCCTCTTCAGCCAGGATAGCTTGATTCCAGTGGCATGGAGAGCACGGGACCCACGTCTGGGCATACCCGTCCCACTCGGGGTGACAAATGCAAAAACAACAGTTGATGGACAGACTGCAGAACAATGTCATACATTCACCCCAGTACAGAGATCTGGGCCTAAATCCATCGTTTTTTTGCTCACCATGACATTCCAGTTTGAACCCAGCCATATCCAAATCAGTCTTGACCCTGTGCCTCATGGGAACAGTCCAGCCCGAACTGCCAAGCCAGGTCCTCCCTGGACTGGAAACAAGCATCCTAGGACCGGTTTCGGGGTTTCAGCCAGGATAGCTTGATTCCAGTGGCATGGAGAGCACGGGACCCACGTCTGGGCATACCCGTCCCACTCGGGGTGACAAATGCAAAAACAACAGTTGATGGACAGAATGCAGAACAATGTCATACATTCACCCCAGTACAGAGATCTGGGCCTAAATCCATCGTTTTTTGCTCACCATGCCATTCCAGTATGAACCCAGCCATATGCAAATCAGTCTTGACCCTGTGCCTCATGGGAACAGTCCAGCCCGAACTGCCAAGCCAGGTCCTCCCTGGACTGGAAACAAGCATCCTAGGACCGGTTTCGGGGTTTCACCCCTCTTCAGCCAGGATAGCTTGATTCCAGTGGCATGGAGAGCACGGGACCCACGTCTGGGCATACCCGTCCCACTCGGGGTGACAAATGCAAAAACAACAGTTGATGGACAGAATGCAGAACAATGTCATACATTCACCCCAGTACAGAGATCTGGGCCTAAATCCATCGTTTTTTTGCTCACCATGCCATTCCAGTTTGAACCCAGCCATATGCAAATCAGTCTTGACCCTGTGCCTCATGGGAACAGTCCAGCCCGAACTGCCAAGCCAGGTCCTCCCTGGACTGGAAACAAGCATCCTAGGACCGGTTTCGGGGTTTCACCCCTCTTCAGCCAGGATAGCTTGATTCCAGTGGCATGGAAAGCACGGGACCCACGTCTGGGCATACCCGTCCCACTCGGGGTGACAAATGCAAAAACAACAGTTGATGGACAGAATGCAGAACAATGTCATACATTCACCCCAGTACAGAGATCTGGGCCTAAATCCATCGTTTTTTTGCTCACCATGCCATTCCAGTTTGAACCCAGCCATATGCAAATCAGTCTTGACCCTGTGCCTCATGGGAACAGTCCAGCCCGAACTGCCAAGCCAGGTCCTCCCTGGACTGGAAACAAGCATCCTAGGACCGGTTTCGGGGTTTCACCCCTCTTCAGCCAGGATAGCTTGATTCCAGTGGCATGGAGAGCACGGGACCCACGTCTGGGCATCCCCGTCCCACTCGGGGTGACAAATGCAAAAACAACAGTTGATGGACAGAATGCAGAACAATGTCATACATTCACCCCAGTTCAGAGATCTGGGCCTAAATCCATCGTTTTTGCTCACCATGCCATTCCAGTTTGAACCCAGCCATATGCAAATCAGTCTTGACCCTGTGCCTCATGGGAACAGTCCAGCCCGAACTGCCAAGCCAGGTCCTCCCTGGACTGGAAACAAGCATCCTAGGACCGGTTTCGGGGTTTCACCCTCTTCAGCCAGGATAGCTTGTTTCCAGTGGCATGGAGAACACGGGACCCACGTCTGGGCATACCCGTCCCACTCGGGGTGACAAATGCAAAAACAACAGTTGATGGACAGAATGCAGAACAATGTCATACATTCACCCCAGTACAGAGATCTGGGCCTAAATCCATCGTTTTTTGCTCACCATGCCATTCCAGTTTGAACCCAGCCATATGCAAATCAATCTTGACCCTGTGCCTCATGGGAACAGTCCAGCCCGAACTGCCAAGCCAGGTCCTCCCTGGACTGGAAACAAGCATCCTAGGACCGGTTTCGGGGTTTCACCCTCTTCAGCCAGGATAGCTTGATTCCAGTGGCATGGAGAGCACGTGACCCACGTCTGGGCATACCCGTCCCACTCGGGGTGACAAATGCAAAAACAACAGTTGATGGACAGAATGCAGAACAATGTCATGCATTCACCCCAGTACAGAGATCTGGGCCTAAATCCATCGTTTTGTTTGCTCACCATGCCATTCCAGTTTGAACCCAGCCATATGCAAATCAGTCATGACCCTGTGCCTCATGGGAACAGTCCAGCCCGAACTGCCAAGCCAGGTCCTCCATGGACTGGAAACAAGCATCCTAGGACCGGTTTCGGGGTTTCACCCCTCTTCAGCCAGGATAGCTTGATTCCAGTGGCATGGAGAGCACGGGACCCACGTCTGGGCATACCCGTCCCACTCGGGGTGACAAATGCAAAAACAACAGTTGATGGACAGAAGAAGGGTGATGCCCTGAAACCGGTCCTAGGATGCTTGTTTCCGGTCCAGGGAGGACCTGGCTTGGCAGTTCGGGCTGGACTGTTCCCACAAGGAACAGGGTCAAGACTGATTTGCATATGGCTGGGTCCAAACTGGGGTGGTGTGGTGAGCAAAAGAATGATGGATTTAACCCAGATCCTTGTGACTGGGGGTGAATGTTTGCATTGTCCAGCATTCCGTCCATCAATTGTTTCTTTTGCATTTGTCGCCCTAAGTGGGAAGGGTATGCCCAGACGTGGGTCCCGTGCTCACTACACCACTGGATTCAAGCTAGCCTGGCTGAAGAAGGGTGATGCCCTGAAACCGGTCCTAGGATGCTTGTTTCCGGTCCAGGGAGGACCTGGCTTGGCAGTTCGGGCTGGACTGTTCCCACAAGGAACAGGGTCAAGACTGATTTGCATATGGCTGGGTCCAAACTGGGGTGGTGTGGTGAGCAAAAGAATGATGGATTTAACCCAGATCCTTGTGACTGGGGGTGAATGTTTGCATTGTCCAGCATTCCGTCCATCAATTGTTTCTTTTGCATTTGTCGCCCTAAGTGGGAAGGGTATGCCCAGACGTGAGTCCCGTGCTCACTACACCACTGGATTCAAGCTAGCCTGGCTGAAGAAGGTGATGCTCTGAAACCGGTCCTAGGATGCTTGTTTCCGGTCCAGGGAGGACCTGGCTTGGCAGTTCGGGCTGGACTGTTCCCACAAGGAACAGGGTCAAGACTGATTTGCATATGGCTGGGTCCAAACTGGGGTTGTGTGGTGAGCAAAAGAATGATGGATTTAACCCAGATCCTTGTGACTGGGGGTGAATGTTTGCATTGTCCAGCATTCCGTCCATCAATTGTTTCTTTTGCATTTGTCGCCCTAAGTGGGAAGGGTATGCCCAGACGTGGGTCCCGTGCTCACTACACCACTGGATTCAAGCTAGCCTGGCTGAAGAAGGGTGATGCCCTGAAACCGGTCCTAGGATGCTTGTTTCCGGTCCAGGGAGGACCTGGCTTGGCAGTTCGGGCTGTACTGTTCCCACAAGGAACAGGGTCAAGACTGATTTGCATATGGCTGGGTCCAAACTGGGGTGGTGTGGTGAGCAAAAGAATGATGGATTTAACCCAGATCCTTGTGACTGGGGGTGAATGTTTGCATTGTCCAGCATTCCGTCCATCAATTGTTTCTTTTGCAACTTTCTAAAAGTGGCATTTTAGCAATTGTAATATCAAATCTGTCTTCAAAGTAAGTGAGGATTTTTCATTACAATTCCAAAGACACTTAACATGAACTGGTACCTGTTCCAATTTGGAAATTAAAGCTTATTAAAAGTAATAAGTAACTCCAATGTTACCCTATGGAAGAGGTGGGCCTTGCAGTAGTGAAAAACAAATTTAAGAGTTTTTTACTACCAGGACATGTAAAACATAAGAGTACATGTCTTACTTTTTAAGTACATTGCACCCTGCCCTCTGGGCTGTCCAGGGCCTACTCTAGGGCTTACTTATTTGTGGTAAAAAGGAAGGTTTGGGCCTGGCAACTGTTAGATTTAAAGGACAGTTTAGAACTGCTCACACAGGCTGCAGTGACAGGCCTGAGACATGTTTAAAGTGCTACTTAAGTGGGTGGCACAATCAGTGCTGCAGGTCCACTAGTAGCATTTAATTTACAGGCCCTGGGCACAGGTAGTGCCACTTTACTAGGGACTTACAAGTAAATTAAATATACCAATTGGATATAAGCCGATTCTACCATGTTCTAAGGAGACAGCACAAGCACTTTAGCACTGGTTTGAAGTGGTGAAGTGTGCCAAGTCCTCAAGCCTGCAAAACCGAAGTCAGCAAACAGGAAGGTTGAAGGCAAAAAGTTAGGGTGAAAACCACTTTAAGGATGCCAGGTCAAACACATGTCCCCCCAGCTGAAAGTGGGGACAACTTCCCAACCCCTTGGGAGTTCTCTACACTAAGGCGGAAAATCCTGTAGAGACCATCAGCATTGGTGTGATCTGTTCTAGGACGGTGTTCCACTGTAAAGTCCATTCCCTGTAGGGAGTTGGACCACCTCAAAAGTTTGAGATTCTCTCCCCTCATCTTCATTAGCCATCTGAAGGGTCGGTGATCTGTCTGAACCTGAAAGTGAGTAACAAACAGGTATGGCCTCAGTTTCTTCAGTGCCCAGACCGCTGCAAAGGCTTCCTTTACTATTGCGCTCCACCTCTATTCCCAGGGAAGTAACCTCCCACTGATGAAGGTTACAGGTTGATCCAGGACCTTTTTGTTCAGCTGTGAGAGCATGGCCCATATGCCATGCTCTGAGGTGTCTGTCTGTACAACAAATTCTTTGGAAAAGTCCGGGGCCTTGAGCATGGGTGCTGGGCACATGACCTCCTTTGAGGAGTCAAAAGAGTTCTGGCACGTCTCCGTCCGGATCCCCTGCCTGGGTTTCTTAGAAGTCAGCTTTGTCAAGGGTGACACAATGGTGCCATAGCTCTTGGCGAATCTCCTGTAATAACCGGTAAGGCCTAAGAAGTCTCTCACCTCTGTCTGGATCTTGGGTAGTTCCCTAGCCAGAATGGTTTGGATTTTGGCCTGAAGGGGCTGCACCTTGCCTTCTCCCACTTGGTGACCCAAGTAGACAACTGAACCCTGCTCTATCTGACACTTACTGGCCTTGACAGTCAGACCTGCCTTCTGCATAGAGATGGCATAGATGGTCCTCCCAGCAAGAACTGAAGACCGCAATGTCGTCTAGATAGGTGGCACTGAAGTTCTCCAATCCAGTCAGGACCTGGTTGACCAACCTCTGGAAGGTGGCAGGGGCATTCGTCAACACAAAGGGTATTACCTGGAACTGGAAGTGCCCTTCTGGGGCAATATGCCAGTACCCAGACGTTCAGTCAAACGTGCCGAGGAACTTGGCAGCTCCCAACCGATTTATGAGCTCATCGGCTTGGGGATGGGATGTGTATGTGTCTTGCTGACTACATTGAGCCCCCAGGAATCCACGTAGAACCTAAGTTCTGGCGTGCCACCTGAAGGAGCATCCTTAGGGACCAACACCACTGGGCTGGAGCAAGGACTGTTTGAGGGCTCAATGACCCCTAACTCCAGCATTTTGGAGACTTCTTCCTTTATGCTGGCTCTCATCTTGTCAGATAGCCTGTAGATTTTACTCTTCACAGGCATGCTGTCCCCAGTATCAATATCATGGGTACACCATGTAGTAAGTCCTGGGTTAAGGGAGCAGAGTGAGGAAAACTGCCCCAACAGCTGGCCGCAGTCTCTCTGTTGGAAGAGAGGAGGTTGGGGAAAGGTTCACTCTCCTCATCCACCCCATCATCCGTGACCAGGGGCATGTTTACCTCAGACCACTCAAAGTGGGTTTTCAGGTGATTGGCGTGCAAAATCCTTAAAGGGTTCCTGTGAGTCTTGAGGTCCACCGGGTAGGGGACCTCACTCTTGAGCTTTTTCAACTCATAGGGCCCAGACCTGCGGTATTGCAGGGCCCTGGGCTCCACAAGCTGCATAATCCGCACTTTTTGGCCAGGTTGAAACTCGACCAGAGTGCCCCCCCCCACACTCAAAGGAACCTGAGCCACTGGTTAGTGATCCTCATGGTTGTCAGCTGCAATAACCTAGTGGAATGCATTAGGCACTAACTGCTCTGCGGTCACCAGATGACATCTGACAGCTGTCATCTGGGCTCCAGTGTTTCTCATAGTCTCCACCCTCTGCTCACTGATGATGACCCACTGCCTATATTTCCTAGTGTTACTAGGCATGTGGGTTGTCTGCACCACCTCTCCATCACCCAGGGACTCTATGCTATCCCCCACACTATCTGGGGCAATCTCCTCTCCCAAGTACTACACTTACCAAGCCCGGTGTCTGCCCACCAGTGGGGACTGTGCCTGATTGGGACCCTTGGCATCCCCCTTGTAGTGTCCAACCTGTTGGTACTACTAAAACTTAGGGGAGTCCCTGAGGACTTACTATCAGGGAACGGTTTCTTCTTATGTTCAGATGGGGATTGGGAGCCCTGACTCTTAAAACTAGCTTGGAGACCTTTAGAGAGGTGCCTGGTTTTATGTTTGTCTTCCCCTCTTTCTTCTAGTGGGGACCCTGCCCAGCCTTGTGGTGATTCCCCCAAGATACCTTCTTAAGGACTCTGGTGCTGAGCCAGCAGTCCGCGTTCTTGACAAGCTCCATGGGGTCAGTAGCTTGCTATCAATAAGGTGCTGGCGCAGATATGCAAAACAAAGACTGAATATGTGCTCTCTTGCAATCAGATTGTTTAGCCCCTGATAATCCTTCACTTCACTGCCCTTCACCCAACCATCCAGTGCCTTGCAAAAAGAGTCCACACAATCCACCAAGGAATTCTGGTCCAGCTTACGGCTGCCACTAAACTTCTGTCTGTACTTCTCGGGTGAGGCATACATAATTTCTGACAAAGGTGTTCTTCATAGGGGGAAACCTCATCCTGTCCCTGTTATCTAGGGCCAATAGGGTATCTCTCCCCTCACTAGGGATGTGCTTCCAGAGGCAAGCCCCCAACCCACCTTGGAATCCAATGCATCTGCAAAGACAGCTCATGAGCTTCAAACCACTTGTCGATATCGTACCCTGTAACAAAGTCAGGCACCAGACCTTTGGGAATATAGACTCTTGTCTCCAGATGGCACTGCAGGAATGCTGCCATCACTAGTCCCTGCCTGTTTGGCTTTAACGTCCTGCTCCTTCAGACTCAGTTCATGAGCCAGCAATGTTTTCCTTTCCCCGTGGCCAGATTCTTCTCTTCTCTTCTCTTCTCAACTGGGCCAACTGCAGCTTGAACTCCCTCTCTGCCATCCTATCCGCCTACTCGTCTGGGGATACACTGTTGCCTGCCCTGGCAGGGAGTTCCACTTTGGGGGTCAATTCATCCCCCAACTGCAGTCTATATCACAGAAAGGTCCTATCCCTGCCCTACCATCTCATCATCCTCTTATGTGGCTGTGTTGGACCTGACAGCCTTAGGGTGGTATTCCCCCAAACCTTTTGCCTTCCTACTCCATTTTTGCTGCGCTCATTTTTGCTGGCCTTAGGACTCTGTACAGTATACAAAAAGTGATGGGTGGAATGCTTGAAGTAATCTCAGCCCCTGGTAGGACTTTGGGCACATTCCCACTGCTAACCAGTGGCAAACTGCATGAGCTCACGCTTTAAAACATGGTAACATTGGCTCATCCCCAATTGACATAGTTAATTGACGTGTAAGTCCCTAGTAAAGTGGTACTACATGTCCCAGGGATTGTCAGTTAAATACTACTATTGGGCCCTCAGCAATGATTGTGCCACCCACTTAAGTAGCCCTTTAAACATATCCGAGGCCTGTCATTGCAGCCTGTGTATGCAGTACTAAACTGTCCTTTAAACCTGGCAAAATAAACCTTTTGCCGGGCCCAAACCTTCCTTTTTACTACACATAAGTCACCCCTAGGGTAGGCCATGGAAAGCTCAGAAAGCAGGGTGCAATTTTCTTAAAAGGTTGGACATGTACTGTTTTACATGTCCTGCTAGTGAAAAATCTTAAAATTCGTTTTTCACTACTGCAAGACCTACCTTTACCATAGAATAACATTGGGGTTACCTTATTACATTTAATATGCTGTAATTTCCAAACAGGAACAGGTTACAGTTCTTATGTGGTGTTTTTGGAATTGTTATGAAAAATTTCAACTTATGGTGAAGTCATATTTTAAATTATAATTTTGAAAATGCCACTTTTAGAAAGTTGACACTAGGAGATGATGGACGGAGTACTGAAACTGTTCAGACACTCACCCCCAGTCACAGATCTGGGTTGAATCCATCATCATTCTTTAGCTCACTTCGCCAACCCAGTTCAGACCCAGCATATGCAAATCAGTCGTGACCCTTTGCCTCATGAGAACAGTCCAGCCCGAACTGCCAAGCCAGGTCTTTCCTGGACCGGAAACAAGCATCCTGGGACCGGTTTCAGGGTAACACCCCTCATTAGCCAGGCTAGCTTGAATCCAGTGGCAAAGTGAGCAAGGGACCCACGTCTGGACATACCCTACCAACTTATGGCGAACAAAGCAAACACAAGGAGATGATGGACGGAGTGCTGAAACTCTTAAGACACTCATCCCCAGTCACAGATCTGGGTTGAATCCATCATCATTCTTTAGCTCACTTCGCCACCCTAGTTCTGACCCGGCCATATGCAAATCAGTCTTGACCCTGTGTCTCATGGGAACAGTCCAGCCCGAACTGCCAAGCCAGGTCTTTCCTGGACCGGAAACAACCCTCATCAGCCAGTCCCTTGCTCACTATGCCACTGGATTCAATCTAGCCTGGCATCAGTACCATGGACTATGGGTTGTGTGATAACCTGGTTGTGTCTGTCTATCATTCTGTGACATGTTACAATTACTCACAAGGCAGTAGTTAACATTTCTGAGGTGATTTCTCATCCAATGTTGTTGACACTTTCTTCTTTGTGCATCATTTCAAGCTGTACATTTGGGATTCAAAGTCACGACATGAGCAAGTATTTTGTGCAAAGTGATTTATTTTAGTGCATGACGTAATGATTACGATCCAGTCATTGGGGGAGTGTTCAACAAAACATAAAAACCAAAGTGCAGAGGGGAGTTGGAAGTGTTTGCAGATGAAGTCTCCAAAAGTAAATCCACAGTGATTTGAGTCCAAAGTCCAACTTAGACCCTCCAGTCAATGTGGAACAGTTCAATTACAGTCAACAAAGTGAACGCTTGGCACACGATGGAGGATATCAGGAGCAGTTTGTCACTTCCTAGGTGTGATGCATAGCCATCAGTCTCTCATGGATTCCTCTTCGGACGACCCTTTTTACGTTTTTCAGGGGGACCCTCAGGTGCAGGCAGTGGTGGTGCTGGGGGCTGTCCGCCAGAGTCCACATCCCTCCCTGTGGCTTGTGCAGATGTTGATACACTGGATGTTGTGGGCACACAGGGATGTGTGGACATGCTGTTAGCAATCTGGTGGAGGCAGGTGACTATGTCCCTGTGCACTGCAGTCAGATCATCAATTTTCCTCATGTACATGTCCATTTTTTCATAGTGGGCTGCCTGCTGCTGTTGAATGGTCCTGAGGATCCCAACAAACTGGCCAAAATCTCCTGTGCAACCCTCATATGCGTGGAGGATTCTGGATAGGGGTGGGTGCTCCTCATCAGCAGCACCAGCTGCATGATGGCCCCGGTACCCACGGCCCCTCCCATTACCCCTACCCACCCGAGCAGGCCCAGTTGGTGTTGGCACAGTCAACACTGAGCCTCCTTCCTCATTGACAGGGATGTTGTCGTCTGCCAACTCCAGAGTGCCCTGTGTTGTCAGTGGTGGATCGGGCTGCTGTGTCCGTCAGGGTAGGGGTCAGCTGGGTGTTGTCAGCTGAGGCGGGAGTGGTCGAGAACGATCCTGAGGTAGCCGCTGCTGGTACTGTGGGGTGACCCACACCTGATGAGCCAGGTCGTTCCTCGTCTTCCGAAGATGGTTGAGAAACCTCTACGCCGGAGAACTCCTGGTTGACCAGAGTCTGGGACTGACTGTCCTGGTTGCTTCCAGTGCTGTTCCTAGTTCACCCTGTGGGTACATGAAAGACACAATGGGGCAAATTCACAAGAACGTGTGACAACCACAGCAAGTTTAGCTTAACGCAACTTCTCACATCGCAGTCCATCGCGGGAAAACAACGCCGTGTTAACGTAGCATTCTCAACCTGGCGTCACCATGCGATAGTTCCACGATAACACGTCAAATGACCTAGTTAAAAACAACGCGACGCCGAAAAAATGCGAAACACCAACGCAAATAAAGTTGCGTTGAGGCCAACCATGAAAAAAAAAACAGCGACAACCATCGATAGGCCTGCAATCCCCACGCGTCTGGCGGGAAAATGCACCATAAAAGCTGAACAAGAAAAACACACCATAAACAAATCAAACTGCGCAGCAACATGGATGCACCCGGAACGAGTGCCCAGGTCAACGCGAACCCCACAAGCCCCACAGACCACCAGCAATGAACCTCAGGGTCGGGGAAGGCCAAGGAGAAGAGGAAGAGGAAGACGGGGTACAGTCCGCAGGAAAACCCGATCGTCGTCACAGAGGTGACAGAGCACCACCAACAACTGTCCGTCACCACCACCGTGTCATTGGCAATACAGACGGAAAAATTGCATCCCATCGTGAATGCAGTCGCAGTGCCGAGGAGGCCAAGATGCGCCGCCACGATGTCAAGAGCCAAACCAAGCAGAAACCCGCTGCCAACAGGAAGGCAGCAACGGCGAATGGAGGTGGGAGTCCTGCGCCACAGGAGGAGCTGGAGCAAATGGCGCCCCCAGTCATCAGTGTGGAGACGGTGCAAGGAGTCGGGAGTCCGGACACTGCTTGACATGACCTGACACAACAGCAACAGGGTGAGTAACGAACAGGGACTGTGGGGACGGGGGGGACTTGCACAATGGCAGACATGCACAACGACGTGTAGCACACCGCACACCCACAATAACCCTGGGTCATGTCCCTGATCCCCGTGGCACACTGCCGCACACATACAAACATCAAGTAGGCCCCCGTTCACCATGTGCCCAAAGGGGTCCCACCCCACACAACACAAATTACACAACACACACATGCACCCGTGCGAAACACAGCAAAGATGCGTATGTGGGAGCCACACTGACAATGCAAGTGACACCACATGACCACCAGCAGCATGGCTGGAGTACAATCACCATGACACTGTGCACGCCACGAGACTGAGGTGGCTGAGTGTGGACCACATCCGGAAAGGAGCAGGTCACACTCTGACACATCCACCTGCACAAACAACCACTGACGTCAACAACACATCTGCAGACAAACAATGCACAAGAGTACAAAAACCGTCCAAGAGCACAAATGACCCAAGTCGCAAACATCACAGCACCGCAAAAGCACAAAAGCCAAAGGCACACCGCCTCCAAGGGATAAGGGGCAGCAAAATCACAGCTGCAGGTGCGACTCCCACACAAAGCAGCACACACACATAGCAGTTACAGCACACCCACATGGACGACAATGTGGTACACAGCCCAACACCTACACTGCAGAACAGAGGACACAACTGGGTCCGCCTGTGCGTAGAAAATGGCCAATCACATCTGACATAGCAGGAAACTGTGAGATGCAAAGGTACGTGTACAACCTCACCTACGTCATGTAGTCCAAATGTCCACTGTCCCGCATCAAATAGTCTGCCCCTCCCAAACAGTCACAATGTACATTGTCATGAAGTCTGAATGTAAAGTTGAACAATGCGGCAACATACATGCCAACACAATGTCAACAAGCATCTCCCCCCACATTGCAGAGGGACAAACAACATCCCCAGCAGAGCAGACCAGACAACTCTACAGTGATGCTGAAGAGGACCACCACGCTTCCGACACCTACGCCCCACCACAGTCCATGGACATCTAAGGCAATCGACCTCCAGGAGCAGGGCAGCACCGCTGCATCGAGGACACCCCACCCCCTGCACAGACAACACAGCTGGACGCACCCACCACCCCGGCTGGCTCCCAGCAGCCCACCCAAGCACACATCGCATTCCAAGGCCAGGTATCAGACTGCCAGAAGGGGGTGGCCGAACATGTGCGGGTGGACCACTACCTCATGGAAGCCGAACCAGATCACATACGTGGGTGTCCAAGTCCCATCAGGGCGCACCAACACTCTCCAACGGAGACCCACACTGCGACTGAGACACATGCCTTTGCACATTTCCAGTACTGAACCACACCCAGAGCCACGGAATGATCATCCACACCCCCACGCCGGACTGGCGTACGCCGGCCCAGTTCACTCCTTTTACGTATTGAGTGGGGGACGACAAAGCTACATGTGCAATGTCCCACCCGCTGCCTGCGGTGACATGGCTGCGTCCTCTGTACACGGCACAATGTAATGTTGTAGTGCCCGGGGCACAAATGCATACATCATGAGCACACGGACACACACAGATAGTTCGTTGAACTGGCCACGGGCACGTGCGCTCGACACCTTTATTGGCATGGTCACATGTACAGTGACGCATGTGCTGGATGTGTGTGGGGTGAGTGTAAGCCAGCCCTCATGGAGTCGTTGGTGCTGGCAACAACTTGAACAGTGATCACAATTGAAGCAGAAACATAAAACACCAGCACAACAGAAACAACTGTGAAGCATCATGGTGGTAGCCGGAGGGAGTACAGTATTCACCCAACATGCAAGCAGAATGTTCCTTGATTTGTGGTGCACTGAGTTAGTGGCACCTGAAGAGCTGAGCAGGGTATCAAGCTGATGATGGCCCCCCATGACAGGTGTGAGCAACTCTGACAGTCTGGCAGTAAGACACCTCCGACTCGGGCACCTGTCGTCTGGAGTCGGTCCTGGCGGTGGTGGCGTGTGCATCCTGCGGTGATGCGACGTCCGGGCAGGTCAGGACTCGATGTGATGTGTGAGCCAAGGTGGATCGCAGTTGAGGCCGGAGGCAGCGGACAGTGCAGGGCCACAGACACATGGCGTTGATGACCCCCAGACCATCGACCCAGAGGCCATCCAACATGCCATCAGACTGGGGCCATGGTTTGAGCTGCACAGAGTTAGTGGCCCCGGATGCACTGCGGCCGGCACAGGCACACTGCCACGGGACGGTGACTTGCGGTGCAGTGAGATAGGGCCACGCGAGGTGAGCGGGTCCTCGTCGATGTCGAAGGTGAATGTAGCGGAGGTTTGCGGGGGACAGTGGAAGATGTCCTCCAGGGCATGATGCAGAGGGCAGGAGCTGGCCGGAAGCGGCAAATGGAGGAGTGGAATGCTACAGCCTTGTTTTGGCCACATAGTCAGTATCACCGACATGATGATGAAGACAACCCCCAGTCCATGGACTCAGTCGCCAACAAATCTCAAGAAGAAAGTGTCCATGGTTGTCGGGGAACAGACTTAGTGGCACCGGAGCTGACAGGGGATGCAGTCTGCGACGAGGCCAGTACAATGATATCAGGTCTGCCATAAATGAATCATGACTGAGTTCCCAATGTGTGCCCTACTCGACCGATGTGTAGTCCGGAGGCAGCGGCCAACGCGGGCCAACTGCTGTTCAGCAAGCTCCTCCTGGGACACTGACAAGGCGTTGAAATGGCATGTGGGGATGACTTGTGGTTGACCGAGGCAGTAGCGACAGAGCTGAGCGGGTGTTTGGCCAGCGACAATGCCGTGTCCTGCCTGGTACGGACTGGCATGGATTTGTGTGGGGCCTGCAGGACCGCAGTGTTGTCCGAAGGCGTAGTCATCAAGGGCCCACAGACATGTGTGGTTGGGATGTCATGCACATACTGTGTCACTACATCGAAGGGAGTATAGTGATATAAACTCAGCCATAAAATGTGTACTCGGCCATTGTGTAATCAAGACTCAGTTCCAAATGTGTGACCTACTTGACCGCAGTGTAGGCCCAAGGCAGGGGTCAGCAGGGGCCCACAGCCACGTGTCATTGGCCCGCGATGCACAGGGTTGGTGACACCAGGGCAGTTGTCGACAGTGTTCGGACACCTCCGTAACGATGGTCCTTATCTCCTCCGGACTGAACCGCATCTTCCTCTTACTCGTCTCCCTGCGTACAGTGATATGTACTCCGCCATGCAGAAATCACGGATCAGTTCAACATGTGTGACCTACTCGTCTGCAGTGTAGGCTGAAGGCGTAGTCATCAGGGGCCCACAGACACATGTGGTTGGGATGCCACGCACATGCTTTGTGTCACCACATCGAAGGGAGTATAGTGATATAAACTCAGCCATACAGTGTGTACTCTGCCATAGCATAATCAAGACTCAGTTCCAAATGTGTGACCTACTTGAGCAAAGTGTAGGCCGGAGGCAGCGGTGGAGTACGTCAACGAAAAAGGAATGAAGCGGGCCTGTGTCGCGGAGGCCGTGATGGTCTGAGGAGGCTGTGAAGGTCGCGGGCCTCGGGCTTGGAGCTTGCGCCAGCACATGGTGGGCCCTCTTTGACACACGCCGGTGTCCGCAGGTGAGCAGTGAGGCATGGCTGCGCGGGGCGGGCATGACAGCTCCGGGGACCAGCAGCCCGGGGTGCAGCAGGCGCACAGGATCGCAGGCCACACCGCTCATGGCGTCGGCCTCGTGGCGGGGTGGGAGGCGCCGCCCTGGCAGACGCGTTGGGCATTCCGGAAGAAAACCACGCCCAGTGCTACATGCTTTTTATTCACACCCCTGCGCTGGCCTGGCGTACGCCAGGCCAGCCCACTCCGCACACGCTTACGGGGGGGACGTCACAAGCTACATTTCCACGATCTTCCCTACTGGCTGGGGTGACATGGTTGCGTCCACTGTCCATGACACTCCAAACACCAGCAGTGCATGTAGACATGGCTGTGTCTGTGGTCTGCATACTGCAGTCTGTCCAGCACATCTCCGCCACACTTGGCATTGTGTACATACTCATTCATGGGTCACTTGCCTCCTTCGCACATGCCTGGTTCCCACCTCTCCCCACATTCCGGTATTGTGTGGCCGAGGTGCCATGCCGTTGATGGCTCATGTACATGGCTGACCAAGGTTGCCACAGTAAGTTGTGCTGTCATGTCTGGTGGGGGGGCATGTTGTTTGGCATGTTGTATGTGATTTTGTGACGTGTGCAGTGCCAGAGTTGTGAGTTGCATGATTGTGGGGTTGAGGTGTGTGGTGTGTTCATTTGGTACTTTCCAATGGGCAGTACATTCCCATGGGTGCCATCCTGGAAGCGCTGGTTGATGTTGGACTGTCGGAAGATGAAGGGAACATGCACACTGCCTGGGTAGTTGGCCATGACATTGGTGAGGAGTCCCCTGTGGTCCACTATTGCCTGCACGTTGATGGGATGCGTGTGCTTTCTGTTGGGGTATTGTGTGCGGTGTTGGCAGGGGGCACAAGTGGGACAAGTGTGCAGTAGATTGCCCCCGACACGTGCGGGGCTCCAGCTATGGCATATAGTCCTTGCTTGGTCTCCAGCTGTTCCTGCGCATTGTGGGGCACGTATGGGCGCTGGGGTCCCTAGCTGGTGAGGGCATCTGGGACAGGTGTGAGGAACTTGGATGGGGCTGGCTGTGTGACGCCTCCGACTCGGGCGGTTGTTGTTTGGGAGGGTACCAGAGGCCAACAGGTGCAGCACAGCCAGCAGCTTTGACTGCGGAGGTATGTTGGTTGTCCGCTGTGTTGGTACCGTCAGCCTGTGGGCAATGATGTTCAGGATGCGGAGGATGGTTGTCCTTTTGGGCCTGTAGTGGGCATTGGCATTGTCTGGTGTTAGGTCTGTGGGGCTGGTGCATTTCCTGAAGGTCCACTGTCTTAGTCTGCTCTGCCTCTGTGGTGGTCTGGGGGGGGGGTGGGGGGGTCTGTTGAGGGGGTGGCGGTCCTGGGGGTGGTGGCGGTGGGTGTTGTTGCCCTCTGGGGGCTCCGGGGTGCATGGTGAGTGGCTCCATGGCATCTGTTGTTCTTCAGGTGTGGCTGTGGGCTGGGCTCCCTTTTCTTCTGCAGGTTGACGTCCGACTTTGCACCAGGTCAGAGCAGGTGTTAATTTCCTGCTCGTAACACGCTGTATCGCCTGTTTTGTGTTCCTATCGCAGATGTGGCTGGTCGTTGAGAATGTTGCGTTGTGGTGTTGTCGCGGCTTTTTGCTCGGGAACGCCTACTCGGCATCTCATTAGCGTTAGTTGCCGGGGTCATCTGTGGCGATGTTTTTTGCGACTGCTTGCACAGGGAAACTGGTGTTATGGGCTGTTAGCACCAGCTTGTGAATGGGGCGATAAATTTAGCGCAACTTTGGATGCGTTAAAGTGCCGATAACTCGGCGATAGCTCCTTGAGAATATGCCACAATGATTGATGTGAATGTCCACTGCCCCTCAAATCATACCCATTACATAGGCTACTGGACCTAATGATGAGTTTATGTAGGTATGTAGGTAGATTGGCCTCCTTCATCCATGATGCGGGCCTATGTTTTTGGAGTACAATTTATTTTAGACAAGTTTTGGATTGATGGACATGTTCAGCTATGTGCATAAATGGACATGTTGTGTTTAGTTGACATTACTTGTTCAAAAACATTGACTGGTTTGTGACACCCTGTGAATGGCACAGGTGGGTTGTTTTTATCCACATCTTTACTTTCATGGTGACATACGTACTCTTTCTCTCCCAATGTATGTATTTTTGTGGCCAAGGTACAGGGCTTAGTGCATGTCTTTAGCAGTCACATTGGTGTGGCTGCCTACACACTCACAGTCTGTTAATCTTCCCAGATATTTTTTGGAATGGTGTGAGTGAGGTGCTTATTGTTCTCATCTCATTCTAAACATGTGATTGGGTGTGAGTAGCAAAATGTGTGACTGCTTAGCTTAGTGCCTAAACAGATCATGTATTTTGTACATTGACTCCATAGTCAGATGATTTCTCAGACTTGGCTTTCTGCCATTTTGTGGCAAAGAACTTTGATAAACAGCGGGTTGTGTGCTTCTGCTCTAATTGTGAAACTTACACTCCTCCTCCCACCCAGCCCCAAAAGGCCACCAGGAAGAGTGTTGTCCAGATAATTTTGGAAAGTGTACTTGCAAGATTTTTGTCACTGGTGGCTGGTGTTTGTAGCCCAGAGGCAAATGTGGTAGTTGTGAGAGGTTCAGACAGCAGTCCCCAGTGTCAGCCATCTTGCTAGTACACATCCCCTCACTGAGGAGGAGTGTTTGCACTGACTCCATCTCCCACCAGGCCCTGTCCTACATTCACCTTACTGCCCAGTGCAAACAGCCCAACAGGACTTAGGCTTACCTCACAGTGTGTCCGAATGTACCTGCAGGATGCCTAACACTGGGCACTGGTGTCTGATTTTACAACAACTCCACTCATGGCCTTGTGCTCCACACACCAGCCCCCACTCTCAGGCACTTTGTTGTTACATTTGCACTCACTGTCAGGTAAGCATGCTTCATGGTGGGCCTGTAGGACTGGGTGGGAGGAGGAGTGTTTTCAATGGCCAGATCTCCCACCAGGCCCTGTACTACACACACTCTTTCCACCGTGCACAACAGCATCCCTGGAACTATGGTTTCCTGAGAGTGAGTGGATATGTACTGACATAGCTGGCTGACAGTGTTGCCTGGTGTTTGTAGCACAAGGACCTGTTGGTAGTTGAGGAAACGTCAAAGAACAGTGTCCAGTGTCATGCATCATGCTAGTACATTTTGAAACACTGTGGGTAAGCTTAGTTCCTGTTGTGCTGTTTGTGGTGGGTGGAAAGGCGTATGTTGGACAGGGCCTGATGTGAGTTGTAGCCATTACAAATACTCCTCCTCCCACCCAGCCCAGCAAACTCCTCTGAGACTATGGCTAACTGGCAGTTAGGGGAAGTGTACTAGCAAGTAAGCTTACACTGGTGCATGGTGTTAAACTTGAATCCAAATCGAAACAAGGCCTTGTGCCTCAAACACCATGCAACTGTGTCAGCCATCTTGCTAGTGCACTTCCATTCACTGTCAGGTAGCCATAGGCCCAGATGAAGTGTTTGAGATGGGTGGGTGGAGAAGTGTTTGCCATTAGTCCAACTCCAATCAGGCTCTGTCCTACACACACTCTTTTCACCCTTAGAAAAAATGACCACATGGCAGTATTTGGGGGCCCATCAGGCATGGGCCCCCACACACACCTTCCCACACAGTTCATACAGCACACCAGAGAGAGTGATGTCCTGACAATGAGGGGTAGTGCACTCTCAAGATGTCTGACAGGGGTGCCTGTTGTCTGAGTTGACCACAACTTCCATCATGGCCTTGTGCTCCAAACAGCAGTCCCCAGTGTCAGCCATCTTGCCAGTACTTTTTCACTCACTGGCAGGCAAGCATCATTCCAGGTGGGCTTGTTGGGCTATGTGGGAGGAGGAGTGTTTGCTGTGACTACAACTCCCAACAGGCCTGTGCCCACACCCACCTTCCCAGCCATCCCAACCAGCCTACCTGTGACTCAGCTCTCCTGAGAGTGAGTGAAAATGTGCTGGCAAGATGTCTGACACTGGTGCCTGGTGTCTGTGTTGACCACAACTCCCATGAAGGCCATGTGCTCCAGACACCAGTCCCCAGAGTCAGAAATCTTGCCAGTACTTTTCCACTCACTGTCAGGAAAGCATAGTTCCAGGTGGGCTTGTTGGGCTATATGGGAGGAGGAGTGTTTGCTGTGACTACACCTCCCATCAGGCCTGTGCCCACACCCACCTTCCCAGCCATCCCAACCAGCCTACCTGTGTCTCAGCTTTCCTGAGAGTGAGTGAAAATGTGCTGGCAAGATGTCTGACACTGGTGCCTGGTGTCTGAGTTGACCACAACTCCCATGAAGCCCTTGAGCTCCAGACACCAGTCCTCAGTGTCAGCCATCTTGCCAGTACTTTTCCACTCACTGGCAGGAAAGCATAGTTCCAGGTGGGCTTGTTGGGCTATGTGGAAGGAGGAGTGTTCGCTGTGACTACAACTCCCATCAGGCCTGTGCCCACATCCACCTTCCCAGCCATCCCAACCAGCCTACCTGTGACTCAGCTTTCCTGAGAGTGAGCGAAAATGTGCTGGCAAGATGGCTGACGCTGGTGACTGGTATTTGGAGCGCAAAGACTTGTTGTGAGTTTGTAAGAAGTATGTACATGGTAGGAATTTAATAAAATGCTATTTTCATTGCAGGTATGTTGTTTGTCAATATGGCATTCACATCACCTGCTCATTTACTCTAGTTTTTTGAAACTTTGAAAACAGTCATTTGCATCACTGTATCCTTGACAGTAATGTTTATGGAGGTGTAATTGGTAACATTATTGGAATGTGGAGTAGGTACTCCTCAGATTCTGGTACTCCTGGTAGTCCACAGACGCTCTCCGGCGGAAGGATGGCATGCACCTTCTCTTCCCAGGAATTGAAGTGCACGGGTGGTGCAGGAGGGCCACCACGTCTGCTGGCTCTGGGCGTGTTCTCTAGCCAGCAGTTTTTTGACCATCCTTCGCACATCATAGTACCTGTTCCTGATATCATCCATTGTGCGCAGGCAATGTGCTTCAGCGTTCACCTTGTTGACTATCCTGTCCCACATCCTATTTCTCTGGGACAGGGGAGTCTGTTGGACTTGGTTCCCAAATAACTGGCGCTCTACTCTGACTATTTCATCTACAAGCACTTTCAACTGCTTCTCTGTGAACCTTTGCTGCTTCCTTGGGGCCATGGTGGGGGTGAGTGTGAATGTGAAGGTGAGGGTGAGTGTGAAAGTAAGGGTGAGTATGAATATGAAAAAGAGTGTGTGTTTGTGAGGATTCTTTTGACAAAAAAAGTCTGTGCAAGTTGTGTGGTGGGTGAAGTGTGGGTGTATGAGGCAGAGAGCAGGAGATGTGTGACAAATCCTGTGACCCAGCAGCAGTTGTGTTAGAGCAAAGGATCATGGTCATGTGCTTGGCCCTTTAAATAGGTGGATTGGTGGGTGTGGCTAATATTTTGATTTTTTGTTTTTGTATTTGGAGTTTCCAATGCTTGTTTATACTGTTTTTGACAATTTCCACTTGCCATTTGTAACACAAATAGACACGGTTCAGTGTCCGAGTCGGATGCATCATCATCTCTTTGTGGGGTAAACCGAGTCTGATTCCTAACAGGAATACTATTCTTCAGCATTTGCGAACGAGTCAGTTGCATCGTGCTTGTTTCCGGACGATTCAGTCGGACGGATTGCGTTCCGAACGACTCGGTAGGATTTAACATGCATTGCATCATGATCCGCCGTTCGGACAGCTCGCGGTCGAGTCGTTCGGAAAGCATTCCGGGACCGATTTGGTAGGAATGCTTTCCTGACGAGATCGTAATCGGGCCCTTAGTGTCAGATTGGTAAACTGAATATTCCTCCACATTTATCATGGAGTACCCTGTTCATCTACCTCACATTCAGATCCTAGTTGTCCCTCTGCAGGAGATCAGTAATGGTGCTAATTAGTTGACCTCTTAGAACCTGGCAAACCTTTGTGGCTGGGACACCACCCTGCCTTGGGCAGAGTAGGAGGCTCTGCCTGCTGGCTGGCACCACTGTCCTACGAGGACCTGACCTGCCACTGGGGGTTACGGGAGCTGTTCCATCCACAGGAGCCCCAGACACCTCCCTCACCCAACGCCATCCTGGCCCGGTAGGGAGATTGGCTCTGCCCAGTGTCTGGAGCCCTGACCTGAGGTGACCGGGCCTTCCAGTTGAAGGTCATGGTTTTTCCTGCCTCTCAAGGGGGATTACAGGAGCTGTTCAGGGTGCAAATGCCCCAGACTCTTTCCCTGTCTGACGCCACCCTGGCCAGTTAGGGATGGTTTTGCCAACCTCTCATTGGGTATTATGGGAGCTATTCAGCTTGCAATGGGCACAAGGATGCATTTGTGTGCTAAGAGACAGTGCTAAATGCAGAACATAATTAGCGAGCGTTTGCTTGTGCTTACTATATGTGCTCTTGTGGTAAGGTTTCTTTCCCAAACTATGCTTCGCAAAATTATGCAAGTTATGCCCACCCCTACCGCAGATCCAAGCAGCACCTGAGTGAGAACAACCAGACAACAGGAGGATCCCAGGTACTCGGTCCCTACTGATCCAGAGCAAGTCTACACCCCTTTCTTGTAATCAGTGCACACCAAATGAGTGCGCCAGAGAAAACGAGCCCTCAACAGGACTTCTAGGGCAACCTGGTCATCTAGGCGAACCATAGGAATGCATGGCACACAACCAGATGCCCGGTATCGAAGGACAGCCATCTGGTCACTCCGTGTCTTATAACAAAGGATTCTGCTCACCATTGGAGAGGACAGAGACTCTGAGGCCCAGGTTCTCGGAACCCAAGTTGGGTATCGGGCAAGGTGATATGGGAGAGGCCTCATGGATCTCTGACCCGGAACCTGGTCAGAGCTTCTGAACCGAGACAAACAGGGGCAAACTACCCGGTCCTGCGGGACCTCATTCTGTGCTCTTTGCTACATGGCGGGCCGGAGAAGGCAACCTAGGTTGGGGGCTTCAGCCCACGGGCCCGTCGAGGCTCTGACCTGGGGCCTGGTCAGCACTCCTTACCCCAGGCAAGCAGAGGAGGCAATCCTGGGCCTGTAGGACCCTATCCCGGGCTCTTTGAGACCAGGTGAGATAGGAACGAAGCCCAGGATGGGGGATTTCCACCCTTGGTCCAGTCGGAGCTCTGACCCAGGGCCTGGTCAGAGCTTCTGAACCCAGGCAAGCGGGTGGACCTCCTGGGCCAGCAAACCCTGTCCCGGGCTCTTTGCAACACAGTGGGTCTAGGAAGGGAGCCCAGGGCCAGAGGCTTTCACCCCAGGGCCAGCCTGAGCTCTGACCTGGGGCCTGTCAGAGCTTCTAAATCCAGATAAGCAGTGGAGAGCTCCTGGGCCTGCGGGTCCTGTCCCAGGCACTTTGCAACACGTTGGCCTGGGGATGGGAACCCGGGGCTGGAGGGGGTTTAACCCCCCTCCCCTTCAGGCTCCTTGGGCCTGTAGGACCCTGTTCCGGGCAATTTGCGACATGCCGGGTCGGAAAAGGTATCTCAGGGCCAGCAGCTTACACCCCAAGGCCAGCCAGAGCACTGGCCCAGGGCTTGGTCAGAGCTTCTGAACCCGGACAAGCAGGGGAGACCTCCTCTGGCCTACGGGACCCTATCCCTAGGAACTTAGGGACATGGTGGGCCAGTGAACTGTGCCCGGAGCCGAGGTCTTCCACTCCAGGACCTGGAGGGGTTCTGAACCTGTGGCTCAGTCAGAGCTTTTTATCCTGGGCAAGTAGAGGAGGCCTCACTGGGCCTGCGGGCACTTTGAGACATGGAGGCCAGAGAAGTGAGTCCAGGACAGGAAACTTCCACAGCTGGGGTCCGACCGGGTCTTGGTCAAAGCTTCTGAACACAGACCAGCAGGTGAGAACTCCCAGTGCCTGACTGACGCTGTCCTGGGTACTTTGCTACATGGCAGCCTGGAGAAGGGAGCCCAGTGTTGGGGGCTTCCACCCCCCCTGGGGCGCGCAGGGGCTCTAACATGGGTCCGGTCATAGCTTCTGAACCCAGAGAAAAGGTGACACCTCCTTATGTCTGCAAGACCCAGTCCCGGGCACTGTGTGACGTGGCGGGCCACAGAAGGGAGCCCACAGCTGGGGGCATCCACCCCCGGGCCAGCCGGAACTCTGGACCCAGGCCCAGTCAGAGCTTCTTATCCTAGGAAACAGAGGAAGCCTCCCCAGGCCTGCAGGTCCCTGTCCCAGGCTCCAAGTGACAACGCGTGCCATGGAACAGAGTCCAGGGCCAGAAGCTTCTACCCCAGGGCCTGGTCAGAGCTTCTTATCCTGGGCAAGCACTGGAGGCATCCCCTGGCCTGCAGGTCCCCATCCTGGGCACTTTGCGACATGGCTCATTGAAACTAGGTCAACGGGATCTTCCCCTGAGCACTACCCATTCTTGTAATCTGTGCACACCGAGAGACAGAGGGGGACATTCATGAGAATCTATACGGCCTCCTGGAGCCCTGATTAAGATTCAAACTTCAAATGTGCCCTCATTGGGACTTCCAAGGCAGCTTAGAATTCTGAACACTGAGGGGCATATTATCAAGCCCATTATCGCCGCTTTAGCGGCCGTTTTCGGCCGAAAAGCGGCGATAATTTAATCGCAGTATTAACAAGGACACGCTAACAGGCTTTAGCGCGTGTTTTCTTGTGCTAGCACCCGTTTTACTAACGCCTAGCATCGCATCGCTAATGAGATGTAAAGTAGGCGTTCCTCACATAACTTCATGGGAATACATCGCTAACGCAGCATCGCGATATTAACAACGATGCCCCGGACCCGCGTAGAGACAAATAAAATTGCGCTAAGCCCCCATTAACGCTGGAATCCAACGTCTGCAAAATTCCTGACTTAGCTATATTATCCTATGGGAGGTGGATTGTCAGGATAAGTCCACCATGGCTTATCATCAAAGATTTCCCTATCGCTGCTTTTTTATCGCTGGATTTCCAGCAATATTCAGGCATTTCGCCGCTATCGCTGGATTTTTTATCGCTTTGGAGTTACGCGTTGATGATAACGCGCTAACTCGGCGATGTAATCCAGCGATAGCCGGCGATATTTAAAATCACGCTAAGCGCGCTTAGCGATAATTATCGCTGCCTGTTGGTAATATGCCCCTGAGTCACATGAAGAAAATTATGTGTTTTGTTTACTTTCTTTTAAGTACAAAACGTCACCAGTGATGTTGGCATGGCACATTTTGTACCACCCATGTAGGGGTGGTAAAGGAGCCCTAATATGAATTACACCCAGGCCTAATAAGAGCTTGGGCACAATAATCATCTTGCATATTGGTAGCCTCAGTAAAGAGTGTTGAACATTATATATTGCTCCAAATTAATGAGAGGCATTAATAAGATTTGTTCCATTTCATGTGGAAACCCAAAACTGCCCATATTCCTCAATGATGTTCAAAATGGGATCAAACATTAACATTGAATCCTTAACATAAAGGAGGATGCTATATGCATACAAGGATACAACTTGGGTAGAGTGCCTGACTTTCACCCCTCCAAGCCAGTTGTCTGTCAGAATATAGCACAGAAAAATATTGAGAGGCACAAATATCATATCAAAAACTTTGCTTATCACAATATTGTGTTCCTAAACTTTTTTTTTAATCTTTATTTTCAGTTTAATTAAATCAGGGAGGCATTCCACATACAGGCCATTTAGGTACATACATCAGGAGTATCGGAACCAATATTACAAATGGCCCGTGACCTGCAAGAAAGCCCCCCTCCGATACATCGTAGTCACTATGACACCAAGCTATAGTAACACTTAAACCCCAAACTTTACCCTCCACCTCCTCCCCCTTTGAGCTTCCATGATAAGTAACTTTCATTTTTTTCCTCCTAATGGATCATTTCCCTCAACAGAGTCATTATGTTCACTGCTACTCCCTGCGGATCAGCAACCATATGACTGTGAGAGGGTCTCTCCTCCCCATCTTGGTCATTGTGCATTCTCCCCCGATCCCTCAGGCGAGGCTCCTCTCTGGGAATGTGTATATATTAGTAGGCTCTGAGTCATTTCCGCCCATGGTGCTAGTGTTTCCTGTGCCTTGGGGTCCCGTTGCGTCCACCTCATATGCACCTCCTCCACTCCCGCCCACTCTATCACATCTGATAGAATACATCTGATCTCCCTTGTTGGAGCCCAGAGACTTATCCAATGAATTGCAGGTCACCTTTTTGCTATAAGGAGGCCTATGATAGCATATTGCCTACTGAGCTTTTTTTGGGGATTCTCAGGGAGAATGCCCAGCAGACACACCCTTACTGTCTGCGGGATCATGCAACCCGTGGTCTCCCGCAACTGACCCAGAACCTCCGTCCAAAAATGATGCACTAACGGGCAATGCCATGTCATATGCAAAAAGCCTGCCGGTTCTGAGTGACATCTCGGGCATTGTGGGCAGTGGTGTAGCACAGGGTGGTGGGGGGGTCCGCCCCAGGCGGCACGAGTTTTGGGAGCGGCAGAGGCCTATGCTCTTCAATGCGTTTTCCATGCAATCGCAGGAATATCACCAGCACCACCACACCCCCGCTCTTATGGC
Source organism: Calotriton arnoldi (assembly GCA_963921515.1). Taxonomy (NCBI): domain Eukaryota; kingdom Metazoa; phylum Chordata; class Amphibia; order Caudata; family Salamandridae; genus Calotriton; species Calotriton arnoldi. Next base: position 304,102 of record CAWUFW010001409.1, read on the forward strand.
CGCCATTGGTGGCAAACACTGGGATTGCCATGGGCGGCAAAGAGGCTAGCTACGCCACTGATTGTGGGTCTCTAGTGGGGTATATATCATGTAGATGTTTGAAGGATAGATAGGCCATATGTATATAATTATATTGAATCAATTTAAAGTGGGCCCTCACCGACACTCTGCATGTCTCCTGCATATCTTTTGAGCCAGTCTCGCTGAGAGATTGGGTTCTCGGCATGGCATTGCCAGGCATTCTCTATTGGGAGGGTTTGCAGCTGTTTGTCAGAGCGTAATGCACAGTATAGATCAGCTATTCATTTATGGCTACCTGCAATCACTAGCAATGTCACCAGAGTGTGGGTACACTCTGGTGCCTCCAGGAAGGGGGGCCATAATTGTCTCGCTGTTGCCACAATCTTTGCATATTGCAGGAATTGGCTTGTACCTAGGTTGAAGGATTCCTGGGCCTCTTGCATAGAAATAAATATATCTTCAGGATATATATCTGGTAACATTATACAGCCACCCTCCCGCCATTTATCTATAGCCATTAAGGGGTTGATTCCGATCTCGGCCGGAAGCGCACCCAACACCATTCGTCCGGGAAAAAACCAAGCCGAACGCGTGTTTCCCGACCGATTCGAACATTTGTCCGAACGAGCAAGTACGATGCGCATAACTGCCCAGATCCCGACCCAGCCGTACTTACCCAATCCAAAATACAGCACCTTCCGGCCGGTCTAGTACGATGCGCCTTCCGTATGCGCCGAACCCGTTGCTACGTACGGCACGTCAGAGCATCCAGGAGAGCTGCACATAAGCTCCGATTCGCGCCACAAGACGATCCACGGCTACGAGACGAACACGCCAGCCACGAGTACGAGTCGAAGCAACGAGAAAGCCGAACGAGACGAACCAATCATGAATCCCATCGCGCAGGTCCTACCAATACTCTACATCTATTACCGGAACAGGTACGGACGCGTACGGCGCAGAAGGTAAGTCAAACACCCACCACACAAACAAACGACACGTACCCGACACATAACACACACACATAGGGATGCAGAAATGACTTACACTAGCTACAGTAGAACCAGAGGGGCGGGATGGCCATCACCAATGCCATATACACCCATAGGGGCCTGGATGCCTACCACTAACACCACCCCTACTCAGGGGGGCCTGGATGCCTACCACCAACACCACCCCTACTCAGGGGGGGCTGGATGCCTGTCTCCAACACCACCCCTACTCAGGGGGGGATGGATGCCTACCACCACCACCACCCTTACTCAGGGGGTCCTGGATGCCTGTCACTACTACCATCCCCACTCATAGGGGGATGGATGCCTACCACTACCACCACCCCTACTCAGGGGGGCCTGGATGCCTGTCACTACTACCATCCCCACTCATAGGGGGATGGATGCCTACCACTACCACCACCCCTACTCAGGGGGGCCTGGATGCCTACCACTACCACCACCCCTACTCAGGGGGTGCTAGATGCCTGTCACTACTACCATCCCCACCCATAGGGGCCTGGATGCCTACCACTAACACCACCCCTACTCAGGGGGGCCTGGATGCCTACCACCAACACCACCCCTACTCAGGGGGGGCTGGATGCCTGTCCCCAACACCACCCCTACTCAGGGGGGGATGGATGCCTACCACCTACACCACCCCTACTCAGGGGGGCCTGGATGCCTGTCACTACTACCATCCCCACTCATAGGGGGATGGATGCCTACCACCAACACCACCCCTACTCAGGGGGGCCTGGATGCCTGTCACTACTACCATCCCCACTCATAGGGGGATGGATGCCTACCACCAACACCACCCCTACTAAAGGGGGCCTGGATGCCTACCACTACCACCATCCCTACTCAGGGGGTGCTAGATGCCTGTCACTACTACCATCCCCACCCATAGGGGCCTGGATGCCTACCACTAACACCACCCCTACTCAGGGGGTCTGGATGCCTACCACCAACACCACCCCTACTCAGGGGGGCCTGGATGCCTGTCACTACTACCATCCCCACTCATAGGGGGATGGATGCCCACCACCAACACCACCCCTACTCATAGGATGGGTAATGCATGACACAACCAGCATACTCCAACATAAGGAATGTCAGAAAAGACATCCCCCAACACCATGACAAGCGTGTGTAGACTGTGTCAAATGCCTACAACACTGAACATGACATTGAACATACAATGTGACCCCCTATCACATGTGTCACACATAAATGTGTGTGGCCTCCACAATGCAAGCAGACCATGATCACTATGGCAATGGGGTGTAACCCCCCATCATCACAGTGACCAAAAGGTAAGTGTGGGGTCCATAGCTGAAGCACATTTTGAACATTGTGGCAATGAGGTCTAACCCCCATCATCACAGTGACCAAAAGGTAAGTGTGGGGTCCATAGCTGAAGCACATTTTGAACATTGTGGCAATGGGGTGTAACCCCCCATCATCACAGTGACCAAAAGGTAAGTGTGGAGTCCATAGCTGAAGCACATTTTGAACATTGTGGCAATGGGGTGTAATCCCCCATCATCACAGTGACCAAAAGGTAAGTGTGGGGTCCATAGCTGGGGCACAATTTGAACATTGTGGCAATGGGGTGTAACCCCCCATCATCACAGTGACCAAAAGGTAAGTGTGGGGTCCATAGCTGAAGCATATTTTGAACATTGTGGCAATGGGATGTAACCCCCCCATCATCACAGTGACCAAAAGGTAAGTGTGGGGTCCATAGCTGGGGCACAATTTGAACATTGTGGAAATGGGGTCTAAACCCCCATCATCACAGTGACCAAATTGTAAGTGTTGTCATGGAAAAAGCTGCAAATGCCAAACAGCATGGATTCTCCCTGGTCACAGAACAACAAACACATCAGTGGCATAGTAGTGCTTGTGTCCCATAGCAACATAGATTGGGTGAGGCAAACAGTGCAGTGCAAATAAGACATACCTTTGGCCATGTGCAGACAAACATCACCCATGGGGGCTGACACTGTCAACATTCATCAATAACACAATGACAGAAGTGACCATCATAATGCAGACCCACATATCTGCACCAATGGGCACACAAATGTAGATATCCTGTGGAGACTGTAGATGTGAGGTGAACAAATACCATACCATGGCAGCAATGGGACATACAAACCATGATCACTGTGCTGACTGATGACCTAGGAGTCCCAGGGACAGCAGGGGAAACCCACCAAACAACATACAGCCAATGGCACACTAAAGATATGCCAATGCAGTGGTGCAGATGCACAAACACAAACATGCAGCCCCACACTGCATATCAAACACAACAGGTGAGGGGGGGTGCCAGTGTCCCCAGGCAACCACACAACACATGAGGAGGCCTGAATCCCAATTACACAGATGTGCATACAGTGCCACACAAAAGTAACTCATGGATCCGAATCCCCTATGTGGGCAATCAGGGATTGTTAGATGAGAGGGAGCCCAAATTACACGTGTCACACAAGCTTGTAGGAACAGCAACTAACACAGCAAGACACAGACCCACCACAGCACCACCCCCAGGGTCCCCACATTGTGGTGACACTGGCCTGCATGATAATCCCACTGTGATGACAAAGCTAGATGTCGTTCACACTGTTAACCACAGTCATGTGTCCTGAGCAACAAACTACCATCACACCTACACAAGCACAAATCAATCAGCACGGCCTGTCAGCCAAGGCCAATATGGAGGCAGGGGTCTAGCCGTGAAATAACTCTCATCTGCACACACTCAACACCACACACCTTGATCTCCACCAATGTGCATCAGTGAAGCTCACATGCACTGGTGACATTGCACATGCACCCATTACAATCCCAGGGGTGGTGGTGGGAACTAAGGTGCAGAAACCCATCACACATGGCCAGTCAACAAGACTCGTGAATGTCTGACACACTGTACAGTACGCCGTACATGGGCATGACGTCAATACCACACCAACCTATGGGATCCCGCCCACAGTCACACACCAATGAAGAAGCCAAGGTCACCCACAAAGAACACACATAGACAACTACCAACATTGCAGCTCTGACCCTGAGGAGTGGCAGCAGTCACACACACAACGTGTCACAATCACTGAAAGCTAACACAAACTGTAAATTACATGACTGGTGTAACCAACAAGTGCCAAGGGGAATCCTGACTGTGTCTCATCTGCGTTTGCCCACAAACTCAGCCCTGACAGCAAACACACCTATGGGTGACACCCTGATGATCAGTAATGTGCCATGCACCCACATCCCAGAGAAGCCAGGGAGAAGACTTGGGGGGAACATAGGTCAACTCAGCAAGCATCACAAACAGGAACATCACTAGGGATCCCAGCCTGCGTAGCAAAATGGAAGTGAACACACACAGACATGCTCACACAACACACACCTTGTGCTCAGGCAATGTCACAGAATTACACACTGCCATGAGGGGACTCCACTCCTGTGTAAGGAAAGCTGTGCCATACGTTGTCCCAGTAGGGCTCTATCATGTCAGCAGAACACTTGGTCACTCAATCAACAATTAGCACAAAATGAAGGCTCCTGTCATATCAGCCTGGTCATGGGAGTGTCACCGAAATCATCAGCACAGATCCAACACACATGTATAGCAAGTTGCACTGATAACCAGTCGCGGTCCGTGTAGGAGTGCCGGCCGGGCGGTGACGTGGGGCGGGGGAGGGGCAGGGTGGGGGGTAGCAAAGTACGGATTACGGACCAATACAGGTAAGTAAACATTTAAATCAATAAAACGAATTTCGTTGTGAGCGCTGCATCGCCAAATGCGATGCAGTGCGCGCAACGAAATTCGTTTCATTGATTTAAATGTTTACTTACCTGCATTGGTCCGTAATCCGTACTTTGATACCCCCACCCTGCCCCTCCCCCGCCCCACGTCACCGCCCGGCCGGCACTCCTACACGGACCGCGACTGCTGATAACACAGATGAGTCCTTCCCCATTGATGCCCAAACTTGCTTGTCCAGTGGAGATGGTCACACGGTCAGGGAAATAGACAAATAGAACAATGGCAAGCACAACTGATGTGCAGGGGTGTAAGCCACAAATGTGATATTGCAAATAAAAGTAGGAAATCCCATTGCCAAATCTTGAAAACATGACACCCTCATATTGCTGCAAAGGATGACATGGATACACAACAGGATAGGACACATTCCCCCTGCACCACATGGGGTCCTGCACAGTAACACTTCATTTTCCTGACATCAAAAATCACCATCACTGCAGCAAGGGCATGGTTAGCATCATCAACATCATGTACATCAGAAGCAAAACCACTAGAGAACAGAAAGTAGCTTTATTCAGCATATGTGTTAGAAAAAATGAAAGTCCAGAAAAATAACAAAGGCCAATGGCCAGTCCATTATCAAAGTCCAAACAGGGTGACAGTGGCAGATGTCACCCTTTGCATGCCTGCACTACTATACACCAGGGACATTCCCCTCGGAGGGGCATACGGGGGGGCAGGCCAGGCACCGCAGGGACAGGATCAGGGCTCACCAGAAGGAGGCAGGGAAGGGGTGGTGGGTGCTGGAGAGTCACTGACAACTGCAGTGGAGGTGTCTGACATGGTGTGTGCCGGCACAACTGGGGGGCATGAGTCAGATAGTGTAGGTGCCGGCACAACTGCAGTGGGCTGTGCAGATGGAGTGGACAGGTTCCCCACTGCAGTGCCCAAGTCAGATGGGGTGGTAGTGGACTCCACTGCAGTGCCTATCTCCAGGGGAGTAGAATGGGGTTCAGGTAAGGTGGGCAGGACAGAGGGGGAGGACACGGTCTCCACACCAGTGGCACAAACATGCGCAGCGGGGGGTGTGGTGCTGGAAGAGCAAGTGGTAGGGGGAGAAGGCCGGATCATTTTGGGGATGGTGTATCTGTGGGTGGGGGAACCTGGGGCAGGGTGTGGTGGGGGAACCTGTGGAGTGGGGGCCTGAGGGATGGAGGAAGGAGACTTGGTGGTTGAGCTGCAGGGCGGCGGCGGGGTCTTGCTCTTCCAGGTCCGGGGGACTTGCGGATGGGGGCCTCAGTCTGTCTGTGCCTGGGGGAGGGTGTCCGGGGGTGAGGGGCACTCCCCTCTGTGCGGGTGGACTTCCTCTTCCCCCTGTATGCTGGATCAGCTGGATCGGAGGGGAAGAGGCCGAGGTCACAGAGGAAGAACTGCTTTGTAGGTGGGGTTGCAGGTGAGGCAAGGGAAGGGGCCTTGGAGGGAGAGGTATCGGAGGACTGCGGAGTGACTGTGGATGCCTGTGTGCGTGTCTGTTCCCCATCCCCTGTGGGTGTGGTATCAGTCCCCTGAGGATGCCTGCGTGCACGTTTTGTTTTTGTAGTGGGTGTGTCTGTGCTGCTCGTGTCTGTGTGTTTGGGTGATTGTGCAGGTGTGCATGTGCTTGGGACAGGTAGGGTGCCAGGAAGTGTGGATGGGGCAGAGGTAGGAGGGGTGAGGGACTGTTGGAGGAGGGACACTGCTGCCGTCAGGGAGGAGTCCATGGACCTATTGCTCCTCTGTAGGGCAGACATGCCCGATGAGATGCCCTCCATAAACGACACCAACTGTGTAAACAGAGTGGTGTGGGCATGGAGGACACTCAGCATTGCTGTCTGCCCTACATGGAGCTGGCGAAGTAGGTACACAGACTCCTCACTCAGGGCAGCAGGGGACACAGGGGCAGGGGCTGCGGTGCCTGGCACGAAGGAGACACGCTCCCGAACACGGGAGCCTCCACGGACCTCTGGAATGGGAGCCGATGGGAGGGCGGTGGTGGTGGTGGTGGCGGGGACAGCAATACTAGCTGGGGTGTTGTGGCTGCTGACACCCGCCTCCACAAGGGAGTCATCCTCCGAGCTGCTGTGGTCCTCAGCTGAGGTGGATGCTGCTGAGGACTCCTCGGTGTGGCTCCCCTCGCCCTCCGTGCCACTGGGTCCCTCCGACCACTCATCGGCTGCAAACCCAGTCTGGCTCTGCGGCTCCTCCTGGTCCGTGGAGCTGTCCCCTCCTGTGGCCGTGGATGTATCTGCAAACAATTAGGGAAACAGACAAACATCAGTCACCTGCACTGACTGCACACACCACAGTAAGTACAGCACATTACAGAGCAAGCCCTGGCATCCTTAGTTGAACATTGCCAAAAGTGCTCAAACAGAGTAGGAGAAGCCAATTGTCAGTCTGATGGTCAACCATGGCACTCTCATCCCTCCTGGCCTTGCACCCATCTGTCTGGTGCCTGTCGGATGGCAATACCCCAGTGTGGACACATGCACCACCTACACAGTTGTTGGACATCGCAGAGAACACGGTGAAGTATGTGAACATGCACACATCACAACTCTAGCCACTTAGTCAGTACAGGTGTCCGGATAAAGGGATGGCCAGAGTCTATTTTGAAATGCATGTGATGCATACCAGCACCAGACACCATGATGCACCCATGTCCTGATAGTCAATGCCACAATGGGGTGCATGTAGCACATGTCACTCACCTGCAGGATCAGTCTTAGGGAGTTTAATGTCATGGCACAGGCATGCCTGCAAAGTCATACATCACTGTCTCCAGTCACATGGACAGGGCAGCCAGCCAACAACAGTCTGCACTCTGTCACAATCCTAGGTCATGGGGAATGCAAGTTCTGTAGCTGACAAGTGCACATGTCCATCCCCCACAAACCACATCATCTGAACTCTTATTTGTCCACGTCATACCAATTGGACATATGGGAGACATGAACCACAACCCTCGGAACCTGAGCACCTCACAATCTGCTGTGAATGGGAGACAGCTGCCTGAACATCACATTCGCATACCCCAGTCTGCACAGTCAAGTGATCAAACACCTATATGTCACATAAGTATTGTCTCCTATGGTCACATCTCCGGTGGCATGCTGAGCCCTAACTGATAAACACCCCAGTAGTCCTGACAACAAAGCCACAGCACAATGACACAGAGGCAGACACCTGAGGGAACATTCCACTGAGCACAACGTGTCAGCTGATACATGGGAGTGGGAGTACAGAGTGTATTGTATGGCCTGGAGTAGGCATGACTGTCCTGCTCCACGTGGAAGAGGGATGAGCCCTGGACAGTAGGCAGGTGGCTAAGTATGTGTGACACACTTGATATACATACTCCTGAGGCCCAAACATTGTTCCCACCCGCAGCATGGGTGTGTGCCAAATACCCCAGGCACATGTGGTGAATCAGATCAGCAATTGGACCACATATCAAAGTAACATGCAGATTACATGTCAGAACTCAGGCATTGTGTAAGCAATGGACCCACCCATGAAGCCCACAACAAAGTTACGTGAACAAATGCTGTCCCCCACCTTGAGCTAAGCAAAATGTAAGGACACAGTACCCAAGTGACACAATTTCCTGACTGTAAAGGCCACACCTGGGTATCAGATGAGGAGTGGGCATGTCACAATTGAGGGGCATGGGTCCTGGACCACAAGACTGATGTACTGTGGAAGTTTAACCAGGCCAGAGGAGGGCACATAGCATGTCAGACAAAGTTCACAGTGCAGTCATGGACTCACCCCTTCTTGCTGCTGTCTGGCCTTCAGCTGCCCATCCAGGTCAGGGAAGACCACCGCCAGGATCCTGAGCATGTGGGGGTCAGGGTCCGGTGTCCGCCCCTCCTGCGAGGAGGCGACAGCTTCAGCTGGACCCTTGCGATCCTCCGGGTCCAGCCCCGAAGGTCCTGCCACGTCTTCTGGCAGTTGCGGCTCCGGCGCTTGTAGACCCCCACGGATCTTACTGCCCGGGCGATGGTCAGCCAGATTTCCTGCTTCTGGTGGGCATCAACCTGTGAGGATGACAAAGTGTAAAGGCCATTACTACACATGCAAGATATCCGTGCATCACACATTTGGATATACATGTCTCAATCACAGGGGCACATGATGTACACAGGCAGTGCAACGATGGCTATGAACAGTTTGCCAGCAGTTACTACATGGTATCATTGCCTGGGAAGTAAAACCTTGTTGGAATGCACTGTTACTGCACTATACCTGTTCAGTGCATGTAACTACACACTATGGGGGGTGACAACTACTTAGTGAGCATGCTAGCCAGTGGCATGCACACTGTAAGTCTTGCTAGTCAGACAACATGCACATTTAGTAAGGCAGTGGACAGCATACTCACCTGCTCCCCTGCTTTCCCATACAGCTTGCTGTACTGTGGAAGGAGGCTGTCCAGCAGGGCCTGGTTCTCCTCAGTGCTGAAGGCTGGGGCTCTCTCCACAGTACGTGCCATTGCAGGAACCAGAGGATGCAGAGACAGCAGCAGTGGTGGTGGCAGATGTCGTCCTGGAGCATGTAGTGCAGGCAAGTGAGCTCTCAGGGGAACAGCCAGCATTATATGTGTGCTGCTGAGGCAGATACTGTCCCATGTGTCCATAGTGATAGGTCCAAGTCGTTTGCATCTTCTGAATCTGGCCAATCCATGGAATTGCACCACTTACACACGCCCACAGCATCCTTCAAAAGTTCAACTTCATGAGACCCATGAATTTGCAACATTGTTGTGGGTGGCCAACTGAATTCACAGCATCAGACTCGTTAAAGGTTCGTTGCCATGCCAGGCCACAGGCAATGCGTGCGCACCGATCGGTTCATTGCTGTACAACGCGTATTTTGAAAAACAACGCGTACCCGTTCACATCATATGCAATGGCCAATGCGTGCGCACCGATCGGTCCATTGCTGTACAACGCGTACCCGCTCACATCATGTGCAATGGCCAATGCGTGCGCACCGATCGGTCCATTGCTGTACAACGCGTACCCGCTCACATCATATGCAATGGCGAATGAGTGCGCACCGATCGGTCCATTGCTGTACAACGCGTATTTCGGGCCACATCATATGCAATGGCCAATGCGTGCGCACCGATCGGTCCATTGCTGTACAACGCGTACCCGCTCAAGTCACTCGCATATGTCACCATGCCTGTCACAGGTGAACGTATGCCAGCCACATTTACTTTCCAGGGACTCAGGGGCACACCTACAACACTACAGCCTGTCCACACTGTATCCTAAGACATGTAAGGCTGCATTACCTTTTCTGTGTATGGGTGTCAACATGTGGTTGTTTGGGTGGCACTTGGGGGCAGCACGTGTTCATGGGGACGTGTTCATGGGGACAGAATCCTTGGTGTGTTATGCAATGGCCAATGCGTGCGCACCGATCGGTCCATTGCTGTACAACGCGTATTTCGGGCCACATCATATGCAATGGCCAATGCGTGCGCACCGATCGGTCCATTGCTGTACAACGCGTACCCGTTCACATCATGTGCAATGGCCAATGCGTGCGCACCGATCGGTCCATTGCTGTACAACGCGTACCCGCTCACATGATATGCAATGGCCAATGCGTGCGCACCGATCGGTCCATTGCTGTACAACGCGTATTTCGGGCCACATCATATGCAATGGCCAATGCGGGCGCACCGATCGGTCCATTGATGTACAACGCGTCCCTGTACAAGTCACTCGCATATGTCACCATGCCTGTCACAGGTGAACGTATGCCAGCCACATTTACTTTCCAGGGACTCAGGGGCACACCTACAACACTACTTGTTTGGGTGGCACTTGGGGGCAGCCACTGCCAGGATGTGCACGTGTTCATGGGGACAGAATCCTTGGTGTGTTGTGCACATGACCACTGTGATGTGCAACTGTTCATTTCAGAGCATGTGGCATGGTCACATTTCCAGGTTGTGTATGTGTATGTCATGTCACATACCCCCTGAGTCCCATGTGGGATGGTATGTACGTCACAGGGTGACCCATTGTCACAATAGTGATGGCCCTCCACAGTCTGTGTGCATGTTGTGTTTACAATGTCTCTGATTCCATGTGCACAATGGGAGACAGTCTCCACATCCACGTTGTTTGTGCATGGACTTTGATGTTGTGCGTGTGTGTGTCACAGACGTCCATGTCTGTCCTGCAGAGGCAACAGGGACCACTACCTGTGGGGGTCATGGTTGTTTTGCTGTGGTGTATTCATGATACGCCATGTCATGCCAGTGTCCATGTGGCAATACAGGGTCCCTGGGAATCTACCTGTCAATGAGCTGTGAGGCCTGGGGCACATCTGTCCTCACATGTCACTGTGGTGTGTGTTTGGAATGTGACAGCAGTACATGGGTACTGTGACACAGCCTAATGATATCCCATAGCACAACCTGGAACTTGTTGACAACACATGTTGAACTGTGATGTTAGATGTTGGCCATGTAGGTGCCATACATGTCCTTACAGAACGGCACACACATCATGTACTTGTGTCTCGTAATGATGTATCATGTGATATTGAGTATGGTCTATGCCACATATGTGGGGTGACTGACAATCTTTCTTTCTTCACCTATGCACTGCAGGGCACCAGCTGTCCATAGACCATTCCCTGACCTTGCAACCATGGTGGAACGGGACTGCATCCGACGTTACCGCTTCACCAGGCCGCTGATTGAGGAATTGACGGTGCGGTTGGCCCCACATTTGCAACCTGGCCGGACATATCCTACAGCGCTGACCCCCAAGGTGAAGGTGATGGCAGCCCTACACTTCTTTGCCACTGGTACCTTTCAACACATTTTGGCGTCTGCTGGTGGGATGTCACAGACCATGTTCAGCCGTGTGCTACGCAATGTTTTGGAGGCTATGTTGAGATACCTGAACCAGTACATCTATTTCCCTAAACGTCAACAACTCACTGACGTCAAGAGTGACTTCTATGCCCTGGGGAGGATGCTGCATGCCATTGGCTCCATTGATGGGACACATGTGGCTTTGGTACCACCACAGGCACATGAGCAGGCTTACAGGAACAGAAAACATTACCATTCGGTCAATGCTCTGGTGGTATGTCTTGCAGATATGAGCATCTCACACGTGTGTGCCCGTTTCCCCGGTTCTGCACACGATGCCTACGTGATGAGGAGTAGTCGCATCCCGAGGATGATGTCACAGATGCAGAACCAGCGTGCCTGGCTTGTCGGTGTGTACTGACTTTGTACCATTGTGTGTGTTCTGCAATGTAGTATTCCACCCTCTTTTCCAACTCAGCTAATGTGCAATTGTCTGTATGTAGGTGACTCCGGATACCCCAACATGCCGTGGTTGCTGACGCCCCTCAGGAACCCTGTGACACCAGCCCAGATGCGCTACAATGAGGCACATGGTCGGACCAGGAGAGTGATCGAGCGTACATTTGGTCTCCTGAAGAGCCGCTTTCGCTGCCTGGACAAGACAGGAGGGGCCCTCCCATATGCCCCAGCAAAGGTGTGCAAGATTGTCATCGTCTGCTGCATGCTACACAACATGGCAGTGCGGAAGGAGTTGCCTCTCATCCTGGATGACGATGACCAACATCCGCCACCTGTGGAGGATCCTGGCCTGGGCCACGATGCCAGTGATGGTGATGATGATGAGGGTGATGTCCGCACACAGCTCATCACCAACTTCTTCAGCTGAATGTGAGTATCCAGAGATGTCATGTCAATGATGTGAGTTTGTGTGATATGTGTTGGTGGTGCTCTGGTGCTGTTTGAGTGTGGCCATGTGCTACTTGACTGTATGCGTGCAGCGATGTGTCCATACAGGTAGTCTGTACTCCCCAACAGTGTTGACATGCTAACTTGGTTTTGTGTAGGTATCTTGTGACGTGTATTGGGCATGAGTATTGCAGTTCTGTCCTGTTCTTCAGTGCTTTTGACTGTGTGACATTTCTGTCCTTCACAGGGTACTTTCAGAGTTGTTTGGTCAACTGTGATCCCCCGACACCGTGATTCAACTTCCAGGGTGGAAGCTGTCGTTTCCCTACAGGTGATGTGCCACACACCCCTGGACTTTCTTTCTTCTACACTTGTTGACTGTGTGCCACTGCCACGTGGGATTACCTTGCATCTGTAGTGGTAACAACATGTTGCAAATGTGTAATAAACCTGTTCTTCACTTTGGGATGTACGTTGTCTGTGGTCACACATCTGACTGACATTTGCTTACTGCACCAGTGGGGTACTTAACACAGACTGTGAATAGGTGTGGTGTCTGTGCATTGCACTGTATTTCCTGGCAACATCGGTGTAGGCGATGAGTCAGATGGCCCTGGTGTGTATGTGTTGTGTAGCCCTAGTGGTGTGTCTCCCTCATATGTGTCACGTCGCCATGACTCACATGACGGTGTTGTACTTGCTGTAGCAGTTAGCATGCACAGTGTCATTTAGCAGATCATCATCTCCATGACAGAAACCACGTTGGTATCACAACAGAGGCAAGTATGGTGTATTAGTGAGTTTATTTACATACATGTGTGAGTATAGTGCACAGGATGGTGGGTGCTGTACATTGGGATTGGAATCCAAAGTTCCCAGATGAGTTGGAAGTCTTGGTAGCAGAAATGTCCTGAGTAAAGTCAACAGTCATCTGATACATTGGGCCAACTTAAACTCCCCATGTCATGTGGGGGAGTTGGGTTGCATTCGACAGGGTGAACAGTTTGCACACAAAGGTGAATTTCCAGAACAGGTGTTGGGTTCCTGGGGGATGTACATGGCCATCGGCCTCTCAGTTGTCCTTCCTCGGACGACCCCTCTTCTTTGGGGGGGGACCCTCACGTGCAGGCTGCTGTGGTGCAGGGGACTCTCTGCCAGAGTCATCCTCCCTCCCTGTGGCAGTTGCAGTTGTTGCAGCACCAGATGTTGTGGGCACACAGGGAGGTGTGGCCATGTTGGTGCTAATCTGGCGGAGGCATGTCGCACCGCTGTCAGTTCTTGCAATGTGTCCCACTTGGACTCCATGCCAGACATGTGTGTCTCCACACGGGACATGTGTGTCTCCACACGGGACATGTGTGAGTCCAAGCGGGCATGATGGGCAGCCTGCTGCTGTTGAATGTCCTTGAGGATCCCCACTACCTGGCTGACCTCTCCGGTGCTATTCTGGTATGCATCAGCAATGCGTACCAGTTGTGGGTCATCATGCAGTCCAGACCCCTCTGCAAACAGCGACCTACGTCTAAAACCCCTCCCACCACCCCTGGCGACACGTGCGGGACCTGCGGTGGCACGCACAGGTGACCCTAGGCCCCCTTGGGGGTTGTTACTGGGGTTGTTGTCCGTTGCTCCACGTTGGGCCGGGGTCCATGTGCTGTTGTCATTGGTGGTCCTTGGTCTGTCCGTGTCGGCGGGGGTGGTCTGTGTGTTGGCAGCTGTTGGAGGGGTGGGTGCAGGGGGTGCAGATGGTGGTCCTGCTGGTGCTGCATGATGACTCACACCGGAGGGGCCAGGTAGGTCTTCGCCATCCGAGGAGGGCAGAGGCTGTTCCACACCAGTGAGCTCAGTGTCCCCCGGAGCCTGGGACAGGGGCTCCTCATCGTCTGCTGCTGTGTCACCATCATCACCTGTTTTTGGGAGACACACACAATGTATGTTATGTTTCTGCAGGCATCAATGGTTCACACACCTGACAGTTGTGACTGTACCGCTGGATGCGGGCCTGTACATTGCATTGTCCTAAGTTGTCACAGTCAGAGGTTGATATTGGTGTAGCACATTGTCCTGCAAACTTGAAGCATTTCAATGTGAATGTTGAGGTGTGTACATGGACAGCATTGGTTGTATTTGGTGGACATCGGGCCCTCCTTCTCCCCCCAGCCCAGTTATCCCACCATGAAGCATGCCACCCTTGCAGTGGGTTCAGGTTGACTCTCAGGATGTCAGTCAGTGGTGTCCTGTTGTTTGTTGGTGCCCAGTTCCCAGCATGGCCTTGTGCTCCCCACAACAGAGCACCATTGCCAGACATCTTTGAAGTGGCTTTTCACTCCCTGTGAGGTGTGCATGCTTCAGTGTGAGCTTGCTGGGCCATGTGGGTGGGGGATGTTGAGCTGTGACTACCACTCCCATCATGCTGTTGCCTACACCCCCTTCCCAGTATGCCCATACTTCCTTCCTTTTGACTCTGCTTCCCTGTGGGGTAGTGTGCCTGTGCTGTAAGGATGGCTGACAGTGTTGTCCTGGCGTTTGTTTGGCTACAAGTCCCATGTGTGTCCCTGTGCTTCACACAGCATAACCCAGGGTTGTGGTTCTTTGTGGGATATTTAATTAGAGTGTGAGGCATTGCATTCTCCCAGGTGAGTTGTGTGGAGTTTGTGTTAAAGGGGTGTGTGTGAAAAGCTGCTTGTAAATTTGGTCAGAGCTGTCAGTCCTCCTTCCCACCCAGCTAGATATCCCACCATGGAACGTGCTTCTATTGCAGGGAGTGCAAGTTGTCTTTCAGGATGTCAGTCAGTGGTGTCCTGCTGTTGGTTGTTGCACAGTTCCCAGCAGGGCCTTGTGCTCCCCACAGCAGTGCCCAGTGTCAGCCATCTTGTCAGTTGTTTTCCACTCCCTGTGATGTGAGCATGGTTCAGAGTGGTGTTGATGGGCCAATTGTGAGGGTGAGCAATATCTGTGGCTACCACTCCCATCATGCTATTGCCTACACTCCCTTCCCAGCATGCCCATACTTCCTTCCTTTTGAGTGGACTTCACTGTATGTGAGTGTGACAGCAATGGCAAGATGGCTGACAGTGTGGTCCTGTTGTTTGTTGGTGCACAGTTCCCAGCAGGGCCTTGTGCTCCCCACAGCAGTGCCCAGTGTCAGCCATCTTGTCAGTTGTTTTCCACTCCCTGTGATGTGAGCATGGTTCAGAGTGGTGTTGATGATTGTGAGGGTGAGCAATATCTGTGACTACCATTCCCATCATGCTATTGCCTACACCCCCCTTCCCAGCATGCCCATACTTCCTTCCTTTTGAGTGGACTTCACTGTATGTGAGTGTGACAGCAATGGCAAGATGGCTGACAGTGTGGTCCTGTTGTTTGTTGGTGCACAGTTCCCAGCAGGGCCTTGTGCTCCCCACAGCAGTGCCCAGTGTCAGCCAACTTGTCAGTTGTTTTCCACTCCCTGTGATGTGAGCATGGTTTAGAGTGGTGTTGATGGGCCAATTGTGAGGGTGAGCAATATCTGTGGCTACCACTCCCATCATGCTATTGCCTACACCCCCCTTCCCAGCATGCCCATACTTCCTTCCTTTTGAGTGGACTTCACTGTATGTGAGTGTGACAGCAATGGCAAGATGGCTGACAGTGTGGTCCTGTTGTTTGTTGGTGCACAGTTCCCAGCAGGGCCTTGTACTCCCCACAGCAGTGCCCAGTGTCAGCCATCTTGTCAGTTGTTTTCCACTCCCTGTGATGTGAGCATGGTTCAGAGTGGTGTTGATGGGCCAATTGTGAGGGTGAGCAATATCTGTGACTACCACTCCCATCATGCTATTGCCTACACCCCCTTCCCAGCATACCCATACTTCCTTCCTTTTGAGTGGACTTCACTGTATGTGAGTGTGACAGCAATGGCAAGATGGCTGACAGTGTGGTCCTGTTGTTTGTTGGTGCACAGTTCCCAGCAGGGACTTGTGCTCCCCACAGCAGTGCCCAGTGTCAGCCATCTTGTCAGTTGTTTTCCACTCCCTGTGATGTGAGCATGGTTCAGAGTGGTGTTGATGGGCCAATTATGAGGGTGAGCAATATCTGTGACTACCACTCCCATCATGCTATTGCCTACACCCCCTTCCCAGCATGCCCATACTTCCTTCCTTTTGAGTGGACTTTACTGTATGTGAGTGTGACAGCAATGGCAAGATGGCTGACAGTGTGGTCCTGTTGTTTGTTGGTGCACAGTTCCCAGCAGGGCCTTGTGCTCCCCACAGCAGTACCCAGTGTCAGCCATCTTGTCAGTTCTTTTCCACTCCCTGTGAGGTGTGCATGCTTCAGTGTGAGCTTGCTAGGCCATGTGGGTGGGGGATGTTGAGCTGTGACTACCACTCCCATCTTGCTGTTGCCTACACCCCCTTCCCAGCATGCCCATACTTCCTTCCTTTTGACTCTGCTTCCCTGTGGGGTAGTGTGCCTGTGCTGACAGGATGGCTGACAGTGTTGTCCTGGCGTTAGTTTGGCTACAAGTCCCAGAAGTGTCCCTGTGCTTCACACAGCATAACCCAGGGTGGTGGTTCTTTGTGGGATATTTAATTAGAGTGTGAGGCAATGCATTCTCCCAGGTGAGTTGTGTGTAGTTTGTGTTAAGGGTTTGTGTGAGAACAGCTGCTGGTAACTATGGTCAGTGCTGTCAGTCCTCCTTCCCACCCAGCCAGATATCCCACCATGGAACGTGCTTCCATTGCAGGGAGTGCAAGTTTGCTTTCAGGATGTCAGACAGTGGTGTCCTGCTGTTGGTTGGTGCACAGTTCCCAGCAGGGCCTTGTGCTCCCCACAGCAGTACCCAGTGTCAGCCATCTTGTCAGTTCTTTTCCACTCCCTTTGATGTGAGCATGGTTCAGACTGGTGTTGATGGGCCAATTGTGAGGGTGAGCAATATCTGTGACTACAACTCCCATCATGCTATTGGCTACACTGACTTCACCAGCATACACAGAATTCCTTCCTTTCAGTGAGCTTCCCTGTGAGGTGGTGTTCTAGTGGTGGCTACATATCTGACTGTGTTTGTTGGTTAGATTTGTGCCACTGCCTGGCTCTATTTGTTGATGGTTTTGTACATGTTATGACACAGTTACATATCACTATGCAATTGCATGTATTGTGTTTATCTGACTGACATACACATCTTTTGATGATTATCTTTTGGTTGCTGTGGATTTGCTAAGGGTGCATGGTTTGACTATCCCCTTGACAGTGATGTGTGTGTATTGTCACACAATATTGTGTATATTTGTTGTGTACTCACCAGGCTCTGGGATGTTTGATAGTCCATATACGCTCACTGGTGGTAGGATGGCCCGCACCTTCTCCTCCCAGGGCCTGAGGTATACTGGTTTGGCAGGAGGGCCACTGCCGGTGTGTTGGCTCAAGGCGTAATCCTTCTTGAGTAGGTCCTTGACCCTCCTGCGCACATCATACCACCTGTTCTGGATGTCTTCCTTTGTGCGCAAACATGGTGATTGTGCGTTCACCCTGTCGACGATCCTCTCCCACATCTTGGTTTTCTGCGACATGGGGGTCTGTTGGACCAATGTACCAAACAACTGGGGCTCTACCCTGAGGATCTCATCTACCAGGACTTCCAATTCACTGTCTAGGAACTTTGGATTCTTCTTTGGGGGCATGGTGATGGGTGGTGGTGGTGATTGATGTATGTGTGGGTGTGCAAGTGAGGGTGTGTGAGTGTAGGTTTTGCTGGGTGTATGTGAGGCTGCTATTTGTTGAGGTGCTGATGGTGTGTGGCTTGTGTGATGGATGAGCTGTGAGTGTGTCTGTTGTTGCTGTCTGATGGTGTTCTGTGCTGGCAGGTCAGTTGAATTTGCAAAGGATCATGGTAGGGATTTGTGGCCTTTATATGGGTGGAGTTGTGGGTGTGTGTGTGTCTTTGTTCCATGTTACCCCCCCCCCCCCAGTATTTATTGGCTTTGTAATTGCTTGCTTGGCCCTTTTTTTTGTATTTTTTCCTTTGTAGTTTTGGGGCATGTAGGAGACGTTCTTCTGACCGAGTAGGACGCTGCAGTTGTCTCGTGCGAGCTTCTCCGAGTCGTTCACGCTGTGTTTCTGCTGTGTTTCATGTGCGGCGTACGCGTCGGTCGCGGAGTATTGGGTTGCCTAGGCTGGGTTTTGTATGCGTGGCGGTCGTACGGCTTGGTTTCCGTGTGACTCGGTCTGGTTTTGCACGCATTGCATCGTACTGCGCGGGTCGGAGGTCGCGGGTACGTTTCGTTCGGGTTCATTCCTGGTGCGTGTCGGTCGGTTCGATTCGCGGTGTTTCACGGCCGGATGGCTGGTTTCCGTGCGGTTCGGTCATTCGGCTTGTGTTCCGTACGAGTCGGTCGTGATTCACATGCATTTCATCGTACTACGCAGGTCGGGCAGCGCCGGTACGTGTCGGTCGAACTAAATTCCCGTACCGAGTCGGTCGGTACGTTTTCCGGCCCGAATCGGAATCGGCCCCTAAGTGTGTGATTTGTGCAAAGGGGACCAGTAACCATATATCCATGTCTGGGGCGTATGGTGCTCTTTTAAGTATTTGCCTGAACACTCTCTCCCATATTTTCCGCATGTGCCAGATCACATGGGGGAGTGTCAGAGGAATCCTAGCACCTTTCATTAACAGCTCCCCCAATTGGTATCCCGTATGGGTACATTCCAACAATATCCATTCCCAGTTTGATTCTTTGTGTTACTAAACTTATAAAAGGTATATTGTGTGAAAAATACCTTGGGATATCATGGGAGAGAATATTGACCAAAAACAGGTAAGAATATTCTTTCGTTTTGTTTTAAATATCCACTTTAAAGTAATTTATTTAAATAGTTAAAAATAATATTATTAAATAGTTTTCATCAATTATTTAATTTATATATGAATATATGTATATATATATATCCTTAATTGAATATACATATATGTGTGTGTTTGTGTGTCTGTGTGTATATATATAAGCGTTTTGCATGTCATTTGAGATGTCATCAGTGATGTCATCAGTGATGTCACTGACCATGTCATGAGTGATGTAATATGTGACGTCATCAGCAGTGCATTGCGGGGGCGCGAGTTATAGTTAGCTGAACTAACTATAACGGGGGAATTTCTATGGTTTTGTACGAGTGAAATGTCCAACTAACTATAACTGTCCCTAAAACCTATGGTTTTTTCAGTGAATTTCAAAGGTTTTTTAAATGCTAATTTCTAACTATAGCGTGTCTGAAACCTATGGTTTTTCAGTGAATTTCAAAGGTTTTTTAAATGCTAATTTCTAACTATAACATGCCTGAAACCTATGATTTTTTAAGCGAATTTCAAAGGTTTTTTAAATGCTAGTTTCTAACTATGCCTACAGAGGTAGGACATGTGAAGAAAGAAGAAAAAACGCACAGAAAGAAGCAAAAGATGTGCAGAAAGAACCAACAGAGGAGGAGAAAGAGGCCTTGTTGCAAAATCATCCTGTGCCCACAACTTTTTCAGACGGGTACTGGTGGTAACTGACTCTGACTAACCAGAGCCAGTGCTATGCTAAAAGACACTTAGAATACAGTGAAAACACCTACATACACTAGGGAACACTATGCGTTGGGGTACCCCTGTGATTAGCATGACCTCCTCTGCAAGTCCCTAGTACATAATAGGGCAGGGGGATTAAAACTACCTCTTAAAAAGCGCTACAGGGCGCGTTTGCACAGTGGTAAAGGGAGGGGGGGCCTGAGGTGACATGTGTGCAAACGCGCCCCGTGGCGCGTTTTAAGTTGCGGGATTAAGTCCCCTTGAATCCTGAGGGTCCCTGGGGCCCAACTAGCCCCCCAGGTACCTACAGTTAGGGCCACAGAGCTGAGTTGCAGAGAGGCGTTCCGAGGCCACGCACCTTTTTCACCTCTCTGCAACGCAACTCTGTTGTGCTTACTGAAGGTACCT
Source organism: Calotriton arnoldi (assembly GCA_963921515.1). Classification (NCBI taxonomy): domain Eukaryota; kingdom Metazoa; phylum Chordata; class Amphibia; order Caudata; family Salamandridae; genus Calotriton; species Calotriton arnoldi. The sequence goes on from CAWUFW010001409.1 coordinate 324,645, forward strand.
GGTGGGCTAGTTGGCCCCCAGGGTCCCTCAGGATTCAAAGGGAACTAATTCCCCAACTTAAAACGCACCACAGGGCGTGTTTGCGCACATGTCACCTGAGGCCCCGCCCCCTCCCTTCACCACTGTGCAAACGCGCCCCGTGGAGCGTTTTAAGTTGGGGGATTAGGTCACCTTGAATCCTGAGGGTCCCTGGGGCCCAACTAGCCCACCAGGTACTTCCAGTAAGCACCACAGGCCTGCGTTGCAACGCCTGTAACAAATTGTGCAGTTGTGTTTAGGTAGTGAAGAGGGTCGTGCTGGGGGTAGTGTTTTAGGGTTTAGGGTAGTGCAGTGGTGTTTGTGTAGTGTAGGGGGTCATGCTGGGGGTAGATTTAGGGTTTAGGGTAGTGCAGTGGTGTTTGGGTAGTGTAGGGAGTCGTGCTGGGGGAGTGTTTCAGGGTTTAGGGTAGTGCAGTGGTGTTTGGGTAGTGTAGGGGGTCGTGCTGGGGGTAGTGTTTTAGGGTTTAGGGTAGTGCAGTGGTGTTTGGGTAGTGTAGGGGGTCGTGCTGGGGTAGTGATTTAGGGTAGTGCAGTGGTGTTTGGGTAGTGTAGGGGGTACTGCTGGGGGTAGTGTTTTAGGGTTTAGGGTAGTGCAATGGTGTTTGGGTAGTGTAGGGGTACTGCTGGGGGTAGTGTTTTAGGGTTTAGGGTAGTGCAGTGGTGTTTGGGTAGTGTAGGGGTACTGCTGGGGTAGTGTTTTAGGGTTTAGGGTAGTGCAGTGGTGTTTGGGTAGTGTAGGGGTTCATGCTGGGGGTAGTTTTTAGGGTTTAGGGTAGTGCAGTGGTGTTTGTGTAGTGTAGGGGTCGTGTTTTAGGGTTTAGGGTAGTGCAGTGGTGTTTGTGTAGTGTAGGAGGTGCGTGTTTTAGGGTTTAGGGTAGTGCAGTGGTCTTTGGGTAGTGTAGGGAGTCGTTTGGGGGGTAGTGTTTTAGGGTTTAGGGTAGTGCAGTGGTCTTTGGGTAGTGTAGGGGGTCGTGCGGGGGGTAGTGTTTTAGGGATTAGGGTAGTGTATTGGTGTTTGGGTAGTGTAGGGGGTCATGCGGGGGTAGTGTTTTAGGGTTTAGGGCAGTGCAGTGGTGTTTGGGTAGTGTAGGGGTCATGCTGGGGGAGTGTTTTAGGGTTTAGGGCAGTGCAGTGGTGTTCGGGTAGTGTAGGGGGTCGTGCTGGGGGAGTGTTTTAGGGTTTAGGGCAATGCAGTGGTGTTCGGGTAGTGTAGGGGGTCGTGCTGGGGGAGTGTTTGAGGGTTTAGAGCAGTGCAGTCATGTATGGGTAGTGTAGGGGTCGTGCTGGGGGAGTATTTTAGGGTTTAGGGTAGTGCAGTGGTGTTCGGGTAGTGTAGGGGGTCGTGCTGGGGGTAGTGTTCTAGGGTTTCGGGCAGTGTAGGGGGTCGTGCTGGGGGTGGTGTTTTAGGGTTTAGGGCAGTGCAGTGGTGTTCGGGCAGTGTAGGGGGTCGTGCTGGGGGTGGTGTTTCAGGGTTTAGGGCAGTGCAGTGGTGTTCGGGCAGTGTAGGGGGTCGTGCAGGGGTGGTGTTTCAGGGTTTAGGGCAGTGGAGTTCGGGCAGTGTAGGGGCGGTGCAGGGGTGGTGTTTCAGGGTTTAGGGCAGTGCAGTGGTGTTCGGGCAGTGTAGGGGGTGGTGCAGGGGTGGTGTTTCAGGGTTTAGGGCAGTGCAGTGCTGTTCGGGCAGTGTAGGGGGTCGTGCTGGGGCTGGTGTTTCAGGGTTTAGGGCAGTGCAGTGGTGTTCGGGCTGTGTAGGGGGTCATGCTGGGGCTGGTGTTTCAGGGTTTAGGGCAGTGCAGTGGTGTTCGGGCAGTGTAGAGGATCTTGCTGGGGGTGGTGTTTCAGGGTTTAGGGCAGTGGTGTTCAGGCAGTGTAGGGGGTCTTGCTGGGGGTGATGTTTCAGGGTTTAGGGCAGTGCAGTGGTGTTCGGGCAGTGTAGGGGGTCGTGCTGGGGTGGTGTTTCAGGGTAGTGCAGTGGCATTCCGGCAGTGTAGGGGGTCGTGCAGGGGGTGGTGTTTCAGGGTTTAGGGCAGTGCAGTGGTGTTTGGGCAGTGTAGGGGGTCGTGCTGGGGGTGGTGTTTCAGGGTTTAGGGCAGTGCAGTGGTGTTCGGGCAGTGTAGGGTGTCGTGCTGAGGGGTGGTGTTTCAGGGTTTAGGGCAGTGCAGTGGTGTTCGGGCAGTGTAGGGGGTCGAGCAGTGGTGGTGTTTCAGGGTTTTGGGCAGTGCAGTGGTGTTTGGGCAGTGTAGGAGGTCGTGCAGGGGGTGGTGTTTCAGGGTTTAGGGCAGTGCAGTGGTGTTCGGCCAGTGTAGGTGGTCTTGCTGGGGGTGGTGTTTCAGGGTTTAGTGCAGTGGTGTTCGGGCAGTGTAGGGGGTCGTGCTGGGGGTGGTGTTTCAGGGTTTAGGGCAGTGCAGTGGTGTTCCGGCAGTGTAGGGGTCATGCAGGGGGTGGTGTTTCAGGGTTTAGGGCAGTGCAGTGGTGTTTGGGCAGTGTAGGGGGTCGTGCTGGGGGTGGTGTTTCAGGGTTTAGGGCAGTGCAGTGCTGTTCGGGCAGTGTAGGGTGTCGTGCTGAGGGGTGGTGTTTCAGGGTTTAGGGCAGTGTAGTGGTGTTCGGGCAGTGTAGGGGGTCGTGCAGGGGTGGTGTTTCAGGGTTTAGGGCAGTGCAGTGGTGTTTGGGCAGTGTAGGGGGTCGTGCAGGGGGTGGTGTTTCAGGGTTTAGGGCAGTGCAGTGGTGTTCGGCCAGTGTAGGTGGTCTTGCTGGGGGTGGTGTTTCAGGGTTTAGGGCAGTGCAGTTGTGTTTGGGCAGTGTAGGGGGTCATGCTGGGGCTGGTGTTTGAGGGTTTAGGGCAGTGCAGTGGTGTTCGGGCAGTGTAGGGGGTCGTGCTGGGGCTGGTGTTTCAGGGTTTAGGGCAGTGCAGTGGTTTTCGGGCAGTGTAGGCGGTCATGCTGGGGCTGGGGTTTCAGGGTTTAGGGCAGTGCAGTCGTGTTCGGGCAGTGTACGGGGTTGTGCTGGGGCTGGTGTTTCAGGGTTTAGGGCAGTGCAGTGGTGTTCGGGCAGTGTAGGGGTCGTGCTGGGGGTGGTGTTTCAGGGTTTAGGGCAGTGCAGTGGTGTTCGGGCAGTGTAGGGGTCGTGCTGGGGCTGGTGTTTCAGGGTTTAGGGCAGTGCAGTGGTGTTCGGGCAGTGTAGGGGTCGTGCTGGGGCTGGTGTTTCAGGGTTTTGGGCAGAGCAGTGGTGTTCGGGCAGTGTAGGGGGTCGTGCTGGGGTTGGTGTTTCAGGGTTTAGGGCAGTGCAGTGGTGTTCGGGCAGTGTAGGGGTCTTGCTGGGGGTGGTGTTTCAGGGTTTAGGGCAGTGGTGTTCGGGCAGTGTAGGGGGTATTGCTGGGGGTGATGTTTCAGGGTTTAGGGCAGTGCAGTGGTGTTCGGGCAGTGTAGGGGGTCTTGCTGGGGGTAGTGTTTCAGGGTTTAGGGCAGTGCAGTGGTGTTTGTGCAGTGTAGGGGGTCGTGCTGGGGGTGGTGTTTCAGGGTTTAGGGCAGTGCAGTAGTGTTTGGGCAGTGTAGGGGGTCATGCTGGGGGTGGTGTTTCAGGGTTTAGGGCAGTGCAGTGGTGTTTGGTGTGAGAAGTTGGCCTGGCATATGCTGTCCACTAATTATAGTGGGCACCTTGCACCAGTCCAAATCGACTCTTATGGTAGGTAGGTCAAAGACAACCTTATTGAAAGCTATCCTAGTGGTAGCTGTGGAGAGCAGCCTTCAGGCTAAGTCTTGAAGGAATGTAAAGCAGCTTGTTTTACCAGTCTATAATCTCTTGAGTGACCAAATGAAAGAGCACCACACCAGGTATATATTCAAAATATATGTATTTATTACTAAACACACCCCTCTAGTCTCTTTATGAGGCTAGAGTTCGAAGTACATAGGTTATAAGATCTTAAATCACAGTAATAGCACAAATACACGTTTGGGCCCTAGGGGCGTACCAAACCATATACCAATAAAGTGGTATGCGAACCACGACTGAACTAGACACTAGGCCTAGAGCCTCTAGAAGTGCTTGGACCACAAGGAACCACCCAAGGTAGTGACACAGGGGACCCACGGGAGACGCGTGCAGTGTAAATACACAACCGCGATACGCCGTTAACTTCTATGGAGAAAGTCGGGATCGGGAAAATAGAGGAAAGGGACACTTTAAAGAGGACTAGGACAAAACCCTTTGAGATCTAGGACTTTGAAGAGTCTCTACCCACGGGAGCACCGGAGTACTCGTGTTACCTCACCCAGGGAAGCCGGGTGCATAGGTGCCTTTCGGGGTCGGGTTTCGTCGTCGGTTCTTATGGCGATCTGCTGCAAAGTGTCCGGGTGGATCCAAGAGTGGATCGGAGTTCTGAAGAACCTGAAAGCAGAGGGGACAGAGTCTGGGTCACTAGCCAGTGACCAGGAAGGCGATGGACAGATGCCCACCGATGTCGAGTGCTTCAGGTGCGTTGACGGTCGTCTCGTTTCAGCAGCCACGAGGTCCAGGAGGCGTTGTCGGCGACCAGGAGCAGGATTCGGGCTGGTACACAATGTCTGTCGAGTGCTGCGGTGTCGGCGACCAGATTGGACCCAACAAGCCTTGGCAACGGCAAGTCTCGATGTAGCTGAAGATCGTCGATGGTGCAGACCAGCAAGGTCTGGGGAACTCACCCAGCAAGGGTAAGTGAGGGCAGGCCTGGAGCAACCAGACTGCCAAGTAAAGAAAAGATTGGCCTTCGGTAAGGGCTACTAGCCAACGGGCTAGCGACCGCGAAGGAGCCTCGTGACGCCGCACGTGGAGCTGGCTTACAGGACACTCGTGGAGTGGGGGCCAGTGATCTTCGGTGCAGGTGGTGCTGGAGGCTAGGGCTACTCGGAGCCCAAAGCACGACTTCTTGGGAGACCCAGAAGATGGTGCACTTGCAAATGTGCTCGGTGTCCAGGGGTCACGGTCTCAAGTCACCCACGATAGCCACGGGCCTCAGCTTTGCTGGGGACTCAGGGTAGCCTCGGGGAAGTCTGAGAATCCACCTCTGGTGATGCGATGACTTCGGCGTCCGACGGGAGCTTCAGTGATGCGAACCGGACAGATGCTTCTTTGGTGCCTGCCAAGCAGGGGAGTCACTCCTTGACCCCAAGGGAGATTCTTCAGTCCTCTAATCTTGTCGTAGAGCGTCGAAGGTCCAGGATTCCGTGTCAGAGTTTCGTCCAGGTATAATCTAAAGTCCTAAGGACTGGGTTCCTACCTTTATTCCAAAAATAGGGGATGGACTACTCTGTGGCCCCACCTATGGGTGGGTCAGGGCAGAGGGGTGGCTACACCCCTTTCCTTTGTCCAGTTCGCGCCAAAGCAGGGGCTGCAAGCCCCTGATCCGGTTTGAACTGGGGTATGCACAGGGACACCAAATGTGCCCCCAGTGCAGGACTTCAAAGCACCCGAAAGTGCTCCCGCCCAGCCCCAATACACTTTGTCCTGTCTGGGGAGGTGGTCACACCTCCCTGGGACAGGAAACCTATTGTCCAGGCCTCCCCTGCCGGAGTTTCGTCCAGCAGCAGGAGGCCAGACTCGTGTCTGTGGCAGTAGCATCCATTTTGTGATGCCAGGCTCTGGAAAGAAGTTACCGGACTCGTCAGAGTTAACATGCCTTTCCCTCTAGAAGGGTGGAATGCTACCCCCGCCGCCAGAATTGGCGGGGGGTAGTATTCCAAGATGTTTGACACCAAACACGACATGTTTTGGTGCAGCCATTCCATAGTTAGCATTTTACCGCGAGGATATAATGCGTTTAAGAGTATATGGTCAGGCTGCACTACAAACAGCATCAGAGATGGTCTCCGAACGCTGCAGAGGGGCCCTGCTCATGCAGGGGCACCCTCTCACATAGAAACCATGCACTCTGCCTTTAGGATTGATAAGGCCTGCCTTAGGAGTGACTTATAGGTTTATATGTGTGTATGCATTTAGTGATATAGGTAACCTATACCACAGCAAGGGGTGCATGCACCACCTTACCCAGGCTGCAGTAGCAGACCTGTGGTGTCAGTTTGGATGGCCTACCAGGGGTGGCATAATATATGCTGCAGCCCCTGGCAGGCCTCTGAGGTATCTATGCCCTTGGTACATAGTATACCATATACTAGGGACTTACAAGGGCACTCCAGATCCCAATCAGAGATGTGCCTAAGGCACATGGATACCCTTTTAAAGAGGAAACAGCTAGGCTGGGGTTCTGAATAGCAGGGCCCCAGCCAGACTAATGTCGAAAACCAGTGAAGTATCAGCAAAAAGTGGGGGTACCCCTGTGAAGCAGATCCTACTCTCCTACACAACCCCCCCCAAACGTAGGGACATTAAACTAACCTTGCCCAGTTAAGTCTTCATGTTCTAAGTGGAAATACCTAGAGAGTCCATCTGCATTCGCATGGTTACTCCCAGGCCTATGTTCCACTGTAAAGTCCATCCCCTGTAGGGAAATGGACCACCTAAGCAGTTTGGGGTTTTCACCCTTCATTTGTTTTAGCCATAAGAGGGGCTTATGGTCTGTCTGAACCAGGAAGTGTGTACCAAACAAGTATGGCCTCAACTTCTTCAGAGCCCAGACCACAGCAAAGGCCTCCCTCTCTATGGCTGACCAACGTTTCTCTCTAGGGGTCAGCCTTCTGCTAATAAAAGCTACTGGCTGATCCTGACCTTCTTCATTCAATTGTGACAGTACAGCCCCTACCCCCAATTCAGATGCATCAGTTTGAACAATGAACTTCTTGGAGTAATCAGGACTCTGCAGAATTGGAGCAGTGCACATGGCCTGTTTGAGGTCATCAAATGCCTTTTGACAGCTAACTGTCCACTGAACCTTTTTGGGCATTTTCTTAGAAGTTAAGTCATTCAAGGGTGTCACTATTGATCCATACCCCTTGACAAATCTCCTATAGTACCCAGTCAGGCCTAAGAAGGCTCTCACCTGAGTCTGGGTAGTCGGAGCAGTCCAGTCCATGATGGTCTGGATCTTGCTCTGCAAAGGTTGAACCTGGCCTCCACCCACAAGGTGGCCCAGGTACACAACCTGACTCTGCCCTATCTGGCACTTAGTGGCCTTGATAGTCAGGCCTGCCTTTTGCAGGGCCTGTAAAACATTCCTGAGGTGGACCAGGTGATCCTCCCAGGTGGAGCTAAAGACAGCAATATCATCTAGATAAGCTGCACTATAGGCCTCCAGTCCTGTGAGAACTGTGTTCACCAACCTCTGGAAAGTGGCAGGTGCATTTTTCAGACCAAAGGGCATCACCACAAATTGATAATGCCCACTAGGGGTTGAAAATGCTGTTTTGGGCTTTGCAGCATCAGCTAGTCTGATCTGCCAGTAGCCAGCTGTTAGGTCAAATGTGCTGAGATACTTGGCAGAGGCCAAAGTATCTATGAGCTCATCTGCCCTGGGTATTGGATGGGCATCAGTCCTAGTGACTGCATTGAGGCCCCTGTAGTCTACACAAAACCTCATCTCTCTTTTCCCACCACTGGTGTGAGGTTTAGGTACTAGGACTACTGGACTAGCCCAAGGGCTATCTGAGGGCTCAATCACTCCCAATTCCAACATCTTCTGGACTTCAGTCCTGATACAGTCCCTGACATGGTCAGGTTGCCTATAAATCTTGTTTTTAATAGGCAGACTGTCCCCAGTGTCCACTTCATGAGTGCACCAGGTGGTCTGACTGGGTGTCAGAGAAAACATATGTCTAAACTGATTGAGGACTTGCCTGCAATCAGTTTGTTGCTGGGTAGTGAGGCTGCCTGCCAAGGCTACACCATCTACTGACCCATCGTCAGGGTTCTGTGAGAGCAGGTCAGGGAGTGGGTCACTCTCTTCCTCCTGCCCTTCATCAGTAGCCATGAGCAAGCCCATGTCTGCCCTGTCCACATATGGCTTAAGTCTGTTGACATGGAGAACCCTGTGGGGACTCCTGGGTGTTCCCAGGTCTACTAAGTAAGTGACCTCACCCTTCTGCTCAACAATAGTGTGGGGTCCACTCCATTTGTCTTGGAGAGCTGCTGGGGCCACTGGCTCCAACACCCACACCTTCTGTCCTGGCTGGTAAACAGTTAGGACAGCCTTTTGGTCATGCCAGGCCTTTTGAAGTTCCTGGCTAGCCTCAAGGTTTTTGGTTGCCTTTTTCATGTACTCAGCCATCCTGGAGCGGAGACCAAGTACATAGTCCACTATATCTTGCTTTGGGGGCTTGAGAGGTAACTCCCATCCTTCCTTCACCAAGCACAGTGGACCCCTCACAGGGTGGCCAAACAGAAGTTCAAAAGGGCTGTAACCAACCCCTTCTGAGGCACCTCCCTATATGCGAATAAAAGGCAGGGCAAGAGTATGTCCCATCTACGCCTAAGCTTTTCTGGGAGCCCTTTAATCATGCCCTTCAAGGTTTTGTTGAATCTCTCAACTAAACCATTGCATTGTGGGTGATAGGGTGTGGTGAACTTATAAGTAACTCCACACTCCTTCCACATTGCCTTTAAGTACCCAGACATGAAGTTTGCACCCCTGTCTGATACCACCTCCTTAGGAAAGCCCACTCTTGAGAAAATTCCCAGGAGGGCCCTTGCCACCACAGGTGCTGTAGTGGTCCTAAGGGGTATAGCCTCTGGATACCTGGTGGCATGATCCACTACCACCAGTATAAATCTGTGCCCAGATGCTGTTTGGGGATCCATGGGACCAACAATGTCAATCCCTACCCTCTCAAAGGGCACCCCCACTACAGGTAGTGGTATCAGGGGGCCTTTGTAGTGCCACCTGCTTTGCCACTGGCTTGGCAGGTTACACAGGAGCGACAAAACTCCTTACTGTCTTCAGACATGTGGGGCCAGTGAAAGTGAGGGACAATTCTGTCCCAAGTCTTGTTCTGGCCCAGGTGTCCTGCTAAGGGAATATCATGGGCTAGGGTCAATAGGAAGCCCCTGAACTTCAAAGGTATTACCAACCTCCTGGTAGCACCAGGCTTGGGGTCTCTACTCTCTGAGTACAGGAGTCCATCATCCCAATACACTGTATGGGGACCACTAGCTTTCCCAGCAGCCTCAGCAGCAGCTTGCTGTCTGAGGGGTTCAAGGGAGGGGCAGCTCTGCTGCTCCTGGCTCGGATCTGCCCTAGAAGGTCCCCCTGTCCCCAAGAACTCAACCTGGTCAGGCTCAAGTTCCTCTGGGACAGTTCCTTCTTCAGGGCTGAGATCATCCCCCTCAAGGGACTGATCTTCTTCCTGAGCCAAGGGGGAAGGCACTGCCTTAACCCTACTACTCCTCCTCTTGGAAGGCACTTGGTCCATTCTTCCAGAATCCAAGGCCTGTTCAGTTTTAGACAGTTTAGCTTGTGACCTGGTCACAGCAAACACATCTGCAGGGATCCCCAGCATTTCTGCATGGGTCCTGAGCTCCACTTCTGCCCAAGCAGAAGTCTCTAAGTCATTGCCAAGCAAGCATTCGACTGGTAGGTTTGCACTCACCACAACCTTCTTAAGGCCAGTTACCCCTCCCCAGGAGAAGTTAACAACTGCCAGAGTATGGTCTGTTCTGACATTGCTAGCATTGGTCACTTGGTACATTTCACCAAGTATAACTTGCCCAGGTAGCACAAGGTCTTGTGTCACCATTGTGACACTTGCCCCTGTGTCCCTAAATGCCAAAGCCTCTCGTCCATTGATTAAAGGCTGTTGTCTGTACTTGCCCAGATTACTGGGACTCACAGTGGAGGTCACATCCATGCCTCCATCACAGACTAACACAGCCTGAGTCAGCTCCCTGACTAAGTCAGAGCCCAACTCAGTTCCCAGGGTGAACCCTACTAAACCCTTTGCTGGAGCACTTCCACCAACTGTACTAGGGGGAACAGGTGCCTTAGGGGCATTGGTGGATGCTGGACTGGAGTCTTTGGACTTGGTGCAATCACTGGTCCAGTGGGTCTTTTGCTTACAGACCTTGCACCATGGTTTTCTTTGGCCTTTACCCTTGGTAGACTGGGAATCCCCACCAGAAGAAGATTTTTGGGGGCCTGATGAAGACTTTTGATCTTTACCCTTCTCCCCACCCTTGTCAGAGTTCTTAGCATCTTGCTTCTTGGTTTCCCCACCTTGGTTCTGTACCTTCTGCTTCACCCTGGTTCTGACCCATTTGTCTGCCTTCTTTCCCAATTCTTGGGGAGAGGTCAGATCAGAGTCAACCAGGTACTGATGCAACAGCTGGTTTTGACAGTTATTAAGAATCTGCTCCCTCATTATCAGATTATACAATCCTGAGAAGTCACACACCTTACTGCCCATCAACCAGCCTTCCAGAGCCTTGGCAGAACAATCCACATAGTCTACCCAGTCTTGAGTCTGTGCTTTTTGGGTGTCTCTGAACTTCAACCTGTACTGTTCAGTGGTTAGGCCAAACCCATCAATAAGAGCACTCTTCAAGACCTTGTAATTGTCAGCATCCTCCTCTCTAACAGTGAGGAGCTTGTCTCTACCTTTGTCAGCAAAGGAGAGCCACAAGATTGCTGCCCACTGCTCCTGAGGGACCTTCTGTACCTTACAGGCCCTCTCTAAAGCAGTTATCCATTTGTGGATATCATCCCCACTCTGGTAGGGAGGGACAATCTTGCTCAGGTTCCTATGGTCATAGGACCTTTCCCTATCTCTAGGGATATGGCTGCCACCATGGGACTCTAGTCCCAACTTTCTTCTCTCTTTAAGGAGATCTAGGGATTCTCTATCTAAAGCCAATTGCTTCTTCCTGATCTCCAGTTGAGTTTCCTCATACTGGACCAGTCTCTTTCTTCTCTCATGAGAGGATTCCCTCCTGTGAGAAGAAACAGAGCTCCCTATTGAGGTGCCAGAGTGGTTAGACTCCTGAGAAGGAGACCTAGACTTTCTGAGCACACTCATAATCCTTCCTGGGGGACAAAGGTGTGGTTCTCTAGATCCTCATCTTCATCTTCCCCAGAAGGGATTGGGTTTTCCAGGTCAGGGTCATTGTCACCCTCCTGGTCAGTTTCAGAGGGGGGCTGGGGGTAGTAGTACCCCTGGTCCCTTCCTCATCTGCTGGCCCACCCTCTGCTCCTACCCCTTCAGTCTCTGAAGACTTACTAAGATCATAAGCCACCAACAACTCCTGGAGGTGTTGGGTGGTGGGACTTTGGCCTGTCCTTAATTTCCTCACGTTACACAAAGCTCTCAGTTCCAAGAATGGGAGTGTGTCATACTTGGAGGGGGAAGCTCAATGGCTTCCTGCAGGGCATCTCTAGATCCTGCTTTTAAAGACATTACTAGTGTGGTGTGGTGTATGCACTACCTACTCTAGTGTGGCCTACTAAACTCTCTTGAGTTGTAGAAAGGGTTGTGCTATCCCTTAACACACAACTCTAAGCTTAAATTATATGTACCTTAGGTACCTTTAGTGGTTTTCAGTTGATCAATTCAATTGAGATTATCTGGTAAAACAATAGCAAGCTGGAATCCCACACGCTGCACACCAATGTGAGAAGTTGGCCTGGCATATGCTGTCCACTAATTATAGTGGGCACCTTGCACCAGTCCAAATCGACTCTTATGGTAGGTAGGTCAAAGACAACCTTATTGAAAGCTATCCTAGTGGTAGCTGTGGAGAGCAGCCTTCAGGCTAAGTCTTGAAGGAATGTAAAGCAGCTTGTTTTACCAGTCTATAATCTCTTGAGTGACCAAATGAAAGAGCACCACACCAGGTATATATTCAAAATATATGTATTTATTACTAAACACACCCCTCTAGTCTCTTTATGAGGCTAGAGTTCGAAGTACATAGGTTATAAGATCTTAAATCACAGTAATAGCACAAATACACGTTTGGGCCCTAGGGGCGTACCAAACCATATACCAATAAAGTGGTATGCGAACCACGACTGAACTAGACACTAGGCCTAGAGCCTCTAGAAGTGCTTGGACCACAAGGAACCACCCAAGGTAGTGACACAGGGGACCCACGGGAGACGCGTGCAGTGTAAATACACAACCGCGATACGCCGTTAACTTCTATGGAGAAAGTCGGGATCGGGAAAATAGAGGAAAGGGACACTTTAAAGAGGACTAGGACAAAACCCTTTGAGATCTAGGACTTTGAAGAGTCTCTACCCACGGGAGCACCGGAGTACTCGTGTTACCTCACCCAGGGAAGCCGGGTGCATAGGTGCCTTTCGGGGTCGGGTTTCGTCGTCGGTTCTTATGGCGATCTGCTGCAAAGTGTCCGGGTGGATCCAAGAGTGGATCGGAGTTCTGAAGAACCTGAAAGCAGAGGGGACAGAGTCTGGGTCACTAGCCAGTGACCAGGAAGGCGATGGACAGATGCCCACCGATGTCGAGTGCTTCAGGTGCGTTGACGGTCGTCTCGTTTCAGCAGCCACGAGGTCCAGGAGGCGTTGTCGGCGACCAGGAGCAGGATTCGGGCTGGTACACAATGTCTGTCGAGAGCTGCGGTGTCGGCGACCAGATTGGACCCAACAAGCCTTGGCAACGGCAAGTCTCGATGTAGCTGAAGATCGTCGATGGTGCAGACCAGCAAGGTCTGGGGAACTCACCCAGCAAGGGTAAGTGAGGGCAGGCCTGGAGCAACCAGACTGCCAAGTAAAGAAAAGATTGGCCTTCGGTAAGGGCTACTAGCCAACGGGCTAGCGACCGCGAAGGAGCCTCGTGACGCCGCACGTGGAGCTGGCTTACAGGACACTCGTGGAGTGGGGGCCAGTGATCTTCGGTGCAGGTGGTGCTGGAGGCTAGGGCTACTCGGAGCCCAAAGCACGACTTCTTGGGAGACCCAGAAGATGGTGCACTTGCAAATGTGCTCGGTGTCCAGGGGTCACGGTCTCAAGTCACCCACGATAGCCACGGGCCTCAGCTTTGCTGGGGACTCAGGGTAGCCTCGGGAAGTCTGAGAATCCACCTCTGGTGATGCGATGACTTCGGCGTCCGACGGGAGCTTCAGTGATGCGAACCGGACAGATGCTTCTTTGGTGCCTGCCAAGCAGGGGAGTCACTCCTTGACCCCAAGGGAGATTCTTCAGTCCTCTAATCTTGTCGTAGAGCGTCGAAGGTCCAGGATTCCGTGTCAGAGTTTCGTCCAGGTATAATCTAAAGTCCTAAGGACTGGGTTCCTACCTTTATTCCAAAAATAGGGGATGGACTACTCTGTGGCCCCACCTATGGGTGGGTCAGGGCAGAGGGGTGGCTACACCCCTTTCCCTTTGTCCAGTTCGCGCCAAAGCAGGGGCTGCAAGCCCCTGATCCGGTTTGAACTGGGGTATGCACAGGGACACCAAATGTGCCCCCAGTGCAGGACTTCAAAGCACCCGAAAGTGCTCCCGCCCAGCCCCAATACACTTTGTCCTGTCTGGGGAGGTGGTCACACCTCCCTGGGACAGGAAACCTATTGTCCAGGCCTCCCCTGCCGGAGTTTCGTCCAGCAGCAGGAGGCCAGACTCGTGTCTGTGGCAGTAGCATCCATTTTGTGATGCCAGGCTCTGGAAAGAAGTTACCGGACTCGTCAGAGTTAACATGCCTTTCCTCTAGAAGGGTGGAATGCTACCCCCGCCGCCAGAATTGGCGGGGGGTAGTATTCCAAGATGTTTGACACCAAACACGACATGTTTTGGTGCAGCCATTCCATAGTTAGCATTTTACCGCGAGGATATAATGCGTTTAAGAGTATATGGTCAGGCTGCACTACAAACAGCATCAGAGATGGTCTCCGAACGCTGCAGAGGGGCCCTGCTCATGCAGGGGCACCCTCTCACATAGAAACCATGCACTCTGCCTTTAGGATTGATAAGGCCTGCCTTAGGAGTGACTTATAGGTTTATATGTGTGTATGCATTTAGTGATATAGGTAACCTATACCACAGCAAGGGGTGCATGCACCACCTTACCCAGGCTGCAGTAGCAGACCTGTGGTGTCAGTTTGGATGGCCTACCAGGGGTGGCATAATATATGCTGCAGCCCCTGGCAGGCCTCTGAGGTACCTATGCCCTTGGTACATAGTATACCATATACTAGGGACTTACAAGGGCACTCCAGATCCCAATCAGAGATGTGCCTAAGGCACATGGATACCCTTTTAAAGAGGAAACAGCTAGGCTGGGGTTCTGAATAGCAGGGCCCCAGCCAGACTAATGTCGAAAACCAGTGAAGTATCAGCAAAAAGTGGGGGTACCCCTGTGAAGCAGATCCTACTCTCCTACATTTGGGCAGTATAGGGGGTCGTGCTGGGGTGGTGTTTCAGGGTTTAGGGCAGTGCAGTGGTGTTCGGGCAGTGTAGGGGGTCGTGCTGGGGGTGGTGTTTCAGGGTTTAGGGCAGTGCAGTGGTGTTCGGGCAGTGTAGGGGGTCATGCTGGGGCTGGTGTTTCAGGGTTTAGGGCAGTGCAGTGGTGTTCGGGCAGTGTAGGGGGTCTTGCTGGGGGTGATGTTTCAGGGTTTAGGGCAGTGCAGTGGTGTTCGGGCAGTGCAGGGGTCTTGCTGGGGGTAGTGTTTCAGGGTTTAGGGCAGTGCAGTGGTGTTCGGTGCAGTGTAGGGGGTCGTGCTGGGGATGGTGTTTCAGGGTTTAGGGCAGTGCAGTAGTGTTCGGGCAGTGTAGGGGGTCGTGCAGGGGGTGGTGTTTCAGGGTTTAGGGCAGTGCAGTGGTGTTCGGGCAGTGTAGGGGGTCGTGCTGGGGGTGGTGTTTCAGGGATTAGGGCAGTGCAGTGGTGTTCAGGCAGTGTAGGGGGTCGTGCTGAGGCTAGTGTTTCACGGTTTAGGGCAGTGCAGTGGTGTTCGGGCAGTGTAGGGGGTCGAGCAGGGGTGTTGTTTCAGGGTTTTGGGCAGTGCAGTGGTGTTTGGGCAGTGTAGGAGGTCGTGCAGGGGGTGGTGTTTCAGGGTTTAGGGCAGTGCAGTGGTGTTCGGCCAGTGTAGGTGGTCTTGCTGGGGGTGGTGTTTAGGGTTTAGTGCAGTGGTGTTCGGGCAGTGTAGGGGGTCGTGCTGGGGGTGGTGTTTCAGGGTTTAGGGCAGTGCAGTGGTGTTCCGGCAGTGTAGGGGTCGTGCAGGGGGTGGTGTTTCAGGGTTTAGGGCAGTGCAGTGGTGTTTGGGCAGTGTAGGGGGTCGTGCTGGGGGTGGTGTTTCAGGGTTTAGGGCAGTGCAGTGCTGTTCGGGCAGTGTAGGGTGTCGTGCTGAGGGGTGGTGTTTCAGGGTTTAGGGCAGTGTAGTGGTGTTCGGGCAGTGTAGGGGGTCGTGCAGGGGTGGTGTTTCAGGGTTTAGGGCAGTGCAGTGGTGTTTGGGCAGTGTAGGGGGTCGTGCAGGGGGTGGTGTTTCAGGGTTTAGGGCAGTGCAGTGGTGTTCGGCCAGTGTAGGTGGTCTTGCTGGGGGTGGTGTTTCAGGGTTTAGGGCAGTGCAGTGGTGTTTGGGCAGTGTAGGGGGTCATGCTGGGGCTGGTGTTTGAGGGTTTAGGGCAGTGCAGTGGTGTTCGGGCAGTGTAGGGGGTCGTGCTGGGGCTGGTGTTTCAGGGTTTAGGGCAGTGCAGTGGTTTTCGGGCAGTGTAGGCGGTCATGCTGGGGCTGGGGTTTCAGGGTTTAGGGCAGTGCAGTCATGTTCGGGCAGTGTACGGGGTTGTGCTGGGGCTGGTGTTTCAGGGTTTAGGGCAGTGCAGTGGTGTTCGGGCAGTGTAGGGGGTCGTGCTGGGGGTGGTGTTTCAGGGTTTAGGGCAGTGCAGTGGTGTTCGGGCAGTGTAGGGGGTCGTGCTGGGGCTGGTGTTTCAGGGTTTAGGGCAGTGCAGTGGTGTTCGGGCAGTGTAGGGGGTCGTGCTGGGGCTGGTGTTTCAGGGTTTTGGGCAGAGCAGTGGTGTTCGGGCAGTATAGGGGTTGTGCTGGGGTTGGTGTTTCAGGGTTTAGGGCAGTGCAGTGGTGTTCGGGCAGTGTAGGGGGTCTTGCTGGGGGTGGTGTTTCAGGGTTTAGGGCAGTGGTGTTCGGGCAGTGTAGGGGTATTGCTGGGGGTGATGTTTCAGGGTTTAGGGCAGTGCAGTGGTGTTCGGGCAGTGTAGGGGTCTTGCTGGGGGTAGTGTTTCAGGGTTTAGGGCAATGCAGTGGTGTTTGTGCAGTGTAGGGGGTCGTGCTGGGGGTGGTGTTTCAGGGTTTAGGGCAGTGCAGTAGTGTTTGGGCAGTGTAGGGGTCGTGCAGGGGTGGTGTTTCAGGGTTTAGGGCAGTGCAGTGGTGTTTGGGCAGTGTAGGGGTCGTGCTGGGGGTGGTGTTTCAGGGTTTAGGGCAGTGCAGTGGTGTTCGGGCAGTGTAGGGGGTCGTGCAGGGGGTGGTGTTTCAGGGTTTAGGGCAGTGCAGTGGTGTTCGGGCAGTGTAGGGGGTCATGCTGGGGCTGGTGTTTCAGGGTTTAGGGCAGTGCAGTGGTGTTCGGGCAGTGTAGGGGTCTTGCTGGGGGTGATGTTTCAGGGTTTAGGGCAGTGCAGTGGTGTTCGGGCAGTGCAGGGGGTCTTGCTGGGGGTAGTGTTTCAGGGTTTAGGGCAGTGCAGTGGTGTTCGTGCAGTGTAGGGGGTCGTGCTGGGGCTGGTGTTTGAGGGTTTAGGGCAGTGCAGTGGTGTTCGGGCAGTGTAGGGGGTCTTGCTGGGGGTGATGTTTCAGGGTTTAGGGCAGTGCAGTGGTGTTCGGGCAGTGCAGGGGGTCTTGCTGGGGGTAGTGTTTCAGGGTTTAGGGCAGTGCAGTGGTGTTCGTGCAGTGTAGGGGGTCGTGCTGGGGATGGTGTTTCAGGGTTTAGGGCAGTGCAGTAGTGTTCGGGCAGTGTAGGGGGTCGTGCAGGGGGTGGTGTTTCAGGGTTTAGGGCAGTGCAGTGGTGTTCGGGCAGTGTAGGGGGTCGTGCTGGGGCTGGTGTTTCAGGGTTTAGGGCAGTGCAGTGGTTTTCGGGCAGTGTAGGCGGTCATGCTGGGGCTGGGGTTTCAGGGTTTAGGGCAGTGCAGTCGTGTTCGGGCAGTGTACGGGGTTGTGCTGGGGCTGGTGTTTCAGGGTTTAGGGCAGTGCAGTGGTATTCGGGCAGTGTAGGGGGTCGTGCTGGGGGTGGTGTTTCAGGGTTTAGGGCAGTGCAGTGGTGTTCGGGCAGTGTAGGGGGTCATGCTGGGGCTGGTGTTTCAGGGTTTAGGGCAGTGCAGTGGTGTTCGGGCAGTGTAGGGGGTCGTGCTGGGGCTGGTGTTTCAGGGTTTTGGGCAGAGCAGTGGTGTTCGGGCAGTGTAGGGGGTCGTGCTGGGGTTGGTGTTTCAGGGTTTAGGGCAGTGCAGTGGTGTTCGGGCAGTGTAGGGGGTCTTGCTGGGGGTGGTGTTTCAGGGTTTAGGGCAGTGGTGTTCGGGCAGTGTAGGGGGTATTGCTGGGGGTGATGTTTCAGGGTTTAGGGCAGTGCAGTGGTGTTCGGGCAGTGTAGGGGGTCTTGCTGGGGGTAGTGTTTCAGGGTTTAGGGCAGTGCAGTGGTGTTCGTGCAGTGTAGGGGTCGTGCAGGGGGTGGTGTTTCAGGGTTTAGGGCAGTGCAGTGGTGTTCGGGCAGTGTAGGGGGTCATGCTGGGGCTGGTGTTTCAGGGTTTAGGGCAGTGCAGTGGTGTTCGGGCAGTGTAGGGGGTCGTGCAGGGGTGGTGTTTCAGGGTTTAGGGCAGTGCAGTGGTGTTCGGGCAGTGTAGGGGGTCATGCTGGGGCTGGTGTTTCAGGGTTTAGGGCAGTGCAGTGGTGTTCGGGCAGTGTAGGGGGTCTTGCTGGGGGTGATGTTTCAGGGTTTAGGGCAGTGCAGTGGTGTTCGGGCAGTGCAGGGGGTCTTGCTGGGGGTAGTGTTTCAGGGTTTAGGGCAGTGCAGTGGTGTTCGTGCAGTGTAGGGGGTCGTGCTGGGGATGGTGTTTCAGGGTTTAGGGCAGTGCAGTAGTGTTCGGGCAGTGTAGGGGGTCGTGCAGGGGGTGGTGTTTCAGGGTTTAGGGCAGTGCAGTGGTGTTCGGGCAGTGTAGGGGGTCGTGCTGGGGGTGGTGTTTCAGGGATTAGGGCAGTGCAGTGGTGTTCAGGCAGTGTAGGGGGTCGTGCTGAGGCTAGTGTTTCACGGTTTAGGGCAGTGCAGTGGTGTTCGGGCAGTGTAGGGGTTGTGCTGGGGGTGGTGTTTCAGGGTTTAGGGCAGTGCAGTGGTGTTCGGGCAGTGTAGGCGGGCATGCTAGGGCTGGTGTTTCAGGGTTTAGGGCAGTGCAGTGGTGTTCGGGCAGTGTAGGGGGTCGTGCTGGGGCTGGTGTTTCAGGGTTTAGGGCAGTGCAGTGGTGCTCGGGCAGTGTAGGGGGTCGTGCTGGGGGTGGTTGTTCAGGGTTCAGGGCAGTGCAGTGGTGTTCGGGCAGTGTAGGGGGTCGTGCTGGGGCTGGTGTTTCAGGGTTTTGGGCAGAGCAGTGGTGTTCGGGCAGTGTAGGGGGTCGTGCTGGGGGTGGTGTTTCAGGGTTTAGGGCAGTGCAGTGGTGTTCGGGCAGTGTAGGGGGTCGTGCTGGGGGTGGTGTTTCAGGGGATAGGGCACTGGTGTTCGGGCAGTGTAGGGGGTCTTGCTGGGGGTGATGTTTCAGGGTTTAGGGCAGTGCAGTGGTGTTCGGGCAGTGTAGGGGGTCGTGCTGGGGGTGGTGTTTCAGGGTTTAGGGCAGTGCAGTGGTGTTTGGGCAGTGTAGGGGGTCGTGAAGGGGTGGTGTTTCAGGGTTTAGGGCAGTGCAGTGGTGTTCGGGCAGTGTAGGGGGTCGTGCTAGGGGTGGTGTTTCAGGGTTTAGGGCAGTGCAGTGGTGTTCGGGCAGTGTAGGGGGTCGTGCAGGGGCTGGTGTTTCAGGGTTTAGGGCAGTGCAGTGGTGTTCGGGCAGTGTAGGGGGCCGTGCTGGGGCTAGTGTTTTAGGGTTTAGGGTAGTGCAGTGGTGCTTGTGTAGTGTAGGGGGTCGTGCTGGGGGTAGTGTTTTAGGGTTTAGGGTAGTGCAGTGGTGTTTGTGTAGTGTAGGGGTCATGTTTTAGGGTAGTGCAGTGGTGTTTGGGTAGTGTAGGGGGTCGTGCTGGGGGTAGTGTTTTAGGATTTAGGTTAGTGCAGTGGTGTTTGGGTAGTGTAGGGGGTCGTGCTGGGGGTAGTGTTTTAGGGTTTAGGGTAGTGCAGTGGTGTTTGTGTAGTGCAGGGGGTCGTGCTGGGGGTAGTGTTTTAGGGTTTAGGGTAGTGCAGTGGTATAGGGTTTAGGGTAGTGCAGTGGTGTTTGTGTAGTGTAGGGGGTCATGTTTTAGGGTAGTGCAGTGGTGTTTGGGTAGTGTAGGGGGTCGTGCTGGGGGTAGTGTTTTAGGATTTAGGTTAGTGCAGTGGTGTTTGGGTAGTGTAGGGGGTCGTGCTGGGGGTAGTGTTTTAGGGTTTAGGGTAGTGCAGTGGTGTTTGTGTACTGTAGGGAGTCATGCTGGGGGTAGTTTTTTAGGGTTTAGGATAGTGCAGTGGTGCTTGTGTAGTGTAGGGGGTCGTGCTGGGGGTAGTGTTTTAGGGTTTAGGGTAGTGCAGTGGTGTTTTTGTAGTGTAGGGGGTCATGTTTTAAGATGCAACGCTCCAATACCTGACCAGTCTGCACTACATAAAACTGCAAAAAACTAAAAATTAAAAGTGTTTTGCACACTTTTGTCATTGGGCTATATGTGGGCTACATCTGGGTAATATTTGTGCTACATTTGGGCTCTTTTTTCACTGGTGGCCATCTTGGAAGACTTCTTTGTTATGAAGTTTCCTAATTTCCTCATTTACTGCAGTCTCCTCAGTAGGAAATGCTTTCAGTTTTTACTTTGATTCCATCAAGAAGGCATTCAGATGTGTCTCACATTTGCCATAAATTCAGAATGTTAGCACTCTAGTTGCTCATTAGATCACTGTAGTAAAGCTACTGCTCACCAGGGAGTTAACTGGAAGTCTGCTGCTGGTATTGAAAGTGATTGTTTCAGTCTGCATGTCAGAATTTTCTAATGAAATAGAAGAGGATTTGAGATCTCACTTAAAACATGCCCTAATTTTTCTTTCTGCAGCACTAACCATAATTTCTATTTCAAAAAGAACCCCCTCATTTTGTTCCTTTTTAAATTAAATGTTTTAAGTGTTACCGGTTTATTCCAATTAAGATGGCTTCAGGTGTGCCATACTTTTGTCATAAGTAAGGCTGTTAGCGCTCTAGTTGTTCTTTAGAACACTCTGGGAAGCTGCAGTAGAACACAAAGGCATCAACTGGCAGGCTGCTCCTGTTGAAATATAACAGGAAGGTATTTGAGATCACACTTGAAACATGTCCTAATTTTTCTTTCTACAGCACTAACCATAATTTCTATGATAAAATGAACCCCATCATTTTGTTCCTTTTTAAATTAAATGTTTTAAGTGTTACCAGTTTATTCCAATCAAGATGGCTTCAGGTGTGCCATACTTTTGTCATAAGTAAGGCTGTTAGCACTCTAGTTGTTCTTTAGAACACTCTGGGAAGCTGCAGTAGAACACAAAGGAATCAACTGACAGTCTCTGCCCTTGTTGGATGTACATGTTTTACTGAGAATGTCAGACTTCATTCTCACATGACTGAGAAAGATAATGTGAATTTACAGAAAATATGCTCTCATTTTAGCTTCTGGAGCACCTTCCAAAACTCTATGGGACAAGAATGTGAAAATAGTTTTCTCTCAAACATGATTCATGATATCCCAGCAGAAGGTTTTTCACAGGGTAAAATCACCTTAGAACACACCACAATTCCTGAAATTAGTATGGTACCATCAACAAATGAATTCTAATGTAACTAAAGTCTGTTATCACCCTTTATAGTTCTCCTTTTGGTAACCCTCAAAATCTTTGATTCACTACAATGCATTTCAATGGGGTACTATCATGTATATCGGTCTCAAGATGGCTGCCAGCAATTCCAGGATGAAGTGCTGACAGCCAATCAGATCTCACAATGACATGTGTGGTTAGGCTCCGCCCAGATATATATGTGATTTTACTTTTTATTTTCTCAGGAACTACTGAACGGATGTACACCATTTAAGCAAAAGGCACGACACTGAACCAAGGGCTACCTCTTTGCCAAATTTGGTGTAATTCCATTCAGCAGTTCGGGCTGTAGCTGCGACTAAAGGTTCCTATGGAAAAATGAATGGGGAAAACACGTTTTGGGACCACCCTTTTTCTCGGCCCCGCTTGACGAATAACCCGAGACTTTCAGGATAGGAGCGGACCGGAGCGCCCCAACAAGTTGGAAACTTTCGCGAAGATTCGTCAACCGGCGCCAACGTTATTTCAAATAGAATGTTGCAGATTTCCTATGGAAAATAGGTCCTAACTATAACTATCTACTGGCGACCGCCAGTAGATAATATATATATATATATATATATATATATATATATATATATATATATATATATATATATATATATATATATATATACTACCAAATGTACTGGAAAATGCTATTCACAAACTACTTGTGAATTGTTACCTCTCTGCCTGTCCTATCTGTTTATGTGCAGATTTCTCTTCCACGACTGGCGAGTGTATGCAGATTTAAGTATAGATTCTCATAGTAAGTGAGTGAGGGACACAGGGGAGTGGTGGGAAAAATTGGCAAATTCACTACCAAATGAGAGGGTAATAGGGAGGAGTAAGGAGGTATTTAGGGAGTGGCTTGAAGGGGTTTAGACAGGACCACTCCACACCCACAAAACAGTAACAGCATTGAGATTTACACACTGCACTTACATAGTTTCTACTAGGTAAAATAATAAAACGTACTAAGTCAAGGCCCTTACATGGTGGTATGCTGGTACTGCAACAACCTCACATACAGAATAATGGAAGTATGTTTTTTGGTTGTAAAGCTTAACATACAAATAATAGTCTTCAAAGTGAATACAATACAATTACTTATTATCTTAATTATGTAGATCATTCATATTTATTTAGCTCAATAGGCTTTCATACATATAATTCATTACACTACATGATAATGTAATTTTGTATTTTCCATCGCTAAAAAATATTATCACTTTTTTTACTTTCCAAAAATGTTGAACTTGCTGTCCAAATTTAATATTGAGTAACCTTTTCTGCATTTTGGTTCTTTGCAATTTGTAGAAAAGAGCTAAATTCAGAACTCATATATCTCACATTGTTTCAAACACTTCCAACACATCTGGGAATGAAGTTACAAATGTTCTTCAAGCCCCACACCCATCTCCACCAGAATCTTGTTCTACCAATAGCCAGGCTGAATACATAAAAAAGAACAAACACAAATGAACTTTTCTTTGCTTTCACTGTGTCACTGAGTGTGTTTGTAGGTTTACCCATTCTTTTGAGGCAGAATGATGTTAGGAGGAGGATATGAAGAGAGAAGGTTTATAGGCAGAGGATTTATATCTTTGGTATATCCAGCCAAGAGGGGATTTCCAGAATCCGCTTTCCACCTGATATCTACTTAGACATGGTTTCTGCGTGGGAGCAGGAGCTGGATCAAAATACAAACCGCTCTCAGGCTATCCCATCTTATGTGAAGGTACTTGCTGCTCTCCATTTTTTGCCAATCGATCTTTCCAGTGGGTGTCCTGTGACACTGTAGGCATGTCACAGGCAAGCCAGTCCTGAGGCTTGCATCAGGTCTTGAGATGCATCAACCAAAGAGTGCATCTCTACATAGGCATGCCATTGTCACTAGTTGGAAGGCAAACGGTTGCTAGGGATTTTTATGCCCTTTCTAACTTCCATGTGGCACTTCAACCACTTCACCAAACAGCACACCTTTTCCGCAGCAGGCACGGATCCCTGATTTAACATTGACACTCATAATATCGACCTACAAAATTATCAAAACACAAATATCGATAACATAAATATTGATATACTATACTTATTTAAAAAAATACACAAATATTGTCACAAAAATATCGTCAAACATTAACATCGATATCACTAATATCGATGATAAAAATATCATCATAACTAATATCGAAAACAATAAATAAACATACAAAATAACACAAATATCGATAACAAAAATATAGACCACACAATTATCGCCAAAAACAAAATATCAACACCTTAAAGATATTTTTGATAACACAGTATACATCAAAAAAATGAACAATATCACAAACAAACATAACATATTAACTAAATAAAATTAAACTTAAATAAATTATAATTCAAAAAACACCTTTAACATAATTAAATTCACCAAATTAATTACTCCTTACAAACACAATATATAAAATAAATAATTTTTATTACACATTCAATGCAATATAAATAATAAATAATATACTATTATACTTTAAAATAAAGTAAGAATAAAAAAAAGTTTAACTGAACATTAATTAGCGTTTCCCCTATAAGGAAACAACTGCCAAATTAATTGAAAACATTAGTAACCAATAAAAAACACCTACAACTTAAATAACCCAATAAGATTAAAAGCACAATCAAACAAACACTATATAAACTAAAGAAAATGTAACATTATTTTATGCTCCAACAACAAAACGAAGAATAAGGGAAATCTCTGCCGTATTGCTTCTGCAACATTGGACTTCCTCATTGAAAGGTCTAATTTCAACTTCACAAAGAAAGTAAAATATCTATCTATTGTTACAACTGTATAAAATAATCGTAAAGCACTTTTTACAATAATTAAACAATTATTGTGTAATTTTTCTAAATTATATCTCTTCTACAGAAACTCCAAAAGACACTCAACTAACTACAAACATCATCAAAAAACCACCTTGCCAAAAAAGTAAGTATAAATCTAAATTAAACTTTCAAAACAACTAAAAATCCCAAACCAAAACGCCCACTAACCACACAAACCCCAAAATACAGAAAATGCTGTTAAACACATTTATTAAAATTATCATTTTTTTTCTGCAGGAAATAAAAAGAAACACTAAAGCCAAGCACCAACAGAAAGACCCCAGCGTCAAAAAAGTTCAACATATTCAAGCATGTAAATATATTTTTGTATATAAAAATCTGTATTACAATAAAAACAATTACAGTACATTTAATATTTTTATATACATTTCTCATAGCATTTGAAACATCAGAATGAGTGAAGGTGCAAAATTCATACCTTCCCAGAAAGGAAATTTTTTAATATGGGATATGTCTACACCCAAGAAAAACAGACAGGCGACAAAGTTAATTGGAAATGCAGCAAATAGTATTCAAATGCATGTTATGGGAGGGCTACAACAAAAGAAACTGCTGTATTAAATGTTAAGAAACTAACTACCCCTAACATAGCTGAAATAGAAGTGAGAGAGGCTTTAGAGACTCTGAAAGAAGCTAGCACTAGCTCTCAAAAACCTACTACTGAAATACTACAAGACGTACTCCCCAGAGTTCCAGAACATGTAACTGGCCAATTACCCTCTGTCTCAACATTAAAAAGGCTAATAGCTAGAACAAAAAAATCCACTGCTACCACCCCACCTACCCCCAAAACTTTCAGTGAAATTCAGATACCACCTGAACTCACTGTAACTCATAATGAAGAGCAATTTCTACTTTATGACAATAAATCTAACAAAAAAAGGATTATAATATATGCAACTCCCACAAACTTACTTAAACTACAGAATTGTGAGACATGGATGATGGACGGAACATTTAAAATATGGCCCAAGCCATTTTACCAATTATACACAATCCATGGACTGTATCACAATACCAACATCCCCTTTAGATATGCCCTGTTACCAAACAAACAAACCACTACCTATGCAGAACTCTTAACAAACGTAAAGCAAGAAACTAATTATTAATATCCCCAAAAAATTATCATAGACTTTGAACAGTCAATGATAAAAGCCATCCTGAAAAACTACCCTCACACAGCAATACAAGGTTGCTATTACCACTTTAATCAATGCATATCGAGACACCTTCAAAAATCTACACTTAGGGCCCGGTTCTGATGTGGTTAGGAAATCTTCCCAATTGAATCGGTTTGGAAATAGTTTCCGACCGACTCGGATCGGGAGAGTCCGACTGACCGAGTATGATGCACCCGGATGCTTCCAGATACGATTTGGTTGGACTCCCATTGACTTCTATGGGAGCCTATGTTCCTAACCGCATCGTATTCTGGCCCTCGGTCGGGAAGACACGTTCCCGATCCGATTTGGAAGGAGCAAATGCCGTTAGGAGGCCTTCCTAACCGCATCATAATCAGGCCCTAGGTGGGAATGCTTTCCTAACCGCATCAGAATCGTGCCCTTAGCATAGAATATGCAACTAATAGCAATTTTGCATAAGAAATTAAAAAGCTAATTGCACTAGCATATGTTCCAATAACTGATGTAGCAGAACACTAAAATCTATTAATAAATCCAAATGTGTAAAGATCCCAAAACTTAGTTTAAAGTCCCTGGAAAAAATGTAAAAATACAATTGTGTAAAATATAATCTGCCAACAACATATCCTTAGACTTGAATCCATTAAAAACCCGCAAAAAAGTAATTAAAAAAAGAACACGCTGCAGGAAAACCCAAAAAATAAAGGAACTGTAAAATAATTATTAGTTTACTAGAAACTAATACACAGTTCCTTAAAAAAAAAGACAAACTTCTCCCAACGGCAACTTCCAAACGACAAAAACCTGTGGAAAAAACAACACAATCCCTCCCGCACAAATATACAATAAAATCATTAAAAAAAACAGCTAAACATACTGATAACACCAAACTCTAAACATTATTAAACATATAGAACATACCCTAACACCTACCTATCAACGCACTAACCGCATTTCACATACGCAAACCTACAAATGAAACCTCACAAAAAACACAACATACAAACATTACATACACTATAGACTACCTAACTACCTTCGCCCTACAGCTAAATTAAGCCTAAAAGTAAATAAATTAAACTTACCTTAACTGATGCGACACAGCTTCCAACCGCGAGCTTCTCCCCTCAGAAATGACATAAAACAACACAGATAGCCTACAAAATACAACTTAGTTTAGAAATTGGCTACCTAATTGAAATAATAAAAATACTTTTTTACATTAAACTCAATGTACATTAGAAATGTAATCCAAAACAATGTTTAAAAAATACTATTTGATATTACTAATGTATAAAATGTTCTTTCTTTGTTATTTAAAAATGTTAAATTATAATAGTAAATATTAGAAATTAAATAATATGTATTATTATACATTAAAATAAAATATGTTAATTTACCAATGTGTTAGAAAAATTGGTACTGCATGCTAAAAATGTGAAAAAATGTATTAATGTTAAAAATATTTTTCTTTTTTCAAATGCTTTCTTACCTTGACAATTTTATTTGTATTTACAATTTAAATATTATACAAAATATAATATTATTTATTAGAAAATATGCAAAAAATCTAAAAAAAGTAATGCAATGAAAACATTGTAAAAAAAATATGTTATTAAAAATGTACACTATGGGCCCGATTCCGATCTCGCTCTGAAGGCCTCCGACTCGGATCTGATTAGTAGCCCTTGTTTACGACCGAATCGTACATAGGTCCGAACGACCAAGTACGATGTGAAGATCGCGTAAGCGCTGACCGAATCGTTTCCGGACCCGAACCGCTCCGTACGACTCATTCGCAGCCGGATCGTACAGCGCAATGGAGCTGAATGCCGACCGAGCGAGTACGATGCACGATTCGGACCGCTGCTTTGCCTCGGTCTCAGCGAGACGAAACGGCTGTCGGAAGCGTACTTCGGGGGGCCGTAGCAGGCCCCCCTGCACCCGGGGCCCTCCAATACTGTCACGGGGATCCAGGCATGCACAGTGTGATGGGCAACATGAGGTGCCGGCCACAGGGTGTACTCTTTGCCCCACCCACTCCTTTTCTGCCATGGGAGCCTGTGTATGCGTCTGTACACAGGCTCCCATGGAGTACAATGGGAGTCCAAGCGAACCGAGTCCGTCAGCATACGGCTGCATCGTACTCGTTCGGTCGGACTCCAGGAGCACGTCTCGCTCGGAAAACCCTCCGGATCTGAGTCGTACGGAGGGCTTTCCTAGCGAGATCGGAATTGGGCCCTATATGTAATTATGTAATGCATATTTGCAATGTAAATAAATATTCAATAACTGTTACCAAAAAAATATGTATAAAAACCAGTGTACAACTACATCTTTTATTTGTAAAAAATGTACATATTTACCAAGTTCTCCATTATAAAAAACATAGAACTGTTCCATGCTGACTTTACTTAAATATTATGGGCCTGATTCTGATGCGGTTAGGAAAGCATTACCACCTAGGGCCTGATTCTGATGCGGTTAGGAAGGCCTCCTAATGGCATTTGCTCCTTCCAAATCGGATCGGGAACGTGTCTTCCCGACCCAGGGCCCAATTATGATGCGGTTAGGAACATATGCTCCCATTGAAGTCAATGGGAGTCCAACCAAATCGTATCTGGAAGCATCCGGATGCATCGTACTCCGTCGGTCGGACTCTCCCGATCCGAGTGGGTCGTAAACCATTTCCAAACCAATTCGGTCGGGGAGCTTTCCAACCCGCATCAGAATCAGGCCCTATATGTTTATGTTTATATATGTACTAAAAATGCAAAGTATCCAAAAATAGAAAAAAGTATTAATATTTCTCTGTATGACAATACATATATCAAACAATATTAATAAAAATAAATGCATATTATTTCTTCGCTTGAGTCTTTGAATGAAAATAAAGAGATAAATAAAATATAAATATTGTTTTGTATTTAATTCTTATATTAATATTTTTTTGTATGTACAATAAAATGTTTATTTTAAATTAATTGTCAGACATAAATTTATTTTTTTAATACACATATATAAAATACTATTACCACTTAAACACACATTTTTATCATTAACCTTACTCCAAAATAAAGAACTAATTATTTACTATTCCCACTCTACACTATACCAACTCAGGGAAGTTGCTGGACACTAAACATATATAATTTAATATTTCCACTCCAAACTATATTAACTCAGGGAAGGTGCTGGACACTAAACATATATCATTTACTATTCCCACTCCAAACTATATTAACTCAGGGAAGGTGCTGGACACTAAACATATATAATTTACTATTCCCACTCCAAACTATATTAACTCAGGGAAGGGGCAGGACACTAAACATATATAATTTACTTATCCCACTCCAAACTAGAAAAAAGTCAGGGAAGGTGCTGACACTAAACATATATAATTTACTATTCCCAACCGAAACTATATTAACTCAAGGAAAATGCAAAACAATATACTCATAAAATGTTATATTCCAAAAAATAATTACATAAACACATATAAAATAATACACATTATACATATACATTAACCTATTCCCAATTATAAAAACATATCCGAATAAAAATTATGTAACTTTTTTATTTTAATAAATTTTCTTGTATTTATAAATTAAATTATTAAAAAACTAATAGAACAATAAAAAATTAAAATATAATTATTAATATTATATAAAAATATTAAACATACTTTTTTAATTTTTCGCTTTTATAACATTATTATTTTCAATATCAAACATTAAACATCTTCAAAATTTACAATTTAATAACTATTTTATTAAATTTATATATTTAAAAAAAAAATTACCAATTTTTGCAACAAAAAAACAATACCATCTCAAAACAAAACAACTATATATTAAATATTAATTTATTTATTTAGGATTTTTCATTTTCACTTCTATAAAACCATATTAAAACAAAAATCATAATATTATTTTTTTACTTTTTTCAAATGTTCACTTTTACATATTTTTTTAATAATTTAAACATTACTCCACAAAATTATTTGCAAATTTCACAATTTTTCACAAATAATTAAAAAAATATTTTTATATTTGTATTTTTTATTTTTTTATTTTTTTTATTTAAATTAAAAAATGTTATTATTTGAAAAGTAACCCCCTTATCACCTATAACCTCAACATCCCACTCCTAAAATCCAAATTTACATTTATTTATTATAAAATATAAATGTATTTTTAAATCTTCAAAAACATTTTTAAAACATTACCCACCCTTATCCTCTATAACCCCAATATCCCGCTCCAAAATAAAAAATATTTTTTTAATATAAATTAATACATTTTTTTTAAATTATTTTTAATTTTTAAAACACTCCCCACCCTTATCCCCTATAACCCAATATCCAGCTCCTATAACACAATTTGAAATTTCTTTAATAGCAATAAAAAAAAAATGGAAAAAAAACTTTTGTTAAAACAATCCCCACCCTTATCCCCTATAACCCCAACATCCCACTCCTAAAAAACATTTTTACATTTCTTTAATATCACTTTAAAACTTTTAAATTTTATTAAAAAAATGTAAAACACTCCCCACACTTATCCCCTATAAACCCAACATCCCGCTCCTACATTTTTTTTCCTATAAAACATATACAATTTATGAAAAAATTATTAATACAAATACAAATACATACTATAATAAAAATTTCACAACAGTTACAAAATCGATATTTTTTATTAACGATATTTTATAAATCGATTTTCTTAACACTGATATTTTGTACAACACACTAAGGGGCCGATTCCGATTCAGGCCGGGAATCTCTCCGACCGAGCCGGACCCGGAGAGATTTCCGACCGAATCGGACTCTGGCAGTCCGACCGAACGAGTACGATGTGCACGCATGCAATCGGACTCGAGTCGGTCGGACTCCCATTGAGTCAATGGGAGCCGGACGTACAAAGCGTACGCGGGCTCCCATTGACCCAATGGGTGCGAGGCGAACACGGGTGCCCCCTACAGCGGGTACGCCTCGAAGCGACTCGCGGCGTACATGCACAGGTAGGGGGGACCCATGGGTCCCCCCTGTGTGCGACTCGCGCGGCTACGCGTACAGGGGGGTCCGACACGGACCCCCAAAGTGCGGCTCCGACAGCTCCGTCGAGCCGGACGGCGCAAGTCGGTCGGACTGCTCACGGCACGCATCGTACTTGCCCGGCCGGGGAACGTCTCCATCGCACGGTGCGCGTCTTGTCCGTGCGAGTCGGTCGGAGCGCTTCAGACCTGCGAACAAGTCGGTCGGCGATTTCGCGTGCGCTCGCATCGTACTCGCTCGGCCGGACGCACGTACGAATCGGTCGGGAAAGAGGGCTCCGAATCGGATCCGGTTAAGCCGAATCCGATTCGGTGCCCTACCGGCCGACATCGGAATCGGCCCCTCTATCGATATTCTTGACATCGATATTATACACAACAATATTTTTGACTTTCGACATTTTAAACTCGATATTATAGAACAACGATATTAAAAACTCGATATTATGTCTACTTACCAGCAGGCACTGCTTCCATTCAATCAACATGAAGAATGTGATGCCAGGGGCAACATCACTGATGTGTATGATGTGTTTCCTGGCAGCACAGACAACAGCTTAATTTTCCGGTGGTCACAGCTTGCACATCGTTTGTTTGCTGGTGAATTTGAGGACATGTGGCTTCTTGGTAAGTACTCATTGCCCATAGAGATTAAGGGGCCGATTCCGATTCGGGCCGGAAATCTCTCCGACCGAGCCGGATCCGGAGAGATTTCCGACCGAGCCGGACTCCCGCAGTCCGACCGAGCGAGTACGATGCGGCCGTATGCTGCCCGACTCTATTTGGTCGGACTCCCATTGAAGTCAATGGGAGCCGGACGTACAACGCGTACACGGGCTCCCATTGACTGAATGGGGGCCCCTACAGTGGGTACGCGTCGGTGCGACTTCGCACCGTACATGCATGTTTAGGGGGACCCTTGGGTCCCCTGTGTGCGACTTGTGCAGCTACGCGTGCAGGGGGTCCGACATGGACCCTCGAGTCCGGCTCCAACAGCTCTTTGGAGCCGGACGCTACGAGTCGGTCGGGCTGTTCGAAGCGCGCATCGTACTTGCTCGGTCGGGAAACGTCTCCATTGCGTGGTGCGAGCCGTGTCCGTACGAGTCGGTCGGAGCGGTTCGGACCCGGGAACGAGTCGGTCGGCGATTTCGCATGCGCTCGCATCGTACTTGCTCGCTGGGACGACTGTACGAATCGGTCGGAAAAAAGGCCTCCGAATCGGATCCAGGAAAGCCGAATCCGATTCGGAGCCCTACTGGCCGAGATCGGAATCGGCCCCTTAGTCTTAATAGTTGTGGGTGCCGTTACCACAATAATACAAAATGAATGCAACAGAAGCAATATACATGCCCTCCTGACACATACTGTATGTAGGTAATAAACATAATGTATTTCAAATACAACAGGGGTCCATATTTTATTATTTAAATAATCTTTATTCAATCAATTTATCCAAAACAATCCATCCCACCCCCTGCCCCTTCCACCCACCCCCCCTCTGACAGGTAAAATTTTAATTCATCAAACATAAATAATAAGATACATTATATTACAGCAATGCATGATTATATAAATATATATCCCCCCAAAAAAGTGTCAGTGCAAAACAGCCCAGTTAAAACATATCCTATGTGAATCCATCAGAATCCTAAAGTGCCAAGTGCAAACTTCCTTCATACAATAAAAAAACCCAAACTCCATCCAGAAACCACAAGGAAGAAAATAATGTACAGTCTATCTTGCCCCACTCTGTCCTTGCATCCACACAATCAGGGGGTCCCATATTTTCATGCCTTTGTGGCGTAAACGGCTCCCTTTCTGCTTATATATGGCTACTTCCAAGCTATAAGTTGCTAAAAACCTGGCCAGCCATTGCTGAAAAGCTGGTGGTCTAGAATCCAGCCAGGCAGAAGCAATACACATCCTTAAAACCGCCATTGAAATAAAAATCAATTCATGTCCCTTCCCCAACAGATCTAATTCCAAAGTTCCTAATAAAATAACATCATTTGCTAAGATTTTCTCAGTTCTTAAGACCTCAGATATTTTTTTTTATATATGCTTAATTAGGTTTTGCAAAACATTACACGATGAAAAAATATGAAGAGTATCTGCACTATAGAGAGCACAGCGTGGACAGAATGTTCCCTTCCCCACCCCCCATTTTGATATCTTGTCGGGTGTATAGTATAGAAAAAAGCATATCCTATAAAACTGTGCTTGTAGCCTAGCGGACATTAAAATAGATTGTGACAGCTTGTACGCTTACATAAAAGTATTATCTGAAATCCCCACTTTCAGCTGCCATTTTTGCAAGCATTAATCCAGATCATCAGGCACAGCTAAATTCAGATGGCTATAAATCTCCCCAATAGAGATTGCCTTATCTTTTATAATCCTCTCAACGGTTTCCACTCTCTCAAACTTAACCCGTCCATCTCCTATCTGTAAAAGAAAATCAGTGATTTGAAGAAACTTAAAAAATCCCTCCAGTTAGGTTATATTCCTTTTTCATCTCATCAAAGGAACGAAACCCTGAGGCGAACAAGCAACCAATCTGGTCAATTCCTACCCTATTCCATTTTCCCATCAAGTGATCACAAAAAAACTCAGGTAGATTATGATTATTAAATATCGGTGTATAAAAAGATAATCTACCAATTCCCAAAAATCTACGTACAGCACTCCACACTTTGAAAACACTAAAGAGAGTCTTAAAAAAACTTTTTTTTATAGTAACTGTCATGTAGTTGTCGCCAAAGACATCCTTCAGTCTCTCTCCCCAACATGAGTTCAAATGGAGAAGGGACCATATCTATTCGTGTGTTATCATGATTCGCCCTTAACAACTCGCGACTATAGATCAATGTAGAAGCCCAGTAGTATCATTTCAAATTTGGGAGAGCCAATCCCCCCTTTCCCTCGATAGGGAAAGAAACTTAAGGGCTCGTCGAGGTCGAGAGTAAGCCCATATAAGTTGGGAAAATATATTTTCCATTATTTTTAACCATTGGGGGGTAAATTCCAGACATATGGCCCTAAAAAGATACAGAATTTTCAGGGAAAAAAGCATTTTTATTACATTACACCTGCCACCTATGGATAAATGTAGATTATTTAACCTTACAAGATCTTTTTTGTTTTTTTCCATGAGGAGCTCCATGTTATCCCTAACCACGTTATCAAATCTAGTGGACAAACTAATACAGAGATATGTGGCCTTTTCAACTACCTGGCTGTCTGTCATCTTAACTTTGTCGTTAAGAACAATCTGCATCTTATCTCTATTCAAAGCATATCCAGAAACACGCCTGAAACGGTCAGCCTCGTCCTCGACTGCCACTATGGCAGAGCTTGGTTCCGATGTTACAAGAGCAATTTCATTTGCATAGGCCAGGGTCTTAGTAGCCCAATTCTGCGACCATATTGCCGGAATTTGAATATTGCTTTCTAACCTATGGATAAATGGATCAATAAAAACCGCAAATAATAAAGGAGAACAAGGGCAACCCTGCCTGGTTCCACAAGAAATTAAAAAGTTTTCAGAGAGAGTACCATTCACCATTACCGCAGCCGATGGCTCAACATATAGGGGTCGATTCCGATCTCGCTCGGTATGCCCCCAAAGAGCCGCTCGTAGGCTTACCGTCCAAACTACATGTTCCAGCAGCCGGTCCATCCGGGCGAGGAAGTACGATGCACAAATGTGTTCAAAACCCGAACGAGCCGTATGCTCCTATTCCAGCCACAGTTCCTGTACGAGCCGGATCCGTAAAGGCTGAAACGAGTCGCACGGAGTCAAAACAACAGTAGTTTCCGGAAGGGCAAGTACGATGTGTACTTCCGACGCACCGAACGCGTCGCCACCTCCAGCACGTCTCGGCATCCGGAAGAACAGTATTTCAGGGCTGATTCGCGCCACAACACGATCCACGGCTACGAGACGGACCAACTCACAAAGCCAACGAGACGAACCAACGATCCATGCCTACGAGACGAACCAACCATGAATCCGATCGCGCAGGTCATCCCTGTACTGTACATCTATGACCGGATCAACAACAGGAACCGACGCGTACATCGCAGAAGGTAAGTCAGACACCCACCACACAAACAAACATCACGAACCAGCGAAATGCAACATACACATGGGGGTGGATATCACTCTCCACCAGCATTGCCCAACCCATAGGGGTTGGATGTCTATCACTACCAGCAGTCCCTACTCATAGGGGGTGGATACCTACCACTACCAGCAGTCCCTATTCATAGGGGGTGGATACCTACAACTACCAGCAGTCCCTACTCATAGGGGGTGGATACCTACCACTACCAGCAGTTCCAACTCATAGGGGGATGCCCATCACTACCAGTACTCCCTACTCATAGGGGGTGGATACCTACCACTACCAGCAGTCCCTACTCATAGGGGGTGGATACCTACCACTACCAGCAGTCCCTACTCATAGGGGGATGCCCATCACTACCAGTTCTCCCTACTCATAGGGGTGGATACCTACCACTACCAGCAGTCCCTACTCATAGGGGTGGATACCTACCACTACCAGCAGTCCCTACTCATAGGGGGATGCCCATCACTACCAGTACTCCCTACTCATAGGGGGTGGATACCTACAGCTACCAGCAGTCCCTACTCATAGGGGGTGGATACCTACCACTACCAGCAGTCCCTACTCATAGGAGGTGGATACCTACCACTACCAGCAGTCCCTACTCACAGGGGGTAGATATCTACCACTACCAGCAGTCCCTACTCATAGGGGTGGATACCTACAACTACCAGCAGTCCCTACTCATAGGGGGTGTATACCTACCACTACCAGCAGTCCCTACTCATAGGGGGGATGCCCATCACTACCAGTACTCCCTACTCATAGGGGGTGGATACCTACAACTATCAGCAGTGCCTACTCATAGGGGGTGGATACCTACCACTACCAGCAGTCCCTACTCATAGGGGGTGGATACCTACAACTACCCGCAGTCCCTACTCACAGGGGGTGGATACCTACCACTACCAGCAGTCCCTACTCATAGGGGGTGGATACCTACAACTACCAGCAGTCCCTACTCATAGGGGGTGGATACCTACCACTACCACCAGCCCCTACTCATAGGGGGTGGATACCTACCACTACCAGCAGTCCCTACTCATAGGGGGATGCCCATCACTACCAGTACTCCCTACTCATAGGGGGTGGATACCTACCACTACTAGCAGTCCCTACTCATAGGGGGTGGATACCTACCACTACCAGCAGTTCCTACTCATAGGGGGTGGATACCTACCACTACCAGCAGTCCCTACTCATAGGGGGTGGATACCTACCACTACCAGCAGCCCCTACTCATAGGGGGGGATGCCCATCACTACCAGTACTCCCTACTCATAGGGGGGATGCCCATCACTACCAGTACTCCTCACTCATAGGTGTTGCAGGACAAACACACCACCCCTACCATCATGTCAAGATTGTATATTGTGTGTCAACTGCCTGCAACTGTGACACTGAAAGGGAACACATAATGTCCTCCCATCACCGTTGTGACCAAAAGGTGAATGTGAGGGTAAAACACACAGTTGTCACCGTAACAGTGTTGTAATGGGGTCTAAACCCCCTCACTACAGTGACCAAATTGTGAATTTGGGGCTCAAAAATCAAGCATATCAGGAACATATTGGTAATGGGGTCTAACCCCCCACTCACCACAGTGAACCAAAGGTGATTAAGGGGTTAAAAATGCAAGCTTCATATGAATAAGGTGCTAATGGGGTCTACCCCCCCTAACTACAGTGAACAAATTGTGAATTTGGGGCTCTAAAATCAAGCAGATCAGGAACATATCGGTAATGGGGTTTAAACCCCCACTCACCACAGTGCACAAAAGGTGAGTATGGGGTTCAAAATTCCAGCATATCAGGAACATTGTGGTAATGGGGTCTAAACACCCCCTCACTACAGTGACCAAAAGGTGAGTATGGTGCTAAAAACTCCTGCATATCAGGAACATTGTGGCAATGGGGTCTAACCACCCCCTCACTACAGTGACCAAAAGGTGATTATGGTGTTCAATAATCAAGCACATCAGGAACATTATGGTAATGGGGTCTAAACACACCATCACTACAGTGCCCAAAAGGTGAGTGTGGTCACAAATTCTGCTGCCACTTCAATACACCAGGTATCATACCTGGCCCGTACACAACAAGCAATGTAGTGGCAAAGTAGTGGTTGTGTGCCAAACACACATAGATCTGTTGATGGAAAGATTGTTATGTCTTACAAATATACACTCAGCCATTTGCAGACAACCATTGCCAATGGGGGCTGACAATGCTCCTGTGGGCAATCAGACTATGTAAGAAGTGAGCATCAGAATGCATACACATATATCTGCAGGGACAGACACACAAACTAAGGTATCCTGTGGAGACTGTAGATGTGAGGTGACACAGTCACATACCATGGCACCAATGGGACATACCAACCATGATGAATGTGCTGACTGATGATATATGAGACACAGGGATAGCAGTGGAGAACCTCAAAACAAGATCCAGCCTATGGCACACAAAAGCCATACCAATGCATTGGTGCAGATGCACAAACACAAACAGGCTGACTCACACTGCATCTCAAACACAACATGTATGTGTGTGTGTCAGTGTACCCAGGCTGGTATGCAACACATGATGGTGTGCTGCGCTCAAATTACACATATGTGTACACAGTGCCATACAAAAGTAAATCATAAATTGGCTACCCCTCTGTGGGCAAGAAGGCATCGTTAGATGAGTGGGATCCCAACAGACTCAGGTGACACAAGCTGGGTGGAACAGCAACCAACACAGCAAGAGACAGACCCACTCCATCTGTATCCTCAAGGACCCTACATTGAGGTGACAGTAGCCTGCATGATAACCCCTCTGTGAAGACAAATTGGGATGTTGCCCCTACTGTGGACCCCAGTCACCTGTACACACTGGGTCATGTGTCTTGACACACCAACTACATTCACACTTACACAAACACAAATCACTGGCCATGGCCTGTAATCCAAGGGCAAAATGTAGGTAGGGGCATAGCCAGAACACAACTCACATAAGGACACTCCCAACACCACACACTGTGAACGGCACCAATGTGCATCTGCAAATCCCACATGGACTGGGGACATTGCACATGCACCATAACAATACCAGGGGTGGCAGGGGGGATCCAATGTGCACCAACTCGTCACACATGGCCAGTTAAAAACCCTTGTGAATGTCTGCCACACTGCACAGTATGCGGGACATGTGCCTGACGTGAAATGTATCTGAATAATTGGGATCCCTGCCACAGTCCCAGAACAATGAGGAACACAAGGAGACCCACAAAGAACACATGTTGAAACCTTCAAACCGTGCAGCTTTGGATCTGAGCAGTGGGAGCAGTCACACACACATACAAGTGACCCAGTCACAGAAAGATACCACATAGGGAAATCAACTTTATGTTGGAAAAACTAAACTGCCTTGGCAAATCCTAAATATGTCACACTTGCGTTTGCCCACCTTCCAGGCCCAAACAACAAACACACTGCGGGATGACACGCTAATGGCCAGTAGTTTCCCATGCACCTACATCCCAGAAAACACAGGGCAAAAATCTTGGATGAACACAGGCCAACTCATCAAGCATCACAGACAGGGACATCTGTAGGGAATACAGGCTGTGTAGAAAAATGGAAGGGAACACACAGAGACATGCTCACAGAACATACCCCATGGGCTCAGGCAATTTCACGGAATGACACACTGCCATGAGGTGACTCCACTCCTGTGGAAGGTCAGGTGTGCAAAAAGTAGTCTGTGCAGGGCACTGTCATGTCTGCATAAATTGTGGTTAGTGAGCCAACAATTACAGCACACTGAAAGCTCAGGTCACATCAGACAGGAGGGTATTTAAGTCTCTGCACATACTCAATTAACATGTATGACAAGTTGCACTGACGCCACAGATGACTTGGTCGCCATTTTTGCTAAAACCTGCATGTCCAGTGTAGAAGTGCCCACTGTTCTAAGAAATGACTTTGTGCACAAGTGTAAGCACAACATAAGTGCAACAGTGCAAGCCACAGATGTGACACAGCAAAGGAATCGTGAGGCTCCCTGTGCCCAATTGTATGGATCATGACACACTAATTGCAGCAAAGGATGACATGGATACATACTGTAATAGGACTCAGATACCAGGGACCACATGGAGTCCATCACAATTCAAAAACAATCAATAGCTACATTACAAGTATTACAACTGAAACTCAGGATACACATTAACAACATCATGTACATCATATGCAAAACAACATTTAATTTTTTTTGCTTTATTCAGCTTTAAATTAGTGATGTGGTGGAACCAAGGAGAACATAAAGGCCCATGGCCAGTCCATTAATTTTGTCCATTAGGTGTGCAACAGAAATGAGTGCCCCACATTGCTTGCCTGCACTGCTACAGCCAGGGGACATCTCCCCTTGGAGGGGCATACATAGGGTCAGGCCAGGCACCGCAGGGATAGGATCAGGGGGTAGCAGTATGGGGCAGGTGAGGGGTGGTGGGTGCAGGAGTGTCAGTTGCAACTGCAGTGGAGGTGTCTGACACAGTGGGCACTGTCACCACAGCAGTGCCCAAGTCAGACGGGGTGGAGGGGGTCTCCACTGCAGTGCCAATGTCAAAGGTAGTGTCTTGGGGCAAAGGTGAAGTGGGCAGGACAGATGGGGGGACACGGACTCCACAGCAGTCGCAGGAACAGGCTGAGGGTGTGAAGTGGGGGTGAAGTGCATGTGGTAGGGGGAGGGCCTAATCATTTTGGGGATGGTGTATCTGTGTGTGGGGGAACCTGGGGCAGGGTGTGGCGGGGGAACTGTAGGAGTGGTGGGCTTGGGGCTGGAGGACGGAGACTGTGTGGTGGTGGTGCGTGAATGGGGAGGGGGTCTTGCTCCTCCTGTTCCTGGGGGATTTCCGGATGGGGGCCTCAGTGTCCCTGTGCCTGGGGGAGGGTGTCCGTGTGGCAGGGGAACTCCCCTCTGTGCGTGGTGACCGGCTCTTCCCCTTGTGAGTGGGATCAGATTGAGCGCTGGGGAAGAGGCCAAGGTCACAGAGGAAGAATTGCTGGGAAGTGGGTGTTGCAGGTGAGGCAAGGGAAGGGGTTTTGGAGGGAGAGGTGTCTGAGGACTGCGGAGTGGTTGTGGATGCCTGTCTGTGTGTCTGTGCCCTATCCCCTGTGTGTGTGCTGTCAGTCCCCGGAGTGTGCGTGCTTGCGCGTCTAGACTTTGGGGCCGATTCCGATCTCGGCCGGAAGCGCACCTAACAGTATTCGTCCGGAAAAAAAACCAGCCGAATGCGTGTTTCCCGACCGATTCGAACACTCGTCCGAACGAACAAGTACGATGCGCATAACAGCCCAGATTCCGAGCGAGCCGTACTTACCCATATCAGCTCCTGTTCCCCGCCCGAGCCGGATCCGTAAACGCCGAATCGAGTCGCACGGAAGCAAATACACAGCACCTTCCGGCACGTTTGAGCATCCGGGCGAGCCGTACATAAGCTCCGTTTCGCGCCACAAGACGATCCACGGCTACGAGACGAACAAGCCTGCAACGAGTACGAGTCGAAGACACGAGAAACCCGAACGAGACGACCCAACCATGAATCCCATCGCGCAGGTCCTACCAATACTCTACATCTATTACCGGGACCGGCACGGACGCGTACGGCGCAGACGGTAAGTCAAACACCCACAACACAAACAAACAACACGTACCCGAAATATGTCACACACACACATAGGGATGCACAAATGACGTACACCAGCAACAGCAGAACCATAGGGGCGGGATGGCCATCACCAATGCCATACACACCCATAGGGGATGGATGCCTACCACTACCACCACCCCTACTCAGGGGGCCTGGATGCCTGCCACTACCACCACCCCTACTCAGGGAGGCCTGGATGCCTGTCACTACCACCACCCCTACTAATGGGGGCTGGATGCCTGCCACTACCACCACCCCTACTCAGGGGGGCCTGGATGCCTGTCACTACCACCACCCCTACTCAGGGGGCCTGGATGCCTGTCACTACTACCATCCCCACTCATAGGGGGATGGATGCCTACCACTAATACCACACCTACTAATGGGGGCTGGATGCCTGTCACTACCACCATCCCCACTCATAGGGGGATGGATGCCTAGCACTACCACCACCCCTACTCATGGGGGCCTGGATGCCTGTCACTACTACCATCCCCACTCATAGGGGGATGGATGCCTACCACTAATACCACCCCTACTCATGGGGGCTAGATGCCTGCCACTACCACCACCCCTACTAATGGGGGCCTGGATGCCTACCACTACCACCACCCCTACTCAGGTGGGCCTGGATGCCTACCACTACCACCACCCCTACTCAGGGGGGCCTGGATGCCTGTCACTACTACCATCCCCACACATAGGGGGATGGATCCCTACCACTACCACCACCCCTACTCATGGGGGGCTAGATGCCTGCCACTACCACCACCCCTACTCATGGGGGGCTAGATGCCTGCCACTACCACCACCCCTACTAATGGGGGCCTGGATGCCTACCACTACCACCACCCCTACTCATGGGGGCCTGGATGCCTGTCACTACTACCATCCTCACTCATAGGGGGATGGATGCCTACCACTAATACCACACCTACTAATGGGGGGCTGGATGCCTGTCACTACCACCATCCCCACTCATAGGGGGATGGATGCCTAGCACTACCACCACCCCTATTCATGGGGGCCTGGATGCCTGTCACTACCACCATCCCCACTCATAGGGGGATGGATGCCTAGCACTACCACCACCCCAACTCATGTGGGGCTAGATGCCTGCCACTACCACCACCCCTACTCATGGGGGGCTAGATGCCTGCCACTACCACCACCCCTACTAATGGGGGCCTGGATGCCTACCACTACCACCACCCCTACTCAGGGGGCCTGGATGCCTGTCTCTACTACCATCCCCACTCATAGGGGGATGGATGCCTACCACTACCACCACCCCTACTCATGGGGGGCTAGATGCCTGCCACTACCACGACCCCTACTCATGGGGGGCTAGATGCCTGCCACTACCGCCACCCCTACTAATGGGGGCCTAGATGCCTACCACTACCACCACCCCTACTCATGGGGCCTGGATGCCTGTCACTACTACCATCCCCACTCATAGGGGGATGGATGCCTACCACTAATACCACACCTACTAATGGGGGCTGGATGCCTGCCACTACCACCACCCCTACTCATGGGGGCTAGATGCCTGCCACTACCACCACCCCTACTAATGGGGGCCTGGATGCCTACCACTACCACCACCCCTACTCATGGGGGCCTGGATGCCTGTCACTACTACCATCCCCACTCATAGGGGATGGATGCCTACCACTAATACCACACGTACTAATGGGGGCTGGATGCCTGTCACTACCACCATCCCCACTCATAGGGGATGGATGCCTAGCACTACCACCACCCCTACTCATGGGGGCCTGGATGCCTGTCACTACTACCATCCCCACTCATAGGGGGATGGATGCCTACCACTAATACCACCCCTACTCATGGGGGCTAGATGCCTGCCACTACCACCACCCCTACTAATGGGGGCCTGGATGCCTACCACCCACACAACCCCCACTCATAGGACGGGTAATGCATGACACAACCAGCATACTCCAACATAAGGAATGCCAGAAAATTACACCCCCCCAACACCATGACAAGCGTGTGTAGTCAGTGTCAAATGCCTACAACACTGAACATGACATTGAACATACAATGTGACCCCCTATCACATGTGTCACACATACATGTGTGTGGCCTCCACAATGCAAGCCGACCATGACCACTGTGGCAATGGGGTCGAACACCCCATCATCACAGTGACCAAAAGGTAAGTGTGGGTTCCATAGCTGAAGCACATTTTGAACATTGTGGCAATGGGGTTAAAGCCCCATCATCACAGTGACCAAAAGGGAAGTGTGGGGTCCATAGCTGAAGCACATTTTGAACATTGTGGCAATGGGGCCTAAACCCCCATCATCACAGTGACCAAAAGGGAAGTGTGGGGTCCATAGCTGAAGCACATTTTGAACATTGTGGCAATGGGGCCTAAAGCCCCATCATCACAGTGACCAAAAGGGAAGTGTGGGGTCCATAGCTGAAGCACATTTTGAACATTGTGGCAATGGGGCCTACACCCCCATCATCACAGTGACCAAAAGGTAAGTGTGGGTTCCATAGCTGAAGCACATTTTAAACATTGTGGCAATGGGGTCGAACACCCCATCATCACAGTGACCAAAAGGTAAGTGTGGGTTCCATAGCTGAAGCACATTTTGAACATTGTGGCAATGGGGCCTAAACCCCATCATCACAGTGACCAAAAGGTAAGTGTGGGTTCCATAGCTGAAGCACATTTTGAACATTGTGGCAATGGGGTCGAACACCCCATCATCACAGTGACCAAAGGTAAGTGTAGTCATGGTAAAAGCTGCAAATGCCAAACTGCATGGATGATTCCTGGTCACACAACAACAAACACATCAGTGGCATAGCAGTGCTTGTGTCCCATAGCAACAGAGATTGGGTGAGGCAAACAGTGCAGTGCAAATGAAACATCGCTTTGGCCATGTGCAGACAAACATCACCCATGGGGGCTGACACTGTCAACATTCACAAATAACACAATGACAGAAGTGACCATCACAATGCAGATCCACATATCTGCACCAATGGACACACTAATGTAGATATCCTGTGGAGACTGTAGATGTCAGGTGAACAAATACCATACCATGGCAGCAATGGGACATACAAACCATGATCATTGTGCTGACTGATGACCTAGGAGTCCCAGGGACAGCAGGGGGAAGCCACCAAACAACATACAGCCAATGGCACACTAAAGATATGCCAATGCAGTGGTGCTAATGCACAAACACAAACAGGCAGACTCACACTGCATATCAAACACCACAGGTGAGGGGGGTGGTGTGCCAGTGACCCCAGGCAAACACACAACACACGAGGAGGCCTGAATCCCCATTACACAGATGTCAACACAGTGCCACACAAAAGTAACTCATGGATCGGATTCCCCTATGTGGGCAATCAGGCATTGTTAGATGAGAGGGAGCCCAAATTACAAATGTCACACAAGCATGTAGGAACAGCAACTAACACAGCAAGAGACAGACCCACCACAGCACTACCCCCAGGGAGCCCACATTGTGGTGACACTGGCCTGCATGATAATCCCACTGTGATGACAAAGGTAGATGTCGAACACACTGTGACCCACAGTCATGTGTCCTGAGCAACTAACTACCATCACACCTACACAAGCACAAATAAAACAGCACGGCCTGTCAGCCAAGGCCAACATGGAGGTAGGGGTCCAGCCGTGCAACAACTCTCATTTGCACACACTCAACACCACACACCTTGATCTCCAACAATGTGCAGCAGTGAAGCTCACATGGACTGGTGACATTGCACATGCACCCATGACAATCCCAGGGGTGGTGGGGGAACTAAGGCGGAGATACCCATCACACATGGCCAGTCAACAAGACTTGTGAATGTCTCACACACTGCACAGTATGCTGTACATGGGCATGACGTCAAATCCACACCAACCAATGGGATCCCGGACACAGTCACACACCAATGAAGATGGCAAGCTCACCCACAAACAACACACATAGACAACTTCCAACATTGCAGCTCTGACCCTGAGGAGTGGCAGCAGTCACACACACAACGTGTCACAATCACTGGAAGCTAACGCAAATTGTAAATTACATGACTTGTGTAACCAACAAGTGCCAAGGGGAATCCTGACTGTGTCTCATCTGCGTTTGCCCACAAACTCAGCCCTGACAGCAAACACACCTATGGATGACACCCTGATCACCAGTAATGTGCCATGCACCCACATCACAGAGCACCCAGGGAGAAGATCTGGGGGAACATTGCTCAACTCAGCAAGCATCACAAACAGGAACATCACTAGGGATCCCAGCCTGCGTCGGAGCTCACAGTAGATGGCCTCAGGGGATTTGAACTGTGTCGTTTGACACATTGTTTTAGAAACGGCACCGGATATAAAAAAACACAAATCGGTCTTGTTGAGGGCTGATCCCAGCCTCTGGGACAAGTGGTTCCG
Organism: Calotriton arnoldi; assembly: GCA_963921515.1. Taxonomy (NCBI): domain Eukaryota; kingdom Metazoa; phylum Chordata; class Amphibia; order Caudata; family Salamandridae; genus Calotriton; species Calotriton arnoldi. The sequence goes on from CAWUFW010001409.1 coordinate 368,912, forward strand.
GTGCATTCAGTACTGGGTGCATTCTTCCCTGGAGGCGGAGACAGAATCTGCTCTGCACGGGCCTGGCCCAGCTCACATGGATTCGGGGCTGCTTTTCATGTTTTCCACACAAAGCACACATTCCTGTTGAATGTCCAGGCGGCAGTTTCAGCCTGGATTCACAAGATTCTTAACTGCTGCTGCCCCTGACCGGACAAGTGGTGCTGTTTGCGACCCATTTTGATTAGAGTTTGCCACTCAAACCATGCACTCCTCTCTGGCCTGCTGCTGCAGCAGCCCCTGGAAATCATGGTTTCGACCAGCCCTTCAGGCCTCTGTTGTGGCTGGCACAGGCCGATGCACGAGAATCTTGTCTTGCCACCAGGAATTGCTGCTGCCGCCGGAGGAATTACAGTAAGGAACAGCCATGACCTTCTTGACATGTGCTGCCCTGAGTGCCCTCCTGCTTTTGGAGGTTTGCTGGTGGCTATGCCAGTCACGGTGAGAGCTGGCGCTGAGTGTCTAAAGACAGAGTCACGGCTCTGAAGACGGCGTGCCACGCCATGCCCTCTCACAGCAACTTAAATCTATAGCTGCATATTAGATGTAAAGCAGTACAGTATTATCTGCAGAGAAGAGAGCCAGAATCATCTTTCACTGCGCCAGCCGGCCCTCTATGACTGGTAACTGACTCCTGTCTCCAGTACATCATCATGGCAGTAGGAGCAGCTGTCTGCAGTGAGGGACTCCACAGACTACAGCTACATCGACCATCCCGAGGCAGCAGGCATTATTTACCCACCACTGTCAGTGACTCCTCTTGGTAAGTCAAAGACAACGTGGTGATTAATGTTCCTGCTGGAGAGGGATTAGAGTTTTGTGTAGTGCAAGTTTTAACTCACCAGTAGTACAGAGGGTTAACATGCCTGCTGCAAAGAATGTGTATTTTGCATGTCACAGAACTGTATTTTATGTGGATAGTTCAGTGGGTTACTGCTTTGTAACAGAGATCCTTTGGTTACTTATAATTCATAAATTACAATCCTATTCCACACAGTGGCCTAAAAACTGTCATTAGTTAGTTTGGGTAAAATGCATTCTTATTAGTAAAGACAACCCCAATTACTGTGGTACTTTTTAAACTCTGAGTTTGTGCTTTTCCAGACCACTCTTAAAATATGCCTACCTAACTAGAGGTGACGTGATCCTACACCTTGTAATCCTCATTGTTTTTTTTTAAATTTCCTAGGATGATTCATTGTCTCTGTACAATGTGTCTATGGTATAAAGTGCTCTGGCAACCTGCACTGGTATGAGCAGCGTTATAAAAACAAATGAAATGTTTGTGAGAGAGGAACTGAACTATGGAGAGATAAGGGGCACTAATGGAGAGTGGTAGTAAGGGAATCCGTGGAGAAGGAGGTCATTGGAGGGAGGCACCAAAAACATTTGTTGCACTGGGCACTACCTGTGCTAATGCCAGCTCTTAAAGAGTGAGTCAGTGATGTCTGTCACTGTGCTGTTCGACATTAATAGTTTTGTCTAATTGGGAAAGTGTTGTATTTGGTCAGTCAGGGGAGGTAGTAGGTGGAGCCGGGGGGGAGTGGGTGTTGCCTCATAAAAAAGTTTTTGAGCACCTGCACTTAATAGTTTACAAATTAAGCACTGTGATTATTAGCCCAGTTTAGTTGTCACTAAGGAAGGATGAAAGGCTCATTCGGTCCCTTCCTTCAAGGTTGCAAGCTGGGCTCTACAGTATGCCAGAGAAAACAACAAGCCAGTGGCAGAGCTGGAATTTTGGAGCAAATGCGTTTGGGTGTGAAAAAAACCATTCTGGCCACTTTGCGACTTATTTGTCTTGCTTTATTTAGTTAATTAAATATTTTTTGTATTGTGAACCTCTTTTGTCTCTCTGTCCCAAGGCTGCGTTTTAAACAGAAACAAAATTCTTAAAAATATGACATTTCCAGCAAAAGCTTTTTGTTTTTTTTTGGATCCATTTCACAGGGGAGCGAAGGAAGGAAAGGAGAGGAAAAACAGGTTTATTGTAATCACCGTTTTCAAGAAAAACGATAGTAGCGCCTCAGTGGCAAACCCAAGTGGCGCTAATGTCTTTGGATGTGAATAAAAGCAATCCGGGCACTTTGCGACTACTCTCTCTTGCTTTATGTAGTTAAATGTTGACTTTTAGTATTGTGAACTTTTTTTTCTTTCCGTCCCGAGGCTGCACTTCCGAAAAGAAAAATGCCAGAACCAGACGACATTACATCGTCTGGTTGTGGAAAAGAGAAGGGGAGGAAGGGAGGGTGAGTGCTAGTCTACTGCATACATCTGATATTTATTAGGCCTGGGTGGTAAATTCCGTTCCGCTCGCGGAATTTGGGTAATTTCGCGTTCCGCGGAGAACGCGGAATTGCCAAAAATTCCGCGATCCGCGGCTTCGCTGAGTTTTTTGCTTGTTTGCGCTTTCAAAATGCGTGTTCGCAAGATATTTCTCCCCGAGCACGGAAACAGCGTTCGCGAACAGGAAAAAAGCATCGCGAACGGGCGGAACAAGCAATTCCACGTGTTCGCGGAACTTTTGCGTGCTTGCGGAGATTTTTTACCGTTTCTCGGAGCTTTGCGTAGCGCGACTACGCAAATTCCGCCCACCCCTAATATTTATACAAAGTGCTTGGCCTTCCAACATAAGTGACGTTAAACAGATGCTCGCTTAGCTCAAAGTCTCAGATGGAAACTAGTTACTTTGCCTCAATATTTCTCAATAGAGACGATCCGTCCTTTCAGATCCTGCACTCAAAAAGAATAACAAGTGGGGGCAAGCTGCGATGAGTGAGGAGGTGGGGCATGGTGTGAGGCAGGGGCAGGCTGGAGCCCCGTGAGTGATTGAAAGGGAAGAGTAGGGATAGAGCAGAGAGAGTGGGGTGAAGGAACGAGTTAAAAATACAGGCCAGTGAAAGCAAAATCAGTGCAGCACTCATGAAAGGGCGCCGCGCTGATAAAGAGCTAATACCTGCAATTCTTCCAGGAGACCAGGGCCAGTCCACGGCCGGGGGAGCTGCGAGGAGCAGGCACAGACCAGTGCTCCCTGCTCTGAGGTTGGTTGCAGCATAACACACCTTCTCCATCTGCCTGGCTCTGCTGCTCTGTTTCTGACATTTTTCTGTTCGGAAGTGCAGCCTCGAGACGGAAGGAAAAAAAAGTTCACAATACAAAAAATGATTTGTGACTGAAAGAATGTGATTTGGCCCTGCATGATCCATGACTGAAAGAATGTGGTTTGGCCCTGCATGATCCGTGACTGAAAGAATGTGCTGGAGCCTGCTGACTGATTGGGAGGGGGAGGGAGAGCAAAGAAAGTGAAACCAGCGCAGCGCTCATGAAACGGGCACAGCGCTGATAAAGTATGCTTTATTCACCACTAAGTGAAATGAAAAAGAAACGATTTCACTGACGTGACGTGCGAAAAGCAAAGTGGCTGCAGCTGAAGTCATGGTGCGCCGGAAACGGGAAAAAGAGTACTCCGGAACAAGAGATGAACAATGGAAGTGGAAGGTAACTGTAGTTGGTCGGTGCTGCTCTTAGAAAAACAGAAGTGAGGTATTGCTGCAATAACCATTTAGCAAGCAGCAAAGAAGAGGGACAATGGATTGAACCAATGGGAAGGCAGCAGGCGGGACATAAGTCCTTTTCGACTACAACAGGTCTTTCAGACAGCGCATGCGCTGTCTAGGCTTGACCTAAAAATGTGTTACATATCGCACATCGCACACGTCTTTAATTCTTTATGCCTGCACTTATGATTACACTATACCATGTAGAGACCATTTTAGGCAGAACGGCTGGCATGTTTCATTGCCACTTGTATTTTCTGGCAAATTCTTCAGGGCATGAGGACCAAACTCCACCCTTAAGTGCACCGGACCTGTATATTAAAAGAAATAAGAAGGGAGAACAGACAGCATAGACAACGGACGTATTTAAAATATCACCTTCTATCACCCCAACCCTTTACTTCGAGGGGATAATTACCATATAGCTACAAGGTGGGTGCCTACCAGTAGGCCACAGGAGTAAGGTAGGAGAGAGCTATTGGAAAAATACTTGGTTACCTGCAAGAGAAATAATGTATCTTCATTCACATTGCTCAGTACTTTGCAACTGCAAACAGACACCACCACCATGCATTATCTTTGATTGCGGCCAAGGAAGGGGGCACACACCCCCCCAAGACACACACACGTGAGTGCATCATACTAACACACTGTCTATATACTGAAACACTCTCAGTCTTGTGAAGCCTCCAAAATGACTCCATGAAGCATTCAGGCAAACACACTCAGCCCCACTTTGTGTTATAAAAACATGTTGAGTGTATTACATTCAAGACTCATGGATCCTGAACGTCAGACCCTCTTACCTCAGACATATCTGGACATTTTTTTCAGTACGACATGGTTCAAGGGAGGCATTTGCGGCCTGTAACTGACAAACTCAAACACTGCCTGCGTGTGCTTCGAGCCATGCCACAGTGTTACATACTATGGATCAAAACTGTAATGCTTACAAAGCACCGGTTGCCCAGTATTAACAATAATTATTACAGGCCACGTGTATCCCATTGATGAAATGTCAACACTCTTAGCGGCAGGATTTAGCACGCTTTTATCATTATCTAACCTCAATACTCATAGCAACAAGCATTGGCCAGAGTTAAACATTAGCCATTCTGACACACACACAACCCATTTCATTTGCACTGACCGCCGGTGTCGCGTCTCCGCTTATAAACGTCCCTCACTCCACCATCAGACTCCTCCATTTTGAAGTGTCGGTGGCATGCGACGTGGCGTGGCTAGCCCAACCAGAAGTTGCACACCATAACAGGTACATATTGGGATGGTGTCGTTGTCACAAAGAACCTTCACCATATTCAGAAGATTATCATCATTGTCCCCATCCCATAGAGGGGGATGAGATAAAATTAATTTTACTTATAAAGGCATTTCATGATATTGAAAACATCAGAGAGTCCTAATGTGAGGTACATCACAACACCACACATGGTGAAACAAAAACCTCTATATTCACTTTAAGGAGGGAACCAACTGCTAAGGAAGAATTACTGAATGAGATTCCCATACAAGGGGGATGAAGGGTCATGTGCAGCGGACTGCATATGTGTGACTGTCTCTGCGACTGGGAGCCAAGTGGTATAAATACTGAGTGTGACTGGTGATGGTACTACTCATCAGTGGGTTAAGGGGACAATCACAAAGCAGTCAAGAGGTGTCAGCTGACAGGCCTTAACACGTTTTTGATACACTGTAAGATTTCATCTAGACCTATTGGGGCCAATTCACAAAGGTAAACTTAGACATTTGGTCTAAACTTAGACCAAACGTCTACATTTATGACTTTGGGATTTCACAAAAGGCATTTACGAATACTATCTTTATGTCCTCACTTGGGACAGAGATAATGGCCGAGTGCAGACATATAGTACTTAAAAATTCCCTTTGCAAATTTTCCAAAGTCGTAAACTAAGACGTTTGGTCTAAGTTTAGACGTTGTCTACGTTTACCTTTGTGAATCAGGCCCTTAGACAATACTGTGCCTATACTAAAAATAATGTCAGTCTGAAAAGGCATATCATACAGTGTTACTGCTGTAACAGGCCACGCCGATAATTAACCTTGTAGCTTGTGCCATTCAATAATGTAATTCAAGCCCCCCCAGATCTGTCTTTTCTCCAAAGATCCAATGGGGTATTTTTCTAAAGAGTGCCTCTCGAGCCCCCACGCAACCTGCATCCATTTTTTCCAATATTGGCCATTTGAAATCCAAGGGCCCATGTCTACTTTCTTGAAAATGGTTAACCAATTGTGTAGGGGTTTGCCTGCCTTAAATGTACTGATGTGCTCCAGGTTCCTGATTTTCACTTTCTGGGTGGTTAGGCCAATATAGTGTAGCCCACAGGCGCTGGTCAACCTATATATAACATAGCTCGAGTTGCAATTACTGAACTTGTTTTGAAACCAAGTACGACCATCATTGAGGACCACACTTTTAGAGGCCTTGGTTAGTTTACACACTGTACACCCACCACACGGGAAATGCCCACGGAGGATGGTGGAGGAATTCTTTTGTTTACCTTAATGACAATGGTGGACAAGACAGTCCCTCAGACTCATCGCTCTTCGAAAGGCACATCTTGGCTGCTGTATTTTGTTCAGGCCCACATAAGTAGATGCCAGTTCTTATGCATAATCTGTCTGATTTTTGTGGATAGAGTGTGTAGTATTGTGCTTTATTTCTGTGCATCTTCTTAGGCTTGGCTTATATTGTATTCATTTGTTTAGCACCATGGTGATAGAACCTGGTGATGCATGTGTAGTGTAAAATGTTCAGTTGATCTCAGACAGCCTACTGGATGGATGAGACCCTTTTCATTTGGAATAAACTTTCTTCTTTTACTACTCTTCATTCAGGATTTAACCAATTTTACACTGGCGACGAGGATGGGATAAATCACTGCATGTGCTTTATAATTTTTACAATTCTGTTTGTTGTTTTTATTTTTTTTAAAAACAGGTTCAACAGTTTCAAAGCTTAAGGATTCTAATTAATTCTATCTACATCAGTGATCTAATATTCACTACTTTTTGCATATATATTTTTGTTGCAATATCTTTATTATATGTTATTGACAAGCTATTACAAATCTAATTACCGATTTTCAACATCATGCATTGATTGTTTCTGCCTTCTGGATTTTATTGCGTTTCAATCCTTCTTCTACTATCTACTGTTTGGCAATATTTTGCTTGTAGTTTTATTATTCACCATGCAAAATGTTACAACGCCACCATTTTTTTTGACATCCCCTGGGGACCCCCCTATTAAATGGCAGAAGTGGAAGAAAGTGTTTGAAAGATATGCAAGGTATGTGGGACCAATCTCAGTGCAGAGAGGAAAACAGCTCTTCTCTTGCACTGTCTTGGTTCAGAAGGACAGGAAGTGTTTGATCACTTACCTGAAATAGATGATGCCAATTTAAATGAATTTGAAATTTGCATGTTGAAATTGGATAGACACTACTTACCTAAAATTAGCACGATCTTAGAGCGCTACCATTTTGGACGCAGGACTCAAAATGAGGGAGAGTCTGTAGAAAATTATGTCACTGCGTTAAGGAAATTAGGATCGTCATGTAAGTTTGGTGCGTTGTTAGGAGAAAGAATAAGGGATCAATTTATGCTGGGCTGTAACGTTGAAAAAGTGAGAGATGATTAATGTCAAAAAGATGATCCCTCTCTTGATGAAGTTCTCATAACTGCAAAGCAAATTGAACATTCTCTGAAATGTGTAGAAGTTATTACCAAACAAGAGGCCAAGGGTAATACAATTCATGTTGTAAAGAGTTTCTCTAAAGAAAAAAATTTGAAGAAAATTAGTTATGTTAAACCTGAAAAGAAAAATGTTTTTCAACCTAAGTACTATAGATGTGGCAACGTAGGTCACTTTGCAAATGATAAGAAGTGTCCAGCACTGAGATCTACATGCTCAAATTGTAAGAAAGTGGGACATTACACCGCTGTGTGTAAAGCTAAGAATTACAAAGGGAAAGTTAATGTCATATATCATGAACGTGACAGTGATAGCGATGTGTGCTCTGATTTTGACTGTGGTCAAATTGTATCTCAGATAAGTTCCTGCAAAAAGAAAGGTCCTTTAGATGAGATAATAGTTGAAGGGGGAAGGACCAAAGTTCTATTTGATTCGGGAGCTAAGATCACAATAGTCTCAAAACAGTTCTATCTAGGCAATCTCAAAGACAATGTGAAAATATTGATGCCCGATATTAAACCCAGTGCTTATGTTGGTGAACCCATAAAACTCTTAGGATATTTCTGGGGTTTAATTGAATACAAAGGGAGGTATGTTTCTGGAAAAATCTACATTTCTCATAAGGGGGATAGTATTCTTAGTTGGTTTCACCAGAGGGACTTGGGTGTTATACTTGATCCCAATAATGATCCTCCCATTATTTTGAAAGATAATTTCCATGTAAGTGAGGTTAAAGTCAAACAAGACCTTGATGAGAGCTACTCCGCAATTAAAAAAAAAGAATTCCCTAGTGTTTTTAGGAGTGAGCTAGGTTGTCTTCGTGGTTATGTGCACAGTATACGTTTAGTTAGTGGTGCAGTACCTGTATCTGGTAAGGTGCGGGGGTACCCATTGCAGTGAGAGATGAGATGAAGTTAGAGTTAGAGAAACTAAAAGGCTGAGGGAATCATTGAGGAAGTTGAAGGAACTCAGTGGTTGGCACCAGTTGTAGTCGCCAGGAAAGCCAATGGAAGTCTACGTTTATGTATTGACTTAAGAGAACTTAATAAACAAGTTGTAGTGGATAGATATCCCCTTCCTAAGATTTCGGACATGCTTATGCTGTTAAAGGGTGCTAAGATCTTTTCCACAGTAGATCTCAAATCTGCGTATCACCAGATTATCCTTGATGAGAAATCCAAGGACCTTACGTCCTTCATAACGCCCTTTGGGACATACAGATTCATAAGGCTACCATTTGGGCTAGTGTCAGCAGCCTCAGTATTTCAGAGAGCGTTAGAAAAAGTGTTGACAGATCAGTTGGGAGTAAAAATTTATCAAGATGATGTACTAATATTTGGGAAAGATGAACAGGAACATGATTTGAGACTAAGACAAGTGTTACAAAGGTTTGACAAATTCAATCTCACTGTTAGATTGGACAAGTGCAAATTTATGAGATCTTCTATTGATTACTTGGGTCACACCATTTCTGGTGAAGGTGTGGAGCCTAAAAGTGAATTGGTTGATGCCAAACAAGAGTTAGCTTTGCCCACTAATAAGGAAGAGCTTATGAAATTTCTTGGCATGGCGGAATATTACAGCAAATTTTTTAAAGGTTTTTGCTGGTAGGTGTGTAAACATGAGCACATTGCTGTGTAGGGGCGTTGAATTTGTGTGGTCAGAGAAATGCGAATCTGAATTTAAAGAGATTAAGGAAATGCTAAAAAGAACTCCTAAATTAAAGAGTTTTGATCCTTCTAAGAATTCTGTTCTAATTACAGATGTAAGCATGAAGGGTTTAGGAGGAGTATTACAGCAAAATGGTGATAGTTCAGAGAATGTTATTCTGTTTCTCTCACGCAGTCTCAGAGGAGCAGAGTTACGCTACTCTGTTATAGAGAGAGAGGACCTGGCAGTACATTGGGCAATTAAAACACTCAAGAATCTTCTCTGGGGGACGAAATTCGAGATACGCACTGATCATAAGCCCCTGTGCGAAGTTTTCAAGAAAAAGGGCATTGACGCTATTTCAGGGAGAATCTCCAAATGGGTCGTTGCACTACAGGAGTATGATTTTGATGTAAAATATCTTCCTGGAGTCAAGAATAAGATAGCAGATGCCCTTTCGAGATTAGTGAAAAATGATGAAGGAAAACAGAGTTTTGAGGACGATGAGAAAGATGAGTGGGTTTGCAATATAGAGTGTGATGGTGTCAAAGAAAGCAGGTGGCGTGAAGAGTGTGTCTCAGATAAAGAATTACAAGAACTATTATTGTTAGTCAGAGAAGGTTGGAACGCCAAAGTTAAGGGAAATTGTGAGAAATATTGGAATGTCAGGAGTGAACTCTCTGAGAGTAAGGGACTTTTATTTAGAGGGACTAGACTTATACCACCTCCATCACTCCGTAGTGAGTTGTTGAATTTAGCTCATTCAGGACATCAAGGAATGTCTAAGACTAAAGAAAGACTTAGACTGAATTACTGGTGGCCTGGCATGGATTTACATGTTGAACGTCTAATAAGAGATTGTATCCCATGTGCCTTGAGTGAGAAGAGTCAAAAACCCAGAGTACAACCGATGATGATCAGGGATCGTCCAAAAGGACCATGAGAAGAAGTTTCACTTGACATAATGGGTCCAATACAAGGAAGTGGATGTGATGTTTATGTCTTGGTTCTTATTGACATGTACTCTAGGTGGGCAGAAATTAAGTTCACGAGAGGCATTGAAACAAGACATGTCATCTCATTTTTGAAAGAAGTGTTTGGGAGAGAAGGGCTACCTGGTGTTTTATTAACGGATAATAGAATTCAATTAGTTTCTAATGAGATGGAAGAATTTTGGGAATGTTGCGCCATCAAACATAAAAGGTATTCCTTATATCATCCCGAGACAAATGGTATGGTAGAACGCTTTAACCGAGTGTTGAAGGAAACCATTGCCATGGCAAAACAAAATAATCTGGGTTGGAAAGAAGAGGTTAAAAAGAAGGTTGACGTTTATAGGGTGTCTCCTCATGCCATCACAGGAAGGACTCCCTTGGAGTTGTTTAAGGGAAGATACCCTAACACTTTTATCGCACCTCATTGGGTAAACAAAGCAGAATCTAAAAAGGATCGCTTTTATCTGATGGTAACTGGAGAATCAAAGAAGCTCAAAGAATTAATGCTAGAAAATTGAATTTTGATGCTAAAAAATCTGTCAAAGTTACCTCTGTGAGAGCTGGAGATTGGGTAATGATTAGAGCTCCGTTTGGGAGAAAGGCATCTAATTTGTTTCAGAAACCGCATAGAGTAATAAAAGTTTTCACAAATGCTATTAAAACTGAAGATTCACGTATTTTGAATCTCAATAGAGTTGTTGTTGTTAAGAAAGATCTGTTGAATCACAATAAGGGTAATCTTTCGGATTCTATCACAAGTTGTCCTACAAAATCAACTCCACGGAGGGAAGGGGAATATGAGGAGTCCACAGCCTCAGCTCCACAGAGTGAATTGTGAGAGAGAAAAGAAGTGTGAATCGGCCGTCAAGGTTTAATGACTATGTCGTGGAGCACAACAGAAGATAAGATTTTCTTTTCCCCTTATTTTTCATCTATTCCTTATTTAAATTTGCAAAGCGGGAAGGTGTGTAGTATTGTGCTTTATTTCTGTGCATCTTCTTAGGCTTGGCTTATATTGTATTCATTTGTTTAGCACCATGGTGATAGAACCTGGTGATGCATGTGTAGAGTGTTAAATGTTCAGTTGATCTCAGACAGCCTACTGGATGGATGAGACCCTTTACATTTGGAATAAACTTTCTTCTTTTACTACACTGGAGTCCTCTTCATTCAGGATTTAACCAATTTTATAGAGGGTCAAACGTAGACACCCCTGGGATACATGGATTGTTGATTCTCCTATTTTTCTCAAGAAGAGCTTCATGAGGAGTGTTCAGCGCTCTTTTACAAGCTTGGTTCATCACTCTCACTGGGTATGTCCTTTCCGTTAGGCATTCTACCAACACCGAAGACTGCACAGCAAATGTTCCCACCTCCGTGCAATTCCTCCTATACCAGAAAAACTGGCCAACAAGTACGTTTTCTCTCAGGAACCTACGATGGAAGGATGAGTAGTGTGGGAGGGAGTTCCTGTCTGTAGGCTTATGATGGACAGCTGTATATAACCTAAGATCTTTAGCTATAATGTCCAGATCAAGGTACACTGCCTTGTTTCTGCTCATGGGCCAAGTGAAATGCAGGCAAGAATCTACACCATTGATTCAATGTACAAAAAAAAAATTAAGTTATCCTCCATGCCACACCAACTACACAAAACATTGTTGATGTAACGTGTATTTGGTCTGTGTCGGGGGGTGAGCCCCCTTCCTTAGCCACAACCAGAGATAATGTGTGGCAGTGGTGTCTTTCTGCAGTTGCAAAGCACTGAGGACCGCCAATGGATATACATTGTAGGTGACCAAGCATTTTTCCAATAGCTCTCTCCTGCCTTCCTCCCGTGGCCTACTGGTAGGCGTTCACCCGGTAGCCATATAGTAATTAGCCCCTCGAAGTACAAGATTGGGGTAGTAAAAGGTGATATTTTAAATACGTGTCGTCAATGCTGTCTGTTCTCATTTGTTATTTCTTTTAATATACAGGTCCAGTGCACTTAAGGGTGGAATTTAGTCCTCATGTCCTAAAGAATTTGCAAGAAAATACAAGTGGCAATGAAACATGTCGGCCGTTCTGCTTAAAATGGTCTAAACATGGTATGGTGTTTTTAATAATGAGTGCGAGCATAAAGAATTAAAAACGTGTGCGATATGCTATACGCAACTAATTTTTGTTTTTCTTTTCTCATGAGGATGAACTGTCACCTCCCTTTTTGGGGACCCATAGGGAGCTTTTTTGAGGTGTGTACCATACATAGGATTTATAGGATACACACATACACATTGTTCTGAACTTGTTTGGGGTTGGATGCTTCCATCATATAGGAATGTTGCTGATGAGCAAGTAGGCGAGAACCTGCGAATCGCTCCTTGGTGGCTGCTTAGTGAGGCACTTCCTATCTCTTTTCACATACACTTATATATTTTCTCACAAACACGTACTGTTCACCTTGGGAAACAGGACTTGGCCTTTTTGTTTTTAATTGATCACACATACTGGGGCTGTTTCTAGATAAATACTAGAACAATTCCCGCCCGAAATATAGTAGAGGGGGACCCCATATAGCATTAAGTGGATGTGTGATGCGTAACAAGGGCTTTTTGTATTTGAATGTTGAATATTTTAACAACGACTCCTTTATTTGTGAAAATTGTTTGCACTTCTCAGGTGTCACAAGAAATTTCGTAATGTTTTTTGGGAGTTTACGTTTCATCCATGATCTCACAGATGTGGCTGAGTGCTTTTCATCAGGCCTCAAATTTCTTGATAAATAGTCTTTGACCTTCATGTAAAGCTTTAGACATGTAATTACCCTGATGCCATACAGGCCGATCGAGAAGCACATATGGTGCATGCACGCGCTGGGTTGTCAAATCGTGAGTGAGACGAGACACCGAGGAGCGCCAGGGAAGGAGGCCGGAAAGCAGACGGAAAGCGGCCATAAAGCAGCTGGTGTGCTTAGACCCTCCCGTAGCCGCCGAGACTTCACTATAGACTGTGTCAGGCAGGTACAGGAATACGGGTGCCCCCGGCGCGGTTAGGCAGCGCAGACTGGGAGGAGAAGGCGGCCCCAGTGGTATTAGCGTGAGTGCAACTGGTGGCTTGCCCAGGAGTGTAGCGGCAGGGCCTATCGCCCCTGGCCCCAAAGAGCTATACCACCCGTGCTGCAGCACCGCATGACAAGTCAAAGGCGACTCAAAGCCTAAAGATCACCACCAAAAGCTCAACATCATGCACTGACCTCTGCTACCTCTTGGAAATCGCCGTCAACACTGCTGCAGGTTGAGGTGACCGACAACCAGGCAAAGGCAGTAAGGAAGAAAGAAGCACACCACAAGGAAGGTGAGGAGGTTGGTGCAGAGCAGGGAATAATTGTAACCTGGCAAAAGCTGCATTGGGACTAGATGCACAGAAGCCAGGTGTTCGGCAGAGGGCAGTAAGCAAGCACTAGACTGCGGGCACTGCGCAACGCATGGAGGCGGTCGGTGTTAGGCCATTGCGGCTTGTGGGTGCTCCAGTGCTCGCCCCCGCCCTGCTGCCTTTAAACTGCGACCCCCTGCACCATGTAAGCCCACTTTGCTAATCAATACTGAAATTCTGCGCACCAGCCACCTTGGCTACTCTACTGGTCACACGCCAGCGGCCTAGTAATCGATCACCCCCCTTTGTATTCATGGAGCTTGGGGGTGAAAAAGTGTGAAGACCCAACATGCAGCCATCTATAGGTGAGCTAATATCCAAGACTAAACTCAGGTGCCCTTTTACATTTTGAAACCACTAGCAGTCCTGGAATACCGCCTGCAAAGGCCAGAAAATTGTGAAAGGGCCAACATGCGGTCAGGGCGAGAAAGGGCACTACAACCTCCCACAAGGAGAAAGAAAAAACTGCAAACATTGTCGGCATCAAAAAGTATCAAGGCAAAATCTGTCTGGGAGATCCAGTCATTAATTTCACCAGTGTCTCGAATGTTTGAAAAATCCACGAAAATACCACACAAGTTTGATTTTTTAAAGGACCCAATCAGGGCTATTTTCTCTATCTATGGGGACATAAACATCCTCCAAGCTCCAATCTCACCAACCATAAGTGTCAACAGCACCCTCCATGATTTAAATCATAACACTAGGCCTTGCAAAGGGGTTGTGGACGTAGAAAACAAAGAGACTCCTTGGGGACCGATAACCGAACTGGAGTTACTCTCACTGAGGTCATTGTCACCACAAACCTCTACCAGCCCACCTTCACCCGAAAAGTCCCCCTGACTACTACTGGCAAACGGTGCCCCACCGCCGATTGAGGTCAGAGTAAAATTTAACAAAGGCAAAACAGCCAGGAAATGTATTTGCACCCAGAAGTCCAAAATCTGTTAAATCATAGAGCAATTGGGCAACTGGAGCAGCAACAGTTGAGCCCCAGGCTCACACTGGGCTCACTTCAACCTATTTCCCATTTACAAATTAAGCAAGCAACGGATGACTTACGTCCTCGTAGTCCAACTACAACAAGGTCAGACCAGTGGACAAATGATATACACCCTCACAAGGAGGGGGAAACTTACCGCTGGAGCACCCAGCGACCAACTAATAACATAATGACTAAGGCCAGATTAAACAATCCAAAGCAGACACTGGGTTTAAAGCAGGGTCTCCTACAGTATGCAAGAGCCCATGAAAAAATAACACTGAGTCACTCCAAAACCAAGGTTCAACCGTTAAACAGGAGCAGGGTCAGTCTGGGATATTCTATTCACAACGTCACAATTGACACTAGATGCCTTGACTTACCAGTCAAACAAAATGGGCGTCCAAGTGGACTTGCTTAACATCATGGCAAAATCAGTTTACAGAATTGACCAGAAGCTGGCTGACATAAACAACCTGATAAACCCGGGCACAAAACTATGTGTCAGCAACCTATGTTGCCTGAACCTATGCTACATTGATTACTAAGCTTGCAACAATTCCAGACATTCTGACCACCTTAATAGAAGATCTAAAATTAATCTGGACATCCCCCGCTGCAAAAAGGACTCAATTCCATCACTGAAATTAATTCAGGAAACGTGGCAGGATCAGTGACCCTAGTAAAACAAACACAGGAACAACAGGAGCAGAGGGTGACTGCCAACTCATAATGCCAATGGAGGAGGCAGGTGAACTCGCTAAGGAAGAAATTATTCTACGGGAGGGCCCTCCTGCAATTCACAACCGCCCCCTCCAGTGCAATTAGAGAAACCAATCACAAATAACAGAGGAAAAAGCAATGCAAGGCCAGAAAAAAAATTAAATGCAGCATAGGAACCTTTCCCTGTACCAGCGCATGTAAAATGGTCAACAACATAATTGAGCTCAATGAAGAGCCTACGCAAGTGTGAAACCATGCCTGCAAGGGCCCGTTAAAGAAAAGGAAGCCCTAGCCCTTATTTGCTAAAAAGCTGGGAAAAAAAACTCAAAGTAGCACTTCCTCTGAAGAGCGTGAGGCCCTTACTCCAGCTCAAATGCAATTCTACAGACTCTAGCTCCCTTGTGGAACCAGCTCTGCTGGATAGGTGCCAAAGGGAGGAGGCTCGATTCCACCAAGAACCTACAGCTACTAACGGGGAAAGCCTCGAAGCCTCCAAAGTCCATCACCCTCCACAAAAAACGACTAAATTCAATGGTCAACGAAATCCTACCCATCCAGTGGCAACACTGCTACTAACCTTCTGACAAATCATCTGATCCTCCCCAGGCCCCAGAACAAACTCTTAAGGGTTCTGATAGCCTAGGTCTAGATAGTACTGTCCAACTGCATGCACCTTAGTCAAATAGTTTTCACCCCAGAATATCAGTCCAGGGGGTGGCACGATATTCTAAATCGTGGTAATATCTTAAAACTCCTACAGGCAATTCCATCACTTAAGAAGATGCCCATGGTAGATATTGAATCTATTGAATTGCTACAACCCAGACAAAGCACTAGAGTCTACCCTTGTGACTTGGGCCTCTAACCTGCTAGCCTGGAAAGTCCTCCAGTAGAAAGAGTGCTTTCTTGGCGGGGGAATCAAGATTAGCAAGTCTTGCCCAGCAGCCTAACTAGCTCCGCTTGTCCCCCAGGAAGAGTTTACCATGACGTAAGGCCTAAAAAATAGCAAGCAACACAATTCTCAGGAAATCCATTGGCAAAATGGCTCCATCCTCCCCCTCTTTTTTGCTTGTGCAAAAAAACACATTCCCCCACAGGCAAATACAGCTCTGTTCAACAAAACCTAGGCTGGTTATCAGCAGCCTCACACAGCGACAGTAGATCCTGGTGTGCTAAAGCACAGTCCCCCCCCCAGTCAACGTGAGAGCCCAACTCAACTAAAAGCATGAAACTGTGCTCATGGAACATAAACGTTGTGTACATCAAAAGCCACAATACGCAGTTGTAAAAAGAATCTTGCAAAGGAATATCACATTTTTATCTTACAAGAAACATGGGCAGTGAGGCCATTCCTTATGGACGGATTTGCTGGTTATTTCAGCCCAGCAATAAAAACAAAGAGGTTTGGCTTCCTAAGGGGGGACTGGCAATCTTCACAGCTGCATCAGTCAAGATGGAAAGAAAGCTGGTGGAATAAGATGATAACAACATCTTAAATGTCAAACTTCAGAAGTGGCACAAAGAAGCTAAGAGATCTCACTTACTAATTAACCTAGACATTCACCCAGACACAAGATCCAGGAAATCGATGCCCTCCAAACTAGTAAATATTTTACTAGAAATCCTACAAGATCTAACATTCTCAGAAATCCTAGTCACAGGTGACTTCAACATGAACCTGCTATGACCTTTTGCCTGAGAGGAACACACACTACAACAGGACCTCTTCTGGGCTGTTCCCATTCAGTGCGTTGGATTTGCCCATGGACGTAAAGGCTGTGGCATTGGTAAAAGATCTTGAATCACTTGGGCTAGGAGTACTGAATAGCAGGTACCAACAAGACACTCCACCAGCGTGGTCCTATTACTCAGCTGTCTCGCACTCTACAATTAATTTCACAGCAGTAACCCTGCCCCTACCCTGCTTAATCTCATCATACCAGATCAAAAATATGGACGAAAGCAACCACGGGCAATATGGGGTGGGCGGAATTTGCGTAGTCGCGCTACGCAAAGCTCCGCGAAACGGTAAAAAATCTCCGCGAGCACGCAAAAGTTCCGCGAACACGCGGAATTGCTTGTTCCGCCCGTTCGCGATGCTTTTCTCCTGTTCGCGAACGCTGTTTGCATGCTCGAGGAGAAATATCTTGCGAACACGCATTTTGAAAGCGCAAACAAGCAAAAAATTCTGCGAAGCCGCGGATCGCGGAATTTTTGGTAATTCCACGTTCTCCGCGGAACGCGAAATTACCCAAATTCCGCAAATTCCGCGAGCGGAACGGAATTTACCACCCAGGCCTACAAATGATAGAGATCAATCCCCAATGCCTCTTCCACAAGCAGACAAACTCTTTGCCGGGGATCTAGTCATAACAAGTTATAGGAAGCTATGTTGGTTGGAAGGCACAATATGGTCAATTGGGGCTACCGCCTCAGCCACTGCCAGGCATTGCTTTAACTACGACTCCCTCACTCTGATATCAAAGTGGACACTTTTTGCAGACAAACTACAGAACACTTGCTCATCAAAAATCCCCCAAGCATGTGCCAAGCCAAAGAGCCCTTACAAGGCCTAAAAAGGAATGAAATATCTGCTTCTTGCCGCATCGTAAGGAGGAATCGCAACAGAATTCTAAGACTTGCTAAGAGGCAGCTAGGGAATCCTGAGATCCAAGCTAATCTGGACCACAACGGCGGTCTCAAGCTCAAACTTAACAGAAACAAGCTGGGTTGACTTCCTAACTAAACACTTTAACCAACCGCTAGAGGCCACTTTTAAGCTAAGAGAAGGAAGCAAAACCCCAACAATACACCCCATAAACCCAGATGACCTTACGCTTAGCTTTTCTGGAAAGCAAATATGTATATCAATCCGAATGAGTACACAGGACGGGGCACCAGGTCCGAATGGAATCCCACAAGTGCTTTACAAGACAAACCCGCCTTTTGGGTGGCCAGCCAGTCAGTAGTTTTTAATAGTGCTCTCCAACTAGAAACTATTCCAGACTCTTAGAAAGGCTCAACAATTACCCCCTTTTCAAAGGGGCTGATCGTCATTGACCAGAAAACTACTGCCTCATCATGCTATTAGATACCGAGGCAAAGGACTTTGCAGGTCTTCTTTTAATGAAACTATTGCTCTGGGCAGAAAAAAACATATTATCCATCCTAAACAATCTGTATTCGTACAAGGGGCTGGCACAGCAACCAATTTTATCACTCTCGATAATTAAGGATAAACAAAAGTTGAATAAGCAACCAACTTATCTCTGCTTTGTGAATTTCAAGTCGGCTTTCGACTGTGTGCAGCACAACCTCTTTTGGCAAAAAATGGCACACTGGGGTATTCCTGCTCATCTCTTAAAAGCAATACAGTTGTTTTATTCGGGTACTTAGGCAGGAGTGAGAATTGGAGATGGCACCTTTCGGTCAAGGAAAATTGAAACCTCCCAGGGTGTAAAGCAAGTACAGTGCCGTACCTGTTCAACTTCTTCCTGGCTGACCTGACCCCCGCCCCCGATGAAGTAAATGCACACACCCCTCAACTAGGAGACATGCACATCTCAAATCTTCTGTATGCAAATGACGTGATACTTTTAAGCCAAGCAAAAATTGGCTTGCAACGTCTTATTGATAACTTATCACACCACTTGCCAGCCAATGGCATGTTATTAAATGAGAAGAAAACCAAGGTTATGGAAGCGAGCAACATTTTTTCTAGTGATTTAATATTTGATCATGCACACTTCTTTTAAGACGTGAAACCTCATTTTTATGTTGGTAACCTTTCTTTTATTTCAACATTTGTAACTTACGCAATACTTTGCCTTTTTTTCTTGGTCTTTTTTTGTCATTCTGATTGTCAAAATAAATATAATTATATTTCCTTTTTAAAATTAGTTTTTGTTTCATTAAAGGCCTAGCTTTTAATTGTGTGTGTTTTTAAAAGGTATCTTTGTCAATAATGTACTAAACTGGAATCAGGAAGTGATTGTTCTAAAAACACAATTCCTATGATGCATTTCCTGTTTCTGACAGTTTTTCACGCATGCATGCACGTATATAACGTATTTGTTGATTTAAGTTTAACACTATTTTCAGGTCCATTATTACAGAATGGGTTTTTGCATCAACAACTATAATGTACATGTATTGTACATGTTCTGCATAACAAAATGAATGGGTTCCTAAATAGAGGATGCAAACTTTCATGAAGCTAATATAACGTTAAAGGACATCAATTATTTCATCATGAATAATTTCCAGCTCTGAAATTAATGCTAATGCTCTGAAAATACCAAACCAGACAAAATAACACATGTTTTTTTCTTGATTATAGCTTTGGCTTGGAAGCCACTTTTCATTTTAAATCCATTTCAATCCTTCAAAACTATCAGCCATCCATCTTTTTGTTAATTACTAGTGGACTTATGGTTATAGAAAGACTTAGAAAGTATACATTTAAGGAAAATTAGCTACAAGTTCTTGCAGTGGACGTTGAATATGAGGAGCAACACCTGATGGGACATCTGGTATCAAAAACATGTACAAAGACACACACTCAAAGTTGGACTAATTTTATGAAGAAGATAAATGCTGTTTCTTCATATCCAGGTAACATTGATGACTATAAAAACAGATTCCAAGCCCTGGTCGTGCCACGGGGCCAGATAGATTGCCCAATAATCTATACAGGTAGAATCCGGAAATTTGGGGGCCATACATTAATCTGCTTTCCAATATTATTCTGGCTGGTATGGAGATTAGATCCACCCCTTCATGGAAACTAGCCGAAATCATTACTATCTTCAAGAAGGGAGATCGGGCAAATATGGGCAACTATAAGCACAAAAGCCTGATTGATTCTTTACAAAAACAATTTTGTAAACAGGTTTTGGCCTGTATTCAAGACTGGATAAGCAACGTGAGTGTGCTTTCTGATTGGAAGGCGGGATTCAGATCGAATGTGAGCACCATAGATCAGATTTTCCTCTTTGTCTGCAGTTATTGGGGGGAGGTGATCATTGGCAAGGGCAAACACTATGTTGCCTTTGTTGATCTTCACTCAGCTTTAGATATGGTTCCTCAAGCCAAACTATGGAGGGTGCTTGAGGATATGGGTGTACCCGCCCCCCCACTGAATAACCTCGTGAGGCTACATGCTATCACCCTTGCCCAGGTGAGGTGGGGGGGATGGGGCCGTGACTGACCCCATTCATATTGACCACGGGCTCAGACAAGGGTGCGTCTTGGTGCGTACTCTGTTTACGTTATATATTAATGGTGTAATTGATTTCTTAAACAGGGATGGCTGCAATGCACCCAAAATAGGAGGGCGGAGGGTCCCTGCACTCCTTTTTGTGGACAAATCCTTGCTAATATATAAGTCGCTGCAGGGATTGCAACAGCTCCTGAACTCCTTATAATTGTTCTGTGTTGACTGGGGCATGGAGCTTAACAGCTCCAAGACCAAATGTATGATGTATTCTAAACAGAAGTTGACTCTTTGTAAGAGGAGGATGCTAGTGGGTGACTCTCCCTTAGATGTGGTGCCAAACTTTAAGTATCCAGGCATAAAACTCACGAAGAATCTATGCTGGGCACAGTTGTCCCTGGTTCACACTGCATACATAGGGAAAATACACAGGAAAATCACATCCAGAAGGGTGGCTCTGGCGTTAGAAATTTACAATGTTAAGGCCTTAGGGGCAGTTTTATATGGTGCAGAGCTCTGGGGTTGTTCACAAACCCAGAGCCTCTCTACAGTGGAGCATAGGTTTATAAGGGCTCTATTGACCCTTCCAGCAAGTACACCATTGACTCCACTCTACTTAGATTTGGCCCAGAAGAAAATTGCCCACAAGATAGAGTGTAGACATCAGTTGTGGACTACACCCACCTTGGAGTCTTATCGGGAGGGCATCAAAGACCTTCTGGTCCCACAGTGAGCAAGGAAAATTCTGTGTCATTGCACTGTTAAGGCACTGCTTCAAGATCATGTGTTCATTGATAAAGCTAGTATTAAAGTAATTTTTTTGGAAGAGTGTTGCAACTAATAATAAAGTTTTCCATCTTCTCCCTTCTTCCACACGAAAAACCTTGGTACATGCTATGGTCCTCAGCCGACTAGATTACAGCAATGCCTTGCTGATCTCTGCTAAGACAACTGCCTTGAGCAGTTTACAAGTGGTCCAGAACACGGCGGCCCGTCTCGTAACCAGTGCTCCCTCCCGAACTCCCTCAGGTCCCCTGCTACGTAAATTACACTGGTTGCCCATACGTAAAAGAATTGAATTTAAAATTGGCTGTTTGGTATTCAAAGGCCTTAATAAAATGGGACCGAAATATCTAGCGGATAAATTGGTTAGATATACACCTTCGCGTACTCTTCGATCAAAAGATAAGGGTTTTCTCATCGTCCCGCGTATAAAACAAACCAGATTAGGAGGCAAAGCGTTCTCCTACCTAGCCCCACAAATATGGAACCAGTTATCGCTGGATATCCGCCAATGCACTAATTACTTGATTTTTAGGAAAAAACTTAAAACATCACTCTTTTAGCTTTTGTGCCTCTTCTAGTCGTCCTTAGCGCGGAGATACCCCATCTGGGGTGATTCATGCGCTTTATAAATGACATAAATAAATAAAATAAATATTATGCAGTGTAAGGCTCCCTATCTGTGGCTTGTCATATAGTTCCTAATAATACATAGGATCTGCGCGTTTAGACAACATAAAATAAGGGATTAGGCGTCCAGACTGATTCCAAACACCACCAAAGGATATGGTAGCCTTTAGGGCAGCTAGCTCACAGTGCCACCATAAGCCCCCTAACCTTACCAAGGAGCGAATAGTTACTGGCAACTATCGAACATGACATCCCTTGATCCTTCAGGGATCCTGGAAACAGTGCACTACTTTTCGCTTAGTCACTTGTGCTCACTTGGTCTCAGAGAGATACACAGAATAAACGATGGGACATTTTCAATAAGCATTTATTGAACCAACGTCATTCTAGTATCAATCAATCAATCACGGCATTTATAGAGCGCGCTACTCACCCGGGAGGGTCTCAAGGCGCTGGGGGAGGGGGTAAGTTACTGCTCGAACAGCCAGGTCTTGAGCTGCTTCCTGAAGGCGAGATGGTCCTGGGTTCGCCGAAGGTGAGTGGGGAGGGAGTTCCAGGTCTTGGCCGCCAGGTAGGAGAAGGATCTTCCTCCGGCGGTGGTTCTGCGGATGCGTGGTACGGTGGCGAGGGCGTGGCTGGTTGATCGTAGCTGGCGTGTGGGCGTGTAGAAGGACATGCGGTCGTTGAGGTACTTTGGGCCCAGGTCGTGGAGGGCCTTGTGTGCGTGGGTGAGGAGTCTGAACGTGATTCTCTTGCTGACGGGGAGCCAGTGCAGGTCTTTCAGGTGTACGGTGATGTGGCTGTGTCGGGGATGTCCAGGATGAGTCGTGCGGAGGCGTTCTGGATGCGCTGGAGTCTCTTTGAAGTTTGGCTGTGGTTCCGGCGTAGAGGGTGTTCCCATAGTCCAGTCGGCTGGTGACGAGTGCCTGGGTGACGGTCTTCCTGGTTTCAGTGGGGATCCATCTGAAGATCTTATGGAGCATGCGCAGGGTGTTGAAGCATGAAGATGAGACGGCGTTGACTTGTTTGGTCATTGATAGGGAGGAGTCCAGGATGAAGCCCAGGTTGCGTGCGTGGTCCGTTGGCTTGGGTGCGGTGCCCAGGGCCGGGGGCCACCAGGAGTCGTCCCAGGCGGAGGGTGATGAGCCCAGGATGAGGACTTCCGTCTTGTCTGAGTTCAGTTTAAGGCGGCTGTTCCTCATCCAGTCGGCGACGCTCTCTCATCCCGTCGTGCAGGTTGGCTCTGGCGGTAGTGGGGTCGTTGGTGAGGGAGAGGATCAGCTGGGTGTCGTCGGCGAGGAGATGATGTTGAGGTTGTGTCGGCGTGCGATGGCTGCGAGGGGGCTCATGTAGACGCTGAAGAGGGTCGGGCTGAGTGAGGATCCTTGTGGAACGCCGCAGATGACTTCGGTGGCTTCGGATCTGAACGGGGAGAGGCGGACTCTCTGGGTTCTTCCGGCGAGGAACGAGATGATCCATTCCAGTGCTTTCTCTCGGATTCCGATGTTGCTGAGGCGCTTCACTAGGGTGCGGTGGCAGACGGTGTCGAACGCCGCGGAGAGGTCCAGGAGGATGAGGGCAGCTGTTTCCCCGTTGTCGGTTAGGGTTCTGATGTCGCCGGTGGCTGCGATAAGGGCGGTCTCGGTGCTGTGGTTGGCCCGAAACCCGGACTGCGAGGGGTCGAGGGATCCATTCGTCTCGAGGAAGGCGGCAAGCTGTCTGTTGACGGTCTTCTCGATGACTTTGGCCGGAAACGGAAGGAGCGAGATGGGGCGGTAGTTCTTGAGGTCGGTGGGGTCCGCCGTTGGTTTCTTCAGGAGGGCGGTAAGCTCGGCGTGCTTCCAGCTCTCCGGGAAGGTGGCGGTGCGGAAGGAGGAGTTGATGATGTCCCGGAGATGGGGTGCGATGGTGGCGTCGGCTTTGTTGAAGACGTGGTGTGGGCAGGGGTCGGTTGGTGATCCGGAGTGGATGGAGTTCATCGTGCGGGTGGTGTCTTCGGTGTTGATCGGGGTCCAGTTGCAGAGGGTGGTGGTGGCGGGCATTGGTTCGGCGGTAGGGTGCGTTGTTTGTGCGTTGAAGCTGTTGTGTATGTCGGTGATCTTGCGGTGGAAGAACGCGGAGAGTGAGTTGCAGAGGTCTTGCGAGGGGGTGATGTCGTAGCTTCCGGCGCTGGGGTTGGAGAACTCTTTGACGATGCTGAAAAGTTCCTTGCTGTCATGGGCGTTGTTGTCCAGTCGTTCTTTGAGTGCCGACTTCTTGGTGGCACGGATCAGCTGGTGGTGTTTGCGGGTGGCGTGCTTGAGGGCGGTCCTGTTGTCTGTGGTCTGGTCGAGTCGCCAGGTTTTCTCGAGAGTGCGGCAGTTCTTCTTGGATTCCTTGAGTTCGTTGGTGAACCAAGGGGTTTTCTTGCTTCCGGGTCTGCTGGGAGGGTTTTTAGTGGTGCGAGGTCGTCGGCGCAGGCGGTCAGCCACTTGGCGAGGTTGCTGGCTGCTTCGTTTGGGTCCGTTGTGTCGGTGGGTGTGTTCTGGCTGAGGGAGGCGGTGAGCTGCTCGGCGGTGATCTTGCTCCAGCTCCGGGCGGGGAGCCTGTTGCGGGTGGTGGTGGGTCGCAGTCTTTCTGAAGCTGAAGTGGACGCAGCTGTGGTCGGTCCAGTGGAGTCCGGTGGCGTGGCTGAAGGAGATGTGCTTGCTGGACGAGAAGACGGGGTCAAGCGTGTGGCCGGCGTAGTGGGTGGGCGTGTTCACCAGTTGCTTGAGTCCGAGGCAACTGGTGAATGAAGTATAAAACATGTTTGCTGTGACAATCATTAGACAGAAACAGAGCCAACCCCATTACCTGATGGGAGAGAACAAAGGACTTCGTCCTGGTCTCCAGTTGGGCACCCGCAAGGGATGTCAGACGACTGCGTGCTGGAGCTTCTGCGTTCAGGGACCACAGCATCTTGTCAGCGTGGAAGCTTCTCCTTTGGTTACCCAGCGAAGATGTGTATCTTTTATACCCAAAAGGTACCCTCAGGGGTTTTACCTAGATATGTATGGCTTCCCATTATGTATAGTGGACCTGTCGTCCAAGGATGACGATCGCAGTGACTTTTGTACAGAGTTATTATACAGAAGATGGTAATCCTGCTGTGTACGTCCTAGGCAGGGGATTAAGTTATGGTACTAGGAATACTCATGCATAATAAATGAGGCCAGTTTCAGAGAAAACTGATGGACATTTATTCAGCAGATAACTAGGTAAAAAGTCAGTGCCAGAACCGTTATGCAGAGCAAGGTAGGACGAATGTAGGTAAAAGGTCGTGTAGCTACCTAGTCCTATATTGGGTACATTGGGGTTCATAACAGGCTCTCCATGAAAGTACAAAAGATGAAATTGTTCCCCCTTTAGCTAGGAAACTCTACTTGCAGTTTAGGTATGGAACTTTACCTGTAAAATCATTTACCAGCAAATGGCAACAGGATAGTGGTACTAATGATGATCTGTGTATGGGTTGCAAAGGGGGTCCCAAATTCCTTTGTCATGTTTTTCTTTTTACCCCCCTCTACAAACAACTGCGTGCAAAGTGGCTTGTTCCCCTTTGCAAAAACCTGGGCATTAGGGAATACCAGAAGGCATTTAGTTTAATGCAGTCCAACACCAGCCGGTTATGGTTTTTTGCCTGGCCAAGTTTTTAATTGCAATCTGGATTAGGCACCCGAAATAAATTCAGTCAGCTTTTAATCTGTGAAATGGATTATCTGAAACTGAGGGTGCATTTTGGTTGGATTTGCAATACTGTTGTTTCTTTTCCTCTGTGCAGGCCCAATCTTCTCTTTGCTGCTATTTCTTCTATGCAATATAGCTTGTTGTGTTGTGCTCATCAAATTTGTGGTTTTACATTGTTTTAAATCATACTTTAAATGTGCTTTTCGCACTTCTTAAAAAAATTGTATTGCTATTTATAACTGTGTTTTCATGTATATGTATGATGTTTGATTGTTCTGTCAACACTTTTATGATCTAAAGTGATTGAAATAAAGTACTTTGATGATGATGATTATCAAAATACAGGTATGTCACCATAGCTACTTGAGTAGGTTCAGCTCCTACACTTGAGCTAACACCATAGAAAGAGGCTGTGAGTATTCAGGGATATGAAAGTGGAGTGGAAGCTGCTGGAGCTGAAGAAAGTTGTATGTAATTACAAATGTATCTCTATTTTGTTATGATTATATAGCAGAGTAGACAATACTTGCATTTTTATGTTTCTAAAGAAAGATAATTCATAACATTCTATGCTGTGTTGCTAAGAGTTAGCACTACAAGTTGTATATTATTATCTTTGTCACATATAATTGGATACTTTGACCAAACCGAACAATGAGGGGTCGATTCCGATTCGGGCCGGAAATTTCTCCGACCGAGCCGGACCCGGAGAGATTTCCGACCGAATCGGACCCGTGCAGTCCGACCGAACGAGTACGATGCGGCCGTATGTTATCGGACACGAGTCGGTCGGACTCCCATTGAACTCAATGGGAGCCGGTCGCACTAACGCGTGCGCGGGCTCCCAGTTGCCTCAATGGGTGCGTAGGCGGACAAGGGCGCCCCTACAGCGGGTACGCCGCGAGCGCCCGCGGCGTACACGCACAGGTAGGGGGACCCTGGGTCCCCTCGTGTGCGCCTCGCGCGGCTACGCGTACAGGGGGTCCGACACGGACCCCAAAGTACGGCTCCGACAGCTCTTACGGGCCGGAGTGCGCGGCTCGGTCGGACTGCTCGCGCGGCGCGCATCGTACTTACCCGGCCGGGAAACGTCTCCATTGCGCGGTGCGAGATCGGGTCCGACCGAGTCGGTCGGAGCGGTTCGAGTCCGAGCGAGTCGGTCGGAGTTGTCGGGAGCGCCCGGACGAGTCGGTCGGCGAGTCGCATCGTACTCGCTCGGCCGGACCACGCGTACGGTTCGGTCGGGAAACAGGCTTTCGCATGGCTTTTTTCCCGACCGAATGGTATTGGGTGCGCCTCCGACCGAGATCGGAATCGGCCCCTGAGTGTTTAAATTTGTAAAAACGTAAAAGACACATTTGAATGAGAATAATATGTAATGTATATACTCAAGATTGAGTATTAAGAAGTATATCTCTAATTAACTAGTCAAGTGCAAATTTTAATTACGCTAGCATGATCGCCATAATTTTGGTAATTTCACACAATAAAATGTACACCAAATTACATAGATTATGCCATTACGCCACATCGGGTCATTTTGAGGAGAAATTTTAACATAAGATGCACCATTTGGGTTATTTTTTAAGAGAATGGCATTTTAGGTAGATTTTTTGTCCGTGCTGACTTTTCGGGTAATTATTGAGTGCAAAACTACAAATCCAAATGCGAACAGCAGTGTTTTGAATGCGAGCAGCAGTTTCTTTAACATGGATGGTCAACAAACATTTCAGGTAGATTTTTACCTGAGTGGACCATTTGGGTAGTTTTTGAGCAACAAATCCAAATGCGAGCAGCAGTGTTTTGAACGCAAGCTACTATAAATCAACTCAAAAATAAATTTATGAGTAGAATATCTACCCGAAAGGTCAGGTAATAGTTTGAATGTGAGATACATTTAGAGTAATTTTGCTGCAATTTTGTGTAATTATGCTACAGAAAATTATGCGTTTCACACAACCCTACATTTTACTTGCAGGAGATTCTGTACAGTACAACCCAGATGTGCCCTCAACCAGCAGAGCAACCTAACTTGAAGCACATTCCAATCAAAAGAGAAATATATCAAGGACTACAGTAATCACCACCTCAACCAATATTTCAAATACAATCAGCATTTGCGCTATTAGAATCCCTTCAACGGATTTAGCATCCACCTGATATGTATGTACCACTCAATAGACAGTCCCCTAGCAAGTGGCCAAGTAAGAAGATCAACAGCTACCACTGCTGCTCTTGTCAATTCTTTTTTTGACTCAGATCCACCTGTTCATATGTTGTAATAAATGCACCTTTTTTCCTGCTTCCACTGAAGTTACTAACTCAAGACGAAATACTGAAAGGGATTCAATGTGTGAGGTTGCTTAGGCTATACGTGTGCTGCATGGTATGGAAAATGACTCTAGTAACAATAACCTTCCCATTTCAGAAAAAAGAGCTGAGTTGGAACCTCTGTGCACACGTGAACATGTAACTGCAAGAGCTGAGGGTGACCCTATGAAAGTAAATTCTGAAAGTTTAGGGACACTAGGAAATATTTCACAACAATTGGCATCTATGTAGCAGGATAGGGACACTTTGAGAATGCAAAGGCATCTACAGCAGCTTTAGTCGTTGTTGGTGGGCATCTGACCCATAGAATTATCAATTTAAGAAAACTTCTATTTGCAGCAGCACGAAATAAGGTCAGCGATGAAAGAACACATACAGAGGCATAGAGATTGGAGATTTCAGCAACTTCAACAAATGGAGGCAAGGACAAATTGGAATGCAAGGAACAGCATAACAGATTAAATATACAACTTTACAGTAAGAGGGTTGCATAAGGACAAGTTGATAAGCTATCAGCAAGGCACGCAAGAACTGCTCAAGAAACAACTGGTTCACTATTACACACATCAATGTTAACTATATCATCCAGCACTGAAGCAGTCAAACACGCCTCCACGAAAGCTCAATTAGC
This sequence comes from Calotriton arnoldi, assembly GCA_963921515.1. Taxonomy (NCBI): domain Eukaryota; kingdom Metazoa; phylum Chordata; class Amphibia; order Caudata; family Salamandridae; genus Calotriton; species Calotriton arnoldi. The sequence continues at coordinate 397,303 of CAWUFW010001409.1, forward strand.
AAACACCCGACATGTATCAGCTATCAGGCTTTGCATTTGGTCTGCCCAATTAACCAGTGCCATAGGACAGGAAATAAAAACAAAACAGAAAGAGTACCCATTAGGACTATAGGCTATGACATGGAGATTTTTGTATCATTATTGTTTGCTCTTTAAAAATTGTTTTTTAAAATGTACTTTTTATTAAGTATGTTTCATTTAACTTTTTGAAGGTGACATAATGATGATTAAAATAATTTAATGACATCAGGAGATTTGTTTCTGAGGGCTAAAATAGGGCGCTATTTATAATCTATAGTGACTATATATCACACCAACTGATTGCAAAGGGCAGCGTTCTAGGATCTATGAATAGCTCATAGAAACACTGAGCAAGTTTAAAACATTTTTGTCTAGCAGCTCATGAATATATTAATATCTGCATCTTTTTGGAGTGTAACATGAGTGTTATTTGTTTTTTATATATTGATTTATTGATATGAGGAATCTATATTTTTTTAATTTATAAATTAAATACTTAATATCATTATTGTGTTCCTAATTATTTATTAGAACAATAACGTTAAATGGTGTTCTAATAATGATGTTTCTGCAACAGGTGAAAAGTTATGAGAAACAATGTTTATTAATATGCATTTATTGAATCACATAAATGATGAAAAAGATGATTTGAACTAATTATTAATTGAAAAAATATATATTTTTCGGTGCATAATGTAGCCTTATTTGAAATAAAAATTAGATATGAACATTTATGACTATTGTGTAAAATACGTTTGTGCAGAAAAAGTAAATTAGAAAATTTGATTTAAAATACTTTCACATTATCATAAAATTGTAATATATTGTTACATATTTATCTTTAAGGGTGCTCAATACTTTTTTTTTCCCGGAGTTTTATATTGCGCAAACTTGACCCGAAGGTATCAGGTATCAGAGCGCTTTACATGAACACCAGTTGCATTACACAAGGACACATTCATTTTTGTTAGGCACATGGAGATTAAGTGATTTGCCCAGAATCACAGGATGTTGAGCGTCATTGCCAAGACTCGAACCCAGCTCCCCAGATTTGAGATCGCCCGCCCTAGCCGTTAGGCCACATCCTCTACCCAAGATTTATAATATGGTTAGCAAGGAGTACCACCTGTCAGAGTAGGAGGAATTATCATGTGTATTTCCTCTTATAAACCTGCTTTTCACATAACTTGTAATCTGAAAACCATGATTTACCAATTACAATTTTAACACATGTGAAATATACCAAATTTTAACATGTGATAAAACCTCACACTCCATTTTTTTTTAAATAGTTTTCTGTTAGACCTGTCAGCCTTAGGGTGGTCTTCCCCTGAACATTTTGCCTTCCTCCTCCATTTTTGCTGATCTTGTTTTTGCTGGACTAAGGACTCTGCATACTTTATCACTGCTAACCAGTGGCGAAGGGCATGTGCTCACTCTTTCAAATATGGTAACATTGTCTTATCCTCAATTGGCATATTTACTTTACTTGCAAGTCCCTAGTAAATTGGTACTACATGTATCCAGGGCCTGTAAATTAAATGGTACAAATTGGCCTGAAATACTTATTGTGCCACCCACTTATGTAGCCCTTTAAACATGTCCCAGGTATGCCATTGCCGCCTGTGTGTGCAATTTTAAACTGCCATTTCAGCCTGGCAAAATAAACCTTTTGCCAGGTCCAAGCCTTCCTTTTTAATACATGTAAGTCACCCTAGGGTAGGCCCTAAACCACCCTCTAGGCAGGGTGCAATATATTTGAAAAGTAGGACATTTCATTTTAAGTTTTACATGTCTTGGTAGTGATAAACTCTTAAATGCATTTTTCGCTACTGCAGGACCTACCTCTCCTTTAGGGTAACATTGGAGTTACCTTATTGCATTCAATAAGCTATAATATCCAAATGGGGCAGGTAAGCAGATCATGTTTTATGTCTTTGGAATTGCAATGAAAAATCCTAACTTATGAGGATGTCGGATTTTAAATTTCAATTTAGAGAATTCCAATTTTAAGAAAGTTGTCATTTTCCTGGCTTAGCCGTTTAGTGCTGTGTAGCCTGTCTCTGTATCGCATGACTGGATGTAGCTGACTGCTGGGCTTTGTGTATTCCTCCTAGACAACCACACAAATAGAGAGCGTAGGTATGTCTGGATGGGCCATCACTGGCAGAAAAGGAGGGTGGAGCTGGGCTCAGCCTACTTACACTTGAATAGGCTGTGTTCTGCCTCCACACAAAGGGCTGCATACCCCTTGTGGTTATCCTGGAGCCAGGACAGGGAAGGGAAGGTAGGATGCCCGGGGATGTCAAAGGGAAACCTCTGGAAGCTTCTCCCCACTTCAAACACACAACTAGGTATAAATACTTGATTTAGACACTAACTCTTCAGTACACTTCTAGACCTGTGGATACTCTGCCAGGAAGAAGGACTGCTGTGCTGCTGAAAGGACTGCCACTCTTCTGGACTGATGCTCTGAAGGACTGATGCCATGCTGCGCTGCCCTGCTGCTTGCTGCCCTCCTGCCTGGGTGAAAAGGACTAGACCTGCATCTGTTGAACTGGTTTTAGGATCCTTTTGTGGTGTGTTTTCACTGTGTGACTGTTTGAAATGTTGCACAAATACTTTACACATTGCCTCTGAGTTAAGTCTGACTGCTCTGTGCCAAACTACCCCAGGGTTGAGAACGGATTACATTAGGGGTTGCTAGTGACTTCACACTGAGAAGAATTGTGGTTGCTGCTTGAGAAGGGTTTCACACCCCTCAACCAGTAGCCCAATTTCTTACACTTTCACATGTGGTAAAATTGCTTGCGGAAAAAGCTGTAATGGACATGAGCGAAATTAACACATGAAACCATGTGCTTCTTTCACTCTGCATGACATGAATGAGAGCATTTATGGTGAGTACTTCCAAGTTGAAAATAGAGAAAGACACTAATGCTAAATTTGAGAAAGGAGGTGTGGGAATTAGAAGAGAGACATAAGGGTGCATAATCCCAAAGATATTGTGCATAATTATCACACTAAATGGACTACTCAAAAACTGGGAAGAATATGCACTTGCAAAGCAGGTGCAAATGAAGCAAAGAAGCCACTGCCAAATAGACTACGAGTGCAAGAGATCAACAGCCTTATCACAGAGGTAAAGGATGAAAAAGGGAAGTGTTACATCAGAGAAGAGAAAAAGCTGTAACTATATGCTAGGAATTCACCAGACCACATATTTGAGGCGAACATATGCAGGCCAAGTACATACTTAAATTCAGCTTGAGGAATTGGAAAATATTTAAAGCCTCATTGTAAAAGAACAATATTTGCTAACTATTAAGAGTATGGAGATGGGGAGGCGTGTCCAAGATGGCGACATGAGCTATCACAACCTGCTGAGCTCCTCGTGTGGCCTACTGCAGCCCGTAGGCCTCTGAAATACTGGAGAGTGCCGGGGCGGGGGTGGGCCCTGTGCTGCTGCTGCAACAGGTGCGTGACTAGGGCCACCACCGAAAGCCCATACACTGCTGGAGTGCAGAGGTGGCCTTCCTCTTGGTGTGCTCTGGAACTGCAATTTACAACTCACCCGGGCCATAGAAGGGTTTGAAGTGAGCAGAGGCATTTAGAATTGTCTCATACCTACCATTTTGCCCAAGCTGCGGTTGTGGAACAGATGTGGGCGCTGATGACCGGAGCTGCTGGGGGCCTCAGGTTGTTTGCTTGTCTGCCTGCACCATGGGGGGCACTAGCTTTGAACTTGGCCTGATCGGCGGCTGGCACTGACCCCGAATGATGTGTGGTGCCCACTGTGATGAGTACGCATTGTGGTGGGGTGACCTAGCCGTGCATACGCTGCTCCTCGTCCTCTGTATAAAGGTGTGACGCAGGGATGTACCACACCACTGGTCCTGCACCCGTGTTGGGTTGGTGGAGAGTAACTTGCTGAATTGACGTCTGACTTGGCACTGCGCCTCCGCCAGCATCAATGGTGAAACCAAAGCAGGGCATACTGCCCCCTACTGCACATGGGGACATTACGGACCTCCTAGTGACGCCGACTACTTCGGCCACCGGCCAACTGAGTGCTTTGGAATCCACCCTGGAAAAACACTCAATTTGAGAAAATCCTGCAAGCTGGACATGAGGGCTTCTCTCGAATCCAAAATAGATGCAGTCAACGTTGAGGTGAACCTCCTCCAGATGGATCACAAAAAGCTAGTGGAATTGGTGAATGTGTCGGAGTCGTCCTTCGATGCGTCCTACATTGCAGGAAGTGCAATCACAGCTTTGTCTCCTACGAACACAATTGCAATCCTGAGCTGAAGACACGGAGAGCCGCTTGGGGTGCAACAACATACATCTACTGGGTTTTCCTGAGCACTCTATAGACCCCAATATGAAGCTGTTCCTGGAGAGCTGGCTGTCAGATACGTTGCTGAAGGTTCACTGCCCCAAGTTCTTCTCCATCAAAAGGGCTCATTGAGCCGTGTCGCCATTCCCCACTCTGAGTTTAGCCGAGAAAAGCATAGTTCATGCCCAGTAGGTGCATGTGGCGTTTCACTGCCATGTAGGAGTTGCAGAGCTGTTGGGCCTCCGTCGTGTAGTCAGGATAAGCTGTGATGGCAGCCCCCTCACAAAGTCACAGGTCCTTGGTTCTGAAGAGTTGCAGAATGGTATCTTGGTCTCTATATTCTAGTAATTTGGTAATCTCTGGCTGAGAATTTGATCCAGGTGGTGGTAGCCATCCCTGGATGCAATGCGCCCTTTTTCCTTACCTTGGACCTTCTCCTTGCTCCATAACAGCACTGACACAATCTTTTGCAACCCAGTCCTTAAGATGACCTGAACTATTTACAGGTTGAAAAGCCTTCGGCCACTCAGTGCAACTCTTGGCGTTTATTGGTATTCTAACCTGTTGACAACTCCTAGTTCTCACAATAACTTTAAAGTTTTGCAATAATTTAAGTAATTGTATATTTCTTTTGCGCCGCCCTTTCGCTGTTTCCTTTTTTTCACATGTCACTTGGCCATCCACTTTTCTTCACGAGCACTGATGTTTGCACAAAGTGTGTAGGGTCGTAATGCCTTCTGGTTTCATTATTTTCAGACGGGCAGACATGCTGAGTAGAAACTGAAGAGTCACAAACCCTGCACAGAGGCCAATGGTGCAGCAGGTGCAGTTCGAGTAAAGGTTGGGGTTTTGATTAAGGATCCATTCAAAGTGCCTTGCTCGGGTTTCTTCCTGCTTTATTAATTCACCTTGCTTCAAATTCTTTCATATTGCTGAAACAGACCATCAGCCCCTGACTGTCCAAGTCAACCCGCCCAAAATTCTCTTGACTCCATTCTGGGATAGGCGATTATATCCCACATGGATGATCTGAACCTCATCATGGGGTAATATCGCCCGTGCAATTACCGATACCGTTGAGTTTACATTTTCTCCTGGTAAGTATTGGCACCTTATCAGGAGATTCTGTGGTCCGAAAAGGGGGAACGGGGGGCGGGGGAGGGTGACATAGCAATATCATGTTTCTCCCGTTCGAGCTATCAAACTCCGAGTAGTGTGATTTTCCCGCACACAATTTCAGTTTGACTAAATATATACTATGAGACCTAATGTCTGTGTACTGTTTTTGCATAAATTCTAATCCTGATTCAGACCAAACTGGATTCTGGGCCTATCATAAAGAGAGCCTCTCTGTGCTACATTTCCATGTAGACCGCTTGCCTTGTTTTACAAGCAGCCCGTCACTTGTTTATTTAAGCAGCACGGCCGCCTGAGCTGGGATAATGGCAGACGTGCTTTTCTTTTGTTCATTGTTTATTTTTGACAGTGGGTTGTGTGAACCATCACTGGAACAAAACTCTGGTTCAGTGCTGTTTGACAGAAGCTTCTTTGAAGTTAATGTAGCACAAAGCCTTCGGACTCCTCCAACATGTGGGCCACGCCGTGTCGAAACGGTCAAACGATTCCATCTGCAACTAAATCTGCTACTCGCAGCTTTTACTTCAGCCTCCTACTTGTTTAATGAGTGAACCTGCTGCTTTCTGCTCCTTTTTGGCCCCTGTCCTCTCTTACGGACATCACTGATCATGCGGATAGAACAGCAGAAGTGTTCCAAGAATGCACGACTTTCACTTCTGAAACCACACATATTGATGACTGCTCGTTACCATGAATTTACTGCCTTGCTATTGTATCCTATATTGATATCTCATCAAATGAGAAATCGAGAGCACTGCAGTTTCGAATTCGTAATAGTCATTGGTAGTATTATGTTCTACTTTCGAAACGAGAGAAGTACATAGCCATTGTGCATGAACACATATGCCCATATCTCTGAAGCCTTAATTAACGAAGGAAGAGGAGAAAATGTGAATTTCCGAGGGAGACTTTATGCATGAATCCGTTTACGATTTTTAGTGCATATAGGTGAACATAAGAAAATAAGCTCATATAGATAGGTATATTGAAACTGAGCGTGGGTGTCAGGTTTTGACTTATTTGTGATGACTTTCGTTATTTTTTACAATGACCTTTTCAGTTTTGGAACACACATGTGCTTTGTTGTTCGTAAGAGCAGCTCCTTGGCTTGAACTCAGATTTGTATTTGCCCTTATGGCAAGCCAAACATGCTGTCCACAATAAACCCATCATGCACCATAGTTAAATATTGATTAGGTGGTCACACCGAACGCGAGCAAAAAACTAAGCATGAACATCTCCTAATCAGTTTTTAGTCGTACACAAAACACAAACTTCAAATTCAAGAAGTGTCCAAAAGTTATATTTTCTCACCAATATTCATACTACTCCAATTGACATCATAGATTAAACGGTCCAACCATTATGCTGTCTCAAATTCCTCCTGTGGAATCTCAATTTCTTCCTTCCAGCACTGTTGTGTATGCATTACAGTGAAATTCCAGAAACTCTCCAGTGTCCAGGGGTCCAAAGTTACTGTCTCAGGGGTGAGCATGCACTCCTCTCCTAGACAAATATGCCTTCCAATGGATTGCCTTGTCACTACTGTAAAATATCAGCAAGGGAATCCCTGAGACTTCCTTTTGTAGGAAGTGTTTGTGAACACTAGGGAAGGTTATCCAAGGAATTATCATTGTGCCTTTGGGCCTGGGGCATTGAGAGCGGACTCTCATCACCTTTAGGAAATCCCTGCAAATTCCTACACCTTGCATGCATTCTTTGAGCCCCAGTCAGGGAGAGTCAGGGAGAGCGGGAAGGGGCAACTGGCTCTGTGCTCTCCGGCTCCAGTACTACCTCTTGCCATCCGTCTGTCCCCCAGGCAATTTTAGAAATATTTTCTTAGTTGGTCGGGTTTTGGCGAGCTGCTGGCAATGGCATAGGTGGGGATTTCAGCATTTCAATGGGGTCCTCTCCACTTACAGCATCCCTTTCTAACTGGCGGCTGGATGACAGGTGGCAGTAAATCAAGGCTCCAAGCTGTAGTTGTCAAAATAACTGATGTGTTCATTAACACATACCCTGGTGTTTTTTAGGTCGATCCTGAGTCACACATCCATAAATAGAAACCATATTATCACTCATTCACTGAGTATGAATCCACATAGTGCGTTTTTGAAAATCTACGCCGACCTGTAGCATTACAAACATAAATTCTGTGGTTTTTAAAAATCAAAATTTGACACCAAGAGGTTTTATTTTCTTCAAAGTCATAACAAAACCTTAGTCATCAGCAACACCCGGATTTTGCCAAACACAGACCAGTTCAATTCCCACTAACAGTTTGAAAGTTTTATACGATTAGTGCAACCTACTGTACTGCCCAGGTATGTTTCATTGCATGTATCACTGCCTTACCTCGCAGTGGGCACTGCCCTCACTACAATAAGAACCATCACTTCTCCCCAATCATATGCTGTCTTTTCTCTCACTTTAATTGACCCACTCTCTTTCTCTTGTATTTTTCCTCCTGTCTTTCGCCCGCTCCTCTCCTATTACACACCTGTCCCCCAGACAACGCCCCCCTGCTCTAACAATGTCTGCCTTTCTCTTTCTCTGTGCACCTCAAACACTGCAGGGTATGCATGTTAATTTACATAAACGTACACAAACCTCTTTGTAGGCTCCACTTATTATAAATGTAATTAAAGTTTATCAATAATTTAATGTATTAATCTTCAGACCACTCCTAACAGCTCACATACCACGTTCTCTGACTAATCTACAGTCACAGTTATAATCACTGCCACACAGGTCTCGCTTTTGGGACCTTATAAGTATTTAGTTATGCAGCACAATATCCTTGGTGCAACAACATCAACTGTTGCATGGCTAAACACTTATAAGGTCCCAAAAGCGAGACCTATTGGCTATGCCAATGCTTGTTAATAGATATGTCACCCCTAGGGGTAGGCCCTGGACAACCCATGGGGCAGGGTGAAGTGTATTTAGAAAGTGGGACTTATTATTTTAAGTTTCACATGTCCTGGTGGTGAAAAACTTTTAAATTTGTTTTTCACTACTGCAAGGCCTACCTCTCCCGTTGGATAACATTGGAGTCACCTTATCACATTTAATAAGCTGTAATTTCCAAATGGGAGTAAGTACCCAGTTCATGTTTGGTGTCTTTGGAATTGTAATGAAAAATCCTAATTTATGGTGAAGTCGGATTTTAAATTACAATTTTGAAAATGACATTTTTAGAAGTTGCATACATACAGTTTACCCAGGCCGCATTCATTTAGTCAACACTTTTTACTGCAAGATCAAATAATTAAATTAACTTAACCTTTTATATGATTTAAGGCTTTGCAATATTTGTGTAAATTTCACAAACACTTTGACATATCTTTCAGACAACATTAAAGTGTAGGACACAATACTTACAGCCCTATCTGTAAAATATTAACTTACACAAAATCACATTGAAACATGAAAATTCCAAACAAGGTGAACCAAGTGCATTCAATACTTCATACATAAAAAATAAACCCCAAAAAACCTTAAATTTGAATCAGTCTCATTTACACAGTGTTGGGGTTTTCAATAAATAGTCTTATTTTTTCAATGACTGAAACTCCTGCTCAAATCGTCCCTTAAGGGTTATATGACACACTCTATTTGAGCAGGCCACCAATGTCTCTTGCAGGATTGCCTACATTCGGTTTTCACTTTAACTGAAAACTCCCCAAGCCTGGTTGTCGATGCGATTCAAACCTCTCATTGCTTTTGGGTTCTCCTCAGGACCCTGACTGGTTGATTCTGTGAAGTAATGGATAGAATAATGAATAAGAGACCGTTTATACTTCTGTAATTTTTTCAATCTGGGCTGTAGTCTTTAGCCTTGTGACTTATATAGACCTGTTACCTCTATCACCCTCTGATTCCATTTGTTGAATTTTATGGTGAAAACTCTGTCAAATTCCCCTTAATTCCTTCTTCTTCTTCTTCTTCAAGGACGGCTTATTGATCTGAGTAATGCCACCATAATTTATTATCTGTGAAAATAATAACAAGGGTTTGGCAATGTATGGATAACTATGCTTCATTTAAGTAATATTCTTATTTTTTTAATATTTTAAAGACTGCGCTCCTATAGGTTTCTTTTTCATAGCTTTGGATTTCTTAGTTGGTGCCCCTCATTTGCATTAACTGTAAGTGGGTGCCAGTTTAATTTGTTCGTACATTGCTCATCAGCCTAGATTTTTATGGTCAGGATGTTACACTGCATGTGTGCTACGAGGAGCTTGGGGCCCATTTGGTGTGTATTTACATTCTTCATTTAACTTAGGGCGTCTTATTGCACTTTATTAAAAATCTTGTCCGTGTTACATGAGTTTAAACACTTCTGATATATATAAGCTTCATCGCGTTTGCTGCGTAAAGCTTGAAATGCTTGTGTTGAAAGTATCCTTGCACTCGTTAATTGTAGATGTCAGCTTTCTGTGTTGATATTGTAATTCTGAACTCTGGACCCCGTGCGTTAATTTTCAAATACCCCAATGATTGCTGCAAGGGTCTCTCTGCTAAATTCTATTTCGCCTCAGTGACTTCCATTTTTCTGCCCTTCAACGAGCCTGCGTTCTTTACGCTATAGTTTAAAATGTGATACATTGGGGCATATTATCAAGGGCTTTATCGCCGCTTTAGCGGCACTTTTTGCCGCTAAAGCGGCGATAATTTTATCGCCCTATTAGCAAGCTGTCGCTAACAGGCGTTAGCGACAGCTTTCAGGCGTTAGAGGCCGCATTTGCCATCGCCTTGCATGTCAGCGATAATTATCGCTAATGACATGCAAGGAAGGCGTTCCCTACTAAAAGCGACTGAAAACAGTCGCTAATCCCACTACCCCCTATTAGCAAGGCAGGCGAAGCGATATAATAATTTGCGCTAAGCGCGTTTATCGCTAGATTCTAACACCTGCTAGTGAGGACGACTTACCTGTTTAAAGTATAGGAGGTGGATTCTAATGCTGAATCCACCTTAGCGTTAATGCGAGAATATCGCTGGTTTTCCAGCGATATTCTCGCATTGTCGCTATCGCTGGAAATATTATCGCTATGGAGATAAACCTTACTAATAGGGTGTTATCTCAGCGGTAATTTCCAGCGATAGGCGGCGTTAACAAAAACGCGCTAAGCGCGGTTAGCGATAAATATTGTTAATCCTTGATAATATGCCCCATTGTTTTTTGTCGTAGTTCTTGCTCATTATATGCTGCTGACATCTATTTAACCTCGATTCTTTTCCAGCCTCCTTGGAAATCGGCGGGCATTGCGCTAGAGTTCTCTCAGTGTGCTACATTATATCTTTCATGACTTGCCGCTCATGTGTTTAAAATTCGCCCTGTTGTTTTTAACAATATGTCTATGACACGGTCTAAAAAACTCAGCTTTGAACCCTGCTGGCTTTCAATTGTCGCATATACAATGCATTGCTTAGCATTATTGTATCTGATTTACTTCAAAGATTTCTTGTTTCGAGGATCTGACTCTCTGGATGTTTCCTAAATGCAGTCAAGTGTGGCTCACCGTTTATAGGTGTGATTACTATTCTCAGACTTATGTAATCAAGTACCTACCTAACCACCATTGAATGATGGTTGTGGTAGATTTTACTGCATTGGTGCTCAGAAGCATTCGTATGTCCTGATTTTTTGTGTTTTAAGCTGTGCTGATAATGATTTTAGCAACTTAATTAGTTGTTCCACTTGAAGGCTGTCCAGCTTCTGCCAACAACTTTTTGCGTTCTACGGGTTTGTTCCAGTGTGTGTTTTCCGTTTTTTCACAGAGTTGCTTGTGATGGCTTCACTTTATTGGGTTCAATTATCTGAATTCATTTCTCTCATTCTCCATGGGGGTGGTTCTCCGGTCTTTTATGATTAAATTCCCATGGTTCATTGCGAGTGATGTAACACTGCATTTTTTTATGTCCTGTGAGGCGTTCCCAACGTGCTTAGTTACAGTCTGTGTAATTCTGTCATTTCGTTTAAGCCTCTGGTGACCGTGTTAAAGCGCAGTATCAAATATGCTTCTTTCTGCATAAGCATTACTTCCATATCACCTCCTCTCGGATTTGGTTGTATGGCCCATAGTACCGGTTCTTACTTTTATTTTATTTAAGGCATTTATAGTGTGCGCAGCTACCCCAAGGGGTTTCCCAGCGCAAAGCAGAAGTAGGGGAGATATCGGAAAGGTAATCTAAGTAGCGAGTTAGAAACCCCTGCGAAAAGCAAGAAGAGATGTTGAGTCTCTCAAAGAAGCTGGAAGGGAGGTCCAAAGTTGAGGGCCTAAATAGGCAAAAGAACGACCTTTCATACGGGACAGTGGTATTCTTGGTACAGTGAACCAATTCTGTAGAGAAGGTCTCAGAGGGCGAGATGGATGGTATAGATGGACAAGGTTCAGAAGATGTTTGGGAGCCATTCTGGATTTAGCCTTAAACATGTAGCATATTGCTTAAAACTTGATTCGATTAGCCACAGTAAGCCAGTGCAGCTCACGGAGAAGGTTGGAAGTTGAGGTGAACTTGGGTAATCGATAAAGAAGCCTGGCGGCTGCATTCTGCACAAGCTGGAGGCGAGGAATAGTTGATTTGTCGGCACCCAAGTATAACACATTGCTGTAGTCCAATCTGGAAATAATAATAGCTTGGCCCACAGTCCTTTCTGCTGAGAAGGGGATCGGCCACAGGATCTTCTTTAACCATTTGAGTACAGCAAAGCTGGTAGCCACCACTTTGGCCACTTGTTGCTTCATGGATAATGATTCGTCCACAATGAAACCCAAGTTCTTAACCTTGCTTGAGGGAGTAGGAGGAGCACCTAACTTGACAGGCCAATGACGCGGTCCCCAGAGATCGGGTCTTTTGCCCAGAATCATGACTTCCGTTTTATCCCCGTTGAGCTTGAGCAAGTTGTTATGCATCCAGAGAGAAATCTTGCTCAAACACAAGCTGAGATCAGAGGATTCCTGCTCCTGCGCGGACGACAGAGAGAAAATAATCTGAATGTCGTCCATGTAGGAGAAGAGAGACAGCACAGAGGATCCCGCCACCTCTGCTCACGGGCGGATGTATGTGTTAGATAGCAGTGGACTCAGCACCGAGCCCTGCGGAACTCCCGAAGAAAGAACATGGGAATTGGACCTGGCAGAAGAAGAGGGGACCTGAAAGTATCGGTCCTTAAGAAAGGAGCGGAACCACTTCAGGGCCCCTCCGTCAAGACCAAGCGCAATCAGCCCATCCAGGAGGATATAGTGAGACACTGTGTCAAAGGCACTGCTAAGCTCTAATAGGATGAGTGCCGCTGTTTCTCCCTCATCCAAGCGCTGCCTTAACAACTCGGTTAACCCCAAAAGGGTAGATTCTGTGGAGAAACCAGCCCAAAACCGGGCTGAGAAGGATGAATGAAATTCTGGGATTCCACAAAAGATGTCAGCTGGCTTTTAACATGTTTCTACAGGATTTTAGAATAAACGGGCAGCAAAGAAATAGGACGAAAATTGTAAGAGTTAGTAGGGTCCAGATTCGCTTTCTTTGGAAGAGGAAGAACCATCGTGTGTTTCCATTTCTGGGGAACTACCCCTTCATTTAGAGTGGCATTGAGAAGATCCATGATCATGGATAAAAGGCAGCTGCCGAAGCAAATGGGGAGGAATAGAGTCTAGGGGATAGCCTGATTTAATGGAGTGGAGAGTGCAATTAAAGGACACAGTATTCAAAGTGAGTCAGGTATTAAGTTTAGGTGAAGGGTTAACAATAGGCTGGGGGTTAGATTCATTAGCAGAAATGAGTTTCTGAGTGATTGCCAGGGACTCAGCATCATCCAATTGCACTCTCTGTCAGTGATTGCTAGTCAGTTGGGAATTAATATTTTCAACTTTTTTAATAAAAAGAGGGCAAGTTCCTCACATTGAATGTGGGAGAGAGGAGGGGAGGTTGGTGACTTACAGGGGTCCTACCGTTACTTCACCGCCATAAAAAGTGGTTTTGCACAGTTTGGGTGTCTAGAATCTTTTTTGAGTAGAAATCGGCACGAGCAGATTTGCAAAGCCCATGATACTTTTTTTAGCTATTTTGCAATTTGTTTTGGAAACTTGCATTGTTTTTCTCGCATTTTAGCATTTCATTGAACCAAGGGAGGCAAACACCGGGCAGAGCTTTTTACAGAGGCCGGAAGACCTGTATCTACAGCTCCCATAAGCCAGTTATGAATAAGATCCTGGTCTGAGGTCGACAGTTGTTTAAGGTCCAGTGTCATAAAGTTCGTTATTGAGGGCTGGGACATTCAGCTTATACCAGCGCCTGGTTTTAGCCTTGGGGGCCAAATAAAAGGGAGAAAGGGACAATGCCATTTTCAGCATGAAGGGCACTGCAAAGTGCTCGGACCAGGATAAAGGGCGGGGGGAGTAATCGGGTCGGGCAGATTGGAAAAAATTTGGTCCACCAAATGACCTGCGGCATGCGTAGGACTGTGATTTTACAGTTTCAATTTAAGAGCCCCAAGATCCGCAATAAAAGAGTTACTTTAAAGCATTTGAGATCTTCCAGATGAAGGTTATTATCACCCAAGATCATAAAATTGGCTGATTTTAGGATATAAGGAGCGGCTAGATCTGGGAAGGAAAGACACCAGTTCCCAGCTTGGCCAGGGGGGCGATACACCAAAATACCAGAGAACGTAAATTTAGGAGTAAGTGCCAGGGCAAAAAGTAATGCTTCGCAATTGGGGGCAGGAAGATCTTCAATTTTACATTTGATAGTATTTTTGAAGATAATTGCCACACCGCCACCTATCATGTGCTGCCTATCCTGCCTGACTATGGAGTAGTTAGGCGGAAGAGCCGCCACTACATCCGGCGCTTAGCCCTCATGGAGCCAGGTCTCTGTAACAAATACAGTCTGTGGTTGCCTGTCCTCTAGAAAATCTAATATATGTAGTTGATGTTTAGGCAGGGTGTTAGAACTGGGGGTCTCTAGTTGGCAGAGGTAGGTACCTTTGTCCAAATAGGGACCCTTGCTTCTAGTCAGGGTAGGGGGGATACACTACTAAAATAACCCCTGCTCACCCCCTTGGTAGCTTGGCACGAGCAGGCAGGCTTATCTCAGAGGCAGTGTGTAAAGCATTTGTGAACACATACAGTAACACAGTGACAACACTACAAATGGACACCACACAGGTTGTATTATAAAAATAAGTATTTTTATATACACTTAACACAAGACCCAAAACGACAAAAATCCACAATACACTATGAAAAATATGACTGTCAATGGTAGAAAATAGTTCAGTTCAAATGCAGGTGATAAATGCGACACTCTACGTTCAATGTACCTTTGGATGCGTAACGCTATACAAACAAAAGAGTTGCAGGGAAGGTGATGCGTCAGTTCCTTACACGCAAGAACGGTGATGCGTCGGTTCCTTGCTCCGGGGGAGGTGATGCGTCGGTTCTTACTGCGCTTCTGTGGCGATGCGACCAGCAGCGCCTCGATGCGATGACGACCCGGTGCAATGAAACAAAATGGCGTCTTCTTCTCGATGCGACAACGAAGGGGGCGATGCGTGCACGCCCGACGGCCGTGCGGCGACTCGGTGAATCTTCTGAGCTGCGACAGGCCCTGCGACCCGCTTCTCCGATGATGCGACGGCGTCTGCTGCGACGGCAACACTCTTCTCCGGTGATGCGAGGCGCTTCGGTGATGCGATGGCGACAGCGGCAGCAGCGGCACGCTTTCTCAGCGATGCGACGACAACTGCTGCGGCGGTGACACGCTTCTTCTTCGTGAGTCGCGCTTCCAGCTCCCAGCGACACGCAGTCTCTCAGAAGGCCCAACACAACAGTAGGCACTTCAAATTCCCAGCAAGGGAATTCAGGGGAGCTGGTTGGTGAAGTCTTGTATCCCTGAGACTTCAGCAGGAGGCAAGCTCAATCTTCAAGCCCTTGGAGATTTTCTGCAAGATGATGAAAGTAGGCACAAAGTTCCTTTCTCCTTTCTTTGGCAATCAGGCAACTACTGCAGGCCAATCCTTCAAACAGCACACAGCATAGGCATAGTCTCCTCCTTCAGTTTCTCTGGTTCCTATCCTCAGCAAAGGTTCTTCTTGTTTCCCAGAAGTGATCTAAAGTCTTGGGGTCTGGGCCCCAGTATTTATACCCATAAATCCTTTGTCCTCTGAAGGCAGAGGGTCCTGTACCTAGTCCAAACCAGTTCTGGGTGCATTCTGCCAGGGTACACCTTCTTCCTTTGTCAGTGTGGGCCAGGGACATCAGACGCACCACAGGAGGTGGAGCCAGCATTGTGGAAGGCAGGCACAGCCCTATTCAGGCCCAGGTGCTACTCCTCCCACCACTCTACATGCAGATAGGTCTATTCAGCCCTGTGCTGACTCACCCTGTCTCCTGGAGTCCCCCAGCCCCTGTCACTCACAAATCCAGACATTCAATACACAAGCTAGCAGAGGCAGGCTGGATGGTTAGGCAAGAAAATACCTACTTTCTAAAAGTGGTATTTTCAAACACAGAATGTTAAAACCAACTTCACTAAAAGATGTATTTTATCATTCTGAGTTCAGGCATACTAAATTCGTTTTTCTACCATGTTCCCTGGGTCAGTTAGGATTAGAACATGTTATAATCAAACTACCCATTCTGGCCTATGGGGACAGGTAGCCTTGCAATAGTGAAAAACGAAATTGGCTGTAATTCACTATCAGGACATGCCACACACACCAGGGCATGTCCTACCTCTTACATACAATGCACCCTGCCCGCAGGCCTACCTTAGGGGTGACTAACATGCAGAAAAGGGAAGGTTTGGGGACTGGTAAGTGGGTGCACTTACCAAGTCGACATGGCAGTACCAGACTGCACACAGGCTCTGCAATGGCAGGCCTGAGACACACTTTACAAGCTGCTCCTGTGGGTGGCACAGCCAGTGCTGCAAGCCCACCAGCAGCATTTGATTCATAGGCCCTGGGCACAAACAGTGCACTGTACTAGGGTCTGACAGTGAATCAAATAGGCCAAACATGGAGTCACTAATCCATACATCAATTTATAACAGAGAGCATATGCACTTTAGCACTGATCAGCAGTGGTAAAGTGCCCAGAGTCATAAAACCAACAAAAACAGGTCAGAAAAAGTACAGGAGGAAGGCAAAAAGTTCAGGGATGAACCCTGCAAAAAGGGCCAAGTCCAACACAACCCCTTTCCAGCCAAAACGCAGGGTAGACCAATCACTACCTTGACGGGCTTCCCTGCTTTGGGCGATAGAACCTGGACCCTGGCCCGCAACAGCAGGGGCATACTCCAGTTCTACGCCAATCTGAGCCTATTTGGGTCCTTCTGTCCATACTCTCAGGGCCCACCAAGCTAACCCATGGGGAACCCTTCTCCGCACCTGTGGACACCATCTGTGTAGCATCTAACCGTAGCCTGCTCACAGGTGTGTCCCAACAGACAGACAGCAAG
Organism: Calotriton arnoldi; assembly: GCA_963921515.1. Taxonomy (NCBI): domain Eukaryota; kingdom Metazoa; phylum Chordata; class Amphibia; order Caudata; family Salamandridae; genus Calotriton; species Calotriton arnoldi. The sequence continues at coordinate 414,272 of CAWUFW010001409.1, forward strand.
CCACAGTGGCCACTGACAGTGGTCAGTGATGAGACCCAGGCCTTATGCCTCTCAGGGCTCTCAAACCTCTGTGGCATCAGAGAGAGGGGGCAGTAGCCCCAGGTGCCTGGCACCCTTTGTCCACTCTCCCTCCTGTCAGGTCAGGTATTACATCCTGACACTGACCCACCAGCCCCGGGCCTGTACCCGGCGGCTGGACCGGAGACTGGGATGGGCTTTCCCACACCCGGTCCTCCTTCTCGGGGCTCTGCGCCCTCCCACCTGGAGCGGTACCCCCTTCCAGAATTGTCAGGGCACCTGTGGCAGGCGTCCTGCACAATTCGCCCACCAGTTCAGGGGTTCTATCCTGTAACTGGGATCCCAGCATAGGGTCTGTACCCTTAGACTGGGCAGAGGTCAGGGGTGAGGATGTCCTCTCCCCGCCCCCCTTACTGGGGCCCTGCACCCTCCCACCTGGAGCGGTGCCCCCAGAAGGCAAACTGGCAGGGGCACTGTTAGCAGCTGCCCCTTCCTCCAGCTCAGGGGGGACACCCTGAACCTGGCCCTCCACCCCAGGGTCTGTACCCTTAGGCTGGACCTGTGCCTGGCAACCCAGGACTTCCGGGAGGGTGCACCAAACCCCCCCATAGGAAACACACTCCTCTAGAGTTGTGTAAGAATCTGCCTGGCGCACCAGGACTTCCTGGGGAGCACGCATGCCCCCCCAGAGGGTAACACATCTCTCATGCGTTGTGTGACAGTCTGCCTGGCGCTGATCTCCTGACCTCTGTCCACCTGACAGTGCGTGAAGACCCCCCAAAACAGAAGTGGTGTCACCATGGTCACTCCTAGGAGGCTCAGCCCTTCTGGCTCGCCCCTGACCCACTGGCTCTCCCACTGGGGAACACATCCCCCTCTCACCCCTCAATCTGGACTTCTGCACCCTCCCAACTGGAGCGGCACCGCCAGACACCAGAACCACTGGAGCTCCATTTACAGACGCTCCAGGTTCTCTAGATCCTAGGAGATCCCCCTCAAATGGCCTACCAGTACAGTCTAGGCCCCCAACCTGGTGTTCCCTTAAGGAACCCTCCAGGCCCTGAGACTGGGTTTCGGGCACCTTGGGACACGCAGTCCCACACTCACTCCTTCTCCGCAGAGACAGGACGTGAGCCCCTACACCCCTCCCACTACACTGGGACCTAGCTGGGCTACACTGAACCTCTCCCACCACTCTGGGTTGGAAGACACCTGAGCCACTCCTCTTAGGGTCACTCCCCAATGCCTCTTCAGACCCTCTGGAATCCACCAAAAGGTCTGCCTCCATTGTGAGCTCCCTGGGGTCAGAGAACTCACACTCCACCAGGTGTTGGCATAGCTCTGGAAAATAGGGACTTACAATATGCTCTCCCTCAATTGGATCACACAGTCCAACCAAACTATCCTTCACCTCACCATCCAGTGCCTTGCACACGTACCCCACACCACTCTCCTGAGACTGGCAAGACAGTATCTGACTGTCTCTGTCACTCAACCCACACTCTTCTGGGCGGTCTCCACACTCACACAGCAGGACTTCAACCATGGGGGAACCCCTCTCCCTGCACCTCCCATCTAGAGTCATTAGAGTGTCCCTCCCACCACTAGGACTATGAACCCCTGTGCCAGTTCCCCAATCCACCTCAGGGACACTGCGCACCACTGGAGCTACCTCATATCCTGGAACATCCTGGTGTATATTAACCCCCTCCTTCAAGTCAGGCGCCACATCTCTGGGTGTGTGTACTGCTCCCTCAGCACTAGATAACATAATTTTGCTGCCACCATCTGAGCTGGACTCCACCTCCAACTCAGCCAAGCTCACTTCCTGAGCTACACACATTTCTTTTTCAGCTAAGGCTTGCTCTATCTCCTCGCACTCCCGGTCTAGCTGCCTCAGCCTCCGGTTACGAGCACGAATCCGATTCCTCTCTTCACGAGCCAATCTTTCCCAAAATGTTTCTTCCTCAGGGCCACTGCCCTCTTGGTATTCTGGCTGGGGATCCTCCCCCTCAGATTCCTCCTCAGAGTCATCTGCTAGTGTTGCTTCCCAGCGTAGCACCTCATAGCTATGCAGGGCTGCCTCAAGATCCTGCCTTGTGGATCTCCTCTTCACAGGTAGCCCCCTCTCCTTGCAAAACACTTTCAGTTCCTTTATCTTGTAGATGTACAGGTGCCAAAAGTTGACTTCCATTTTGACAAGGCCCAACAGGTGCAACAACTAACCAGAGTTTCAAAAACCAAAGTCCAAAGGGAAACAGGGAAAAATAGTATGTGGTTGCGTTTGGTCTGCACTCACTAGTAGTGTACACCAATCACTGTATATGAGTCACAAATGCAAGTCCAGGATCCTCACCGCTGACCACCAATGTTAGAACTGGGGGTCTCTAGTTGCCAGAGGTAGGTACCTTTGTCCAAATAGGGACCCTTGCTTCTAGTCAGGGTAAGGGGGATACACTACTAAAATAACCCCTGCTCACCCCCTTGGTAGCTTGGCACGAGCAGGCAGGCTTATCTCAGAGGCAGTGTGTAAAGCATTTGTGAACACATACAGTAACACAGTGACAACACTACAGATGGACACCACACAGGTTGTATTATAAAAATAAGTATTTTTATATAGACTTAACACAAGACCCAAAACGACAAAAATCCACAATACACTATGAAAAATATGACTGTCAATGGTAGAAAATAGTTCAGTTCAAATGCAGGTGATAAATGCGACACTCTACGTTCAATGTACCTTTGGATGCGTAACGCGATACAAACAAAAGATTTGCAGGGAAGGTGATGCGTCAGTTCCTTACACGCAAGAACGGTGATGCATCGGTTCCTTGCTCCGGGGGAGGTGATGCGTCGGTTCCCTACTGCTGCGTAGGGGACGGTGATGCGGCAGTTCCTTACCGGAGAGGAGGTGATGCGTCGGTTCTTCACTGCGTGGGGAGGTGATGCGTTGGTTTCTTACTGCGCTTCTGTGGCGATGCGACCAGCAGCGCCTCGATGCAATGACGACCCGGTGCAATGAAACAAAATGGTGTCTTCTTCTCGATGCGACAATGAAGGGGGCGATGCGTGCACGCCCGACGGCCGTGCGGCGACTCAGTGAATCTTCTGAGCCGCGACAGGCCCTGCGACCCGCTTCTCCGATGATGCGACGGCATCTGCTGCGACGGCGACACTCTTCTCCGGTGATGTGAGGTGCTTCGGTGATACGATGGCGACAGCGGCGGCACGCTTTCTTGGCGATGCGATGACAACTGCTGCGGCAGCGACACGCTTCTTCTTCGTGAGTCGCGCTTCCAGCTCCCAGCGACACGCAGTCTCTCAGTAGGCCCAACACAACAGTAGGCACTTCAAATTCCCAGCAAGGGAATTCAGGGTAGCTAGTTGGTAAAGTCTTGTATCCCTGAGACTTCAGCAGGAGGCAAGCTCAATCTTCCAGCGCTTGGAGATTTTCTGCAAGATGATGAAAGTAGGCACAAAGTTCCTTTCTCCTTTCTTTGGCAATCAGGCAACCACTGCAGGCCAATCCCTCAAACAGCACACAGCATAGGGATAGTCTCCTCCTTCAGTTTCTCTGGTTCCTCTCCTCAGCAAAGGTTCTTCTTGTTTCCCAGAAGTGATCTAAAGTCTTGGGGTCTGGGCCCCAGTATTTATACCCATAAATCCTTTGTCCTCTGAAGGCAGAGGGTCCTGTATCTAGTCCAAACCAGTTCTGGGTGCATTCTGCCAGGGCACACCTTCTTCCTTTGTCAGTGTGGGCCAGGGACATCAGACGCACCACAGGAGGTGGAGCCAGCATTGTGGAAGGCAGGCACAGCCCTATTCAGGCCCAGGTGCTACTCCTCCCACCACTCTACATGCAGGTAGGTCTATTCAGCCCTGTGCTGACTCACCCTGTCTCCTGGAGTCCCCCAGCCCCTGCCACTCACAAACCCAGACATACAATACACAAGCTAGCAGAGGCAGGCTGGATGGTTAGGCAAGAAAATACCTACTTTCTAAAAGTGGTATTTTCAAACACAGAATGTTAAAACCAACTTCACTTAAAGATGTATTTTATCATTCTGAGTTCAGGCATACTAAATTCGTTTTTCTACCATGTTCCCTGGGTCAGTTAGGATTATACGATGTTATAATCAAACTGCCCATTCTGGCCTATGGGGACAGGTAGCCTTGCAATAGTGAAAAACGAAATTGGCTGTAATTCACTATCAGGACATGCCACACACACCAGGGCATGTCCTACCTCTTACATACAATGCACCCTGCCCGCAGGCCTACCTTAGGGGTGACTAACATGCAGAAAAGGGAAGGTTTGGGGACTGGTAAGTGGGTGCACTTACCAAGTCGACATGGCAGTACCAGACTGCACACAGGCTCTGCAATGGCAGGCCTGAGACACACTTTACAAGCTGCTCCTGTGGGTGGCACAACCAGTGCTGCAAGCCCACCAGCAGCATTTGATTCACAGGCCCTGGGCACAAACAGTGCACTGTACTAGGGTCTGACAGTGAATCAAATAGGCCAAACATGGAGTCACTAATCCATACATCAATTTATAACAGAGAGCATATGCACTTTAGCACTGATCAGCAGTGGTAAAGTGCCCAGAGTCATAAAACCAACAAAAACAGGTCAGAAAAAGTACAGGAGGAAGGCAAAACATTCAGGGATGACCCTGCAAAAAGGGCCAAGTCCAACACAGGGACCGACAATTAATGTTATAAAAGTGAAACTCATTAGCGGCATTTGGTGATCCCAGAGGTGTTACCGTAAAGGTACCCCTATTAGTAAGAGAATTTGGGACGCTATCTAAAACCGAAGAACACTCACTGTGCGCGTTATGTACTAGAAAACGTGAGCAGATAAACTCACAACCGCTGCAGCCAAACATTCCAGCCTCGACATCAATAGGTTGACAGTTCAATGAAATCTCCTGTCGTAGTGCCATAAGTTGGTGAGCAGAATAGCAGCGTCTCTCCATCACAAAAGGACCAGGGGTTAAGGCCCCTGGCCCCGGATGGACACGGACGGGCGCAGATGGGCTTGCCTTTGGCGCGCCTTTGGCGCTCCCACTGCGTGTGTCCGCTGCGTGCCCCCTCCTTATATAGGGCTGTAACGAAGGAGCTGTACAGCGCACTGCCAGGGAACAGCGGCACCACAAAGATGGCGGCCTAAGAGAAGGAATAGCACAGGAACGCGTGCTTTCCTTAAGTAGTTGGAAAAAAAAACACTCTAAGATCAAATTACATGATTAAAACAAAAACAAATCAAACACAGATATCTATATCTCAGTAGTTATTAGCATAAAAGGTATTCCGCTGTCCATTGAAAATCTTTCTCAGTATGACCATTTGTAATGACATGATTAACCAGAGGGGCTGTGACTGTTTTTGTTCTTATACGAGACTTGTGCGCACTATTCCTTGTCTTATTTCTTAAGCTTCTCAAACAGTCACTAAAGAGAGCCAGGTACACACCAAGAGAGTGCCTGCTTGTAAAGAAAGACAAAAAACAGCTAGAGCATCTAGTTTGTGTTTCTACATATTGCCCAAAGATGAACAATTTAAAAAAAGAAGCATTTGGCACCTTATTAAAAATTCTGAATGTGGTTTCGAGCCTCCATTCTTCACAATGAAAAAAAATGCGTGTTTAGGTTTATATTTGTTTATTCGTCGCAAAATAAAGCAAATCTGCAAACAGTAAAATCTCAGACGTAGCGTCAACATTCGGCCACCGTCAGTGCTGTTAGCAAAGTTTATTTTAATATACAAAAAAAAATCAACCCCTGACCACCCTAAACCCTCCACCCCTGGGTGTTCATAAAGTCCTATGCTTCTGTGTATCCGTGGTTCTTGGATTTCAGCGGGTCTCCTTCATAGAAACATGGTTAAGGATTAGTCAAGCGTAGCAATTTTAGATGCCTAGGGCAGGTGAGTTCTGCGTATTCCTTTGACAATAGTGAGATAAACGGCTGCCAGACCTCCCCAAATGCATCCTCTTGTAATTTTTAAGTCATTGTAATTTTTCCATCCCAATGAGGTGCCAGACGTGGTGAAGCCACCCTAGTTTTGTTGGGAGCCAGTCAGTGCCCCAGAGGGGGCTAGGATCGTTAGATGAGCCGCCCCCAGCGCCTGCGCAATGTGTCTTCCTCTCCGAGCTTTAAGGGGAAAGGCTAGTGGATTAGGGAGGCCTAGCAGTACATAGGCCGGGATCCGGGGGAGTCAGGTGCCAAAGTGATGGTCAATCTCTGTCAGCACTTCTTCCCAAAATTGGGTCAGGGAAGGGCACTCCCACAAGATATGTACAAGCGTCCCCTGAGCACCTTTACATCGCCAGCACTTGTCACTACGTTGTGGATTCACTCTGTGTAAGCGGGCAGGGGTTAAATACCAATAGGTGACGATCTTTGTCGCTGTTTCTGTGCTAGCTACATTAGTGGCTGTGTGCCTGACTCGATGAAAGATGTCCCGCCACTCCTCAAGAGAAAGCTCCCGCCAGCTTAGTTCCCTCTTCCATCTCAGCTGCGCCGCAGATCTAGATTCAAGGGGCTTATCAGAGAGTGATTTATACAGCTCCAAAACTAAATGTTTGTCTGAGTCTTTGCTTAACAGCCATTTCTCAAAACTGGTCAAGCGGCGCTGGTCTGCCTGTCTCTTCTCGGGCTGCATCAGCCAATGCCTAATCTGGACGTATCGGAATCTCTCCCTCTCAGGTATGTCATTATCTCTCCTTAGGTCGTTGAACTGTAGGGGCCCCTCTAGATCAAAGAAGTGGCCTATCGATCTGCATCCCGGCTTCGTCCATTCCCGGAAGGCCACTGTGTTCAGCCCTGGGGAGAAGTCCAGGTTCTCCACCACCTGAGAGGGGAAGGTCAAAAAGCCCTGACTGCCACCAAGTCCCAGACTCGAAAGGTGGGGCCCGTTATCTCGGAGAGATAAAGGCTAGGGGGGCAGTGCATCTTATTTAAAAAGGGGACCTCCCACAAGGATGTTCCAGCCAGCACCCTGTCCATGAAGAGCCAGTTTTTCTCTGACTCTGGGCGTGCCCATTCCATCAGGTACCTAGCCTGCGCAGCTTGGAAATATCGTAAAATACATGGGACACCCAGTTCCCCTCGTTCTGGAGTCAGCCAGGTAAGTGCCCGCTGCATTCGGGAGCACCTACCCGCCCATACATAATTTTGAAGGGCTTTTTTTAAAGTCTGAAATGTCCCAGAAGGGGGCCAAAGCAGTAGCGTCACAATTATATATAGGATCCTGGGGAGGACCGACATTTTTAGGGCTGCGATTCTTCTGAGCCATGACAGGGAGAAAGCTCTCCACCTCGCTAAATCAGCGTGCACTCTTCTAACCAGAGCGCAATAATTTTTGTCTATCACTTCGTGTAGCCGATGCCAATCGGACCCCCAAGTACGTTATATTATGCTCCCGTCGGATGGAGAGAGTCTGTGCAAGGGAGTCTTTCAGGTCCTGTGACATCAACAAGCTCAAGGCTTGTGATGTAGCTAAGGTAATTTGGAATCCTGGGACCTCCCCAAACATCCCGACCTCCCTTAGGAACTCCAGCAGCGACTCCCGAGGGCCATCTAGTGAAACAATGACATTGTCTGCGTATAAGGTGATTAGATGCTCCTCTCCGCCGAATCGTATGCCAGTAATTTTAGTATCGTCCCTGACACGCTGCGCAAATGGCTCCATATAGAGCGCGAATAACAATGGGGAGAGGGGACACCCCCTGTCTCGTCCCATGCTCTATGGGGAAGTTCCCGGATCTCCCACCATTCTCCCCGACAGTCACCCTAAGTCCTCTATACTCGCTGAGTGCCCAGGTCCTATACCGTTCTCCAAGCCCAAATCGTTTCAGTACCGCTTCTAGATAGGGCCAGTGGACTCTGTCGAAAGCTTTCTCTGCATCTATGGAGAAAAGCATTGTGTCTCGCTGGAAAGGGGATGCCTTGTCTATAAGGTGGAGAATTCTCTTGGTGTTGTCTGAGCTCTGCCTGCCTGGAATAAAACTCTAGTGAGGAGAGGAGCCAATATATTACAAAACGTTTTATAAAAAAGGGGCCGAAAAGCCATCTGGACCTGGGGATTTATGCGGTTTCAGTCTGGATATAGCTGGAATTACTTCCTCTATTCTGATGGGGTTATCTAAGCTCGCTGCTTGCTCTTCCATCAGGCTGGTTACGTTGAAGCTTTGTGAGTAGCTAAGGATCGCTTGGGATGGGAGGTCTTGCACAGAGTACAAAGCTTTATAAAAGTCCCCAAATCGTTCAGCTACAGCTTCGTCTCCCATCACCTCTGTCCCGTCATCCGTCAGTAAGGCCTCAACTGTGTTAGTCTGTCGCTGGCCTCTGAGTTTGTTTGCCAGCATTCTCCCTGGCTTGTTACCTCCTGCATAAAATGCGTGTTTGAGGCGGAGTAGAGAGCACTCCGCACTGTCCAAATCTAGTCCAGCTAGTTGTTTCCTGGTCGCCTCTAGTTGGCGCCAAACCCTGGGTGCCCCGGTTCTATGGTGGATACGGTCAAGCTTTCGCGTTTGTTGCTGTAGGTGCGCACGCTTATCGCAGCGCTCCTTGTTATCTGCCGCTGAGATCGTGATCAATTCCCCTCTAAGCCCCGCCTTCATTGCATCTCAGATCGTCGCCATTGAGGTCTCCGCCATGTCATTGACCTTCAAGTACCTATGGATGGCGCTCTGTAGCTGTTTTGCTACTTGTGGTCTGTGCAGTAGGATCTCCCGCAGTCTCCAGAAACAAGGTCTTTACGCATGGGGAGAGTGCAAGGTCTAGCAAGACTGCTGAGTGGTCAGATAGGGATCTAGGTTCAATGTCTACTGCTTTCGTCGCTGCCAGGACCGCCACAGAACCAAGGAAGTGATCCAACCTCACGTATGATTTGTGCGTGTGGGAGTAGAATGTGTAATCCTTAGTGTTTGGATGCTTATTGTGTCAGATATCTGTCAATCCCAGCTCCTGCAGTTTGAGGGCAACTCCCTGGCTGATCTCCCTGTTACCCCCAAGATCACCCACCTGTCCTGTGCGGTTAAAATGTCTGCTGCAGCTTCCTGCAGGAATCTATCTTGTCCCTCATTTGGGATGTAGACTGACCCCAGAATGATAGAGTGCTGGCCAAAATGAACTCTGTATCCCAGAAGTCGCCCCCCTATCTCTGCCACTTCGAGCCAATATTCCCCCGGAAGGATCATGCAAAAAGAATCGCCACTCCTGCCCTTTCATGTGGTAGTGGAGACGAATTGCTGCAGGAAAGCCCAGGATCTCATCCCGGTCCAATCTCTACGTAGGACGTGCGTCTCCTGTAGGAGGCAAACCTCAGCTCGGGACTGCTCTAGGTATGCAAGGACCGCCCGCCTCTTGATAGGGTTATTTAAGCCTTTTACGTTCAGGGTCAAAATCCTAAGGCTATTCGATGTGGAAGACATTATAGTGACTCCACTCCTTCCCTGCTCCCCCGGCCCAGCCCCCCCATCTTCCCTTCTCACCACCCCATGAGGAGCCCTCTGCTGCTTGGATGGATTGAAGTGTGAGGTGCTGTTGTCACATGAACACCCAATAACAAACCCCAAAACAAAAACAGTAACAACAAAGAACCATTGTCTCTGGGTCGGAGAGGGAAAACCACAGTCTGTCTCTCCACCAGTAGAAGTGTCTCTGTATGGGAACGTGGCCATATTCGCTCACTCTCTCTCCGTCCCCCCGCACCGCCGCCCAGCTGTAGACTCAAACCTCATCATCTCAAGCAGGATCACCAGAGGCAGCATCCTCCTCCAGTTTGTCCAGCAGGGCCTTTCTCTCCAATGCCATGGTCGCTCGATCTGGGCCGGACAACCCCCCAGTTCGAGGGGACCCGTCGCCACCTCCAGCGGTCATTGCCTCCCAAGCTAGCTGTTGCCGCCTCCTGGCATGATTCCTCTGGAGTTTCTAGTTGGAGCAGTGCACAGGCCGCCGAGAGAGAGCGTATCTGATGAAGTTGATCCTGCCAGTGGAAAATTAAGCGAAAAGGATGACCCCAAGAATAGGCCATCTTCTGTGTTCGCAGGAAGCTCGTGACTGGGTGGAACTCCCTTCGCTTCTGGAGTGTGGAGGCTGCGAGGTCCTGGTATAAGTGCAGGGTCTGCCCCTTGAACTGCACTGAGGTCGTCTCCCTTGCTTTCTTCAGGATATGTTCCTTCAGAGCGTAATTGTGCACGCAAGTCAAGATATCTAGGGCACCCATGGATCTATGTCCCCAGGGGCCAACTCTATGTGTCCTGTTCAAGCGAATCTCCGAGGCAGGGGTATCTCCTAGGATATGGGCGAAGAGCTCCATGACATAGGTCTTGATGTCTCCATCCTCAGCATCTCTTGGAGCTCCCTGTATGCGGATGTTATTACGTCTGGAGCTGTTTTCTAAGTCCTCCGTGTGTGCTGGTAGGTCTAGGTGTTGATCCCGGAGGTGGATGACTTCTTGTTGCAGTTGCTCTATCTCTTCGTCCCTGGAGGTCTCGTGCCCCTCGATAGCATCCACTTGGTCTCCAATGTCAGTCACCTCCTTACGTATTGACTGCAAGTCGCTGGCTGAGTCCCGCTTCACTGCTAAGAGGTCCTCCCTCAATCATGAAAACAGTGTTTCCAAGTACGGGCGCATGACCGGGGCCTCCATGTCTTCCGCCACCGTCGAGGTTGCTCTGCTTGGGGTCGCCTGAGGATCGCTTTCCTGGGTGCCTGGTTGTTTAAGCAACAAGTCCTTAATTGAGCCCCCCTTCTTGGCTCTCGCAGAAGCCATGGTGTCTCAAGCGTCTGGGTATTCCCTACAATTCCACACGGGATCGCCCCGCTTCCAAGGTCAGGAGTGAGCGTGTTACCCTCAGGCCCGTAGTGTGTGAGCAGCACTTGCTGGGGATGCGGGTGCAATCAGAGCATCTTCACCTTTGTTGCTGCTGTGGGCAGCTCGGTGAGTCCTCCACCACCTCCGGTCCCGTGTTAGCTCTCGATTCGGTCTTCTGAGCCGCGCCCGGGCATCCAGTCAGCTCTTCTTTAGCCCTGGTGGCGGTCTGGAGAGGCGTTCTCTAATGTGCGCGCCTTCACTCTCAAGTGTTACCTTGACAACCTCCAAGCTGGGAATTTCTGCTGGCCTTAGAGTCTTCACCCTGGCTCCGTGGGCCTCTGTTCTGGAGGTCTGAGTTCCGCCTCTCTCGGTCTCCGTCCAGCCCGGGCAACAAACAAAAAAGGGGAGGCTCTCCTGTGCCGTGTGTACTGAGGCGCAGCCTCCTATCCTGGTTAAGCCATCTCCAGGGATCACAAGCAGTGTCAGGACCAGCTGGTATGTCTCTATCCTCACATTAGGGGCATCAATTTCTACTTGCGCTGTAGCCTAATGCAGTACCCCACTTGATATTTCTCAGGTCATATATGGAGCTCACCTCCTCTGTTTGCTCTGGTCCGCTGCCCCCTGATCCCTGTCGGAGGCCAACCCCCAGCCTGGGCCTATGCGGTCCTCACCGGCCACTGCTGGAGCCTCACCAGTTTTTGAGGCCGCCCAGGGCTCCACGTGCGCCTCTCCAGTCTGTTCACGGCTGGTCTCTTCCCCAGGCAAGCAGCTCCGGGCCCTCCGCTGGCCGCCTCCATGCGCCACCGCTGGGCCTAGGCCTGTGCCCACACCAGTGGTCTGGGGACGCTCTTCACTCCAGCCGGCAGGTGCTCTTCAGTCCGCTCCTGATTGCTAACCTCATGGGGCCTCAGTTATGGGTCTCATGTGAGTCGGCTACCCCCAGCAACCGACGAAGGGGGCGCACAGGACTCGCCTGCGTCTCTCGCGCACCGCGTCTGCAGCCTGGGTGATTCCGCTCTGTCATGGCTCAGACGAAGGCCGCTCGTCGCCTTCTCAAGTTGCTAGCTCTCCCCGTCGCCTTTGCTCCCCCTGCAGCGGACACCAAGCCGCTCCGCAACTTCAGCTACACAGCGCTTCGTTCCTCGAGGAGTATCGGTAAGGCGGCGGGGGAAAATCTCCTGGGTCGGGACGGAGTGACGGAACCCACGTCTCACTCCGTCGCCATCTTGGCCACGCCCCCCAAGAAGGCAAGTTTAAGGAAACATCTGGGGAGAGCTTACAGTACAAACACAAGGAGATGATGGACAGAGCGCTGAAACTTTTCAGACACTCACCCCCAGTCACAGATCTGGGTTGAATCCATCATCGTTCTTTAGCTCACTCCGCCACCCCAGTTTAGACACAGCTATATGCAAATCAGTCTTGACCCTGTGCCTCATGGGAACAGTTCAGCCCGAACTGCCAAGCCATGTCTTCACTGGACCGGAAACCAGCATCCTGGGACCGGTTTCGGGCTAGCAGCCCTCATCAGCCAGGCTAGCTTGAATCCAGTGGCAAAGTGAGCAAGGGACCCACGTCTGGGCATACCCTGCCAACTTAGGGCGAACAAAGCAAACACAAGGAGATGATGGACGGAGCGCTGAATTCAAGCTAGCCTGGCTGATGAGGGCTGTTAGCCCGAAACCGGTCCCAGGATGCTTGTTTCCGGTCCAGGGAAGACATGGCTTGGCAGTTTGGGCTGGACTGTTCCCATGAGGCACAGGGTCAAGACTGATTTGCATATAGCTGTGTCTGAACTGGGGTGGCAAAGTGAGCTAAAGAATGATGATGGATTCAACCTAGATCTGTGACTGGGGGTGAGTGTTTGAAAAGTTTCAGCACTCCGTCCATCATCTCCTTGTGTTTGCTTTGGAGAGCTTACAGTACCCAAAAAGTGGCAAAAACAAATCTAAGAACACAATGGAATATGAAACCTTTTGAAGGACACCACAAATGCGGTAATTGTGTGGCGTGTAGCCATACAAAGGAGGGCACAGTGTTCCAAATGGACAACCTAGAATGGAAACATACACATTTTTCCAACTGTTGTACCAAAAAGGTGGTTTATGCAATTATTTGCCCATGTCAATAAATATACATTGGGAAAACCAACAAAGAAATAAGACAAAGAAAAGGGCAGCACAAATCTCGCATAAGAACAAAAACAGTCACAACCCCTCTGGTGAATAATTTTATTACAAATGGTCACACTGAGAAAGATTTCTCACGTTCACGAGAGGCTTAAACTAAATGACAGAATTGCACAGACAGTAACTAAGCACAATGAGAACGCCTTACAGGACATAAAAAAAATGCAGTGTTACATAACTCGCAATGAACAATGGGAATTCAATCATAAAAGACCGGAGAAACACCCACATGGAGAATGATAGAAATGAATTCTGATAACTTAAGCCACTAAAGCCATCACAAGCAACTCCATGATAAAGTAAAAATACACAATTGAACCCATAGAACACAAAAAGTCGTTGACAGAAGTTGGACAGCCTTCAAGTGGATCAAAGAATTAAGTTGCTGAAATCATTATCAGCGCAGCTTAAATCACAAAAAATCAGGACACACAAACGATTCTGATGAACCAACGCAGTAAAATCACTATAAGAACCAGCATTCAATGGGGGCTGGGTAGGTACTTAATTACATAAGTCTGAGAAAAACAACCGCACCTACAAATGGTCAGACATGCTTGACTGCGTTCAGGAAACATCCGGAAAGTCAGAGCCTCGAAACAAGAAATCCTTGAAGTAAGTCCAATACAAAATGCTAAGCGATACAACGTATATGCGACAATTGAAAGCCGGCAGGGTTCAAAGCTTGACCGAGACATATTGTTAAGAAACGCAATGTGATTTTTAAACACATGCGCTGCAAGCTATGAAAGATATAATGTAGTACACCAAGAGAACTCTAGCACAGTGCAAGCAGATTTCCAAGGTGACTGGAAAATAATCGAGGTTAAATAGATTACAGCATATAATGAGCAAGAGCCAGACAAGGAACAATGTATTACATTTTAAACTCTAGTGCAAGGAACGCAGGCTTATCAAAGTTCAGGAAAATGGAAGTCACCTAGGCGAGATAGACTTTACCAGAGAGACCCTTGGCAGCAATCATTGGGCTATTTAAAAATGAAAGTGCGGCGTTCAGAATTAAAGTATCAACACAGAAAGCTGACATCTACTACTAATGAGCACTGGCATAATTTCAACACAAGCATTTTAAGCTTCACACAGCAAACGCGATGAAGCTTAAACAAATCAAACATGTTTAAATTTATGGAACACGGATAAGATTTTTAATCCAGTACAATAAGACGCCCTAAGTTAAATGGTGAGTGTTAACAAATAAACCAAATGTGCCCCAAGCTCCTGGTAGCACACATGCAGTGTAACATCCTGACCAGGAAATTCTGGATTGATGAGTGATCTATGAACAAATTAAACTGGCACCCACTTACAGTTATTGCAAATGCGGAGCACCAACTGAGAAATTCAAGCTACGAAAAAGAAACCTATAGGAGCACAGTCTTCTTAAATATTTAAAATATTTAGAATATTACATAAATTAAGCATAGTTTATCCATACATTGCCAACCCCTAGTTAATATTTTTACAGATAATAAATTACTGTGGCATTTATCAGATCAATGAGCCGTCCTTACAGAAGAAGGAACCAAGGGGAATCTGACAGAGTTTCCACCATAAAATGCAACAAGTAGAATCACAGGGAGATGGAGGTAGCAGGTCTGTATAAGTAGCAAGACTAAAGACTACAGCCCAGAATGAAAAAATGACAGCAGTATAAATGGTCTCCTATTCATTATTCTATCCATTACTTCACAGAATCAACAAGTCAGGGTCCTGAGGAGAACCCGAAAGCAATGAGAGTTTCTAAACATGTTGACGACCAGACTTGGGGAGTTTTCAGTTAAAGTGAAAACCCAATGTAGGCAATCCTGGAAGAGACATTGATGGCCTACTCAAATAGAGTGTGTCATATAATCCCCAAGGGACAATTTGAGCAGGAGTTCTTGAAAAAATAAGACTAATAATTGACACCCCAACACTATGTAAAACACAAGACTGGTTCAAATGTAAGTTTTATTTTGGTTTATTTATTATATGTATGAAGTATTGAGTGCACTTGGTTCACCTTGTTTGGAATTTTCATGTTTCAATGTGATTTTGTGTAAGTTAATGTTTTTCAGATAGGGCTGTAAATTATTGTGCCCTACACTTTAATGTTGTCTGAAAAATACGTCCAAGTGTTTGTGAAATGTACAAAAATATTACAAAGTCTTACATCATAAAAAAGGTTAAGTTAATGAAATTAATTGATCTTACAGTAAAGAAGTGTTGACTAAATATTTACGGTCAGGGCAAACTGCATGCATACAATATATTAGTGGCCCAACCCAGCTGTTCAAAAGGGCCAACCTATGTGTACATTAATTTTAGAAAGCTGGCATTTTCCTGCCTTAGACATTTAGCGCCTGTAGCCTGTCTTTTGGTCACATGACTGGGTGTAGCACAGTTGGGCTTTCTGTATTCATCCTAGACAGCCACACATAATAGAGACTTGATGGGCCATCACCGGCAGCATGGGAGGGCGTAGTTGAGTACAGCCTTACTTACACTTGAATAGGCTGTGTCTTGCCTCCACACACAGGGCTTCATACCCCCAATAGGTAGTCTGGTACAAGGACAGGAAAGGCAGGATTCCTGGGGCTTTGACAGGGAAACCTCTAGAAGCTTCTCCCCCACTTCAAAGGCACAACTAAGAATAAATACTGTACCTCAGATGCCAACTCTTCAAGGCACTTCTGGACCTGTGGATACTCTGCCAGGAAGAAGGACTGCTGTGCTGCTGAAAGGACTGCCACTCTGCTGGACTGATGCTCTGAAGGACTGCTGCTATGCTGTGCTGACCTACTGCTTGCTGCTTACTGCCCTCCTTCCTGGGTGAGAAGAACTGCATCTGTTGAACCCAGGACCACCAGAGTGACTCTAAAGGCTAGTTGGCATTAGGCACAGAAGGCTCCAACGATCTTGACCCCAGCACCTGGACTCAACCATCTGCGAGTCTAGCCTGCCAAGTGGTGCCGCCCTTGGAAGCGGGCCCTAAGGTGCTGTGCCAGCCCAACTGTGGATCCAGCAGAACCAACGCATCTCCTCTGCTGTGTGGTGCACCTCCAGCAGAACCGGCTCATTGCGTTTGCTGTTCGACGCACTGCCATTAGAACTAACACATTGACTCTACTGTGAGGGTTCTTCCAAACGCAAAAGGGGCTACACATCGACCTTGCAGGTACATCAGAAATGCCGCCTGTACAAAGCTTTCCTGACACAGGCCCTCGCATCTCTCATCAATGGCAGACAGGAAGTCAGGTTTTCGCGTCGCAGCCTCACAGCACATCTGAACCAATGCACCGTCTCGACTGTGTGAAGCATCCTCGACACCGGACCTCACATTGTGAGCCCTCGTCAATGGGTTCCTTGACAATGATGCAGGACTGTGCATCGCAGCCCCGCATCACCTCGGCACCAATACATTACCTCAGCTGTACGATGCATCCTCAGTGCGGAACCTCACACTGAACCACAACTTTAATTTAAGGTACTTTGTTCAGTGGGCTTAACTAGGTCCTTGAAGCCAACCTGCGGTCCATCGCAGTCGGCCTGAACTTGTGACTTTGTCCCGATGTGGCGCAACCAGATATCCACAGTTGGCACTTTATGCCTTTTGGTGTTAGTTTTACTAAAATCTTTAAACCTGTATATTGCTGGTTCTACTGATTGTATTTTTTTGTTTGTTTTGGTTTGTTTAATTTATTATAAAAACTCTATTGGAGTGGGGTCCTTTTGTGGTGTGTTTTCTCTGTGTTACTGTTTGAAGTGTGGCACAAATACTTTGCACATTGCCTTTGAGTTAAGCCTGACTGCTCTGTGCAAAACTACCCAAGGATTGAGCACAGTTTAATTTAGGGTTTGCTTGTGACTTCACCCTGAAAAGAATTGTGGTTGCTGCATGAGAAGGGTTTCATCTCCCCCTCAACTAGTAACTCAATTACTTACACTGGTGTCAGCGTTGGGATCTGGATATGTGTTTGTGCAGTGCAATACAGTAATTCTTGTGTCACACTACTATCCCATATAATAATCAAAAGACCATTATAAGTTTTTTAATTCTCCTTGATTGGCTTCTTTTCTTTCCAAATGTACCCTCATTTCCACTGGACTGTCTGAAACCATACTTCAGTAATGGAGTTTGATCTGGCCAACTTGGGAATTTACAATGTAGCTGAGCTGAAACAGCTCTGCAAGGATAGGGGACTATAAATGAAGAAAGGCACAAAAATGTTGAAGCTGCAGAAAGCTCTGAGGGCGTGCACAGAGGTCCACCAGTAGACAATAGCCCCAGACGAGCAGGATGATGAGGATGATATGGAGGTGCAGGATCTGGACAACAACCCTAAAATACACCTTCAATGAAGGAGGATGACCCCTCTTCTAAATTGTGATGTAGTTTCCACCCTACGGTAGCAACTACATGTTTGTGGACAGCATAAACGTTGGGATGGTGCCAGGCTGATTCCATGCACCCCCTCAGGATATGTTGTCCTTCAGACCAGCTAGCTCAAAGTACCACTATAAGCCCCCCTAAACCTAGTCAGGCAGGTTCTGGCAACCACTGAGCATGACAACCCTGGTTCCACAGGAAGCGTGGTAACAGATCTAGAACCCTTTCGCTCAGTCATCCATGCTCTAGTACTCTCAGAGAAATATACAAGGAATATGCAGAGGGACGTTTTCAATATTTATTGAACTAGCATGATTCTTGTATAAAATATATGTGCTGCAATGATCAACAGACAGAAGCAAATGGAAGTTATTAGAAGCACAAAAACAGTGAACAGAATAAAAAGTTTCATCATGGTGGCAAAACAATGTATATATGCAGACATAAAAAACAATATAGAGAATTGGTCGTACTCCTACTATGCAGTCCCTAACCTAAGTGTCCAGTGTGAGTGTGTGTGAATGTACAGCCAAGAATCCCCATACTGGATGATCCAACCCTGGTCACATGATGGGAAAGAATGTAAGTCCCTGTCATGGTCATGAGCTGGACACCCTTGCAAAGAAGTCAGCAAACTACTAGGCCAAAGCTTCAGCATGTAGAGACCTCGTCAATATCAGCAAAGTGCTCCTCTTCCTAAACCCTGGAAATGCTTGTTTATTTATAATGAAAAGCATCCTTGCGAGTCATGTGCAAGCCACCATTGTTTTGGTCCATAGATAGTCATGTCGCCCCGTGGATGAAAAATAGAAATACATTTGCACAATGTGTGTTGAGGCATAGTACGTGGTGTTTAAGGAATCGTGATGATGTTAGGCGAAGCAGAATCCGTAAGCAAAGCAGTTTCAGATAAACTAATCCAACATTGTCACGCACGCAAATGAGTGTAAAAGGTTATTGCGTGAAAGGGAAAGCAACTTAAGAAAACGTGCCCATGATAAAAGATGGCATCAGTTCTATGTGAGCCTACCTCAGACTCATAACAGAATTAGAACTCCCTGACAGAGCACGAAGCAGTGTATCCTCATATGGCCTATCCCCAGAAGAGCTGGCGGACAGGAAGGCAGAGAGTGAGTTTCAGCTGCAGATAGACAAATTAAAAATGGAGAACAAACTGGTACTTGAGGAAAAGAAACTCAGCATGAAGGAGAAACTTGCTTTGAAGTGTTAGGCTCATGAGAAGTGCATTAAAGAGCTGGAACTGAAGGCAAAACAAGCAGATTCCAGCTGCACTGGTGGCAGAATACACTCAGTGTTTGCAGCGGACAAGAAGGTCCGCATACCCAAAGACCTGGTGCCCAGTTATGTGGTTAGAGATGATATTGATAAATGGTTTTCAGCTTATGAGGTGACCCTGAGAGTATACAAGATCGCAGAGGAGCACCGAGGGGTGGTCTGTGGAAGCATATGCCTCCAGTGGGAAGGGACACTCTTCTGACCCTAGAAGTAGAGGACCAAACCATGTACACCCCCATGAAAGCCATCCTTCTAGCTAAATTTGGGCTTAACTCTGAGAAGTATCACCAGTGGTTCAGGGACAGCCACAAACTCCCAATCTATCTTGTGTGGATTTCTTGGACTACTCTAACAAGGCACTGAATGGCTGGTTGAGGCACAGCAAATGCAATGATTATGATGGGCTGTACTACTTTATTCGCAGGGAGCACATGCTCAATATTTGTTTTACAGAGCTGTGCCAGGACCCAGTAGACGGCAAGCTGAATGACCCCAGCAAGCTTGCTGAGGAAGCAGACCTCTGGCTCAGCACCAGAGTGTTCAAAAAGTAATTTGGGGGGACTCAAGAAAAGGGTGTGTGGTAGGAGTCTCACTAGAAGAAAGAGGGGGAGAAACACAAAATAAGGAGTTCTCAAAAGACCCCCAAAATAATTCCCAAGAGAACAGTGGTAAACAGTCCCAATCTGAACCAAATAAGAAGGGATTTTTTGACAAACAGACAGGGAGGTTTGTCACCCAATGTCCTGAGTGTTACAAATATGGGCACTCCAATGGAGACACCAAATGTCCCAAGAGGGCACAGCCCCCCACTGGTGGGCAAACAACTAGGTTGGTAAGTGTAGTGCTTGGGGAGGAGGTGGCCCCAGTTAGCTTTGGGGAACAAACAGACATAACCCTAGTGTCTCTGGGGGATAAGGAGATGGCGCCTCAGAGCAGGTCCTCCATAACTCCACCAAGTCATAGTCACAGACAACCAAGAGAGTCATCTATCGGTGGCTCTGGCCTCCCTTTGAGTTGGGAGGGTCTCAGGTTCTCTGTCATTTGCTATCATGGTTTGAAGAACTTAAGAAATTGGTATGGTCATATAGGGTGACACTGCATTCAGTGACGGGAGTGTCACCGTTCGTCTCTCTCAAGGGGCGAGAGCCTGGTGTGAAAGAAGTCCCAAGGTGGCTACAAGACAAAGACTGTGTGTGGGTTGATCGTGTTGCTGTAGAAAGTGATGTGACCCAAAAGCAACTGGTTGCGATGAAGTACTACAATGCCAAAAAAGGAGTCAAGGTACCTGATACAAAGGAGGGCGATTGGGTTGCGGTTAAAAGGAGTGGAATTGTCACCAAGGGTGAGAGCAAATTTTCTAAACCTATGCAAGTAAAAACAGTGAAGAAGAATATTCTAATTTTAGCTGATGGTTCTGCTTGGAGTACGGGAAATGTCTGTAAATCTCGTGCTCCCCAGCCAATTTCCAGCGACTAATGTTTTAGTGGCTAACGCTCGTTTTGACATGTCCGTTCATATATTGTTGAGGGGCTGACAATTTTGTTTCTCTGTATATAAGGGGGAAGATATGTGGAGTTGTCATAACCTCCTGGGGATGGAATTTAGAACCTGGTTGGTAGGTGGAATGTTGCTCTTTGAAGGGAAGAGTGGTTGGAGCTGAGAAGCTGGGAGGACGAGCTGTGATTATATCTTACTTCAATAAAGATAATAATCTTCCTACACTGCACTAGAGTGGATCCTTACAAATACCTATCAGAAAATGCCCTACGCTTTGGATAATATTGCTTAAGTAATACTTTAAGTACAATTTGATGTATGTGTAATTTTCTTTTTCTGGAGCTCTATGTGTTTTCTATATGATTAGACCCATTTTTTTCAACATGTGCTGAAAAGTTTAAATAGCTAAATAATCACGCCACATAATTTCATTGGCACTACAAATACTTTGTAATTTCTGTGAGATTTGCTGCCATTTTCTTAAGGGAGTTCAAACAGTTTATGCTCTCCTTGATTTATTTTGTGCACCATGTCATAAAACAATGCATAGAATAGTGGTACTAAAACATGCACATATAATAACAATTTGTAAAAAAAAAAATCAATTCAATTCAATTAAAAATAAAGTTTATCTGATCCGAATATAGCATGTTACAATGCATGCTATAACATTGTGTACTATTACAACGCGGTCGTTACAACGATCGCGTTGTTAGTACTCGATGCAATTACATCGCAAGTCATTACAACGACTTGCACAAGGGGGCGCGCTGGACTTAGGAATAGTATTAATTACTATTCCTACTCCAGTTTGCGCAACAGTAGGGAAGGTGAGGGAATTTATTTCCAATACCTGAGCGCCCCCTAGTGCAAGTCGTTGTAATGACTTGCGATGTAATTGCATCGAGTACTAACAACGCGATCGTTGTAACAACCGCGTTGTAATGGTAGCACAATGCAATGACAGCGTTGTAAACGCTGTTTCCCATCTCATCCACCAGGCAGCATTTCATATATAGTACAATATCCCAATGGCAAATCCATTTTTTAAAACTTTACCCTTTGATGTGCAAACTCATTCTGTTCTAACGTACTGAAGGGTGAAATTTAGTCTGACATGCTAAAGGGACATCTGTCAGAAACTGGCAGGTGCTCCCACCACTTTGCTTCTGCTTCCCCCTCACTTAAGAGAGAATTTATTTTTCCAATAGTAGACTCTCAGCCGGCTCTGCTGTCAAAAATGTGTTCCCGGAAGGCCAGTCACTGCAGACTTACCAGCTCAATTAACTCAGAAGGCCCGCCCTCGTTAGGGAAGGGCTTCTCACACTATTTTTTTTACTACCAAACTTCACCATGCAAGGCATGGTAGTCCATGGCAGGAAGTAAAGAGCAATGTCTCCGTAGTGTTCAACAAACACTTCAGAAAATGATAACTGGCCAACCATACTACTATGACATGGTGGGTTGGTCAGCATACAATTTCACCAAAAGTTCTTCTGCTTTGTTGTTTTAAGCAGTTTTGGCA
Source organism: Calotriton arnoldi (assembly GCA_963921515.1). Classification (NCBI taxonomy): domain Eukaryota; kingdom Metazoa; phylum Chordata; class Amphibia; order Caudata; family Salamandridae; genus Calotriton; species Calotriton arnoldi. Next base: position 436,025 of record CAWUFW010001409.1, read on the forward strand.
AAAAACGCAGCCACACTAACTACAGACCTTGCATTTGTGGGTGGTCTGCCAACTCGGCAGGTATTCTGCACATCCACCAATCCCATTATGAGATCGAAAGTTTTTCATGATTCTTTGTACAGAAAACACACAGTAATACAAATCCATAATTTTAATTCATCAAATAAGTCAACAAAATCATGTTTCCATTTTTAAAACAAACCTACCACAAGAATCAACCTAGAGAGTGTAATCTTGTATAAATCTTGCTTAAGGCGTGTAGTGTATTTTGAGTATTTTTTCCTGCTTATGCTTTCGCTCTTTGTGTAATATTTTTCCTCCAGGGGGCTGATTCAAGCAGAAAACTATTTACAGAATGTGGTTTTGCTGGTGATCAATGCTCCTGCATTACTTTAGAAACTGTAAAGAAAGTAAGCAAGTGTCTTGCCTGTCATTTGAAGGCAAGAACATAACTCTGAGTGCAACTTTCACAGACTACCACAAATATTTTGCCAAAAGCACAATTTTGATGAAAATTATAGATATTTCTCATGAAATAAAATACTTGACCTAATACATCTACATCAAATGATGGCAAAAATATTATTTTTTTATGGCATTGTTTATTTATGTGGATACTTTTCAGTAAAGCTCTGGACCTATGCTTTGGTCCCAACAATCTTGTGAGACAACAGCACATTATGTTTCTCTTCTATTTCTATGCAAACTCAAGACAGTCATTTAATATATGCAAGTAAGTAAAAATGTATTGTTTTTGATTAATTAAAACCATTACAAAAATACATTCTGATAAAACATTTTGATTAATTGACTTTCCGATTGGTACTCTGTTTAAAATTTTTATGTATCGAGACATGCATGTATAATTTGAAAGTGCAGAGTGTCCATAGTTCATTTTGCTTGGAGCCTCCGGAGTCTATACGCAGGTTACAGTACCGCTGGTCCTTTGCTTAGATGCTACTTGAAGCAGTAACTTAACAAGCTTCCCATTTAGGGGTCGATTCCGAATCGGGCCGGAAAACGTACCGACCGACTCGGAGCCGGAATTAATTCCGACCGACACGTACCGGTGCAGCCCGACCCGCAAAGTACGATGAGAAGCGTGCAAAACCCGACCGACTCGTACGGAACACAAGCCGAACGACCGAGCCACATGGAAAACAGCTATCCGGCCGGAAAAACACGCGAATCGAACCGACCGACACGCACCACCGGAACAATCCCGAACGAAACGTACCCGCGAACTCCTACCCGCCAAGTACGATGCAACGCGTGTAAAACACGACCGAGTCGCACGGAGGACAAGCCATACGACCGACACGCATAGAAAACTGCGAGCCGAAGCAACCCAAAACACCGCGACCGACGCGTACGCAGCATAGAAAAGAGCACAAACACAGCGTGAACGAATCGGAGAAGCCCGTACGAGACAACTGCAGGGTCCGACTCGGTCACAAGAACATCTCCTACATGCACAAAAAGTACAAAGGGAAAATACACAAAAAAAGGCCAAACAAGCAATTACAAAGCAAATAAATACTGGGGGGAGCTGTTGAAGAAGGACTACCTCTTGAGCCAACACACCGGCAGTGGCCCTCCTGCCAAGCCAGTATATCTCAGGCCCTGGGAGGAGAAGGTGCGGGCCATCCTACCACCAGTGAGCGTATATGGACTAGAAAACATCCCAGAGCCTGGTGAGTACACAACAAATGTACACAATATTGTGCCACAATACACACACATCACTGTCAAGGGAGAGTCAAACCATGCACCCTTAGCAAATACACACCAACCAGAACCCCAAAATGTGTATGTCAGTCAGATAAACACAACACATGCCATCTCATAGTGACATGTAACTGTGTCATCACATGTACAAACACAACTACAACTACAGCTGGGCAGTGGCACAAATATAACTAACAAACACATCCAGACATGTAGCCACCACTACAACACCACCTCACAGTGAAGCCCACTGAAAGGAAGGAATACTGTGTATGCTGGGCAAGTCAGTGTAGCCAATAGCATCATGGGAGTGGTAGTCACAGATATTGGTCACCCCCACAACTGTCCCATCAACACCACCCTGAACCATGCGCACATCACAGGGAGTGGAAAACAACTGACAAGATGGCTGACACTGGCTACTGCTGTGGGAAGCACAAGGCCCTGCTGGCAACTGTACACCAACCAACAGCAGGACACCACTGACTGACATCCTGAAAGACAACTTGCACTCCCTGCAATGGAAGCACGTTCCATGGTGGGATATCTGGCTGGGTGGGAAGGAGGACTGACAGCCCTGACCATAGTTACCAGCAGCGTTTCTCACACACACCCCTAACACAAACTCCACACAACTCACCTGGGAGAATGCATTGCCTCACACTCCAATCAAATATCCCACAAAGAACCACAACCCTGGGTCATGCTGTGTGAAGCACAGGGACCCACATGGGACTTGTAGCAAAACTAACCCCAGGATAACACTGTCAGCCATCTTGTCAGCACAGGCACACAACCCCACAGGGAAGCAGAGTCAAAAGGAAGGAAGCATGGGCATGCTGGGAAGGGGGGGTGGAGGCAATAGCATGATGGGAGTGGTAGTCACAGCTCAACATCCCCCACCCACATGGCCCAGCAAGCTCACACTCAAGCATGCACACCTCACAGGGAGTGGAAAAGAACTGACAAGATGGCTGACACTGGGTACTGCAGTGGGGAGCACAAGGCCCTGCTAGGAACTGGGCACCAACAAACAACAGGACACTACTGTCAGCCATCTTGCCATTGCTGTCACACTCACACACAGTGAAGTCCACTCAAAAGGAAGGAAGTATGGGCATGCTGGGAAGGGGGGTATAGGCAATAGCATGATGGGAGTGGTAGTCACAGCTCAACATCCCCCACCCACATGGCCCAGCAAGCTCACACTGAAGAATGCACACCTCACAGGGAGTGAAAAGCCACTTCAAAGATGGCTGACACTGGTGCTCAGTTGTGGGGTGCACAAGGCCATGCTGGGAACTGGCCACCAACTAACAGTAGGACACCACTGTCAGCCATCTTGCCATTGCCCTCACACTCACACACAGTGAAGTCCACCCAAAAGCAAGTAAGTATGGGCATGCTGGGAAGTGGGGTGGAGGCTATAGCATGATGGGAGTGGTAGTCACAGCTCAACATCCCCCACCCACATGGCCCAGCAAGCTCACACTCAAGCATGCACACCCCACAGAGAGTGGAAAGCCCCATCAAAGATGTCTGACACTGGTGCTCTGTTGTGGGGAGCACAAGGCCATGCTGGGAACTGGCCACCAACTAACAGTAGGACACCACTGTCAGCCATCTTGCCATTGCTCTCACACTCACACACAGTGAAGTCCACCCAAAAGCAAGTACGTATGGGCATGCTGGGAAGTGGGGTGGAGGCAATAGCATGATGGGAGTGGTAGTCACAGATATTGGTCACCCCCACAACTGTCCCATCAACACCACCCTGAACCATGCGCACATCACAGGGAGTGGAAAACAACTGACAAGATGGCTGACACTGGCTACTGCTGTGGGGAGCACAAGGCCCTGCTGGCAACTGTGCACCAACCAACAGCAGGACACCACTGACTGACATCCTGAAAGACAACTTGCACTCCCTGCAATGGAAGCACGTTCCATGGTGGGATATCTGGCTGGGTGGGAAGGAGGACTCACAGCCCTGACCATAGTTACCAGCAGCTCTACTCACACACACCCCTAACACAAACTCCACAAAACTCACCTGGGAGAATGCATTGCCTCACACTCCAATCAAATATCCCACAAAGAACCACAACCCTGGGTCATGCTGAGTGAAGCACAGGGACACACATGGGACTTGTAGCAAAACTAACCCCAGGATAACACTGTCAGCCATCTTGTCAGCACAGGCACACAACCCCACAGGGAAGCAGAGTCAAAGGGAAGGAAGCATGGGCATGCTGGGAAGGGGGGTGGAGGCAATAGCATGATGGGAGTGGTAGTCACAGATATTGGGGGCGAATGGTATTGAACACGCAAGTAGGAGATGGAATCGAGTATTATTTTTAACATTGAAATTTTCATTGAAGGGGTAGGGGTTGAAAAAGTTGGTTAATTTACAGTTGCTGCACAAGAATTATTTCGTTTGTCTGACAGATATTTATTTACTATTGTAGATACCCCTGAGGAAGGTCATAAGGACCGAAATGCATTGGGTGATGTTAAGTTTTAACGGAGGATTCGAGTTTCATAACATGCCTGTGATTAGGCCCGGATGGGCAAGTCCTGTGCAAATAAAATGGAAGAAAACCGTGGAATTTCGTACCTTTGATGTGAAGGAAAATTGTTGAAAAATGAATAGAAATAAACAGACTGAACTTTTTTGAATACTTTTGAGTACGTGAATAATGTTGATCACAAATGTGCATAAGGCTGTGCAACCCTAGGTGACTCGCACAGCGCGCGTCACACCTTTTTTGAGTCACAGATATTGGTCACCCCCACAACTGTCCCATCAACACCACCCTGAACCATGCACACATCACAGGGAGTGGAAAACAACTCACAAGATGGCTGACACTGGCTACTGCTGTGGGGAGCACAAGGCCCTGCTGGCAACTGTGCACCAACCAACAGCAGGACACCACTGACTGACATCCTGAACGACAACTGCACTCCCTGCAATGGAAGCACGTTCCATGGTGGAATATCTGGCTGGGTGGGAAGGAGGACCGGATGTCAACCACATACAACCAATGCAGACCATGTACACACCCCAACATTCACATAGAAATGCCCAAATAATGCAGGACAATGTGCTACACCAATATCAACCCCTGACTGTGACAACTTAGGACAATGCAATGTACAGGCCTGCATCCAGAGGCACAGTCACAACTGTCAGGTGTGTCAACCATTGATGCCTGCAGAAACATAACATACATTGTGTGTGTCTCCCAAAAACAGGTGATGATGGGGACACAGCAGCAGACGCTGAGGAGTCCCCGTCCCAGGCTCAAGAGGATACGGAGCTCACTGGTGTGGAACAGCCTCTGCCCTCCTCGGATGAAGAAGACCCACCTGGCACCTCCGGAGCAAGTCATCATGCAGCACCAGCAGGACCACCAGCTGCACCCCCTGCACCCACCCCTCCAACGACTGTCAACACACATACCACCCCTGCCGACATGGACAGACCAAGGAGCACCACCACCACCAGCACAGGGACCCTGGACCAACGTGGGGCCATGGACACCAACACCACCAACAACCCCCAAGGGGGCCCAGGGTCACCTGTGCGTGCCACCTCAGGTACTGCACGTGTCACCAGGGGTGGTGGGAGGGGTGGGAGACATAGGTCGCTGATCGCAGAGGGGTCTGGACTGCATGATGACCCACAACTGGCACGCATAGCCGATGCGTACCAGTCCAGCACCGGAGAGCTCAGCCAGGTAGTGGGGCTCTTCAGGGACATTAAACAGCAGCAGGCTGCCCATCATGCCCGCTTGGACTCACACATGTCCCGCGTGGAGTCCAAGTGGGACACACTGCAAGAGATGACGGCGGTGCATAGGGACATATTACAATGCCTCCGCCAGATAAGCAGCAACCAGTCAACACCTCCCTGTGTGCCCACAACATCTGCTGCTGAAACAACTGCAACTGCCACAGGGAGGCAGGATGACTCTGGCGGAGAGTCCCTGCACCGCAGCAGCCTGCACTTGAGGGTCCCCCCAAAGAAGAGGGGTCGTCCGAGGAAGGACAACTGAGAGGCTGATGGCCATGCACAACCCCCAGGAAGCCAACACCTGTTCTGGATAATCACCTTTGTGCGCAAACTGTTCACCCTGTTGACTGCAACACAACTCCCCCACATGACATGGGGAGTACAAGTTGGACCAATGTCTCAGATGACTGTGGACTTGATACAGGACATTTCTGCTACCAGGACTTCCAATTCATCTAGGAACTTTGGATTGCAATCAAAATGTACAGCACTCACCATCCTGTGCACTATTCACACACATGTATGACAATAAACACACTAATACACCATACCTGCCTCTGTCGTGATTCCAACGTGATGCCTGTCATGGAGATGATGACCAGCGAAATTACACTGTGCATGCTAACTGCTACAGCAAGTACAACGCAGGCATGTGAGTCATGCAATGTGACACATATGAGGGAGACACACCACCAGGGCTACACAACAAATACACACCTAGGCCATCTGACTCATTGCCTACACTGATGTTGCCAGGAAATACGGTGCAATGCACAGACACAACACCTATTCACAGTCTTAGTCAACTAGCCCACTGGTGCAGTAAGCAAATGTCAGTCAAATGTGTGACCACAGACAACGCACATCACAAAGTGAAGCACAGGTTTATTACACATTTGCAACATGTTGTAACCACTACAGATGCAAGGTAATCCCACCTGGCAGCGGGCACACAGTCAACAAGTGTAGAAGGAAGGAAGTCCATGGGTGTGGCGCACATCACCTGTAGGGACACAACAGCTACCACCATGGAAGTCGAATCACGGTGTCGGGGATCACAGTTGACCAAACGACTCTGAAAGTACCCTGTGAAGGACAGAAATGACACACAGTCAAAAGCACAGAAGAACAGGACAGAACTGCAATACTCATGCCCAATACATGTCACAAGATACCCACCCAGAACCAAGTTAGCATGTCAACACTGTTGGGGAGTACAGACTACCTGTAAGGACACATCGCTACACGCATACAGTCATGTAGCCCATGGACACACTCAAACAGCACCAGAGCACCACCAACACATATCATGCAAACTCACATCATTGACATGACATCTCTGGATACTCACATTCAGCTGAAGAAGTTGGTGATGAGCTGTGTGCGGACATCACCATCATCATCATCATCATCACTGGCATCGTGGTCCAGGCCAGGATCCTCCACAGGTGGCGGACGTTGGTCATCGTCATCCAGGATGAGAGGCAACTCCTTCCGCACTGCCAGGTTGTGTAGCATGCAGCAGACAATGACAATCTTGCACACCTTTGCTGGGGCATATGGGAGGGACCCTCCGGTCTTGTCCAGGCATCGGAAGCGGCTCTTCAGGAGACCAAATGTCCGCTCAATCACTCTCCTGGTCCGACCATGTGCCTCATTGTAGCGCATCTGGGCTGGTGTCACAGGATTCCTGAGGGGCGTCAGCAACCACGGCATGTTGGGGTATCCGGAGTCACCTACATACAGACAATTGCACATTAGCTGAGTTGGAAAAGAGGGTGGAACACTACATTGCAGAACACACACAATGGTACAAAGTCAGTACACACCAACAAGCCAGGCACGCTGGTTCGGCATCTGTGACATCATCCTCGGGATGCGACTACTCCTCATCACGTAGGCATCGTGTGCAGAACCGGGGAAACGGGCACACACGTGTGAGATGCTCATATCTGCAAGACAGACCACCAGTGCATTGACCGAGTGGTAGTGTTTGCAGTTCCTGTATGCCTGCTCTTGGGCCTGTGGTGGTACCAAAGCCACATGTGTCCCATCAATGGAGCCAATGACATGCGGCATCCTCCCCTGGGCATAGAAGTCACTCTTCACGTCAGTGAGTTGTTGGAGTCTAGGGAAATAGATGTACTGGTTCAGGTATATCAACATAGCCTCCAAAACATCGCGGAGCACACGGCTGAACATGGTCTGTGACATCCCACCAGCAGTCGCCACAGTGTGTCGAAAGGTACCGGTGGCAAAGAAGTGTAGGGCTGCCATCACCTTCACCTTGGGGGTCAGCGCTGTAGGGTACGGCCGGCCAGGTTGCAAATGTGGTGCCAAGCGCACTGCCAAATCCTCAATCAGCTGCCTGGTGAAGCGGTACCGTCGTTGCCAGGTCAGGGAATGGTCTATGGACAGCTGGTGCCCTGCAGTGCATAGGTGAAGAAAGCAAGATTGTCAGTCACCCCACATATGTGGCATTGAACACACTCAACATCACATGATACATCATAATGAGGCACAAGTACATGATGTGTGCAGTTCCGTACGGATATGTATGGCACATACATGGCCAATATCTAACATCACAGTCCAACAAGTGGCATCAAGAAGTCCCAGGTCATGCCATCGGATACCATGAGGCCGTGTCCTAGTACCCATCTCCTGCTGCCACGTTACAAACACACCCCCCAGTGACATGTGAGGACAGATGTGCCCCAGGCATCACAGCTCAACGACAGGTAGATTCCCAGGGACCCTGTATTGCCATATGGACACTGGCATGACATGGTGTATCATGTATACACCACAGCAAAACAACCATGACCCCCACAGGTAGTGGTCCCTGTTGCCTCGGCAGGACAGACATGGACGTCTGTGACACACACACGCACAACATCAAAGTCCATGCACAAACAACGTGGATGTGGAGACTGTCTCCCATTGTGCACATGAAATCAGAGACATTGTAAACACAACATGCACACAGACTGTGGAGGACCACCACTATTGTGCCAATGGGTCACCCTGGGTTAAACATACCGTCCCACATGGGACTCAGGGGGTATGTGACATGACATCCACATACACCACCGTGAAATGTGACCATGCCACATGCTCAGATATGATCAGTTGCACATCACAGTGGTCATGTACACGAAACACCAAGGATCCTGTCCCCATGAACACGTGCACAGCCTGGGGGTGGCTGCCCCCAAGTGACACCCACAGAACAACATGTTCACCCCCATACACGGAATAGGTAATGCAGCCTTACATGCCTTAGGATACAGTTTGGACAGGCTGTGGTGTTGTAGGTGTGCCCCTTACTCCCTGGGAAGTATATGTGGCTGGCATATGTTCACCTGTGACAGGCATGGTGACATATGCCAGTGACTTGTACAGGGACGCGTTGGACAGCAATGGACTGGTCTGTGCGCACACATTGGCCATTGCATTCAATGTGTGCTGGTACGCGTTGTATTCGCAATACGCGTTGGACAGCAATGGACCGATCTGTGCGCACACATTGGCCATTGCATTCAATGTGTGCTGGTACGCGTTGTATTCACAATACGCGTTGGACAGCAATGGACCGATCTGTGCGCACACATTGGCCATTGCATTCAATGTGTGCTGGTACGCGTTGTATTCGCAATACGCGTTGGACAGCAATGGACCGATCTGTGCGCACACATTGGCCATTGCATTCAATGTGTGCGGGTACGCGTTGTATCCTGGGTACGCGTTGAACAGCAATGGACCGATCGGTGTGCCCGGCCGGCCCATTGCATTCAATGTGTGCGGGTACGCGTTGTATCCTGGGTACGCGTTGAACAGCAATGGACCGATCGGTGTGCCCGGCCGGCCCATTGCATTCAATGTGTGCGGGTACGCTTTGTATCCTGGGTACGCGTTGAACAGCAATGGACCGATCGGTGTGCCCGGCCGGCCCATTGCATTCAATGTGTGCGGGTACGCATTGTATCCTGGGTACGCGTTGAACAGCAATGGACCGATCGGTGCGCATCCATTGGCTATGGCCTGGCCTGGCAACGGACGCGTTTTCAAATTTTGAACGAGTCTGATGCTGTAAATTCAGTTGGTCACCCACAACAATGTTGCAAATTCATGGGTGTCATGAAGTTGAACTTTTGAAGGATGCTGGGGGCGTGTGTAAGTGGTGCAATTCCATGGATTGGCCAGATTCAGAGGATGCAAACGACTTGGACCTATCACTTTGGACACATGGGACAGTATCTGCCTCTGCAGCACACATATAATGCTGGCTGTTCCCCTGAGAGCTCACTTGCCTGCACTACATGCTCCAGGACGACATCTGCCACCACCACTGCTGCTGTATCTGCACCCTCTGGACCCTGCAATGGCACGTACTGTGGAGAGAGCCCCAGCCTTCAGCACTGAGGAGAACCAGGCCCTGCTGGACAGCCTCCTTCCACAGTACAGCAAGCTGTATGGGAAAGCAGGGGAGCAGGTGAGTGTTCTGTCCACTGCCTTCCTAAATGTGCATGTTGTCTGACTAGCAAGGCTAACAGTCTGCACGCCACTGGCTAGCAGGCTCACTGAGTAGTTGTCACCCCCATAGTGTGTAGTTACATGCACTGGACAGGTATAGTGCAGTGACAGTGCATTTAAACAAGGTTTTACTTCCCAGGCAATGATACCATGTAGTAACTGCTGGCATACTGTCCATGGCCATCGTTGCACTGCCTGTGTACATCATGTGCCCCTGTGATTGAGACATGTATATACAACTGTGTAATGCACGGATATGTTGCATGTGTAGTAATAGCATTCTCACTTTGTCATCCTCACAGGTTGATGCCCACCAGAAGCAGAAGATATGGCTGACCATCGTCCGGGCAGTGAGATCCGTGGGGGACTACAAGCGCCGGATCCGCAACTGCCAGAAGAGGTGGCAGGACCTTTGGGGCTGGACCCGGAGGATCGCACGGGTCCAGCTGAAGCTGTCGCCTCCTCGCAGGAGGGGCGGACACCGGACCCTGACCCCCCACATGCTCAGGATCCTGGCGGTGGTCTTCCCTGATCTGGATGGGCAGCTGAAGGCCAGAGAGCAGCAAGGAGGGGTGAGTCCATGACTGCATTGTGAACTATGTCTGCCATGCTATGTGCCCTCCTCTGGCCTGGTTAAACTTCCACAGTACATCAGTCATGTGGTCCAGGACCCATGTCCCTCTATTGTGCACTTCCCACTCCTCATCTGATACCCAGGTGTGGCCCTTACAGTCAGGGAATTGTGTCACTTGGGTACTGTGTCCTTGCAGTTTGCTTGACTCAAGGTGGGGGACAGCATCTGTTTCCCTAACTCTGTGGTGGGCATCATGGGTGGGTCCATTGCTTACACAATGCCTGTGTTCTGACATGTAATCTGCGTGTTACTTTGATATGTGGTACAATTGCTGAGATGATCCACCACATGTGCCTGGGGAATCTGGCACACACCCATGCTGCGGGTGGGAACAATGTTTGGGCCCCAGGAGTGTGTATATTACGTGTGTCACACATACTTAGCCAGCTGCCTACTGTCCAGGGCTCATCCCTCATTCATGTGGGGAAGGACAGTCATGCCTACTCCAGGCCATACAATACACTCTGTACTCCCACTCCCGTGTATCAGCTGACACGTTGTGCTCAGTGATTTGTCCCCTCAGGTGTCTGCCTCTGTGTCAGTGTGCTGTGGCTTCGTTGTCAGGACTGCTGGGGTGTTTCTCGGTTGGGGCTCAGCATGCCACCGGAGATGTGACCATAGGAGACGATACTTGTGTGACACATAGGTGTTTGATCACCTGACCGTGCAGACTGGGGTATGCGAATGTGAAGTTCAGGCAGCTGTCTCCCATTCACAGCAGATTGTGAGGTGCTCAGGTTCAGAGGGTCGTGTTACAGGTCTCCCATATGTCCAATCGGTATGACCTGGACAGATAAGGGTTCAGATGATGTGGTGTGTGGGGGATGTACATGTGCACTTGTTCAGCTCCAGGACTTGCATTCCCCATGACCTTGGATTGTGACACAGTGCAGACTGTTGTTGTCTGGCTGCCCTGCCCATGTGACTGGAGACAGTGATGTATGACTTAGCAGGCATGCCTGTGCCATGGCATGAAACTTCCAATGAGTGATCCTGCAGGGGAGTGACATGTGCTACATGCACACCATTGTGGCAATGGCTATCAGGACATGGGTTCATCATGGTGTCTGTCGCTGGTATGCATCACATGCATTTCCTATTTACTCTGGGCATCCCTTTCATCCGGACACCTGTACTGACTCAGTGGCAAGAGTTGTGATGTGTGCATGTTCACATGCTTAACCGGGTTCTCTGCACTGTCCAACTACTGTGTAGGTGGTGCATGTGTCCACACTGGGGTATTGCCATCCAACAGACACCAGACAGATGGGTGCAAGGCCAGGTGGGATGTGAGTGCCATGGTTGACCATCAGACTGACAATTGGCTTCTCCTGTTCTGTTTGGGCACTTTTAGCAAAGTTCAACTAAGCGTGCCAGGGCTTGCTCTGTAATGTGCTGTACTAACTGTGGTGTGTGCGTTCGGTGCAGGTGACTGATGTCTGTCTGTTTCCCTATTGATTGCAGATACATCCACGGCCACAGGAGGGGACAGGTCCACGGACCAGGAGGAGCCGCAGAGCCAGACTGGGTCAGCAGCCGATGAGTGGTCGGAGGGACCCAGTGGCACGGAGGGCGAGGGGAGCCACACCGAGGAGTCCTCAGCACCATCCACCTCAGCTGAGGACCACAGCAGCTTGGAGGATGACTCCCTTATGGAGGCGGGTGTCAGCAGCCACCACACCCCAGCTAGTGTTGCTGTCCCCGCTACCACCACCACCACCACCGCCCTCCCATCGGCTCCCATTCCCGAGGTCCGTGGCGGCTCCCATGTTCGGGAGCGTGTCTCCTTCGGGCCAGGCACCGCACCCCCTGCCCCTGTGTCCTCTGCTGCCCTGAGTGAGGAGTCTGTGTACCTCCTTCGCCAGCTCCATGTAGGGCAGACAGCGATGCTGAGTGTCATCCATGCCCACACCACTCTGTTGACTCAGCTGGTGTCGTTCATGGAGGGCATCTCATCGGGCATGTCTGCCCTACAGAGGGGCAATAGGTCCATGGACTCCTCCCTGACGGCAGCAGTGTCCCTCCTCCGACAGTCCCTCACCCCTCCTGCCTCTGCCCCATCCACACTCCCCAGCACCTTACCTGTCCCAAGCACACACACACCGGCACAGGCACACACCAGCACAGACATGAGCAGCACACAGACACACACGCCACTAACAAGACGCACACACACGCACAGTCAGGGGACTGAAACCACACTCACAGGGGATGGGGCCCAGGCACACACACACGCATCCACGAGCACTGCGCAGTCCTCAGTTGCCTCTCCCTCCAAAGCCCCCTCCCTTGCTTCACCTGCAACCCCAAAGACACAGCGGCTCTTCCTCAGTGACCTCGGCCTCTTCCCCTCCGATTCAGCTGATACAGCATTCAGGGGGAAGAGGAAGCCCACCCACATGGAGCGGAGTGCCCCTCGCCCCCGGACACCCTCCCCCAGGCGCAGACCGACTGACGCCCCCACCCGCAAGTCCCCCCGGACCCGGAAGAGCAAGACCCCGCCGCCACCCTGCAGCTCAGGCACCAAGTCTCCTTCCTCCATCCCTCAGGACCCCACTCCACAGGTGCCCCCACCACACCCTGCCCCAGGTTCCCCCACCCACAGATACACCATCCCCAAAAGGATCAGGCCTTCTCCCCCTGCCACTTGCTCTTCCGGCCCCACACCCCCGCTGCGCTTGTCTGTGCCACTGGTGTGGTGAGGGTGTCCTCCCCTCTGTCCTGCCCACCTTACCTGATCCCCATTCTCCTCCCCTGGAGGTAGGCACTGCAGTGGAGGCCACTACCACCCTGTCTGACTTGGGCACTGCAGTGGCGAACCTGTCCACTTCATCTGCACGGTCCACTGCAGTCGTGCCGGCGCCCACACCATCTGAGTCATGCCCCCCAGTTGTGCCGGCACACACCATGTCAGACACCTCCACTGCAGTTGTCAGTGGCTCTCCAGCACCCACCACCCCTTCCCTGCCTCCTTCTGGTGAGCCCTGATCCTGTCCCTGCGGTGCCTGGTCTGCCCCCCCCGTATGCCCCTCCGAGGGGATTGTCCCTTGTGTGTAACAGTGCAGGCATGAGTAGAGTGACATCTGCCACTGTCACCCTGTTTTGACTTTCAGAATGGACTGGCCATTGGCCTTTGTTTCTTTTTTTCTGGACTTTAACTTTTGAACCCACATATGCTGAATAAAGCTACTTTCTGTTCTCTAGTGGTTTTGCTTCTGATGTACATGATGTTAATGATGCTAACCGTGCCCTTGCTGCAGTGATGGTGATTTTTGGTCTCATGGAAATGAAGTGTTACTCTGCAGGAACCCATGTGGTCCACGGGTAATGTATCCTATCCTGTAGTGTATCCATGTCATCCTTAGCAGCATATGAGGGTGTCATGTTTTCAATATTTGGCAATGGGATTTCCTACTTACATTAGCAATGTCACATCTGTGGCTTCCACCCCTGCACATCTGTTGTGCTTGCCATTGTTCAATTAGTCTACTTCCCTGACCGTGTGGCCATCTCCACTGGACATGCAGGTTTGGGCATCAATGGGGAAGGACTCATCTGTGTTGTCAGTGCAACTTGCTATACATGTGTGTTGGATCTGTGCTGATGATTTCGTTGACACTCCCATGACCAGGCTGATGTTACAGGAGCCTTCATTTGGTGCTAATTGTTGACTGTGTGACCAAGTGTTCTGCTGACATGATGGAGCCCTACTGAGGCGACATATGGCACAGCTTTCCTCACACAGGAGTGGAGTCCCCTCATGGCAGTGTGTGCTCCTGTGACATCGCCTGCGCCCAAGGTGTGTGTTGTATGAGCATGTCTGTGTGTCCACTTCCATTTTGCTGTGCATGCTGGGATCCCTAGTGATGTTCCTGTTTGTGATGCTTGCTGAGTTGACCTATGTTCCCCCAAAGTCTTCTCCCTGGGTTCTCTGTGATGTGGGTGCATGGCACATTACTGGTCATCAGGGTGTCACCCATAGGTGTGTTTGCTGTCAGGGCTGAGTTTGTGGGCAGACGCTGATGGGTCACAGTCAGGATTCCCCTTGGCACTTGTTGTTTACACCTGTCATGTAATTTCCGGTTTGTGTTAGCTTTCATTGGTTGTGACACGTTGTGTGTGTGACTGCTGGCACTCCTCAGGGTCAGGGCTGCAATGTTGGTAGTTGTCTATGTGTGTTCTTTGTGGGTGACCTTGGCTTCTTCATTGGTGTGTGACTGTGGCTGGGATCCCATTGGTTGGTGGTATTGCCGTCATGTCCATGTACAGCATAGTGTGCAGTGTGTCAGACATTCAGGAGTCTTGTTGAGTGGCCATGTGTGATGTGTTTCTGCACCTTGGTTCCCGCCACCCCCCCCTGGGATTGTCATGGGTGCATGTGCAATGTCACCAGTGCATGTGAGCTTCACTGCTGCACATTGTTGGAGGTCGAGGTGTGTGGTGTTGAGTGTGTGCAGATGAGAGTTGTTGCCCGGCTAGACCCCTGCCTCCATGTTGGCCTTAGCTTACTGGCCGTGCTGATTGATTTGTGCTTGTGTAGGTGTGATGGTAGTTTGTTGCTCAGGACACATGTCTGTGGTTCACAGTGTGCACGACATCTAGCTTTGTCATCACAGTGGGATTGTAATGCAGCACAGGGTCACCACATTGTGGGGGCCCTGGGGGTAGTGCTGTGGTGTCTCTGTGTCTTGCTGTGTCAGTTGCTGTTCCTACATGCTTGTGTGACATGTGTGATTCGTGCTCCCTCTCATCTGACAATGCCTGATTGCCCACATAGGCGATTTGGATCCATGAGTTACCTTTGTGTGGCACTGTATGCACATCTGTGTAATTGGTATTCAGGCCTCCTCATGTGTTGCCTGGGAACACTGGTACCCCCCCTCACCTGTTGTGTTTGATGTGTAGTGTGGGTCTGCGTGTTTGTGCATCTGCACCACTGCATTGGCATATCTTTAGTGTGCCATTGGCTGTATGTTGTTTGGTGTGTTTCCCCTGCTGTCCCTGGGACTCCTAGGTCATCAGTCAGCACAATGATCATTGTTTGTGTGTCCCATTGCTGCCATGGTATGGTATCTGTTCACCTCACATCTACAGTCTCCACAGGGTATCTGCATTTGTGTGCCCATTGGTGCAAATATGTGGGTCTGCATTCTGATGGTCACTTCTGTCATTGTGTCATTGATGAATGTTGACAGTGTCAGCCCCCATGGGTGATGTTTGTCTGCACATGGCCAAAGGTATGTCTTATTTGGACTGCACTGTTTGCCTCCCCCAATCTATGTTGCTATGGGACACAAGCACTACTTTGCCACTGATGTGTTTGTTGTTCTGTGACCAGGAATCATCAATGCAGTTTGGCAGTTGCAGCTTTTTCTTTGTCAACACTTACATATTGGTCACTGTGATGATGGGGGTTTGGACCCCATTGACCCAATGTTCAAAATGTGCTTCAGCTATGGACCCCACACTTACATTTTGGTCACTGTGATGATGGGGGTATGGACCCCATTGCCACAATGTTCAATATGTGCTTCAGCTATGGACCCCACACTTACCTTTTGGTCACTGTGATGATGGGGGTTTGGACCCCATTGCCACAATGGTCATGGCCTGCTTGCATTGTGGGGGCCACACACATTTATGTGTGGCACATGTGATAGGGGGTCACATTGTATGTTCAAAGTTATGTTCAGTGTTGTAGGCATTTGACACAGTCTACACACGCTTGTCATGTTGTTGGGGGGATGTCTTTATGTTGCATTGTTTATGTTGGTGTGTGCTTGTTGTGTCATGTATTAGCCATCCTATGAGTGGGGGTGTTGTTGGTGGTAGGCATCCAGCCCCCCATGGGTAGAGGTGGTAGTAGTGGTAGGCATCTGGCACCCCTGGGTAGAGGTGGTAGTAGTGGTAGGCATTTGGCACCCCATGGGTAAGGGTGGTAGTAGTGGTAGGCATCCAGCCCCCATGGGTAAGGGTGGTAGTAGTGACAGGCATCCAGCCCCCATGGGTAGAGGTGGTAGTAGTGGTAGGCATCTGGCACCCCCTGGGTAGAGGTGGTAGTAGTGGTAGGCATCTGGCACCCCTGGGTAAGGGTGGTAGTAGTGGTGGCATCCAGCCCCCATGGGTAAGGGTGGTAGTAGTGGTAGGCATCTGGCACCCCCTGGGTGAGGGTGGTAGTAGTGACAGGCATCCAGCCCCCATGGGTAGAGGTGGTAGTAGTGGTAGGCATCTGGCACCCCTGGGTAGAGGTGGTAGTAGTGGTAGGCATCTGGCACCCCCTGGGTAAGGGTGGTAGTAGTGGTAGGCATCCAGCCCCCATGGGTAAGGGTGGTAGTAGTGACAGGCATCCAGCCCCCATGGGTAGAGGTGGTAGTAGTAGTAGGCATCTGGCACCCCCTGGGTAGAGGTGGTAGTAGTGGTAGGCATCTGGCACCCCCTGGGCAAGGGTGGTAGTAGTGGTAGGCATCTGGCACCCCTGGGTAAGGGTGGTAGTAGTGGTAGGCATCCAGCCCCCATGGGTAAGGGTGGTAGTAGTGGTAGGCATTCGGCACCCCTGGGTGAGGGTAGTAGTAGTGACAGGCATCCAGCCCCCCATGGGTAGAGGTGGTAGTAGTGGTAGGCATCTGGCACCCCTGGGTAGAGGTGGTAGTAGTGGTAGGCATCTGGCACCCCTGGGTAAGGGTGGTAGTAGTGGTAGGCATGTGGCACCCCTGGGTAGAGGTGGTAGTAGTGGTAGGCATCTGGCACCCCCTGGGTAAGGGTGGTGGTAGGCATCCAGCTCCCCATGGGTAAGGGTGGTAGTAGTGGTAGGCATCTGGCACCCCCTGGGTGAGGGTGGTAGTAGTGACAGGCATCCAGCCCCCATGGGTAGAGGTGGTAGTAGTGGTAGGCATCTGGCACCCCCTGGGTAGAGGTGGTAGTAGTGGTAGGCATCTGGCACCCCCTGGGTAAGGGTGGTAGTAGTGGTAGGCATCTGGCACCCCTGGGTAGAGGTGGTAGTAGTGGTAGGCATCTGGCACCCCCTGGGTAAGGGTGGTAGTAGTGGTAGGCATCCAGCCCCCCATAGGTAAGGGTGGTAGTAGTGGTAGGCATCTGGCACCCCCTGGGTGAGGGTGGTAGTAGTGACAGGCATCCAGCCCCCCATGGGTAGAGGTGGTAGTAGTGGTAGGCATCCAGCCCCCCATGGGTAAGGGTGGTAGTAGTGACAGGCATCCAGCCCCCCATGGGTAGAGGTGGTAGTAGTGGTAGGCATCTGGCACCCCCTGGGTAGAGGTGGTAGTAGTGGTAGGCATCTGGCACCCCTGGGTAAGGGTGGTAGTAGTGGTAGGCATCCAGCCCCCATGGGTAAGGGTGGTAGTAGTGGTAGGCATCTGGCACCCCCTGGGTGAGCGTGGTAGTAGTGACAGGCATCCAGCCCCCATGGGTAGAGGTGGTAGTAGTGGTAGGCATCTGGCACCCCCTGGGTAGAGGTGGTAGTAGTGGTAGGCATCTGGCACCCCTGGGTAGAGGTGGTAGTAGTGGTAGGCATCTGGCACCCCTGGGTAAGGGTGGTAGTAGTGGTAGGCATCCAGCCCCCCATGGGTAAGGGTGGTAGTAGTGACAGGCATCCAGCCCCCCATGGGTAGAGGTGGTAGTAGTGGTAGGCATCTGGCACCCCTGGGTAGAGGTGGTAGTAGTGGTAGGCATCTGGCACCCCTGGGTAAGGGTGGTAGTAGTGGTAGGCATCCAGCCCCCCATGGGTAAGGGTGGTAGTAGTGGTAGGCATCTGGCACCCCCTGGGTGAGGGTGGTAGTAGTGACAGGCATCCAGCCCCCATGGGTAGAGGTGGTAGTAGTGGTAGGCATCTGGCACCCCTGGGTAGAGGTGGTAGTAGTGGTAGGCATCTGGCACCCCTGGGTAAGGGTGGTAGTAGTGGTAGGCATCCAGCCCCCCATGGGTAAGGGTGGTAGTAGTGACAGGCATCCAGCCCCCATGGGTAGAGGTGGTAGTAGTGGTAGGCATCTGGCACCCCTGGGTAGAGGTGGTAGTAGTGGTAGGCATCTGGCACCCCCTGGGTAAGGGTGGTAGTAGTGGTGGCATCCAGCCCCCCATGGGTAAAGGTGGTAGTAGTGGTAGGCATCTGGCACCCCCTGGGTGAGGGTGGTAGTAGTGACAGGCATCCAGCCCCCATGGGTAGAGGTGGTAGTAGTGGTAGGCATCTGGCACCCCCTGGGTAGAGGTGGTAGTAGTGGTAGGCATCTGGCACCCCTGGGTAAGGGTGGTAGTAGTGGTAGGCATCCAGCCCCCCATGGGTAAGGGTGGTAGTAGTGACAGGCATCCAGCCCCCCATGGGTAGAGGTGGTAGTAGTGGTAGGCATCGGGCACCCCCTGGGTAGAGGTGGTAGTAGTGGTAGGCATCTGGCACCCCCTGGGTAAGGGTGGTAGTAGTGGTAGGCATCTGGCACCCCCTGGGTAGAGGTGGTAGTAGTGGTAGGCATCTGGCACCCCCTGGGTAAGGGTGGTAGTAGTGGTAGGCATCCAGCCCCCCATGGGTAAGGGTGGTAGTAGTGGTAGGCATCTGGCACCCCCTGGGTGAGGGTAGTAGTAGTGACAGGCATCCAGCCCCCCATGGGTAGAGGTGGTAGTAGTGGTAGGCATCTGGCACCCCTGGGTAGAGGTGGTAGTAGTGGTAGGCATCTGGCACCCCCTGGGTAAGGGTGGTAGTAGTGGTAGGCATGTGGCACCCCTGGGTAGAGGTGGTAGTAGTGGTAGGCATCTGGCACCCCCTGGGTAAGGGTGGTGGTAGTGGTAGGCATCCAGCCCCCATGGGTAAGGGTGGTAGTAGTGGTAGGCATCTGGCACCCCCTGGGTGAGGGTGGTAGTAGTGACAGGCATCCAGCCCCCCATGGGTAGAGGTGGTAGTAGTGGTAGGCATCTGGCACCCCCGGGTAAGGGTGGTAGTAGTGGTAGGCATCTGGCACCCCTGGGTAAGGGTGGTAGTAGTGGTAGGCATCTGGCACCCCCTGGGTAGAGGTGGTAGTAGTGGTAGGCATCTGGCACCCCTGGGTAAGGGTGGTAGTAGTGGTAGGCATCCAGCCCCCCATGGGTAAGAGTGGTAGTAGTGGTAGGCATCTGGCACCCCCTGGGTGAGGGTGGTAGTAGTGACAGGCATCCAGCCCCCCATGGGTAGAGGTGGTAGTAGTGGTAGGCATCTGGCACCCCCTGGGTAGAGGTGGTAGTAGTGGTAGGCATCCAGCCCCCCATGGGTAAGGGTGGTAGTAGTGACAGGCATCCAGCCCCCCATGGGTAGAGGTGGTAATAGTGGTAGGCATCTGGCACCCTCTGGGTAGAGGTGGTAGTAGTGGTAGGCATCTGGCACCCCTGGGTAAGGGTGGTAGTAGTGGTAGGCATCTGGCACCCCTGGGTAGAGGTGGTAGTAGTGGTAGGCATCTGGCACCCCCTGGGTAAGGGTGTAGTAGTGGTAGGCATCCAGCCCCCATGGGTAAGGGTGGTAGTAGTGGTAGGCATCCAGCCCCCCATGGGTAGAGGTGGTAGTAGTGGTAGGCATCTGGCACCCCCTGGGTAGAGGTGGTAGTAGTGGTAGGCATCCAGCCCCCCATGGGTAAGGGTGGTAGTAGTGACAGGCATCCAGCCCCCCATGGGTAAGGGTGGTAGTAGTGACAGGCATCCAGCCCCCCATGGGTAGAGGTGGTAGTAGTGGTAGGCATCTGGCACCCCCTGGGTAGAGGTGGTAGTAGTGGTAGGCATCTGGCACCCCTGGGTAAGGGTGGTAGTAGTGGTAGGCATCCAGCCCCCCATGGGTAAGGGTGGTAGTAGTGGTAGGCATCTGGCACCCCTGGGTGAGCGTGGTAGTAGTGACAGGCATCCAGCCCCCATGGGTAGAGGTGGTAGTAGTGGTAGGCATCTGGCACCCCCTGGGTAGAGGTGGTAGTAGTGGTAGGCATCTGGCACCCCTGGGTAAGGGTGGTAGTAGTGGTAGGCATCCAGCCCCCCATGGGTAAGGGTGGTAGTAGTGGTAGGCATCTGGCACCCCCTGGGTGAGGGTGGTAGTAGTGACAGGCATCCAGCCCCCCATGGGTAGAGGTGGTAGTAGTGGTAGGCATCTGGCACCCCTGGGTAGAGGTGGTAGTAGTGGTAGGCATCTGGCACCCCTGGGTAAGGGTGGTAGTAGTGGTAGGCATCTGGCACCCCCTGGGTAGAGGTGGTAGTAGTGGTAGGCATCTGGCACCCCCTGGGTAAGGGTGGTAGTAGTGGTAGGCATCCAGCCCCCCATGGGTAAGGGTGGTAGTAGTGGTAGGCATCTGGCACCCCCTGGGTGAGGGTGGTAGTAGTGACAGGCATCCAGCCCCCCATGGGTAGAGGTGGTAGTAGTGGTAGGCATCTGGCACCCCCTGGGTGAGGGTGGTAGTAGTGGTAGGCATCTGGCACCCCCTGGGTGAGGGTGGTAGTAGTGACAAGCATCCAGCCCCCCATGGGTAGAGGTGGTAGTAGTGGTAGGCATCTGGCACCCCCTGGGTAGAGGTGGTAGTAGTGGTAGGCATCTGGCACCCCCTGGGTAAGGGTGGTAGTAGTGGTAGGCATCCAGCCCCCCATGGGTAAGGGTGGTAGTAGTGACAGGCATCCAGCCCCCCATGGGTAGAGGTGGTAGTAGTGGTAGGCATCTGGCACCCCTGGGTAGAGGTGGTAGTAGTGGTAGGCATCTGGCAACCCCTGGGTAAGGGTGGTAGTAGTGGTAGGCATCTGGCACCCCCTGGGTAGAGGTGGTAGTAGTGGTAGGCATCTGGCACCCCCTGGGTAAGGGTGGTAGTAGTGGTAGGCATCCAGCCCCCCATGGGTAAGGGTGGTAGTAGTGGTAGGCATCTGGCACCCCCTGGGTGAGGGTGGTAGTAGTGACAGGCATCCAGCCCCCATGGGTAGAGGTGGTAGTAGTGGTAGGCATCTGGCACCCCCTGGGTAGAGGTGGTAGTAGTGGTAGGCATCTGGCACCCCCTGGGTAAGGGTGGTAGTAGTGGTAGGCATCTGGCACCCCCTGGGTAGAGGTGGTAGTAGTGGTAGGCATCTGGCACCCCCTGGGTAAGGGTGGTAGTAGTGGTAGGCATCCAGCCCCCCATGGGTAAGGGTGGTAGTAGTGGTAGGCATCTGGCACCCCCTGGGTGAGGGTGGAAGTAGTGACAGGCATCCAGCCCCCCATGGGTAAGGGTGGTAGTGGTGGTAGGCATCCGGGCCCCTATGTGTATATGTGGCATTGGTGATGGCCATCCCGCCCCTATGGTGCTGCTGTTGCTGGTGTAAGTAATTTCTGCATCCCTCTGTGTGTGTGTGATGTGTCGGGTACGTGTAGTTTGTTTTTGTGGTTGGTGTCTGACTTACCTTCTGCGCCGTACGCGTCCGTGCCTGTTCCGGTAGTAGATGTAGAATATTGGTAGGATCGGCACGATGGGATTCATGGTTGGTTCGTCTCTTTCGTCTTTCTCGTTGCTTCGCCTCGTCCTCGTCG
The DNA here is from genome assembly GCA_963921515.1 of Calotriton arnoldi. NCBI lineage: Eukaryota > Metazoa > Chordata > Amphibia > Caudata > Salamandridae > Calotriton > Calotriton arnoldi. The sequence continues at coordinate 458,219 of CAWUFW010001409.1, forward strand.
CTGGCGTGTTCGTCTCGTAGCCGTGGATCGTGTTGTGGCGTGAATCGGAGCTTATGTGCGCCTCTCCCGGATGCTTTGACGTGCCGTGCGTAGCGACAAGTTCGGCGCGTACGGGAAGCGCATCGTACTTGTCCGGCCGGACGGGGCTGCATTTTGGCTTCCGTGCGACTCGATTCTGCGTTTACGGATCCGGCTCGGTCGGGGAACAGGACCTGGATTGGGTGAGTACGACTGGGTCGGAATCTATGCTGTTATGCGCATCGTACTTGCTCGTTCGGAATAATGTGCGGTTCGGTCGGGAAACAGGCATTCGCATGGCTTTTTTCCCGACCGAATACTGTTAGGTGCGCCTCCGACCGAGATCGGAATCGGCCCCTTAGTTGTGGATCACTTGGGTTAAAGCATGCGAGTACTGCTTGTCTCCGGGTACGTATGCCTCGTTTAATATATGCAATTAATGAAAAAAAACAAAGGCGGTTTATTCATTTACATCTGTTACACTACTATGTCATCATTTGGAACGTTTACAGTTCAAGATGATCATATGCTAATAGTCTTCATGAACTTTTAATTTTTAAGGACTCTACCGTGCTCTTGGCATGTATCAGTATTTAATTTTAAGTATTCCAGTTTATTGGCATGCTCCACAGGTACTAAGAGTAGACGACGTAAGGTACTTCCTTTGCTGTTATGTGCTACTAAGCCAGTAGGAGCAGTAACTATACAAGATAAGTTAGAGCTAGTAACTTTATGCACATAAGTAGTAATTACTTTAATAACAAAGCCTTTCCCTGTGCCGGCTTCTCCATATTGTAGTGTAAGTTCATAAGTAGTACATTCACAGATTCCATTACCATTTTAAAGTTCATGATCTACAGATTCATTTATGCATTTTTAAATTTCTAGTTGTTCCCAATTTATTTGACATACTAAGTTACCTAAATTATGTACTTACTTTTTGACGTGGTCCATTGCATTTAGAACCTCGCCCATGAAACCACAGCTTTAGTATCGAAAAATTGGTTGTCCAAGAAGGTCAGAAGTGCTGTAAGTAGAAGTATTTTTAGTAGATGGAGCATTGTGTTGAATTTCTGTATTATTGCTTTCTTCTTCTGTTTCTTGATTGAGCATTGGTAAGTATGTCTGAAATTCAGGCAATGCAATGTCATTTTTATAAACATTAAATGCATCTTCATAGCATTGAAAGGGACCTATAAGTTCTTCTTCTTTGCACCATGGCTTAAATAGTTGAAGAAGTGCTAAATAGTAAAATTCTTTCTTTTTTCCTATGTCACATCTTAGTTTACGATGAATAAGAGTAGGTTTACTCTGACGTATTAAACAACCATTTGTACCTTCTACTCGAAAATGTACTTGTTTTGAAATCTTCGGTCACAGTGTTTCTATTTGTGTAGAACTGAACAACTTCATAGAGGAATAGTTTTTGCAGCAATGGACTTCTCTCTGGCTAGTATGTGTCCTAGTTTTTTTTTCTCGAAATGTCTTCATTTGGGGGATCAAAATATGCAAGGTATTCAATTTCGTGCAGGCTTTTTGGAGCTCTTCGAAGCGATGATGACAATACTTCCTAATTTTATTTCTTATCTAGCTTTCTATTAATTTTCATTGACATGTGACCACAAAAGTGTGTGTCAAATGCCATTCTAATACATCATTGCTACAGACTAGTTTATTTTCTTACCTCATTTTGGGTTTAGGTAGCATTGTGTTTAATTAGTAGACCAAATTATATTTCAGCCAATAAATATCCTCCTTTCAAAATTACATTATTGGTATGATGTAGTTTTCTAGTGGCAAATCATCTAACTCTATATACTTCTTTTTCTGTCTCTGTGTTCCTTATTCTTGTATGCCAGTATATGTGCATGATGGTGGGGGGTTTGGTTTGTTGGGCACAGTTTAATTTTTTGGGCCAGACAGCATGCTAAGAAAGTAAGTGCTGACAATTATTTAGGTTTGAAAGGAGTTTAACTAACATGGATTGGTGATACAGATTTGAAATGGAATCGGTTACTCCCTCTACTTTACTCTGGTAGTAAATGTGTCCATCCTTATTTTATGGTTGTCTGCTGTGGTGGTAATGATATAGGACACTCAACCGCAGTTAGATTGTAAAATGAGATGAAGGAGACATTTTCCATCTTAATGTCTATTTTTCTGAACACACATTTTGTGTTCTAAAATATTTGTCAGAGACAAATTTGGAAGTGGTCTACTGTAAATGCTGCTAAGTTTGAAAAGACTCGCAGACGTGAACAAGGCAGTCTCAGGATTCCTTTGTGATCAGAAAATGTCTTCCATTTTTCATCTAAATATAAAATATGACAATGCAGCACTGTATCGTTCCGATGGTGTACATTTTTCTACCTATGGAAACCATATTCTCATTTCAAACCTAAAAACATGGCTTGACAAACATATGTAAAAGTGTTTATCAAAAAAGGCTCTTTTAAGTGCCACAATATATTATGTCTAATTTTATTTTGTTATATGTGTATTTCTTTTATCATTTCAATAAGTACTGTGGTAATTTCTGGATAATTTTATATATCAATAAAAATAGAGTAATAATCTATATTATACCAAATAGCACAGAACAAAGACTTAGGGGCTCATTCTGATGTCGGTGGGCTCACCACCAACAGGCCTTCAGTGGCGGGCCCACCGACATCTACATGAGCGGTCTGACCGTCGGATTCTCATCCAGCGGTCGGAGCCATTGGGCGGGGGTACCTAGCACTGCTTTTCCAACGGGCTCAAGAAGCTCGTCGATGCAGCGGACAAACAGTAACCCCTACAATAGGGGTGATGCCTGCTCAGGCACCGCCGTAGGGATTCCAATGCCAGTTTCCCTCTGCCTTTTCATGGCGGTCCAACCGCCATGAATTGGCAGACGAAAAGAGATTTTGGGGGCCCCCTGCACCCCCTGGGCCTCGGGGGCACATGTGGTGCCTCCCACACATCCATGCGCAGTGTACCAGGCACCACGTGGAGCCTGGCACAAGGGGAATGGATGTGCAAAATATGCCTTTTTCAATTGCAGCTTGATCTGCGGACGTTTTTCAGGCTGTGGCACAAGATGAAACTGGAAAAGGCATATTTCTGACCACCGATCTGTCAGTCGCATTGGAATACCGGGAGTGGAACGGCCGACTACTATTCGGGCGGTTTCACTTCCACTGCGATGCCGGTCGGTCACTTATCCAACCGATGTCGGAATAAGCCCTTAAGTGTGGTCTACACAATCTGGCTGCCTTTTTATTTTGTAAGGGCTTTTGTTAGCCAATAACTGCATTTCGGCATCACCATGTACCGTGGTATACCACAGCCCCAAATATCACTACGTTTTTGTCCCTTATTACTTAAAAACAACTGAACAAATTCAGATTGAATAACAAAAAGGACCCTTTCTACACCATAATCAATATTCCTGTCAAATTTCATGTAAATCCATTCAGCCATTTTGCACCACATCTGTTTAAAAAGTCTATGGAAAATAAATTGGTGGAAAACCGTGTTTTTTGGACCCTCCCTTTTTTCTTTGCACCCCCTTAGCTAATCACCACAAAACCTTGCATCACCAGTCATTGTAGAAAAAACAAATAGGTCCGCCAAGTTTTGTGGAGATTCCTCAAATGTTATTAATAAAAGTTATTGGCAAGCAAAAATCTGAGGAATTCCTATCTCTCGGAATCCTAACTATAACTACAGAGTGGTTACCGCCACTCTGCAATACAAACCTTTCAACACGTCATGGCACAATGAAAGACACATAACCCTTTTCAAAAACAATTTTCAATCGCTAAAAGAAATTCTTTTCAGATTCAATTTTCCTACAGGCATTCTATGCAGTTATGAATGCTGGCAGAGCCTTCTCCAATTTTAGAAACGTGCTTTTACCCCAGAAGAAATGCTTAATGCACACAATTGCTGTGATAAGCCTCGCTCCAGCTACAAGGGAGCAGGGCATATTAAGGACATATTTGCTATTTTACAAAGAAGCATATAATACTTGGGGTGGTATGCCAGTGTCATACAATAGCGCAGAACAAAATTAGAATAGAGAAAAGACAAACGATTTGTGTGTGACTGGATCATGTCTCTCACGTACCTTTACTTTTTCATTCTGCATCATTTTTTTCTGTTCTAGTTTGCACTTTGTTCCAATACAATACATACATTCATTTGGCACATAGTTACCTTGAATCTAAAAACGAATGGGGGGGGGGGTGTGGTGACCACAAGGATGTTTTGCTTCCACAGAAACTACAGACACTATTAGACAGGGGTACACACATCGCGAAGACTGCTAATTGTTCCCTCACCAGTCTATGGGCTGAATTACTGTTGATGGATATGCCTTTTTACATGCACCCCTGGGAGAGCTGCCTATTGACTACAGGTGTGCAAAGTTGATAAGACTATCATTTTTTTGTAAATTTTCTTTAAAATTTCTCTGGACCTGTTTGCTTCAAAGTTTTTTTTTTACTAAAAAGGCATAGGGAACTGGGAAAGTGCATCGACCCCGCACAGTAGAGGGAAAATCTTCTGACCCATGGCTGTAAGCATCAGTGTCTATGTTGTTGCTCCTCTGCATCTACTGACTACATTTCCCCATCACCAAAAGTTCTGACCTCTGGGGTGTGAAACTTCTGACAGTGGGGATTAACCAGTGCATGCCGCCGAGCAGCAGCTGTTTCTCTACTATAGGTTCCAGAAGCCTTGTGGGGTAGCAGTTGCCTATGCCCAGCATCCAGTAATCCATTGATACATGCATATTGCTGTGCATCAAGTGTTTCCCTGTAACCAGGAAGTCATACCCCAGGCAGGATATCTTGCTGCTGTAAGTCATGTGTGGTGTAGCTATGCCACACCACCAAATGGACCTGTGTCTGGCCATATGTGCTAAAACTTCACCTTGTGGAAAGTCACGATCAAATCCATTGAGTAGTTCTCCTGGCTTGTGAGAAACTGAGACAAATGACAAAAGCATGATATGCTGGATACATTGCCTGGACTCTTTTTTCTATTTACAGGGCACTGTAAACAGGCCATAACTTGTATGAGGACAAGGACCTGCGGGTTTAGAAGAACAGTCGACAATACATAATCTTTCTATGACAGGACAATTTTGGCCCAGGTTATTCAAACCTGTAGCACCTTATTGGTATAACTTTATACTCACCTATATACTAACAAACCAACCGATGGATCAATAGAATTAGGATATAACCTATCCCTATGCTACAGCGATTATACAAGAACATAAGGAAAATGAACCAAACAATCCCTTTCACGATCCTGGGCTTATTCTTTTCATTATTTTAAATTATTCTTTTAAAAAAACATGTGACACACCCTTGCTGTGCCTCAAGCGTTAACATCACTGAGTAAGTAATAATTCCCTTTTTCCTCAAATTGAACGATTTTCTGTCACGATAGAATATTTATGTGTGCATAAAAATTGGATTTTCGGCCTTAAGAAAGACCTGGGCTCCCTTCACCAGATGGGTGAAACACGTGCTGAGCTAGAATGCTGCTTCAAGCATACGTACAGACTTTATCCTATGAAATGATAGAAAAAGTAAAAGAAAAGAAAAGAAACTTAAGTTGAATATTTTTTAGAATGTTATTTCTATGAAAAAAGAAATTAAATGTACTGCAATACTTTAGAGTTTATGATAACATTCAGTCCTATTCACTACTCTGTGTGTATATTTAGAGCACCTTACAGAGTAAGCTATACAAAACTGTTTGCAAATATTTTTGACTCCAGCAGATCCTAGAACTTCCTGTTGTATATTTTACTTTTGGTAGACTAGTATCATCTAGAGGATACTGCTGTTACCTTTTTGGTTCAATATTGTGTGTCTAATGTTGTATTGGCGTTCAAGTACTTATCAGTAAATGCTTTAGTGCTGGATATCAATATGGTTTAGTATATTATTTGGGAGGTTATGCTTTGGAGGTTAAATAGGAATGATTGACCTTCAATTGATAGTGTAATAGTACCTCTTACCAGAGGGCACCAGTGATGATAGAAACAGCAATTACTAACCTGATACAGGCCTGTATTGTGTGACTTCTGCAAGGCTTCAGGACAATGCCTGCTGGGATTACAAAAGATGTGCGAAATTCCCTACAGATGCCCACTGAGCCCAATATAGCAGATCATTCTGCCCACAAGTTGCGAATTTCGATAGCTGGGAAAGCAGACATTGAAATTATGTCTCTGTACTACAAATACTCCTAAACAAGAAACATCCAACTAATCCATTAATTTTCAAAACTCTTTCCTCAACAGGAAATCCGTCGGTGAGGTGGTAACTGCCTCAATGATTCCATTAAATGTGGGGAAGAAGACCACTGCTCTACATTCTCTGCTGACAATGGTTTGATTACAGGACATGGCAAAATAAAGAAGCAGTTTCAGAAACAGTAGGAGTCCATGTCACACACATTCTGATGAGTGTTCCAGTCATTGATAGGTACCATCTCACTCCTACAGGAGTCCATTTACAGCATCTCAACTGAGGATGGGGTCTATGCTACTGGAAAGAAAATTGTAGTTAACCCGGAGATATTTTGTGGCTTTCAATTCGAATTAGTCCCAATTTTTAGGTCGAGTCTCGATCGACCTGTTGTATCCTCTTCTATGGGCTCTGGCAAACCCACCAATTGCCATTGGTTTTTTTCTTGTGCCAATCCGAAATGCTGGCCTTCTGTTGGTCCATTCCTCTCAACTGTCCCTCCTTTGGGTGCCTGTTTCAGCTGAGGCGATTTCACTAAGGGATTGCTTTTGTTGCCCATCAGCAGCTTTCCCCTGCACAGCGCGCAAAGGTCCCTCCTCTCCTCTGGGCGTTGAAGCTCTGCATGGCAACACCGACCAAGCAAGACCATTGTCTTGTTTTAAATGTTTACTTTCCGCCGCCGATCGTCAGTGCTTGTCTATTTGGGCTATTAAGGTTGTTTCTCACCAGGTGTCCAATACGACTGTTACAACTGATCTTGATATAAACATATACTTTCGTGCACGCATTGGATCTATTTACAGTGCCAGTAAAACATACAGATTATACACTTCAGTGTTCTTAATTTGTGAAGTTGAAATAAATAAAAGCGAATTTGGCTGTGATATAAATAGCTGCAAACAGTCGGGTGAATACATTTCTTAAGCGACTTGCGTTCCCTGTGCTTTTGTGCAAAATGAAAGGCTGCTTTCTTTTTTATTTATGTATTTAAGTTTGTACTCCATTAAAGATCATCTGTCTTTGCTGTGCGTGTTTCTTCAATAAGAGGTTTGTATCCTTGCTCTGTCTGTTAGCTTTATTTAGATGCACTATTTTAAGAGGTGTTTTTCTCGAGCCTCCCGCAAAACAAACACAGCGTTGTACTGAATTATTCTCAGTCATCTGCAAGGACAGAGACGTTGGTGCGAATAGTGTTAGTCCTTATTTGGCTGCGTCGTTATTTTGTGATTTTTTGGGGGGCTATTAAGGTTGTATTTTGTAAGGTCTCCGATCCCGACTGTTACAACTTATCTTGATTTTATAAATAGACTTCTGTGCATGCATTGGCTTAATTTACAGTGCCAGTAAAACATATATATTATATACTTCAGTGTTTTTAATTTGCTAAGTTGAAATAAATAAAAGCAAACTTGGCCATGATATAAACGGCCGCAAACAGTTGGGTGAATTCATTTATTACGTGCCAACAACATCCACAGATGCCGGTCAGAACACCGACAGTGATCTTTAGAGCTCTGCTAATTCTCTCTTTACTGGAGCATAGCTCTCTCCTTTCTCAACCCAGCTACAAACTGCTCAACCCTCACCCCCACTCCAGACTCCTTGTCACTAAATTGGTGTTGTTTAGGGGGAAAAGAGTTGCTACAGCTGGCTTCAAAGGTTAAATGTGTACTTGTAATCCTTTTAGGCTGTTTTTAGAATGCATGCTCCTTGTAATGCGTTTACACCTTTTTTTTTTTCAAAAGTGAGAAGGGTGTGACAAGGAGTCTGGAGTGGCGGAAGAAGGTTGAATAGTTTCCAGTTGTGTTTAGAAAGGTGACAGCTACACTCTTTGAAAGTGCAGATTTGCATACATGAAAAGAGCGCTATCACTGTTGCGCCCTGTATATATCTGTTTTGTTGGCAGTAAAGATTGTATGAATTGCCCTAAATCACCTGATGTGAAGCTTTTCACTGAGACTGGAACTTACTTCCCAAGCTGTCAAGTTAGTTGTTGTAGTTATTAAGCCATATTTGCTTTTTTCTTACTGTTATTAGAAGTTACTGTACAATAGAGATTGAATTACATGATGATTGTTGGCAACAGTAAAGGATCAACATACGAAGCACCAGGACACTATTTACTGAAATAGAGCCATAATGCTACAACTTCCTATGTGAACTACATGTAATTCGCGTATATAAAATGACACAGTGTCACACATATTTAATAAGATTTCCCTCCTATAACAAATTAAAGGTGTATTCTTTGCCTTTTGCTAGGTTTCAAGCTCTGCCTTTTCATAAGGCAAGGTAATAGAAGCAGCCTAACTGTGATTCCATTTAACAAGAAAAGGTTCAAAAATGCCCTTTTCTGTATGTGGGAAATGCTCCAAAGGTAAAATAAATTTTAACTTTCCGAGCTGGAAAGCTTTGTATGGCGCTATTAAATGGTGTGAAGGGCTTTTTCACTGCTCTAACCTACACCACAACCTTTATACCACAGAAATCCCCTCTGACCCACTCCACACACTGTACAACTGAACACTCTACTCCACTCAAAAACTATACTCCACTATAACAATCTTCTCCATTCAACACTACTCCCTTCCGCTATACAATACTATACTCCCTACATTACACGACACAACACTACACACCACTCCATAACACACCATACCACTTAACTCAACTCTACACCACTATACTACACACCACTCTATAACACTACACTCAACTCAACTTTATAAAACTTCTTTCAATATCCCTTTACACCAAAAGCTTTTAGCCATACTAAATAGCAACCACACTAACATACAACTAAACTAAAACATATTGGCAAAGCCATCTGCAAAACCTATTTGCTATGCCAATGCTTGTCTATTTTAATAACTGTATATTAATGGCTCATTGCGAAATGTGTAACTCCTTGAAGAAATTCTAGGCGGCTGAATTATCATTATCAGTTAGAAATTCCTCATGCAAATCCTGTAATTACGAATAAATCCCCATGCAATGGGGAATAACAGTGTGGATCTGGTATTACTAGGTGGAATTCTGCACAATATCCTATGTTCTGAGGGGATTAACACTCACGTTTATTATCTATTCTAAGCAGGTCGTAAAGGTGAGCTGGGGCTGAAGCGGGGACTGAGGAGAGGGGGTTGCTTTCCCGTGCCACTGCTGAAGGTCGAAGAGGGGCTGGAAATCGGTCGGGCTGCAAAATAGCACTTTCGACCACAGCATTTTTTCGAGCCAGAATTTCTAGACGATAAAATCCGATCTGGTGTTTCCACACCAGGTACATTTGAATGCAGGAGCACCACTTTTGACAAGATGGAGGGGAATTCCATAAGAGAATTATTTTCCACCTGACTCGTAATCATGCTTTCAGTGTTTAGGGTTGTAACAAATGAATTAGAAAATTGTGGCACCTGGGGTTAAAGATAACACCTGTTGTGGCACGTTATCAGAGAGTGACAGTCTTCTCATGGTGGCCCTACATAGATGACATAAAATCAGTCAGTTTAAAAAGTCATTATAACAAGAGAAATCTTAGTCATCGAACCATTCTCTTTGATGGCTTTCCTCTTACAAAATATAGAAGTTGAAAGAAAGAATGATGATTTGTCAAGGATTGCTCGAAGTAATCAAAAAGGCATTGGAAGTACAGGCATTAGACGAACAATCATATTATTCATATTTTTTTTCTCACTTACAGAATATGCAAGATTCCCACTGCTCTAGAGTTTGGTCATTTGTTTCTTTAAAAGATACATATTATCAGCTCCCCGTACAGCTTGTCTGATGACAAGGTAGAAATCAAATTCAGAATGAGCAGAGTTAAAATTTGGTTTGCCCACAGATTACATTCATAGCTTCACATCTTTCATCACATTGAGGATATGTCATTAATTAAATTCATAGGCCATCCTGTTTTTATCTGTTGATTACTGCCAAAATTCAATTCATTTACACTTGCTTAGAAAAATGATATAATGCAGTTCTAATAAATTATAATTAAGAAAGGACACAGGTACATAAAATCGTCATTCCTACCATGTACTCAGATCAATAAAAAAAAGATCTGATCAAGAGTGAGCTAGGTTTTCAGACCATCATGTGGGAGTCTACGACAATAGTAGCTATTACAACGTTTTTCCGTATGCCCCTCCCGACACTATTGATGCATTCTCCAACTGATTTTTGCATTAAACTACATGAAAATATGTAAACTGTTTAAGAGCTTTAAAATTCAAAATGTACTTTTTAATTTTGATGTCGGATCGATTTTATCCAAGAAACACAACGTAGCAATTTTTGCCTGGGGAAATATGAAGTGTACCACGAATTATCTTAATGTTCTATTTTCATATGGAAGTATACAGAAACAATATGATCCCCCATATATTCTTAAACACTCAGTTAGTGGCTTCATTAAATCTAAATTGGCATCTTATCAATTTCCCAGAATCAAGCAATGATTGACTGGGCTATGATACAATACAACATGTCTTTCCTATGGCAAGCTTTTACAAGAAGCGAAATCATCCATTTTGCTTCCATAGAATATATAACTTCAAAAGACAGACTAATCATCTGAAAAATAACACTTTTGAAAGAATATAAATTGAGGTTTAGCCCACAACACATTAGCTTCTATGTACCTGCAAGCATTAGGATGAGCACATATTTTGTTTTGCACGAAAAATATTTTGTGCAGCTTAGCAGTGGATAGTACAACTCATATTTATTTATTTATTTATTTATTTATTCAGATTTATATACCACGTACCAATAACAAATGTCAGAGTGCTTTATATGAGGCAGGTACCCAGCATTTCAAAATGCAGCAAAATAACCTCAGTTGAATAGTGAGTCTGATTGTATAATAACAATATTTCTGGGAGACCTTATAATTTATCAATAAATTGAGCCGTCCATGGTGGCAACATGAAAGGAAGAGAAAAATAATGCACAAGTGTGGAAGAGAGAGCGAACAATTTGTTGTACTCATTGTTTAGTAAGAATCGAAGGCTGTGTAAAACGATTATGGTGTTGTCCTTGGGGGTAACATTGGAGCATTAGTTGATTCAGATCCTTTTTGAAAGTTTGAATCAAGGGTTTCGGTGTGTCACCGAGGGAATCGAGTGCCACATTTTTTTGGGCTCTTTCTGGAATAAAGTGAGAGATGGTTCTTTGTTTCTTGGACCATGGTCAGTCCAGGAGCATGGTTTCAGATCTCCTATAGGAGCACCTGCCTCCAGGCGGTGCGTTTTTGTGCCAGGTATCTGGGGTAACCACAGTGCATGGCTTTGTGAGTGATGCAAACAATTTTTAATATGCTTTTTCCTTCAATAACAAGCCATTTTATCTTAGTGAGGGCTTGGTTGTGGTGAATAAAGCATTTCACTTGTGTGAGAAGTCTTCATGGAACTAGGTTTAATTTAGAATGCCTCTGAGTGGAGTATTTCTTCCCTCGAGGCTTTATAGGGCTAACGACTGCACCATTATTTTTAAGTCTGATGTCAATGTACAAGATTTATCCCTCTGGAGGTTTCAGTTAACTAATGAGAGTTTTTTCAAGTTTGCTTGTAGGTTTATAATTTGTTTCCAGTGAAAAGCCAAAATAATGCATATATTCAATGTTTGTAGGTTTACAGTTCAGTAATTTGAGTGAGTCCAGTCTTGACTGTGTTGGGATTGATGTCTGAGGTGAAAAGATAAGCAGATTTTTTGTTTTAGGAGGATTTAGGGCTAGATGTACGACCATCTCCTTTTGCAACACAACTATTAACTATCACACTCCTACAAGTATGACAATTCTCAGTATTCCAGGCCCCCAAAGCTATGAGAATGGCTTGTGCAGCAGGTATTAGTCATTTTTAATGAATATTGAATTAATAATTAACTGTTGTTGTGGCATCTCTAAATTAGCCAGGCTGTGCCACTTGTGTCAGAATGTCACAAGTGCCGGTATTGACAATTAAGTGATGGTGCTGACAATTAAGTGCCGTGCCGAGCACCGAAAACCACCGGCTCAATTTAAGCACTGATTTAAACAGGAGTGAAAATCTTCTTAGATTTGAACTTTAATGAATATCTCTTCAGGGATGGTGACTTTTAGGTATAGGTGTCAGGCTCTTACCTATGTTTCCGCAGGAACGACATGCAAGATGAAAGTATCCAGCTTCCCCTATTCAGCAGTCGTGCCCAACAGTGTCAAAGCAGCAATGGAAATCAGGGGAAGAGGGAAAAATAAGGGAAAAGAAAACAATCGTCCCAGAATGACTCCTCGTAAAACGTAAGGCCAGACTATCAGGAAAGTGATCTAAATGTGACAAAACAAATAGTGTATATGATAAAGTAAAAAAGACTGTAATGTTTTAACAGTGTTTTGTATCTCTCTTACTACCTGAGTAATTCCCCTCTTCCTTTATGTAGCAACTAAAGTTTTGGGGAAAAATCAATATGTTCTGGCTATGGAGATAAGAGAAATACCAATAAAAACAATGCCCAGAATAGGTATAATAAAATTAATACAAATCACAAAATAGTGCCCACCTAAGTTAGGCTGGGAGAGACCCTCTGTAATCAGGTAAACAAAATAACACTTTAGCGAATTGCTATTTTAAATGGGAATACCCTGTTTACCCTTGACTTCAGTAAGAGTGACAAGGTATTCTATTTTTATCTTTACAGGAACATCAATATGAGCAAAAATAAGGAAAGACAGATCTCCAGGGACGAAAGACCAGCATTCATATAAGTGTTCATTCTATTTGCCTCTAAAAGTAACAGTTAACAGGTGCTGGAAGCACCTTTACTATAAATGCGGAATCACTTGTTTTTGATTTTTCTTGTTAGATTTCTGGGGACCGGAGTGAAGACTAGAGCGAAGATCTGAATGGGACCGCGGCGTGGACCGGAACGGGGATCTGAGGAGGAGCCGTGTCGCGATCAGGAAGCAGAATCGTGACCAGGATGCAGGAGGCTGTGAAGGAGAAACCGCAGAAACTGCAAGGAACGGAGGAGAAGACGCCGAGATTACGCAAGGGACCGGAAGTGCGCAGGTGAGTAACCCAGAAGCAGTGGTCCAAGATCTCCTGAAACACTAGAACGTAAATCGTTCTAGTACGGGAGCAGAGGAGCTTTATACGCCTCCTCTGCCAAAGCCCCCATGCTGATCGTAGCGGGATCAGCGGGGCTGGCAGGGGTGACAGTACACCCCCCCTACAACTCCCCCCACCGGCTTAGGTTTCCCTGGATAGCGTCTCTGAAAGAGACCCAACTATCGAGGGGCATGTACATAACTTGGTGGCTCCCAAGTGCGATCTTCAACACCATATCCTTTCCAATGTATGAGGTATTATAGCCTTTGCTCCTGATGTTCTGGAATTCATACAGAACCTACATGATATACAGAAACCAACCTTAGAAACTCTAGAGAGGGCTAAATCTGTATATAAGCTAAAGGTGGATCTCCATCGAAGTTTGGAAGCTACGTATGCAATAGGAGATGAAGTGTGGTTATCCACCAGAGATATTGCAATGAACAGATTTTGTAAATTCAAACCTCGTTTTATTGGCCCTTGCAAGATAAGCAAGATTATTAATCCAGTTGCAATGAAATTGGATCTTCCACCGGGTAACAGCATGAACCGTGGGTGAAACCCATAGTTGCAATAGAAAGGAGAATGGTTAGTGGAAGAATGACAGCTTTTGTTATAAGAAAATTCGGCTACCCAAATAAATGAGTCCCAATCTGATGTGGAATGCAGAAGCTGACATCTTAAGTAATGTTCTATACATTGGTTTACCCTTTCAGTCTGACCATCAGTTTGAGGGTGATGGCTAGATGAATATCTGACATCAATCTGTAAACAGGCACCCAGCCCCTTTCAAAAGTTGGAAATTAATTGAGATGCCCGGTCTGATACCATTATAGAAGGAAGGCCATGTAACCGAACTATATGCTGTACAAACAAGGGGGCCAACTGTTTGGAAGTAGAAATTGTATTTAAGGGGACAAAGTGGGCCATCTTGGTTAATAGGTCCACTATTACCAAGAGAGTTGTGTTCCCATGCGTGGTTTTAGGCAAATCAACAATGAAATCCATAGATGCAGTATGCCATGGGCTAGGAGGAGTGGGCAAAGGTGTAACAAACCAACAGGGGCCTGATGTGATGACTTCCCTTGAGCACAAACATGGCATTTTTGGATATAATGTTTAGTGTCAGTAGCCATATTGGGCCTCCAGAAGTGTCGTTGTACAAGGTCTAATGTCTTTTTGTATCCTGGATGCCCTGAGAGGGAGGTGCGAATGACACCACTCTAACGCTTGTTGCTGTAACTGTCATATAGGTACTAATAAACCCCCCTGAATGTACAACAGGTTTGAACCCTAGTTGCATTGTATGTTTGTGCTACTTCCTCTATCTCTGCGGACTTTTGTGCTTGTGCAACTGCCTTCATATATTCTTCTTCTGAACAAATAGCGCCTATGATGCGTTCCTTCTCTATTATAGGTGGAGGATCAACATGGTTTCCTCTGCTCAAAGACTAGACGCGATCGAGCATCTGCTTTACCATTTTCTTCCCAGCCCGAAATTGTACGATAAAATCAAAGTCACTGAAATATTGCGTTTAACGCAGCTGTCTCATTGATAAGGCCCTGGCAGATTTAAAAAATTGCAAATTCTGATGATCGGTAAGTACAGTAACCTTGTGAAGTGCTCCTAATAGATATTGACGCCATTCTTCGAAGGCCTTCTTAATGGCTAGCAGTTCCTTATCGCAGCGTAGTTTTGTTCAGTAAGAGTCAACTTATGTGAATAATATGCTACTGGATGAAGACATCCAGTACGTGGGTCTGTTTGAGAAAGGATTCCTCCTACAGCTATTTGTGAGGCTTCTACCACAAAAGGGAGAGAAGGATCAGTGTGTCTTAAAACGGGAGCCTGAGTAAAGGCCTCCTTTAACTTTGTCGGAGGGATGGGCGGAAACAAAATCTAGGAGGCCGGATGAGGTGCTCAATTTTGGCTGATTTATTAAGTTATACCAGAGTGAATCCGTTTTACATAGTTGTTTTTCTTTTTCTTCTTTGGCTTTTCTCTGTTTTTCCTAATTCTATGATGTTTCTAGACTGTTCTGTTTCCTTTGGCGTTCCGACGAAACTTGGCTCTGTCGTTTATGCACTTTTTCTTCTCTCTTTCTTGTCTTTCACAGTTTCTTGCGCTGAAGGTGGACATACCCCAGGAGGCTCGGAAGAAAGGAGAGAAGGAGGTGAGTACTCAGCGATTTCCTTGGGATTTATCAAGATAGGCCTCTACCACACCAAGAATGTGCACAAAAAAAAGAAACTATTTATTGGGAGTGAGGGGAGTAGGAAAATGATGAAGAAAAGAAAAATAAATTATTGCGCACACACAGGGCTCCTTTTCCTCTCTTTTCTTCTGTTACTGCTTTTCAAATAGCATATACTTCTATTTAAGTCATTGGCACTCCAAATATATATATATATATATGCAGAAGGAAAATAAACAACGTCTTCCCCCACTGATCTATAAGTGGAGGAAGTTTCTACCCCTTTTAGATTGGTTGTAATACAAAAAGAATGAGGAAAAACTCTTCTCTAGAGTTTAGCATCACAGTGATTAAGTCGGGCCTAATTGTCACTGGGAGAGAGAGAGAGCGATGTGGTGTTTGGACCTATTTCTATCCCCCACCTTACTCCTTCACCTGGTCACTCACCGCGATAGCTGCAACTCTCCTGAGTTGCGACGGCGATGTACCGGCTCTCCTGAGGGGTCCAACACTCCTCCGACCAACTCTCGGACGCGTCGTCTTCGGTGTCTCCTCCCTCCTGGAACCGACGGACGGATTCTTCCTTCTCCCTGGTTCCCGGCGTCTTGCTCCCTTCTTTGCGTTGTTCGTGGGCGTTCTCCCTGACTTCCTGCTTCCGCCTGACATCTTCCTGGAACCGTCTGACTTCTTCCTGGATCCGCCCCCGTTCTTCGCATGGGCCTTTCTCTTCTAGGCCACCGAGACTGTTGATTGAATCTCCGGTGGGGCGGGCTCGTCATCAACCTGCACAGGGGAGGTCAAAGGTTTAACCCTTTGGACACCTCCCCCTTCCTTTCTACGCCATCGCTCCACCGCAACTTCGGGGAAATCGGCACCAGGTAGGTGTTGATGCGCCTCTCTCCCACAAACTTACAGAAAGCCTCTTCAGCTGCAGGTGTCCACATAAATGGAGCCCCTTTTTAAAAAAAATTTGGCTATAGGAAAAGCTAGCTCTGAAAAGCCACAATAAAGGGTCTATAGAAATTGGCAAATCCGAGGAAACTTTGTATGTTTCTCATGTTTTTTGGAGATTGCCTGCGAGTGATGGTGTCCACTCTCTGAGGATCCATAATGATCCCCTGAGGGGACAAAACAAACCCTAAAAAACATACTTGAGAGGCATGGAACTGGCACTTGTCTAGTTTGCAATGCAAATGATGGTCTCGAAGTCTCTCAAGCACGCTCCTAACATGGTATTTGTGCTCTTTAACTGAAGAGAAGTAAATCAGGATGTCATCAATATATGCAATTACATATAAGTCTAACATGTCTTTTAACACTTCATTTATAAAAAACTGAAAGGCAGATGGAGCATTACACAGACCAAATGGCATTACCAAATATTCGTAGAGGCCAAACTTGGTACGAAATGCTGTCTTCCACTCATCCCCCTCTTTGACTCTCACTAAATGGTAGGTGACACGCAGATCTAACTTAGTGAAGATTCTAGCATTTTTTATTTGATCAAGTAGGGAGGATATCAATGGCAAAGTGTACCGATTTTTTACTGTCACATTATTGAGGGTCCTGTAATCTATGCAACACCTAAGGCCACCTTTTCGTTTTGGGATAAAAAAAAGAGGCGAGGAGGCAGGAGATCGAGTAGGTTGAATAAAGCCAATATGTAGCATTTCATCTAGATATTCTCGCAAGTATATATTCTCTTTTTCTGTTAATGCGTATATTCTGCTACATGGTATTCGGGCTCCAGCCAGCTAGTCTATCCTGCAATCATAGGGTCTATGTGGTGGTAGAGTAGTGGCCTCTTCCTTGTCAAAAACAGTTTTCAAATCTTGATAACAAGAGGGTAGCTCAGGAATTAAGGTATCTGTAATCATCGCTACGTTCCCTGAACATCTCCGATCAATTCCACAGTAAGTAGTACAATACTTAGACTCAAAAGATAACGACAGTGCCCTCCAGTCAACCAGCGGGTTGTGCTGATATAACCATGGAAGGCCTAGAATAGCTGGGAACTGGGGTGATTGAATGAGGTCAAAGGAAATGGGTTCTCGATGGGTTTCTTGAAACACCAAAGTGATCTCCGCAGTGCCGTGTGTTACTGGACCTGACTTGATGTTACTGTCATCTGTAGTTTTAACATCTTCCCAAGAAGCCTTAGTGACAAAAGGAATATTCTTACTTTTTGCCCAAGACAGATCCATTAAATTATCAGTGGCCCCTGAGTCTAACATAATTTGTACTTCAAAAGAATGTTGTCCCCACTCTACCTGTGCTGAAAGAAAGAAATGATGAGAAGAAGGCAAAGAGTCTTTTTGGATAGTGTGCTGTGAGACAAATAACCCTGACCCACCCAAAATCTTTGTCTCTACAGACTTCAGGCTTATGAGATTTACTGCCCTCCTCTTTTATTTGGTTTCACAGAGCATTCTTAAGGAAATGCCCTTGCTTTCCGCAGTACAGACATAATTTTTTATCACGCCTTCTTTGTCTTTCTTCTGCACTAAGGGGACCCCGTACGCTTCCTATTTGTATTGGTTCTGGTTCATCTATGGCTTTCCCAGATTCTCGTTTTTTCTCCTTGTATACTAAAGTACGCACTTCAGAGCGCCCTTTCTCTCTTTTTCTTTCATTTAGTCAATGGCCTAATTTTACCACTAGATCAATGAGGGCATCACACGACTCTGAGGGGTATACAACTTGACTAAGCATATCTTTAAATTAATCGCTGAGGTCTATAAAACAATGTGCCATGTTTTGCTTCTGGCCAACTAGATTCTGCTACAAACCTATTGAAGGTGGAAATATAAGTCATCAGATCCTTTGTTCCCTTTTTCAGATTTAACAATTCCGTATCTACAGACTGCATAAAGGAATGCCTATCAAATAGTTTTCTTAGCTCCTCCTTAAAAGCTGGGTAGTTATATAATAAAGGGTCATTTTGTTCTATTAAAGGTATAGACCAATTGGGTGCAGTCCCACCCAAATAAGAAAGCACAAATGCTACTTTAGCTTGTTCGGTGGGAAAACAGGAAGCCTTGCACATGAAATGAAGTTGGTTCTGACTGATGAAAGTAGCAAATTTAGTATGATCCACCAGGAATCTCTCAGGAGAGGCTAAGGGAATGGCGGAAGGTGTCATCACATGAATTACCGGGGCACCGGAGGTGGAGGAAGGTGTTTGGGAAAATAACTGCTCTCCTGAACCCTCCCCAATGTTCCACACAGTAGCACCAGGTCTCATACCCTGCTGTAGAGCATTTACCCATAAGGCAAGGGCTTGGGTTTCCTTTTGAAGATTACCACTCACGTGTGCTAAGTCTGTGAGTGATACCTGACCTTCTCCATGTCGCTCGGGCGGGAAAAAAAGACGTGGGCTTTGCGTTCTATCAGGCTCTTACCTATGTTTCCGCAGGAACGACATGCAAGACGAAAGTATCAAACTTCCCCTATTCACCAGTCTTGCCCAATAGTGTCAAAGCAGCAATGGTAATCAGGGGAAGAGGGAAAAATAAGGGAAAAGAAAACAACCGTCCCACGATGTCTCCTCGTAAAACGTAAGGCCAGTCAATCAGGAAAGTGTTCTAAATGTGACAAAATAAAATAGCGTATATGATAAAGTAAAAAAGACTGTAATGTTTTAACAATGTTTTGTATCTCTCTTACTAACTGAGTAATTCCCCTCTTCCTTTATGTGGCAACTAAAGTTTCTGGGAAAAAATCAATATGTTCTGGCTATAGAGGAAAGAGAAATACCAATCAAAACAATGCCCAGAATAGGTATAATAAAGTTAATACAAATCACAAAATAGCACCACCTAAGTTAGGCTGGGAGAGACCCTCTGTAATCAGGTAAACAAAATAACACTTTAGCGACTTGCTATTTTAAATGGGAATACCCTTTTTATCCTTGACTTCAGGAAGAGTGACTAGGTATTCTATTTTTATCTTCACAGGAATATCAATATGAGCAAAAATAAGGAAAGACAGATCTCCAGAGACGAAAGACCAGTATTCAGGTAAGTGTTCATTCTATTGGCTTTTAAAAATAACAGTTAACAGGTGCTGGAAGCACCTTTACCATAAATGCGGAATCACTGGTTGTTGGTTTTTCTTTTTACATTTCTGGGGACCGGAGCGAAGACCGGAGCGAAGATCTGAAAGGGACCACGGCATGGACCCGAACGGGGATCTGAGGAGGAGCCACGTCGGGATCAGGAAGCAGAGTCGTGACCAGGAAGCAGTAGGTTGTGAAGGAGAAACCAACAGAACTGCGAGGAACGGAGGAGAAGACGCCGAGATTCAGTGAGGGACCGGAAGTGCGCAGGTGAGTAACCTGGAAGCAGAGGTCCAAGATCTCTTGAAACACTAGCGTTCTAGTACGGGAGCAGAGGTACTTTATACTCCTCCTCTGCCGAAGCCCGCACGCTGATCGTAGCAGGATCGGCGGGGCTGGCAGGCACGACAGTAGGTGTGTATCATTATATAATCTCTATACTATGTTTTACTGTTTGAGCAGCACGGAGAGAAATCATATGTAGAGTTTAAATAAAGCAGGCAAAATAATTATCCTTGAGGAATTCCTTGTCCTAGCGGTAAGGGGTCTCAAAGATACTTGCTTTGTTTTACTTGCTGCAACTGATTTTTGAAGTATGACATAAGCCACCTCACGACTGCACCATTTATTCCCATTCATCCTTTGATTATAATCAGTAAGGTCAAACACTGCTGACAGGCCAATGAGCATGACTAGACCAGAGTGGTCATTATACATTAGACACAATGAGTTATCAAATAGTGTGAAGAATAGCTATTTCCATGCCACCTCCCCCAGAACCTGGACAGCACTGATTACTGTTAAGAAAGGGAGATTGACCATTAATTGCAGGGGCCCAGGAGCCACAAGTCCCAGCCTGATAAGAGGCTCTCCCGCCGCCACCACCGCCACTACCGCCACTACCGCCACTACTGCCACTACCGCCGTTTCGCGCCAGGAGGCTCATAAAATCTGCACAGGGCTCCCGCAGCGCAGGAGCCCGTTTGTTGTTTGTTGCTGCCAGCAGGGGCCCAGGAACCACAAGTCCCAGCCTGCTAAGCGGCTCTCACGCCGCCACCACCACCACTACCGCCGTTTCGCGCCAGGAGGCTTATAAAATCTGCACAGGGCTCCCGCAGTGCGGGACCCCGTTTGTTGTTTGTTGCTGCCAGCAGGGGCCCAGGAACCACAATTCCCAGCCTGCTAAGCAGCTCTCACGCCGCCACCACCACCACTACCGCCGTTTCGTGCCAGGAGGCTCATAAAATCTGCACAGGGCTCCCGCAGTGCGGGACCCCGTTTGTTGTTTGTTGCTGCCAGCAGGGGCCCAGGAACCACAATTCCCAGCCTGCTAAGCGGCTCTCACGCCGCTACTGCCACCTCTGCCGTTTCGCGCCAGGAGGTGCATAAAATCTGCACAGGGCTCCCACAGCACAGGACTCGCACGGGCGGGCCCGTCTGCGCCCATCAGCGGCAAGAAGAGGTGGGGCGGGGCCACCCCCCTTGGTCGTTGTTGGCTGAACTCTCTCCACGAAAACCGCCATAGTGTGTTCTGGACTGTTCCCTGCTTAAGTAAGGTACTGAAACAGCTGTTGGTGTTGATTTCCCTGGAACTGCTTCTGTTTTCTGCTTTCCACTGCACTTCCCAGCTACAAGTTAAACCAACCACAACATACCAACTCCGGGATAGTGTCTCCTGTATATCTTGTGTGTGGGCACTGTGTGGGTGGTAATGTGTTCCTCTAGGTTAACCTTTTCGAGGGCTCTTGGGTTTCCTTTAGAGGGCACACCGAGTGATGGGTAAAAGGAAAGGCCAGGATAGGGCCCAGGGTAGGAACAATCCCAAAAAGAAGGCCTCTGTGCTGTCTGTCATGAGACAATGGATAGGATAGAGTCGATACTGTCTGATTGTCATGAAATAGTCCATTCTGGGATACCTCTCCCACCCCCCCTGCCTAGTAGTCCCTCATGTTCTGAAAATAACTGCAGTGTCTTGTTGGCCACTTTCCCCGTATCGCCACCAGCAAAAAACCTGTTAGGCGAATTCCTCAAATGTTCAAAAAACATATTAAAGGACGGAGAAAAGTTCTTGGAAGTAGGCCCACCATCCTAGAGCCTGGTCTAGCCTACCCCGTAATGAGACAAGGTATCCTCCAGATGTGGCGTATGCTACACAAGTAGAATGTCACAACAGATTTGAGGTTCTTCCTAACAAGGAGGTCAGGGTGGTAGGGGGTGGGTTGGATGATCATGAAGAAAATTGTGAAACCCCGGCAAGTGAGATAAAGGCCCTGAAAACTCTAATTGAGTCTTTAAGAGACGAGGTTGCAGCACTGAGAATGGAGGCTGTTAGTCTAACAGAAAGGGTAACTTGTGAGAAGGTTGCCTCAATAGAGGCCCCACAGCATCCCTGTCCACCACCAAAAAGGGAAGTGAAGATAGGTGTCTGGGACTTTCTAGGGTGGGTTACGATAGACCAGTGTACTGTGCTGCAGAATTAGGCCCTTGTTAGAAATGGGATCTCTAGTTGGCAAGGGCTTGCACCTTTGTCCAAGTAGGGACCCTTCTTCCTAGTCAGGGTAAGGGTGTTACACTCGTGAAGTAACCCCTGCTCACCCTCGTGGTAGCTTGGCACGAGCAGTCAGGCTTAATTCAGAGGCAGTGTGTAAAGCATTTGCACATAACCAACAGTAAATCAGTGTAAGCACTACAAACGGACACCACACCAGTTTAGAAAAATAACCAATATTTTATATACTCAAGACAAGACCAATTACGACGAAAATCCACAATACTATACTTTACGAATGAATACTTGATACGGTAACTTCTTCTTTGCAGGAATAGCACAAAAGCAAAGTTCGTACGAGTCGGTAGCTCCGTCCGAGCCTACCGCGATGCTGAAAACCACAGAGTCTAACAGTTCCAGCCGACCACGTCGATACGGGTCAGCAGAGTCATGAACAGACTCGGTTACAGTACCTTTCTCGTTGTGGCTGGTACGGAGTGTACGAGCCGGTCGGCGTTCGTCGCGGTTGCGGTGCAAGACGGAGCGATGCAAGGTGCGGTGTCCCTCGATGCGGTGCAGGCAGCGGCTCGATGAGCGTCGTGCAGACGGAGTCGGTGAGTCCAAGGCGTGCGATGCAGGGTGAGACGATGCTCGATGCGGTGCTGACAGGTTGCGATGCAGGTGACCAAGCCGGAGTGCGGGATCTGGCGTCGGACAGCGGTGCGAGTCGGAGCGGTGCGTCGCAAACGTGCGAGCGGTGCCCCAAATGCGGTGCGGTCACGACTCTTGAGCCAGTTGCAGCGACCTCGTCGGTCGGGTCCGGTTGGTTCAGTGAAGCGATGCGATGCGAACTGCAGTGCCCACAGGTCACGGTGCAAGCAGCGGCTCGATGTTGGCGGCGTTGGACGTCGCCCACGGTGAGACCAGGGTTGCGATGCGAAGCGGGGCGATGCGGTCTGCGGTGCAAACAGGTCACCGGCCAGGGATGGATTCGGTTGACGGAGTCGGTTGCAGTTCCCTTCCTCTGTGGCGACTGAAACAGCGTTCCAGAAGCGGTACCCAGAGGCTTGTGAAGTCTTTGTAGTCCCTGAGACTTCTTAACAGGAGGCCAGCTCGGTTTCAGGCCCTTGGAGATACTCAGCACAAGTTTGTAGAAAGTTCAGTCCAGTCCTTTCACTGCCCAAGGCAGAAGCAGCAGCTGCAGGCCAACCCAACAAAGCAACAACACAGCAAAGGGGCAGTACTCCTCCTGGCAGCTCTTCCAGCTCTTCGTCTTGGCAGGTTCCTTGATTCCAGCGAGATCTAAATTCATGGGGTCAGGGCCCCAATATTTATATCCCAAATTCCTTTGTTCTCTGAAGGCAGAGAGGCCTTTGCCTAGTCCAAACCAGTTCTGGAGCACTTTGTTGACAAGTCTCCGACCCTTCTTTCAGTGAGTAGGCCAGGGACATCAGACGCACCACAGGAGGTGGAGCCAGCATTGTGGAGGGAAGGCACTGTCCTATTCAGGGCCCAGGTGCGACCCCTCCCACCCATCTACATGTAGATCTTGCTATTCAGCCCTGTCTCCTGGCATCCCCCAGCCCCTGTCACTCACACTCCAGACAAGGAATACACAACCTCGCAGAGGCAGGCTTGGATGGTTAGACAAGAAAATACCCACTTTCTAAAAGTGGTATTTTCAAACACAGAATGTTAAAACCAACTTCACTAAAAGATGCATTTTATCATTCTGAGTCCAGGCATACTAAACTCGAATTTCTACCACGTTCCCGGGGTCAGTTAGGATTATAGACTGTAATAATCAAAACTGCCCGTTCTGGCCTAGGGGAACAGGTAGCCTTGCAATAGTGAAAACGAACTAGGCTGTAATTCACTATCAGGACATGCCGCACACACCAGGGCATGTCCTACCTTTCGCGTACAACGCACCCTGCCCACAGGGGTACCTTGGGCCTACCTTAGGGGTGACTAACATGTAGCAAAGGGAAGGTTTAGGGACTTGCAAGTGTGTGCACTTGCCAAGTCGACATGGCAGCCCCAGGCTGCGCACAGGCTCTGCGTTGGCAGGCCCGAGTTACACTTTACGGGCTGTTTGCGTGGGTGGCACAATCCAGTGCTTTAGCCCACCAACAGCATTTGGTCTATAGGCCCTGGCACTCTCAGTGCACTTTACAAGGGACTGACACATAAACCAAATAGGCCAATCATGGAAACACCAATCCATAACACATTTTATACAGGAGCACTTGCACTTTCCCACTGGACCGCAGTGAGGAAAGTGCGCAGAATCATTACACCAGCAAAAACAGAGTCAAAACCGGGAGGTCAGAAAGCAAAAAGTCAGGGGAAACACGCCAAAAGATGCCAAGTCTAACACATGTCCCCTCCAGCTGAAAGTAGGGAGAACTATCCAACCCCATTGGATTTCTCTTCACTAAGGCGGAAGAACCTGGACAGACCATCTGCGTTGGCGTGTTCTGTACTCAGGACGGTGTTCCACCGTAAAGTCCATTCCCTGTAGGGAGATGGACCACCTCAGCAGTTTTGGATTCTCGCCCCTCATTTGCATCAACCATCTGAGGGGCCTGTGGTCTGTCTGAACCCGGAAGTGAGTCCCAAACAGGTATGGTCTCAACTTCTTCAGCGCCCAGACCACAGCAAAAGCTTCTCTTTCTATGGCACTCCACCTCTGTTCCCTGGGAAGTAGTCTCCTGCTAAGGAAGACTACAGGCTGATCCAGGCCCTCCTCGTTCAGTTGTGAGAGCACCGCTCCCACACCATGCTCTGAAGCGTCAGTCTGCACGACGAATTCCTTGGAGAGGTCAGGTGCCTTGAGCACGGGCGCCGTGCACATGGCTGCCTTCAGGGCATCAAAAGCTTTCTGGCAGGACTCAGTCCAGATCACTTTCCTGGGCTGCCTCTTAGAGGTCAGCTCCGTTAAGGGGCAACGATGGTGCCATAGCCCTTAACAAATCTCCTATAGTAACCGGTGAGACCTAAGAAGGCTCTCACCTCTGTCTGGGTCTTGGGGGTTCCCAAGCCAGAATGGTGTCAATCTTGGGTTGTAGGGGCGCCACCTGGCCGCTTCCTACCTGGTGTCCCAAGTACACCACAGAACCCTGCCCGATCTGGCACTTACTGGCCTTGATCGTGAGGCCTGCACCTTGCAGAGCCCTCAACACTTTCTCAAGGTGCTGTAAATGTTCTACCCAGCTGGAACTGAACACAGCAATGTCATCCAGGTAGGCGGCACTGAAATCCTCCAGCCCAGCCAACACCTGATTGACCAACCTCTGAAAGGTGGCAGGGGCATTCTTCAACCCAAAGGGCATCACCCGGAATTGGTAATGACCTTCTGGGGTTGAAAATGCTGATCTCTCCTTGGCCCCATCGGTTAAGGCAATCTGCCAGTACCCAGACGTCAAATCAAACGTGCTGAGGAACCGGGCAGCTCCCAACCGATCAATGAGCTCATCAGCTCTGGGGATGGGGTGCGCGTCCAGTCCTGGTGACGGCATTGAGCCCACGGTAGTCCACACAAAACCGGAGTTCTGGAGTGGCACCGGGCGCAGCAGCCTTTGGGACCAAGACCACTGGGCTGGCCCAAGGATTGTGGGAGGGCTCAATCACCCCTAACGCCAACATCTTAGAGACCTCCTCCTTGATGCTGGCTCTGACCCGGTCAGTCAACCTGTAAATCTTGTGCTTCACAGGAGGGCTGTCACCGGTGTCCACGTCATGGGTACACCAGTGAGTAACACCAGGGGTCAGAGAGAACAGTGGGGCGAACTGTCCCAACAACTGGCGACAGTCCCCCTGCTGCTCCTGAGTCAGAGTAGGGGAGAGGATCACACCCTCTACTGACCCATCATGCTCCTTGGTAGACAGGAGGTCAGGAGAGGCTCACTCTCCTCTTCCACCCCATCATCTGTCGCCAAGAGCATACTCACTTCGGACCTCTCGAAGTGGGGCTTGAGGCGGTTCACGTGAAGGACCCTCAAAGGGTTCCTTGGAGCCTGCAAATCCACCAGGTAGGTGACGTCACTTTTGCGCTCCTTTACCTCATATGGCCCAGTCCACTTGTCCTGCAAGGCACTGCCACTGGGGCCATGACCCACACTTTCTGCCCAGGTTGAAATTCGACCAGAGTGGCATTCTGGTCATACCATCTCTTCATTTCTTCCTGGCTTGCTTCTAGGTTCGCCTGAGCGAGTTTCCTGAATCGGGCAGTTTGGTTTCTAAAGGCCAGCATGTAGCTAAACACATCCTGGGGAGTTTTCCTGGGAGCTGCCTCCCAGCCTTCCTTTACCAAACTCAGAGGTCCTCTGACAGGGTGGCCATACAGGAGCTCAAAGGGGCTGTACCCAAGAGACTTCTGAGGCACCTCCCTGTATGCAAAGAGCAGGCATGGCAAGAGGACGTCCCACTTACGCCTCATGGGTTCTGTTAGACCCTTGATCATGCCTTTCAAGGTCTGGTTGAATCTCTCCACCAGACCGTTTCCTTGTGGGTGGTAAGGAGTGGTGAACTTGTAGGTTACACCACACTCCTTCCACAGGGATGTCATATACTTCGATATGAAATTGGTCCCCCTATCAGAAACCACCTCTCTGGGGAATCCCACACGGGAAAAGATCCCCATTAACGCCCGGCCCACCACTGGCGCCGTCGTTGTCCTGAGAGGGATTGCCTCCGGGTACCGGGTGGCATGGCCCACCAAGACCAGGATGTACCTGTTGCCCATGGCTGTCTTGGGATCCAGTGGCCCCACAATATCCATCCCTACCCTTTCAAAGGGTGTTCCAACAACAGGAAAAGGTTGGAGAGGAGCTTTGACCTTCCTCCCACTCTTACCACTTGCCTGGCAAGTTTGGCAAGACCTACAGTGTGCATCTGACTGCCTTCGCATTTGGGGCCAAAGAAGTGGGTGACAAGCCTGTCAAAGGTCTTGTCCTGCCCCAAATGTCCTGCCAAAGGCACGTCATGAGCCAGACCCAGTAGGAAGGTCCTGAAGCGCTGGGGTACCACCAGCACACGGGCTGACCCAGGCTCAGCAACCTTAGGCTCACTGTATAGGAGACCACTCTCCTAGTAGATCAGATGTGACCCGGACTGATTACCAGCTGCCTGGTCTGCAGCCTGCCGCCGCAGACCCTCCAGAGTAGGGCACTCGTTCTGCTCCCTGCAGAACTCCTCCCTGGTGGGACCCCCTTCTTGCTGCCAATGGGTCAGCTCAGAGATGTCTCCCAGTTCGGCTACCTGCTCCCCTGTAGGCACCGGGCGTCCCCCTCGAGGTCCGCCTCCTCCCGGTCCGTGGGAACTTCGGGGGCCGGTTTCCTGCGCCCCCCGCCCTTTCTCTTGGCAGGGACTTGGGCCACTGTTTCAGGCTCCAAGTCCTTTTGATCACCCTTTCTGGCTGCCATTGACCGAGTAGACACGCATGCCCACTCTGGCAACCCAAGCATCTCCAAGTGAGACCTGAGCTCAACTTCCTTCCATGAGGACTGCTCCAGGTCGTTTCCTAGCAGACAATCTACAGGCATGGTAGGGCTCACAACCACCCTCAAGGGACCTGAGACCCCCCATTCAAAGGGAACCTGCGCCACCATACACTGGCGCTCAGAGTTGTCGACAGCAACTACTTGGTGGAATGCTCCTGGGACTACTTGCTTCTCAGACACCAGGTGACACCGGACTGAGGTCACACTGGCTCCAGTATCTCTGAGAGCCTCTACCCTGTTCCCATTAATGGTCACCCAGGTGCTATATTTCTTTGTGTTAGGGGGCACCTGGTTTCCTGGGACCATCTCACTGTCCACTAGTGAGACAAGGGTCATTTCTGCGGGATCCCCACCCTCCTGTGGGCACCCCTCCTCCCCAAGCGCTACACTAGCCAACACTTTGGACTGTCCACCGGTGGGTGGCTGTGTCCCCTTTGGGCACTTGGGGTCCCCCTTAAAGTGACCTATCTGGTCACATGCATAACACTTGCGGGGGCCGGTCTCAACAGGCTTCCTGTGGAGACCCCTTTCTTCTTATCACCGGGGGCTGGGAACCTTTACCCTGGGTACTAGTTTGGGGCCCTTTAGAGAACTCCTGTGCTTTACCCTTGTCCCCCCACCTTTCTGCTGGGGACCCTGCCCACCTTTGGCTGAGTCTCCCCCAAACGCTTTCTTGTGGACCCTGGTACTCACCCAGCGGTCCGCTTCCATAGCAAGCTTCCTGGGGTCAGTTAGCTTACTATCCACTAGGTGCTGGCGCAGATCTGCAAAACATAGACTAGACAAGTGCTCCCATGCAATCAAGTTGTAGAGCCCCTGAAAATCTGTTACGCTACTGCCCTTCACCCAACCATCCAGAGACCTGCAGAACACATCCACACATTCCAACCAAGTGTTGGCATCGGACTTCTTACTGGACCTGAACTGATCCCTGTACTTTTCAGGAGTAAGACCATACTTCGTGAGAAGGGCATCCTTCATGTCAGCATAGGTGAGGTGATACCCCTTACCCAAAGCTATCAGAGCATCCCTTGCTTCTTCCGGGAAAAGTGGCCACAATCCTGCTCCCCAATTCTCCTCAGGGACCCCATTCATGTGTATGGCTGCCTCATAACCCTGGAACCACCTTTGTATGTCATCCCCCTTCTTGAACTCCTTGCCTACGTTCTTGGGAATGTGCACAATCCTGTCTGCCTTTCTGGACGAATTGCTGCCACCATCTGAGCCTGACTTACTCCTAAGTTCTAGCTCCTTCAGTTCTCTCTCATGCTCTAAGAGCATCTTTCTCTCCTCTATGGCCAATCTCTTCTCCTCCCGCTCACTCTCCAGTCTGAGCTTCTGCAGCTCAAACTGCCTTGCCTCCCGCCTGTCCTCCAGCTCCTCTGGGGACAGACTGCTGCTGCCTGATCTGGCGGGTTCCCCCTACCCAAAAGCACATCCACCCTGGAAATAGGCTCCTCCGCCTCCTCACTGAGATTACCAGGCTGCCCATTGGCATGTCTGGCTGCTACCCAGGCCCTCAGCGCCTTCTGTAGCTCCTCCTTCCTTGTGAGGCCTTTAATTTGGACTTTCAGGTTTTTACAAATCGCTCGTAGCTCCTTTACGGCATAGGATTCCAACCTATCCTCCTCAAAGATAACTTCCAGAGATACAACGGATGATGCAATTGATTCAGGCATGACAAAAGTAGTGAGTTGAAAACTGGCAAGATCAAAAATAGGCCAAAGAAAAAGAACCAGTATGTGGTACGTAATGGTCTGCGATATGGTAGTAGTGCACACCAATCACTGTAAGTCAAGTGCAAACACAAGTCCTATCCTCACCGCTGACAACCAATGTTAGAAATGGGATCTCTAGTTGGCAAGGGCTTGCACCTTTGTCCAAGTAGGGACCCTTCTTCCTAGTCAGGGTAAGGGTGTTACACTCGTGAAGTAACCCCTGCTCACCCTCGTGGTAGCTTGGCACGAGCAGTCAGGCTTAATTCAGAGGCAGTGTGTAAAGCATTTGCACATAACCAACAGTAATACAGTGTAAGCACTACAAACGGACACCACACCAGTTTAGAAAAATAACCAATATTTTATATACTCAAGACAAGACCAATTACGATGAAAATCCACAATACTATACTTTACGAATGAATACTTGATACCGTAACTTCTTCTTTGCAGGAATAGCACAAAAGCAAAGTTCGTACGAGTCGGTAGCTCCGTCCGAGCCTACCGCGATGCTGAAAACCACAGAGTCTAACAGTTCCAGCCGACCGCGTCGATACGGGTCAGCAGAGTCATGAACAGACTCGGTTACAGTACCTTTCTCGTTGTGGCTGGTACGGAGTGTACGAGCCGGTCGGCGTTCGTCGCGGTTGCGGTGCAAGACGGAGCGATGCAAGGTGCGGTGTCCCTCGATGCGGTGCAGGCAGCGGCTCGATGAGCGTCGTGCAGACGGAGTCGGTGAGTCCAAGGCGTGCGATGCAGGGTGAGACGATGCTCGATGCGGTGCTGACAGGTTGCGATGCAGGCGACCAAGCCGGAGTGCGGGAGCTGGCGTCGGACAGCGGTGCGAGTCGGAGCGGTGCGTCGCAGACGTGCGAGCAGTGCCCCAAATGCGGTGCGGTCACGACTCTTGAGCCAGTTGCAGCGACCTCGTCGGTCGGGTCCGGTTGGTTCAGTGAAGCGATGCGATGCGAACTGCGGTGCCCACAGGTCACGGTGCAAGCAGCGGCTCGATGTTGGCGGCGTTGGACGTCGCCCATGGTGAGACCAGGGTTGCGATGCGAAGCGGGGCGATGCGGTCTGCGGTGCAAACAGGTCACCGGCCAGGGATGGATTCGGTTGACGGAGTCGGTTGCAGTTCCCTTCCTCTGTGGCGACTGAAACAGCGTTCCAGAAGCGGTACCCAGAGGCTTGTGAAGTCTTTGTAGTCCCTGAGACTTCTTAACAGGAGGCCAGCTCGGTTTCAGGCCCTTGGAGATACTCAGCACAAGTTTGTAGAAAGTTCAGTCCAGTCCTTTCACTGCCCAAGGCAGAAGCAGCAGCTGCAGGCCAACCCAACAAAGCAACAACACAGCAAAGGGGCAGTACTCCTCCTGGCAGCTCTTCCAGCTCTTCGTCTTGGCAGGTTCCTTGATTCCAGCGAGATCTAAATTCATGGGGTCAGGGCCCCAATATTTATATCCCAAATTCCTTTGTTCTCTGAAGGCAGAGAGGCCTTTGCCTAGTCCAAACCAGTTCTGGAGCACTTTGTTGACAAGTCTCCGTCCCTTCTTTCAGTGAGTAGGCCAGGGACATCAGACGCACCACAGGAGGTGGAGCCAGCATTGTGGAGGGAAGGCACTGTCCTATTCAGGGCCCAGGTGCGACCCCTCCCACCCATCTACATGTAGATCTTGCTATTCAGCCCTGTCTCCTGGCATCCCCCAGCCCCTGTCACTCACACTCCAGACAAGGAATACACAACCTCTCAGAGGCAGGCTTGGATGGTTAGACAAGAAAATACCCACTTTCTAAAAGTGGTATTTTCAAACACAGAATGTTAAAACCAACTTCACTAAAAGATGCATTTTATCATTCTGAGTCCAGGCATACTAAACTCGAATTTCTACCACGTTCCCGGGGTCACTTAGGATTATAGACTGTAATAATCAAAACTGCCCGTTCTGGCCTAGGGGGAACAGGTAGCCTTGCAATAGTGAAAACGAACTAGGCTGTAATTCACTATCAGGACATGCCGCACACACCAGGGCATGTCCTACCTTTCGCGTACAACGCACCCTGCCCACAGGGGTACCTTGGGCCTACCTTAGGGGTGACTAACATGTAGCAAAGGGAAGGTTTAGGGACTTGCAAGTGTGCGCACTTGCCAAGTCGACATGGCAGCCCCAGGCTGCGCACAGGCTCTGCGTTGGCAGGCCCGAGTTACACTTTACGGGCTGTTTGCGTGGGTGGCACAATCCAGTGCTGCAGCCCACCAACAGCATTTGGTCTATAGGCCCTGGCACTCGCAGTGCACTTTACAAGGGACTGACACATAAACCAAATAGGCCAATCATGGAAACACCAATCCATAACACATTTTATACAGGAGCACTTGCACTTTCCCACTGGACCGCAGTGAGGAAAGTGCGCAGAATCATTACACCAGCAAAAACAGAGTCAAAACCGGGAGGTCAGAAAGCAAAAAGTCAGGGGAAACACGCCAAAAGATGCCAAGTCTAACAGCCCTCATCACCCCCTCCTTCATGCCCTTGAGGTCACTGTTTCAGTGACTCGTATATTAAATCGACAGCATACCCTCGAGGTGTTGGCCAAGGTAGGGGAGGGGATATAGTGACAGATAGAGGCGAGGTCACATTAGATGATGGGTGCTCTTCCTACTTAGATCATGGGGGACCATTGGGATATGGGGTAGTGAGGGATGGTGTTTACACCAGACCCAATGTTCAGGGTAACCAAGCAGTGGTATACCTTACAGAGGTTCCCAAACTCTCCAAGGATGGGTACGAAGACCAGGACTCACTCAAAAACAAGGACACCCATTGGTTTAGGTCTACTTGACATTGCTACTCAATTATTAGAGACGACATCAAGTATGTAGAAAGATTTCCCCTTCCAGGGTCACCATGGGATATGATCCCAGTTAGTTTTTTTGATAAGGACATGGTTGTTGAACTATTGTCAATTGACTCCCGCACTTTTCCCTCTGTTAATTCCTCTATTACCATCAGATATAGACCTCCAGTCAGGCAAGATTTAGTGTTACTCAGGCCTGTCCCGGGAGGGTACCCCACACGCAGCATGAGTGATTTGAGAGGGCACAGATGACTCTGGGTTGAGGGTTTGAAATCCCCAGAAAATAACATAGGGTCCCATGGGTCATCCCCAAACGCGCACCAGTTAGTAGTCTCTATCCACCCAGGGCTGGCCACAAATTCTGAGGCTCATTGCGAGCCAATTGTCGTGGGCACAAGGAGGGGTAGGGCTCCCATTTACCCCGATACAGTAGAAAGGTGGAACCCATGGATCGCTCCAGCAAACCCAGCCGCCCCGGACTTTGTGATCACTATTTAAAGTTCCTTGTCTGGAATGTGACAGGGATCTCCAATCTACTAGCTGATCGAGAATGGTGTACTTTTGTGGATTCCTTTGATGTGATTTTATTTCAAGAAACCTGGAGTCTGTGTACTCCTCACAGAAGCGGGTTTTATGCATATGGTATAAATGCTACTAGAAAAAAGATGGGTAGACCCTCAGGAGGTCTAGCAGACTGGGTCAAAACAGCATTAGGGTCAAAAGTCAAACTGGTCCACGTTGATTCCATAGATATATTAGCGTTAGAGCTGACACTTTACAGTGGCTGGAAAACTAGGATTTTTAATGTATATAACAGAGTTGTGTGGGGTACTGCTACTGAGGAAACAAACATGATCCGCATCTTAGACCATTCCTTGTCCAAACTCTCTGATAATGTTCCTGTGTTAGTAATGGGTGATTTTAACTGCACTTTTGAACCCCTTGCCCTCACTCCGTCAGATCTCACTGAGGAGTGGGACAGTGAGTGGCAAGAGAGGAGCCCAGGTGTTGGCCTTTATTCTGCAGCATGATCTGAGAGCCACAAACGGGAGAACAAACTATGATCCTAAGGGAGATTTTACCTTTAATAGACCTGGCCATGCTAGTAGAATCCATTACTGTTTGGCTGCCCTTAAACTTTGGCCCCTAGTCCATGATATGACAGTGGCCAAAAGAATAGATACTGACCATAATGCCCTTGTCCTTTCCCTTATCAAGCCGGGTACACATGAATCTGAAATCACTGGTAGGCCCAATTTGGGTGCCCTATCTATCACGAATAACCAGAGACAAATTAGATGGGACTGGGTGGAGGAACATCTGGGGGTTCTTGCTAAAGGCAAAGTCGGCCAGGAGCTGGAAGAATTTGCCAGATACCCCATAAACGATGTAGTGAAGATTCTGGGCACCTGCCATGAGCCACTCTATAATGAGATCAGGGACATACTGAGTAAACCGTGCAAGGTGCTAAAAAAGGAGATAAACACCACACATAAGAGAGGTGACCGCCAGGTTGCTTGGTTCAATCAGGATTGTAGGAAATCAAAGGGGGCGCTTGTACGTGCAGTAAAATCGAAAGCACATCCAGCTATAGCAGTAGGTAGGGCCAAGTACAGGCAGGTAATGGAGACAGCAAAGAAGAATTGGAAAGGTTCCTTGTGGTCCTCCCTACAGAGGGCGCTGACAGCCAAAGACCCTAAGACTTTCTGGAGCAAGGCAGCACATTGGCTTAAGGTTAGAAAGCCGGCTCTGGAGTTCACTGTCCAGCCTGAGGAGTGGGTATCTTATTATGGGTCCCTTTACGAATTAGGCATTACAGTAATCGATGCAGCCAGCGATAGGAGGGGGGAGGTCCCGACTGGATTGGGTGAAGTTCTATTTTTTCTACTGAAGAAACTCAAGCGGCAATTCGCTCGTGTGTTCCAGCCCGTGCCCCTGGCCCGACAGAATTCCAAACGAATTGTATAGAGAGGATATTATCCTCTGGGGCTCCTACATAAATTTGCTTACCAACTCCATTACATCTGGTGCTACAATCCCCCCTTCGTGAAAAATAGCCGAAATAATTCCCATCTACAAGAAGGGGGATAGAGCTAAGCCGGCTAGCTATAGGCCCATAAGTCTCATTGACTCCCTGCAGAAAATATTTTGTAAACAAATCCTGGCCAGGATCCAGGGTTGGATCCTAGAGTCCCAAATCTTGAGTGATTATCAAGCAGGTTTTCGTGCAAAAATCAGCACCCTGGATCAGGCCTTTCGTCTTCTTTGCATCTACTGGCAGGAAGTTGCTATCAAGGGAGGGAAGCTCTATGTGGCTTTTGTTGATTTATGGTCTGCGTTTGATTTTGTTCCCAGTGACAGTTTATGGAGAGTTTTAAAAGAGATGGGTATACCGGGAAATCTGTTAGATATTTTAATCTGACTGCATTCATCAAACACAGTTCAAGTTAGGTGGGGGGAGAACAATCAAGTAACAGAGAATTTCCCAATTCAACGTGGAGTGAGACAGGGATGTTTGTTAGCTCCCACACTTTTTATGCTTTTTATAAATGGGGTGGTTGATTTTTTTGGTCGCGATGGATGTGATGCTCCCAAAATCGGCGTAAGAAGAGCACCTGCTCTTCTCTTCGCCAAAGACACACTTTTAATTTCCAAATCCCCGCAAGGTCTCCAACAACTCTTGAATGATTTCATGCGGTTCTGTGATGAGCGGGGCCTGGTATTAAATGAGGCCAAAACAAAATATATGATTTTCACAAGAGGTACTGCTAAACCATCTAAAAAACATGTGTTTGTAGGAACCAGTCATTTGGAGCAAGTAGATGTTTTTGATTATCTGGGTATCCGTCTGACCCCAAATATGCAATGGGCTTCCCACAGTGAGAAAGTGAAATTGTCACTTACTCAGAAAACTGCTCACATCAGTAAAATTCATAGACATACACTGTCTAGGCAAGTGGCCCCAGCCCTGGAAATCTACAATATCAAAGTCCTTGGAGAGGCTTTCTATGGAGCAGAACTCTGGGGCACTGGTAACACAAATTGTTTGTCTAGTATAGAAAATCGCTTTCTGAGATCTCTGTTAGACCTACCCCTCAGTACCCCTTTGACTCCTCTTTATTTGGATTTTGCTCATTGACAGTTGGCCCACAAGTTAGACTATAAATTACTCATGTTTTGTTATTGGGTATGGACTGTTGAAGAGCTTACCCCCTACCGCGAGACCCTGTCCAGTCTTTTGAAACTCCCTCAGGTAATCTTGATTCCATGGTTTAGCTTATTGAGGGACCTTTTGCGGAGGCTTGGGATGGAGGAGTTTTGGTCCAATCCAGAAAGGCTGTCTTCTATTCCGAGGGCTAGGATTAAGGGATGTTCTGGGAAACAACAGCTGAGAAGGAGTTGATAAAACCAGAGGGTAGTCTGACCCAGGAGTTTCTTAATTTCAAATTTGTTCCCCACTATTAGGACACTATTGATGAAATTGTTCCCCCTCTGGCTCGCAAACTCTTTTTACAGTTTGTTACAAGACTTTGCCAACAAAATTGTTCTGTATTAAGTGGCGTTGTAATGTTTTTAAGGATGACCTCAGTCCCTCGTGCAAAGCCAGCCCTGAATCCATTGTGAATTTACTATTTTTTTGTCCACATTACATATCTCTGAGGAAAAAGTGGATAATTCCGTTATGCAGATTGGTTGGTACCGGCCACTACCTAGAGGTATTGAGACTCTTGTATACAGATACACGTAGGGTAATAGTTTCTGGCCTTGCCAAATATTGGTATGCACTTTGGATCAAGCGCTCAAAACGTATTGTATGAAGTACTGTATTTTTTACTTGGTTTTACTCCCTCTGTCTTTTTAAAGATTTCATGGTATTTAGGTCCTTTTAAAACAAAATCTTTTTAGAAAATGTTTTTATATTGTTTTTAATTCTTCTTGTGTTATGTACTTTTTAAGATCTCTGTGATCGAAATAATGTTATACATGATTCTCTAAGGATTGAATGTTTTATTTTGTGCACCCAATCTCTCAAGACACTGCTTATTTTTTCTTTTCAAGATCACAAACAAATTTATATTCTTCCCCCATACTGCAGCATTTAGGATGCCAAATACTTGGGGGACCTTGGACATTCAGATGAAAGAACAACTCATGCCATTAAATATGATCTTATGATCTTTCTGTAACTTTACATCTACTGACATCTGGCAAAAATACCATGGTGTTTTTCATCTAAAGCTGTTGTATTTCTTATTTACTTAATAAATCAAAACAATAGGAAGCTACCAAATTTTTGATTGAATGTAATTTATGGAGAGTGCTTATGGGAGGTCCAAGTTTCTCTGTACAGGAACATGGTTATGTCATTTTCAGAAACTAAAAGCTACTCTTTTTGTATGAACTAATGACAAACCAAGGGGTTTTCAATCTACTATTGCCAGGTTAAGGTATATGATTACAGAAATAGTGTATTGGAAGTTGGAATAAATCAACTATGCTTGGTGATGATTGGTGAGCAGAAAAGTAAGGGTCGAAATGTATCCTTATTTTAGAATATATTTATTGCCTGGATTTACACTGGAGACCAGTGAATATGATAGAACAGTGTATTGAATAAGTGTTAATTCCCTAGCAGAGTATTGGCTGTAGCAAATTTATGAATGAACAGAGTGTAAGACATGGTGTCTGCATCAGTTGAGGGAAGCCTTTAGAGGATGTGTTGGAACCGGCACTTTCTGGTTGGCTGAAGGGATGCCCCCAGCCAGGCAGAACCTACAGCTCCCATCAGGGTGGATGATTACAATTGCTGCATAACCTGTGCTCACCCTTGGGTAGCTTGGCACTGAGCAGTCAGGCTTAATTCAGAGGCAATGTGTAAAGCAAAGGCACATCAGTCATACGAAATGAATACACTAAGGGGCCGATTCCGATCTCGGCCGGTAGGGCACCGAATCGGATTCGGCTTAACCGGATCCGATTCGGAGCCCTCTTTCCCGACCGATTCGTACGTGCATCCGGCCGAGCGAGTACGATGCGAGCGCACGTGAAATCGCTGACCGACTTGTTCGCGGGTCCGAAGCACACCGACCGACTCGCACGGACACGCCTCGCACCGCGCGATGGAGACGTTCCCCGGCCGGGCAAGTACGATGCGCGCCGCGAGCAGTCCGACCGACTCGCGCCGTCTGGCTCGAAAGAGCAGTCGGAGCCGCACTTTGGGGGTCCATGTAGGACCCCCCTGTACGCGTAGCCACGCGAGTCGCACACAGGGGGGGACCCATGGGTCCTCCCTACCTGTGCATGTATGCCGCGAGTCGCTTCGAGGCGTACCCGCTTTAGGGGGCACCCTTGTTCGCCTCGCACCCATTGGGTCAATGGGAGCCCGCGTACGCGTTGTACGTCCGGCTCCCATTGACTTCAATGGGAGTCCGACCGAATCGAGTCCGATAACATACGTACGCATCGTACTCGTTCGGTCGGGCTGCTAGAGTCCGATTCGGTCGGAAATCTCTCCGGGTCCGGCTCGGTCGGAGAGATTTCCTGCCCGAATCGGAATCGGCCCCTGTGTGTCACAAAAGATACTTCATACAGGATGTATGTAAAAACGTTTGTGTTCAACACCCATATTTTATCATTATAACATGAATATACTTTTGGGCATAAAACACTGTGGACAAGTCCTAATCTAATCCCCCCCAATAGAGAGAGCACTATTATGCGGTGCAATGCGCTGTCCACCCCAGGCACACCCTGGCAATCTTTTTAATACAGTCCCACACGGTTATAGGGTACACCCCGGGTCACAACCATATCAAAGATGTGTACATACACAGAAATAAAACACTTTTTGGCAGCACCGTTTGCCAGAACCATGAGAGTAAAACCTATGTTGAATGTATTGTGCTATTGGCATGAATTCAACGCATAAAGCGGCAATGCCTGTCAGTGTTGTAAATGACAGGAGATCTGCAGATGATCACTCCCACTCACAAACACTCACAAACACCGCTACTCAGTGCGACAGGTATCAGCCAGCCCATACGGATTGCTCTTGCACACATACGCACTTGACACCCTAATGCAGTGCCACTGGTACCCAGCAGGTCAACGGATATCACCATGCAGACTCCGTGGCCCAAGCCTCCCTCCACCCTCTAGTTCACCCCAATGGTCCTATACCCCGGATGGAAGGTAACCATCCCCGCCTCCCGGACACTAGGCTGCACACGGCCGAAGTCACACTGAGGGGTCGATTCCGATTCGGGCCGGAAAAAGCACCGACCGACTCGGATCCGGAAATTATACCGACCGACACGTACCTGTGGCGCCCGACACGCCAAGTACGATGCAATGCGTGCAAAATCCGACCGACACGTACCAAACCCAAGTCGAACGACCGAGCCGCACGGAAAACAGCAATCCGGTCGGAAAAACACGCGAATCCAACCGACCGACACGCACCCGGAACAAATCCGACCGAAACGTACACGCGAACTCCAAACCGCAAAGTACGATGCAAGGCGCGAAAACCACGAGCGAGTCGGACGGAGGCCAAGCCGTACGACCGACACGCATACAAAACCGAGCCGAAGCAACACAAAACACCGCGACCGACGCGTACGCAGCATAGAAAACTGCACAAACACAGCGTGAACGAAACGGAGAAGACCGTACGAGACAAATGCAGGGTCCGACTCGGTCACAAGAACGTTTCCAACATACACAGACAGTACCAAGGAAAAATCACACAAAAAAAGGCCAAACAAGCAATTACTGAGCCAATAAATACTGGGGGGGTGGGGACAGAGAACAAAGACACACCCACAACTCCACCCATATAAAGGACACAAATCACAAACATGATCCTTTGCAAATGCCATTCCACTGCCAGCACCCAAGAGAAAGCAACCACACACCCACAGCTCATCCCTCACACAAGCCACACACCATCAGCACACCAACAAATACCTACCTCACACCCAGCAAAACACACACTCACACACCCTCACCTGCACACCAACACACACATCACTCACCATCACCACCCATCACCATGCCCCCAAGAAGAATCACAAGTTCCTAGATTGTGAATTGGAAGTCATGGTAGACGAGATCCTCAGGGTAGAGCCACAGCTGTTTGGCACACTGGTCCAACAGACCCCCATCTCCCAGAAAACCAAGATGTGGGAGAGGATCATCAACAGGGTGAACGCACTATCACCATGTCGGCGCACAAAGAGCGACATCCAGAACAGGTGGTATGACGTGCGCAGGAGGGTACGGGACCTGCTCAAGAAAGACTACATCAACAGCCAACACACCGGCAGTGGCCCTCCTGCCAATATACCTCAGGCCCTGGGAGGAGAAGGTGCGGGCCATCCTTCCGCCAGAGAACATCCCAGAGCCTGGTGAGTACACAACAAATGTACACAATATACTGCCACAAAACACACACACATCACTGTCAAGGGGAGAGTCAAACCATGCACTCATAGCAATTACACAGCAACCAGAACAGAATCATCCCAAAATGTGTATGTCAGTCAGATAAACACAACACATGCCATCAAAAAGTCACATCCAACTGTGCCATCACATGTACAAACACAACTACAACTACAGCTAGGCAGTGGCACAAATAGAACTAACAAACACATCCAGACATGTAGCCACCACAACAACACCAACACACAGTGAAGACCACTCAAAGGAAGGAATTCTGTGTATGCTGGCCAAGTCAGTGTAGCCAATAGCATCATGGGAGTCGCAGTCACACATATTGCCCCCCCACAACTGTCCCATCAACACCACCATGAACCATGCGCACATCACAGGGAGTGGAGAAGGACTCACAAGATGGCTGACACTGGCAACTGCTGTGGGGAGCACAAGGCCCTGCTGGCAACTGTGCACCAACAAACAGCAGGACACCACTGACTGACATCCTGAGAGACAACTTCCACTCCCTGCAATGGAAGCACGTTCCATGGTGGGATATCTGGCTGGGTGGGAAGGAGGACTTGCAGCACTGACCATAGTCACAAGCACCTCCCCTCACACACCCCCAACACAAACTCCACAGAACCCACCTGGTAGAATGCAATGCCCCCATCCTAACACAAGATCCCACAAAGAACCACCACCCTGGGTTATGTTGTGTGAAGCACAGGGACACTCTTGGGACTCTTAGCCAAACAACTGCCAGGACAACACTCCCAGCCATCCTGTCAGCACAGCCAGCCCACCCCACAGGGAAGCAGAGTCAAAAGGAAGGAAGGAAGCATGGGCATGCTGGGAAGGGGGTGGAGGCAATAGCATGATGGGAGTTGTAGTCACAGCTCTACATCCCCCACCACATGGCCCAGCAAGCTCACACTCACGCATGCACATCCCACAGAGAGTGGAAAGGCCCATCAAAGATGTCTGACACTGTTGCTGTGTCGTGGGGAGCACAAGGGCATGCTGGGAACTGCACACCAACCAACAGCAGGACACCACTGTCAGCCATCTTGCCATTGCTCTCACACCCACACACACTGAACTCCCCACAAAAGCAAGTAAGTATGGGAATGCTGGGAAGTGGGGTGGAGGCAATAGCATGATGGGAGTCATAGTCACAGACATAGCTCACCCCCACAACTGTCCCATCAACACCACCCTGAACCATGCTCACATCACAAGGAGTGGAGAAGGACTCACAAGATGGCTGACACTGGCTACTGCTGTGGGGAGCACAAGGCCCTGCTGGCAACTGTGCACCAACAAACAGCAGGACACCACTGACTGACATCCTGAGAGACAACTTCCACTCCCTGCAATGGAAGCACGTTCCATGGTGGGATATCTGGCTGGGTGGGAAGGAGGACTTGCAGCACTGACCATAGTCACAAGCACCTCCCCTCACACCCCCTCAACACAAACTCCACAGAACCCACCTGGGAGAATGCAATGCCTCACATCCTAACTCAAGATCCCACAAAGAACCACCACCCTGGGTTATGTTGTGTGAAGCACAGGGACACTCTTGGGACTTTTAGCCAAACAACTGCCAGGACAACACTCCCAGCCATCCTGTCAGCACAGCCAGCCCACCCCACAGGGAAGCAGAGTCAAAAGGAAGGAAGCATGGGCATGCTGGGAAGGGGGTGGAGGCAATAGCATGATGGGAGTCGTAGTCACTGATATTGGTCACCCCCACAACTGTCCCATCAACACCACCCTGAACCATGCTCACATCACAGGAAGTGGAGAAGGACTCACAAGATGGCTGACACTGGCTACTGCTGTGGGGAGCACAAGGCCCTGCTGGCAACTGTGCACCAACAAACAGCAGGACACCACTGACTGACATCCTGAGAGACAACTTCCACTCCCTGCAATGCAAGCACGTTCCATGGTGGGATAACTGACTGGCTGGGTGGGTGGGAAGGAGGGCCGGCTGTCAACCAAACACAACCAATGCAGACCATGTTCACACCCCAAAAATACATAGAAATGCCCAAATAATGCAGGACAATGTGCCACATCAATATCAACCCCTGACTGTGACGACTTAGGACAATGCAATGTACAGGCCCGCACCCAGAGGCACAGTCACAACTGTCATGTGTGTCAACCATTGATGCCTGCAGAAACATAACATACATTGTGTGTGTCTCCCAAAAACAGGTGATGATGGGGACACAGCAGCAGACGCTGAGGAGTCCCAGTCCCAGGCTCAAGAGGATGCGGAGCTCACTGGCGTCGTACAGCCTCTGCCCTCCTCGGACGAAGAAGACCAACCTGGCACATCCGGTGCAAGTCTACATGCAGCACCAGCAGGACCACCAGCTGCAGCACCAGCAGGACCACCAGCTGCACCCACCCCTCCAACGACTGTCACCACAAATACCATCCCTGCCGACATGGACAGAACAAGGAGCAACACCAGCACAGGGACCCTGGACCAACCTGGGGCCATGGACACCACCACCACCACCAACCCCCAAGGTGGACCATGGTCATCTGTGCGTGCCACTGCACGCACTGCACATGTCAGCAGGGGTGGTGGGAGGGGTGGGAGACAGAGGTCGCTGCTTGCAGAGGTTGCTGGTGTGCATGATGACCCACAACTGGTACGCATAGCTGATGCGTACCAGTCCAGCACCGGAGACCTCAGCCAGGTAGTGGGGCTCCTCAGAGACATGAAACAGCAGCAGGCTGCCCATCATGCCCGCTTCGACTCTCACAAGTCCCACGTCGAGTCACACATGTCCCGCGTGGACTCACACATGTCCCGCGTGGAGTCCAAGTGGGATGCACTGCATGAGATGATGGCGGTGCACAGGGACATTTTACAATGCCTCCGCCAGATGAACAGCAACCAGTCCACACCTCCCTGTGTGCCAACAACATCTGGTGCCGAACAAACTGCAACTGCCACAGGGAGGGAGGATGACTCTGGCGGAGAGTCCCCTGCACCGCAGCAGCTTGTACTTGAGGGCCCCCCAAGAAGAGGGGTCGTCCGAGGAGGGGCAAGTGAGAGGCCGATGGCCAAGCGCAACTCCCAGGAAGCCTGAACCTGTTCTGGATGTTCACCTTTGTGCACAGACTGTTCACCCTGTTGACGGCAACACTACTCCCACACATTGCATGGGGAGTACAAGTTGGACCAATGTG
The DNA here is from genome assembly GCA_963921515.1 of Calotriton arnoldi. Taxonomy (NCBI): domain Eukaryota; kingdom Metazoa; phylum Chordata; class Amphibia; order Caudata; family Salamandridae; genus Calotriton; species Calotriton arnoldi. The sequence continues at coordinate 501,056 of CAWUFW010001409.1, forward strand.
TCAGACAACTGTGGCCCCGATACTGGGGATTCTGTCTACCAGGACTTTCAATTCACCTAGGAACTTCTGATTGCAAGATTTATGTACAGCACTACCCATCCTATGCACTATTCACACAAATGTATCACAATAAACACACTAATACACCATACTTGCCTCTGTTGTGATTCCAACGTGGGTGCTGTTATGGGGATGATGAACTGCAAAATTACACTGTGTATGCGAACTGCAACAGCAAGGACAACACAGGCATGTGAGTAAAGGCAACGTGACACATATGAGGGAGACACACCACCAGGGCTACACAACACATACACACCTAGGCCATCTGACTCATTGCCTACACTGATGTTGCCAGGGAAGACGGTGCAATGCACAGACACCACACCCATTCCCAGTTGTAGTCAAGTAGCCCACAGGTGCAGTAAGCAAATGGCAGTCAAATGTGTGACCACAGACAACGCACATCACAAAGTGAAGCACAGGTTTATTACACAGTTGCAACATGTCGTAACCACTACAGATGCAAGGTAATCCCACCTGGCAGAGGGCACACAGTCAACAACTGTAGACGGAAGGAAATCCATGGGTGTGGCGCACATCACCTGTAGGGACACAACAGCTACCAGCCTGGAAGTGCAATCACGTCGTCGGTGGACACAGTTGACCAAACGAATCTGAAAGTACCCTGTGAAGGACAGAAATGACACACAGTCAAAAGCAATGGAGTACAGGACAGAACAGCAAAACTCATGCACAATACATGTTACAAGATACCCACGCAGAACCAAGTTAGCATGTCAACACTGTTGGGGAGTACAGCCCACCTGTAAGCACACATCGCAACACACATCCAGTCAAGTAGCCCATGGACACACTCCAACAGCACCAGAGCACCACCTACACATATCATGCCAACTCACATCATTGACATGACACCTCAGGATACTCACATTCAGCTAAAGAAGTTGGTGATGAGCTGTGTGCGGACATCACCCTCATCATCATCATCATCATCGTCACTGGCATCGTGGTCCAGGCCAGGATCCTCCACAGGTGGCGGATGTTGGTCATTGTCATCCTGGATGAGAGGCAACTCCTTCCGCACTGCCAGGTTGTGGAGCATGCAGCAGACGATGATAATCTTGCACACTTTCGCAGGGGCATATGGGAGGGACCCTCCGGTCTTGTCCAGGCAGCGGAAGCGGCTCTTCAGGAGACCAAATGTCCGCTCAATCACTCTCCTGGTCCGACCATGTGCCTCATTGTAGCGCATCTGGGCTGGTGTCACAGGGTTCCTGAGGGGTGTCAGCAACCACGGCATGTTGGGGTATCCCGAGTCACCTACGGACAGACAAGTGCACATTAGCTGACTTGGAAAAGTGGGCGGAATACTACAGATCAGATCACACACAATGGCACAAAGTCAGTACACACCGACAAGCCAGGCACGCTGGTTCTGCATCTGTGCCATCATCCTGGGGATGCGACTACTCCTCATCACAAAGGCATCGTGTGCTGAACCAGGGAAACGGGCACACACGTGTGTGATGGTCATGTCTGCAAGACACACCACCAGTGCATTGACCGAGTGGTAGTGCTTGCGGTTCCTGTAGGCCTGCTCCTGGGCCTGTGGTGGTACCAAAGCCACATGTGTCCCATCAATGGAGCCAATGACATGCGGCATCCTCCCAGGGCATAAAAGTCACTCTTCACATCAGTGAGTCGTCGCAGTCTAGGGAAATAGATGTACCGGTTCAGGAATAGCAACATTGCCACCAAAACATCGCGGAGCACATGGCTCAACATGGTCTGTGACATCCCACCAGCAGTCGCCACAGTATGTTGGAAGGTACCGGTGGCAAAGAAGTGTAGGGCTGCCATCACCTTCACCTTGGGGGTCAGCGCTGTAGGATACGGCCGGCCAGGCTGCAAATGTGGGGACAACTGCACTGCCAAATCCTCAATCAGCTGCCTGGTGAAGCGGTACCGTCGGATGCTGTCCCGTTCCACCATCGTTGCCAGGTCTGGGAATGGTCGATGGACAGCAGGAGCCCTGCAGTGCAGAGGAGAAGTAAGCAAGATTGTCAGTCACCCCACATATGCGGCATTGAACACACTCAATATCCCAACATACATCATTATGAGGCACAACTACATGAAGTGTGCAGTTCCGTAAGGACATGTATGGTACATACATGGCCAACATCTGTCAACACGGTCCAACAGGTGGCATCAATTAGTCCCAGGTTTGCCCATTGGATATCATGAGGCCGTGTCACAGTTCCCATCTCCTGCTGCCGTGTCACAATCACCCCCCACAGTGACATGTGAGGACAGATGTGCCCCAGGCACCACAGATCAACGACAGGTACATTCCCAGGGACCCTGTATTGCCACATGGACACTGGCATTACATGGAGTATCATGTATACACCACAGCAAAACAACCATGACCCCCACAGGTAGTGGTCCCACTTGCCACAGCAGGACAGACATGGACGTCTGTGACACACACACGCACAACATCAAAGTCCATGCACACACAACGTGGATGTGGAGACTGTCTCCCATTGTGCACATGAAATCAGAGACATTGTAAACACTACATGCACAAAGACTGTGGAGGACCATCACTATTGTGCCACTGGGACACCCTGGCTCAAACATACCGTCCCACATGGGACTCACGGGGTATGTGACATGACATACACATACACCACCGTGAAATGTGACCATGGCACATGCACAGATATGAACAGTTGCACATCACAGTGGTCATGTACACGTAACACCCAGGGTCCTGTCCCCATTAACACATGCACAGCCTGGGGGTGGCTGCCCACAGGTGACACCCACAGGACAACATGTACACCAACATACACACAATAGGAAATGCAGCCTTACATGCCTTATGATAAAGTTTGGACAGGCTGTCGTGATGTAGGTGTGCCCCTCACTCCCTGGGAGCTATCTGTGGCTGGCATATGTCCATCTGAGACAGGCATGCTGACATATGCCAGTCACATGTACAGTGATGCGTTGAACAGCAATGGACCGATCGGTGCCCCGGCCGGCCCATTGCATTCAATGTGCGGGTACGCGTTGTATCCCTGTACGCGTTGTACCCCTGTACGCGTTGAACTGCAATGGACCGATCGGTGCCCCCGGCCGGCCCATTGCATTCAATGTGTCGCGGTGCACGCGTTGTACCCCTGTACGCGTTGTACTGCAATGGACCGATCGGTGCCCCGGCCGGCCCATTGCATTCAATGTGTGCGGGTACGCGTTGTACCCCTGTACGCATTGTACCGCAATGGACCGATCGGTGCCCCGGCCGGCCCATTGCATTCAATGTGTGCGGGTACGCGTTGTACCCCTGTACGCGTTGAACTGCAATGGACCGATCGGTGCCCCGGCCGGCCCATTGCATTCAATGTGTGCGGGTACGCGTTGTACCCCTGTACGCGTTGAACTGCAATGGACCAATCGGTGCCCCGGCCGGCCCATTGCATTCAATGTATGCGGGTACGCGTTGTACCCCTGTGCGCGTTGTACCCCTGTACGCGTTGAACTGCAATGGACCGATCGGTGCCCCGGCCGGCCCATTGCATTCAATGTGTGCGGGTACGCGTTGTACCCCTGTACGCGTTGTACTGCAATGGACCGATCGGTGCCCCGGCCGGCCCATTGCATTCAATGTGTGCGGTACGCAGCGTTGTACCCTGTACGCATTGTACCGCAATGGACCGATCGGTGCCCCGGCCGGCCCATTGCATTCAATGTGTGCGGGTACGCGTTGTACCTCTGTACGCGTTGCACTGCAATGGACCGATCGGTGCCCCGGCCGGCCCATTGCATTCAATGTGTGCGAGTGCGCGTTGTACCCTATGCAGCGTTGAACTGCAATGGACCGATCGGTGCCCCGGCCGGCCCATTGCGTTCAATGTGTGCGGGTACGCGTTGTACCCTGTACGCGTTGAACTGCAATGGACCGATCGGTGCCCCGGCCGGCCCATTGCATTCAATGTGTGCGGGTAAGCGTTGTACCTCTGTACGCATTGTACCGCAATGGACCGATCGGTGCCCCGGCCGGCCATTGCATTCAATGTGTCGTGGTACGCGTTGTACCCTGTGCGCGTTGAACTGCAATGGACCGATCGGTGCCCCGGCCGGCCCATTGCATTCAATGTGTGCGGTGCAGCGTTGTACCTCTGTACGCGTTGAACTGCAATGGACCGATCGGTGCCCCGGCCGGCCCATTGCATTCAATGTGTCGAGTGCGCGTTGTACCCCTGTACGCGTTGAACTGCAATGGACCGATCGGTGCCCCGGCCGACCCATTGCATTCAATGTGCGCGAGTGCGCGTTGTACCCCTGTACGCGTTGAACTGCAATGGACCGATCGGTGCCCCGGCCGGCCCATTGCATTCAATGTGTGCGGGTGCAGCGTTGTACCCCTGTGCAGCGTTGTACCGCAATGGACCGATCGGTGCCCCGGCCAGCCCATTGCATTCAATGTGTGCGGGTACGCGTTGTACCCCTGTACGCGTTGAACTGCAATGGACCGATCGGTGCCCCGGCCGGCCCATTGCATTCAATGTGTGCGAGTACGCGTTGTACCCCTGTACGCGTTGTACCGCAATGGACCGATCGGTGCCCCGGCCGGCCCATTGCATTCAATGTGTGCGGGTACGCGTTGTAGCCCTGTACGCGTTGAACTGCAATGAACCGATCGGTGCCCCGGCCGGCCCATTGCATTCAATGTGTCGCGGTGCACGCGTTGTACCCCTGTACGCGTTGTACCGCAATGGACCGATCGGTGCCCCCGGCCGGCCCATTGCATTCAATGTATGCGGGTACGCGTTGTACCCCTGTACGCGTTAAACTGCAATGGACCGATCGGTGCCCCGGCCGGCCCATTGCATTCAATGTGTGCGGGTACGCGTTGTACCCCTGTACGTGTTGTACCGCAATGGACCGATCGGTGCCCCGGCCGGCCCATTGCATTCAATGTGTGCGGGTACGCGTTGTACCCCTGTACGCGTTGAACTGCAATGGACCGATCGGTGCCCCCGGCCGGCCCATTGCATTCAATGTGTGCGGGTACGCGTTGTACCCCTGTACGCGTTGTACCGCAATGGACCGATCGGTGCGCACCCATTGACAATGGCCTTGCCTGGCAACGGACGCGTTTTGAATTTCGAACGAGTCGGTTGCTGGAAAATCAGTTGGTCACCCACAACAATGTTGCAAAATCATGTATGTCATGAAGTTGAAGATTTGAAGGATGCTGTGGGCGTGTTTTGGTGCTGCTATTCCATGGATTGGCCAGATTCAGAAGATGCAAACGACTTGGACCTATCACTTTGGACACAAGGGACAGTATCTGCCTCTCCAGCACATATATATTGCTGGTTGTTCCCCTGAGAGCTCACTTGCCTGCACTACATGCTCCAGGACGACATCTGCCACTGCACTGCTGCTGTCTCTGCCCCTCTGGACCCTGCAATGGCACGTACTGTGGAGAGAGCCCCAGCCTTCAGCCTTGAGGAGAACCAGGCCCTGCTGGACAGCCTACTTCCACAGTACAGCAAGCTGTATGGGACACCAGGGGAGCAGGTGAGTGTTCTGTGCACTGCCTTTCTGAATGTGCATATTGTCTGACTAGCAAGGCTGAAAGTCTGCACACCACTGGCTAGCAGGCTCACTGAGTAGTTGTCACCCCCCATAGTGTGTAGTGACATGCACTGGACAGGTATGGTGCAGTGACAGTGCATTTGAACAAGGTTTTACTTCCCATGCAATGATACCATGTAGTGACGTCTGGCAAACTGTCCATGGGCAGCTTTGCACTGCCTGTGTACATCATGTGCCCCTGTGATTGAGACATGTACATACAACTGTGTCATGCACGGATATGTTGCATGTGTAGTAATGGCCTTTTCACTTTGCCATCCTGACAGGTTAATGCCCATCGGAAGCAGGAGATCTGGAAGGACATCGTCCGGGCTGTCCGGTCCGTGGGGGTCTACAAGCGCCGGATCCGCAACTGCCAGAAGAGGTGGCAGGACCTTCGGGGCTGGACCCGGAGGATTGCACGGGTCCAGCTGAAGCTGTCGCCTCCTCGCAGGAGGGGCGGAACACGGACCCTGACCCCCACATGCTCCAGATCCTGGCGGTGGTGTTTCCAGACCTGGATGGGCAGCTGAAGGCCAGACAGCAGCAAGGAGGGGGTGAGTCAAAGACTGCACTGTGAACTCTGTATTACATGCTGTGTGCCCTCCTCTGGCCTGGTTCAACTGCCACAGTGCAGCAGTCATGTTGTCCAGGAGCCATGTCCCTCTATTGTGCACTGCCCACTGCTCATCTGATACCCAGGTGTGGCCCTTACATTCAGGGAATTGTGTCACTTGGGACTGTGTCCTTGCAGTTTGCTTCACTAAAGGTGGGGGACAGCATCTGTTTCCCTAACTCTGTTGTGGGCATCATGGGTGGGTCCATTGTTCACACTACGCCTGTGTTCGGACATGTAATCTGCGTGTTGCTTTGATATGCGGTCCACTTGCTGTGCTGAGCCACCTCATGTGCCTGGGGTATGTGGCACACGCCCATGCAGCGGGTGGGAACAATGTTTGGGCCCCAGGAGTGTGCAGATTACGTGTGTCACACATACATAGCCAGCTATCCACTGTCCAGGGCTCATCCCTCATTCATGTGGAGCAGGACAGTCATGCCTACTCCAGGCCATGCAATGCACTCTGTACTCCCACTCCCGTGTATCAGCTGACCCGTTGTGCGCAGTGATTTGACCCCTCAGGTGTCTGCCTCTGTGTCAGTGTGCTGTGGATTACTTGCCAGGACTGCTGGGGTGTTTCTTGGTAGGGGCTCAGCATGCCCCTGGAGATGTGACCATAGGAGACGATACTTGTGTGTCACATAGGTGTTTGATCAGCTGCCCGTGCAGACTGGGGTATGCGAATGTGAAGTTCAGGCAGCTGTTCCCCATTCACAGCAGATTGTGAGGGGCTCAGGTTCAGAGGGTAGTGTCACAGGTCTCCCATATGTCCAATAGGTATGACCTGGACAGATGAGGGTTAAGATGATGTGTTGTGTGGGGGATGTACATGTGCACTTGTGCAGCTCCAGGACTTGCATTCCCCATGACCTACTATTGTGACACAGTGCATAGTGTTGTTGTCTGGCTGCCAAGTCATACATCACTGAGACAGTGATGTATGACTTAGCAGTCATGCCTCTGCCATGGCATGTGTCAACTTATTGGTGGTCCTGCAGGGGAGTGACATGTGCTACATGCACACCATTGTGGCGATGGCTATCAGGACATGGGTGCATCATGGTGTCTGTCGCTGGTATGCATCACATGCATTTCCTATTTGACTCTGGGCATCCCTTTCATCCGGAAACCTGTACTGACTCAGTGGCAAGAGCTGTGATGTGTGCAGGTCCACATGCCACACCGTGTCCTCTGCACTGTCCAACTACTGTGTACTTGGTGCATGTGTCCACACTGGGGTGTTGCAATCCAACAGACACCAGACAGATGGGTGCAAGGCCATGTGGGATGTGAGTGCCATGCTTGGCATCAGACTGACAATTGGCTTCTCCTGTTCAGTTAGGGCACTTTTAGCAATGTACAACTAATGATGCCAGAGCTTGCTCTGTAATGTGCTGTGCTCACAGTGGTGTGTGCGTTTGGTGCAGGTGACTGATGTCTGTCTGTTTCCCCATTGTTTGCAGATACATCCACGGCCACGGAAGGGGACAGCTCCACGGACCAGGAGGAGCCAGAGAGCCAGACTGGGTCAGCAGCAGAGGAGTGGTCGGAGGGACCCAGTGGCACGGAGGGCGAGGGGAGCCACACCGAGGAGTCCTCAGCACCATCCACCTCAGCTGAGGACCAGAGCAACTCAGAGGATGACTCCCTTATGGAGGCGGGTGTCAGCAGCCACCACACCCCAGCTAGTGTTGCTGTCCCCGCCACCACCAGCACCACCACCGCCCTCCCATCGGCTCCCATTCCCCAGGTCCGTGGAGGCTCCCATGTTCGGGAGCGTGTCTCCTTTGGGCCAGGCACCGCACCCCCTGCCCTGTGTCCCCTGCTGCCCTGAGTGAGGAGTCTGTGTACCTCCTTCGCCAGCTCCATGTAGGGCAGACAGCCATGCTGAGTGTCCTCCATGCGCACACCGCTCTGTTGACTCAGCTGGTGTCGTTCATGGAGGGCATCTCATCGGGCATGTCTGACCTACAGAGGGCAATAGGTCCATGGACTCCTCCCTGACGGCAGCAGTGTCCCTCCTCAGACAGTCCCTCACCCCTCCTGCCTCTGCTCCATCCACACTCCCCAGCACCTTACCCGTCCCAAGCACACACACACTGGCACAGGCACACACCAGCACACACACGTCCAGCCCACAGACACACACGCCACAAACAAAACGCACACGCACGCACAGTCAGGGGACTGAAACCAGACTCACAGGGGATGGGGCCCTGGTACACACACACGCATCCACGGGCACTGCGCAGTCCTCAGTTGCCTCTCCCTCCAAAACACCCTCCCTTGCCTCACCTGCAACCCCAAGGACCCAGCGCCTCTTCCTCAGTGACCTCGGCCTCTTCCCCTCCGATCCAGCTGCTCCAGCATCCAGGGGGAAGAGGAAGCCCCCACACGGAGCAGAGTGCCCCTCGCCCCGGACACCCTCCCCCAGGCGCAGACAGACTGAGGCCCCCACCCGCAAGTCCCCCTGAGTGGTAAGAGCAAGACCCCGCCGCCGCCCTGCAGCTCAAGCACCAGGTCTCCTTCCTCCATCCCTCAGGCCCCCACTCCACAGGTGCCCCCACCACACCCTGCCCCAGGTTCCCCCACCCACAGATATACCATCCCCAAGAGGATCCGGCCTTCTCCCCCTGCCACTTGCTCTCCCGGCACCACACCCCCGCTGCGCTTGTCTGTGCCACTGATGTGGTGAGGGTGTCCTCCCCCTCTGTCCAGCCCACCTTGCCTGTTCCCCATTCTCCTCCCCTGGTGGTAGGCACTGCAGTGGAGTCAACTACCACCTTGTCTGACTTGGGCACTGCAGTGGCGGACCTGTCCACTCCATCTGCAGGGTCCACTGCAGTCGTGCCGGCACCCACAACATCTGAGTCATGCCCCCAGTTGTGCCGGCACACACCATGTCAGACACCTCCACTGCAGTTGTCAGTGGCTCTCCAGCACCCACCACCCCTTCCCTGCTTCCTCCTGGTGAGCCCTGATCCTGCCCCTGTGGTGCCTGGCCTACCCCCCGGTTGCCCCTCCTAGTGGATTGTCCCTGGTTTTGTGCAGGCATGTGTAGGGTGGCATCTGCCACTGTCACCCACTTGTGACTTTGTTGATGGACTGGCCATTGGCCTTTGTTTATTTTCTACCGGACTTCTACTTTTAATGCCACATATGCTGAATAAAGCAACTTTCTGTTCTCTAGTGCTTTTGCTTCTGATGTACATGATGTTGATGATGCTAACCATGCCCTTGCTGCAGTGATGGTGATATTTGGTCTCATGATAATGAAGTGTTACTGTGCAGGAACCCATGTGGTCCAGGGGGAATGTGTCCTATCCTGTGGTGTATCCATGTCATCCATAGCAGCATCTGAGGGTGTCATGTGTTCAGTATTTGGCAATGGGATTTCCTACTTAGATTGCCTATTTCACATCTGTGGCTTCCACCCCTGCACATCTGTTGTGCCTGCCATTGTTCAATTCGTCTACTTCCCTGACCGTGTGGCCATCTCCACTGGACATGCAGGTTTGGGCATCAATGGGGAAGGACTCATCTGTGTTGTCAGTGCAACATTGCTATACAAGTGTGTTGGATCTGTGCTGATGATTCCGTTGGCACTTCCATGACCAGGCTGATGTTACGGGAGCCCTCATTTGGTGCTAATTGTTGATTGTGTGACCAAGTGCTCAGCTGACATGATGGGGCCCTACTGAGGCAACATATGGCACAGCTTTCCTCACACAGGAGTGGAGTCCCCTCATGGCAGTGTGTACTCCTGTGACATTGCCTGCGCCCAAGGTGTGTGTTTTATGTGCATATCTGTGTGTTCACTTCCGTTTAGCTGTGCATGCTGTGATCCCTAGTGTTGTACCTGTTTGTGATGCTAGCTGAGTTGACCTATGTTCCCCCAAAGTCTTCTCCCTGGGTTCTCTGTGATGTGGGTGCATGGCACATTACTGGTCATCAGGGTGTCACCCATAGGTGTGTTTGCTGTCAGGGCTGAGTTTGTGTGCAGACGCAGATGGGTCACAGTCAGGTTTCCCCTTGGCACTTGTTGTTTGCCCCTGTCATGTGATTTCCAGTTTGTGTTATCTTTCAGTGATTGTGACACGTTGTGTGTGTGACTGCTGGCACTCCTCAGGGTCCGGGCTGCAATGTTGGTTGTTGTCTATGTGTGTTCTTTGTGGGTGACCTTGGCTTCTTCATTGGTGTGTGACTGTGGATGGGATCCCATTGGTTGGTGTGGTATTGCCGTCATGTCCATGTACTGCGTAGTGTGCAGTGTGTCAGACATTCAGGAGTCTTGTTGAGTGGCCATGTGTGATGTGTTTCTGCACCTTGGTTCCCACCCACCACCCTGGAATAGTCATGGGTGCATGTGCAATGTCACCAGTGCATGTGTGCTTCACTGCTGCACATTGTTGGAGGTCGAGGGGTGTGGTGTTGAGTGTGTGCAGATGAGAGTTGTTGCCCGGCTAGGCCCCTGCCTCCATGTTGGCCTTGGCTTACTGGCCATGCTGTTTGATTTGTGCTTGTGTAGGTGTGATGGTAGTTAGTTGCTCAGGACACATGACTGTGGTTCACAGTGTGAACCACATTTAGCTTTGTCATCACAGTGGGATTGTAATGCAGCCCAGGGTCACCACATTGTGGGGGCCCTGGGGGTGGTGCTGTGGTGTGTCTGTGTCTTGCTGTGTCAGTTGCTGTCCCTACGTGCCTGTGTGACATGTGTGATTTGTGCTCCCTCTCATCTGACAATGCCTGCTTGCCCACATAGGGGATTTGGATCCATGAGTTACCTTTGTGTGGCACTGTATGCACATCTGTATGATTGGTATTCAGGTCTCCTCATGTGTTGTGTGGTTGCCTGGGGACACTGGCACCCCCCTCACCTGTTGTGTATGATGTGCAGTGTGGGTCTGCCTGTTTGTGTTTGTGCATCTGCACCACTGCATTGGCATATCTTGGGTGTGCCATTGGCTGTATGTAGTTTGGTGGATTTCCCCTGCTGTCCCTGGGACTCCTAGGTCATCGGTCAGCACAATGATCATGGTTTGTGTGTCCCATTGCTGCCATGGTATGGTATCTGTTCACCTCACATCTGCAGTCTCCACAGGGTATCTGCATTTGTGTGCCCATTGGTGCAAATATGTGGGTCTGCATTCTGATGGTCACTTCTGTCATTGTGTCATTGATGATTGTTGACGGTGTCAGCCCCCATGGGTGTTGTTTGTCTGCACATGGCCAAAGGTATGTCTTATTTGCACTGCAGTATTTGGCTCCCCCAATTTATGTTGCAATGGGACACATACACTACTTTGCCACTGATGTGTTTGTTGTTCTGTGACCAGGAATCATCCATGCAGTTTGGCAGTTGCACCTCTTTCTTTGTCAACACTTACCTTTTGGTCACTGTGGTGATGGGGGTTTAGACCCCATTGCCACAATGTTCAAAATGTGCTTCAGCTATGGACCCCACACTTACATTTTGGTCACTGTGATGATGGGGGTTTGGACCCCATTGCCACAATGTTCAAAATGTTCTTCAGCTATGGACCCCACACTTACCTTTTGGTCACTGTGGTGATGGGGGTTTAGACCCCATTGCCACAATGTTCAAAATGTGCTTCAGCTATGGACCCCACACTTACATTTTGGTCACTGTGATGATGGGGGTTTGGACCCCATTGCCACAATGGTCATGGCCTGCTTGCATTGTGGGTGCCACACACATATATGTGTGGCACATGTGCTAGGGGGTCACATTGTATGTTCAAAGTCATGTTCGGTGTTGTAGGCATTTGACACAGTCTACACACGCTTGTCATGGTGTTGGGGGGATGTCTTCTTCTTGCATTCCCTAGGTTGTGGTGTGCTGGTTGTGTCATGCATTGTCCATCCTATGAGTGGGGGTGGTAGTAGTGGTTGGCATCCAGCCCCCTGGCTGAGGGTGGTAGTAGTGGTAGGCATCCAGCCCCCCTGGGTGTGGGTGGTAGTAGTGGTAGGCATCCAGCCCCCCTGGCTGAGGGTGGTAGTAGTGGTAGGCATCCAGCCCCCTGGCTAAGGGTGGTGGTAGGCATCCAGCCCCCCTGGGTGAGGGTGGTAGTGGTGGTAGGCATCCAGCCCCCTGGGTGAGGGTGGTAGTAGTGGTAGGCATCCAGCCCCCCTGGGTGAGGGTGGTAGTAGTGGTAGGCATCCAGCCCCCCTGGCTAAGGGTGGTGGTAGGCATCCAGCCCCCCTGGCTGCGGGTGGTAGTAGTGGTAGGCATCCAGCCCCCCTGGCTAAGGGTGGTGGTTGGCATCCAGCCCCCCTGGGTGAGGGTGGTAGTGGTGGTAGGCATCCAGCCCCCTGGCTGAGGGTGGTAGTAGTGGTAGGCATCCAGCCCCCCTGGCTAAGGGTGGTGGTAGGCATCCAGCCCCCCTGGCTGAGGGTGGTAGTAGTGGTAGGCATCCAGCCCCCTGGGTGAGGGTGGTAGTAGTGGTAGGCATCCAGCCCCCTGGCTAAGGGTGGTGGTAGGCATCCAGCCCCCCTGGCGGAGGGTGGTAGTAGTGGTAGGCATCCAGCCCCCTGGGTGAGGGTGGTAGTAGTGGTAGGCATCCAGCCCCCCTGGCTAAGGGTGGTGGTAGGCATCCAGCCCCCCTGGGTGAGGGTGGTAGTGGTGGTAGGCATCCAGCCCCCCTGGGTGAGGGTGGTAGTAGTGGTAGGCATCCAGCCCCCCTGGGTGAGGGTGGTAGTAGTGGTAGGCATCCAGCACCCCCTGGGTGAGGGTGGTAGTAGTGGTAGGCATCCAGCCCCCCTGGGTGAGGGTGGTAGTAGTGGTAGGCATCCAGCCCCCCCTGGCTAAGGGTGGTGGTAGGCATCCAGCCCCCCCTGGTTGAGGGTGGTAGTGGTGGAAGGCATCCAGCCCCCCTGGGTGAGGGTGGTAGTAGTGGTAGGCATCCAGACCCCCTGGGTGAGGGTGGTAGTAGTGGTAGGCATCCAGCCCCCCTGGGTGAGGGTGGTAGTAGTGGTAGGCATCCAGCACCCCTGGGGGAGGGTGGTAGTAGTGGTAGGCATCCAGCCCCCCTGGCTAAGGGTGGTGGTAGGCATCCAGCCCCCCTGGCTGAGGGTGGTAGTAGTGGTAGGCATCCAGCCCCCCTGGGTGTGGGTGGTAGTAGTGGTAGGCATCCAGCCCCCCTGGCTGAGGGTGTTAGTAGTGGTAGGCATCCAGCCCCCCTGGCTAAGGGTGGTGGTAGGCATCCAGCCCCCCTGGGTGAGGGTGGTAGTGGTGGTAGGCATCCAGCCCCCCTGGGTGAGGGTGGTAGTAGTGGTAGGCATCCAGCCCCCCTGGGTGAGGGTGGTAGTAGTGGTAGGCATCCAGCCCCCCCTGGGTGAGGGTGGTAGTAGTGGTAGGGCATCCAGCACCCCCTGGGTGAGGGTGGTAGTAGTGGTAGGCATCCAGCCCCCCCTGGCTAAGGGTGGTGGTAGGCATCCAGCCCCCCCTGGCTGAGGGTGGTAGTAGTGGTAGGCATCCAGCCCCCCTGGGTGTGGGTGGTAGTAGTGGTAGGCATCCAGCCCCCCTGGCTGAGGGTGTTAGTAGTGGTAGGCATCCAGCCCCCTGGCTAAGGGTGGTGGTAGGCATCCAGCCCCCCTGGCTGAGGGTGGTAGTAGTGGTAGGCATCCAGCCCCCTGGGTGAGGGTGGTAGTAGTGGTAGGCATCCAGCCCCCCTGGCTAAGGGTGGTGGTAGGCATCCAGCCCCCCTGGGGGAGGGTGGTAGTGGTGGTAGGCATCCAGCCCCCCCTGGGTGAGGGTGGTAGTAGTGGTAGGCATCCAGCCCCCCCTGGGTGAGGGTGGTAGTAGTGGTAGGCATCCAGCACCCCCTGGGTGAGGGTGGTAGTAGTGGTAGGCATCCAGCCCCCCCTGGCTCAGGGTGGTGGTAGGCATCCTGCCCCCCTGGCTAAGGGTGGTGGTAGGCATCCAGCCCCCTGGGTGAGGGTGGTAGTGGTGGTAGGCATCCAGCCCCCCTGGGTGAGGGTGGTAGTAGTGGTAGGCATCCAGCCCCCCTGGGTGAGGGTGGTAGTAGTGGTAGGCATCCAGCCCCCTGGCTAAGGGTGGTGGTAGGCATCCAGCCCCCCTGGCTGAGGGTGGTAGTAGTGGTAGGCATCCAGCCCCCTGGCTAAGGGTGGTGGTAGGCATCCAGCCCCCGTGGGTGAGGGTGGTAGTAGTGGTAGGCATCCAGCCCCCCCTGGGTGAGGGTGGTAGTAGTGGTGGGCATCCAGCCCCCCCTGGCTCAGGGTGGTGGTAGGCATCCTGCTCCCCCTGGGTAGGGGTGGTGGTGCGCATTCAGGCCTCTGTGTGCATATGTGGCATTGGTGATGGGCATCCCGCCCCTATGGTGCTGCTGTTGCTGGTGTAAGTATATTCTGCATCCCTCTGTGTGTGTGTGATGTGTCGTGTACGTGTTGTATGTGTTTTGTGGTTGCTGTCTGACTTACCTTCTGCGCCGTACGCGTCCGTGCCTGTTCCGGTAGTAAATGTAGAATATTGGTATGATCGGGACGAAGGGATTCATGGTTAGTTCGTGTCGTTCGTCCTTCTCGTTGCTTCGCGTCGTCCTCGTCGCTTCGCCTCGTCCTCGTCGCTTCGCCTCGTCCTCGTCGCTGGCGTGTTCGTCTCGTAGCCGTGGATCGTGTTCTGGCGCTAATCGGAGCTTATGTGCGCCTCTCCCGGATGCTTTGACGTGCCGTGCGTAGCGACGGGTTCGGCGCGTACGGAAAGCGCATCGTACTCGTTCGGCCGGACGGAGCTGCATTTTTCCTTCTGTGCGACTCGATTCGGCGTTTCCGGATTCGCCTCGGTCGGGGAACAGGACCTGGTTTGGGTGAGTACGGCTCGGCCGGATTCTGTGCTGTTGTGCGCATCGTACTTACTCGTTCGGTGTGCTGTACGGATCGGTCGGGAAACAGGCTTTCGCATGGCTTTTTTCCCGACCGAATGGTATTGGGTGCGCCTCCGACCGAGATCGGAATCGGCCCCTAAGTCTGGGTCCTCGGGAAGCAGATGGAAATATTTAGCAGTTTTGATTAGGAGAGAGACATAAACAAGGAAAGGTTAGCAGCCACTCAGGAAGTTTCCCACACGTCTCAAAATACAAATGAGTAACGTCGTCTCTTGACCCGCTTCTGAATTGTCTCGGAGGCATTCCTTCAACCCAGTCAATCTCGCTCGCTACTACCTGGCACCAAGCGGTCTTCAGGACGGGTTAGGTGTGGACAGGGCAGTTGGTCAAAAGGGAACACTGATGAATGGTGAGTAACACAGGGGAGCCTCTCAATGGGAGGAGGCACCCTGTCGGTACACGATGACCAGGGTCATGCCCAGGCAATCCGGGCACAGCGCATGGTGCGCATTGATATGAGTCACACCAGACACTTCAGGTCTTCAAAGACAAAGGGGTCGATTCCGATCTCGGCCGGTAGGGCACCGAATCGGATTCGGCTTAACCGGATCCGATTCGGAGCCCTATTTCCCGACCGATTCGTACGTGCGTCCGGGCGAGCAAGTACGATGCGTGCGCTCGCGAAATCTCCGACCGACTCGTTCGCAGGACCCGACCGCTCCGACCGACTCGCACGGGGACGACTCGCACCGCGCAATGGAGACGTTCCCCGGCCGGGTAAGTACGATGTGCACCTCGACCGCTCCGACCGACTCGCGCAGTCCGGCTCCAAGGAGCTGTCGGAGCCGCACTTTGGGGGTCCGTGTCGGACCCCCCTGGAAGCGTAGGCGTGCGAGTCGCACACAGGGGGGACCCATGGGTCCTCCCTACACGTGCATGTACGGCGCGACCCGCATCGACGCGAACACGCTGTAGGGGCGCCCTTGTTCGCGTCGTGCCCATTGAGTCAATGGGAGCCCGTGTACGCGTCGTACGACTGGCTCCCATTGACTTCAATGGGAGTCCCGACCGAATCGAGTCCGATAGCATACGTGCGCATCGTACTCGTTCGGTCGGGCTGCTAGAGTCCGGTCGGTCGGAAATCTCTCCGGGTCCGGCTCGGTCGGGGAGATTTCCGGCCCGAATCGGAATCGGCCCCAAAGAGTTTCAAATTCCGAACTTTCCTGGAAATGAGGCACAATTACCATTGCACATTGAGATGGGTTGCACCAGGCAATTCCAGTCACACATGATGAAGAGTTGCAAATTCCGTATCCTCTTGGAAATTAGGCACAACGCCCGGTGTACGATAATACAGGTTGCACCAGACCAATCCAGTCACACACACAGACGAAAGTTCAGCAGAGCCACATTAGGTAGAAAGAATAGTTTCTTACGGTGCAGAGACAGAATATCGAGTGAAAATATTGAGTTGCACAAATATCGAGTCATTCATATCGTGCTTCAGAAATATCGATGGCAAGAATATCGTGGTCAAGAATATCGACTTAAGGTAAGTAATATCGATTTTAAAAATATCGAAGTGTTTAATATCGTTTGCAAAAATATAATTGTTAAAAATATTTTTTTAGTAATGTTATGTATTTTAGTATATATTTTATATGTATGTGATGTATGTTTTTTGTATAAGAGTTGTTTGTATTTTTAATATATGTGTTACATTTTTAGTAGTTATTAAAAAAATTGAATTTGAATTTTGCGTTTTTAGTTCTGTAGCGGGTTGTGGGTTTATAGGGGAATAGGGTGGGAAGTAATTTAATTATATTCAATTTATTGATTATTTTTTATTTATTAATATTTGTTTAATTAGATGTTATAGTGTTAAATGTGTAAATTAATTTATTATTAATTAATTAATAATTGGTTGTTAATTAATTTTAATTAATTAATTGGTAATTAATTATGGTAATTGTGTAATTAATTTTAGGTGCGTGTTGTGGTGTTTATAGGTGTAATGGGTGGGAAGTAATTTGTATTTAATTAGTTAATATATAGTTGTTAATTAATGTTAATTATTTGATATTTATTTTGGGTAATTGTTTATTTTTTTGTGCATTGTTTTTACTTTTAAAGGGGTAAAGGGTGGGTATTAAATACATTTTAATTACTTAATTATTAGTTGTTAATAGTAATAGTTTTTAATTAAAAAAATAGGTTTTAATTGTGTTTTATTATTTTATAGTTTAATTTAGGTGTGTGTTGTGGATATTATAGTGTTAAAGTGTGTGTAGTCAATTAATGTTTATTAGCTTTTTATTAATATTTTTTAATTAATTATTAATTATGTTAATTATGGAAGTAAACTTAATTAAAATGTTGAAGTATTTTGTTATTGGTGTGGTGTTATCGGGTAGGAAATAAATGAATTTATGTATTAATAATTTTTTTGTTTTGTAAATATTTTCTAGTTTAAAAGAATAATTTTTTATAAATGTATTTATTTTATTTTATATATTATTTGTAGGTTTTTGTTATATGTAATTAATATTATAATATGTTTTCTTTTTATATATTTAATATATTTGATTTTTCATTTTTTAAATATTGTTTATTTATTTTTATGATTTGTTTTAATTTTTAATATTTTTTATTTTTGTTTTAACTGTTTGAGTGTGAATAGTAATTTTTGTCTCTCTGCTATCCAACACTTTTTCTAATGTTGCACTCACTGGAGTGGGAATAGTAATTTTTACCTCTCCGCTCTCCAGCACTTTCCCTACTGTTGCACTAACTGGAGTTGGAATAGTAATTTTTACCCCTCCGCTATCCAACACTTTCCCTACTGTTGCACTCACTGGAGTTGGAATAGTAATTTTTACCCCTCTGCTATCCAACATTTTCTCTACTGTTGCACTCATTGGAGTGGGACTAGTAATTTTTACTCCTCCGCTATCCAACACTTTCCCTACTGTTGCACTCACTGGAGTGGGAATAAAGTGTATTACCCCTCCGCTATCCAACACTTATCCTACTGTTGCATTCAGTGGAGTGGGAATAGTAATTTTTACCCCTCCGCTATCCAACACTTTCTCTACTGTTGCACTCTTTGGAGTGGGAATAGTAATTTTTGCCCTTCCGCTATCTAACACTTTCCCTACTGTTGCTCTCACTGGAGTGGAATAGTAAATTTTACCCCTTTGCTATCCAACACTTTCCCTATTGTTTTTTTTTTAAACTGTTTTTATTAACATAGATAACGCAGACACCTTGGATACACGAGTTGTGCGAGAAGATACATAGTGTTACCAAATTACAGAGATAACAGAATGGGATGACAGCGTTACTAACAGCGGGTACACTTGATCTGGTCATCTTAAAATTACAATCAGTGAGGGTTACATTTATACAGTACGTCGCTATCCGTGAGAACAAGGATTACGGTCTATATTCTCGCCTTCCCTAGAACTTCTTGTGTCGGGCTTGATTCTTCCTCCTCCTCTCCCATTTCCAGCCCATAGAAGTTCAGCCAAGGGGTCCAGATCTTTTTGAATTTGCGTGGGCATCCTCTGGCCTTATACGTTACTCTCTCCGCTACCATGTATTGATCCTTACAAGCCTTCCATTCAGTCAGTGTAGGGGAGTTTGGGGCTCCCCAGTAACGAGCTATGTCTCTTTTTGCCACCACTAACCCCAAGTTGCATAGTAGAAGTTTGCTACGCGGCAGTTCGATTTCCGTGGGGATACCCAACAGGACATACTTAGCCTCTAATTCGAGTTGCGTTTCAAGTATTTTGCTCAGTTCGTCCAGTATCTGAACCCAGTATGCTTTTATGCTACTACACTCCCATAGTGTATGAATATATGTGCCCCGCACGGTCCTACATCGTAGACAGTCAGGTGAGTCTGCTCTCCCCATATTATGTAGTCGTGCTCTGTCGAAGTAGACTCTGTGTAGGATCTTAAATTGTATGAGACGCAACCTCTGTTTTATAGCTACCTCTCGTGGGTGCATCAGGGCCCCCTCCCAGTCAATGTCTTCTTATGGTCCTGTAACGCTCTCCCGTTTGGCCCTAAGTGGTCCTAGGTTGTCAGGGATGTTATTAAGTAGCGTTTTGTATGTCCATGAGATGGCCTTATTAGGTATTTCTTCCTGCAAGAGTCTACCCTCTAGGGGGGCAAATTTGGGGATATCTGTTGCGTCCAACCCCTCCGCCCTCCATGCGTGCTTCAATCTGAGATAAGCATAATTTTGGGTATCCTTTAGCTGATATGGGGTTTGAAGTGTGGCAAAGAGTGCCAGGGTACTACCCTCTATTATGTCTCCCAACTTGGAGATTCCGATCATGTCCCATTGTCGAAAGTCCTGTAGTTTACCAATATCTGGTAATCTTGCTCCCTCCCACAGGGGGGTTTCTCTCGATAGTCTTGTGTTCCACTTCATTTGTCTCTCTGCTCCCTTCCAGGCTCCTGTCACCCTCTGGGTAGCTGGCAGCAGTGGGCTAGTGCATATACATGTGGCGTCGGAACGTCTCCAGTGCGTATGTGGGGTGATCTCTTGCGGTATGCCCCCATTCGTTAATGACCACTAAATGGGCAGCCCTATAATAAGCTCTTATATCGGGCAATGCAAGGCCCCCGTTATACTGGTTTTGTTGAAGTGTTTGCAGCGCCACTCTTGGGTGGGCCCGTCCAACAGGAGTGTGCGTAATTCATTGTTTATTGCTGTGAATATGGCCTCGGGTATCTTGCAGTAGGTATTTTGTAGTATGTATAACAGCTTGGGGAGCGTAATCATCTTAAACATGGTTGCCCTACCCATTATTGTCAGCGGAAGTCGCCTCCATCTTCCTACATCTTCCCGAAACTCTGTTAAGACTCATTTAATGTTCTGCGCCAGAGTCTCGACCCGGCTGATGGTAATGTACAGGCCTAGGTAGCGGAACCCCTCTTGAGCCACCTGCAGGCATCCCAGGATTTCCTGACTGTCGATGGGTCTCCCAACTGGGTATAACCTAGACTTGTCCCAGTTGATTCTATACCCTGCATGATGACCATATTCCTCGAAAATTTGTAGGACCATCAGGAGTATTCTGGTTGGATCAGTGACGTATAGTAAGATGTCACCTGCATAAAGCAAAATTCGCTCTTCGCCCAGCATCTCCCCTTCATTTTTAAAGCCACTTATTTCGGGATGGGCTCTGACAGCGCAGACTAGAGGCTCCAGGACTAAGGCAAACAGCAGTGGGGATAGGGGACATCCCTGCCTTGTACCTCTTTTCACAGGCAGACTTGCCGAGGTTACCCCATTAACTCTAACTCTAGCCTCTGGATTAGTATATAGCAGAGCCACCCAGGCCATAAAGGCCAGCCCAAATCAAAACCTTACTAAAGTTTGCCTCATAGCCGGCCAGTGAATTGTGTCAAATCCTTCTCGGCGTCAAGGGAGAGGAGCACATGTGGACTATTCCTGTGTTTTACCGTTATCTGTCCAGTTGGCAAGCCAGCGAAGATTGGAGCGTGTGGCTCGTTTTGGCATGAAACCGGATTGGTCCCAGTGTATGAGGGAGGTGATAATCACCAGAAGGAGCATTGCCAGGATGGTCGCCAGGATCTTCGTCTCTATGTTAAGAGTGATATGGGCCGGTAGTACCCGCAGTTCACCGGGGGCTTCCCTGTTTTGTGAATCACCACCACCGTGGCAGTACGGAGATTAGGTGGGAGTGTTCCCTCCTCTTTTGACACTAAAAACATATTTAACAAGTGTGGGTCCAGCAGGCTAGTATTCTGTTTAAAGAATTCTGCTGTTAGCCCGTTCGGGCCCGGGGTCTTCCCTGATTTGTGCCTTCCCATGGCATCCATCACTTCCTCAAGGGTCAGCTCCATTTCTAGCATGTCTCGGGCCTCTCGCGGGAGTGTGGGGATATCTATTGCCTCTAGGTAACCATTAATTTGTGTGTCGTCCGCTAGTCGCCTATCTCTGTACCGTACTGGGAAATCATTCTCTAAAATAGAGTCTTGTGAATCTCACCTATTTCAACAACAGATTAAGTTGAAATTGTGGATTTCTAGGTTACTTGTTTATTTTATGGAGCCCCTGGGCTTTGTCAAACAAGGAGCACTGCCACATCCACACATTGGTTAGCTACAACACTCATCGGTCACTTAAAAAGGGAAATACAAAGAGAACATCAAGCTAGTCTCATGCAACTAGGTGCTCACACAGTGTGTGTTCCCCAGAAAACAGAGTAAGTCTGACAGCATTTTTGTATAAATGCATGAAATCAACATTAACACAAACATGCACATTAGTAGTTATACTTTATTTACTTTTAGATTCACCATAGCTAATGAGGACCTGCATTTTAAAATGGCTAATGCTGGTTGCCATCTTGCTTTCTGACACATGAACATTTACTTTATAGGTGAGGCTAGAGATCTAATTATCAAAGGCAATGTTCTTTTGCTTTCTTTCCCATGAGAATAAGTATTTTCTTTGTGATAATCATGGAATGATTTAATGAGTAGTGCATTCACGAAGACACCTGCAAAGCACAGGCTGGTCCCTGAATCTCATCCTTTTACAGATAATTTAACCTTGAAGGTCCTGAGAAGCTAACGAGCATATAATTGTGTCACCTTGCTTTAACCAGAATGGACAGGCTTATGAGAACTGAACACAGGTGTATCAACTGCTAGAATTCTGAGATTTAAGCTTTTGTAGAGTAGTTTAGAGGTCAGACTGATTCTGATTTAGGATAGAGCAGACCACAGTAGGAGTGTCAGAGTATCCTCTTAATGAGAGAACTGACATTCCATTATTTTTCCTTTGAGGTGGCCTTATACTGGCTTGTACTTTTTTTAAATGTATTTTTAATTTATTAACTTTTTGTGATAACTTCACAGGCTTGCATTACAGGCACAAGAGTGTTCTTAAAAAGACATTAAACACATGATTTTTGGTTCAGTCTATACAATGGTGCAAAGAAACAATAGCATTACCGCCCCGCACCCGGCCCCTCCGCCCAACCCCAGTAAGCATATATGTCCGGAGAGTGTTATGCTTCTGTATCAGTACTGATCTCCCAGCGCCATCCAGACCACCAATTGCATGCACATCCTCTAAGTGCTCCGGGGGGGGGGCTATGTATCTTCAGTTACAGTTCTATGGTAAGTGGTAAAGGGTTCCCATATGTCCACTGGTCTAGAGCGCTCTGGCATAAGCTCCCAGTATGTGTTTAGCTGTTCCTGGCAGTACGCAGCGTCTTTCAACCATGCAGCATGCACCGGTGCTGGGCGCCGGCCCCAATGCATTGCCACTCTGCGGTTTGCCAGTAGCAGTAATATTGCCACCAGAAGGCGGCACGCAGCAGGCAATGCCGTGACATATCCTAACAGGCAAGTCACAGGGTGTAGCTCTAGGGGAGTCCAGGTGATGCCCCCAATTGTTTCCCCCATCTTCATCCAGAATTGCTCTACTCTGGGACACTGCCAGGCTAGATGGAGAAAGGACGCCTCGTCCTCGGCGCAGCGGACGCAGCGCGAGGTGTCCTGTAGTCCAAGTCTACGCAATTGCAGTGGCGTGCGGTATAGCTTATTAAGATATTTAAAGTGAATCAACCTCAACCTATAGTTTGGGGACGGCCTTTCTGTCTGTGCACAGCAATATGCCCATCTTTCCTCTGGGAGTTCCTGACCCAGCTCCCGTTCCCAGGCCACCCGCGCGTGGGATGCATCCTGCTGTGGGGCTCGTGTTATGATTGAATAGAGTCTGGTAACCAGCTTCCTCAGGGACGCAATAGTATACACATGCTCCAACGCTGCCAGAGTTGGAGGAGATTCTGGAAAAGTGTCATATGTTGCCCTGCATGATGCCCGCAATTAGTAATAAAGTAATATATCTAATGCCGTGATGTCTCGTGCGCCCGGGTGGGGTACCGAGTCAAGAAACTTCCCCCCAGGGAACAAGTCTGCCACAGTTTCAAGTCCCAACTCCTCAGCCCTGCACGCCGCCCCCTTGTCCTGCAGGGGGCGGAACAGCGGATTATCAGATATCTGAGGCGATGGGACGTGCAGTGTCAGTAGGCCAGCACAACGCCTGATTCCGCCCCACACCCACCTCACGCATTCCACTGGGTCAATTTCACCCTGCAGCGCCCTGTATTTGCCAAACACAGCTGTCTTTAATGGCAGCGGCGCCGCCTGGTCTGTTTCCACTGCCACGTGTGGCTGGAAAGGAACAGGATACATCCATTGATGTAGGTAGCTCGCCTGCGCGCTAAGCGCATATGCCTGCAGGTCTGGTGCTCCCATCCCGCCCTTTGCCAGTGGCTGGATCAGTACCTCATATCAAACCCTGGGCTGGCATCCCGCCCACGCTAGTGTCACCAAGTTGGACCTCAGTCTTTTGAAGAACCGCGCCGTAAGAGGGATCGGGATGTTTGTAAAAAGGTAAAGGAATGTGGGGAGGACCAACATTTTTGCTATCGTGATGCGGCCTGCAAGGGACAGTGGTAGCCTAGTCCAGGTCTGTATGAGCAACTCGAGCCACTCAGCCGCACAACCAAAGTTCAACTTCCAAAGCTCCTCCACGTCTCAGCTCAGCCAAATGCCCAGGTATTGAGTGGCTCCGTAGCCCACCTTTAAGGATATTCTGTGGGACAAGGGATGGTCCATTCAGTGAGCGGAAAGAGTATCGATTTGCTCCAGTTAATTTGTAATTTGTATGACCTTCCATGTTAGAGGAGAGATATTGGTACTGGGGTTGCTAATGTAGAGTGTTATGTCATCGGCATACAGTGACACCACCAGTCCCCGAGTAGTGAACCCGATGCCGGGCTCCGCCTGGTGTTGTCGCAGCCTGGCGGCCAGAGGCTCCATTGCAGCAGCGAATAAAAGGGGAGAAAGGAGGCAACCCTTTCTAGTGCCTCTGGTGATCGTGAATTGCTCTGATATTTGCCCATTGAGGCTTACCCGCACAGCGGGCTGAGTGTAAAGGAGGCAAATCTTCTGTATGAAACCGGGGCTGAGTCCCAGTCTGGTCAAGAGGCCAAAGAGGAACAGCCATTCCAGCGTATCAAACGCCTTTGTGGCGTCAAGGAGAGCTGCCGCCTCCTTCGTAGCTGGGTGAAGGTAGTGCAGGACTGAGAAAATGGTACGCAAATTATGCGAAGTCCCACACCCAGGTATAAATCCCGATTGGTCGGGCGTGCCACCATAAGCAGTTGTAAGCGGTTAGTCAACAGTTTGACATATATTTTCGCATCAATATTTATGAGGGACAGAGGGCGATATGAGTCACATTGGTCAGGCGATTTGCCCGGTTTTAGGATTGTTACAATTAGGGCCTCACGCAGTGACGGCGGGAGACGCCCCGTCTCTAATGATTCGTGGTACATCTCGATCATGTGTGGATGAGCAAATCCGCGTATTCTTTATAAAAGGCGGGGGTAAGCCCATCTAGGCCCAGGGCCTTGCCGGCCGGCAGTGCGGCAACAACGCAAGCCACCTCCTCAGGTGATACGGGAGCGTCTAGGAATTCCCTGTGTCCCGCATCCAGCCACAATAACTCTATTGTGTTGAGGTATGCCTGCAATTCAGTTTCACCAGCAGTCGTACCCGCCGTGTACAACTTTAGCATAGAAGGAAGACATCACCTCAAGAAGAACGTCTGGGGAAGTGACCAATAGGCCATTGCAGTCATGTAGTTCTGCAACGTGCGTCGCAGCATGCGGTTTGCGCAGGAGCCCTGCCAGGGTCCTGCTGGGTCTATCACCCTCCCCGTAACGCCTTGCCGTAGTTTCCTTTCCCAAGTATCTTACCTCCCTCTCTGCCTCCTCTGTGTATTCTGTTATCTTCCTCCTTATGTTTGCCAGTGCATCTTGACTAGGGCAGACAGCCTGCGCAAGCTCCAATTTCCCGTTGTCAGCCTCTAATCTGCTCAGCGTGCCCCTGATTGACTTCAGCACCCCGGCATGTTTCACTATGCAATCCCCCGTACCACGACCTTAAAGGCCTCCCACAGCGTGGATGACGACGCCACTGATCCAGCATTGTTTGGGAAATAGTCAGTAATAGCGGTCCGGATCTCCTCACGAAATGCGGCCTCGCAAAGCGCATGTGGGGGAAGGCGCCAGGAACACACGCGTGGATGTGTCTACGGGATTGTCAGTGTTAGGCGTACTGGGGAGTGATTAGAGAGCATCCGGGGGAGGTGGTCCACTGCCGGTGTCCAAGCAGCCACGTCTCTGGTCATCAGTCAGTAGTCAATACGCGACCAAGAGCCGTGATATGTCAAGCTACAAGTCCCACTCCTCTGTCCCCGGTGTGTGCCTCCTTATGTCTACTAGCAAGTTATATTCTACTATGGTCTTAAGTGTGTTCGCTGCCTGTGGGTGGTACAGCCTGGCCCCTGACTGGTCCAGCTGGCCATCCAGGACAACGTTAACGTCGCCTCCCCACACGACGGCCCCAGAGGTCACGCCTGCCACCAGCCTCCAGACATGCGGGAAAAAGGTCGGGTTATCCTGATTTGGGCCAAATACCGCCGCCAGTGCCACGGCCTGCTGGTACAATCATCCCACTACAATCACATATCTCCCCTCCTTGTCCAGTAATGTACAGGTAGTGGTCCATGGTAGACCTTTACTAAGCAGGATGGAAACCCCTCTGCCGTAGTTGGAATAGACAGAGGAGTATGTCTCACCACACCAACGGGCTCGTAGTCTAGACTCAGTATTCCCTGTCAGATGTGTCTCCTGCATGAAGCATACATGCACCACTTGTCTCACTACGTACGCGTGCACCAGTCTGGATTTCCGGTGGTCGTTCAGACCACGGACATTCCATGTCAAGCAAGTTATTTTAGCCATTTCAGACCTAGCCTACTTGGGCTTATAGCGTTGTATAGGGCAGTGGGCATGGTGTTGAAAGATATGGGGAGAACAGGGGGGCCAGCACACCATCAATCGTCTCCCGTGTTTTCAATGTAATCCCCGACGCATCTCTGTGACCTTCAATCTGCAACTCCTGTGTCCCACCCTGCGAACTTACCCCAACTTCCCGCCCGTTATCTCGCTGAAAGAAAACATGGTTATGAAACCCAGAAGTTCCGAATAAATCCCTCCCTCCCCACCCACTCCAACCCCCAATTAGGTTGAGTTAAACCGACCACCCTCTTCCCAACAACCCGTAGAGTCAGACTTTCTAAAGTCATAGGGAATTATCCCGTGGGGGCCCGGCTACTCCTGGAGGTCGCCCCTGCCAGCAAGGACAGGGTGGCCAAGCCATGTTTTGTGTGCAGACATGTCTTTCGCAAATATCTTCCAGGATAATAAATGGCCCTCTCCCTAAGGCGTACAAAGTGCAACAGTAAAAAGCAAAATTCACGTAGGCAAAGTCACTTTTTTGGACAGCATTCAGTGTAGTGAAAAACCGCTTCAGTCATTGTCACTGGTAGTGCCTACCTCATTGTGCTTAGAGGTCTGGGAGGTAGGGCGCTGTTGTTTTTCCAACTGTTTTGCAAATGCCAGTGCAGCCTTGGGATCTGTGAAGAACTGTGTCTGGGACCCATTTTTAATTCGCAGTTTGGCAGGGTAGACTAAAGCGTAAGGTATTTCCTGCTTCAGGAGAATCTTCTTGACAGGGAGAAACTCACGTCGGGCAGCCTGAACCACAAGTGTGAAATCCGAATAGAAGGACAATATATTGCCCTGATGCTTCACCTCTCCAATTTCCCGCGCTGCCCGGCGGAGGTCTGCGACCCAGCGATCTGTGTGCGCGTTCCATCACAAACACAGCAGACAGCACAGCACCAAAGAGTTCGCGCAGGAGAGCTTCGATGTAGACTTCCATCCGGTTAATGTTCGTTGACTCAGGTATCCCCGTGATGCACAAGTTGTTCCTCCTGGAACATGATTCGAGGTCGTTGTTTTTTGCCTTGATCAGTTCGAGCACTATATCCGTTTTTAACAATTTCGGTTTGTCTCCCGCAAGGGCATCGTCATTGTCCGACACTCTTGCCTCTAATTGCACAATTTTGGCGTAGTGGGTGTCCACCCTGTTTTTAACATGATCAAGGCGGACCGACAGTTGGTCCAACTTGTCATCGATGGTGTTTAGGCTAGTCTTTACTTCCAAAAGCAGGTACCTCAGGTTGTCATCTCGGGTAGCAATGTTGTTCGTTTGTGTGGCTTGTTCCCCCGCATCCTGGGGAGACTCCTCTTGTCGGGTATGTCTCTTACTTTCAAATGTGAGTCTGGCCTGCTTAGCGTCCGTTTTCTTCATGGTGTGTCCGGGTGGTGGGGAGGGGGCCCGACAGGGCGGGTCCCTTTAAGTGTGTAATCACCCCCCCACCCTTTGTTTTGGGGCCCTGCTCAGCAAGCCTTAGCACGTAACAGGCTCTGATGTCCGTTTTTGTGGGCCTCAGCATTCAGCAGTGCATCTCCTGTCTCTACTGCTACCTCCAGCGGCCAGTTGCTGAGGGAGGGTAGGCAAGATGTGCCAACCAGCTGGCCCGTGTAGGTGTGGCCTGCTACACTTTCATTTTTAACGGCCTGTGTCCGACGGTAATCAAGCCATCAGGGAAGTTAGTCACTGCCCCAATCTCGCACTGTTGAGGATCTGTGGCGCATAAGTAGCCCCAAAAACACAGACGGCTCTTTGCGGCTGTAAAAGGTCATTATGGCCTCGCTGTAGTGTGCTCTCTATGCTCGTGGCCGCCAAAGTCGAGTGCACAGCGCTACGGAGACGTGGAATATCAGGCTCCAGCAGGAGAGGGGGAGGCCCAGGCAACCCCGGGCCGCTGCAAGGCCAGCAGTGCAGTGTCGGTGGCAGGATCCCAGCCCACCACCTGTGGGTCAGCCCGCCGAGGCGGGGCGAGCGGGGAGTCAAGTGAGAGCGTTGCTGCCCTCCACGGAGGCCCTGCCGGATCCCCGGTGCGGGGGGCCCGTACCACCTGTGCCCGAAGCATGCCTGCCCCGAACCCAGCCCCAGCACACTCCCAGGCTTCCGTGGGTATAGCAGCCCATGCCCGCGTGACACCCCCACCCTCCTCCAGCGTACCCGTCCTTCAGACGGATAGGCGACGGCTCCCCTCAGTTGCGGCGGAGCTCTCCACCTGGCTCAGTGCAATTAGGCGGCCATCATCACGGCATCCGCTCCAGGCCCCTCCTCAGCCGGCACGGGCATCTCAGCCGCCCGCTCACGGCAGAAGCAGGGGGGGCACGGCAGCAGGTAGTTTCTTCTCATGCCAGGGACGGCTGTCAGCCCCCTCCTATGTTGGGATCCCCTCACCTCCGGTTTCGGCACCACAGCAGCGCCAGCGGTAGCAGGCCTCGCAGCCCTGACGCCAGGCCACACGTGGGCCACGTTCCACTGATGCAGGTTTGTCGCCACCCCAGCACTTTTTTAGGGCCAAAATTGGTGATTTCTCACACTCCCAGGATTAGGGCACAGCAGCGAGTCGTTGAGGGGTTGAAAGATGCCCTAAACCGCAGAATTCTGTCGGATATTGGGCTTGGCCGCCAGAGCCCACTCAAGGTGCGGCCATCTTGCAGCCGGCAAAACCACACCCTATACTGGCTTGTACTCTTTATTATATGATTACGACTTGATTTGAATTTCATATTATTTGATGCATTCATATTTGATTAATTGATACTAAATTGATGAATTTTGCCTTCGGTAAAATTTAACCTTCAATAATCCTTTACGGTTTGAAACTTAATCATTCTCTGTCTTTATTATGAAGTCTAATGTGCTTCCCATTTATTGACTGTATTGATTTGTTGAACAGCCTCAGTTCTAAACTTTAGTTCATTCAATAGCGCTTTATGGACTCCAAACGTTGCACAAGGTAAAATGCTAACAAATCTTGTAGCAGAGGATGGTTTCCGACTGAGGGCTTGATTTAAATTTCGGTGGATGCGTTACTCCATTACAATGGTGACGGATATCCCATCTGACAAAATATAAACCAGACAGGATATTATGGGATTTATATTTTGGCGGA
Source organism: Calotriton arnoldi (assembly GCA_963921515.1). NCBI lineage: Eukaryota > Metazoa > Chordata > Amphibia > Caudata > Salamandridae > Calotriton > Calotriton arnoldi. The sequence goes on from CAWUFW010001409.1 coordinate 530,229, forward strand.
CGGGATCTCCATCACCATTGTGACGGAGTAATCCGTCCACTGATATCTAAATCAGGCCATTAGTCTTGGATGATTTAGAATTTACAGTGAATACAAAATTTTGCCCGGTTTAATCTGTGTTCCTGACTTTCTCTGGTCCCATTTGGATTATTGACAGGCTTACATCATTCCTTGTAGCGGCTGCAGTATCCTAGGAATGTGAGTATAAGTAGGGTTGTGCTGTTTTGAATGTAAGTTATTTAAAGTCAGAGTGTTTGTGATTTTGATGATTTGTATTAATTTTGAGTTGCAGTGTCCAAACGGGTCAAAGAACGATTTTGTGTTGCATTGAAAATTTTAATGTTCTTTCATGCTCATCGTGTGTGCTTTTTTATTTTTGTTTGTTTATTTATGCATTTTCAAAAAACATTTACAATCATGTAAACATTAGCAATTGGCAGGGCATAGACAAGATATACAAGTCATTTGGCATCTCGCAACAATTATAGAGCACGACTTTACAGATAGGTACAGGTATGGCAGTAATCGAAGTGTATACAATGAAAGTATGAGAGCAAAGCATTACTGTGGGAACTGGGGACATTAAATATCAGTTATAGTCAATAGATATGCAGTAAGCGGACCCCAAATATCACGAGGTTTCGAGGATGTAGGCAATTCTTCAGCATAGCATGTAAACTGATCCCGACAATAAGTCAGGTCTTGTAACCATAGTTTAGTTGTAGGTGCAGGTCTGCTTCCCCAACCTATGGAAACTCTGCGTTTAGCCATCAACAGTGCTATGGCTACAAACTTTCTGTGAGATGCCTTGCTGCTAGCAACTGCACCCAGTAGACATAGTTGGGGAGTGCATGTTATGGGTGTCCCTACCATCAATTTCAAAGTATGTGTAACGGACCCCCAATACAGATTCACTTTTGGGCAGGACCATGCTAAGTGATGACAGTCAGCATCAGACGTACCGCATCTCTTACAATTGGCGTTCTCCCGTAACCCATATTTATATAGCTGGGCCGGAGTATAGTATAGTTGGTGTAAATATTTAAAATGCACCAGTCTTAGGTTGCCGTTCACTGTTAATTGCCCTGTCAATTGGCAACAGCCATACCATTCCTATTCTGAGACTGGGCTTGGTAGAATGGCGTTCCACTTGGTCAGTGCAGTCATTCCCACAGTGGCCTCATCTCTCTGTGAGGCATGATACAGTCTTGTGACCAGCTTGGCACGTGATGTGGCAGTGTATAAAAGTTGTAGCGCCTCTAGTGTTGGTGGTTCTGCAGGAAATTGTGGGTATAGCGCACGCATGGCAGAGCGCAGTCTAGTGTAAACAAACGTCCACATTGTAGTGTTAGTTTGAGTTTCCCCAGCGAGTACAGTCGCTGATTCCACAAATTGACCCCCGGCAAACACATCTTCCATGGTGGTCATAGCCATGTCTTTAAGGGTTTTCAGCGCTCCGGTTTCCCCGGTAACTGAGAGTACTGTGTGGTGTAGTAACGGCATGTGTGGTGCATAAAGTGGCAGTTTCTGTGCACGTTTCCCTAGCTCTTGCCAAGCTTTAGCCATAGTTTGCACCATGTCAATCTCCCCTTTATCAAAAACCGTGTGTTTATTAACTATCATGGCTTTAAGTGGTATCGGATGCACAGCGCCTGCTTCCACCGCTACATGGGGAATATAGGCTGGGTCTTGCTGCCAGTAGTAGGCATAGTGCGCTTGTGCGCAAAGGTAATATAAATGAAAATCAGGTGCTGTAAAACCACCCTGGTTGTAAGGAAGCGTTAGTGTTTCCCATTTGAGTCGTGGCTTCTTACCACCCCATGCCAGTGTGACTAATAGGGAGCGGAGCGTGTCAAAAAAGGGTTGTATTAAATGTACAGGAATGTTCATGAATAAATACAGAAAACGCGGAAGTATCACCATCTTCATTAACGCTATCCGATCTGCGAACGATAATGGTAACTTAATCCAGCGGTTCACTTGTTCTTCGAGGCGTGTAATGGCTGCGCCATAGTTGGATTGTACGACAACCTGTGAGTCTCTATGGAGCCATACTCCCAAATATTTTACGGAGTCTGCGCACCATGCTAATGGATAATCCAGGTCAACTTGTGGTGTGCTGTCCGTGAGAGGCAATATGACTGATTTAGACCAGTTGATCCCAAGCCCCGAGTACCATTCAAATCGGATATATTCCCTAATGAGTTGTGCCAGGTGTGTAGTGGGATCGCGCACATACAGCACCATGTCGTCGGCGTACATGGAGACTGCCAGAGGGCGCTGTTGAAAACGCAGCGCTGCTTGTGCATAACGCTGTCGCAGAATACACGCTAATGGTTCCAGGATCAATGCAAATAGCAAGGGCGATAGCGGACACCCTTGCCGTGTGCCCCGCTGTATTCGAAATACCTCCGACAGTTGGCCATTGACTCTTACTCGCGCCATGGGATTTGTATAGAGCAATTTAATCCAGTTAGTAAAAATGAATGGCACACCCATGCGGTGCAGAATTGCAAACATATATGTCCAGGATATAGAATGAAAGGCCTTTGCGGCGTCGAGGAGTACTGCAACTGTCGGTAGGGTGGGTTCAAGTACGTGTAGCACTGCAAAGAGCGTACGTAAATTTTGGGACGTGGATCGAGTTGGAATAAACCCCGATTGATCGGGGAGCACCATAACTGGAAGAAGAAGCTTCAGCCTATTTGCTAATACTTTCGCTAGGATTTTGACATCTGTATTTATCAAAGACAGGGGTCGATAAGAATCACAGCTGTCCGGCAATTTCTCGGGCTTTAACAAGGTGACCACAAGTGCCTCGTGCAAGGTGGGGGGCAGACTCTGAGTTTTGTACGCTTCCATATATAATTCGAGAAGACATGGGGCCAGTGTGTCTATATACTCTTTATAAAATTCTGCTGGTAGCCCATCAGTACCAGCCGACTTCCCGTTAGGCAATGCGGTGATGGCCTCACGTATTTCTTCTAGTGTTATGGGATGCATCAAAAACTCTTGCTGTCCACGTGAGAGCCATACCAGTGCTATGTCGTCAAGGTATTGTACTATTTCTGTCTCATCTGCCGTTTGTCGATGAGCATACATCGTGGCGTAGTAGTTTGCAAAGGTTTTGAGTATATTGGATGTGTCATAATGTGTGGCGTCATCTGCTATAATTGCTTTAACCATACAATTCTTGCCCGGGGGTCTGTTATTCGGCTAGCCAGTGCTCTACCCGGCCTAACCCCTTCGCCATAATACCTAGCTTTGCTTCTTCTCGACATGTGTTGTATTTCTTGGTCAGCCACATCGTTATATTCTGTGATTTTCGTTTTAATAATTGCCAGTGTAGCGGGGTCAGCCGTAGTGCTATATTTGCGCTCGAGTACACACAATTCACGTTCTAGTGTACTCATAGTGCCACGCAGAGATTTCAGAACACCCGCCTGTAGGCTTATACATGCACCCCGAATGGTCACTTTAAAGGCCTCCCAGAGTGTCCCCACAGTTTGTACAGATCCAGTGTTGTGCGAAAAATAGTCTGATATAGCTTCACGAATTCCTTTGCAAAAGACCTGGTCTAGGAGGGAGGAAGACTGCAGGCGGCATTGAAATTGGGAGGAAGTGTGAGATGGCAATGTTATGCTGAGTAATACCGGGTAGTGATCTGACAGGGTCCTAGGTAGGTGCCTTATCTGTACAGTCCCCGCATTGACATCGTGCGTAACTAACCAATAGTCTATGCGGGACCAGGTTTGACGCGCATATGAGTGACTTGTACCTTCTCGCGAGCTCGGGTGTCGCAGCCGCCAGATATCCATGAGTCCCAGGTTTAGTAGACCGTTGTGTACCGACGTGGCCGCGTTTTTCGAAGGGGGATCAGCTGTGGATAATCTATCTATTGCGGGATCCAACACGACATTGAAGTCGCCCCCACAGATAATAGTTGAGGGAGGCAGTTTGTAGAGCTTTCCCCATAACATGTCATAGAAGGTAGGGTCATCAATGTTGGGCCCATATATGTTCACAATGACCATCCTTGTACCATGCAGTGTACCTTGCACTATTATGTACCTACCCCCCTCATCCTCCTCCACATGTAATGGTTCAAAGGGGACACCTCTTTTAATGAGTATCATAACGCCCTGTGCGTAGGAGGAATAAGAGGCAGCCAATCGTATTCCCGCCCACCTGGTGGCTATTGTTGAGACAGCTCACTTGGTAAGGTGAGTCTCCTGTAATAGGGCTATCTGGATATGGTGACGATCCAGATAGGAAAGCACTTGCCTCACCTTCTTGGGGTTATTAAGCCCTCTGACATTCCAAGTTAACCACGAGAGCGTCGGAGCTTTAGATCCTCTCATAGCTAATAATGTTGAATAAAAAAAAATGTGTCGTTACCCATGAGTTGGTGTTGTGTAAGCCGAACTCTGCCAGTGTGATGTGCCCCTTGCAACTTCAATGATGTATAACCCCCCAACAGCCCCTCCCACCCACTCCAGCATCAAAACTATGCTGAGATTCCCCACCCGCATGACAAAACAACAACTGAGCACTAGCATGCCTGAATCAAAAAAGAAATAGAAACAAAACCAGTGAAGGCACTTAAAGGTGCTATAACACAATTAGAAACTTTGTGGGGTATTCCCTTTCTGAAGGTCGCTAGTAGCCGTTAGCCCCTTGTTGGCACAGGGTGGGTCGAGACAGGAATTAACAGGCCTTCCAACCATAGGCACAATGACATATAGTGGGCACCAGCGTATAGCACCACATATACCCCGGCATTACATAGAGAGCATCAAAAATTACCAGTAGCTTTGAACATCGCGCACTCTGCATGGAACATTTACAGTATATGTGGAAGTGCAGTTATTACAGGAAAGAGGCTAGCAATTGTATAATACGATTAATATATAAAGAAGGGTCAGCGGACATAACTACAGTCTGTGAGCAAAGTTCTATCTTATCATATCAAACAGTTTGAGTCTCACGTGGTCAGCCCTCAGTATCGGAATCCGCTCCCGTCTCTCGCATCGACTCCTGCCGCTCAATCCGCCGTACGTATTGCAGGGCATCTTTAGGTGTTGAGAAGATGCGGGCTTTCCCAGCATGTTGAATTCTCAGTCGTGCTGGGTATAACATTGCGTATTGGATGTGCAATGATTGTAGTTTTTTCTTGACAGCTTGAAATTCTCGTTGTGCTTGTTGTACAGTCACTGTAAAGTCAGGAAAAAGCTCCACTTTCATACCTTGGTAGTTTAAGCTCCCTTTTTCTCTAGCTAGACGTAACGCTGTATCCCGATCGCGATAGTTCAAGAGTCTAGCTATAATGGGACGTGGTGGTGCTCCTGGTATGGGCCGGGCCGCCAGGGATCGATGAGCCCTCTCCACGATTAGTACATTAGAGAAATGTTCCGCTCCCAGCATGTTTTTGAGTAGAGTCTCAATGTATGATTCCATGGGCCCCGTGTTGGTGGACTCTGGTATACCCGTAACTCGTAAATTGTTCCTGCGAGAGCGGGCTTCAATGTCCTCGTTTTTCACCCGGATCACCTCCAGAAGCTTTTCCATGCTGGCGCAGGACGCGCTAACAATCTCCATTCGATCCTCCGTCGTGCAAATGCACTGCTCGGCTTCCGCTATCTGTGTGCCATGCTTGTCTATTTTCACCGCCATATTGTCCATGCGCAGGTTAAGGTGATCGATCTTTGCATCAATAGTTTGCAGACTCTGTTGCATGCTTAACGTCAGACGCTCTAGCTTGTTACTCGTGCCCGCTTCAAGATCAGGTTCAGTGTCCGAGGCATTTGGGGTTTGGGACTTCGTAGGCTTTTTTGCTTCAAATTGTAGTTTGGTTTGTTGTTTATCCGTCCTACCCATGTTTCTGGCCGTGGTCCTGGATAGATGTGCGCAGCAGAGTTAAAGTGGGTGAGGGCGCGTGAGGCTATCCCGCAAGAGACGCGTAATGGAAGCAGAGGATGAGTGTGTCACACCTCGTGGGGCTGCACCAAGTGCATGGAGTGTTGAAAAATGTCCCTCACCTCGACAGCGCCCTGCCCCTCACCGTTGTGGGTTAGAGACCCAGCCGCAGGCCGCCAAGTATGCTGGGCCCAGTGGAGGGAGTGTGGCAATCTATTCAGTTTTTAGCCTTCGCAGTGCCAGGTCAGCGCTGTTGCCGCTTGAAAGTGTCCCACATCCCCAGCTAGGCGGGCTGTGTCCAGTGGTGTATCCTCCACAGCCACGGGCCTCACGTGCAGCACGGAGCTTTCCTTGGGGCAGTATGCCCACAGCACGGTGACAACAGGAAATCTATAAGAAACTGCGCCTTTCACACCTCGTCTGCCTCACACAGCGGCTTACCGTATGGTGCAATGGGGTGCTCCCAAGTTGGCGATATGTAGTGTTCAGGGCAGCGCCATTTTGTGCAGAGGCGCGATGCGAGCGCAGAAGGTGAAAGGGGTAGATAGACGGACACGAGGCCGCCAGAGCAAATTCACGGTGCCAGGTGTCAGCTATAGTGGTGGCGGGTACCTCCGATCGAGCCACGCATTCAGCAACTGCAGCGTTGGTTCACGGAGGTGACGACTGCTGAGGCGGGAGGGCCGCAAGCCGCACGGGGCTTACCAATGTGGCAGCGGTAATGGCAGCGTTGCGATGAGGTTCGGGTGCGTCTTATTCCGCCCCGCTTCGTTCCAGGGCACACTTCGCCCGCAAGCAGCTGTGGCGGGTAGTGGTCAGGGGCCGCGGCGCGTCAACCTCACCGTAGCACTCCGACGCCGTCAGGAAGATGGTGGCTTGTCCTTTCCGATGTGAGTCCGCGGTGAGGAGCGATCACGGATCGCGGTAGCCCAGTCCAACCGTAGTGCTCCGATGGTAGCCTGGAGGTCGCGTCGGGCCTGCAACGCCGTATATTCCCCGATAACACAGTCAGCAGCACTGCTTCAGGAAGACTCGTACCGGCAGATCTCAGCTCCGATACCTTTCCGGAGCCACTATTGTGTGCGGAGAAAGGTCGCGTTACTAGTGGCGTTTATGGGCACGGAGTGGCAGTATCAGCCGCACCAAAGCATTCCTCTGAGGTTAAGGAGTCAGAATATGCGCGATTCAGCCATGGATGGCGCCGTAAATGCAGGATAATTGTCGGATGGATGACTCGACCAGCAGAGCTGCACTAAAGTGCGGCCATCTTGCTCCAGGCTCTCTAGCGCCCCCTCATCGTGTGTGCTTATTGAGGTTAATGCGCTTATTGTTCAGAGTTGAGGTTTAGGTCTTTTGTCTCATAGTAATCCAAGTTCCTTGAATAGATACACTTAACAGCCATTTGACTTGTCTATTAAGGTTGAGGTGTTAGACTGTGAGGCGCCGCGGCTACACCAAGATGGGGACTTAATAAACTTCTAATGTCAAAATGCACTAACGGAGATTGGTCTTCGGTTGATCCTTCGTGCTCAGGAGTAAACTGCAGTAGTCTGATGGAGTTCCCACTGGTCGAAAACTCGCTTTGTGTGTTTGGAAGTGCCAGGAGGGTACTATTTCCCTATTTAAACTAGAGCGATTGTGGATTCTGTTTTTCTTTAGGTAAGAAGACAAAAATGGTTGTATTTTTATGCTATTTTGTTTATGTGAAGCAGATCGGAGTGAAATGAGAAATGCTGTGTGGTGTGCTGTGAGTTATGTCACTAGGGTTTGTGCTGGGATTGGTTGTTCAGCTTGTGTGCCACACTGGGATTGATCATTATGTCATTGGGTGTTGCACTGCGATTTGTTGGTTCAGTGGTGCCAAGCTAGGATTGGGAGTCCATTTCATTGAGTACTACATTGGGATTTCTTGGAACTGCAGGTCATTTCAATTTCGAATTTACAAGTTCTGTGTTGGTTTTGTGTATGAAGTGAAGATGATATTCTCTAAAAGAAAATAAGAGCTATATTAAAAAATGATGATGTACTTGTCTTATGATGTTGCCACAAATGTCAGATTACACACTAGTGTTTGGATCAAATAATGGAACAAGATCACAGTAAATGATAGGTGTTTTGCAATGTCCTGTGTATGGCACATTCAATCAGTCTTTGACTTTACAGGCAAAAACATTGGACTGATTAAAAATGTCGAACCAGTGAGTATCACAGGGAAACCTAATGCAGAGTATCCTCAAATGCCCCAATACAACCTTACGGATAAAGTGGTGGCAGGAATTACATCTGTCATCGAATTCATGTTAGAACAGGATATCTTGAAGGAAGTGCTAGGAAGTTCTTGCAACTTACCAGTCATGGGTTTGCAGAAACTGAATAAGAAATAGAAGATGATTCAGGACCTAATAAAAGAGAATCAAATTGTAGTCCCATGTTGTCCCTTAGTACCAAATCCTGCTGTAATTCTTTTCCAGATTCCATGTGATGACGAGTCCCACAAGGGTATACAGAAAGCCCCTCAATCTTTAATCAGATACAAAACTAAAATCTGGAGACCCTAAAGTTGCAATTATGTTCTGGTCCAGTACATTACTCATGGAATCAATAAGGCAAGAAGTATGCAAACAAGACACATTTGAATTGCTGAATCACTTGGCAGAGAATGGACAGAAGATGTCCCCTTCAAAATTGCAGTACTGTCAGAGGGAGGTTCTCTATTTAGGACACCACATTGAAAAAAAGGAGCTACGAAGGTATCTCAAGAATGTATCTCTATTACCCTAAGAGAATGAACCCCCCCACGACACAGAGAAAAGTCAGGATGTTTCTGGGAACAGTGGGCCTCTGTCAGGAGTGGATTATGAACTTTCCCTAGTGGCTAAGCGTCTTAGAGACTTACATACAATGATGTATCTGATCCGCTACCTTGGAACAATTAATGAAGAGTGCATTCCTAGAGTTGAAAGAGAATCTCTGCCATGCACCAGTACTAGGAATGCTCGATTATGATAAGGTGTTTATCCTCTACTGACATGAGAGAGAAGGGTGTGTGCTGTCTCTGTTAACACAGACCCATGGGGAAGCAAAACAGCCAGTAGCTTATTTCTCTGCCACTCTTTATCCAAGTGGATGCGGTGCTTCGTGGATGACTTACAGAAGTTCCTGCAATGGGTGTTAGTGTCCAACAGTGTGAGAGCATAGTTATGGGCTGTTCACTTATTGTGATGATTCCACATTTAGTTTTGATCTTACTGACTCACACTCAAACTCACACATAGCAAACAGCAGGCTCACTAAAATATGAACAGATGATATGAGCCTGGTGCATTTCTAATAGCCTGAGTGTCACCATTTATACAAATAATCAATATGGTATTGGCGTGGTCCATGATTTCGTACAGCTGTGGTCACAGAGGGGTTTCTTGACCTCTAGGTCCCTGATAAGGAATTGAAAATATGTCACAGATTTACGAGAAGTGCGGCCGCTGCCTGGAGATGTATCAGTTGGAAAATGTGCAGCACATAGGAGCGGATGGGATTTTGTTACTGCTGGAACTGCTATGCTGGTGAAATGGCAAGATATTGTGCTCTTGAGTCATGTACATTTGTCAAGAGGAACCATGTCAGTTTGACAATGATCCTGTTTCAAACATGTTACTAAGTTTTTTAAACACTTTGGACGAATTCAAAGAATTACAGAATGAAGCTCCAGGGGCAGAGAAGAAAAGTGGGCAAGGTCTGGATCTGTAATGAATCAGAGTGAGATTTGGATTTTGAAGGATGGAGACCTGTTTTACCTGATACTATGCTTTCACCAGTGGTCAGGCATTTCCACAGTTCTATGCATGTAGGAAGAGACTCCATGATGTGCACATTTTAGAACTATTGGTATAATCCTCATTTCTGTGTCATTGCTGAGAATTTGTGTCACAGGTGTGTTACTTGCCAGTAGTTAAATGTGGGCAGGAGAACAGCTGTGACCATGAGTTACACAGGGAGTTCCGATTGTCCCTTTAACCTCATTCAGTTGAACTTCGTAGAGATGCCCATTTCCAATGGACTCTGCTATATCCTAGTGGTAGTCTGTTTTTTTTCCTGTTGGGTGGAAGTTTACCCGACCAGGAGGTGTGGATTCCTTACAGAGGCCAAATTACTACTGAGGGAATTGATTCCCCAGTTCGGTCTGCCAGAGTAAGATCGTGGCATACACTTCAAGAACGAAGTGATGAAATTGTTGTGTGTAGCATTAAAGATTGACTAAAGATTTCACTGCAGTTACAGGTCGTAAGCTTCTGGCATTGTGGAGCAGATTAATAGAACTCTAAAATCTAGGCTGGCCAAGGTATGTGTTTCTGCCTCTTTGAAATAGCCTGACGCTCTTCCCCTTGTTTTGAGGAGCCTTCGAAGCACTCCAAATCGAAGGAACGGACTCTCCCTACACAAGGTCTATATGGGGAAACCCTTAAGACTTCCATCAGTACCTTTAGCTGCGCTTCTCAATATATTGAATGATATGGTTTTTGACTACTGCAAAGAAGATTGGCTGATACCGTGCGTTATGTTTCTCATCAGGTTGACATGGAGACTCTGCTTCCAAGACAAGAGCTGTGCCATGATCTTAGTCCAGGAGACTAAGTCCTGGTGAAGAAACACATCAGTAAGACTTGTCTGCAACCTCATGGGAAAGGGCCATTTCAAATCATCATTGTGATGAACACTGCTTTTAAGTGTGACCGACTACCACACTGCATTCATGCCTCCCATACCAAGAGAGTGAGGCAAGCCGGTGAAAAAGTGGTGACAACAATCACTGATTAACAGAGTCAAACTCGAGCACAGAATGAATGCTCAGAGTTGGAGAAGATAGCTCACTGGAGTCTCAAAGTCAAGTTGTGACAAGTGCGTAGACTGTGGTTTATGATCAGAGAATAACCACAATAAACCCAGCAGTTGGGAGTGAGAGAGTGCATTACAAATTAGAAGAAAGTGCAATCACTTGGGATGGTAGAATGCAGAGCGAAGTGAAATGGCTGAAAAATGGTGAAAGACTGAGAGCCGTTGTGCCAGAAGAACACATTCCAGAAATGATCAGGGAAGAACTAGAGCTAATCAAACAGAGTGCTAGTGACAGTGAACAACTGGAAGTCAGATGAACAAAAAAACAGAGTGTCAAATTGCATATTTGTCACTCATAATGAGACTTACTTCACTAGAAATGAGCTTGATCTGAGAGCCTATGAAACTTAGTATCTTTGAGGTGTTTTTGAAAACCCTCCATGAACAGTGTTACCACAATTAAAGAATGAATTAATATTTTTGAATAATGAACTCAAATGACATATGTCTGGGCATTCATAATTCATATCTTACACATTAGATAGCCCGATAAAGATATCTGGTTCTCATAGGTATCCAGTAGAAGAGTAGAATTTTACTTTTAGGTATCCAGTCGAAGATTGTAGGATCCTGAACCTAAAGTTAACCAGAACTAACAGAATTACAGTGAAAAGAAATGAAAGATTTGCTGATTTGCACAGTAGTATCAACAAGCAACTTTTTGATTTTCCTTTTTCTTTTTGATCTGAATTGAGAGAAACCTGGGTGTCAACCACACTGAAAAGTTATAGAATTTTAATAGTAGTTGCAGTATTTGTCATAGTCATATTATTGATTGGCTTAATAGTGGGCCTTAACTCCTATGTGGAGCATGCTTCAACCAAGATTAAAACTAATCAGACCAATTTAGATGAACAAGTAAAATATGAAATGAAAAACATACACAAAGATGGTGCTGAAGAAATTTTATAAAGCAATGTTTTTCACACAAATTAAAGTCACTAAACTAATTAACTTTAAAGCTTCATATAAATTGAATAGGGCTGAGAAAAACATTAAAGAAGAATTAAATGAAAGAAGAATGGAAGCTAAGCAGAGGGTAATGAAAAGGAGAAAGAGTTGGTTGGGAGAAAGAAGAAGCCATGAAGGAGTCAGGACTACATCTGAAGCTTAGTCTGGATATACAGAAAAATGGAAATGTATGTGTGGGAAGACAGAAAAATCAGTTGCAAAGACCAGAAATGGTGGGTTTGAGTGATTGTGTACAAAAATTCAAAATGGTTGGTGATCAAGTCACGTGCAACTGAGTAGGTAGTTATTATTTAGCTTTTGTGTTTCCTAAAGTGTACCATGTAGATGACATAAATGATAAGGGAGTAGTGGCTCATGGAAAAGCTAGGCTGTTAGAAATTGGGTTACTGATTGACTTCGGTGTGAGCCCTGGTCAAGCAGCAACCACAATCCTAGTCAGAGTAAGGTACCAGCAAACTCCAAATTAACCTGTGCTCACCCCCTGGAAGCTTGGCACAGAGCTGTCAGGTTTAACTTGAACGCAATGTGTAAAGAATTTGTGCAACACTTCTAACAATAAAACAGTGACAACACCACACAAAAAGATCCCACACAAAGTTTAGAAAAATAGATTGATTTTTAATAAATAAAACAAGACCAAAAATATTGAATTATAAAGTTTTAAGTTAAAATAACGCCAAAAGCACAAAGTGCCAACAAGGGATAGCTGGTCGCGCCGGACAGAGACAAAGTCACAAGTTCAGGCCGACCATGATGGAGCGTGGGCTGGCTATAGGGACCCACTTAGGCCTGCAAAACAAAGTACCTTAAATCCTGGTTGCAGAGCGTTGCGTGGATCTGGGTTGAAGAAGCGCTGCACAGCTGAGGCGATCTGTTGTTTCCGAATGCAATGAGGCTGCGGAGCGATGTCCTGTTGCATTGTCGTTGAGGATCCCGTCGATCGGGCTTGTGAGGTGAACTGCTGAAGTTGGGGATGAAGCGGTACCGAAGGTCTGCGATGCAGAAGCCGCTACCGTCGACGAGAGATGCGAGGACCTGGCCCGTAGATGCACCGCGCCTTTGGCTGTGTGTCAATTATGAGGACTGCAAGTGTGATTCAGGACTTCTGCACCGGGTCCAATCAATGCAGCAGCAGTGATGTGTTGGTTCTGCTGGAGGATTTGCTGCTCAGATGAGGAGATGTGTTGGTTTGGCTCGGGGATGCACTGCTCAGTAGGGAAGATGCACGCTTCCGCTGGTAAGCACCTTAGGCCCACTTCCAAGGGTCTAGGACTGGGGTAGCACCACTTGGCAGGGTAAACTCACAGATGGCAGAGTCCAGGTTCAGATGTAAGGTTGTTGGAAGCCTGTTATGTCCCTGAGGCTTCAGATCGGGAGACCAGCCAACTAGCCCTTGGAGTCCCCCTGGGTTCTGGGGTCAAAAGATGTAGGTCCTTCTCACCCAGGCAAGAGGCCAGCAGGCAGCAAGTCAGCACAGCAGCAGAGTAGCAGTCTAGTAGGGAGACAGTCCTTTCAGCAGCACAGCAGTACTTCTTCCTGGCAAAGTATCCACAAGTCCAGCAGTGTCCTGAAGTGGTGGTGTCTGAGATCCAGTACTTATACTGGATCTCAGACGCCTACTAATAGTACTTACTACTTACTTACTTACTAGTACTTATATATGAAGTGGGGGAGACCAAAAAAATACATGCCTTTGAAGGGCACAGATGTCCTTCCTTCCTGCCCTGGCACCCAGACTCACTACAGGGGAAGTATGCAGCCCTTTGTGTGTGGACAGGAACAGCCTATTTAGGTGTAAGGTAGGCTGTGCCCTGCTCCTCCCTCCCACCCTGCCAGGATGGCCCATTCAATTACACCTAAGCTCCCATTGTGTGTGGCTGTCTAGGAGAAATACACATAGCCCAACTGCTAACTACACCCAGTCATGTGATCAGAGACAGGCTACAGGCACCACATGGCTAAAGCAAGAAAATGCAAACTTTCTAAACGTGTCCTTTTCAGAATTGTAATTTAAAATCCGACTTCACCATACGTTAGGTTTTTAAATTAGGATTCCAAGGACACTAAACTTCAATCAGTTATATCTTCGCATTTGGAAATTACACTCGTAATATGCAATAAGGTAATCCCAATGTCATATATGCCTTGCAGTAGTAAAAAACTAATTTGAGAGTTTTTCAGTACCAGGACATGTAAAACTTAAAAGTGCATGTCCAACCTTATATATACACTGAGCACTGCCCTTGGGGCTATCTTGGGCTTAGATGTATTAGATGTATTAAAAAGGAAGGTTTGGGCCTGGCAAAAGGTTTTTTTGCCAGGTCAAAATGGCAGCCTAAATGCACACATAGGCTCTGCAATGGCAGGCCTGAGACATGTGTAAAGGGCTACTTGAGTGAGTGGCACAATCAGTGTTGCAGGTCCATTAGTAGCATTTAATTTACAGGCCCTGGACACATGCAGTGCACTTTACTAGGGACTTATAAGTAAATTAAATATGCCAATTGGATATAAGTCAATTCTACCATGTTTTAGGGAAAGAGCACAAATACTTTAACACTGGTTAGCAGTGGTAAAATGCACAGAGCCCTAAAGCCAACAAAATGAATTCATCAAAAAGGAGAGGAGGAAGGCAAAATGTTTGGGGGTAACCCTGCAGGAAGTGCCATTACCAACATAAGCATAATGCTTCGTAAATTGTAGCTGGTATATTGCGTGCAAAGATACCTTCTGTAGGTTGAGTTTTAAATGGTTTGAAGATCCGAAAGCTGTCTTTGTTAGATTGTTTGGATACTAATACGACCGGAGCTTTAAACGCAAAAAATACTGAGCTTATGACTATAAGGGCAATAGTTTTGCAGAAGTGGCTAGGTTTAGATATCTTACTGGTGAACGAGGGCGGAATCTGCCACCTGCTTCATGTTCAGCAATGCTGCACTTATGTACCCAATAGAAGTAACCAGAGAAGCAAGTTCATTACTAACATGACCGACATTTCCTACGAGATGAATGATTTACAGCAGACAGAGAAGCAATCGACAAAGGATTTTCTAAGATTGGAGAGTGATTTAGTGGTATTGGTGGAGGAATATTGAAAACAATACTAACCCTGATACTATTCCTTATGATTTGTGTGATGTACATATTCCTTTTTATAAGAGGGTTTAAACTGATTTTAGCAAAGGATGGGTCAAATTGCAAAGAAGAGTTTGCTGCCAGCAACGAGAGGAAGAAAGAGGAAGCAAAATGAATATGAACTGGAATGTTGTTAGCAGTCCCAAAATCAACTTCCAGTATTATCATCCATTTAGAACTTGGCTTACACTCCATAGCAGCGTTACTAGATGTGAGATTGTTGCTGCTTTAGCATTCAGTCTGGACAAAAAATGAAGCTATGCTGACCCAGGACACCACAAGGGATTGTATGCCATTAGAAAAAGCACATAAGATTCAATGGCTGGCTGAAATCAAAAAGGCCCTGTACTCTTTAGCTGATAATAACATGAGCCTGTGGGAGTATCCGGGGGGTGTAGCACATATTTCTAAAGCTGCCTTGAAGCAACCGGCCAAGGAATAATGGGAGCAAATAACAAGATGCAGGGCCAAGATCCAACCGACAGTTGTATTATATACAGCTTATCAAATTTCTTATGGGCTCCAGCAGTATATGGGATGGGTTCATAACACTCATCACAGGTTCTTATTAATTAGATGTCATTTATTAATTTTCCATCACCTGGTAGCATTCACAAAGGGTTCTAACTGGGCTCCCAGGGATTACAAGTGCCCTTGTGATAACGCAACCACTCAAACTACACTGCAGGCAGTCATCTTCAGCAAATTTTGTCATGAACAAAATTATTTAAGGCCCTTTTTCTTAAGGGAAGAGTTGCGTTCATATAAAGCAGCTTACCAATTCTTGATGGAAATCAAAGACACAAAAATTAGCTTTGCTCTTGCGCTCTTTCTTGCATATGCAATTAAAACTAGGAAATCATTAACGGATGTAGGAATGGTACCCACCAGTCACATGCATTGATTTATACTTTCTTAATATTTTTTAAAGCTTTTAATTGTATCTTATCCTTCTTACACTGTTGTTTTAACTAAAAAATCTGGGTGGGTCTGTTGTATATTTGGCTTGCTATTTTATGTGCTTTTATTGTCATATTTTTATGTACTGAATAAAGTCTTTTCGAACTTCGAATATGAACTGGTTGACATTCAGGATAGGGTTTATTGTAAGTTAAAAGGGTTGAAGGATTCTGGATGCAAACTGCACAAGTCAACAACGTCTGTGTAATGGAAGCTTTCAATTAATAAAAGTGTGGTTTGTGGGTTTTCTGCGAATCTCCAGAGGGTGGGATTGGTGCAGCTTTTCATTATTTAATGTTTTGCATTAAATCAATATTAACACAAAAATACACGCAGGTTATTAACTATGCTTTATTCACTTTTAGATTGGCCATAATTAAAGTAGGCCTGCATTTTAAAAGGGCTAACATTGGTTGTCATCTTGCTTTGTGACACGTGAACGCTATATTTCTAGGTGAAGCTGAAGTTCTAATTATGGAACGCAATGTTATTTTGCTTTCTTTCTCATGAGAATAAATGTTTTCTTTTCTTTGTGATAATCATGGAATGTTTTGATAAATAGCACATTCACTAAGACACCTGCAGAGTACAGGCGGGTTCCTGAATCTCATCCTCTTACACATAATGTAAGTGTGAAAGACGCAAAGAGAAGCTGTATTGTGGAAGGTCCTGAGAAGCTAATTAGCATATAATTGTAGTACCATGCTTTAACGAGATTGGACTGTCTCATCTGAACTGTGTATAGGTGTATCAACTGCCAGTTCTGGGTGATTTAAGCTAGTGCAGTGTAGATTCGAGTTCAGACTGATTCAGACTTAGGATAGAGCAGAACAAAGTAGGAGATTTAGGGTACTCTCTCAATGAGAGAACTGACTTTCCTTTGAGGTGACCTCATACTGGTACATCCTCTTCCTTATATCATTTCAACTTGATTTGAACTTCATATTATTTGACGCATTAATATTTGGTTAATTGATACTAACTTTAATATTTTTGATTTCTGTAAAAAGTTTACTTCTAATAAACTTTTATGGCTTGAAACATAATTATTCTCTCTCTTTCCTGTGGAGCCTAATGTGCGTCACATTTATTGAATGTAATGATTAGTTTGAACAGCCTCAGTTCTACGAGATTCAAACAGCCAAGTGGAATGATCACAGGCATCAAAGCAAACAATAGTGCCAAACAAAGGCATTTGGTGATGATAGTCAAATAAGAAGGTTTTGATAAGCCATATAATTTTACCAGATATGCCATGTGCTTTATTTGCAAAGTGAAACTGAATGCAAAACAGAAATTTAAAATATCACTGCGAGAAATATCATAGCCAATTACTCCGCAACTAATTACATTCATTTCACACATTGCAGTATCAGATGGTTTAACAGTTTAAGCTAATGAAGCAAAGATATCACTTCAAGTGACTGCAGTTATATTCAATGTATTTCACAGTTTTTTCTTAATTGTAATGTTTATTCTCGAGTGTATATTCATTACACACACATGCAGGTATTAAAAGCACATTTGTAGAATTATATACATATATGCGAAAAGTCAAGTAGCAGTGTCTGTCAAATTACTTGTGCACAAAGATGTGCAGAGGATACATTTACCTTTATGGGAGATCTGAGCTCAGTTCGCCACAATTCTTCCACACTAAATGATCATTTAAGTGTTCAAGAATATTACATTTATGTCCATCAACGCCACATCATTAGTAGAATTGTGCTGATTCAAATTGCACCTATAACAGTAGAAAATCTTTGACAAGAAGAATTTCTAGCAGCCCGATTAGAGTGTTGGAGGATAGGGATTAACCATTAGAAATGTGATAAACACACACAAAGTGGCCCTGCCAACAATGGTGCTACTGCAGAGAATGTGTTATTACTTCGCAAATCTGCCAGCCAAGCTGGTAAACACCTATAGCTCAAGCTGATATGGAGCCCTGGCCTATGGAGAAATGCTCTTAGAACTCTCAAGCTCCCAGCAGTGGAAGAAAGTTTCTGTTTACTGGACCTTGTACTTTAATATCTCGTGACCCACCTCCAATGGCTTTCTAGATGGATAGCGGAGATAGCACAGAATTAACGAAGGGGTGGGCAATAAATCACTAGCATGCACCAATGAGAAAAAGGGTCATACTGATGATACTCCAAAACGGATTCACATTGCTCGATATTGCTGGGATAGGTGCCTGTCGATACTATACTATAAGATTTGTAGAGCGCATGGTGACCCGGAGGCATCCTAGTCCTGGTTAGGAGAGGTTGCACCACACAGAATGAGGAAGATACCTAAGATACTAAGTCTATTTGAAAAACCAGGTTTTAAAAGCTTCTCGAAAGCATAGCTATCTGTCTACAACTTGGATGGCCATGGGAAGAGAATTCAAGAGCTTAGCTGCATTGAAACTAAAGGACCGTCCACCACTTCTGGCTCTTTTCATAGCGGGGACGGTAGCCAGATGGAGGACCGAAGTGATCTGTTGGGGGTGTAGGAAGTAACAAACTGGCATAGGGCAGGCAGACCTTGCCCCTGTATATCCCAGTGGGAGATGCACAATGACTTGAATTCTATTCTTTGGGCAATGGGGAGCTAGTGAAGGTCTCTCAATCCCAGCCTGGCTGACTAAGATCTAGAAATCTCAAGTACGTTCGTGTGGCAGCATTTTGCACAACTTGTAGATTCCGGGTAACTTCTTTGGGAGACCCCAGGTAAAGTGAATTGCTATAATCCAAACGAGAGAGAATGAGAGCCTGAACCACCGCTCGTCTCAAGGTCTGGGGGAGCAAGAGCAGAATCTTGTGCAACATCCGCAACAATCCAAAACAACTGGCCAAGATTTTGGTGGCCTGGGCTTCCATTGCCAAGGTATCTTTGAGCCACATCCCCAAGCTTTTTATGACAGCCTTGGGGATTAAGGGGGCCGATGCCAGTAGGCTAGCCCAGGTCTTCCTGGATAGAGGAGTTGTTCCCAAGAAACATTAATTATGTTTTAGCTCAGTTGAGTTTAAGACAAGACATGTTCATCTAGCTGGCTACCTGCTCCAGGCAAGGTCTGAATTTGGATGTATAGGGATCTGAGTCTGGAGTAAAAGAGAAAACCAGCTGGATGTCATCCACATAGGAGACTATGGAGACTTCAAAGGGAGCTATAATATACACAAGTGGTTGCAGGTATATGTTGAATAGCGTAGGACTAAGTGAGGACTCTTGCGGGACCCAACAGGTGACAAGCAAGATTTCGGATGAGCAGTCTTTGTCAAAGACCTGAAATGTTTGTTCCTTTAAAAAGGAACCCATCCAATCCAGGGCTGTCCCTGCAACTCCGGCCTTACCAACTCTGTCTAGAAGTGTAGGATAGTCAACGGTATAAAAGCCCGCACTGAGATCCAGGAGTACAATGGCCACCGTAGCCCCTTTGTCGAGTCTCCTTTTAACCTCCTCCACCACAGCCAGAAGGGCTGTCTCTGTGCTGTGTTTGAGCTGGAAGACCATTTGTGTGTGATGCAGGATGGAATTAACTTCCAGGAATTCTGACAGACATCTGTTCGCATATTTTTCTGCCACTTTAAATAAACCTGGGAGCAGGGAAA
The DNA here is from genome assembly GCA_963921515.1 of Calotriton arnoldi. Classification (NCBI taxonomy): domain Eukaryota; kingdom Metazoa; phylum Chordata; class Amphibia; order Caudata; family Salamandridae; genus Calotriton; species Calotriton arnoldi. The sequence continues at coordinate 549,704 of CAWUFW010001409.1, forward strand.
TTGGGTGCAAGTTCCCTAAATAGGAAGGATCAAGGTTAGGTTTCTTTAAGTCGGCTCTAACCATTCCATGTTTCTAGGGTAGGGGCACCGTACCCATCTCCAGGTAGAGGTTAACCATATCTAACAAGCTAGGGAAAATAATTTCAGGCTCAAGAGCAAGGATTCTCAGAGGTGCCAGATCCAGGGGAGTTCCGGGTTTGATGTTCCTAAAAAGATTAGCAAACTCATTCAGGGAGAAGGGAGGGAATTGGGTGAGGATAGGTGTACATATATCTCTACTATTATACAGTGGGATGGAGTTGTCCCCTTCATTGACCTCTTGAAATGATTGATAGACATCCAGTATTTTAGAATTGAAATAAGTGGCCAAGGTATTGCACCTATGAAGGAAGTGACCCGATTAGGGTCACCCGGGTCACTCGCGACCACCTCTCAGCCTTCCATACCAAATGAAGAGTCGGTCAGACAGTAGAGAATACAAACCAATATATATTTATTCTGATACACTCGAGCAGAGCCCCGTCTGCCCAGTCTCTTAGGGGTGCTGCAGAGAGGACTGGCATCAGCAAACATGGAGATACATTATGTACAATTCAGGACCAGTGAAGGCAAGCCCATAATGGAATTTTCCAAGCTGATGCAGCTAAACAAAGGAGTACAGAAGGATAGGTTTCGATTCTGGGGCCGGGCACACACTATCTTCAGTCCAAGGTCTCTCTGCCCGTGCCCGCCACTAGACTAGTGGGAGAAGGCCTCTATCTAGTGGGAAAGGTATGCGTTAGTAAGAACAGTGTATTCATTAGCAAAGCAAGGCCCAACCTTGGAGAAATAAACTTTCCACGTTCTCTCGAAGAGGCACAAGCAGTTACGAGCATGGTACAAAATGGAGGCCAAACATAAAATGGTGCAGCGAATGCTAACTTACATAGAATAATGCACATGTAAAGATAGCGAAAATGTTTTCAACACAACACCGATCATTAGAAGGTTTAAAAACCGGGGCATTAGTGGTGGATTCCGAAAGGGACATTGTAATTTTAAACATCTCTCTAGGGAAATTAACAGCATTGTTGATTCTAGTTTCAAAATAAGAGGCCTCAGCTCGTCGAATTTCAGAATGGTATATCCTCACTTTCACCCATTATAGTGTTCTTTATTTTCATAGTAATCCTTTATCTGTGCCCTTTCTGAAGTTTTGTAGCTTTTTTTAGCATTCTGAGGTGGGGAGAATACTATGGAGCAAATTTATTTTTGGATTTTTGAGTAACAGTCTTCTTGGGGATAGTTTGGCTTTATGAATGAGTCAGCCATTCTGAGATCATATCATTGGCAATTTGAGGATTCAAGTCCAAGCAAGGTGAGGTCAGACTCATAGTGAGTCTCCAACTATCTCGGTTTAACTTTGACCAGTGCTGATCTTCCATTACCTTGCGCTTTAGGAATAATGTTGGGTCAGATAACCTAATGAACACGGGGATCAAATAGTGATCTCTCCAAGAGAGTGGTACAGGATCCAAGACCTGTAAAGAGGAATTCTTACTAAAAATTGGGTCTAACAGGTGTCCCCTTGTATGTGTGGGGCCCTGGACCATTCGCTCCAATTGAACGGCAGCTAAATCAAGCATGAGGCTAGTTGCTTGAGTGTCATTAGCTTTGTCGCAGTGCAGGTTTAAGTCCCCCAATACGTAAAGTGAGTATGTTTTTTGACCAAACTTGCTATGGCTTCCGTAAAATACTAACTTAAATTTGCCTGAAGGGCCTGGGGGCAATACAATAAGACTCCTGAAAATGTGGATGTGTGGGACAATTAAATTACAAACACAACACTTTCACAATACGGAAGTGTGGGGCAATCAGTTCGACAGGTGAAAGAAGTCTTCAAAATAATGGCGAAACCTCCATCCTTTTTGTCTTCTCTATTTCTGCATATTATATAGTAATCTGGAGGAAGAGCCTGAACGATATCAGGACCTGATTCCCCATGGAGCCATGTCTTCATAAGGAAGATCACATCAGGTTTTATGTCTTCCAAAAAAGTAAAAATATCGAGCTTATGGAATGGAAGGGATCTACAATTTAGCAGAAACATGGTCCCTCCTGGCTTGAATAAAGGAGTATTCCTGAGTGAAAAGTCCTGTAAAAAATTATAGAGACAGTACTTAAAGATTTTATCCCTCTTGTAGAGGTCCTTTGAATGACTACAACTGGGACACCTTTACCCCCCTCAGTGAAAGAGACGTTAAAAAGGTTCTCCAGAGTATCAACCTTTCTAATCACTTCAGCGACCCGTTGCCACCTTCCATCTTCAAAGAAATCAAGGATGTCGTCTCTCCCTTCTGGACAAAGATTGTCAACGCGTCTTTGTCACAAGGCACAATCCCGGAGTGCCTAAAAGCAGCTCAGGTAACACCTATTTAAAAAAAAACTACAGCAGACAGCGCTGACCTTAACAACTTCCGCCCTATCTCTAACATCCCCACCCTCGCCAAACTCCTAGAAAAATGCGTCCAATCGTAACTCTGTGCTCACATCGAAAATTTCCACCTCCTGGACCAACATCAATCTGGCTTTCGTAGTGGGCATAGCACCGAATCGGCTCTCACTCACGTTATGGATGACATTTTAAAAATGCTTGATCAAAATTAATCGTGCCTCCTTATCCTCCTTGACCTTTCCTCTGCGTTTGACACTGTTAATCACGACAACCTCCTATCCATTCTAGAGCACAGGATGGGCTTGTCTGGTCTGGTGTTGCAATGGTTCTCGTCCTTCCTCCATCACAGATCCCAAAGAGGGAAGGCGAATCACTCTCTCTCCCAGCCATCTCCAGTATCCATGGGTGTCCCCCAAGGGTCCGCCCTATCTCCCATACTCTTCAACTTGCTCTTGGAACCATTAGCTAATGCACTAAACGCCATGGACATTCTCTTCCATATGTATGCGGATGACACCCAACTTTATCTGAAAATCTCCTCCCTGAATAACATCACCTCACTCAACACTACCCTACTGACTACTCAAAACTGGTTAACTGTGAACCACCTCCTGCTCAACACCTCCAAAACAGAATTCCTTCTCATCTCTCCTCCAAATCACACTCCTAAGCTAGACCTCTGGATGAATCACCTCACCGCCTTCAACTGCTCCCCCCTCATTATTGACTCAGCTAAATCCCTCGGAATCACACTGGACAAGCACTTGAACATGAAGTCTCATATTAGCAATGTGTGCAAGGGAGCTAGCCACCTGTTGAGGATACTCAGGAATCTCAAACCTTTCCTCCCACAAGCTGAATTCAAACAAGTGATCCAAGCGCCTGTTTTGCCAAGACTAGACTATGGCAGTGCTACGCTCTGTGGTCTCCCCAAATATACCTTAGCCCCACTAAGGGCCTCATTGAATGCAGCGGCCAGACTGGTTACGGGTACCAAAAGAAATGCGCACATCTCCCCAGTCTTAAAATCCCTAAATTGGCTACCCTTCGAAGCAAGAATACAGCTAAAGATTGCTTGCCTATCTCACAAAGCCCTCCATTTCAAAACCCCCAGTTATCTAGCGCAAAAGCTGGAACTATCCGGAGGGGGTAGACCTTCTAGGAGTGCCAACTCTCTCCTCCTGAAACCTCAGATCTTTCGCAAAAAGAGAACATGTCACCTAGCTTTCTCCGGCTCAGCACCAAAGATCTGGAACTCTCTCCCACCGGAAATACGTAGAATCTCCTCCAAGGTTGCCTTCAAATTGGAAGTTAAAAGATTCATTATGAACAAGTTCTTACCTTAATAGGTCGATGGATCGTCTGCTCTAATGCATTGGACTTACACCTTTAAGCCCTGCGCTGGATGTTATTTCTTTTTCTTTTTTTTTTCCTCTCTCTCGATGCGCTTGCTCCCCCATCTCGCTATGTACCAGTTATTTTCTTATTATTTTGCTGACCCCTTGTACTTGTAACCGTTCTTGTCCTGTGAGTTCTATTTTGATATGTGACTGTCTGTATTCCTATTTGACACATGTACTGCAACTGTTACCTTCCTTTCGCCACAATTGTAAAGCGCTCTGATATCCCTCGGGATCATGTTCGCGCTATATAAAACGTTATAAATAAATAAATAAATGGCTGAGCGCCCCTCTTAGGTTGAGTAAAGAGTCCCTGGAGTAGACTCTTGTGTGGGAGAAATGGCACAGGAATACAGAGAACTAGGGTTACTTAATTCTGAAACTTGATGAGAAGAAACCAGACGACAGACTGCTGAAGACACTGACATGCTTAAGCAAAAACAACTGTTGATTTCTAGTCATCATTGATAGTCTAAAATTAGGTAAACATATAGGCAAAAACGAGAAACAGAGTCAGCCTTAATGACCCACCGAAAGAAGCTGTAGTGGGGATACAGGAATCTGGTCCCAGCAATCTGGCACACATTATCCGATGACTTTGAACGAGATACTAGCCTTTTCTAGCTGGACTCAAACTCACAATAAATATGATTGGAACATTGGAATGTTGGGAGCTCCATTAAAGAAATGAAGTGGCTCAGGGTTACTAATGGATGGCAAAAGCCTTCTTCTCCAACATTCCAATGTTTGTCTTTCTTGTTTCTCCCTTTTTAATTTAGAACATTCTATACTCAGTGGGTGGAATGTTTTACCAGCCTTAAAGCCCTTCTGCTTTGGGCTACACCAGTAGTTAAGGCCCTCTCCCGCATTATGAGCCCTCGCCTGAGGCATGAGTCTATAACTAGGGTGCAGGGCCTAGAACAACTGATATAGCCCTCTGCAGCGGACTATAAGACTCTAGTAAGAATATCCTCCAGTCAAAATCTGTTTTCCTTTTCTTATTTGTTTTCCTTATTTTATTGTTTTAGTTATAAAATGTTATAACACGACTAATGTAAAACGAGCGTAACACTGTTATTGAATTGGATGACATTCTAAATATTGATAACAGCCATACGATATATGTAACAAATGTTCTATAACAGCCAATTAAAATTAAAAAAAACTCCACAGTGAATTCTGTCATAAGCACCCACCTGTTCCGTCACAGAACCTTTTGCTACAACGTTTTTCTTTTCTTGCCTTTCCCGGTACAGTAACAGCAGTAGGGGCATCAACTTTTCCCACCTTGACTATGGCAAACATTTGCATATAGTCCTTCAAACTATCCAACTACAGTGGCATCTGTGTTCCAAAACACCACTGCGCATCTCCTCACTCAAGGTTGCAGCTGGGAAGTCAATCTCTAACTTTAAACACTCTTCCTCGGGCCACAAATATATCCTCTTAGAAGCAGCCTGCATCCTCAAAAATAACTTCTGGATATTTGTCTAGATTTCCCAAATTAAAAATTAAAAACAAACAAATTGAGTCAGCCACTGTCATCTAGTGACATTGACCATTTAATTCCCAATTTAAGAAAAGCAGCCAAAGGCAACTGTATACTTTCTGTTCTAGGCTCTCAAATCCATCAATAATCTCTGTGTTGAGAAAAAGCCTGATGATCTTGCATTTCCAGAGCTAGCCTGTTACCTGCTCGTTCAGTCACAGCCTGTGCTGTTCCATCTTCCACATGGCCTGTCGCTCCATCTCACTCTCCCATCTTGCAAATGTCCCATTCCTCTTCATCTCATTCTCCCATCTTTCATAAGTGCTCTTAAGCTACGTCTTAAGCTACCTTTGTTGCCTGCACCAAGTTACAGAAGCTAAATAAATATTTAAAAGCTCCAGCTACTTGACATTTTGAATGTACTAAGTGCCGCTCTCTGGACTTGTGTAGGGATTCAGGGGCCTTAGGCCAGAATAAAATGCTCATCTATGGCCCCAGCTCCTAATGTCAGGTCTCATAAGGCTCACACACCTCTGTGCCAGTGGTCTCAAATATTGGATGGACTAGTGCTGGACACTACGTTCATTGAACTTGGGGATTTACAATATTGCTGTGTATATCAAGAAGATAGGAATATGAATGATTTCGATTGTTTTATTGTTGGTGAGAGCTTTAACAGTTTTGTTGTTTGATTGTCGTGACAGAACTACACACACTATAAGAACTCCAAAAGGGACATCAATTTTTCATTGTATAAACGATTTCCAGGCAAAAATCAGATAGAGCTCTAACCTTATAAATATTTACATGACCTGAAGATGCTATTATAGCAAAAAAGAGATGTTTGTGGTCTCAACACTCTTGACATTCATCTGTTCAACTATGGTAGGTGGCTGTCACATAACACTCGTGTTTAGGAGGATTTATATCTTATCAATATTATACATGGCCTACTAAGACAATACTATGACTTAGTAAGTCTATCCTTCAGCTTTATTTTTTTAACTTTTTTTATGTCACATTTAAATAAGGTAGTGGCTACTTACCAAGCCACTGGCCATATAATACATAATCTCTGTTATTTACCTGCCAGCGGGCAAAATAGTACATAAACTCTGATGTTTAGCCTGCCACAGGCTAAACAGTAGAGATGATGTACAATTTGACTGGTGGCCGGATAAATAGTTTGATGGAGGTCTTTATTTAGCTGGCAGTGAAGACAAGGGACAACAAGTAAAGGTAGGGTGGTAGCTATCTTGTAATGGGAATGCAACATGTGTGAGGCATTTGAATGTAAATGCATAATAAAATGTTCAATAGTTTGTGCAAAGATAAGTGCATGAATTAAGCTAAGCTGTTTACAGATGAAAAACAGTAAGAACACTTTTGAATAAAAAATATTTATGATATTTTAATATTTAGATAAGAAATGTAGGAATCAAAAACCTATTTCAGGAGCTTGTCTGCAAAGAATAATGAGTATGGTTTTAAAGCATTTTACATAAATGTTTTATTCACTCATGAGAATACATTGCTTTTTTAATGTTCTTGATCCTCCTTTTGATGAGTTGTGAAGGCTGGGCTTATTTTGGGCTTTCTTAAAGGCCACCTTGTGCTAGACAGATAGGTGCTCTTAGGGCCCCAAAGAGAGAGCTATGTACAGTAGACAATTGGTGCTGGGGGGGACACAGTAATTGGTACTCTTGCAGGAGGTGAACTGAATGAGATGCAGTAATCGGGCTTTTGCTGAATGGGGAAGTGAAAGCAACAGAAAGTAAGAAATGCATCTAGATAATTCACAGGAGGAGGTCACTCTACTGTTTGTGAATAAACACACTTGTTCATAGTATACACCCAGCAGAGTGGGTTTCAGGCATTAATGCTTATTGGTTCCATTTCATGAGTGGCCCTTTCAACCACCCTGACATTTTAGTCACCTGTGTGTGTCACGTGGCCCATACGGGCATTGTCGTCTTCCCTCTGTTAGCATGAGCACGTTGCTGACGGTCCGCTGCTTTGCACATGTTACTACATAAATTTATTTTGCTTGTGCCACACTGAAACTTTCACATAGAACTTGCTGTTGTTTTTGCGCTTTTCTCGTTCCTGGGATTTAGTCTCAACATTGTGAACAAGGTCGAACAACAATGCCCCTTGTTATTCTGTTCTGGTCAGGCCCTTTTACCTAGACAAAACATGCAGATGCAGCTGTTGTTTGGGAACACATACTTTGGTCATATGAGGGTACAAGGATAGATAACAAACATTTGGAGAGGGATCTTTCCAAGGAGAAGAGCGTGACAGCACCTGTGATGTAGATCTACCATCTACAGACTGAGGTATGGGGTCTGCTGATAACACCCACAGATCTTCTAATATATAATCATTTTACTTCTAAACAAGGGGAGGGAGGTTAGGCTACTTTGTCGTTTATCATGACAGCTCCTTTTATGATTTACGGACTACTTGCTATGCTGACCGTATTTGTGTTAGGCATTTTTCTACTGGTTGTGGCATGTATACTGCATACTAGAGCACGTTAGTTAAAATAAACATCTAAAACTTTTTCGTGTCTCTGTCAGATCTTATTGTGGAAGAGTACAAGATCATGAGCGAAAGGGTGTGTCTTGCAACTGCGATTCCTGAGAGAGTTGGAGTGTTGTGTTCTGGGGTGTCTAATCACTTGTTCCTTTGTGAGTGAGTAGGAGGGCAAGTGAGACACTATAGCTAGTAGGTCCTGGGCTCATGGGTACTAAGGTGGTAGGATAACTCAGTCCCTGCCTACTAAGGTCCCATAATCCCAAGCATAGTTCTGTGATTTTGCAGAATCCCTGCAACAAATGTATCTTGGGATAGTAGTTTTGATTTATTAATATGCTAAGCAGTGTTTTAAGTGGGCAAGGTCCTGCCTCTACTGAGACTACTGAGCCCTCATTCCTGTCCTTCACAGTGCTGTCCCAAACAAAAGCTGGATGACAAGATTTGAGTCTGTACCTGACTATAATCATTGTGGAGGAGGTCTGGGGAAGGAAAGAGTAGGACTAGTAGGAGGAGGATGATGACAAGTAGGAGGATAAGGGCCAGAAGGTGGACCACCTAGAGTGCTAGGATGACTGTGACAAGAAAAACTAGGCCCAGGGAGACTCAATCTATGTGCATCGTTGTTACCAATGCAGGAAGGGACCAGGAACAAATAGACAATGAAGATCAGGACAAGAGGTACCAGGACCAGGGTGAAAAGTATGAGGAGGGCCAGGAGGATGTGGAACAGAGGGATCTGGACCCACTGGACAAGGGGCGAAGGAAAAGAAGCACCAGGGGTAGAAGAACAGAAGGCACCGGACCATATTGATGAGGGGGGCCTGAGTGGACCGACCAGGGCCAGGGGTAACAGACCCAGGTGAACAAACCAAAGACAACTAGTATCAGGAGACCAATGGAAAGAAGGACCAGAGTTCAGATCAAGGAGGACCTAGGGGCAAGAAGCAAATGGACCAGTACAGGGAAGACCACAACTAGGAAAGACATGGGCTAGCAGGACCTGGAGATCCTAGATTATAATGAGCAGGGGGATATAAAGGACCAGGAAGTCTAGGCCCAGTAGGACCAGGATCAGAAGGTCCATGAAGGTCAGATTCAGGGGCATCCTAAACCAGAGTGACAAGAAATACATGAACCAGGATGACCCGCAACATATGAACTAGGAGGACCACTGACAGAAAGGTGAGGAAGGCCTGACCCCGGTGAACCACTACTAGGAGGACCATTATGGAGGGGACCAGGATTACATGGAAAAGAACAAGGTGGAACAGGCAAACCAGGAGGACTAGTAGGACTAGAATGAGGCAGGAGGACTGGGAGGGCTAGGGAAACCAAAGCCAGTGGGACCAGCACCAAATGACCCAATACATGAGAACCAGACAAAGAAGTACCAGAACTAAAACCAGGACTACTTGGACCATGATAACCAGGAGCAAGAGGATTAGGAACAAGCAAACCAGGAGAATAGATAAACCAGGGCAGCAAGACCAGGAGGACTGATGGACAAAAATTAGAGCAAGACAAATGAAAATGTCCAGTATCGGGAGCATGTGAAACAGGAGACCCAGGATACAAAGGACTAGGTGCAGGAGTACATAGAAATTTCGACCAGACCGGCCAGGAAGTACACTGTCACTAAGTTCTACGGGTAGCATGTAGAACATAAGGGCAAGGAGCAGGAGGACTAGGTCCAGGAGGATCAGGGCCAGATTGAAGGACAACAAAGATCAGGACCTGGAGGGCAATAGGCAGTAGTACCAAGAAACCAGGACAAGCAGGACAGGAACTAGAAAGACCAAGGGATTCAGTACTAAGGGCATCCACAAGAGCAAGGAGGACTAGGTGAACCAAAAGGATCATTACCAGGAGGAGCAGAAACAGTTCAGAGAGGGACATGAAGATTAGGACCCAGAGGATCATGGCTCGAGCTACCAATTGGGGCAGATCAAGGGGAAGGGAAAGCGGGGGCCAAGAGGACCAGGACCAAAATGACCAGGCTCAGGAGGACCCAAACAAAGAGACCCTGGATCAAGAGGGCCATGATCAAGGGGTGCTATACCAGTAGGACTAAAATGACAACGAAAAGATCTAAGAAGGCCAGAATAACCCAAACCAGGAGGACAAAAACTAAGATGGCCAGGAAACAAGAGACCAGATGGACAAGGGCCTGTGGTACCAGGGCTAGGAGGTTTAGGATGAGAAGAACTAGGACAAGGTGACCAGGACCTAGAGGACCAGGCAGGAACAGAATCAGATTGGCCAGGACTAGGGAAACCAAGAAGGGCTAGGATGTCTAAAAGGCAAAGTCTATGATAACAAGTACAATAGGACAAGAAGGACCAGGACCAAGTAGGCCAATGCTAAGATGGTTGGTGCACTAGGTCCATCAGAACTAAGCCCTGGAGAAACCAAACTAAAAGGACTAGGACCAAGAAGACCAGGACCAACAGGCACATAATCTTGAGAAGGACAAGGACTATGGAAAAACAAGACTAGCACGGCAATGCCAGGCATGCCAGTGAGGTGAGACAAGGGGAACAGACAACTAGAGCCAGAAAAAAGAGTTCTAAGAGGACCAGGAAACAAACAACTAGGGGGACCAAGAAGATCAGGGTAAAGAAGATAGAGTAACAGGACCAAGAGGACCAGAGTGAAGAGGAAAAGAGGAAAATGAGGATCAGGACCAAGGAGATCAGAACTGGGATGATCACATCCTGGAGGCCCACGTACAGAGATAGGAACAAGATGGCCATGAAGATGAGGCACAAGATGGCCAGAACCAGGATGACCAGAGCAAGAAAGACCATGATCATTTGGTGTAGAAACACGAGGACAAAGAGCAGGAGGATCAGGGCCAGATGTTGGAAGGCTAGGAAGATCAGGAGCCTGAGAAGTATAGCTAGGGGACCAGAATAAGCAAGGAAGCTGAAGGGGCCAGTACAAGGATACCAGTAGGACCAGAAACAGGAGGGCCAGGAGCAGAGCAAGGAGGATTAGATGGATCAGCAAAAAGAAGGCCTAGGAGTGCCAGGTGACCATGACCATAGGACCAGGTCCCAGAGTACCACATGAAGCAGAAAGACCAGGACCTGGGGGTAGCAGAACCAGGATGAGGAAGATCAGGAGGAGCAGAACAGCCAGGAAGACAAAGGGTCCAAGAGGACCAGGACCAAAATAATGAGGCTCTGAAGGACCTAGACAAAGAAAACCAGGACTAAGAGGGCCAAGATCATTCACTGAAGTGCCAGAAGGGTCATAAGGACAAGTCACAGTGCCAGGAGGACCAGGATGATACAAACCAGGAAGAAAAGGGCTAAGAGGGTAAGGCATAAGAGGACCAGGACACGAGAGGCCAGGTGGACAAAGGGAACCAGCAGGACCAGGAACTGATGTACTATATATCAGATGAGCAGCAGTAGAAGGATCAGAAGGACCAGGTCAAAGGGACGAGGGTCAAAAGGATCAGGAAGGAAGATGAAGAGCTAGGAGTATCGGGCCTGGCCAGACCAGGGTGGCCAAAGAAGACCAGAACCAAGATGATTAGGCATACATAACACAAAGGAGAACCAGAGCAAAAGGATTAATTCTAGTGGGCAAAAGCCCAGGAATAGAACACAAACTGTGACTAGGAAGAAGAAGGCTAGTGTTAGCAAACCAGATTGAGAGTGAGGAAGACTAGGAAAAAAGAACCTAGAGAGTCAGAGGGAGATGGCCAGGCAACCGGAGCCAGCAGGACAAGAGCTAAGAGGATCAGGGTAATGAAGATACAGTTGAACCACAACCAAGAGGAAAAGGAAGATCAAATCACAGAGGCCCAGGAATATCAGGACCTGGCATACCACGACAAGGAGAGCCAGGATGACAGGAGCCAGGATGACCAAACCAGGTATCTAAGAACAGGTTGACCTGATCAAGGAGGAGTCAAAGTGGACTAGTTAGTGCAGAATCAGAATGACAAGGAGCAGGAGGATCAGGAGGATCAGGGCCAAGAGTATCATGACAAGTTCAAGGAGAAAAAGGAGAACTAGCCAGGGCAGGAGCAGATGAACTAGGGTCATAAAGAGAAGGGACCAGGTGGGGGAGGATTAGGTGGACTATAAGCAAAAGAATGAGCAGGACTAAGAACAGGGCTAGGAGGACCAGAGTGGTCGCAAACAAGGGGAGCAGGGCCTGAACTACCAAGTAGAGCAGGAGGACCATGAACTGGGGTATCAGGACAAGGCTGGTGAAGAGAAGTGGGGCCAGGACAACCAGAGCCACAAAGATTAATAGGACCAGACCAGGACCAAAATAAACAGGACCTAATAAGGAGGACCAGTACCTGATGTGGATCACAAAGACATGCACCATGGCAAGGAGAATCAGGATGATCCAAACCAGGAAGACTAGGAGTGACAGATGCAGGAGAACTAGGACAACAGGGTCAGGGGAAGATGGACCCAGCAGATCAGCAGGGTCAGGGTGAGGATCGGTAGAAGTAGATCCAGAGGCCCGGGAAGGGCTAATACCAGGAAAGGAGAGGAGCAGGGCCAGTAAGACAAGAGATAGGAAGGACTAGAACCAGGAGTGTCAGATTCAGGAAAACCAGTATTAGGGAAATAGAAATAATTGGACCAGGATGAGGATCAGGAGGACTAAAACGGCCAAAAAAAGGAGGACTTGTACCAGGAGAAGGACCAACACCAGAAGGCACAGAAGGACGTGGAAGAGAAGGAAGAAGACCAGGAGCAAAAGGACACCTATGTGATTCTACACCATATGTATAAGGCTATCCCTTTTACAAACAGCTCGTATTCATGCTTCTTATGCTGTCAACCCTAAGAACCCTCCACCTTTTTAGCCCAAGTATGGGACTGGTAAGTAGTTGTTGAAAAATCATATCATGCAAAGGGGATAAAAAGCCAGGACTGGTACACCCTGACCTCTCAGTGATAGCAGACACTGTCTGTTGCAGGCACAGTAAACAATAGTCTGAGGGTGGAACAGGTAGCAGAGGGACTGAAATTTGGCAGAGGGGTCTTTAAGTGGATAGGTGAAAAGGAGTATGGTCTCTGAAGAATGGCAGAAAATGATTGAGAAACTCAGATGATTGAAGATTGACAAAGTGATTAATGGCTAACAAAGAGGGTTCTACGGGCTGTGGCAATCAGCAAAGGGGAGCTTAGGGCAGGATCATTAGAAGGCTCAGATGAGCAAAAGAGGGGTTGAGGAAGGCTCCAGATAGACCATCCCAGATGACATAAGGAGGGATTCTTAGTAGCAAAGGGCTCTGGTTTCCAGCTGTGATATCACTTGGAACCACAGCCAGCAGAGATAGCATCAGCACCAAACTAGTGTCTGTGAACCTCTAAGGACTAGATGAAGAGTGGTGAAGATATATATGTGGCAGAAGTTTTTGGAAGGCCAGCAAAGAGGCAATGAGTGCTAAGACTGGTAGAATAGTCTGTGTGACTCCTAGACCTTTGAGTTGACATTCCATGTGTGCATATATTCTATGGGGGGAAACAGTGTTTACAACGCTGTCATTGCATCGTGCTACCATTACAACGCGGTCGTTACAAAGACCGCGTTGTTAGTACGCGATGCAATTACATCGCAAGTCATTACAACGACTTGCACTAGGGGTGCTCAGGTATTGGAAATAAATTTCAACTCCTTCCCTACTGTTGCGCAAACTGGAGTAGGCATAGTAATTAATACTACTATTCCTAAGTCCAGCGCGCCCCCTAGTGCAAGTAGTTGTAATGACTTGCGATGTAAATGCATCGCGTACTAACAACGCAGTCGTTGTAACGACCGCGTTGTAATGGTACGCAATGTTATAGCATGCGTTGTAACATACTATATTCGTTCTATGGATATGTAGCAAGTGTGTAGTAGTAAGACTCCATGTATTGTGAAAGTCTTTGTGCATGGACCAGTGGGATGCATTTTGCATGATGGGATGGAGAGAAGCTACAGCTTCCCTAGACAGTGGAAGTGTATTGACTGCAACTTTGTGGCTGGAGGGTTGAGACCCAGACAGTGAATTGAGGAAGGATGGATTAAAGGGCTGCCCACAGACTATCAGTGAGGCCCTTTTTTAGAAAAGGGCTGCTGATTATTTCTTCTTGAATAATGGGATAGGGGAGATGTTAGGAGAGAGGTGTAGGTCCGAGATTTCTCTTCTTAAAGGCCAATTTATATTTAGGTGGGCAGCCTGTTTCTCTTTCAGAGAGGTGAACTAAATTAGTACATTGACCTGACCGACGTACCAAATTAAGAAATGACCGCCAAGCTGTAGGTCTTTTCTAAAGCATTGGCAACAACTGCAATCACAGTGGTTCCTATCTATAAAATTTACAGTTTGGGGCAGGGCTCCGTCAACATGGTGGAGCCCTGTACCAAACTGTTTCCATTTTTATTTTAAAATTCCAAAGTAGGATTTTCTTCTTGAAAATAAAAAATAAAATGCCCCCTCGCCTTGGGGATTGTCTCCCATGGCGAGAGGGGACTTCTAGTAATTTTTACTGCCACTTACCTCCTGGTTTTCCTGGCAGTGATGAGCAGTGAAAACTGACCTCTAAATCCAACCATCCAAATTAGGTGAGCAGAATTAAAGGTCTGCCTCTGATGACCCTTAGTCCCCACGGCCGTCGAAGGGGTTTAGTCACAGCAGAGTCAGAGTAGTCTTTACAGTGATTAAACTTAAGGTCAGCCCATATTTACATTTGGCGGGTGGACAGTTATGTCGGTGGTGGTATAGATACTCCTTCACAAAGGCGCCCAAAGTTTCTAAGCAGGATTACTCTTTTGTATGTGCCTGATGACTGCTCAGAAAGGCTGAAGACAACCACGTGCTGAGATCTCTTGCTTCATTGTGCCCTTGTTTTGGACACTCCTTCTGTGAGTCAACACGACTGCTACTTCTTTGAGAACCATAATCTAGCACAAAGGCTGTGTCTGAGCTACAGCCAGAAAATGACATGTAAAAGAGAATCACACCAAACCCGTTCTGAAACCTGAACAGTGGATTCACATCCCTTCGTCTGCAAAATGAGTATAAAAGTGAAACTGTGGCATAATCAATCTTTAAGTCAAAGAATGGCAGTAACAAAATGTCTCTGTTTATTTTAGTCATGTTCGACCTGCTTTTACCTTTTTACAAATGCTTTCAGGTAATACTGTACTTTATGTTCTCAGCTTCTTAAGGTTTGCTTTTAGGCTTAGATCCAGCTGTGATTAAAAGATGAGGGCTAGTTATGGTCGAATTTGACTCTGTGAGATCGTTTTTAGCTATTTATTTGTATTTGTTTATTTTTCCAAATTTTTAAATTGTCTTTGCTAACCCAGTACTATTCTTATTGTATTGATATTGAGGGTGATGTAGCATATGCATTGTTTAATAGATTTTAGATGTTGAATATTTATTGCATAATTGAACTTTTAAGGATTTGCAAAAGCCGAATAAAGTTTGTTTGATTGATTGGTCTCTGTTTATTTTTAATTATTACAATCTCTGTAATAAAGGCAATGAATAAAACATCTCCGTGAGTTTCTTTTCTTCCGTGTCTTTGATATCTATATGTCTTTCTCTGATTTACTTGGAATATGCATTCATATTTCAATGACATTCAGTACAATTCATTTGCTTCGGACTCCTCAATGAAATACTTCCTCTGGTGTCCTGACAGAATTGGTGCCATTGGAGGATGGACTTTACACTGTCCACCCTATTTAGAGCAAAACCTGGCTGTAAAGGACAGGAACAAAAAAAATAACCCTGACACTCTGGGAGAAAACTCCCAGCATGTGTGGGCCATTAGTTTTTTGTTTTGCAAAAACAATTTCCTGCTTAGGGAGCTTGTTTCTGAAAAACAAAAAACGTTTGAAAAGTTTGCTGGCCGGCCATCATGTTTGACGGAATTGTCCGTCAAACCTTTACTGCATAGACAGGAACCGTCATGACAGCCGTTCCTGTCAGTGTAAAGAGTTGTCTACAGGGCCAACAGACAACTCCAGATTTGTTGTCCGTAGCTCTCTCAGGATGTCTGTGGTATTGTCCTCTGCCATCCTGATAGAGTTAACTCTGTCCCCAAACTCTAAATCAGTCCTATAGTTTTTATTCCTTCTGTCATGAGATTTTAATGAAGCCTCTCAACTATACTGTGTTGGTGACATTTTAAGGGCCCCTGTGCAATTGTTTCTATTTTGATACGTTCACCCTAAATACCAGATGACACTGTGTAACTGGAATAAGACAATTCCAGGTCAGGGCCTTTGTTTTCACAAATCATTGTTTTCAGGTGTTATGGTCTGATTTGTTTAATTGAGCTGAACTAGAATTAATAATACCAAAATGCACTGATTTGCTGTAGAAAAAGAGGTGTTCTGATAACATTGAGAATTTGGTAATTCTATATCTGTATATCTATCTATCCTATATCTTTATCTGGCCCTGGTACATTCCCAAGACTTTGTGAGTAAGAGAGAGTGCATAGCTATAGAAAAGCAAGCAACTTCAACTAGTCTTGCAAATGTTATAATCATCTTTATCATTAGCCACCTCTGTAGGTAAAGTTAAAGGAGTAGGAGCCTGAGTGGAGCATGTGAAAGCTCCATAAAGGGCCTCCCAAGTCACTCTCTCTTGGCCCATGGTGCAAAAGAGTGGCATTCTGTGCCAGGTATGTTAAAAAAACGTAAAAACATTCAACCATTTGGGACCTTTAGACCTATAAATAGGGGAGGGCAAAACTTGTGCAATTTGCTGTAACATATTTACATGGAATTGCAGCAAAATTACACAGAATTATGTGAGGAGCATAATCCAGCATTTAGAGCTATTTTCATAGCTCTAATGCACGCATTCATATCCCAAAATAAAAGCTTAAAATGCACCCATTCATATCACAAAATAACAAGGTTTGTAACCCCAAAAGTGCTTAACAATTGGAAAATTCTTTCTACTCATAAAAGGACTTTTGCAGTTGTTTCTGTATTGCAGATAGGAGGGGTCATGAAAGGGCGCCCCCCCTCCCCTTTCCAATTTGGAAAGAAATGTTTTGAAAGCTTACAACTGCAATTGCTATAACAAGCCATTGATGAGCTAACAACCTCGTGTTGGGGTGGTAAATAATTTGCAATGGGAAAGATGTCCCCTTAAGAGCCCTTTCTCCCCGGTAATCATGTTGGCAACCTCACGAAGAAGTTTTCCAAAACAGAAAACTTTTTTTTTTTTAAAGAAGTACTGGTTCATTTAATGAATATGAGCTGCTTTAAAAAAGAGTTTTTCAGTTTAGAATGCAGTCATAGTGATGGTGGTGAGATTTCCCTAGAAGGCCACCATCCCTGTGATTACAGCCAATCACAGAGGGTCGCAAACTGGCACCTCCCTAATGCCTACTAATTAGGCAGGTCATTCTGGAACTCCCTGCTAGTAAGTATTTTGTAAACCACCGAACAGTTCATAGGTCAGTTTGTAGAATACTATTCCATTCCCAAAAATTATGTGTCCAGTTTACGACCACATTTGAGAAACGAAATAATAACACATCAGAAGGAGATGGATGTCACTTATATTCACTCCTTGTCAGCTGTTCTACCTGGTGGTAGGCACCTGTTGAAATCTGCATTAGTTAGGCTTCGAAAGATCATACAAATGTTAGTAGACCTGCAGGTCTAGTGACGTAAATAATCTAGTTGAGTAATTATAATGCTCTTGACCCATAAACTGGTTTCAATTTATGTGATCTCGAGCAAATATTTTAATTCACGAAGCCACCCTTTTCTTCTTTATCACATATGAGAGCACCTTCAAACGTGCAAGTTCAGCATGTCTGCTTTACAAAAAACACTTTTGTTTGATTTAATAGACTAAACTTTTGCTCCATATATAATACAAATCTAGCCACATATAGGATACACATGACGGCTGACTTGCCTCTTAGTTCATTAACAGCATTGTCATCAGGACAGGGGCAGTAATGTTTCTCAAATCATGTTTAAAAACTATCACTTTTAATAAATACATACCTAAAGCATGAAGTGGTAGCACACTCATTTGCAATCAGCAGAATTTCCATTGAAATGACTACAAAATGTCCCACTGTCATGCAGTTTTACGGAAAAAACTATATAGTGTACAAACAATGTTTAGAAATTGAGTTTCTGCAAATATTTTCTTTTGCATATTACCAAGTAAAGTGTTCTGACTTGTTTTGCTTCATTTGAAATCTATGGGGCCTATTACGATGGCAGTCGGAAAACCTCCTCAACCGCCATGGTAGCGGGAAAAGACCGCCCGCATGGCCTGCGACATCACCGCCGGTCGAATTACGATGACCCGCGGTCGAAATCCAACCGCAGCAGTCGGATCGCGGGCCTTAACATTGCGGCTGTTGCTGCTGCCCGCAGCACCGCCGCGATGTCCAAAGGAGCATGTCCTGCATTTCCCTGCACTGCGTGGCAGGCACTGCACAGTGCCTGCCACGTGGTACAGGGAAATGTAGGGGGGGACAATGGGTACCCCCCCAGTGCACCCACACCCCCCCCAGAACATTGGGGGCCCGCAACGGGCCCCCGGAAGACAATCTCCGCATGCCTTTCCATGGCGGTTTGACCGCTGAGGAAAGGCTGGCTACCGCCGGCATCATAATCTTGCCGGCGGAGCCTGCTCTGCACCGCCACCATTATCCCGGTCCTGCTCCGTCCGCCAGGCAGGAGTGCGGATGGCAACAGGCGGAAAAGCGGCGGTCGGAATTTCCCACCGCCGCGGTTACCACCGCCATCCTAATTTTTTTTATTTTTTTTTGTAATTCAGAAGAGTGATCCAAACAAAGGGGTCTATTACGATGGCGGTCGGATGTCCACCACCGGGCCGGCGGTGGCGCCTGCCGGACCGGCGGTGGACATCCGCCCGCGATTGCAACCAAGAAAACCGCCGGTCCGGCAGGCGCCACCGCCGGCCCGGTGGTGGACATCCGACCGCCATCGTAATAGAACCCTTTGTTTGGATCACTCTTCTGAATTACAATACAAAAAAAAAATTGCTTTTGCAATTCCTGATATATTTGAAATTTGTGTACTATTTATTTACAAGCTGTTTAAATGTGTGCTAGAAAAAAAAGTGATATGTACAGCCTTTTGTTTCATAATTATTGTCAGATAGATCACTTGACAAAAGCCTCTAACAGTAATAAGAATAAGGAAAGTGAACACCATTTTCCAGGATAAGATAAGCAGCAATTAGAAAAAGACAAACTGACATTTGACCTCTGTCCTTGAACAGACAGAAAACGTGTGAAGATAAAAACAAGATTTAAAGGCCTTTTAATTGCATATTCACATTCTGAATGAACAGAACACCTGTTCCTTTCCAGTTGAAGCTCAGGAGTAGGTCCTATAAATAGCTGAAGTAGATTTTTTAAGGCTTGAATTAGGCATAATAACACAATATTTAAACTCTTTAGATACCAGCTGGAGCTACTGGTAATGTTGTGCATACTGTCTACTATTTAGCAAGCCACCTGGTGAATAATGAAATTACTTTTCTATTTGCAAAGCCACTGGACAGGTAATGAGTGAAGTTTCTTTGCAATTTGCTTGACTGCTGGCCAAATAGTACATAACCTCTGGTAATTAGCCAGTGGCCAGGTATATAGGGAAGTGTCCTTGGTATTTGCATGGCTGCTGGTCAAACAGCACACAATCTCTACTATTTAGGCAGTGACCAGGTAAATAGTTATGTTTTTCTGCAATTTGCACAGTCGCCTGCCAAACAGTGCAAAATTTCTAGTATTTAGCCAGTGGACGGGTAAATAGCAAAATTTCCTTGCTCTTTTCAAGGCTGCTAGCCAAATGGTAAATAATTTCTAGTAGCAGACAGCCAAGTAAATAGCAAAAACAAATCACCATTTATGCCGTGGCCGGCTATACAGCTGCTACCAAATGTTTTACATAACCAGTGTTACTACAAAGCTGAATTGAACAATCGGGGAAGAATGAAAGGCTGAAGCTGCTTTTTTGGCCATCAATTGACCTTCAATGACCTTCAATGATAGTTATATCCTGCATCACTCATCCACCCTCACCACAAAGACTGGGACTCTAAATATGAGGTAGGGGAGCAGGTACAATCTGGAACAATCATGAAACTAAATGGGATCAGAGGTGGCCTGTGCTTGCGAAAAACATTAATCATATGCTGAGACTTCCAGGTTTTAACCCAGATCTTTTGACTGGGGGAGAATGTTTGCATTGTCAGCATTCCGTCCATCATTTGTTTGCTGTAACACATTTAATTGGCAACAGCATAGATTGTAAGTTTTCTTCACCAAATGGCACTTGATCTATGCTGTTTTGTACGTGTTCTGGTAAATAGTGAAGCTTCTTTCCCATTTGCACAGCCGTCGGCCAAATAGTACAAGATATCTGTAATTTAGTTGGCGGCCAGGAAAGAGTGAATTTTATTTGTAGCAGCAGCTAAATCTTTATTCAGAATAAAAATCCGTAAAAGAGCACAGTACATATAAATACACTACTAGTGATCAAAAAATTTAAATAAACCTAATGAAAACCATTAACAACTTAAAAGCACATTGCAGTGTGTGCAGTTAAGATTTACAAGCAATAAAAAAACATATATGGTTAAAATACATAAATCACCATCCTAATAATAACAGGCATGAGTGTTAAGAACGGTCAAACCCAGAACCATGTATCACGCACAAAAGCAATATAAGAGCCCAATAACAACTGCACCCATTGTCATACTCTCATAGTTTTGAGGCCTAAGTAGAATTAGGGCTCATCCTTACTCAGTCATATCGCTGTCAGGAGGCTAGCTTTTTTTCTCTGAGCCTCCACATGTTCAGTAAAAAGCGAGAGGCTGCAAAAATGATAGAAGGTCTTACATTGCTTCTAAGGATGCGGATTGTCGTGCAACAGCTTCTGAACCCAAAATTACAACAGAGTGGTAAAATCCTTTTTCTTCTAAGCCAGCCATAAGATGGACAAAAATTTAGAACATGGATGATGGTTTCAGATATCTCAGGACAAAAGGGGCAGTTCTGGACTAAAAAAAGGGAGCATGCAAACATTTGGCCATGACTGACCGTAAAGGCAGTGTTACAAACTGAAATTTCATGTATAGGGTTTTGGCTTGGGGAGGTTCAATCTCATCAACATAACCCTCTACAAAGTCTCTAAATTTATACTTTAGAAAGGCAGTGGTGAGGGAACCCATATTAGCAGAGCTCAGTGTTAGGTTATCAACGTATTGCGAGTGGTGCTTGAGTGTTTTTTCGACAACTCTAGAGCTTCCTTGGGAGTGAACCAGAGGTTACCACAACCCATCTCACTCAACTGCCATCAAACATACCATATCCAGGGAACTCTGGAGGCCCCGGACAGCCTTAAAACATCCTCCAGGTCTTGCAAATGTGATGACAGTGCTGGGGAAGCCCAGATCCTGTGCCAATACAGTATTGTTTTAATGCACACGTTTTTGGAAAGCGGTCTAAGATCCACATCAAGCCGCAGGGGAATTAAGAGGGTGCTAGCCAGCAGTCTGGTAAAGAAGTGCAGGAATCTGTTCTTACCTTTTCCAAGCTCCCTGTGTCCATGTTACCCCACAGTTACCAACCATAGACAGCAGCTCCTAATGTTTGAAGAATATAGATTTGGAGTGGGAGAAGTGATTGGGCGAAAAGGAGAACCATGATGGAACCGTATAATACCCCCTATGTTTTGCTCTATCTTGAGTCTACATTTGAGTATTTTATTTGCTATTTGCATGGCTACTGGGCAAATAGTACATGATCTCTGCTGACTAGTTGGTGGCTGGGTAAATAGAGAAGCTTTTTTGTTTGCATGGCTGCTGGCCAAATAATACATGATCTCTTCTATTTAGTTGCAGCTGGTAAATAGCAACTCTTTTTTGCTGTTTGCATGGCTGTCTGCTGACCTCTGCCATTATACAGCAGCCGAGTAAATAGTGAATTTTCTTTGTTGTTTGCACAGCTGTGGGAAAATAGCTCAACATCACTGCTATATAGTCAGAGGCCAGGAAAATTGTGAAGTTTATGCTGTTTGCATGGTCACTGGTGAAATAGTCCATGATCTTTACTACTTTAGTCGGCAGCCGGGTAAATGGTGAAGTCTCTTTGTTGTTTGCAAGGTTGCTGACCAAATAGCTCATGATCACTTCTATCAAGACAGCTGTTCAAATAGTACATGTTCTTTGCTATCTAGTTGGTGGCCGGGAAAATAGTGAAGTTTATTTGTTATTTGAATGGCCCCTGGCCAAATAGTACACAATCTCTGCTATTTAGTCCGTGGCCAGGTAAATAATGAAATTTGCTACCTATTTACATGGCTGCTGGTAAAATAGTGCAAAATCTCTGCTGTTTAGTCAGCAGCCTTGTAAATAGCAGTGGAAATTCACTATTTACCTGGCAGCCTGGTAAATAGCCTCTACCTTTAAATAACCTTTCTACAGGACACACACACATACAAAGTGTTAGCTGTGTAAATTTGTGGATATATATTAACATTATCTATTGAATCTTCCACTTAATTTACATTAGATGTGTAAAGTTGGCAAAGTGGGCAAAGTTTCCCAACTTTGCCCAAGTTGCTTCTCTGCTCGATTTTCTGTAGCTAGATTACCTTCCCATGAAAGGTAGAATGAAAGGCTACAAAGGACTGGCTGCCCAGAGGGAGCAGTTTTTCCCCTATCACCCAGGGCTGCTCCTTACTAGAATAGCCATGCATCATTTGCTTTCCTCCTTCCCTAAGTGTGTTTGTAGGAATATGGGATTGCCAGTGGGTGTTGAATGCAGACACGGAGAGTGCATGACTCCAGGATAAACTTAGGACAGCCCAGGATCCCTACTTTTAAGGCGAGAGGCCTGGATTCTATAATTGATTATATTTTCATCTCACCAGGCCTGCTATCTCAGGTGGTTTCTTATGATGCACTCTGGTCACACTTTAGTGATCACAATCCTATCTACCTTATATTGGGTGGTGGCATTGGATTAATTGGTAAACCTGGGAAGCATCCACTGAAAATTGCTTAAAGCTATCAGACCAGGGTCGTGGGCTGAAATGGAGCAAGGTAGCCCCGGACCTCTTTTTCCAAGACCTATGGGTTAACGCTAATGAGGACCTTGTGGTCTGTCTTGACCATACTAAGATGGGGGTAGAAACTCTCTCAGCATTTGAGAAGATCTGTGAAAAGGTTGCTAAGGGTCTTACACTCCCAAGTAGAAATCGTAAGGACGTAGGTGAGAGGTGGTTCAACCACAAATGAACTGAAGCCCATCAAAAACATTTTTCTGCCTTAAAACAAGCACCCCAAGATAAACTCCTTATAGCTGCACTAAGAAAAAGATATATAAGTGTGCCCTAGAAACCCATAAAACCGAAGTCAAACAAGAAGCCTGAATGACTTCCTTTCGGTGGAGGTTCTTAAGAACAGCGCCAGGTTCTGGGAGATTGTAAATAAACCTTTTTTAGTGGTATTAGCAATTCCCGGTTGGAATGCAATATTACGGAATTTCAATGGACTACTCACTTTCAACTTATATATGAGGATCAGGTAGACGTGGGAACTCCTACTTTTTCCTCTCAAAGTGAGGGTTCATATTGTTTGGTCTTTAACGAGGAAGAAGTTGGGATGGCAATTATGCAAATGTCCAGTAATAAGGCTCCCGGACCGGACAGTGTTCCGGCTGATTTATATAAAATGAACGTGGCATTTTGGGCAAAAATATTAACTAATGTTTTTAATGGGGCAAGTCAGCATGGGTTCCCGAGGTCTTGGTCCCAATCCACCATCATTTCGGTATTTAAAAAGGGCCAGAGGGGTGACTTGCGTCGTTACAGGCCCATATCCTTGATTGACTCCGCTGTGAAAGTAGTGGGAAGAGTGATTCTCAGCAAACTAACGGATTGGCTGGAAGAGAGCGGAGTACTGTCAAACCTGCAGTATGGTTTTAGGAAGGGAAGGAGTACAATCGATCAGTGCCTAAACCTACAGTTGTTAGTTGGGAAATACACAGCGGCCAAGACTGGGACATTACATCTGGCTTTTATGGACCTGTCCTCGGCATTCGATTGAGTCAACAGATCGAAACTATGGGTATTACTAATTGACATGGGCATGGACCACTGTATAGTTAACTTTGTGGCGGACCTGCATAGGGACCTCTATGCAAGGGTGAGATTTGACCAGAGGGGTAACTACACCAAGCACTTTCGTATTGGAAGAGGCATCAGACAGGGCTGCATCCTAGCTCCCCTTCTTTTCACTTTATATATAAACAATCTTGAAACTTCCCTGAGCATAGCCTGTCAAGATATACCTCGAGCGGGGGTGTTGTCAATCCCCACTTTTTTTATACGCAGATGATGCGGTTCAACTAGCACGCACAGCAGTGGGGCTCCAGAGACTCCTGGATTCTTTTGCTGACTTCATGAATTCTCTGGATCTAAATGTTAATATCTCTAAATTGCACACTATGGTCCTGGGTCAGAGCGCTAAAAAGCATAAAACATTCCACTGCCAAGGGTCTGAATTAACAAGGGTGACTTCATTTTCATACTTAGGTGGTCTGTTTGATGAGAAGGGCTCGTGGGTGCCGCAACGGAAAGCAAAAAAGCATGCTATGGCAAGATCTACAGCAGCTCTCCTTGGTTTTGCACAGAGACTCGGGGCTAAGCCAATTGAAGCTATCCTCAATATCTATAGATCGCTATGTATTGCCATTTCTAATTATGGGTCTGCTATCTGGGGCTATAAGCCAGTAGCGGATTTACAAATAGTGGAAAACAAATTTTTTAGGAATGTACTTTCAGTTCCGCAATCCATTCCCTCGTACATTATTCACCAAGAATTAGGTTTTGGCTTTGTATCCGATCTGATAGGTCTGGCTCCTCTTGTATGTTGGCTAACGATCTGGACTAACCAGATCCACCCAAGACACTATGCACTTTATCATGTTCTGTGATCATTTCCATGAAATCCTTAGAAAGTTTTTACTGCCGATATTAAAGGGAAAAGGTTTTACTCAGGTACGGCCGGCATTAGTGTACCTTCAGATGTTGAATGACACTTGGGAGATTTTTAATATTGCTGGTTTTTTAGTCGCCGCCGTCAGAGACAGGAAAAGAAGGCACATCATGCCCAGTAATGCTGCAGTTCTTTTAGAATTATGTTGAAAGATGTTTTAAATGTTTACCCTTTTAACTGAGGTGTATCTTTTTATGACGTGAGTGAAGAAGAATTGCCGTTTATGTGTGATTCCTCCTCTTGTTTTAATGAATTTACAAATATATTTTTGTTCAGATTTATGCCAATCAAATTTAATTTTATGGTGCCTAAGATTATCTTAACATGATTTTCGTCAAATGGTGTTGTATATGCCATATGTTGTGTACTTGTATGGTTTTTATTAACCAAATAAAGTGGATTTGACTGACTGACTCCAGGCGGCAGTAACCCAATTGTGACCCTGAGCAGCAGTAGGAACAATCTTGCCAAATCGAACAGGCCTGGTGGTGGTGTGAAACCTCCACGTTAGCAGCTTTATTGGGAGTTCCACTGTCCCAAATGGGCCGGGGAATTGGGCCCCACAAAATCTTTTATGGTCTTTTCTCTCTGCATACAAAATGCTTATAACAACATTGTTAGATGGATATGGGATACGGGTTGACATGCACAGGGAAGGAAATGGAGAAAATGAACTGATGAACATAGGGGAAAACGCAGAAAGACGGACAAATGGAAAAGTGCTGAAGTATAGAAAAAAGTGAAGGATGGAGGTTTGAATTAATCTAAGTCACTGGTAATCACTCAGGCCACATCCCTGTTGATTGTTATTTTGTACACTATGCTACCTCAGTTTTGACCCAGCCATATGTAAATTAGTCCTGACCCTGCTCCAATAGAAGCCAATCCAATCCAAACTTCCGGACCAGGTCTCTCTTGAACTTGAATAAAAGCAACCCAAGACTGGTTTTGCCCTGATTAGGGCTCTTCAATTGGGTGTAGTTTGGTTCCAGTGGCACAGTGAGCACAAGACCCACATCTGGGCATACCTGACACACTAGACTGTTGCAGTGAAGTATACCAAAAAGTGACGGATGGAATGCTTGAATTAATCTCAGCCACCGGTAATTACTCAAGCCGCATCCCAGTCCATCGTTATTTTGCACAGCAAGACACCTCAGTTTGGACCCAGCCATATGCAAATCAGTCTTGACCCTGCTCTATGAGGAGCAGTCCAGCCTGAACTGCAAGGCAAGGCCCTCCTTAAACTGGAACACAAGCAACCCAAGAATGGGTTCACCCTGCTTGGGGCTCTTGAGTCTGGTGTAGCTTGGTACAAGTGGCACAGTGAGTATGGGACCCACGACCAGGCATAGCCTTCAAAACCAAGGGCGTCGCACTGAAGTAAACACAGAAAGACGGGCAAATAGGAAAAGTGCTAAGGTATACAAAAAAGTGATGGATGAAATGCTTGAATTAATCTCAGCCACTGGTTGTTAATTGGGCCCCATTCCAATATTATTATGCACACCATGCTACCTCAGTTTATACAATGTTCTGGAATGCGGCCCAGAACGATCGCTAGTGGGTGAGATTCATTCAAGCATTCCTTTCATCACCTTGTTGTTTTTGAAATAGAAAAAGTGAGCATCAGAGAAAGATAGAAAAAGGAAAAATAACAATAAAAGATAGGTAGAAAGAATGGGAACAGAAATGACAGGAGGAGGAAGGAATGGTGAAAAGAACATGAAAGGAAAGAAGGAAGAAAAGATAGGACGAAAGAGTGGATGGAAGGGTGAAAGAATGACTGGGTGTAAAAATGAAAGGATGGATAGATGGAAGCGTGAAAGGAGGGAAGAGTTAAAGGAAGAATAAATGGAAGGGTGAAAGAATCAATGGAAGAGTGAAAAGATCGAAAGGTGGAATGGTTAATGGACTGAACAATGGATAGATCGGTCAAAGAATTGCTGAAGGAAGAGTGAAGGAATAGATGAATGAAAGGATGGATGATGTATGGATTTATTGATACAAATGTGGGTGAAAACATGGATGTTCATACGAAAGGGAGAAAGGATGGATTGATGGATAGAAGAAAGCATGGTTGGATGAGTGAGTGGATGGATTTGTGAATGAACAGGTGAAGAGAGGGACAGATGGGTGGATAAACAGATGGGAGGATGAAAGGGTAAATAGATGGAAGGAGGATAATGGGCTGAAAGGAACTCTTCTACGGAGGGTCATATTCATATGTGCTTGCTTTGCAAGCATGGATTGAACCAAGTTTGGTTCAAGTGTGGGGTACTTTAATTTCGGCTACTCCCTTGCACAAGATTACATTTTATTGAATTATTTTAATTAATTACATTATTTTTATTTTCATTCAGCTTCACACATTGTGAATATGACAATGTCGAAATAAAAAGGATGTGGTGTTTTAAAGCCTTGGACTTTGCAACATTATAGATCCCTAATCAACACATTGAAACACTTCAGTAAAAGGGTTAGTAGACAAAGGGTCTTTTTCCACAAGGAAGATATTTTTCCTGTGGGGGGAAAAACACATGCAATGGCAATGCCAATAGGTCTGGCATTTGAAGGGAAGCACAATTTGTGTCATTGATGGGTTTAGACACTCAATAAGTCATCATACATGCACTCTTTCACTCACCTATCCACTCATGCAGCCATTTATCCATCCACAAAATGCAGAAAGGTGGAGTATTATGTGGTGATGCTGGTTAGGTTTGACCATGCAACACTCTTACAATACCCCAAAGATGGTCCTTCATTCCAACAACCAATTTATAAGATTGAATACGATTTTTATATAATTTTAGACACCAAAACAAAGTAAATCAGATGTGTATAACCAGAATTATGGATTTTTGAAGCAATATTAAATCAGTGCAAAACTGTACTGCAAAACTTTATCATTGCGGTCAGTGGGTAAAAGCACTCGTGGCAATCGGTCACTTGCAGGTCGATTTGCTCTCAACCCAAGGAGGGTATAGGTAATGTGGGTCCTAGGACCAAGCCACGACGGTCAGTTCAATTTTAGTGTCTTCATTTTTTATTGGTTTTCAAGACAACATTTTACAACATGGGGGCAAAGTAGCAATGGAGGAAACATGCAACATTAGTCGGTGCACCAATGGGAGAGGAAGGTGAGAGGGAAGGGCGGGAGGATTGGGTGAGATGGGGGGAAGTGTAGCAACGGAATGACACATACCAATAATAGCAGATTTAGTCTAGTTAAACAGTCACCCTGGCGCTGGGCGCAGGACCCCGAGCCATGGGTGCCAAGCATTGAACAGCGAACTGTCCCCCTGACAGCGGTGGGGGTAAAGCCTGTGGGCCGTGGGTGCACAAAAAGGGGGGAGGGAGGGGATGAGGATCTAGGAGAGCCTTCGCTTAGGGTAGGGAGCAGTCGTCCAGGCCCTGGGGTGGGGAAGATCATGAGTTACGTTCGGTAATGATGGGTATGTGAAGAAGAAGCGGGGTACGCTGTTGGTGCGGAGGGGCCTTACAGGTCGGTCTGGGAAGAACCATAAGCTACCAGCATGGCCGGGTGGTCGAGGTCCCTGGGAGGAGGGTTTGTGTGGGGGGTCATGAGTGCATGGGAGTGACTGTCCATGCTGAGGAAGGGGATCCACCTGCCTACGTCTGGTAGGTAGGGTTGGGGGGGTGACAGGGGAGGCAAAGGGGAGAAGGGGGAGAGTGGGCTATGGGCCAGAAGGGGAGGGGGGAGCATCACAAGAGGGGGTAGGGAAGGCAAGGGTGTCTGCTTGGGAGGGGTTGTGACAGCACTCGGGTGCCATATTCGGGACAATCAGACCTATGGCCGCTGAAGGGGGGCGCTAGGGGTCAGCAGCCCGACTCCCCAGTGAACTGAGTGTGACATTCCGCACGGTTAGTGGGGAGAGGGGATGGGGCACCGATAGCATGACCCACTTCAGGGTGCATCATGCAGGAAGGGGCCCATGTCTGTGCAAACACCTCTGATTGATCCTGCATTCCATTGATAACCCGCTCATGTGATGCTGTCTGTATCGTCGCGACTGTCCAGTCCTCCAGCAAGGGGGGTGTAGGTGACTGCCACTGACAGAGGATGCAGAGCTTGGCCGTGGCCTGCGCTGTGTGAAGGAAGCAGTGTTGCGGACGGGAGAGGTCCGGGGAGTCTCTAGTATCGTGCAGGAGGATGACGGGGGAGCGAGGGGGAGGCGAATAGGCATGGACGCTCCCAAAGTATCTCCAACATGGGACCAGAAGGGTCGGATTGAGGGGCAGTTGCATATGATGTGAGTGAGATCGCAGTGGGTATCTGGACATCCCCAACACTTTGATTGGGGTAAGAGGCCGGCCCTCTGCAGCTTTGTCAGGGTCCAGAACATCTTAAATAGACAGACTTTTTACTGGGCTTCCCGGGCTCCTCTGTCCAGGGCTTCCAGAATGTCAGCCCATTCCTCTTCCTCAATGGTGATCTGCAAGCAGTCCTGCCACTTGGTACAGAGGCTGATCACGAGGGGTTGGGAGAAAAGGTGGCTCAAGAGCGTGCTGTAGAGCCCCGACATCACTCCCCTATGCCAGCCCCACAAGAACAAATACTCAACCACTGATGAGGGTTGCAGAGACCATGGTGGGGCTGAGACAGCACCTCAGGCAGTGCTGTAGCTGTAGGCACTGCCAGGCCTGTCGTGGGTATAGACCAATTACTCCCTCAAACAGTAAAAAGATTTCAGGTCACCGTCCAGCAGCACCTGATCCAGAGTGTGTATTCCTGCTTCCTTCCACTGTGGCCATTGTAGGGTCTGGCGCCGACGCGAATGCTATCGTTGCCCCACAGTGGCACTTTGATGTGCAACCGGCAATCTACTACAAGTAGGTGATGGGTGCGGTGCCAAGCTTTGTGCGTGGCCTGCAGTACAGGGTGCAGGAGAGATGACTGGGGGCGTGGTCTCCATAGAGATGACGGTTGCCGCATGTAATAAGCAAGCGTTCCGTGAGGACCCACTGTGGGGCTCCAGGGTGCCTGGGAGCAGGTAGGCAAGCTGGGAGAGATGAAGGGCCAGAGCATAGTGCTCCACAGACTGGAGACCCAGGTCACCGCAGGAGCGACGTGCCTTAAGCTTGGACGCGGCCAAGCGGGGTTGAGTGGAGCCCCACACAAAGGTACACATCCAGGGGTCGATGAGGCGTAAGGTACCTAGAGGCTCCACAACAGGAAGCATGCCTAATGTGTAGGTAAAGCGTGGCAGCGTGATCGTCCTTACATCCTGCACCCTGCCCCACATGGAAAATCCCAGAAGGGACCATTTATCAAAGTCCATCTTTATCTGTCTGATCAGGGGCATCAGGTTGTCCATGACCATCCCAGCTAGACCTCTATTGGCCAGGATCCCCAGGTATTTGAGCCGTGAGGGTTTCCAGCGAAAGTGTTATCCGTGGATTGCCCCTTTCGTGGTGCCTGCCAAAATCAGGAGGGCCTCACTTTTCTCCCAGTTCACTTTATATCTGCACAAGGCCGCAAAGTCATTAATGACTTCCAGTAAAGCAGGTAGAGAGCGGCTGAGTTCAACAAGGGTGAGCAGGATGTCGTTGGCATATAGGTACACTTGTGAAAGGCCTCCCGCGATGGGTACGCTCGCTATAAGCAGCGAGTGGTGGCAGAGGCCAGGGACTGACAGGAGGAGGAGAGCGGTCACCTCTGCTGGGTGCCCCTCTGGGTCTGGAAGGTATCTAAGAGGAAACCTCTGCAGTTGACCTGGGCCATGGGACAGTGAATATATGACCTTACAATGCATAGCATTACAACGCATACTTTTACAACATGGATTTTACAACACTACTACCATTACAATGCATGTTTTTACTACGCAAGCCATTCATGTTCATAGGGATACATTGAAACTGCAAGCCAAGCATGTTCATAGGGATACATTGAAACTGCTATTACAATGCATACCATTACTATGTATACGAATACAGTGCATACCATTACAAAGCATAATAATTCTGCTAACTTAAAGTATAAGTAATGTTACTGAAAAAATATTAAAAAAAATATTTAATAAATGAAAAATTATTTTACCTCAAAGAAATTTTACAAATATTTTTGTATATATAGATTTTTTCTTGAATAAACACCACATTTTACACAAAAACACTCTACACTTGGTGGCAAAAGCAGCACCCACATACAAAGCAGAAGAAACAGGTGTCCTTCCACTATTTCCACTACCGCAGCCAACCCTTCATCTACTCAAAATGGCTGCCATTCTGAAATGGAACGTATTATCCAAGATTTCACACACAACATAATAAATATACATTTTGTCAGGTTCTGAATCACGCCGAAAAATCGTTTCCGAAACATATTTTCTTTTGCAATTTCGTTTACCCCTAACAAATGTATAAATTAAGCTGACCACCATTTTGTGCTCAGTGATGCACTGACTTCCCTGGTAACCACATGCATCTACAGTAAGAGGAGAAAACTGCCAGCTTGGACTTCAAACACTGCCATCTATTGACAGGAGTAAGTGTAAGTTGAAAACGAAACACATTTAGAATAGAAAACAATTAATTGACAAACCTAAAAATATTTTTACATTTTTAATATATTCACAGAACTTGAAACAAAATCCAGCAATACAATACCCATATTCTGTCAAAAATAAGTGTATGTTTAAAATAATTCTGATTTAACTTTAAGTGAAAAAAACCCAAAGTCAAAAATTAAATTTTCATTTTTAAAACATTCACAGACTTTGACCATAGACATACAACAATCAAAATTGAAAGACTTTTCAGAGGAAATTCGTCTGTAAGTACACTGTAAAGTGTTTGTATTACAAAGACAATTATATGCCCAGTCTTAAATAAATAAATTATCTTGGGGAACGTGCTGGTCAGTACTATGAGCCAAAATTACTATTCTAACTCCGTTGGATGCTTGCCTTTGTGAAGGTGCTGGTCAGTGGTGAGGGGCAAAATTACTATTCTAACTCCACCTGGTGCTTGCCTCAGGGAAGGTGCTGGTCAGTGGTAGGGGGCACATTTTCTATTATAACTCAGCAAGGTACTTGCCTCAGGGAAGGCACTGTGGGGCAAAATTACTATTCTAACTCCGCAGGATGCTTACCTCTGGAAAAGTGCTGGTCACTGGTGTGGGGCAAAATTACTAATCTAACTATGCAGGGTGCTTGCCTCAGGGAAGGTGCTGGTCACTGGTGGGGGGCACAATTGTATTCCAACTCCACCGGGTGCTTACCAAAGGGAAGGTGCTGGTCAGTCGTGGGGGGCAAAGTTACTATTCTAACTCCGCAGGGTACTTGCTTTAGGGAAGGTGCTGGTCAGTGGTGGGGGGGCAAAATTATTATTCTATCTCTGCAAGGTGCTTACCTCTGGGAAAGTGCTGGTCACTGGTGTGGGGCAAAATTACTATTCTAACTCCGTGAGGTGCTTACCCCAGGGAAGGTGCTGGTCACTGGTGGGGAGCAAATTTACTATTCTAACTCCCCCGTGTGTTTGCCTCAGGGAAGCTGCTGGTCAGTGATGGGGCAAAATTACTATTCTAACTCCGTAGGGTGCTTGCCTCAGGGAAGGTGATGGTCAGTGCAGGGGAGCAAATTTACTATTCTACTCCCCATGTGCTTGCCTCAGGGAAGGTGCTGGTCAGTAGTGGGGGGCAAAATTAATATTCTAACTAAGACATGTGCTAGCCTCAGGGAAGGTGCTGGTCAGTGGTAGGGGGCAATATTACTATTCTAACTCCGCCAGTTGCTTGCCTCGGGGAAGGTGTTGATCAGTTCTTGCTTTCATAAATGTAAACAATAAAAAATTAAACATACAGTCATTTTCTTTTTTTCTGCACAGCTTAAATAAACAGAAAACCATAATCTGGACTGCAAAACATCATCTCCAGCAGTACTTCGACAACCAGAAGGCCTTTCACAGGTAAAATAGTTGAAAAACCTAATGTTGCAACAAAAACTAACAAAAACATTTCTTTTTACAAAGCCAAAAGCTAAGCAAACATCAACCATTAAATATCCACTATTCCTTTTAAACCTTCCCAATATCACCCAGAAGGGAAAAAACTGAAATCCACAAAAACAGCCGAAGAAACAATTCTATACCAGCAAAAAGACAAACAAGCAACCAAAGGAACCTTTACTAAGGTGCGGCAAACAACTTTAACTATATGAAATGCCTCTTTTTCTTATAACAGGAATCAACTACAAACCATATTAGAAAATCACTGCTCACAAAATCCAAATCAAACAATATAACAAAGAGCATGTTCTTCAAAAACTCAATTGAGAACCAAGGGGCTCATTACGATGGCGGGCGGAAAAGCATTCCGACCGCCGTGCTAGCGGGAAATTGCCACCCGCAGGTACCGTGGCAAAACCGCCGGCCAGATTAGGATACACCGCCAGAAACTCCCTACCGCGGCGGTCGGATTCCAGGATTCAGCGGCGGAAAATCTGAAAATCCATCCGCGGCGGTCGGATCTGCTGCGGAAAGGCCAAAGACCGCCATTTCCCCAGCGGCCAGGAACACATGGAGCTATCCGCAGTATTGGCACCACCATCCTCGATTGGCCGGATTCTACGCAGCGGTGTGGTGGGCTGTTTGTGGCATCGTAATACGACCGGCGGTCGTAACCACATTCCGCACGGCGGTCCCTCCCTTTTGGCTCTGTCCGCCACCGCTGCGGAAGGGGATTCCTGGCGGTTCCCGAAACACCGCAGCGGACGGGAAATGGGCTATCTTTGACCATCGTAATACGGCGGACGCAAGGACCGCCGATGGAGTGCGGAAAAGGGCATTTTCCGCCAGCACCGCGGATGTGCTACCGCCCGCCATCGTAATCAGCCCCTAAATACCTATTAACCAGTTTTTTGCAGGTTCAAAACAATAAACAATATCAAATTCCAAAAGCACATATTAACAGCAATACATTGTAAAAAAAAAATCTGATATGTCACTAGTCAAACATGTATAACTAACACGTTTCTTTGCAGATTAAACATTCATTGTAAAACATATAATTCAAAAAATCTTTTTCTCCCTTCATTTATAGGCATTTCCAAAATGGCCTTAGCAGACAAGCTACTTATGTAAAATCCCAAAGAGGAAACCGACTCCTATAACACAGTGGCTACCTTTTTTGTACGGAGAGATTAACTGAACCCAGGAGTCATTGGAGGTATGTGCAGTATTACTCATCCCATTGCACGGGCAGAGCCGTTACTCTTGGGGACACTGTTGAAAGGACCACAGAGCATAGCCACTCTGCCTCTACAATGGAGATTGAGGTTAGAGAAAACATAAATGAAATGAAAGAACTTGCATCCACCTCCAATGAACCCTGTGACGCAGTTTTGAGGAAGGTATCCCAACATATTCCTATAAATGTAGCAAGTTCTATGCCCACAATCCCAAACCTATGCAGAATTATACAGAAGAAAAAACAGGCAAGTATCCCCCAATGTGTGACACCCCAAACATACTCTGATATTAACATTCCTCCTGAACTAACTGTTACTGTTACTAATGAAACCTTTCTTTATGCATGACAACAAAAACCCTCAGAAAAGAATACTACTCTTTAGCACACCCTGTAACCTTGTAAAATTGGAGATTAGTGATATTTGGATGATGGATGGGACATTTAAATCCACACCCTATCCAATAACCCAAATACACACTATTCACACCTACATTACTAACACTATAGTTCTCTTAGTGTACAGTTTACTCCCTGATAAGTAAACCTCAACTTACACTGAATTTTTAACAGTGCTAAAATCTAAAACACAAAAAAAGTCATAGAAAAGTGATAATTGATTTCGAACTATCAATGATTAACACCATAACCAAAATGTTTCCTGATCCAAATTCAAGGATGTTTTTTTCTCTTTTCACAAGCGCATTGGAGAAAAATTTAAAAAAATCCTTAGTTGAGGATTGCATATCAGACAGTGAACTGCAATTTGAGTTAAAAAAAAAAACGAACTGACCATTCTGCTTTGTTCCTCCTGACTGTGTGGGTGACTACTACACATCAATTACTGAATCTGACTATTTTGCTACAAATGAAGACAAATTGGGCGCCCTACTAAATTACTTTGAGGACAAATGGATTGGCCATCTAAGCAGGTCGGATCACATGAGGAAGCCAAGGTTTCCTGTGAAGTGGTGGAACTGTTACACGACCTGCTTAGATTGAGAAGCAAAGACCAATAACGCCATAGAGGGATGGCACAACTCCTTCAATAAATCTATCGGAAAACCTCACCCAAAAATTTATCATTTCTTGGGACTTTTGAAGAAGGAGCAAAGTTTCCAAAAAATGAGAATAGCGTAATCATTGACTGGAATTCTGAACCCACGAATTTTCAAAAGAACAAAAGAAATGTCAGAGAGACTATTGGCACAAATTCAACAGTAGTCGTTGATGGTGGCATCAGACTACCTAGACAATATTGCACAAATACTAAATTTCTAACTATCACTAACACCTATTCTATATTACTTGCCTGTTTTACTTTTTTTTTAATGAAATTGGAATTTTTCAAAACAATTTTCCAAATCCAAAAACAAAAGTCAGGTTTCCTACCTTCAGTTGTCTTCCTTCTTCAACTCTTGCTCTTTTGTAAAACTCCAAAGTTCATCAAGAGTCTGCAGCTCACCAAATATCCAAAGTCTCAAATCCATTATCCACTACTGAATCCAAAGCCCGTGCAAAACTATCAAAAGAGATACAGATTGGCATAGCCATAATTTACAGCAAACACACTGCTACAAAATATACTGTGTAAACTAAAATAAAATCCTGAAAAATGAAATACTTTTGGCAAAAAACGCAGCAAGAAATCCATTGTTGCAATCCTATTTCCATCAATTTTCTGTCAAAAGTGTGACAAAATCAAATATCTAAACTTTAACATCCAGAAAAAATCCAGGATTAAGTTAAAATACATTTGAAAAAAATCCTTTTAAAAAAAAATGTTTTTATTGTCAGCAAGGGAAGTTCATTACAAGTTATACTTGAGGTATTTTATACCATACCCCCAACACAAAAATAAAAAAAATTAAAAAAAACACCTTAGAGGTACATCCCAACACATATATATACATTCCTAAAACAGTACAATACCGACAATACCGTTAGTAATAATGATAAACTTGAATCCATATTCCTACTTCCGGGAGGCTTCCCTTCAAATTATATATTATGCAGTCGCTCACTCTAATCTATTAGTCTTATGTATCTAATGCCAAATGCCCCCATATAGGGGCCGATTCCGATCTCGGCCGGTAGTGCTCCGAATCGGATTCGGATTTACCGGATCCGATTCGGAGCCCTGTTTCCCGACCGAATCGTACGCAGGTCCGGCCGAGGGAGTACGATGCAGGCACCCGCGAAATCTCCGACCGACTCGAACGCGGCTTCAACACGCTCCGACCGACTCGCATGGACACGACTCGCACCGCACCATGGAGACGTTTCCCGGCCGGGTAAGTACGATGCGCGCCGCGACCACTCCGATCGACTCGCGCCGTCCGGCTCGAAAAAGCTGTCGGAGCCGGACTTTGGGGGTCCGTGTCGGACCCCCCTGTACGCGTAGGCGCGCGAGTCGTACACAGGGGGGACCCATGGGTCCCCCCTACCTGTGCATGTACACCGCGATGCGCATGGACGCGTACACGCTGTAGGGGGCGCCCTTGACCGCCTCGCACCCATTGAGTCAATGGGAGCCCGCGTTCGCGTCGTACGACAGGCTCCCATTGACTTCAATGGGAGTCCGACCGAATCGAGTCCGATAGCATTCGAACGCATCGTACTCGTTCGGTCGGACTGCTAGGGTCCGATTCGGTCGGAATTCTCTCCGGGTCCGGCTCGGTCGGAGAGAATTCCGTCCCGAATCGGAATCGGCCCCATAGTCTCTAGTTTCATCAGAGAACGAGTTCCTCTTGCCCGAGCTAGATCTTTCTCCATTTCGTTAGTTTCCCTTACTATAGCCCACCATTCACCTGTGGTAGGAGGTTTAGAAGAGATCCAAGCCCTGGCAATGGTAAGTCGGGCAGCAACCAGTAGGATTGCAATAAGCTGCTTCGATCCTTGACTCTCTTCTTTATAGCCCAACATAATTTCCATGACTGTAGGGGGGGAGTCTACCCCTAAACGTTGCCTCATCACCTGGCCTATCCTCTGCCAAAAAGTTTCTAGCTCTGGAGAGGTAGCAAACATGTGTACAATGCCTGCAGCATATATCCCACATTTGAGGCATTTTTTTCGATCCCCTCCTTGACCCTTCTGAGCCCAGCTAGCAATCTTCTCTGGGGTATAATAAAGCATACAAATTGTGCGGAATTGCTGTAGTCTCAAGCTAACAGAATGAATTGACCCATCTATAGTTCCTAGTGCTCGAGTGATGGTTATAGGAGTAACATTCATCCCCAAAGTCTTACTCCATTGTGCAGCAAGCTTTCGCACCCATTCTGCCTAAAGTTACTGAGACACTGAAACATAATACTAATTACTGATTTTGACTTTTCCGCATGCAAGCAATTCCATGTCTCCGAGCTAGACACTGTCGTTAAGGCTAGGTATTTCACTAAGTAATCCCTCATTTGAAGATACTTAAAAAACATTTGGCCAGGAAGATTGTAAAGAAGCTGCAAGTTCTCAAATGTGCTAAAGCCATTACAGTCATACAAATCACCCAGACATTGAATCCCATGCCTAGCCCAGGAACTACTGACAGTATCTTGAAATACCTCCGGAAGCATAGGATTGGCCCATAGTGGGAGCTTATCATGAAAAAAAGGCAGGGTTCATTTAACAGACATTGCTCGCCATATATGCACATTATCTCTGATGGTCTTAAACCTGACCCTTTTGAAATAATTGGGGTCGTTAGTTTTATATAAAAACATTAGGCATTCAGATCCCAAAACCAACTGATGAAAAAAATGTTGATTTTCGGGATCTAGGAGACTGCGGAAACGTCCCGCAAATGCTGCCCAGTAATACATTTTAAAATCCGGAAAGCCAAGCCCACCCTGATTATACAGGAGTTTCAGTAGATCTATTGCCCGTCGTACTTTTTTGTACCCCCAAATAAAACTACCAAACACGCCTTCTAGTTTACTAAAAAAAGAATTAGAGACATGGAGAGGAATTGACCGAAATAAGTATTAAAACTTGGGGAGTACCTTCATTTTTATAATATTGCACTTCCCTACTATACCAATTGGGAGCTTGTGCCTGCTTTTCAATTGCTTAGCTGTGACTTCCAAAAGGGGCTCATAATTCAGAGTAGGTATACGTTCGATCTGTGCCGAAACACGCAACCCCAGGTATGTGGCTACAGAGCACACACCTGCTATGGATCTGTCAAGTCGAAAGTTAAGGATCACTTGTGTCTTTTTAACATTCAGCTTATAGCCTGACAAAAGACCAAATTTGCTCGCTTCCTCTTCAATAAAGCTTATAGCCGTTGCTGGGTCAGTAGTAAAGACGCCGATATCGTCCGCATAAGCAGTTACCTTAAGCTGGCTTGCTCCTGATATCAACGGTGTAATTTGTAAATTAGAGTGTAATGCCCGGATAAATGGCTCAATATACAGAGCAAACAGCAGGGGAGAGAGGGCATCCCTGTCTGGTACCACTTAATATAGGGAAAGATAGTGACGGTAAGCCTGCATAAAGCAGTTTTGCTTGAGGTTTATTATACAGAGCCTGTACCCATTGACTACATATCCCTCTAAACCCAAAAGCTGCAAGTATAGCCCACAAATAGTCCCAGACCACCCTGTCAAAAGCCTTTTCGGCGTCTAAGAGGACCATGCCTAGATTTATTGCTGACTTCTTAGCTAGGTCGAAGGCCCCCACTGCAGTGTTGACATGGGTAGTAGTATCCCTTCCCTGGATAAAACCATGCTGCTGGATGGATACTAATCCGGCCATTATTGGGGCCAAATGAGTGGCCAAGATTTTAGCAAAAACCTTTGCGTCTGAGTTAATAAGAGAGATCGGCCGATAAGAGCCACACTCCTCTGGTGGCCTGTCTTTTAAAAAAAAAAAAAAGAAGACTATATTTGTCATATTCCAGGTCTCAGGGATCCTCCCACTAGAGCCAATATGTTGTATAACCTCCCCATAAGCTAGACTATAATGCTCTTAAAGGTTTTTATAAAACTCGGCAGGTATAGAATCCTCCCCTGCAGCCTTCCCAGAGGGAAGAGAAGATATTGCATCAATTATTTCGTCATGCGAAATTTCCTCCTCCAATAAGGCCAAGTCTTCCTTGCTCAGGGCCGGAAGGCTGCAACCTCGGAGGTACTGCTGTAAGTCATCCTCCTCTGGTAGTGTTGGTTGTGCATATAGCTTTTGATAAAACCTCGAGAATTGATCCAGAATTGCCTGCGGAATGTAT
The DNA here is from genome assembly GCA_963921515.1 of Calotriton arnoldi. Classification (NCBI taxonomy): domain Eukaryota; kingdom Metazoa; phylum Chordata; class Amphibia; order Caudata; family Salamandridae; genus Calotriton; species Calotriton arnoldi. The sequence continues at coordinate 589,053 of CAWUFW010001409.1, forward strand.
GTAAGATACCGTTTGTCCCTTTTATAGCCTTTATCCGGGTTTTAGCCCTGTTGTCTGCTACTTGATAAGCAGGCACCTTCCTAATTTGTTCCCCATATTTATATTGTAAAAACCTGTGCTTATTATAGCTCACAGCAGTTTTCTCCCTTAATGACCGACTCATAGCTGTCCTTGCATCTACCAGAGTGATATACAGTTGATCTTGATCACCAGCCCCTCGCTGGACCGCATCTGCATGCTGAATTTCAGAGACGAGCAGTGCTTGAGTGGCTACTCTGCGTAAAGTTTCCAGCTCTTTATTTTGCTGCCAGATGTATTGTTGGGGAACCCCTCTTATAAACGCCTTCATCGAGTCCCAGACCACTAACGGGGAAGCCGTCCCAATGAAAAAATTCGAAGTTGTCCAAAACATCCATTGGTCCATTTATGCCATCTGTGTTCTCCAAACTTCCACATGCTTGAACATCCATGAATACCCTTTTTTTTTTTATTTTATAAACGCGATGCACCAAAAAGTAAAAAAAAATATATATATTGCTTTCTTTACACATTGGTTTAAAAGAAATGTTAATAATTCTTCCCACATACTTTGTTTTTTTTAAACCCAAATGTAAAAAAAGCAATCAACCTGACATGGGCCTACAACCACTACCTGTATAGGAATGAAAATGTTGTTTAAACATTCAAAACATACTTCAAAATACTAACTTCTATCTAACTACCTCCCTCCTCTCTCCTTACAATAAAGTATTCCACCCACAATCTATATTTAGTAAATTAAAATGTGTCTTACCTGACCGCAGCTCTTCGTTCAATCAATCAATCAATCACAGAATTTGTAAAGCGCACTACTTACCCGCGAGGGTCTCAAGGCGCTGGGGGAGAAAAAGGGGGGGGGGTGCTGCTACTGGTCGAACAACCAGGTCTTGAGTAGCCTCCTGAAGGTCAGCAGGTCTTGGGTCTGTCGTAGGCTTAGTGGAAGGGTGTTCCAGGTCTTGGCGGCGAGGTGGGAGAAGGATCTGCCGCCGGTGGTGGTTCTTCGAATGCGAGGGACGGTGGCGAGGGAGAGGTCGGCGGAGCGGAGTTGGCGGTTGGGGACGTAGAAGAGGAGTCGTCTGTTGAGGTAGGCTGGGCCAGTCTTGTGGAGTGCCTTGTGTGCATGGATGAGGAGTTTGAAGGAGATTCTCCTGTCGACGAGGAGCCAGTGCAGGTTCCTCAGGTGGGGGATGATGTGGCTGTGGCGTGGTACATCGAGGATCAGGCGTGCGGAGGAGTTTTGTATGCGTTGCAGTCGCTTGATGAGCTTGGCCGGGGCTCCCGCGTAGAGGGCGTTCCCATAGTCGAGTCTGTTGCTGATGAGGGCCTGGGTGACTGTTCTTCTCGTGTCTGTCGGGATCCACCTGTAGATCTTGCGAAGCATGCGGAGGGTGTTGAAGCAGGAGGATGAGACTGCGTTGACTTGCTTGGCCATGGAGAGCGTTGAGTCGAAGATGACTCCCAGGTTGCGTGCGTGGTCGTTGGGTGTCTGGGCTGCTCCCAGCGTCGTTGGCCACCAGGAGTCGTCCCAGGCTGAGGGGTTGGAGCCGAGGATGAGGACCTCTGTCTTCTCCGTGTTCAGTTTTAGTCGGCTGATCTTCATCCAATCGGCGACGGCCTTCATCCCTTCATGGAGGTTGGATTTGGCGGCGAGGGGGTCCTTGGTGAGGGAGAGGATCAGTTGAGTGTCGTCGGCGTAGGAGATTATGTTGAGGTCGTGCTGTCTGGCGATGCGTGCGAGCGGGCCATGTAGATGTTGAACAGTGTTGGGCTGAGGGACGATCCCTGGGGTACGCCGCAGATGATCTCGGAGGCTTCGGATCGGAATGGTGGGAGGCGGACTCTCTGGGTTCTGCCGGCGAGGAAGGAGGTGGCCCATTCCAGGGCCTTGTCTCGGATCCCTGCGTCGTGGAGGCGTGCGCGGAGAGTGCGGTGGCAGACAGTGTCGAAGGCGGCGGAGAGGTCCAGCAGGATGAGGGCTGCGGTCTCACCGTTGTCCAGCAGGATCCTGATGTCGTCGGTGGCGGCGATGAGGGCAGTCTCAGTGCTGTGGTTGCTGCGGAACCCCGATTGGGATGGGTCCAGGATGCTGTTTTCTTCGAGGTATCGGGTTAGCTGCTTGTTGACGATCTTCTCGATGACCTTGGCTGGGAACGGAAGCAGGGAGATGGGCCGGAAGTTCTTGAGGTCTCTCGGGTCCGCCTTGGGTTTTTTGAGTAGGGCGTTGATCTCTGCGTGTTTCCAGCTCTCTGGGAAGGTCGCGGTCTCGAAGGAGAGATTGATGATGTTGCACAGGTGGGGTGCGATGGAGCTGCTGGCTTTGTTGAAGATGTGGTGCGGGAAAGGGTCTGACGGGGAGCCGGAGTGTATTGTGCTCATGGTCTTGATGGTGTCCTCGATGTTCACGCTGGCCCAGGCTGGCAGGGGATCGTGGTCGATGGTGTGCGGCGGGTCTGGTGCATCGATCTTAGTTGGGGCTGTCTGGGTGTTGAAGCTGTCGTGGATGTCGGCGATCTTGCGGTGGAAGAAGGTGGCGAGGGAATCGCACAGGGGTTGCGACGGTGGGATGTCGTTGGTGTTGGAGCTGGGGTTGGAGAGTTCCTTCACGATGTTGAAAAGCTCCTTGCTGTTGTGTGCGTTGTTGTCGAGGCGGTCTTTGAAGGAGATTCTCTTGGCGGACTTGATGAGGTGGTGGTGGTTACGGATGGCGTCTTTGTGGGCTGCGTGGCTGTCCGGTGTCTTATCACTGTGCCATTTCTTCTCTAGTTTCCGGCAGGTACGCTTGGAAGCTAGGAGTTCCGAGGTGAACCAGCTGGCTCTTTTGGTGGTGTCAGCGTAGGTGGGTTTTTTCAGCGGGGCGAGGGTGTTGGCACAGTCGTCCATCCATCTTCTGAGGTTGCAGGCAGCGTCGTCGGTGTTGGATGGGTCGGAGGGAGGGCTGAGAGCGAGGGCTGCCCGTAGTTGGTCTTCGGTGACTTTGCTCCAGCAGCGGCGTGGGATCTGTTGGGTGCGGTGGTGTGTGGTGGGTTTCTGGAAGGTGAAATGGATGCAGCGGTGGTCGGTCCAGAGGAGTTCCGTGGTGTGGCTGAAGGAGACGTGGGAGCTGGAGGAGAAGATGGGGTCGAGCGTGCGGCCGGCGGAATGGGTCGGTGTTGTGACGAGCTGGCTCAGACCGAGGTTGGCGAGGTTGTCTATCAGGGTGGTGGAATTGCTGTCGTTCTTGTTCTCCAGGTGAAAATTCAGGCCTCCGAGGAGGATGTAGTCGGTAGAGGTCAGGGCGTGCGTGCTGATGAAGTCGGCGATGGAGTCGCTGAACTGGGGTCGGGGCCCAGGGGGTCTGTAGACGAGGTTGCTTCTGAGGGTGGTGTTGGGGTCCGTGTGGATCTGGAAGTGCATGTGTTCGGCGGTGCTGAGAGTGTTGTCGGTGCTGGTCGAGACCCTGATGGTGTTCTTGTGGACGATGGCGATTCCTCCTCCTACTGCGTTGACGCGGTCTCTGCGGTTGATCTTATAGCCGTCTGGGATGGCTATGGCGATGTCGGGGGCGGAGGAGTCGTTCATCCAGGTCTCTGTCAGGAAGGCGACGTCTGGTGATGATGTGTCGAGCAGGTCCCAGAGCTCGACGGCGTGTTTGCGTGCAGAGCGGGTGTTCAGTAGGATGCATCGGAGGTGGTTGCGGTCCTTCTTGGCGGGTGCCTCGGTGGCTCTGAGGCTGGTGTAGCTGCAGTTCCGGCAGGTGAAGGGACCATGGGTGCGTTTCGGGCGGCCTTGAAGCAGTTGTGCGTCCGTCCGGGGTTGAGAGCGTGGAGTGTGGTGGCATCGTATCGGCGTTGGTCCTCGAGGCTGGTGCCGGGGGGCGCACAGCCCAGGGGTTCTGGCGCTGGGCGTGGTCCAGGCACGGACGGGCGCAGACGGGCTTGCCTTAGGCGCGCCTTCGGCCGCGCAGCGGCCGCCATATATGGGGAGGTGGGAGGGAGGAGCAGCTGGGAGGCAGGGGCAGCGAATGGGCAGTCAGGGGGGCGGGGCCGCAGGGGACGCAGCGGCGGGATTGGAGAGAGGCAGCGAGGGGTACAGAAGGCAAGAAGGACACAGGGAAATGGGGGCAGCGAGGGAGACAGAAGAGAAAACGGGCACACAGCAATGAGGGCAGCGAGGGAACAGAAGGAAAAAAATTGACACAATACAGTGGGGGCAGCGAGGGGAACAGAGAGAGAACGGGCACACAGCAATGGGGGCAGCGAGGGTACAGAAGGAAAAAATGGACACAATACAGTGGGGGCAGCGAGGGGAACAGAGAGAGAACGGGCACACAGCAATGAGGGCAGCGAGGGAACAGAAGGAAAAAATGGACACAATACAGTGGGGGCAGCGAGGGGAACAGAGAGAGAACGGGCACACAGCAATGGGGGCAGCGAGGGTACAGAAGGAAAAATGGACACAATACAGTGGGGGCAGCGAGGGGAACAGAGAGAGAACGGGCACACAGCAATGGGGGCAGCGAGGGAACAGAAGGAAAAAATGGACACAATACAGTGGGGGCAGCGAGGGAAAACAGACGAAAAACGGGCACCGAGGCCACAAGCAGAGGGCGAGCTTACCAGCAGCAGCAGCGGGCAGGACACCACAGGCGGAGCTGTGTGGCGGGGGAGCGACCTACCTGGTAAGGTCAAGGGTCGCTCGTTGCTAATGATCTTGACCTCGACGCTCCAATAACTGTAGAAACAAATGTACAAGCGGGTACGTCATCTGTAAAAGTAAAAAGAAAAAAAGGATAATTTCACCCCTGCACTTCAATGGAAAAACATAGGAAAAATCTAAAAAATATGTATAAATGTTTTTTAATATACTCCTTTGAAAATGTTATTATTTTAAAAAATACTATATAATTTAACATGTTTATACTAATTTAATAACAATTTCTAATTCACTGTTATATATTTTTTTAAATAAATAAATATTTATATTAAATACTTTTATACATTCTATTTATTTATTTTAAAATTTATAAATAAATTTATTTTTATTATCTAATTTACTGTTTTTTTAATAAAATTATAAGAGTGTACATATAACCATTTACACCTTTGTTTAAATGTTTTATTAATTTATAATATATCAACTATTAATAATCAATAATGTTTGAAAAATACTTCACACCACTGCACAAAAATCTATTGCAGTATCATCCCATACCAGATTGTAAATGTTCAACACTCATATTTTTTTATTTTAATTATAACAAATATTTTTAAATTGTTAATATTATATTATTAAAATACTAAGCAAGTATTCAAATTAATACTCGGTTATTAATACACTTCCCCACCCAAAACCCTTGTTTCCCTTGCTTCCCATGCCAGAGAAAGGGTGTCACACCCTCATAATAAGTATTATTTTTAATTATTATTAAATTACTTAAAAGTCATATTAAATGTAATATCCATTAATACCCAGGTATTAAAATGTATATCTGAGAATTATTACACTCCTCCACCCAAAACTCCTAATTCCCCTGCATCCTCTGCCAGAGAAAGAGTGTCACTCCCTCATAAGTATTATGTTTAATTATTATTAAATTACTGAAAATTAACAATTAATTTAATATTCATTAATATCAAGGTATTCAAATGAGTTCCTAGGTAGTAGTACACTCCCCCGCCCAAAACCCCTAATTCCCTTACATCCTGTGCCAGACAAAAGGTGTCACACCCTCATAAATATTATTTTGAATTATTATTAAATTGCTAAAAATTATTTTTGTATTTAATAATCATTAATATTCATCTATTCAAATTAATACTCGGGTATCAATACACTCCCCACCCAAACACCTTATTTCCCTTGCATCCCCTTCCAGAGAAAGGTTGTCGCACCCTCATAAGTATCATTTTTAATTATTAGTAAATTGCTAAAACAAATGTATATTAAATGCAATATTCATTAATACCCAGGTATTTTAACTAATACCTGAGTATTAATACACTCCCCCACCCAAACCCCCTAATTCCCCTGCATCCCCTGTCAAAGAATAATAATTACAGCCTCTAAAAATATTAACCCTTTCTATGCTCATGACGGAGCGGTTCCGTCATGAGCAACGGTGGGCGTGTGCTCATGACGGAACCGCTCCGTCATGGCACCCACCCGTGGGGGAAGCGCTGGCGCTCTCCCATGGGCAGCCCATCTAGCCCCACAAAGGGGGATGGCAGCGGAAGAGTTTCCACTGCCACCCCGACCCCCCCCGGCAATCCCATGACGTCAGCGCGCACAGCGCGCGCCGATGTCATAAGGAGCAGCCGGACGCACTGGAAGCCATTTGTTTCTAGTGCGTCCAGCAGGAAACAGTGAAGTTTCCTTGCTCCGGTGGGGCGGGGGGGGGGGGAAATTGGGATGCATTGAGGCATCGGGGGAGAGGAAAGAGTTTTTCCTCTTCCCTGATGTCTCAATGCAGGGCATTCCTGCTGCACGATCGCGCATGGCGTCGCGATCGTGCAGCAAGAATGCCCCACTAGGCACTAGGGATTTCTTTTGAATTTAAAGGAAGTGACCCCTTGGCAAGGGTCGCTTCCTTAAGGGGCACAATATTTTAAAGACTTTTCTGCCCCCCCTGGTGACAGATCGGCTGGGTTTTCTGGCCCCAGGGGGGCCAGAAAAGCCCACTAGAGCCAGGGATTTCTAAATAAATAAAATGGAAGCGACCCCTTGGGCAAGGGTCGCTTCCAGGGGCATATTTTTTTTACATGTGTATTCTGCCCCCCCTGGGGGCAGATCGGCCCGTTTACCCCACTAGACACCAGCGATTTCTTTAAAATTAAAATGGAAGCGACCCCTTGGGCAAGGGTCGCTTCCAGGGAGCAGATTTATTATATATGTGTATTCTGCCCCCCCTGGGGGCAGATCGGCCTGTTTTTTTGGCCTTTCTGCCCCCAAAACCCCACTAGACACCAGGGACTTTTTTAAAAATTAAAATGGAAGCGACCCCTTGGGCAAGGGTCGCTTCCAGGGGGCAGATATTTTTGGTATGTTTATTTTGCCCCCCCCTGGGGGCAGATCGGCCCGTTTCTTTGGCCTTTCTGCCCCCAGGGGGGGCAGAAAACCCCACTAGACACCAGGGACTTTATTTTATTTGAAATGGAAGCTACCCCTTGGGAAAGGGTCGCTTCCAAGGGGCTGATATTTTGTGTATGTTTTTTCTGCCCCCCTTGAGGGCAGATCGGCCCATTTTTTTGGCCTTTCTGCCCCCAATGGGAGGCAGAAAACCCCACTAGGCACCAGGGATTTTGTTTTGTGTGTAATGGAAGCGACATGGTTGCTTTCAAGGGGGTAAAATTTGGTTAATGTTTTTTCTGCCCCTCCTGGGGACAGATCTGCCCCTTTTTTTGGCCTTTCTGCCCTAGGCGGGAGGGGGGAGGCAGAAAACCCTACTAGGCACCAAGGATGTATTTCTTTTTCAAGGGGGCACATTTCTGTCTGCTGTTTTCTGCCCCACCTGGGGGACAGATCGGCCTGGCAGACAATCTCACCCGATCCCTTGGGCAAGATCACCCCCCATTTTTCTCTATTTGAAGGCCCATCTGGCAGATTGACCATTTGGGTAGTGACATAGCGTGTTATAATGTTAATTGTTCTATTTCTTGTGAATTGCAATGGTAATGCTTTATTTCTCCCTTTTTGTTCTAGTTCAAGGCTTTTGCTCTTTTGACTGTTCCAGGTTGCGGTTTCGTTACTGGTGGTTCTGCTGTTTGTGTAGTTGCATGTGTTTGGTAAGAGACTTTTTTTTGTACAATGTAAATGAGTTTAATTTCCCTGCATGAATGTGTTTTTTGCAAATGGTGTAATAATAGCAGTATGTTTAGCCTCTGTTTTTTGAGTGTCAAAAACTTTTTGCATTTGTGCTCGATGTGTATTTTGTTGTCTCGTGAGTAATTGGCTTTGTTTTTTTCTTTCTAGTGGGATATCGTTGGTTTTTGCTGTGTCTCTGCAGAGTAGGTGCTGGTGAGTGTAGCTGTCACTTGCAAGTGAATCGTATAGTTTTTGAGTATATAGATCTTTGTGATAAAGGCACACATTTTTTTTACTTACTTATTTTGCACAGTGTTGGTTGTTGTTGACTTGTTTTTGCAGTCTCCTTTCTTAGTAAGGATAATGGCTAGCCGTAGGATTACTGCTCAGCAGGTTGTTGGTATGCTTTTTGAGTCTTCCTCTGACCATGGTTCAGAGACTGACTCTGCATCTGAGGCAGAGGAGGGAGTGGAAGATTCAGGCAGTGAGTTTTCTGTCCACGAGGAATCATCGGATGATGAAGCTACTCTCAGTGCGGATGAAGCTACTCTTAGTGCGGATGAAGTGCCTGTTTTAAAGGAGGTCATTGATGTGCCGATAGTGCAGCAAGAGGCATCTGGGCTGCAGCTTGGGGCTGCAAGGCTTCCCGTTGGAAGTGCTGACCTCTGGGTTGCCCCAGGCATGGTGCAGCCGGCATTGCCAGACTTTACTGGTGTTCCAGGGTGTAGAGTGAATACTGAAATTTTTTTGCCGATAATTATTTTTCAGTTGTTTATGGACGATGTTTTTTGGCAGAGATTGTTGAGCAGACTAATTTGTATGCTGAACAGTTTTTGAGGGACAACAGTGCCAGCCTTAGGCCCCACTCAAGAGCTACCCGGTGGACTCCCACAAATCTGGAAGAGATGAGGAAGTTCTTGGGTTTAACTTTTTTGATGGCCTTGCTAAGGAAGCCATCAATGTCTTCATATTGGTCTACTAGTCCCTTGATGGCAACAGCTATATTTCCGGCAGTCATGAGTCATGATAGGTATTTGCTTCTGCTTCGGATGCTGCATTTTGTCGATAATGGTTTAGCGTTGCCACGAGATCACCCTGATTGTGACCTTCTTTTTAAGATTCGGCCTGTCATTGATCACTTTGTAGATCGATTTTCTGAGATCTATGCTCCAGGGAAAGAAATAGCAGTGGATGAGTCTTTGGTCTTGTTCAAAGGGCCGCTTGGTTTTTAGGCAATACATTCCTAGTAAGAGGGCACGCTATGGAATTAAGATGTATATGCTGTGTGACAGTAGGACTGGATATGTCTCTAATTTCAGGGTGTACACCGGTAAGGATTCCAGGATTAACACCCCTGGTTGTCCGTCCACTTTTGGAGTGACTGAGAAAATGTTGTGGGAACTTGGTAGAGGACCTTTTAACGAAGGTCACCATTTATATGTAGATAACTTCTACACTGGTGTGCAGTTGTTCAGGGAATTGGCCAAAGTGGACACTGTTGCTAGTGGCACAATCCGCTCTAACCGTAAAGGTTTCCCAAAAGAACTTGTTTGTCAAAAGCTTGTGCGGGGACAGTGCAGCGCGTTGCGAGGAACTTCTAGCTGTGAAGTTTTCAGACAGGAGAGATGTCTACATGCTGACTACCATCCATGATGTAAGCATTTCACCTGTGACTGTTTGGGGTCAGGTTGCTGAAGCGCGCAAACCTGTGTGCATTTTAGACTATAATAGGTACATGGGTGGTCTTGATAGAGTAGATCAGAGGTTGGAACCTTACACTGCTCTTCGTAAGGCTTACATTTGGTATAAGAAGTTGGCTATCCATCTTTTCCACTTGGCAACCTTTAATGCTTTTGTTGTATTCAAGGATTGTTGTCCTGAGTCAAAGATGACTTTTGCTAAGTTTCAGGAGTCTGTAATAGGCAGCCTTGTTGTAGTGGAACAGGCAAGTGTTCCTAGAGTTGGAGTGGTGGAGGATGTGGCTAGATTGAAAGATCGCCACTTTCCTGATCACATTCCTCCCACACCCTCAAAAGACTTTCCCAGTAGGAGATGTAGAGTCTGTTGGCAAAGAGGTACGCGGAAGGAGACTCGTATGTACTGCCCCGAGTGTCCTTCTAACCCTGCGCTGTGTGTGCCTGCTTGTTTTAGAATGTACCACACGCAAAATAATTTTTGGGAGCATCCATGAGTGGTAAAGTGAACTGCCTGGTCTCTATTGTTTTATATTTTTTGTTCAGTTTCAAGGTTGACATTTGTGCAATGTATTTAGTTTCAGATTTTGTGTTAGTAGATTTGTATCTATTTGCAATTTGTTTGTGTTTTCTTTTTTGTATAAAAAAATCCTAAGTATGATGGCGGTGTGTGTAGGCTGGCGTTTGGCTGGTGGTGTGCGTGGACTGGTGCTTGGCTGGCGGTGTGTGTGGACTGGCGCTTGGCTGGCGGTGTGAATGGACTGGCGCTTGGCTGGCGGTGTGTGAGTAGTGACTTGCTGCTGGTCACTACACACACTGCTAGCCAAACCCACTCCACGCAATCCATCAGCTGGTGTGGTTGCAGTGTCAGGAATGTGGGCGTGTGAAAGTGATGGGCCCTTGAATGGTGCTGTCTGCTGGTGTGAGTGTTGTAATGTGATGGGCCCGCGGCTGGTGGTGTGAATGGTTTTGTATGTGTCACACGTATGAAAGGTGTATGAATGGCCTGTAAAGAGGTTGGTGCCTTGTAGTGGCTTTACAACTCACGAGCTGTGAGTCAATGGTTCAGTTTCTCGTCCTTTCAATTATTAACAGTGCATTTCATTTTTGTGAAATCTCTTGTTAATACAATTGTATATACTGAACCATCACTCACCCTCGTCCCAAATCCAACCGGTATGTATGTGTGCTTGAGGAATAGGTGGTTGTGCAGAAATATTTGTCTTTTCTGTCTTTCTCAAGCAGGGTGTACCTTGTCCCTTTTTGTGAATGTTGTAATGTGTTGGTTTTGTGCCTGGTGGTGTGAATGGTCTTGTGTGTATCACGTATGAAAGGTGTGTGATTGGCCTGTAAAGCGGTTGGGGCCTTGACGCGGCTTTACGAGCTGTGAGTCACTGGTTCAGTTTTTTGTCCTTTCAATTATTCACAGTGCATTTCATTTTTGTGAAATCTCTTGTTAATAAAATTTTATATACTGAACCATCACTCGCCCTCGTGCCAAATCCAACCAGTATGTGTGTGTGCTTGAGGATAAGATGGCTGTGCAGAAATATTTGTCTTTTTTGTCTCTCTGCCAAGGAGTACATTCCATCTAAGAAAAACCTGTAGATATTGTCGTAAACTAAACACCCATGTCAGTACATGGAGATGTCTCTCTTGTGGATTCCAACAAGTTATCTTACCCACAATGCCCTGCAAACCTCAAAATGTGACTGTCACATTTTCCTTACATTATTGTGCCAAAATTTTCACGCTTCAGAAAGAAACAACAAATTTCCTACCACCCAGCATTTCTCCAAGTATCCCAATAGAAATGGTACCTCACTTGTGTGGGTGGGCCAAGTACCCGCGGCAGGGAAGGGCCCAAAATGTATTGTGGAGACATCAAAATTACCTATTGTGAAAGGACCTGGTTTTGCAAGGGGGGGGGTCACCTGAGTTTTTGTCTCCGGGCTCGGCGGCCATCTTGGTAAACCTACCAAACTCACACATTTCTGAAAACTAGACACCCTGGGGAGTCCAATGAGATATGGCGTGCGTGGATCCCCCAAAAGTTCCCTACCCAGAATCCACTGCAAACCTCAAAGGTTGCCGAAAAAATTATTTGTTTTCCAAATTTCTGTGTGGGAAAGTTGTAGGATCACCGGGCTGACACAAATTTCCTCCCACCCAGCGTTCCCCCAGGTCTCCCGATAAAAATGGTACCTCACTCGCGTGGGTGGGTCAAGTACCCGCGACAGGCAAGGGCCCAAAACCTATTGAGGCGACATCAAAATTACGTATCACAAAACAACCTGGTTTTGCATGGGGGTCCCATGAGTTTTTGGCACGGGGCTCGGCGGCCATCTAGGGAAACCTACCAAACCCACACATTTCTGAAAACTAGACACCCGGGGGAGTCCAGCAAGGTATGGCTTGCGTGGGTCCCCCAACATTTTCCTACCCAGAATCCCCTGCAAACCTCAAATTTAGCTGAAAAAACCCACTTTTTTCTCAAATTTCTTTGGGGGAAAGTTCTGGAATCTGCGTAGATCCACAAATTTACTCCCACCCAGTGTTCCTCCCGATAAAAATGGTATCTCACTCGCGTGGCTGGGTCAAGTACCCGCGACAGGCAAGGGCCCAAAACCTATTGAGGCGACATCAAAATTACCTATCACAAAACAACCCGGTTTTGCAAGGGGGTCCCATGAGTTTTTGGCCCCGGGCTCGGCGGCCATAGAGGGAAACCTACCAAACCCACACATTTCTGAAAACTAGACACCCGGGGGAGTCCAGCAAGGTATGGCTTGCGTGGGTCCCCTAAATTTTCCTACCCAGAATCCCCTGCAAACCTCAAATTTAGCTGAAAAACCCCACTTTTTTCTCAAATTTCTGAGTGGGAAAGTTCTGGAATCTGCGTGGATCCACAAATTTCCTACCACCCAGCGTTCCCCCAGGTCTCCCGATAAAAATGGTGCCTCACTTGTGTGAGTAGGCATAGTGGCTGCAACAGGAAATGGCCCAAATCGTACTGTGGAGACTTCAAAATCACCTATAACAAAACTACCTGGTTGGGGGGGGCACCTGGGGTTTTGGCCCCAGGCTCCCTGCCATCTAGGGAAACCTACCAAACCCACACATTTCTGGAAACTAGACACCCTGGGGAGTCCAATGAGGTCTGGCTTGCGTGGATCCCCCAACGTTTCCATACCCAGAATCCCCTGCAAACCTCAAATTTAGCTGAAAAAAACACATTTTCCACATATTTTTGTGTGGAATCACCGTGCCGGCACAAATGTCCTACCCCTCAGCGTTCTCCTTAGTGTCCCGAGTAAAATGATACCTCACTTGCGTGGGTGTCCAATGCAGAATTGGCTAAAAACATATTTTTAAACAAATGTAGCGCTTAGAATTCTCGGTGCTATACCCTTAATCCCTATGTTTTGGGCTCTTCCCAGTCACATGCCCTTGCCCACCCACACAAGTGAGGTATCATTTTACTCGGGAGACTGAGGGGAACGCTGTGGGGTAGGACATTTGTGCCGGCACTGTGATTCCACGCAAAAATATGTGGAAAATGTGTTTTTTTCAGTGAACTTTGAGGTTTGCAGGGCATTCTGGGTAGGAAAACGTTGAGGGATCCACGCAAGCCATACCTCATTGGACTCCCCCGGGTGCCTAGTTTTCAGAAATGTTTGGGTTTGGTAGTTTCCCAAGATGGCTGCCGAGCCCTGGGCCAAAACCCCAGGTGCCCCCCCAAAACACAGTAGTTTTGTTATAGGTAATTTTGAAGTCTCCACAGTAAAATTTGGGCCATTTCCTGTTGCAGCCACTATGCCTACCCACACAAGTGAGGTACCATTTTTATCGGGAGATCTGGGGGAACGCTGGGTGGGAGGAAATTTGTGGATCCACGCAGATTCCAGAACTTTCCCACACAGAAATTTGAGAAAAAAGTGATCTTTTCAGCTAAATTTGAGGTTTGGAGGGGATTCTGGGTAGGAAAACGTTGGGGGACCCACGCAAGCCATACCTCGCTGGACTTCCCCGGGTGTCTAGTTTTCAGAAATGTGTGGGTTTGGTAGGTTTCCTTAGATGCCCGCCGAGCCCGGGGCCAAAAACTCATGGGACCCCCCTTGCAAAACCAGGTTGGTTTGTGATGGGTAATTTTGATGTCGCCTCAATAGGTTTTGGGCCCTTGCCTGTGGCGGGTACTTGACCCACCCACACAAGTGAGGTACTATTTTTATCGGAAGACTTTGGGGAACACGGGGTGGGTGGAATTTTGTGGATCCACGCTGATTCCAGAACTTTCCACCACAGAAATGTTAGGAAAATGTGTTTTTTTTACACATTTTTAGGTTTGCAAGGGATTCTGGGTAACAGAACCTGGTGAGATCCAGTCAAGTCACCCCATCCTGGATTCCCCTGCGTGTCTAGTTTTCAGAAATGTATAGGTTTGCTAGATTTCCCTAGGTGCCGGCAGAGCTAGGGTTCAAAATCTACAGCTAGGCACTTTGCAAAAAAAGGGTCCGTTTTCACTGTGAAAATGTGGTGTGTCCACGTGGCGTTTTGGGCCGTTTCCTGTCGCGGGCACTAGGCCTACCCACACAAGTGAGGTACAATTTTTCTCGGAAGACTTTGGGGAACGTGGGGTGGGTGGAATTTTGTGGATCCACGCAGATTCCAGAACTTTCCACCACAGAAATGTGAGGAAAATGTGGGTTTTTTGACACATTTTTAGGTTTGCAAGGGATTCTGGGTAACAGAACCTGGTGAAAGCCAGTCAAGTCACCCCATCCTGGATTCCCCTGGGTGTCTAGTTTTAAAAAATGTATAGGTTTGCTAGGTTTCCCTAGGTGCTGGCAGAGCTAGGGTTCAAAATCTACAGTGGGGCACTTTGCAAAAAAAGGGTCAGTTTTCACTGTGAAAATGTGGTGTGTCCACGTTGCGTTTTGGGTCATTTCCTGACGCGGGCACTAGGCATACCCACACAAGTGAGGTACCATTTTTATTGGAAGACTTTGGGGAACGCGGGGTGGGTGGAATTGTGTGGATCCACGCAGATTCCAGAACTTTCCACCACAGAAATGTGAGGAAAATGGTTTTTTTTTTTTACAGATTTTTAGGTTTGCAAGGGATTTTGGGTAAAAGAACCTGCTGAGAGCCAGTCAAGTCACCCCATCCTGGATTCCCCTGGGTGTCTAGTTTTCAAAAATGTATAGGTTTGCTAGGTTTCTCTAGGTGCCGGCAGAGCTAGGGTTCAAAATCTACAGCTAGGCACTTTGCAAAAAAAGGGTCCGTTTTCACTGTGAAAATGTGGTGTGTCCACGTTGCGTTTTGTGTCGTTTCCTGTCGCGGGCACTAGGCCTACCCACACAAGTGAGGTACCATTTTTCTTGAAAGACTTTGGGGAACGTGGGGTGGGGGGAATTTTGTGGATCACGCATATTCCAGAACTTTCCACCACAGAAATGTGAGGAAAATTTGTTTTTTTTTATACATTTTTAGGTTTGCAAGGGATTCTGGGTAACAGAACCATCTGAGAGCCAGTCAAGTCACCCCATCCTGAATTCCCCTGGGTGTCTAGTTTTAAAAAATGTATAGGTTTGCTAGGTTTCCCTACGTGCCGGAAGAGCTAGGGTTCAAAATCTACAGCTAGGCACTTTGCAAAAAAAGGGTCAGTTTTCACAGTGAAAATGTGGTGTGTCCACGTTGCGTTTTGGGCCGTTTCCTGTCGCGGGCACTAGGCCTACCCACACAAGTGAGGTACGATTTTCCTCGGAAGACTTTGGGGAACGCAGGGTGGGTGGAATTTTGTGGATCCACGCAGATTTCAGAACTTTCTACCACAGAAATGTGAGGAAAATGTGTTTTTTTTTAGACATTTTTAGGTTTGCAAGTGATTCGGGGTAACAGAACCTGGTGAGAGCCAGTCAAGTCACCCTATCCTGGATTCCCCTCGGTGTCTAGTTTTCAAAAATGTATAGGTTTGCTAGGTTTCCCTAGGTGCCGACAGAGCTAGGGTTCAAAATCTACAGCTAGGCACTTTGCAAAAAAAGGGTCCGTTTTCACTGTGAAAATGTGGTGTGTCCACGTTGCGTTTTGGGTCGTTTCCTGCTGCGGGAACTAGGCCTACCCACACAAATGAGGTACCATTTTTCTCGGAAGACTTTGGGGAACGTGGGGTGGGTGGAAGTTTGTGGATCCACGCAGATTCCAGAACTTTCCACCACAGAATTGTGAGGAAAATGTGGTTTTTTTTTACAGATTTTTAGGTTTGCAAGGGAGTCTGGGTAACAGAACCTGCTGAGGCCAGTCAAGTCAGCCCATCCTGGATTCCCCTGAGTGTCTAGTTTTCAAAAATGTATATGTTTGCTAGGTTTCCCTAGGTGCCGGCAGAGCTAGGGTTCAAAATCTACAGCTAGGCATTTTGCAAAAAAAAGGGTCCGTTTTCACTGTTAAAATGTGGTGTGTCCATGTTGCGTTTTGGGCCATTGCCTGTCACGGGCACTAGGCCTACCCACACAAGTGAGGTACCATTTTTCTTGCAAGACTTTGGGGAACGCGGGCTGGGTGGAATTTTGTGGATCCTCGCAGATTCCAGAACTTTACACCACGGAAATGTGAGGAAAATGTGTTTTTTTTACACATTGTTTGGTTTGCAAGGGATTCTGGGTAACAGAACCTGGTGAAAGCCAGTCAAGTCACCCCATCCTGGATTCCCCTGGGTGTTAGTTTTCAAAAATGTATAGGTTTGCTAGGTTTCCCTAGGTGCCGGCAGAGCTAAGGTTCAAAATCTACAGCTAGGCACTTTACAAAAAAAGGGTCCGTTTTCACTGTGAATATGTGGTGTGTCCACATTGCGTTTTGGGTCGTTTCCTGTCGCGGGCACTTGGCCTACCCACACAAGTGAGGTACCATTTTTCTCGGAAGACTTTGGGGAACGTGGGGTGGGTGGAATTTGTGTGTATCCACGCAGATTCCAGAAGTTTCTACCACAGAAATGTGAGGAAAATGTGTTTTTTTGGGACAAATTTGTAGGTTTGCAAGGGTTTCTGGGAAATAGAACCTGGTGAGAGCCAGTCAAGTCGCCCCATCATGGATTCCCCTGGGTGTCTAGTTTTCAAAAATGTATAGGTTTGCTAGGTTTACCTAGGTGCCGGCAGAGCTAGGGTTCAAAAACTACAGCTAGGCACTTTGCAAAAAAAGGGTCAGTTTTCACTGTGAAAATGTGGTGTGTCCACGTTGCGTTTTGGGCCGTTTCCTGTCGCAGGCACTAGGCCTACCCACACAAGTGAGGTACCATTTTTATCGGGAGACTTAGGGTAACACAGGATTGTAGAGCAACTGTTATTACCTATTGACTTTCGATGCATTTCTGCCTTTCAAATGAAAGACAATGTGTAAAAAAGAAGTCATTTTGAAAAATGACCTATAATTCTCATGCTAGTATGGGTACTCACAATTTCGGAAACGTGCAAATATCTACTGTAACTCTATATTTTGTTCCAATTTCAGAAATACATAGGTGTCTTTCATACCGATTTTTCCATGTATATATTTTCCCAAATGAATTGCTATATACCCGGTACATAATAAAAAACCATTGCAAGACGCTGCTCAGTTATTGGCTCTGGGTTCGTCGGGTTCTTGGTGAACCTACAAGTCTTATATATCCCCACAACCAGAAAGGTCCAGCGGATGTAACGGTATATTGCTTTCAAACAGCTGTCACAATTAGAAGAAGTAACAGGTGAAAACGTTGGCACAAGTGGCTGTTTTTTTCAACTAGTTTTCAATTTTTCCTATATTTAACTGTCAGTTTCTATAAAGAAAACTTGAAGGATCTACACAAATGACCCCTTTCTGAATTCAGAATTTTATCTACTTTT
This sequence comes from Calotriton arnoldi, assembly GCA_963921515.1. Lineage (NCBI taxonomy): Eukaryota > Metazoa > Chordata > Amphibia > Caudata > Salamandridae > Calotriton > Calotriton arnoldi. The sequence continues at coordinate 606,442 of CAWUFW010001409.1, forward strand.
CGAAAATGTATATCTTTCCAGGATCCATTATTGCTTTCATACCCATTTCTACCATTAACTGGAAAAAGGTTGAAAGCACAAAAAATAGCAAAAATAGGCTATATCCCAGTAAAATGCCAAAACTGCGTAAAAAATGTTGGTTTTCTGACAAAAGTCTGTCAGTCCCTAAAAGCTGGGAAAATGGTGATTTCAGCCCCACAAACCCTTTGTTGATACCATTTGCAGGGAAAAAACCAGACACTTTCATTTGCAGCACTTTTTTCCCATTTTTCCCAAAAAAACGTAAAATGTAGCTGTATTTTGGCTAATTTCTGGATCCCCTCCAGGGGAATCCACAAACTCTGGGTACGTTTAGAATCCCCATGATGTTGGAAGAAAAGGACGCAAATTTGGCGTGGATACCTTATGTGGCCAAAACGTTACAGGGGCCTAAGCGCGAACTACCCCAAATAGCCAAAAAAAGGCTTAGCACAGGGGGGGAAAAGGCCTAGAAGCGAAGGGGTTAAATTACTTGTTTTGTAAACAATGCCAATATTACTATTACATACAATACTACAATAAATTATTTCATAGTACTTGCCTAAACACTTTCCTTAATTCTCGATATAATAGCATGCGTTGTGATGGCAATGTGTTGTAATGGCATGCTTTTTAATAGCATGTGTTGTAATGGCACATTCGTTGTGTTGGCTGTGTTGTTAAAGGCATTACGATGCAATGCCTGCGTTGTAATGGATGTTTCCCAGGGACAGTCAAGCAGCAGTCGCACCTTGGAGATGAATTGATCCCACTGGTCAAACCTTCTCATAGTGGCGAAAAGGTATCCCCATGCAGTACGGTCGAATGCCTTTTCGGCGTCTAAGGAGAGGGCCACCGCATCCTCTGGTAGGTACTTAGCGGCCCAAAGGATGTGAGCCAGAGTACGGAGAGGATCCCTAGAGGATCGACCCGGGACAAAGCCAACCTGTGTGTGGTGAATGAGGGAGGGAATAACCTTGCTCAGGCGTGCTGCCAGTATGCTGGCAAGGATTTTAATATCGCCATTCAAGAGGGATATAGGGCGGTAACTGCCGCATAGCAAAGGGTCCCTCCCGGATTCGGGCAGGACCGCGATCACTGCCCTATTGGAGAGGGGTCCAAGAGAGGCCTTCCGCTCCGCCTCCTGGAAGGCTGCATGGAGGGTATCACCTCCTCCCCAGACCACTTGTAGAATTCTGCAGGGAAGCCATCGTCCCCCGGGGTCTTGTGGTAGAATAACTTGGAGATGGCTGCCCCGATCTCCCTGCTGATCTCTGACGCCAAAAGTTCCCTGCCCTTGTCCGTTAAGTGTTGGAGGTCGACCTCTTCAAGGGACGTGGCCACCGGTTCCACGCTGGCCGGTGCCTTCGGGATATAAAGCGTTTTATAGAATGACGCAAACTCATTTATGTTGGCTTGAGGTCGAGGGAGGATCTCCCTGTTCACTGACTGAATAGCAGGAATGGCCATTGCAAGCACCCGTTGTCGCATTTGGGCCGCCAGCAGGTGGCCCACCTTCTCCCCCTCTTTATAATGCCTCCTCTTCAGACGTTGGAGAGTGTATTCAGCTTTGGAGGTAAAGAGGCTGTTAAGACACATACTGGCCTGCTTTAAGTGAAAAAAAGCAGAGGCTCCTGTATAAGGGCGTAGGGGCTGCGCCCCCTTTCCTTTCATAGCCTACTTGTAAACAAGGTTAAGGAAATAAACACAATTAAAAGTAACGAAGGTTATATTAATAGGTAGTTTTGCGAGGCATGCCCCTCCGTGAGAATGTGCACGATTCAGCAATCAGCACTAGTAGGGCTTACCCACGCACAGTCCTGGTATTTCCTCAAAGCGCCGTGACGTCACCTTAGTTTCTCCACCTTCTTCTGGAGCGTTCGTTTAAAACAGCCTGGGGCGTTTAGCTTTCAAGCCCGGGCTGTACAAGTTTGAATGCCACTCAATACCAGTTACCCCACCCTTCAGTATCTCGCCACTGGGTGAGGTGGAGTCAGCAAGGTTCACAGACCACACCTCACCCCGTGACGAGATGTGAAAGGGTGGGTTTAGGAAGCATGCGAAAGGCGCCACAGACAAAGCTATTTCGTCAGTCTGTGGCGTCAAGTCAGGCTCGAGTTATTGGTTTACGGCCAGCCCAGGACGTCACATGCCCTTTCATACTTACAGTTGCATATATGAGAATCCATCCGATCCTGCACTGCAAGCTGCCAGAACACCATAAATAACTTAGGCAAATAAATGTGGGAGCTGCATCACATAAGGAACGGAACATACAGACAGTGCAAGCATCACAGCACGTTGAGGAGAGTTTTACTTGTGAAGCAGGAAAGGCCCTGGAAACATTATCATACAGGTAGGAATGCGACTCACTGAGTAGAACACGTTTGTCTGAGGTGAGAAATGTACAAACCTGCATTCTGGACGTCTTAGTTTAGTGAAGTTAATCAGGCTTGAAACAGGTTTTCATCTTTATACCGTGCCACATGAAAAGCTGTAAAGTTTGGAAATATTAATAAAGGTGTGGTGTAAAGACTGTGGAACTGGGGAGCCTAGTTAGGGTCTTAGGGTCAGCTTAATTAACATTCTGTGATTCTGGGCTAATCACTTAGTCACCCCTGCCTAAAAAACGAATACAAATGTGCTCGTGTAATATAACTGGTGCTCATGTAAAGGGCCATAAAACCCCTTTGGGTCAAGCTCCTACTAAATAAAAGTTAAAAACTGTAAAAAAAAGAAATCCTGATGAGTGTGAGGTAACGTTACGTTTTCAGGTACAAATCTATTCCTTTCTAACTGCTGTGCTGTCTCCTCTGCAGCACAAATGGGGTCAGTACAAAGCTACTTACTGTTACAACTACATATGGTTCTTTTATCTCCCTTGCAGATCAAATGTGCTTAATGTTGTGGCAGTAGACATTACTAGATGTAATCTGCAGGGAGAATAAAACAAGCAATAACAACGCCACTTAGTGTAGCTTTTTATTAATGAAATTGATGGTTACTCAACGAGTGATGTTTGGTGTATGAGTGTGAATGGGTTGTGGGGGTTGACTGTGTGGATAGGTAAATTTGACGACTATATGAATTGGGTGAATGACCATAGGAAGCTTGATGCGGATGGGTGAATATGAGTGAGTAAGTGAATGATGTAAGGTGGGAGAAAGTGAAATAATTGTTGGATGTGAGTAGGTAGGTAGGGGAATGATCTTAAGTGAGTAGTTGAGTGAGTAACTGGGTGGATGACTGTGAGAATGATAAGGTGGATAGACGAAAGCTTGTTAAAACACCATGAGTTGACTGAAATTCAACCTGCTGCCTTTAATAACCTATTTAAATTTGTATCTAAACCTTTTTCACTACCATGTGGGGTCCCGCAGGGCTCCTCACTGAGTCCGACACTATTTAATATATATGTGTCCTCTTTGGCGCCCCTTATTCAGTCATTTGGGTTTAGTCTAACCACTTATGCGGATGACACTCAAATTGTGATGTCTCTTCTACCAGCTGAGTCAAAGAGTACGGCAGTTCGTTTTAAAGAGTGCATGAATGCCGTAGGGATCTGGATGGCCCAAAACTGCCTTAAGCTAAACTCCAGTAAGACGGAGGTGGTATGTTTTGGGAATGATCCTAATTTTTGGACTCTAGATTGGTGGCCAGATTCTCTGGGCCCCCTTCCCGCACCTAACAGGAAGGTTAAAAACCTAGGTGTGTGGGTGGACCAGAAGCTCACTTTTAAAGACCAGGTTAACTCGGTGGTCTCTGCTACGTCTTTTGCTCTGAGGTCATGCAAGAAAATTCTGCCACTGTTACCTACAGAATGTCGTAAAACAGTTATCACAGCTCTCACTATGTCGAGACTGGATTACTGTAATAGTCTGTACTTTAATATTCAGGAAGGCTCTCTGCAGAAGTTGCAACTCCTTCAGAATGCGGCTGCTAGACTGGTGTCAGGCATCCCAAAATACGCTTCAATAACGAAGGAAATTCGGAAATTGCATTGGTTGCCGGTAAGGAAGCGTACTATGTTTAAGGCAATGTGTCTGGTTCATAAGGCACTGTATGGAGCCGGGCCGACCTATTTAAAAGAGCGGCTGTACTGGTATACGCCAAAGAGACTACTGCGCTCATCTGATGCCAAACTGGTTTATGTGCCATTTGTAAAAAAGGCCAACTGGGGTGGAAAAAGCTTTGTAGCTAATGCAGCCAAAGCGTGGAATAAGCTTCCCTATATCTTAGGGGTATATCGAGCCTTTGGCCTTTCGAAAGCTTTAAAAACCTGGCTGTTCACTGATTAGAATGACTCTGGTTCAATCCTCGGGCAAGATTTCACATAGCGCCAGGACACCCACGGGTAACAGTAGCGCTCTACAAATGTTATAATAATAATAAATAACTGAAAATGTAACAGTGAGTGGGAATGGCAATGTGAATTAGGTGAATGAGTGGAAGGGTAGTTAGATGAGAATGTATGATTGAGTGAGTGAATGAGTGTGAGTGGGTGAACAGCAGAATGGGTGTGTGTAGTATATGGCTCAGAGAGGGAATGAGAGTGTATGGGTAGATGGATGAATGTGAGTTGATGAGAAATTGTGATGAACATACGTTGGTAATACTGGTGAAGGTTTGAATGAAATCAGGTCAGTCTCTGGCCTCTTGACTCTTAGCTGGGTCTGAAGGCTCATTGAACTAATGCATCCACTAAGCCTTCTGACATGGCTGATGATCTCCACTCAACCTTTCACCCTCTCTAGGTCGATAAAAGAAAACTATTGAGTTGTGTAAAAGTGTGTTCACCCTCTCTTCCCAGCCACACTTTCCCTGAGAAAATCAGGCATCAGGTTGTTCACTATGCTAAATTGCGTAGTGCAATCCTGTGTATGGACTTCCGCCCCACCACTTTTTGCAGCCACCAGCCACCACTGGTGACAAAGGTTGGGTACGGAGGGATGGGCAGAGTAGAAGCGGGTGAGGGAAGTGATCTGTCCCTCCAGCTCAGTCCGGGGTAGAGACGCCTGTTTGCTGGCCACGGCGGTGGCCTTTATCAGTTGTCCATGTATAGTTGCCTTTGCAGCCACCCAGAGCACCCTGTGGGAGTCTACTGAGTTATTATTGTCTGCCAGATATGCGGAAACATGGGCTTTTAGTTGGGACTTGCCCTGGGGAGAGCGATATCTTTGTACGTTCAGGCGCCATGGTTTGCGGTCTGGGGAGCCCAGGCTCACGTTGAGGGATAGAAGAACCGGAGAGTGGTCAGAGAGAGCGGCCTCCAAGATGCGAGAGTCCCTGACAAATGTCACCACTGAATGATAGATGAGGAAGTAATCTACCCTGGATTGCATGCAATGAACCAAGGATAGGAAGGTGTAAACCCTGTCTGTCGGATGGCAGAGGCGCCAGTGGTCTACGAAGTCAGTTCAATTTTACCTGGCTCAAGAAACCAGGGTGCAGAGTTGTTCTGGCTGTACTTGGTGCTGAAGCAGGAGCCACATGAGGTTTGATTTTACTGTTTACACAGTGCTGGTGGGGAACAGGGTGCAAAACTTGACAACTAAGCCACTGCTGATGTTGGATGAAGGTTTTGCGGAGGTCCCTTGATGTGCATCGTCAAGTAAAGGGGGTGGTTGCCGGACTGGTAACTAACAAGTCGTGGCAGCAGTAAGCTCAGTAGAAAGTTATTTTGGTGCCTGGAGGTCCGGGAGAACAAAGTAGCTGACTAAAACTTTGTAGAAGTTAAGACTACTTTCGCAAAATGTACTGGACATTCTACTTCTGGGGGAACCCTTGGAGGGCCTGAGTGCCAGCTACTCCTTTGTTCTGGTGCGTTGTTTTTACCTGCGGTGTGTATGGGGCTAGTGCCACATGTCCAGGGAAGCCTAGAGTTGCCTTTGGCTCTCAAAGGTGTCCCTCTGTCTTGGGGAACTGAGCTTTTGTACACAGCAAGTTACACTTATGCAGTTCCAGGAAGGTTTCCACAGGCGCAGAGTATCATGGCTTTGGTTTGTGCAGCTCCTGTTGTCGCAGACTTGGATCTCTTCTTGTGTCCTTTGTTGCAAGTCACATCAGAACTAAACTACTGGTGTCAGGGGTACACCTTAAATCCTAGATTTAGGGGCGTTAGAGGTGTGAGTGCCCCAGCGGCTAATTTGCCCCTGATGTGACTACATCCGAAGGTGTAGGTCACCTTTTCTACCCAGAATCCTCTATTCAACCACTTTTAAAAATGGTAGAAGTCTTCCTTAGCTGTACAGACTAGGTAGCCCACACTAGAGGTCTGGCTAGCCTTCTGGGGAGTACACTGCCTGAATATTTAATTTTCACACCTGGGTGCAAATGTGCCTGGGGGCAGGGGTAGGGCTGTTTCCTCTTTTGGGAGGCAGCCTGTTTACATATCGCATGCAGTGCAGCCTTTCAAGCTCATTGGATTGATGTGCCGCTTCCCTAACCATCTCTTTCCGGTCCAGCCCATTAGAGTTAATGGGGTGACCCTGTGTCCCTCAGAACCTGGGTATTATTGATATAGCAAACAATTGGTTCTGTTGGATGGTTCTATAACTGTGTTAATGTATATTTAATATAAAAACACACAGATTTTGTCAAATTATTATCAATTAATGCAGAGAATATCTTTAGAAAACACAAATGGTAAGAACACACCAAGAAAGAAAGATTTGCAAAAAACAGAGTTTTTACTCATTTGCTATTCACAAAAAGGAAAAGGCTGTCAGAGAGCATAAATGAATTACGGCGGAGCAAGGGTGACTTATGTGGAGTAAAGTGAAAAGAAGTGACAAGTGAAGTCAATGGTGAAATATATACAGGACATACGTAAGTGACACAAATTTACAAGGTACAAGAATCCTGTCCTATCTATGTAATTGTTCACATGAATCCTGGACCAAATGATAATTTTAATAGTCAAGGAGACTGTATGGACATGGATAACATTAACGTTGACTTAATTAATTTATGCTCTCTGACAGCCTTTTCCTTTTTGTGAATAGCAAATGAGTAAAAACTCTGTTTTTGCAAATCTTTCTTTCTTGCTGTGTTCTTACCATTTGTGTTTTCTAAAGATATTCTCTGCATTAATTGATAATAATTTGACTCAATCTGTGTGTTTTTATATTAAATATACATTAACACAGTTATAGAACCACCCAACAGAACCAATTGTTTGCTATATCTCTTTCCTGTCCAGGCCATTGTTTCTGATACTGGGAGAGTGCACACATCCTGGGAGGGGGTCACATTTGTTTCTTGGTGGCAGCAGCTGCAGGGTGGCAGCCAGAACACAGGAAAGGCTAGGGCAACCAGGTGGGCAACCTCTAAGGTAGCCACCTGGGTGCATGCCACATTGTCCTCCATTTGAGATTCATGTCAGGGCTGATGGGGCACGTTGTTTGAAACCAAACATGACATATTTTGGGGGTGCCATAATGGAGCTGCCAAACTTGGGTCACGCGGTTGCCAGCCCATGCTATCCTAGGAACCTTCTATCACTTATAGTAGCCTTTAATGGTAAAGGCTCTATAGGGGCATATAAGCTTGCACTTACATGTTCATACCTTTAATATAATGCACCCTGCCTCCTGGGCTTAGGAGACCTTCCTTAGAGGTGACTGGCATATATTAAAAATAGTGCATTAACTTTGCCGTACATGGTGAGGGCAAAGTCGAGTTCGAGCAGTTTGCACTGCTCTTGCAGTCTGCAATGGAAGGCCTGCTGTCAGTAGTTTACTTGGGTCACTCAAGGTGGCATAAACAGTGCTTCTGGCCCTGGTGACCGCTTTAAAACTTATGCCCTGGGTACCACTGGTACCATACACTAGGAGAATAAAAGGGGGTTAAAGTCATTACCAATTGAGATTTCCAATTCACACATCAGTTTTAGGGAGAGAGCACTGGCACTGGGGCCTGGGCAGCAGGCTCCAGTGCACTTTCAGAGTCTTAACCATCAGCATTGGAGCAAAAGGTGGGGGGTGACCATACAAAAAGGGCACTTCCCTACAGTTTAGATACTCAATAAGTCATCATACGTGCACTCTGTCACTCATCTTTCCACTCATGCAACCATTCATCCATCCACTGACTTATTCTTGTACTTACCCTCTTACACACTCAGAATAAGACACACACAAACTCAACAATATATGCAGTAAATTAAAATACAAATAGAAAAAAGAAAACCCGCTGCCGTCTAAACATGGTATGCATATGGTTGAAATAATGAAACTAAGCATAGCAGAGGGTATCCATAGTCTACATATATTTTCAAGTTCCAGCATGGCCACCACATTTAGAAACAACATATTAGCCATCTTGGAATGGCAACACAATGATGCTCTATGGATAAAAGTATTCCATAGTAGTTTAGAGAAGGTGGCCACACAAGATGAGGCAACTGCAGATAATATGAGTGGCAAGCAAGCGGCCTGTTAGCACTGCCTGGCGTGCTGTAGTATAATCTTCAGAAAATTTAAAATAAAAAGTGGAGAAACAAAGAAATGAAAGGCAAATTAAAAAAGGAGAGAATGGAAAACTAAAGGACTGGCCAAGGTGTACAGACAGAATATTGAGTTTAAAATATCGAGTTGCACAAATATCGAGTCAGAAGTATTGTGGTTCAGAAATATCATCAGCAAGATTATCGTGATCAAGAATATTGAATTAAGGTAAGTAATATCGATTAAAAAAATATCAAAGTGTTCAATATCGTTTGCAAAAATATAGGGCCCGATTCTGATGCGGGTTGGAAAAGCTTCCCGACCGAGGGCCTGATTCTGATGCGGTTAGGAAGGCCTCCTAACGGCATTTGCTCCTTCCAAATCGGATCGGGAACGTGTCTTCCCGACCGAGGGCCCAATTCTGATGCGGTTAGGAACAAATGTTCCCATTGAAGTCAATGGGAGTTCAACCAAATCGTATCTGGAAGGATCCGGATGCATCCTACTCCGCCGGTCGGACTTTCCCGATCCAAGTGGGTCGGACACCATTTCCCAACCGATTCGGTCGGGAAGCTTTTCCAACCCGCATCAGAATCGGCCCCATAGTTGTTATAAATATCGATTTTTTAATTAGTGTTATGTATTTTGGTATATGTTTTAATGTGTGTGATGTATGTTTTTTTGTATAAGAATTGTTTCTATTTTTAATATATGTGTTAAATTTTTAGTAGTTATTAATTTTGAATTTTGCGTTTTTAGTTCTGTAGTGGGTTGTGGGTTTATAGGGGAATAGGGTGGGAAGTAATTTAATTATATTAAATTAATTGATTATTTTTTATTTATTAATATTTGTTTAATTGCGATGTTATAGTGTTAAATGTGTAAAGTAATTTATTATTAATTGATGAATTATTAATTGTTTGTTAATTAATTTTTATTAATTAATTGGTAATTAATTATGGTAATTGTGTAATTAATTTTAGGTGTGTGTTTTGGTGTTTATAGGTGTAAAGGGTGGGAAGTAATATATTTTTAATTGATTAATTAATAGTTGGTTGTTAATTAATTACAATTAATTAATTGGTAATTAAATATGGTAATTGTGTAATTAATTTTAGGTGTGTGCTTTGGGGTTTATAGGGGTAAAGGGTGTTAAGTAGTTTAGTTATGTTTTATTAATAATTATTTGTTAATTGATATTAATTACATTAATTAAAAATGTATGATGGAAATAGTGTAATTAATTTTATTTTAGGTGTGTGTTGTGGTGCTTAAAGGGGTAATGGATGGGAAGTAATTTGTGGTTAATTAATTAATATGTAGCTGTTAATTCATGTTAATTATTTGATATTTATTTTGGGTAATTGTTTATATTTTTGTGTGTTATTTTTACTTTTAAAGGGGTAAAGGGTGACTATTAAATAGATTTTAATTACTTTATAATTAGTTGTTAATAGTAATAGTTTTTAATTTAAAAATAAGTTTTAATTGGGTTTTATTATTTTATAGTTTAATTTAGGTGTGTGTTTTGGACATTATAGTGTTAAAGAGTTTGTAGTCAATTAATGTTTATTAGTTTTTTTTAAATAATTTTTTTTATTGATTATTAATTATGTTAATTATGGAAGCAAATTTAATTTAAAATGTTGAAGTGTGTTGTTATTGGTGTGGTGTTATAGGGTAGGAAATTAAATAAATACATTTATGTTTTAATTAATGTTTTTGTTTGTAAATATTTTCTAGTTTAAAATAATTATATTTTTAAATGCATTTATTATTTAATTTTATATAATATTTGTAGGTGTTTGTTATACATAAATAATATTATAATATGTTTTCTATTTATATATTTAATATATATTTGTTTCAATTTTTTAAATATTATTATTTATTTTTATAATTTTTCTTAATTTTTAAAATATATTTCTTAAAATTGTTGGTGTGAATAGTATTTTTTGCCTCTCCGCTATCCAACACTTTCCCCACTGTTGCACTCATTGGAGTGGGGATAGTAATTTTTACCCCTCCGCTATCCAACACTTTCCCAACTGTTGCACTCACTGGAGTGGGAATAGTAAATTTTACCCCTCTGCTATCCAACACTTTCCCTACTGTTGCACTCACTGGAGTGGGAATAGTAAATTTTACCCCTCTGCTATCCAACACTTTCCCTACTGTTGCACTCACTGGAGTGGGAATAGTAAAGTTTGCCCCTCCGCTATCCAACACTTTCCCTACTGTTGCACTCACTGGAGATGGAATAGTAATTTTTAGCCCTCCGTTATCCAACACTTTCCCTACTGTTGCTCTCACTGGAGTGGGAATAGTAATTTTTACCCCTCCACTATCCAACACTTTCCCTACAGTTGCACTCACTGGAGTGGAAAAAGTAAATTGTACCCCTCCGCTATCCAACACTTTCCCTACTGTTGCTCTCACTGGAGTGGGAATAGTACTTTTTACCCCTCTGCTATCCAACACTTTCCCTACTGTTGCACTCACTGGAGTGGGAATAGTAAATTGTACCCCTCCGCTATCCAGCACTTTCCCTATTGTTGCACTGACTGTATTGTGAAATTTAAGTTTAAATATTTTTTAATAGTTTAATGTTTTAATTTATTATAGATTATTGTTTTTTTATATTTTAAATCATTGATATATAATTAAATTTTTTATAGAATTTTAACTTTTAACATAAATTAAAAATAATAGTTTATTAATTGTTTTAAAGTAAATATATATATATATATGTATAAATAATTATGTTTGTGTGTTTATTTTTTTATTAAGTTTATTTGTTATATTTTATTAAAATGTATTTTATTTTGTTAAAATTAAATTTATTCTTTAATATATTTAATATATATTATTTTATATTTATATAAAAGACGATATTTTATACATCTATATTTTTTACATCGATGTTTTTATATCGATATTTTTGTGCTTACCTGTTTAAGTATAGGAGTCAATATTTTTGTTGTCTATATTTTTTACTCGATATTTTTTACATCGATATTTATTACATCGATGTTGTGTCTGGCCTTCCAAAGAAAGAGGCTCTACTATCCTTAGGGTTTGTCAAACTAAGGGCCTAATTTAGATGTTGGTGGACGGGTTACTCCGTCACAACGTGACGGATATCCCGCCGAAATATAAATCCCTTGGGATATTATGGGATTTATATTTCGGCAAATGGGATATCCGTCACTGTTGTGACGGAGTAAACCCTCCACCAACATCTAAATCAGGCCCTAAGTAACCAATACAAAAATCCTTCCCTACAAAGGTAATCTGAGATATTCTGTAGCAAAATACCGGACTGTAGGTTTTAACATGGCACAAAGACAATTCATCCGCAAATGCTTATTGCCTCTACAGGTTTCTTACATTCAAATAAATAAAGCCTATTGACTTTGGGTTCAATTTTTATTATAAAGAAAGCAGGCCTATAACATAAGAAATACTTTTGACTAGTAAACCAATCAGGCCTACATCTGTTATGATTGTCTCATCACCATAAGAAACTCAGACCTACTGTACTGAGCTTAAGCTTTTCCACAACGCAATCATCGGGCATACAGTCATAAAATTACAAATAAATACAAAAATTTCAGCTGTCAAAATACTATTTCTTCTAAGAGAGTTTGACAATGATTGTCACATGGTAATGAAGGAAGAGGCATGGAGGTCAAACACAAAATGGCTGCCTATGGGCCACATGCTAGTTTCACAAAATGGTAGTGGAACACATGCTAAGGAAAGAGAATGGATGGAGGACAAATAGGAAATGACTGGCTGCCCTGGTTCCCCTTCCAACCAACAAATGCAGCACTGCCAGTAGGGTGTAAAGTCAACAGAGGTATTGCTCAGATCATGACAATTTTGGAGGTAGTGTAAAGACACCAGTGCTATAAGAGGGCTCTGAGTGGAGTGCTGGCAAAAGAGACTCTGAGATTGGCGGTTTACGAGAGCAAGGTGCTGCTCCGGGAGGCCTGGAGAGGCCCTGGCTTGATAGAAGTGGCCAGGGCATGGGAGGCGTTGGTAGATGAGCTCCAGCACCCAGACCCACCTTCCCCTGATGAGATTCCGGGTACCCCCTAATGACTGTAACAGACATGGGCCCAGAGACACCCCGAGGGATGCCCTGCGGCCGGCCTGAGATCCTAGTATTATTCTGAGGTTCGGGTGGCACTACATATTGATTACATGTCCACATAGTATCGCCTGTTCAGACTTGAGGTGGCCTCTGCTTTCTGAGGGGTTCAGAATGGGCCCGGGCACGACTGATGAGGGGAGGGGGCAAGGCAGATAAGGGGGTTCCCTATATCCGGAGGTTGTTGTATGTTTGATGCAGAATGGGTGGGTCACGCTGTCGTCCCCAAGAAGCTGCTTAGTAGTCGATCTCTGTCACGACTTAGGATGTTCATTTCCTATTTTCATATTTATGCATTGTTCCACAATCTAACTGCAATGTTTAATGATACATGGCACTTCTTGGATGGTTGCTGAAGCACTGTATGTAAAATTTCCAATAAAAATGTGTTTAAATAAAAAAGACAGCAGTGCTATCACTCACATCACAGATGTCTTGCAGCTAGAGTTAAAGGCAGGTGCTATTGCAGAAGTCACACAGGTCTTGCAGATAAGGTGAATGAACAGATAGGGTGTAAGTACATCAGGGGTATCGCTGAGGTCACGCCAGTCTTACAGGTAGAGTTTAAAGACAGTAGAGCTAGGACTCAGTTCACAAAGGACTTCCTGGTAGAGTTTTAAAGACAGTAGGGGCTCAGCGTAAAGACACTATAGCTGTTACTCAGTTCACAGAGGAGATAGTGTGAGACAGCAGTGGTAACACTCAGGCCATACGGGTCTTGCTGCTCTTGCAGGTAGAATGTAGAGACAGTAGCGCTATCGCTCAGGTCCAACAAGTCATGCAGATACAGTTTAAAGACAAAAGAGCTATTGCTCAAATCGCATCGTTCTTACAGGTGTTGGCAAAAAGACAGCTGCTTCATTGCTCAGGTCACACCAACTATGCAAGTAGAGTGGAAAAACAGCAGAGCTATTGTTGCAGTCACACTGGTCCTGCAGGTAAAGCATGCACTAGAAGAGCTATCGCACAGCCCAGTCTACAGGTAGCGTGAAGACAGCAAATCTATTGTTGATTTCACACCAGTCTTGCAGGTAGGGTGTAAAAATAGCAGAGCTACAGTTCCGGTCACACGTCTTCCTTGTGAGGCATTTACATTTCAATAGCAACATGACCACCCCATCTGCTCTTCCCTCTCTATCATTTCGTCTTCCTCAGATCATCTTTTGTGGTGACAATAGATTTAGGGGTCGATTCCGATTCGGGCCGGAAAAAGCACCGACCGACTCGGAGCCGGAAAAATTACCGACCGACACGTACCAGTGGCGCCCGACACGCCAAGTACGATGCAAGCCGCGATAAATCCGACCGACACGTAAGGAAACCAAGCCGACCGACCGAGCCGCACGGAAAATAGCAATCCGGCCGGAAAAACACGCGAATCCAACCGACCGACACGCACCCGGAACAAATCCGACCGAATCGTACCCGCCAACTCCAAACCGCAAAGTACGATGCAAGGCGCGAAAAACACGACCGAGTCGGACGGAGGACAAGCCGTACGACCGACACGCATACAAAACCGAGCCGAAGCAACACAATACACCGCGACCGACGCGTACGCAGCATAGAAAACTGCACAAACACAGCGTGAACGAAACGGAAAACACCGTACGAGACCAATGCAGGGTCCGACTCGGTCACAAGAACGTTTCCAACATACACAAACAACACAAAGGAAAAATCACCCCAAAAAAAGGCCAAACAAGCAATTACCAAGCCAATAAATACTGGGGGGGGGGTGGGGACAGAGAACAAAGACACACCCACAACTCCACCTATATAAAGGACACAAATCACTACCATGAGCCTTTGCAAATGCCATTCCACTGCCAGCACCCAAGAGAAAGCAACCACACACCCACAGCTCATCCCTCACACAAGCCACACACCAGCAGCACACCAACAAATACCTACCTCACATACACCCAGCAAAACACACACTCACACACCCTCACCTGCACACCAACACACACATCACTCACCATCACCACCCATCACCATGCCCCCCAAGAAGAATCACAAGTTCCTAGATTGTGAATTGGAAGTCCTGGTAGACGAGATCCTCAGGGTAGAGCCACAGCTGTTTGGCACATTGGTCCAACAGACCCCCATGTCGCAGAAAACCAAGATGTGGGAGAGGATCATCAACAGGGTGAACGCCCAATCACCATGTCTGCGCACAAAGACCGACATCCAGAACAGGTGGTATGACGTGCGCAGGAGGGTCCGTGAGCTGCTCAAGAAAGACTACCTCATCAGCCAATACACCGGCAGTGGCCCTCCTGCCAAGCCAGTATACCTCAGGCCCTGGGAGGAGAAGGTGCGGGCCATCCTTCCGCCAGTGAGCGTATATGGACTAGAGAACATCCCAGAGCCTGGTGAGTACACAACAAATGTACACAATAAACTGCCACAAAACACACACACATCACTGTCAAGGGGAGAGTCAAACCATGCACTCATAGCAATCACACAGCAACCAGAACAGAATCATCCCAAAATGTGTATGTCAGTCAGAGAAACACAACACATGCCATCAAAAAAGTCACATCCAACTGTGCCAACACATGTACAAACACAACCACAACTACAGCTAGGCAGTGGCACAAATAGAACTAACAAACACATCCACACATGTAGCCACCACAACAACACCAACACACAGTGAAGACCACTCAAAGGAAGGAATTCTGTGTATGCTGGCCAAGTCAGTGTAGCCAATAGCATCATGGGAGTTGCAGTCACACATATTGCCCGCCCCAAAACTGTCCCATCAACACCACCATGAACCATGCGCACATCACAGGGAGTGGAGAAGGACTCACAAGATGGCTGACACTGGCTACTGCTGTGGGGAGCACAAGGCCCTGCTGCCAACTGTGCACCAACAAACAGCAGGACACCACTGACTGACATCCTGAGAGACAACTTACACTCCCTGCAATGCAAGCACGTTCCATGGTGGGATATCTGGCTGGCTGGGTGGGAAGGGGGACTTGCAGCACTGACTATAGTCACCAGCACCTCCCCTCACACCCCCCAACACAAACTCCACAGTACCCACCTGGTAGAATGCAATGCCCTCCATCCTAACACAAGATCCCACAAAGCACCACCACCCTGGGTTATGTTGTGTGAAGCACAGGGACACTCTTGGGACTCTTAGCCAAACAACTGCCAGGACAACACTCCCAGCCATCCTGTCAGCACAGCCAGCCCACCCCACAGGGAAGCAGAGTCAAAAGGAAGGAAGCATGGGCATGCTGGGAAGGGGGTGGAGGCAATAGCATGATGGGAGTCGTAGTCACAGACATTGCTCAGCCTCACAACTGGCCCATCAACACCACCCTGAACCATGCTCACATCACAGGGAGTGGAGAAGGACTCACAAGATGGCTGACACTGGCTACTGCTGTGGGGAGCACAAGGCCCTGCTGCCAACTGTGCACCAACAAACAGCAGGACACCACTGACTGACATCCTGAGAGACAACTTACACTCCCTGCAATGCAAGCACGTTCCATGGTGGGATATCTGGCTGGCTGGGTGGGAAGGGGGACTTGCAGCACTGACTATAGTCACCAGCACCTCCCCTCACACCCCCCAACACAAACTCCACAGTACCCACCTGGTAGAATGCAATGCCCTCCATCCTAACACAAGATCCCACAAAGCACCACCACCCTGGGTTATGTTGTGTGAAGCACAGGGACACTCTTGGGACTCTTAGCCAAACAACTGCCAGGACAACACTCCCAGCCATCCTGTCAGCACAGCCAGCCCACCCCACAGGGAAGCAGAGTCAAAGGAAGGAAGCATGGGCATGCTGGGAAGGGGGTGGAGGCAATAGCATGATGGGAGTCGTAGTCACAGACATAGCTCACCCTCACAACTGTCCCATCAACACCACCCTGTACCGTGCTCACATCACAGGGAGTGGAGAAGGACTCACAAGATGGCTGACACTGGCTACTGCTGTGGGGAGCACAAGGCCCTGCTGCCAACTGTGCACCAACAAACAGCAGGACACCACTGACTGACATCCTGAGAGACAACTTCCACTCCCTGCAATGCAAGCACGTTCCATGGTGGGATATCTGGCTGGGTGGGTGGGAAGGAGGACTCACAGCACTGACCATAGTCACCAGCACCTCCCCTCACACCCTCCCCAACACAAACTCCACAGTACCCACCTGGTAGAATGCAATGCCCTCCATCCTAACACAAGATCCCACAAAGCACCACCACCCTGGGTTATGTTGTGTGAAGCACAGGGACACTCTTGGGACTCTCAGCCAAACAACTGCCAGGACAACACTCCCAGCCATCCTGTCAGCACAGCCAGCCCACCCCACAGGGAAGCAGAGTCAAAGGAAGGAAGCATGGGCATGCTGGGAAGGGGGGTGGAGGCAATAGCATGATGGGAGTCGTAGTCACAGACATTGCTCAGCCTCACAACTGGCCCATCAACACCACCCTGAACCGTGCTCACATCACAGGGAGTGGAGAAGGACTCACAAGATGGCTGACACTGGCTACTGCTGTGGGGAGCACAAGGCCCTGCTGCCAACTGTGCACCAACAAACAGCAGGACACCACTGACTGACATCCTAAGAGACAACTCACACTCCCTGCAATGCAAGCACGTTCCATGGTGGGAAATCTGGCTGGCTGGGTGGGAAGGGGGACTTGCAGCACTGACTATAGTCACCAGCACCTCCCCTCACACCCTCCCCAACACAAACTCCACAGTACCCACCTGGTAGAATGCAATGCCCTCCATCCTAACACAAGATCCCACAAAGCACCACCACCCTGGGTTATGTTGTGTGAAGCACAGGGACACTCTTGGGACTCTTAGCCAAACAACTGCCAGGACAACACTCCCAGCCATCCTGTCAGCACAGCCAGCCCAACCCACAGGGAAGCAGAGTCAAAAGGAAGGAAGCATGGGCATGTTGGGAAGGGGGAGGAGGCAATAGCATGATGGGAGTCGTACTCACAGCCCTACATCCCCCACCACATGGCCCAGCAAGCTCACACTCACGCATGCACATCCCACAGAGAGTGGAAAGGCCCATCAAAGATGTCTGACACTGTTGCTGTGTCGTGGGGAGCACAAGGGCATGCTGGGTACTGCACACCAACCAACAGCAGGACACCACTGTCAGCCATCTTGCCATTGCCCTCACACCCACACCCACTGAACTCCACACAAAAGCAAGTAAGTATGGGAATGCTGGCAAGTGGGGTGGAGGCAATGGCATGATGGGAGTCGTAGTCACAGACATAGCTCACCCTCACAACTGTCCCATCAACACCACCCTGAACCGTGCTCACATCACAGGGAGTGGAGAAGGACTCACAAGATGGCTGACACTGGCTACTGCTGTGGGGAGCACAAGGCCCTGCTGCCAACTGTGCACCAACAAACAGCAGGACACCACTGACTGACATCCTGAGAGACAACTTACACTCCCTGCAATGCAAGCACGTTCCATGGTGGGATATCTGGCTGGGTGGGTGGGAAGGAGGACTCACAGCACTGACCATAGTCACCAGCACCTCCCCTCACACCCTCCCCAACACAAACTCCACAGTACCCACCTGGTAGAATGCAATGCCCTCCATCCTAACACAAGATCCCACAAAGCACCACCACCCTGGGTTATGTTGTGTGAAGCACAGGGACACTCTTGGGACTCTCAGCCAAACAACTGCCAGGACAACACTCCCAGCCATCCTGTCAGCACAGCCAGCCCACCCCACAGGGAAGCAGAGTCAAAAGGAAGGAAGCATGGGCATGCTGGGAAGGGGGTGGAGGCAATAGCATGATGGGAGTCGTAGTCACAGACATTGCTCAGCCTCACAACTGTCCCATCAACACCACCCTGAACCGTGCTCACATCACAGGGAGTGGAGAAGGACTCACAAGATGGCTGACACTGGCTACTGCTGTGGGGAGCACAAGGCCCTGCTGCCAACTGTGCACCAACAAACAGCAGGACACCACTGACTGACATCCTGAGAGACAACTTACACTCCCTGCAATGCAAGCACGTTCCATGGTGGGATAACTGACTGGCTGGGTGGGTGGGTGGGAAGGAGGTCTGGCTGTCAACCAAACACAATCAATGCAGACCATGTTCACACCCCAGAGAATACATAGAAATGCCCAAATAATGCAGGACAATGTGCCACACCAATATCAACCCCTGACTGTGACGACTTAGGACAATACAATGTACAGGCCCGCACCCCGAGGCACAGTCACAACTGTCAGGTGTGTCAACCACTGATGCCTGCAGAAACATGACATACATTGTTTGTGTCTCCCAAAAACAGGTGATGATAGGGACACAGCAGCAGACGCTGAGGAGTCCCAGTCCCAGGCTCAAGAGGATGCCGAGCTCACTGGCGTCGTACAGCCTCTGTCCTCCTCGGACGATGAACAACCTGGCACATCCGGTGCAAGTCAACATGCTGCACCAGCAGGACCACCAGCTGCAGCACCAGCAGGTCCACCAGCTGCACCCCTGCACCCACCCCTCCAACGACTGTCACCACGAATACCATCCCTGCCGACATGGACAGAATAAGGAGCAACACCAGCGCAGTGACCCTGGACCAACCTGGGGCCATGGACACCACCACCACCACCAACCCCCAAGGTGGACCAGGGTTATCTGTGCGTGCAACTGCACACACTGCACATGTCAGCAGGGGTGGTGGGAGGGGTGGGAGACAGAGGTCGCTGCTTGCAGACGTTGCTGGTGTGCATGAAGACCCACAACTGGTACGCATAGCTGATGCGTACCAGTCCAGCACCGGAGAGCTCAGCCAGGTAGTGGGGCTCCTCAGAGACATCAAACAGCAGCAGGCTGCCCATCATGCCCGCTTGGACTCCCACATGTCCCACGTGGAGTCACACATGTCACGTGTGGACTCCCACATGTCCCGCGTGGAGTCCAAGTGGGATGTACTACATGAGATGACGGCGGTGCACAGGGACATTTTACAATGCCTCCGCCAGATGAACAGCAACCAGTCCACACCTCCCTGTGTGCCAACAACATCTGGTACCGAACAAACTGCAACTGCCACAGGGAGGGAGGAGGACTCTGGCGGAGAGTCCCCTGCACCGCAGCAGCCTGCACTTGAGGGCCCCCCCAAGAAGAGGGGTTGTCCGAGGAGGGGAAAGTGAGAGGCTGATGGCCAAGCGCAACTCCCAGGAAGCCTGAACCTGTTCTGGATTTTCGCCTTTGTGCACAGACTGTTCACCCTGTTGACGGCAACACTACTCCCACACATTGCATGGGGAGTACAAGTTGGAACAATGTGTCAGACAACTGTGGCCCCGATACTGGGGATCCTGTCTACCTGGACTTTCAATTCACCTAGGAACTTGGGATTGCAAGATTCATGTACAGCACAACCCATCCTATGCACTATTAACACAGATGTATCACAATAAACACACTAATACACCATACTTGCCTCTGTCGTGATTCCAACGTGGGTGCTGTTATGGGGATGATGAACTGCAAAATTACACTGTGTATGCGAACTGCAACAGCAAGGACAACACAGGCATGTGAGTACAGGCAACGTGACACATATGAGGGAGACACACCACCAGGGGTACACAACACATACACACCTAGGCCATCTGACTCATTGCCTACACTGATGTTGCCAGGGAAGACGGTGCAATGCACAGACACCACACCCATTCCCAGTTGTAGTCAAGTAGCCCACAGGTGCAGTAAGCAAATGGCAGTCAAATGTGTGACCACAGACAACGCACATCACTAAGTGAAGCACAGGTTTATTACACAGTAGCAACATGCCGTAACCACTACAGATGCAAGGTAACCCCACCTGGTAGCGGGCACACAGTCAACAACTGTAGACGGAAGGAAGTCCATGGGTGTGGCGCACATCACCTTTAGGGACACAACAGCTACCAGCCTGGATGTGCAATCACGTCGTCGGTGGACACAGTTGACCAAACGACTCTGAAAGTACCCTGTGAAGGACAGAAATGACACACAGTCAAAAGCAATGCAGTACAGGACAGAACAGCAAAACTCATGCACAATACATGTTACAAGATACCCACCCAGAACCAAGTTAGCATGTCAACACTGTTGGGGAGTACAGCCCACCTGTCACCACACATCGCAACACACATCCTGTCAAGTAGCCCATGGACACACTCCAACAGCACCAGAGCACCACCCACACATCATGCCAACTCACATCATTCACATGACACCTCAGGATACTCACATTCAGCTAAAGAAGTTGGTGATGAGCTGTGTGCGGACATCACCATCACCATCATCATCATCATCATCGTCACTGGCATCGTGGTCCAGGCCAGGATCCTCCACAGGTGGCGGATGTTGGTCATCGTCATCCTGGATGAGAGGCAACTCCTTCCGCACTGCCAGGTTGTGTAGCATGCAGCAGACGATGATAATCTTGCACACTTTCGCAGGGGCATATGGGAGGGACCCTCCGGTCTTGTCCAGGCAGCGGAAGCTGCTCTTCAGGAGACCAAAGGTCCGCTCAATCACTCTCCTGGTCCGACCATGTGCCTCATTGTAGCGCATCTGGGCAGGTGTCACAGGGTTCCTGAGGGGTGTCAGCAACCACGGCATGTTGGGGTATCCCGAGTCACCTACGGACAGACAAGTGCACATCAGCTGACTTGGAAAAGTGGGCGGAATACTACAGATCAGATCACACACAATGGCACAAAGTCAGTACACACCGACAAGCCAGGCACGCTGGTTCTGCATCTGTGCCATCATCCTGGGGATGCGACTACTCCTCATCACAAAGGCATCGTGTGCTGAACCAGGGAAACGGGCACACACGTGTGTGATGGTCATGTCTGCAAGACACACCACCAGTGCATTGACCGAGTGGTAGTGCTTGCGGTTACGGTAGGCCTGCTCCTGGGCCTGTGGTGGTACCAAAGCCACATGTGTCCCATCAATGGAGCCAATGACATGCGGCATCCTCCCCAGGGCATAAAAGTCACTCTTCACGTCAGTGAGTCGTCGCAGTCTAGGGAAATAGATGTACCGGTTCAGGAAGAGCAACATTGCCGCCAAAACATCACGGAGCACACGGCTGAACATGGTCTGTGACATCCCACCAGCAGACGCCACAGTATGTTGGAAGGTACCGGTGGCAAAGAAGTGTAGGGTTGCCATCACCTTCACCTTGGGGGTCAGCGCTGTAGGATACGGCCGGCCAGGCTGCAAATGTGGGGACAACTGCACTGCCAAATCCTCAATCAGCTGCCTGGTGAAGCGGTACCGTCGGATGCTGTCCCGTTCCACCATCGTTGCCAGGTCTGGGAATGGCCGATGGACAGCAGGAGCCCTGCAGTGCAGAGGAGAAGTAAGCAAGATCGTCAGTCACCCCACATATGCGGCATTGAACACACTCAAGATCCCAACATACATCATCATGAGGCACAACTACATGAAGTGTGCAGTACCGGAACGACATGTATGGTACATACATGGCCAACATCTGTCAACACGGTCCTACAGGTGGCATCAATTTGTCCCAGGTTGGCCCATTGGATATCATGATGCTGTGTCACAGTCACCCCCCACAGTGACATGTGAGGACAGATGTGCCCCAGGCACCACAGCTCAACGACAGGCACATTCCCAGGGACCCTGTAATGCCACATGGACACTGGCATCACCTGGAGTATCATGTGTACACCACAGCAAAACAAACATGACCCCCACAGGTAGTGGCCACACTTGCCATGGCAGGACAGACATGGACGTCTGTGACACACACGCACAACATCAGAGTCCATGCACACACAACGTGGATGTGGAGACTGTCTCCCATTGTGCACATGAAATCAGAGACATTGTAAACACTACATGCACAAAGACTGTGGAGGGCCATCACTATTGTGCCACTGGGACACCCTGGCTCAAACATACCGTCCCACATGGGACTCACGGGGTATGTGACATGACATACACAAACACCACTGTGAAATGTGACCATGACACATGCACAGATATGAACAGTTGCACATCACAGTGGTCACGTACACGTAACACCCAGGATCCTGTCCCCATGAACACGTGCACAGCCTGGGGGTGGCTGCCCACAGGTGACACCCACAGGACAACATGTACACCAACATACACACAATAGGAAATGCAGCCTTACATGCCTTATGATAAGGTTTGGACAGGCTGTCGTGATGTAGGTGTGCCCCTCACTCCCTGGGAGCTATCTGTGGCTGGCATATGTCCATCTGAGACAGGCATGCTGACCTATGCCAGTCACATATACAGTGATGCGTTGAACCGCAATGGACCGATCGGTGCCTCCGGCCGGCCCATTGCTTTCAATGTGTGCGGGTACGCGTTGTACCCCTGTGCGCGTTGAACTGCAATGGACCGATCGGTGCCTCCGGCCGGCCCATTGCTTTCAATGTGTGCGGGTACGCGTTGTACCCCTGTGCGCGTTGAACTGCAATGGACCGATCGGTGCCTCCGGCCGGCCCATTGCTTTCAATGTGTGCGGGTACGCGTTGTACCCCTGTGCGCGTTGAACTGCAATGGACCGATCGGTGCCTCCGGCCGGCCCATTGCCTTCAATGTGTGCGGGTACGCGTTGTACCCCTGTGCGCGTTGAACTGCAATGGACCGATCGGTGCCTCCGGCCGGCCCATTGCCTTCAATGTGTGCGGGTACGCGTTGTACCCCTGTGCGCGTTGAACTGCAATGGACCGATCGGTGCCTCCGGCCGGCCCATTGCTTTCAATGTGTGCGGGTACGCGTTGTACCCCTGTGCGCGTTGAACTGCAATGGACCGATCGGTGCCTCCGGCCGGCCCATTGCCTTCAATGTGTGCGGGTACGCGTTGTACCCCTGTGCGCGTTGAACTGCAATGGACCGATCGGTGCCTCCGGCCGGCCCATTGCTTTCAATGTGTGCGGGTACGCGTTGTACCCCTGTGCGCGTTGAACTGCAATGGACCGATCGGTGCCTCCGGCCGGCCCATTGCTTTCAATGTGTGCGGGTACGCGTTGTACCCCTGTGCGCGTTGAACTGCAATGGACCGATCGGTGCCTCCGGCCGGCCCATTGCTTTCAATGTGTGCGGGTACGCGTTGTACCCCTGTGCGCGTTGAACTGCAATGGACCGATCGGTGCCTCCGGCCGGCCCATTGCTTTCAATGTGTGCGGGTACGCGTTGTACCCCTGTGCGCGTTGAACTGCAATGGACCGATCGGTGCCTCCGGCCGGCCCATTGCTTTCAATGTGTGCGGGTACGCGTTGTACCCCTGTGCGCGTTGAACTGCAATGGACCGATCGGTGCCTCCGGCGGCCCATTGCTTTCAATGTGTGCGGGTACGCGTTGTACCCCTGTGCGCGTTGAACTGCAATGGACCGATCGGTGCCTCCGGCCGGCCCATTGCTTTCAATGTGTGCGGGTACGCGTTGTACCCCTGTGCGCGTTGTACCGCAATGGACCGATCGGTGCGCACCCATTGACAATGGGCTTGCCTGGCAACGGACGCGTTTTCGAATTTCGAACGAGTCGGTTGCTGGAAAATCAGTTGGTCACCCACAACAATGTTGCAAAATCATGTATGTCATGAAGTTGAAGTTTTGAAGGATGCTGTGGGCGTGTTTTGGTGCTGCTATTCCATGGATTGGCCAGATTCAGAAGATGCAAACGACTTGGACCTATCACTTTGGACACAAGGGACAGTATCTGCCTCTCCAGCACATATATATTGCTGCCTGTTCCCCTGAGAGCCCACTTGCCTGCACTACATGCTCCAGGACGACATCTGCCACTGCACTGCTGCTGTCTCTGCCCCTCTGGACCCTGCAATGGCACGTACTGTGGAGAGAGCCCCAGCCTTCAGCCTTGAGGAGAACCAGGCCCTGCTGGACAGCCTACTTCCACAGTACAGCAAGCTGTATGGGACACCAGGGGAGCAGGTGAGTGTTCTGTGCACTGCCTTTCTGAATGTGCATTTTGTCTGACTAGCAAGGCTGAGAGTCAGCACGCCACTGGCTAGCAGGCTCACTGAGTAGTTGTCACCCCCATAGTGTGTAGTGACTTGCACTGGACAGGTATGGTGCAGTGACAGTGCTTCTGAACAGGGTTTTACTCCCCATGCAATGATACCATGTAGTGACTTCTGGAAAACTGTCCATGGGCAGCCGTGCACTGCCTGTGTACACCATGTGCCCCTGTGATTGCGACATGTATATGCAACTGTGTCATACACGGATATGTTGCATGTGTAGTAATGGCCTTATCACTTTGTCATCCTGACAGGCTTCTGCCCATCGGAAGCATGAGATATGGAAGGACATCGTCCGGGCTGTCCGGTCCGTGGGGGTCTACAAGCGCCGGATCCGCAACTGCCAAAAGAGGTGGCAGGACCTTCGGGGCTGGACCCGGAGGATTGCACGGGTCCAGCTGAAGCTGTCGCCTCCTCGCAGGAGGGGCGGAACACGGACCCTGACCCCCCACATGCTCAGGATCCTGGCGGTGGTCTTTCCAGACCTGGATGGGCAGCTGAAGGCCAGAGAGCAGCAAGGAGGGGTGAGTCAAAGACTGCACTGTGTACTCTGTCTAACATGCTATGTGCCCTCCTCGGGCCTGGTTAAACTGCCACAGTACAGCAGTCATGTTGTCCAGGAGCCATGTCCCTCTATTGTGCACTGCCCACTCCTCATCTGATACCCAGGTGTGGCCCTTACATGCAGGGAATTCTGTCACTTAGGACTGTGTCCTTGCAGTTTGCTTGACTCAAGGTGGGAGACAGCATCTGTTTCCCTGACTCTGTGGTGGGCATCATGGGTGGGTCCATTGCTTACACAATGCCTGTATTCTGACATGTATTCAGCGTGTTACTTTGATCTGTGGTCCAATTGCTGAGCTGATCCACCACATGTGGCTGGGGTATCTGGCACACACCCATGCTGCGGGTGGGAACAATGTTTGGGCCCCAGGAGTATGTATATGACGTGTGTCACACATACTCAGCCAGCTGCCTACAGTCCAGGGCTCATCCCTCATTCATGTGGGGCTGGACAGTCATGCCTACTCCAGGCCATACAATACACTCTGTACTCCCACTCCCGTGTATCAGCGGACACATTGTGCACAGTGATTTGACCCCTCAGGTGTCTGCCTCTGTGTCAGTGTGCTGTAGATTAGTCGCCAGGACTGCTGTGGAGTTTCTTGGTAGGGGCTCAGCATGCCACTGGAGATGTGACCATAGGAGACGATACTTGTGTGACACATAGGTGTCTGATCAGCTGCCCATGCAGACTGGGGCATGTAAATGTGAAGTTCAGGCAGCTGTTCCCCATGCACAGCAGAGTGTGAGGGGCTCAGGTTCAGAGGGTAGTGTCACAGGTCTCCCATATGTCCAATAGGTATGACCTGGACAGATGAGGGTTAAGAGGATGTGTTGTGGGGGGATGTACATGTGCACTTGTGCAGCTCCAGGACTTGCATTCCCCATGACCTACTATTGTGACACAGTGCAGAGTGTTGTTGTCTGGCTGCAAAGTCATACATCACTGAGACAGTGATGTATGACTTTGCAGTCATGCCTCCGCCATGGCATGTGTCTACTGATTGGTGAGCCTGCAGGGGAGTGACATGTGCTACATGCACACCATAGTGGCGCTGGCTATCAGGACATGGGTGCATCATGGTGTCTGTCGCTGGTATGCATCACATGCATTTCCTATTTGACTCTGGGCATCCCTTTCATCCGGAAACCTGTACTGACTCAGTGGCAAGAGCTGTGATGTGTCCACACCGTGTCCTCTGCACTGTCCAACTACTGTGTACTTGGTGCATGTGTCAACACTGGGGTGTTGCAATCCAACAGACACCAGACAGATGGGTGCAAGGCCATGTGGGATGTGAGTGCCATGCTTGGCATCAGACTGACAATTGACTTCTCCTGTTCAGTTAGGGCACTTTTAGCAATGTACAACTGATGATGCCAGGGCTTGCTCTGTGATGTGCTGTGCTCACAGTGGTGTGTGCGTTATGTGCAGGTGACTGATGTCTGTCTGTATCCCCATTGTTTGCAGATACATCCACGGCCACGGAAGGGGACAGCTCCACGGACCAGGAGGAGCCAGAGAGCCAGACTGGGTCAGCAGCCGAGGAGTGGTCGGAGGGACCCAGTGGCACGGAGGGCGAGGGAGCCACACCGAGGAGTCCTCAGCAGCATCCACCTCAGCTGAGGACCAGAGCAACTCGGAGGATGACTCCCTTGTGGAGGCGGGTGTCAGCAGCCACCACACCCCAGCTAGTGTTGCTGTCCCCGCCACCACCAGCACCACCACCGCCCTCCCATCGGCTCCCATTCCCCAGGTCCGTGGAGGCTCCCATGTCCGGGAGCGTGTTTCCTTTGGGCCAGGCACCGCACCCCCTGCCCCTGTGTCCCCTGCTGCCCTGAGTGAGGAGTCTGTGTACCTCCTTCGCCAGCTCCATGTAGGGCAGACAGCCATCCTGAGTGTCCTCCATGCGCACACCGCGCTGTTGACTCAGCTGGTGTCGTTCATGGAGGGCATCTCATCGGGCATGTCTGACCTACAGAGGGGCAATAGGTCCATGGACTCCTCCCTGACGGCAGCAGTGTCCCTCCTCAAACGGTCCCTCACCCCTCCTGCCTCTGCTCCATCCACACTCCCCAGCACCTTACCCGTCCCAAGCACACACACACCGGCACAGGCACACACCAGCACACACACATCCAGCACACTGACACACACGCCAATGACAAAACGCACACGCACGCACATTCAGGGGACTGAAGCCAGACTCACAGGGGATGGGGCCCTGGAACACACACACGCATCCACATGCACTGCGCAGTCCTCAGTTCCCTCTCCCTCCAAAGCACCCTCCCTTGCCTCACATGCAACCCCAAAGTCACAGCAGCTCTTCCTCTGTGACCTCGGCCTCTTCCCCACCGATGAAGCTGCTCCAGCATCCCGGGGGAAGAGGAAGCCCACCCACACGGAGCAGAGTGCCCCTCGCCCCCGGACACCCTCCCCCAGGCGCAGACGGACTGAGGCCCCCACCCGCAAGTCCCCCGGAGTGGTAAGAGCAAGACCCCGCCACCGCCCTGCAGCTCAGGCACAAGGTCTCCGTCCTCCATCCCTCAGGCCCCCACTGCACAGGTGCCCCCACCACACCCTGCCCCAGGTTCCCCCACCCACAGATATACCATCCCCAAGAGGATCCGGCCTTCTCCCCTGCCACTTGCTCTCCCAGCACCACACCCCCGCTGCGCTTGTCTGTGCCACTGATGTGGTGAGGGTGTCCTCCCCCTCTGTCCAACCCACCTTGCCTGTTCCCCATTCTCCTCCCCTGGAGGTAGGCACTGCAGTGGAGTCCACTACCGCCCTGTCTGACTTGGGCACTGCAGTGGCGGACCTGTCCACCCCATCTGCAGGGTCCACTGCAGTTGTGCCGGCACCCACGACATCTGAGTCATGCCCCCCAGTTGTGCCGGCACACACCATGTCAGACACCTCCACTGCAGTTGTCAGTGGCTCTCCAGCACCCACCACCCCTTCCCTGACTCCCCCTGGTGAGCCCTGATCCTGTCCCTGCGGTGCCTGGCCTGCCCCCCGGTTGCCCCTCCTAGTGGATTGTCCCTGGTTTTGTGCAGGCATGCGTAGGGTGACATCTGCCAGTGTCACCCTGTTTGAACTTTGACAATGGACTGGCCATTGGCCTTTGCTCTAATTTTTTCTGGACGTCGTTATCAAACAACACATATGCTGAATAAAGCAACTTTCTTTTCTCTAGTGCTCATGCTTCAGATGTACATGTTGTTGGTGCAGCTAACCATGCCCTTGCTGCAGTGATGGTGATATCTGGTCTCATGATTATGAAGTGTTACTGTGCAGGAACCCATGTGGTCCAGGGGGAATGTGTCCTATCATGTGGTGTATCCATGTCATCAATAGCAGCATCTGAGGGTGTCATGTGTTCAGTATTTGGCAATGGGTTTCCTACTTACATTGGCAATTTCATATCTGTGGCTTCCACCCCTGCACATCTGTTGTGCCTGCCATCGTTGCATTTGTCTACTTCCCTGACCGTGTTGCCATCTCCAGTGGACATGCAGGTTTGGGCATCAATGGGGAGGGACTCATCCGTGTAGTCAGTGCAACATTGCTATACAAGTGTGTTGGATCTGTGCTGATGATTCCGTTGGCACATCCATGACCAGGCTGATGTGATGGGAGCCCTCATTTGGTGCTAATTGTTGATTGTGTGACCAAGTGCTCAGCTGACATGATGGAGCCCTACTGAGGCAACATATGGCACAGCTTTCCTCACACAGGAGTGGAGTCCCCTCATGGCAGTGTGTACACGTGTGACATTGCCTGCGCCCAAGGTGTGTGTTGTATGTGCATGTCTGTGTGTTCACTTCCATTCATCTGCGCATGCTGTGATCCCTAGTGTTGTACCTGTTTGTGATGCTTGCTGACTTGAGCTATGTTCCCCCAAAGTCTTCTCCCTGTGTTCTCTGTGATGTGGGTGCATGGCACATTACTGGTCATCAGGGTGTCACCCATAGGTGTGTTTGCTGTCAGGGCTGAGTTTGTGTGCAGACGCAGATGGGTCACAGTCAGGTTTCCCCTTGGCACTTGTTGTTTGCCCCTGTCATGTGATTTCCAGTTTGTGTTATCTTTCAGTGATTGTGACACGTTGTGTGTGTGACTGCTGGCACTCCTCAGGGTCCGGGCTGCAATGTTGGTTGTTGTCTATGTGTGTTCTTTGTGGGTGACCTTGGCTTCTTCATTGGTGTGTGACTGTGGCTGGGATCCCATTGGTCGGTGTGGTATTGCCGTCATGTCCATGTACAGCGTAGTGTGCAGTGTGTCAGACATTCAGGAGTCTTGTTGAGTGTCCATGTGTGATGTGTTTCTACACCTTGGTTCCCACCCACCACCCTGGAATAGTCATGGGTGCATGTGCAATGTCACCAGTGCATGTGTACTTCACTGCTGCACATTGTTGGAGGTCGAGGGGTGTGGTGTTGAGTGTGTGCAGATGAGAGTTGTTGCCCGGCTAGGCCCCTGCCTCCATGTTGGCCTTGGCTTACTGGCCATGCTGATTGATTTGTGCTTGTGTAAGTGTGATGGTAGTTTGTTGCTCAGGACACCTGACTGTGGTTCACAGTGTGAACGACATTTAGCTTTGTCATCACAGTGGTATTTTTATTCAGCCCAGGGTCACCACATTGTGGGGGCCCTGGGGGTGGTGCTGTGGTGTGTCTGTGACTTGCTGTGTCAGTTGTTGTTCCTACGTGCCTGTGTGACATGTGTGTTTTGTGCTCCCTCTCACCTGACAATGCCTGCTTGCCCACATAGGGGATTTGGATCCATGAGTTACCTTAGTGTGGCAGTGTATGCACATCTTTATGATTGGTATTCAGCTCTCCTCATGTGTTGTGTGGTTGCCTGGGGACACTGGCACCCCCACCCCTCACCTGCTGTGTATGATGACAGTGTTGGTCTGCCTGTTTGTGTTTGTGCATCTGCACCACTGCATTGGCATATCTTGGGTGTGCCATTGGCTGTATGTTGTTTGGTGTGTTTCCCCTGCTGTCCCTGGGACTCCTAGGTCATCGGTCAGCACAGTGATCATGGTTTGTGTGTCCCATTGCTGCCATGGTATGGTATCTGTTCACCTCACATCTGCTGTCTCCACAGGGTATCTGCATTTGTGTGCCCATTGGTGCAAATATGTGGTTCTGCATTCTGATGGTCACTTCTGTCATTGTGTCATTGATGACTGTTGACGGTCTCAGCCCCCATGGGTGTTGTTTGTCTGCACATGGCCAAAGGAATGTTTCATTTGCACTGCAGTATTTGGCTCCCCCAATTTATGTTGCAATGGGACACATACACTACTTTGCCACAGATGAGTTTTTGGTTCTGTGACCAGGAATGATCCATGCAGTTTGGCAGTTGCAGCTCTTTCTTTGTCAACAATTACCTTTTGGTCACTGTGATGATGAGGGTGTAGACCCCATTGCCACAATGGTCAAAATGTGCTTCAGCTATGGACCCCACACTTGCCTTTTGGTCACTGTGATGATGGGGGTTTAGACCCCATTGCCACAATGGTCAAAATGTGCTTCAGCTATGGACCCCACACTTGCCTTTTGGTCACTGTGATGATGGGGGTTTAGACCCCATTGCCACAATGGTCAAAATGTGCTTCAGCTATGGACCCCACACTTACCTTTTGGTCACTGTGATGATGGGGGTTTAGGCCCCATTGCCACAATGGTCAAAATGTGCTTCAGCTATGGACCCCACACTTGCCTTTTGGTCACTGTGATGATGGGGGTTTAGACCCCATTGCCACAATGGTCAAAATGTGCTTCAGCTATGGACCCCACACTTGCCTTTTGGTCACTGTGATGATGGGGGTTTAGACCCCATTGCCACAATGGTCAAAATGTGCTTCAGCTATGGACCCCACACTTACCTTTTGGTCACTGTGATGATGGGGGTTTAGGCCCCATTGCCACAATGGTCAAAATGTGCTTCAGCTATGGACCCCACACTTGCCTTTTGGTCACTGTGATGATGGGGGTTTAGACCCCATTGCCACAATGGTCAAAATGTGCTTCAGCTATGGACCCCACACTTACCTTTTGGTCACTGTGATGATGGGGGTTTAGGCCCCATTGCCACAATGGTCAAAATGTGCTTCAGCTATGGACCCCACACTTGCCTTTTGGTCACTGTGATGATGGGGGTTTAGACCCCATTGCCACAATGGTCAAAATGTGCTTCAGCTATGGACCCCACACTTACCTTTTGGTCACTGTGATGATGGGGGTTTAGGCCCCATTGCCACAATGGTCATGGGCTGCTTGCATTGTGGGTGCCACACACATATATGTGTGGCACATGTGCTAGGGGGTCACATTGTATGTTGAAAGTCATGTTCGGTGTTGTAGGCATTTGACACAGCCTACACACGCTTGTCATGGTGGTGGGGGGATGTCTTAATCTTGCATTCCCTAGGTTGTGGTGTGCTTGTTGTGTCATGCATTGTCCATCCTATGAGTGGGGGTGGTAGTAGTGGTAGGCATCCTGCCCCCCTGGCTAAGGGTGGTAGTAGTGGTAGGCATCCAGCCCCCCCTGGGTTGGGGTGGTAGTAGTGGTAGGCATCCTGCCCCCTGGCTAAGGGTGGTAGTAGTGGTAGGCATCCTGCCCCCCTGGGTAAGGGTGGTAGTAGTGGTGGGCATCCTGCCCCCTGGCTAAGGGTGGTAGTAGTGGTAGGCATCCAGCCCCCCTGGGTTGGGGTGGTAGTAGTGGTAGGCATCCAGCCCCCCTGGCTAAGGGTGGTAGTAGTGGTGGGCATCCTGCCCCCTGGCTAAGGGTGGTAGTAGTGGTAGGCATCCTGCCCCCCTGGGTGAGGGTGGTAGTAGTGGTGGGCATCCTGGCCCCCGTGGGTGAGGGTGGTAGTAGTGGTGGGCATCCTGCCCCCCGTGGGTGAGGGTGGTAGTAGTGGTAGGCATCCTGCCCCCGTGGGTGAGGGTGGTAGTAGTGGTGGGCATCCTGCCCCCCTGGCTAAGGGTGGTAGTAGTGGTAGGCATCCTGCCCCCCGTGGGTGAGGGTGGTAGTAGTGGTGGGCATCCTGCCCCCCTGGCTAAGGGTGGTAGTAGTGGTGGGCATCCTGCCCCCTGGCTAAGGGTGGTAGTAGTGGTAGGCATCCAGCCCCCCTGGGTTGGGGTGGTAGTAGTGGTAGGCATCCTGCCCCCTGGCTAAGGGTGGTAGTAGTGGTAGGCATCCAGCCCCCTGGGTTGGGGTGGTAGTAGTGGTAGGCATCCAGCCCCCCCTGGCTAAGGGTGGTAGTAGTGGTGGGCATCCTGCCCCACGTGGGTGAGGGTGGTAGTAGTGGTGGGCATCCTGCCCCCTGGCTAAGGGTGGTAGTAGTGGTAGGCATCCAGCCCCCCTGGGTTGGGGTGGTAGTAGTGGTAGGCATCCTGCCCCCTGGCTAAGGGTGGTAGTAGTGGTAGGCATCCAGCCCCCTGGGTTGGGGTGGTAGTAGTGGTAGGCATCCAGCCCCCCTGGCTAAGGGTGGTAGTAGTGGTGGGCATCCTGCCCCCTGGCTAAGGGTGGTAGTAGTGGTAGGCATCCTGCCCCCGTGGGTGAGGGTGGTAGTAGTGGTGGGCATCCTGCCCCCTGGCTAAGGGTGGTAGTAGTGGTAGGCATCCAGCCCCCCTGGGTTGGGGTGGTAGTAGTGGTAGGCATCCAGCCCCCCTGGCTAAGGGTGGTAGTAGTGGTGGGCATCCTGCCCCCTGGCTAAGGGTGGTAGTAGTGGTAGGCATCCTGCCCCCCGTGGGTGAGGGTGGTAGTAGTGGTGGGCATCCTGCCCCCTGGCTAAGGGTGGTAGTAGTGGTAGGCATCCAGCCCCCTGGGTTGGGGTGGTAGTAGTGGTAGGCATCCTGCCCCCTGGCTAAGGGTGGTAGTAGTGGTAGGCATCCAGCCCCCTGGGTTGGGGTGGTAGTAGTGGTAGGCATCCAGCCCCCTGGCTAAGGGTGGTAGTAGTGGTGGGCATCCTGCCCCCTGGCTAAGGGTGGTAGTAGTGGTAGGCATCCTGCCCCCGTGGGTGAGGGTGGTAGTAGTGGTAGGCATCCAGCCCCCCTGGGTTGGGGTGGTAGTAGTGGTAGGCATCCTGCCCCCTGGCTAAGGGTGGTAGTAGTGGTAGGCATCCAGCCCCCTGGGTTGGGGTGGTGGTGCGCATTCAGGCCCCTGTGTGCATATGTGGCATTGGTGATGGGCATCCCGCCCCTATGGTGCTGCTGTTGCTGGTGTAAGTATATTCAGATTCCCCGTGTATGTGTGTGATGTGTCGTGTACGTGTTGTATGTGTTTTGTGGTTGGTGTCTGGCTTACCTTCTGCGCCGTACGCGTCCGTGCCTGTTCCGGTAGTAGATGTAGAATATTGGTATGATCGGGACGAAGGGATTCATGGTTGGTTCGTGTCGTTCGTCCTTCTCGTTGCTTCGCGTCGTCCTCGTCGCTTCGCTTCGTCCTCGTCGCTCGCGTCGTCCTCGTCGGTGCCGTGTTCGTCTCGTAGCCGTGGATCGTGTTGTGGCGCGATTCGGAGCTTATGTGCGCCTCTCCCGGATGCTTTGACGTGCCGTGCGTAGCGACGGGTTCGGCGCGTACGAGAAGCGCATCGTACTTGTCCGGCCGGACGGGGCTGCATTTTCCCTTCCGTGCGACTCGATTCGGCGTTTCCGGATTCGCCTCGGTCGGAGAACAGGACCTGGTTTGGGTGAGTACGGCTCGGCCGGAATTTTTGCTGTTGTGCGCATCGTACTTGCTCGTTCTGTGTGCTGTACGGATCGGTCGGGAAACTGGCTTTCGCATGGCTTTTTTCCCGACCGAATGGTATTGGGTGCGCCTCCGACCGAGATCGGAATCGGCCCCTTAGTAGGAACGTACAATACTATTTGTGATAAAGAGCCATTAACTCCATTATCTATTCTATTCATCGTTGCCTCAATGCTGAGTACTCCCGCCGCTCATCCAAGCACATACTATCCTTACCTCAGAATGACGAGTGACCTTGACAAAAGAGTATAAAATGGACTGTTTTTTGTTCTGAAACATTGTCACAGGGACATTTAGCTAAATCTGCAAACCAGGAACCTTGAATAGGAAATGTCACTAAGAAATTAACAGTATTAAAATGAAGACAGTCAAGTAAAATCTGTGCTAGAAATTAGAGAGAAAAGAAAGTTGAAATTCTAAACTCCTTTGATCAACCGATAGTGACTGCCAGTCTTCAAATTACATAACGCCCTCAAGCGGGTCTCTTTTTGTCTTTTTGACGACTGAAAAAAGCATCTTTAACTAATGCCTTAGAGTATTTTCCTATTCATTCAGGATTGGAGAGCCACACGTTACTGAATGCTGACTTTACATACGCAAGCCATGAAATGGCAGCCACATTGTCTAAACAGTCATCAATGAACGTCCTTCTTAAACTCGCTGCAGAGTACCCCAAACCCCCAGCCAAAGCAACAAAGAGCTAAATTTTATTAGATTCTCCAGATACTCCAGCCTTCCCTCTTGGTGACACATAGGAATGGAAGAGGATTGTGGGACAGAAAGTACTCCACGCAAAAAACTTATTTTGCACCCTTTGCATCCTTTCGGCATTTACATACCCCAGGCCCCTGCATCATAACAACCAGTTGGTACACATTTGCTCTTATAAATTTGTATAATTTTCCTAATCGGTCTGTGACCCATTCTGGAAGTAAAGCGGGAAACCGATTTGGTAGGTCTTTGCAGATAATGTGACCTGAGGTTAAGTAGGCAGTCCCAGGTTATTGCAGAATCAAATGGAATACCGAGACAGGTAAACCTACGTACTTTGCCCAACTTAGCTCCATTCATTAAAAAGGTCTTTGTTTTAGTATTCTTTGCTGAACACCTCATAATAAATGTTTTATTTAAATTTGTTTTAGACCCATATCACTC
Source organism: Calotriton arnoldi (assembly GCA_963921515.1). Lineage (NCBI taxonomy): Eukaryota > Metazoa > Chordata > Amphibia > Caudata > Salamandridae > Calotriton > Calotriton arnoldi. The sequence continues at coordinate 641,651 of CAWUFW010001409.1, forward strand.
ATAAAGGAGCCAAAGGAGTCCAATAAAAGTTGCAGTCCATAAGCAGTTCTTTGTATTAGGATGGTATTGTCCACCTACAGAAGTACCCTGACAGAGCGATTCCCTAAAGGGGCAGATCCTTGCATGCCTGGCATAAATACTTTCATAGGCCATTTATATACAATAGAAACAAAAAAGGGTCATGATACAACCCTGGTGAACGTCCTGAGTAGATCTACTCTTGGGGGAAAGTTCACCCTTTATACCATAACAAAATTAAGCTGAGGTGTCCAAATGTATGTGAAGCAGTAAGTCGATCAAGATATTTCAGAAAGCATAGCTGGCAGTCAGAAACATGAACCAGTCATTGTTCATGTAGAGAGCGGCACCCCAACCCAGCTTTCTCCAGTACCACCACCACCTGTTTCCATCTTCTCAAAATCCTACAACCTAGCACCAAGCACCTTCGGTATTATCAGCCAGCACTAAGAAAATCAAACCAGAGAATCTCATAATCTCGGCTGCAAGTAAGATGGCGGCTGTGTGAGGCGGCCTTGCGCAGCCCTCCTCCTCCCAGCCAGAGCCAGGCAGACCAGACTGCCGTAATACGAAGAGCGAAAGTAAAAAAATAGAGGCTGTGCCCCAGAACGACACTCTTCATTCTCTGCTCCATGCTGTGCTGTTTGAGACTAGGGCGGCTGAGCCGGCTTGCAGCAGTAGTGAACAGGCGGCTGCGGAGAGCTTTGTTCGCCAGACACACGGAGTGGAAGCCGAAGGCAGAACGGCCATGAAAGTCAGCCTCCCGATTTATGGCACCCAAAATGGCAGGTGCTTTAAAGGCCAAAGCTGGGACAACTCTCATGGCATCAGGAGGGACTGACCCTAGTAGCCGCCCCAGCAATAGGCGTGGAAAACCAGCGGGCAGCTGCCAGTGAGGGGCTCCGGTAAGCACCAAGACTGATTGAACTGACAAGAGGGGAAATATGGACGTGGTGTGTTCCTCTCCATCAGTTCTACCTGGAGCATCTATATTGGACTTCTTAAATAAACCAGTGGGGGAGCAGAGACTCATTACACATGGCCTGGGGAAGCAGTCTCAGCCTTCAGCGTTACAGCACATGGAAATGAAGGAAGCAAAGGATGTTCTCAAGAAGATGGGGCAGTGGGGGAGCAGAGACTCATTACACATGGCCTGGGGAAGCAGTCACAGCCTTCAGCATTACAGCACATGGAAATGAAGGAAGCAAAGAATGTTCTCAAGAAGATGGCGCAGGCGACTCCTCACGTAGAAGATCGACATGGTGGTGAGGGCATAATTTATGGAGCTGCATTGCCACCACCTCCAGGTACCGAGTTTGTTATTCCCCCCTTAACCTGATTAGTAGCAGTGCTCCCACTGAGTCTACTCCCCAACAGGTTAGCACAAAATCTCTGGGATTAGACAACCAGAGCGCAGAGGAGGTAGAGAGGTTTCAACCTGCTGATAAGGGGGTGGAGAAGCCCAGAGAGAGTACCGATCAACAGAAACCTACCTCCTTGGTGCAAGGCCCAGTCATCCCCACAAAGGAGGAATGGGGTAACCTTTGGAAGGGAGATGCTGGTCCCTGGAAAGTGCGCTCAGACCTGGAAGAGGCAGAGAATCTTTTTCTCTAATGGGTAGGTCGGATTGGTCAGCCGAAGAAAGTGATTCCTCAGAGGAAGACCTCAGTGACCGCTCTCGAGGCAATATAAGTGGAACAATCAGAAAGGCAACTTCCAAAAGTGGCAAACGTGCAAGGAAGGAAGCCAATTGAGGTGAGCTGAAATGGGATTACTGAGGGACACAGATCATAGGGGTTTGTATGGACCCTCCAGAATCTGCCAATACCGGACCTGACTTCTGAGGCACCAACTCTTGAGGGTAAATACTAAAGCTTAAAGGCGCATAGAGATGAGATATTATCAGATGGCCGTAAAGACCCAGGCTGCATCTAGGAAGCTGCAGGGGGCAATTTGAAAATTTACTAAAACCTGCTCTGAGATATCAGAGAGGATGACCAATCTGAAAGAAATGGTGATGACAGTAGAGATCATTGTTGCGGCTGTCAAGGAAGAAGCAGAGGCCCAGGAAGCGCATCTCAGGGACACACAATGGAAGCTAAAGGACTTTGAGAACCGGCAACGGTGCAATAATGTGAGAGTGCTAGGAACTGATGAAGGCTTGGAGGGGAATGATATGAGGAAGGTTATAATAAATGTTCCAGAAAGCATTCTCAGAACTTGTGGGCTGGAACTAGGAATGGGAAATTGATAGGGCTCACAGATTTCCATTAATGAGAAAGCAATGTGATCATGGAGTGGAGAAACCCAGAGCAATCCTGGTCTTTTTTGGGAACTTTCTCCTATGAAAGGCTGTGTTCGAGAAGGCCCGACCAGACTCTAAATGCAGTATTGATGGCTGCTCCTTCTATGTAAGACTAGACTTCAGCCATGTGACGGTTGAGAGGCGGTGTAGGCTTACACAGCTGATTAAGCCTTTCCAAGACAAGGGAGCACAAGCCTACTTGATAAATCCAGCAAGGCTCCAAATCATTCAAAATTATTAGACTCATGTGTTTAACGGTGAGGGTAGGCAAAAAAATTTGAGGGGAAATGATTTCAGGGCTGCTGCAATATAAATGCTTGAATAATTTGGTGGATCTGAAGTAGAGCTTCTGCAATGCTGGCTTGGAGTGAGGAGCTTTAAATACTTGAATACTTCAGGGTTTATGTACAGTCGCTCAAAGACTGATGGTGGTTGAGTTAGGATGTAACAGGTGTGTATAAGGAAACGAGGGAATGTTAGCGCTGTTACGTCGGATTCTATTCTTACTTTCCTCTATCCTGTTTTGCCTTCTTTTTCTTATCTCGTATTGGGTTTTCACTTTTTTCATTTTCTTTAAATGTGTTATTTGGTTCGCAATGTAGTCAAGGAGAATTCACGACAATGGGTAATCTAAGAATTGGCCCGGGTTGGAGGGGAGGGCGCACAAACCATAAAGAAGGCCATCTCAGGTCTGAAAGCTTCACTAGGGTGGGTGGGGTGGATGGGTAATGGGGAGGGAGAGGGAGAGACTTGGCATGGTGGGGGAAGGTGGGGAATATGAATGGAAGAGTTGGGGCGCTTCTTAAAGAAAATTGGAGCAATAGTTTTATACATCTGATTGAATTGCCAAGCCAGCACTGCCAGATTTTATGTATTAACGATTGTAAGGTGTCACAGCAAGCTTGATGAGCTATTACTTTAGCAAAATTGATTAATAGCTATGATTCAAGCTAAGAAAATATGTTTATGTACTGCTAATGCAAACACAGAAAGGCTGCCCCTCACGTGGGTTCCTACAGTTTCCTACAGACTAATGTTGAGATGCAACATCAGTGGGGGCATCTCATAAAAAGTTTCGGACTGGCCTCACACACCGCCCGGTGTCATGCTTCATCATAGGCTGTCCTCGCCCTCTAAAAACTTCGTTTGATAGAGGGCGGGCATACACCTGGAGACAGGGATGCACTTCTACAACTAAGTGATGGCCGTGTGAAAGTGAAAGGTGATCTAAAAACCATCACACCTGTCACTCAACAGTGTTTTATTCAGGGAACAGATGTATGGTATTAAAAATAGGGATGTATGGTATTTTTAATACCATACATCTGTTCCCTGAATAAAACACTGTTGAGTGACAGGTGTGATGGTTTTTAGATCACCTTTCACTTTCACACGGCCATCACTTAGTTGTAGAAGTGCATCCCTGTCTCCAGGTATGCCCGCCCTCTATCAAACGAAGTTTTTAGAGGGCGAGACAGCCTATGATGAAGCATGACACCAGGCGGTATGTGAGGCCAGTCCGAAGCTTTATGAGATGCCCCCACTGATGTTGCATCTCAACATTAGTCTGTAGGAAACTGTAGGAACCCACGTGAGGGGCAGCCTTTCTGTGTTTGCATATAAGATTGGAGGCTGGCTTGCCCTTTGGCCCCGTGCCTCTAGTTCCCATCCTCAGCCCAGTCTGAGGTAAGTGTGTGTGTATTTATGTACTGCTAATGTCTGTGAGCTGAATGATAGGTCCAAAAGACAGAATGTTGCTGAGGTATTTAGAAACTTCAAGGCCAATATCATATTTGAGCAGAAGACACATATATTGTAGGACAAGAAAGTCAGGATGGGGATAAGGGGCTATACTCTTCTGGTTGCACATCACAGGGCTTCACCACAAGGGGTGTTGCAATTTTGACTAGAAATAGTTTGGCATTAGTCAAACAGTCCCTTGTGGAATAGGTAGGTAGATGAGCGATAGTGGAATGTCAAATTGGGGGGGGACAAGCTACACTATATGCTCTATCTACGGCTCAAAGTTAGATGAAGGAGCAAGTATATTGGATTTAGAGCTGGCTTAAAGGCCAACCCCTCTGGCAGTCTGTGGAAACTCCTAAGAACTCTGTGCAGCCATGGCCATATAGTGAAAGGTAGCCCCAGGTATACAGGGCCATCTGCTAGTTACTGGAGGATCGTGGGCTGGTTGACACCTGAACTAGGCTCAAATTCCCAGATCTTGCCTATACATATTTCTCCCAATTAAGAGACTCCCAAGGGTCTTTGCAGATCATAATCTATTGATTCTAGAGATTGCAGATATAAGGGCAGATAGGACACCACAATGTTAGACTTTCGATAGGAAATTACTCCTGAACGCTGGCTATGTGGAGCATATGAGGGGATGACTAGTTGAGTTCATGGCAATTAACAGAAATAGTGCTGCAGAGGGGGCAGTGTGGGATTCTTTAAAAGCAGGAATCAGAGGGTAGACCATAAGCTTTGGATTCCATAACCAAAGGCAGCAAGCTAACAAAATTAGAGGACTCTGTCTCGAGCTCTCTGAACTCAAAGTGTAAGATATGAGATTGATCCCGGAGAACCAGGATGATCATGAAATCCAGCAAAAGATTATTGTGGCTAAGGCCAGGATAAATTGCTATCGCATCAGGTCTCTCAACGAAAAATATCAGACTCATAGAGCTGAAACGTATGAGTATGGGGAGAGTGTTGGAAGACTATTGGCCCTTTCCCCACGGCAGATGGAATTTAAACAGGGATATTGAAGCTGTACTTGACTGAGAGGGGAGCTGGGCTAGTACACCAGATGGTACTGCTAGAGTAGTAAAGGATTAGTATTCAAGACCTTTACCAAGAAGATATACCAAGAAGATATAGCTTCCCCATTATATCAGATAAAAGCCTTTCTTGATGAAGGTACAACAGCGGGGCTAGGAATGGAAGACCACAAATCCCTAGATAGTGTTATAACCTGTGACAAAATTAACACAGGATTATTTTCATTGACATCCGTTAAAGCTGCTGGGTCAGATAAAATTTCAACAGAATTCTATTGAACATTTTTCTTGGAATTAGCTAAAGATATGACTGATATCTTTTTGGGCGTGCAGACGAGTGGGGTTCCACTCGCTTCATGGGGTTGTACTAACATTGTGATCTTCTTAAAGAAAGAAAAGCCTCCCACGAATCCCAGTTCTTACAGCCAACATCACGCATGGGCAGGTTGATAGCCAAATTAATGTCCCCTTGGCAGCATGGGTTTATTCTCGGGCGGAAAATGACAAACCACATAAGACGAGCAATTACCCTGTTTGATGTAGTGGAGGTGACGGGGGAATCAATGGCTATGATCCTGCTCAATGTAAGAAAGCCTTTGATAGATCGTCGTGGGAATATCTCTGGGAAATGCTTAAACGCTTGGCCCCAGCTCGATCAGAGCTGTCAGGGCACATTATCACAAGCCAATGTCTAGACTGCAATTGTTGGGGGGACAATCGGTTGAAATCAGGATTATTAGGGGTACCTGAAAGGGATGCCCATGTTTCCCTCTTCTTTTCATGTTTTATATACAGACGCCTTCATCGACAGACTAAAGGGAAATACTTTACAAAGGCCAATGAGTATAAGGGGGAGAGATACTAAAATTCTGCCATATGCTGATGAGATCGCAGTGCTCACCCCAGAGCCTGTGAGTGCCTTGAGGGAACTAGAGAAGGAAGAAGAACTATTTGGAGCTTTCTCCAGATATCTCCTTAATAAAGGGAAGACTGCATGAAGGACATTGATTTTAGAGACAGCAGGAGAGTGGAAAGTGCAATATATTTAGGGATCAGTATTACAGCAGAAATTAACAAAGTCATAGATATAAATTATGCACCAATATTGACCAAAGTCAGGCAAGATCTAAGTAGAAAAAGAAACCTACGTTTAACATTAGTGTGCAGGTGTAATGTTGTAAAAATGATTATACGACAAACATTCTGTACCTGTTTAGGGCAATACCACTTGAGGTAGAAACTCACTGGCTTAAAAGATCGAAGCAATCTGCTCTAATTTTTTGTGGCGATATAAAAGAGTGTGGCACTCTCTAAGATACCTAGTACTTCCTAGAAATAGAGGTGGCTTGCCAATCCCGAATTTCAGATATTATTACTGGGCATCTGTCCTACAACATATGGGTATTCTGTTCACAAACAGTGGGGAATCGACAGTCGTTCAGTCAGAGGTACCATCAATTTACCAATTTCCCTTGGGCGAAGAGGCTAGGGGATGCTTTGCTCGAAATTTAGAGTGTAGCTTTTATAAGAAAGGCAAATTTAAAATTATTATGGCAGCTTTCAAAATCTGGAAATCACTTAAGGCAAAAATTGGGTTAACCAAATATAATAAATACACCACGTTATGGAGATCATCTATTTTGCATTTTATATTTCATGATAGAGTTTGTAGCATATGGAAACAGGCAGGAGTTGTCTGGTTCGGTGATTTTTTTAATAAAGGCGAATTTTATTCGTTTGCTGACCTCCAACTGAAATGTAGATAAGTTAGGCAATACCTTTTTAAATTATGCAGATCAGGCTTCATCGTGAAGCTTGGTAACGGTCAGCTTTTGGTTGTTAAACTCTCACTCCTGGAATCTATAAAGTGTACTAAGATTGCTACAATTGGGGAAATATATAAGGCATCGCTCGAAACAGTACCAGATGATATACAGCATCACGTGAAAATAAGGGAGAACAGGCTGGGGGTCACGAATATCGATCTACAAGAAGTCACTAGAGCTCAGTTCAGAAGTACTGCTAACTGCATCCCTAAAGAGTCTACGCTGTAAGTTGGTGTTCGATTTGTATTATACACCAGCCAAGATGTTCAGTTGGAATAAGAGACCTGATGATCAGTGTCCTCGGTGTGGGGAAGGACCAGCGGATAGGGCTCATATGTTCTGTTCATTTATGAAATTACAGTGCTTAAGAGCCAGGATAGAGGCTTTCTTAGAGGAGGCACTTGGTGTAAAAATAGAAATTACTCCCCCCCCACCGATGTTATTTGGGATTGATGGTAGAACCCAGGGAATAAGGGGACGCTCAATTTTACATTTATAGCCATGGCAGTATCTAGATTGATGATAGCAGCAGCCCGGCTTAGTCACGAGTCACCTACAGTCCAGCACTGGCTCTCTCGGCTCATCAATATGTGTAAATTAGAAAAAAAACATATAGGTGTAAGAGTAGGAGAGCGAGGAAACGGGGAGTTGTGATTTGGGCACCATTAGCAGATTGGGCTGAGTGTAAACATGGAATTGAGGATTGGATTTTGTATTATGGTCTAATTCACAATAATAGTGCACTTTATAAATTGTTCTTTGTTATTGTAAAGCCCGGAACAACTTAGTACTGTTAGAGCATATGCACTTTACAAGACGTTTTTAGCGTTTTAAAAAAGTTTGGATCAACTTACTACTTTTAGAACATATGTTGAAATATATGCTAAATGCTCGCTTTGCTTAGTCTCTGCTGGCAGTGCCTCAATGTATCTAATGTATTTAAGGTATGTAATATATTTCATGTTTGTATTATGATGAATCTATTTGCTCCAGAATAAAAATAGTAATAAAAAAATAAATATATATCAAACCCTGCTTAGCTCCACAACAGATTCTTCTGGCTATGGTTCACTAATGTAGCTCTCCACCCCAATCTGGAACTTCTTCATATTTATATATGTTTAGGTTGAATGAGGAATTCATTATAGATGGCATAGTTTGTTGCAAAGCGGTGCATCACAGGAGGTCGTGTAGACCTCTTGGTACAAGGGGCCAGTTCTACCATATGACAAATAAATCTATAATCCTATAGGAAGAGCACATGAAAAGATTGGTGTCCCCCAGACAGAAGAACCCAAACTGATAGAATGAGGTGATTATTAGAAAAGGAGGCTGCAGTTGGTAGGCAAAGCAGATCACAGTGTGCATTCAGCACCAGCAGTAAGGGATATTGTGGTCCCAACAAAGCATTCAGGTAGTCTACCTCCATGGAAGTCATTTAAGGTAGGATGGTCTTCATCGTCAGCTAAGGTTAGGTCGAAGCCTGTGAAATTAACAAAGGGACCTTTATAGAAAAAAAAAAAAGAACCCAGCAAAGGGAGGGGGATGTCTTTAGAAAATGCAATCAATTCCCTAGGCCAGGAGTCTTCAACCTCTTCTGTAATGAGTGCTGTTTTTGATCAATTAAATGTATCCCGGGCTACTAATAAATATATTAATAATGCCAATAGATACCACCTCAGACAAGTTCATCAGATTGTCATTTTCATTAAGCTTGCACTTTTATACTGACTCTAGCAATCCAGCATGTGAATTAGTCTCCATGGTAATTGGTCAAGTTGCAGGCTCTGTTCTGTCAGTCATCTTGTCTATATGTTCATGCACTGGCCTTCTTGGCTGGCTGATAGTTTGAGAGTCTGCAGCACAGCGGTGCAGTCCCCTGCCCAAACAAGAAGCAAAATTATTATGCTCCAGGCTTTCAGAAGGCTAGATCTTAATGTGCAAGAGATTCTTATTGACAGTTGAACAGCTACCCATAACTTCCAAGCCATCCATTGGAGACACATGCCGTAGGCCTTCTAAAGGGAATGCTGAGAGTTAAGACCGATGACTCAGAAGAGGCACCAGCACCCCAAACAGCAGTCTCCTGTTCTGTGGAAACTCCTCCACCACCTTCCCACCAGACTCTGCATTTTACCAAGAATACAACAAGATATAGGGAGTATCTGAGTTCATGTCATATAAAGGTAGACCATTTTACATGCCCAAAAAGAGCACCGTAGGGATCAATTCCAGTCTCTGGTGATATGCTCATCTCAGATTGATATGAATGCTAGTCCTTCTCAAGAAAGGAATCAGTCATTTTCACCTAAGCAGTCCATTCAACCAAAAATAATGGATTTGAGGGGATCCAGAAGACCCCGGCCAACAGACAGTTTAATAGCCACTAGCACCATCTAACTTAGATGAGACAGAACTGATTTTCAGGCTCTTAACCAAGCTGTCACAGATGTCCATTATTCACTAGTTACATTTAATAATAATACCCCACTAGTAAAAATAAAAAACCTACTCACGCACCACTAGAGCCCCAGCTGTTTCCACCAGCTTCCTCCATGTCTTCTGATTGTGCATCTGAGATTCTAGCCCCATCTGTTCCACATGCACATGTTTCAATATCGTAGCATCTGGAGGCAGTCCTGAGTGGAGGAAATAGAAAGAGGGCTCATATTCAACAACTGACCCACCATCCATACTTCTCGTTCACATAACTCTTCTTTTGTCGCTGACTTGTGACATTATAAGAACTCGTTCTTTTAAACACAAAGATGGTAGAGAGAATATTCCAAGAGTTCTGAATATTCTATATAAAAGCCAAGTCACAAGAATTGCTTATTGCCCCTATAATGTCCCAATACAATCTAGGAGGGATCCGCATACTCACTTTGTTGCACCTGTTCTACAGGTGCCTTAAAACAACTAGCGGACCTAACTGTAGTTGATACCAGATATTAGACACCTTTTACAGGCGGACCCACAATGGAGAGTCTGGCACACTAAAAATCCTATTATCTGCTCTGAAACATTCAGAGATTCCACTCTCATTATACATTAAGAACTCAGAAATGTAAGATGAGACAGAAAGCTCTCAACCTAAAGTGTCCACTTCAGCCAAGTCTATATTAAAAACGATTCTGAAAGAATTAATAACTTTTAAACAAAGACAAATTGAGCAAATACACAGAACTGAAGCACTGAACTGAATCACTATCAGTAAAAGTCAATACTGTTGATGAGAGGCTAAATGTATTTATTGCATCCTGCGCTAAAATAGTAGCAAGAGTAACTTCACTAGAAAATACCATAAAAGAGCACCAGCGAAGCATCCAACAACAAATGACAACCTTGAGAGGAAATGTGATGATCTTGAGAACAGATTGCACCAGTCATACCTGCAAATTGTTGGTATCCCAGAAGGAGCAGTGGGAGGCATAAAAGTCAATGTGATCACTTAAGGCAGAACTTATCATTCAATATTTGTGGCTAGAGCACCTAGAGTTCCATCTGTCCCAGCAAAATCAGGCAACAGACCTTACGCGGTCACGGTCTATTTTTCAAACTTCAATGTCAAGGATAGAATTGTGTCAATTTCTGGGGGAAACAGTGGATTTCAACTAAGCAAGGATTCGCTATTTCCATATTGCCTGATCTAGCTTGGGGAATGAAAAATTCCATTGGGAAATGAAGCACTCATAACCAAGTTTCATGCAATTTCCATACCTACCATTCTAGTCACCAGCTCCTCTCTGAAAATTAATTGGTAGGACTCCTTTCAGATTTTTTCAGAACTAAAGCAAGGCTTTTTTTTTACAATGTCACGAACCATTGTCATGTGTTAGTTTATCCTAGTGGTCCAACCAAGTCACTTCTCAAATATGCTTTTCTTATACCTGAGCCTCAGATGGGCATCCAGCCTCAAGACCTCTACTATATTGTCTGCATGCACCCTGATGCATTCAAAATGGAAAGAAGGGGCCCAAATTAATGCAGTTAAGAGATACCGGGGAACCAACAGGTTGACAAGGGAAAGGGCACCATGCGAAGGGCACTGGTTTTAAGAACATTTTCATGGACGGGAGGGCAAGGGGAGTGGAAAAAGAGCAGTATTTGGAATTTAGAACAATATTTTCATTTTTTCAAAGAATGTCTATTTATTTTGATATATTCATTCTTCTTTCGTCTTTTCCAGTGGGAAAGGGGTAAGAATAGTAATCTTCATTGTGAAAGGTCTTAATGCCTACCTGTTAGACCTGACATCCTTGGCATGGTATTCCTCAAATCGTTTTGCCTTCATCCCTCCAGTTTTGCGGAATTCTTTTTTATTGGCTTTAGGACTTTGCACACTTTATCACTGCTAACCAGTGCTAAAGCACTTGTGCTCTCCCCTTCTGCCACAGTAGAATTGGCCTACACCTAGCTGGCACATTAAATTTACTTGGAACCCCCCCAGTAAATGCCACTACATATACCCAGGGCCTGTTCAGTAAATGCTAATGGTGGGCCTGGAGGACTCAGGGTGCCACCCACTAAAGAAGCCTTTTAAAACATGTCTCAGGCCTGCCACTGCAGCCTGTAGTGCAGATTTAAACTGCCAGTTCAACCTAGCAAAATACATGTTTTGCCAGGCCTAAACTTTCCTTTTTCAAAACACATGTCACCTCTAAGTTAGGCTCTAAAAAGCCTCACTAAGCAGGTTGCTTTGTATTTAAGACTTAGGACATGTGCAGTTATTTTTTACATGTCATGGCAGTACACAACTCCTAAAGTCAGTTTTCACTGTAAGGCCTATCTCTCCCATTAATTAACACTGGGTTACTTTAATATATTTAATAAGTGATAACTTTGGATTGGGAGGAGAGACAGATATGCTGTTGACACTAAAATTAATTGGTGATGTCGGATTTTAAGTCACAATTCTGAAATTGGCACTTTTAGAAAGTTGGCATTTTCTTACCATAAACATGTTTGCCTTCTGCCAGTGTCATGGGTCACATAACTGTGAATAGCTCTGCTGTTGGGGTTTATGTATCGCTTCAAGACAGCAACACAAAGGGGGTCTGGGTGTGGATAGGTTGGGCCATCCTGGCACAATGACTGGGAAGGAGCTGTACCCAGCCTCACTTACATTTCAAAGGTCTTTGCCTCCTGCAAACACAAAGGAATCTGGCACCAGTTCTGTCCTGTATTTTGTCACCTCAGACATCTTGGAGCCTTGGCAGGGGAAGAATGTTCCAGAACCAGATGTGGGATAGGGAATTCCCCCCACACAAAGGCTGGCACCAGATATAAATATTGGACCTCAAGAACCTCTCTTCAGAAAACTCTTGGACCTGTGAAAGTTACAGAAGAGGGACTGCACTGTTGCCAGAGATCTACCCTGCTGCTTGTATGACTGACTTGCAGATTGGACCTGCTTACCTTCATTCTAGGGTATGCAGAGTGACTCCAAGGGTCAGTTGGTTGACCTCCTGTGTGAACTACAGTGACAGAACAAGCATCAGAAGCCTCCCTGCAACTTCCCAGCTGACCTGTGGCAAACCGGACCTGCCAGGACCTGCCTGAGCCCTTCTGCTGGCCTCTTCTGAAGTGAGGCCTGATCTCCAGGTGGTACCCCACCCCAGGTCCTGGACCCTTGGCTGGATTCAGAGAGAACTCCTCCTTCCTTCACCAAAGGTTTAATCAAATCGGGCACAAAGCAACACGAAGCACCACAATGCCTCGCTGTAGAGCTGACAGTTTCATTGTAACTGAGACTGGGAAACCTGAAGTCCCACAAAGCCTTCCCGCACAGCTGAGCTGAGCGCTGTATCAGAAACCAACGCCAACCAATGCAAAGCCCCGCTAAAATTCACCACACAACTGAAAGCTTCATCTGAACCGGTGACGAGCAACGCAAAGCCCTGCAAAGCCGCACCGCACAGTTGAAAGCTTTATCAGAAACAACAGCAAGCGACACAAAACCTTGCTATACAGCTGAAAGCTCCATCAGAACCGATGCAGAGCAGCGCAAAACCTCACCAAACACCGCCGTGCAGACTTCGCTCCAAGGACATAAGGTACAACTCCCAGCAGGCCAAACCTGGTCCGGTGCCCAGACTGCACACATTGAGGTCAGCCTGAACTTGTGACTTTGTCCCGGTCTAACGAGACCGGATACCCACAGTTGGTGCTTTCTGCTTCTGGGCTATTTTTACTTTGACCTTTAAAATTCAATATCTCCAGTTCTGCTGATCAGATTTTTGTCATTCTGATAACATGTTATTCATTAAAAATTACTCTAGTTTTGTAAATTGGTTTTGGGATTTTTCTTGTGTTTTGTTTCCACTTTATTACTGTCTGTGTGCAACATAAATACTTTATATATTGTTTCTAAGTTAAGCCTTATACAAAATACTTTTAGCCATAGCAAGATAAATTCAAAAGCATAAGTCAACTGGTATTAATATTTCAATTGTTACCGGTGAGGATTATTATGATCCTACTCAAATACTTTCAAACAAATTTCTTGTAACCTGGATATCGTTTTCTGTACTTTGTTTATCATATAAGACACCACACATATTGATGCAAAAGAACTTTTATATTTATCTTGAATGAAACAAAAAGTACTTATGCAAATAATGACAACTATACAAATAGAAAATCACATATATCTCTTGGATTATGCACGATCCTTGCCAAAGCAATACGTTACAATAGTAATAGCCGATCCCATTATTCTGGGCTTTGTACCATCAATAGGTATACCGCTTAAGAAAAAAGACCAACTCGAGGAGTTCCATTTCCCATGTCAGTGACTATTTGGAGCAATGGTCCTCAAATTGTGTCTCTTAAGAGTCTTGTCCAGCGGGCTCCTTATGATGTGTTTGAGCCTGTTTGTTATAGGCCTCTTCATGACTGGGCAAGGGTATGCACAGTCACTAATGATTTCTAGCTCGCATTAACATCGACCTGCCCGTAAGCCAGTAGATCTCAAAGGAGCTAGGATGTCCAATCCCTGAAGGCGCCTATAGTCACAAAAATTGAGAAGGCTGGATACCAGCATTTTAATCTTCTGGCAAGAAGGATACTAATCCTATGGTTCGGGTGGCCTAATCTCTATAGCGGTATATGGGCTCAACCCTATTCCTTTTTAGTTTCTAACTTAAGCTTGACTGCTTTGTGCCAAGCAAACAGAGGTTTAAGCACAGGTTAATTTAGTGACTTTTGTGGTTCACCCTGACAAGGATTGTGGTTGTTGCCTGAGTGTGGCTTCCACCCCCTACCCAATAACCAAATTTCTTACACTACCATAGGCAAGCTCTGGTAAAATCTGAGTTACTACACATTAAGCCCAACATTGCTGCCTACAAGTTACTCGACTCTCCTATGCAGTCAGTAATTGATTCTCCTGTTTCAGGTCCAAATCTTTTTATATTACACGCAAATAGATTCTCTCTCAAAGGGATAGCTGTTGTTATTTTTGACATGCAGATTATGGTTGTGTCATGCACGGCTGACCGGTTCAGTTGTTCTTAGTGATCTGTATCTCTGCTGAATCTTTTCAGTTTTATCTAAGCTCCCTAAATGGCTTAAATAACAATTCTCAAGCTATTTATCATCATCTATTTCCAATATTAAACTGGCTTAAAGGCTCCTTTATTCTTTCGGTGGATTTTAATTGAATTTTTTTGTTCCAGAAAGTATACTATGAACAAGAGGTGACAGAGCGGAATGACCGCAGTGCCCCAAGTATTAATTGTGCTAAGAGATGGTTTGGGTCGTATCTACCAAAGAAATGAAAACATTCGAATGAACAATCTTACAGCTTCTTTTCCCCTGTACATTTACGCTACTCTAGGATTGATTATTTCTTAGTGAGTAGATAATTGGCAGGAATGGCACAGATACGCCTCCAAGACATCCTAGTATTAGATCATGCCCTCGTTCTTCACACCTAAGAATCCCAGGGACCTTGAATTTAAACACATCTTGACCTATATTCAACAATCACTTTTAAAAGTTCCCTTTTAAGTTGAGAACATGGAGAAACCATTACCGAACCTCTAGAAATAAACTTCTATTCTGCTACATGGTGTATCGTTTTGACACCTTTAAAGCTGTAGTTTGCTGTCATGCTCATGCCTCTTGGCAATTGAAGTGTCACAAGAAATATTAAGGTCAATTATGTACTCAGTTGAGCGAAAAGGAGCGGAAACATGCTACACTACTGCAGACTAACGACTCACTTTTAAATAATGTATGGGCTTCCGTTATGTCTATTTGGGCCCAGGTCACTCCAATTCAAATTTAACAAATCACTAGGCAGTGGAAGAATCAAAATTCATCAAATTTGAAAACAGTGATAAAATTGGTCTGGTTTTGACAACATTAACACACAACAATAATCCTTCAACATATTTTAGCAGTTTATGATATCTCTGGAAATAAATGCACTTCTCCCTCTGAGATCACCAGGGATTTTGTCCTATACTTTCAGCAGTTAGACTCTATGGAAGATAAAGCATAATTAAACCTACCATTGATAGAACAGGATTTAGAATGTGTTAATCTACCTTGACTTTCCAACAAACAAATTGAAAAGTTAGCGGCCCCAGCGACGTTGCTGGGTGAGCTATCAGAAGTAATATCCAGTGCTCCCTGGGCCAAGGCTGCTGGTACCGATGCCCTATGATGTGAATTATATGCTACCTGTAGAAATGCTCTAGTGCCAATTGTGCGCCACTTTTAGCAAAATATTACAAAGGGTGCCTCCATTCCTCTATCTTGGCAGTCAGCACAAATGAAAAAAAAAAGTTACGCTCAACTCGGCACTAGACTCTTACCGGCCCATACTGCTGCTTAGTGGAGATTGTAATATCTAAACCAGACTACTAAACAATTTCTCAGGAACGATCATGGCAGATTTAGTTTCACCCTGACAACACCTTTTTTTCTGATAAGATAAACAATGGGCAGCACCAACATTTCAACTGCCTTAGCAGATTGTGTTCCAACAAGCCATCTTCCTGCAGCGCTGATCTCTATAGATGCTGAAAAGGTTTTTAACTGAGTGGAGTGGCTGTTCTTTTCTGTGCTGTGATGAGACATCTGGGCTTTCCAGCACAGTTTATGGGGTGGGTAGACTCAAGAAGTGACAGTGGTGTATCTAGTCACATTCATATGTATTCCCAGAACAAAATTTGCACCAACAGTGTGTTGTGTACCAGATGCATTTACAGCGTGCAAATTCTTGACACAACAGAGTTATGTCTGCAACTGGAGGATGCAGCAACAAGCAACTGCAATTTCCAAATTCATGAACTAATGAAAAAATACAAGGCAGCGCACCATTCAGTTTCATTATATACCAATAACAAAGTTAGTATGTTTGGTGTGTGTTGAACTTGGCCCTTTTTGCAGGGTTATCCTCAAACTTTGTGCTTCTTCCTCCTTTTTTTTCCTGACCTGTTGTTGGTTTTAGGAGTCTGGGCACCTTACCACTGCTAATCAGTGCTAAAGTGCATATGCTCTCTGTGTAAATTGTGAACATGATTGGTTATCCATGATTGGCATATTTTACTTACTGGTCAGTCCCTAGTAAAGTGCACTAAGTGTGCCAGGGCTGGTAAATCAAATGCTACTAGTGGGCCTGCAGCACTGATTGTGTCACCCACATGAGTAGCTCTGAAAAGGTAACTCAGACTTGCCACTGCAGTGTCTGCGCGCAGTTGTTAACTGCCATATCGACTTGGCAAGTGCTCCCACTTGCCAGGCCCTAACCTTCCCTTTTCTTACATGTCAGTCACCCCTAAGGTAGGCCCAAGGTACCCCTGTGGGCAGGGTGCGGTGTATGTGAAAGGTAGGACATGCCCTGATGTGCGTGGCATGTCCTGATAGTGAAATACTGCCAATTTTGTTTTTCACTATTGTAAGGCTATCTGCCCCCATAGGAAAACATGGGAGTTAATTTATAACATCTTATAAATATAACTTACCATTGGGACCAGATAGGAAAATAAAGTTTAGTATGCCTGAACTCAGAATCTAAAGATGCATCTTTTAGGAAAGGTGACTTTTACATTCTGAGTTTGAAAATACCACTTTTAGAAAGTGGCTATTTTCTTGTTCAACCATCCTGTGTGCCTCTGCCTGTTTGTGGATTGACTGTCTGGCTTTGGAGTGACAGGGGCTGGGGAAGTGCAGTGGCTCCAGGAGTCTGGATGAGTCAGCACTAGGTTGAATAGGCCTGATCTGCATTTGGAGTGGTGGGAGGAGTAGCACCTGTACCTGAATAGGGCTGTGCCTGCCTTCCACAATGCTGGCTCCTCCCCCCCTGTGGTGTGTCTGGAGCCAAGGCTCACAATGACAATGGATGTTGTTGTGCACTTGCAGAGTGCCCCCCAGAACTGGTTTGAACTGGGCTCAGAGCCCCTTGCACAAAGAGAACAAAGACATTTTGGGGTATAAGTATCAGACCCAAAACCCCAGACTTGTGGACTACTTCTGGAATCAAGAGGAAACTTTGCCAAGGAGAAGAGCTGGAGAAACTGAGGAGAAGTACTGCCCTTGCTGTGTGTCTGGGGTTGGCCTGCAGTTGCTGTTTCTGCCAAGGAAAGGAGAAGGACTTTGCAGTGTGCTGTGTCCCCTGCTTGAGGAAAGTCTCCAAGGGCTTGAGTAGAGTTTGCCTCCTGTTTTGAAGTCTCAGGAACACAAAGACTTCACCCCCAGCTCCCCTGAACTTCCTTGCTGGGAGTTCTGACCTGCCAGGAGTGCCTGTGACTGTGTGTGTCCTCTGGAGGTTGTTTCTGCTACTGGGAGCTGGAAAGCAATGCAACAACAAGAAAATCGACGCATCCCTCTTCTTGCAACAGTTTTTCCGACGCAACGCCGTGGTGCGAGAAGAATCTCACCGCACAGTCATGCCGCTGCTGAAACTGACACAGCGCCTGTCGCCGCGGCAAGAATCGACGCATCAAGGGATCTTGGCTGAAAAGGTCGACGCAGCGCCGCCGCCGCATCATTCACCAATGCATCCCGGATTTCCACGCATTGTCCCTGTGCGGCAAGTTTTCCCCCACACATCACCCGCGGATCGGAGTCGTCTCAGAATCGATGCATCGCTTCCCCCTACAGACCAGACCTGACGCATCGCTCCCCTGTGTACAGCGGAACTGTCGCATCGCATCCACGAAGGTCTCAGGAACAACGCATCTCTTTGTTTTTCGAAGCTTCTCATCTCATTTGTGGTGTTATCACTGTGTTACTGTGAGTGTTGGTACATATACTTTACACATTGCCTTTGGGATAAGCCTGTCTGCTCGTGCCAAGCTACCAAGGGGGTGTGCAGGGGTTATCTAGAGTGTGTGTCCCCCTTATGCTGACTAGAAGCAAGGGTCCCTATTTGGACAAAGGTACCTACCTCTGCCAACTAGAGACCTCCATTTCTAACAGTGTGTAAATGTACTTTATATTCATTAAATACTTCTATTTGATATCTCTGTTAAACATGGAAATCATATGTATAACATTGTTTATGGCAGCCATAATATATAGATCTGTTATAAAGGACAACAGGTTATCAACGATAAGAAGGGGAAGAATGTTTGCAATTGTTTTAGCAAACGTTAGGCCAATGTTTTGCATACAGGTGCATTATGCATTTAGAACATGTACGTTTAAGTTATTCATCATGAATTAGGGGAGAGTCATTGCATCCTGATATTATAGTCGAAACTAATTAGAGATCAGTCAACAAGTGTTTCATCCCGAATTGAACTTTTTTTTCAATGCTGATGAGAACAGATAATTCACATGTGAATCATGTTGTGTCTGGGTATACTTTTCTAAATATTGTTTTACATTTTTTCTTTCAATTGTTTTAATAGACATTTTTAGATGGTTTGCCTACAGAAGTCCACGCATACTAAGCAAATAGAAAATCGAAACAACTGAAATTTAATTTCAAGAGCCAGGTGAGATTGAGGAGTGGTGATAACTGTTTCCATATTGGGACAATGGAGGTCAGAAAATAATTGAAATCAAAATTTGATTTCAATTATTTTCTTTCCTCTAGTGTCAGAATATTAAAGCTGTTATCGCCACTTTTTCTCTGATTTTTACCTGCATTTTTTCGATGCTGATTCATAATATAATTATAACACACTTTTGGTATATTCCACACTGATGCTCCATTATTTTCCAAGAAATTGTGTTTACTCTGATGGCAGCCGTATGTGTTTCTTCTACCTGTTAACATGCCAAATAAACACTCTACCACTAAATGTGACTTATTCACATTTCTTATTTTGATCCCTTCAAAGGCTACTACAGACAGAGCGCTACTCACTGCAAATACAGTTACTTCTATCCTAACAAGGGTTTCTTCCAATCAGACATTACACCAGGAAATTATGTACAATTTCAGACAGTGTTCCCTTTATTAGGTTAAAGCCAAAGACATCTTAGGGTTCATAAAGCTTCCCTGGGAACGCATTCCGCTCATTGCTTACCATTGGTTTTCTGTTTTGTATCTCACATTTGCTTGCTTTCTATGTGCTGGCTTTATTTGTTTTAGGCTGTCCATTACGTCTTTGTCCCTCCTGTGGAGAACAGCCTGTTTACTATATTCTTCCACGAGTACTCGTTTTCTGTAAACAAGCCTTTACATTTTGTTCTTATCTTATCACATATGCCGTGTTTTCAAAAACAGAGGTCAAATGGGCTCTGTCTTTCAAGGGAGCTTGGTGTTTATTTTTCTTTCTCTGACTTCAAAGTGTTAGTATTTATGTGACAATCATGCTGGGTACTGGAGGTGTGCTGAAGGAAGGCTGTACAATGTTATTTTTTTCTAGCACACAACAAAATGTAAACGTCTATAAATGAACTGTGCAAATATTTAAGAATATATCAGAATTAGAAAAGCACTAATGAAGCACATTTTTGTGTACTTCTGAAGTGCGGTGGAAACCAATATTCTAATACGGTAAAAACAAATCAATACAGTAGGTGATACAATTTCTGCACATTATCAATCAATAAATCAACCAGGATTTATAAAGCGCGGCTAATCACCCGATAGGGTATCCAGGCGCTTGCAGGCCCCAGAGGCTTATTCGAACAGCCAGAGGCTTATTCGAACAGGGCCATTCGGAACTCCGGAAGTTAGGTGGTGGTCTGAAGGTGCTTGGGGAGGTTGTTCTAGGTCTTTGCTGCGATGTGGGAAAAGGAACATCCTCCACTTTTGCTTCGGTAGATGCAGGGAGTATGGGCAAGTGAAAAGGAGGCGGAGCGTAGTCTTCTCGTTGGTTGGTGGAAGTTCAGGCGGTGGTTAATGTAGGCAGGTCCTTCGTTGTGTAGAGCCTTGGGTGCGTGGACCAGCATCTTGAATTGGCATCTTTTCTGTATGTGGAGCCAGTGGAGTTTCCTGAGGTGGGGTGTGATGTGGGTTCGTCGAGGAAGGCTGAGGATGAGTCTGGCTGCGGCGTTCTGTATGGTCTGAAGTCTCTGTAGAAGGTGTGCGGTGATTCCTATGTAGAGGGCATTGCTAAAGTCCAGTCGACTGGTGATTGGGGCTTGTGTCACAGTGTATCTCGTGTGTAGGGGTAGCCACTTGAAGATCTTACATAGCATGCACAGATGAAGAAGCAGGCGAAGGAGATGGCGATGATCTGTGATTTCATGGTGAGCTTGCTGTCAATGATGATGCCAAGGTTTCTGGCGTGGTAGGAGGGAGTGGGTGCGGTTCCTAGGTCTGATGGACACCAGGAGTCGTTTCATGTGTTAATGTGTTGCCAAAGATCAGTACTTCCGTCTTGTCTGTGTTCAGCTGCAGGCAGTCACTCTTCATCTAGTTGACAACTTTTTTCATGTAATGTGGAAGTTGTTTCTGGTATTGGTGGTGTCGTTGGTGAGTAAGAGGATGAGTTGGGTGCCGTCTGCAAAGGAAATTATGTTGAGACCATGGGATCTGACGATGTAGGCCAGCGGGGTCATATATGCATTGAACAGCGTGGTGCTGAAGGATGAGCATTGGGGGACACCTCAGGTGATCTCTTAGGGTCTAGAGATGAAAGGTGGGAGGTGGATCCTCTGTATTCTTCTGGTGAGGAAGGAGGTGATCCATCTGATCACGTCCCCTTGGATGCCGATGTGGTGGAGTCTTTCAAACAGTGTGTGGTGGGATACGGTGTCAAAGGCTGCCAAGAGGTCAATGAGGATCAAAGCTGTTGTTTCTCCTCTGTCAGGGAGGGCTCAGATGTCGTCAGTGGCTGCGATCAGGGTGGTTTCGGTGATGTGATTGCTGCGGAACGCGGATTGGGAGGCATTTGAGTAGCTGGTTCTGCTCCAGGTGTGTCATGAGTTGATTGTTGTTGATCTTTTCCTGTACCTTTACTGGAAATGGGAGCAGGGAGATTGGTCGGTAGTTTTTGAGATCACTGGGTCAGCTGAGGGTTTTTTGAGTAGTGTTCTGACTTCGGCGTCTTTCCAGGCATCGGGAAATGTTGCGGTGGTGATAGAGGTGTTGAGTAGGGTGATGAGTTCCTGGCCGATCCTTTGGTTTCCAAGTTTGAAGATGTGGTGCGGACATGGGTCTGTGGGAGCCCCTGAGTGGGTGAATTTCTTGATGGAGGTGGTGTCCTGGGTGGAAAGGATGTTCCAGTTGGTCAGGGTGTGGTTTGTGTTGGTTTTGGTGGTGGCGTATCTTTTGAGACAGTCTGCAGGTGTGGGTTGGGGTTCGACGTTTCTGTATATGGTTGCGATCTTGTCGTGTGAGAAGTAGGAGAGGTTGTCGCACAGCTCCTGTTAGGGTGTGGTGTTGTTTTTGCTGTCAGCTGGGTTGGAGAATTCCTTAACGATGTTGAAAAGTTCCTTGGTGTTGTTGGGACTGGTTTTGATGTGTGTGGCAATGGCTGTCTTCTTTGTTGCCTTCAGCAGGCAGTGGTAGAGGCTGAGGGAGGTCTTGAAGGCTGCCCTACCGGAGGTGTCCTTACTGGTGCGCCATCTCCTCTCCAACTGATTGCTGTCTCATTTCACTGTTCTGAGTTCTTGGGTGTATCAGCTGGCCTTTTAGAGGATTGTCTCTGGATGTTGCTCTTGATAGGGACAATGCTGTCTGTGCAATTGGTGATCCAGCCATTTAAGTTTTTCACTCCCTGTTCGAGGTTGGTGGCAGTAGCAGGGTTGGAAGTGTTGAGGGAGTTCACCCAGCTGGTCTCTGAGATTTTATTCCAACTCCGGTGGGAGGCATTGGTCATCATTGGAGTGGCGGTGCAGGGTCTGGAGATGCTGAAGTGGACGATGGTCCATGTGAGTTCTGTGACATGCCTGTATTTTATACGGTTGCTGAAGTTGAAAATTGGGACCAGTGTGTGTCCTGCGGTGTGTGTAGGGTCATGGATGATCTGGGTTGATCCGAGGCTGCTCATACTTTCAAGGATGTGTGCAGTGTTTTTGTCATTGGGGTCGTCGATGTGGAAATTTAGGTCACAGAGGAAGATGTAGTCCTTGGAGTCTAAGGCTACGGGCACAATGAAGTCTGCGATGGTGTTGCAGAAGCTGGAGCGCAGGCCTGGGGGTCAATATATGAGGGTGCCTCTGATGGTTGTCTTGTCGTCCATGTGGAGCTTGAAGTTGAGACGTTCTATGAGAATGGTGGTGTCGGTGGTGGTGGTACACTGTATTGTCTCTTTGTGGAGGATGGCGGTTCCTCCTCCCAGCTTGTGGGTGCGGTCCTGGTGAGTACTTTATATTCATCAGGAATCGCTGTGACAATTTCTGGGGCAGAGGTGGGGTTAAGCCAGGTCTCTGTGAGGAAGACTATGTTGGGTGCAAGAGTGGTGATGAGGTCCCATATTTGAGTGGAATGCTTGCATAGTGAGCGTGTGTTGAGAAGGGCGCACACCATTTGGTTTTTTGTTTAGGTGGTGTCTGTGGTGTGTTCGGGGAGGGGCTGGTCAGTGGGCTGGTGTGTGTGCAGTGGCAGTTGGTGCAGGTGAAAGGTCCTACCGTGGAGCGTGGGTCAGCGCATTGTCAGTGTTTGTTGCAGCATCCGGGGTCAAGGGTGTAGAGCTCAGTGATGGTGTATCTTTGGGGGGGGTGGGAGGACCAGGGGTGAGATGCTGGCCATGGTCCTGGGCACGGATGGGCACAGATGGGTTTGTCTTTGGCACACCTTTGACATGCCAGTGGCTTGCCCACTGCATGCGTCCACTGTGCAGTCGTGCTGTGGCCTGCATTAAGTAGGTGATAGGGTGGGCGGGGCTTCTGTTGGTGGGAGGAACGATGAGCAAGAAAACCTGGTCGGGAAAACCCGGGCAGCTGCGGTGTCACTGGATCAGCCTGGAACAAGCAGGAATTGGAGGTCACAGGCAAGTGGCAAGCTAGGTGTCCAGGTGCCTACTTGTTGTTTATGCACTGTATAGTTTTATCAGTAAAACTGTATGTCTGTGCATATGTAATGATCATTTCAATGGAAAATATGTTGTCTGTAATGGCAGTGCGCTACCACACCCTCTACACACTCCACTCCATAACACCCTACACCAATCCACGACACTCTACTCCACTCTACAACCCTATACCACTCTACTCTGCTCCACTCTATGCCACTCCAATCCACACCACTCTATGCTACTCCACTCTATGCCACTCTACTCTACTCCATTCTGCGACACTCCGTGCCACTGTATGGTATGACACTCTACGACACTCTACGCCACTTCAGTCTATGACACTCCACACTACAGCACTTCACTCTATGACCCGCCACTCTAATCCACTCCACTATACACTACTCTATGTCACTCCACTCTACACCACTCCACTCTATGCCACTGTACTCCACTGTGTGCCACACCACTCTATGACACCCCACTCCACTCCACTCCACTTTATTACACTGTACTCCCTTCCACTCTACTCAACTCTGTCACTCTGGCACTCTACTCCACTCTATGATGCTCTACTCCACTCTACTCCACTGTACGCCACTCAACTCCATGGCACTCTATAACCCTCCACTCTATGACACTCCACACTACAGCACTTCACTCTATGACCGCCACGCTAATCCACTCCACTATACGCTACTTTATGTCACTCCACTCTACACCACTCCACTCTATGCCACTCTACTCCACTCTAGGCCAATCAACTCTACAACATTATGCTCCACTCTAGAGCACACTACTACACTCTATGCCACTCTACTCTACCCTATGCCACTTCACTGTACAACACTCGACTCCACTCTACGCCCTCCACTTTATCCCCCTCCACTCTACAACACTCTACTCCACTCATTGTCTCTCCATTCTATGCCTCTCCACTCTAAACCACTCCACAACACTCCAGTCTACGACACTCTATGCCACTTACAACACAATGCGACACTCCACTCCACTCATGCTACTCTCCTCTATGTCACTATAGTTTATCCTTAACAGCAGTAACGCTGGTATACAACATGACTAAAACACATTGGCAAAGCCAATATGTCTTACATAGGCGAGACCTACTCGTTTTGCCGATGCTTGTTAGTCCTAAACAACTACTTACCATCACTATTCTATTCTTACATATATTTTATCTTGCCTCATATGCCTAGAAATTCACTTCCATCTCATCACCAGAGGTTCTGCATAGTTCGTAAAGAACCATCCACCTTTAGACCAACAACCTTTTAATATTATTCTTCATGCAGTCACCATTTAACAAACAGTATGTTTACTATCTTAGAACTTACAGTTTCTGCTTGCTCCTTTCCACTTTGAAATACATATAGTTGTATCGATTAGACTTGTAGCGGTTCTTGTCTTTCATTTACATTTCCACTGCACTCTAATCCACTGAAGTTTGACTGCTGTCTTCTAAGCATTATAGTCTTCCCTAACACTGTTCTAAAGTCATAATTCACTGGTATTCCTATTGTATGTGCTTTTTACTCTCTGAGCATACTGTAGTCTCAAACGTTTCACACTGTGCCAGCATAATTTCTTTTGTTTCTGCACATCACGTCTATTTTTTCCCTTAGGATGCAATACCACATGTTGACTGAGTCTCCTAATGGCTGCAGGGCTTTCCTTTATTAAATGCCACAGTGTATAACGCAGCATTATTTAAAGAATTATGCCCACGATTCAACATGATTCATACATGCATTACCTGTAATTTGAAGCCTTGAAAAAGTTCCAGTGGAAATGAAGAACAAAAGTTACTTACCTGTAATCTGTGGTTCTCCAGTATGCTATCTTTCATAGATTCACATGCCTGAATCATTCCCCGTCGTCGGAGTGGGAGTCCCACGGTACATAAAAATAGCAATATATATGCATATAGAAACCATATCATAGGTAACCTAGAACCAGGAAGTAAAGTAGCCAGAAATCAAAAGGAAAAAATCCTCCACTTTCATGACTTGTCCAAGTCATTATATATAGTCCAAACTACAGCCAATGAGGCGACAGCACCACCCAGAATGTTCTCCTCAGAGGCTCAGGCTCTCAGATTTTCTAGCACAAGTGTGATCCAGAGTGAACAGAGCATAGAAGAGCCTCTGAGGGGAGGTGGGCGGGTTGCATGTGAATCTATGAAAGATACCAATACTGGAGAACCACAGATTACAGGTAAGTAACTTTTGTTCTTCTCCAGTATTGGGGTATCTTTCATAGATTCACATGCCTGAATCAGAGTAGAGAGCAGTAACTCCATAACAATACTAGTGATATTATCATCACAAAATAAGCATATGCATATCATAGGCAATATGTAATCACAAATATAGATATTTCTATACATATATACACATATATAGATATATATATCTACGCATATATATACACTAACCATCATAGCAGATCTGTATGTCAGAAAATAGCAAGAGGAGGAGGGAAGAACAGAGGCTCACCTTATTTAAAAAGATTACGGAGAACCGCCTGTCCCACAGACGTGTCGGCATCGCTGGCCGCTTCCAAACAGTAGTGCTTGGTAAAGGTGTGCCTGCTGGACCACGTAGCAGCTCTGCAGATTTGATGAATAGGCACACCAGCAAAGAGAGCGGTAGAGGAAGAGATTGCTCTAGTAGAATGTGCTCTCGGAGTTGTCTGTAAAGGTCTGCCTGCATGCTGATGACAGAAACAAATTGCAGCAGAAATCCAACGAGCAATGGACTGTTTGGATATTGGGTGTCCTGTACGCATCTTTCCATAAGCTATAAATAGCTGATCAGATTTCCGTATTGAAGATGTCCTCTGTAAATAGAATTTGAGACACCTCTTGATATCAAGAGTATGTAAAGTCCTTTCCGCAGGTGATTGAGGATTAGGAAAGAAAGTTTTTAAAATGACCGGTTCGTTGAGATGGAAGTCCGAAGGTACTTTAGGCATAAAAGTGGGGTTGGTGCGTAGCACTACCGAATCTCTGGTGAATTGAAGGTAAGGCGGTTTTATAGTGAAGGCTTGAACGTCACTGACCCGCCTAGCAGATGTGAGGGCTAATAGTAGAGAGACTTTCCATGAGAGAAATTTTAAATCTGCCTTATGAATAGGTTCAAAAGGATGGCGCATGAGTTGTGAGAGTACAACGTTCAGATGCCAGGATGGAGGTGGACGGCGAATGGGAGGAAACATGCAAAACAATCCCTTGAAGAACTGCTGAATGATCCTAGAAGAGTAAAGAGAGTTGGAACCATCCTGTCGGAGTCTGGAGATAGCCGCTAAGAATACCTTAAGGGTAGAATGCGAAAGGCCTGATCTTGCCAAATGCAAAAAGAAAGGCAAAATTTGTTCCGGTTTTGCATGAATTGGATGAACGTTGGCGTCATGGCACCAAATGCAAAATCGTTTCCATTTAAGCCTGTATGTCTTGATTGTGGAAGGCGCCCTAGCATTGACCAAGACTTCTCTACAGTCAGAAGGAATATCTAAGTGAGCGAATTCAAAGTGCTCAGGCGCCAGGCCGCTAAGTGCAGGGATGCAGGATCCGGGTGACAGATCTGACCGTTCTGGATGGATAGAAGGTTCGGTATTGGTCGCAACTGAATGGGATCGCATTCGGAGAGAAGGAGGAGTTTGGTGAACCAGAACTGGCGAGGCCACCTGGGAGCTATGAGTATTAGGCGACAAGGCTCCTTCTTCATTTTCCGGAGAACCCTGGGAACCAACGGTATCGGTGGAAAAGCGTAGGCATAAAACCGCGACCAGTTCATCAAAAAAGCATTCCCGCACGATCCCTTGTGGGGAAGCCAACTTGCGAAGAATGGGCATTTGCGGTTCAGACTGGTCGCGAACAAATCCAGATCGGGCCGACACCACTCCTGAAAAATACGATTCAAGGTTGGTTGATGGAGCTCCCACTCGTGATTGGAAGTTGTCGATCGGCTGAGGGAATCCGCGAGAACGTTGGAAACTCCCGGGACATGGATTGCTGTCAGACTTATTCGATGTTTGATCGCCCAATCCCAAATCTCCTGGGCTTGCTGAGAAAATAGTGCGGATCTTGTCCCTCCTTGTTTGTTCAAGTAGTGCATACTTGTTGTGTTGTCCGTCCGGATCTACATTGATGCTCCGAGAATGATGGTGCGAAAAGATTTTAGGGCTAGGAAGATCGCCAGCAATTCCAAGAGGTTGATATGCCAAGTTCGTTGTTGAGCATCCCATCTTCCGCTTACCGTCAGTCCTTGCAGGTGAGCTCCCCATCATTCTAGGGAGGCGTCCGTGGTGATGACGAAGCTTGGAGCTTCTATTAGGAATGAGCAGCCTGCTGCTACATTTTTCTTGTAAGTCCACCATCGTAGAGTGTCCCTTATTTGAGGAGTGATGTGGATGAGATCGTCGAAGGATCCCGAAACTTGTAGCCACTGTTTGTTGAGTTCCTCTTGCAGAGGTCTCATTCTGAGATGGCAGTTGGGGACCAGAGGAATGCAGGATGAAAGCATCCCCAGAAGCGACTTGAACTGCCGGACTGAAACGCACTCTTTTGATCGCAGTAGCTGGGCAAGTTTGCAAAGCTTCAGTTGCCTTTCGTTTGAGACAAAGGCTTGTGTTCGCAAAGTGTCTATGGTGGCTCCCAAGAACATTTTGTTTTGCGATGGGACGAGGTGAGACTTGTCGAAATTGATGGAGAGGCCCAGAGATTGGAAAAGAGATAGACATCTCTGAGTATGGACGTTTGCGATGTTGAAAGAATTGGCCTTGATAAGGCAGTCGTCCAAATAAGGAAAAATTTGAATTCCCTCCAGCCGAAGATGTGCAGCCACCGGTGCTAAGACCTTGGTAAAGACCCGGGGTGCGGAACGTAGTCCGAAAGGGAGGACTTTGAACTGAAAATCCCTGCCAGCCACTCTGAACCTCAAGAACTTTCTGTGTCTGGGTAGAATTGGTACATGAAAATAAGCATCTTGGAGGTCGAGGGTGGTCATATGATCCCCCGCAGTGAGAAGTGGAAGGATTTCTTGCAGCGTTAGCATCCGGAAGGATAATTTTTTGAGATATTTGTTGAGGGAGCGAAGATCTAGAATGGGACGCCATTCTCCCGATTTCTTCCTTATCAGAAAAAATCTGGAATAAAAGCCGGTTCCTCTTTGCAATCGAGGACTACTTCGATCGCTCCTTTTCGCAGCATCAAATTTATTTGGGCAAAAAGCTCTGAGAGGTGAGCTGGAGGTGGTCCTTTGGGAGGAGAATTCGGAGGAAGTTTTACAAATTCTAGAACGTGGCCTCTGGCTACAATGTCCAAGACCCATTTGTCTGTTGTTATCTTCGACCAGTTTGAGTAGTAACGGGAGATTCTTCCTCCAACTTTTAACGGGGTAAGCGGTAGAGCAGGTGGCAGGTGGCAGTTGTCACTGCTTCTTGGACGTATCACGCCCGCGGTAGTTAGACTTCCTTCTATTTTGCGAGTAGGAGGTAGATGGTTGCTGTCTGAACGATTGTTGGCGCTGGGAAGAGTAACGTTGGTTACTTTGATAGGACTGATATTGTCCTTGTTGATTATATCCTCCTCGATTAGAAAAGGATCCACGTCCTCTCGCACCCCGAAAGGGCGGTTTACGAAACTGAAGCGATCCGAGAGATCTTGCTGTCTCGGTATCCTTTTTAATGGCCTGTAGGGCCTCGTCAACATGCTGCCCAAAAAGAGACTCGCCATCAAAAGGCATATCAATTATTTTAGCCTGAACCTCCTGGCGAAATGATGTTGATTTTAACCAGCCCTGCCTCCGCAGGACTGCGGCACCTGCCAGTTGTCGAAAACCTGTAGATGCAACATCCACCGATGAATCAATAATCTCAGCCGAGATTCGTTCCCCTTCCTGAAGGATCTTAAGCGCCTCTGATTTAGAGGGCTCAGGCAACATGTCGATGTAGGGAGAAATGTCCGACCACATTTGTCTATCATATCGTCCTAAGATAGCCAGTGAGTTAGCTGCATGAACTGTCATCGCTGCCATAGTGGACACCTTCTTTCCAATAGCGTCCAGACGTCTACCATCCCGATCCGGGGGAGCGGCAGCGGAGAGGAGGGATTTCGTGCTCGTCGTTGAGCTGCTTGGGCGATAACTGAATCCACCTTTGGTTGGCCTATCAAGCATGCAGGCGAATTGTCTGGCGCTTTGTATTTTTTATCAAGGCGGGGCAGGACCGCAGGAACAGAAGCCAGAGCTTTCATAACTTTTAATCCTTCTTGCCAAATAAAATCAATAATCGGAATAGACCGTATTTGTTTTCTTGGTTGGTCTTTAAAATCATAAAGGAAACAATCATCCTTTTTTGTTTCCATAGGAAGTAGAAAACGCTGTATAGCCCTCTCCATAAGAAGGTGAAAACCTCCAATGTCAACAGGAGGAGAGTCGACAGGAGCAGGAGTTGAAGGCGACGGAGTTTGAATTTGGTAATCATCCCATTCCGTGAGGAGTAATCTGTCATCCAATTCTCCTTCCTCTCTATCGTCGTCAGAGGTGTGAGCGTCCAGAGAGTGATGCAAAAGTACAGGAGAATGTGGCCTGGGCGACCTCAAAGCTGATGAAGATTGAGGAACAGGTGTGGGCGGTATAGAAGAAGCCGATTCAGATGGAGGGAAACGGCGATAGTAATCGTCCAACATGTACTGCAAATTGTTTAAAAGAGCCAAAGGCATTTGGGCCGTAGGAACTGGATCTGGAGCTGAAGGAACCGTCTCCGGACAAAATTCGTCATCTTCATCCACATCTTGGTACTTAATGAGGAGTTCAGAAGGGCTCCTGGCGGTACGGAACCTATCTCCCTCATCTGACTCTTCATCACCTCTTCAGAATCCAGTAATTGTTCAGGTAACCTAAGAGGAACCTTAGCAGGAGAGATTGTAATTGGAGAAAGCACCTCCAATGAAGATCCACGTCTTTGTAGTAAAGAAGACGTCGCTGTCGACGGAGGCAATTGTATAAATGGTGTCATAGACGGTGTAGAAGATACTGCAGGCGTAGACGAAGACCAAACCTGAAGAGCCGTACATGAAGACAGTGGTAACGTCGACGAGTCAACCGCCGACGAAGTAGTCGTCGACGAGGTGGGCGTCGATGGAGTCATCGTCGACGAGACGGACTTCGTCGACGAGACGGACTTCGTCGACGAGACGGTCGTCGACGAGGCAGTCATCGACGGCACTCTTTTAATCTTCGTCGTCATCCGCCATCCACTGGCCAGGACCTGCAGGAGGAGTCTGTTTGTAATGAACAGGAACTGCAAGAAGTCTCTATGCAGGAGGTGTCCATCCAGTGTCCAGGATTCTATCCACTGAGTAGGACCCACTTGAGGTGTCCCTACAATCAACAGGACCTCCAGAAAGTGGGTGACGTCTTCGTCGTCGAAGGAGCGTCGACGGTAGATTTAATCTCTTTCGTCGACGGAACTGGTCTGACGGAGACGGATGCCAGCGTCGACGGCGAAGACGCCGGCGACATTATCATCTGTGGCATCGGCGACGAGAAACCGGCAACGGAAGGCTTCGTCGACGAAGGCGTCGTCGTCGAGCTCGTCGACGAGGGACCCCGTTTCTGAGGTAAATCCTTGTCAGAAACCTGCTTTGAAGATTGAGACTTCGCAATCTTTCTCGGGGGCGTAGAAGGCATAGTCTTACTCTTAGAAGGTGGAAGAGCCTTTTTTGAAGTAGAAGGCAACTCAGCACTCTTGGAGGTATGCTGTTTCTTCGACACCTTAGCCCCAGGAGTAGATAAAACTGTGTCAGCAATCCTCTTTCTAGAGGACGTAGACTGGACAGAGGCAATACTCCCAACTTCAGATAAGGGATTGTCCTGATCTTTAATCTTCTGTAGCCACAGAAGTAGACGCCCCTCTCTGTCCCTCAGAGTCTTTTGTGGGAAAGTTCTGCAGATCTTGCAGTCTCTCACCTGGTGGTCAGGATACAAGCAGTAAATGCACTTCTTGTGGGGATCTTCTGAAAACAGCTGGAGCTTCCCACAAGATTCACAAGGTCGAAAGAGAGATTTCTTTGAAGAAGACATCCTAACAGGAAAAAATTTCCAAAGAAGAACTAAGCAGAGCTCAGGGAGACTCCCTTCACACGACGTGCGGTAGAAAATCTGAGAGCCTGAGCCTCTGAGGAGAACATTCTGGGTGGTGCTGTCGCCTGATTGGCTGTAGTTTGGACTATATATAATGACTTGGACAAGTCATGAAATTGGAGGATTTTTTCCTTTTGATTTCTGGCTACTTTACTTCCTGGTTCTAGGTTACCTATGATATGGTTTCTATATGCATATATATTGCTATTTTTATGTACCGTGGGACTCCCACTCCGACAACAGGGAATGATTCAGGCATGTGAATCTATGAAAGATACCCCAATACTGGAGAAATACTTGTTGGCTCCTATCTAATAAATGTTAACTATAACCACCGGATTCAATGACTGCCCACCTACTTCAAGATCAATAACAAAAACATACATGTTCTATATGCTTAATACAACTGGACTCCTGTACTCAAAGTCTTTTGGAAACATCTGCTAAAACAGTGGTGAACTTTGTCAATTTTTCTCTTTACTTAAAGAATGTCTTACATTCTGTACTAGGACTTTACCGTCCACAATATTATACATACGATTTATGTTTCTCAGAGCTATCAAATAAACAGTATTTTGCACATATAAAATAAATTTACATACCAAGCATACTAAATTTGGTTTTGGTATATAACGGAACTGACTGTCTAGGCCCCTTTGATATCTCTCAAGGGTATCCAGCAGGGCTGCCCCTTATCTCTTTTTCGCTATGCTGTTTACATTCGGCCCTTTCTAATATCTCTACGATATTTAATAAATATACCTCAAAGAGGCCATCAATGTTCTGATTGCCACCACAAACCTGTCCCAAGTCCTACTAACCACTGAATCCCATGCTTTAGTTTTTGCATAATGCTTAGCAGTGAAAAAGCATAGATCCTTCCCATTGGCGTCAGTGAAATCTCAGGGCCTTACACGGTACCCAACTCAAACATTTATGGCCATGGCTAGCACCAAAATAAGCACACTTAGCATTTTGAGCTATGAACATGCTAATAAAGGAGCAGTACACCTTCTAAAAAAATGTGACCATCTTACATCTATTGGTTATAAAAAGCCTCATATAAAGGGTACTCCATCCTGAATAGCTTTATCCCTTTTGTGTTATACTAATATAATATCCGTTCTCTTTTCTTAATAGGATGGATGACATTATATTGTTTATTTGCTTGCATAAAAGGCCAAGGCAGGCAGTGCTCTACCTATATGTATCTATTGAGCCCAATCCTTGGGCTTTCCCTAATCTACAGTTATATTATTGAGCATCTCCATGGCCAAGGGACTAGCCAGATTGATTCAATGTGATTTTTCCAATATACCTAATTTTATGAGTATTTACTTGAGCGCTCCCTCTCTCTAATTTTCAGTTTTCAGATATGCAAACCCCAGGTACCACACCAGACATGTCAAGTTTAAGGGTTTATCAGATTAATGCCATTGGTAGCATAAAATGAACCAATGTCAAAGTTAATTTCCTTCATAGATATCTCCAATTTGGAATAAGCCTCCACCAACCCATATTTTTAAGACGTTGCACCCTTATCAAAGCAGCTTCTTCAACTACTCTACCTATATTGCATTGGGCCTTCCAGGACCTTGCCAAAGAGTTTGGAATGCCATTGTTAGACCTGGCTTTTTCAGCAGGTTTACCCCCAGACTTTTTGCTTTTTGGCCTCCTGTTTTTGACCCTGGATTTGTTGGTTTTAGGACTCTGGGCACTTTACCACTGCTATTCAGTGCTAAAGTGCATATGCTTTCCCTGTAAATTATTATGGATTGGTGTTTCCATGATTGGCTTATTTGATTTACTACTAAGTCCCTAGTACAGTGCACTGTGTGTGCCCAGAGCCTGTAAGTCAAATGTTGCTAGTGGGCCTGCAGCACTGATTGTGCCACCCACACAAGCAGCCTTTCAAAGGGTTCTCAGACCTGCCACTGCAGTGTCTGCGTGCAATCTCTACTGCCATGTCGACCTGGCAAGTGCACCCACTTGCCAGGCCCTAACCTTCCCTTTTATTACATGTGAGTCACCCCTAAGGTAGGCCCAAGGTACCCCTGTGGGCAGAGTGCAGTTTATGTTAAAGGTAGGACATGTACTGGTGTGTGTGACATGTCCTGATAGTGAAATACAGGGTATTTCGTTTTTCACTATTGAGAAGCTATCTGTCCTATAGGATAGAATGGAAGTTTATTTATAACATCTTATAAATATAACTTCCCATTGGGACCAGATAGAAACTCAGAATATAAAAATGCATCTTTTAGTAAAGATGATTTTTATATTGGGTGCTTGAAAATACCACTTTTAGAAAGTGGGCATATTCTTGCTTAGCCATCCTGTGTGCCTCTGCTGGTTTGCGGATTGACTGTCTGGCTTTGGAGTGACAGGGGCTGGGGTGTGCATTCACTGTAAACAGCCACTGGGGGGTTGAGGTGTGTCCTGCCTTTCCTGGATGAGTCAGGGCTGGGCTGAATAGACCTGGGCTGCATTTAGAGTAGGGGGAGGAGATTTCCTTGCACCTGAAAGGGCCTGGTCTG
Source organism: Calotriton arnoldi (assembly GCA_963921515.1). NCBI lineage: Eukaryota > Metazoa > Chordata > Amphibia > Caudata > Salamandridae > Calotriton > Calotriton arnoldi. The sequence continues at coordinate 675,655 of CAWUFW010001409.1, forward strand.
CCTTACACAATGCTGTCTCCGCCTCCTGCCAGGAAGCTGGACCAGGGAGGCAAGAACTGGTTTTGGCTGAGCACAGTGCCTCTCTGCCATAAGAGAACAAAGAGAAATTGAGTATAAATATTGGGGCCCAGACCTCAGAACTTTACATTACTTCTGGACTCAAGAGGAGCCTCTGCCAAGGAGAAGAGCTGGGAAAGCTGAAGGAGAAGTACTGCCCCTTTGCTGTGTGCTGTCTGGGGTTGGCCTGCAGTGGCTGTTTCTGCCAAGGAGAGGAAAAAGACTTTGCTGTGTGCTGTGTATCCTACTTGAAGAAGATCTCAAAGGGCTTGAAGTAGAGCTTGCCTCCTGTTCTGAAGTCTCAGGGACACAAAGACTTCACCATCAGCTCCCCTGAACTTCCTTGCTGGGAGTTCTGACCTGCCAAGAGGTGCCTGTTCCTGTGTTGGGCCGCTGGGGGTTGTTCCTGCTGCTGGGAGCTGGGAAAAGAGAAGCAACTAAAGAAGTGGGACGCATCCGCACCCGTTTCCGACACAACAATGCTGTGCCGCTGAAGTAACCGATGCAGTGCCTGCCCATGGCTGGAGAAATTGCTGCACGCCGAGTCTCGTGCAACGATCTCCGAAGTCTGAGATCACGGCACCGACTCCGACGTAGGCCCTGCTGTGCGACTGCAAGAACCGACGCATCGTGGGACTGCATCCTCGAATCCCCACGCATCGCACCGGAACACCAAGTCTACAACAAAGCCGGGCCTCAGTAAGGAACCGACGCATCACCTCCCCTGCATGGAAGTAAGGAACTGATGCATCATCTCCCCTGGAGCAAGGAACCGACGCATCACCTTCCCTGTGCGTAAGGATCCAACACATCACTTCCCTGCAGCTGTTTTTGATTATGATTTTGATGCATCCAAGGTACTTTGTGTTGAAAGTGTCGCATCTATAGTTTGCTATGGACAGAATCGTTTTTACATTTTAAAAGTCAGACCTTGATAACTGTATGTTGGATTTTTATTGTTTTGGTCTTGTTTGGTTTAGATAAAGATTACTTATTTTTCGCAACTGGTGTGGTGTCCATTTGTAGTGTTTTCACTGTATTACTGTATGTGTGCAGAAATACTTTAGACACTGCCTCGGAGATAAGTCTGTCTGCTCGTGCCAAGCTACCAAGGGGGTGAGCAGGGGTTATTTTAGAAGTGTATCCCCCTTACCTTGACTAGGAAGAAGGGTCCCTACTTGGACAAAGGTGTCAACCATTGCCAACGAGAGACCCCCATTTCAAACAGCCATGTAATTCTTTTTGTTTTTTTTAAATATTTGCAGATCCATTACTTTTTTAACTAAAAAGCGGAGCTACCAAACAACAGGATGATCTTATAAAAAAAACCTACATCTTACAATTTCCATGTACTATCAAGCATTGTAAAGAAAATTAGAACATTAGATGTTCTATGGCCACAAAAATGAGCTGAATCACTAAATATAGAAATCACTCAAGATCGGTTTTCCGAATCACAAAGTTTTCCTGAATTTCTACTTCTCTAAGCGTATATTTCACCAATATGATAAATACTTCAATTTCTATGTCATGCCAGCTGATGTTTCTAAGTGGTAAACAAATTATGGTCCTGCTTAGCTTTGCGCCCAATGTCACGTGTATGCAGCCTTCCGCTGCATACATTTACCACCTAACATGCATTAAATCCATATGAAAAGGTAGTCTGAGGAAAATGCGGCTGATGTGGGCTTCTCAATTAGGTTTGATCCCTCATTAATTTTGATGTGAATTACCAATAATATTAAACATGATCTCACATACTTGAAATTCTGACGAATTGCTTACAAATTGCACATCAATGGTGAGACACCTACCATCCCTATATCAATAACTAGGCACAGGGAATTCTAGAACTTTATCACTTTGAGAAATAAATGTACCAATGAAACAATCAGAGACACTTTAGACAAGTCTGGGGGATTTAATAAAGAACAGTTCTTAAAACTCGTATCAGAATGTACCGGAGGAGCAATCACAGACACTTCAGACAGGTCTGGGGATTTAGTAAAGAACAGTTCTTCAAACCTATATCAGAACATACAGTAGGAAAGGGTAGGAATAATGCCATAGTTGGGAAGGAAGTGTCTCCTGCTTTATTAATAGTTGGGTCCCCTGCCGTGAGTGTCCAACTGTGAGCATCTGGTATGCATTTTTTTTAATTTTTGACCCCAGTCTCATCAAGCGTGTGAGTGACGGCCTAGACCGATCCCTTGACATAAGTACAATTCTGGACCAATTCTGCACCCACTGGGGTGTGGACGTGGGAGTGGACTACTGTGCCTGTCACAGGTTCTAACCTATAGAGTGGGGGTGGCAGCATTCTAGGTTCTAGTGATTCTATTGTCATGACCAGACCTTTTTATCTGTGTCATAAAAGTTGGGGCTTACTGGAGCATTTGTGTATAGTTCTGCTCCTACAAGAAAACCTGGATCCTTGTGCTGACATCCTGTCACATGTGTGTGTGCCTATATGTATGTGTGTTTTAAAGACAAAGAGGATTGCTCATCTAACTCCACGTAACCTGGGCAGCAAATATTGAAAACAAACAAGGCGGAATACTGTAGGGATGAAGTCAAACAAACAGTGCTTAAGCAATTAATTTCCACTGGGAATTAGATTTTAATCAGTCATAAGATTTCTTGTTAATCGATTCTTATGTAAAGCTTGCCTGTGCATCTGTAAACATTCCAAAATAAAACATATTTATAGATCCTAGAAAAAAAGTTAAGAAAGGACAATCACAAATATCAAAATACAGAAGCACAATAAAATGAATTTCAACATATAACAAATGCCCCCAAGGGGCAAGGTAGATCATTGACCATCTGTTCCTTGTTACTTCCATGTTGCTCTTAAAGACGTAATAAATTGAAACTCTCATTGTTATATTTAACTGATTGAACAGGTCTTCCTACAGGGGGTCATGAGTGTTTGAGCATAATTACAAATGCGGTCATCTTTAATATGATTTTTAAAATGCCCTTACCTGCCTTGATGATTATAGCAGTGGGTGCTTTGGTTTACCAAGAGGCTGTGCACCTCTCTGGTGTTCTGCAGCCTTACTCATGACTTCTGCAGCACCCCTCTCGAGTTCTGAGTCCCTGTTGTTATGACAACGCAAACTTTTTGTCTGAATGTCGCGTTTCCTTCTTGTGGCTGTGAAACAAATATCCACAAGCATTGAGTAAGAAAAATGCTTATATAATTGTATAGAAGTTTTAGCCCAATAGCAAACATCCGGTTCAGTCAGATTGCCACACCCAACTACCGGATTTGAGGTCAAATTCTAGAATCATACATGACATATAGTCCAAGATGAAGAGGCAACATCATCCCTTACAATAAAACAAACAAAATTAAAACAAAATCAAACTACATAAAGTAAATATGACCACCAACATGTTGTGCTGGCAGATTCTTGCATTGGTTGAATGCATGCCTTCTCACACACAACTTCTGGCTTTTGAATATCTGCAGGAATAGTATGAGATAAGTCCATGCCAGAGGTGGTGTCACTTTGTTGAAGGATTATTAACAATACATTCATTTTCAAATTCCCTAAAAATGGTGCATCAGGTTGGAACAATTACACATCTCTAGATGACTGCAATTTGTTTCCAATAATCATTCTTTGATATTCATCTAGGACAATCAAATTCCTTACTGCCCACTAATGACCATCATCAAGTTTAACAGAAGCCTGAGCAACCTGAATAGCCTTAAAAGGACCATTAAAATTTAAAGTCAGTTTTGGATTTCTTAGACTTCATATTCTTCAACATAACCCAATCACCACCTTCGACCATTTCCTTGGACAACGTTCATGTTATATCATTGTAGAATCTCATTTTATTCTGAGCAGCCTTAACCTTCAACCAAAGTGTTACATGATCCACTCCATAATCATACAGGCAGTCCAGATGTTTGTCATACAACCAATCAGGGACTGAACCAGTACACAACTCTCTCCTTTTAAAGAACAAAAATGATGATTTACCTGTTACACTGTGTGGTGTGTTGTGATATGCCCAAACGTTTTCCTTGTCACATTTCTTAACATACAGACCACACCTTAAAGCCGTCTGAATGCCCTCCTCAAGCAATCTGTCTAACTAAATCCCATTATCTGTAACCAGTTCAGAAGGAATGCCATCAAGATAAAAACCTTTAGGTAAAAATTCAATGGCAACATCACTAGTCATTTAAAAAACAAAGTCATAGTAGATCCATTTGGAAAAATAATAAACTAAAACAATCAAGTTATGCAGTCGCTTGGTAACAACACCATGGGTCCTGCAGAATCCAAGGCTAACTTGCTCCAAAGCAGCATCAGGAAAAGGAACAGGACACAAAGGAGTGTCTTTCAACTTCCATTGTTTGTTAGATAACAAATAAGTTTTACATCTATTTACAAAGTCCTCCACTTGGTTATCCATATGTGGCAAGGAGTAGATGCGGACACCAAATGCCCAGAATGTGAAATAAAATCAATGTTTCCCTTATTCTAACTGGTGGAACAAACTTACCAGCTCTTTATAACACATCTGACTCCTCAAAAAGTTCTGAAGAAACTTGATGAAAACTACAGAAATCACCATCAAGATGTTTAATCAAAGGCCAGCCCTTCTGTACATATTCCAACATCTTAACGATCATAGGATCTTGCAAACAAGCCATACCCCATTATTCTTCAGTTACCACCCATGACACTTCTTGACTACATCAACAGCAGACACCAGACAATCATTACCAAAAAATGTTAACATCTTCAGACTTCATATCACACAAAATCGGCAGTTGAGATAAGCAATCTGCTTGTACATTAGCACTACCAAGAATGTATCTAACTCCAAAATTATACTCTTGTAGTTTGGACAAAATATGAATCAATCCAGATGATGCAGAAGCTGTGCTTTTATCGCCAAGTAAAAAATGTTAAGGGTTTGATATCAGTACAAAGAACATAATGTGTCCCCATACATATTTTTTTAATTTCTCTATACCCCAGATACAAGACAAAGCTTGTCGTTCAATAGCACTATATTTTCTTTCAGCCTCGTTAAGTATCCTGCATTCAAATGTAATGGAATTTTCACAACCATCTACCATTTGACACAAAAACAGCTCCTAGCCCAACAACCCTCGCATCAACACTAATTGTACATTGATAACCACTCACAAAGGTTTTCAAAGCAGGAACCCTTGCTAAAACAGATTTGATATCATCAAACACAAGATGTTCCTTCTCATTCCACAAAAATGTCTCTTTCTTATGCAACATTTTCTTAAGACGTTCCATGATTGTGGCATAACCATGTACAAATCTAGAGTAATAATCAATTAATCCTACAAAAGAATATTAACTCATCCTTATCTTTGAGAGCAGGAGCATCTCTCAGAGCTTTAATACAATCGTTTTTGATTTAATATCTTCAGAAGTGATACTGTGACCAAGAAATTCAAGTGATTCAGATAAGAATTTACACTTGTAACGGAATACAGTCATACCATGCTTCTTAAGAACATTAAGTACTTTGTCTAAAACAATATAATGCTCACTACCCATCTTAGCAAAGAGAAGGATATCATCCTGGAAAGCTTGCATGCCAGGGATGTCCTTAAACAAATTACACATACGTTTTTGAAATGCACTGGCTGCCAAAGGCAAACCAAACAGTAATCTTAAATACTTGTTGGTGTCAAAAGTAGTAATAAAGGTGGTGAGTAACTGTGATTTATTTTCCAAAAGCACTTGATGGTAAGCAACTTTCAGAATAATATTACTTAAAAAATTGCGTCATACAATGTTGTCAACAACTGTTGTGTCTTAGGCAAGGGATGGCAATCCACCACAATGTTTTTATTAAGAGCGCGAAGAACCAAATTAGGCCAATTCGATTTAGAGATAACTACTGCGCTGATCCACTCAAAACTCATACTTTAGATGCAAGACAAATCGCACCCTGCTTTAAAATTATTTCATCTTCAAATCCTTTCACGGCCCCCACTTTGTCAGAAACAAACTTCAGAATACTTATTCAAGATGGCATCCAAACAATCATTCTCTCTCCAGAAGCCCAACTGGGGGTGTTAGTACCTGGTGTCAGAACCATTCCTAACCTTCCCTGATCAGTCCATCCCATTATATCTCTGCCATTCACAACGACATAAATTTCTGTAAAAATGGATCTTCCCAAAAAGTCCTAGAATCCTCAAATAAATCCTACGGTTTCTATCTCAGACTCTCCATATGCTACTTCTCTGATATCAGGTTTGCATATAACAGTATGAGGCCACTTATGTTTAACTGTTGATTTGTCCAAAATAGTTACAGGTGAACCTGCGGCATAATACGCAAATTCAACATTTCCAATGGTAACACTACAAAACGGTCCTTTTTTACTCACAATGACCCCCTTGTCAGTCAAAGCATAAACAGTGAGAACAATTTTGGAAATAACATTGTACATGTCATGTTTCTCTGTTTCAAGTATACACCTCACTTGAACAGAAGAATTACTGCCCTTGCACACAATAACAAAATGTCCAATTTTGTTTTACATTTGTTACATTGATTACCCTTGGGCAGGGCTACTCGGGTTAGTGTCATGTGTGCAATAGACCCACATCTGCATGAGCTATTTTTTTATATTCTTGTTAGTATCTGTCCGAACTCTGTACAAAATACTCACACTTACAGAATTTGCAGAAGCACTTAAACGTATTTTTACAGATTCAACAGACCGCTCAATAACCATGCGAATCTTCATAGTTTCTTGTAATGAAGAATTTGTGAAACAAAGTAAATGCTCTTGCATTTTCTTAGAAGCACAATTCAATTAAATTTGGTCTCTGATGTACTGATCCACAGAATTCTCAAAATTACAATTGCTAGCTAAAATCTTCAGAGCTGCCACATATTGGTCAATGTTCTTCAAAATAAACTGTTTGCTAGAATACAAACTGAAACTTTCCAAGATAACACTAGGTTTCTCAGAAACATGCAAAGATAATCTTTTTCTCTGCTTTGATAAATACTTTCCAATCTTTTGCTTCCTCAGAATCTCCACCATGGGGTAATAAAACTGGTGAATGATCAAAAATGTTCTTCTGACCTTCAGTGCCAAAACAGTTGAACAGGAAGGTCAACTTCCTGGGTGGTGAATAATTCACAGCATAAGTAGCCCCAAGGTAGTTTTGAAATACCCTGAACCAATTGTCCCATTTCTGTGCAGGTTTACCAGGAGAAGGTTGAAAATGTTGTCATTGTGTCACGTGGCCCATAGGGACATTGTCGTTTTTCACTAACTTAGCATGAGCAAGTTGCAGCTTAGCTGCTGCTTTGCACACGTTACTACACGTCTTTATTTTTTCCAATATTTGCAATGACTGCTTTCACATGAGAACTCACGGCTGTGTTCGCTCTCTGCATGTTCCTGGGATTTTGACTGAACATTATGTGCAAGGTCGAACAACAATGCCCCTTGTTATTTTGTTCTGGCCTGTCCTTAGCCCTTAGACAAAACATACCGATGCAGCTGTTGTTTGGACAGCGTAGTTGGGTTTTTAGTGGAGTGCACAAATGGGTAACACACACTTGGAGAGGGACCTTTCCAGGGAAAAGAGCACCTATGATGTAGATCTACCATCTATAGGCTAAGGTATGGGCTCTGCAGACAAAGCCCAGAGATCTTCTATTATATAATAAAACTTCTTCTTAGCAAGGGAGGGAGGTTAGGCACTATAGTCCTTTCTCCATTGTCTTTTTATGATGACATCTCCCTTCATGATTTGTGGACTGACTCCTATGCTGACAATATTTGTATTATGCATTTTCCTGCTTGTTGTGGCACGTATACTGCATGTTAGGGCATGTTAGTTAAAATAAATATTTTAAACTGTTTCGTGTCTCCATCAGATCTTATTGTGGACGAGTACAAGAGAGTGAGCGAAAGGGTGTGTCTTGTTACTGCGATTCCTGAGAGATCTGGGAGTGTTGTGTTCTGGGGTGTCTAATCATTTGTTTCTCTGTGAGTGAGTAGGAGAGTAAGTGAGACACTATAGCTAGTCAGTCCTGGGTTTGTGGGTACTAAGGTGGTGGAAAGACTCAGTCCCTATGCACCAAGGTCCCATTTCCTGCGCATAGTTCTGTATTTGTGCAGAATCCCTGCAACAATTGCTGTACATGACCACCACTAGGCATGTTGAAAATAATGTAAAATGTCACCACAATGAAGTAAAGATGAAGACCACAATAATAGTGAGGAGAGAACTAGAACTGAGGAAGCAGAAATCCAGGCATTAATTCTTATTGGTGTGCTTATAAACCAATGCACAGCAACCGGAAATTAAAAGAAAGTGTGGCGGCCGCTGCTATGTCCAATTAATCAAAAATGAAAAACACAAATATGGCAGCGGGCACAGGTAAGGCAGTGGGATGACACACAGAGACGCAACAACGTGGAGCTTCCTAGCAAAGATAGTGTTGACGTCGCGATGACATCACACTCAAGGAATGCACAGTGCTGTTGCCTGACTTACATGCCAAAGAATGACATGGGCAAAGTGTCCGTGGTTCAACGAAGGGTCCGCGCCTCCACATGCAATAAATAAAGCTGTATGCAATGAAGCCATGCCTACAGATTCCCAGGCTCACCAGCACAACACTGCACCAAGCACAGAAAACTCCTGTTGCGGGTGCTGGGCCCGAAACAACCAAGCAGCCAACTCATTGCTAAATACGTCATGTTTTCTTCTTCTTGTGGCCGTGAAATAAATACCAAGAACATCCACAAGAGTAGAGTAACAAAACTGCTTGTTTAATATTATGCAAGTTTTAGCTCGACAGCAAACGTCCGGTTCAGTCAGATTGCGCAACCAACTACCGGACTTAAGGTAATATTCTAGAATCGTACATGACACAACATAGCACAACAAGAACATTCTGAACTGCACGAGAAACATCTAACATCATAAGATGCAACACTTATCTTCCGGGTTAAGCATACCAGAACCTGGTGCTCCTGTGTGGTATTTTTGCAAATGATTTTAGTCTTTTCTGAAGCCTGGGGGTGTCTCATTCCTCAGGAACAACAGGATAGCTCAAGTGAGTTGAATTCTCGCCTCTGTCTCGCCACTGTCCCTGCAAAGTCAACTCACCCTTCCATCCTTTTGAGGTTGAGAAATCCAGTAGCATTAAACTGAGTAGTAGAAACACCTGTTCTTTATATCTGTATTTTTTTACTTGATGTTGATTATTCTCTGAGCAGAAAGTTGCATGATCAGGTTTCTCTGTCACCATATGTTTTTCTGTGGTATTTGCCCAAATTATTGTTTTTCTGTATATCTAAATGGAACCAATTCATATCATGATGAAGAAGCATACGTAAATTGAATAATCATTTCTATATAAATTGGGTTATCTGCGGATTGTCAGTTTTGAGTTCAAGCAGGGTCAGGTTATTCTTCCACCATCATCTGGTTACTGGATTGAACGATTTCACTTGGAGATATAAATTCAATCTGTGAAATAAATGCAAAATAGCTTTGCTGTTCAGGGTAAGAGTTACGAGGCAATGACATGGGAGTTTGCTTCTCTACTTAATAGACTGCTACAATACAGTCGTTCAAATCCTGCGAAAGGGGTTCAAGGAGGAACTTTTGTCACGTATAATTGGTAAGATGTTATACAAAACAAAATATGTTCTAGTATTTTTTCCAGGTATTCTATCGGCATAACACTAAAAAGTGCCCCTTCTGGAATGATTATTTTTATAATTATTTTTATAGTATGTGCATTGTCCATATAGTACTGTTCTTTGGGACTTGTGTTTCCGGTTTGCGTTTTTTCTTCTGAAGTGAGAACACTCTTGGTGCCAAGATGCAGTTTTAGCCTCTTTCTTGTGATACAGAGTGTTATTCCGTGCTTCTATTACATATGCTGAGGTGATCTCTTCTGTTTCTATCTTCAATTTTCTTCACGTTTTGCACTGTGTTTGATGCTAGTGCAACCTTCTCTGTTGAGTGAATTACAGTTGGTTGGTTTCACCTTTATTTCGCTTCAACAGTGAACCAGTTACATATTGCGCCTGGCATATGTAGTTTAAGAATGACAGTGTGATGTGCCAGTGGCAGCCTAGTATTTCAGATCTCTGACCCTGAATCTGACTGTAAGGGTTCAAGCTCTCTGTCAACATGGTCTCATGTGTACTTCGTTATTTGACCCATTGGAAGACGTTTTCAATGTTCTCTTCGGAGAAATAAATGAATTTATATTGATAACCCTTAACCTTTGGTGGGTTTCCTCCTCGTCATAGATCACAATATCCCTCAATGAGAGCTGTGGTGAAAGAGGAAGACACGTCTATGTATCGTGGGGCAGATTAAATGCTATAACATTCACTGTTCATTTGCCATGGCCGATATGAGAATTTTGGCTCTTGATATTCCGCTTGTCAACGTGCCCCCTCCTTTTAACGTTTACTGCTCCTTGCAACCTCTTTAGGTCATGTTATCTCTCTTTTTGGAATTTATACTCTTGGACGTATGGGCAATGATTTCTTTTATTGCAGCTTCCTCATCTGATCATAGTTGGCAGTTTGAGCACTTTACATTTGTTGCCATCAGCTTAACGGTGTTTTTCTGGTGAATTGCATCAACTTGCTCCTGTAGTATTTTTTTTCATGGTATGGTTTGGTTTACCAGTACTGCTTGCTTGTTTGCTGGTCTTGGTGCACCTACATTTTGGTGATGCACAGTTGCTTCTACAGCTAGTTGCACCCTGTTGCTTTATACTTCTGGATGGCCCAAACTTCTTTTTTCTTTGGAGAATTTCTGGGTTTCTGCTTCAGGTAGGGAGAAATATCCAGTAGGCCATCTAGTTATGCTATATTAATTTTATTTAGAGAGTGCACAAATGCATATCTTCTTGGCGCTGAAAAACCCATATACAGGTAAAAAACCATGGAGTCTGCCGATAAACTGACACCTGAGACCACACGTGGATCTCTGAGGAGCCGCGAGGTGCTGCATGGAGATACTCACCTCCGCTCCGCAAAACAGCGGATTACAGCCCCAATATCCCTCTGGGCGAAAGGCCAAGGACAAAGGCCCTTCCAGGCCTCTGGCTGCCCCACAGGCCTTGCAGGCCTCGTGGGATGACTGCGACCTGCTGGGAGTAGAAGGGGCAGCAATGAAGGGACATGAGTCCGTCAGGGAGCGATGAGGCAGTTAGGCCAGGCCTGCGACATTACCTGCCCGAGGCGGAAGCAGCTAGCATTAGGCCGGTGCAGCTTGCCTTGACGGGGAACCCGCTTTCCGCTTCTCTCCTTCCCGTCAGTATTCCCTGCCACTGTTCCTCAAACCTGCCAGCACTGCGTAAGTCTCCTATCAGCCTCGCAGGAGCGAACCACCCGGGGTGTTCCTGCAGTGCCCCCGAGTCCCCACCTCCGCCACTTACCGCCCGTAACTTAGGAGGGGAAGTGCAGTTTAGAGGGCAAAAGCACTTGGACCCCGAGGTTCCTGGAGCCCAGGCCTAAAGCCCCTAGTCCGTGCACCTTAAGTAGCACCAGATCAATTTGCTGCTGAGGGTGAGAGTGGTGACCTGTAGACGGTCACTTCAGAGAAAGTGCCCCAGCCAGGTTTGGGCCTCACTTCTAGTCTCCCTTCATCTATATGTGCCCTCGTTTAGTGGCCTGCCTGGCATCTGGTTAAGGCACAAGACTTAAACTCCGAGGACCCTAATCTGTGGAAGCTCAAGTGGCGCAGTTGTAGACACTAGTAACCAGCAGCCCGCACCATGACCCATAGCAATTAAATTGCTACAGCAAGACCTCTGCAGGAGTAGCGGGGCGTTGCTGCTGGGGCTCCACTCATCTTTTTCACTGTTCCACCGCCCCGATTTTGTATTAAATTGTAAGGATCACCCCTGCATCACAGCAGCCCGCACGAAGCAAACGAAGACAACTATCAGGGGTGACTCCTGTGAGAGCGTCCAAACATGGAGGAAGCAGCCCAGGAAATCTCTCTTCACCAATAATAAGGTCTGGCAGATCAGGAGGACCACCACAGCCGACACAGCGCAAAAAGAAGGATCAAAACGCTTCCAACTTCGCCCCTCAAACACTCAAGCTTGAGGACAGCTCCTGATCACCACCTTCACCCTTATTGTCATAGGCCAATCCATTAGTTTCACCTCTCACTGTGCAAGCAACCAGTGTGTTTACCCTATGGCCCAAAGTTTAAAAAAACAAGTTATCAAAATGTTTCTTCATGAAAGATGAGTGTCATTCTTTACCCTTCTCCGGAGGAGGTCAGAGTGGTACTCCCTGTACTACAGCCCCCTATGACCCTCCAAACTGGCACATCAGACAAGGACACCAATTAAGTGCCACAGACACAAACAGTTAACATAACAGACCAGCAATCCTCACCCTACCTTTCCCCACCAAACTCAAATGTCTTGCCAGAGCAACAACCGCCGAAAATCTCACCTGCTTCTCCAGCGCATGCATTAATTTCCCACCAAACCATCCCAGTAGATCAATCAATCTCAAAATCAAGCCTTGACCTGACGACACCCAGAGCTTCAGAGGATGGAAAAACACAGTATTAAACAAGACGAATCTGAGGTCGTTCTTCCATCCCAACTCCCTGCCCCGCGACTTGAAAAGGACTGCTCACAATCAACCACGGGCTCCCCTGCAAGCTCCAAGCTGACCATAATCCAGCCACCCTCCTCTCCCTGTGAAGGACTTTGCTTTTGCTTCTTCCTCACATGAATCATCATTTATCAGTGACTTTCGTATTGAATCTCCAACTCAAAATTGTAGCTTGAACTCAGCCTTTGACTTAGGAATTTGACAACAACTTATCAACACGCTCAACACCACTGTCAGGGCACTGGAGTACCAATCAAACAAGTTCAATATTCATATCTCCCTGCTAGAGACACTAGCTCAGTACAACTTCATCCATCGACTGACGCTTCGAGCGTCTGAACGCTACGGTCAGTAGTCTGGTATCAAACACCCATAATTCCACCAACCCAATCTTATCCACATTTATTAAGCATAGCTCACAAGACTGTGTCTCCACAATTCTGTTAGTAAAATTATTTGCCTTACCGGCCATAGTCGGAGACCTACTTCAGGAAGTTAAACTGATGGGAAAATCTGAGCCCCCTCTGTTCTGCTCTCAACAGCCTACGCCACTAACACACTATTTTTGTCCAGCACCTCTCACACAAACTCTGGCATCTACGTTGCCCCTTCATACAACCCGGCCCTGGAACTCAAAGTCCATCCCATACCTCCGAATTTTGAATCCTCAGACAATGGTCATACACCGAAATGTCATGTAAACACAGATGTAAGCGAGCAGCGCAATGCAGCACTGAAGTCGCCACACACGGCTGAAAATGCCACCAGTAGCGCTTCTGGCTCCTCCTTCGCTCAATTAACAAAGCACAAGAGAAAGCGCCTCAGAAAACAAAATTAAAAGCAGGACAGAAGGCGGCAGGCTAGGCTTCCAAGATCAAAAGCTTCTTCCTCCCTTTAAGGAAGGAGTACCACGCTGAATCAGACACACCTATGATTGTGCAGGGTAGGGGCATTGCAACCGCTACTGAGCCCCCTGCCAAATAAACATTGCTTCAAGCCTCCGCCAAGACACGTCTTCCTGCCACCTTAGAGACTGCAGCTCAAACCCCCACTATCTCACAAGCCTTTCCGGACCAAGAACTCCAGCCCAGAAGTGAACTCCCATCAAACATGGCAATGGCTTTGCTCCCTACACCCCCCTGTAATAAATCTTGTAAATTCCCAAATGGGATCGAACCTTTGTTCTCAACTGCAAGTTACACTACAAGTCAACAATTGAGAGATGGGACCATAAACGAGCAACCGTTCCTCTCAACAACACCTTTGCCCTACTCTGGAACATTCCCACCCAAAACAAACCATTGCCATCAACCACTACCCTAATGGCAATTTTGCATCCGGAGTATACCTCCCAAGGGCCAAATGACATATTGAATGAAACATAGTCAAAATTCTAGCCTCTCACTCTAATCTCCAGCATTTAAATTCTATCAACATTGGGAGCATTCAGTTCATTCCTTCAGACATTCTCCTGCATAAGAAAGCAACAGCCGTGACCTGGACCACACTTTCAGCAGCCAGCACCATATGCGAAAATCGCAAACATCTAGAAGAATGGGGGATATGAACACATTGCTGCCAAAGCATCGATACACCCTGCCCTCATTCAGCAAGACCTCAAGTGCATCACTCGCCGGCCTTCACCAGATCTGGGTAAAACTAAAAGCTGTAGTAAGGCAATTTGCCCGCCAAGCACTTCAACCTCACTTAGATATGCAATAGGGCCTCTTTACTCAACTGCTGCCAACCATAGGCAAGAATGAATCATTTTTACCCACAACCAAGAAGGGAGACTGTGTAAGCTTGCTCTACCACCACAGGAAAGTCACCAAGAGGGCTGGGGCTGGCTGCCACCCTGGCTGGTACCTCATCTAACTGACTCATACTCAAAGGACGCTCAGCTTCAACCTCTGGCACAAAGAACGAGCCCAACCCCATAAGTTTGCTGTCCTGGAATGTGGCTGGCCTTGAAAATATTCTAACAGATCCAGATGCAAAGTTTTGCAAATATTGCATGACATCATATGCATTCAAGAATCATGGTGTCAAGAGAATACTCCACTAGAAGGCTACCGCAAGTTTTTTACCCCAGGCACAAGACAATCTACCAAGGGCCACGCGATGAGTGGTTTTTCTATTTATCGCTGCGCTGGGACTTCGAAGCTTCCGTTTGCACCATCAGCCACCATAACTTCCTATGCGTCAAAATAAAAAATTGGAGCCAAAACGCTTTAATGAGCAAATTAATTTTGCTAAATATGTACATTTACCCGGCAGCCCGGGAAAAGAAGCAAAACGTCAAGGACCTGGAGCTCCTAAACGCAGACATTAGGACAACCCACCCAAACGACCATCTATTTTTGACTTGCAATGTTAACATAAATTTACCTCACAATCCTTTTCAAAATCTTTCTTTCGCAGCCGCGGACTCCTGGTGGCCGATCCCCTTGCAGATAACAACACCACAAAGAACCGACTCCGTAGGACAAGAAATGCTAGCTGCTCTAGAGGGTATATCTCTGCGTGCCCTAAACGGTCGCTATCCCGAAGACCAGCCTTCCCATCACACACACTTCCCTCCGCACAGGTGAGCGGTGTTAGACTACACGTTTTGTGCAATCCCTTTGATAAATCATGTCAAGTCTTTCGCCATCTTAATACGCTGCTAAAGTGACCACATGCCCTAGAGGCTGACCTTAGATCATCAATCCAAGGCACATAACACCCTATGGACTGTTGGCTTAAGTGGCTTCTTTTAGCCCTCACCATCACTCAGCAGTCCGGCTCGGGTCCAAGACCCCCCAGATTCACCTCGTCACACCCGTGGTGTACAAAAGATCTCAAAATCCTGAAATGCACCCTAAATAAGAAGATCAAATTGCAAAAAACTGGGTCGAACATCGCCACTTTGGAAGAATTAACAACGTTCGCGGGCTGTATGAACAACGCATCTCGCAAGCAAAAAAGAGGCATAAGGAAGCATTACAGTTAGAGCTATTTATGGCTTGCCGAACAACAACAAATTCTAAAGAATTCTGGATCAGTATAAATCGACTAAACCCTGAAATCGAACCTGTTAAACATAAAGGAAATAACGTCACGGCAGATCACTGGTCCCTACACATAAGCACCCTCTATCAAGCCAAACTAAATTGTCCCAACATCTCAGTTTCTTATACTAAATCACCCAAACCCCAAGAAGTCTTGAGGCTGCCAAAGTACAAATGTGCCAATTTGCGTTAACCATCACGGCCAAAAGAATTGCAACCTAAATCAAAAAAAAGCAGAGCCAACAGCGCCTCTGGCCCAAATGGCATCCCTTCTTCAGTCTACAAACAGGACATTGAGTTCTGGTCACAACTGATGGAAAAGCTGTTTAGAACTTGTCTTACCTTTGATTCCGTCGCTCCATCCTGGCAAGGGGCAATATTGCACCCCATATACAAAAAAGGCCCAGTGGCGAACCCTGAGATATATCGCCTCAAAGCCCTCTTAAACATTGAAGCCACATACTTTGCCTCTTTACTATTGGAAGATCTGATTGCACGGGCAATTTTAAAAATCCTGATCCCACTTAACCAAACCAGCTTCAGGCCTATGCTGGGCACCACCAACAAACTAGTGGCAATTAGGATGCTTGTGGCAAAGCAGATACGGAAACAGCTTCTCTATAGCTGCTTTGAAGACTACAGCAAGGCCTTTGACCACGTCCACCGCAAACTACTTTGGTCAAAACTCAAAGCCTGGTACATCCCCGAGCCACTGCTCCGAGGCATCCAATTACTCTATTCTAAAACATGGACCAGAGTAAAACTAGATAACAACTCATCAGTTTCTGACAAGATCAAGATAGAGCAAGGAGTTAAACAAGGATGTGTTTTAGCCGCAGCCCTTTTTAACTCATTAGCGAGTGACCTGGTCCCCACATTGGATTAGGTAGTCAGCGATGCTCCAACATTGGGAAATCGACCTATCACTCCCTGCTCTATGCCGATGATGTCATCCTCTTGAGCCATGTGAAGAAAAAACAGGGGAAGTACCCTTATATTCAGAATAGGGACAGGGTGAGTACATACAAAACAGAGGGTCCCTAATCAGTATCGAAACTGCTTTGGTTATAATGTTTTTACACAGTGCTGGTGCTTAAAGAGAAGTCAAAAATCCATACAATTATATAGTCTTCAATAACAACAAGTCAGTGCAACACAGAAAGCTAATAACAAGCTAAATGAGAAGTATAAAAAATGTTATTCCATAAAAATACACAATCAAGGTTAAAAACATTTCATATTAAGATACAAATTACAATATCAGGAAGAAAACAGAAAAGTCGACGCTGCGTTTCGGTGAGTTGGTGATTGTTCACCTTCTTCAGGACAGTTTTCTAAAAATTAGGAAGTTGCTAGGATTCAATTTCACTAGGAATTTGAAGAAGCAATATGCTTAAAATGAGGGTTGAAAATATCCCATCTATTAAAAACCTTTAAATAAGAAACCAAATAATATTGGTTGTGTTCGTTGGTGCCACTGTTATATTATTGTTCCTCAATTAAGAACAAAGTCAGAAATAAATAAAACAACTGGTATATCAGTACCACCAGCTGATGAGCCGTGATTAGAGGTACAGATTCTAAAATCAGAGTCTCCGCCGTTATTTACAAATGTATGGTGAATAGACTGATGATGTTGCTGTGATGATCATACAACCGAAAATTTAAAACCTAATAAAAACGATACGGCCTCCTTGCAACCCACGAACAGCTTCCGGGTCAGGATTCTCTTGAGCCAAACAGCAAAGGGG
This sequence comes from Calotriton arnoldi, assembly GCA_963921515.1. Taxonomy (NCBI): domain Eukaryota; kingdom Metazoa; phylum Chordata; class Amphibia; order Caudata; family Salamandridae; genus Calotriton; species Calotriton arnoldi. Next base: position 693,173 of record CAWUFW010001409.1, read on the forward strand.
TTTCAAAGGCTGATCAACGTCTTACACCAGCTCAGCACCATGAGCGGAATGACAGTGAATTTTGAAAAGACCAAGGTTCTGATCTTTGGGCGGAAAAAGAAAAAACTCGGAACATGGTATTTTAACAAAAGCTGCTTGACAAGAGCCGCCAGATATAAGTACCTCGGATGCTGGCTAGATGACAAGGGAGGGCATTTAACCCATGAGAACTCTTTAAAATACTAAGGCCGCATCACTACAATTTGCCTTTCAAACCATCTTTAAACAAACAAAGCAGCCCACCATGGAGTCTCTATTGAAGATAGTAAAAACCAAACATCCCCATGCTGGGATATGGCTTGGAAGTCTTCCCTGGGAAATTGGGCACTTTTCTGAACAAATCTCAGAGCTCGGTCTTTAGATCACTGTTCAAACTCCCACAACACTCTTCTGCAGCCCAGATCCAATTGGAATTTATGCTGTGCAATCAAGTTCTGGCACAGAAAGCCTGCACCCTTAAATATCTACATTCAACGTGTGCTGCAAAAGCAGGTACACTGAAAAACTTAATCTGGCTGGAAGCATCTTCAAGGAATAATCCAGACCCTCAAAACCCTTGGAAGCTTGCCTTTCCGGAAGCTCAGAAACTCAAAACAGCTGCAGTACTTTGGAATCAAAATTACCATCATCAGTATTTTAAAATAGCGCTAAACAGTGCACTCCATAAAGAATCTTTTGAAAAGGATCGCCGGGCCCACATGGGCAGAAAGCACATACACCTCATATTGAGAAGCTACAACAAATGAGGGGTGCAAAAATACCTCACTGACACTTTCTCTGTGCACCACAAAATCAAGTTTTGCCTCATCAGGATGAGAAACTTTTCTTCATCAGACCTTCTTCCACCTTGTCGACTTGTCCCTCCATCAGCAAGTGTCACCTCTGCGGTCAGCCTCAGGAGTCCTTACCCCATTCATCTCTGTATTTGTCCAGCACTAACTGACGATCGCAGAAAAGTTCTTTGCCATATATTGATCAAACAAGGAACTCAAACAATTCAGGCAGCTGTTGACTTCCTTCTGAATGACTCCTATCCTCAAGCAATTTCTAGGTTGATTAAATTCTTGTCTTAAGCTGATAAAATGCTAAGAGACTCAATTATACCACTAACCTCTGCTGGGCTGTAAGTTGCTATGAATGGTATTTTTTGCAACATGTGCTCTGTTTCATGAACCAGCATGGACAAACTTACACTCTCCCTGATAGTATCAAGTCTTCACAGGCAACCCGCTAGAAAACCCAGACCAGAAGGTCACGGCCGCAGCCATTCTCATCATGGTAATAACTATCAGGTATTCATTGCTTACCGCACAGGCTCTCTTATCCTTTGATGTAGTCCTGACCATGAGAAAATGCACGTAGCACTTCACTAACCGACTCTTTGGAATAGTCTCCTGGTCTTTAACACGTGTACTTAAGCGCAAACCGGGTCTTGAATGGCATCAACCCACATACCCAAGTGAAATAATATCTAACACACATGCAGCATGGCAATCCCAACATGTAATCTGCCGCAATGGCCATAGTTCTGTTAATTGTCTGCTTGTATTATTCTTCCTCTTCCCATCTACAGATTGCCCGTCTCACGAACTGTGTCCCTATTTCAGGTAGCGTTCTTCTTGAATGAATCAAACACATTCATTATAATTTTTCAAATTTTAAGCTATGTTTTTAGTTTGTTGGACCCAAATGCCTAAATAAAGTATTGCCAAACTTAACTTAACCTTGAAGGGGACTCAAGCATTGACCTAATTTCTGGGGTATTGCACATGCCATTTTCAATTCCCCTCACGTTTGTTGCACATTTTCCTTTCTTAACCCTATGGCAGTTGCATACATTACCTCTCAGACTTCACATATCCCCTCTCTGGATCTCTTTGATATATTGTAAATCCAGAGGTAAGACTTTCACCACAGCAAGTCCTTAGCAAGCCGAGAAGACTGGGCTTAGAATGCAGACTGGGCTTAGAATGCCTTCTATGCACTTTAACAGGACTTTCCAGCGTTCTACCAACATTGACCCTGCATGCCTCCTAACATAAACGGCTTAGCCCGCACGTCATCTGGAATAGCTTTAAGGACATGATCACCTTTCCGCATGGGTCACGTACGCATGGAACTCCTATCCCAGAAACTCTAGCGAGGCGAAAGGTTAACGCAAATCACAATCACTATGGGGCATATCACCAACAAACTGCGATAAACATCGCAGAGCGCACTTAGCGCGAATTTGTTTAACGCCGGCTATCGCCGGATTTGATCGCCGAGATAACGCGTTATCATCAACGCTTATCTCCACGGCGATGGAAAATCCGGCGATAGCGGCAAAATGAGGAACATCGCTGGAAATCCAGCGATACAACTACAGCGCTAAGGGAATCCTTGGTGATAGGGAGATGTGGATTTAGGCTTAGAATCCACCTCCCTTTATAAATATAGCTAAGTCTGAAATTTTGCAGACGTTAGCTGATGGCGATAACCGCGGTTAGCGCGGCTTTTTATATTGCTATGGGTGATCTGGGTCAGCTTGCTGATACAGAGTAGTGCAGTTAGCGATATTTCCCATGCTGTTTAGAGAGGAAACGCCTTCTTTGCATCTCATTAGAGATGCGATGCGAGGCGTTAGAGGAACGGCGGCTGACACAAGGAAACACGCGCTGATGCCTATTAGCGTGTCCTTGCTAATAGTGAGGTAATTCAATCGCCGCTTTTCGGCCGAAAACGGCCGTTAAAGCGGCGTTGTTGGCCTCGATAATATGCCCCTATATTTTTAATAATAACAAACTGCTAGAATGCTTTCTTGAAAGGGTGGAATTTTAACTGAGTCAAACAAAATACACCAGGAATCAGGCTCCTGCTACATGCATTTACACTCTTTAGAACACTCGAGCGATATTTTGCTACCTGTGTATTGAATTTTCACAATAATGATGCACTGATATTTTTAATCATACTGTAACTTGTGCTGTGCGGCGCTTGGCATTGCATTAAGTAATGTTGTTTTATATGTTCTTACAATGCAATGGTTTTAATTAACCCCAAAATAATAAATAAACTTGAAATTTGAAAGGTAAAAAACCGGGAAGACAAAAGGATGAATTTTCCAGTTATACTTCCAAGTTTTCAGTAACTGTCTAATGTTCAATATGCTTTTACTTGTTGCACAGGTTCAGGGAAAGAGAATTTTAGTGGCAGTTGCTCTCGAAAAGGATCGGTCCCCATAGGAGACAACAGGTGGTATCACCTGTAGTTTAAGGTCGTCACATTTAAGGGCCCTTCTTAATGGTTTCTGAATTAAGGAATGGGGCTTAGTTCTTCTTGTATATTGGTTATCCTTGGGTGTCCTTTAATGGATCATACTCCTTTTTTTATGTAAAGTTCTATAGACATTTGGGGCTATCACTCATTTGTCTTAGTCTACTGTGCCCTTGAATCCTGTACTTGCTGCCTCTGAGCCCTTCCAGTTGGTCTTGAGTGGACATACACATGCTTTTGCCCATTGTTGCTTTTGGCTGTTTAGATCAGTGCCCTCTTTCTGCGGACTTGGTCTAATATCCATTCTGGCTTTTGACAGTTATAAATGCAGGTTGTCAGTTTCTAGTCTGCTCCAACCTTTGGGCTCCTGTTATGAGGCTGTTTTTGTTTGCTACTCTTGTGCATCCCTCTCACACTAGTACATAGGTTCGTGCTGGGTAGTCTGATCACAGATTCGGTCCTGGGTTGTAATCATGCTGCGAGTTATCAGTGCTGAAGTGATGAGTCTTATGAACAGCCTGCTTTTCGGCGTGGGGCTCTTAATGCGATTTGGGCGCCCCTCCCGTTGCAACAAGACTGCAATCCATGAGACAGGTCTTTGTCATGGTGCACACACATGATCCGTGTTCAGATATGACAAAAAATCAGCATTAGGGATCCAGACAACAGTACAGTTGGGCAGTCAGGCCAGGGGTACAAGTCTCTTACTATTCAAAGGACTTTCCCGTCCCAACAGCCTTCGTCAGGACTGTCACTATGTCTAAACAATATTTATCTACTGCGTCTCTCCTTGTTTTTTTTTGTTTTTTTAATCAGCTCATACCATGCCCACACTCATGTATGCTTGCATACTTTTTCAGGAAGACTCTTGTGCACTCCCTGAAAAGGGCATCGTGTCTCCCATGGGGTGTGGGAGGGTCCGGCTCTAACAGTCTTCAAGAAAACTCAGATGCAGAGATGCTGGAAGAAGAACTGAGTAAGTGAAAAAGCCAACTGGGACCCATAAGGGCTAATTTAGGGTTATGCCCTAGATAATTTGTCACAAAAGTAAAGTTATAAAACGCTTCACTTTGGAACCAGAAAAAATAAGCAGCAGTTTCTGAAAAGCTGCTGCATGGATGTCCTGCATTTGACTATCTGTGAACACACGGTGAAAGACGCAAGAGAAAACCACCATGAAAGGCTCCTCACTGTAAATCCACCTGCTGAGATGTATTAGGTCATCAGTGAGGTTTTACAGTGCCCCACGGTCACGCCCAGTTGTCGGTAGATGTGAACTGGTGCAGACAGCACAACCTCTGAAAGTTTATTAAAACCATCATGAGTGAGCTATACTTTGTTACACTGGTGGGCGATTTTCTAAACAGCTGTATCAGATACATGGCTCTGGTGATATCCAGGCTGGACTACAGCAATGTCCTGCATTTGGGTGCTGATAAAGCTTCATTACATCGGCTACAGGTCATTCAAAATGCTGCAGCTCGTCTTCTTTTCCACCTGCCAAGAAATGCCTCTGCGTCTCCTTTGCTCCACCAACTCCACTGGCTTAAAGTCAATAAGCGTATTGAGTTTAAGGCCCTCTGTTATATGCTTCATGCCAAATGGGGTCTTGCCCCTTCTTACATTCAAAGTCTGGTTACACCTTATGTTCCGGCTCGACAGCTGCGATCTTCCAGCCTTTCATTATTTTCAGTTCCCAGGTTTCGACTCGTCCGTATGAGGGGTGTTCCTTTTCCTGTCTTGGTCCCAGGCTCTGGAATGCTCTTCAATTGACCTTAGGAACTGTCATTCCCTGCTAGCCTTCTGTAAGAGCTTAAAGACGCTGCTGTTTAGTGACTCGGTTTGATTTCTGTTTTCTTTTTCTTCTCTTTTTGTCTTCTGTCTAAGGGGGTCATTACGATGGCGGGCGGATCGCCACCGCTTGGCCGGCGGTGAGGACCGCCGGCCCGGCGGTGGCGATCCGCCCGCCATCTACCTGAATATTCCCACCGCCAAATTAGGATGGCGGTGGGAATGGGAATGGTACCGCGGCGGACGGAAAGACCGTCCGCCGTGGTCCCGCAATGCGGTCCTTTTCCGACCACCTTGCGGGACACGGTACAATGGGGCATTGTGGGCGGTGCCGTGCAGGCACCGCCGTGGGCATCACGATGCCTGTCTTTTGCGGTGGTGATCCCGCCGCAAAAAGACAGGTGGAGAATGCCTTTGGGGGCCCGTTGCGGGCCCCCAGGGTGTTGGGGGGGTGGCGGGTGCACATGGGGGGTACCTATGGTACCCCCCTGCATCTGCATGTACAAGGTGGCAGGCACCGCACGGTGCCTGCCACATTGAACATGCAGATGCACAACATGTAGTTTTACATTGCGGCGGGTGCTGCTTGCAGCACCGCCCGCCGCAATGTAAAAATACGGGATGCGCCCGCCAGTGTGGCGGGCGCATCCTATGTGTATTGCGGGACTGCCGCACCTATGGCGGGCGGTCCCTTTTGACACTGCGATGGCGGGCGGACTTTGTCCGCCCGCCATCGTAATCGACCCCTAAGTTATTTTTGCCTCCACATGTTCAGCGCCAGGAGACACTGTTGGGTAGCTGTGCGCTTTATCAGTGTATAAATAAATAAAAAATAAATACCTAAATAATTTAAATATGATAATGACAAAATCGATTTGAGTCCAGTTAGCGCTATGCTATGTAAGCTACACTAGTACCAGGGCATTTTTCGCTGGTGACGGACAAAGTTGAATTAACCTAAATCAATGGAGTCCCTTTTATCCCAAGGAAATAGGGAGTTATAAATGCACCACTGCACAAAGAACTTTCTTCTTCGCAATGAGTATCTTGATAATAATGGACCCTGATAGTTGTCAGTCAGGGAACATTGAAGTCACGTCTGACAGTGACTTGAGTGGATTAATATACCAAAATGGATTGCAGCTCTCCTCCGGTTAAATCCACTGTCAGGCACCAGCCAGCCATTCGATCATCGATTACGATAAAACTTGACCCAAGTATCCACTGTTGTCCTTGAATCATGAAATACTTCTCTGCTTAGATTGGTTGTATGTCAGAATTTCACAGAGAGAAATACCTCTGTATATTGTGTCCTAAATATCATTTGAAAAACTGAGATTTTCCTAATATATCTGCCGCAATAAAAGCAGAGAAAGCTTACAGTCTATTGAATACAGTCGAAAAGATGGAGGAAATATGCTAAAACTTTCAGCACATTGTCTATTTTGTGCAATCTTATGATTCTTGTTAAAAAAAGTCTTGAAAGAAATCATGAAACTTCACTTATTACTTAAAAGAATAGGTTGACATGCAATAGTTTGAAATATTTGTCATTACTGGTATCTTACTGTATCTAAACATTCAGGGGCCGATTCCGATCTCGGTCGGAGGCCCACCCAATACCATTCGGTCGGGAAAAAAGCCATGCGAATGCCTGTTTCCCGACTGATCCGTACATCATACCGAACGAGTAAGTACGATGCGCACAACAGCACAGAATCCGGCCGAGTCGTACTCACCCAATCCAGGTCCTGTTCTCCGACCGAGGCGAATCCGGAAACGCAGAATCGAGTCGCACGGAAGGGAAAATGCAGCCCCGTCTGGCCGAACAAGTACGATGCGCTTTCCGTACGCGCCGAACCCGTCGCTACGTCCGGCACGTCAAAGCTTCCGGGAGAGGCGCACATAAGCTCCGATTCGCGCCACAACACGATCCACGGCTACGAGGCGAACACGCCAGCGACGAGGACGACGCGAAGCAACGAGAAAGACGAGCGAGACGAGACCAACCATGAATCCCTTCGTCCCGATCCTACCAATATTCTACATTTACTACCGGAACAGGCACGGACGCGTACGGCGCAGAAGGGAAGTCAGACACCAACCACAAAAACATACAACACGTACACGACACATCACACACACACACACAGAGGGATGCAGAATTTACTTACACCAGCAACAGCAGCACCATAGGGGCGGGATGCCCATCACCAATGCCACATATGCACACAGGGGCCTGGATGCGCACCACCACTACCACCCCTACCCAGGGGGGGCTGGATGCCTACCACTACTATCACCCTAAGCCAGGGGGGCTGGATGCCTACCACTACTACCACCCTTAGCCATGGGGGTGCCAGATGCCCACCACCACTACCACCCTTACCCAGGGGGGGCTGGATGTCCACCACTACTACCACCCTTAGCCAGGGGGGTGCCAGATGCCTACCACTACTACCACCCTTACCCAGGGGGGCTGGATGCCTACCACAACTACCACCCTTACCCAGGGGGCTGGATGCCTACCACTACTACCACCCTTAGCCAGGGGGTGCCAGATGCCCACCACCACTACCACCCTTACCCAGGGGGCTGGATGCCTACCACTACTATCACCCTAAGCCAGGGGGTTGGATGCCTACCACTACTACCACCCTTAGCCATGGGGTGCCAGATGCCCACCACCACCACCACCCTTACCCAGGGGGGCTGGATGCCTACCACTACTATCACCCTAAGCCAGGGGGCTGGATGCCTACCACTACTACCACCCTTAGCCATGGGGGTGCCAGATGCCCACCACTACTACCACCCTTACCCAGGGGGGCTGGATGCCTACCACTACTACCACCCTTAGCCATGGGGGTGCCAGATGCCTACCACCACTACCACCCTTAGCCAGGGGGGGCTGGATGCCTACCACTACTACCACCCTTACCCAGGGGGGGCTGGATGCCTACCACTACTATCACCCTAAGTCAGGGGGGCTGGATGCCCACCACTACTACCACCCTTAACCAGGGGTGCTGGATGCCTACCACTACTACCACCCTTACCCAGGGGGGGCTGGATGCCTACCACAACTACCACCCTTACCCAGGGGGGGCTGGATGCCTACCACTACTACCACCCTTAGCCAGGGGGGTGCCAGATGCCCACCACCACTACCACCCTTACCCAGGGGGGGCTGGATGCCTACCACTACTATCACCCTAAGCCAGGGGGGCTGGATGCCTACCACTACTACCACCCTTAGCCATGGGGGTGCCAGATGCCCACCACTACTACCACCCTTACCCAGGGGGGGCTGGATGCCTACCACTACTACCACCCTTAGCCATGGGGGTGCCAGATGCCTACCACCACTACCACCCTTAGCCAGGGGGGGCTGGATGCCTACCACTACTACCACCTCTACCCAGGGGGGGCTGGATGCCTACCACCACTACCACCCTTACCCAGGGGGGGCTGGATGCCTGTCACTACTACCACCTCTACCCATGGGGGGCTGGATGCCTACCACCAACACCACCCCCACTCATAGGATGGACAATGCATGACACAACCAGCACACCACAACCTAGGGAATGCAAGAAAAAGACATCCCCCCAACACCATGACAAGCGTGTGTAGACTGTGTCAAATGCCTACAACACTGAACATGACTTTGAACATACAATGTGACCCCCTATCACATGTGCCACACATATATGTGTGTGGCCCCACAATGCAAGCAGGCCATGACCATTGTGGCAATGGGGTCCAAACCCCCATCATCACAGTGACCAAAAGTTAAGTGTGGGGTCCATAGCTGAAGCACATTTTGAACATTGTGGCAATGGGGTCCAAACCCCCATCATCACAGTGACCAAAAGGTAAGTGTGGGGTCCATATCTGAAGCACATTTTGAACATTGTGGCAATGGGGTCCAAACCCCCATCATCACAGTGACCAAAATGTAAGTGTTGACAAAGAAAAAGCTGCAACTGCCAAACTGCATGGATGATTCCTGGTCACAGAACATAAAACACATCAGTGGCAAAGTAGTGCATGTGTCCCATTGCAACATAGATTGGGGAGGCAAATACTGCAGTGCAAATAAGACATACCTTTGGCCATGTGCAGACAAACAACACCCATGGGGGCTGACACAGTCAACATTCATCAATGACACAATGACAGAAGTGACCATCAGAATGCAGACCCACATATTTGCACCAATGGGCACACAAATGCAGATACCCTGTGGAGACTGTAGATGTGAGGTGAACAGATACCATACCATGGCAGCAATGGGACACACAAACCATGATCATTGTGCTGACTGATGACCTAGGAGTCCCAGGGACAGCAGGGAAAACCCACCAAACTACATACAGCCAATGGCACACCTAAGATATGCCAATGCAGTGGTGCAGATGCACAAACACAAACAGGCAGACCCACACTGCACATCAAACACAACAGGTGAGGGGGGGGGGTGCCAGTGTCCCCAGGCAACCACACAACACATGAGGAGGCCTGAATACCAATTATACAGATGTGCATACAGTGCCACACAAAGGTAACTCATGGATCCAAATCCCCTATGTGGGCAATCAGGCATTGTCAGATGAGAAAGAACACAAATCACACATGTCACACAGGCACGTAGGAACAGCAACTGTGACAGCAAGACACAGACACACCACAGCACTACCCCCAGGGCCCCCACAATGTGGTGACCCTGGGCTGCATTACAATCCCACTGTGATGACAAAGCTAAATGTCGTTCACACTGTGAACCACAGTCATGTGTCCTGAGCAACAAACTACCATCACACCTACACAAGCACAAATCAATCAGCACGGCCAGTAAGCCAAGGCCAACATGGAGGCAGGGGTCTAGCCGGGCAACAACTCTCATCTGCACACACTCAACACCACACACCTCGACCTCCAACAATGTGCAGCAGTGAAGCACACATGCACTGGTGACATTGCACATGCACCCATGACAATTCCAGGGTGGTGGGTGGGAACCAAGGTGCAGAAACACATCACACATGGCCACTCAACAAGACTCCTGAATGTCTGACACACTGCACACTACGCTGTACATGGACATGACGGCAATACCACACCAACCAATGGGATCCCAGCCACAGTCACACACCAATGAAGAAGCCAAGGTCACCCACAAAGAACACACATAGACAACAACCAACATTGCAGCCCGGACCCTGAGGAGTGCCAGCAGTCACACACACAACGTGTCACAATCACTGAAAGATAACACAAACTGGAAATCACATGACAGGTGCAAACAACAAGTGCCAAGGGGAAACCTGACTGTGACCCATCTGCGTCTGCACACAAACTCAGCCCTGACAGCAAACACACCTATGGGTGACACCCTGATGACCAGTAATGTGCCATGCACCCACATCACAGAGAACCCAGGGAGAAGACTTTGGGGGAACATAGGTCAACTCAGCAAGCATCACAAACAGGTACAACACTAGGGATCACAGCATGCACAGCAAAACGGAAGTGAACAAACAGACATGCTCATACAACACACACCTTGGGCGCAGGCAATGTCACAGGAGTACACACTGCCATGAGGGGACTCCACTCCTGTGTGAGGAAAGCTGTGCCATATGTTGCCTCAGTAGGGCCCCATCATGTCAGCTGAGCACTTGGTCACACAATCAACAATTAGCACCAAATGAAGGCTCCCGTCACATCAGCCTGGTCATGGAAGTGCCAACGAAATCATCAGCACAGATCCAACACACTTGTATAGCAATGTTGCACTGACAACACAGATGAGTCCTTCCCCATTGATGCCCAAACCTGCATGTCCAGTGGAGATGGCCACACGGTCAGGGAAGTAGACGAATTGAACAATGGCAGGCACAACAGATGTGCAGGGGTGGAAGCCACAGATGTGAAATTGCTAATGTAAGTAGGAAATCCCATTGCCAAATACTGAACACATGACACCCTCAGATGCTGCTATGGATGACATGGATACACCACAGGATAGGACACATTCCCCCTGGACCACATGTGTTCCTGCACAGTAACACTTCATTATCATGAGACCAAATATCACCATCACTGCAGCAAGGGCATGGTTAGCATCATCAACAACATGTACATCAGAAGCATAAGCACTAGAGAACAGAAAGTTGCTTTATTCAGCATATGTGTGTTTAAAAGTGAAAGTCCAGAAAAAACACAAAGGCCAATGGCCAGTCCATTGTCAAAGTCCAAACAGGGTGACAGTGGCAGATGTCACCCTACGCATGCCTGCACTGCACAAAACCAGGGACAATCCACTAGGAGGGGCAACCGGGGGGCAGGCCAGGCACCGCAGGGACAGGATCAGGGCTCACCAGGAGGAGGCAGGGAAGGGGTGGTGGGTGCTGGAGAGCCACTGACAACTGCAGTGGAGGTGTCTGACATGGTATGTGCCGGCACAACTGGGGGCATGACTCAGATGTTGTGGGTGCCGGCACGACTGCAGTGGACCCTGCAGATGGAGTGGACAGGTCCGCCACTGCAGTGCCCAAGTCAGACAGGGTGGTAGTGGACTCCACTGCAGTGCCTACCACCAGGGGAGGAGAATGGGGAACAGGCAAGGTGGGCTGGACAGAGGGGGAGGACACCCTCACCACATCAGTGGCACAGACAAGCGCAGCGGTGGGTGTGGTGCCGGGAGAGCAAGTGGCAGGGGGAGAAGGCCGGATCCTCTTGGGGATGGTATATCTGTGGGTGGGGGAACCTGGGGCAGGGTGTGGTGGGGGCACCTGTGGAGTGGGGGCCTGAGGGATGGAGGAAGGAGACCTGGTGCCTGAGCTGCAGGGCGGCGGCGGGGTCTTGCTCTTACGACTCCGGGGGACTTGCGGGTGGGGGCCTCAGTCTGTCTGCACCTGGGGGAGGGTGTCCGGGGGCGAGGGGCACTCTGCTCCGTGTGGGTGGGCTTCCTCTTCCCCCGGGATGCTGGAGCAGCTTCATCGGTGGGGAAGAGGCCGAGGTCACAGAGGAAGAGCTGCTGTGACTTTGGGGTTGCATGTGAGGCAAGGGAGGGTGCTTTGGAGGGAGAGGGAACTGAGGACTGCGCAGTGCATGTGGATGCGTGTGTGTGTTCCAGGGCCCCATCCCCTGTGAGTCTGGCTTCAGTCCCCTGAATGTGCGTGCGTGTGCGTTTTGTCATGTGGCGTGTGTGTCAGTGTGCTGGATGTGTGTGTGCTGGTGTGTGCCTGTGCCGGTGTGTGTGTGCTTGGGACGGGTAAGGTGCTGGGGAGTGTGGATGGAGCAGAGGCAGGAGGGGTGAGGGACCGTTTGAGGAGGGACACTGCTGCCGTCAGGGAGGAGTCCATGGACCTATTGCCCCTCTGTAGGTCAGACATGCCCGATGAGATGCCCTCCATGAACGACACCAGCTGAGTCAACAGCGCGGTGTGCGCATGGAGGACACTCAGGATGGCTGTCTGCCCTACATGGAGCTGGCGAAGGAGGTACACAGACTCCTCACTCAGGGCAGCAGGGGACACAGGGGCAGGGGGTGCGGTGCCTGGCCCAAAGGAGACACGCTCGAACATGGGAGCCTCCACGGACCTGGGGAATGGGAGCCGATGGGAGGGCGGTGGTGGTGCTGGTGGTGGCGGGGACAGCAACACTAGCTGGGGTGTGGTGGCTGCTGACACCCGCCTCCATAAGGGAGTCATCCTCCGAGCCGCTGTGGTCCTCAGCTGAGGTGGATGCTGCTGAGGACTCCTCAGTGTGGCTCCCCTCGCCCTCCGTGCCACTGGGTCCCTCCGACCACTCCTCGGCTGCTGACCCAGTCTGGCTCTCCGGCTCCTCCTGGTCCATGGAGCTGTCCCCTTCCGTGGCCGTGGATGTATCTGCAAACAATGGGGAAACAGACAGACATCAGTCACCTGCACCAAACGCACACACCACTGTGAGCACAGCACATTACAGAGCAAGCCCTGGCATCATTAGTTGAACATTGCTAAAAGTGCCCTAACTGAACAGGAGAAGCCAATTGTCAGTCTGATTCCAACCATGGCACTCACATCCCACATGGCCTTGCACCCATCTGTCTGGTGTCTGTTGGATAGCAACACCCCAGTGTGGACACATGCACCACCTACACAGTAGTTGGACAGTGCAGAGGACACGGTGTAGCATGTGGACATGCACACATCACAACTCTTGCCACTGAGTCAGTACAGGTTTCCGGATGAAAGGCATGCCCAGATTCAAATAGGAAATGCATGTGATGCATACCAGCGACAGACACCATGATGCACCCATGTCATGATAGCCATCGCCACAATGGTGTGCATGTAGCACATGTCACTCCCCTGCAGGATCACCAATAAGTAGACACATGCCATGGCGGAGGCATGACTGCTAAGTCATACATCACTGTCTCAGTGATGTATGACTTGGCAGCCAGACAACAACACTCTGCACTGTGTCACAATAGTAGGTCATGGGGAATGCAAGTCCTGGAGCTGCACAAGTGCACATGTACATCCCCCACACAACACATCATCTTAACCCTCATCTGTCCAGGTCATACCGATTGGACATATGGGAGACCTGTGACACTACCCTCTGAACCTGAGCCCCTCACAATCTGCTGTGAATGGGAAACAGCTGCCTGAACTTCACATTCGCATACCCCAGTCTGCACGGGCAGCTGATCAAACACCTATGTGACACACAAGTATCGTCTCCTATGGTCACATCTCCAGTGGCATGCTGAGCCCCTACCGAGAAACACCCCAGCAGTCCTGGCAACAAATCCACAGCACACTGACACAGAGGCAGACACCTAAGGGGTCAAATCACTGCGCACAACGGGTCAGCTGATACACGGGAGTGGGAGTACAGGTGTATTGGATGGGCTGGAGTAGGCATGACTGTCCTGCCCCACATGAATGAGGGATGAGCCCTGGACAGTGGATAGCTGGCTATGTATCTGTGACACACGTAATCTGCACACTCCTGGGGCCCAAACATTGTTCCCACCCGCTGCATGGGTGTGTGCCAGATGTCCCAGGCACATGTGGTGGCTCAGCTCAGCAAGTGGACCGCATATCAAAGCAACACGCAGATTACATGTCCGAACACAGGCGTTGTGTGAACAATGGACCCACCCATGATGCCCACAACAGAGTTAGGGAAACAGATGCTGTCCCCCACCTTGAGTGAAGCAAACTGCAAGGACACAGTCCCAAGTGACACAATTCCCTGAATGTAAGGGCCACACCTGGGTATCAGATGAGGAGTGGGCAGTGCACAATAGAGGGACATGGCTCCTGGATAACATGACTGCTGTACTGTGGCAGTTTAACCAGGCCAGAGGAGGGCACATAGCATGTAATACAGAGTTCACAGTGCAGTCTTTGACTCACCCCCTCCTTGCTGCTGTCTGGCCTTCAGCTGCCCATCCAGGTCTGGAAACACCACCGCCAGGATCTGGAGCATGTGGGGGGTCAGGGTCCGTGTTCCGCCCCTCCTGCGAGGAGGCGACAGCTTCAGCTGGACCCGTGCAATCCTCCGGGTCCAGCCCCGAAGGTCCTGCCACCTCTTCTGGCAGTTGCGGATCCGGCGCTTGTAGACCCCCACGGACCGGACAGCCCGGACGATGTCCTTCCAGATCTCCTGCTTCCGATGGGCATTAACCTGTCAGGATGACAAAGTGAAAAGGCCATTACTACACATGCAACATATCCATGCATGACACAGTTGTATATACATGTCTCAATCACAGGGGCACATGATGTACACAGGCAGTGCAACGCTGCCCATGGACAGTTTGCCAGAAGTCACTACATGGTATCATTGCATGGGAAGTAAAACCTTGTTCAAATGCACTGTCACTGCACCATACCTGTCCAGTGCATGTCACTACACACTATGGGGGGTGACAACTACTCAGTGAGCCTGCTAGCCAGTGGTGTGCAGACTTTCAGCCTTGCTAGTCAGACAAAATGCACATTCAGAAAGGCAGTGCACAGAACACTCACCTGCTCCCCTGGTGTCCCATACAGCTTGCTGTACTGTGGAAGTAGGCTGTCCAGCAGGGCCTGGTTCTCCTCAAGGCTGAAGGCTGGGGCTCTCTCCACAGTACGTGCCATTGCAGGGTCCAGAGGGGGCAGAGACAGCAGCAGTGCAGTGGCAGATGTCGTCCTGGAGCATGTAGTGCAGGCAAGTGAGCTCTCAGGGGAACAGCCAGCAATATATATGTGCTGCAGAGGCAGATACTGTCCCATGTGTCCAAAGTGATAGGTCCAAGTCGTTTGCATCTTCTGAATCTGGCCAATCCATGGAATAGCAGCGCCAATACACGCCCACAGCATCCTTCAAATCTTCAACTTCATGACATACATGATTTTGCAACATTGTTGTGGGTGACCAACTGAATTTCCAGCAACCGACTCGTTCGAATTTTGAAAACGCGTCCGTTGCCAGGCTAGGCCATTGACAATGGGTGCGCACCGATCGGTCCATTGCGGTACAACGCTTACAGGGGTACAACGCGTACCCGCACACATTGAATGCAATGGGCCGGCCGGGCGCACCGATCGGTCCATTGCTGTTCAACGCGTACAGGGGTACAACGTGTACCCGCACACATTGAATGCAATGGGCCGGCCGGGCGCACCGATCGGTCCATTGCTGTTCAACGCGTACAGGGGTACAACGCGTACCCGCACACATTGAATGCAATGGGCCGGCCGGGCGCACCGATCGGTCCATTGCGGTACAACGCGTACAGGGGTACAACGCGTACCCGCACACATTGAATGCAATGGGCCGGCCGGGTGCACCGATCGGTCCATTGCTGTTCAACGCGTACAGGGGTACAACGCGTACCCGCACACATTGAATGCAATGGGCCGGCCGGGTGCACCGATCGGTCCATTGCTGTTCAACGTGTACAGGGGTACAACGCGTACCCGCACACATTGAATGCAATGGGCCGGCCGGGCGCACCGATCGGTCCATTGCGGTACAACGCATACAGGGGTACAACGCGTACCCGCACACATTGAATGCAATGGGCCGGCCGGGCGCACCGATCGGTCCATTGCGGTACAACGCGTACAGGGGTACAACACGTACCCGCACACATTGAATGCAATGGGCCGGCCGGGTGCACCGATCGGTCCATTGCTGTTCAACGCGTACAGGGGTACAACGCGTACCCGCACACATTGAATGCAATGGGCCGGCCGGGTGCACCGATCGGTCCATTGCTGTTCAATGCATCCCTGTACAAGTGACTGGCATATGTCACCATGCCTGTCTCAGATGAACATATGCCAGCCACAGATAGCTCCCAGGGAGTGAGGGGCACACCTACAACACCACAGCCTGTCCAAACTGTATCATAAGGCATGTAAGGCTGCATTTCCTATTGTGTGTATATTGGTGTACATGTTGTCCTGTGGGTGTCACCTGGGGGCAGCCACCCCCAGGCTGTGCACGTGTTCATGGGGACAGGATCCTGGGTGTTACGTGTACATGACCACTGTGATGTGCAACTGTTCATATCTGTGCATGTGCCATGGTCACATATCACGGTGGTGTATGTGTATGTCATGTCACATACCCAGTGAGTCCCATGTGGACGGTATGTTTGAGCCAGGGTGTCCCAGTGGCACAATAGTGATGGTCCTCCACAGTCTGTGTGCATGTAGTGTTTACAATGTCTCTGATTTCATGTGCACAATGGGAGACAGTCTCCACATCCACGTTGTGTGTGCATGGACTTTGATGTTGTGCGTGTGTGTGTCACAGACGTCCATGTCTGTCCTGCAGAGGCAAGTGGAACCACTACCTGTGGGGGTCATGGTTGTTTTGCTGTGGTGTATACATGATACTCCATGTAATGCCAGTGTCCATGTGGCAATACAGGGTCCCTGGGAATGTACCTGTCGTTGAGCTGTGATGCCTGGGGCACATCTGTCCTCACATGTCACTGTGGGGGGTGATTGTGACATGGCAGCAGGAGATGGGAACTGTGACAAGGCCTCATGATATCCAATGGGCCAACCTGGAACTTATTGATGCCACTTGTTGAACCGTGATGACAGATGTTGGCCATGTATGTACCATACATGTCCTTACGGAACTGCACACTTCATGTAGTTGTGCCTCATAATGATGTAAGATGTGATATTGAGTGTGTTCAATGCCGCATATGTGGGGTGACTGACAATCTTGCTTTCTTCTCCTCTGCACTGCAGGGCTCCTCCTGTCCATAGGCCATTCCCAGACCTGGCAACGATGGTGGAACGGGACAGCATCCGACGGTACCGCTTCACCAGGCAGCTGATTGAGGATTTGGCAGTGCAGTTGGCCCCACATTTGCAGCCTGGCCGGCCGTATCCTACAGCGCTGACCACCAAGGTGAAGGTGATGGCAGCCCTACACTTCTTTGCCACCGGTACCTTCCAACATACTGTGGCGACTGCTGGTGGGATGTCACAGACCATGTTGAGCCGTGTGCTCCGCGATGTTTTGGAGGCAATGTTGCTATACCTGAACCGGTACATCTATTTCCCTAGACTGCAACGACTCACTGACGTGAAGAGTGACTTCTATGCCCTGGGGAGGATGCCGCATGTCATTGGCTCCATTGATGGGACACATGTGGCTTTGGTACCACCACAGGCCCAGGAGCAGGCCTACCGTAACCGCAACCACTACCACTCGGTCAATGCACTGGTGGTGTGTCTTGCAGATATGACCATCTCACACGTGTGTGCCCGTTTCCCTGGTTCAGCACACGATGCCTTTGTGATGAGGAGTAGTCGCATCCCCAGGATGATGGCACAGATGCAGAACCAGCGTGCCTGGCTTGTCGGTGTGTACTGACTTTGTGCCATTGTGTGTGATCTGATCTGTAGTATTCCGCCCACTTTTCCAAGTCAGCTAATGTGCACTTGTCTGTCCGTAGGTGACTCGGGATACCCCAACATGCCGTGGTTGCTGACACCCCTCAGGAACCCTGTGACACCAACCCAGATGCGCTACAATGAGGCACATGGTCGGACCAGGAGAGTGATTGAGCGGACATTTGGTCTCCTGAAGAGCCGCTTCCGCTGCCTGGACAAGACAGGAGGGTCCCTCCCATATGCCCCAGCGAAGGTGTGCAAGATTATCATCGTCTGCTGCATGCTCCACAACCTGGCAGTGCGGAAGGAGTTGCCTCTCATCCAGGATGACAATGACCAACATCCACCACCTGTGGAGGATCCTGGCCTGGACCACGATGCCAGTGATGATGATGATGATGAAGGTGATGTCCGCACACAGCTCATCACCAACTTCTTTAGCTGAATGTGAGTATCCTGAGGTGTCATGTCAATGATGTGAGTTGGCATGATATGTGTAGGTGGTGCTCTGGTGCTGTTGGAGTGTGTCCATGGGCTACTTGACTGGATGTGTGTAGCGATGTGTGCTTACAGGTGGTCTGTACTCCCCAACAGTGTTGACATGCTAACTTGGTTCTGGGTGGGTATCTTGTAACATGTATTGTGCATGAGTTTTGCTGTTCTGTCCTGTTCTCCATTGCTTTTGACTGTGTGTCATTTCTGTCCTTCACAGGGTACTTTCAGATTCGTTTGGTCAACTGTGTCCACCGACGACGTGATTGTACTTCCAGGGTGGTAGCTGTTGTGTCCCTACAGGTGATGTGCGCCACACCCATGGACTTCCTTCCTTCTACAGTTGTTGACTGTGTGCCCGCTGCCAGGTGGGATTACCTTGCATCTGTAGTGGTTACGACATATTGCAACTGTGTAATAAACCTGTGCTTCACTTTGTGATGTGCGTTGTCTGTGGTCACACATTTGACTGCCATTTGCTTACTGCACCTGTGGGCTACTTGACTACAACTGGGAATAGGTGTGGTGTCTGTGCATTGCACCATCTTTCCTGGCAACATCAGTGTAGGCAATGAGTCAGATGGCCTAGGTGTGTATGTGTTGTGTAGCCCTGGTGGTGTGTCTCCCTCATATGTGTCACATTGCCTTTACTCACATGCCTGTGTTGTACTTGCTGTTGCAGTTCGCATACACAGTGTAATTTTGCAGTTCATCATCCCCATGACAGCACCCACGTTGGAATCACAACAGAGGCAAGTATGGTGTATTAGTGTGTTTATTGTGATACATTTGTGTGAATAGTGCATAGGATGGTTAGTGCTGTACATTTATATTGCAATCAGAAGTTCCTAGATGAATTGAAAGTCCTGGTAGACAAAATCCCCAGTATCGGGGCCACAGTTGTCTGAGACATTGGTCCAACTTGTACTCCCCATGTCATGTGTGGGAGTTGTGTTGCCGTCAACAGGGTGAACAGTTTGTGCACAAAGGTGAACATCCAGAACAGGTTCAGGCTTCCTGGGGTTTGCACTTGGCCATCGGCCTCTCACTTGCCCCTCCTCGGACGACCCCTCTTCTTTGGGGGGGCCCCTCAAGTACAGGCTGCTGCGGTGCAGGGGACTCTCCGCCAGAGTCATCCTCCCTCCCTGTGGCAGTTGCAGTTTGTTCAGCACCAGATGTTGTTGGCACACAGGGAGGTGTAGACTGGTTGCTGTTCATCTGGCGGAGGCATTGTAATATGTCCCTGTGCACCGCTGTCATCTCTTGCAGTGTGTCCCACTTGGACTCCATGCGGGACATGTGTGAGTCCAAGCGGGCATGATGGGCAGCCTGCTGCTGTTTCATGTCTCTGAGGAGCCCCACTACCTGGCTGAGATCTCCGGTGCTGGACTGGTACGCATCGGCTATGCGTACCAGTTGTGGGTCATCATGCACACCAGACACCTCTGCAAGCAGCGACCTCTGTCTCCCACCCCTCCCACCACCCCTGCCGACATGTGCAGTGTGTGCAGTGGCACGCACAGATGACCCTAGTCCCCCTTATGGGTTGGTGGTGGTGGTGGTGTCCATGGCCCCACGTTGGTCCAGGGTCCCTGTGCTGGTGGTGCTCCTTGTTCTGTCCATGTCGGCAGGGATGGTATTTGTGGTGACAGTCGTTGGAGGGGTGGGTGCAGGGGGTGCAGCTGGTGGTCCTGCTGGTGCTGCAGCTGGTGGTCCTGCTGGTGCTGCATGTTGACTTGCACCGGAGGTGCCAGGTTGGTCTTCTTCGTCCGAGGAGGGCAGAGGCTGTACGACACCAGTGAGCTCCGTATCCTCTTGAGCCTGGGACTGGGACTCCTCAGCGTCTGCTGCTGTGTCCCCATCATCACCTGTTTTTGGGAGACACACACAATGTATGTTATGTTTCTGCAGGCATCAATGGTTGACACACCTGACAGTTGTGACTGTGCCTCTGGGTGCGGGCCTGTACATTGCATTGTCCTAAGTTGTCACAGTCAGGGGTTGATATTGGTGTAGCACATTGTCCTGCATTATTTGGGCATTTCTATGTATTTGTTGGGGTGTGAACATGGTCTGCATTGGTTGTATTTGGTTGACAGCCGGCCCTCCTTCCCACCCAGCCAGTCAGTTATCCCACCATGGACTGTGCTTGCATTGCAGGGAGTGAAAGTTGTCTTTCAGGATGTCAGTCAGTGGTGTCCTGCTGTTGGTTGTTGCACAGTTGCCAGCAGGGCCTTGTGCTCCCCACAGCAGTAGCCAGTGTCAGCCATCTTGTCAGTTGTTTTCCACTTCCTGTGATGTGAGCATGGTTCAGGGTGGTGTTGATGGGACAGTTGTGGGGGTGAGCTATGTCTGTGACTATGACTCCCATCATGCTATTGCCTCCACCCCACTTCCCAGCATTCCCATACTTACTTGCTTTTGTGGGGAGTTCAGTGTGTGTGGGTGTGAGAGCAATGGCAAGATGGCTGACAGTGGTGTCCTGCTGTTGGTTGGTGTGCAGTTCCCAGCATGCCCTTGTGCTCCCCACGACACAGCAACAGTGTCAGACATCTTTGATGGGCCTTTCCACTCTCTGTGGGATGTGCATGCGTGAGTGTGAGCTTGCTGGGCCATGTGGTGGGGGATGTAGAGCTGTGACTACGACTCCCATCATGCTATTGCCTCCACCCCCCTTCCCAGCATGCCCATGCTTCCTTCCTTTTGACTCTGCTTCCCTGTGGGGTGGGCTGCCTGTGCTGACAGGATGGCTGGGAGTGTTGTCCTGGCAGTTGTTTGGCTAAAAGTCCCAAGAGTGTCCCTGTGCTTCACACAACATAACCCAGGGTGGAGGTTCTTTGTGGGATCTTGAGTTAGGATGTGAGGCATTGCATTCTCCCAGGTGGGTTATGTGGAGTATGTGTTGAGGGGGTGTGTGAGGGGAGGTGCTTGTGACTATGGTCAGTGCTGCAAGTCCTCCTTCCCACCCAGCCAGATATCCCACCATGGAACGTGCTTGCATTGCAGGGAGTGGAAGTTGTCTTTCAGGATGTCAGTCAGTGGTGTCCTGCTGTTTGTTGGTGCACAGTTGCCAGCAGGGCCTTGTGCTCCCCACAGCAGTAGCCAGTGTCAGCCATCTTGTCAGTTGTTTTCCACTCCCTGTGATGTGAGCATGGTTCAGGGTGGTGTTGATGGGACAGTTGTGGGGGTGAGCTATGTCTGTGACTATGACTCCCATCATGCTATTGCCTCCACCCCACTTCCCAGCATTCCCATACTTACTTGCTTTTGTGGGGAGTTCAGTGTGTGTGGGTGTGAGAGCAATGGCAAGATGGCTGACAGTGGTGTCCTGCTGTTGGTTGGTGTGCAGTTCCCAGCATGCCCTTGTGCTCCCCACGACACAGCAACAGTGTCAGACATCTTTGATGGGCCTTTCCACTCTCTGTGGGATGTGCATGCGTGAGTGTGAGCTTGCTGGGCCATGTGGTGGGGGATGTTGAGCTGTGACTACGACTCCCATCATGCTATTGCCTCCACCCCCTTCCCAGCATGCCCATGCTTCCTTCCTTTTGACTCTGCTTCCCTGTGGGGTGGGCTGCCTGTGCTGACAGGATGGCTGGGAGTGTTGTCCTGGCAGTTGTTTGGCTAAAAGTCCCAAGAGTGTCCCTGTGCTTCACACAACATAACCCAGGGTGGAGGTTCTTTGTGGGATCTTGAGTTAGGATGTGAGGCATTGCATTCTCCCAGGTGGGTTATGTGGAGTATGTGTTGAGGGGGTGTGTGAGGGGAGGTGCTTGTGACTATGGTCAGTGCTGCAAGTCCTCCTTCCCACCCAGCCAGATATCCCACCATGGAACGTGCTTGCATTGCAGGGAGTGGAAGTTGTCTTTCAGGATGTCAGTCAGTGGTGTCCTGCTGTTTGTTGGTGCACAGTTGCCAGCAGGGCCTTGTGCTCCCCACAGCAGTAGCCAGTGTCAGCCATCTAGTCAGTCCTTATCCACTCCCTGTGATGTGAGCATGGTTCAGGGTGGTGTTGATGGGCCAGTTGTGAGGCTGAGCAATATCTGTGCCTACTACTCCCATCATGCTATTGCCTCCACCCCCTTCCCAGCATGCCCATGCTTCCTTCCTTTTGACTCTGCTTCCCTGTGGGGTTGGCTGCCTGTGCTGACAGGATGGCTGGGAGTGTTGTCCTGGCAGTTGTTTGGCTAAAAGTCCCAAGAGTGTCCCTGTGCTTCACACAACATAACCCAGGGTGGAGGTTCTTTGTGGGATCTTGAGTTAGGATGTGAGGCATTGCATTCTCCCAGGTGGGTTATGTGGAGTATGTGTTGAGGGGGTGTGTGAGGGGAGGTGCTTGTGACTATGGTCAGTGCTGCAAGTCCTCCTTCCCACCCAGCCAGATATCCCACCATGGAACGTGCTTGCATTGCAGGGAGTGGAAGTTGTCTCTCAGGATGTCAGTCAGTGGTGTCCTGCTGTTGGTTGTTGCACAGTTGCCAGCAGGGCCTTGTGCTCCCCACAGCAGTAGCCAGTGTCAGCCATCTTGTCAGTTGTTTTCCACTCCCTGTGATGTGAGCATGGTTCAGGGTGGTGTTGATGGGACAGTTGTGGGGGTGAGCAATATCTGTGACTACGACTCCCATGATGCTATTGGCTACACTGACTTGCCCAGCATACACAGAATTCCTTTCTTTCAGTGGTCTTCACTGTGTGTTGGTGTTGTAGTGGTGGCTACATGTCTGGATGTGTTTCTTAGTTATATTTGTGCCACTGCCTAGCTGTAGTTGTAGTTGTGTTTGTACATGTGATGACACGGTTAAATGTAACTTTGAGATGGCATGTGTTGTGTTTATCTGACTGACATACACATTTTGGGATGATTCTGTTCTGGTTGCTGTGTAATTGCTAAGAGTGCATGGTTTGACTCTCCCCTTGACAGTGATGTGTGTGTGTATTGTGGCAGAATATTGTGTACATTTGTTGTGTACTCACCAGGCTCTGGGATGTTTTCTAGTCCATAGACGCTCACTGGCGGAAGGATGGCCCGCACCTTCTCCTCCCAGGGCCTGAGGTATACTGGCTTGGCAGGAGGGCCACTGCCGGTGTATTGGCTCAGGAGGTAGTCCTTCTTCAGCAGCTCCCGTACCCTCCTGCGCACGTCATACCACCTGTTCTGGATGTCAGTCTTTGTGCGCAGACATGGTGATTGTGCGTTCACCCTGTTGATGATCCTCTCCCACATCTTGGTTTTCTGGGAGATGGGTGTCTGTTGGACCAGTGTGCCAAACAGCTGTGGCTCTACCCTGAGGATCTCGTCTACCAGGACTTCCAATTCACAATCTAGGAACTTGTGATTCTTCTTTGGGGGCATGGTGATGGGTGGTGATGGTGAGTGATGTGTGTGTTGGTGTGCAGGTGAGGGTGTGTGAGTGTGTGTTTTGCTGGGTGTATGTGAGGTAGCTATTTGTTGGTGTGCTGATGGTGTGTGGCTTGTGTGAGGGATGAGCTGTGGGTGTGTGGTTGCTGTCTGTTGAGTGCTGGCAGTAGAATAGCATTTGCAAAGGATCATGGTTGGGATTTGTGTCCTTTATATGGGTGGAGTTGTGGGTGTGTCTTTGTTCTCTGTCCCCACCCCCCCCCCCCAGTATTTATTGGCTTTGTAATTGCTTGTTTGGCCTTTTTTTAGTGTATTTTTCCTTAGTACTTTCTGTGCATGTTGGAAACGTTCTTGTGACCGAGTCGGATCCTGCAGTTGTCTCGTACGGTCTTCTCCGTTTCGTTCACGCTGTGTTTGTGCAGTTTTCTATGCTGCGTACGCGTCGGTCGCGGTGTTTTGTGTTACTTCGACTCGGTTTTGTATGCGTGTCGGTCGTACGGCTTGTCCTCCGTACGACTCGGTCGTGGTTTTCGCACCTTGCATCGTACTTTGCAGTTTGGAGTTCGCGTGTACGTTTCGGTTGGATTTGTTCCGGGTGCGTGTCGGTCGGTTCGATTCGCGTGTTTTTCCGGCCGGATTGCTGTTTTCCGTGCGGCTCGGTCGTTCGGCTTGGGTCGGATTTTGCACGCCTTGCATCGTACTTGGCGTGTCGGGCGCCACAGGTACGTGTCGGTCGGAATTAATTCCGGCTCCGAGTCGGTCGGTGCTTTTTCCGGCCCGAATCGGAATCGACCCCTCAGTCCTATACATAAGAAACGTAAAATGTTGCAAAAAAATAAATATCTTTTTTAAACTCCACTTTATTAATAGTTTGTTTTTATGATAGACATCACATTCCAAGTAATTTAGGAATTGTTTAGCACATTGGTATTACTGTTTATCATAAACCCATATTCCTTACAACAACTTTCTCATCCTTGCTGTGTAATTATTATACTTTCTGAGCCAAATTTGCAAAGAATTCAGGCAACAGGGTGCAGCAATCAAAATTGCTGTGCTGCATTGTGTGAAAGGGAGAGAGTATAACAGCGCCATATTTAATAAGAAATAGCACTATTTTTCTCTCTCCTTGCACTAGTGCAATGTAAGCTGGCTTGTGCTAAATCACACACCCTTGCATCATAGTGCAAGAGTGTGTGATGTCAAGAATGCATTTGAATGGGACCCATCCAGTACAAAATACTGTGCTATTCCATATTTTAACACTTTTGTTATTTTGTATGTGTGCTGTACAGTACGGAATACATGCAAATTTAGAAAAGTTTGACAAAGGAAAACGTTTTTATAATGTAACTCCTACCTCAAAGAGGTGTATATTTTTGTCACAAATCTCTTGTGAATGTCATTAGATATAGATTTGGTCAAAAACCCATGGGTGGTTGCATGGAAATGCCCATGTTCACCCATTGTATGTCCCATTGACGCAAAGTTGTGCTAAGTAGATGCAAAGTTGTGCTAATTAGTGCAAAGTGCTACTTTGTGTTACTTTGAAGCTACTTTCTAGTGTGAAACGTTTTGTGCTTGAAAGTAAATTCCAAAATTAGCACTCTGTGCCAGACTTGTGTCTCAAATGGGGTGTAAACTGCTGCAAAGTTTTGGTACATTTGGCCCTCTGAATTGATACTTACCATCTCACCTTTGTCTTTCTTTAAACTTAGGAAAAAAGAGGGCTACCTTTTTATTGTAGGAATGAGGTTGGAGCTCACAGCCATTCAGCTGTTGTAGCTCTTCAACTGAAAGATTTTGGGTCATTCTGCATTGGCGTTGGGTTTGTCTTCTATGAGGTGACTGGGATGTGCGATTTATCTGTTCAAATTTACTATCTTCTGTAGTTTGAAAAAAGCCATGATAGGGGAGTGCTCCAATGGGAGCATGATTCACACACCATGTGCGGGGTCCACAGTGTGCAAAATCGAGGTGCCCAGACATCAGTCTTTTACCTTCATTATTCACTCCTTTGGGTCACACTGTGTGCATTATGGAGAGTAATTGAGAGTATTTCTTTGATTGCCTTACCGCTTCACCCCCCATAATATACATCTACAGCCAGATAAATCTTAGCCAGCATCAACTTGTGCTGAAAAGCTATCCTGCTATGAGAAGGCGGCTAATAGTACTTCATACCACTGGCGTGCAATGTGTTTTTTTCTTTAGGGCTCAAGGTTCTTTCCTATGCAGTGCCACTCTTTTAGCTTTGGGCCATTTTTTTTACCTAGCACATCCATTGGTTGAGAGGTGGGGATGTGGGAGATTTTTGAGGCCATTGTCAACTATGATTTGCAAAGTGGAAATGTAAGGTCTACAAATCTGGTACTTGTTTTTTAGCCTTGGGTCACATGACTAAGCCTGGTAGGCAGCCTCTGTGTGTGCAAAAAGAATAGGAAGATGAAAAACAGTGACATTTTAATCACTATATTTGCTGCAAAAATGTTGCAATAAATTAAATTGTGTGCCGCAAATTTCCATTTTTATGCCGCAAAATGTTCAAATCAATGCCGAAATATCCTGGGGTGCTGAGATAGAATATCGACGTGTAAATACAGATAAGCATGAATAGCGAAGTAAGAATATCGTTGGTGTTAAATATCGAGGTAAGTAATATTGATGTTAATAATATCGAAGTTTATTGTTAGAGTTTATATAGAATTTTAAAATATCGATGTAAAAAAAATCGAAGTTAGTAATATCGATGTTATATTTTTAATGTTAGTTTTTTAATGTGTAATTTTTTATTATGTTATTTTTTGTAAATTTATAATTATTTAGGGGCCCATTACGATACCCGGCGTAAAAAAATCCGCCAGGCATGGAAGCGGCAAAAATCCGCCCGCACACACCGTCTGAACACCGACCACGCCATTACGATTACACAAACCGAAAACCGCCATCGGCGGAAAAATCACACAAGATACCGCCCGCCATCGTCCGAGTCGGAGTCAAACCGCCCGCCACGGACGGAAACACGCACGACAACACAAAACCGCCCGCCCTCACGCCCGACACACCGCACGTGAGATTACGATCGCACCGCCATGAGCGCGGGAAAACTACAAATATACCGCCCGCCAGCGCAAACAACGCCGATGAGAATCGACACGGCAGAAGCCATGGCGCCCACGTCCCTGCACAGAAACCATCCGCTGACAAAAACAATCGCACACAACATGGCCAACAAGTCCACACAGCAAGGCACGCACAAATACACAAGCACAGTACACATCCCGAAAACACCCCCCCTGGACAAACAAAAACTACAAAGGCCAGAACCCCAGACACAACACACCTGAAAACAACAGACCATGAGGACACACCCACATAGGTAAGTACAAAAGCAGCACTCCCACAGACCACAACCCCTTGCAACATTGCAAACTAGAGAGGAGAGGAGAGGACACAGTGACACAGCAAGGACAGCAGCACACCACAGAAACGCACACATCACAACCACCACCACCACCACCACCACCAAACACCGGCACCACAAACCCCCTGCACATTACACAACACACACCGCACCAGCACCACAAACACCATGGCACCACAAAGAATGCCCAAGTTCACGCCCATGGAGCTGACGGTCATGGTCGACGAGATCATCAAGGTGCACCCACAAATCTATGGGAACCTGGTCCAGCACACACCACTAGCCACCAGAAAGAGAATGTGGAACCGGATCGTAGACCAGGTCAATGCAGTCGGGACCTTGCCCAGGAACAGAGTCGAAATAAACAAACGGTGGAATGACGTCAAGAGCCTGGTCAAGACGAAGGAGAGCAAGAACAGAGAGCTGGCTGCCGTCACTGGCGGAGGGAATCCCGCGCTCTTCAAGACCTTCAAAGCGTGGGAGGAGAAGGTGCGAGTCATCATACATCCCGAGATCCTCGCCGGATTAGCAGGGGGAGTGGAGGCTGGTAAGTACAAACTAATGTATACCAGCACACCGCTATGTACTCACATGCACTACCACCATGCCACAGCTCCCAGGGACAAACACCCCCATGTCCAGCACACAATACACAACACATCACACACACATGCAACAGACACCACCACACACAGCCCAAACCGAACAACTGTAAGATGCGTGGGGACATGTGTACACTCAGCCAGCCACGTAACCACCAACAGGTCCCCAAATATGCCAGAAGCGCCACAACGAGCACCCACCACACCCATGTGTCCGCCATAGCTGCACTAACCGACAAGTAACAGGTAAGTGGCAGGAACACAAAGTGCAGTGGGTGGGAGGGTGGACAGCCCAAGTACAAAACACACCAGGCCCCTAGTCCCACAGCACAGCAAGGAGGAGCATCCCCCACACTCCACAGCCACGTGTCAGCCACCGCAGTGCACAACGACAGCCGAAAGGTAGACATCACGGTCCACAGCAATCGGTGTCAGTGGGTGTCCAGCCACCACCACGACCCACAACACCCCCCCACCCCCACAGACCTGCAACATGGAGCACCCCCGCTTAGAACCATGTGGCATCCAGTACAGTGCACGCACGAACAACCTGCAGGTGGGAAACTGGACAGGGCTGGATTACTGGAGGCATGAGGACCGTAACACGACCAACACATGGGACATGTCACGTAGCAGACGAACACGCAGCACCGCCCACCGTCACGAACAAGTGAACAATGTGCACACGGACATGAACCACAGACTCACACCCCACATGACCCATCACAAACACAGCAACACCCAAGGAGCCACGTCTGCATGCACAAGCCACACTGAATATAGTACCACACGGCAGCCACTGTACAACCCATCACACACAACCGAAACACCATTGAAGTCCTGTCCATGTAGCCCCTACTGCCTGTCAACCACACACCCCACAACTACGCCTATGTAAGACAAACAACACTAGACGCAACAGAGCGGAACAACATAAATGCACACGAACACCACTGAACCCATCAAACACACAGACACACCATGCACATACAACATACCAT
This sequence comes from Calotriton arnoldi, assembly GCA_963921515.1. Classification (NCBI taxonomy): domain Eukaryota; kingdom Metazoa; phylum Chordata; class Amphibia; order Caudata; family Salamandridae; genus Calotriton; species Calotriton arnoldi. The sequence goes on from CAWUFW010001409.1 coordinate 722,050, forward strand.
CCATCCCATCCGTCAGCCCCAGTCTCATGAAAGGCATGTCATCCGCACAGCTGCCACACATACAGCAGTCACGCTAAGATACATGCCCATGACCAACCATGTGCCAGAAGTCAATGAAGCGCACGACACACTGTGAGCAACAACACACAACATGGGCCACACCCCCCCGAGCACTGCAGTGATGCACATGGCACAGGGCAGCACGCACACCAAGGAGATGGGACAACTGCAATACGTTGGCTGGCACACAACCATCACTCACTCATAACGATGCGTCCAATGCCATGTCCAGTAATCACAACAGACAGCAAATATGCAGGCCATGTCAAGCATGCACACACCTCAAACCATGCACTGTCATGCTGCCACAACACATGTCACGTTCGGCACCCATGGCTCACAGCATGTACCCCAAAAGCATATTCCATCCCAAATGCGAATCTGGGGCATGGCCCCCATGTTGCCATATGCGTTCCTAAGCGTCCCATCTGAACACCAAAAGCAAAGTACAAACCAGACCCAGGATGGGCCAGGAGCCCGCATACACCAGAGTCACAATAAGTAGGGGCACAGCAACACACCCATCGGCATGGCCAATCCGTCCCATGCCACATGTGCACAGCACACAGTCCCATTGTCAAGCACACACAACTACAAATGCTACAGCCACACACACGCCTCCGGGAAACCCATGTACGAGATTGCACGAACTGTTAATGTCAGACGACAAATACATACTTCGCCAGGTGCAACACAATAACAAATCTCATTCTCTCCACAGGTGACGAACTGCTGGATGCTGGGGATGGAGACAGCAGCCAGCACAGCCAGCCTACAAGCCCCCAACGAGGACACACGGATGTGGAGGATCTGTCCTCCTCTTCGGACACGGACCACCAAGCAGGCCCATCTGGTGTGGCAGGGCCCAGCCGCTCCCCAGGACCCCTCCTACCCACCAACCCATCATCCAGGGCTGCTGAACATTCCCAGCCCCCTGCTGCCACTGTCGTTGCGGCCACACCCACGGTCATTGCGGCCACACCCACGGTCATTGCGGCCACACCCACGGTCATTGCGGCCACTACCATTGCCGCAACCGCCACCATCGCCGCACCGACCACCACCGCCGCCACCACCACCACGTCTTCGCTGGCACCAGCCCCAGCGCAGGTGGTGGCCCGGCCGACTGGATCCACCCTGGGAGCCACAGCGAGGACCGTGGTGAGCAATGTGGCTAGTGGGCAGGCCGGTGGCAGCAGTACTGGTAGGAGGAGCAGGGTCAGGGAAACGCAAGTCTCCCCTGGGAGCCATGCCCTGCCTCAAATGGCCAGAGTCCTTGGGGCCTATGAAGAGGCCCAAGAACAATGGGTCAGGTCTGCTTCAGACACGCGGGAGGTGCTGGGGGTGCTGAGGTCCATGGACGCCCGTATGGGCCAACTCGTGGACCTCATGGGCCAGCTGGTGGTGGCGGTGAGGTCACAGCCAGGGACAGCAGCTCCCCCTCCGCCACCACCTGCCGGGGCGCAGGGTCGAGCAGCAGTGTCCAGTTCCCCTGCGTCCACAGCCAGTGAGCACACCTCAACCACCAGCATGTCGCAAGCAGGCACCCCCCTCGCAAACGTGGAAGGGGCCGTCCGAAGTGGAAACAGATCTCCCGGGAGGACTTCGCACGCTCCAGACGCAAGTGAGGCAGCCAGCCAGCCTTCCTTGACCACCCACTGCATTGACTTGGACTACGATCCCACTCCACACAGCCATCTGGATGGCATGTGTGTGTTGGACTATGGACATAGAACCAGTGGGTACACCCTGAGCATCACGCAGCCATGACCGACAGCTCATTGTCACTGCACGCACCACTTATGTCATCACCTTACACACAATCACATGTCACAGTTTGAAATAAATGCACCTCTTACACAAACTGCTGTTTGTGCCCTGTGTTTTATTTGTACGGAATACAACGGCCACCTTGGGCGGAAAGGCACCTGATGCGTGGCATGGCAATGGAACCGGAGGGCCTGTAGGGACCTAGGGGTGGGAGACAGAACAGGAGCACATTCAATGAGTGTGTCACACACCCATCACACAGTACATGTCAACAACTACAAGCAATGTACACACATCGCACAGAGCAATAGGGCACAATGCCACAGCCACCAACAGTGGCATACTACCCTGGCCATGGAGCGTTGACACACAGCACGCAGTGAACAAACGGCCACCCTGACACAGCACACACACACCTGCACAGACACAGCCACATCAGCCGTCGTACATGGACACTCACCGTCAAGTGAAGTAGTGGGCGATGAGCTGCTGCCGCACATTACCAGCTTCCTCCTCTCCGCTGTCCTCCTCACTCGAGCTGTCCTGGTCTGCGGGCTGGGGCCCTGGTTGATCTCCGTCATCCACGATGAGGGGGATCTGCTTCCGAATGGCCAGATTGTGCAGCATGCAGCACGCCACCACTATCTGGCACACCTTCTGTGGGGAGTACGCCAGCGCACCCCCGGTGCGGTCCAGGCACCTGAACCTGGACTTGAGGAGGCCAAAGGTACGCTCGACCACACGTCTGGTCCTCCCATGTGCCTCATTGTAGCGATCGTCTGCTGGGGTGCGAGGATTCCTCAATGGACTGAGCAGCCATGCCCCATTCGGGTACGCAGAGTCACCTGGGTGTGAGGGACACAGAGAACCGTTGCTATTCCAACTGGACAGGGGACAGCATCGCACAACCAGCACGCTACACCACTCCACATACTCACCGACAATACAGCCACGATCCTGTTGCAGATTGGACATCAGTCGTGGCAAGATGCTGTTGCGCATTATGTGTGCGTCATGGGCCGAGCCTGGGAACTTTGCACACACGTGGGTGATCACCATGTCCGCAAGGCACACCACTTGCACATTCAGGGAGTGCGTGTGCTTCCTGTTGCGGTACAGGTGCTCAGTGGCCTGTGGTGGAACAAGGCCAACATGTGTGCAGTCAATGGCTCCAACGACGTGTGGGATTCTGCCAAGGGCATAGAATGCACCCTTCACTGCCGCCAATTCACGAGCCCTGGGGAAGCGGATGTACCTGTTTCGGTACAGCATCATGGCTGCCAGTACATCCCTCAGCACCTTGCTGAACATGGGCTGGGACATCCCTCCTCCACTGCCCACTGTGTGCTGGAATGACCCAGTGGCGAAGAAATGCATGGCGGCCATCACCTTAGCCGTGGGGGTGACAGCTGTCGGATACACCCTGCGGGGACGGAGATGGGGTTCCAACATGGCACACAGTCGATGCAGGGTTGGCCTGTCCAGCCGAAACTTCCTAATGACCTCTGTATCGTCCATGTCCGCCAGCAATTGGTATGGGCGGTCAATGTTCGGTCTCCGCCTAGGGAAAATGGCAGTGGACACATGTCAAAGCAACACAACACATAGCAATTTCGCATACACATCACTGACATGACTGAGCAAGCACATGAGCCACAGCCCAGCTGTCAAGCTGGGACGGCACGGCCACAATACACTTACACAGGTCTCCCAACAATGGCAATGGCTAGTGATACAAACCACTGCCATGTGCATGCACATGGGGATCTAGGCCCCAATGACTTGCGGGGCGTGCTGATGGGGACTGACTGCATATTCGTCAAGCGGCAACGCCACGGCAACATGAATGTCTGCTGAGCATGGAACTGCTTCCGAGGCTGGATGAGTATGGCACACGACGACGACGATGTGGGCACAGGCTGAGCGGCCAAAACAAGTGGGACCTGTGGCACGAGGGGATATGAGACAGTAGTAGGTGTCAGCACTGCACCCTATGTACAGCACTGTACGGATCACACCTCCCGAAACATTGACAGGTGTCCACATTGACAGCCCCATGCCAAGACGGCTGTGTGCTTGCAGTCACACGTCACAGGTGAGAGGTTACATTGCACGTGCCAGGTGGCAGACGTACATAGTGGGAGCTGGCATGTGTGTGCATGTGTCTCCTGTTCAGGATCCACCAGATGGGCGCTGACTCTGTACTGAGCATTGGACACAGCATGTTCCGTGGAAGGCTTGTGTGTGTGGGATGGTGGCACTGGATGTGCCTCCGTTGGGTGGGGGGCCATGCACAGGGCGGGTACGTCGATGATTGCGCATTGTTGGTCACGGTGGGTGCACCCACTCAGATGTGTTGCCCTGTGTTCAATTCCTATGTCCGCATGATGATGGACTGTAGATGTGGGCAGACTACACATTGGTCGATGTGCTGTCTATATGCATGTGCCTTCACACCAGGCACAGCTGCCCCTGCACATGTGACCCCTGCTGGACTCGCTGCTGGGTCTGTGGAGCTGATGCACCTTCTGTGCGTGGGGCGGACAGCTCTCCTCACTTCCCTCATTGCGCATGTCATGACTTTGCCGCAGGTGACATGGATCATGGAGGGCCCACATGTACGCGTGGGTAGGCTACACATGATTGTTCACTGGTCGCCACCCCCAGTCAGTGTTTCGAATGGGAAGGTTGTCGTGCTGGTGGTATATTCGATGTGGCGGATGGGCGGGCCTAGGTGCGGGCTTACATTCCGGACATGGGGGGTAGTTGGATTGGCGACTAGTTGCAGTACACACGGGACACGTCTCTTCCTTTCCACATCTGGGTCATCCCTTGTACTCACTGACAGTGATACAGTCATCTTCGCCCCAGCCCTCATGTCCTCCCCTCGCTCCCCCAATATGCATGTGCACCTGCGAGGCTAGCGCTTGCACAGGCAGCCCCAAGCTCGCACCAGAGAGGGCAAGGAGTGTATGTGTGGGTCCAGTTGCACGAGTGGGCTGTCTCAGGGTATGATGTGTTGCGGGACGCCGTCCACCTGCGTGGTGCCCCAAATGGAGACCCGGCCTGCATGGACTATGCATCACAGTCTTCGCCTTCCGGATCCGCCACCTGCGACACCCAGTGGCTGTGGCTGCCCTTGCGGCCATGCCGCGTCCGTCTGTGACTGATGGCCCACACATTCACTCTTTGGCCTCTCTGGGGAGGGCTCGGGGGTGGTGGCGCACGCGCTTGCACTTAGTCGCAATGGCATGTGGCGTGGTTGGTATAATGGGCAATGGATGGGATGGTGCGAGCCACCTCCCGTGACGTCAGTGCTGCTCGTGCTGTGGTGCGTCCCCCCTACACTTCCATTTGACTTGTGCCATGCTAGACGTTGAGGTTCTATTGCCTGCGTGATATGACCAGGAGGAGCGCGAGGAGACCTCTCACACACCATGCTCCACTGCCATCCCGTGCCCTGTATCGCCTGTGCGGATTGACTATGTTGGGGTTACACCTGGTCGACTGGGGCTGTGTGTGCCTTGTCAAGGGGCATGGCGGGCGCACAACAGGATCCAGCTTGTCCACAGAGGGTGGGCTGAGGTGCGCATGGTACCGCTTTGTACGTGTGCCCGGCTGCTGTGCACACACGTGTTCACTCCCCCCGACAGGTGTCCTCTCACAATGCCCAGGGAAGCGGTGGTGTACTGTTCATGACCCCTCCCGACACGGCGTGCTCCAACTTGGCATGTGCGCATCTACCCGTCACACCCACCCACCTGAGCACTGCGTCCATACGACTTCACATGACACATGTGTGTCTTCCACAGTTGTGCTACTCATTTGCGTTGACATCCAATACCAGTGGACTACATGGTCATGTCACGACTGCCGTGTACTTCACATACTCTCATCCTCTCTCATTCGTACTTGTGAAATGAGTCAGCGGAGACAGTTTTGGTTTCAAACATTATATTGAGTCTTCTGTCCTCTGTGATGCAGTATAGTGGACACTACTGGCAGCGGAATACATGTTGAGGATATACTGAGCATGATTGCAAATGGGATAGGGTGTGGGGTTACATGTGATTGGCTGTTGCATGTGGGATGTGGGCTTCAGAGTTACATCTGCTTGGCCAAGGCTGTGCTAATGTACATTTACGTATAGCTGCGGAGCTGCGGACTTTGACACAGACGGTATACATGTAGCCTACCAGACCGCTTGGCATCATGGGCACAGTCCATCTCAGTTCCATGTGACAGGTTTGCTGCGGTTGTTCCTCATGCACGCGTGCATGTGAGATGACATCAGGGCATGTGCTTGCGTGCATGCAGCGGCGTGCCACTTGTTGTTGCAATGTGGTGGTTACTGGACATGTCACAGTCACTGGGGTCGTGTTGTTGTTGTATGCACTTGTCGTCCATGCAAAGGTCCTGGTATGGGATTCCCGGGGCGGGGGTGGGAGGGGTGCAGCACCCACAGACTCCAGGCGACCTATTCATGTCCACTGAGCGGTGTGTGTGTCCATGGGCGCTGGATCCATGTCGTGTCCTGGTTGTTCGTGCAGTTCCGTCCATGTGGGTGCGATACACAGACCCCATGCCACTGCCTCCCACGATGCATGCGGTGTTCCTGGATGTGATGGGGAACAGTGTGCATGTCCCGGTCATATCCGATGTCATGGCGATGTCGTTGATGGTGTGGTAACAGTTGCCGGTCGTTTGGTATGGCTGTTGTGGTGGTGACTGGCCAGTCCGTGCGGAAGCTAAGCATGGGTGCGGGGTTGGACATCATAGGTCAATCGGGGAACCTGCGTTGTGGTCCGACGAATTTACAGGTTGTCAGGTATGCGATGCCGTCCAGCAGGGCTTCCATGTCATTGGTGGTGTACATGTTTGCCAGCCAATGTAGCGGATGGTGGCTGTCAAGGTGTTGTTCGTAAGTTGTCCCTTGGAGGACCATGATGGGGCATGCTGGGTGACATTCGATGTAGCTGTTCTCGATGATCCGTCGTGTGGAGGCACAGTGGTCCCATTTCAGTGCGGGTGCGATGTTGGCCACATACGCCATGCCCCCATAGGCAGAGCAGGCCCTGTCGTGTGCGTCTAGAGGGAGGAGTAGTGGTAGCAGGTCCGCCTTTAGACATGCCGGGTTGGAGAGGCATATCTCCACGGGATGCTGGTAGGGACACCTCCGACAGTAGAAGACGGGCATGACGCAGCTGAACAATGTGATGCGGTAAGTCAGTCGGTAACTTACGTTCAGCAGGGACAGGAGATCGCATCCCAATATATGTATCAGGTTGGTTTTGTACAGCTTGAGCTGTCCGGCGTAGTTGGGTAGGTGTGTTGCGGTTGCCATTTCGCAGCGGTGCGTTGTGGTGGCGTGCTCCGGCTGTGTGTGCAGTCTGCAATGTGCACGCTCCGAGGTTGCTGTGAGCTCTGTGTAGTCGTAGGGAGACAGGACTTGTGTTCTGTTGGCTTGTTTGGAGGACACGGGCCCTCATCCCACATGCTTCTCAGACAGTTCAAGGTCAGTGATGTGTGACTCCTTCCAATTAACTTGCATGTGGCCGACATGGGGGAGTGTTTTCTTCTTTCTTCCCCGTCCGTTGTGTGCTTCTGTGATATGCGCTATCTGCCCTGTGGTCGGTCTCCTCGGCATGCCTGTGTTGGTCTTTTCTTGGACAATGGCTGTATTCACCGGCTTCTTTCGTAGGGCTGTGGTTTCGGAGTTGGAATGGAAGGTCATTCAGTGCTGTCTGCTCTCCCTTGTGTGGACGGCAGGCTGCCTTTCCGCTCTGCGTTGGGCCTTGTGTGTGAATGTTATTCTTGGGCCACCTGTTGTCGGTCCCCGGGCTCTTTGGTGTTCCGTTTTATATGTCTTGTTCATATGTGCAGGGTGGTATGGGTGTTTCAGTGTGGTACTGGCGTTCCTCTTCCCGAAGGGGCCCTGCTTCTCCTAGTTGGTGTTGCCGCCGCTGTGTGCTTCGCCATGTTTGTTACACTGGGGTGTGTCCTGCTGTTGCGTGACTTCACTGACATGTGTGCGTCGGTTGTGTGGCGTTGGGTGTTGTCCGTGAATTGGGCGTTGGGGACATGTCTGTGGCAGGCCTGTCACGTGTCATGTGCATTCGGGGTGGGGCTGATGTGTGTGCTGCTTGGTTGTGTCCCTGTGTCTGTGTGCGACGCATGCATGGCGCTGCAGTTGGCCTCTGCGTTGTGCGCATGTGTGGCGGCGTCATCGCCGCTTTGGGGCCGTGACGGGGTCGTTGGTTCCTAGTCCCAGGTGGTGTGTACACATGTGTTACGCGATGTTACGATTTGGCCTGTGTGTCATATGTGGATGCAATGGTGGATGTGTAGTGTACACGCGCTGGGGGGGGTTGTCCGCTTTTTCCGCCCTTGCACTGTGTGCGCTGTTTGCGTGCACTTGTTGTGTGTGTGCCTACCTGCGTCTCCGCGGTACGTTGCGTCCTTGGTGGTGCATCAGCAAGAGCATGGGGAGGGCCTGCAGTGCTGGATTCATGCTCGGGGAGCCGCTTCTTCGTTGTCCGTGCTCGGCGTCCGTGTTACCGCTTCGGTTTGTCGTACGGTATCTCTTGGCCGTGGGAGCCGTTTGTTTGCGGCATCGTAATTTATGCGCCGGGCGGGACGTGTTTTCGTCGGACGGTGTGTGTCAGTTGGGCTGCGCCGCTACGTGTACGGGCGCACTTTGATGGCGGACGGTGTTGCTGGCTTGCCGGCGGTGTTTGGCCTACTTTCGCATCGTAATTGGGCGGGCGTGTGGACTGCTGCGTGCCGGCGGTAACTGGTGGTTTTTGCATCCGCCAGCACGGCGGTTGTGCTTCCGCCCGCCATCGTAATGACCCCCTTAATAACTATAATTTTTTTAAATAAGTTATTTAGAATGAAAGTTATATATTTTTTTAGGAGCGGGATGTTGGGTTTATAGGGGATAAGGGTGGGTAGTAATTTAAAAATGTTGTATGAATTTAAAAATATTTTATTAATTTGTATGTTTTAGGAGCGGGATGTTGGGTTTATAGGGGATAAGGGTGGGTAGTAATTTAACTTTTTGTGGTTATGATTTATATTTAGTAATTTGAAATAAATTTGTGATGAGCTAAATAGATATTTTTTTGTATTTATTAATTTTTTTATTGAAGATTTTTGTTTAAAACTTAAATTTTGAAATTTTATTTATATATATAAAATTTTTATAATAATTAAAATGTATTAAACAAAAATTTGCTAAATTTGAATTGTAAATTTTGTTTATTGAAAATTAGTAGAAATAATTTTATTTTAAATTAAAAAAAGAAGACATTTATTTTTAAATGTTAAACAAATGAAATATATTCTAAAATTCTATTGTGTAATAATTTATTATACATTTTTGGGACAAATGTATGAATAATTATTAATTAGAAATGAATAGTATTTGTGAAATATTTACACATTTTTAAAGAATTTTAGAAAGAAATATTACATTTAATAATGTATATTTTTTTAATTTAATTTTAATTTTTTTTAAATTATAAAAAAATGTGGGAGTATTCTTTATTTATTAATTTGAGTGAATTTATTTTTTAGTTGGAATAGAAAAAAACATGGTTTACTATCCAGTGCTTTCCCTGAGTTTAGTTGGATTTGGAGTTAGAATAGTAATTTATTATAGTTTACTATCCAGCATTTTCTTGGAGTTTAGTTGGATTTGGAGTTAGAATATTTAATTATGGGGCATATTAGCAAGACCCACGTTAAAATTATCGCCGTTTTAGCGGCAGGGAACTGCCGCTAAAACGGCGATAATGGGCTTGCTAATATGCGTTATGGAATTCCAATAGAAGCCCAGGTTAGATGTCCTGCACATCTAACCTGGGCTTCTATTGGAATTCTATACGCATATTAGCAAGCCCATTATCGCCGTTTTAGCGGCAGTTTCCTGCCGCTAAACGGCGATAATTTTAACGTGGGTCTTGCTAATATGCCCCTATGTTTTACTATCCAGCGCTTTCTCTGAGTTGATTTGGAGTTAGAATAGTAAATTATTATTGTTTACTATCTAGTGCTTTCTCTGAGTTTTTGGTATTTGTAGTTAGAATATTTAATTATTATGGTTTACTATCCAGCATTTCCCTGGAGTTTAGTTGGATTTGGAGTTAGAATAGTAAATTATTATGGTTTACTATCCAGCGCTTTCCCTGAGTTTAGTTGGATTTGGAGTTAGAATAGTAAATTATTATGGTTTACTATCCTGCGTTTTCCCTGAGTTTAGTTGGATTTGGAGTTAGAATAGTAAATTATTATGGTTTACTATCCAGCGCTTTCCCTGAGTTTAGTTGGATTTGGAGTTAGAATAGTAAATTATTATGGTTTACTATCCAGCATTTTCTTGGAGTTTAGTTGGATTTGGAGTTAGAATAGTAAAATATTATGGTTTATCATCCAGCACTTTCCCTGAGTTGATTTGGAGTTAGAATAGTAAATTATTATGGTTTACTATCCAGCATTTTCTTGGAGTTTAGTTGGATTTGGAGTTAGAATAGTAACTTATTATGGTTTACTATCCAGCATTTTTGTGGAGTTTAGTTAAATTTGGAGTTAGAATAGTAAATTATTATGGTTTACTATCCAACGCTTTCCCTGAGTTTATTTGGATTTGGTGTTAGAATAGTAAATTATTATGGTTTACTATCCAGCATTTTTTTGGAGTTTAGTTGGATTTGGAGTTAGAATAGTAAATTATTATGGTTTACTATCCAGCATTTTCCCTGAGTTTAGTTAAATGTGGAGTTTGAATAGTAAATTCTTATGGTTTACTATCCAGCGCATTCCCCGAGTTTATTTGGATTTGGAGTTAGAATAGTAAATAATTATGGTTTACTATCCAGCGCTTTCCCTGAATTTAGTTGAATTTGGAGTTAGAATAGTAAATTAATATTGTTTACTATCCAGCGCTTTCCTTGAGTTTAGTTGGATTTGGAGTTAGAATAGTAAATTATTATGTTTACTATCCAGCGCTTTCCCTGAGTTTCATTGGATTTGGAGTTAGAATAGTTAATTAATATTGTTTACTATCCAGTGCTTTCCTTGAGTTTAGTTGGATTTGGAGTTAGAATAGTAAATTATTATGGTTTACTAACCAGCACTTTCCCAGAGTTTAGTTGGATTTGGAGTTAGAATAGTTAATTATTATGGTTTACTATTGGGCTTTTTCCTTGAGTTTATTTGGATTTGGAGTTAGAGTAGTAAATTATTATGGTTTACTATCCAGCGCTTTCCCTGAGTTTATTTGGATTTGGAGTTAGAATAGTAAATTATTATGGTTTACTATCCAGCGCTTTCCCTGAGTTTATTTGGATTTGGAGTTAGAATAGTAATTTATTATGGTTTACTATCCACCACTTTCCTGGAGTTTAGTTGGATTTGGAGTTAGAATAGTAAATTATTATTGTTTGTTATTTAGTGCTTTCACGTATTTTATATGTATTTAGGTTTGTAGTTGTAAATTATTGTTGTTTAGTATTTAGTATTTTTTTTAAAAAAAATTAATAAGTTATTAGATGTATATTATTTTTATTTTTAGTATTTTTTCAATGTAAATATATTTTTATTTTTATTCACTATTATTTTTAAAATATTTTTTGGGGTTAGAAAATTGATGTTTAGATTACAAATATAAAACAGACACATTCATGCTTTTCACATTTTATTCAAGTATTTAACATAATTGTAATCTTTATTTATTATACAAAAATGTAACAAAACTCATATTTTTACATACAAATTTTCTTAGGTACAGTGTTTAACAATTGTACATTTTTTGTAGCATAATTTTGTAATGGTAAAGTAAAACATTTCAAATAATTTTTTAATAAATATTTTCATTCGTTTTGTAAATTTGTTTTGTATAAAAAGTACCAAAATTGTATACATTTGTGTTTACATTTAAACAATATTCTTTATATAAATTTTATTTTGAAAACATACATTTTAAATTTGACAAAATTATATTTTATTATTTAGTATATTGAATATCATTTTTTATAAAATAATATTTAATATTTTAAATAATTTACAATATTTTAACAATGTTTTTTTGATTCATACATACATTTTTTAACATATTGTGTATAATATTTTTGTGTTGACAGTGTATGGAATAAACATTTTAATATACATTAAATATAATTTTATGTTTTTTTAATTAAAAAAATATTTAATGTATATTTCACAATTTTTTATGTTTATTTTAAACATTGGGAAAAACATAGATAGATTTAAAATTATACATACATTTTTAAACATTATTTTCAATATTTTCCATTGTTTTCTATGGGGAGTTAGTCCTATCTTCATTTTAATTATGCGGCCATTTTGTTTCCATTGTCTAACTTTTGTATCTATCTGTTTCGTTTTTAGGTTATTTTGGAAGACGGAACCTCGCGGTTGGGAGCTGCTTTTCGTCCGTGCGGGTAAGTTTAATTTTATATACTTTTAAGTTACTTTTAAGGTAGGGGTAAGTTAGTAGTAGTGTAAGTGTATTTGTTAGGGCGTTATTTTATCATTTTCGGGAGAGTTAGGTGTAGTTTTGGTAGTTTAGTGTTTTATGTGTTTGGATTAGTGTCGGATATAGGTAGACTGTTATGTAGTTTTAGTTATGTGTCTATTATGTGTGTTCTTGTGTATTTTATGTTGATATTTGTTGTTGTGGGTTTGTATTTTTGTTGTGGGTGGGTTTTGTGTAATTTTTATTTACAGGTACTCGGTTTGGTGCACAGATGGAGTTGTTTACGAGTTTAAAAATTTTTTTAAATAAAGGACAATGTTGTTTCTTGTTTTATAACAAGTTACTATACATTTCCTTTTTTTCGGGTTGTTGGAGCGTTTTTTCACATACTATGGGGCCTTTTACGATGGCGGTCGGAAAACTTCCCCGACCGCCATGGTAGCGGGAAAAGACCGCCCGCATGGCCCGCGACATCACCGCCGGTCGAATTACGATGACCCGCGGTCGAAATCCGACCGCGGCGGTCTGATTGCGGGCCTTAACATTGCGGCCGTTGCTGCTGCCCGCAGCACCGCCGCGATGCCGAAAGGAGCATGTCCTGCATTCCCCTGCACTGTGTGGCAGGCACTGCACAGTGCCTGCCACCTGGTACAGGGAAATGTAGGGGGGGACCATGGGTACCCCCCTGTGCACCCACACCCCCCACAACATTGGGGGCCCGCAACAGGCCCCCGGAAGACAATCTCTGCTTGCCTTTCCATGGCGGTCTGACCGCTGAGGAAAGGCTGGCTACCGCCGGAATCATAATCGTGCCGGCGGAGCCTGCTCTGCACCGCCACCATTATCCCGGTCCTGCTCCGTCCGCCAGGCAGGAGTGAGGATGGCAACCGGCGGAAAAGCGGCGGTCAGAATTTCCCACCGCCGGAGTCACCACCGCCTTCCTAATCTGAACGGCGGTTTTCTGGCTTGCGATCGCGGGTGGATGTCCACCGCCGGTCCGGCGGGCACCACCACCGGCCCGGCGGTGGACATCCGACCGCCATCGTAATAGGCCCCTATTTTCGGGTTTTTAAGGGTTTCGTTATTTAGAGGATTGCGGAGTTGAATTTCCCCTTTCTACAGTTGTATTTTTAAATTTTTTTGGGGGTTTCCTTATTTAATGGATTAATTTTCCTTTGGATTTGTGTGGATTTTATCGTTTTTGAGGACTTTCTACAGCTACATAACTAAGGGGCCCATTACGATAACCGGCGGTAAAAAATCCGCCATCTACTATAGCCTGAAAAAACCGCCCGCCTGCACCATGGGAATACCGACCGAGCAATTATGATGTCGCGAAGCAACCCCCGCCCGCGGCGGTAAAAACACACAAAATTCCGCCCGTCCATGTCCGAGTAGAAGATTAACCGTCCGCCACGGACGCAATCCCGCTCGAAAACCCAAATCCGCCCGCTCTGACGACCGAGACAACGACCGTGAAATTATGATCTCCCCGACATGAGCGCGGAAAATCCACATTTTCCCCGCCCGCCACGGTTAACAACAGCGATGAATAACTGACACGGCAAAAGGCCTGGCGGCCACGTCCGTGCACGGAAACCATTGGCGGGACAAAGAAATACACACAACATGGCCAACAAGTCCACACAGCAAACTACGCCAAAATACACAAACACAGAACACATCCCAATGACACATGCCCCCTGCCAAAACTACAAATCCCAGGACAACAGACACAACACACCTGAAAATGACAGACCATCATGACACACCCACATAAGTTAGTACAAAAGCAGCCTCCTCACAGACCACAATCCCTTGCACGAGGACAAAGCGAAGACGCCATCAGACAACACAGAGAGACACAAAGGAAAGCAGCACACCACACGCACGCACACATCACACACATCACCACCACTACCACCACCACCATCACCACTGAAACAACGGCACCACGAACCCCCTGCACATCACACACCACACAACCAACACACCAGCTCAACAAATAGCAAACCACACACCATGGCAAGCCAAAGAATGCCAAAGTACACTGCCACTGAGTTGACGGTCATGGTCGATGAGATCATCAAGGTGCACCCACAAATCTATGGGAAGCAGGTCCAACAGACACCAGTATCCACCAGAAACAGAATGTGGAGAAGGATAGTAGACCAGGTGAATGCAGTTGGGAACGTGCCACGCAACCGGGGCGAAATCACAAAGAGGTGGCACGACCTGAAAAGCGTGGTCAGGAAAAAGGAGGCCAAGAATCGTGAGCTGGCTGCCACGACTGGCGGCGGAAATCCCGCGCTATTCAAGACCTTCAAGGCATGGGAGGAGAAGGTGCGAGGCATTCTGCATCCGGAGAGTCTCACCGGAATACCAGGGGGAGTGGAGGCTGGTAAGTACAAACAAATGTATACCAGCACACCGCTATGTACTGTCATGCACTACCAGAATGCCATAGCACCGAGGGACAAACACCCCCATGTCCAGTACACAAGACATCTCTCACACATGCAACAGACACTCCCACATACTCAGCCCAAAGGTACCAACAAACAAAACCATGGGGGCATGTGTACAGTCAGCCAGCACCACAACTCCCACCATGTCCCCTTGTACCCCAGATGCGCCGGAAGGAGCACTCCCCACACCCACACTCATGTGTCAGCCATAGCTGCACTAACCAACAAGTAACAGGTAAGTAGCCTTACCACAAACTCCGAGTATCGGAGGGGGGACTGCAGAAGTACAACCACCACCAGGCCCCTAGTCCTACAGTGCAGCAAGATGGAGCACTCCCCACACCCATGTGTCAGCCATTGCAGTGCACACCTTCACCCGACAGGTAGATATGTTTCCCTACATGGAGGGGTGTCTGTGGATGGTAAGCCTTCACCACAACTCACAACACGGCCCCCACTGCCACAGACCAGCAAGATGGAGCACCCCTCCCTCTCATGACCATGTGACAGCCATTGCATTGCTCCCTACAAACCAACAAGTAGGTAGACTACTGTACAGGGCGGGGTGTCTGTAGGCATGAGGACTGTACTACGACTAACATTTGGGACATGTCACGTAGCAGAGGAACAGGTAGCACTGCTCCCTGTCATAATCATGTGACTAATGTGCACACGGACATGAATTACAGAGTCATAGCCCACATGAGCCATCACAAATACACTAACACGTAAGGAGTCATGTCTGCATGCACAAGTCTCACTGGAGTACTGACCCACATGCCGTGCACTGTGCCAGTCATCACACACATCAGCAACACCATCGAAGTCTTGTCCATGTAGTCGTGTCTGCTTGTTCCGTTGACATCGTACAACATCACCCATGTAAGTCTATCTCGTCTCAATGTAACTGAGTGGAACCACAGTAATGTCACATACACCACTGGACCCATGAACCACACAGCTACACAATGCACATTCAATGTCTCATCCATCACATCTTCACAGCCCCAGTGTCATGAAAGGTATATCATCTGATCAGTTGTCCCATATACAGTAGTTCAGCAAAGATTCCTGCCGATGACCAATAATGTGTCTGTAGTGTCTGAAGCGCACGTCACACTGTGATTTACAACATACCTAATATAGTCAACACACCAAGAGCACTGCATTGCTGCACATGGCTGAGGGTAGCACGCACACAAAGGAATTGTCCCATCTGCAATACGTCGTGTGGCACACAACCATTACCCACTCACTACAATGCTTGCAGTGTAATGTCCCTAAATGATAACAGTGAGCAGATATGCTTGGTACGTCAGACATACACACACCTTTGTCCCTGCAGTGTCGTGTGGCCAAAACACATGTCCCCTCCTGCACCCTTATGTCACAGTATGTACCCCAAAACCATATATCACCTCAAAAGCGTTGAGGGGGCTGTACCCCGTGTCCACCAAAGGCACAAAATGTAGGGGTACTGCAACACACACCGATTGGCTATCCAAATCCGTCCCATGCCATGTGCACCCATCACACCATTCCATTGCCTTGATCACGCACACACATTGTAGAGCCATACACACGCATCTGGGAAATCAGTGCACAACTGTGCACCAACTGTGAATGTCAGTCATCTAACACAAACCTTGCAAGGTGCAACACAATAACCTTTCGTCTCCGCCCCACAGGTGACGAACAGCATGATGATGGAGAGGGAAACAGCAGTCATCACAGCCAGTCCACAAGCCCTCCACCCGGACTCACGGATGTGGAAGACCTGGACACCTCCTCGGACGAGGACTCCTGACAAGGCACATCTGGTGTGGCAGGGTCCAACCGCTCCCCAGGACCCCTCCTACCCACCAACCCATCTCCCAGGGCCGCTGACCAGTCCCAGGCCCCTGCTGCCACGGTCATTGCGGCCACCACCACCGCCACAACCACCACCACCACCACCAGGGCCTCCCTGACCACTCAGCCTGCATAAGGTGTTGTACGCACGTCGACACCGACCCTGGGAGCCACAACGAGGCCCCGGGTGACCACTGTGGCGAGTGGGCAGGTCAGTGGCAGCAGTTCAGGTGGGAGGAGCAGGGTCAGGTCAACGCCATCAGAGCCTGGGAGCCAAGCCCTGCCGCAAATCGCAAGAGTCCTTGGGGCCTATGAAGAGGCCCAGGGACAATGGGCCCGGTCAGCAGCCGATACGCGGGAAGTCCTTGGGGTGTTGAGGTCCATGGACGCCCATATGGGCCAATTTGTGACCCGTATGGGCAAACTTGTCGACCTCATGGGCCAGCTAGTGGTGGTGGTGAGGGCCCAATCAAGGACAACCACACCACCTCCGACACCACCTGCTGGGGCGCAGGTCCGTGCAACATCCAGTTCCCCTGCGTCCACAGCGAGTGGGCAATCCTCAGCCACCACCAGCAGCCCACAAACACAACCCCCCCCTCTCAAACGTGGAAGGGGCGTCCGGAGAGGAAACAGGTGTCCAGAGATGACTTTGCACGCTCCAAACGCCAGTGAGACAGCCAGCCACGGTGGCCATCTACTGCATTCACTTGGACTACTATCCTACCCCACACTGCCATGTGAATGGCATGTGTCTGTCGGACTGTGGACCCAGAACAACATGGGTACACCTTGGCCATCACGCGGACATGTCCGTCAACTCATTGTTCCAGCATGCACCACTTTTGTCATCACCTTGCCCACAATCACGTCACTGTTCAAAATAAATACACCTTGATCACATTCTGTTGTATCTGCTCTGTGTTTAATCAAGGATGTGCAACCGTCACCATGATCAGTAATGCATCAGGAGTGTGGTATGTCGATAGGCCAGGAGAGGCTGGAGGGACCTAGGGGTGAAAAACAGAACAAGAGCCCATTGAATGTGTGTGTCACACACTCATCACACAGTACTTGTCATCAAGTTCAAGCAATGTACACACATCTCACAGAGCAACAGGGCACAATGCCACTGCCACTGTCAGTGGCATACTACCCTGGACATGGACCATTGCCACACAGCACTCAGTGAACAATAGGCCGCCGTGACAATGCACACATACACCTACACAACTACAGCAACATCAGCCGACGTACATGGTCACTCACCGTCAAGTGAAGTAGCGGGCGATGAGCTGCTGACGCTCATTCACTGCTTCCTCCTCTCCACTGTCCTCGTCACTGGACACGGCCTGGTCTGCTGGCGGGGGTCCTGGCTGATCACCATCATCCACTATCAGGGGGATCTGCCTGCGAATAGCGAGGTTGTGCAGCATGCAGCATGCCACAACTATCTGGCACAACTTCTGTGGGGAGTATGCCAGTGCACCCCCGGTGCGGTCCAGGCACCTGAATCTGGACTTCAGGAGTCCAAAAGTACGCTCCACCACACGTCTGGTCCTCCCATGTGCCTCATTGTATCTGACATCAGCTGGTGTCCTGGGATTACGGAGTGGGCTCAGCAGCCAAGGCCCGTTAGGATATGCCGAGTCACCTGGGTGTGAGAAACACAGAGAATCCTTGCAATTCCAACAGGATACAAGACAGCATGTCACACCCAGCACGCTACACGAGTATTCATACTCACCAACAATCCAGGCACGGTCCGGTTGAAGATTGGACACCAGTCGTGGGAGGATGCTGTGGCGCATGATGTGCGAGTCATGGGTGGAACCGGAAACTTCGCACACACGTGCGTGATGATCATGTCTGCCAGGCACACCACTTGCACATTCAGGGAGTGGAAATGTTTCCGGTTCCTAAAGATGTGCTCCATGGCCTGTGGTGCAACAAGGCCAACATGTGTGCAATCAATTGCACCAACAACGTGGGGATGCGTCCAAGTGCATAGAAAGCACCCTTCACTGCCGCCAAATCACGAGCCCTGGGGAATCTGATGTACCGGTTCCTGTACAGCATCATAGCTGACAGGACATCCCGTAGCACCATGCTGAACATGGGTTGGGACATTCCACCTCCACTGCCTACCGTGTGTTGGAAAGATCCGGTAGCGAAAAATGCAGTGCAGCCATCACCTTAGCCGTGGGGGTGAATGCTGTTGGATACACCCTGCGAGGACGAAGGTGGGGTTCCAACATGGCACATAGGCGATGCAGGGTGGGTCGGTCCAGCCGGAATTTACGAATGACCTCCACATCCTCCATGTCTGACAGCAATTGGTAGGGGCGATGTATGTTTGGTCTCCTCCTAGGACAGATGGAAGTGGACACATGTCAATGCAACACACCACATGGCACATACACATACACATACCAAAAATTACTGGCAAAGCTATAGAATCACAGTACAGCTGACAAGTAGGGACAGCACAGCCACAATACTCTTACACAGGTCCCCTTACCAATAGCAATGGCTACTGACACAAACCATTGACATGAGCATGCACATGGGGATTTAGGCCCTAATAGCTTGAAAGGCATCATGATGGTTTCAGACTGCATAGGTGGGAGGCGACAACACCACGGCAACATACCTAGCTGCTGTGCCAGACACAGCTTCCGAGGCCGGGTGAGTATGACACACACCAACAACACAATGTACACAGGCTGAGCGGCCAAAACAAGTGGGTCCTGTTGCACAATGGGATATGAGACAGTCAATGATGTCCCTAGTTCACCCAATGTCCAGCACTGTACGTATCACACCTCCAACACACATTGACAGGTGTACACATTGACAACTCCATGACAACACAGCTGTGTGAATGCAAACACACATCACAAGTGACACGTAACGTTGCACGTGCCAAGTGGGAGATGTACATTGAGAAATATGGCATGTGTGTGCATATGCACATCCCATGCACCCATGCTAATGTGTACATGATGATGTGCCAACAGACATGTGGAGGCTGAGCACTGGCCGTCAATGCCAATGCACACAGCATGAAGTGGCCCTGTCCAGTGTGGACATGCTCCCACACACAAATCATGGCCACACCTGCAAATGCATGGCGCACATTAAACTGTGGATTCCACATGGCACCAGCGGACTGTACCCGCCATGGACCAGGCCCTTGAGGCCAACTCCAATGGCCCTCGCGACTGCATCCTGCGTGTTCGACGATAGAGGTAAGCGTACCGGGACAGCTCGGTGCAGGCCATTGTGTGCATTTGAAGCAGGCAGACATGGTACACCAATTGCAGCAACTTGGACCCACTGGAACAGCCCCAGGGGGCTATATGAGTGTGGGAGGGAGACAGGCATTACCACAGCTTACAGGGACTGCTGCCTGGCATCCCTCAACAACACCTGCAGCTACTGCCACATGTACACCTACATGTCGACGACTCTGAAGATATGTCCAGGTCCACTCACCAGCGAGGAGCTGGAGATCATGGATTCCGAGCTCCACGCACACTGCCCAAGGCTATTCATAGCAAAACTTGTGTGTGTAAGACAACTACAGTGTGTGTGGGAGTGCATGTGGGGACACACACGTCGTTGATCCGCAGCACTATGATTCTGAGCCTGTGGGGTTCCAACATGCACTGCTTACCATGCTAACTACAGGTGTAAGGGGTATGTAGGCTCTCTGGCGCTTTCCCATGCATGTCCCTCACGAGTGGTGGTACATGGCATTTCCATGTCAGACATCCAGTCACGCAGCCACTTGGCAATGCAGGACTCAGGGCAGTCATTGCTTGTGTGAATGGCTGGCTGGGTCCCTACTGGCCTTCTCAGTGGCAGCAGACCTGGGCTGCACATTGACCGCACAATCCTAGAAGGAGACAACACTGACTGTACAGTGGGTTACATGTGTCTTTTGTTCAGGTCTCACCTGAAATGCACAAACTCAGCCCTGTCGATTGGACACACCATGCCTTGTGATAGGGATGTGTGTGAGAGATAGTGGCACTGAATGTGACCTCCATTGCGTGGTGAGCCATTCACAGGGCGAGTACGTTGAGGGCTGCGCAGTGTTGGACACAGTGAGTCCACCCACAAAGATGTGTTGCCTTGTGATCTATTTGTTGGTCCACCTGACAATGGACAGTAGATGTGGGCAGACTACACATTGCTCAATGTGCTGGCAACCTGCATGTGAATGGGATGGACAGGTACTGTGTACACACTCCCAGCAGCATGCATTCACGTGTGGTGTACACAAGCTGTTGGGCCATGTCCGATTACTTCCTGGCTCTGTTGCACGTCTCTGAGTATTTGGGATGGGTCAGCAGCATGCCACTGTGATTGGTGGATGTGGGTGATGTTGAGAAGTGTATGAGTGACATTCCAAGGCTCTTGTGTACCATCCCTGCAGTTTGAAGTCCTCCAGCCCAAGGGCTTGTGATGAGGCATTGCATCCAAGTTGATGCCTCTGTGTATGTGTGACCGACAGTGCAGCCAATTCCACAAAGGGTGTGACGTCATCTGCTGGATGAGCTACTACGTGGCGATAACGGATCGGGGATGCCCCCTCGTATTGTCAGGTCAGCACGGCGCTGCATTTCACCAGTAATGGTCTGCATCTTGACAGTCACACAGCCTGTGCCGGATGCATGTTTGTAGGGGCATCAGCAGCAAGCAAGTGTACAGTAATGTGGGATGGTGTCTTCTGCGGTGAGAGGCAGCACATGTCCACAGCCTAACCATAATCTGGGTGATGCGATGTATGTTGTGTATGCAGTGGGTTGTAAGTGTACTCTGTGCTGTGTGCACCTGACATGCATATGCGATTCCTGAGGGTCAAGATGTAATTTGAGCACTCTGCATTCTCAATGCACTCAGAGTCGTAGCCCTCAGGAACAACCTGTAGTGGCCTGAATTGGCAATTCACATGTATGTTAGAGGCACTGGGCCTGATTTACAGAACTAATTTATGTCAAAAACGTAAAGTTAGTACTTTTTGGTATTCACAGAATACACTTACTCATTTTGGTATTCACAGAATGAACTTACTCATTTCGGTATTCACAGAAGTTAGTAGTCCTAACTTTAGGACTCCTAAATGCCTTCTGTGAATACCGAAAGTCTTAAGTTAGGATTTTTCTCAGTTTAGGAGTAGTTAAGTTAGGAGTCCTAACTTTACTACTCCTAAACTGAGAAAATCCTAAGACTTTCGGTATTCACAGAAGGCATTTAGGAGTCCTAAAGTTAGGACTACTAACTTCTGTGAATACCGAAATGAGTAAGTTCATTCTGTGAATACCAAAATGAGTAAGTGTATTCTGTGAATACCAAAAAGTACTAACTTTACGTTTTTGACGTAAGTTAGTTCTGTGAATCAGGCCCAGTGCCTCTAACATACATGTGAATTGCCAATTCAGGCCACTACAGGTTGTTCCTGAGGGCTACGACTCTGAGTGCATTGAGAATGCAGAGTGCTCAAATTACATCTTGACCGTTAGTTCTGTGAATCAGGCCCACTGTGCCTACTCTGATTTCGTTCGGTCATATGTTTGCGATGCCTCAGCTCATATCTCTGGTGCTTACGCATCCGGCACACTGTGCAACAGCAGTTATGCTCATGTGAACGACAGGTTGATGGCATGGGCTCATGGCCATTGTGGCCCGTCATGTTGCAGTCTGTGTGAGTGGTTTCCCATTCTGCTCCATGCAGGTATGTCTTTGGCCTAATTACGTAGTGGTCATCCTTGCCCCATCAGGACAGTGGGTGTGCACACCGCGATTTGGGACTATGGTCGCAGGGTGACACAGGCCGGGTGTAGTGCTATGTGCACAACACATGTGCCACTTATTAGCGGCTTCAGTTACTGTACGCCAGCCATTACGTGTTGATTGTGGTGGCTGTATGCAATTGCACAGGTATCGTGCAACATGTGGATTGGTGGATGTTCTGTGCTGCTTCCCTTGCACATGTCTGTTTAATTGATGCCAGATGAGTGAGGCCACCTCGCTCTCTCTCATGTGGCATCTCCCGTGGGTGCTGAGGGACAGGGGACGGTCAACAGTGGTTTGGCATCGGATGTAGCAGCTGCACAGGTGCTGAGTGTGTCAGATGTGACCAGCGCCTCGGAGGGGCCAGACGTGTGCTGGATGAATTACAGGCCGAGACGGCAATTTCTGAGTCATCTGAGGACCGAGGTGATGCATCCATGTTTGCTAACACAGGGGACGTGGACTCTGGCTCCTCTTCAGCCACGCGGAGGACAATGCCGGCCCTCCCATCTACTTCCACAGGTGCAACACGTGTCGGCACAGGGATGAAGGGTAGAGTTTCCTTCACACCAGGCACAGCTGCCCCTGCACATGTGACCCCTGCTGCCCTCAGTGCTGGGTCTGTTGAGCTCATGCGCCATCTCTGCGTGGGGCAGACAGCTGTCCTCAATAACGCCATTGCCCATGACATCACTTTGCCGCAGGTGACACAGTACATGGAGGGCCCACATGTACGCGTGGGTGGGCTACGCCAGACTGTCCAATGGTTGTCCCCCCAGTCAAGGTGGTCCTTCAACTGGGCCAATATCAGGCTGACATTCCTGGCCCTTTCTCCACCCCCCTGGGCAGTGGCACATCTGACAACAGCAGGGCACGAGTCCTAACATAAGGGGTGGGGGGACGCTGACGTCACGACAGGAAGTGACATCACGGAAGGTGGCTTGCACCGTCTGACTCATTGCCTCCCCTCGCTCACCCCTTATATGCGATTGCATCGTAGAAGCCAGCGCGTGCACAAGCAGCTCCGATCTCGCCCCAGAGAGGCCAAAGAGTGAATGTGTGGGTACATTTGCCCCTATTATCTGTCTCGCGGTAATATGAGTGGTGGGACGCCGTCCACCAGCGTGGTACCCTGACTCGAGACCTGGACAACAGTGACAATGCATGACAGCCTCCGGAGTCCGGATACACCACATGCAACAGACAGAGGCTGTGTCTGCCCTAGCGGGCCAGGCCGCAAACACAAGCCCACACGTAAGGTTGACCCACCCCTGCGCGCATAGTCATTACAACCGCTGCCATTGACAAGGGACCCATGTGGTGGGACATGGGCCTCAGGGTGACGGGCCTCCGAGCCATCCCCCGCCAACGAGTGTCATGCATCTCACACATATCGCAAAGCCAATAGGACACTTTGCCTGCACACCAGGTCTCGAGTCAGGGTACCACGCGGGTGGTCGGCGTCCCATCACTGATTTTACCGCGAGCCAGGGAACTGGTGCAAATGGACACACACATTCACTCTTTGGCCCCTCTGGGGCGAGCTCGGTGCTGCTTGTGCACGCGCTGGCTTCTCTGTTGCAATCGCATGTAAGGGGTGGGCGAAGGGAGGCAAAAGTCTGATGGTGCAAGCCACCTTTCGTGACGTCACTTCCTGTCGTGACGTCTGCGTCCCCCCACTACATATTTAGGACTTGTGCCCTGCTGCTCACTGAGAATGTGTTGCCTGCGAGATGTGACCAGGAGAAGGGCACCATGAGCTCCCACCCACCAAGCTCCACTGCCATCCCGTGCCCTGGGTAGCCTGTGCAGGCGGACAATGTAGGGGGTACACCTGGTGGACAGGGGATGTGAGTGCCTTGGCAAGGGCCTGGCAGACGCACAGCAGTATCCAGCATGTCCCCAGAGGGAGGGCTAACGTCTACACCTGATGCAGCATTGATCGTGTGCCCGCCTGTTGTGCCCACACGAGTTCACATTCATCTCCAGACAGGTGTGCTTTCCAAATACCCAACACAGTGGAAATATAGCCCTCCGGAATCCTCCCCACACAGTCTGTTTCAACAATGCATGTGTGCACCTACCCGTGCCACCCACCCACCTGGCCCAAGCGGAACTCCCGCTTCACATGACACATGTGTGTCTTCCACAGTTGTGCTTCTCTCTCAGGGGCAGACCTCCAACTGTCCCGTAGCACATAGACAGCACCGAGTTGAACGGGCCATCCTGTTTGAATGGTAGGGACACACACACATCTACCTGTGACACGGTGCTGGCTGTGATGGCTATTGTGCCTGCCATGGCAGTGTTGGTGGCCATGTCAGGGTACACTCCCACACATTGCATACGCAGCTTTTCGTGTCACTACTCTGCACATCGGACTGGCCACTGTCCCTGGTGTTGAACAATTTTGCCGCCTGTCTATGTAATCTGTGACTGGATGCTGTTGTTCCTGTAGTCGGTTGAGTCTGTGTAGTTGCTGATTGCAGTTGTTACTGTGTGTGCATAGTTAAGTGAGGCACATGCCTTGTATGGTACATCAACAATTGCAATGTCTGGTGTCACATTCCAATGTGTTTTACACGTGGCTGGGACTTCACTTCTTTCAGACTCTGCCACTTGTGTGTGTGATGAAGAAGTTTTTAGTGACATGGATTGTCTGCATGTATTTGCTTGAATTCCATGGTAAATGTCTACGTGTCATGTTTGCGTGCAAGCAAAGCACGGGGTGTGAGTCTGGCCACAGGATGACAGGTAGCATGTGCATTGTGTGCGGGTATGTGTGAGCTTACTTTCTGGGTGGCCAGCAGTGTAGGTGTATGTTAATCTTGTGATGAACATTGAGCCTGGGCACATGGGTTACTTTCAAAGTGTGCATTTGGGAAGTGTAGGTGTATGTGGTGTGAAGTGTGTGACTTTGGGGTAGTGTTGGTGTGTGTGTGTGTGCACTCTGGCAATGTCGATTACACACATGTGTTACCCAGGGGCATGGTGGGTGTTTGTGTCCGTGTTCAGGTCTGTGAATGTGAGCGCATGTGTGTATTGTATGTTGCACAGTGTGCAGTGTGTGGGTGTGTCCTTGCAGTTCAGGATGGCTCCTACTTAATATGTTTTGGCCATTGTGGGTCTGCAGGGTGTGTGACTGTCAAGATTGTGCCTGGTTTAATTAAGCATGTATGTGAGTTTCAGCAGTTCGTACTCACTGTGCGGACCTGCCCACCCACACTGATTTCCTGTGTGTGTTTTGACATGCATTGCTGTAGCATGCTTCTTGCGTGGGTCCTAATTTTGCTTGATGAGTGTGATGTCCGACTGTGAAGGTAATTATA
Organism: Calotriton arnoldi; assembly: GCA_963921515.1. Taxonomy (NCBI): domain Eukaryota; kingdom Metazoa; phylum Chordata; class Amphibia; order Caudata; family Salamandridae; genus Calotriton; species Calotriton arnoldi. The sequence goes on from CAWUFW010001409.1 coordinate 747,828, forward strand.
CACATATGTAGGACTGTGCTTTGAAGTGACCAGCCCGTCAGTGTTAATGTGATGATCTGTTGGGCCACGTCAGAGTCTGACAATCAGTGGCCCACGACCTGTAGTATTTCACTAGGTCCACTGTGGTGGCAACTCATATGCATTGACATCCAATGTCACTGGACTACATGGTCATCTCACGGCTCTCGTGTACTTCACACACTCTCATCCTCTCTCATTCGTACTTGTCTTCTTGGAATAATTCTACAGAGTCACATATTTGCTTCGAGGCATGTATTTGGACTTACTTCCTCTGTGATGCGGAATAGTGGACACTACTGGCAGCAAAATGCATGTGGAGGATATACTTAGCATGATTACACATACGAAAGGGGGTACAGGTAGATGTAATTAGTTGTTGACTGTGGAATGGAGGCTTCAGGGTTACAGCTGCCTTGCCCTTTCTATGCTACAGTACATTTTCTGATTACTGATGGTCTCTGGGCTTTGACACAGACAGTATTCATTTAGCCTACCAGACAGCTTGACATCATAGGGACAGTTCATGTCAGTTCCATGGTACCGGTTTAATATAATAGTGACTCCGACACACCTGCGTCAGAGGTGACATCAGGGCATGTGCCCACCTGCATGCAGCAGCGTCTCACCAGTTGTTGCAATGTAGTGGCTACTGAACATGACACTGTTACTAGGGCCATGTTGTAGGGGGTTGCATTAGTTGTCCATGCAAAAGTCCTGGCACGGAAGTACAGACAAAGGTGAGGTGACAGTTCTCACGTACTACAGCAGACAGATAAGTGTGCACTGACAGGTGCATGTGTCCAGGTGCGCAGATTACATATTATGGCATAGTTGTTCGTGCTGTTTTGCCCATGTGGTTACTGTACACAAGTCCCATACCTCTGCCTCCCCCTGTTCATGCAGAGACACGGGATATGGTGGGGAACAGGGTGCATGTCCCGGAAATGTCAGTTGTCATGGCAGTGGAGTTGATGGTAAGGTGTTAGTTGCAGATTATATGGTATAGTTCTTGTACAGCTACCTGCCCACTCCGTGCGAAAGCCAAGCATGGGTACGGTGTTGTACATCTATGTTCAATTGGGGATATTGAGTCGGGGACCCATGAATTGACAAGTTGACGTGTATGCGATACCTTCCAGCAGGGTATCCATCCCATTGATGGTGAACATGGTTGTCACCCAATGAAGCAGGTGGTGGGTGGCAACGTGTTCGTCGTAAGTTGTCCCTTGTAGAATCCTGATGGGACATGTTGGATGACATTCGATGAAACTGTGATCCAGAAGACGTTCTGTGGAGGCACACTGGTCCCATTGCAGTGTGTCCCCGATTGCAGCCACAAACGCCATGCCCCCATACACTGAACAGATCCTGTCGTGTTCGTCCAGGGGTGCAAACAAGTGTACCAAGTCCGCCTTTGGACATGCCGGGTTGGAGAGACATAAATCCACAGGCCAGTGGAACGGACACCTCCGACAGTAGAATACGGGGATGACGCAGCTGAACATTGCAATGCGGTAAGTTACTCGGTAACTTACATTCAGCATTGCCAGATTTGAGCAGCCCACTATGTGTAGCATGCTGTCACTGTACAGCTTGATCTGTCCGGTGTAGTTGAGGGTCAGTGGTGCAACAGCCATTTTGCTACAGGGTGATGTGATGGCGTGCTCCGTCTGCCTGAGCAGTCAGCAGAGTGCAGCCTCCGACGATGCTGGGAATACTGGAATGGATGTACGGCGGCAGGACTTGGGGTATAGCTTGGGCGGAGGACACAGTCCGTCATCCCACATGCTTCCATGAATAGTCAAGGCCAGTGGTGTGTGACTCTTTCCACATTACTTTCATTTGTTCCACATGGAGGAGTGGTATTATTGCATTTTGTGGTGTTATCTTTCTTTCATGTTGTGCGCTATCTGCCAGTGGACGTTTTACTCTGCATGGCTATGTTTTGCTTCTTGTTGGTACAATGGCTCCATTCTCCAGCATGATTTGTTGCAATGTTATTTCGGAGCAGGAATGGAAGGCCATTCAGTGCTATCTGCTCTCCCGTGTGTGGGCGGGACACTCCGTTGCCGCTGTACATTTTGGCTTCTGTGTGGGTGTAGTGATTGTGCACACCTGTTCTCAGGCAGCAGGGTTTTTCTATTTTGTACATTGCATGTGTTGTTATTGCGAGCAGGATGGTTTTGGTATTTCTTGTTGAGACTGGCGTGCCTTTTCCGGACATTGTCGATATTCAGCGCTGTTATGTGGTAGCCGCCGTGTGATTATCCATGTTTTACTTACAAGGGTGTGTCCTATTTTGCATTCACATTACTCCCCTGTTTGGGACACTTGTGTGACGTCAAGTTGACATCTGTGTGTTGTCGGTTGGGGACATGACTGATGCAGGAAGGCCACGTGACATGTGCCTTCAGGGTGGGGCTGGTGTGTGGGGTGTGTAGTTGTGGCCCTGTGGTGTTTGTGTGCAGCCCATTATGGCGCAGTCGTTGGCCACTGTGTTGTGCGCATGTGTACCTGCGTCAACGCCGCTGCGCTGCGGTGCCGTGACGGGGACGTCACTTCCTGGGCCCGGGTCGTGGCTGCCCAGGATGTTGCGAGTTGTTTATTTTTGACAGGTGGGACATGTGTGGGTACAGTGGTGGATGTGTCCTGTCCACACAGGGGTGTCTGGGGGGGCCATGTACAGTTTTCCCGCCCTTGCACTGTGTGCATTGTTTTCGTACCCTTGTTGTGTGTCTGCCTACCTGCGTCGTCGTGGTGCGTTCACTCCTAGGTGGTGCATCAGGTAGAGCAAGGGGATGGCCTGGAGTGCAGGATTCATCTCTGGGTGGTCCGCCTTTTTAGTCTCCGTCCAGAACAGTCGAGTTTCCGCCTTGGTATCTTGTGCGGTGTCTCTTAGCCGGTGGGGCTGTTTGTTTGTGGCATCGTAATTTGTACGCCGGGCGGTACGTCATTTCGTCGGACGGTGTGTCTCCATTGGCTCGCGCCGCTACGTAGACTGGCGCACTTTGATGGCGGGCGGCGCCGCAGGCTTGCGGGCGGTGTTTGCCTGACTAATCACATCCTAATTTTGCGGGCGTGTGGCCCGTTGCTGGCGGACGGTAATTAGCGGTTTTTGCCTCCGTCAGCACGGCGGTCGTGCTTCCGCCCGACATCGTAATGGACCCCTAAGTAATTTTTTTTTTATTATTGTGGGTGGGAAATGTTTATATTTTCTCTTTTTCTTAAATATATATATTGTGTCATATAATTTTATGTTATTGTTTAAATTTTATGACGTTTATTTATTAATTAAAAAACGAGAAAATCTTTGTTTTTATGTTTTATATGTTTTAAAAGTGTGCTCTTTTGTTTAATTTAAAGAATCGGTTTTGCTAATAAGTTTATATATTCTAGACCTTGTGTAGTTGGGTACATCCTAGTTTTATGTTGGAGGTATTCATACATGGCTTTGGTTTGTTTGCTTAGTTTAGGTCCTATTTTGATTAGAGATTGCTCTAATCTGAGCTCTTGGTAGCTTTGTTCCTTTTTAATAGCTTCAATAAGTTTATGTAATGTTGGCTGTCCTCTTCCAATTGTGGCTTGGAAGGCATTGTGCCACCCTTCCACTGCGTTGTTTTTTTTGGCTTTTTGAGCCAAAGTACTGGCATACACATTCCACCAGGGTATTTGAAATTTAGGTTGTCTACGGTGCCCTGATCTATGTAACCTTCCCACCCAGGTGTCTTCGAAGTAGTCGAGCAGGGGACTTGGGGGGGTCATTACGATGACAGGCGGATCGCCATTTCACACCGCCCGCATGCCATTTTCCCCCGCCATATTACGATGGCTGGGGGGTCCGCGGCGGACGGAAAGACCGTCCGCTGCTTCTCCGCCGGTCGACTCGTCGACCGGGCGGAAAACATACATTATATGGCGGCGGTGTCTGCAAGACACCGCCATCCATATTATGATGTTCACGGAGAGCAGCCTTTCCATGGTACCGCCATGGAAAGGCATACGGTCTTCGCTGTTCGGGGCCCGTAGCGGGCCCCCAGGATGTTAGGGGGGTGGGGGGTGCACATGGGGGGTACCTATGCTACCCCCCTGCATTGGCATGGACAAGGTGGCAGGCACCGCGCCTGTCACCTTGTGCATGTGAATGCCCAACGTGCATTCCCAGCATTGTGGCGGGCGGTGCTGTGAACACCGCCCGCCACAATGTTGGGAATAGGGGATGCCACCGCCACCGTGGCGGTGGCATCCTAATACTCACGGCGGGACCATTGCTCCTATGGCAGATGGTCCCATTCACCGTTACGGTGGCGGGCAGACTTTGTCCGCCCGCCATCGTAATGACCCTCTTAATTTGGTTTCATTGGTTTGATAGAAAAGACTTTCGATTAGTAAGTTGTAGGGATTGGCTACTTCAGTAGTAGGTACGTAGGCCAGGGCGATAAATTTTTTAATTTGGTAGGCAAAGTTGCTGTTAGTTGAATATTCAATGCTTATAGTAGATTTTTGTAGGTGCCTCCATATGCTTTGGTTAAAATGGTAGTAGCACCCTTGTATTGCAGTGTGTGGGTAAAGTTTGAGTATTGTCTGAATCATTGCCTGTTCAAAATCTATTATTATTCTTTGGGGATAGTAATTTTCAGTGAATTCTATTATTGTAGTTAGTAATTCTGTATAGGTGGTGTTATTTTTATTAGGGAGCAATGCGTAAATGAATGGGATATGTTTCTCTTGAAATTCACCATGAATTGTATACAGTTGATAAAATGGTTTTGGACAAACTTTAAATGTTCCGTCCATCATCCACATTTCGCAGTTTTTACGTTTTTGCAAATTAGTGTTAGTTGAGAAGATAATAATTCTTTTCTCGTGACTTTTATTGTCATAGAGTAAGAATTTTTCTTCTTTGTGGGTGATGGTGTATTCTGGGAGTTTTGGGATTTCTCCAAATGTTTGGGGGGGTGGGTGGAGTTGGATCTGAAGTTCTTTTAGTTTTTGCTATTAGTCTTTTTAAGTTGGGTAGGAAGGAAGTTGTCCTGTGACATGTTCTGGTACAGTGGTTAAAATATTTTTTAGAATTTGAGTACTAGTCTGCTGGGAACTTTTGCTTACTTCCCTTATTGTCTCTAGGGCATCCCTTACTTCTACTTCAGTCACATTGGGGGGATGGTTGTGCTCTCTAACATTCACAACATTTAAATCTATTGTAGTAGCTCTTCCATAACAGGCATTGGCATAATATTTGCTACATTTCCAATGAGTTTTATTTTCTATAACTTTTTCTTGGGTGTAAGTGTAAGCCATGTAGCAAAGCATTAGTTTCCCCTTTTGAGATGTGATAAACTTTGCGTCTTCTGCCATTTTGGGGTATATCTGTGAACATATATAATATATGTTTAGTTAATATGCTATTGTGAATTATAATTGTACTATAATTATAAAAATATAGACAAAATACTTACATTAGTGTTCTTTGACTTTTGTTGATCAAGACCACTGACCCATTGTCAGTGAAATTGCTCCCCCTCCCTCGCAGCTCCACCATTAAGTGAGGCCTGCCCCTGCACTCTCGAGTGTTTGGTGCTCGAGGCCCTCCTCCACCCGCAGGTTTCCCTGCGCCTCATCCCTGGTGGTCCAGTGGACCTCTATCTCCTTTCTCTAGCTCCGTTTTTCACTCGTTTTTTCACTCGTTTTTCTACCCTCTTTTTCTTCTCCTTTCTGCACTTTTTTGCATTTCTGCTCCTTTCTGCTCTATTTCCTTTTTCCTTTACTCCTCCTTTTCCCTCCTTTCCTGCCCGCTTACCCTGCCGCCCCCGCGGCCCCTCCCCCCAGCACGACCAGCGCGACCGGCCCAATCCAGCTCCCCTCCCTGCTCCCGCCTCCCAGCTGTCCAGCCCTCCCCGACCCCCACTTAATGGCGGCCGCGCGCAGCGGGCGCGCCAATGGCGCGCCAAAGGCAAGCTCGTCTGCGCCCGTCCGCGACCAGCGCCAGGAACCCTGGACCTCCGCACAGCCAACGCTACGACCCAGCAGCACTCCACGCACTCAACCCAGGCTGAAACAACGACTGCATGCTAGCCTCACCAGCCGACACCCACGGACCCTTCAGCTGTCACCGCTGCCGACAAACCTACAGCACTGCTACGAACACGGACCCAGCACAACCCAACCGCAAGAACACACCCGTACCGAAGACCTTGCAATGCATCCTCCTCAACGTCCGATCCCTCCACAAACACGGCACCGAAATCTGGGACCTCCTCGACAGCACCACCCCGGACGTAGCGTTCTTCACCGAAACCTGGACCAACACCACCTCGGGGCCAGACATCGCCATTCCCCAAGGATTCAAGATCTCCAGGAAGGACCGCCCCATCCGCCTGGAAGGAGGAATCGCCATCGTCCACAAATCCACCCTCCGCCTGAGCACACTCCCCGACGAAACCACAGACCTGATGGAACACCTTCACTTCAAGATACTGACCAGCCCTACCACCACCCTCTGAGGAACCCCCATCTACCGACCCCCTGGACCACGCGGACCGTTCACTAACTCCATCATGGATATCATCTCCCCGCATGCCATCGCATCCACCAACTACACCCTGCTGGGAGACCTCAACTTCCAACTCGACAACCAACTGGACCCCAACACCACATCCCTCCTGGACAACCTCCACAACATTGGACTCCGCCAAATCGTGACCGAACCAATGCACTCAGCAGGACACACCCTCGACCCCCTCTTCACAACAGGAAACTCCATCACCTTCAGCCACACCACCGAACTCCTGTGGACTGACCACCGATGTGTCCACTTCACCTTCAGAACACCCACCATCCACAGACACCAGCACCTGCTCCCACGAAGAAACTGGACCAGAATCACCGACGACCAGCTCACCTCCTCACTCAGCAACTCCACCCAAACCATCGCGGGAAACGACGACCCCAACACCGCAGCCCGAACCCTGCACAGATGGATCTCCGACAGCGCCAACACCATAGCCCCCTCAAGAAAAACAACAACACCCACGCCAAGAAAGCCAGATGGTTTACCACTGAACTTCGAAAGTCCAGACGCACTTGCCGCCGCCTCGAAAAGGCCTGGAGGAACACCAAATCCACAGAAGCACACAACAACTTCAGAGCCGCTACCAACGCCCACCACCAACTCATCAGAAAAACAAGAAAAAAAGCGATTGAAGACAGAATCTCCACACACGCACACAACAGCAAAGAACTCTTCAACATCATCAAGGAGTTCGCCCAACCCACCAGCGAATCGACGGACATTCCTCCCTCACAAGACCTCTGCGACAAACTCAGCACCTTCTTTCACCACAAAATCAAGAGCATCTACGACAACTTCGACAACCAACACACTGAACCCCCGCCAACCACCCCCGACACCCTGAAGCCAGCGATTCACAACTGGACAGCCCTCACCACCGAAGACACACTGAAGACAATGAAGTCAATCCACTCCGGGGCCCCCACGGACCCCTGCCCCCACCACATCTTCAACAGAGCCACCGACACCATCGCACCCATACTCCGCCACACCATCAACCGCTCCCTGGCGACCGCCTCGTTCCCCGATGACTGGAAACACGCCGAGGTCAACCCCCTCCTGAAGAAACCCTCGGCGGACCCCACCGACCTCAAAAACTACAGACCCATCTCCCTGCTCCCGTTCCCAGCGAAAGTCATCGAGAAAGCCATCAACAGCCAACTCGCCACATTCATCGAAGAGCACAACATCCTCGACTCCTCCCAATCCGACTTCAGAAAAAACCACAGTACGGAAACCGCCCTCCACGCCGAAACAGACGACATCCGCACCCTACTGGACAAAGGAGAAACAGTAGCCCTCACCCTCCTCGACCTCTCAGCGGCATTCGACACAGTCTCTCACCGCACCCTAATACGCAGACTCCTTGACGCAGGGGTCCAGGACAAGGTCCTCGAATGGATCCGCTCCTTCCTCTCCGGCAGAACGCAGTGGGTCAGACTCCCCCCTTTCCTCTCGGACCCTACACCAACCACCTGTGGAGTCCCTCAGGAGTCCTCCCTCAGCCCTACGCTCTTCAACGTCTACATGGCTCCACTCACCCCCATAGTCAGAACCTACGGACTCAACATCGTGTCATACACAGAAGACACCCAACTCATCCTCTCCCTATCCAACGAACCCAACACCGCCAGACACAACTTTCGAGAAAGCATGGAAGACGTCGCCAAATGGATGAAAAACAGCTGCCTACAACTAAACACCAACAAGACAGAAGTACTCATCATGGGCCCAAACCTTGATGCCTGGAACGACACCTGGTGGCCCCCTGCCCTTGGAAACCCGCCCACCCCCACGGACCACGCACGCAACCTGGGAATCATCCTGGACTCAGAGCTCAAAATGGACCGCCAGATCAACTCTGTCTCGTCCTTCTACTTCCACACCCACTGCCTCCTACGTAAGACCTTCAAATGGATCCCCCTCGAACACAAAAAGACCGTCACTCACGCCCTGGTCACCAGCAGACTCGACTACGGCAACGCACTCTACGCTGGAATAAACACAAACCTCACCCGCAAGCTACAGAACATCCAGAACGCCGCCGCAAGACTGGTCCCCAACCTGCCAAGACACTGCCACATCTCTCAGCACCTGCGCACACTCCACTGGCTCCCCATCGAGGCCAGAGTCACCTTCAAGATGCTCACCCACGCACACAAGGCCCTCCACGACACCGGACCAGCATACCTGAACAGCTGACTCAATTTCCACGCACCCCAAAGGACCCTACGATCAGCCCAGCTCCACTACGCCGTGGTCTCCCGCACCAGAAAGACCAGATCGGGAGGCCGCTCCTTCTCCTTCCTCGCGGCCAGAGCCTGGAATGCCCTTCCACTCCACCTCCGACAGACAACATCGCTTCCCATCTTCGCAAGAAACCTCAAAACCTGGCTCTTCGACAGACCCCCTCCTTGATGGACTGGAACCTGCACCCCCCCTACCCCCAGCACCTTGAGACCCTTACAAGTGAGTAGTCGCGCTTAACTAACGCCTGATTGATTGATTGATTGATTGGATTATTTGCTGCTTGTTGTATTTTCACTGTTTTATTTTCTGTTGCTGTGAAAGATAAAAGTTCATGTAAATTACATGTGAGATATGTTTGTAATTTATTTGTTTTGTTTTTTGTTTAGAACTGAAACAATTAATACTTACTTTTTGTATTTGATGATTTGATTTCGTGGATGTTATTTGTAGGTGCAGTTTGTAGAAGCTGTGAAGAAAAATGCATGTATTAGTTATGTTTTGTACTTTTGATATGTGTACAAAAACAGTTATTTAGTTTCTTTATAGGCTAAGTTTCTCTTTCATTATTTATACTATTTATTATGTTGATTAAAATCAGGTATCTAATACTATATTTGTGTTGTTTTTTTTGGTTTGGTTGTATAGCACTTTAGTTTCTATTTAAAAAAGGTGAACATTTAATTATTTTAGTTATTTAAGCTAAGGATGTCGAGTCATTTATATTAAAAAAAAAATTGTTCTTACCTGTTATGTAGGATAATTTTATATGGTAGTTTGTGTAGATTTTATTTCTTTTCTGGTCTCTCTTTCGCAACGTAACGCTCTCCCTCCGTGTTTGGCTGATAAACGGTAAAATGTGTTAATTATTGTTTGTTTTTATAGTGTTCAGTTAATTAGTTAACGTTTTTTATTGGTTTTTGTGTTTTTAGTTTAAATTCATTGGTTGAGATACGTTATTTCAAATTTTTAGCAGTTACTTTTTAATTAGTTAAATGTTTGTAATGTTTATTTAATGTTTATTTTTATGTTATTTGTTGTTGTTGTTAAAATATATTTGAAAATAAATGTAAATTCAAAAATGTGTTGTGATATAATTTATATATATTATTTTAGTATTATTGGAAAGTTATTTAATGTTATATTATTAATGTATTTGTTAATTTGGGGTAGTGTTATTTTATTATAATTTTAAAAATCATTTAATAATTTTTATATATGTTGTTATAATTTATTATAATTATTTGGCTTATGTTAAATAAATAATTAATTGTATATAGTGTTTATTTAATGTTTAATGGTCGTATGGATATTATTTACAGATATATTTTAGCGATATTTGTGTCGTATATATTAGTGTTCTCGATATTTTTGTTGTGTTTCATTATGATTAAATTTTATCAATATTTTTGTTATCTATATTTTTGTTGGCGATATTTTTGTGCTCGATATTTATTTAAGCGATAACTTTTTATCGATATTAGTGTAATTTCTTGTTTAAGTATTGGGTGTCGATATTTGTGTATACAATATATTTTCCGCGATATTTTTGTAGGTCGTTGGTTTTGTAGTCGATATTTCATCAGTGATCCATCCTGGGGAGCCTGCCTAATCATCAAGTGTTTTTACAAGCCGCTGTTGCAAAGATGTGATGATGAAAAGGTGTGAAGGAAGTGACCCGTTTAGGGTCACCAGGGTCACTCGCGACCACCTCTCAGCCTTCAAAACAAATGAGTCGGTCAGACAGTAGAGAATACAAACCAAGTTATTTATTAGTATTCGCTCGAGCGGAGTCCAGTCTGACTAGCCTCCTGAGATGCTACCGAGAGGACTGCCCTCACCAACATTACATCAGTTGTTATACATTTCCAATGCCCTGCAAGACCCGCCCAAAACTGTAAAATTCCAGTTGGAGCAGGTTAATAAAGGAGCTACAGAAGATGAGTTTCACTCCTGGCATCGGGTACATGTTATCTCTACCTCAAGGTTACTCTGCCCGTGCCCACCCCTAGAGCATGAGAACGGGCCTATCTAACAAGGAAGGTATGCAAAGACACATTCATGTATTCATTAAGACAGTGAAGCTCAACCTTGAAGAAATACAAAAAAGAAATATCGGAGCTGTTTTCTGCTGAGGCAGACAGAATGAGACAGAAGTTAGGGCCCTATTACGATGGCGGGCAAAGTCCGCCCGCCACCGTAACGGAGAACGGGACCGTCCGCCAGAGGTGCGGCGGTCCTGCTGTGTCTACTAGGATGCCACCACACCCATCCACAACATTGTGGCGGGCGGTGCTCACAGCACCGCCCACCACAATGCTGTGGATGCACGTTGTGCATTGGCATGCACAAGGTGACAGGCACCGCGCGGTGCCTGCCACCTTGTCCACGCCAATGTAGGGGGGTACCATAGGTACCCTCCATGTCCACCCCCCAACACCCAGGGGGCCCGCAACGGGCCCCCCAAAGCATACACCGTATGCCTTTTCATGGCGGCGTTGCCGCCATGGAAAGGCTGATCACCGCCTACATCATGATATGGTTGGCGGTGTCTTGCAGACACCGCCACCATATTATGGCCCTTTTCCGCCCGGTCGACGAGTCGACCGGCGGAAAAGCGGCGGACCGTCTTTCCGTCCGCCGCGGACCCCCCAGCCATCCTAATATGGCAGGGGGTCACTGAAGCATGGATGGCGGGCGGATCGCCCCCGCCGTGCCGGCGGTGGCTACCGCCGGCCCGGCGGGGGCGATCCACCCTCCATCGTAATAGGCCCCATAGTTTCGATCATTACACAAAATGGCAGTTGAGGGCAAAATGGTGCTGCAAATTCTAACTTAAGCACAATGCCAATAGGGGGGCTGACAGGAAGTATTTTCGAATATATGATGTTACTTAGCATACCGTTACTCCGCAGGTATTTACTTCGAAGTTTTTACTTAGCAAATACCATTACTACGCATGATTTTAGTGTGCATGCTTTTACTTCGCAAATATATACAAATACATTAAAAATGCTTTTACTTCGCAGTTAATTCTTACGCATACCATTACAACGCGTTATTGGTAATTTAAAACAAAAATGAATCGTAATAGTAACCTATCCCCTGGCACGCACCCTGAACCCTAAAAATACCCTCTACACCCCAAAACCCTATCCCACCCTGACCCCTAAAAACTATCCCAGCACCCCAAAACCTAAACGCACCCTGAAACCCAAAAATACCCCAGCACTCCAAAACCTTAAATGCACCCTGAACCCTAAAAAAAAAACCTACACCCCAAAACCCTAACCCACCCTGACCCCTAAAAATACCCCTGTACCCCAAAATCTTAAACGCACCCTGAACCCTCAAAATACCCCATGCACCCCAAAACCCTAACCCACCCTGACCCCTAAAAATACCCCAGTACCCCAAAACCTAAATGCACCCTGAACCCTAAAATTACCCCCTATACCCCAAACCCCTAGCTGACCCCTAAAATTAGCCCAGCACCCCAAAACCTAAACGCACCCTGAACCCCAAAAATACCCCAGCACCCCAAAACCTTAAATGCACCCTGAACCCTAAAAATACCCCCTACACCCCAAAACCCTAACCCACCCTGACCCCTAAAAATGCCCCTGTACCCCAAAACCTAAACGCACCCTGAACCCCAAAAATACCCCAACACCCCAAAACCTTAAACGCACCCAGAACCCATTAACAGAATTAATACTACAGTGCACAGTAACTCCATTATGCGTAGTAAGTGCATGCTAAGTAATGGAACATGCGTAGTAAATGCATGCTAAGTAAATGCATGCTAAGTAATGGCATCTGCGAACTAAAATATGCGTAGTAATGGTAATACGAAGTAATGACCGCGTAGTAAAGGTAGAATACCTTACACAAAATGGCAGTTGAGGGCAAAATGGTGCAGCAAATGCAAACTTAAGCACAATGCCAATAGGGGGGCTGACAGGAAGTATTTTCTAGTCCAACAGACTCCCCTTTTAGCATTTGCTAACTAATTTTGCTACTATGGAAAGTTAGAACTCTGTATTACGTAACGAACATATTACAAATCTAAACATATGCCATCAGTACTCGAAAATGCCCTCATCTATGCACATCAAGTCCTGGATATCCTGCATCACCATGGCCTTGTTCTTAGGGTCAGGTTCTAGGGGTTTGGGGCGTGGGGTCAATATTTGCACACAACAGGCACAGCAGGCAGGAAGGCAGTGTATACACAGACAACATGTTAGAATGATACCAGCTATGGCGATCAGGAAGATGATAATCTTCCATCCCCAGGACGCGAATAAACCCCAAAACCACCCAGTGAGAGACCATGTACCATTCTCTTGGTGTATGTTAGAGGCAAGCCTATGGAGCTTCTGTAAAGCAGTATGCACATTCGGAGCGTGGTCCGGTATGTATACACAGCAGCTACTGCCGATGACGCGGCAGGCCCCACCCCGATCAACAAAGATGACGTTAAACACCATCCGGTTTTGAAAGGCAACGAGTCTCGTAGCCTGGAGCTCAGCTGTAATATAGAATACCAGCAGTTGCATTTATTACTCCTTCTACCACCCTGTGGAGTCTATGAATATTGAGACTACTGGACATGGGGCCCCGAAAGGGAACAATAACTTTCATAGCATCAGTAAACTGCTGCAATGCGGTATCTGTCTGATCTATGTCTGCAGTGTCAATGACCCGTCGAACACGTGACAGGTGAACACCCCTGCGTTGTAGTCGGTGATCCCTATGGTAGTTGGATGGTGCTATATACACTGGGGGAAGGAGAAAAGAGAGATAGCATATTCCAGACCATCCCTGAGGAAGCCAAACATAAGCCTGGGACCCGCAAACAAAGTAAACATTGTGAGGAGGCAACAGGGGTGGGCTATTCGCAGTGCTCAGTACATAGGTGTAAATTGCAATTACTCACCCCCACCCCAACATTTCCTTTCCCTTTAACACAGAAACTGGCTGTCGTGTTGACCACTGGCACTGGCATTGCCACATCATGAGTAATATTAAGCAGTTGAAAAGACTTGAAGCATTCAGTGACATTAAAATTCCCAAAATCAGACATTTCATTTTGAAGCCATGTTACAATTTGTTCTCTTTTGTACACATTAATGCATGCTGTTGTGGACAATGTATCCAGTGTCCCTTGTTCCCCTGGGGTAAACCTTTGTTGTACACGTATATACTCTAAGACAGTTTCGTAGTCAGCTAAGGTCATATTCATAGTATCAGAGTGATAATGAGTGTATACCATAGTGAAGAGCTGAAACCAGCCTTCACAACTCCCAAGATAAGGAAAAGGCATGGACAACAACATGTCATTCTTGTGTGTCCCGGAAGGGAGCAGACCGCAGATCCAGCAATTTGTGACATTGGACGTACCATGGGCCTGATGCAACATTTGGAGAAACACATTATCTACATATGTCTTTCTGTGTTCACTTTTGTGAGGAGCCAGGGTGACAAACATATGCTCAGGGGGAACAGGTGTTGTACTAATCAAAGAGTGCACAGGATATTTTTCTTCTAGAAACTACATTATTCCAAGTATTGCTAGTAGGGAAAGCAGGACAATTACTATGAAAATCACTTTCCCCTTTTTCGACCAACTAGGACAACCAACCCCATCCCTCTCCAAACGTGGTGCTGCAAAAGGCTGTTCCTCCTCAAAAATTGGGCAGCCAAAGGGATACATGGTGATCAGAGGGAAAAATTGCAATGCAATGAGGTTGGTGACAAGGGAACGAGAAAATGGGCAAAGAGTTTCCAGCGTCCTTCTGAGCCTCGCTGGTAGACTCCTATTGTTCATCTATGGTGGTGCTACTGAGCACAGCGGTGGGGCAGCGTGATCGCAGCCCGTTGAAGAAATCCCACGTCATCCAGGATAGGGCACCCTCCCTTTCGGGAAGACACCCTCAGCTTATCCTGTCCAGTGTCTTGGACAATGCACCAATCTCCATTTCCCTAAGCTATTGTTGGTACCACAGACAGGGTACATGCACCCTATTCTTCATCCTCGCAGTCCATCCCTACTAATCTGACTTTTCTTTTGGTGCACTGTCCCTTCGTCTGGGACGCAAATTGTACCTAGCCACTCCGGGCACAGAGTGAACAGGGGCTCAAATTCAGAAGGGCCAAGGGACTGGGGCTCAAGCACTTGTGGGCCAGGTGGAAGAGAATCCTGAATGGCCCTTATTTCTGGGGGGACCGCCTCATTCAATACTGCATCATTCTCCTCTTTGGTTTGCACCCACGTCAGTCGGGCACCCGAAAAAGGGATGAAGCATAGCACTTTCTCCGTCTCGTGGTCACCTATGCCATCGATCACCCACCGATCATAGGGGAGAGGCAATGGAACCTTGCGGCAGTGATTGCTGTGGATCCAATTCTTCCAACCTGTCACCTTCACAGCGTATATTTGTGCCATAATGTACTAAACATAATAGGGCCAATGCCGTGCTTAACATACATGTCAAATTTCGGGGTGCCTTTCGGAGGCGCAGGCTGACTCTCCTCCATTCGAGCATCAGCAGAACAACAGCGTCACCCCAAACAACACAACTTACTCAGGCAGGGCATCTTAAGAGGGGTCAGGTGCACTATTCGTGCCAGACAAATAATTCACAAATATCTTTCAAGAGGTCGGTCCTCAGACCGTATCAAAAAAAGAAAAACAAAAATCAGTCCTCAGACTGCACCAAAGAGACAAACGAGAGTCGACACCACAAAATCTAAGAACTGGCCAAATCCCAGGCATTTTCAAAAGTAGGCCAAATTCATTACGTTGCCTGGCAAAGTGTCCGCAGACACTCTGTATCCAAATCGGTCCGTAGACCTGCCAAGTACAAATCAAATGGTCCTCAGACCGTACCTAAGATTATCCAAAATGGCGCCATATTCATAAAGAACCAAGACAAACTCACCTGGTGCACACAGGTCGAAAAATGTATTCTCCACTGCCCACTCTTCGGACCAAATGGTGAGATCCAAGGGTTCCGCCTTTCAGGACCCCAGCCGGGGTGACCACTGGGCGAGGCACTGCCCGATCAGACAGGTGGGGCAGCTGCAAGTACTAGGCTCTATCATGCAGGGATCCCTGATCCGCAAATCCGACCCGACGTGGCCCCGTCCTCCCCACCCGTCCGCGGGCGAGGATGGGTCAGCCCGATGGAGTCCCTGTTCGGGCGCCAACTGAAGGAAGTGACCCGTTTAGGGTCACCCGGGTCACCCGCGCCCACTTCTCAGCCTTCCAAACAAATGAAGAGTCGGTCAGACAGTAGAGAATACAAACCAAGTTATTTATTAGTTTCCATATTAGAGTCCAGTCTGACTAGCCTCCTGAAATGCTACCAAGAGGACTGCCCTCACCAACATTACATCAGTTGTTATACATTTCCAATGCCCTGCAAGACCCGCCCAAAACTGTAAAATTCCAGTTGGAGCAGGTTAACAAAGGAGCTACAGAAGATGAGTTACACTCCTGGGATCGGGTACATGTTATCTCTACCTCAAGGTTACTCTGTCCGTGCCCGCCACTAGAGCATGAGAACGGGCCTATCTAACAAGGAAGATATGCAGAGACACATTCATGTATTCAATAAGACAGCAAAGCTCAACCTTGAAGAAATACAAAAAAGAAATATCGGAGCTGTTTTCTGCTGAGGCAGACAGAATGAGACAGAAGTTAGTTTCGATCATTACATAAAATGGCGGCTGAGGTCAAAATGGTGCAGCAAATGCTAACTTAAGCACAATGCCAATAGGGGGACCGACCGGAAGTATTTTCTAGTCCAACAGGTGCTAGGTTCTGCAAATCCACATTTATAACCTGAACATCAGCAACCAGGAAGCTGGGCCTGTCTTCGCAAGAGTCCAACAGCAACTGCCATTAAATGGAATGTTCGCTGCACAATTCGAGTCACTAACAATTCCAGAGCACAAGATACATTATGAGAGTGTGAGGGAATTAACATATGAAATGAAAAGGATGAACACATACCATAGCCACATAAGGTGTTATGGAATACGTACACCTATGTGATGTAGAAGCACTAAGGGGCCATGGTAACGGGAAAAGACCGCCCGCAAGGCCCGCGACATAACCGCCGGTCACATCAGGATGTACCTTGCTCGAAATCCGACCGCGGCGGTAGGATCGCGGGCCTTAACATTGTGGCGGTTGCTGCTGCCTGCAGCACCGCATCGATGTCCAAATGAGCATGTCCTGCATATCCCTGCACTGCGTGGCAGGTACTGCACAGTGCCTGCCACCTGGTATTGCATTGGGTAGAATAAAACTGACTGAGAATGTTTGGAGTATTCTTGCGTGCCCAGAAAAAGGCCCGGATGGGCATATCTGTTGCATGAGAAACATTTTGAACACACCAGCATCTTACGTGTGATATAAAAGAGAACAATAAACAAACTTGCTGAAATGCACTGGAGTAATTGGATAGTTATTTTCAAACCTGGATAAAAGGAAGATATATTTGTGTGAGAATCACGGAGCATGTGTGCGCCTGAATATGGAGTGAAACTTCGCCCCATGCTTGATGTTGTCTACATATGCGTGATACCAGGGTGGATCACGTCGTTCAGGCTGCACCAAGAAAAGTTTAAATCTATAAATTACCAGCTTAAAGGCAAAAGCTGGAAAAAAAATGGAGTGCACTGTATTTTGTTTTTGTGAATACAATTCGACCACACTACCTACAAGTAGCACCCACAGGATCAACAGTAAAACCGATGAAACGGACTCAAGTGCACACATAAGATGTAACATCCCGGTAATAGGATATCAAGGAATTTTGTTGGATGTATTTTGGAATACGGACACATTAACATCCAGTGATTTAAAATCTTTGATTTATTTTATTGTGGAACATTGTATTATTAATGTAGAATATTTGTATGCGTGTTAATAACAACAGTAATATTCAAGCATTAGCGTTGTTTACAACATCAGAGGGCAGGGCGGGGTATTGTGATATAGTTGCTGGGGTAGAGTTCTCGTTTCAAGTTAGGGTCAACGTAATTATCGATATAAGATATAACAGTAGTATCATATGGACATGGTGGCTCTAGCAGTGCATTATGGGAAAGGTAGTTATTTGGGACGGGCATTGAAACAGCTGGGTCGCGGTTATTGGTTTAATGAGAGGGGTGGAGTCACGTCATACCGATTAAAAGAGGGAGGATGTTGGAGTAATGGTTGTTTTTAGTGAAGACTGTGTTGGGAAGTTGACGATATTCGAAGAAGCCATAAAGGTATGAGAGTTGGTGTTTAGACATCGTGCTTTAAAATGGATGTGTTAGAGTGGAAATGAGGGGGAACATCTAGATGGTTGTATTGAATAACAGGAAAGTTTGATGATTAGGCAATTGCAGTACGATAGAGGCTCATCTAGGCGAAATCATTATAGCGTGTATTCATGCTTTTAGAGGGAAAACGCTGTGCGGGGTCAGTTAGAAAACATGATATGGGTTTTTCGCATTTTGTACAATGTAATATATTGTCTGTATTTTTAAGATATAGAGAGTTGAGGTTACAAATCTAATTACACATGTTCTTTGACTTGGAGTGAACCCCTGAAGAAGGGCCTTTGACGGCCCGAAATGCATTGGGTAGAATAAAACTGACTGAGGATGTTTGGAGTATTCTTGCGTGCCCAGAAAAAGGCCCGGATGGGCATATCTGTTGCATGAGAAACATTTTGAACACACCAGCATCTTACGTGTGATATAAAAGAGAACAATAAACAAACTTGCGAAATGCACCGGAGTAATTGGATAATTATTTTCAAACCTGGATAAAAGGAAGATATATTTGTGTGAGAATCACGGAGCATGTGTGCGCCTGAATATGGAGTGAAACTGCGCCCCATGCTTGATGTTGTCTACATATGCGTGATACCAGGGTGGATCACGTCGTTCAGGCTGCACCAAGAAAAGTTTAAATCTATAAATTACCAGCTTAAAGGCAAAAGATGGAAAAAAAATGGAGTGCACTGTATTTTGTTTTTGTGAATACAATTCGACCACCCTACCTACAAGTAGCACCCACAGGATCAACAGTAAAACAGATGAAACGGACTCAAGTGCACACGTAAGATGTAACATCCCGGTAATAGGATATCAAGGAATTTTGTTGGATGTATTTTGGAATACGGACACATTAACATCCAGTGATTTAAAATCTTTGATTTATTTCATTGTGGAACATTGTATTATTTATGTAGAATATTTTTATGCGTGTTAATAACAACAGTAATATTCAAGCATTAGCGTTGTTTACAACATCAGAGGGCACGGCGGGGTATTGTGATATAGTTGCTGGGGTAGAGTTCTTGTTTCAAGTTTGGGTCAACGTAATTATCAATATAAGATATAACAGTAGTATCGTATGGACATGGTGGCTCTAGCAATGCATTATGGGAAAGGTAGTTATTTGGGACGGGCATTGAAACAGGTGGGTCGCAGTTATTGGTTTAATGAGAGGGGTGAAGTCACGTCATACCGATTAAAAGAGGGAGGATGTTGGAGTAATGGTTGTTTTTAGTGAAGACTAGGTTGGGAAGTTGACGATATTCGAAGAAGCCACGAAGGTATGAGAGTTGGTGTTTAGACATCATGCTTTAAAATGGATGTGTTAAAGTGGAAATGAGTGGGAACATCTAGGTGGTTGTATTGAATAACAGGAAAGTTTGATGATTAGGCCATTGCAGTACGATAGAGGCTCATCTAGGCGAAATCATTATAGTGTGTATTCATGCTTTCAGAGGGAAAACGCTGTGCGGGGTCAGTTAGAAAACATGATATGGGTTTTTCGCATTTTGTACAATGTAATATATTGTCTGTATTTTTAAGATATAGAGAGTTGAGGTTACAAATCTAATTACACATGTTCTTTGACTTGGACTGAACCCCTGAAGAAGGGCCTTTGACGGCCCGAAATGCATTGGGTAGAATAAAACTGACTGAGGATGTTTGGAGTATTCTTGCGTGCCCAGAAAAAGGCCCGGATGGGCATATCTGTTGCATGAGAAACATTTTGAACACACCAGCATCTTACGTGTGATATAAAAGAGAACAATAAACAAACTTGCGAAATGCACTGGAGTAATTGGATAGTTATTTTCAAACCTGGATAAAAGGAAGATATATTTGTGTGAGAATCACGGAGCATGTGTGCGCCTGAATATGGAGTGAAACTTCGCCCCATGCTTGATGTTGTCTACATATGCGTGATACGAGGGTGGATCACGTCGTTCAGGCTGCACCAAGAAAAGTTTAAATCTATAAATTATCAGCTTAAAGGCAAAAGATGGAAAAAAAAATGGAGTGCACTGTATTTTGTTTTTGTGAATACAATTCGACCACCCTACCTACAAGTAGCACCCACAGGATCAACAGTAAAACAGATGAAACGGACTCAAGTGCACACGTAAGATGTAACATCCCGGTAATAGGATATCAAGGAATTTTGTTGGATGTATTTTGGAATACGGACACATTAACATCCAGTGATTTAAAATCTTTGATTTATTTCATTGTGGAACATTGTATTAATTATGTAGAATATTTTTATGCATGTTAATAACAACAGTAATATTCAAGCATTAGCGTTGTTTACAACATCAGAGGGCAGGGCGGGGTATTGTGCTATAGTTGCTGGGGTAGAGTTCTCGTTTCAAGTTTGGGTCAACGTAATTATCGATATAAAATATAACAGTAGTATCGTATGGACAGGGTGGCTCTAGCAGTGCATTATGGAAAAGGTAGTTATTTGGGACGGGCATTGAAACAGCTGGGTCGCGGTTATTGGTTTAATGAGAGAGGTGGAGTCACGTCATACCGATTAAAAGAGGGAGGATGTTCGAGTAATGGTTTGAACGTTTGTTATCAGTGAAGACTGTGTTGGGAAGTTGACGATATTCGAAGAAGCCACGAAGGTATGAGAGTTGGTGTTTAGACATCGTGCTTTAAAATGGATGTGTTAGAGTGGAAATGAGGGGGAACATCTAGGTGGTTGTATTGAATAACAGGAAATTTTGATGATTAGGCCATTGCAGTACGATAGAGGCTCATCTAGGCGAAATCATTATAGCGTGTATGAACAAAAGTTACTTACCTGTAAACTGTGGTTCTCCAGTGTTGGTGTCTTTCATAGATTCACATGCTTGAATATTCCCCGTCGTCGAAGTGGGAGTCCCACAGTACATAACATAGCAATGTAGCAATAACATAACCATAGTATAGGTAAGAAATAACCATAGAGTAGCATTGAAACATAGAGCTTAATGGA
Source organism: Calotriton arnoldi (assembly GCA_963921515.1). NCBI lineage: Eukaryota > Metazoa > Chordata > Amphibia > Caudata > Salamandridae > Calotriton > Calotriton arnoldi. The sequence goes on from CAWUFW010001409.1 coordinate 768,992, forward strand.
TAGAAAAACTTGTCACTTTTATAACATATCAAAGTCATTGTAAATAGTCCAAACTCCAGCCAATCAGGCGCTAGCACCCTCTAGAATGTTCTCCTCAGAGGCTCAGGCCCTCAGATTTTCGTAGCACAAGAGTGACATAAGAGTCAAGCAGAAGAGGAGAGCCTCTGAGGGGAGGAGGGTGGGTCGCATGTGAATCTATGAAAGACACCAACACTGGAGAACCACAGTTTACAGGTAAGTAACTTTTGTTCTTCTCCAGTATTGGGGTGTCTTTCATAGATTCACATGCTTGAATAAGAGTAGTTAGCAGTGATACCAAGATAATACAAGGTACATATAAATCAATGGTAAAACACAGTACGATAGAGATACTGAAGCATAGAAAAAACGGTACCTTGTATACAGGAGGAGGGAAGCAACAGAGGCTCACCTTATTTAAAGAGATTACGTAGGACCGCTTGCCCCACGGCTGTGTCAGCGTTGTCAGCAGCTTCCAGACAGTAGTGCTTGGTAAAGGTGTGTCTGCTGGACCATGTTGCAGCTCTGCAGATGTGTTGAAGAGGTACACCAGCAAACAGCGCAGTAGAAGAGGAAACTTTTCTGGTAGAATGCGCTTGAACAGTTGCAGTAAGTGGCTTCCCAGCTTGCTGATGGCAAAAAGCAATTGCAGTAGATATCCAGCGTGCAATAGTCTGTTTGGTGACTGGATGCCCCTTTCGCATCCGTCCGTAGGCTACAAAAAGTTGATCAGTCTTACGGATACTAGTCGTCCTTTGAAGATAACATTTCAGACATCTTTTGACATCTAAAGAATGGAGTGCTCTTTCTGCTGATGTTTGAGGATTAGAGAAAAACGTTTTTAAAATGACCGGCTCATTAAGATGGAAATCAGATGGCACCTTGGGGATAAAGGCCGGATTGGTGCGGAGCAAGACAGAGTCCTTGGTGAATTGAAGAAAAGGCGGTTTAATAGTAAAAGCCTGTATGTCACTGACTCGACGGGAAGAAGTGAGAGCCAACAGCAGCGAAGTCTTCCAAGAAATGAATTTGAAATCGACCTTATGGATTGGCTCAAATGGGGGCTTCATGAGCTGTGTCAATACAAAGTTTAAATGCCAAGGAGGAGGCGGGCGACGAATTGGGGGGAACATCCGAAATAGGCCCTTTAAGAACTGCTGAATTACTCTGGAGGAGTAAAGAGAGGTGGAACCATCCTGTCGAAATCTTGAGATTGCTGCCAGAAAAACTTTAAGAGTAGAATGCGAGAGGCCTGATTTTGCTAGATGTAAAAAGAAAGGCAAAAGTTGGTCTGGTGTAGAGTGAACGGGGTGTACTTTAGCACCTTCACACCAAAGACAGAACCGTTTCCATTTGAGTTTGTAAGTTTTCACAGTGGAGGCTGCCCTAGCTTTAGCAAGAACTTCCCTGCAGTCTGAAGGAATGTTTAAGTTGGCAAACTCATAGTGCTCAGGTTCCAGGCCTCTAAACGAAGAGATGCCGGATCGGGATGACAAACCTGTCCCTGATCCATTGTCAGAAGATCCAGAATTGGGCGGATCAGAATCGGGTCGCACTGCGACAGGAGCAGGAGTTCCGTAAACCAGATTTGTCGAGGCCACCTGGGAGCTATTAGAAGAATGTGGCAAGGTTCTCTCCTCATTTTCCGAAGAACCCTGGGGACCAGAGGAATCGGCAGAAAAGCGTAGGCATATATTTTTGACCAGTTCATCAAAAAAGCATTCCCGCACGACTCTGGTTGGGGAAGCCAACTTGCGTAGAATGGGCATTTGCGGTTCAGATTGGTTGCGAACAGATCCAGATTCGGGGGGCCCCATAACCGAAAGATGTGATCCAGTGTGGGTTGATGTAATTCCCACTCGTGGTTGGAAGAGGTTGACCTGCTCAGAGAGTCCGCTAGAATGTTGGACGCTCCCGGAACATGTCCTGCCGTCAGAGTGATTTGATGCTGGATTGCCCAATCCCAGATTTGTTGAGCCTGAAGGGATAGCAAAATGGACCGTGTGCCCCCTTGTTTGTTTATATAGTGCATGCATGTTGTGTTGTCCGTCCGGATCAACACCGAAGCTCCCTGAATGATGGTGCGAAAAGCCTTTAGCGCCAGAAATATGGCAAGTAACTCCAGAAGGTTGATGTGCCAGGTCCGTTGGTGGGAATCCCACCTTCCTTTGACTGTGAGGCCTTGAAGGTGTGCTCCCCACTCTTCAAGCGATGTGTCTGTTGTGAGAGTGAAACTTGGGGTGTCCACCAGAAATGGACGACCGGAAGAGACGTTTGTTTCAAAAGTCCACCAGAACAGAGCCGTTTTCATCTGAGATGTGACCTTGATCATATCGTTGAAGGATCCTGAAACTTGAGCCCATTGTTTGTCGAGTTCCTCCTGGATGGGTCTCATTTTCAGGTGGCAGTGAGGGACTAAGGGAATGCAAGAGGACAACATCCCTAGCAAAGACTTCAACTGCCGAACAGAAACGGACTTTCTTGACCGGAGGGAGGTCGCTAGGTTGCAAAGTCGTTGACGCCTTTCATGTGACACAAAGGCTTTTGCCAGTTTGGTGTCTATTATGGCCCCCAAGAACGTCCTGCGTTGAGCGGGAACAAATTGAGACTTTTCCAGGTTGAACGTAAGTCCCAGAGACTGGAAGAGGGACCTGCAAAGTAGAGTGTGTCGGGATGCCAGTTCGAACGACCGTGCCTTTAGAAGGCAGTCGTCGAGATAGGGAAATATTTGTACTCCTTGTAGACGAAGATAAGCTGCCACCGGTGCCAGGACCTTGGTAAACACTCGGGGCGCAGAACGAAGGCCAAATGGAAGGACCTTGAATTGGAAATCTCTCCCAGCCACTCTGAATCTGAGGAATTTTCTGTGCCTGGGCAGGATCGGGACATGAAAATAGGCATCTTGAAGGTCCAGTGTGGTCATGTACTCTTCCTGGAATAGTAAAGGAAGCACCTCCTGAAGAGACAACATTCGGAATGTTTGCTTTTTGAGGTATTTGTTTAGGGAGCGTAGGTCCAGAATGGGGCGCCATTCTCCCGACTTTTTCTGTATAAGGAAGAACCTTGAATAGAATCCTCTGCCCCTTTGTAGTTTTGGAACCACTTCGATCGCGCCTTTTCTCAACAAGATTGTGAGTTGACCTAAAAGTTCCTTCAGATGGGCAGGAGGAGGACCTCTGGGCGGAGAATTGGGAGGGATCTTTACAAACTCTAAAGCGTGCCCCCTGTGCACAATATCCAGAACCCATCGATCGGTAGTAATCACTGACCATTTGGAGTAGAAGCGGGAGATTCGACCTCCAACCTTTGTGTGGGTGGGAGGTATCAAGGGTGGCAGATGGAAAAAGTCATTGTTTCTTGGAGGAATCTCTTCCTCTATAAGAGGATTTACCTCTGTACTGTTTGTAAGATGCCGCCGGCAGTTGTCTGTACGATTGTTGATTCTGGGGGGAGTAACGTTGTTGGCTTTGAAAAGAGTTGTACTGCCGGTACTGATTGGAACCTCCCCGAAAGGAAGAGGAGGAGCCACGACCCCTCGCACCCCGAAAAGGATGTTTTTTAAATTGAAGAGTGCCGAGAGCACGAGCAGTGTCGGTGTCCTTCTTGATCGTCTGAAGGGCATCATCAAAGTGTTGGCCAAACAGTGATTCACCGTCATAAGGCATGTCCAATATCTTCGTCTGTATCTCTTGCAGAAAGAAGTGGCTTTTAACCAGCCCTGCCGCCTGAGGACTGCCGCGCCTGCCAGTTGTCGAAAACCAGTAGAAGAGACAACAACAGCACAATCAACAATCTCAGAGGAAATCCTTTCCCCTTCTTGAAGAATTCTCAGCGCTTCTGCCTTAGAAGGTTCCGGTATCAAATCTACGAGGGAAGAAATGTCCGACCACATCTGTCGGTCATAACGGCCGAGGATAGCTAAAGAATTGGCCGCCCGGACTGTAGTTGCCGCCATAGTGGAGAACTTTTTACCAATAGCATCAAGGCGTCTTCCCTCACGGTCCGGAGGAGCCGATAACGGAGACGAGGGATTCCTGGCACGACGTTGTGCTGCCTGAGTAATAATGGAATCATGTTTCGGCTGTGCAATTAGACAAGCAGGCGAATTTGCAGGGGCCTTGTACTTTTTATCCAGTCGTGGCAGGACAGCAGGAATGGAATTAGGGTTCTGCATGAGCTCGAGACCCTCTTGCCAAATAAAATCGATGATGGGAATAGCACGTACTTGTTTCTGTGGCTGGTCTTTAAAGTCATACAAGAAACAATCCTCGTCTCTAGTGACCATAGGGAGGTAAAATCTCTTTGCCGCCCTTTCCATGAGGACATGGAATCCACCGATGTCCACCGGTGGAGAATCAAGAGGAGCTGGAGCGGAGGGGGACGGTGTTTGAATCTGATAATTGTCCCATTCAGTGAGGAGGGATCTATTATCCAGCTCACCTTCCTCTCTGTCATCATCATCATCATCATGATTGTCCTCCTCAATGACATGTGGAGTGTCCTGGCGTTGGAATCGTGACGCCGATGTAGAAGGCATGGAAAGCGGCTCTGCAGTGCGCGGAGGTGGAAGAGGCGCTTGTGGCGCTGGAGAGGTCTGGATTGAGGTTGGAAAACGACGGTAATAGTCATCCAGCATAAATTGAAGATTGGAAATAAGGGACATGGGCATTTGCGCCATGGGAAAATCCGGTGCTGGTTGGCCGGTACGGTCCGAAAAATCCTCATACTCCTGGTCGTCATCAAAATCCTGGCATTTAATTAGAAGCTCAGAGGGACTGCGAGCAGCCCGAAACCTGTCATCCTCCTCCGAATCACCTTCACCAGCGTCAGAAGAAAACAGCTCTGCTGGAGGATGAGGAGTCGTTTGAATTGGCAGCAAGGTATCCAAAGAAGACTGTCGGCGCTGAAGCAGAGAACCTGTAGACTTCAAAGGAACCAAATCCATGGATACAGCCGTCGACGCTGTCGCCGTCGACTAGAGATGTTGCCGCTGAACTGCCGATGAAGCCACCATCGACGAAGCCACCGCCGACGAAGCCACCGCCGACGAAGCCACCGTCGACGAAGCCACCGCCGACGAAGCCACTGCCGACGAAGCCACCGTCGACGAAGCCACCGTCGACGAAGTCGACCCTTTTGTCGATGAAGAAGTGCGCGTCGACGAATGCTTCTTATGCTTAGTAGAAGCCGTCGACGAAGTCAAAGGCACCGTAGACGACAGAGGCCTCACCTTCACTGACACCGACGGCGATGTTGCCGACGACAGGATCATAGCCGGCATCATAGACGAAGAAGTTGAAGTCGTCATTGTAGAAGCGACGACAGAAGCCCTCGTCGACGGAGGGAGCGACAACGAGCTCGTCGACGAGATAGCCAGTTTTTTAGGCAATAACTGCTCAGATAGAGTCTTGGACGCCTGAGAGTCAGATCTCAGGGGCGTAGAGGGTGAAGACAGACTCTGAGGGGCAGGAAACACCCCTTTTGAAGATGAAGGCAGGTCTGTGGACTTAACAACATGATGTTTCTTCACCACCTTAATCTTAGGAGAAACCTTCTCCGACTCACTGGCTCTCTTCAATGATGAAGCAGTCCGGACTGAGGAAACACTTTCCACGTCTGACAGGGGGTTATCCATAGTCTTCAACTTCTGGAGCCACAGAAGGAGAGGCCCCTCTCTGTCCTTTAAGGTCTTTTGAGAGAAAGTCCTGCAAAATTTACAATCCTTTACCTGATGTTCAGGGTAGAGGCAATAAATGCACTTCTTATGAGGATCCTCAGAATGAAGTCGCTGTTTTCCACATGTTCCACAGGGTCTGAAGAGGGACTTCTTGGTTGTAACCCAGATCAGTTGACTGGGGGTGAGTGCTTGCAATGTTCAACACTCCGTCCATCATCCCCTTTGGTTTTGCTTTGTTCACCCTAAGTTGGCAGGGTATGCCCAGACGTGGGTCCCTTGCTCACTTTGCCACTGGATTCAAGATAGCCTGGCTGATGACGGCTGTAAGCCAGAAACCGGTCCCAGGATGCTTGTTTCTGGTCCAGGGAAGACATGGCTTGGCATTTCGGGCTGCACTGTTCCCATGAGGCACAGGGTCAGACTGATTTGCATATGGCCATGTCTGAACTGGGGTGGCGGAGTGAGCTAAGGAATGATGATGGATTAAACCCAGATCAGTTGACTGGGGGTGAGTGCTTGCAATGTTCAATACTCCGTCCATCATCCCCTTTGGTTTTGCTATGTTCGCCCTAAGTTGGCAGGGTATGCCCAGACGTGGGTCCCTTGCTCACTTTGCCACTGGATTCAAGATAGCCTGGCTGATGACGGCTGTAAGCCAGAAACCGGTCCCAGGATGCTTGTTTCCGGTCCAGGGAAGACATGGCTTGGCAGTTCGGGCTGGACTGTTCCCATGAGGCACAGGGTCAGACTGATTTGCATATGGCCATGTCTGAACTGGGGTGGCGGAGTGAGCTAAAGAATGATGATGGATTAAATCCAGATCAGTTGACTGGGGGTGAGTGCTTGCAATGTTCAACACTCCGTCCATCATCCCCTTTGGTTTTGCTATGTATGCCTTAAGTTGGCAGGGTATGCCCAGACGTGGGTCCCTTGCTCACTTTGCCACTGGATTCAAGATAGCCTGGCTGATGACGGCTGTAAGCCAGAAACCGGTCCCAGGATGCTTGTTTCCGGTCCAGGGAAGACATGGCTTGGCAGTTCGGGCTGGACTGTTCCCATGAGGCACAGGGTCAGACTGATTTGCATATGGTCATGTCTGAACTGGGGTGGCGGAGTGAGCTAAAGAATGATGATGGATTAAACCCAGATCAGTTTACTGGGGTGAGTGCTTGCAATGTTCAACACTCCGTCCATCATCCCCTTTGGTTTTGCTATGTTCGCCCTAAGTTGGCAGGGTATGCCCAGACGTGGGTCCCTTGCTCACTTTGCCACTGGATTCAAGATAGCCTGGCTGATGACGACTGTAAGCCAGAAACCGGTCCCAGGATGCTTGTTTCCGGTCCAGGGAAGACATGGCTTGGCAGTTCGGGCTGGACTGTTCCCATGAGGCACAGGGTCAGACTGATTTGCATATGGCCATGTCTGAACTGGGGTGGCGGAGTGAGCTAAAGAATGATGATGGATTAAACCCAGATCAGTTGACTGGGGGTGAGTGCTTGCAATGTTCAACACTCCGTCCATCATCCCCTTTGGTTTTGCTATGTAGACAAATATTTCTTTTAGAAGAAAAATGAGAAACAACTGAGCAGAGCTCAGGGAGACTCCCTTCACACGACGTGCGGTAGAAAATCTGAGGGCCTGAGCCTCTGAGGAGAACATTCTAGAGGGTGCTAGCGCCTGATTGGCTGGAGTTTGGACTATTTACAATGACTTTGATATGTTATAAAAGTGACAAGTTTTTCTATCCATTAAGCTCTATGTTTCAATGCTACTCTATGGTTATTTCTTACCTATACTATGGTTATGTTATTGCTACATTGCTATGTTATGTACCGTGGGACTCCCACTTCGACGACGGGGAATATTCAAGCATGTGAATCTATGAAAGACACCCCAATACTGGAGAATCATGCTTTTAGAGGGAAAACGCTGTGCGGGGTCAGTTAGAAAACATGATATGGGTTTTTCGCATTTTGTACAATGTAATATATTGTCTGTATTTTTAAGATATAGAGACTTGAGGTTACAAATCTAATTACACATGTTCTTTGACTTGTAGTGAACCCCTGAAGAAGGGCCTTTGGCGGCCCGAAATGCATTGGGTAGAATAAAACTGACTGAGGATGGTTGGAGTATTCTTGCGTGCCCAGAAAAAGGCCCGGATGGGCATATCTGTTGCATGAGAAACATTTTGAACACACCAGCATCTTACGTGTGATATAAAAGAGAACAATAAACAAACTTGCAAAATGCACTGGAGTAATTGGATAATTATTTTCAAACCTGGATAAAAGGAAGATATATTTGTGTGAGAATCACGGAGCATGTGTGCGCCTGAATATGGAGTGAAACTTCGCCCCATGCTTGATGTTGTAGGCACTGCACAGTGCCTGCCACCTGGTACAGGGACATGTAGGGGGGACCATGGGTACCCCCCCAGTGCACCCACACCCCCCACAAAACATTGGGGGCCCGCAACGGGCCCCCGGAATACAATCACCGCATGCCTTTCCATGGTGGTCCAACAGCTGAGGAAAGGCTGGCTACCGCCGGCATCATAATCGTGCCGGCGGAGCCTGCCCTGCACCGCCACCATTATCCCGGTCCTTCTCCGTCCGCAGGGCAGGAGTGCGGATGGCAACCGGCGGAAAAGCGGCGGTCGGAATTTCCCACCGCCGCGGTCACCACCGCCATCCTAATCTGACTGGCGGTTTTCTGGCTTGCGATCGCGGCGGATGTCCGCCACAGGTCCGGCGGTTACCACCGCCGGCCGGGCGGCGACCGCCATCATAATAGGCCCCTAAGTGACAGATGTACAAAATCGCATTTTCGCGATTTCCTAATAGCGAATTTTAGCAATTTGCTACTAGAAAACCGCAAACTGCGATGCACAACATTATGTTTGACACTGTTAGCGATTCGCAGCGGCTCGCAAATGGACCTGCCTCATCAATATTCATGAGGCATGTCGACATTTTCGACCCATTGTGAATGGCTACAATCACAGGGATGGTGGAGTGCTGGGGTCAGCAGACCACCATGTCTGTGATTGCTTTTTAAATAAAGCAATATTTATTTTTGTAATGCAGCCTGTTTTTCTTAAAGGAAAACTGGATGCATTTACAAAAATAAAGATGAAAAGCTACCTTTTCATTTTTTAAGAGTAGGCAGTGATCCGTGGGACCACTGCCTGCTCTTAAAAAATGTTGGCGCCCAAGTTGGTGGTAACTGCAAATGTTTTGCAAACTCATTCCCGGTCGCAAAACATTCCTACATACCAGTGCAACTCGCTATTAGGAAGGGACGCCCTTAACACGCTTCTTCCTAACAGCTAAACGTAAACCCTATTTTATATATAATAGTTACTGACTTGCAAAATAGGGTTGGAAAACGCCAAAAAGGATTTTACCGATTGCAAACGGCCTACTGGTAAAATGCTTTGTATATCTGGCCCTAAGAGAGCTAATCAAGGAAGCTTTGTCCACATTTTTTATCCTTGTGGTCACGAATTGTCCTGATCAGGCCTATAAAATAAACGCAAGCCAAAAAGCCTCGTCACAAATTGAGGAAGAGTACTGAAAAATCAAAATCATAAAATAAATATACATTGGTTTTACAAACTGAGTATTAGTGATTATCTAAAATGGAATACTCCTCCTTTTGCAAATTAATATGCACATCACATAATTGTGTTTTGAATAGTTCAAAACATTATATTGAACATTGAGCATTGCATTAAATTTGTTTTTTTAAAACTGTATTTTCCTCAAGAGAGAATTTTAATGAAATAGAGAGTAGTAATTTAAAGGGCAATGTTAGTACTGTTTATTGGCAGGACGAACGAAGGCCAAGATGAGACTAAGTAATGCAAATAATTGCCAGTAAAATAATAAGACAGAGCTCAGAATAAGTTAGTAGCTTTGAGATAGAAAACATTGCATGATCAAAATTAGAAGGAAGTTCTTAAGTAGTAGTAACAAGTGCAGTACATTTTAGCGATAACAATATTTTATAACAGTCCAGCGTTACACTAAAATTTAGCCAAAGCATGGTCCAAAGGGCCGGGACACAATCAAAGATAGTTGCTTGTGACAGTTCTCACTCTGGGCCTTCCCTGCACCACCTGCTTTGATTTGATTGAATTTTATAAAGTATGACGTATACCCAAGGGCGTCTCGGCACTGCCTATAAGTCTGGAGGGTGATAACTGCCTAAGGAGATTTACCCAGAAGGGTGAATAACCACGTTTTTTGTGATTTCCTGATAGCTGAGAAAATCCAAGGCATTTGGTTCCAAAGACTGGCAGTGGTAGAGAAGAAGCTTCTGCCACCCCAAGAAGCCTTTTTGGCAAAGGGAACCGAAACATATCTAGCTGAAGCTGATCGAAGAGATCTCTTAGGAAAGTACCAAGAAATATTACTTTTGAAAAAGTCAGGACCTTGATGATAAAGAGATTTATGAACAAGACAGAGCCGTAAAGCCACTCTTCTTTTGATGGGTAACCAATGGAGGTCCTCTGAAGTTTCTTCAGCATACCCTGCTGGGCACCAACATAAAGTGCCTTACAGTAGCCTAACCTGGATAGAATGAGGGAAGTAGCCACTGTTTTTCATATCAACTGGCAGAAAAGGCAAAATCTTCTTCAAAGTTTTCAGCACTAGAAAACACGAGGAAGCAAGATGGTTAGACTGTTCTCTAAAGAAAAGATTGGCGTAAAAAATGACTCCCAAGTTGCTTGCCTTAGAGACAGGAAAGGGAAGAGAACCAAGAGATTGAGGCCACCAAGTATAGTTCCAAAAAGAGGTGTCACGTCTGAAAAGGAGGACCTTTGTCTTTTCGGAATTTAGCTCCAAGCCGTGAGAGCTCATCCAGTCAGCTATTGCGGTCATGCATTTGTTGAAGCAAGAAGCCACTTCTTCTATGTTGTTTTTAAACGGTACCACAATTTTGGTATCGTCTGCATTGGAGAATGTGGAGAAACGATGTGATCTTATTATTTCCAACAGGGGAGCCACATAAATATTATAAAGAGTGGGGCTTAACCCCTTGCATGCTGCGCACATTCTCCCGCTGTGTGGGAGAATTAATGAGTGGGTGGGATTCGGACGGCCCCCGGCCGTCCTCCGCACACGCCCACCATGACGTCGGACGGCCGGGGGCCGTCCTAAGCATGCAAGGGGTTAATGATGACCTCTGTGGGACCACCCAGGGTAAAGAAAAAGGCTTGGAGCTATAATCTCTCATGTTGACTGTTTGTTCCCTGTTGTCCAAAAAGGAGCAAAGAAGGCTGAGTGCGGAGCTATGCACCTATCTCTTTCAGCCACTGTTTCAGTAACCGGTGGTTGACCATGTAGAAGGCTGCGGATAAGTCCAACAAGACCGCCCCAGCCTTTCCTCCATGATCAAGGATGTCTCTGACCTCCTCTGAGACTGCTACCAAGGCAGTTTTGGTACTGTGGGCTTTCCTGAAACTAAACTGGGCTCTGTCCAGGATGTTATTCTGGTCAAGGAAATTAAAGAGAGTGATGTTGAGGTGTCTTTCTAGTACTTTCACAAGAAAAGGTAATATTTGACGATAATTTTTGTCTTCTAGCGGATCTACAGATAATTTCTTAAGAAGTGGGATGATGGAGGCCTTTTTCCAGTCTATGGGAAAGCAGCCAGACTTTAAAATATTTTTAAGCAGCAAGGCCACAGATGGTGCAAGTAAGTCGACCATGTTGTGTAGCACTTTCATGGGGCAAGGGACTGAAGGGGCTCCCGACCTGGTATCTTCCACAAGTGCAATCATGCGTTCAATGGAGATGGTAGGAAATTCGCACAGCACAAGGTGACCAACATCTGAGGTAATGGAAGCTGGGGCCAGGAGATCAGACCCTGTGGAAAAGTTGAACTCCCTATAGATCACATCCACTTTGTTCTTAAAATACTTTGCTAACTTGTCACAGAGCTCCTGAGTGGGTAGGGTTGTGGTGGGGCAGGAGGAGTTGAAAAACTGTATACTATTTGGAAAAGCTCTGGGACCGAATTACCTACAGACTTAATTTTGTCTGTAAAGTAGCTAGTTTTTTCCAAGATAATCAGGCTTTTATATTCTCGGAACAAAAGTTTGTATTTACGTTTTTTGATTAGGTTGTAATTGATTCTCCAGGCCCTTTCTTGACGTTGACATATTTTCTTTAGATCTCTATTCTTCAAGGACAACCATGGAGCAGAAAGGCGCGATCTATGGTTGCTGACCTTTTTAGGCGGAGCCAATTTATTGGCTGCTTCTTGAATCCAAATTACAAATCTGGCAGAATTGGCGATGTCTGAAAGGATAGGTTGGGAGATCTCTAGAGTCATTATCAAGTCAGTCTATTAACTTTGTGCCTAAGATCTGACTAGCTTAGCTTGGGTTGTATGATTAGAAACTATGGTCAGTTGAATGTCACTGATGCTGAACTGCCAGGTGATCAGTCCATGTGAGTGGAAGGATGTCTCGTAGCTGTAGTTCTGGAAAGTTAGTGAAGATTCCATCTAATGTGTGTCCTGCACAGTGAGTGGGGGAGTTCACCAGCTGTTTAAGGTCAAAACTCAAGAGATAGTCAATAAGTGTTTGCAAATCAGAGTTCTCAGAATCATCTAAATGAAAATTGAAATTCCTTAATACTATAATGTTGCTTAACTGACCACTCCCCTCAAGAAAATCACTGAGAGCTTCTAGAAAATTGGCTTTAGTGCCTGGGGGTCTATAAATCAAGAGTCAATGATAAGAAGCATGAAAGTTTGGTCTCATAGTAAAGAAGAGCGCTTTGCAGTTAGTAATCCTAGCAGGCTGGTAGGAGATTTTCTGTTGTTTCTTAAAAATTATTGCCAACCCCCCACCATGTTTGATCGCAATATCTTATATATTAATTAAGTATCCAGTTGGTAAGGCATGAATTGACTATATTAATTGTGCTAATGTGTGGATTTTGGAAATAAAAGACCTGGGGTGCTCTAAGTGGTTTTGGAAAGAAAAGACCTGGGGTGCACTGAGTGCTCTGGAAGAGGTCCAGTTGAGCTTACAACCCAGAGAGGGGCATCTTCAGAGGCCAGACCCTGTGGCAGACTGCAATGGCATCTGAGATGCCTGTTGTGGCACCGCTTGTGCTGGAAGCAGATCCAAGAGAACAGGATCTAGAGATGGAGAGGTTTAATTTCTGCTCCCTGGAGGCTGTGCTGCGAGTGAGAACAGGAGAACCACTTGGATGAATTTAACCAGCTGGGTAAGGAGAAGAGCAGGCCGGAGAAGGAAACAGGTTGATCGCCAGGCATTTGTGCATCAGCGTGCCAGGCTGGAGGCGGTGAAGACTGAGAGCCCTGTTGAAAGGAAGACAGAGATGCTGACCCACTAAAATATCAATTTGAGAGGCCCAGGACAGGCCTGTAGGATCATGTCTATGTGGCAACAGCAGAGCTTTCCTTGAAGCCATCAGTGAGCACAATTTGCTGTGATGGCCCCCTTTGATGTTACAAATGCAGTGAGCGATGCAGTTGTTACCACAATTTGAGACTCTGAGGCATATCAATGGAGATTGAGGACACCTAGCCTACAGACTTGCTACGCAATAGCCCCTTGAAGGATTTTGAAAGCAGGACAGACTCACGATATGTGAGCTTGGGAGTACATGAAATTAGCTATTTTCTGGAACTCTGCATGTCCTGGCTCTGGGAACTCCAGGTCCTTGTGAGGTGTCCCAGATCATAGGGAAGAGTTCTTGCTGAGAAATCCTGTCCTGAAAGAGGAACACTGCATGCATATAGAACACTACTTCGAAGACAATGACAATAGGGTGGTTTCAGCTCCATACTTGTGGTACACTTTCAGGACAGTCATTTAGGACAACTGCATTTGTCTTAGGTCCTGTGCGAGGAGACTTTGACATCTTCGTACGGAACGACTTCAACAAAAACTCTGTGTAGCAAAGCTAAATTATAGAACAACCCAATCTCTGAGATTGTTACACAAGGTGTTAGTCATTACGTGTTAGCCATTAGAAGACAAATCAGAGCCTTTGATACAAATAGGGCAGAGTTGGCCCTTCTCAGTCTGAAAAACACATATTGAACGCAAGGAGGCAATAAGGTGGGCATGCTACTAGTCAGGCAGTTTAGGCAAAAACAGGAGAGAGGATTAGGCCTGGGCGGAAAACTAAGCTACGCTCGTGTAGTTTGCGTAGTTTGCGCAACTACGCGCTACGCGAATTGCACGTAGCACAGTGCAAAAACGCGTAGCATAGCAGGCATTTTTTGCTTGCTCGCGGTCCTCAACGTCAAGTTGGCGACCGCGAGCGAGCAAAATGACATCCCGGCGAGACTTTTTCCTCGTTCGCGATCAGCAACATCAAGTTGCCGATCGCGAGCATGGAAAATAAACCTCCCGGCGAGATTCTCAACGCGGGAGGTCAGGTTTCTCATTGCGAGTGGTCGCGTATGCTCGCGACCGCTCGCGATGAGAAACTACCAGTCCGCGTTGAGAAAACTGCCGCTCGAGTACAAATCTATTCGAGCGGCAGAAAACGACCGCTTGCACTGTGCAAGATGCCGTTTGCAATGATTGCACAGTGCGGACAAGCATCCGGCACTGTGCAATCATTGCGAACATCATTTCCTACCGCACTACGCAGTTCACGTAGTGCTACGCGTAGCTCGCGTAGTGCGAAGTGCACTTTGCGTAGCTACGCGTAGCGCTACTACGCGAACTACACCCAGGGTTAGAGAGGATGTGTTTTTTAGTTTTTAAAAACTCCATATTCCTTTGATTTACTTACCTTAAATTTGATATATCGAAAGAGGGACCAGTTAACAAAGATACAAAACAGAAGGATTTGCTTGAGGCCTCAATATCTGAGGAAGAGGTGAAAAGGGCCATTAAGTCCTTTAAGTTCAAAAAGACACCTGGCCCAGATGAGTTTACAGAGTTTTATTTTTTATATAAAACCTTTGCATATCTCCTTATTTCATATCTTACTAAACTGTTCAATTCTTTTGCACTTGGAACAGGAGCTACACCCTCGATGGCGGAGGCAACAATCTCTTTAATTCACAACCAAGAGAAGGACCTTAAACTTTGCTCCTCTTACAGGCAGATAGCATTACTAAACATAGATGTTTAAATTTACTCGAAAATCCTGGCTATGCATTTGAAAAACATTTTACTGGACTTGATCCCACCTGACCAGTCGAGTTTTTACCATCAGGCACATGATAATAAGAACAGACTTTTTCACCTGATTGAGAGGGCACATAAAAAGATCTTGCCAGCGATCCTGGTAACTCTTATTGCGGAAAATGCCTTTGATCGGCTGGACATGGGCTTTTTAAAACAGGTTCTGGGAAGCACGGGGTTTGAGCTTAAATTTATTCTCGTGGTGCTATCTAACTATTACAACCCAGCTTTTAGAATACATCTCAATAGTAAGCTCTTGCTTCCCCTATCTATGTGCTGTGGTATCTGCCAGGGGTGCCCACGATCGTCCATTTTATTTGCTTTTACTTTAGAGCATTTTGCAAAGGAAATTGCATAAAAACGAGATGGTGCAGGGACTACAATTTGACTGAGAGACACAAAGCAATGATGTTTGCGGATGATGTTCTACTCACACTTACTAACCAGGACAACTCACTACTTTGCCTGCATGAGCTTTTGGTAGAATATGACGGGGTCTCAGCATTAAAAACAAATACGTCTAAATCTGAACTATTAAACCCGACAACCCCTCACTCAGAAGTAGACTCAGAGAAAATCCACTGAGTTTGGTTGGGCATCTTGCTCCATCAAGCATTTGGACATTAATATCATCTCTTTTTTTTTTGTTTAAAAGTGACTTTATTGAAAATATAATAAACCATAAGAATATGGAACAATATAGTACAAATAGTTATGCAATGAATAACACATATCTAAACAATGTGTCTGTAAAAAAAAAACTATAAACAGTCTGAAATAAGAAAGGTTTGGTTATACAAGCAGAAGAAGAACAAGTGTATTACATATAAATATACATATATAGCCGTATTAACAAGCATCATACTTAATTATGTTAAATGAAAATAAAAGGAAAATCAGGGGGGTTAAGGGACTTCTTGTTGGGCGGGTGTACGTGCAAAGGAACGCTGTGCACTATCATCTAAAAGCTGTGTAACAGGAGACCACAAGCTCAGACGTGTGAGGGCTAAAGACAAGGGAGAAATGTAACTTTTGTCCAATCTGTGGTTATAAGAAACTGCATACCACCATGCCTGAAAAGATAATTTAGAAAAGTCTTTCCAATTCTTGGTGATCTGTTGAAAAGCAGCTGCTAACAATAAATTCAAAATACATGTGTTAATTGAGAGTGAGTGCCAATCATTTGATAAACTTCCTAGAAAAATGTTAGGGAGAGAAAAGGGAACTGTAGTGTGAAAAATTAAGTTAACCTGAATCCAAATCTGTTTCCTGAAACAAAACACAGAGGGGCAGGTAAAAATTAGGTGCTTTAAATCCGCCTCTGCCAAAGAGCATGTCCAGCATGTGTCAGAAGTAGCCGGATTTATTTTGTGCAAGAGTGCAGGGGTCAGTAAGAGTCTATTATATATAAAGAAAAGGGACTGGGTGGTGTTTGCCGCTCTAGAGGATTTCCTGATCTTCGTCCAAATTTTTGCACAGAGAGGGATTGACCAATATACCTCCAAATCAGATTCCCAAGACAATTCTACATTTGTTTTGTTTCTATTAATTTCAGAAGAGAGTAAATAGGAGTAAATGGTAGATGCTCTGGGAGAAGTATGCAACAGAGTGGCCCAATGGTTAGTAGGGGAAGATGTCGAAGAAAGAGAAATTTGACAGTGATCGTAAGCAATGCAAAGAGCTTCAAGTAATATTCTATATTTGTTCTCAAACAAAGGGGGGAGATTAAATTGGTGACGAACTTGGGGAAAGGAAAAAAAGTATTGTGTTCAAAATGTTGACGTACCCAAATTAAGCATTTGTTTCTCCAGGACTTCCAATAAATGGGCTTATTGTTAACTAATATAGCCTTATTATGCCAAATGGTAGAATTACGAAAGGTATTATAGTCTGTGGACGTATAATGAAGAATGGAATCTAGTAATTTGCAGGAATGTTTAATAATAGGTGTAGAGAGGGATTGTGGCTTGCGAGTGAAGGATAGATATTCTTGAAAAGAGAAGGCGAGAGGAAGGACTCTTCCACATCAACCCATAGTTACCGATGGGGAAGTGGAGAACCACCTAGAAGATTGACGCAATAAAAATGCCTTATGATATTTAGGAAAATCCGAGAATTTTTCCCCACCCTCTGATTTTGGACGAGTCAATTTAAGTAAGGACATGTAAGATTTTTTATGATTCCAGAGGAACGAAGTAAGGATAGAATTAATCTTCCAAAAGGATTTAAGGGGTATTGACAGCGGGATATTAGATACGGTAAACAGTATAATAGGATTTAACATAATTTTAATGGTGTCCAAATGACCCCACCAGGAAAGATGCAAAGGATGCCATCTACTAGTCATAGTGGTTAACTTATGTATGCATTTTTCTAAGTTTAAAGAAACTGAAGCAGAAATAGATGGGGCAAACCACAAACCTAGATATTTAATGTGCTGAGGACTCCACATAAAGTTGGACATAGCAAAGTCCTGTATAAAAGTAAATTTAGTCAGGGGTAGTATTTCACAATTCTCCTTATTCAACTTGTAGCCAGAGACACTGCTATATGAGGCAACTTATTGCAAAAAAGCCGGCAGTGAAGAAATGGGTTGGGAAAGGAACATTAAAACATCATCAGAAAAAGCGGCAAATTAGTAAAGGGAAATCCACAAATATCTTGATTCTGTCGCAACAGTGGATAGAAAAGGCTCCAGTGCTAAATTAAAAGAAAAGGGGAAAGAGGACAACCTTGGCGAACACATCTGCCTAAAGTGAAATAAGAAGAGGAAAGGCCATTAGCACATATAGCCGCTCTTGGGGCAATGTACAAGAGAGAAATAAGGCAAATAATGTTTGGACCAAAGCCAAACCATCGGAGAGTATGAAAGAGAAAAGGCCAATAAACCCGAGCAAATGCTTTATCTGCATCTAAAGCAATTGCTGCAATAGATTCGAGTTTAAGAGAGGATTTAGAAAGAATATCAAAGAATAAACGAGTATTATCGGGAATATAATGTCCTTTGACAAATTCAGATTGCTCTTTACCAAGCAAGTTAGGAAGATAGGAGTCAAGTCGCAAGGCTAAAGCTTTTGAGAATATTTTATAGTCCACGTTGACTAGCGAAATAGGCCTGGCATTTTTGAAAAAAATGAGGATCTTTACCTTTCTCAGGGATAAGGAAAATTAAAGCATCCAAAAAGGAACCAGTTGGAGTACAGGAAAGTGAGTAAGAAATTATGAGATCTTGCAATTTGGGAAGGACTAACTTAGCAAAATGTGAATAAAATTCAACAGTAAATCCATCAGGGCCAGGGGCCTGGTCTTTTTGAGTGTGCTCAATGCAGTGTGTAATTCAGTTAGTGATATATCCGTTTCCAATAATGAAAGGTCAATGCAATTATCTACAGGTCTGTGAATAGTTGAAAGATATTGAGAAATGTTTGAATCAGAAGTCATGTTATCAGTCGTATATAAAGATTCATAGTACTGAACAAATTTATCCAAAATTTCAGTGATCTTTATATTTTGGTGTTTGAGTTGCATCAATAATTGATTCGATACTAAATTTATTGTTCCTGACCTTAAGGTAATTTGCTAATAATTTGCCCGACTTATTCTGACCCCCATAAAACTTTGCACTAGATTTTAGCAAAAATAATGAAGCATTGTCTGTAGATTCCTTGCTAAATTGGAGATTAGTGTGAATAAGTTCTGATAAACATTCTTTTGATTTAGATGTATAAAAGGAATGTTCCAGTCAATTTATCTGTGTCAGAAGGTCAGTGGTATGAATATGCAATGCTTTTCGTTTTTTAGAGACATATGTGATAATAAAATCATGTGCTGTTGGCTTGAAAGCATCCCAAATAACATGAAAAGGCATGTTATCTGTTTGATTAAGGTGGAAATATTCACGAAAAAAACAACTCAAAAGAGGAGGTGAAATTGGGATCTAAAAGGAGTGAGTTGTTAAGACGCCATCTGCGAGGAGTGTGGGAGTAAAAAGGAAGATCCAGCTGAAGGGAGATAGGGGCATGATCAGATATTAGGAATGATCCAATATCCGCAGAACATAGAGATTGTGAAGCATTGTGTGATACAAAAAAGTAGTCAATTTGAGATTGGGTTTGATGCACAGGGGAAAAATAAGTGTATTCTCTCAAGGTAGGTTTGAACAGTCTCCAGCCATCTATTAATTACCGTTGCTTAATAGTATGGACAAAACGTTTGTGAACTTTATTTGTTATAAAGGAAACCGTGGAATTACTGTGGATAAAAGGAACCACTATCTAGATACAATCGCCAGCTAGAATAAAAATTTTACAAGAACTTGATTCAGGCCAGACCAATAATGGGAGTCATTGACAGTAGGAGCATAGATATTTAACAAAGAGACTGGAACCTTCCCAATCAATAACTTAGTATAAAGCCATCTATCTACATCATCAGATTCCTGGGAAATCAACTTATCACAGAGTGATTTATGGCACAGAGTAATAACCCTGTTCCTTTTTTCCATCCCCTGGGGAAACAAATACTTCACCCACCGATCTCCTTTTCAATTTTAGGGTCTGTAAGGTGTGACTCTTGAGTTAAGGCTATATTGGCATCCAGTTGAGACAGATGGGATAAGAAACATTGTCTTTTGATAGGAGAGTTTAAAACCCTGTCATTCCAAGAAATGATTTTCAAGGACATAAACAAATTCCAAGAGATAGAAAATTCAGCAACTCATACCAAACAAAGAAGATAAGAAATGTATACCATAAAATGACATGTATATACCAAATAACTGTAAAGAATAGAAGATAGAGAATAAGGAACAGAACAGAATGAAGGAAAAGAAGGAACAGTAATGCAATAAGAGAAAGAAATAATGAAGGAAAAAAAATCCATGAAGGGAGAGGGAGGACAGTAATGACAGAAAAAAGAACGAGCAAAACATACCTATAATGAGTAGTATTTCAAGAAGGGGGGGTGGTGAGGCCGCATGGAACTGATGGTATCTCGAGAATCCACGGGGAGAGCACGAGAAAAGCACAGCACATATTACATAAGACGAGGAGGACCACAAACGCAGATGAGATACCTGCAAGGAAAGTAAATAAGTGTTAATATTCAGTACTAATGATAGCAATTTTGAAGAAGAAGACTCCTGAATGCTCAACATATAGCAGAAGAGAGTAGATTAAAGTATAACAAACATAATATGTAAAACATCTTAGCTCTGAATCAAAGATCTCAAAAAAGGTTACATAAATGAACACCACTTAGGAAACAAATGGTCCTGAAGTGTCCATATTTTCGATCTTGCAGGCATTGATGAAGCTCTTTAGTTTAACAGGGTCATCATATGTAGTAGTCTTGTTTTTATAGGTAACCTTAAACTGGCAAGGGTGGAACAGGCTAAAACGAGCCTCAAGCGAACGAAGATCAGATCTCATATTAAGAAAGTCTTTACGTCTATCAGCAGTAGCCTTAGCATAGAATTGGGAGAAAAATAAAGGATTTCCTGACCAAGAAATAAGTTTCAGTGACTTAACTGCTGCTAGGACTTTAAGGAGGTCAGTATATTCAAGAAATTATATAATAACTCATCTTGGTTTACATGACCTAACTGATTACCTAACCTATGGGCACGTTGAATATTAAGATGAGTATCCTCTGGCATGTTCAAAAGTTTAGGAAGTAAGGATTTTAGAAAAGTGACAGGATCAGATGCTTCCGATCCCTCGGGCAAACCATAAAGGCGGAGATTATTCCGTCTGCTTCTGATTTCAAGGTTCTTGACCTGTTGTTGAAGAGAGGAGACCTGGGTTTGAAGAGAGTGTATATTTTGTTGGTAGCGGAACCTAACGATGCAATGTTCTGCTCTGCCGTCTTAGGCCTTTCCTCCATTTGGACCATTTATCGGTAAGAGGCTGCAGTTTAGAATTGGTTTCCTCCATAAATGGCCTTAAAGCACGTATTTCTTCCAATAAAAGCTCCATGGAAAAAGCTGGAAGAGATTTTGTAGGGGAGAGAGGATCCTTTTTCAGGTGCTTTGTAGTAGCTTTCCCAGTAGCAGACAAAACAGGGGTTCCGTTGGAGCTAGATGAAGAGCTTCCTTTATGCATAGAAACCAAAAACTTCTCCATGTTTGAAAACTTAGAAAAAATGGTGGAGTTCTTAATGAACTTATGAGCCGAGGGTGTTAATGAGGAGTTCGTTTTTTTCAAATGTCCCATAGAGGTACTGAGATATGGGATGAGAATTGGTAGAATCACAAGTGACACCAAAGCCTGCACCTCAGCGCAAAAACATACACTCCAGCGTTATAATTAAGGGAAATGTAGAAGGACTGCCCATATAGACGGTATTTATGAGAGAGAAATCACCATTATGTCAAAACGTGAAGAAATCCATTGAGGAGGCAGACAGGAGGCAGAACAAGAAAAACCCAAAAAGCAGGAGCAAAGCGAGATCAAAGTACCTTCATTATTAGCAGGCATTGTGAAGAAGAAGTGGTTGTTGGGTCCTTTAGTAACCCCCTTCCTCCAAGAGAGAAAGCATTCCTTTGTGCGTCAGCCAAGCACACAAAATGGCGGGTGGCACCATGGGGTGAGCCGAGCTGTCAACCAGAATGAAGGCTGCGCAGCAAATTAAAAAGTTGTGTAGCGGAGAAAAACAGTGTCAGGCATCTCTGCAGCTTTGTCACTCAAGCTTGACATGCTGAGGTTGGAAGAAGAGCTATAATAATGCTCACATCCCGTGCTGACCCGCAGAGGACTACTCGGGCGCTGCCATCTTCCGTGAGCACCAAGCCACGCCCCCCCATTATCATAATCTCTAACCTTAGAGATATAGACAGGGTTAACTTTCTACCTACGCTGGCTGCTCTGAAGGGGGAATTACATAGACGGCAGTCTCATGGCTGAGCAGAGTGAATTTGATAAAAATGACAATATTACCAAAATCGTTATACCTCTTTCAAACCCTACCATTTGCCATGCCGGAGACTTTTGTTGAGGGATTTTAAAAGGGTACTCCTTAAATTTATATGGAGTGGTGGTTGGGAGAAATTGGGTTGTTGGTTGACTGAGGTGTGAGCCCTGGTCAAGTAGCAACCACACTCATAATCAGGGTGAGTACAAATCAACCCTAAACTAACCTGTGCTTAACCCTCTTCTTTTTGGCACAGAGCATTCAGGTTTTACTTAAAGGTAATGTGTAAAGTATTTGTGCAACACTTCAAACAGTAATAAAGTGAAAACACCACACAATAAGTATTCCACATCAAGTCAGCAAAAATAGAACTTTCTTTAATAAAACAAGACCAAAACACCAAAAATCCAATCAGTAGAACCGGAGATATTCAATTTGAAAGATTTTAGTGAAAATAGTGCCAAAAAGCACAAAGCACCAACTGTGGATATCTGGCCTCCACTGGACTGGGACAAAGTCACAAGTTCAAGCTGACTGTGATGGAGCGCGGGCTGGCTACAGGGACCAAGTTAGGCCAGCGGAACAGAGTACCTTAAATCCAGGTTTGCAGAGCATTGCAAGGATCTGCATTGAAGATGTGACGCGAAGTCGAAGCGAGGCTGTGGTGCAAGGGCCTGCGTGGTCATCAAATGTCCTGGTGATGGGGCTTGAGATGTGAAGTCCGGTGTCGAGGATGTTGCGCGGAGCCAGGATGATGCGCTAGTTCCAAGGAGATGCAAGGTTGCGATGCGGAGTCCAGCGTCGTCATTAAGGCTGCAGTTAGTTAACGAGGAATGTGAGGGACTGCGCCAAGGATCCGTTGCGCAGCGGCAGTTCCGATGGGCTGCGAAGGCATTGCAGGTCATTGTGATGGGTCCATTCCACACAGAACCGGCGATGTGCGTCGGTTCACCTCGCGTTTGCACTGTGCGGCAGAGGAGTAAGCCTGGGCGGTGAACTACGCTACGCTCGCGAAGCTTGCGAAGTTGCGGTAACTTCGCGATTCGCGTAGAACGCGAAGTTACCGTGCACTACGCAATTTGCGGCGTAGCGTAGCTGTTTTTCTTCTTCGCGCGCTCAATATACGTTCTCGCGCGCGCGGTAACGACCTACCGTGATTCTGCGTTCGCCGACGCGACTTCCTATCCGTTCGCGGGCGCCACGAGATTTGGAATCCGGCCGCACGATCCCGCGAGAGTGTGCGAATGCGAACACGTCATTCGGACGCGCGATCTGACTTCCGGCGGCAGTGTTGGTAAGATCGCGATCCCGAACACGAAGAAACTACAATTTGGCGAAGAATATATCTCGAGCATCATAAAACCTTCTCGAAAATGATGAATTAGTTCATTTTGCACAAAAAACTCCTCAGGTTGTCATTTAGAGATGTAGTTTGGTGAGCAAGGAGTCCTTTTTCTTTTTTTCCAAGAGGAAGGAAGTGCCCCTGATTCTCAAACTTCCTGTTCCTGTCCAGCAGGCTCCTCCCAGTGTTTTGTCCATGTGCTGTTCACTTTCATTTGGATTTGGAGCTGGAAGGATCACTTTTTGTGTCTGTCTGCTGCATCATATCATTGGATTGGATTTGAGGACTCTTGGATTTGAGATTTTACAAGTAAGTTGGAGAATTGGTGTACTTGTTTGTTTGATTGGGGCTTGTTTGTACCTACATTTTTTGGGGGATTTCCATATTTTTTAAAATGTATTGTTGTGGCCTGTAGTTTCGGCAGGGGCCTAGTTGTTTTTCTTTGATTGGAATTTCAGCCAGTAGGCCCAGACTAGAGCCAGAGGTACCCATGGGTGCATGTTTCTGTGGTGTCTGTTGAATTTAAAGTTTAAACATCATGTAGGCCGGGCATCCATGGATGGCATTGTTTTGAATTGGTAAAAGTGGTTTTTGGGGCGTATTTTATTTTTTTGGGTGTTTGTTAAATAAATAGGCCTTTTCAGCCAGTAGGTAACCCTGGGCGTTCAGCTCGCGGACTTTGGGCAAGTCCGCACTGCGCGACAACGCGGACTTACACTTTTTATCTTCTTCGCGCGCTCAATGTACGTTTCGCGCGCGCGATAACGACAATTTGTGACGATCGCGATGCCGAACACGCAGAATTTACAATCTGGCGAACAATATCTCTCGAGCATCATTAAACCTTCTCGAAAATGTTGATTTAGTTCATTTTGCACAAAAATCTCCTCAGGTTGTCATTTAGATGTAGTTTGGTGATCAAGGAGTCATTTTTTTTTGTTTTACAATTTTTTCCAAGAGGTAGCAAGTTTCCCAGAGTCTCCAACTGCCTGGTCCTGTCCTTTGTCTTCACTTTTTGTTATTTTGGGTGGCCTGGCCATGTGGGTGGCGGCCATTTTGTAAAGCCAGGCATTGTGCTTTTGCCATAGGCCTGCATTGTCTGTCTTGTGTTCCTTTTCTTGTTGTTCTGGGTGGCCTGTCCATGTGTTGGCGGCCATTTTGTGTGAACAGCCACTGTGCTTTTGCCATAGGCCTCAAAGCTTGCGGCCTAGTGTGCCAGTAGGCCCGGCGGTAGTCATCTTCATGGGTGCATAAAAACTGTTTCTGTGTTGTCTGTTGAATTGTAACATAATTTAGGCCATGGATGGCATTTGATTGATTTGCAAAATGTGGCTTTTGGGGCGTATTTAATTTTTTTGGGTGTTTGTTAAATAAATAGGCCTTTTCAGCCAGTAAGTAACCCTGGGCGTTCAGCTCGCGGACTTTGGGCAAGTCCGCACTGCTCGACAACGCGGACTTACACTTTTATCTTCTTCGCGCGCTCAATGTACGTTTTCGCGCGCGCGATAACGACATTTTGTGACGATCGCGATGCCGAACACGCAGAATTTACAATCTGGCGAACAATATCTCTCGAGCATCATTAAACCTTCTCGAAAATGTTGATTTAGTTCATTTTGCACAAAAAACTCCTCAGGTTGTCATTTAGATGTAGTTTGGTGAGCAAGGAGTCATTTTTTGTTTGTTTTACAATTTTTTCCAAGAGGTAGCAAGTTGCCCAGAGTCTCCAACTGCCTGGTCCTGTCCTTTGTCTTCACTTTTTGTTATTTTTGGTGGCCTGGCCATGTGGGCGGCGGCCATTTTGTTAAACCAGCCACTGTGCTTTTGCCATAGGCCTCCAAGCTTGCGGCCCAGTATGCCAGTAGGCCCAGAGGTAGTCACCATGGGTGCATAAAACTGTTTCTGTGTAGTCTGTGGAATTTTGGCATCATTTAGGCCATGGATGGCATTGAATAGATTCAATTGAATTGCGAAATGTGGTTTTTTTTGGAGGGTCTGACTATTTCACTTATTTGGTGTGGTAAATAAATGCCTTTTTTGCGTGTGTACTGTGTAATTATAATTGTGTTGTTGTAGTGGTTGTCTAACTTTCCAAAGTGTTTTTAGCCATGTGGATTTTAGTTTTTGCATTAAAGCTGTGTGTGTTTTATAAGGCATCCTTTGTCTGCCCATATATAGGCCTGCTTGAGTTCATTGTTTGCCGTGCCTTGTGCCTGTGAGTCACCATGTTTCTGGGGGCCATTTTGTTGTGGTAGTTATTAGTGTGCTGTTTTTGCCACATAGGCCTGCGTGTCTTTCCATTTTTCCTCTTGTTTTACTGCTTCCAAATCCATCCCCATTGCCAGCTGCAGCTCCCTGATGCTGCTATATAATACATCCCACGTGATGCACAAATTTAGGCCAAACATGCTCCAGTACATTTTAGTTTTTGTTCTTTAATATTCTTATTCTTCCAGAGTGTACAGTAGCCAGGAAAGCCCTGGCCTTGTTGTCAACGTCTCATAAATGGCTACACTGTGTGTTGTTGTTGGCAGAGTTTCTGAAATGTAATAATTGAGGCCACCACACACTAAGTTCTATATTCTATTTGTTTGATTTGTGCTAATGTTTGACTGATGTTCTGGCTTTTTTGCTTTTAGGTGCACAAAGACTGAGGAGGAGGTGTGTCTCTCATCATTGCCTGTTGCACTTCCAGACAGACATCCTGCTGCTGGACACACAACGTGACGTGTGACCTGACCAGACATCTCTGCAACTGAGTGCTGCTGACATCTGAAGAAGATGGGCCCAAAGAAAGCAGGTACCAGGTCCTCCAGTACCAAGAAAGTTGCTATTGAGAAGAAGAAGGAACAGAAGAAGCAAGTGACACTGAAGTCTGTTGTGCCGGCCAATACCTTTTTGGGGAAAAAAAATTGCGCCTGCAGCAGCGGTGTCCGGGGGCAAGCTGGGGGCAGCACCTCCGCATCAGTGGACCCAACCCACCAACCCAGGCCCAAGCACATGAGTGGGGAAGAGGTAGCCAGCCTAATGGTGGAAAGCAGTGATGCTGAGCCGGAGATAAACTTATCGCTATCTCAAAGTAGTACCCAATCAACGCAGGAGGAAACACAGCAGATAAGTGGTCAACAACAACAGCCGCAACCACCGCCCGCAATAGTAGTTGTTGTTCCTCCTGAAGTAGGGGCAGTTCAGGAAATTGAGCCTCATGCAGAGGTAGAAGAAGAAGCCACTCATTCAGAAGATCCATTGTCTTCCAAATCCCCAGCAAGGAAAAGGAGGGGTAGTCCATCGAGTTCTTCGCCAAGCCCCCTTCTGATGATCTAGATGCCACTTGGAAGCCACAAACTGAGTCTGAGAGGGAGCCACGTTCCAAGACCAAGCTAGGGAAAAGGAAGGTTCCAGAAAGCCTTACACTTATGGAGGTCGATGTAGAACAGCAAGATGATGATGATGATGACGACGAGCCAGTCATCACGAACATCACTCCCGGCCCCGAGGAGATGGAGACCAACATTCTTACTCTATCCAAAATTGCTGCGAGGGATGTAGCACGCATACCTCCACAGGTAACACCAACACGACCTACAGCTTCCATATCTGCATTAGCAAAGGCCCGGCAGCGACCTACATCCAGCACAACCACCACCTCTGTAGGAGTAGGTAGTGGTACAGCAGCACAGAGTCAAATTCAACACACACCCTTCAGATCATCCGGCATTGGAAGTGGCACCTCCAGCAGGAGGCCAAAGTTAAGCTCCCCAGTTTGGGACTTCTTTACGGTTAGCGAAAAGGAGGAGAACATTGCTATATGCTCCATTTGTAATACCTCTGTTAGTCGTGGTAAGCTTGGTACAAACTATGGTACCGGAGGCCAAATGACCCATCTGAAAAAACACCACTTGATCAGCTGGGAGGACCACCTTCGCGACAGAAAAAAACTGCAACCATTGGTGTTGGTGGGGATAAAGGAGTAGAAGAAGAAGATCCGATCACGGTGGAAGAGGAAGGACAGGGAGACATTCTCTCTGGTAGTGGTACACAAGGTGTCCCTGACCCCAGCAGTGCAGTCTTAACGTTGCACACATCTTCAGCAACATCTCAGTGGCACAAGAGTAAGAGTCAGCCGGAGACACCAAGAAGTACCAGGTCCGCACTACCAAAAAGTGCGTTGAGCCTAAGAGAAAGGAAAACCATGCAGCCTACCATTATCAGCATGTTTGGGGGTGAGGGGCAGTACGAACGCAACCACCCAATAGCACGTTTGTACAATGCGAAGCTGGCTAAAATGTTAGCACTGGACCTTCTCCCTTTTTCTTTTGTTGAAGGGTTGGGTTTTGTGGAATTTGTGTCAACCATCTGCCCAAAATGGCATGTTCCCAGCCGCTACTATTTTGCCAGAGTTGCAGTTCCAGCACTACATCACGACGTGCTGGAATTGCTAGGAAAGGCCTTGAAGCAGAGTGCTGTTCACAGTATCCACCTGACTACAGACATGTGGACCAGTTGCCAAGCCACAGATTACATGTGCATCACTGCACACTGGATCAGTTTTGTGGGTGTTAGAGAACAGCTATCTGCTGGTGTTGATACTGCAGAGATTTTTCATGCCACTCGCAAACATGCAACTGTAGCCATGTTTGCCATGGAGAAATCTCATACTGCTGCAAACATTTTGGAAGAGTTTAACACCAAGGTCTTTGAGTGGCTGCGCCCAAGAGGGCTTACGATTGGTTTTGTTGCCACGGACAACGGCAGTAATGTAGTTTTGGCCATGCGCAATGGTGGCTATTTCAGGGTCCCGTGTTTGGCACACTGCATTAACATTGTTGTTCAAGACTTTTTGAAAAATGAATCAAAAGTCAGCAACTTACTGGTCACCTGCAGAAGAATATGCACACATTTCAGCCATTCTTTTAAAGCCCGGAAGCAGCTGAGGGTCATTCAACGTGAGCATAAACTGCCAGTCAAAGCGCTCATCCAGGAGGTGCCAACACGTTGGAACTCAACTTATTACATGCTTGATCATCTGTTTGAACTGTACATACCACTCAATGCTTATGTCATGCAAAGAATAGGGGAACCTACTGTGAGAGGCATGACCGTTGAGATGGCTCAATGGGACCTCATTAAATGCCTGACTCAGATGCTACTTCCTTTTGAGATCTTCACACGTGAAGTCAGCAGGGAGGACTGTACTATGGGCCAAGCTATCCCATTGTTGCACATGCTAGAGCAACAGCTGAAGGATGTGTCTGAAACGTACGCAGGTGTGGATGACAAACAAGACGCATATCATTTGGCGGAGACCTTAGCCGCTCGCTTATCGGAAAATACAAGGATTAAAAATAAAATTTTGTCACAACCACATTACATTAGTGCCACAATTTTGGATCCACGGTACAAAGTATTTCTGAACAGCAAGGCAGTAATTCCTTTTTCGGAAGTGGATGTTGCCAACTACAAAACTTTGATAGCTAAGGAAGCAACTATTTTCGAAAGCGAACGGCTGTTAATTACAGGCCCCCACCCCAGGCCATAACCAGTACTACAGGGCATCCAGAGTCAAGTTATACTTCGGAGCCTGAGGGCAGTGCATTTGCCTCCCAGCAGTCACCTACACCAACAATAACATCAAGAACAGGATCATCCACAGCACAATGTGCAACTGATTGGTTTCTACAGCAGGGGTATGGTAAGTCCAGTGCTGATGCAAAGGCAAAACCGGCCGAGCACATCCGAGCACCCCTTAACATTGAGCGGATGGTCCAGGCCTATCTGGATGACCCAACAGAGGTCTTCATGGATGGAAACCCATTGGTGTATTGGTATGGGAAAAGAAGCCAATGGACAGTGCTCAGCAGGCTGGCGATAAAGTATCTCGCTTCCCCTGTCGCAAGTGTCTCTTCTGAGCGTGTTTTCAGTGCTGCTGGTGCCATTGTAACTTCGAAAAGGACCAGTCTCTAGGCCCAAAGCGTGGAGAGGTTAACCATGATCAAAATGAATCAGCACTTTATACCACCGGATTACAAAATACATGAATCACAGCAGGAAGAGCAGAGCGACTTGGATGACGTAAATAGTGCGTTACAGGACCTACTTCTGTCCGAACCACCAGAGTTTGAGGACGAGCTCCTCTTCCCTGACAACTAGGCTTTCAAATTGTTGCTTTCTTCCTTCCTTTATGTGTCTGTGTATCTGTCTTTCTGGTTCAAATCAAATCACAACAAAACCATCACCACCGTCTTCTTTTTATTTCCCTATTGGAGTTGCACGTCTGTGCATTTAAATGTCCACTCTTCAGAGTCCTGCTTCATCTTCCTGTCTCGCACAAGTACATTTCCATCAAGCCAGACATTAGTACAAGAAATGTTGCCTTTACCAGTCCCGCCTCCATTAGAAGTGAAACGTGACTACTATAGCTATCCTCCGTTTTGTTTTCGAGCCGAAACTCATCAGTGTCCGAAGGCTACAGCCTCAGCAGGCATCCAAAGGTCCTCACTGTCAGGACAGAAGGTACTTGGCAGAGAAAGACAAGAGACTCTTCGAAGAAACTTGCTGACATTTGTGCAAACTCAAATGACCAGCAATGAGCACTACACAGGCCGCGGCCCATCATCACAGTGCTGACCATGGGAAGCAACTTAAACTGTGACAAAGAAGTGCCACAGATGAATAAGACGAAAACCGAAACAGCGCCTAACACTCAAAATGAATGTGGACTGGAGTAATGATGAGGCCACTGCCCCGCAAAAAAAAAAAAAAAAATGTCAGAACTAGGCATCTGATGATCTGACAGCCAAAGAGAAGAGCAAGACAGGTAATGATGGAATGCATTGGATGTTTGCAGACTCTGAGCGATTGCTGTTGTTTGTTGTTGATGTTGTGCATGAAGTCGAACTCTACTCTACTAGTTAATCTACAAAGTGACTCAAGTAAGTCAGTGACAGTCAATGTTTCCCTTCTTGTTGTTTAATAACCAAATTGTACTCCTACTACTGCAGGTGCAGGCCAATATCTGTTGCAATTTTTTAATATGGAATATGGACTTAATCGGAGTCAATACAGACTGAGTTGTAGTTGGACAACACGTACCACACCATGATGATGACCATACTGTCTTTTCGCGCGCAGTCATTCAGTTGGATCGGAGATGATTCAAGGACTAACTGCATTTCATGAAGTGGCATAAGGTAAACATAAACACAACAATTCAACAAGAAAGTAGTAAACACAGCAGACCTACATGTCCATGTAGTGGTCTAGTCGAGTGTAGTGATGACTGACAGCGGCGCATTGATTTTGTCACTTAATTAGGAAAATGCTAAGTTGCTGTGTATGCCTTTTGTCTGGCTATGTCAAAAATTAAGGTAAATGGAGGTTGGGTCACGGGCTGGTGCTGTGGTGGGCCTGTTCTGTCCTGTTGTTGTTGTAGCTTAATGCTGTAAACAGAATCTACACGATATATCCAAGCCGCCTCACTCTGAAAGTGTTCTCTCTTCTCTTCTTGGACTCCACCGTAAATGATGTTTTTTTTATTCATTGATTTCTCAATACCCCTTTTGTTTTTCCATCTAGACGTTACAGGCCGGCCTTTACCCTGTGCTTGCTATACTGGGAGACACAACTCACATTTACCTTACCAATCGGCATCAGGAAGGCCACCAAGATTGATGTGCGGAGCGTCCATGGAAGATAGGACCAAGAGGAAGGACGAGATTCAACTCCACAATTTTAGCATGATAATACAGTAACTTTAGTATCATTCATCATTCATCTTTTAATTAATTTGAATCCTTTTTTCTCTGCAATCATTAGGACTGTGTGTTGTGTGTTTGTTTGCTAATTGATCCCTACAAATGTTTTTTAATTGTCTTTGCTATCTTTACAAGTAAGCCCAGTACAACATGGAATTTGGGTCTCTGAGGGCATATTACAGGCAAGGCAAATTGCATAGAATATACTGGTGCCCTGTACTGTCTAATTGTCTAGTAGGAGTTATTAAGTACTACTCATTAACCATCAAGTTATCTAATCTTCATCATCATTAACGCATGCATTTCCCTTTTCTCGCTTTATTGATTTTTTGGATAAGATCATGGTCGTCTGCCAAGATTGCGCTTTGCTTTTGTTGTCCATGCGTACTGTTTTTCATTTTCAAACCTTTCCCCAAACCCCCTTCCCATCCATTCATCAAACCCTAACCCTCTTCCCCCGGGCTGTGATTTATATTGAGGTGTGATGTGACTACATAAAATGTACACCAATTGATCACACGCTTGCTGGGGCAGATGTGGTGAAAGCAACACTAATTCAATTGCAAGGCAGGGCGAGGAGCTTCTTCTGCTTGGCCACCCATGCTCAGTCTATGTGCATTGTGCAAGCCGTCACCGGCTAATAGTAGTACATCATAATTAATTGCCGTCATTGATTGGATTAATCATCAAACTCCTACCACACAGCAGTAAAGGTTACGAATTACGATTGTGTTAAGTTAAGTGACTCACTCGACAGCACAACTGCAGTTTATAACTTCTTGTACTAGGCTGTCCCCGCCACCATTATGTTTAATTTGACTTTAGCAGTTGCAACTGCAATATTGTTTGTTTGGCAGTCGTCTTCTGTACTGTATTTTACTTCGTTCGACTACTCCTCCCACAGTTTTTCTCAGGCAAGTGACTGTCTCTTTTTTTATTTTTTAGCAAATGCTACTGCCAGTGTCTACTCTACTACTACCACCACAACCATGGCATCTTCTACATTCTCTATGGAAACCATGCAGCCATCGCTGTGCCGAACGTAGTCATCATCAATCACAGGTAAGATAAGTTTGGTGGGAGGTAGAATACTAGTAGGACAAATAACTCAGTGAGGGGTACCGCATCTATCTGTTTGTTATACATCATCGGCAGATTATTTAAATCAAACACTGGCTGCGGCCCTGCAGCAGCAAGGAAACCAATGTGACGTTAATTCGTAAAACAGTAACCCCCCACAAAACATTAACATTGTATGTTTAAGTATAAATATAATTTATTACCCTAACAAAAATAAACTATCCCACACCTGACCCACCCCTCTCCCTAACCCCAACCAATGTCCAAAACGAAAAAGTCCAAAGAATGTCCCGAAACCCCAACGCCCAATTCCCACCCACCAAAACAAGGAATAAAAAGGGGCAAAGCAACAGGGTCCTCGATGTTATAATCGGCGGGCTTTGAGGTGTTTGTCCACCAGGATTTTCACCCGCTCCTCCATTTGCTCCTCTTGCCGTGCCATCCGGAGGAAGAATCTTCCTGCGGAATGCCCTGCAGTGGCATCCACAATGGGGGACAGCAGTGCTGGCTGCTAATGAATTGCGGCGGGTGGCTATCAGACCGCGGCGCCGTACCGCTGGAGTTGGGGCCTGGCTGGGGCCCGGGGCATCGGACGAGGCTGCAGCTGCTGCCGCCTCCTCCTCCTCCTCCGCCTGAGCCACCAGCCGCCGGTACTCCCGGCATATGGCCTCCAGTTTCCGGCGCCGGGCCCTGACTGCCAACTCCTTCCGCGATTGTTTTTTCTTGGGAAAAGATAGAAAAAAAATATTGTTGTAACCAGTACTCTTACCTAAACAGTAACACAAAATTAATTCAACACATAATGGCACAGTAGCACTAGCAAGAAGCACAGTACATAACATTTGTGGTAATAATCTATCTATCCTCCCACTTCCTCGGCCTCTAACATTTGTGGGAGTTTCAGGCATTATACTAGCACTATGGACTCCAACCAGTACACAGTACACCAGTGTTCTTCTTATCTCTAGTTTAGCGAAATGACATAACCTGGTTGTAGCCGGCATTGCCAGCTCGGTCATCTATGCTTGAACCCAAGACAAACATACGAGTCATGACGCAGAGTCACATTAGTTTGATTTACTACTGTTTGCAGGTGGGGAAGCTCGTATTTTTCTATTACGGGTGGCACTGGCCATACTCTCTCTGTTACATGGAGGGCAATTGCTCAATTTCACAGTGCCTTGGCTACTACAAAAAGGCAGATTATATATCTGATCCAATGATCGTTGCTTTTATATGGGACAACGACATAAGGTCAGTAGCGGTCGTTGGTGGGACTCGGGGAGTTTGGCCGGGCGGTGACGTGGGTAGGGGCAGGATGGGGGTAGTAAACTATGGATTACGGCCAATTACAGGTAAGTAAACATATAAATAAATGAAACTAATTTTGTTGCGCACACTGCATCGCATTTGGCGGTGCAGTGCGCACAATGAAATTCACTTTATTTATTTGTATGTTGCAGTAAAGTTACCTGTATTTGCCCGCGTAATACATTGTTTACTACTACCCCCACCCTGCCCCTCCCCACATCGGCTTTGGTACGCTGGCGCGGTTTCTTTAACATTCCCTAAAACTGTGCATCCCGTGACAGTCTCCACCTATGCTGTCTATGATGAATACATACAGGCATCCATCCATTCTAAGTAAATGTCAATCATTCTTCTTAATCTCTCCACAAACGTTACTTTGTTTCACCAACAACAACGCATGCGTCCACTCACTCCGTTGCTTGCCTTGGCTTTGAGTTTCACCCAAACACCGCTGATGATTCTTGCTATCCACAGTATCCACCCATACTGTGTCTTCCACCCAGGCAGGCATCCATTCTTCTTTCACCTCCCACCCATCCTTCAACAACACATGCATCTGATTCCTATCAGCCACCTATCCATGCTTCCAACGTATCCTTCTCTGCCAGTCGTCATATTAAATCTCGCCCGCCCTTCCTCCTTCCACCCTTCTTTCCCTTTTTGTTCAACACATCCATCAAGGTCATCTGATCTGACTTTTAGTCTCCTCCATAAAACTTTCACAGCTGAGTTGGAGTCAGATATAAGAGGCCATTGGTTAATGAAGTCACGCTGGTAATGCTATTGCTACTGCATTGCTCATGCTAAGTAAAGGGTGTCTTCTTTATTAACCGTTGTATAATGTTCACTACAACTTCATACCTAATAAGTCTCAACAACAGTACAGTGAGTGAAGTCCACTCCACACACCCTTCCAGCTAGTGCAATGTCAATAAGTCATGAATATAACTTACCACCGCCCGCCACTGCTGCTGGCTCACCCCCTGTATCTCCTGCAGGTGCTGCATCTCCTGCCCCCTCCGGAATGGCCGCAACGCCATTGCCGCTGGCCCCACCGGCACTGGTGGTCGGTAGTACGCCTAGAAAAAACATGACACATTTTTAGATGCCTGTACACCTCCCCTATTTATTCTTTTTCACTAGCAAGATTGAAAAAAAGTTAATACATATTATTATTATAAATCACATTCAATAGTCCAAATCGGGTACTAGAGTACAGTCAGTAGACAGACACTAGTAGTGTTATTATGGTCCCTAGGGTCATTATTATACTATACTCTACTCTTTGCAAAGTTAGCCTGAGCCATGCAACCATTTTTCGCTTCATGTCTTTTGCGCATGTTACCTCGCAGCTTGTTGTGCAGTAACAGTAAGACGCCTTTTTGAGCCCACATGAGCTTATACAGCTACTGTCTGAGCGTTGCGTACAAGAGGTCGGAAAACAAGCCACTTTGTTATGGAGTTCCGTTAGTCCGTATTACTTAGCCATAGGTAACATGTTACAGTTTTTTGGCAGGACTGACAAATGCTTGCATTAACACGCACCATTTTTCTCAGGCAGAGGATTCCCTTCTACGAACCAGAGATTTGCAGAGCTTATGAATGATGCATGTAACCAGTAATTCTACGTTCTACGGTGAGGAGTCGCCCAGAATTCACACAGATCTTTTGTCTTATATCATCATGCACTTGTAGCAACAATTTTTATTGTTTTAATCTTATGCATTTTGCTGTTGGAGCTGGCTGGAGTACACTGAATTTTATAGAACAACAACATACAGAGGTTGTCATTTGAAAATAAACCTTTTGAACTTACACATAGACTCTGTGGTATTTGGTGTGGTGGTGGTGGTGGACTTACACGAGTGAGTGAGCGAAAGTGTGTTATGTTCTGGGTTGTGGAATCATAATCATTGGGTATCTTCGGGTGGGGGTTCGGGGACCTAATGAGACACTAGCTAGTCGTTCAGGGGATTGTGGGTTCACTTCTGACTGAGGTGTGAGGAACGTCCAAGTTCCAAACTCGCATCACCAACATCCTATTTCATTGTGCATAGTTCTGCATGGGGCTGTGCAGAATCCAAGTAGTATGTACTATATCCTATCAAAAATAGTCAAATATCTGGTTGTGCATTTTGTTTGTGGTAATTGTCAAAGCCTCAAGATTAAGAAGCCTAGAAGAGGACAACCGAAAGGACTGGACTCAGTGGCTAGAGCTATTAGTATTGGTCAATCTGAGTTTTATTCAAAACCGTACAATAAAGAGTGGCAATGCAAACTGGGCAAGCTTAGCGACAGACTAATAGTAGTAGTACAGAGTACAGACATTCATAGCAGAGGCAGTTACAACTTAGAGGCAGGGATAACCAGAATTTAGAAACAGATAGTCAAGTCAAGATCAAAGAATCTTTTGTAAAAAATATAATTAGGGAGTGGAGCCAGAATTAATAGTTCTGAAAAAATAAGGTCCAGTAAAAGTTAGGGCAATATAATTGTTAATATAACCACTGGAGGACTTACTGGGACCAGCAGCAGGGCCCTCGGTAGAGGAGCGGTCCTCTGGTGGTTGTCCCGCCGACTCGGACCCCGTCTTCTTGCCCCTGGGTGCTGCAGATCAGTGATCATGTAAGATATAATAAAGAAAAAGAAAGACACAAACATTAATGATTGCTGTGAAACAAATAAATTATCTAAAAAAACGCTCAAAAAACGTTTTAGGAAACAAAAATTGCAATAAAATTGACCTATCTAATCCGATCGACTACTGGCTTGCGGGATTCACGGACAGTCTACTTATTTGGGAACACTAATTCAGTGTTCCATTCTGATTGATTCAAATAAAATCCAGAACACTAACTAAGCCTAAGTACCACCTGACCTAGCCCACCTATTCCAGGCGGGCCAATTGTTCATTAAGCCTGCATTTCCATTTTTTTTTCCATCAAAAATGCATAGATGAGAAGGAGGACACATGCATAAAGTCAGTGCATAATGCATACACAAAATTGTTGGTTGGTTGCGTCTGATGTTCTGCAGCTGACTGACACTGCTAAGCTAAGCTTACCAGTACCACTCACTAAACAAACTACAAAAGGTTCTACTAAGGACTGGGGTAAGCAGCACTCAGTGACAGAGGATGCGTCACGCAGACCGCTCAAAAATTATCAACTAATAGTAACTAAACCTAGTATCAAATCCATCCACCACTATTTGACAGGAGGACAAAGGAAGGACTACAGTCTCTCTAGCAATAGCATTACCTAACTGAAGTTCTCTAAAGTAAACTCTTACATAATAATGACAAGCGAGCGCAAAGTTGCAAAAAAGTAAGAGTACCGCCCAGCACCTGTGTCCTACAATCACAGAAGATTTTGAAACGTAATTTACCTGCAATGTAAGCAGCATTATTCTTGTTATTTGTAAAAAATGTATACACAAATCACAATACTTATACTACTATATATATTGGCTACTCACCAAGCCCCACGACCTCGACACCTAGCAGGTCCAACAGGTCCTGCTCCCGGTCAAGAATGTCTGACCACCGGTGGGCCAGCTGGTTATGGGTGCGCCGGACCGCGGAGCAGCGAAACACTGCCCGACGCACCTTCGCCCACCGGCGGTGACGCTCCTGGGTCGGGTAACCGGAGCCTGGCCTGCCGCCTGCTGCCAAGGTCAAGGGGAGGTGGCGCTGAATAAAAAAACAAGGGCGGCCACCTCCTCCTCCGTAAACAGCTGGCGGGCTTGCACCCCTGCGGGGCGCAGTCTGCCGCAAGGCAGGCGGCGATTGGGCGCACGCGCCTTGCCCTTTGACCCGCTGCTGCTACCCTTCGCCATGGTTCTGGGGTGGGAGGAGGTGAAAAAGAAAAGTTAGAAGGGAAAAATAAAGTTAGGGGAAGAAGTAGGAGCTTAAAGAAGAAAGTTATATAAAACAGTTGAAAAGTAAAAAAACACAGTAAAAAGTAGAAAAAAATGCAAAATATAGACTTAGGCAGAGAGAGAGATAGGTAAGAAATAAAGAAAAATTGAAAAACAGTGTAAAAAACTAAGGATTGCAAAGATTGAGGGAGGATAGAAAAGCAGGCCCAGAACCATAGCATAGAGTGGTAAAACAAGATGGCCGCGCCCATCGCGACCGCATGGGTAAGTTCGCGCGATATTTCTCCCCGAGCACGCAAAAACGTCGCGAACACGTACAACGCGTTCCCGAACATGGAATGCGCATCGCGAGCACGCTATACGCGACCCGGAACAGGAAATAAGGGATCGCGAACGGGCGGGACAAGTGAAAACCAAAATGGCCGCGCCCAAAGGCGACCGCATGGGTAAGTTCGCGCCCCGAGCACGCAAACAGCGTCCCGAACACGAACAACGCGTTCCCGAGCAAGAAAAACGCATCGCGAACGGGCGCGCCAAGCAGCTACGCACGCTCGCGAAGCTACGCGAAGCTCGCGTAGCGCTCCGACGTCTTCGAGTAGCTTCGCGTAGCGCGACTACGTGAACTACGCCCAGGGTTACAGAGGAGATGCATTGGTTCCGCTGGATCCCCAGAGGCTAGCAGAGCACTTTAAGCCCACTTCAAGGGTCCAGAACTGGGGTGGCACCACTTGGCAGGGTAGACAAACAGATAGCAGAGTCCAGGTGCAGCTGCAAGTTTGTTAGAAGCCTATTGTTTCCCTGGGGCTTCAGACCAGGAGGCTTGCCAACTAGTTCTTGGGATCACTCTAGGTTCTGGGTTCAAGAGATGAAGGTCCAGTCCTCCTCACTCAGGCAAGAGGGCATCAGGTCAACACACCAGAGCAGAAGTCCTTAAGAGCATCAATCTAGCAGAGTGGCACTCCTTTCAGCAGTACAGCAGTCCTTCTTACTTGCAGAGTATCCACAGGTCAAGAAGTGTACTGAAGAGTTGATGTCTGAAGTCCAGCATTTATACCCAGTTGAAGCTTCTAGAGGCATGCCTTTGAAGGGCACATGTGGCCTGCCTTCCTGGTCCTGGCTCCAGACTAACTATAGGGGGTATGCACCATTTGTATGTGTCAGGACACAGCCTATTCAAGTATAAGTGGGGCTGGGCCCAGCTCCTCCCTCCCATCCTGCCAGTGATGACCCACCCAGTCACACCTAAGCTCCCCGTAGTGTGTGGATGTCTTGGAGGACTACTCAAAGCCCAACTGTCAACCACACCCAGTCATTTGAGCCAGAGAAAGGCTGCAGGCATCAAATGGCTAAGGCAAGCAAATGTAAACTTTCTAAAAGTATCAAAATTGTAATCTAAATTTCGACTCCACCATAAGTTGGGATGTTTCATTACAATTCCAGAGACACCAAACATGAACTGGTTACCTGTTTCCATTTGGAAATTACACATTATAAAATGTAGTAACTCCAATGTTTATCCTTAGGGTGAGGTAGGCCTTGCAGTAGTGAAAAACGTATTAAAGAGTTTTTCACTTCCAGGACATGTAAAACTTTTTTTTTAATAACTTTATTTTTTCAATTTTGTGCAAATTCACAACTATAAAACAGCTGACATCAATATGCAAAGCAAGGAAGTGTACACACACACAATGCACATTATTATCATGACATAATAAAAATCTGAGAACAATAAATCACTCCCTGTCATTCGTATCACTAATATCATCAGGCACCATTTCAGAATCTGGATCTAGCAATGTGGCACAGAGTTCTCTCCATTCAGCCAGGTCTTATGCCCCCTTTGATCTCACCTACTAGTCAACATATGTGTCACTTCCGCTGAAGTCCACTCCTTGACATCCCCATGCCAGTGCACAATCTGGGGCACTCTCTGCCCCATCCACGTAATAACTACCCTCTGCCTGGCCAAGACCAACACTATTTGTAAGAATTTATATGGCATCTTCCTACCTTTCGGATGCTTTACATTGCCCCCCAGGCAACACTGTGGAGTGAGGGACATCAGCAGATGCGTGACCCTGCAAGGTCTTCCACCACTTGAGTCCAAAAGTCCTGAACCTGTTAGCACTGCCAGGCTAAATGTAGAAAGTCAGCATTGTCCACGTTACAACAGGGACCATTATTAGCTTGAGTTGGGGACATAGGGTGTAGGTCCCTAGGTGTAAGATACGTCCCCTGAAGGAAGTTTTAATGAATCAATTGAAAACAGCCATTACAGGAGACTGAGTGTGTGAGCTCATTAACCCGAGTCCAGTCCTCGGTCCCTAGGGGGGTATCCAGATTCACATCTCAAACCGTGGGAGTGATCCCAGCGCATCAGCATGCGTGGTTCTGTATAACAGCACAATCAAATGGTGAGCGGATCTGCAGGTTAAAAAGGTACCTAGGGTTTGTGTGGGTACCAGAGTCGCAGGGTAGCAAGGTCAGGTTGCTCTGGCGACCGTGGCTAGGCCAGCGTGGTTCAAGAAATGTCCAGGTCCAAGGGTGAAATCTTGGCAGGCGTCCTCAAAGGAAATAAATGACTCATCTGGGTACAGGTCCCCCAGGTAGGTGCAGCCCCCATCTTGCCAGCCTCTGAAGGACATGGTGTCCATCATCTGTCTAACCGGTTTTCATGTCCAGACTCTCAGATCTCTATGGAATGGAGCTCGCTTCAAGACTACCTGAGCAAATTTTTGCCAAAATGCTACGGTCTGTTGGATTATATACGGGATTTCCGTGGGGAGCCCCGACCCCTCCATCAAGAGTTCCGGGAGCCGATCTACTGCTATGCAGCCGGATAATAGACATTTTTCCCAGTTATCGCCCTGATCTAACCAACGGGCTGCATGCTGTATGTGTGAGGCCTAGTAATATACGTCGGAGGGTGCGTAGTAATGAGCGCCAGAGGGTGCAGTGTGGCTTGAACTGAGACGCTGCAACTTGAAGAAAGTTTGACTATAAGTCCACGTTCCCACTCTGGCACTGGGTTTGGAACAGCAATATTGAGACTAGGGTACGCCTCAAGAGTGCTTCTACCAAAGACAGGTATTGCCGTACATCAATCCCTATCACTCAGTTTAGTTAACTAGGAGGGATTAGGTCTTGTACCAAGGGATCTGTATCCTAAAGAAGGCCGACGACCCATTAGGGTAACAGGAACAGGCCAAAATATGTTGATACCACCGGACAGGGTGATGGAGATATAGCCTCTCCGATACAACTGCTTAAAAATATTTCTTAATCTTGTCAGGGAGGGCCCAGAATAAATAAGAAGAGGGGCACCTGCTTAGTCAGGTTTAATACTCTTTTCTTTCTGCAATTGGGATCCCTTTCATGTAAAATTCTTTCTAAAAAAATATACATGCGTTGCACCCTAAGAGCTGGTCTGCGCGAGGGTGTAGAAGCAGCCCTATGATGAAGCATGCCTCTATTTAGTGGGTGAGGGCAATTTTAATAAGCCTATGGGTTTTCCAGTTGGGTTTCCTCCCAGACTCTCTTTATGTCACATATTCCCAGGTCCCGACTAGGGTTACTGGGAATCTATTAAAGTTTGATATTGCGTATTAATATAAGTCAAGGAGGGGAACTTCCAGTCCCCCATCCTCATATTGTCTGGTCATAGTAGCCAAAGCCAACTTGCAGCACCGACCCACCCAAAGTAGCGAAGTAAGAACGGAGTTCACTTGCTTGAAGACTCTCGAAGGGAGGGGGCAGAATGAGTGTTGTAAGGCATACAGACAGTGAGGCAGCAGAACGCTTTTAGCTATGGCCATTCTTCGCATCTATCAGAGTGGCAGTGTGTTCCAAAAGGTCACAGATGTCTGCAAGGAATCCAGAACCCTGTCCATATTCAGCTGGAGCTGTAAATTACGTGTGTGAGCAATGCTGATACCGGCGTCAGCTCCCATCTCAGGCCTAGGACGGGTAGCTGGTATACCGGAATGCCGACCAAGGAGCCAAGGGGAAACAGCAATGACTTGTCGCGGTTAAGGCAAAGACCCGATATCTTACCAAAACCAGCCAGCATCCTCAGTAGTTTTGGCAGGAACTGATTGGGGGGGGAGATAAAACAGGGCATCTTCGCATAGAGCGAAATAAGGTGCGGTGTCTCGCCCAGTATTATACCACAGTCACTCATTTCCCTATACACCCATATCGCCAGGGGCTCTATTGCAAGCTCAAACAATAGCGGTGACCATGGACAGCCCTGCCGAGTACCACAGCCCAACTGCAGAGGTTCCGAGCAACATTGTCTAATGAGCACTCACACTGTTGGCTCCGGAAAATGTAGCTGAATCCATCCACAGTATCATAGGTCAAACCCATAAGATATAGCATCTTGAGAAGGTAGCCCCAATCCACCGTACAGAAGGCTTTTTCAAGATTGCTCACAACCAGTGTAATTTCTTCGTCATGATGTTGGACCTCATGTAGGACATGGGCTCATTATTGGAGATTCATGCCAGTGCTACGCCCGGTTATAAAACTGCACTGGTCCTCCTGGAACAAACGTGCCATATATGGCGTCAAGCGGAAGGCCAGTACCTTGCATAGCACCTTCATGTCCATGTGGATCATTGTTAGGGGTCTATAAGCGGAGGGATTATCTGCATCACCTCCCAGCTTGAGTATCATGCAGATCTCTTCCTCCCGTATGGTAGGAGGCAATATGCCTACCTCCATAGCCTTGAGAAAGACCTCCAGGGCACCAAGGTAGCCGCATATGCCTGATACAATTCAATGGGAACCCGTCGCTCCCGGGCGCCTTAGATGGTTCAAGCGATTTTAGGACCATCCTGATCCCCTCCAAAGTTAGTTGTACATCCAGATCTTCCGCTGAAGCCAACTCAAGTCTAGGGAGATCCAAGCATTTTAAAAAGGGGGTGTACGTGAGATCGACTATGGTTGGATCTGCGGTGTAAACTCTCTGTAGGTGCAAACGGAACGTGTCCACGACATCCACTCTAGAAGTGACGTGAATACTTCTCGGGGTAGTCAAGTTAGTGATTAGGGGTGGAGTGTGTTCCCCACGGAGTATCCATGCAAGTAAGCACCCAGACTTGTCTCCCTCTTGGCACAACAGTTGTCGATATTGTTTTAGGGTATATTTATTGAGGTGATTCCAAACATCCGTTTTGCAAGCGTGAATCAGGTGTTCTTCCTGGAGCATGACAGGTGTGGGTGGGTATGACTCCTGTACCCAAGCAAGTAGTAATTCCTCCCCAGTCACTTCAGACTGGAGTTGGCGGCAGACTCTGCATGTCAGTCCTATACAGGTGTCCCGCAGGACTGATTTAAAAGCCTCCCATTCTGTTGCTCTACTATCTGTGGAGCCCCAATTAGACTCGAAGTAACTCATCAGGGATTGCGAGAGTGCATCACGCCATACTGGATCATCAAGCATGTCCGTAGGCATCCGCCAGGACCACCGTCCCTGTGTGTGCGCAGCAGATGGGGGATTGGTCGGACAGAAAACAAGCCATAAGAGTTATTCTAGTACCCTCCGGGTCAGGGAACCTATCCACCAGGTCCCTGTCCAGTCTGCTATAAGTATTGTGAGTGGCGGAGAGGCATGTATATACCTTTTGTGTGTGGTGTTGTCGAGGCCATGAATCATCCAGTCCAATATTAGTCATTACCTCCCGAGCACTGCCGTCATACGTGGTTTCATCTCCCACCCTGGTGAGGGTTCTGTCTAAGTCCGGGTCTAACATACAGTTAAAGTGCCCGAACCAAAGAAGGGGCAGATGGACCTTGAGCATGAGCAGATCCTGTATAGTGAAGAAGAACTTGTGGTCATCAATATTGGGGGCATAGGAATTAAGGATTCGTAAGTCAGAACCGTCCAGTGGGTCCTGTATCATAACATACTGGCCCTCCACATCCGTCTCCATGTATGTGAGGGAGAAAGGAATCCCCGGTGCCGCCCAAATCAACACTCCCCGAGCATACGTGGAAGAGGCATGGTAGGTCTGACCCGCCATTTTTTAGCTAATCTAAAGGCTCATGAGTCATCAAGGTGTGTTTCTTGCAAGCATGCTATGCCGATGTTGTGGTGTTTGAGGAATGAACGTACTCTGTGGCATTTAGTGTAAGTCCCCAGACCTTGTACGTTCCAAGTAAGGAATCGGCTATCACTCCCCATCCCAAATCTGGCTTAGTAGTGTGGACACCTCTACCATCCACACAATCCTGACCCGCTGCTAACAAACTGCTAGGTCAACCAAATAATGCAAACATTGCCAATAAAACAAACCAAATCCCACCCACCCATGGA
The DNA here is from genome assembly GCA_963921515.1 of Calotriton arnoldi. Classification (NCBI taxonomy): domain Eukaryota; kingdom Metazoa; phylum Chordata; class Amphibia; order Caudata; family Salamandridae; genus Calotriton; species Calotriton arnoldi. The sequence continues at coordinate 812,474 of CAWUFW010001409.1, forward strand.
CAAACATGGTACAACCAAACGACTATCTATGCCCACCTATTGCATGTGCAAGGACTTGCACAGCATCCCCGCCTGTCCAACCTAGACTGGCTAGAACAAACAGTAGAATAGCTACCTGGCCAGGCAATCTAATCAACTGGCTATCAGATAACCGTGCTGTACACGGACCCATGTTGTCTAGATGTAAGTTAACATATCTGGCATTTTAAATAACCAGATCTGTCTGACTAACCTCGAGCATCATCATCTGCTGCCCGTTTTCCATCGCAAAACTGAAAACAGACATATCGCTGGCCGCCCCTGATACAAATCCATGACCCATAACCCACAGGCAAGGATACGTTCAGCCAACAATCATAAAATCTTAACTGAGCATACGTTGAGCACCAGTAATCATTCGCCCTCTGCATTTTCCCCCACATCCGGGGCAACAAGAGTATCAGGCACAAAGTCCATTACTAGGCTGGAAGCCCCAGTTCCAGTGTCATCTGACTGCAATGGGAGATCCAAGCCCAATCTGTGTCCGGCTGGTCAAGGATATTCAGCTGCATAGTACTTTCGTGTTTGATAGTCTCCTTCCTGGGCTCAAGTGGATGAGAGTTAGTGCTCATCATCCTCGAACGTGGTTGGCGCACAGATCTCAGAGAGTGTCCCTTTCATCCGTTGCCACCTAAAGCCCACCAGGGAGTCCAGGTTGTCACCCACCAGGGCACTCAAAGAAATGGGCTTTCCCTTGATGAAGGACTTTAAGCTGTGCAGGGTATAAAAGCAAGTATCTAAAGTTGAGCGCCTTCAATTTTTGTTTGACATTAAAAAAGGTTTTTCTCCAATCCTGCACCTGCTTTGTGTAGTCTGGGTAAATCGCATTTTTGACATTGGCCAAGGGAGGGGCCGGGTGCTCCCTGGCAGCATGGAGGATGCAGCCCCTGTCACGGTAGTTGAGGATTTTTGCTATGATGGCACGGGGGCCCCAAGTCATGGGGATGGCACCGGTGCCCTATCAGCTCTTTCGACCACAAAAAGTTCAGACAATCCCAGTGGCTTGAGGTCATTCCACACACAATTTTCCAGGAATTCTTCTGTGGAGGACCCCTTGTTCAGGAACTCCCAGGACTCTAATATTACTGCGGCAGGAGCGGCACTCCGCGTCTTCTGTCCATCTGTCTAATTCCTCAGTGGTAGTGGTCATCTGCGCCATCTAGCATTTGAGAACTGTTACCTCCTCTTGCAGTTCAGCAATATTGCCCTCCGCAGATTTGGCTTTATTATAAACCTTTTTCAGGTCGGCCAAAAGAAGATTTACATTGAATGAAGCAGCTTCAATTTTATGTTCAAGGGTGATGCGGGACCCCTGTATGGCCGCCAGCAAGTCAGACCTGGATGGCTCTGCATCCTCACCCGATGGATTCTCAGCCTCTAGGGTGCCCATTTGCCTTGTTATCCTCTGGAAGGGCTGACACGGGCTGGTATAATGAGTTATGGTGTTTGTCGCATGAGCCTGGGAAGATTTGTCCTAACACATGGTGATGGATAGGTCGCCAACCAACAGACTTGGAGGCAGGGGGTAATCAACAACAGACATAGTCACAGCCCAGGTGCATACGTTGCAGAATGTGCACCTTCACGTAACCCCACAGAGGGGGGAAAGCACCCCCTGATGCAATGAGCCTGTTTCTGATTGGAGTATGGAGTTACATGCAACCCTCCAGACTGCGAGGAGCTGGGCAACTTTCAGGGTCCAGTGGGCTCTCACAGCAGGTGGTGATGGGCAGACCGCGTGATCTTATGGGCATCAAGTAAATCCCCAAGCCATCAGGGGAGAGTGATGTGCCATCAGTGCAGGCAAGGGGGAGCAGTGCAATTCCTTCAGTCTTGCCTCAGGACACCCCACAGGATCATCAGTGATGGGGCCCAGCTGCTCTAAACTACAGGCATTACAAGTTCAGGGAGCCATCAACACCTTCCCCATCTCAGGGCCTCCTTACCTGGCATCCACAAAGAGTCATGTGGCCTTTGTTCGCCCTGCATGGCTTGGAGTGGGATTCCCACAGCACTTGCCCACACCTTGGAGGAAAGCTCGCCGGCTCGGGGTGCTGTCAGTGCAGTCGCTGCCCAGAGGATGAAATATGCCTTCCCGCCACACTCTTGTGGGTACACATAGGCGTAGGACTGTAGATATGGCCCATCCCAGGAGATGGGGCCATCAGGAGGGTGCAGCAGTGGTCACTGAAGGAACTGGAGATTGGGCAGTTGCAGTCCACTGTAGCACCTCTGCCACTCAGCCACAGGAGCAGTGGGTCAAGACCCCCAGAGAGATTTGGAGGGCAATATCTGTCAGGCTGATAAGGTGTGGTTCCAATGGTTCCCCAGGTTGCAGTGGGTAGGCTGGTGATGGTGAGCTACTTCAGTGGGGAGAACCCCCTGTGGGCCTCAAGGCACCTCACCTGGGACAATGACTGGGCCTTTGCTCCACACCACAAGGCTCTGAGCCTCTGCAAGGTTGTTGCATTCTCCTGCAGGCCGTGGGAGGCTGGTGTCGCTCCTCAGTGACTGGACAGTGGGGCCTTCATAAGCAGGCAGGCAGGGTCAGAAAATCAGCAGGGCCCATTCGCACCCGGGTCCGCACCATGCTCCCCACCATGCTCCCCACAGGCTTCAATGAAGTGGCCGCATGGCGCAGGGGCCACCGCAGGATGCAGCAGCCCCCTTGCGCATGTTTCAGGCACAGGTCTCAACATTCCGTGGAAAGGGGGCACGCAGGGGCAGCGACACTCACCCCTGCAGCCGGTACAGCATCCAAGGTGCAGCAGCCGTCTGGACAAATGGGGCCGCTCCCATCCGCCCCAGGCATCACAACAGCAGCTCTCAGCTCCAGCCACTCCTCCAGGCCGGTACGCGGTCAGCACCCAGGGGCCCCGGAACATCCAGCGTAGGCCCGCACCTGCCAGCAGCGTCTCAGGAAGCAGGGAGGGCCAACTTGTGGACGAACAGCCCCTGTTCAGGAGTCGCAGTGGGAAACTTGGCTTCACTCCACGTTGCACAGTGCAGGCTCAGTCACAGAGGGCTGGTGCCACGAGACTCAGCCCGCTCTCCATTGACAGGCGGGCAGTGTGACCCACAGTCGACTGACAGCTGGCAGAGGGTACTCACAGTGCTTGGCACCCTAGAGAAACAAGGATGTAGCAGGATATTTAAGGATTTGCAGGATTAAGTCTCCTCGTTGGCCAGGAGCCCTGGAGTTTACGTCCTGACGGCCATGTTTCCAGGTCATGCTCAATTAGGACATGTAAAACTTAAAAATACATGTTTTACTTTTTGAATACATTGCACCCTGCCCTCTTGGCTTTCCAGGGCCTATCCTAGGGGTGGCTTCTAAAAAGGAAAGTTTGGGCCTGGCAAAAGGTTTACTTTGCCAGGTCCAAATGCCAGTTTAAAACTGCACGCACACAAGCTGCAATAGCAGGTCTGAGACATGTTTAAAGTGCTCCTTAAGTGGATGGCACAATCAGTGCTGTACGTGTACTAGTAGCATTTAATTTACAGGCCCTGGGCACAAATAGTGCCACTTTGCTAGGGACTTACAAGCAGTGGAGGTCCGAGTCAGTGATGCGGCGAGCGCAAAGTAAGTTGTTTTAATTATTTATTTATTTTATATTTCTTATCCCGTCGTATATCACTTTCACCCCCCTGTCCCCGTCTCACCTCACTGCACTTACCTCCATTGACCGCCATTGCTTACAAGTAAATTAAATATGCCAATTGTGTATTAGCTAATCTAACATGTTTTAAGGAGAGAGCAAAAGCACTTTTTTTTATCTAGGAAGTGTGGCAAAGCAATTGAATTTAATATAGATACATTACTTGAACTGCTTTGTAACAACACAGGATGTGTTTATGAGTATCTGGTGGCCTTCATGTCTGACGATCAAGAGAAGCATGGAGATAAATGGTCAAAAAGTGTTGGGGCCACCTAAAGCTGCTTCTACAAGTCATTGGAACTGGGGAATATGCTGTTACTTTCGGCGGGGCTGCAGGCACAGCATTTTAAAACAATCTTTTATTTGTACTATACTCCGGCAAAGATAGCGAGATGGGGGAGGGGCATCGGTACATCCTGCCCACGAGGTGAAAGTGTGGAAGCAGATATTCAATCAATCAATCAATCAAGCATTTATAAAGCGCGCTACATACCCGTAAGGGTTCCAAGGCGCTGGGGGAGGGGGGGGGGCTGCAGCTAGTGGTCGAAGAGCCAGGTCTTGAGTAGTCTCCTGAAGGTCTGAGGGTCTTCCGTCTGCCGAAGGTGGAGAGGGAGGGAGTTCCATGTCTTGGCGGCGCGGTAGGAGAAGGACCTGCCTCCGGAGGCGGTCCTGTGGATGCGTGGGACGGCAGCCAGGGAGAGGTCGGCGGAGCGGAGTCTCCTGTTGGGTGCGTAGAATGATAGTCGGTTGTTGAGGTATGCCGGGCCGGTGTTGTGGAGTGCCTTGTGTGCGTGGGTGAGGATCTTGAAGGTGAATCTTTTGTTGATGGGGAGCCAGTGTAGGTTTCTCAGGTGGGGGGTGATGTGGTCTCGGCGGGGGATGTCGAGGATTAGGCGTGCAGAGGCGTTCTGGATTCTTTGGAGTCTGCTGAGGAGTTTGGCAGGGGCTCCGGCGTAGAGTGCGTTGCCGTAGTCGAGCCTGCTGCTGATGAGGGCGTGTGTGACGGTCTTTCGTGTGTCGGTAGGGATCCATCTGTAGATCTTGCGGAGCATGCGGAGGGTGTAGAAGCAGGTTGAGGAGACAGCGTTGATCTGGTTGGTCATGGAGAGTTTCGAGTCGAGGATGACTCCCAGGTTGCGTGCGTGGTTGGTAGGTGTAGGGGCGGCGCCCAGGGAGGTGGGCCACCAGGAGTCGTCCCAGGCTGAGGGGTTGGGTCCGAGGATGAGGATCTCTGTCTTGTCTGTGTTGAGTTTGAGCCGGCTTTCTTCCATCCAGTCGGCGACCGCCTTCATGCCGCGGTGGAGGTTGGCTTTGGCAGTGCGGGGTTCGTTGGTGAGGTAGAGGATCAGCTGGGTGTCGTCGGCGTAGGAAATAATGTTGAGGTCGTGGAGTCTGGCGATGCGTGCGAGCAGGGCCATGTAGACGTTGAAGAGCGTCGGGCTGAGGGATGATCCTTGTGGGACACCGCAGATCGTCTTGGTGACTCCGGAGCGGAACGGGGGAGGCGCACTCTTTGGGTTCTGTCAGAGAGGAAGGAGGTGATCCAGTCCAGGGCCTTGTCGCGGATCCCTGCGATATTGTATTGTATTGTAATTGCATTTATATAGCGCTTACTACCCCTGACGAGGCGTCGAAGCGCTTTTACGGCGAGTGGCACGCTACTCCGGGACCCATAGAGGATTAGTGTTGAATTAGTATAGTGAAACATGCAAGTAAATTTTAAGTGGTGGATAGGTTAGTCAGTTATTTGGATTCGGAAGGATAGCAGAAGGATAGAAGAGGGGGAAAAAAAAGGTTTGTATGTATATAGCGCTTGTTACCCCTGATGGGGTGTTGAAACATGCTACTCTGGAAACCCATAAAGGATTAGTGCTGAATTAGTATGGTGAAATATGAAAGTAATTTGAGTGGTGGATATTAGTCAGTTATTTGGAGTGAGAAGGGTAGCGGAGGGATAAAAGGGAAGAAAGGTTTGCATTCATGAAGCACCTGTTACCCCTGATGGGTGTTGAAGCGCTTTTCTCGCGAGTAGGACGCTACTCTGGAACCCATAAAGGATTAATGTTAAAAATTAGTATAGTGAAGTAAGAAGTAATTTGAGTGGTGGATATGTTATTCAGTTATTTGGATAGAGAAGGGTAGGTTGCGGGATAGAAGAGGGAAAGAGGTTTGTATTTATATAGCGCTTGCTACCCCTTGATGTGGTTTTGAAGCGCTTTATTGGCGAGTAGCACACTACTCTGGAACCCATAAGGATTACTGTTGAATTAGTATGGCGAAACATGAAAGTAATTTGAGTGGTGGATATGTTAGTCAGTTATTTGGATTGAGAAGGGTTGGGGAGGGGTAGAAAAGGGTAAAAGGTTTGCGTTTATATAGCGCTAGTAACCCTGATGGGGTGTTGAAACGCTTCATTGGCGAGTAGCACGCTACTCTGGAACCCATAAAGGATTAGTGGTGAATTAGTATAGTGGAATATGGAAATTGAGAAGTGAACATGTTAGTCTGTTATTTTGATTGAAAAGGATAGTAGAGGGACAGAAGAGTGAGAATTTTTTTTTTTTTTTAAGGTCATTGCAGTAGGAGGAGGCTTTTGGATGAGTAAAAAGGGGTTTTTGAGGGGAAGAGTCAGAGGGGAGAGTTTATAAAGGTTTGTTTTGGGGGATCGGTATAGTAAAATAGGTGTCAGATGATATATATCACACCAGTCAAGATAAAATAGGACAAAATAACTCATGTACCAAAAAACACAGATTTTCACACATTTATTATTACGACAGTACAAAGTTAAAATTCAGGTTTACTACACAGTAGAGACATTATGAGAAAACCACTTTACTGAGTAACAGACTGCATATTACAATTACTTTACACACTGAAACTACTCTTCTAGTAGTCAGGAGGCATAACCAATGTAATTTTACCTCACCATACTAATTTAATTCCTTATAAACTGGTTTTGGTTATATTTTTAGCCGAATATACATGAAGAAATGCCATGGCATAAACTATATATGGAGAATGTTATACTGTATTTATTACCATTGTTGAGTGAGGGGTGTGGCATCATGACCCATTCAGACTTTCTCTGTTGTGCGTCATGGCCCCTCCAAACACGTAACAATGCTAATAAATAGCGTATTGCACTTTGCACATATTGTTCATGTTCAATACCTATCCAGCCCTAGACTCCCTGAAATTAGAGATCAGTCAATTTCTGTGAACTGTTTTACACACCGAAGTGATATTATCTCCTCAATTAATGCTCTTGGGAGTGTCGGATCACACAGGTGGAAGAGATGAGCAATTCCTGGTGTTTATCGCAATGGCAGTATAGTGTGTTTGTATAGCAGCAGCTTGGCTCAATCCTGACCCTCCTACAATTCATCAATGGCTGGCCAGGTTGCTCTCGTCATTCCATCTTAAGAGTAGTCTATATCTCTGTCAGAGTAAAAGGTCCAAAAAGAGAGAAATTAAAATGTGGGCCCTGTTGGAGCAATGGTCACTGGGAGGAGTGTGAGGGGGAGGCTTACCAGAAATGTATAGTCTTTCACATATCGTCTGTATAACAGTTATTGGCATATCCTTCACTTTGCAGTCCTCACAAATGTATATTATCCTGGATAAATTCAATTAATCAGTCAATCAATCAGGGTCCTGTATAGGGCGACTACTCACCCAAGAGGGTCTCAAGGTGCTGGGGGAGGGGGCTGCTGGTCGGATTGGGTGGAGGATTATTCAAAGAACCAGGTCTTGAGGTCCCTACTGAAATGGGTCAGAGATGTGGATTGCCTGAAGTGGAGGGGCTTGGCGGTGAGGTCTTGGCGGTGAGGTGGGAGAAAGACCTTCCTCCTGTTCTGGTCTTGGGGATCCTGGGGACGGAGGCAAGGGAATGTTGGGAGGATCGGAGTTGTCTAGCGGGTACGTAGAATGTGAGGCGGTGGTTCATCCAGGTAGCAAAGGCCTTCATTCGACTGTGGAAGTTGGTTCTGGTGGTCGTGGATTCATTTGCAAGCCCGAGCGTAAAACTAAGCTCTGTTCGCAGAGTTTGCGGAATTCGGAAACTCTGCGGAGAACTCGGAGTTACCGTTAAACTCTGCAATGGAGCAGAGTTTTTTTGGTCTGCGCGCTTGAAATGTCATTTCGCGCGTGTGGGAGCAGCTTACCGGGTGCTCGTGATTGCCACGAGATTTTTAGGGCCATTCGCAGGCGTAGAGATTTGCTAGCCGGCCGCATGCTCCTGCAAGATTTTGTTGGTCGCCAACACGTCATTCGGGCGTGCCAGCGACTTCCGGTGGATGTTTTCTGCTGTATCGAATCCTGAACGCGCAGGATCTACAACGTCTGTAATATGGGGAAGATTCTCTCCTCGAGAAGCATCAAAATCTTCCAGAACTGACGATTTGGAGTTAAAAACCGCCTTGAATTGACATTTGGCAGTGTTTTTTGTTTGTGCAAGAAGTCTTTTTTTTAAAACTATTTTTAACCCTAGAAGGAAGTGCCCCAGAGTCTCCAACTTCCTGGTCCTGTCCAGCAGGCTCCTCCCAGTGCCTTGCCCATCTCCTGGTCACTTTTCATTTGGATTTGGAGCTGAATAGATCACTCTTTGTATCTGCTGCGGCATATCCATTGGATTTAAGGACTTTTGTTTTTGAGATTTCACAAGTAAGTTGAAAAACTGGTGTTGTTTGTTTGATTGCGGCCATGCACCTGGATTTATTATTTGTACTGTTACTGGATTTTAAAAAATTATTGTGATGGGTGTGCTGTTGTTTCAGTAGGGACCTAGTGATCACTGATTTCTTTGCATTTTATTTTTCTTCTTTTTTAAAGGAAAAATGTTTCTCAGTTTACTACATTTTCTCCATGTTTTTAATACATTTTTAATATTGGTTGAATTCACTATGTGGCCTAGTATGCCAATTGGCCTTCCAGCCAGCAGGCTCAGTGCTAGTCATGGGTGCATGAAACAACTGTTTCGTGGTGTTTACAGCATTTAGGCCATGGATGGATTTCGATTGAAATGCAAAATGTGCTTTTTGTGTTATTTTATTGTTTTTTTCCATGCAAACACTGTATAGGACTAGGTGGGGTAATGCCTTTGAAGGATGTGTGTTGTTGTAAAAAAAAAAATTTAGACCAATAATTTTCATTTTTGGCATTGCTGAATTAATTATGTTTTCTCTGTTTTACCAAGCCTCCTTTATCTGGCCAGTGTGTGTGTTTGCCATAGGCCACCATTTGCCTTTCTTCCAGATACCATGTGGCCACTGGCCAGGGGCCAGTTTGTATAGTCAGTGTACTGTCCCTAGGATTGCATGTGCTGTTTGTTTTACAGGCCTCCTGCCTCTTGATGTTGTGACTTGTGCGTGACCATGTGGCAGGTGGCCATTTTGTGTAGGCAGCCAGTGTGCTTTTGCCATAGGCCTGCATAGGTTCTTTGTTCCAGGCCTCCAGCTTCTTGTTGTGACCATGTAGCTGGCGGCCATATTGTGTATCGAGCCAGTGTGCTTTTGCCATAGGCCTGGATGCGTTCTTTGTTCTAGGCCTCCAGCTTCTGAGCATGTGGCTGGCGGCCATTTTGTGTAGGCGGCCAGTGTGCTTTTGCCTTAGGCCTGCATGCATTCTTTGTTCTAGGCCTCCAGCTTCTTGTTGTGACCATGTGGCTTGCGGCCATTTTGTGTAGGCAGCCAGTGTGCTTTCCCTATAGGCTTGCATGTGTTCTTTGTTCTAGGCCTCCAACTTCTTGTTGTGATCATGCGGCTGGCATCCATTTTCTGTAGACAGTCAATGTGCTCTGCTTTTGCCATAGGCCTGCATGCGTTCTTTGTTCCAGGCCTCCTGCTTCTTGTTGAGACTGACCATGTGGCTGGCTGACATTTTGTGTATCCAGCCAGTGTGCTTATGTTATAGGCCTGCATCCATTCTTTGTTCCAGCTTCCGGGCCTCCAGCTTCTTGTTGTGACCATGTGACTGGCGACCATTTTGTGTATCCAACCAGTGTGCTTTTGCCATAGGCCTGCATGCGTTCTTTGTTCTAGGCCTCAAGCTTCTTGTTGTGACCATGTAGCTGGTGGCCATTTTGTGTAGGCACTAGGCAGCCAGTGTGCTTTACCTATAGGCCTGCATGTCTTCTCTTTGTTCCCAAGGAATGCCTTCCTGCTCAGTGTTGTTGTTGATGACAGCGTGGCACTGGCTAGCAGCCATTTTGTGCGTCCAAACAAAATTGGCCCTTTAGCATAGGCTGCATGGATGGTTGAGCAATGAGATAGCAGTTTAATAATAACTTATTATTATATCTTTGAGGATAACTTCACTTATGTTTAATTTTTTTAATATTACTTTTTCTATTTTTTTAAATAATTGGTAAATTATATATATATTTTTTTTTCAATTTGTTTGTATAATTCATTGTCTAGGGATTATTCCTTCCATTGTCATTTGTCAGCTGCACCTCCCCGAGTGCCACATCACACGTGAGTGAATTCACATGACACACAGAAAGCAAAAGGTTTCATCTGTGTGTTTTTGTTGTTTTTGCTCTCTCTTATTCTTCCTGAGTGGTCAGTCAGTCACCATGAAAGTTTATGTTGGTGTGGTTTTCCATTTTACGAATAGATATACACTGTATTTTTAATTAAGGGAGTAACAGCAGTGACCACACTAAATGATTTTGTTTTTGTTTGTACTACTAATTGAACAACAACAATGCCATATTTCACTGATGCCATTCTTGCTTCTTTTCTTTTAGGTGCACGACAAGACAACAAGAGACAACACATCACCCACAGTACTGCCAGAAAGAAGGCCTGTGCACGGCGTGGCATGTGAGTGACCCACACATCAGACATCTCTTCAACTTGTGAAGTTAGTGCCACTGCTAACTGACAGCTTCAAGATGGCCCCAAAGAAAGGTGCTAAAACTGCTACCAAGAAAGTTGCCAGTGACAAGAAGAAGGAGCTTACCACCACACCACTACTGGTATGTCACCCCAGATGTTTTTTGGAAAACAAAAACCTGTGCCTGCTGCACCGTCCTCTGGGGAGCAAGCTGGGACCAGCACCCCCAAATCAGTAGCCCCACCCCAATCTAGGCCCAAACCCATGTCTGTCACAGAGGCAGCCAGTCTAATCACAGCAATGCCGATGAGCAGTGATGTTGACATTGACTTATCTCAATCGCAAAGTAGTACCCAATTGTTGCAGGAAACTCAGAGAAGTGGACAACAACAAGAAAAACTGCCACAATCGCCAATAGTAGTTACTCCAGAAGCATGAGCAGTTCAAGAGATTGAGCTTCATGCTGAGGAAGTAGAGCAATCTGCTCCAGAAGATCCATTGTTTTCAAGATCTCCAGCTAGAAAAAGGAGGGTTAGAGGTGCTCATTTTCTTCTTCAAGACCCCCTTCTGATGATCTAGACACCACTTTGATCCGCCTTAGTCTGAGAGTGAGACACAGCACAAGATGACTCAGACGAGGCTAGGGAAAAGGAAGGTTCCAGAAAGCCTTAGAGTTATGGAGGCAGATGTAAGAGAGGAGAATGACGATGAGCCAGTCATCATGGATGTTAGCCCAGCCCCAGTGGAGACCGACATTACCCCATCCCAACTTCCCCGGGGGATGTGGCAGTGGCACCACAGATCAAACCACCACCAGCGGCCATATTTGCAAAGTCCCAGCAGTGACCTACATCCACAACCACCTCAGTAGAAGAAGGTATTGCAGAGTCAAACGTCAAAATGCCCACCTACCGCCAGTTCATCCGATATTGTCAGTGGCACCTTCACCAGAAAGTTGAACTCCCCAGTTTGGGACTTTTTCTCCGTTAGCCAGAAGGAGGCGAACATTGCTATATGCTCCCTTTGTGGAGCATGTGTTAGTCGGGGTAAGCTTTGTACAAACTACGGTACCGGGGGCCAAACAAACCATTCGAGAACGCACCATACGATCCGTTGGGAGGCGCACCTTAGCGGCCCAAAAAACTGCAGGTGTTGTTGGTGAAGGGAGTGAAAACCGGCTGAGCAGGGAACCCGAATCCGATCGGATCATGGTGGAAGGAGAAGAAGAGGAAGACATCTTCATTTTGCAAAGCAGCCCTCTCCCCAGCAGTGCAGTAGTATCACCCACATCATCAACATCGCAATGGCACAAGGCTCGGGTCGAGACACCAAGGCAACAGAGGACATTGACTGCCTGCTGAAAAGCACATTAAGCCTAGCAGCGCCTGCTCTCAAGAAGTCACCTGCAACAGTGGCATCAGAAAAGAAAAACATTCAGGATACTATTCCTGCCATGTTTAGGCCAGAGGGGCAGTATGAACGCAACCACCCAACAGCACGTTTGTACAATGCGAAGCTGGCTAAAATGTTAGCACTGGACCTCCTTCCTTTATCTTTGTTGAAGGGGTGGAATTTCTTGAATTGAGCCAGCCATCTGCCCGAGATGGAAGGTTGCCAGAGTTGCTGTTCCAGCGCTAAATCACGATGTGCTTGAATAGCTTGAACAAGCTTTGCAGCATAGTGCTGTCCACAGTTTCCACCTGACAACAGACTTGTGAACCAGTTGCCAAGCGACTGATTACATGTACATCACTGCACACTCAATCTCTTTTGGGGGGGACTAGAGAAAAAATATATGCAGGTGTTGACACTGCTGAGAATTTTAATGCTGCTAGGAAGCATGCAAAAGTAGCAATGTTTGCAATGGAGAAATCCCAAACAGCTACAAACATTTTGGAAAACTTTAACAAGGTCTTTGAATGGCTGTGACCAAGAGGGCTTAAGATTTAATTTGTTGCCACGGACAATGGCAGTAATATAGTTAAGGCCATGGCCGATGGTGGTTATTTCAGGGTCCTGTGTTTGGCGCACTGCATCAACATCATTGTACAGGACTTTCTCAAAAAAGAAGACCAAGTAAGCAACTTACTGTCCACCTGCAGAAGAATCTGCACTCATTTCAGCCATTAATTTAAAGCCTGGAAACAACTGAGGGTCATTCAGCATGATAATAGAATGACTGTTGAAGCACTTATACAGGGGGTGACAACACGCTGGAATTCCACTTATTACATGCATGAACGCATGTTTGAGCAGTACAGACCTATCAATGAACTTTTCATGCAAAGAGGGGATACAACTGTGAAAGGCATGATCATTAAGATGGAACAACGGGGCCTAGTCAAATGCCTGACAGAGATGCTGCTTCCTTTTGAGGTGTTCACACAGTAAGTCAGCAAAGAGGACAGTACCATGGTCCAAGCTATCCCGTTGTTGCACATGCTACAGGAACAGCTAAAGGAGGTGTCTGCAATGTACACAGGTGTGGAGAAAACAAAAAGATACGTATGACTTGGTGGAGAGCTTAATCCTTCCCTTGTCTGCTAATACAAGGGTGCAAAGAGACATTGTGTCCTCCAAGCATTACATCTGTGCCACAATTCTTGATCCACGGTACAAACCATTACTGTCCACTTTCATTCCGTTTTCAGACGGGGATGTTAGAAACTACAAAACATGAATAGCTGAGCAAGGCAGTGAGTAGAAAAAGAACAGCAGGGAATTAGAGGCCCACTGCTCCAGGGTACAAGTCCTGTGGGGCAGCCTTCAAGTTCAGAGCCTGAGGACAGTGCTGTTGGCTCACTGCAGCCAAAACCCACAACAAGAACACCATCAACAACAACAAGACCAGGAGCATCAGCCCTTAAATCTGCAACTGAATGGTTTCTACTGGCAGGGCTTAAGACTAGTGCAGAGGCGAAGGCAAAAGAGGTCGAGCAAAGTGGAGCACCAGTAATGAACATTGAGCGAATGGTCTATGCCTATCTGGATGATGCAACAGAAGTCTACCTTGATCATAACCCATTGGTGTATTGGTATGGGAAGAGGCGTCAATGGGCAGTGCTCAGCAGTCTGGCAATAAACCATCTGACTTGCCCTGTAGCCAGTGTCTCCGCTGAGCATGTTTTCAGAGCTGCTGGCGCCGTTGTCACAGTGAGAAGGACCAGTCTCTCACCCCAAAATGTGTAGAGATTAACCATGAAATCATCACTTTATACCACCGGATCACACCATACCTGAAGTACAGCAGGAGGAAGATGACGGAGACTCAGATCATGGAAGTAGTGTGTTAGATGACCTACTTCTGGGCGACCACCAGAGTTTGTGGACCAGCTCTGCTTCCCTGACTACTAGGCTTTCTTTGACGCCAAAAAAAAAAAAAAAGATATAGCTAGGTAACTTTATTTACTTTATTATTTGTGTGTGTCTGGTTGACCAATTCATCCTCACTGTCTTACTCTTAGACACATTTTATTGCTAGATTGGAGTTGCAACTGTGTGCAGTGAAGAAGTCCCGACCCACCCTCCAAAGACATTTCCCTCAAGCCAGACATTGAACCGAAAATACCAACAAATATGTGCCTGCCTCCAACCCTGGGCTATGAACATCTATCCTTTCCTACCCTAGAGGGACTGCCCCACATGTGACATTATTATAATTCAATTTACACTGGCAGTTCTCTGCTTCGTGAACAAATGGAGGATCTGCAGTCTGCAATGTACCACCAATCGATCACGGTGTGCACACCGTAAGAACAGGTAAATGCTGGCATGCATTGCACGCTGAGTGATTGTTGTTTGTTGTGATGTGAACTTGTTGTGATATGTCATCATCATGTTGGTTGAGACTGAGAAGTGATGGCTCATGTGGTGGCAGGTAGTGTGAGACTGGGTGTTTGTTTGTTACGCTTAATGTGTTCATGATGATTCAGATTTGAGATTCACAATGTTGGTGACCTACCGACGGCTGATCAATAATTTTCCCTTGAAGGTTATTTTTTTCCTTCTTCTTTGAGAGATAGCATAGCGAGATTCCTTCACCGGGCCCACTCCACATAGTCCAAAGTGTTTTGTTTTTTATTGTTTTATGCTTTAGACTCCTCAAAGACTCAGACCCGACCAGTCCCTTAGATAATGCAATGCTTGCAAACACAAGTCTAGTCTACACAAAAAGTGTCTCAAACTTTCCCTTTTTGTTGTTGTTCAATAACAAAATTGTACTACTACAGGCCGATCTATTGTATTTTGAGTCGGGACTCGAGACACTGTTGGTACGGAGTTGGACACCATACTCGTAGTCAGACTCTGGAGGATCAGAGATGATGGAATGTCTCAGGGCGTGACTACTTTGAGAACTGCCACCAGAAGAAGATGGAAGTTTTCAAAATCACTGAAACCAACCGATTTGGATGATGATGACCTTGAAGTGGCCTAAAGGTAAACAAAATCAGACCTACGCAAGTCTGTGTAGTGGTGGTGGTGAGTGGTGTGACTGACAGCTGTGCATTGATTTTTTACTCGATTGGGACAATGCTATCTTGCTGGGGGTGTGTGTGCTGCTCAGTACTGTCTGGCTCAAATTTGAAGCAATGTTGTGGTTGGGTGGGGGGCCTGTTGTTGAAGGTAACTGGAGACAGACATTTAGTCATGAATGATAATCACATTATGCATGTGCTGCTGTTAGGCTACATATTATTGTTATATATTATGTGATGATGAAATGATGATGAAGGCAGTTTGATCAGCCTGATACCAATAGTTACAGTACATGCAGCCATTTTTTATGGGATTTTTGGTTGTTGCAAAATTGGCCTCACCAATTTGTTGACACGCCAGGCATAAAATGAATTAATGCAAAAAGGACTATTCTTCTCTCCTATTGCACTTCCTCTAAGTCTTCACGGTGTACTCCAAGTCCTTATGCAGTTTAACTTCTTTCTTTCTCCTTGATTCTTCAATATCATTTTGGTTTTCAATCTATGGGCCCTCTTATCTGGCGCCAAACTGGAAAACTAATGCTTACCCTACCAGACCTCATCTGCCAGGCACCCAAGATTGATGAATCATACAAAAGGAATCAATGCAGATGCAATTCCCAATTTGGCAATACAGTATAATTTTTTTCTTTTAGTAATCATTTGAATTGGCATGTGTTTGTGTTGTTTACTTGAATCCTACAGAAAATGTAATATGTAATATATTCACTATCTTTCAAAGCTCGGTAAGACAGATCATAATAATGTAACTTGGTCTCTCTGGGGGCAGACGGACAATTTGGCTTGGTTTACCTGTACTCATTCCTTCATTTCCTTTTCCTCCAATAACAGATTTAAGATGGTCGGTTGCTCATTGCCAAGATGAACGTTGTCCTTGTATAGTGTTTGTCTTTGTCTAACCTTTCCCCAAATCCCCCTTCCCATCCATTCATCAAACCCCTAACACTCTTCCCCCGGGCTGTGTGATTTATTGAGGTGTGACTTAATAATTTACACCATTAATTGATCACACACTTTGTGGGGTGGATGTGGTGAAAGCAACACCAACTCAGTGCAGGGTGAGAATCTTATTCTTCAGCTCGTATAGCCCACACTGGTAATATTATATTAGCCACCCACAAACAGTGTTCAATATTTTGTTTTCCAGAGGAACATCCCATTGCAGCATCATCATTCAGGCACTGTATTGCGTCTAAGGTTACGTTTGTCCACTTCGCAGCTCGAGTTGACTTCATTTTGTAACTTTTACTTTGCTCAATTAGTAGGAAGCATAAGTCAACTGCTGGTGGGGCTCTGTCACCAGCCATAAAATTCTATTTAGCCACAGCAGTGTCGGCTGCCCTCTCTGGAGCAGAGATCTGGGGGTACAGAGATGCATCTACATTAACTGTTGACGAGAATACATTTATTAAAGTACTTTAATCAAATGAGAGAGAGGAAAAGCGTAGGCTAGTTCACTTCCCCTGAAAATATAATGAGTATCAATGAGAACTAGCTTGCGTGTATAGAAGCTAGATGTCCATGTCAGGAAAAACCAATTGTTTTTAATGAAAACCCTCACCCACCAACCTTGTTGGTGGCATGCTTCATCATCGGGTTCCACCCAAGGTGCCGAGTGCACCTCGGGTGTGCTACAACACCTGATTACAGCGGAGCTGGATTTGTATGGCGAGTGTGAAGTGGTCTGATACAGTGAAAATTAAAAACTATCCAATGGGTCCCTTATGACTACAGAATTTTAATAGAGGGCCCTTGGCAGTATTAAAAACAGCAAGGCGGATATGTGAGGAGATGTAAGTATGTCTCCTATATCCTGTTTATAAGAGGTCAGGTTTACATGTTTCAGCCAGGCAGCTACGTTGGCTGGCTTTCTTCAGGACCTATGTGTGATGTGAATAAGTGGTGGTCAGATGTGATTTATATGACCAGCCTTACGTATAACTCCCTGAGAGGCAAAGGCCCACAATATCTCCCAAAAAAACTAACCACCTACGTCCCCAGCCGAAGTCTCCGATCAAGTACCCAACTCCTTTTGTGCGTACCTCGAATTCGTTAACCCGTACCGGGGGCAAGGCCTTCTCGTATTTTGCCCCACGGTACTGGAACAAACTGCCTATAGCACTCCGAGAGACCCCCACATACAGCAATTTCAGGAAACAACTAAAAGACTATCTATATTAAATTTTGGGGCCAAATCTTCTGGTAAGGATCGGCAACAGCGCCGAGATGCCCCTGGGTGAGACGTGCTCTATAGCAAGTACCACTAACATAACATAACTAACATAACATAACATGTCGCACTCACTAAGGCGCGATAATAGCGGGAGGGTGTGTCCTCCGTAAAATGCTCAAAGCGATGAAAGTTTCATTGCAAGCAACATGAATCCCGTGAGGGGGTCGGACCTGTAGTCACACATTCTTCAAGGTCACTGGCCCGCTCGTCATACCTGCTTCGGCCTGCTATCCGGGATCCCTAGCGGGCCTGTGACCTTGAAGAATGTGTGACTACAGGTCCGACCCCCTCACGGGATTCATGTTGCTCGCAATGAAACTTTCATCGCTTTGAGCATTTTATGGAGGATACACCCTCCCGCTATTATCGCGCCTTAGTGAGTGCGACATCACTGCTGGTCATATAAATCACATCTGACCACCACTTATTCACATCACACATAGGTCCTGAAGAAAGCCAGCCAACTTAGCTGCCTGGCTGAAACATGTAGACCTGACCTCTTATAAACAGGATATAGGAGACATACTTACATCTCCTCACATATCCGCCTTGCTGTTTTTAATACTGCCAACATGCTCTTGCACATAACATTATGCCATGGGTACGGAGGAAGGGAGGTGATTGATGATGGGTGGGTAGGAAGGATACATAACATGTTGCACTTGAAAACTACTGTGAGTCAAGGGAGGAGTCTGAAATACTACCTCAACCCTTTGAATAAAAAAAACCTTGATAAAACCATTCCAAGTAAGTAAAGGTGAGAAGAACACCACTACAGAGGAGCACCACAGTCCCTTGTTTATTCCCTTCCCAAGGATTTTTCCATTCATCATTGCATTGTTCTTCTAGTATTTTAATTTTTATTCTTCACCCTTGGCTTTGCTACTCACAATTTAAGTTTTACATTCTCTCAATCCAGGCTTCCCCATTGAAAACCATCCATCCAATCCATCCATGTAGCCATCCATCCAAACATGGCTCTCTGTCTCATCCTCAAAAGACCTTGCAGCAACATACATTTGTCATTTTCCCACCCAGGTGTTCTTTTCATTCAAAACCACCACAGGATTCCAATCACCCACTCAGGTAGGCATCCTTTCACACATACACTTTCACCCACCCAGGCAGGCTTTCCACCCGTATACCTTTCATCCATCCTTCACTCACCCATGCATCCTATCAGCCACCTATAGTATATGCATCCGCTTTCACCTACGCATCCTTCTCTTCAGGGTCATATTACACTACACCCATCCTTTCTCCTGCCATACTTCTTTCCCTTTTCCATCAACCCATAGTTAAAGGTCTTGTTCATAAAACTTTCTCTGCTGAGTTGAAGGTAGAAGTGACCATTAGTTACACAACTCAACATCTGCTGTGTTCACCTGTTGTTCACAAGTCAACACTACACCTTAACTGTAAGTATATAATTAATTGTCAATAAGAGAGCAATATGACTTACCACCCCCTGTCACTGCCGCTGGCTCACCCTCTACCTCTGCCACATCTACAGACTGGCTGGCGCCGTCACTGCTGGCCGTGGCACTGGTGGTGGGTGCCGCTAGAAAAAACATCACACATTTCTTAGATGCCAGCTATGCCGCCCCCTATTAATTTTTTTATAGCAAAATACACCACACACATCAGTACAATTTGGATACATTACAGACAGTATCTTCTATCAAAAATATCAGGTTGGGCATTTTGTTGGTGGGAATTTAAAAAAAAATCTCAAGACAAACTGTTAAGGAGTGGCTAAAGCTATTGATGAATCTGATTTTCTGGAAAAAAAATAGTACATAAGTGGACAACTGGACATATGGTCTTGGTTGGCAAATGCAATGGGGCCATCCTCCTCATACTTCCTTCCAGCCATTGTGCACATATCATGAAGCATTCTCTCTACGCCTGGCGATCTCAATAGTTTTCTCCAGCTGCTACTAATAATACTAGAACTAGCTAAGAAGACACAACTTTGGGGTGTCCAACGTGACCATGGCCACTCTCTTGATTTACTGATTGAGCCTTTTCATCTCAAGAAACATGCATAGAATACCTTATTTTGGAAATGGGCATGCAATCTGCACGGCAGAGTAGTAGTAGTAGTATGTGACCATTGGTTCTATAAGTCTTAGAGTACCACCACTAGGCAGTCCACATCATAAAATATAAGGGGAGAGGGAAAGCTGACTGACAAAGCAGAAAATAGGAAGCTACAGACAGACTAGTACAGAGACAGTTTGAAGTAAAGTACAGAAACCTGAAACATGAAAAATAAGTATATAGGATAATGCAGGGATAACAAGAATATAGAAAAGGATAGATTGAAGAGGATTTGGAAAAAATATATAAAACGAGGAGACATTATTCAAAATAAGGAGTGGTAAAAGATAACGAAATAAATATATGAATGTTAACATCAGGAGGACTTATTGGGGCCAGCAGAGCCATCGACCAAAGAACTCTGGGCGGCCCCAGTAGTGTAGTTCCTATTTCCCTAATAGGCTCTGTGCATTGGAATAATATACCCTATAGGTTTGACATAGGACTGAGGTCAGTATGTCCCTATCGAGTATATTAAACTTAATTACTTTGTGCCAGCTAGCTCAGAGGCCAATAGAAACTACTTGTAAACAAGAAGAAATGCGTTACTTACCTGTAACTGCAGTTATCCAGTATTGGTATCTTTCATAGATTCACATGCCTGAATCATTCCCCGTCGTCGAGATGGGAGTCCCCGGTACATTAGAAAAGTAATGTCCCATTAGACATACAAAACCATAGGCCTAAGGCCTCTCATTAGTAACATATCCAGGTCCTTTTGTGAAAAGGACCAAACTCTAAACAACAGCCAATCAGCTGTTACCACCCTTGGAACCTTCCTGGCAGGAGCTCTGGTCCCTCAGATTTTCGTAAGTGTAGTGCTATATAACAGTACCACTGAGAGAACCAAAAGAGCCTTTCCAAGGGAGGTGGGTGGGTTGCATGTGAATCTATGAAAGATACCAATACTGGATAACTGCAGTTACAGGTAAGTAACGCATTTCTTATCCAGTATTAGGGTATCTTTCATAGATTCACATGCCTGAATCAGAGTAGCAAGCAATAGTGAGCACATTTCTTTTTCCCCATAAGGGGTATACATGCATTGGTGAAGAAAAACCATATTTGTACATTTCAGTATATCAACGATATAGTGTATAATAATAAGCAGACATGAAGGTAATCATAGAAATGTGCGGTAAAATAAAGGTTGGTGGGAAGGAAGAAAGGCTCACCTCTATTGAAATAGATGACGTAGTACTGCCTGTCCAACTGCAGCGTCCTTCGCCAGTTCTGAATCCAAGCAGTAATGCCTGGTAAATGTGTTCCATGTTGCCGCTCTGCAAATGTCCACAATAGGGACGCCGGCAAACAATGCCATGGACGTAGAGACTGCCCTGGTGGAATGGGCACGAATTGTAGTTTGCAAGGGTTGACCAGCCTGCTGGTGGCATAAAGTGATAGCGCTAGAGATCCACCTAGAGATACTTTGCTTCGAAAGGGGGAACCTTTCCTAGGTACACTGTAGGCCACGAAAAGTTGGTTGGACTTTCGGAATGGTCTTGTCCTGTGAAGGTAGAATTTAAGGCATCGCTTTAGATCCAAGGAGTGAAGAGCCTTTTCCGCTGGTGTTTGAGGATTTGGGAAGAAGGTCTTCAAAACAATGGGTTCGTTAAGATGGAAGTGCGATGGCACTTTAGGGATAAACTTCGGGTTAGTTCGAAGAATTACCCTATCGTCCTTGAATTGCATAAATGGATGCTGTATTGTAAAAGCGTGAAGCTCACTGACTCATCTTGCTGAAGCAAGGGCTAGCAGAAGTGCAGTTTTCCAGGAGAGGAACTTGAGATCCACCTTGTGTATTGGTTCAAAAGGATGCCTCATAAGCTGGGCTAGAACCGTATTAAGCTGCCATGTTGGAGAAGGGAGCTTTAGTGGAGGGAAAGTCCGGAAAAGACCCTTGAGGAATTGTTTTATGAGTCTATTGGACCAAAGAGAAGGACCTGTGGAGGATCTTCTGAAACGGGACATCGCTGCCAGATAAACTCTGATGGAAGCGTGAGCGAGACCCGCATTTGCGAGATGAAGGAGATATGGTAAAATCTCCTCAGGCGAGGACGTGAAGGGATGCACTTCAGCAGATGCACACCATAAACAGAACCTTTTCCATTTGAGAGAATATGTTCTGCTTGTACTGTCCGCTACTGCTCGAGACAGAATCGCCCTACAGTCTGGAGGAATATTCATAGCTTGGAACTCATTGTATTCAGGAGCCAGGCCGATAATTTGAGCGAGGCCGGGTCCGGATGCTGTATTTGCCCCTGATCCATTGTGAGAAGAGACGGAAACGGCTTCAATGGAATTGGAGGCTTCTGGGATAGGAGATGTAGTTCTGTAAACCAATGTTGGCGAGGCCATGCTGGTGCTATTAAAATCAGTGTGAAGGGCTCTGCCTTCATCTTCTTGAGGACTCTGGGGAACAGTGGAATCGGCGGAAAGGCGTACGCAAAGACGCCGAACCAGGCTATCGAAAATGCATTCCCCAGAGATCCCTGTTGGGGATGCCAGCTTGCGAAGCGTCGGCATTTGGCGTTGAGTCGTGAAGCGAACAGGTCGAGATTCGGTTCGCCCCATTGACAGAAAATGCGGTCGAGAATACCCTGGTGTCATTCCCACTCGTGGCAGGAGGTTTGTAGTCTGCTCAGCGAATCTGCCAATGTATTTTCCCTTCCCGGAACATATTCGGCCTTCAGGGAGATTTTTGTGCTGAAGCGCCCAGTTCCAAATTTTCTGCGATTCTTGAGATAACAAGAGAGAACGAGTCCCTCCCTGCTTGTTCACGTAGTGCATTGTTGTGGTGTTGTCCGTTTTGACAAGCACTAGAGAACCTGCTATTCTGGGAAGAAAAGCCCGAAGGGCTAGATAAACAGCTCTGAGCTCTAGGAGGTTTATGTGCAAAGCCCTTTCTGTTATTGACCACTTTCCGCTGATTTGAAGTTCCTGGAGAAAGGCTCCCCAACCTTCCAGGGATGCGTCTGTAGTTATTACCTGAGGAGACACCTGAGGTAGGAAAGACAGGCCTTGTGCCAGATTCTGTGGACGAGTCCACCAGTGTAATGCTGTGATTACTTGAGGAGTGACCTGTATGATGTCGTCGAAAGATCCTTCCACCTG
The DNA here is from genome assembly GCA_963921515.1 of Calotriton arnoldi. Classification (NCBI taxonomy): domain Eukaryota; kingdom Metazoa; phylum Chordata; class Amphibia; order Caudata; family Salamandridae; genus Calotriton; species Calotriton arnoldi. Next base: position 834,958 of record CAWUFW010001409.1, read on the forward strand.
AATCCACTGAGTGGCAAGAGCCTCCTGGAGAGGACGCATATGGAGGCGGCAATGTGGAATGAGTAGTATGCAAGAGGACATCATTCCCAGGAGGGATTTGAAGAGTCGAACAGAAAGAGACTTTCTTAGTTTTATCCTGTTTGCCAACTGTGCGAGCTTGCGCTGTCGCTCCTGTGTTGGGTAAGCATGCTTGTGGACAGTATCCAAAACGGCTCCCAAAAATGTGATCCTTTGAGAAGGTTGAAGCATTGACTTTTCTGCATTGAGGGTGAGACCTAATTGCTCGAAAGGTTTTAGACAAGCGCTGGAAGATTGCATCGCGCCTTGAAGAGATGGTGCTTTGACGAGCCAGTCGTCGAGATATGGAAACACTTGATGGTGCTGCTGTCTGAGATACGCAGCGACTGGTGACAGACATTTTGTGAATATGCGAGGAGCCGATCTGAGCCCAAACGGCAGCACTCGAAATTGGTAATGCCTGCCAGCGACGGCAAATCTCAGAAATTGTTTGTGTTTTCTGTGGATTGGGACATGGAACTAGGCATCCTGGAGGTCTAAAGATACCATGTAGTCGTTTGGATTGAGAAGTTGTAGGACTTCCTGGATGGTAATCATGCGAAATGATTGCTTCCTTAGGAATTTGTTCAAATTTCTTAGGTCTAGAACCGGCCTCCATTTGTCGTCCTCTTGCGCACCAAAAAGAATCAGGAATAAAAACCTTTTCCCCGTTGATGAACAGGAACTCGCTCTATGGCTCCTTTGCGAATCATGGATGATATTTCGTTCTGCAAGAGGTACAAATGTTTGTGAACCATAGGTTGAGGTGGAGTTGGTGGAGGGGTTTGAAGAAATTCCAAGGAAGGTCCGAACTGCACTATTTGTAGGACCCACTGATCTGTAGTTATTTGTTCCCAATTGTGCAAAAAATGTGATATCTTTCCTCCTATTCTGAATGGTAAGGGGGGGTCGCAGTAGGTGGTAGGGAAAAGTCATTGACGCCGGGCAGAATCTTTCTGGCGACCAGCCTTTCCTCGAAAAGATTTGTTGTAGGCAGTTTGTTGTGGTTGCTGCCTCTGCTGAAATTGCGGCCTGTATTGCTGGCCCGACGAGGAGTAACCAGAATATCTATTTTGTTGATATCCTCCTCTATAGGATTATTGACCTCTACCTCGTGAGCCACGAAAGGAGGAAGTTCTATATTGGAGGGTTCCCAAAGATTTGGCCGTATCCGTATCTTTTTTAATCCCTTGTAGGGCCTCATCGATATGAGATCCAAACAGGAACTGTCCGTCATAGGGCATATCCAGGATCTTTGTCTGGATCTCCGGCCGGAAAGTCGTCGCTTTAAGCCAGCCATGGCGTCTTAGAACTGCCGCCCCTGCCAACTGACGGAAGCCAGTAGATGCGATGTCCATCGCACAATCTATAATTTCAGAAGCTGACCTCTCGCCCTCTTGCAGTAGCTTCTTTGCTTCCTCTTTAGTGTCCTGTGGTAAGCTGTCCAAAAAAGGTGCAATATCAGACCACATCTGTCTATTGTATCTTCCCAATAAGGCCAATGAGTTAGCAGCCCTCACCGTTAGTGCAGACATGGAAGAGAAACGCTTTCCGATGTTGTCCAAGCGCCTACCCTCTTTATCCGGTGGTGCTGAAAGTGGAGTAGAAGGGTTCTTTGAGCGGCGTTGGGCTGCTTGTGTAACCACAGAATCTGGCTTGGGATGGCCAGTCAGACAAGCCGGGGCATCATCCGTTGCCCTATACTTTTTATCCAGCCGTGGTAGGATTGGAGGAATTGAAGAAGGATTCTTCATTATCTTGACCCCTTGTTCCCAGATATAATTTATTATAGGCATGGATCGCACTGACTTTTTAAAAGGCTCTTTAAAGTCATACAAGAAACAATCTTGTTGCTGGGAAGTCATCGGCAACTGAAAGCGCTTCGCTGCTCTTTCAAGGAGATTATGAAAGCCTCCTATGTCCTCCGGAGGAGAGTCTACTGGAGGAGGAGAAGGAGACGCTGGAAGTGGTATGACGTAGTCGTCCCATTCCTCGTGTTGTGATTCATCATCCGGGATTTCTCCCTCTTCCTGAGGAAACTCCTCCTCATCATCATCAGTAGAGTGGGGAGATGGTCTAAGCATTGCCGAGGAGGCGGGCTGAGACGGAAGTTGTACCACTGGTGGTGGAGCTTGTTCCGGAGCAGAAGACTGAGCAGCCGCAGGGAACCTCTTTTATAATCTGTGATCAAGAATTGCAGATCCGATACCAAAGCCACCGGAAGGGACACCATCTGAGATTGCTGAGGTATTTGGTCTTCATGATAAGACATCTGATCATCAATGTCCTGATCATCATCATCTGAAACCTCCTGATATTTGACATTGAGTTCCGACGGACTTGTTGCCGCCCTAAAAAAACCCTCGTCGTCCGAATCACCATCCACATCCAATAGGCGAGAGGGCACTAAGGACTGGACCCTACTGGGTGAAGTTAAAGAAGGTGATAACCTGCGTTTGCTGAGTTTTTGGTGGCAAAAGTCATTTTTTCCTTCATTTTTGGTGTAGACATCAGGGTCGTCGACGGGACACTCGTCGTTGACGGCGGAGCGTCGACGGGTGAAACCTTCAACTTCGTTGAAATTTTCGTCGACGGTGTAGTCGACGGCAAGGGCGTCGACGACGGCAACATCACCGTCGACGGAGAAGTCGGCGGCGGTGATATTATCGTCGACGCAGGAGCCGTCGATGTGGCTGTAACCGTCGACGGGAGGCTCGTCGTCGGGATCGTCGTCGACTGATCCGTCGTCGGAGTCTTCGACGACGACTTCTTGATTTTTATCGTCGACGACATGACCACTTGTGCCGTCGACGAAGATGCTGTGGTCGTCGACGATGAACGAGATGCAGACGAGACAGACATAGTAGATACTGTCGTCGTCGACGTTGTAACCCTGGCAGTGACAGGGGACGTCGTCGTTGAGATCGTCGACGATGCCGTCGTCGACGAGCCTGAGGAGGGCTTTTTGAATGAATGCTGGACTCTAATTGAAGGAGTCGCAGGGTCTAAAGATGGCAATTTTTTAATTGTGGAAACCTCTGAAGACTTTTTGTGCGTCTTCTTTGCAGGTTGCTGCGATGAAGGGCTTGGAGAAGCATCTCTAAACCTTTTCTGAGGAGTTTTTGAGGAGGTCCTTGACGAAGTCTCACTCTCCTCAGAGGACAAAGGGTCTTGTTTGTCCTTTAACCTCTGCAGCCAAATTAAAAGCCGTCCCTCCCGGTCTTTTAGGGTTTTTGAAGAAAAGGTACGACATACCTTGCAGTCTTTAGATGAATGGTCCGGGTAAAGACAATACAGACAGTCCTTGTGGGGATCGTCCACATGTAACCTCTTCTTGCTGCAGGTTGTACAGGGCCTAAAAAGGCCTTTTTTGTGGGTGTCTGACATGAAGACAACTGGGACTTCACTCAGACCGATGTAAGGATGAGGAAATACCTTATCTGAGAGATTAAACGCTGTAAAGTAGGAAACCTGAGCAGAGCACGACGTGCGGTAGAAAATCTGAGGGACCAGAGCTCCTGCCAGGAAGGTTCCAAAGGGTGGTAACAGCTGATTGGCTGTTGTTTAGAGTTTGGTCCTTTTCACAAAAGGACTTGGATATGTTACTAATGAGAGGCCTTAGGCCTATGGTTTTGTATGTCTAATGGGACATTACTTTTCTAATGTACCGGGGACTCCCATCTTGACGACGGGGAATGATTCAGGCATGTGAATCTATGAAAGATACCCTAATACTGGATAAGGGAGTAGTTTCTGGCAACCGCATAAACATGACAACTTTGTTTCCCTTTAGAATCGGAACACTCTCAGAATCGTGGAAACAATAGATAACAGTTTCACTCAGCTAATCGTGCATGCTTAGTTTCTTCAGAGTTACACAGAAAGAATAGACGGGCGTTTCAATAAAAGGATTTATTGAACAGTCTTGTTTCTCGTGTAAGAGATATGAGCTGTTATGATCACAAGACAGTATGCAAGATATATAATGTACAGCGTAAGCAGTATAAAGAAATAATACTGCGCTAGCATTATCTTTTAGCTATGACACATAATATTCATATACATAAATAACATAAGCTAAGAATGCGAGTACTCATATGATGCTTCTCTAAGCTAGTTCTACCCCAGTGTACCTAACCTAGGTGTAGGACAAGGTAAGAAGTAGGTGAAGATTCTATAGTATGGTATACTAAGAGTCTGATATGCCAAGAGTCCCTCTAGGTTCTAGTCAGCTCCATACCTTGAGAATGAGAGAGGTGGGAATCTCTTTCCGGATCTTCGAACTCTAACACCCTGCGAAGGGAGTCAGAACACTGGAAGCTGGATTCTCTGCGAGCAGGGATGACAGCGTCTCTTCTCAGTGCGTCAGGCCGGGACACGGGCTCCTCTAAAGTCGAGGTCTCCTCCTAACTTGCTTGGGCAAGGGAAGGTATATTTATACCTGGTAGGTGCCTTGGAATGTTAGCATTGACGTGAAGTCGGACAGAGGAAGACGTCAGGAATGAACCCTTAAGGAATAGCGGTTCATGCATAATAGATGAGTTCTTGGAGAAATCAATAATCCTGTGCTAGGGGAACTCCCAAGAGCTTAAGGGTTCTGGTTTCTAAGAACTCGTTGTGACGTTAGGGTGGACGGATGTCGGTGACCATGCCTGTATTTGGAGTGCATGGCTAATGCCTAAATAAGGACTGGGATTTTATGCCTATATAAGGGCAATGCGATTTGTGCCTATATAAGGACATGTTTTAGAAAAGCCTATATACGGACACCTAAAGCGGAACACAACACCCACTCCACTTTCGAATGAACGATAATACTAAATGCTAAACATTAAATGCTAAACATTAAACTGAGTACCACATGTTGCTAAAAACATTTCTAAAAGCATATTAAAAGAAGTTTAAAATAAACTGTTGAATGCAATAGGTACTGTACATTTTAAAGCTTTTTTCATTCTAAGCATATATTATAAATAAAATGCAACATGAATGAATAAACAGAAATATACGAAATGGTTGACAAGTTTTCAAAAAATCAAGGCCATTTCATAACATGATGCTAAAATGAAATTATAGTAAAATAAGGTGACAATGTGTCCCTGGAAGTATTCAAAGAAGTCTGTTTTATATGAATAGTTCTACTGTAAGCAGATTGAGTTGCCATGTATTTTCAAAAAATAGAGAAAAAGAAATAGTCCAATTTTAGGAAGAGTTCCAAGTTTTGTTCTGAAAATATGGAGGCCAAATTTCATTGCGTCCCTGGTACACTGTGAGCCAAATCAAAGTCAGTGTATGGGTCTGGTGTAAACATGAAATCATCTATTTCTGTAGACAAAATATCGTCTACCGATGTTGGTGACATTTGGAACACCTCATTTAGAAGGTTAACTGCACAGAGATGTGAAGCATCGCCTTCAGCATAGGATGCCGTAGCAATGTTCGCGTCCGTTGTTACCTGTGTGCCTGTTGATCCATCTCGTACCTCAGCAGCAGCAGGAAGCGTCTGTGAGATCTCAATGAATGCCGTCATCAGGATTGGTAGCCTCTGGGGACAACACAGAGCATGGGCCGTTACCGGGTCCAGCAGAGCATCGATATCCGTTGGCATGACTGATGGGAGTGTTAGACAGGAGTCTAGCACGCATTCTTCACCGCAAAGCAGGCACCGCAGAACAGGTAAGATGCAATCTTGCCAGATTGGTCTAAATGACAGGAACCATGTTGTATTAAGTTCCCGTAGACGAGGTATGCCCAAAAGTTGCACTATGCGCTCACGGCACTTCCGTTCTAGGAGAGCTTTCTCCACATCGTTCGGAGTGATGCTGGTGAATAGGCTTGCCATAGCGTAGTAGTAGGAATAGAAACAGGATTCCTGCAACAAGTGCTAGAATTAATGGCACACCACCAAACACCGAATGTGCGAAGTTTGGGATGATTCCGAGGACTGCCTGGAAGGGTGCTAACAGTCCTGAACAGATGGTCTTAAATACATGTACAATTCCGCTCGTATCAGACATGTTTAAGATATGTCCCATCATTTCTACGAAAGGTATAGGGCAGTTTGTACAAATTAAAGCCTGTATCTCAGCCGAAATCCTTGCAATTTGTAAATGATAGGTTTCTTTGGCCGAGGTCAAAGGCACGGTCTGTTGCAAAAGCATGGCTTTCATTCTGCTTAAAGTATCAAAACGTATAAAAGAAACATTCAATGAAGGCCATAGAGGCGACTCCCTGACAGCAAGTAACCCTGGAGTCGACCGTTACCAGATATGGCATTCCTGGCAACATGCCACAGCAACTCTGATCATTCAACATGAGGTAACTCCCATTAGAAAGTTGGCCAAACGTCGGATTAATCACAGCAGCTGGTGTACCTTGCAGGTGACAGGATAAATTTGCCACAGAACCATTACAAGCCCCGTGCAAAGAAATGTCCTGACATATGAGAGAACCGCTTAATGCCTTTTCACAATTTGTACCGCTTAGAAACACTTCACGATCCCCACTCCAACATCTGTAGTCTTAAGGTAAATCCCAGGATGTCTTAATGTATTCTTTACCCAACCTTTCATATTTGCCTGCTTGCATTTGTTTGAGGCAATACTGAAAATGAAAAGTAGAGACAGGCAGAGTTATTTTGCCATGAATAAGCCATTCTGTAGCTGGTTTTTCTGCCACTGTGAATGGTAATTTTTCCAGTTTTTCAATGCTCAGCACTGTATACTTTGCTCCCCTTTGTGCCAGTTCGATCTGTTTATCTGTTAGATTGTATTCTGCAAACAGAGACGACGTGTTGATAAAACGCCAAGGCACATAGCGCGCACGCAAAGATTGCAGCGTCCAGCTTAATAACATAATAGAACGTAACTGAGATTGGCCTTGTTGTAACATGGCTAAATCTTGTTCCAGTATGTCAAAAGCAGAGGATACAATGTTGTCCAATGAATACATTCTGGATGACAAAGTTGTTAACCCATTGTCGACCACAGTGAGAGATTTCTCTAAGTTAATACGATCAAATTCACGTATTCTTTCTGCGGCCTCTGCCTGTGAAACCTTCCATATCTCATTATAGGCAGCATAAATGGCGGCATATATGAAACGTTTTTGACGCGGTTTTCTTGGTCCTAGCAAGAATTCCCTAAGGTCTGCGTCTTCTTTAAGTAAAGATAAGTGTTGTTTCACATCCTCTAGTGTAGATTTTTGTAACCAGTAAAGGCACAATTTTCCTACACTGTATGTTGTTACTACCCCTGGATGTTGTCGTTGAACATATCGTGGGTCTGGCCTATGGATAGTAAAGCCCTGTGTTTTATTCAGGAATCTTTCTTGACAGATGTTTGTGTCTGTGGGCCAGAGTAACCATTCTTTCCAATCAGGATCAGTTCTGTTGTTTTGTAGTATTGTGTCTACTGTGACCGCTCCCTGTGTAGTGCTATTACTTGCAGGTGTTGGTACAGAAGGTGTGTTCATGTCTTTGATCCTGGCTAAACCAAGGCAAGACGTTTGTTGCACAGTGTCATTCAAAAACATTATTTGACGTGGGATGATACATGCTCTACACAAAGCTTCTATCCCCTGCACTTGCCAATCTTTAGAACCCCAGACAGTGTTTGTGTCTTTCCAAAAGTCAAATCCTGGTCTAGACAGTTGGGTAATAAAGGCTGCAGAATAAATCTGTTTTGTATTAGTTAACATAATTTTCTGACCTGTTTTGTTTACATTCTTATAGAAAAATGTTTCTGGATCAGATGTATTGTACCCTGAAAAATATGGAAACTTATTTGCAAACGTTTTTGAACTACCCTTTGGAGGTGTAGGACAATGTTCCCATTGCTTAAATTTAAACACATTTCTAGGTGTTGCAGATTTATGCAAGAAATGATGACCATAGTGGTTGTAACAATATAGCTGTTCATAGTCTGATGAACACTCTAAATATTCATTGTTAGAGAATGCAGCAGACCTTTCTAGGTCAGACATCATATCATTTACAGTCTCAAAGTCCCAATCATCAGAATAGGTACTGGAGGTAATAAAGTCACTTAATGAAATTTTAAATAAATGTGGAATCTTCAAACGTTCCGTGGGGCCGAATATATCGAAATAGGTTTTGTCCCAAACTATACCATCCTGTATAGGAACGGCTGTGATGTTCACTGCTGACAAGTCTCTAGCTTCACGATGGGAAGATTTGTGTGGTTTTAAAAGTAAGTTCACATTTTTACTTTCAGTGTCCATACGGATGTATCTGCCATTTATAAGCACGCTGATAGTCATAACCAAAGCTAGCCAAAGCAGAAAGAAAAATATTCCAGAAATAATCCATAATTCAATCCATGGTGAAACCAGATAAGTCTCTTTCAGGAAATGAAAAAGGTCCTGTACTTGTTGCTTGAAAGTTTTTGATGCTGGCGTCGTTTCCGGTTCACTCGGATCCTCAGAAAACGTATCAAAGTTAATGAAATAGCCAGAAGCAGTTCGGTCAATTGTTGGAATTGCATCAGGATTTGTTGAAATCGCTGGAACCAGTTGATCACTTGTTACGTTGGTGTAGACAGGTGTATTTGGACGAACTGTTACTTGAGTTTCAAGAGGGATGAGTTCCATAGCATTGTTGCTTAGTCCTTCATCTGTTACTGCTGAATTCTCGATGGTTATGAGTCTTTCAGTCTGAACCTCTTGGATAGTAGCGAGAGGAGTGCGTCTGCTACTAGGTCGGAGTCCACGAGGCCTACTATTTAGTATTGGCCACATACTGTGGTTTGATGAGGTAGATTGACACAAATCGTTTCTCCTTTTTTCCAGCAAGGGGCGGCAGAAGTACTGTTCTTGTTCCGTGGACGGCTAGGACAGGTACTGGTTGTCTGTAAGAAGGTCCAAATTCCTTCTTGTCCGCAATCTTCTCTCTGACTAGATTCCCAACTTTTGGGATCCAGACAGGCCTTGCTGGGACTGCCGGTGTTTCCCCAGTGATGGTTGGCTTCAGGAACACGTTGCATTGTTTCGATCTTAGTTCATTTAGATCCTGTAAAACAGCCAAACGATCTTTGATATCGAAGGGTTTATTTTCCACCACTGTGCCTTTACATTCGAGATCAGGAACCCACATTCTTGTCCCAAATAGGACCTCATATGGAGTGACCCCCCCTAGAGAACTTCTTGGCAAATTATTTAATGAACGTTGGACCCCATAAAGATGTTTGACCCACCCAACACCCGAACCTAATACTCTAGCTGTTATAGACTGCTTTATGTCCCAGTTTTTCCTTTCAACAACAGAATTTCCCTCAGGATGAAATGGAGAGGAGTACCTCAATGCAACGCCCAAACTGGCCATGGCTTCTTTGTAAGCCCGAGAGCTAAACGCAGGGCCCTGGTCAGAATGTAGTGTGCGTATTGCGTATGTGCCGATAAAGACTCGCAAATCTTTTATAACAGTTCGAGCGTCAGCCGACCGCTGAGGCCATATCCATAGGAACCTTGAGCACGAATCCACTGCGACCATTATATATTTATAGTTACCGTCCCTTTGCAAGGGATCGCAGTGGTCCAGGTAAACACAAGCTAATGGTTTGTCTGAAATCAACAGGGGTGTCTGCGCAGGACGTTTCACTGTGGAGACTTTCATCTGTTGGCATATTTCACATTCCAAAACATAGTTTTTGGTCTGTTTCCTAATGCCAGGCCACCAATATCTTTGTTTAAGTAAAGATACTGTTGCAGAAACACCTGCATGGGCAGAGGCTATCCCTTCATGTGCTGCTAGGATCAGTCCTAATCTACGTTCCTTGTTTGGAATTACCCTATCCCCCACTCCAGGGATTCGAGCAAAAGGAAAGTTGTTCGCATCAATTACATAAGAGTACTTGAGTGGAATTTGTTTTGGTAACGCTGCACCACTGCCTTTGCTTGAAGCATTGACAGCCAACAATATCTCACTGTCTATTCTCGTTTTTGAACGAGTGATCGCAGCTACGGAAGCCGTCTGAACAGCCCCCTTTGCGGCTTCATCAGCCAATGAATTCCCTGCAACGTGAATGCCATCACGTTGATGACTCAGCGTGTGTATCACGTGAGCTTTTGGTAGTTCGTTTTTTCACTGAACTACTTGTTCCCAAAGCGTTTTATGCTTTATTGTGCCACCTTTTGCATCTTTGAACCCGTTTTCAAGCCAATTTTGTATATATTCATTATACGACTGAACACAGTAAAAAGAATCGCACACTATGAGTGTGGGGAATTCGCGATCTGTATTTTCAAGTGCCAGTTTGAATGCTTGTAGTTCAGCTCGCTGAGCTGTAAAATCTCCTAGAGATTGAGTTTTAGTGACCATTGGTCTGAATTTACCATCTTGCATGCGACCCTTAACGATTGCGCATGCTGCATTGTAAGCTTGCTTACTCCCTGTAGCGGGTTGTGCTGATCCGTCAGTGTAAATTATAAATTCGTACTGATCGAGAGGCAGAATTTCAGTGGGCAGAGGACGTTCATATTGCAGGAACGCTTGTGTTTTTAAATCAGGATCAAAAACATATTCAACATCTGTTGCAGCAAGAGAATTAACCCATTGTATCCATCTAGGATGTAAAGCTTTTGCATTCGGAATGCTAGCTTTTGTAACCGCCTCTAAGGCTGGTACTGGGGTTACGACAATAATGCGTTTCCCTTGGGCTAGAGCTCTTTCATTTGCTACAGCGGTTTGAACTGCTGTCAGTATTTTTTCTGTTGAAGTGAAGCGCATTTCTGCTTGTGAATACAAATGTGATTTGTATGCTATTGGTACTTTTTCACCCTCATTAAATGTTAAATAGGTGAATCCGCATTGTCCCGTAATTATTCGGATCACTAAATCGCGTGTATTTACGCGTGTTTGTAAGTGATTTGTTGCTAACATGTTAGCTTGGAGTGAACGTAGGATTTCTGTGTGTTCCTTTGTCCAATGTTTGATTGAAAAATCAGGTTTGATTAATTCGTAGAGAGGTTTAACGCTTTCTGCATAATTTAGAATGTAAGTTCTTCCAAAATTTAGGAAACCCAAGATGGATTGTAAATTTTTCAGCGTTTTTGGAGGTTGGAGCAGCGCACACTTTTCTAAAAAGTTAGCCGCCAGGCTCTTGCCTTCACTTGAAAGCTCATATCCTAGAAAAAGGACATTGAGATGGGCAATTCTGGATTTTTTAAAGTTGAATTTATAGCCTTCAGAGGCGAAGCCCAATATTATGGTACTCACCCTGTTCAAGTGCCTATCCAGGTCATCGTCTGTCAGATAGATGTCATCGACATATGACAATGCGTCATTATCATAAATTTGTAGTAACTCTGTTACCCTCGCTGAGAATAACCCAGGGCTGTTTTTGAACCCTTGTGGGAGTCTACAAAATTGACGCTGGGTCCCCATTATTGAGAAAGCTGTTAAGTACCTGCTTTCAGGTGCTATGTTTTGACAAAAGAAACCATTTGAAATGTCCAATGTGGTTTTATATTTTTTACGCACAATGTTATTCATTAATGCTGTACTATGTGCATTTTGCACTGCAAATGTTTTAGAACAAGTGTTCAAGTGTCTGTAATCCAAAACTAGACATTATGTATTGTCTGGTTTGGATACAGGAAACAAAGGATTGTTCATTGAGGAGGTGCATGTTTCAATCACCCCTTGGTATTCAAGTTGATCTAAGATCTCCCTGACCTGTTTTTTAGCTTCTTGCTTTATTGGGTACTGCCTTTGTGCAGTAGGTTCATTTTTTAGCTGTATTTTATGGTGAGGTGAGTCCTCATCCCATCCTACATGATTTTTATATAATGCTGGGGCCTGGGCAACTGCCCATTTCCTGGCATAAGTATATTTAAGGTGAATTGGAATATGGTTGGAGAAGGCTGGCATAATAATGTCTTCGCCATGTGGGCACTCCCTTACAAATTGTGGTGGCCAGTCTTTTTCTGCTAGAAGTATATCATAACCCCTTGAAAGTTTTTCCCAAAAGAGTACTTTCACTTGTCTTGGTATGTCTCCCTCCATTCGGAGTGTTATTTCATATAACTTTTGTGGAGTACTAACCCTGGTGTCTACAGTTTCTACTGTGATGTACTCATTCAAGTCCACTATCTCCAGAAGTTCCTTCAGGTTCTGGCGAGCTATTTTGACTTCTGCTGCACTGTCCAGAATTGTCTGAGCCCATTCTCCATTCTTGAGCTGTGTTCTCAGTATTCTCGGCATGTCTGATCTTCAGACCTGGTACCTTTTTTTTTGAGAATTGAGGTTTTGATTTATTAGGTCTCGCCTGAGCCAGCGCATGCACTGCTCTGGCGAGAGTTTTAGTAAGTGGGTTTTGGAAGTGCAAACAGCACTGGCGACCAGCTTGCGTTCACGTGAGCGTGCACACGCGTCACGGGTCATTAAGTGCATCGCGATCACTTTCACTTTCCCGGCTTTGAAGTAAAGAAATAGATTATTTTTCTATTTCTTTACTTTTGTTATAATCGCGGCACCCGCGCTTTACTTTTAATGTTAAAGCGCTTTACTTTTAATGTTAAAAGTAAAACGCGGGTGCCGCGATTATAATGGTGTAGCCAATAGGTCTCGCTTTTGGGACCTTATAAGTATTTAGTTACGCAACTGTTGCATGGCTAAACACTTATAAGGTCCCAAAGGCGAGACCTATTGGCTATGCCAATGCTTGTTTTTCTGAATGTGTTTGTCGTCTTTGGATTTCACGCGTTCTTCTCTATGTTCTGACCGTCCTCTTCTTTCTGATGTCTGTGACGATATCTGAAAGGTACGAGAGGAACGTGTATCAGTATCTTGATACCGGTCAGGTTTTCTTAAATTATCCCTATTCCTGAGGTTATACCTCCTTTCAGAGGGCTCCTTTTGAGGAGACCTACCTCGGGATTGAGAACGTGTCTCGTTTGAATTTTGTTTATTAGTTTCCCACTTCTTTTTAGAAGATGTAGGAGTTTGTTTAATAGAGTCCTTCTCAGGACTTTCAGATAGTTTTGGCTTCAATGGTTTTCCACCCAAACTATCTCTGCCTAATTCTGCATAAGATTTTTCTATTATTCTGGATAGTTCATGTTGATGTTCTGTTACATCAAATTCCCTTAAGCGTTGGCGGATTGCCACCGATGCTGCCTCTCCTTTAATATTAGATAATATTATTGTTGAGACCTGGTCGAAGTTTTTTAGTAATTTCATACCTAAATTCAGAGCAGGTTCTGCCCGTATTCATTTTGAATTTGTTTCAGGACATCTGGTATTACGGCAATTGACGGAACACCATGTGTTTTAGTATAGATGGCAGCAAAGACTGAGCCCCAAGTGGTGCAGTCTTCCAGTTGTGGTGTGATCCCCGTTGGTAAACAGATTGTTAGGATTCTGTGTTTCTCATAAGGGCTAGTATTAGGAAATACTGCTTCGATTTGAGTAATTTTTTGAGCTATCCAGAATGGAATTTGCTCACGTTTTGTGGGCATTTTACCCATGACTGCGTGTAAAGTCTGTGGAGTAATTTTTAGTGTATTCCCCTGTTGAGGGGTTTGATTTGGAATGGTCAATGGTGGTTGGACTGTGAAAGACGCATGACATATTGGACTAATTGTCTGTAAATTTGTATTAACTCTTGTAGTTGAGTAAGTAATTCCTCGTCTGACATTACTTCGATGTCAGGATGAGGTGTGTAGCCGGCAAAATACGGCCATGTTGCTCCTGGTCTACCTAGTGGACCGAGCCTGGTAATGTTTTTGTGATGTTTTAGGGCGCCTTTAAACCAGAGATGATGCTCCTGGTATGTTAGTGGAATTTCAATAGCCTCGAAAGGAATATATTCCTCTGGTGGTTCATCTTCTTTGTAGTAGTGAAACACTCTTGTGACTGGATTTGATTCTGGGAATACTATCCATGAATAGAATACCTCTGTCTGAAAGGATTCGTGTGCCTCTATCACGAAAACTGCTCTACCCCCTCTTGGTGGTAGGCCGTGTTTCATAAGTTTTAGAGTGATGGCTCTCCTTAAATTTGGAGCGATGTCTATAAGATTAGATTAGATTAGAGTATTTGTAGAGCGCATGGCTGCCTCGGCAATGAGGCGTCCCAGCGCTGAAGCAGGACGGAATGGGGAGCAGGCAAGGAGTTAGCATTGAGAGAAGAGCCAGGTCTTCACAAGCTTTCTGAAGGCCAGGTGGTCAGAATTGCTGCGAATGTGTAGTGGGAGAGAGTTCCATAAGGCGGGGGCCAGTCGCCTGAAGGAGCGACCGCCAGATCTGGTCCTTCGTATACGTGGAATTCTTGCAAGAAGCAAGTTCGCCGAGCGCAGCGCTCGTGGTGGTGAGTAGTGGGCGCACAAATCGCTCAGGATTTCTGGGCCGATACCTGTCAGAATCTTATGCGTGGTACAGAGCGCCTTGAATCGTACTCGGTGTTCGAGGGGCAGCCAATGCAGGCGGTGGAGGAGGTTGGAGACATGGCTGTACTTGGGGAGGGCGAAGATGGCACGTGCTGCAGCGTTCTGGACCCGCTGCAATCGGTATAACACCCTCCTCGGTTTCATTTAAACCTGTAAAATTAAAAGCTGTTACGACTGGGTCAGCCGCAGCTACACCGTTCTCGGTGTCATTGTCCCCGTGTATGAACCTTTGTTTTTTGAAAAATGTAGAACAAGTTTCAAGGAAACAAAAGATAAGGTGCACAATATTTTGGAACACTATATCCTTCAACGTTGAACAAACCAAACAGCTAATATATAGGTTTTTTGTCCTATTTAGCTTTGGCGGATACTTAACCCTACCCACTCCAGACGTCTTATGGAGTATGTGAGTAGGGGTCTCTGAGAGAAAAGCACGACTGAGTTACTCAGTATCTAGCGTTAAATTACTGCCTTACCAAACGGTTGGGCGCCATGTAGTGTAGTTCCTATTTCCCTAATAGGCTCTGCGCATTGGAATAATATACCCTATAGGTTTGACATAGGACTGAGGTCAGTATGTCCCTAACGGGTATATTAAACTTAATTACTTTGTGCCAGCTAGCTCAGAGGCCACTAGAAACTCCTTGTAAACAAGAAGGGAGTAGTTTCTGGCAACCGCATAAACATGACAACTTTGTTTCCCTTTAGAATCGGAACACTCTCAGAATCGTGGAAACAATAGATAACAGTTTCACTCAGCTAATCGTGCATGCTTAGCTTCTTCAGAGTTACACAGAAAGAATAGACGGGCGTTTCAATAAAAGGATTTATTGAACAGTCTTGTTTCTCGTGTAAGAGATATGAGCTGTTATGATCACAAGACAGTATGCAAGATATATAATGTACAGCGTAAGCAGTAGAAATAAATAATAGTTCTACCCCAGTGTACCTAACCTAGGTGTAGGACAAGGTAAGAAGTAGGTGAAGTATTCTATAGTATGGTATACTAAGAGTCTGATGTGCCAAGAGTCCCTCTAGGTTCTAGTCAGCTCCATACCTTGAGAATGAGAGAGGTGGGAATCTCTTTCCGGATCTTCGAACTCTAACCCCGCGAAGGGAGTCAGAACACTGGAAGCTGGATTCTCTGTGAGCAGGGATGACAACGTCTCTTCTCAGTGCGTCAGGCCGGGACACGGGCTCCTCTAAAGTTGAGGTCTCCTCCTAACTTGCTTGGGCAAGGGAAGGTATATTTATACCTGGTAGGTGCCTTGGAATGTTAGCATTGACGTGAAGTCGGACAGAGGAAGACGTCAGTAATGAACCCTTAAGGAATAGCGGTTCATGCATAATAGATGAGTTCTTGGAGAAATCAATAATCCTGTGCTAGGGGAATTCCCAAGAGCTTAAGGGTTCTGGTTTCTAAGAACTCGTTGTGGCGTTAGGGTGGACGGATGTCGGTGACCATGCCTGTATTTGGAGTGCATGGCTAATGCCTAAATAAGGACTGGGATTTTATGCCTATATAAGGGCAATGCGAATTGTGCCTATATAAGGACATGTTTCAGAAAAGCCTATATACGGACACCTAAAGCGGAATACAACACCTTCAGCTCCCTCACCCGCCTCAGCCCTCTACTTGCCCCTGGATGCTGATGTAATACATAAAGACAAAAGAAGATTGGTGGTAAATAAATTATCTCCCCAAAATATTTTTGACAGGAAAGGGCATTTGCAATAACATTGAACTTTTCTAAATCAGAACGACTAGTAGTAGTATCGCGGACCGTCCTATCCTATTTCAAATTTCCCAAACCTACCTACCAAGCCCTATTTCAAATTTAGTAAACTACATTTTGGCATTACCAATAATAAATTACAACGAATGATGTTTGCTTCTTCTCATCTCATTTGCAATCTGTCAACCCCCTTTGACGGGCCCATTCACTAAGGGACTTATTATTACGACGATGTTGGGTGGACACCGTTGAGGTTCTGGAACTGCCCGACCTTAGGTCAGCGGTCCTGACCGCACTATTACGTTGCTGCCGCCATAGGCCTTAGGGTGGTCACATGCCTCCATTTGTCAATGGAAGCTTGTGTGGTGGGCAGAAAAGCCCGCACCACAAGCTTCCATTGAAAAATGGATGTTGTTCACAAAAATCCCTGCAACGTCCGTGTGGCAGGCACCATACGGTGCCTGCCACAGTGCAGGGATGTTGAGGGGGGCACCTAGCAGAGGGCCAGAGGGAAAGGGGGCCTTCTTCGGGGCCCCAATGTCAGTTTCTGACAAACAATCCATGTTGGGAAGGCCGACATGGATTGGCTGTCGGAAAGCAACATCATAATCCCAACGGCGGAGCCGGGCCTGGTTCCGCCGTCATTGAAGGGAATACTTCCCATTCCGCTCTGTTCCGACAGGCTCACAGAGCCCGTTGGAAGAGGAGCTGAATCCCCCCATGGCTTTCCCTCTGACTGCCGACATCAAAATAGTTACGGTGGTCAGAGGGAAACTGCAGGATGTCGGGCAGAGAACCTCCGACCGCTGGTCGGAGGCTCTCCGCCCGACATTGTATTGATGCCCTGACCCCTAAGTCTGCATTTTTTCTTTAAAAGCATAGATGGACGCATGCATAGCTGAATACACCAAATTGCCTGCTTGCTACTGTGCGAGCTACCAAAAAAGGATCTGAGAACTGAAGTGAGAGGACGTGCACCGCTAAATTACTCATGCTAACTACCACTATAGTTTCAGGATAAAGGAGTTGCTGAATTACAGTTCTTACATAATCAGCCCAAGCGAGCGCCAACATGTACGATTAGGGAGCACCGAGCACCTGTCTAGAATAACGATCACATATTATCTGAAAACTTAACTTACCTGCATGTGAGCAGCATGCTTGCTATTTGGGAAAAAAATATTAGCGATAGTATAGAACACACAAGCAGGTCCAGCAGGTCCTGCTCTCGGTCTAGGATGTCGGACCACCGGTGCGTCAGCTGGTGATGGGTGTGCCGGACCCCAGTGCAGCGGTAAACTGCCTGGCGCACCATCGCCCAGCCCTGCTGGCGTTCCCGCATCCTGTACCCGGATCAGGGCCTGCCGGCTGCTGCCAGGGTGGAGGGGAGGTGGTACTGGATATAAAAAAACAGCACTACCACCTTTACCTTGGAAAACAGGGCACGGAGCTGCACCCTGCCTAGCGCCGCCTTCCGCAAGGAAGGCGACTGCTACTTTGGTGCCTTGGTGCGCCCTTATCTGCCATGCCGCTGGGGGGAAGAGAGAACAAAAACGGGAAAAAGAAGGAAGAAGGTTAATAAGGTAAAGTTAAAAAATGAATAATACAAAGCATGCAAAAACACACAAAAAAATTGAGAAAAAAACGCAAAATACACACTTAGAAAGGTAGAGGGTAAGATATAAATAAAAAAGATCAGGAAAAAAGTTTTAGAAATCAAGGATTGAAAAGATTAAAGAAGGATCAAAAAGTAGGCCCCAGCACCATAAACAGAGTAAGAAACAAGTTGGCCGTGCCCATGCGCGACCAAGTGGTGGAGTTCGCGTGATATTTCCGCCCGAACACACAATCCGCATTGACGAACGGTGGAAACGTAACACGAACGGGCGTGACAAGTAACTCTGCCCACTCGTGGAATCCGCGTACCACGGCTACACAAACTCCAATCAGGCTTATCGATGAGACTATAAGGGATCAGTTAATGAATACAACAAACAATACAAAGAAAAGTTGTTAGACTTGATAGATCCTTCTCTGGAGAAAACTATTGAGATCACCAGGCGTACAGAGAATAATTCATGATATGTTAAGGGATTGAATTGTAATGTGTCCAAGGTGAAGGGGGAACAAAGTGAAAGCATGGATGTGAATGCTGTGAACAAATCTTCACATAAAACAATTAATACTGTACCTGAGAAAAATGCTGTAAAACCACAGGAAAAGATAAGAAAAGGGCATGTTATAGGTGCGGCAGATAGAGACATACTGCGGAAGCAAGCCATTGTCCAGCTTCAAAAGACAGGTGTTTAAAGTGCAAGAAAATGGGACACTTCTCAAGAGTTTGCAAGATGATAGGAAAATCCAATATCAGGAGGAGTGTCAATCTGGTGAATAATGGTGAAGTTTTGCAGAATGTGCAGGACTACATCGTGGATGAGGAAGATGATGTAGAGGTGATGGTAGTGTGTTGTGTGGAATCTAAGGAAAGTAACATTGTGAGTATAGCTTACCATCCTCCTAAGTGCACTGTGAGGGTGAACGGCAGCAATGTGTATGGTATGGGCAGATTCGTGTTCACCATTTATTTTGTTGGATAAAAATATCTGGGAGGAGGTAGATAAGTGTCTACTTTGTCCCATGGATGTGGAACCAGAGGGTTACTGTGGAAACAAATTTCCTGGGAAGGGATATATCATGGCAGATCTGGAATTTCAAGGAATAAGGGCTAGTGGCAAAGATTATGGGGTCAATTCCGATTCGGGCCGGAAAAAGCACCGACCGACTCGGATCCGGAAATAATACCGACCGACACGTACCTGTGGCGCCCGACACGCCAAGTACGATGCAAGGCGTGCCAAATCCGACCGACACGTACCGAAACCAAGTCGACCGACCGAGCCGCACGGAAAACAGCAATCCGGCCGGAAAAACACGCGAATCCAACCGACCGACACGCACCCGGAACAAATCCGACCGAAACGTACACGCGAACTCCAAACCGCAAAGTACGATGCAAGGCGCGAAAACCACGAGCGAGTCGGACGGAGGCCAAGCCGCACGACCGACACGCATACAAAACCGAGCCGAAGCAACACAAAACACTGCAACCGATGCGTACGCAGCATAGAAAACTGCACAAACACAGCGTGAACGAAACGGAGAACACCGTACGAGACAAATGCAGGGTCCGACTCGGTCACAAGAACGTTTCCAACATACACAGACAGTACAAAGGAAAAATCACACAAAAAAGGCCAAACAAGCAATTACCAAGCCAATAAATACTGGGGGGGGTGGGGACAGAGAACAAAGACACACCCACAACTCCACCTATATAAAGGACACAAATCACAACCATGAGCCTTTGCAAATGCCATTCCACTGCCAGCACCCAAGAGAAAGCAACCACACATCCACAGCTCATCCCTCACACAAGCCACACACCAGCAGCACACCAACAAATACCTACCTCACATACACCCAGCAAAACACACACTCACACACCCTCACCTGCACACCAACACACACATCACTCACCATCACCACCCATCACCATGCCCCCAAGAAGAATCCCAAGTTCCTAGATTGTGAATTGGAAGTCATGGTAGACGAGATCCTCAGGGTAGAGCCACAGCTGTTTGGCACACTGGTCCAACAGACCCCCATCTCCCAGAAAACCAAGATGTGGGAGAGGATCATCAACAGGGTGAACGCACAATCACCATGTCGGCGCACAAAGAGCGACATCCAGAACAGGTGGTATGACGTGCGCAGGAGGGTACGGGACCTGCTGAAGAAAGACTACATCAACAGCCAACACACCGGCAGTGGCCCTCCTGCCAAGCCAATATACCTCAGGCCCTGGGAGGAGAAGGTGCGGGCCATCCTTCCGCCAGTGAGCGTATATGGACTAGAGGACATCTCAGAGCCTGGTGAGTACACAACAAATGTACACAATATACTGCCACAAAACACA
This sequence comes from Calotriton arnoldi, assembly GCA_963921515.1. Classification (NCBI taxonomy): domain Eukaryota; kingdom Metazoa; phylum Chordata; class Amphibia; order Caudata; family Salamandridae; genus Calotriton; species Calotriton arnoldi. The sequence continues at coordinate 855,132 of CAWUFW010001409.1, forward strand.
CACATCACTGTCAAGGGGAGAGTCAAACCATGCACTCATAGCAATTACACAGCAACCAGAACAGAATCATCCCAAAATGTGTATGTCAGTCAGATAAACACAACACATGCCATCAAAAAAGTCACATCCAACTGTGCCAACACATGTACAAACACAACTACAACTACAGCTAGGCAGTGGCACAAATAGAACTAACAAACACATCCAGACATGTAGCCACCACAACAACACCAACACACAGTGAAGACCACTCAAAGGAAGGAATTCTGTGTATGCTGGCCAAGTCAGTGTAGCCAATAGCATCATGGGAGTCGCAGTCACACATATTGCCCCCCCACAACTGTCCCATCAACACCACCCTGAACCATGCTCACATCACAGGGAGTGGAGAAGGACTCACAAGATGGCTGACACTGGCTACTGCTGTGGGGAGCACAAGGCCCTGCTGGCAACTGTGCACCAACAAACAGCAGGACACCACTGACTGACATCCTGAGAGACAACTTCCACTCCCTGCAATGCAAGCACGTTCCATGGTGGGATATCTGGCTAGCTGGGTGGGAAGGAGGACTTGCAGCACTGACCATAGTCACAAGCACCTCCCCTCACACACACCCCAACACAAACTCCACAGAACCCACCTGGTAGAATGCAATGCCCCCCATCCTAACACAAGATCCCACAAAGAACCACCACCCTGGGTTATGTTGTGTGAAGCACAGGGACACTCTTGGGACTTCTAGCCAAACAACTGCCAGGACAACACTCCCAGCCATCCTGTCAGCACAGCCAGCCCACCCCACAGGGAAGCAGAGTCAAAAGGAAGGAAGCATGGGCATGCTGGGAAGGGGGAGGAGGCAATAGCATGATGGGAGTCGTAGTCACAGCTCTACATCCCCCACCACATGGCCCAGCAAGCTCACACTCACGCATGCACATCCCACAGAGAGCGGAAAGGCCCATCAAAGATGTCTGACACTGTTGCTGTGTCGTGGGGAGCACAAGGGCATGCTGGGTACTGCACACCAACCAACAGCAGGACACCACTGTCAGCCATCTTGCCATTGCTCTCACACCCACACACACTGAACTCCCCACAAAAGCAAGTAAGTATGGGAATGCTGGGAAGTGGGGTGGAGGCAATAGCATGATGGGAGTCATAGTCACAGACATAGCTCACCCCCACAACTGTCCCATCAACACCACCCTGAACCATGCTCACATCACAGGGAGTGGAAAACAACTGACAAGATGGCTGACACTGGCTACTGCTGTGGGGAGCACAAGGCCCTGCTGGCAACTGTGCACCAACAAACAGCAGGACACCACTGACTGACATCCTGAAAGACAACTTCCACTCCCTGCAATGCAAGCACGTTCCATGGTGGGATATCTGGCTGGGTGGGAAGGAGGACTTGCAGCACTGACCATAGTCACAAGCACCTCCCCTCACACACCCCCCAACACAAACTCCACAGAACCCACCTGGTAGAATGCAATGCCCCCCATCCTAACACAAGATCCCACAAAGAACCACCACCCTGGGTTATGTTGTGTGAAGCACAGGGCCACTCTTGGGACTTCTAGCCAAACAACTGCCAGGACAACACTCCCAGCCATCCTGTCAGCACAGCCAGCCCACCCCACAGGGAAGCAGAGTCAAAAGGAAGGAAGCATGGGCATGCTGGGAAGGGGGAGGAGGCAATAGAATGATGGGAGTCGTAGTCACAGCTCTACATCCCCCACCACATAGCCCAGCAAGCTCACACTCACGCATGCACATCCCACAGAGAGTGGAAAGGCCCATCAAAGATGTCTGACACTGTTGCTGTGTCGTGGGGAGCACAAGGGCATGCTGGGTACTGCACACCAACCAACAGCAGGACACCACTGTCAGCCATCTTGCCATTGCTCTCACACCCACACACACTGAACTCCCCACAAAAGCAAGTAAGTATGGGAATGCTGGGAAGTGGGGTGGAGGCAATAGCATGATGGGAGTCGTAGTCACAGACATAGCTCACCCCCACAACTGTCCCATCAACACCACCCTGAACCATGCTCACATCACAGGGAGTGGAGAAGGACTCACAAGATGGCTGACACTGGCTACTGCTGTGGGGAGCACAAGGCCCTGCTGCCAACTGTGCACCAACAAACAGCAGGACACCACTGACTGACATCCTGAGAGACAACTTCCACTCCCTGCAATGCAAGCACGTTCCATGGTGGGACATCTGGCTAGCTGGGTGGGAAGGAGGACTTGCAGCACTGACCATAGTCACAAGCACCTCCCCTCACACACACCCCAACACAAACTCCACAGAACCCACCTGGTAGAATGCAATGCCCCCCATCCTAACACAAGATCCCACAAAGAACCACCACCCTGGGTTATGTTGTGTGAAGCACAGGGCCACTCTTGGGACTTTTAGCCAAACAACTGCCAGGACAACACTCCCAGCCATCCTGTCAGCACAGCCAGCCCACCCCACAGGGAAGCAGAGTCAAAAGGAAGGAAGCATGGGCATGCTGGGAAGGGGGTGGAGGCAATAGCATGATGGGAGTCGTAGCCACTGATATTGGTCACCCCCACAACTGTCCCATCAACACCACCCTGAACCATGCTCACATCACAGGGAGTGGAGAAGGACTCACAAGATGGCTGACACTGGCTACTGCTGTGGGGAGCACAAGGCCCTGCAGCCAACTGTGCACCAACAAACAGCAGGACACCACTGACTGACATCCTGAGAGACAACTTCCACTCTCTGCAACGCAAGCACGTTCCATGGTGGGATAACTGACTGGCTGGGTGGGTGGGAAGGAGGGCCGGCTGTCAACCAAACACAACCAATGCAGACCATGTTCACACCCCAAAAAATACATAGAAATGCCCAAATAATGCAGGACAATGTGCCACACCAATATCAACCCCTGACTGTGACGACTTAGGACTATGCAATGTACAGGCCCGCACCCAGAGGCACAGTCACAACTGTCATGTGTGTCAACCATTGATGCCTGCAGAAACATAACATACATTGTTTGTGTCTCCCAAAAACAGGTGATGATGGGGACACAGCAGCAGACGCTGAGGAGTCCCAGTCCCAGGCTCAAGAGGATGCGGAACTCACTGGCGTCGTACAGCCTCTGTCCTCCTCGGATGATGCAGACCAACCTGGCACATCCGGTGCAAGTCAACATGCAGCACCAGCAGGACCACCAGCTGCAGCACCAGCAGGACCACCAGCTGCACCCACCCCTCCAACGACTGTCACCACAAATACCAACCCTACCGACATGGACAGAACAAGGAGCAACAGCAGCACAGGGACCCTGGACCAACCTGGGGCCATGGACACCACCACCACCACCAACCCCCAAGGTGGACCAGGGTTATCTGTGCGTGCCACTGCACACACTGCACATGTCAGCAGGGGTGGTGGGAGGGGTGGGAGACAGAGGTCACTGCTTGCAGACGTTGCTGGTGTGCATGATGACCCACAACTGGTACGCATAGCTGATGCGTACCAGTCCAGCACCGGAGACCTCAGCCAGGTAATGGGGCTCCTCAGAGACATGAAACAGCAGCAGGCTGCCCATCATGCCCGCTTGGACTCCCACATGTCCCACGTGGAGTCACACATGTCCCGCGTGGACTCACACATGTCCCGCGTGGAGTCCAAGTGGGATGCACTGCATGAGATGACGGCGGTGCACAGGGACATTTTACAATGCCTCCGCCAGATGAACAGCAACCAGTCCACACCTCCCTGTGTGCCAACAACATCTGGTGCCGAACAAACTGCAACTGCCACAGGGAGGGAGGATGACTCTGGCGGAGAGTCCCCTGCACCGCAGCAGCCTGTACTTGAGGGCCCCCCAAGAAGAGGGGTCGTCCAAGGAGGGAAAAGTGAGAGGCCGATGGCCAAGCGCAACTCCCAGGAAGCCTGAACCTGTTCTAGATGTTCGCCTTTGTGCACAGACTGTTCACCCTGTTGACGGCAACACTACTCCCACACATTGCATGGGGAGTACAAGTTGGACCAATGTGTCAGACAACTGTGGCCCCGATACTGGGGATCCTGTCTACCAGGACTTTCAATTCACCTAGGAACTTCGGATTGCAAGATTTATGTACAGCACTACCCATCCTATGCACTATTAACACAAATGTATCACAATAAACACACTAATACACCATATTTGCCTCTGTCGTGATTCCAACGTGGGTGCTGTTATGGGGATGATGAACTGCAAAATTACACTGTGTATGCGAACTGCAACAGCAAGGACAACACAGGCATGTGAGTAAAGGCAACGTGACACATATGAGGGAGACACACCACCAGGGCTACACAACACATACACACCTAGGCCATCTGACTCATTGCCTACACTGATGTTGCCAGGGAAGACGGTGCAATGCACAGACACCACACCCATTCCCAGTTGTAGTCAAGTAGCCCACAGGTGCAGTAAGCAAATGGCACTCAAATGTGTGACCACAGACAACGCACATCACAAAGTGAAGCACAGGTTTATTACACAGTTGCAACATGTCGTAACCACTACAGATGCAAGGTAATCCCACCTGGCAGAGGGCACACAGTCAACAACTGTAGACGGAAGGAAGTCCATGGGTGTGGCGCACATCACCTGTAGGGACACAACAGCTACCACCCTGGAAGTGCAATCACGTCGTCGGTGGACACAGTTGACCAAACGAATCTGAAAGTACCCTGTGAAGGACACAAATGACACACAGTCAAAAGCAATGGAGTACAGGACAGAACAGCAAAACTCATGCACAATACATGTTACAAGATACCCACCCAGAACCAAGTTAGCATGTCAACACTGTTGGGGAGTACAGCCCACCTGTTAGCACACATCGCAACACACATCCAGTCAAGTAGCCCATGGACACACTCCAACAGCACCAGAGCACCACCCACACATCATGCCAACTCACATCATTGACATGACACCTCAGGATACTCACATTCAGCTAAAGAAGTTGGTGATGAGCTGTGTGCGGACATCACCATCATCATCATCATTGTCACTGGCATCGTGGTCCAGGCCAGGATCCTCCACAGGTGGCGGATGTTGGTCATTGTCATCCTGGATGAGAGGCAACTCCTTCCGCACTGCCAGGTTGTGGAGCATGCAGCAGACGATGATAATCTGGCACACTTTCGCAGGGGCATATGGGAGGGACCCTCCGGTCTTGTCCAGGCAGAGGAAGCGGCTCTTCAGGAGACCAAATGTCCGCTCAATCACTCTCCTGGTCCGACCATGTGCCTCATTGTAGCGCATCTGGGCTGGTGTCACAGGGTTCCTGAGGGGTGTCAGCAACCACGGCATGTTGGGGTATCCCGAGTCACCTACGGACAGACAAGTGCACATTAGCTGACTTGGAAAAGTGGGCGGAATACTACAGATCAGATCACACACAATGGCACAAAGTCAGTACACACCGACAAGCCAGGCACGCTGGTTCTGCATCTGTGCCATCATCCTGGGGATGCGACTACTCCTCATCACAAAGGCATCGTGTGCTGAACCAGGGAAACGGGCACACACGTGTGTGATGGTCATGTCTGCAAGACACACCACCAGTGCATTGACCGAGTGGTAGTGCTTGCGGTTCCTGTATGCCTGCTCCTTGGCCTGTGGTGGTACCAAAGCCACATGTGTCCCATCAATGGAGCCAATGACATGCGGCATCCTCCCCAGGGCATAAAAGTCACTCTTCACGTCAGTGAGTCGTCGCAGTCTAGGGAAATAGATGTACCGGTTCAGGAATAGCAACATTGCCGCCAAAACATCGCGGAGCACACGGCTCAACATGGTCTGTGACATCCCACCAGCAGTCGCCACAGTATGTTGGAAGGTACCGGTGGCAAAGAAGTGTAGGGCTGCCATCACCTTCACCTTGGGGGTCAGCGCTGTAGGATACGGCCGGCCAGGCTGCAAATGTGGGGACAACTGCACTGCCAAATCCTCAATCAGCTGCCTGGTGAAGCGGTACCGTCGGATGCTGTCCCGTTCCACCATCGTTGCCAGGTCTGGGAATGGTCGATGGACAGCAGGAGCCCTGCAGTGCAGAGGAGAAGTAAGCAAGATTGTCAGTCACCCCACATATGCGGCATTGAACACACTCAAGATCCCAACATACATCATTATGAGGCACAACTACATGAAGTGTGCAGTTCCGGAAGGACATGTATGGTACATACATGGCCAACATCTGTCAACACGGTCCAACAGGTGGCATCAATGAGTCCCAGGTTGGCCCATTGGATATCATGAGGCCGTGTCACAGTTCCCATCTCCTGCTGCCGTGTCACAATCACCCCCCACAGTGACATGTGAGGACAGATGTACCCCAGGCACCATAGCTCAACGACAGGTACATTCCCAGGGACCCTGTATTGCCACATGGACTCTGGCATTACATGGAGTATCATGTATACACCACAGCAAAACAACCATGACCCCCACAGGTAGTGGCCTCACTTGCCACGGCAGGACAGACATGGACGTATGTGACACACACACGCACAGCATCAAAGTCCATGCACACACAACCTGGATGTGGAGACTGTCTCCCATTGTGCACATGAAATCAGAGATATTGTAAACACTACATGCACAAAGACTGTGGAGGACCATCACTATTGTGCCACTGGGACACCCTGGCTCAAACATACCGTCCCACATGGGACTCACGGGGTATGTGACATGACATACACATACACCACCGTGAAATGTGACCATGGCACATGCACTGATATGAACAGTTGCACATCACAGTGGTCATGTACACGTAACACCCAGGATCCTGTCCCCATGAACACGTGCACAGCCTGGGGGTGGCTGCCCACAGGTGACACCCACAGGACAACATGTACACCAACATACACACAATAGGAAATGCAGCCTTACATGGCTTATGATAAAGTTTGGACAGGCTGTCGTGATGTAGGTGTGCCCCTCACTCCCTGGGAGCTATCTGTGGCTGGCATATGTCCATCTGAGTCAGGCATGCTGACATATGCCAGTCACATGTACAGTGATGCATTGTACTGCAATGGACCGATCGGTGCCCCCGGCCGGCCCATTGCATTCAATGTGTGCGGGTACGCGTTGTACCCCTGTACGCGTTGTACCCCTGTACGCGTTGAACTGCAATGGACCGATCGGTGCCTCCGGCCGGCCCATTGCATTCAATGTGTGCGGGTACGCGTTGTACCCCTGTACGCGTTGTACCCCTGTACGCGTTGAACTGCAATGGACCGATCGCCATTGCATTCAATGTGTGCGGGTACGCGTTGTACCCCTGTACGCGTTGTACCCCTGTACGCGTTGAACTGCAATGGACCGATCGGTGCCTCCGGCCGGCCCATTGCATTCAATGGGTGCGGGTACGCGTTGTACCCCTGTACGCGTTGAACTGCAATGGACCGATCGGTGCCTCCGGCCGGCCCATTGCATTCAATGTGTGCGGTACGCGTTGTACCCCTGTACGCGTTGAACTGCAATGGACCGATCGGTGCCTCCGGCCGGCCCATTGCATTCAATGTGTGCGGGTACGCGTTGTACCCCTGTATGCGTTGTACCCCTGTACGCGTTGAACTGCAATGGACCGATCAGTGCCTCCGGCCGGCCCATTGCATTCAATGTGTGCGGGTACGCGTTGTACCCCTGTACGCGTTGAACTGCAATGGACCGATCGGTGCCTCCGGCCGGCCCATTGCATTCAATGTGTGCGGTGCACGCGTTGTACCCCTGTACGCGTTGTACCCTGTGCAGCGTTGAACTGCAATGGACCGATCGGTGCCACCGGCCGGCCCATTGCATTCAATGTGTGCGGGTACACATTGTACCCCTGCACGCGTTGTACCCCTGTACGCGTTGTACCCCTGTACGCGTTGAACTGCAATGGACCGATCGGTGCCTCCGGCCGGCCCATTGCATTCAATGTGTGCGGGTACGCGTTAGTACCCCTGTACGCGTTGTACTGCAATGGACCGATCGGTGCCTCCGGCCGGCCCATTGCATTCAATGTGTCGGGTACGCGTTGTACCCCTGTACGCGTTGTACCCCTGTATGCGTTGTACTGCAATGGACCGATCGGTGCCTCCGGCCGGCCCATTGCATTCAATGTGTGCAGGTACGCGTTGTACCCCTGTACGCGTTGTACTGCAATGGACCGATCGGTGCCTCCGGCCGGCCCATTGCATTCAATGTGTCGGGTACGCGTTGTACCCCTGTACGCGTTGTACCCCTGTACGCGTTGTACTGCAATGGACCGATCGGTGCCTCCGGCCGGCCCATTGCATTCAATGTGTCGCGGGTACGCGTTGTACCCCTGTACGCGTTGTACTGCAATGGACCGATCGGTGCCTCCGGCCGGCCCATTGCATTCAATGTGTGCGGGTACGCGTTGTACCCCTGTACGCGTTGTACCGCAATGGACCGATCGGTGCGCACCCATTGACAATGGGCTTGCCTGGCAACGGACGCGTTTTCGAATTTCGAACGAGTCGGTTGCTGGAAAATCAGTTGGTCACCCACAACAATGTTGCAAAATCATGTATGTCATGAAGTTGAAGATTTGAAGGATGCTGTGGGCGTGTTTCGGTGCTGCTATTCCATGGATTGGCCAGATTCAGAAGATGCAAACGACTTGGACCTATCACTTTGGACACAAGGGACAGTATCTGCCTCTCCAGCACATATATATTGCTGGCTGTTCCCCTGAGAGCTCACTTGCCTGCACTACATGCTCCAGGACGACATCTGCCACTGCACTGCTGCTGTCTCTGCCCCTCTGGACCCTGCAATGGCACGTACTGTGGAGAGAGCCCCAGCCTTCAGCCTTGAAGAGAACCAGGCCCTGCTGGACAGCCTACTTCCACAGTACAGCAAGCTGTATGGGACACCAGGGGAGCAGGTGAGTGTTCTGTGCACTGCCTTTCTGAATGTGCCTTTTGTGTGACTAGCAAGGCTGAGAGTCTGCACGCCACTGGCTAGCAGGCTCACTGAGTAGTTGTCACCCCCCATAGTGTGTAGTGACATGCACTGGACAGGTATGGTGCAGTGACAGTGCATTTGAACAAGGTTCTACTTCCCATGCAATGATACCATGTAGTGACGTCTGGCAAACTGTCCATGGGCAGCTTTGCACTGCCTGTGTACATCATGTGCCCCTGTGATTGAGACATGTATATACAACTGTGTCATGCACGGATATGTTGCATGTGTAGTAATGGCCTTTTCACTTTGTCATCCTGACAGGTTAATGCCCATCGGAAGCAGGAGATCTGGAAGGACATCGTCCAGGCCGTCCGGTCCGTGGGAGTCTACAAGCGCCGGATCCGCAACTGCCAGAAGAGGTGGCAGGACCTTCGGGGCTGGACCCGGAGGATTGCACGGGTCCAGCTGAAGCTGTCGCCTCCTCGCAGGAGGGGCGGAACACGGACCCTGACCCCCCACATGCTCCAGATCCTGGCGGTGGTGTTTCCAGACCTGGATGGGCAGCTGAAGGCCAGACAGCAGCAAGGAGGGGGTGAGTCAAAGACTGCACTGTGAACTCTGTATTACATGCTTTGTGCCCTCCTCTGGCCTGGTTCAACTGCCACAGTGCAGCAGTCATGTTGTCCAGGAGCCATGTCCCTCTATTGTGCACTGCCCACTGCTCATCTGATACCCAGGTGTGGCCCTTACATTCAGGGAATTGTGTCACTTGGGACTGTGTCCTTGCAGTTTGCTTCACTAAAGGTGGGGGACAGCATCTGTTTCCCTAACTCTGTTGTGGGCATCATGGGTGGGTCCATTGTTCACACGACACCTGTGTTCGGACATGTGATCTGCGTGTTGCTTTGATATGCGGTCCACTTGCTGAGCTGAGCCATCACATGTGCCTGGGGTATGTGGCACATGCCCATGCAGCGGGTGGGAACAATGTTTGGGCCCCAGGAGTGTGCAGATTACGTGTGTCACACATACATAGCCAGCTATCCACTGTCCAGGGCACATCCCTCATTCATGTGGAGCAGGACAGTCATGCCTACTCCAGGCCATGCAATGCACTCTGTACTCCCACTCCCGTGTATCAGCTGACACATTGTGCACAGTGATTTGACCCCTCAGGTGTCTGCCTCTGTGTCAGTGTGCTGTGGATTAGTTGCCAGGACTGCTGGGGTGTTTCTTGGTAGGGGCTCAGCATGCCCCTGGAGATGTGACCATAGGAGACGATACTTGTGTGTCACATAGGTGTTTGATCAGCTGCCCGTGCAGACTGGGGTATGCGAATGTGAAGTTCAGGCAGCTGTTCCACATTCGCAGCAAATTGTGAGGGGCTCAGGTTCAGAGGGTAGTGTCACAGGTCTCCCATATGTCCAATCGGTATGACCTGGACAGATGAGGGTTAAGATGATGTGTTGTGTGGGGGATGTACATGTGCACTTGTGCAGCTCCAGGACTTGCATTCCCCATGACCTACTATTGTGACACAGTGCATAGTGTTGTTGTCTGGCTGCCAAGTCATACATCACTGAGACAGTGATGTATGACTTAGCAGTCATGCCTCTGCCATGGCATGTGTCAACTTATTGGTGGTCCTGCAGGGGAGTGACATGTGATACATGCACACCATTGTGGCGATGGCTATCAGGACATGGGTGCATCATGGTGTCTGTCGCTGGTATGCATCACATGCATTTCCTATTTGACTCTGGGCATCCCTTTCATCCGGAAACCTGTACTGACTCAGTGGCAATAGCTGTGATGTGTGCATGTCCACATGCCACACCGTGTCCTCTGCACTGTCCAACTACTGTGTACTTGGTGCATGTGTCCACACTGGGGTGTTGCAATCCAACAGACACCAGACAGATGGGTGCAAGGCCATGTGGGATGTGAGTGCCATGCTTGGCATCAGACTGACAATTGGCTTCTCCTGTTCAGTTAGGGCACTTTTAGCAATGTACAACTAATGATGCCAGGGCTTGCTCTGTAATGTGCTGTGCTCACAGTGGTGTGTGCGTTTGGTGCAGGTGACTGATGTCTGTCTGTTTCCCCATTGTTTGCAGATACATCCACGGCCACGGAAGGGGACAGCTCCACGGACCAGGAGGAGCCAGAGAGCCAGACTGGGTCAGCAGCCGAGGAGTGGTCGGAGGGACCCAGTGGCACGGAGGACGAGGGGAGCCACACCGAGGAGTCCTCAGCACCATCCACCTCAGCTGAGGACCAGAGCAACTCGGAGGATGACTCTCTTGTGGAGGCGGGTGTCAGCAGCCACCACACCCCAGCTAGTGTTGCTGTCCCCGCCACCACCAGCACCACCACCGCCCTCCCATCGGCTCCCATTCCCCAGGTCCGTGGAGGCTCCCATGTTCGGGAGCGTGTCTCCTTTGGGCCAGGCACCGCACCCCCTGCCCCTGTGTCCCCTGCTGCCCTTAGTGAGGAGTCTGTGTACCTCCTTCGCCAGCTCCATGTAGGGCAGACAGCCATGCTGAGTGTCCTCCATGCGCACACCGCACTGTTGACTCAGCTGGTGTCGTTCATGGAGGGCATCTCATCAGGCATGTCTGACCTACAGAGGGGCAATAGGTCCATGGACTCCTCCCTGACGGCAGCAGTGTCCCTCCTCAGACAGTCCCTCACCCCTCCTGCCTCTGCTCCATCCACACTCCCCAGCACCTTACCCGTCCCAAGCACACACACACCGGCACAGGCACACACCAGCACACACACGTCCAGCACACAGACACACACGCCACAAACAAAACGCACACGCACGCACAGTCAGGGGACTGAAACCAGACTCACAGGGGATGGGGCCCTGGTACACACACACGCATCCACGGGCACTGCGCAGTCCTCAGTTGCCTCTCCCTCCAAAGCACCCTCCCTTGCCTCACCTGCAACCCCAAAGACCCAGCGCCTCTTCCTCAGTGACCTCGGCCTCTTCCCCTCCGATCGAGCTGCTCCAGCATCCAGGGTGAAGAGGAAGCCCCCACACGGAGCAGAGTGCCCCTCGCCCCCGGACACCCTCCCCCAGGTGCAGACAGACTGAGGCCCCCACCCGCGAGGCCCCCGGAGTGGTAAGAGCAAGACCCCGCCGCCGCCCTGCAGCTCAAGCACCAGGTCTCCTTCCTCCATCCCTCAGGCCCCCACTCCACAGGTGCCCCCACCACACCCTGCCCCAGGTTCCCCCACCCACAGATATACCATCCCCAAGAGGCTCCGGCCTTCTCCCCCTGCCACTTGCTCTCCCGGCACCACACCCCCGCTGCGCTTGTCTGTGCCACTGATGTGGTGAGGGTGTCCTCCCCTCTGTCCAGCCCACCTTGCCTGTTCCCCATTCTCCTCCCCTGGTGGTAGGCACTGCAGTGGAGTCCACTACCACCCTGTCTGACTTGGGCACTGCAGTGGCGGACCTGTCCACTCCATCTGCAGGGTCCACTGCAGTCGTGCCGGCACCCACAACATCTGAGCCATGCCCCCCAGTTGTGCCGGCACACACCATGTCAGACACCTCCACTGCAGTTGTCAGTGGCTCTCCAGCACCCACCACCCCTTCCCTGCTTCCTCCTGGTGAGCCCTGATCCTGCCCCTGTGGTGCCTGGCCTACCCCCCCGGTTGCCCCTCCTAGTGGATTGTCCCTGGTTTTGTGCAGGCATGTGTAGGGTGGCATCTGCCACTGTCACCCACTTGTGACTTTGTTGATGGACTGGCCATTGGCCTTTGTTTATTTTCTACCGGACTTCTACTTTTAATGCCACATATGCTGAATAAAGCAACTTTCTGTTCTCTAGTGCTTATGCTTCTGATGTACATGATGTTGATGATGCTAACCATGCCCTTGCTGCAGTGATGGTGATATTTGGTCTCATGATAATGAAGTGTTACTGTGCAGGAACCCATGTGGTCCAGGGGGAATGTGTCCTATCCTGTGGTGTATCCATGTCATCCATAGCAGCATCTGAGGGTGTCATGTGTTCAGTATTTGGCAATGGGATTTCCTACTTAGATTGGCAATTTCACATCTGTGGCTTCCACCCCTGCACATCTGTTGTGCCTGCCATTGTTCAATTCGTCTACTTCCCTGACCGTGTGGCCATCTCCAGTGGACATGCAGGTTTGGGCATCAATGGGGAAGGACTCATCTGTGTTGTCAGTGCAACATTGCTATACAAGTGTGTTGGATCTGTGCTGATGATTCCGTTGGCACTTCCATGACCAGGCTGATGTGACGGGAGCCCTCATTTGGTGCTAATTGTTGATTGTGTGACCAAGTGCTCAGCTGACATGATGGGGCCCTACTGAGGCAACATATGGCACAGCTTTCCTCACACAGGAGTGGAGTCCCCTCATGGCAGTGTGTACTCCTGTGACATTGCCTGCGCCCAAGGTGTGTGTTGTATGTGCATGTCTGTGTGTTCACTTCCGTTTAGCTGTGCATGCTGTGATCCCTAGTGTTGTACCTGTTTGTGATGCTAGCTGAGTTGAGCTATGTTCCCCCAAAGTCTTCTCCCTGGGTTCTCTGTGATGTGGGTGCATGGCACATTACTGGTCATCAGGGTGTCACCCATAGGTGTGTTTGCTGTCAGGGCTGAGTTTGTGTGCAGACGCAGATGGGTCACAGTCAGGTTTCCCCTTGGCACTTGTTGTTTGCCCCTGTCATGTGATTTCCAGTTTGTGTTATCTTTCAGTGATTGTGACACGTTGTGTGTGTGACTGCTGGCACTCCTCAGGGTCCGGGCTGCAATGTTGGTTGTTGTCTATGTGTGTTCTTTGTGGGTGACCTTGGCTTCTTCATTGGTGTGTGACTGTGGCTGGGATCCCATTGGTTGGTGTGGTATTGCCGTCATGTCCATGTACAGCGTAGTGTGCAGTGTGTCAGACATTCAGGAGTCTTGTTGAGTGTCCATGTGTGATGTGTTTCTGCACCTTGGTTCCCACCCACCACCCTGGAATAGTCATGGGTGCATGTGCAATGTCACCAGTGCATGTGTGCTTCACTGCTGCACATTGTTGGAGGTCGAGGGGTGTGGTGTTGAGTGTGTGCAGATGGGAGTTGTTGCCCGGCTAGGCCCCTGCCTCCATGTTGGCCTTGGCTTACTGGCCATGCTGTTTGATTTGTGCTTGTGTAGGTGTGATGGTAGTTAGTTGCTCAGGACACATGACTGTGGTTCACAGTGTGAACCACATTTAGCTTTGTCATCACAGTGGGATTGTAATGCAGCCCAGGGTCACCACATTGTGGGGGCCCTGGGGGTGGTGCTGTGGTGTGTCTGTGTCTTGCTGTGTCAGTTGCTGTCCCTACGTGCCTGTGTGACATGTGTGATTTGTGCTCCCTCTCATCTGACAATGCCTGCTTGCCCACATAGGGGATTTGGATCCATGAGTTACCTTTGTGTGGCACTGTATGCACATCTGTATGATTGGTATTCAGGTCTCCTCATGTGTTGTGTGGTTGCCTGGGGACACTGGCACCCCCCTCACCTGTTGTGTATGATGTGCAGTGTGGGTCTGCCTGTTTGTGTTTGTGCATCTGCACCACTGCATTGGCATATCTTGGGTGTGCCATTGGCTGTATGTAGTTTGGTGGGTTTCCCCTGCTGTCCCTGGGACTCCTAGGTCATCGGTCAGCACAATGATCATGGTTTGTGTGTCCCATTGCTGCCATGGTATGGTATCTGTTCACCTCACATCTGCAGTCTCCACAGGGTATCTGCATGTGTGTGCCCATTGGTGCAAATATGTGGGTCTGCATTCTGATGGTCACTTCTGTCATTGTGTCATTGATGATTGTTGACGGTGTCAGCCCCCATGGGTGTTGTTTGTCTGCACATGGCCAAAGGTATGTCTTATTTGCACTGCAGGATTTGGCTCCCCCAATTTATGTTGCAATGGGACACATACACTACTTTGCCACTGATGTGTTTGTTGTTCTGTGACCAGGAATCATCCATGCAGTTTGGCAGTTGCACCTCTTTCTTTGTCAACACTTACCTTTTGGTCACTGTGATGATGGGGGTTTGGACCCCATTGCCACAATGTTCAAAATGTGCTTCAGCTATGGACCCCACACTTACCTTTTGGTCACTGTGATGATGGGGTTTTGGACCCCATTGCCACATTGTTCAAAGTGTGCTTCAGCTATGGACCCCACACTTACATTTTGGTCACTGTGATGATGGGGTTTGGAACCCATTGCCACAATGTTCAAAATGTGCTTCAGCTATGGACCCCACACTTACCTTTTGGTCACTGTGATGATGGGGGTTTGGACCCCATTGCCACATTGTTCAAAGTGTGCTTCAGCTATGGACCCCACACTTACATTTTGGTCACTGTGATGATGGGGGTTTGGAACCCATTGCCACAATGCTCAAAGTGTGCTTCAGCTATGGACCCCACACTTACCTTTTGGTCACTGTGATGATGGGGGTTTGGACCCCATTGCCACAATGTTCAAAGTGTGCTTCAGCTATGGACCCCACACTTACATTTTGGTCACTGTGATGATGGGGGTTTGGAACCCTTTGCCACAATGGTCATGGCCTGCTTGCATTGTGGGTGCCACACACATATATGTGTGGCACATGTGCTAGGGGGTCACATTGTATGTTCAAAGTCATGTTCGGTGTTGTAGGCATTTGACACAGTCTACACACGCTTGTCATGGTGTTGGGGGATGTCTTCTTCTTGCATTCCCTAGGTTGTGGTGTGCTGGTTGTGTCATGCATTGTCCATCCTATGAGTGGGGGTGGTAGTAGTGGTAGGCATCCAGCCCCCCCTGGCTAAGGGTGGTAGTAGTGGTAGGCATCCAGCCCCCCCTGGGTGAGGGTGGTGGTAGTGGTAGGCATCCAGCCCCCCCTGGGTGAGGGTGGTAGTAGTGGTAGGCATCCGGCCCCCTGGGTAAGGGTGGTGGTAGGCATCCTGCCCCCCTGGGTAAGGGTGGTGAGGCATCCTGCCCACCCTGGGTAAGGGTGGTAGTAGTGGTAGGCATCCTGCCCACCCTGGCTAAGGGTGGTGGTAGGCATCCAGCCCCCCTGGGTGAGGGTGGTAGTAGTGGTAGGCATCCAGCCCCCTGGGTAAGGGTGGTAGTAGTGGTAGGCATCCTGCCCACCCTGGGTAAGGGTGGTAGTAGTGGTAGGCATCCAGCCCCCCGGGTGAGGGTGGTAGTAGTGGTAGGCATCCAGCCCCCCTGGCTAAGGGTGGTAGTAGTGGTAGGCATCCAGCCCCCTGGGTGAGGGTGGTAGTAGTGGTGGGCATCCTGCCCCCCCTGGGTAGGAGTGGTGGTGCGCATTCAGGCCCCTGTGTGCATATGTGGCATTGGTGATGGGCATCCCGCCCCTATGGTGCTGCTGTTGCTGGTGTAAGTATATTCTGCATCCCTCTGTGTGTGTGTGATGTGTTGTGTACGTGTTGTATGTGTTTTGTGGTTGGTGTCTGGCTTACCTTCTGCGCCGTACGCGTCCGTGCCTGTTCCGGTAGTAAATGTAGAATATTGGTATGATCGGGACGAAGGGATTCATGGTTGGTTCGTGTCGTTCGTCCTTCTCGTTGCTTCGCGTCGTCCTCGTCGCTTCGCCCTCGTCGCTTCGCGTCGTCCTCGTCGCTGGCATGTTCGTCTCGGAGCCGTGGATCGTGTTGTGGCGCGAATCGGAGCTTATGTGCGCCTCTCCCGGATGCTTTGACGTGCCGTGCGTAGCGACGGGTTCGGCGCGTACGGAAAGCGCATCGTACTTGTTCGGCCGGACGGAGCTGCATTTTGGCTTCCGTGCGACTCGATTCGGCGTTTCCGGATTCGCCTCGGTCGGGGAACAGGACCTGGTTTGGGTGAGTACGGCTCGGCCGGATTCTTTGCTGTTGTGCGCATCGTACTTATTAGTTCGGTGTGCTGTACGGATCGGTCGGGAAACAGGCTTTCGTATGGCTTTTTTCCCGACCGAATGGTGTTGGGTGCGCCTCCAACCGAGATCGGAATCGGCCCCTATGTAGTAAAAAAAGGAAGAACTTCGTTGTGATGGCACGAACAAAGAGCTTTGGGTATTGTATTAAATCCCTTACAGCACTATGAATTGTGGATGTGTGCAGTTCTCAGTTTCCAGAGTTATTTGCTGAAAACCTGGGTTGCTTGAAAAGATTTGAGCATAAAATTGTTTTGAAATGAGATACAGTGACAAAGGTACACAAGGTGAGGAATGTTCTATTTGCCTTTGTGAGTCACTAAAGGAGGAATTGAAGCATTTGTGTGATAATGGTGTGATTGAGCCCATCGAGGCTTCTGAATGGTTAAGTCCCATTGTTTTAGCCAGTAAATCCAATGGCAAGATTCGTATGTGTATGGACCTGCGCGACCTGAACGAAAGTAGTTGGATAGATTGTCATCCCCTGCCCAGAATAAATGAAATATTGATGTTAGAAAAGGGAGCTGGATATTTCACAAAATCCAGGGTCAAGGCATCTCACATCTTTTGTGACTCCTGAGGTGGCTTACAAATGTATTTGTATGCCATTTGGACTGGTATCCGCATTGGCAGTCTTCCAGAGAATCATGCAGGGGATTCTACGGGGACTGTTGAATATTGGTATTTCTTGATGACATATTGGTGTGGGGTAAAAACAAAGACCAGCATGATGATGTGTTAGTGGAGGTTTTGAAGAAATTACAGGATGCTGGTCTAACCATTGGACGTGACAAGTGCAAATTTGGAGTGGAGGAAATGAGTATTTGGGCCACACGCTAACCCGTGAAGGTGTTACACCAAAGTTGAACTTGTTCGAGGCTATTGAGAAATCTCCTTCTCCTCAAGATAAGGAGCAATTGCGCTCATTTCTTGGGTTGGTGGAGTATTATTCTAAGTTTGTGGATCATTTTCCTAAAAAAGTCCAAGTGGTGCGTGCTCTCAAGAAAAAGGGCACAAGCTTTCAGTGGACATTTGAGTGTCAACAAGCATTTGAAAGTGTCAAAGAGGCTATTGTGAAAGCTGTGGTATTGAAGCCTTCCGATCCTGAGGATGAAACAGTGATTGTCACCAATGCTAGCAATTATGGTTTGGGGGCAATGTTGGTGCAAGTACAGAATGGATGTGAATGAGTGTGGCATTTGCTTCTCATACACTAAAGGGTGTGGAAAGAAAACGCAAGCTTGTTGGTGATGTTTACAGCATTTTAGGATGTTTGTGTGGGGTATGCAATTTGAATGCGCACCGGTCACAAGCCTTTGATAGAATTGTTTTCTACTAATGGGACTTGCAGAGCCACTCCACATATTGCTAAGTGGATATAAAGCTTGAAGAATATAAGTTTTCCATCAAATAATGTCAATGCCGATTGTTTGTCAAGGTTGCCCTTGGAGGGTGATACGAGTAGTGAGGATGGTGAGTGGATGGTTGCTGAGATTTCTGGGGTGTGTGTAGGTGCAATCAGTGAAGAAGACTGGAGGATTGCTGTTTTGGAAAACGTGGAGCTAGGAGCCCTAATAAAGACCTTGTCCTCTGAAAGAGGTTGGAAAGCTTCAGAAGAACAGATTTAAAAAACATGTGGAATGAGTTGTCGGATGTAAAAGGAAGTGACAGATTGGTGGTGCCTAGAAGTTTGAGGCAAAGATTGTTGCCATTATTGCACGAGGGACATGGGGGCATGTCAGCCATGAAGAGGAACGCTCTTATTAATTTCTGGTGGCCAGACATGGTTTAGTCTGGGAATGTATATAGTGCATGTGTAGTGATAAGTCTCACACGATGCAGGACACTCCCATAAGTCACATCGCATTCCCTGATAAATCTTGGGAAATAGTGGCCATGGACATTTGTGGTCCATTTGAGTGTTTGGGCATGAATGAGAGATATGCGGTGCTAATGATGGATTATTACTACAAATGGCCTGAAGTGGCATACATGAGGGAAGTAAAATCTATCAGTGTGACTGCGTTTTGTGAGGATGTTTTTGGAAGGGACGATTGTCCTAGAGTGATGCTGACAGGTAATGGTCCACACTTCATTTCAGAAGAATTTTAATCCTTTCTCAACCAGTGCTTAATTTGAACCTGTGGTTTCCACTGCTCGGCACCAGCACTTAATTGTCAACACCGGTGCTTGTAACAGTCTGCCACAAGGTGGCGCTGTCTGGATAATTTAGAGATGACCTCAACAACAATCAATTACTAATTCAATATGCATTAACAATGTATCACTTGCTGCCTAAGCCAATCTTATAGCGTTGGGGGCCTTGAATAGCCCGAATTGTCATACATTTAGGAGTCTGATGGTTAGTAGTTGTGTTGTTACTATTATTGGCAGCATGGCAGGGGCAATGTGTGGTGCAAGTTGCCATGGCCTCCTGACGAGAGTCTGGCACTTATTTTTGTTTACAAATTAAGCCCGGTTTTCACCAAATGGGGAATTAAACATCACAGGAAAGCTGTGTACCATCCTCGTGAGAATTGTTTGGTGGAGCGCTTCAACAGAGTGCTGGGAGAGAACATTGAACTAGCAGTGTCAGGAAACATATGTAGGAGGAAGTAAGTGAAAGCTATGTTATGGAATTATAGGTTCACACCACATTCTGTAACAGGGGAAACTCCATTCGTATTGCTGAAAGGTAGAGTGCTTTGCTCAGTGACTATCTAGTTGGATGAATCGGGTTGGAGTGGATAGGGATGCTGTAAATGAAAGAGTTAGGAGATCCCAAGATCAGTATGTGCAAAGACATAATTCAAACATTTTGAAAAGGAATAGAAAGTTTCATGTTGATTTTATTTATTCACCTCGCTTGACCAGTGCTTTAACTGCACTATACAACTATAACATTATTGAGCACCGCTAAGATGCCTCACCTAATTGCTTCCACTAAATTACCAGGAGCCAAAACATCTGCTTGCAGTTTTCTGGATAATGTTTATTGCTTGCACACTTTACCTATCACAATCATTATTGATAGAGGCAATAAATAAACGTCTACATTTTGGCACAAGCTCCACCATTCACTTCACATGAGCGAGATGTAACGAAGCTTGCTCTTCCTTCGAGTTGAATGATACACCCGTTTTCCACTTTTCTTTATTGAAGACTGCAAAACTCCACCCAAGTGACATGTTGAGTAGAACATCTCTTCTTCCTCTCCCAGGTCCAGATGTAAATGAAGTACAACAGATCTGTAACTCATGGAGATGGAGTGACGAAGTATAATACCTAATTAACTGGTAAGGATACATATCAGAATAGCGCAATGCAAAAATTACTTAAGTTCATATCCCTCTTTAAGTGAAAATGTTACGTCATTGTTGTCCACAGAAATGGAATCCTGGTCTTCATGTCCCTCTTGGAGGAGAGGCTAGTATCAGGGTCTAGCATACGCAGCAGTCCAGAGTATCATGCAGTGGCATGCCTCTGCCCTTCAGTAGCATTCTGTCAGTCCTGGTTGTAACATTCCATTCATGATGCTCACCACAGTAGTTCACCTCTCGATCCCACGTTCTTTTATCTCCTTGGGACAAGAGGCAAAGGACTCACAGCCAAGATCCAGTAAAGACTCCACATAGACAACAGTGGCTGGGGGGTCAGATGCAGTCTTTCCAACTGGTGCATATGCAGAGGAATCAGTGGCAAACCCTTTCCACGTTCCAAAATCATAGAGGACACCACTTGTCTGAAACTGGAATACTACCATGTTCATGCACATTGTGCTATAAAAAGGAGCTATTTGACTAGTGCATTACTTTACAATTGTGCTCCAATGGTGTCTTATAGGTCCCCTCAGAATTCTTCTGAACATTAATTTTTGCATGTTGGTCCCCACTCCTGTGACATGTTTGGTTCCTGGCTCCTTGTTCCCGTCTGCTATTTTCAGTGCTCTCTCTCACTCTCTCTCTTTCCGATCTGTTCAGTACTTGTTCTGATAGAATATTTCTTGGTATCTGCTAACTAGTGCACCTTGCTTACCAATCTCAGTGGCAGCAATTCATTCTGCCTCCAGGCTACACTACCACATAATGCCTCAGCGAGTCAAAGCCACCGCAAAAAACATTCCTCTGAAATCTTCCCCCATTCCTTGACTGTTCTTGAGTCTCTCCACTTGCCTGTGTTGTCTTCTCCACCATACCTGCAAGTCAGGCTCATGTCAAGTCACTAATATCTGTTCATCTTGACAAAAATTGTATTAGGATGTGGCTTTGGAAAAGAAATTCTTACCCATCATGAGGGCACAAAGCACATGCTAAGAGGATAAGTAAGCAGTTACCAAAATTGTTATACTTGTTGCTAGTGTTGATTTGTACACTTGTGTGTAGTCTGCGAATGACTTGTCTAGCATTATGAAGTTCAGAGATGTGATCCTATCATATCACATGAAACCCATGCTTGCACTTAAACATGAGTTGATCTAAAGAAATGAGGGCTAGCTAGTGTAATTTTGTGTACACTTACCATACTTATGTCCCTACCAAACAACTGCGGTCTGCCAGCAAAATCTGGCTGGTTGTCCCCAGGTTCAGGAGAGCCAGGTGGGGGAGAATAGCTTTTTCTGTTGCTGCCTTTAAGCTTTGGAATTCTCTCCCGCTATCGATCTCTGGACAAGACTCTCACCTTCTGTTCCGTAAGGCCCTAAAAACATGGCTCTTTACTATTTAACTACCAGGCTCCCTTCTGTCCTTCCTACGACCCCTGGCTCTATCCGCAGCGACTTGACGCCTTTGGGCAAAGTTTGAGCTCTATAAGACTAATATTCATTCATTCATTCCTCCTTACCTACAATATGAAGCATACATTTTCACCTAACAAGTACTATATTCTAGTGCAGTGGTTCTTAACCTGTGGTCCGAGGATCCCTGGGGGTCCGCAAGGCCTACTCAGGGGGTCCATGTGTCTTTACAAAATTAATATTAAAATGAATCAAATAAAACTAATAAAGAAGTAAAATCGAAAACTTGAAAACTTTTTTCTATATTTGATTGTAAATGACACACATTATTTCAATATTTGAGCATGTGTGTGGTTTATACTTGTTTTTCTATTTTGGTGTATTGTTTTGAGGTCCAAATCATAGAAATTGCTTAGACCGGGGATCTTGGCTTTCAAAAAGGCTTCAGTCCACAGATTCCACTTGGATCACTGACAAAATATCGAAGGTCAAAAAATCGACCTACAAAAATATCGCAACAAAAATATCGATGTCAATAATATCGAAATCCTATCTACAACATGGTAAGTACAAAAATATCGAAAAAACAATATCGATTGTCAAAAATATCGTTATCAAAAATATCGGGTTTTTTTTTGTTAAAAATAATATGTAAAATAAACTAAATAATACTTATAATTAAAATAAACAGTTAAAAATATTTTATAATTTTTAAAATTAATAAGTAACATATATAATTAAATAAAACATTAATTAAACATATACATATAATATATAATATATATACTTTATAATAAGTTTCAATAATTATTTTAATAAATTATAAATTATTAAAAAATATTATAAATTACAAATACATCTATACACATAAAACAATAACATAAATAAAAATTAAATAATTATAATAACAAATTAAAAAAATTAAATTTACTTTTAATATTTTGAAAATTAATTATATACTATATTAACTAAAATAATACAAAAAATATTAAATAGCGTAGGGAATAAAACTACTATTACAACCCCCAAAAAAACAACAGTAAGAAAAATGTTGGATAGCGTAGGGGTAAAAATTACTATTCCCACTCCAGGGAGTGCAACAGTAGGGAAAGTGTTGGATAGCGTAGGGGTAAAAATTACTATTCCCACTCCAGTGAGTGCAACAGTAGGGAAAGTGTTGGATAGCGTAGGGGTAAAAATTACTATTCCCACTCCAGAGAGTGCAACAGTAGGGAAAGTGTTGGATAGCGTAGGGGTAAAAATTACTATTCCCACTCCAGAGAGTGCAACAGTAGGGAAAGTGTTGGATAGCGTAGGGGTAAAAATTACTATTCCCACTCCAGTGAGTGCAACAGTAGGGAAAGTGTTGGATAGCGTAGGGGTAAAAATTACTATTCCCACTCCAGTGAGTGCAACAGTAGGGAAAGTGTTGGATAGCGTAGGGGTAAAAATTACTATTCCCACTCCAGGGAGTGCAACAGTAGGGAAAGTGTTGGATAGCGTAGGGGTAAAAATTACTATTCCCACTCCAGAGAGTGCAACAGTAGGGAAAGTGTTGGATAGCGTAGGGGTAAAAATGACTATTCCAACTCCAGAGCGTGCAACAGTAGGGGAAGTGTTGGATAGCGTAGAAGTTACAAATAACATACTTATAAATAAATAAATTTTTTTAAATAATTAATGAATTATTAAATAACTCTAAACTATTTACCAATACCAATAAATAATTATTAAAAACTTAGGGGCCCATTAGGATGGCGGGCGGAAGCACCACCGCCGTGCTGGCGGATGCAAAAACCACCAGTTACCGCCCGCATGCCGCAGCCCACACGCCAGCCAAATTACGATGTGAAAAGGCAGCCAAACACCGCCGGCAAGCCAGCGACGCCGTCCGCCATCAAAGTGCGCCCGCTCACGTAGCGGCGCAGCCCAATGGAGACACACCGCCAGACGAAATCACGTACCGCCCGGCGCACAAATTACGATGCCGCAAACAAACAGCTCCCACGGCTAAGAGACACCGCACGTGAAAGTGAGGCGGAAACCCGAACGCCGAGCACAGACACCGAAGAGGCGACCCCCCGAGCATGAATCCAGCACTGCAGGCCCTCCCCATGCTCTACCTGATGCAGCACCCAGGAGTCAACGCACCGCGGCGACGCAGGTAGGCAGACACACAACAGGGGCACGCAAACAGCGCACACAGTGCAAGGGCGGGACAACTGCATATGGCCCCCACCCCGACACCCCTGCGTGGACACGACACATCCACCACTGCACCCACACATGCGCACAACGCAGAGGCCAACGGCAGCGCAATGCATGCGCCGCACACAAACAACACAGGGTCACAACCAAACACCACACACACCAGCACCACCCAGAAAGCACATGTCACGTGACAGCCCTGCCACAGTCATGTCCCCAACCGGCAATTCACTGCTGCCAACCTGACGTCACACAACTGACCCGAACATGTCAGTGACGTCACGCCACATTAGGACACACCCCTGTGTGCAAAACACGGCGAAGCACACAGCGGAGGCAACATCACCCAGCAGAATATGGACCCCGTCGGGAAAAGGTACGCCAGAACCACACAGAAACACCGGTGCCACCCTGCACCCAATAACAAGACATGCAATACGTAACATCAAAGATACCGGGGACAGACAACAGGTGGGACCAATTATAACACAAGGCCCAACGTACAGCGGAAAAGCAGCCTGCTGCCCACACACGGGAGAGGAGACAGCACCGAATGACCTTCCATTCCCACTCTGAAACCACATCCCGACTAAACAAGCCGGAGAAAACAGTTATTGCACCAAACAAAGCCCAACGCAGGCATGCAGAGGGAAGCGGCCACAGGGCAGATAGCGCATAACACCAAAGAACATTCACAACGGAAAGAAGAAATGATAACACTCCCCCATGTGGTTCACATGCAAGTTATCTGGAAGGAGTCAGACACCACTGACCTTGACCATTCAGAGAAGCATGTGGGATGAGGGCCCGTGTCCTCCGCACAAGCCAACATAACACAGGTCCTGCCTCCCTACGACCATTACAGAATTCCCAGCAACATCGGAGGTTGCACTCTGCAGACTGCACAGACAGCCGGAGCACGCCACCACAGCGCCCTGCAGCAAAATGGCACTTGCACCACACCTACCCAACTACGCCGGACAGATCAAGCTGTACAAACATAACCTGATACAGATATTGGGATGTGACAATCTGGCCCTGCTGAACGTAAGTTACCGACTAACTTACCGCATCGCATTGTTCAGCTGCGTCATCCCCGTCTTCTACTGTCGGAGGTGTCCCTTCTACTATCCTGTGGAGTTATGTCTCTCCAACCCGGCATGTCCAAGGGCGGACCTGCTACAACTATTCCACCCCCTGGATGCCCACGACAGGGCCTGTTCAGCCTATGGGGGCATGGCGTATGTGGCGACTATCGGACCCACACTGCAATGGGACCACTGTGCCTCCACACGACGGATAATGGATTACAGTTACATCGAATGCCATCCAACATGTCCCATCATGCTCCTACAAGGGACAACTCACGACCAACACCTTGACAGCCACCATCCGCTACATTGGCTGGCAACCATGTCCACCACCAATGCCATGGAAGCCCTGCTGGTAGGCATTGCATTCCTGACAACCTGTCAATTCGTCGGGCCCCGTCGCCAGACCCCCAATTGAGCAATGATGACCCACACCGTACCCATGCGTGGCTTACGCACGGACTAGGCAGTTACCAGTACAACTACTACACCATGCAACCTGCAACTGACACCACAACAACAACTACACTGCCATGACATCTGATACTTATTGGGAAATGCACCCTGTACCTCATCACATCCAGTAACTCTGCATGAACAGGGGGAGGCAGAGGCATGGGATTTGTGTATGGCAACCACATGGACAGAACTGCACGTACAACCATGCCATGATATGGATCCTGCGCCCATGAACATATGCACCGGTCAGTGGACAGCAATCGTCCTGCTGCAGTATGTGAGAGCTGTCACCACACCTCCCTCTGAACGTCCGTGCCAGGACCTTTGCATGTACACCAAGTGCATCCACCAACAACATGAGCCCAGTGACTGTGACATGGCCAGTACCCACCACATCGCAACAACAAGTGGGACGCCTTTGCATGCACGTAAGCCCATGCCCTGATGTCACCTCCACGCACGTGTGTATGAGTGACCATAGCAGCAAACCTGTAACATGGAACGGAGATGCACTGTGCCCATGATGACAAGCGGACTGGTAGGCGAAATGTATACTGTCTGTGTCAGTCAGCAGCACCACAGTAATTAGCAAATGTACATTAGCACACCAACGGCTAAGCAGTTGGAACTCTGAAGCCCACATCCCACAGTCAACAACTAATCACTGTACCCCTACACCCTATGCTATGTGTAATCATGCTGAGTATATCCTCCACATGCACTTCGCTGCCAGTAGTGTTCACTATACTGCATCACAGAGGACATTAGTCCCAATACATGGCTTGAAGCAACAATGTGTCTCTGCTGATTAATTTCACAAGTACGAATGAGAGAGGATGAGAGTGTGTGAAGTACACGACAGTCATGAGATGACCATGTAGTCCACTGTCATTGGATGTCAACTTAAATGTGTAGCACAACTGTGGGAGACACACATGTGTCATGTGAAGCGGGAGTTACGCATGGCTCCGGTGGGTTGGTGTGACGGGTAGGTGCGCACATGCAATGTTGAAACACGCTGTGTTGGGAGGACTCAGGACCAGTACATTGGCGCACTCCTGGGAATCTGTAAAGACCACCTGTCTGGTGACGAATGTGAACTCGTGTGTGCACAACAGGCGGGCACACGAACAATGCCGCATCAAGTGTAGACGTCAGCCCACCCTCCGTGGACATGCCGGATACTGCTGCGCGTCCGCCAGGCCCTTGCCAAGGGACTCACATCCCCTGTCGACCTGGTGTATCCCCAACATTGTCCACTTGCACAGGCAATCCAGGGCACGGGATGGCAGTAGAGCATGGTGGGTGAGAGCTCATGGCGCGCTCATCCTTGTCACATCACGCAGGCAACACATCCACAATGTGTAGTATGGCACAAGTCAAATGGAAGTAGTGGGGGACGCACACATCACAAGCAGCAGTGACGTCACGGACGGTGGCTCGCGCCATCCCACCCATTGACAATACACCCACACACGTTACATGCCATTGCAACAGAGAAGCCAGCGCGTGCACAAGCAGCTCCAAGCTCGCCCCAGAGAGGCCAAAGAGTGAATGTGTGGGGTCATGAGCTCCAGTTGAACGCGGACTGGCCCGCTAGGGCAGCTACAGCCTCTGTGTGTTGCAGGTGGTGTATCCGGACTGTGGAGCCTGTCATGCATAGTCAATGTTGCCCGGGTCTCGAGTCGGGGCACCACGCATGTGGACGGCGTAACGCCACTAATCATACCGTGAGACAGACCACATGTACAACTGGACCCACACATACACTCCTTGGCCTCTCTGGGGCGAGCTTGGAGCTGCTTGTGCATGCGCTAGCTTCTCATGTGCAAATGCATATAGGTGTGAGCGAGGGGAGGCCATGAGGACAGTGCAAAAGATAACTGTTTGACTTTCAGTTAGTTTAAGGAATGCCCCTGATGTGGTCAGAAAAAGACATGTCTCGTGTGCATTGCAACTAGTAGATAAGCCGATGACCTACCCATGTCTTGCATGTAGCCCCGCACCTAGCCCCCGCACACTCGACACAGCGAAATGAGTACCAGCACCACATACTTCCCATTCGAAGCACTGACTGGGGGTGATAACCATTGGACAGTCTTGTGTAGTCCACCCACGCGTACATGTGGGCCCTCCATGAACCATGTCACCTGCGGCAAAGTGATGTCATGGGCAATGACGGAACTGAGCAGAGCTGTCTGCCCCACGCACAGACGGTGCATCAGCTCAACAGACCCAGCACAGAGTGCAGCAGGGGTCACATGTGCAGGGGCAGTTGTGCCTGGTGTGAATGCACATGCACATAGACAGCACATCGAGCAATGTGTAGCCTGCCCACATCTACTGTCCATTGTCAGGCTGACCTAGAAGAAGATCACAAGGCAACACATCTGTGTGGGTGTACCCACTGTGACCAACACTGCGCAACCATCAGCGTACTCGCCCTGTGCATGGCCCACCCCGCAACGAAGGTCACATTCAGTGCCACTATCTCTCACACACATCCCTATCACGAGTCATGGTGTGTCCAATAGACAGTGCAGAGTAAGCGCTCATCCGGGTTTCCTGAACAGGAGACACATGTAACCCACTAGGCAGTCGGTGCTGTCACCTACTGGCATTGTGCAGTCAATGTGCAGGCCAGGCTTGCTGGGACTGAGAGGGGCAGCATGGCCCAGCCTGACATTCACACGAGCAACAAGTGCACTGAGACCTGCACTGGCAATTGCAGACGTTGGCCTGCACCCAGCTGGCCCGGGACGCCTACCTCCATAGTGGAACACGCAGGGTGCAACCGCGAGGGTCATCGGAGTTGGCCGTAATGGCCTGGCCCATGTTGGTGACAGTCCGCTGATGCCATGTGCACCACACAGTATGATGTGCGCACTGCATCTGCAGGTGTGGCCATGATGTGCGTGTGGGTGCAGGTGCACAATGGACGGGGCCACAACATGCCGTGTGCATAGGCAGGAACGGCCAGTGGCCGGCCCCCACATGTCTGTTAGCATGTCATCATCTGCACATTGGCATGGGTGCATGGTATACGCATATGCACACGCATGTCATCTCTCACTATGTACATCTGCCACTTGGCACGTGCAAGGTTACGTGTCACATGTGATGTGTATTTGCAAGCACACAGCCGTGTTGGCATGGGGCTGTCAATGTGTACACCTGACAATGCTTCTGGAGGTGTGATCCGTACAGTGCTGCACATAGGGTGCAGTGGTGACACCAATGACTGTCTCATATCCCCTCGTGCCACAGGTCCCACTTGTCTTGGCCGCTCAGCCTGTGCCCACATCGTCGTTGGTGTGTGCCATACTCATCCAGCCTCGGAAGCAGTGTGATGCACAGCAGCCAGTCATGTTGCCGTGGTGTTGTCGCTTGCCGGATATGCAGTCAGTCCCCATCAGCACGCCTCACAGGTCATTGAGGCCTGGATCCCCATGTGCATGCACATAGCAATGGTTTGTGTCACTGCCCATTGCTATTGGTGGAAGACCTG
Source organism: Calotriton arnoldi (assembly GCA_963921515.1). Taxonomy (NCBI): domain Eukaryota; kingdom Metazoa; phylum Chordata; class Amphibia; order Caudata; family Salamandridae; genus Calotriton; species Calotriton arnoldi. The sequence goes on from CAWUFW010001409.1 coordinate 884,073, forward strand.
TGTAAGTGTATTGTGGCTGTGCTGTCCCTGCATGACAGCTGTTCTGTGACTCATGTTCTTGCTCTGTCATATCAGTGATGTGTATGTGAAAATGCCATGTGTCGTGTTGCTTTGACATGTGTCCACTTCCATCTTTCCTAGGCGGAGACCAAACATTTACCGCCCTTACCAATTGTTGGCGGACATGGAGGATTCTGAGGTCATCCGGAAATTTCGTCTGGATCGACCAACCCTGCATCGACTATGTGCCATGTTGGAACCCCACCTCCGTCCTCGCAGGGTGTATCCGACAGCATTCACCCCCACGGCTAAGGTGATGGCTGCACTGCATTTTTTCGCCACTGGGTCATTCCAGCACACAGTGGGCAGTGGAGGTGGGATGTCCCAGCCCATGTTCAGCATGGTGCTGAGGGATGTACTGGCAGCCATGATGCTGTACAGGAACAGGTACATCAGATTCCCCAGGGCACGTGAGTTGGCGGCAGTGAAGGGTGCATTCTATGCCCTTGGACGGATCCCACACGTCGTTGGTGCCATTGACTGCACCCATGTTGGCCTTGTCCCACCACAGGCCACTGAGCAGCTCTTCCGCAACCGGAAGCACACGCACTCCCTGAATGTGCAAGTGGTGTGCCTTGCGGACATGGTCATCTCCCACGTGTGTGCAAAGTTCCCAGGCTCGGCCCATGACGCGCACATCATGCGAAACAGCATATTACCACGACTGATGACCAATCTGCAACAGGACCGTGGCTGGATTGTCGGTGAGTATGTGGAGTTGTGTAGCGTGCTGGCTTAAGGATGCTGTCTACTGTCCTGTTTGAATTGCAACGGTTCTCTGTGTCCCCCACGCCCAGGTGACTCGGCTTACCCGAATGGGCCCTGGCTGCTCAGTCCATTACGAAATCCTCGGACCCCAGCAGATGACCGCTACAATGAGGCACATGGGAGGACCAGACGTGTGGTCGAGCGTACCTTTGGCCTCCTCAAGTCCAGGTTCAGATGCCTGGACCGCACCAGGGGGCGCTGGCGTACTCCCCACAGAAGGTGTGCCAGATAGTGGTGGCTTGCTGCATGCTGCACAATCTGGCCATTCGAAAGCAGATCCCCTAATTGTGGATGACGGAGATCAACCAGGGCCCCAGCCTGCACACCAGGACAGCTCCAGTGAAGAGGACAGTGGAGAGGATGAAGCTGTGAATGTGCGTCAGCAGCTCATCGCCCGCTACTTCACTTGACGGTGAGTGACCATGTACGACGGCTGATGTGGCTGTAGTTGTGCAGGTGTATGTGTGCTCTGTTACTGGGGCCTTTTGTTCACTGAGTGCTGTGTGTCAATGGTCCATGTCCAGGTTGGTATGCCACTGTCAGTGGCTGTAGCATTGTGCCCTGTTGCTCTCAGAGATGTGTGTGCATTGCTTGTAGTTGGTGACAAGTACTGTGTGATGAGTGTGTGACACACTCATTGAATGTACTCTTGTTCTGTTTTTCACCCCTAGGTCCCTGCAGCCTCTCCTGTCCCATCGACATGCCACACCCCAGATGCTATTCTGCTCATGGTGGCGATTGCACATCGTGGAATAAACACAGGACACATTAAGCCGATTGTGATCAAGGTGTATTTATTAACAGCGGTGACATGTGATTGTGTGCAAGGTGATGACAAATGTGGTGCATGCTGTGACAATGAGTTGACGGTCATGGCTGCGTGATGGTCAAGGTGTACCCATGGAGTTCTATGTCCACAGTCCAACAGACACATGCCATTCACATGGCAGTGTGGGCTAGGATCGTATTCCAAGTCAATGCAGTAGGTGGTCAAGGTGGCTGGCTGACTCACTGGCGTTTGGTGCGGGCGAAGTCCTCTCTGGACACCTGTTTCCACTTAGGACGGCCCCTTCCACGTTTGGGAGGGGGTGTTGATGTTCCGCTGGTGGTGGCTGAGGAGTGCTCACTCGCTGTGGACGCAGGGGAACGTGATGCTGCACGACCCAGCGCCACAGCAGGTGGTGGCGGAGGTGGTGTTGCTGGCCTTGCTTGTGCCCTCCTCCCCACCACCAGCTGGCCCATGAGGTCCGCGATTCGGGCCATGTGGGCGTCCATGGACCTCAACACCGCAAGGACCTCCCGCGTGTCGCTTGCCGACCTGGCCCATTCGCCTTGGGCCTCCTCATAGGCCCCAAGGACTCTGTCGATTGGCGGCAGGGCTTGGCTCCCAGGCACAGTTGGCATTGGCCTGGCCCTGCTCCTCCTACCAGTACTGCTGCCACCGACCTGCCCACTAGCCACATTGCTCACCACGGGCCTCGCTGTGGCTCCCAGGGTGGACCCAGTCGGCCGGACCACCACTTGCGCTGGGGCTGGGGCCAGTGATGACGTGGTGGTGGTTGCGGCAGTGGGAGTGGCCGCAACGAGCGTGGGGGTGGCCGCCACAACAGTGGTAGTGGCCGCTACGACAGTGGCAGCAGGGGGCTGTGAGTGGTCATCAGCCCTGGATGATGGGTTGGTGGGTGGGAGGGTGCATGGGGTGCGGTTGGGCCCTGCCACACCAGATGGGCCTGCTGGGTGGTCCGTGTCCGGATCGGAGGACAGATCCTCCACATCCGTGAGTCCTTGTTGGGGGCTTGCAGGCTGGCTGGGCTGGCTGCTGTCTCCATCTCCAGCATCCAGCAGTTCGTCACCTGTGGGGGGAATGAGATATGTTATTGTGTTGCACATGACAAAGTATGTATAGGTTGTCTGACATCCACAGTTCGTGCACAGTCGTGCACAGGTTTCCTGGAGCCGTGTGTGTGGCTGTGCTATTTGTTGTTGTGTGGGCATGCCGATGGGACTGTGTGCTGTGGACATGTGGCATGGGACGGATTGGCAATGCCGATGGGTGTGTTGCTGTGCTCCTGCTTTTTGTGGCTCTGGTGTATGCGGACTCCAGACCCATCGTGGAGGTTGGTTTGTACTATGCGCTTGGGGTTCATATGGAATGCTTAGAAACGCAGATGGCATAATGGGGGTCAGCCCCCTGAAACGCATTTGAGATGAACTATGCTTTGGGGGTTCATATGGAACGCTTAGAAACGCAGATGGCATAATGGGGGTCAGCCCCTGAAACGCATTTGAGATGAACTATGCTTTGGGGGTTCATATGGAACGCTTAGAAACGCAGATGGCATAATGGGGGTCAGCCCCCTGAAACGCATTTGAGATGTACTATGCTTTTGGGGTACATACTGTGTGCCATGGGTGCAGAACGTGACATGTGTTGTGGCAACATGACAGTGCATGGTCTGAGGTGTGTGTATGTCTGACATACCCTGCATATTTGCTGTCTGTTGTGATTTCTGGCCATGTAATTGGACGCATTGTTATGAGTGAGTGATGGTTGTGTGCCACACGACGTATTGCAGATGGTCCAATTCCTTGGTGTGCGTGCTGCCCTGTGCCATGTGCATCACTGCAGTGCTCGGGGGTGTGTGGCCCATGTTATGTGTGTAGTTGCTCACAGTGTGACGTGCGCTTCATTCACTTCTGGCACATGATTTATCATGGGCATGTTTCTTTACGTGACTACTGTATGTGGACCAGCTGTTCGGATGACATACCTTTCATGTGACTGGGGCTGACGGATGAGATGGATGGTATGTTGTATGTGCATTGTGTGTCTGTGTGTTTGATGGGTCCAGTGGTGTTCGTGTGCATTTCTGTTGTTCCACGCTGTTGCGTCTAGTGTGGTATGTCTTACATGGGCATAGTTGTGGGATGTGTGGTTGACAGGCAGTGGGGGCTACATGGACAGGACTTCGATGGTGTTGCAGTTGTGTGTGATGGGTTGCACTGTGCCTGCCGTGTGGTTCTGTTATCAGTGTGACTTGTGCATGCAGACGTGGCTCCTTGGGTGTTGCTGTGTCTGTGATGGGTCATGTGGGGTGTGACTCTGTGGTTCATGTCCGTGTGCACATTGTTCACATGGTTGTGGCAGAGAGCAGTGCTGCGTGTTCCTCTGCTACTTTGCATGTCCCATGTGTTAGTCGTAATTCAGTCCTCATGCCTCCAGTGACCCCGCCCTGTCCAGTTTCCCACCTGCAGGTTGTTTTTGAGCGTGCACTGGACTGGATGCAACATGGTTATGGGCGGGGGGTGCTCCATGTTGCAGGTCTGTGGGGGTGGGGGCGGTGTTATGGGTCGTGGTGATGGCTGGACACCCACTGACACCGTTTGTCCTGGGGCGGGATGTCTACCTGTCGGCTGCCGGTGTGCACTGCAGTGGCTGCTACGTGGGTGTGGGGTGTGGGCTGTGCTCCTCCTTGTTGTGCTGTGGGACTAGGGGCCTGGTGTGTGTTGTACTTCAGCTGTCCCCCTCCCACCCACTGTGCTTTGTGTTGCTGCTACTTACCTGTTACTTGTCGGTTAGTGCAGCTACGGCTGCCACATGGGTGTGGGGGTGCTCCGCCTTGCTGTGCTGTAGGACTAGGGGCCTGGTGGGTGTTGTACTTCAGCTGTCCCCCTCCCACCCACTGCCTCTGTGTTGCGACTACTTACCTGTTACTTGTCGGTTGGTGCAGCTACGGCTGCCACATGGGTGTGGGGGGCTCGTTGTGGCGCTTCTGGAGTACTAGGGGACCTGTTGGTAGTTACGTGGCTGGCTGGGTGTACACATGCCCCCATGGTTTTGTTAGTTGATATGTTTGGGCTGTGTGTGGGTGGTGGTGCCTGTTGCATGTGTGAGTAATGTGTTGTGTATTGTGTACTGGACATGGGCGTGTTTGTCCCTCGGAGCTATGGCATGGTGGTAGTGCATGTGAGTACATAGCGGTGTGCTGGTATACATTTGTTTGTACTTACCAGCCTCCACTCCCCCTGGTAATCCGGTGAGGATCTCCGGATGGATGATGACTCGCACCTTCTCCTCCCACGCTTTGAAGGTCTTGTAATGCGCGGGATTCCCTCCGCCAGTAGTGGCAGCCAGCTCTCGGTTTTTGCTCTCCTTCTTCTTGACCAGGCTTTTGATGTCGTTCCACCGTTTGTTTATCTCTCCTCTGTTTCTGGGTACGGTCCCGACTGCATTGACCTGGTCTACAATTCTGTTCCACATTCTGTTTCTGGTGGCTAGTGGTGTGTGCTGGACCTGGTTGCCATAGATTTGTGTGTGCACCTTGACGATCTCGTCGACCATGACCGTCAGCTCAGTGGAAGTGAACTTGGGCATTCTGTGTGATGCCATGGTGTTTGTGGTGCTGGTGCGGTGTGTGATGTGTGATGTGCAGGGGGTTTGTGGTGCCGGTGTTTGGTGGTGGTGGTGGTGGTGGTGGTGGTGGTGGTGGTGGTGGGTGATGTGTGCGTATCTGTGGTGTGCTGCTGTCCTTGCTGTGTCACTGTGTCCTCTCCTCTCCTCTCTGCTTTGCAATGTTGCAAGGGGTTGTGGTCTGTGGAGGGGCTGCTTTTGTACTTACCTGTTTGGGTGTGTCCTGATGGTCTGTTGTTTTCAGGTGTGTTGTGGCTGGTGTTCTGGGCTTTGTGGTTTATTTGTTTGTCCAGGGGTGGTGTGTTTTCGGGATGTGTACTTTGTCTGTGTATTTGTGCATGGGTTGCTGTGTGGACTTGTTTGCCATGTTGTGTGTGTTTGTTTGAGTCCGGGGCTGTTTCTGTGCAGGGACGTGGCCGCCATGGCTTCTGCCGTGTCCATTTTCTTCAGTGTTGTTTCCGCTGGCGGGCGGTGTATTTGTTGTTTTTCCGCGCTCATGTCGGTGCGATCGTAATTTCACGTGCGGTGTCTCGACCGTGGCGGGCGGTTTGACTCCGACTCGGGCATGGGCGGGCGGTATTTTGTGTGTTTTTTCCGCCGCTGGCGGTTTTCGGTTCGAGGCATCATAATTGCTGGGTCGGTGTTCAGAAGGTGTAGGCGGGCGGATTTTTGCCGCTTTCATGGGTGGCGGATTTTTTTACGCCCGGTATCGTAATGGGCCTTCAAGGGGCCGATTCCGATCTCGGCCGGTAGGGCTCCGAATCGGATTCGGATTTACCGGATCCGATTCGGAGCCCTGTTTCCCGACCGAATCGTACGCGGGTCCGGCCGAGCGAGTACGATGCAGGCACCCGCGAAATCTCCGACCGACTCGAACGCGGCTTCAACACGCTCCGACCGACTCGCATGGACACGACTCGCACCGCGCTATGGAGACGTATCCCGGCCGGGTAAGTACGATGCGCGCCGCGAGCAGTCCGACCGACTCGCGCCGTCCGGCTCGAAAAAGCTGTCGGAGCCGGACTTTGGGGGTCCGCGTCGGACCCCCCTGTACGCGTAGGCGCGTGAGTCGCACACAGGGGGGACCCATGGGTCCCCCCTACCTGTGCATGTACGCCGCGATGCGCATGGATGCGTACACGCTGTAGGGGGCGCCCTTGTCCGCCTCGCACCCATTGAGTCAATGGGAGCCCGCGTACGCGTTGTACGACAGGCTCCCATTGACTTCAATGGAAGTCCGACCGACTCGAGTCCGATGGCATGCGTGCGCATCGTACTCGTTCGGTCGGACTGCCAGAGTCCGATTCGGTCGGAAATCTCTCCGGGTCCGGCTCGGTCGGAGAGATTTCTGGCCCGAATTGGAATCGGCCCCATAATTACCAATAGAAAATTTATTAACAATAAATTAATAATAAATACCAATAAATAATAATTAATAAATATTAATTACTAAATAATAAATATTGAACAATAAAATATTTTTAATAACAAAAAACATAAATTATTAAAACTTAATTACCCAATTAACTAATATTAAACAATTAAATGCTTTTTTATACCAATAATAATAATTAAACATTAATTATCAATTAATAAATAATTCTTAATATATTAATTAAATTTATCAATAAATAATATTTAATAATATTTAATTACCAATTAATAATAAAACAACAATAAATTAATTTTTAGAACCAAAAAATTGTAATTTAAAAAATTACCTATTAATAATTAATATCCAATAAATTAATTATCAATACCCAAAAATAAATTTAATAATTACTTAATTAGATTTCAATTACTTCCAAAAGTATTCCCCTATAAACGCACAACACACTCCAATGATAAAAAAATACACTTAAAATAATGATCAATTAATCAATTAATAAAAATTAATAACTAATTAATAATAATGAATTACCAATTAATAATAATTGATGACCAATTAACAATAATATAATTATCAATACCAATTAATTAAAATAAATTATAAGTTAATTACATTTAAATTACATGATGATCAATTAATGAATTAATAAAAATTAATCACCGATTAATAAAAATTAATTACCAATTATTAATTAATTAACAATTATATAATTATCAATAACAATTAATTAAAATAAATTATAACTTAATTACAATTAAATTACTTCCCACCCTATTCCCCTATAAACCCACAACCCGCTACAGAACTTAAACGCAAAAAATAATTAAAATTAATTTATAATTCCTAAAAATTAATAATTAATTTAGTATAATTAAATTACTTCCCACCCTATTCCCCTATAAACCCACAACCCGCTACAGAACAAAAAAAAAAAATGTAACTTACATTTTTTTTTATTAACATATAAAAATTGTATACATATATTTTTAAACAAGTAGAACACTTAACAAAAACACATATAACACATACATATTAAAAACATAACAAAATACATAACAATAATACAAATATCGATATTAGTAACATCGATATTAAAAATTCGATATTACTTACCTTAGGGTAGATATTCTGTCCATCGATATTCTGTCCCTTCGATATTCTGTCCCTTCGATATTTTAACTTCGATATTTTTGTATATCGATATATTATTTTCGATATTTTGTCTGCTCACCATTCCACTCATGATTCAGTGGTGGGTCAACAGAAGTCAAAAGGTTAAGACCCACTGTTATATGGTATCACTCAGTAACTGGCAAGCTTCAACCCACTGTAAACTCTTCAAACCTTAAGGCGTGGGTAGGTGTTTTTGGGTCCATTTAGGCGTGGCTAATTGAGCCCATCTAAGTGAAGATAGGTCTACGAGGTCAGATTATTTAAAGTCGGCTGATAAGCTACTGAACGCTCCTTATCCCCAAAGGCCAGTTCTGAGTCTAACTCAGCAACTTATAAACACCAGTGGGAGAACCTGCTTACTAACACCAAATGGGAAGGCAATAGGCTGATTCCAATTGAAGAGGGGACAGCAAAAAAAGGACTATGGGGTCCACTCATGAAAGGGGATGCGAGCCTTTGGAGAGCATGTTACTAATGAAATCAAAGCCAGTTTGAATAATAAGTGATCTTATGGGACAAAATGCAGTTAGGTTTAGAAAGACAAGACTGAGGTGGCAATAGGAAGAAATATATCTAAACAATACCAGGCTTATGGGGAGTGGCTAAAAAGCAGGTACACTCTGAAGATGAAAAGTAAAGGTAAGAAAAACGAGCTGTGAAAAACCTTCAAATGCTGCAAGTTAACATGGTTTCATGAAACAGAGGCTTTTTGCCTCACAAGTTAATTTACGCTGTAAACTGACTGTGGATTACTTTAGCGGTAATGGAAATGAGGCATGGTGCCAGTCCTATTCTCACAACCAGGCGTTGGCGTTCTCCAGAATTCACTGTTCATACACAAGAGCAACTGGACGAAATAAGAGAAAGAAAATGGAAGTAGACGGATGGGGTCCAGAAAGAATGTTACTTCCTGGAAATGCCTGGATATCCAAAGATATTGAAATGGACGCCTCACTCACTTTATTATGACATGCTTCATCATTGGCGCCTATCCACACCCTGGTAGAGTGGTACCACCAGGGCGGACTTGACCAAAGGGATGGGGGTTCTTAGATAAATTCTTACTGGATAAGCAAGGATCCAGATGAAAATAGAGAATCTAAAAATACCTCTATGTATACCCAAAGATTTTTTTTATTGGTGGGGTACCTGGGGTATAGGTTACAAATTTTACTCTGTATTTTTTTTAAATCTAACTTGTTCAAATAACCTTAGTAAACTGAAGCCAACATGTTTTGGCCCATGCTGAGAGCCCATCTGGGGTCTTCGTCAGGGCTGTAGGTTTTCTATCCCTGCCTTGCTACACATGTGTTTCATGCACATGCATGAGCCCTAATGCTCTCACCTGTTTTTTGCCTCCCGTCATTGGGGGATACCTTTATCCTGGGCTAATCATGGGTCATGCGTGTCTGGAGCATGGTGTCGTCCTGTAGCCACACTTGCGTCAAGGATCCAACACCATTGGATGCACCTAGCTCTCACCACATGAAGGAATATGTAGTGAGGGTGGTTGACCTTAATATTGTTGCAAAAGTATTGTGGGACATAATATGACAGGTAGAAATATCGTTTTTTCACTATGTTAAAAATATGTAAGTATTTAATACCGTTTTATTTAGTATAGTTGCATATCCTACCAGGGCCGGACTGGGAACTCAAAGCAGCCCAGGCAGTTTTGTCCGACTAGCTCCCTTGGGTGCAAGTGTGAAGTTGTTACTGGGAGCTGATATTGCAGCACCACTGCAAAAACGGCCCCCGGTTAAACGCCCGATGCCCAGTATGTCCAGTCCGGCCCTGTATACTACCTATTTTTGACAGTTTCTAGTGTTGTATTTTACTTTTATTATTCTATTGTTCGTAATTATTTTTTAATGGATTTAGGTTTTGATTTGTTAATATATTTAAAGAATTATATTTTATTTCTATTTAGTTTATTTATTTGCAGTTTTATATATTTATTGGTGGCCTGAAGGGTTTGTAAGGGAGTAGGGTCAGAGGTGTTTTAAAATATTCATTTTATAATATTTTTAATTCACTAATTATTATATGTACATTTGTGTTTTAATGTATTACTTTTAATAATTCATTTAGTTATTTTAGTATGTATGTTATATATCTTACATTTTAAAAATATTTACATTTTTTTGCAGGTTGATGTATTTGTTGGGTTGAGAGTCAGTGTTTTATATATTTTCAATTTGTAATTGATTTCCTTAATTGTCAATTTATTTTACAAATATGGAAGTTATTAAGTGATTTTTTTGCGAAAATTTTATGAATATTTGGTTATTTTGACAAATCCGAAATATATTTTAATTTTTTTGTGGCATTATTTTGAAAATATTTTGTTTGTGTTTGATATATTTGATGAGTTATCATTTTATTTTTTGGTGGGATGTTTAGTTTGTAGGAAAGTAGACTAGAAACATATTTAAATATATTTTTTATAACTTGAATTATATATATTAATTGGCAAAGGTGTTTAATACCTATCAAATGTATGTATATTTTATAATGACATACATTTGTTCATATGCTTTGTTTATAGATATATAAATTACTATTTTAATTTGTTCTGCTTAATTTTCGTACAGTTATTGTTAGAAATGGGGGTCTCTAGTTGGCAGTTGTATGCACCCTGTCCAAGTAGGGACCCTGCTTTTAGCCAGGGTAAGGAAGTTACACACTCAAGAAAACTCCTGCTCACCCCATTGGTAGCTTGGCAGGAGCACTCAGGCCTATCTCAGAGGCAATGTGTATATTAAGCGTACATAAACACAAAGTAACACAGTGAAAACACTACAAAAGGACACCACACCAGTTTTGAAAAATAACCAATCTTTATAATAACCTAACAAGACCAAAAGAACAAAAATCCAACATACACAAATCAAGATATTACTTTTTAAAGGTTTAAAACAGTTTAGTCCTTATAAAACTATGGATGCATCACTGTTAGCACAAAACATTTCCAGGGATGCATCAAAATTAAAGATGAAAACACATGCAGGGAAGGTGATGTGTCGGTTCCTCACATGCACGGAAGGTGATGCGGTTTCTTGCTCCCAGGGGAGTTGATGCATCGGTTCCTTACTGGGAGAGGAGGCGATTGGTCGGTCTCTTACTGAGTGGGAAGGTGATTGGTCGGTTTCTTACTGTGCAGCCCTGGTTCCTTACTGAAGTCCAGCGTCGATGTTGACTTGGCGCACAGGTGCGATGCATGGAAAATCCGGACCCGCCGGGGCGGTGAAACAGGCGCTGCGCTGATTCTTCCAGCCGAGAACAGGCTCTGCGTCAACCTTTCAGCAGCAGCATGGCGATGTAATGGTTGTTCAGCCGCACAGCCAGGCCTGCATTGGTGTCGGAGTGGCTGTCTCGGACGTCCGAGACGCGGTGCTCAGAACTCAGGCTGTGGCGAACTTGGAGCCACGTGAACCAGGGCTGCATCTATTCTCCTAGCCGTGAACAGGTGCTGCGTCAATCCTTCAGTCGCAGTGTGGCGATGCGCTGGGTTTTCAACTGCATGGCAAGCTTGTGGTGGGAAAAACAGGTGCAGAGGATCAACACATGGATTTTCTTCTTTCTGCAGCAAAGCCACATCCAAGGGCCTAGACCTGAAAGTGGCACCACTTGGCAAGTCAGAACTCCCAGCAGAGGTGTTCTGACTTGCCAGAGGAGTACCAGCAGAGGAGTCCAGGGGCTGCAGGTAAAGTCTTTGAAGGCCTTGAGACTTCCAACAGGAGGCAGGCACACACAAGCCCTTGGAGAATTTTCTCAAGCAGGATACAAAGCAAAGTCCAGTCCTTTTTCTCTCCAAGACAGAAGCAGCAACTGCAGGCCAACTCAGCACAGCAACACAGTCCTCCTGACAGATCTCCAGCTCTTCCTTGTGGCAGAGTATCCTCTTGATCCAGAAGTGTTCCAAAATGTGGGGTTATAGGTCCAATACTTTTGGCCTTTGAAATGGGCATACTTCAAATGATAGTCTTTGTAGTGCACAGGTCCTGCCTTGCCCTGGCTCCAGAAACACTACAGGGGGGTGGGGGGGCGGGGACATCATTGTGAGAGGTCAGACACAGCCCTATTTGGGTGTCAATGACAACTGCTCCCACCACTCTAGCTCAGGAAGGCCCATCAGCCTGGTGATGATCAATCAGGAAGCACACCTCAGCTCCCTTAATGTGACTGTCTAGAGTGAATGCACACACAGCCCAACTGTCAGTCTAAACCAGACGTGGATTCCACAGGCAGGTAGAGGCACAGGATGGCAAAGCAAGAAAATGCCCACTTTCTAAAAGTAAAAGAAACAAATGATGGACGGAATGCTGAACAATGCAAACATTCACCCCCAGTCACAAAGATCTGGGTTTAATCCATCGTTCTTTTGCTCACCACGCCACCCCAGTTCGTACCCAGCCATATGCAAATCAGTCTTGACCCTGCTCCAATGGGAACAGTCCAACCCCAACTGCCAAGCCAGGTCCTCCCTGGACCGGAAACAAGCATCCTGGGACCGGTTTCGGGGCATCACCCCTCATCTGCCAGGCTAGCTTGATTCCAGTGGCGCAGTGAGCACGGGACCCATGTCTGGTAATACCCTTCCCACTTAGGGTGACAAAAGCAAAAGAAACAATTGATGGACGGAATGCTGAACAATGCAAACATTCACCCCCAGTCACAAAGATCTGGGTTTAATCCATCATTCTTTTGCTCACCACGACACCCCAGTTTCGACCCAGCCATGTGCAAATCAGTCTTTACCCTGCTCCAATGGGAACAGTCCAGCCCGAACTGCCAAGCCAGGTCCTCCCTGGACCAGAAAGAAGCATCCTGGGACCGGTTTCGGGGCATCACCCCTCATCAGCCAGGCTAGCTTGATTCCAGTGGCGCAGTGAGCACGGGACCCACGTTTGGGCATACCCTTGCCACTTAGGGCGACAAAAGCAAAAGAAACAAATGATGGACGGGATGCTGAACAATGCAAACATTCACCCCCAGTCACAAAGATCTGGGTTTAGTCCATTGTTCTTTTGCTCACCACGCCATCCCAGTTTGGACCCAGCCATAAGCAAATCAGTCTTGACCCTGCTCCAATGAGAACAGTCCAGCTCGAACTGCCAAGCCAGGCCCTCCCTGGACTGGAAACAAGCATCCTGGGACCGGTTTCGGGGCATCACCCCTCATCAGCCAGGCTAGCTTGATTCCAGTGGCGCAGTGAGCACGGGACCCACGTTTGGGCATACCCTTGCCACTTAGGGCGACAAAAGCAAAAGAAACAAATGATGGACGGGGTGCTGAACAATGCAAACATTCACCCCCAGTCACAAAGATCTGGGTTTAGTCCATTGTTCTTTTGCTCACCACGCCATCCCAGTTTGGACCCAGCAATATGCAAATCTGTCTTGACCCTGCTCCAATGGGAACAGTCCAGCCCGAACTGCCAAGCCAGGTCCTTCCTGGACCGGATACAAGCATCCTGGGACCGGTTTCGGGGCATCACCCCTCATCTGCCAGGCTAGCTTGATTTCAGTGGCGCAGTGAGCACAGGACCCACGTCTGTGCATACCCTTCCCACTTAGGGCGACAAAAGCAAAAGAAACAATTGATGGACGGAATGCTGAAAAATGCAAACATTTGCACTTTCTAAAAGTGGCATTTTCAAACACACAATTTAAAAACCAACTTCACTAAAAGATGTATTTTTAAATTCTGAGTTTAGGAAGCCCAATCTCCAAACCTCTATCTCTTCCCAATTGAAAGTTACACTTGTAAGATGTTACAAGGCAGCTCCAATGATAGCCTATGAGAAAGATAGTCCTTGCAGTAGTGAAAACGAAATTAGCAGTATTTCACTATCAGGACATGTAAAACACACCAGTACAGGCCCTACCTTTCACATACACTTCACCCTGCCCATGGGGCTGCCTTGGCCCTACCTTAGGGGTGCCTTACATGTAGTAAAAGGGAAGGTTTGGGCCTGGAAAGTGGGTGCACTTGCCAGGTCAACATGGCAGTTTAAAACTGCACTTGCATTGAAACGATTTGGATTGGGAGACAGGTACGTGCCTGGGCCCTAAGTGGGTATAGAGGGCCATGGGCGACGATCAGGGTAAATGGCAGGAGATCCGGGAACTTTTCCATAGAGCGCGGTACACAGCAGGGGTGCCCCCGTCTCTCCGCTTCTATTTGAGCTCTATATGGAGCCGTTTGCTCAGCAAGTCCGTGATGACCCAACAATCACAATGTCCACAAACAATAGGGGTTTGCCCTACTCCTCCCACCTCATCTGGGCAAAGACATATGAGAACCAACAAGACTGATATGTGGGAATAAATCACAGCACATTTATGTAGGGAAAACAATAAACTAATCCCTACGTATAGGTACTTAGTCCTAAAGAAAATATTGCTTTTTATTTTTAAGCACTCACGAACCATCCCCAAATAAATTTGCGAAAGGATTCTTCATCTTTTCTCAAAAACACATACAAAAAACAATACATATAACATCAAAAATACAGGGTTCCTTCCTACCCATACATTCATATATCAGTTGCAAAAAACACTACAATTCATGAGCAATCAGCATGGGAGGTAGTCTAGTACACACAGGAGAAGATTACTTTCAACCTCCGTAGAGTCCAAAAAGTGTGTATCCAGGTGTCTTGCATAAAGCTTTCAATTGGTCGGACTCCTCCAATTCATGAAGTCGATGCGTTTTGGCCCACTAAGTCGGGCCTCATCAGGACAATGGTGAAAGGGAAGTGCCTATAAAATAATATACTGACATAAATACTCTACATTGATAACAATGAATGCCCAATCTCCCGTGCATTTAAAGGTATAAGCACTTCAATAAAAAGCATTCAGAGATGAAACAACATACAGCTAAAAAACAAGGCAGAACCTCATAGTAGCTGCACCTTAGTGGACTACAAGAAAAAGAGAAAAGATCTCTTTGTCAAAACTGCCTTAAAAAGAGCATGGTACACACCTAGGGAGGAATTATTAGTTCCAAAAAACCGACCAGAATCAAATCCTCTTACTTGGTGCTGACATAGAACCCCAAGGCGAACAAACTTAAAAATATTATATTACTTAACTGGAGGATGATTAACCATCTTGGTATCCCCAAACCTTTGTTCACCTTCCATAAAGGAAGGAACATACGCCAACAAATAGTCAAAGCAGCACGACCAACAGAGACAAAGAAAGATCTAAGAGGGATGCTAGGTCTTCCCCCGCAACTGGGCACTTTAAATGCCACAACTGCGCTGCATGCCAAATGACAAGAGACACGAAATCCATCATTATTAATGGCATGGAGCACCATCAGAACAGCTTCTCCAATTGCAATACGAAAAATGTCATTTACTGTCTTAAATGTCCATGTGACATATTCTACATAGGACAGACCACCCAAACTGTGAAAACCCGCATCCTACAGCATAAATCCAGACTGAGGTGCTCGATTCAGGGAGCGCCGCTAGTACAGCACTATCAACAGTTGGGACATAGCAAAAATGAAATCCAGAGGTCAGACCTGATTGTAGTACAAAATACTAATAAGGTGAATTTCCAGGCTAACCTTGATAGACTTGAAGCCAGAATGATCAAAAAGTTTAAGACAGCCACTCAAGGACTAAATGAATGTGATGAAATCTGGGCCCTTTTATAACTTGGCCTTGCCCTTGTTAACTCCTTGTATGGCATTTCTAAGTTTCAGTTTTACACGATGGTCCGTTTGCTAATTGTGATCCATCATTTGCTGCTCCTTCTATGTTATGTACTAGTTTTGGACCTAGGACTCCTTCGGAAGTAGATGTGTACTTTGATAGTTTTCTCAGCGGTACTCTGTGTGAGGCTGCCTTCTGTGTTAATTTACATCCAGTGCCATCTTCTAACTGTAATTTGCAATGTTTCTAGTATTTATATGCTATAAATGTGCTGTTGAAACTGTACATAGCCTTGCCTCTCTGAACCAGAGCTCGATGTATCCTGCATAGTAACCTGTAATAACTGTGTTGAGTATTTCACTGTTCAAACTGTTTGTATCAATATGAACTTTATGCCGTGTAATGCGGTTCCATTTACATATGTGGTTGCAACCTTTGTATCCTTGGTGGCTACAGATAGTATTGGTGATGGTTGTTGCACTTCCTATAGATAGGGCTTCTCACTTGTTTTATGGTGATACACTGAATAAAGTTGCAGACGTTTGAATAGTCAGCACTTGAATAGACTGCCCCTTTGCCTTCGACATTTGTTTGTGTGGCATCAGCTCTTAGACGCATGGACGAGTGCCCTTTAGTAGGCCGTCCATCTTTGCAGTCACAGGATCGCCCTCTAGCCGTAAGTGGCAGTGTTCCTCACATTCCCCTTGGATCTCTCCCTATTTTACGTCATCTTGAGATGTAGGGACTCGGCTCCTTTAAGAGGCTGTCCCTGTACCACGCAGTACCAATGTGATCCCGTCACTGTTTGGAATTGAAACGCCGAGCGCGCTTCTTTCGACTCACCACCCGGAGCCTCCCCATGTTGAGCGTGTGCCTACGGAGAGAGATTCTTTTTTTTTCTGCGGTTAAAAAGGTATTTACCCAGGCCACTGCTCCATAGCCCTCCAGCCATTATTTAGACTCATTTACTTTTGTCCATAGGCTGCTGTGGGGCATTTTTTAGTTGACATGTGTTTTCTTTTTTGCTCGACCAGCCCGCTCGGTGCATGCCGAATCCGGAGCAGTTCCAGGCCTGAAGCGCCGAGCGCGCTTCTTTTGATCCACCGCCTGCAGCCTTCCCTTGTTGAGCTGGTGCCCACGAAAAGAGATACTATATTGTTTCGGTGGTTAAAAAAGGTATTTACCCAGGCCACCGATCCATGTCCCTCTAGTCATTTTCTTTACTTCGTCTTGGGGCAATTTGAGTTAATGTGTGTTTCCTTTTGTGCCCGACTAGCCCGGTTGAGGTATGCCAAACCTGGTGCATTTTCAGAGGCTTTCCCTTGCAGAGATAGGAGTTGCACTCCTCTACCTATCGTGTATCAGTGCTCCTACACACAGTTGTGAGTATGGCTCTTGCACGTAGTAAGTTCTTTGGGCGACGCGATTTTGTGGCATGTCTTCACGTTTGTACTCTAGCACAGATCTTTGCACTGGGACGCTTTCATTTTGTAGAAAAAATGTCTTAGTTTCACACTGGTTGGTGGCTTGATATTTTCTCTTTTTGTTGTAGTCCACTAAGGTGCAGCTACTATGAGGTTCTGCCTTGTTTTTTAACTGTATGTTGTTTCATCTCTGCATGCTTTTTATTGACGTGCTTATACCTTTAAATGCACAGGAGGTTGGGCATTCATTGTTATCAATGTAGAGTATTTATGTCAGTATATTATTTTATAGGCGCTTCCCTTTCACCCATGTCCTGATGAGGCCTGACTTAGTGGGCCAAAACGGGTCGACTTCATGAATTGGAGGAGTCCGATCAATTGAAAGCTTTATGCAAGATACCCGAATACACTCTTTTGGGACTTTACGGAGATTGAAAGTAATCCTCTCCTGTGTGTATTAGACTATCTCCCATACGGATTGCTCATGAATTTTAGTGTTTTTTGCAACCGATATATGAATGTATGGGTAGGTAATGAACCCTGTATTTTTGATGTTGTGTATTTTTTTTTGTATATATCTTTGAGAAAAGATAAAGAATCCTTCCGCAAATTTATTTGGGATTGGTTCGTGAGTGATTAAAAATAAAAAGCAATATTTTCTGTGGGACTAAGTACCTATATGTAGGGATTCATTTTATTTTTTTTCCTACATAAATTTGCTTTGATTTATTCCCACACATCAGTCTTGTTGGTTCTCATATGACCCTACAAACGCAGGCATTCGATTCGGAAGAGAGGAACACCTAATTACCCTATACACGGACGATGTAATTGTATCTTTAGATAGTCCACAAGTGCTTTTAAGGGAAGTGGGAGGTTTGAGCCGGTCTCAGGCTTCCAAATCAACGTAGCTAAATCACAAGCATTAAGCCTGACAATGACACGAGACTCGAAGAACTTTCTCACACAGACTCTCTCCATTCGGTGGGAGCGGAGTATAATGTACCTGGGAATCCAATTGGCACCGACTATCCAGGAAGTGAAAAATTAAATTGCCGCACTTTGGTTAGCAGAGTCGATAAAGATCTGGCGATGTGGGGAGCCTTTCTCCTATCGTTGCTCGGAAGGATTGCGACCCTAAAGATGTCCGTCCTACCTAGATCCTGTACACATTCATGACGCTACCACTCTGGCCCCCAACTGGGAGACTTCAGATTCTGCAAAAAGCCCTTCAAAATTACGTATGCGCCGCGAGCTCACTTGGCAGACACCTGCGACCGGGGTGATGAAATGAATACGTTTTGCTACCTTGCTTGTGTTTTGTTCTTATGTTAAGTTAGCATTCGCGGCACCATTTTATGTTTAGCCGCAATTTTGAATCATGTCGTCAGCTGCCTATTCTCTCCTCATGAAGCAGGCTATGGAAAGTCCCATGTACTGAAGGTTAGGCCTTGCTCTGCTTATGAATACACTGTTCTTATTAACGCATTCCTTTCCCATAGATAGAGGCTTTCTCCCACTAGCCTAGCAGTAGACACGAACAGAACGACCTTGGCATAAAGATAATGTGTGCCCGGCCTCAGAGTCGAAACTCATCTTACTGTACTTCTTTGTTTTAGCTGCACCTGCTAGTAGAATTCCATTATGGGCGGGACTTTCTTGGTTCAGAAATGTACATAATGTATCTCTATGTTTGCTGAAGTCAGTCCCTCTGCAGCAATCCTAGGAGGCTGGTCAGACTGGACTCCGCTCAAGTGTACCTGAATAAAATATACTTGGTTTGTATTTTCTACTCTCTGACCGACTCTTCATTTGTATGGAAGGCTGAGAGGTGGTCGCGAGTGACCCGGGTGGCCCTAATCGGGTCACTTCCTTCAGGGGGACTGGGCATCCCATGCATTTTGTGATACAGGCAGCACAGATCAGATTCCTGGTGGAGTGGTCACACCCCGAATCAGAGAAAAGCTGGCTGTTCATGGACAGGGCGCTGGCTGGAACATCCCAATGGAAGATCCCCTTTCTGAGGAGGCCGCACTGCTCCCCCAATCTCTACCTCTCCACGATAACGAGCCCCACCCTCCGAGTCTGGGATGCTGTTGCCAAAAGAGAGTGCTTGTCGTCCTTCCACCTCCCTGCTTACCCCGGTGGTAGAGAACCAGGATTTTTCCTAGAGGGCCCTATACAATTCACTGATATGAGGAGAGATAATGATTTACCCGAGGAAGCGAGATTCCGATACTGTCAGATTAGACATTGGCTGATGCAGCCCGAGATGAGACAGGTTGCCCAGCGGCACCGACCAGTTCCGGGAAGTGGCTATTGAGCAAAGAATCAGATAAGCATCTGGTATCGGACCTATATAAATTGCTATCCGATAAGCCTCTTGAAACTAGATCTGCAGCCCAGTTGAAGTGGGAGCGGGAACTGGGGCGAGAGCTTTCCATTTGGGAGTGGCGGGACATCTTTCACCATGCTAGGCACACAGCTACCAATGCAGCCAGCACAGAAAAGGCAACAAAGATTACCAGCTACTGGTACTTAAGCCAGCCTGCATACACAGAGCAAATCCACAGCGGAGTGAAAAGTGCTGGAGATGTAATGATGCCCTTGGGACACTTGTGCATATCCTGTGGGAATGCCCTAAAGTCACTCAATTTTGGGAGGAAATCCTGACAGAGATTGATCACCATTTCAAAACCCAACTCCCCCGGTTTCTGGCTTATGTGCTGTTGGGCCTCCCTAATCCACAGACTTATCCCCTAAAAGCTAGGAGAGGTAGGCACATTGCACTGGTGTTAGGGGCGGCACATCAAACGAATCTGGCCTTTTGGGGAACTGACAGGCTCCCGACTAGATTGGGGTGGCTCCACCGCATTTGGCTCCTCCTGGGGGTGGAGAGACTTACAATGACCCTGAAACTATAAAAAAGGATGCTTTCAGGGAAGTCTGGCAGCCGTTTATCTCCCTCCTGTCACAGGAATTTTCAGAACTCACTTGCCCTAGCTATCTAAAACTACTACGCCTGACTAATCCACAACCCTGATTCAATGACGGAGACCCCCAAGAACACAATGGCCAAAGGTACATAGAGACAAGTAAATATGAGCACCCAGGGTGGGAGGGGTGGGGTGGGAAAGGGTTGTTGGGGGTTGTTTTTCATGTACAAAAATATATAAGTTGCTAACAGTACTGACTTTGGCTGAATGTTGATGCTACTTCAGAGATTACAATGCTTAAATAATCTGCTTTGCGGTGCAACAAATAAAACAAATCTAAACAAAAAAATAACTGCACTTGCAGACTCTGCAATGGCAGGCCTGAGACAACCAGTGCTGCAGACCCATTAGTAGCATTTGATTTACAGGCCTTGGGCACACACAATGCACTTTACTAGGGACTTACCAGTAAATCGAATTTGCCAATCATGGATAAACCAATCACCATTACAATTTACACAGGGAGCATATGCACTTTGGCACTGATTAGCAGTGGTAAAGTGCCCAGAGTCCTTAAGCCAACAAAAACAGGTCAGAAAAAATAGAAGGAAGAAGGCAAAACGTTTAGGGATAACCCGCCCCAACAGGTATGTATATTTTGTATTTTAAGTTCCTTTTTCAATATTGTTTTATGTTATGAATTTACATTTTATTTACATTATATTTCGTTATTTTAATTGATTCCTTTAATGTGTTCTTTATGTTTTCATGATAATGTATGTTTTTTTATTTTATAAGCTTTTTGTATTTTATAATTTTGCTTCTTAATTATTTTTTTTTAATTTCTTTTTGGAAAGTTAAATGTGATTTATCTTAAACTTTTCTACTGCTGGTCAGGATGGACTGGGATTCGTAAATATGCTTTTTTTAAAGTCTAACAATTTCCCAATTGTTCTTTGGATTAGAAAGGAAATAGTAAATTTTATCCCTGCAAATTTCAACATCTTCCCTACTGCTGCACAGTTTGGAGTGGAAATAATAAATCTTACCTTCCCAAGTCCAACTTCTTGCTGTTGATCAGTTGGGTTCAGGAATATTATATTAGATCTCTTCAAAGTCTAACACATGCCATATTATGTTGGGAGTGGGGGTAGTAAATATGAGCTTTCCAGACACCAATATTTACCTTACTTTTGCTTAGGTTGGAACTTGAATAGTAAATTTAATATGCTTTGATGTATGTTTTTATAGTTTGTGTTTGAATGGCATTATAATGTTAGGCTTGATTTTTATTTGTAGTTGTTTGCTAGACTGGACGTAACCTTTAAATTGGTTTCTCTTTGTTTCTAGCTGTGTGTTTTTATTGATATTTATAGGACTGTATACAATTTTTTGTGAATATTTTTTATTTGACCTTTTGTATTTTAGTATTTTTATAAAGTATTTATATTAATAAATTTACACTCTTTCATTTTTTAAATGTAATCTTTGGCCGGTGTAGTAATAAAACTGTATTTCATTTTATTGATTTAATACTTTTTTTCTAACTTTAATTGGTTAAATATGCAGTATTATTAGTATTTATTTTTTATTACATGATTTTATTAAATTATTTGCATATTTGTTCTTTAATTGGAAGTAAATTCTTCTATTTTTAAAGTTATTTAATTCGTATACTTTTTAATTTTGTAAGGCAATGACTTTAATTTATTTTAGTGGTAAAAAATTTCACATATATTTAATTACCTGTGTGTTTTCAATATTTATGTGCATAATATTTTGTAGTTAATACTCCTGTACTTTATATAGTATGTGAAGTCAATATTTTTGTCCACAATATGTTTGTTACCTCGATACTGTGTCGTAGAAGCGTAGTGAGTCCAACAACGACAAAAAGAAATATCCCATCAATCCCACACCCACACTGCCCACCTCAAATGTGAACTAATAAGCCCTTCCATCAATCAGACTTGCTTAAAACAATTTTCAAGACCATAACACTGATAACAGCCAAGCATACTCAATCAGTTAATGCACTGGGTGTCCAATGCAGAAAATATACCCTAAATCACGTCCCATGGGGTAGAATTTGGGAAATAATCACAGAGATTATTCCACCCGTTGGCGTAGGTGACAAAGAAAACAAATGCTATGTTTACATCTCAGATCTCACCTCTGAAACAATCATGATATCCGATCCTCCCTACTAGTGGCATTATGAGAAGAAAATGAAACAGTAGTGATTCTATGTTAGTTCCGCTATCTCCCAGCTGGTATAGTACTACCTGTGCATTACAAGTAAAGGAAGAAAAATTAAAACGATTATCAAAAACAGAGTACGATGTTTCTCCTCCCTCTGCACATCATTCATGTTGCCTATTTGCTGGCACTGTCAAAGACCCCCCCTCCCCAAATAGCATGATATATTCTGCAATTTAGTAAGACTCTGCAATACAACAGTCATTTGGTATCACTAAGTTGGGGTACTGTTTCTCCATGGACATCAAAGAGTTGTTTCCTTGATGAACAGCATGGCTGTTTGAGGATCATTAAAGAGATGTGTTTTCCCATTGAGGCAAATCTTTAGTCCAGCAGGATACAACACTGCATAGCCAGCATTCATCTGTTGCAGTGCTTTATTTACATCATCATACACTCATCTTTCCTCTAATACTGCCATGGTGAAGTCTGGGAAGATGGCCAAGCTTATATCATTATTAATAAGATTGTGCTTCACCCTCGCAAATCTGATGAGAGCGTCCCATCTTCTATAATTTAAGTGTTTAGGTACTAATGTCCATGGAAGGACACCTGGAACAGAACTTGGCACCAGGGAAAGGTCGGCAAGCTATACAGTATACGTGCTGGAAAGGTGAGATCTGTCAAACAAATCTGTTAAAAGGTTTTTCACAGTAGTAGTCGAATTCAGGGACTCCTATCAAAGATTGTTTTGCCATGACCTAGGCTCAAAGTCTTCACTTTTTGGTTTGATAACTTCTAGTACATTAACCCATCTTGGGGAGATTTTCATTCAAAGTTGAGTTTTCATCTTCCACTTCTGAGATGCTGTGCTGAGCACGTTGATTCGGGAGCATTGATTTATCTGGTCTCTCCTTCATGCGAGTCTCTTAATAATGATATACATAAATCATGAAATTGTTCTCACCATCCTATCCACCACAATGGGAATTGAAGCCCACATGCTGAAATGGTTTTCCTCCTTCCTGTCATCAAGATCTAAAATAATTCGATGGAATCATTCAGATCATCCACTTTACCTCTAAAATGAGGTGTCTACAGTGCCACCACACTTACTCAAATGATACATAATAACTCTGAATAATATGGTCAAAGAAAAAGGTATAAACATTCATCAGAATGCAGAATCTCCAACTCAAACAAAGTTGCTTAAGTCATTCCTGATAAAACTAATTTGCAAGTTGGAGTTTGTTGGAGAGAGTACTCCATTGCAATGGTGATGGAGTACCCTCTCCCCCAAATGGAAGGCTGCCTGCCTCATTTAGAGACGTGCGGACATTCATTATGCCAGCAGTGAAGACTACTCCATCTCCGCCAGTGACATAAACCTCTGATGGACTGTCAGAGTAAGGGCCGTCGTTAAACTTAAAATGCATTGACAGGAACCGCCATGACAGCAGTTCCTGCCAGTGCTAGAGATGTCTGCTGGGCCAGGGGACATCTCAGAATTTGGCAGATGGGGACTCTGTCAGGGTGACAGAGTATTTCACTCCATTGCCCTGACGGAGTATACACCCATCCGGCAAACTCTAAATCAGGCCGTAAGACTGGGTGAACATGTTCACTCTTAAACTAGACCAGACTTGAAAATAGTTCCTGCTCCTCTGTTTAAATAAGCTCCCCTTTCCCCCAACCCCCAAGTACAGCCTGGAAAGCATACACACTCAACTCTAGCCATCTCCCAAACACTAGTCCCTTCAGATGTATCATCCAGAAATTAACTATGCAACCCCAAACAGACAAACTGTCAAACACTGCCTCTTTTCAACTATCTCCTTAGGAAACTCGAGACCACTGCCTCATCAGCAGATCTCAGAACAGTGGTAAAATCTCAGGGTACATCACATTGATGATGGAAACCCTATGACAGCTTGCCTCCCCAAAATCTCTGACTCTTCCCCAAGCCATCTTACACTCTTCTGCATGTCTTTTGAAGGGAGCAAAATATTATATAGACTTAGGGCCATATGTATCAAACAAAATTGCGATCGCAAACGCTGAAATTCGCAGAATTTCAGCGTTTGCGATCGCAATTTGGCTTAGTGGTATGTATGAAGGAAAAACTGCCTCGCAAAATAAGGAATCGCTAAATTTGCGATTCCCTATTTTGCAAATGCATTTAAGGAATTGCAAATTGCGATTCCTTAAATGCAATGTAAGAAGCACCAAAATTTGCAATTTGGCTTTAAGGAATCGCAAATTACCACCAACTTCAAGTTGGTGGTAATATGCGATTTCTTAGGAAAATGCACTTTTTGCATTTTTCAAAGTGTAATGTGGCGCACATACATGCCCTTATGGCATGTATGTGCGCCACATGTGCACCCATGCTTATTTCAGGGGTGCAACAGGGTGTCCTTTTGACACCCTTGCAACCTTGAAATTGCATTCTCAATTTGCGATTCTCTAATTGCTAATCGCAAATTGAGAATGTCTTCCCATTCATTCCTATGGGCCTCTAACATGTGTTGGTAGCAGGAAAGGCTCCCTCTAGGATGAAAACCTTTTACATAAAGAATGAAATATTACGTCAGGTGCCAACTTTTTCTTATTTGGGTATCCTTTTTAATGAAAAAAATACATGGTCCCATCTAGTCAATGCCAGGATTGGGGGTTTCAATAAAAATATGGAGGCCATTTTTAGGTTTACAAAAAAATTAGGCTCTCGCCCCATAAAAGTAATTGTTGACATTTATAAGGCACGAACCTGCGCCGTTACACTATATGGCGCTGGAGTCTGGGGCTGTTCAAACATATCGGGCCTCCAAAGAGTAGAGAACTTAACACTAAAACGTGTGCGGTCATTACCTAAAAGCACCCCCGCCACTATGCTTCATAACGAATTAGGCATTACTCCACTATCTTTTCGTATGCAATTAGCCCCATTGATGCTTTGGCGCAGCATCTGGGTAAAAGAAGAACCAGCCCTGAATCGTGACATAATTTTATATTGTTTGAAATTGGACCATGTCAAAAAAATCCCATGGCTCTCTTACTTGCAGGATCAACTGGTAAAGCTGGGATTGCATGATTGTTTTAAACGCCCGGGAAATATATCAGCAATTCCTAAGGCTAAGCTTAAAAGTGATTTTCTTTTACTTTTGAAGCACGAAAGAGATAGCCTAGAGTTGGCAAAAAAAGAGTTGTAGAGCATTCATTGTTAATTAGCTCCCCACGAATTGAATCCTATCTTTCTTTTCATTTTAACCAAGCAAAGATGTTTTATTTGATTAGGTTCAGGATGGGTATCGCTCATTTATTGGTCTCATACCCACGCGATGCATATTGTGACGCCAAATTAGATCTGTGCCCATGTAACTCAACTTCTGCACAAAGCACCTTGCACTTTATTTTTTTTTGTAAATTTTATTTTAACCCCAGACGTATCTTTTTAAAACCATTATTAAGATTTTTAAACATTAGAAAGTGTCAATCTGCATTATGTCATTTACTTCTTTTAAACAATGAATTCACTTGCCTCATGGTTTATAAGTATATTTCTGCTGCAGTTCGACTTCGTAAAATTGTTGGGAAATGAATTCATGGGTAACATCTGAGTCGGTTAAAATTTTATTATGTGTATTATTGGCAAAGTTTTATTTGTTCCTTCATGGCTGTCATTGAGCCGAATAAAGATTTTTGACTGACTGAATGGGGAGGGTTTCCTTAATTGCGAATTGCAATTTGCGATTCGCAATTAAGGAATATGTAGGATTCAGAATTTTTTTGCAAATCCTACATACATCGCGTTTTACGATTCTCAAATAGCGATTCTCAAAAATTCGCTATTTGAGAATCGCAAAACCTAACTTTGATACATATGTCCCTTAGACTCCTTTTAAGAGACCTCCACTGGCTGCCTCTCAGGAACAGAATTTACTTCAAAATTGATTCCTCAAACACAAGGCGATTCAAGTTGATCTGCCCTTATATCTAAGACTCCACACCACAGGACAGTGAAACGAGAGGCAAATCTACATAACTTCTTGAAATCACCATGGCAAAATATATACTCTCAACCATGCTTTTTCCTATCAAGCTCCCAAAACTTAGAGCAGGCTTTTTAAAGAACTCGTATGAAATTCATACATCCTTGTCTTCCGTAAGACTCTAAAAGTTCACCTGTTCAGACCCCGCCTGAAAACAGACAGTCACTGTTATGCTATTTGTTATGTTAGGGAGTATTTGTAAAGTGCAACATCCACCCAAGGGTCTCTTGGTACTATAGCAAAAAGAGAATAATATGGCAGCGGGACGAGACGGTGTTTCAATTCTCAAACATCTGCTTAAAATCCATATCTTTAATGCTTTTCTAAATGGAGGGGATAGAACAAATCTCAAATAGAAGACCATTTCACACCTTAGAAGCAAGAACCGAGAAGCTGTATCTACCCATTCTAGTTTTCCCAAACCTTGGGATCACCAGAAGGTTGGCAGAAGCTGAGCGTAGAGTCCTCCTTGAGGAATATCGCACTATTAGATCTCTTAGGAACCCTGGGGCCATCCCTTTTAGTATCTTGAAAGTTAGAGAGCAAGTCTTAGATATAAATTAGGGCTCCCGGTTTTATGGTATTTATTTTTTTGACATTTCCGTCTGTATTTATCCATATTTATTTTTGGCTAATTGTATCTGTATTTATCCATATTTATTTTGGGTTTTGTGGAAAAATGAATCTGAAATTAGTATATTTCCACATTTATTTACCCGGTAAATATGCACTCATGCTTGAATGCCTACTAGGTTTCAATGCTGTAAACACCCGCAGAAGATAAATTAATGCACTTTAAAGAAAATATGCAAATTTTAGTGTCAACCTTGTGCATATCTACTGCAGGTTAAAGCCATTTTACTAAAATTATTTTTTTAGCCCCCTTACCTATCAATCCAAACAGCCATTGGCCTGGCAGTCATGGCAGACAGTTTTTAGAATTACTCAAAAAGTAACCCAATTTCCGTTTTTATCCACATTTAAAAATAAACACAGACCAGAAAATAAATGTTTTCTGTCTGTATTTGTCTGTAAAAATCAGTAAAAACGGAAAAGAGGGAGCCTTAGATATAATCCACTGCTGAACTGGGAGGCAATGCAGCCTCTTTAAATAAGGTGTAATCAACGTTCTCTGAGGGAGTTTAAAAATCAGCCTTGCAGCAGCACTCTACAAAGGTTGTAGTCGTTTCAATTCACATTGAGGGAGGCCAACATATATGCTGTTAGCATAATCCAATCCTGGCGCCAATAATGGACACCACGACAGTCTTCATGGCTTCAAAGGATAGAAAAGGTTGAATTTTCCTAATAGTTCTCAACATAAACACACATTTAGAGACAACAGCACTAATTTGTGGCTTAAGACATAAGGATTGATCAATAATTAATTCCTCTGCTTTTAGCCAGTGGTTTTGGGTGAGGCAACAAACCCATTTCGGGCATCCAAAAGGATGTAATCCATAAAGAGGGTGTGATGCCAAATGTCAAAATGTCAGTCTTTTCTGCATTCAGCAATAATAGCTCCTGCACCTTTAGATGGTTTTGGGTAAGGCATGAAACCCATTTCGGGCAGCTAAAAGGATGTAAATCATAAATAGGGTGTGTGGCCAAAAGCCAAAACTTCAGTCTTTTCTGGATTCAGCTTTAACTGATTTTGCCTCACCAATCCACTGATTGGACACATCATGCTCCTAACTTGATCATGGAAAAATCATGTAGTATCGAGCTGGAGTAAAATATGACAGTTGTCTGCATAATTTAAAATCTGACAGCCATTCCTAGCAAGCTCCTTAATAAGTGGCTGAATATAGATATTAAAAGTGGGGTGAGAGAGCAGATCCTTGTGGAAGCCCAGTCTCAATCAATCACTAAAGTCAGGTGCTCTAAAAGGAGAGATTTGCAGTGCCTGGGTTCTATTCTCCAGGACGGAAGTGAATCACTTGTGAGTCAGCTGGTAAACATCCTCCATTCAGCAAACTTCTCCACCTTACAACTATTCTCCCCTATAAATGTAGGAACGCCGCCCACCTATCTCCTCTTTAATGGTTCTGACCTCAGCCACAAAGAACTCATTCAGTTTATTGCAGTTTTCTTGTGAGCTAGTCAAAGATTGATCTATCCTTACATACTGGAAAAAAAAATTCACAATGTTGAATAGGTCTTTCTGTGGATTTTGGGAAGTTCCAATCTTCTCAGTAAAGAACGTAGACTTTGCTTGAAAAAAAAGCTTCTTATAATTAATCATGGCGTCTTTGAAAGCTAATTTACTAGTATCATCATTACTTTTTGCACCATTTCTTTTGCAGACATCTAAGCTTTAGCTTGGTTTCCATAAGTTCTTTAGTAAACCAGGAACCAGCTTTCCCTTTAACTCGCCTTAACAGTGAAGAGGCATGCTCAAGCCCTTCCTTTCCAATCCAACTGTTTAAATTCCTTCAAAGCCACTTCCAGATTTTCACTCAATATGGGTTTTGTAGTATCTAATGCCCTTCGCAGATGTTTCTTATCTACATTACCCCAGTTTCTAGATGGTTTACTATCCATCAGTGGCTGTCTTTTTTCTGCCAAGGGAAAATCAATCCTTAGGTAAATCAAATTGTGGTCAGACCTGCCGCAAGGTTTCATGTAATAATTTTCAATTGGGCAGTTCGCAGTTCGGGGACCAAACAAGGTCAAGGATATGCCCCTTACGAGTAGGTTCTTTTATATGTTAGGCCAGATCGAAAGAACTCATAAACTCAAAAAAATTGTGTACCTATGGGGCAGGCAGTAATTGTGTCTGCCCAACAGTTAAAGTCTCCCATTATCAGTAAATTACTGTGTTTAATCAGAAGTGAGCACATGATTTCATAGAAATCAACCGGGAAATGAATTAACTATATAGCATGGAAGACGATAAACTAGGAATAAAATTAACATTTTATGAATGACTCCTAACTTAAATAGGAGTAGGTTCCTCCCCAAAATTGAGTCAATTTCCAATTTGGTGGCTGTAAGAGATTATTTCTAATAATGGCTGCCACCCACCTCCCGCCTATTTTACCCTCTGATCGATTTTCATTCAGTAATAAGTACATTTCCGAGATGGCATCGAGCAGTGAGGGTGCAGAGGTGTGGGTTATCCAGGTCTCCAACAGCAAAAACCGGTCTGGCTGAATTAAACACAGCCGTTCACAAATTTCTATGCTGTATTTCACCATTGATCTCATATTCAGATAAGTGATATTTAACATAACCGAGTTACGCCCACCAGAGCCCCAAATGAACGAATGATCAAAACTCTTTACCGGGTACATATAGATATTATTTACTTGTAGAATTGTAAGTGTATCAATGAAGGTGTTATCTTTTCCTGGTTCCAATGTCGGAGCTGAGAAGAGGAGTATGTTGTGCACCCAGCATGGAGGCTGGCCCCTGGTCACATTCAGGCACAAATGGGCTTGCTTTTAGCACGCCAGTGGCGCGTCCGTGCAGCGCTCTTGTTTAAGTAGGGTCCGTGGTGCATCTAGAGCACTAATTGCTCTCAAGATGGCATCACTTATTCCTGCTCCCACCCGCTAGAACACTTCAACGCCTCAACCCTGCAAAGTGCAAATGCAAAAATGTGAGTACCATAAGAAAAGAGAGAGAAACTTGTCAATATAACACATTGACTAAGTAAAAAAACCAAACCAATATTTTTAAAACAGTCAATAATCTAAAACAGGTTCAATTTTCTACAGCGTCTTCCACTCATAAAACAGAATATTACTCGTGCGTCCCTGCAGTGCTCTCATTTAAGTAAGCTATGTGGTGCATTTAGAGCGCTAACTGCTCTCAAGATGGTACTGCCTATTCCTGCTCCCACTCGGCTAGAGCACCTCGAGCCCTCAAACCTGCAAAGTGCAAATACAAAAATGAGTCTCATAAAAAAAGAGAGAACTTTGTCAATTCAACATATTGACTAAGTAAAATATCAAGTGAATATCTTTAAAACAGTTAATAAACAATTTAAAACAGGGTCAGTATGCTACAGCGTTTTCCCCTCATCATGAAACACAATATTACTCACATGTCTGTGCAGTGCTCTCGTTTAAGTATGCTCTGTGGCACATCTAGATCACTAATAGCTCTCAAGATGGCGCAACCTATTCCTGCTCTCCCTGGCTAGTACACCTCGAGCCCTATTATGGACAACCTACGGTTCAAAATGCCCGCTGGGAGTTCTACTACTATTGTGGTGACATCAGACTGGCTGCACCTGCAGAGCCAAAGGTCACTTGGTTTCCCAACCTTACTACAGCCAAACAGTGGATTTCATTTGATCAGAACATAAACGTTAGAGTCACTGCTGAAAATTCACCTCACTCCAAGATGGCAGCAGGAAGTAAGGTAAGCAGATCTCCACCAGAACAATAGCTTCAAGATGGCAGCTATAAAGATTACAAGTAATGGAGTCTCTAAAAGGATAACAAATAACTAACCATCAAAAAGGTATCCGACCTAATAGGGCTATCACCTAGGCACTATCCTCTTTTCAAGGAATCTCATAAGATTATTCTAGCATGAATGCGAGCACTTCCTTTTTTGTTTAGTAACCCTCACACACTCTAGTAGTGTCATGCTTCATTATCGGGTTCACCCTGACTCCTAAAGGTCAGGGTGGGCTCGACTATATTCTAGGGAGCACTTAGAAGAATAGGCCAGGGGGTTAAAGATTTAAAAATCATCCCGAAGCTCCAGGTATCCCTTTAATATTGGAGTGACAGGGGATATTAAAAACAGAAAAAGGATTTCTCAAGGATTTAATGGTCCTATGACCCTAATTGTGTTGCCAACATGTTTCAGCCTTTTTGTTGTGGCCACTGTGGGTCCAAGGCTTTCTTCAGGGCAAAAAACAGAGATATTCCCTCCCTGGATAAATAGTGACTTCACTGATGTGGAGCAGAAAGCTGCCCCGCCGTGCCCACCCTTTGGATATACTTATCCTGGATCTGGGCTCTCAAGCCGGGAGATGCGGACCCGAATAGGTGTTCAAGTGGGGCTAGGATCCTTGACAATTGTGTGACTAGAGGACTACCCTGTTCTCTGCATCCCCTAGAGACGTGTGGAGTCCTACCAAATTGGGTAGGACATACAATAACTGAGCGCCCAGATCCAGGATAAGTATATCCAAAGGGCGGGCACGGCGGGGCATCTTTCTGCTCCACACCAGTGAAGTCACTATTTATCCAGGGAGGGAATATCTCTGTTTTTTGCCCTGAAGAAAGCCTTGAACCCACAGTGGCCACAACAAAAAGGCTGAAACATGTTGGCAACACAATTAGGGTCATAGGACCATTAAATCCTTGAGAAACCCTTTTTCTGTTTTTATTATCCCCTGTCATTCCAATATTAAAGGGATACCTGGAGCTTCGGGAGGATTTTTAAATCTTTAACCCCCTGGCTTATTCTTCTAAGTGCTTCCTGGAATATGGGCGAGCCCACCCTGACCTTTAGGAGTCAGGGTGAACCCGATGATGAAGCATGACACTACTAGAGTGTGTGAGGGTCACTAAACAAAAAAGGAAGTGCTCCCATTCATGCTAGAATAATCTTTTAAGGTTCCTTGAAAAGAGGATAGTGCCTAGGTGATAGCCCTATCAGGTGGGATACCTTTTTGATGGTTAGTGTTTAGTTGGGAGGACGTATCCCCCCCCCCCTTTTGTTCTCTTCCAGCAATGTGGAAGATCCTCTCTACCCTTCCGGCCCCTGGCCATTATACTGTAGTCTCTAAAAGGATGACTAAAGTGGGTGTCAAAGGAGAATCAACTCACTGTTTACAGAGATGAAATGGTCATTGCATGGCAGTCCCAAGCAGGAAAAATGAGTGATGTTGCTCTACTCTAAATAAAGTGAGATAACCGTAACTGTGACCAGACCACCCTCTATCAGGCAGATCTTGGGACAAAAGCTTTTGCTGAAGCTCAACCAATGACAACCAAGCACCTTCTCAGTCTCTAAATAGAGTGGGGGACCCACATGTCTGTAGAAGTCTGAGCACTGCTCCACCAATCTCTAAATGCCCACCTCCTTCTCCAGGTGCTCTGGACTGGAGCATCCTGCCTCACATTTCCCCAACTGTACAGCTCACACCTTGAAGTCACCACAGGACACATCACAGTCAGCAGAGCCAAGGTTCAGGCCTGCAGATTCAACAGCTGGTCTGAATAGTGCGAGGCATGGAGACTGGATTACCAGCTCCCCTTCCAGTAGAATTTTCCAGTAGAATTGTTCAGAAGAACATCACCATGTAGGTGAGTTGGTATGGATACCAGCTCTTTATGAAAATGACAATAGGTGTGAAACACTAGACTCTTTCCACAGCACATCCTATTTTCTTTTTTTTTTCTTTTTAAGGCCACAACAAAAACCAATACATTAAAGCAATTCATACAGGATAAAACAGTCAGAGAGAAAAGAGAAAGATGCAAACAAATGCCCGAAACAAGTCACATAAGTAAGTATACATATATCGGATTCGTATCCAACATTACTTCATGGCAGATGAGAGTTCCGAAAATAGCAGATAGATTAGGAAGAAATACATAAAAATGAGAGTAACGTAATCTCAAATAAACACACCTAACCAGACAAGAGATTGAGGTATAACTATATTTGATTAGTCATTAACGGGATAGATGAAATCCCATCTAAGATTACTCCAAATCTTGTCAAATTTTAACACGGCAGAAAGGCCCCTTGCCTTAGCCAATGCAAGCTCTAGTTCATATATTTCATAAAGATGGGTAGGCCATTCTGCAACATTGGGATCATTCTCTAAAATCCATGCTCGAGCAATACAGAGTCGGGCAGATGTTAACATAATTATGACCAATTGCTGCAAGCCTCCTGTGAAGTCATATTTAACGCCCGTCATTATCTCTTTAGGGGACAGTTGTATAGGAAAGCCTAAACGTGATGACATATCATTTATCACCCCTTTCCAAAACTTTTCCAGACCTGTGCAAAGCGCAAACATGCGCAAGGCATCGGCAGCCAGGAGGTCACACTTAGGACACCTCGTTCTATCTGTCCTGTCTATTGATGGAGTTACTCCCCATTTTAGAATTACGTCTGGCGTATAATATAAAAAGCACACCGTACGCCAGTGCTGTAGCTTAAGATGCACAGAATGTACAGAGTGATCCAGCAAATCTAACGACATCTGAACCTCCGTAGCTAGCACTTCGGATGCAAGAAGCCTAGTCCATTTTGCAGCCAATACTGGGGTATCGTCAATTACAGAGTGTGACAATGCCTGATACATCACACTTGTAGTTGGTTTAATATCAGGCTTAAAGTAGTGTGAAGAAAACTCTGCGCTGTCGATGCCCTGCACCAGTACGCTTTCCACCTGCATGTAGTCCCTCAGCTGGAGATATTTAAAGGAAGAATGATGGGGCAGTTTATAGACTCCTTGCAAGTCTGAAAAAGATCTAAACCTATTTAAATCATATAATTGAACTAGTGTTGTAATACCGCAATTTGTCCATACTCTGCAAGTTGTATCTCCAGAAACTGCAAGGAAGGGGAGATCATCCCATATAGCGGTATCTTGATTAAAAAAGCCAAGAGAATATTTCTTGCAAACTCCTTCCCAAATGCAGATAATGTCTTTCAATACCTAAAAGCGTACCCTCTTGTAGTAATTCGGATCATCGAGCCAATATAAAAAAAGCCTAGCTTCTGTTCCTAGAGCAAGCCAATAGTACAACGGTATTTGATTGAGGATTCCATATGTCAATAGACTGCGCACACAGCTGGTAAAAGCGGCCCAAAAATAGAGCTTAAAGTCTGGGAGTGAAAGTCCACCTGTTTTGTAGGTGGATTTCAAATATCGGCTGGCACGCCTAGTGCGCCGATACCCCCATATAAAACTACTGATAGCACCATTGAGATGCCTAAAAAAATAATCCGGAAATCTCAACGGAATTGCCCTAAACAAATACTAAAACTTTGGGAGGATATTCATTTTAACAATATTAACTCTGCCAAATATAGTAAGTGCAAAAACAACAGTTGATGGACAGAATGCAGAACAATGTCATACATTCACCCCAGTACAGAGATCTGGGCCTAAATCCATCGTTTTTTTGCTCACCATGCCATTCCAGTTTGAACCCAGCCATATGCAAATCAGTCTTGACCCTGTGCCTCATGGGAACAGTCCAGCCCGAACTGCCAAGCCAGGTCCTCCCTGGACAGGAAACAAGCATCCTAGGACCGGTTTCGGGGTTTCACCCCTCTTCAGCCAGGATAGCTTGATTCCAGTGGCATGGAGAGCACGGGACCCACGTCTGGGCATACCCGTCCCACTCGGGGTGACAAATGCAAAAACAACAGTTGATGGACAGAATGCAGAACAATGTCATACATTCACCCCAGTACAGAGATCTGGGCCTAAATCCATCGTTTTTTTGCTCACCATGCCATTCCAGTTTGAACCCAGCCATATGCAAATCAGTCTTGACCCTGTGCCTCATGGGAACAGTCCAGCCCGAACTGCCAAGCCAGGTCCTCCCTGGACAGGAAACAAGCATCCTAGGACCGGTTTCGGGGTTTCACCCCTCTTCAGCCAGGATAGCTTGATTCCAGTGGCATGGAGAGCACGGGACCCACGTCTGGGCATACCCGTCCCACTCGGGGTGACAAATGCAAAAACAACAGTTGATGGACAGAATGCAGAACAATGTCATACATTCACCCCAGTACAGAGATCTGGGCCTAAATCCATCGTTTTTTTGCTCACCATGCCATTCCAGTTTGAACCCAGCCATATGCAAATCAGTCTTGACCCTGTGCCTCATGGGAACAGTCCAGCCCGAACTGCCAAGCCAGGTCCTCCCTGGACAGGAAACAAGCATCCTAGGACCGGTTTCGGGGTTTCACCCCTCTTCAGCCAGGATAGCTTGATTCCAGTGGCATGGAGAGCACGGGACCCACGTCTGGGCATACCCGTCCCACTCGGGGTGACAAATGCAAAAACAACAGTTGATGGACAGAATGCAGAACAATGTCATACATTCACCCCAGTACAGAGATCTGGGCCTAAATCCATCGTTTTTGCTCACCATGCCATTCCAGTTTGAACCCAGCCATATGCAAATCAGTCTTGACCCTGTGCCTCATGGGAACAGTCCAGCCCGAACTGCCAAGCCAGGTCCTCCCTGGACAGAAAACAAGCATCCTAGGACCGGTTTCGGGGTTTCACCCCTCTTCAGCCAGGATAGCTTGATTCTAGTGGCATGGAGAGCACGGGACCCACGTCTGGGCATACCCGTCCCACTCGGGGTGACAAATGCAAAAACAACAGTTGATGGACAGAATGCAGAACAATGTCATACATTCACCCCAATACAGAGATCTGGGCCTAAATCCATCGTTTTTTGCTCACCATGCCATTCCAGTTTGAACCCAGCCATATGCAAATCAGTCTTGACCCTGTGCCTCATGGGAACAGTCCAGCCCGAACTGCCAAGCCAGGTCCTCCCTGGACAGGAAACAAGCATCCTAGGACCGGTTTCGGGGTTTCACCCCTCTTCAGCCAGGATAGCTTGATTCCAGTGGCATGGAGAGCACGGGACCCACGTCTGGGCATACCCGTCCCACTCGGGGTGACAAATGCAAAAACAACAGTTGATGGACAGAATGCAGAACAATGTCATACATTCACCCCAGTACAGAGATCTGGGCCTAAATCCATCGTTTTTGCTCACCATGCCATTCCAGTTTGAACCCAGCCATATGCAAATCAGTCTTGACCCTGTGCGTCATGGGAACAGTCCAGCCCGAACTGCCAAGCCAGGTCCTCCCTGGACAGGAAACAAGCATCCTAGGACCGGTTTCGGGGTTTCACCCCTCTTCAGCCAGGATAGCTTGATTCCAGTGGCATGGAGAGCACGGGACCCACGTCTGGGCATACCCGTCCCACTCGGGGTGACAAATGCAAAAACAACAGTTGATGGACAGAATGCAGAACAATGTCATACATTCACCCCAGTACAGAGATCTGGGCCTAAATCCATCGTTTTTTTGCTCACCATGCCATTCCAGTTTGAACCCAGCCATATGCAAATCAGTCTTGACCCTGTGCCTCATGGGAACAGTCCAGCCCGAACTGCCAAGCCAGGTATAGTAAGTGGCAGCTTGTTCCATGATTTTAATTTAATAATTGTTGCAGATAATAGGGTTTCATAATTTGCTTTAACGATATTCAAAACCATAGAGCTTAGCTTAATGCCTAAATAGACTGTCGAAGTGGTAGCCCCTTGAATTGGAGAGTCAGGTTTAAAATTCAAATGGACCCGTGTTTTACCTAGATTGAGCTTATAACCAGAAAACTCCCCAAAAACACGTGCCTCGTGAGATATCTGGATAAGACCGGATGCAGGATTAGAGGAGAAAATTGCCACGTCATCCGCATAAGCG
Source organism: Calotriton arnoldi (assembly GCA_963921515.1). NCBI lineage: Eukaryota > Metazoa > Chordata > Amphibia > Caudata > Salamandridae > Calotriton > Calotriton arnoldi. The sequence continues at coordinate 920,607 of CAWUFW010001409.1, forward strand.
GTAAATTTGAGTTGTCGATCGGCATAAACCGAGGGTTGAATGTCTGAGTTCCTAATAAGAGATTGGAGATAGAGTTCAATGTAAAGAGCAAAAAGAAGGGGCAATAGTGGGCACCCCTGTCTTGTCCCACGATTGATGCGAAAAAGCGCGGAATAGCTCTCTCAGCATATGCAACCCGGGCGTACGGGACCATGTATAATGCCTGAATCATTTTGATAAATTTATCACCTATACCAAAGACAGATAACATGGTCCATAGACACCCCCAGACCACCCGGTCAAATGCCTTCTCTGCATCAAGTAATATCATACCCAGATTCAGATTGCATTTTCCTGCAATATCAAATGCCGTAATTGCTGTATTAGTATGTTCCATAGTGTCTCTGCCCGGAAAAAATCCATGTTGCTGCGGGGATACTAGACAGGGGATCAATGGAGCAAGTCAACAGGCTAAAATCTTGGTGAACCATTTAGCGTCTGTATTAATCAGCGAAATGGGCCTATAAGAGCCCAAATCGTCTGCCGGCTTATTCTTTTTTAAGAAAACCACAATATTGGCTATATTCCAGCTATCTGGGATAGCCCCCCTGCCTGAATAAATTGCACCACGTAAAGACATTCCAGACGTAGTATCTCTCCAAACGTCTTATAAAACCCAGTCGGGAGAGTGTCGTGTCCCGCAGCCTTACCCGAGGGTAAAGCCATCAGTGCCTCTTCAACTTCCTTACTTGAAATTCCTATCTGTAGATTGTCTGCCTTCTCGCCGTCAAGAGAGGGCAAATGAGACTGTTGAATATATTCCCTACAGTTAGACTGATCGAACGTCTGTGGATGACTTTAGAGCTTACTATAAAATCCAGCAAATTGCTCCAAAATAAGTTTAGATTTTGTATAAAGTTTACCATCCAGCCCCTTGATGGCCTGAATTTTACCCTTAGTTTGTCTGTCGGCAATTTGGTACGCTAAAACTCGGACTACCCGTACCCCATACTCATATTGGAGCTGTCTATATTTCACATATTTGGCCTCTACCTGTTATTTCAGTCTACGTCCAGCTAGAGATTGCATTTCTGACAGTAAACAAAATATTTGATGTTCATCTGTAGCTCCCTGGGTAATTTTGAGGGCGTGTTGTATCTCTAGTTGGTGAACAGTTTGCCGAAGAGCATTTGTTTCTTCAATTGTAGCTCTATTTTGTTTAGTTGCGTATTGTAGCGTTATACCACGGACATAGGTTTCATGGCATCCCAGATTACTGTAGGGGAGGCAGATCCTCTATTGCTAGAAAAAAACTCCCTGAGTAAACCAGAGCAGGTCCATATATATTCAACATTAGTTAACAGACGCCGGGGAAAAGTAAACCTAGGGCTTTCCGGCTTATCGCACTTCAAATCGGGTGAAAAATGAAAATAAATCGGGTTGTGGTCTGAGACCACCCTTGGGCATATTGCCATCTGCATACTATCTAACAATGTGCGCTTGGTAAAAAACCATATCTATCCTCGAGTAGTGTTTGTGCGGATGAGAATAATATGTGTAGCCGGGGTCTAATGGATAGAGAGTCTGCCCGGCATCGCAGACGCCGTGGATCCTGATCAAATCATTTAAGGAGGTCTTAATTCTGGGATTACGAGATACCACCCTGCGATTAGTGGAATCAATGCCATAATTCATTACATAATTGAAGTCTCCCATTAAAATCAATTCACCCCCCAGTCCAATAATTCAAATGAAAGTGTGTCAAAAATTTCGGGATCGTCAATATTTGGGCCAAAAACAACACAAATCACAAATTTAAAAGAAAATAGCATAAGTTGTATCAGTACCCATCTACCCCTTGGATCCGCTGCCGTTTTTAAAACTTGACCATCAAATTTTTTAGAGGCAAGGAGAGCAACCACCCGAATCGATATAGTCTGAGATGTAGCAGCGACTATCTTGTAATTCAACTGCCTAAGTAGGGCTCTATCCTTATGTGCCAAGTGCGTCTCAGTTAGTGCCACCAAATCAGGTTTATAATGACCGATTTCCTCCCGAACCAGTTGTTGTTTTGCCCGTGCATTACTCACTGAGACATTCCAACACATACATTGAATGCACGCAGCCTTAGCCATCTATAAGGCAGAGAAATAGCCAGACTCCCATGTCTTGGTGTTCCAACTTTAACCTAGAATATTCTATAACAAACTTAACATTCAACCTGTATGAAATCAGTAAATTGTGACCTATTTCTTCCCCTCCCTCCCTCAACCCTCTACAGCTAGACCAGCCTGCCAGTAGAGGGCACTCAAAATGGACCAACTTGAATCCACCACCCACTGCCCCCAGCACCCCCCCGAACCCCCCCGTCCTAAGGAAGGAATCACCCCAACCTTGGGCCATTGATGTAAAGAAGGCCCGAAGAGAGGCCCCACCTGCCCGCACCACACCTAACCACCGCCACCAACCCCTAAGTGAAAGAGAAAAAAAGGAAAAAAGGAGGAATGAGACGAAAGACATAGAAAGTATATAACTAGAGTATTAGGCCTGCTACTTCTTTGTCCCCTTTAGCCGAGCAAGCGCCTGTATTGCATCCTCCTCAGAGAAATACATCTGAGCACGCCCATCCATTACAATCTTGAGGCGAGCAGGTTCCTTTAAGAAAGCTTGTGCTCCGGCAGCTTTGAATGGGTCTATAAACTGTTGAAGCTTCCATCGACGATCCATTGTGGATTTGCATAGATCTGACTGGGCTACTATTGACATGCCGTCTACTGAGACCAAGGATGTTGTTCGAGCCATCAAGGAGATAGCCTGCCGCAGAAGAAAGTTTCCGATGTATATCAGCATAGGTCGGGCTTGTGTTCCCTTAGGGCCAGAGACATTGCGATTAAAAGGGAACCGGTAGGCACGTTGTATTTGCGAGTCCCAGTCCCAATCATTCAAATCTGGGAGAGCCCTTCTGAGTAGTTGTACCATGTATTGTCGAGGATCAGAGCCTTCCTTGCCCTCTGGTATTCCAAAGTTCCTAAGATTATTCCTCCTATGGCGATTCACAATGTCCTTGATCTTGTTTTGGAAGAATCTAAGCTGACTCTCATGATTCACAGTGGACTTAGCTGTAGCAGCGACTATCTCCTCACTAGTAGCCACTCTTTGCTACAGTTCGCTGATATCCGCCGCAGGATTATTAATATGACCAGAAACCTCCCCCAGAGATTTTTGCAATTGCACGGTTTCTGCTCTTGACTGAGTATAATATGCCTGTGCCTCAGTCCTGTGAGCCTGCAAAGCTAACATGATTGATCTTAGAGTTGGTTCCTGCACAGCCTCCTCTGTCCCTCCTGCAAGTTCCTTGACTGTAGGTGAAGAAGAGTGGTCCGATATAGTCCTGGATGATATATCGGAGGAAGAAGCAAGGTTTGGAGTTGATCACCTGTGTTGGGCCTGGATCTCAGGGTGCTGATTCCCTCCTGTAGGCCCTGGAAGAGTTGCCGATAGGCAAGAGATAATTGACCTAACCTCTCCCTTTGATGCAACCCATTTACTGAGCGGGCTACTCTTGACCCCTTGGTTACTTGCCCTGCCAGCCTGACTGTGCTTTAAAGATTTGGATATGGGGTGCGCCATGCTGTGATCCACAAGCAACAGAGGCGAATGTACAGGGGCATGCTACTAGCAAAAATGACAGTGACTATCTACCTGCCCCAGAAAATTTGGATTGTACATCGCAGGCAGATACTATCTCTACTCGAGGAATTTCCTCTCCTCATACATCTACAGTATCACAGATTAAGTCAGGCCACAGCACATCCTAAATAGTGAATGCAAGGTCCAATAGCCACCCCTTGACAACATTGTCTTGGCTCCTAATGCAAACACAAGCACCACAAAGCCCAGGGACACCACTCATGCCAGCAGATTAATGGGATCACAAACCTCTCCAGTTATACCCCCTGGTGCACCTACAGCATCAAGTCATTTTTGAGGAGGATTGAGAGGCTAAATAGACCACAAATTTCATAGGGCAAATATGGGATACTCTGTCCAGCGGACAGGTGCACCTCAAAGTAATAGTTGCCCACTATCAGAGCTATACAGTTTCAATTAGATAAGGTACTATAGAAGGAACCCCCTAAATTCCCATGTAAAATTCAGTGGTTTTACTTTCTGTAAAAATCACATTATTTTGACTTAATCTGTACTAAACTACTGTTTAATTCATCATACAAGTAACACAATGTTGCAAAAAATGAATTCGCTCAAAAAGATTAATTTTTCAATAATTTGTTGTTTGTTTTTCATTTTCCTAACAAACATACCATCGTCACTGGAAACATTTTCTCAATCGAATACTAGAAGCAAATGACACAACAAAAAGATTTTTTGCAAAATGGTGAGTATTGCTTATCTACATCACCCTAAAAAAGGGTTTCTAATGAAAAACAGAAGCACTTCCATTACAATTGACTGAATCAGTCAACACATGTTTCGCGACTCCTTTCACTTTTTCGTGGTGTTATATAGACCCAAATAGACCTCTGTAAATTTGCATGAAACGGCAAGAACAGCGCTTTCTTACTACTACTGCCGAATTAAGTCAAATCCGGACCAATAGTTATCGTGAACAAACACTCGTGTTGCCGTCGGTGACAGTTACTCGAATGAACTTCCTTAAAAAGAGCAAGAATTGAACACTTTCTCTGAGTGAATAGTGAAGTGAACTCAAAAGTATACATTTTGGTTTTCCACTGAGATAGGAATCCAACACTGATCGATAAATTAGAGACCCAGGGTAAGGTCGGTCCTAGCCTTCCGGTATCACATACACAAAAGATGTCAAACCAGAATTTACACTTTGGAGGTCTGTGATTTAAGGATTTCCTCAGGAGCAGCTTTTTCCTTCCAACAGTCTTACAGGCCATCAACTGTCAAATTCAAATAAAATCAACACTGGGCTCCTTTAGTTCATTGTTAATTTTATAGATATATGATTCCCCTGTTGTGTAACTCGTTGGAATAACTGGATTTCCTATCAAATGGTTTCACTTTGTAGCTTAATATCCCTCACTTAATTGCCAATTAGCTGCCTTTGAAGCTGTTAAAGCACCTGGGGATTACCTGAGTTAGATGAGTGATGTAGCTCCTCACTTAGGTAGCAACTTTGAGCTTGCTTGTCTTTTACTCCAGTCCCTGGCTCCTGCTTTAGAATGACTTGTCACGAGATAAGCTCTTCAGAAACACCTTTTGAGCTTCTGAAAGAAGATATTTCATGCAAAGGTTACTTTTGTGGTTGAAATTAAATCTGCTTGAAGATATGGAGATATTGGAGCTCTGAAATTTCCTGCTTCTTTTCTATTTTTTTTCGCTGGGGGTTTAGTCCTTCGCCCCTTCATAAATTTTGTTTCAAACCTGCTTCCTGGTTTTCACATTCATAATGAGGTTGTTTTACATTATTTTGTGTTTTTTCTTCACATGACAATAAAGCTCTTCGCAACCCTGATGTGGTAGAGCAGTCAAGATTTACTTTAATACCACTGCTTCATTTTAGGTATCAAATTATAATTTAATCAATTTTGGCATGAATCGCCAGGGTCACAAACTCTCTGTTGCTTCTCTTAGTAGATGGTTACATTCTGCCATTTTCTTAGCATAATGCCCAGCCTGAAGTTCCTGTTCCTGCATTTACCCAAGGTCTTTTTAATAGGGCCATGGCAGCCTCTTGTGCCAAGGCAAGAGGAGTTTTCATTTCAAAAGTCTGCCATGTAACCACTTGGACATTATCTGGAACTTTAATGAGTCATTATAAGTTGCAGCTTCTGCAGCCAAGACCTGCTTTTGGTACAACTTGTCTTAGTCTGTAACTCTAATGTGGTATATCTGTACTATCACCTATTCCATTGTATTGATCTGTTTGCTGCATTGCTTGTTATTATTTCATTTTTGTTCCCTGCCCTTACTGTTATTGATAGCTATATCCTCATAGATAAGGACTGGGAAGAGGTAGGAATGCCTTGCTTACTTACTGGTAATCTTCATTACTGATAAGTAAATCAGGACAGTGTATAACATATCACACCAAATGATATGAACTTACAGAATTATTAGCTATGGATAGGCCAAGTCACTGATTTATTTATATTCAACTCAACCAACATTTTAGGGTGACAAAACATTGTGGTACTTTGGCTCTGCATGCAGGATCTGAACATGCCTGGGACACAATGCAGGGAGCTAAAACAGGTGGGTTTTCAGTCTACTTTTAAATTGGAAGCGGCCTATTGGGTTTTAAAGGATAGGGGGCAAGCCATTTCAGCATTCAGCCCTAACACTTTACACACTTTCCCCCAAAGTAGGAATTTCCAACCAAGGTTCGAAGAGCTAATAGATCTATTCGGAAGTCAGGGTCTTGGCCTAAACTTTCAATAGCAGGGCCGGTCCAGCTATATGGATGTGTTCATTAAGGTTCTTCTACTTGACATTCAGGAACCAGTGGAGTCTTCACAGTGGTGGGCTAATGGGGTTGCAGTGACTGAGTCCGGTCACAACCATAATCACATAGTTTTGGAATCTCTGTAGTCACCCCAAGATCGTATTGGGAGCACCCATGAAGATAGAACCACAGTAATTCTATGAGAACCTACAACTACTTGCTCTGTCGTTCCTTGATTGCTGTTCAGGTGCAATTGCTGGAGGCAAATGAACGTGTAAATGTGATGACAAAAAGTTTAACTAAATTGTTTAATCTTGCCCTGTAGACTCATCAAAAATCATTACCAGCGTCTTTACTTTCTCTGAGATTTCAACAGTGGAATCACACAATATCCAGCATCCGAGGTATAAACAAAGTTTAATTGTGGTATTTGAACCCTCTAACTTTGGGAAATATTTAGAAAATATGGTTCATGACTGAGGTGCTTTAGCGTGACCTTAATGAAGACTGTCAATGCACGTCTTGGACGCGTGTAGATCATCTCTGAGGTGACAGCCGTGCCCTCTCATCAGGCTGGACGTATGTCTACCTTATCACACGGTAGGAACTACAAGCAAAACGACTTTTCCGTAGAAATAAGGCCCTTTGTGTCGAGCTGGCAGTCAGAGACGTGCAAGAAGAAAGGTCTCTTTATATTTTTAATACAAGGGGTGACGCTTCCATTGCCAAGAGAAGTGAAACTTAATCGGAAAGAGAGCGCAGACTGCGTTTAAGAGTTGTTGAATAAACGGTGATGGGACAGTGGGCCGTAGTAAAGCTGGAACCGGAGAAATGCACAATAAACACACAGAGAGATTAGAGAGGAGACAAGTGTTGATGAACTTGACAGCAGGCGCACACAACAGCACAGTGAAGATTGAGCTTGTACAGGGTGAAAGCGTCAGGTGAGACACACAATAAGAACGCAAAAGAAGCAGAAGAGACTGGCACAGCGCGATACACGTGAGAAGACCGAAGCGCCGGCAGGGAGCAGCGGTTTAAATATAACGGATTATCTTCAAAAGCCACTTGTTCCGTTTCTTGGAGGGGTTACTATGGCCTTGGGATGGTACTCGACATACAGACCAAACAAGGAGGAAAAGCTGAGCTGTCTTATTGGTATCAACATTTCGTGACCCTCAGACCACGGCGTAGCGCAATCTCGAGCCTTTAACGCATTGAGGTATCTATCCCATCGATCTTGAGAAAAACGCGGGCAACTGTTAATGGACCAGGTGCTTCGAGAAGAAAAAAAAACTAGACCCATCCTGATCAACTGAAGGCACGCAGCAAGTGCGATGCTTGCTGGGGAGAGACGGTATGATAAAGAGAGTAAATAGGCAGGGCGCAGGAGAGAGGCGCGTAGGTTACGGACTGCCATCGAATTAAGTGCATCGAGAGCAGCCCTCATTGACGTGTAAATAGTGCAGGGTGAAAGAAGAATTGCGCCGAGTGAGTGTCAGACAGGAGGAGCACAAGCCGACAGCTCGGCACAGTGCGAGAGACTGCAGAGTATGAAAGGGAGAGCACACGGTGAGGCGAGTGTATAGCCTGGGGACAGAGTGGCGAGTCAGACAAAGCACTGCAGAGCCACAGTGTGCAGAAGCTGGTGTTTGACAGCAGCAACAGGACAAAAACACTGACAGCACTGAGGGAGTGGATACTGCAAAAGGACAATCTAAGGACGCGAACTGCCACAGTACAGAGATGCGCTGGCAGTGTGCAGAGTGACTGTCGTACAGTGATAGCGCTGGGAGCTGTCAGACTGGAGCCGTTTCGAGAACAGAGTGACTGAAGCACAGGCTAGTCCGAGGAGAGGCAGCCTGGCCCTGCGTGCGAGGAGCCCGCGCGTAGAGCATCTGTGCACTGATAGATGCTGTAAGCAAGAGGTTGCTGCCCACCATCCGTCCGCGGTCTGAGCTACACTGAAAAAACAACCGCGACTACTCCTCCTGGAACTGCGATCGTCCTCCCGATCTCTCTATTACCTGACCCCCGGTTTCATCAGCCCCAGACACATCGCCATATTCCCGACCCGTGGACAGCACTTCCTCCACGGACCCAGCCAGTCACTGTCGTATCCCGACGGCAGCGGCTTGTCTCCATCCTCAGAGCCACCTCTCGTGACTCGTCACCGCTGCGAAGGATTCCGCGAGCCCGAGGCTTTGCGGCACCGCTGCACTCGGGAGGAAGCACGGAGAGACGCCGCGATACAAGCCAAGCGCCAAAGGAAGGAACCCTGATCTGCAGGAAGAGACCTCTGCGCCTCCTCCCCGGACAACCAGCGCCACGGGGGCCGCGCGGCGCCCGCACCTCCTGAGGTAAAGGAAGGCGTGAGGCCCTATCACCGAGCGCCAGAATTAGCATGCCCACTTTACATTGTCATTCTCACAGATTACTAAACCCCCCAAGTATCACCAACCATCACTGCTAGTAGCATCCTTAGCGTGCAGCATTGCCAGCAGCAGCCCCACATCAGCAGCAACGCAATGCCAGGAGACTCCTTGCAGAGCCCCACTGCCAGCAGCATTCTCATATCAGCACCACACGCTTTGACAACAGCAGCACATTACACACAGACCGCCGCATTCACCCAGGCACGATCTTCACTGCGTGCCCGGTCCTTCCGCGCACAGTCATCGCACCTTGAATCAGCACCATCCCAACCAGCTCTTAAATCACCATGAAGGGCAGCAGTAACCACAGTGAGCGATTCTCTCCCACCCGCCCTGCTGTCAACATATCTGCTGATCAGCGCCACTCACTGAAACTCACTTCAATTCCACCACCCACACGTGAGCAGCATCCCTAATAATACTCAGGCATCCTCACCATCCCTTGCACGCGGCACACTAGTATCAGCAGCACAGCAATAGCCGAGATCCGTCCCACCAACGCCAAATTTCACTTCTACAGCACCATCACTACCTGCGATAGGCAACAAGTGTCGGCAAACATCACTGCCAACACATCCACTTCCGCCTTCACTGCCAGCAACACTGTCACCCGACTTGTAATGCCTTTGATACATTAATCAAATCAACCTTTACTTGCAGCAACACTCAATGATCCAAGCTGCAGACAACACGCACCGACTCTCACTGCCATTGACAACCAACAGACCTTCACTGTCAGTAACACCCATCGTCTGGCCCTCAAGGCACACCAAATCCATCAACTGGCCTGTATTGCCAATAACACATTAGACCTCCAACTCCATCAACACCATGATTCAACCCTTACCTGCAGAACCACCAACTATCAACCCTCACGGCTAGCAACATCACAGCCATGCATTGTTTGGGAAATCAACACAACTCACTTCCCACACAACCAACACTGACAGTAAGAGCATTAACAGAACAGCCATCACTGGAAGCGACACCTACAATGATCGTGAACGTCAGCTACAATCTCGAGTACCCTCACTGCCAGTGATTCCACTTCACTGACCCTTCGCCCCAAGTCAGTGATACTCAATGACTGAACCCCTTTCAGAGACACTATAAGACTTCACTGTCCTTGACAACAACTTTAGTACCAGGCACTTTACGAACAAAGATTCGTCAACATATGAGGGGCGTTTTAGGATGACCCTCACTTCCCCGAATAAATCCAAAACCTCCACACCGACATTATCCATACTAGCACTTCACATCATCAGCATCATACATGCATCTCAACAAGGGCCCTAATGTCAACACACAGCAGACACGCACCAACTTTACTCAGCCATTGCCTGACCTCTTCCAAAGTACATTAATACCAGCAGAAAAAAATATCTAACCCCGTCCTTGGCGACCCCCAGGCAGGCCTGTCCATCGCCAACTCTCCTAACCAACACCCACATCCACTCTTTCAATAATAATAAAACTGCTTCTCCATCCCATGGAAAAAACTTTTGGCTTTTTATTCCCAGTATCTTTAATATGCCCTTTAATGAAAAAAAGTGCTATCCCACTGATATAGAGCCACCTGGTCACCCAAATCCGGACATCTATTTAGATTAGGACACTCCTAACAGCGCACTGGTCTGCGTGACACAAAGACACCTGGAGGCTTCCCCTGATGACGCACCAGGTCACAGAAAAAGACAAAACGGCGAAATCTTTATTTAAAACTGTTAACTGTGCCCACATTCCATGGTGAACACACGCACCTCTGCACTTATGTTTAAGGATATAACAAACCCTCGACCTCTGATAAAACATAGATTCTCTTCATACTGAGAGGCGAACGTATTTCCATTAACTTATCTTTATACTCTATATTATATTGCATCTTTATGTTTCCCCTACCCTATCCTTAAGCATTAGTGAAGAGCACAGTTCCTATCGCGGGTGCGCAGACGAAAGAGGTAATTGGAAAAAGGTGCAACTGTTGATTGGAAAGTAGAAGTAGCCTTTTGCATGGCCTCAGCAGAAAGCTAACAAAATTGCGCAAAAAGAGTGCACGGGTTAAAATCTGGACGATTTCGTCTTTCTTATTTCTGAAACCGGTAAATTAAATTCTATTATGCTGGGCTATTTTAACATCCAACCAGAGCACATAGTAAAAACGTCAGTGCAGTGTATAAAAAAGATAAGCATTATGTAAGAGAAGACCTAAAAGCCCAAGTCCTGGCCCCTACGATTTCCCCCCCAAAAAAACAAACAAAATAAAAAAATCACAAGATCAACTCTTCTCCACGTAACCAGGGCTACAACAGTTTCCCCCGTTTACAAGTTTTCCCCCTCGAGCAGGGAAACCCAATCTAGCATCCTGAGGTGTAATCATGCTTTGGCTACGTGCCCCGAGGTTCAACTCACGCCTTTCTTCAGAAGGCGAGGGTTCCTTCCACTTGGCGGCAAAACTCTCGTAGTTTCTCCGTCACACCACAGAATAAACGCGCCCTCAGACGTGGAGCGCGACTCGGTCACCAGCAGAGCGGGCGCACGCCAATAGGCGCCTTTTTTCAAGTCCTCTGGAGAAGCACCTGTGTATCGCCTCGCGCAGGTGTCCGCGAGGACGCGTGCGCGCCCCCCCGAAGCTCTCCCGTGACCACTTATGTCTCTTAGCTGGCTAAAGAAAGGTTAGAAGAGGAAAGGGAGCAGAAGTGAAGCAATTGGAGGTTAGCTTTCTATTATTTTCCTAAGATTTATTCTTTTTAATTTTTTTAAATCACCAGTTTTATTCTTTTTCACCTTTACAAATATTACGTTTCCTTATTGAAGTGCTTCACTCACAATCCTCCCATGGAGCGTATCATGTATTGTTTTCCTTCTTTGTGTTCTTATAAGTGTCAACTCATCACTTAGAAAGTGTTGCTTTAATGTGACTAGAAATTGAAAATCAAAACCGGGACAGTCCACAAACATAGAAATAGGACTACAATTTTGCTTCGAGCCAGAGGCGCAGAATGCCTTAACTGATAGTGCTCAGCAGGGCACAAACTCTAAAAAAAGAAGTGGGGGAACTATCGAGGTTAGGCAGTATCCAAGTGAAATCATGATGTGTGCCATCACAGCGCATGATGTCACGACGCGTGACGTTGCACATGACATAACAGGAACTGACCTCACTGGATATGACATCACAAGAAGTGACATCAGATATTAATACCTCATACATGTTGATCAGGTATATAACGAGTACATTTCAGCACAAATGAGATTTGGCGTCAGGGTGGTGCCAAAAAAGTGGCGCAACCCCGCCGCAAAATATGGACCTCAACTAATATATATATTTTTTTAAACACTATCACAAAGAAATTGACAACAAGGAGAAGCATGGCAGTAGATCTGTTCTGCTTAATTGGTTGCAAAGTCTGCATTTTAAAATATTTTATTGGTTAAGGCAACTCCTGTAAAGGTGCCCAGTAAATCTCAGGGATTAGTAATAATGGTGAGATAACGCCGGAGGTGAATGCATTTGTTGGAGAGATCTTTGTTTTGTGAAGTCCCAGATTTGAATCAAAGAAACATAGCGGGTTAATGTGTCTCCTGCAAAGCACATCACGTATCATGCAGATGACAGATTTTTATTTTATGTAGATAGTAAAATGGGTTGCTGCTTTTAACACAGAGATCCTTTTGTTACCTGCAGTTCATAAATTGTAATCCTTGTAATATAGCACAGTTAGCTATGAAGGGCATGTGACTCCTACACCTTGTAACCCTGTCTCATGTAACTCATCTTGTGCATTGATTTACACATGTACATGATTTATTGTCACTGTATAATGTGTATGTTACGTAAAGATCTCTGACACCCTGCATTGGGTTGCGTAGCGCTATAAAATAAATAAAATAGTGCTATTGAAATTATTTGTGTAAATACTGGGACAGATCAACACAACTGACATTCTTACAGTACATGCATCTCTTATATACAAGGACTGTACAAAGGCAAAAGCATGCTTCTCTTAAGTAGCTGTAAAGAGATAACAAGCTGTGTGCCTTTGTTTCCTCTCTGTGGCATTTACATTTAAGTGTGAGGTTCCAGGCCGCCTCCAGTCAGCATATTCAAACAAAAGGCGGCCTGATGGCCCCTTAACTTCGGCCCAGCTGGAGGTGAAAAAAAAGCTCCCTCTCTGCCTGCACGTTGCTGCTGGGAATGAAAGCAGACAACGTACAGGCACTGCTGAACGTGTCCCGGTGTCTGATATTACACCAGGACAAGTTAAGCATATTTCTGTGGGGCCCAAGTTCCTGGCAGGGGGGACAGCGTCCACCCTATGAAAAGAGTGTGTGGACGCCATGTACCTGTGTGTACCCCCGACTTGTACCTTGGTGCTCAGCAATATAGAAACACAGTGAAAGAGATACTATAGGAAATACACATATTCACAGTATGATTCACGTTAATTAAAATGCTTTCTGAAATGGGCTGCTAACTACTAGTTCTGTACTGAACATGTGAACGCTTGCCTTCCGCTCTTTAATTGACCATCTCTGAAAACCAGGGCATATGCTAAAATCTACTGAAATTGCGGTCTGCTCAGATAGTTAAGAAAAACAGAACTGTCCAGCATGCCTGTTTGCCCTATGTGTCTTTCTATGCCAATACTTGGCAGCAGTATCAAATAAATAGATAATGCCAATTATTTTGGTGTGAATGGCTAGAATTGAAAATATTTAAATTCTGAACAAGACACTGAATTAAACATTACTAAGGTCTGTCTGTGCAAGGGGTGTTGATAATGAAAGAGTCACAATCACTCCTGGTCTCACAGTCATACCATTTTCCTCTGCAATCTCTCATTCTAAGAGACACTTATGTCCTTTTTTTCTTTCTCCACATATAAACCTCCACCTTCATACATCTCACACTTCATCCCTTTCCTCTTCTGTACACCTTTTTACTTACGTCTTCTTTCATCTCCTCCACTTAACCAACGTCCATACCCAAAACCCACCCACTCACATGTAAACAAAACATTTTTTCCTTTGGTGCAGTTGATATTTCAACAGCTGTAGACCTCCTTCACACACTTTCCAACATTTACAATTGCACATATGTTACCATCGCTCAGTGTGCTCTGCAGAGAGGCCAGGGATTGGATGTGCAACTATTTTGACCACCATTATGACCTGCTGACAGGCACTGTTAGGAACTTGCACTACTGCCTTCACTCTTAGCTTCAGAGCTCTCAATTGTCCCCATTTAAACACTCACCTGCAACCTGAACTCACCCAAACACCTGGAGGCAGCACCGTTCACTGTATTCGCCACACAAGAGTCATGTGTTGTTTGAAAAAAACTACAGGAACACAATATCTAGAAAATAGATAATCGTAGGTAATGCAGGATGAAGTAAAGCATGTGAAATTTTAACAAGGGACTTCATTTCTGACACTGATTACACCAAGGGTGTTTTTTAAGTGGCAGGAAGCTAAAATAAAACCATTTGATGATTTAAAAAAATAGGTTTCTACTATCTAAATCAAGAGTGTTGGCATGTGTGTCGAACCTTTTACAGAGCACAGTGTCTACAGAAAATTATGTTGGGGAACCTTCTTTACAAACCTGCTTCACACTCTTAGTTTTTTCTTTTATCATTTTCTTAGGGTCACCTTTCTAAATGTCTGACTTCATCCTCATTAGAGAGTTAACAGGTTAACTGATTTGTACCCGACTTCTTTTCATTACTATCAACGTTGAGGGATAATTGGCTTTTTCCCCAAAAGGGGACTAAAATATTAAATGCCTCATGTCACACAACAAAGCTATGTTTTTGTACGTTGTCTCCCACCTCTGCTAACCCTAAGTCTTGAGTGCTTTCAAGTTGTCCCATTTGAAATGAAGGTTTTTTTAAGACACTGATATCAGAAATCATACAACACTAAGGTACGCAGAAGTGAGATTAAAAGTGTTGGGAAAGAAAAGTCCCTCAGATAGTGATGGACGTGCTCCCCTGCCCTGAGTGCCCCATCTGTAATGATGTTTGGATTCCTGATGCTGATTTTTGTTGTCATGGGCGAGCACGTATCATGGATGTGTGTCATAACGTAGGTTTGTCTCACATAAAGCTGTATTTTTGAACTGGGAGGGGTGCCAAAAGCTCTACCCTCATAGTGGTGAAAGGCCACTGCCTTTGCCAGGAATTAAGCAGCACGAGTGCGGTGGTGGCGGTATACCATGTACTGATCAGTAGGAGTGAACAGGCTTTTTACTTGTGTCTCTGGAGTAAGGCCTACAGGCTCACGTATTTAAAAAATCTGCTGATGTGTGCTTGACTCACCCTTGGCCTACATCGGTTTGCTGCATAGTGCTGCTCAGTGTTTGTGTGTTATACATGTGCTGGATGTTTGTTTTGAAGATCGCTGTTGTGACTATCAGGCCGTAGCTCGTGTGCAGAGCGAAGGTGGTGAGCCTGTATGCCAGGCAGGGCCGCCATGAAGATTGCTGCTGTGCTGATTGGGCGGTAGCCCATGTACAGAGTGAGGACAGTGACCCCGCATGCCGGGGAGGAGGGGATACACCAGGGCAGGGCAAGGAGCATGGTTGATCAAGACTGTCATTCTGATGAGGACAAGGCCACGCAGTGATCTGAGCGGGCCCAAGTCCCGACTGAGGACCAGCACCAGGAGTGTCGCACCCCCACCCCCCCCACCTGAGAGGAAGATCATAGGAAACTTACCAGCATCAGAGGAGCATTGCGGACCCCCGGCCACTGCCTCCACAGTACCACATGTAAGGAACTTGAGGACAGCCGACCGCTGCCTCTCCTGGGCTGCATGGGGAGAACTTTGTTGTGCCATGGTTCCACTGCTCGTGCTTCTAAGGCTGTGTTCCAGAGGCGACAGCTGGGATGGCCCTGGAGAGTTGGACACGGGGGTGGCTCTTATATTGACTAGCACAACAACAAAGAAATCCCTTTTAGAAGAGATCAACAATAGATAGGATGGGTATATGAGTGAATACAATGGTTATCACAAAAATAGGATAGGATCATATGGTATAGGTACTTAGTACAAGAAATAAGGTATAGGAATGCTATTCCCGTTATTGCCAAAAGAGAGCTAATCAATTTGGATGTGGAGAACAGAACAAGTAACCTGTTGAAATGTATGGTATATTAATATCCAATCCAATGCTGCTGTATTAGAGAATGTGTTGCAAATGTATAATATAGGGATACTCGTAGAGTGTTGATAATAAATGTTTTTTAATATTTTTATTGTTACTCAGATAAACTGAAAAAACCTTTTGTCATGAAGAAGGCGAAGAACTTTCAAACTTTCGCCGAAACGCAGCGTCAATAGTTTTTCTGTGTTTTTAAAGTCGTAACTTTTTATACTTGTATTTGTTATTTGTTTTTTGAAAGTTTGAAGTGCATAAAGACAGATTTGGTGAACATATATATTTGTATTTGATGAATTTGCACTTTAAAGAATTTCAGAACAACTTGTTTTTACATCAACAGTGTTTTTAAATAAAACAACATACATTTGAGTACATTTCTGATGTTTGAGTATCTTTGCAACACATTACAGTAACTTGTAAATTGATTAGCTCTCTTTTGGCAATAACAGGAATAGCATTCCTATACATTATTTCTTGTACTAGGTACCTATACCACATGATCCTATCCTATTTTTGTGATAACCATTGTATTCACTCATATACCCATCCTATCTATTGTTGATCTCTTCTAAAAGGGATTTCTTTGTTGTTGTGCTTTACTACCCTGTCCCTTTTATAAGTACTAGGGTACCTCCCTTTTATTGTTGTAGTCTTATATTGACTACACACTTTTGAATAAAGCTTCATTTATTCTACTTACATGGAAGTTTAATCTTTACATTTTTGGTGGGGAGGATGGGATCCAACCATAGACAGCAGCTACAGCGCCTGGAAAGGGGTGTGCTCAGAGACTCTGGTCATTCAGAAGCTGCTGGTGCAGGTAAGACTTATTTATGGGCCAGACAGCACCAGGGGGAATTCGCCTGCCATATAGCACTTCAGCACTGGGACACTTTTGACCTCAATAAAGAGTTGGAGTGGGATTCTTGGAACTTGGACTACTAGTGGGGCTGAACCTAAATGTCGCCCCATAGTGAATGGGGAATAACTACTACCACTAGTGAGACAGGAGTAGGACTCAGGAATACGCCTATAAACCACTAGAGCCCTGACCTCAGGAGATTGTGTTTATTGTTTGTGCATACTGTATATTACTTTGTGTTAATGTATAAATAATCCTTTTTTCATAAAAGCAAGTATTTGACTGGACAATCATTTGTTGGTGCTGCTGAATGTATTTTGAGTTGCAAGCCTGTGTTCATCCCTCTGGGTCAACCTCCCCACGAGAAGCCTTGGACTGCTCGACCTGCACTTCCACTGAGAGTCAAGTGCTGAAAGGGTACTTAGCCCTGCTGCTTATGAGTAATAATAGGTCAGGCCCCAGGACATCAGGAGTAAAAGGATTCAACCCCCATGGTTGGGCCCAGTTGCTTGTGCTTGCCCCATGGCCCTCTGAACGGGGTTCTGCCACAAAGGTTTTTAATTTTTAATATTTTAGCAGAAAATGAAGGTTCTTAGCCATGTCACTATGTGCCAGTCTGAACTGCAGTCAAAAAGGCTTTTGAAAGCAGCCAAGAGAGAGGTAGTGTCCTAAGACGTTACACTTACACAGTGAGCGAGTCCTGAAGTGGCTGTTATATGCTATCATAATTCAAACCTCACTTTTTTTCATACAGCTGACAACACTAAGCATGATGGAATTTTTAATCTTACACTTATAAGGGAAAAAGCGAAACTATAAGTGTCAGGATGTTAAGTTCCATTGGCTGAAAAGCAGAGACTGTCTGAAAGCGACCCTTCTGACACCCCCACAATTGACAACTGTACTATGACCCACTTCCCATGGATGATATGCTTTCCTCCATGTACCATTCCTCTAAGTAGTAGCTCATCAAAGTACTCAGATATATTCCACCCCCTCTCTCTATTATGTAATTCTCTGTATCTCCCAGGAGATGATCAGCTTTTCTTACTCTACCTCCCGTGGATGTTGTGACTATTGCTGTATTACACCTCTTTAGTCCAGGCACACCTATAGTTTTTCCTAAAGAGGTGAAATGCTGTCCCTAGCTTCACCTTAGCCCTGCTGTGCTTTTACCAGTGTGTCATCCCCCCACCTGAATTATGTGCTTTTCTCATTGATGCCACTTCCAGTATGAAGTGATTTTTAGGTCTCGCCTGAGCCAGCGCATGCGCTGCTCTGACCGAGACATTTAGTAAGTGGGCTTTTAAAAGTCCGACCACAGCTTTTTGTGTGGCCTAGAGCGTGCGGTTACGCGCACAATTACAAGCAGAGGCGCCATCTGGCTTTCCTCTCTCGTCATGGTGCACGCACACCACTCGCCAGATGTGCCTCCTTTTTTTTTTTTTTAACTTGCAGCGCGAGGCGCGCGCGCTTGTTTAAACTTGCAGCTGTCCTGCTCCTTGCCTTGGTCAGTTTGTTGCTCCATTCCCGGTATTATTTACTCATATATTTCCATACATGGAAGGCCAACATTGTGTTAGCCAAGTCTGACGTGTTATTTTCCTGTGCCTTTGAGAAGGAGCGAGGTTTTAGCTGTGAGCTTGTTTTCTTTGCAGCTCATTGCAGAGTTCCTTCTTTCTTGGCACTCTCTCTTGTGGTTACTGCTCCTTACCTACCGTTCTGTCTGCCGCAGCTCTAGTGGAGCTGTTTGAGTGGAAAGGGAGAGGTTTTGCTTCACTCTGCCCCACTTCCTGGGTGAACATCCATCTTAGAAGTCAGCGCTATAGCGCTTCCTCCCAAGCTGCATACTTAAACAACAAGCAAAGCAGGTAAAAGCGCTCCGCACGCTGCACGGCTTTTTATTCTTTTAAAGCACACATGCTGCTCTGCTTGTAAAGCTTGCTGCTGTTGTAAAGCTCTTGTAAGCTTGCTGATGCTTCTCGACACTTATAGCCATCTGGGGATTGTGTTTTACTTTATTTATTTTAATGCGATTTTATATAGCGCAAACTTTACCCGAAGGTGTCAGAGCGCTTTACAAAAGGACCAGTTACATTACATAAGCTCTTGTAAGCTTCCTGATGCTTCTCGGCACTTATAGCCATCTGGGGATTGTATTTTATTTTAATGCAATTTTATATAGCGCGAACTTTACCCGAAGGTGTCATAGCGCTTTACAAAAGGACCAGTTACATTACATATGCTCTTGTAAGCTTGCTGCTGTTTCTCGGCACTTATAGCCATCTGGGGATTGTGTTGAAGGGAAGGGGTTTCTTTTTTTTAATATTTACTGCTCCTTACCTACCCTTCGGTCTGCCGCAGCTCTAGTGGAGCTGTTTGAGTGGAAAGGGAGAGGTTTTGCTTTATTCTGCCCCACTTTCTGGTTGCAAAACACACAAGATGATGGACGGAATGCTGCACATTGGCAAACATTCACCCCCAGTCACAGATCTGGGTTTAATCCATCGTTATTTTGCTTCACCACGCCACCCCAGTTCAGACATGGCCATATGCAAATAAGTCTTGACCCTGTGCCTCATGGGAACAGTCCAGACCGAACTGCCAAGCCATGTCTTCCCTGGACCGGAATCAAGCATCCTAGGTCCGGTTTCAGGCTATCAGCCTTCATCAGCCAGGATAGCTTGACTCCAGTGGCGTAGTGAGCACGGGACCCACGTCTGGGTATACCCTTCCCACTTAGGGCGAAATGCAAAACACACAAGATGATGGACGGAATGCTGCACATTGGCAAACATTCACCCCCAGTCACAGATCTGGGTTTAATCCATCGTTAATTTGCTTCACCACGCCACCCCAGTTCAGACATGGCCATATGCAAATCAGTGAGGCACAGGGTCAAGACTGATTTGCATATGGCTATGTCTGAACTGGGGTGGCGTGGTGAAGCAAAATAACGATGGATTAAACCCAGATCTGTGACTGGGGGTGAATGTTTGCCAATGTGCAGCATTCCGTCCATCATCTTGTGTGTTTTGCATTTCGCCCTAAGTGGGAAGGGTATGCACAGACGTGGGTCCCGTGCTCACTACGCCACTGGAGTCAAGCTATCCTGGCTGATGAAGGCTGATAGCCTGAAACCGGTCCTAGGATGCTTGATTCCGGTCCAGGGAAGACATGGCTTGGCAGTTCGGTCTGGACTGTTCCCATGAGGCACAGGGTCAAGACTGATTTGCATATGGCTATGTCTGAACTGGGGTGGCGTGGTGAAGCAAAATAACGATGGATTAAACCCAGATCTGTGACTGGGGGTGAATGTTTGCCAATGTGCAGCATTCCGTCCATCATCTTGTGTGTTTTGCATTTCGCCCTAAGTGGGAAGGGTATGCCCAGACGTGGGTCCCGTGCTCACTACGCCACTGGAGTCAAGCTATCCTGGCTGATGAAGGCTGATAGCATGAAACCGGTCCTAGGATGCTTGATTCCGGTCCAGGGAAGACATGGCTTGGCAGTTCGGTCTGGACTGTTCCCATGAGGCACAGGGTCAAGACTGATTTGCATATGGCTATGTCTGAACTGGGGTGGCGTGGTGAAGCAAAATAACGATGGATTAAACCCAGATCTGTGACTGGGGGTGAATGTTTGCCAATGTGCAGCATTCCGTCCATCATCTTGTGTGTTTTCCACTTTCTGGTTGAACATCTATTTTGGAAGTCAGCACAATAGCGCTTCCTCCCCAGCTGGATACTTAAACAACAAGCAAAGCAGGTAAAAGCGCTCCGCACGCTGCACAACTTTTTTTTCTTTTAAATCACACATGCTACTCTGTTTGTAAAGCCGTTTGCTGTCGTAAAACTGCTTTTAAGCTTGCTGCTGCTTGGCACTTCTAGTCGTCTGGGGATTGTACTGAGGGGAAGGGGTTTCATTTTTAGGTTGAGTCTGGGCAGCGCATGCGCTGTTCTGCGAGCCATGCTGTATTGGAGTATGTACTTGAAGCCCCGCCTGTATTTGTCATCGGCTTGTGTCATTGTCCTTCGTAAATTATGTCTTCTGATTCGTTATTAGGCTTGATTCTTTAATGAGTTTCTCTTACTGCAGGAGGGCACGAGAGTCTCTCGTGCGCAGTTGTGACCACCAGCTTGTTTATTTAACTGGTAGCAAATGGGAAGCTCTTCAGGGGCCACGGGAGACAGAAGAGGGCAACTCAGCGATGCCTTCAAGCATTTGGAATGCAATAGGTCTCGCATTTGCGAGAGTTTAAGCTATTGGCATTGTAAATGACAATGCCTTTTATTTATGTTTTAAAAAACAAAACATTAAAAAAAGGCATTGTCATTTACAATGCCAATAGCTCAAACTCGGGTAAAAGCGAGACCTATTGCATTGCAAATGCTTGTTCTCTTTGTACCCCTGTGCCAAATAATATCCCCTAGTAAAAGCCGCAAAAGGTGGATATGTCCATCCTCCAACTTTCTTAGCTCCCTTAATGTACCAAAAGGCACTGCTTTTTGTGTCTCACACTCTTCTGTCTCCCATGTTATGCTATGTACAATGGGCCCCTCTTCCCCGGGATGATGCACTGCCCTAATTGTTCATGCATGGATGATTTGCTTATCTTAATATCAGTCTCCAATTAATGAACAGGGTGCTCTCCAAAGCCCTCCTCCTGCTTTTGCCATGATGAACTCCCTTCAGTGTTATCAACCAAGGATGTCACACTTTTATTAGTGCACCCAACACTCCTCCAATGAAGCACTCTCATCACAGTTTCTCTGCCTTCATCTCCAGGGATGATGGAGTCTCCAGGTGCTGAGAAGGACATTCTGGAATGCTGCGCATCACCCTTCGAACTCAAGTCTCAGCCCAGCAAGAAGATGTGGGTTAAACTGCGGGCACTGTGAGTACATTGGTTTCAACTGCTGTTAAAGGCTGAGGATATAAAGTGATTGATTAAATAATCAGTAAGATATACGGGTGAGAATTCTGAGTTGGGCGGAGTTCACCATACCTGGTAATCTCACTAGGTGAGATAAAGTCTTGCCATTAGTTAAATTTCAACAGGTCAAACTTGTCAGAATATAACAGGGAAAAAGAGCACAGTATTTACTTTAACAACTTTACTTTGGTGCGTTAAGTGACAAAATCCTCCTGTTATACCCTACAAACCTTGAGTAGGTGAGATTCATCACACAGAATAAATTCTGAACCCCGGTGAGTTTGGTGTTATCGGGAGTGATAATTAGTAACTGCCACCTGAAGCAGTCTTTATCAAGGCCACTGAGTTCTGTTAAAACATCAGCATCCAACACTGTGTGCAAAAAGTAGATAGGGACCGTATTTGCTGGAGCGTAAAGGAGCAGGGTCCAACATGGACTGCTCTTAATGGGCCAGTGAACTAGCAAAGAGTGATATTAAAGTGACAGGCACTGACCCCGAATGCTTTTAAAAGGGAAGTCACTGCAGCTGAGCTCTCATAGAAACAGACTGACAGTAGGGGGTCCTAGAGCAACATAGACTGACAAACATGTTCAACTGCGTCAAAACCTTTCCTCGATACAGGCCATACAGGCCACTGTGCTTTAAAAAAAACTACATATAGAACTTTGGACCACTCAATTGGGCGATTTTTAACGGATTTTGACTAACAGTTCGCTTTAGTGCTTAATTTTTAAAATAATAAGTGCAGAGGCCTAATGTTTTGCGCAGAAGCCTGCAGTTGGGGCAATCGAATGTGGGGTACTGAATATGGAAAGGGCATAGACTCGATCCCACCTCATGCCTCTTTCATCCACGTTTAACCACTCCCTGCCCCTTTATTTCACTCCTGTGTATACTTTTTCTTCCTGATTTCTCCCTTTGTCACTGTTTTTCCGTCTTTCTTGTCCTCCTTCTTTCCCCCTTTTTTGTTTTTCTCTCTCTCGCTCTGGCTCAACGTCTGATTAGGTAAAATAAGAGCCGCCCTAAAAAAGGAGCGCTGGTGGGCCCCACTGGCTCAAATGAATATTGACTCTCAGCTGAGAAGGATTGCTCCCCATAAGGTAATGGGTGACAGCTGTTTCTGGTAAAAGGACAAATGGCATTAGTGGCTGGTCTTAAAGGAGCGAGGGACGGTACACTTAAACTGCATTGACTGGACGATGAGTGAGTGCACTGGGACGAGCATTTCATTTTGGTACTGACAGTTTATAACCAGCTATGCTTCGACAGTGAGTTTGTCTAAGTGTGTATAGGTTGGTGAAAACCATGTGTCTTTACAACGAGTATTAATGGTCGAGCATGGTGAAATGAGGCAGTAGAGAGTGCTTCTGAACAAGCAGAGTACAGTGTCTCTGATGGGTGGTCGCTCTTTTGCCTGTCTGGGTCCAACCCTATGGAATTCTCTCCCCATATCCCTCAGGAATGAAACAATATATGTGAACTTCCGTAAATGTTTAAAGACGTGGCTGTTCAATCAGTAATTCCGATTCTTTTGTTCCTTCAGGCTGGCGCTGGGAAACCCTTTTTGGGTAGCTGTGCGCCTTACAAAATCAATATAACATAACATAATCAGACGGCGAATCATCCTCTCAGAGAGATACGTGTGTTTAAGGATGTGTGGTCTCAAAGAGATAGACAGCCAAACTTGGGGATCTTTTTGTGGAAGACGACCACAACAGGGAGATATTGTTTGATAACTAGCATTTTTAACTATTCAGGGTTTACAACGTATGGTACTAAGAGCCAAGGGCAAGCAATTTTGAAATGGGAACAGATTGCTAGTGCTCTCAAAGGAACAGTAGCCGATTACGAGTAGCGAAAAGAGTCAGGAGTCTTTCACAGGGGTTTCTTATATGGTAATGTTGGCAGTCGTGCTTCTCGGTCTAAAAGCAATTGGGCTTCACGCTGCTGTCACTTGGTTACTTCCAGTTACCGGTGGATCGGGCAAGTACTCTCAGGTCATTTTTCAGTGGTGTGTGGTTTGGTAAGTGAATTTCCGAGGCTTTGCATGGGCATGCTGGTACAAAGACCCCTTGACAAGAGTGAATCTCCATGTTTGTTCTTTGCAAAATCCGGCCTCCTCCAACAAGTTGTATTTGAGTGTTGCATCACAAGCAATTCTTTGTTGCATCGTCTCCATGTCACCTGATCAATTCCAGATGTCACTGAAAAGGAGATTTACTTTAGGGCCACTCATAGGCTGCCAGAAGTGATTTGTGTTGCCTGGTGACTCTCGAAGGATTCAGAAGTACAGACGAGCATTTCAATAGTTGCTAAGAGTGAATTTTCTTCTTGGTTCTTTGACCATAACAAACTTTCATGACTCACTACACTTGAGTACTCACTCCAAGGTAGTTATTCTTTCTCCACCCATTCCCCACTACTTATTTGGTTAGTGAGCTTTATGTTGGCTCCGAAGAGTATATTTTGGTGTATGGTGCTTTTATCTATTAGGGTTGTACTGAAGGAGACAGGTTTGATAGTTGAAATAGTAGCATTCTATTTTTCCGTTTTGCTTTTTTAACATTGCAATTTTATAGACATTGAACAGTAATAAAAAAATACTTTTTCTCATGTATGAGCCAGAGTTGATGGTCTCATTTCTGGGGAAAGGGATCATGCCCCTGACTTTCTGTGAGCAGCACTTGTGATCCACAGGTTAGATGGGGATGAGTCCAGAACACAGCACCCGGGAAAGACAGGAAGGAGTATTACCTATGGCCTCTTGAGGGTGATATGGCCAGTACAGTACAACATTCTTGGTGTGGTTGTTTTTTAAGTTTATAAGGTGATTTTTTTCTAACACACAAACTACTTTGCAATTTTTGAGATGTGACTGTTAACCTTCTAATTAATGTTTCAGAAATTCTATACATATTTTGTTTGCAATACATTTGAATTGAAAATACCTTACCCCAAAATTCTTCGGGTGTGTTGGGGGTCGGAATTTTTGTAGGTCCACAGCTTTCATTCATGTCTATAAGAGAGACTCTAGCCAGTTATGACCTTGTCCCTGAAGCTTCATCTCTAACCATCTCTTACCTGCAATTTGCTAACCACTGTACGGAATCTTTAGAATCATTTTACTTTGCTCATTTAGAAACTATGAATTAATGTTTCCCCTCACATTAATCTGCAATTTTTGTTGATATGTAACTTGCAACATTTTGTTTCCTTAATGTGGTTTCCATATAGAAACACGGGCACTGGTTTGGATCATGATATCGAGAAAAATCACGTTGTAACTATGGATGTAAATATTATTCGAATAACCAAGCAGCTCACCTATTAACAATTTATCAACTTAGCTCTCACCTGTATTGTCTTTGGATGCCGTCATTACTAAAAATAAAACTACAGAGCCTTATGAGTAAGCTTTATATAACTCATCTCACTGTAACTATTTGAATTCGTATCATTCTATTTTCTTGTTTTGCTTTTTGAACATGGCAATTTAAAAGTCATTGAACATTATTAAAATGCATACTTTCTCAAGCATGAGCCAGAGATTTTGGTCTCTCAATTCTGGGGAAAGGTATCATGCCCCTGACCCTCTTCTGTTTTCATGAAGTAGATTTGCAAGGTTTAGTTAGATTTGATTTGCTGGCTTTTGTTTCATCCTGTGTCCAAACTGTCACAGTTTTAGGCTGGCTGAGTGCTTATTTTGAGCCGGTGGTTTCCGGTGCTTGGCACCTGCACTTAATTGGTTTCCGGTGCTCGGCAGGGGTACTTGATTGTCAACACCACACTTATGACAGTCTGCCACATAATGGTGCTGCTTATCTAATTTAGAGATAAGCAAAATGACGGTTGTTTATGAATACAGTATGCATTCAAAATTACTAATACCTTCCTCCCCAGCCATTATTTTAGCTCTGGGGACCTGGAATAATCTGAATTGTCGCACTTGCAGGCGAGAGAGATGGCTAGTAGCTCTTTTGGTACGTCTTTGGCAGCGATGACAGGGACAATGGGTGGTGCAAGCTGCAGTGACCTCCTGGTCATGGCCCCCGCACTTATTATTTTACAAATTAAACACTGGGCTGGCTAGAGACAGCTTTAGCTGTTTCAGAGATTTTGTATACATACATGCATAAACACAAATAAAAACAAATAAACAGTATGTAAGAAGAGGCTTTGCATCAGCATTATTCAGTAGTTTCTTGATAGGAATTGTGTCATTCATATTTTGGCACTTCGACAAAAGAGTCGCTCAATGGTGAATGTGTCAGTCAGGTTTGGAACTACAAGTAAATGAATCCAAATCCCATGCACTTATTGCAGGGATTCCCCTTAGTAACCCCCCAAGTCTTTATATAGTCAACTGAAGAATAGAGGTGGTGGAGACCTTCTCATATCTGGGTGTGTTATTTGATGGGAAATCCCTATGGAAGGCAATGGTCCTTAATCGTGCTACCCTGTTGGAAAAAAGTATTGCTGCAATCTATAATTTTGTGAAGAAGCTGGAGTCTAGGCCAATTCCAGAAATGTTGAGTATTTATTCTGCCAAGGCTAAGGAGGATGCGACATATGGTGCAGCAATTTGGGGAGTGACGGAAATCACTCAGCTGCTACGTGTGGAGGACTCTTTTCTTAAAAGAATTCTATCACTGCCCTCAAGCTGTGTTAAATTTTATTTACCACGATGAGCTGAGTTTCCCATATATTGAGGATAATATCTGATTGGCACCATTGCTTTTATGGCATTCGATATGGAAACGAGACTCTGTAAATTTAAATCAGGCTGTGCTGAGGGATTACTTAAAATTGGATTTTGCTACCAAGATTTCCTGACTGAATTATGTCAGTACTACTTTTGCAAACTTGGGACTTACAGTTTTATTTGATTCCCCTCTACTTGTGCTAGCTTTCCCAGGACAAAGCTTAGAAAGCTGTTTTTAGATAAAGCTGCTAGGGACAGGTGGGCATGCAACAAACACAAAAGTTCTGTCATTTTATATCATATGACGCCCCCTGTTAAACCTGGCACTCAGTCTTATTGGTCATTTATATTAAATTCTCAACATCGCTTCGTCTTGATATGGTTTAGTTTAAATATGATTCCCCTTATGCTTCGTTTTCCAGCTAATACCCATTCAGTAAGTGCTCTGCTGTTGCCCCTGTGACTAAAGGTCTGCACAGACTAATTTGCATCTTTTATTTTTTTGTACTTTTTATTTGCCTCAAAGGAAATCTTACATTGTGTCCCTGCGCCGAAAATATAATTTTATACAATGTTGTCCAGCACTTTATTATATTCAACAGTTAGTTGACCATTATGTGTGCTTTGCTGTAGCATCATTTTTTGTGGGCTGGATTAAAACGTAGGTGATTACTAAAGGATATGTGATGCGGGGCGTTTAAAGATATTTTGAACATGATCTGTTTTTGAATCTAGTTTTATCGCTATGTATTAAGAAATATGTATTTTATGAAGAGTTAATGAATGTGAAGGCCCTATTTGATTTTATGAATTAAGGAATCACATTTTATGTGAGTGCTTTTATTGCGATTGATGATGAATTTTGATAGTGAAAGCTTGTGGTATGCTGATTCAGACAAGCTTTGTTTTTGGACCGTTTTAATGATATTTTAGCAAGATCTGGTAGAATAATGTATGTTTACTTATTTATCTTATTTTTAAAAAACTTTTCTGAATTGAGAAATGCGAATAAAGTCCGATGATGATTATGATGAATGTGTCAGTGTTTGATGTATGCAGTTTTTCATGTTTACAGCAGCTAAGATTGTCCAGCAGTATAGCTTCATCCAAAGAGCTTCTCCGGGTGAAATCTTTAAAAATAATCTTTAGGAAATGCATCAGGGTAAACACTACTATCTTTTGCCACCAGTCACACAATGGACCATCCAAAGGAACAGCATTAATAACAAATAAAACAAGCATTTGCAATGCAATAGGTCTCGCATTATTAAAGTTTGAGCTATTGGCATTGCAAATAAGAATGTTTGTTAGATTTTTTTTGGGTCAAAAAGTATGCCCTCAGTAACATAAGCAATAAAAAAAATACACAAAGCGAAGAAAGGGTGCAGTACCACAGGCTGTTACTAAGTGTCCCTGTGAAGTTATAAATGGATCTCTATTAGCCACAAAAGGTACTGCATCCTTAATGCAGTTATAAAACGAACCATTGCGGCTGAGTATATGTTTCCATTTTTTTAAATTACTTATGCTACTGCTGGGATATTGTTTGATAAAAAATAAAATCTAACAAACATTATCATTTGCAACACCAATAGCTCAAACTTTCACTAATGCGAGACCTGTTGCATTGCAACTACCAATCCACTAATGTATGCTTTCCATTGTCTGCATATGTGGCCCATCTGCAGTTCATACGTTCATGCATTTTAAGTGCATATTTTTCATTTATAAATACACGCTTTGTTTAGACATAAGCAGTAACAAACTACAGGAGGTAGCCCATAAACCCTAAAGAGACTAGGGCAATAATCTATAACAAACAACAATGTCTCAAGGGTATCGTTTCAAAGGACAAATATACAAGCATGTGTAATGACACAGTTAGTTATACAGGATTTAATCCAAAGGGGAAAGAAACCAGGGAAATATATCATTTAAGTGAAGAATATATTTAATGTATATACATGCTGGACATATTAACTTCATATTCAAGCACATGGATCAGTAGCACTGCGTTACATTCAATGGCATGTAACCAACAAAATACTGTGCACAAGTGCTCGTGAAGTGTAGTGACGGCGCAAGTGACACATAACGTGGTATAAACAGTGAGGAGGATGGGCGCAAACAACAAGTGAAATAAAAAACCACGATTTACATATTCAGGATACCACGACAATAAATGACAAGAAAAATCAATTTTTAAATGTGTAGGGTATCCATGATTGGGGCGCCAAGAGTTCCACTGTGGGAGTCGACGGCGTTTCGGCCTGCAAAAGTCTTAGGCCATCATCAGGACCAGGTTACATTAGTTCAATTGCAGTGTCTTAACGTCCAAGAGGGATTAATCCCAGAATTGAACTTGGACCTATTAGAATGTTGCTGGAAAGTTCCAATTTCAAAGATATTAAGTATCGAAACGTAGGACAGAGAACAGCCGAAGAGTCTGTCTGTCTATCAGGAATGAATCACAGGTCGCCGGCAGGAATCAGGCTACCCTTGAGACATTGTTGTTTGTTATTGTTTAGACATAACACATTATAATTTTGCTTTATTGTAGGTTGATAGGGCGATCTGTATAATGTGATTTATAAGAAGCAGTATATTTTGGTAAATGTGCAAAATAATTTGTGTTATCTTTTACATCATTTTTAACGAGGTTTGACCTGGTCATAATAATCAGAAAGGGTATTTAAGTCTGACAGACCTCTTTGGAAAGACATCTGCAGCTTTCCATTTGGAATTTACTTTAGGCTGCGTACTGCAAACCTCTGCAGTGAAGGCTATGGACTCTCTGATCCAGGCGTTAGCAGCATATTTCTAAGCGTGGGCATGCCATAAGACAGACTCAGACTGTTGCCTTCTCAAAGCACAGTAGCTGGTTGAGTAACAAATTCCAGTTCACGGTATGCCACAAACTCTAATTGGTGTGAATGAGGGTTACCTAGGGACTGCGAAAGGGAAGGATATGGGTTTGTTCCCAAAGATTGAATTAATTAGTAAATGGTTCAATTTAATGAATGTCATTTGAACACCATCAAGTATGTTGCAATTCTTTTTAATACACTGCTTAATAGTCTTTCTATTTACAACCATAAAGTTGGTTTTTACATTAACATCTAGTCATAACGTGCACTAGATTAGGGTATTTGTAAAAAATAAAAAAAATAAAAAAAAAGTATTTTGAATATATAGTGTGGATTTCTTCAATATGTTCATCCCTGGAAAGGAGGCTTCAGAACTCACTAAAAGACATAGTCCTATAGGTTCACAGGTCTGATCTTTGCCCTGAACCCACCGTTCTCGAGTAGCGCAGGGGAGGTTTGTGGGTTACAGTCTGCATGATTTCCAGATATGGATTGGGAAGATTGGCTAAATCTGCAACTTCCAGAGGTGTTTTGGATTTCTCAAACGTGGCTGCATTTGCTGGAAAGCCTGAAAAAATATATCATTGTCCCATCTAAGATTGTGGCACATTATGAGGCACTTGTTAAAATACCTGGATAAAAGTGAGCCAGAGGCGGAGTTATGCCATATGAGAGGAAAGGCATCAGTCATGGTTTCTCAACTTCATGAAAATTGCTTTTTACTGCCACTGGCTGCACATTATAATCAGTGTTCATAAATCACCTCTACTCGAGTAAGAGCATGAATGAAGGCTGATAATACCACTGCAGTCTTACTAGACCTTTGAGTGGCATTCCATACAAGGAACCTTGATATTTTACAGGTGACCAACGGGTCGCTCTGTACCAGTGAAATGGAACGGAAGTGGCTGGCCTGCTACAAACCATTAGCTCCTTTCCTTGTCCTCTTCATTTAATCTTCTTTCAGAGCCCTTTCCCGTGAGATAAAATAAACACACACATATATATATACACATACAAATACGCCCCCCCCCCAGTTTGATGACATTCATTTTCACCTTGCACAAGTACATCAAACCAAAGTGTAGTGTGTCTTTGGGGACAAGCAGAAGGACTTGTTACGCTTTAGAGGCTGCATCCTGAAGACTAATCACCTACATGGCAAAGAAGTGCCTGAAATTAAACTCAGGAAAAAAAGACTGGCTTTTACTTGGATATTTCATGCATCCTTCATGTTGTGTAATATGTAATCCCAGAACAACTGGAATGATTTGATTCTAGTGTATTTTCTCTATGGATTTACTTCACATACCACAAAAGATTAGCAACTAGGAAATTGTGATTTTACAAAGGACCTCCACTGAAACCTGTTTCTGTCCACCTTCTGCATTCTATCTCCTCAGATTATGGCCCCATTACATCTGCTGTGCCAGGCGGTTATTCTTACAGAAAATACCTATATTTTCTAACAGGAGGCCACAAATACTGTGTTAGTTCTATAAGCAAGGATGCTTCATCAGGTTAATCATATAGGCTTGTACCACCGCTGAATGCTAGACAGTAAGACACTCTCAAAAGTGATCGCTAGCTGGGTGCCAAAAGAAACAGTCTATCCAGAACAGCAAAACTCCAATTTAAAACAGATCTTGACTTTGCTTTCCTGTATTAAACCCAGTTTTTTTCTAAACGACTGAATAGTTATATTAATGTAAACTGAAAAATATGTTAATTTGTTGAGAAAGACTGTCCATCACCTCTCCACAGTACATCATTCTTTTCTATTGGTGTGCTGCAGTTTACACTATTGATAGCCCCACACATTATCTTGTCATATCATCACATACTGGAGGATGGGAACTGGCTTTCATCCTCTTTAGATCTGATGCGCCTTGTTTTCTGAACCCTAAACTCTACTAGAGGTTTTTGATAGCTTCCCAATATCTCTTGGGCTCACAGCTCAGCAATGATCTGACTATGCACAAATCTCTATTTTGCCACGTTATCCCCTACAAACATCTCCAACTACTTAACCATCCATCACTTTTCCGCTATAACATATGCTGTACTGCTCAAACAAACCATCCAATTGTCATATTTATGTTAAACACCAACCACCGATCAAAACTGCTTAGATACCAAATAATTACTGCTACATGGACTCCATGTCGAAATGGTTTTTACAGTAAGAGTTACACTGCCCCCTCTCAAAAAAACATCATACTGAGATTTATTCTTCCCCATATCCTAGAGTCATTAAAGCACTCTTCCACAAAGTTACACGAAAACAAAACCACAAAAAAACCACACAAATTCCCTTTTCGAAATTGTGCAGTTAAAGCTAGAGCAATTTCCAGTTGTTAGTAGTAAAGGCTTCCCCGTGTCACAACCACGCCAGCTAAAGCTTTTAACTACACTGTGTGGCAATGAAAGTGATCATTGTATTAGAACACAAATTAAACGTTGACGTGTGCCTGTTGGCTATTTAAAACCTCACACATACTATAAACGGATTAACATCCGCGTTCCAGCCTCCACTACCCCTCCCTACACTGTAGAAAGTTGGTAAAGCCATTCTCTGTGTCAAAATGTTTAGGTGACGCCTGCGCCGGGTCTGAACGTAAACGAAGCTCAAAGATACTTTCATCCTAACGAAAAGAAAAAAAAAAAAAAAATCAAGATTTTAAAAATAAGCATTGCCGAATAACGTAATACACCATAAATCGGTATAATTAAAGCCACATTAAAAAAATATATATGTGTAATTCACATAAAAATCCTATTTAATATAAATACTTTTCGGTGTCAGAAAAAGCTTCTCCCCGCCCACATCAAGAATAGTGAATTAAAAGTCCAACAGTTTTAGGAGCCATTATTTAACACAGCGATATTTTAACACGTTTAATGTGTCGTGGAGACGTCTAAACAGCAGTCCTGGCAGTAACCACTGTTGGAAGTTCAGGAGAGCCGAACGTCTCGAAAGAAATGACACTTCGAGACAACCCACTAATGGCGTCGCAGTATCAGAATAGTGAGAAAGGCGCGCAACTACACAGATCTCAAAACCTGCATGCTACATCGGGAATAAAGACTATCTTCAATCTCGCCGTTCATCACCCCATCTTCTCGCTCTCTCTCAAGAACAAACCGCACCAAGAAACAAAAAAAACCAGATGAGACCTCCAACACCCAGCTACTCCACACGATGACCGACGACAGCTACAACCACAGGAAGACACGGAAATGACGCACGACAAGGCGCGTGCACGAACAGCACCGCCATCATAGAAACATAGCACCTATTGGTGGAAATAAATAGGAAGTTCCCGGCTTCAACATGGCAGTCCATTAATTGCGCACGGAATATAGCAATGAAAAGAACCAGAGGCGCTGGGGGAGGGAGCGCGGCAGCAGACGAACGCGCGCTGCTGCGCGTTCTGGCCACCGTCGGGAATGGGCGCGGCAAAGGCGGGACATGCGCCTGCCTTTGACCAATCGCGTGCCGTCCCCATCAAAAAAACGTACGCTCCAGCCAATGTGGGCTTCCGAAAACAAAACCACACGCACGAGCGTGTGGGTCGTTTTCAGAAGTTCTTTCTAGAGGTCTCGCGCTGCGCGAGCAGTGCTACGCACTGCAACGCTAGGCGCGAGACCTAAAAAGGAGCTGATAGGAAGCCATGGTGGATAATTGCTCATTTGAATGGAATGTGAGCAAGACTCAGAAACAAACAAGAGTGCACACCATTGAAGTAGCCAGTCAGCCCCAATCGATTTTGATGAGAACTCTCTCTTGTAAGGTAGCTGCCACGTTAATTTGATCATGCAGCCACCATCTTAAAAGAGTTATTCCCCTCACACCTGAATGGGGGTTCACGGCCAGCCATTTCATTTTATTCTCTCCCTGTCCAGCCAGGCAAGTGTTAGCCAATCCCCAAAAGAGCAGATTGGCAAGGATAGACACTAGATATGAAACTGGTACTCTGACACCGACAGTGCAGTGGAAGTACTTGTTTTAATAATAGTTGCAGTTAAGGGGTGAGCAAACATGATGGCACAAAAAAGCTGGTGCTTGGCAGTTAGTGTTGCTGAAATTGCCACTCATAAGTAAGAGACTTCACCTATAGATACAGCGTACTTGTCATTAGGGTTAATGTGAGTGGTGTCCAGTCTTCTTGAATTCCCCTTGCATGCTTTAATATTACCAGCAGTGCACTGAGCCACAGCCGACAGCTACCTTGTAAAATGTGATGTAGTTTGCTGCACACGAGCCCTAAACTCAGATTTGGGGCATTAACATGGGTCTTGTCTGTAAGGAGTGAGTGCAAATGGAAATGAAACAGCTCAACATGTGCAAGAATATTAGCAAGCTTTCATCATGATTCCACTACATTGGAGGACTTGGCAGAGCACACAACTTGACCCTCTGCAGTCAGTGATTCATTGAGCAAAGGGTAAGCACAGGCAACACAGAAGATCACTGACTAGTTAGTGATCATGTTGAGTGCTTCTTTGATTGGCTTTAGCTTTGGCCATAACATGGCATTGGCCTGTAATATCTCTTATAGTGAAGGAGCAGTCTTGGTGTTTGGAGGCAGCTCTATCTATTTTTACTGTTGAGTTTTGTTTAGATGCCACTAAAGGGATTGAGCAGAGGTGATTCAGTCAAGTAGTTACAAGAGGAACCACACAAGCTAGGAAATATGAACATGAGCGCTGCTTTGGGAGGACGGAAGAATACATGAGTGATGGACTAGGCATAGCATCCAAACAGCAACTCTGCACATGCCTCACTGAGATCCTGCTGAGTTCCTAATGCTAAAGGTTATACATCCCTAACACAATCCCAAATCCTTTTCCACAAGTTCACAACCTTGACTGGCACCCCTGCAGTGAACAGCGCCAATTAGACAGCAAAGACCCATACCCCCTATTGCCACAAGAGAGTACAAACATCTGAATAATTTGGGGATACTCATAACTACCAATGGGACTATCTCTTTTGTGACACCAATAGCAGCATAATTGCCAGCCCCACTAACGTAGAAAGTAGGTTACTGCCTAACAATGTCACTGTGTGATCTATGGATATGCCGCAATGGGTCACCTCACTTGCACCTAGGCCCATTAATCATATGAGCAAATCACCTGTTCATAGCCTAGCTCAGCCTTATGTGTTGTACTGACTGGTGAGCCAACATGGGGTCCATATGGTGGAGCTGTAGATCCATCACTCTTGCACTCTTCACATGCAGCTAAGAAATTGAGCCCATCTTGTGTTGTGGACAATAAAAATATCCCAGCCATGGTGGGCTGTGTATCGTCCTGCCAGCCCAGGTACTTGCAAATAACCACACCACACACACAGAGTAATTCTACACGTCTTTATCCCGATGCATGTAAGTTGGAACTCAACATTCTAAGACTGCCTGCAACTCATCTCTCCAACGCTTACATCACAGGCCTAAGGTGTATAATTTGAACCAAAAGAGTTCCAGAATTTTTTTATTTACAAGACACTACATTTCCGCTTTGTTGAATGGAAAATTACAACTTTTTCAAAATAGATAAATAAGAAGTAACTAAATACATGAATAAATACACAGATAACATAGAAATAAAGGCAATTACAATTCTTCAATTAAGCGTCGTGGTGCCTGAATCACATGTCCTGATCGGCTCACTGGAAACCGGGAACTGGCAGTCGAAGTGTCAGTGATCTGCTTATGTGTTGTGGAAACATCAGCAGACACAGAGTCATTAACCGTCTGTCGGGACCCAGTCTCTACATTGACATTGATGTTTGATGAGTGATGGGCCACATGTCAAAAATGAGAGTAATCTCTTGTAAGGGACTTCCCAGGATGCTGGACCATCACCATGTGTTCTTTGGAATTAGTGATGGTAAAGGGTTCAGCCTCAAAAGGAGCATCAGACTTTCTTTTTCTGTGTTGTCTGACAAGCACTCAAACTCCTCTTGTAAAGGTGACATCTTTAACATGACATCATCTGCCAGCATATATCCTTCATCTTCTGTTTGTGACCAAGTCCATACCATGAATGTCTTCCTCATTCTTGGATCTGAGGTTGGTCCATTGGGGCAGTTGCTCGTCATGGCTCTTCCAAATATAAGAGTTGCAGGACTTTTCCCTGTCCTTGAGTGAGGGGCCGAATGGTAAGTTCGAAGAGTAGTGTTCAAAACAACTTTGAGGTTGAGCTTTTCCAATGCAGCATGCTGAACAGCTTTCTTTAGAGTACTCATGAACCGTTTTACCAGACCATTGGCATGGTACCAAAGAAGAGTGGTTTTTGATGCTTTATTTTGAGGTGATTTAGAAAGTCTTTGAATTCTCGACTATTAAAACATTGGCCCGTTATCAGATTTTAAGATTGCAGGTGCACTCCATGTCGCAAAGATGGCATCTAATTTTTGAATAACCTTTTCATGTGGGGTAGATGAAAGCCAAAGGAAACTGGGAGTATTCATCAACAATAAATAGATGATGTCCATTCTCAAAAGGACCAAAGAAATCAATAGCAATTTTCTCCCAAGCATGATGCGGCAATTCTGACATGCTCAAAGGGTGCTGAATAACATGAGATGAAAGACAGTTGCATGTGTGACAAGTCTTCAATTCTTTTTTCGCCCTTTCGTCGAGATACAGAAAGCAGACTCAATCATGGATAGCTCTCTTAGTGGCAACTATTCCTCGATGTCCTTCATGGGCAAGGTCAATTACTTGTTGTCGGAGACTCTCTGGAATAATAAATTGTTTACGTCACAGAATGAGGCCTTCTTGAATCACTGAAAGTTCATCTCTTACATTTTTTAACTTCACATACTCACTGGCATTAGTGAGAGGTTTAGAGTGCAGGTTCCACGATTGATGAGCAATAATGTCTTTTAACTTTAACATGTCACTATCTTGGCTTGTGGCAGTGAAAATTAGTTCTAAAGACATGGCAGCTGGTGCGCTCGATTTTACAATAAAATTGATGTAAGACTCTGCTGTCTTAGATGGGGTACCAGGGCATTGTAATGGTACTTTTGAATAATAATCAGCAGGATTCTGATCTTTCCGTGGACGATAAAGAATCATATCATTGTATTCTTGTAACCTCAGACCCCAACATTCAATTCTGGAAGGCATTTTGGCTTTGGGATTGTCGATTATCATCAACAGTGCTTGATGATCAGTCAATACTGTGAAGGGCTTGCCGTAGAAAAACACATGGAAATATTCGCAAACCCAGACCACTGCCAAACTTTCTTTTTCAGGTTGCGGGTAAGCACTTTCAGTATGTGACAAGTTTTTTGGGGCGTACACCAATATATGACTCCAGGCATTTGACTGTCCTTTGTGCTGTGCAAGGATTGCGCCTAACCCGACAGGGCTAACAATAACTATAACCTCTGTGCGAAGTTTGGTATCAAAGTAGGCCATTTCAGTGGCACTCTCAATAGCTTGCTCTATCTTTTGAAATCTCCTCTCACATTCTTGTGACCAATGAAAAGACAAATTCTTTTTCGTTAGCTCTTGTAACGGTGTACTGATCATAGCAAAGTCTCATATGTATCTATAACAGTAACTGGCCATTCCAATAAATGATTGTAACATAGAAAATTATTGTGGGGGATTTGCAGTAGACAACGATTGTACTTTAGCTTGATCAGGTTTCATACCCCCATCAGAAAAGACATGGGCAAAGACTTACAAGCTTTTATTGTGGAATTCACATTTGTCAGCATTCATAGTTAAGCCTGCATCATTCCAAAGATGACATACTTGCATGAGAGCTTTGTCATGCTCGTTCTGTGTAGCTCCAAAACCAATATGTCATCACTATAGTTAAATGCATTTACTGCAGGCTGTATGCTACATCAAATGACGTCTTAGAAAAGTTCTGCAGCAGAGGATATACCAAATTTCAATTGTTTGAGTTAGTGAAACAAACCAACATGTGTAGAAAAGGTTGTAATATACCTGGATTTTTCTTTAAGTTCCAATTTGTGATAGCCTTTATTTAAGTCGGTTCAAGAGAAGAACTTCACATCATTCAATTGAGTTATCATATAAGCAATGTGCTGACCAGGATTTCTCTCTCGCTAAATTGCCTTGTTGACCTGCTGCATGTCAACACATATGCGCCCAGCTCCTTCACTGTCTCTTTTAGGCACTATTACAAATGGAGAAACTCATGGTGTCAGACCAGTGGAGCGTTCAATTATGTCATGTTTAAACAACAAATTAAGTTCCTTTTCAGCAGCTTCTTGCAAGTGAAACACAACTCGTCTGTATCCTTGAGCAACAGGACGAACATCTTCATTTATGTGTAATTTTGCTTTAAATGTTTTGCGTTTTCCTAACCGATGAAATAATGAGGGAAATTAACTTACAATTTCATGATGAGCATTCACATTGTAGTTAACTGATATCAGTCCCATATCAGCAGCAGTGTTGAAACTCAGCAAACAGACACTTGAAGTTGCTCCTTGAAGTACATGAATAGGTACTTGTACCACAGTTTTCTTCTGTTTCATCATAGCTACAAACAAACCATGACTCTTTAAGGGCGTTGAGGAGGCCCATGTGTATACTTTAGTCTTTGATTTAGTAAGTTGTGGTAACTGAGATAATTCTTGATACTTCTCCTCAGGCATGATATTTATCGATGCACAGTTGTCAATTATGAATGGTATCGAACACCTGTTTATCTTTAGAGTGATTTTTGGATAATGTTTAAATGTTTGTGGTACTTTTTCATGGCGATTTTTCTTCACCTTGGATTTATCCTCACATTAAACCAGTCCCACATGTGCATGCCTTTTCGAAGTAAACATCGACATTGCACAGTTGTCATTGTCACTTTCACTGGAAACTGATACTGAAGAACTCTTTGTCAATGATTTAGACGATGATTGACTTTGTTTAGTGTCGATTTCCCTCAGTTGGTGTGACTGCTTGGCCTTGTGGGGGCACATCGAACATCGCTGAGGTAGCGTTTGGTTGGCCATTTTGTCTTTACGCTGTGACGCTCTTACTTTTCTCTTTACCTTGCAAGTCATCACGAAATGTTTCGCTTTACCACAGCCGATGCATATCTGTCCAATGGCGGGACATTTACCCTTGTGTGGAAATGATAGTCCACATCTGTAACATGTTTTCTTTTTCTGTGGAGACATTGCCTTGTGTCCCTTGGCCTTGTTTCTTGGCTTACTTTTCATGCTCACAACTGCTGCACTTGGGCACCTCCGGCCTCTGTGTCAGTCAGGTGACGATCAGCACGCTCTTCAGTGCGGGCAGCCTTGAGGACTTGTTCTAAGCTCAGAGTTTCTTTCAGCATTCATCGTCAAAAGGAATCTGACAGACATCCATTGATTATTCTGAGGCGGGTAGCTTTCTCATCATTAAATTCATTGAATTAGAGTGTTTCACCAGAACATCCAGTCTCCCAACAAACTTATCGATCATTTCACCTGGTCTCTGGCATTCTTGACTGAATATGTATCTTTCACATTTGGAACTGGATTAAATTTGACATTCAAGGATGTTTTGATTTGATCGTACGTTACCTCACCTTCATGTGGAATCTTTTTCATGGCTTCTTTCACTCCTTCACCAGCTATATTCTTCAGATACTTTCTAATCTTTTAACATCTTTTTCATTGATTGCATCTATGAAATCCTCAAACGTCTCTATCCATGCAGTCCATCTATTGCCAATATTGTGTTTCTTAACTGTATCAAAGGCAGATGGCGGTCCTAAGAATGCATCAGTTGTATATACATTGATGGACAGTAGGGGTCTTTCAGGTGCTTCATGTGGAACTTGATCAGGCAGATTTTCTCTAGTGCCTTGTGATGTGCTGGCTTCGGGGTCAGCCTTAATGACTTTTTGAGCTTGGAAGTTGTCCTGGCTCTCCATCGGAACTCTTTACTTGATGGCGGTCCATTCAGGGACAACTCCGCTAGCACAAGCCCTGACCCTCTTCCTGGGGCCGCTCCGCTGCATGTTGGCACTATGAATCGTTGGTGTTTTCTGTAATAAATAAACCTTGTACACTACTAGTCCATGAAAGCAGAAAACTTTATGGTATTTGGTCGGCTTGATGCTTAAATGTTTTTTCACAAACTCCTGGTTAATCTCTGTTTTATAGCACAAGAATTACAGTTTGACTTGCACTGAACTATGGCTGTGTGGTGCTTTCGTAACCTGATAGCATCCATCTTTAGTGTTCTTGCTCCATGTAGTGTATGGCATTCATTTGCGTAATAGCGCAGTACCTTTTATTTGCCACCATTTCATCCAATTCCTGGCAACCAACAGGTAAACTTTCAATGTTGCTTTCTTTATCGTTAAGTGTTTTATACAAGCTGGCGTTGTGCTGAGACTCCATCCATTGGTGCCAGCATTGATTCTGCACTTCGACTGTGGCACACGTGGCACACACAAGCAATTTGCTGGACCACAGCAGACTCTCTGGAAAAGCGCTTTCAGTGTACGGGCTTCGTATCCCCTATCATGTTGCCAGTTATAGCATCCTGCCAACCTGCTACTCGCCAATAACCACGCCACACACAGAGAGTAATTATACATGTCTTTATTTCGCTGCGTGTGAGTCAGAACTCAACATTCTACGCCTGCCTTCAACTCATCTCTCCAACATTTATGTCACAGGCCTATGTTGTACAGTGGCAATTAAAAGAGTTCCAGCGTTCTTTTATTTAAAAGACACTACAGGCTGTACCCCTGTGTTTCAGCCCCCTCAAACCAGTATGAGTTTAAAATGAAGCTGCCATTTGGCCAAGATCTCCAGCTTTGGTCTTTGGGTGGAGAGGAGACTTTTGATGCGTTTCACTCTGAAACTCTCTAAGTCCAGGTGCCTTTTTGCTCTACCCATGCCCACTTCCTCCTGGGCTTCATTGATGGCTGTGATCTACAAATTGCAACTTGACTCCTTCCTTCAC
Organism: Calotriton arnoldi; assembly: GCA_963921515.1. Classification (NCBI taxonomy): domain Eukaryota; kingdom Metazoa; phylum Chordata; class Amphibia; order Caudata; family Salamandridae; genus Calotriton; species Calotriton arnoldi. Next base: position 960,958 of record CAWUFW010001409.1, read on the forward strand.
AGCTTACCCCCTCTCCCCACCTTGCTGTAGTTAGTATTGCACAGTATGGGGGCACTTTGGTTTCGAGGTGGGGCATTACTGCCTGAGTCATGAAAGGCAGAGATCAGTATAAACCAAAATACCCCAAAGACTTTCTTTGCAAAATTAAGTATAGTGGGGTTAAGAGAAAGGCTGTGAGCAGGTCTGGCCTGAGCAGCGTTGACAGTCCTCGGTCAGGTCTAGTTGTCAGTTGTCAGTATTGGGGCATCTTCTGTTCATGTGTTTTATTCTGAAAACACAAGCAAGGCTACAAGGCTGCTTCTTGCCTTGCCAGAAAAGTGAACGCAGCGTCCAGTAAACTGGAGAAGTGAAAAGGGATGTACGAGTTGATTGTAAAAGGCATCTATAATTGAGCTGGTGTGGGTCTCTCTTACCTTTGGGTCTCAGTACAACTACATCTGCTGTACTATTGCTACTATTTATATGGATTATATGTAAAGTCATCTCATGTGAATATCCAGAAAATGTAACATGTCTCTAACCGTCTCGACTCATGTTGGACACCTTCTACACAGTAGTTGGTTGACCTTTGTGCATTACATCATTGTTGGGTGGTAACCACTGTTGGAAACATCCCGCTGATCCCCTCCATATTGCTTTGCTTTCTTTGGCATACAATAAGTATTGGTAATAAGAAATAGTTCTGCACAGGAGGCTCCTCACTAGCTGAATCTGGTTTCCTAGATTGTTGAAATGTTGAGGAAAAAAAGTTGTTCGATGCTAACATCAGTGGTACTGCACCACTCAGGTGCAATGTGTTTCTTTTAGACACATAACTGAATTTGAAGATTTTTTTTCATGACGGAATAAATATCACAAACTCTTACTTTCTACAGTACATTGAGACCATGTTCTTATTACCCCATCGCCACCTTCCTTGTCAATGTTCATAAGATGCATGTGTTTTTAACCTTTAGTCCTTAGAGAGTTGGTTTTAATTGCGTTTTTTCATAGACTAACCGGCTTCCAGTTGTCATTGGTTTTTAGTTTTCTGGGCAATGTCTATAGACTACTGCCTGAAAAGCAGTAGATATTGTCTTATTGTCCATAATACTTAAGAAATTCGCCTAATATCATTGCTTTATATGGGCGATTGGATTAGTTGGTGCTGCCACCACAGAAGCTCACATAGATGGTTGTATTCGTACAGTAACATTATAACAGTAGAAAACCTAAAAGGTATTTTTACAAGGCACACTTCACAATCCTTAATTTCCGTAGCTGTTAATGTTTGTATTTCAAGTATGAACAGAGGGGAGTTAATTACGAACAGAGTGGAGTTTATCATGGATCTTAGTGTTAGACTTATTTCTACGGTTTATGGAAGGAAAGTTAAAGGGCATAGGGCCATATGTATCAAAGTTAGGTTTTGCGATTCTCAAATAGCGAATTTTTGAGAATTGCTATTTGAGTATCGTAAAACGAGATGTATGTAGGATTTGCAAAAAAAATTGCGAATCCTACATATTCCTTAATTGCGAATCGCAAATTGCGATTCGCAATTAAGGAAACCCTCCCCATTCATTCCTACGGGCCTAGAGGCCCATAGGAATGAATGGGAAGACATTCTCAATTTGCGATTAGCAATAAGAGAATCGCAAATTGAGAATGCAATTTCAAGGTTGCAAGGGTATCAAAAGGACACCCTGTTGCACCCCTGAAATAAGCATGGGTGCACATGTGGTGCACATACATGCCCTAAGGGCATGTATGTGCGCCACATTGCACTTTGAAAAATGCAAAAAAGTGCATTTTTCTAAGAAATCGCAAATTACCACCAACTTGAAGTTGGTGGTAATTTGCGTTTCCTTAAGGCCAAATTGCACTTTTTTGGTGCTTCTTACATTGCATTTAAGGAATCACAATTTGCAATTCCTTAAATGCATTCGCAAAATAGGGAATCGCAAATTTTGCAATTCCTTATTTTGCGAGGCAGTTTTTCCTTCATACATACCACTAAGCCAAATTGCGATCGCAAACGCTGAAATTCTGCGAATTTCAGCGTTTGCGATCGCAATTTTGTTTGATACATATGGCCCATAGTCCCTAAACTAATAACACATGCCCTTCTCTAGATGCTAATTCAAATAATGGATCCTCCATGGTGTGAAAATAATTGACACTATGCTCTCATTCACATCCACCATCCTACTCTGTCATTATATACTTTTCCACAATGCCCCTTCTAAGGTATGGCTTGACAGTGCAAACCATTGAATATGACTCTCTTCAGGGATTGGTTGAGCAATATGGCTCCCATGCACCACTCTGTTTGCGGAAGCAATTGGTTGCAATTGCTGCTGTAAATATGTAGAATACTAGCCTTAAATGATATGTCTATAATTGACTTGCTAGCCTCTTTACTCAAAATCTACCAACCAGTTACATTCATGATACCTGTATACACATACTTTGATGGTGACATAGGTGCTGCCAATTCATTGCTGTATACAGTATTTTGTTAGGAATAGGTCTGTAGCTCAATATGTTAAAATACAAATACACTCCTAAGTTGCTGTTTGCAAGCTCAGTGGGCTATGATCCCTGTAATCAACAAATCTTTCTGACCACTAATCTTTAAAAAGTAATCGCAGCTTTAGCTTTTTCTTGTTTTAATATCTTTTTTTGTCCCATTTATAAAGTGAATTTTAACGTATTTTATTCATTTTTACAAAATAAATTTATGATTTATCAAATGGATGTAATAAGACCCATTTATAAAATTTTGTCTAGTTAATGTAGACCTATAAAGGTACTAAGAAATCTTGTGGTTTATATGTATTTGAAATAAAAATAAACCAAACCTTTACAAAGTCAATTGGTCCGGCTACTTATTTTTAATGAAAGTGACTCTTCATTGAGTCACAAGTTTGTCTTTGTTTTTGTGGCTGGTTGAGTGGGTGACTATAATAAAGAGTCAACATTTAGATGAATCTGCGAATGCAGGATGGATGAATGAATAAGTGAATGAGTGTAGGGGAATCGGTTGTGGGATTAAATGGCAAGATAATGAATGGATTACTGCATGAGTGAGTCAAGTTATGGATGCCGATATGTTACACCAATCTTACAACTTTAGTGACTGAGGCATAAGGCAGAAGATATAACAGTGTTATACAAATTGCAAGAATTACCAATATTATGCTAGGGCAAACGTTACAGCAGGGCTCGGCAACATTGCCTCAAGAGTGCCTACAAGAATGTCAACAACTACTGCATCATGCCAATTCCACACAATGCAGGTGTGGGCACCTTCATGGTAAGAAGACCGGCTAAATGTCAAAGGTTAGTTACTGTACTAATCACTGTTCAGATTTTCCCCATTACTGATTACTTTTAATGTATATTCATCAACCATTATTCCTAACTCCATGTTTAGATTTGCACTATTACTCAATAATTATTAATGCATGCTTGTACCTGCCTCATCGCTCAGTAATTCTTAGTGCATTTTCTGATTTGTAACATCCCTGAATTGTATTGAATGCTTGCTCAGATTTAAGCTTGAAATCTTGAGCGTCAGGCAGGATTTTCTTAGAGTTTTTGGCTGCATGGGTACATTAGCACCATCACTCAAAAATATTAGAGCATGTTCAGATTTAGTCATTCACTCAGCACACATTAGTGTTTGTTGAGATTTTGACCATCACTGCCACATTCCGATTACAAACATGTCAACAAAACTGCCACATTTGCCATTATTACAATGTCATTTTCATATACAAATGAAGTGGTGTTTATTTGATTTCATTTGAGATTTTTATAAAGTAGTGCTACTACCCTGCAATGGTTTATGCTGATGACACTACACCCCTGCCTATCCTTCCCCAATAGTGATTGTTTTTATCTGCTACAGCGTCCTTACGTTGCTAGCTACACAAGGGTGCTGAACTACGGATAACTAATAGATGCCCTTTTGAAGTCAGCAGAATGGTAGTGCCAAAATCATTTACAAGTTAAAATGCACACTCGGAAAGTCTACCTGATCCCACTTGAGAGAAAATAATAATATGCTTTCTTCTTGCTTCTCATAGTTGCTGATTTTAAATACGGCTCTGTACCAAGAAAGCAATGGTGCAAGAAAAATAAGTTATGCGTTTATTGTTGCATGCCTAATGCCTTCGTAAAAGCATTAAATAAAAGATCAGGCAAAGCTGTCACGTGAACGAACAAGCAGCGGAGCTAGCACTTCCCAGAATAAATGGATATAGAAGTGCCAAAGAGATCCTGGGGCAGGGATGCTGAGAAATATGGACTAGATGGTTTAACAGATGCTGCTTTTATGGCCCCGGCTTTTGCTGCATATCATTTACAACAGCAAGCACTCTAGCTCCCTCTGCAACATAGAAATGCCCTGATAGAACACATTCATACACACAAGTGCACCACGAGAACCCTTGTCTGAAAGGAACAGTCTTAATCACCGCAGGTAGCGCTTATATGTATTAATAATACTTTCTGAAGGAGAACAGTTTCAGTTAAAATAAAGCATTAGATAATGAAGAGACAGGGAGCGGTTGATGTGAACAGGATTAAATATTGGTGTGATTGGACAATCTCATACTCAGAATCTTTTTTACGAATTCTTCATACCCACAGTTCAGTTCTTTTGAAAAGTCATTAATCTTTCGGGTTAATTCTCATTAAAATAGTTTAAAACCTTTAGCACTTGATGGGCTTAGAGAGAGAGAGAGAGATAGCTTGCGTCTGAAGTATTATGTGTTTCAGAAGGTGTGTTTGCATTTTGATATTGAAGAAATATATGATTGCAAAAGTCTACCATCAGAAAGATAGTTTAGTGTGCCGAAAGATGGGACTGAAAACTGTCTTTTCCCTGGATAAACATTCACTTTGTGTGGCAATGATGATGGAATTAAGAACTATTGAAATGTTTCTAAATATATGGAGATCTGAAATTTGCGCTCAAAGAAAGACCTAACGGATAAGTAATTGGTGGTTGTATTTCTATTTCGTGTTTCAACTGTTTTATTAAAATCAATAAATCAATGAGGGGACAGGAAGCTGTTTAGATAGGTCCAGAACCCATGCTTCAAACCAATATTAATTGACTGTGATGATACAGTTCCTCCTGGGACGGAAGGGGGGTTTTCGTGTTACAGGAGGATCTGTAGAGGTGACCGCTCGAATACTGTGGGTATCGGAGTGATCATATCTGAATGCCCTCACATACCCCAAGGGGTGTTATGCTTCATCATAGGGAACCCCTCCTTGAGTCGGCGCTGCAATACTCGACGGGCCCCTCAGTGTTTAACTGCATTCTAGTTTCAATTACATTGTATATGCAATGCTAAAAAATCTCTTTTGCCAATTACAACAGCAAAATCTGTCACTGCACAACACTACAGTGGGCTGATATAAAATGTGAAAGGTACTTCAAGCATGCAGAGACTGAAGGGGGAGGCAGTGACCCAAAGCCCACTTTCTGTGTATTTGTATGTCTATGACTTGAACTCTGTCAAGATGTAAACCCATCTGTTGGCAGACTGAAACAGTTTGTGGTAAAAATGTCAAAAATCCTGTTTGATGCACATTTACCTTAATATATATATATATCTTAACATAACTGCTAAACGTAACTTCAACGTAATCTTAACTCTCTAACCATAACTCCATGCCTTACCCTTACACAAACTCTTTCCCTTACTCGAAACCAATCCTAACCCACCCCTAAACCTAACCCTTATCCTAATTCTAAATTGTACCCTAATGCCATCCCTTGCCCTAGCCCATACCCCAGCCCTAAATCCTAACACTCTCACCACACCCCTTATTTCAAATCTAACCTTCGTTTATACACTAACCTAATATTAACCATGCCCCTTAATCATGATCCTATTTCATTAACAATAGCTATCAAATCAAATCATTTCAATATTTTATTTTTTATTTTAATATTGAAATATAAGTTGATAATAAATGCACAATTTGACAGCAGACATACTTTTTAATAATTTCTATTTCATTTCCTTGCTGTATTTCTGGTGAAATTATGCCACTCTCTTTTGATTTTAGTCAACACACATTGTGCTCTGGGAGATGTGTTTCTGGATCACATGCAAATTCTTTGGACCTACAGTACCAGAATGTAATATTTGTACAAGAAAAGGCTAGTCCTGGAAAGGTAGTATCCCTTGTAAGAAGTCATATTCAGTTTAGAGGCGGGTGATCCAACACATTAACAGTAGGGAGCCAAAGTTGAACCTAGCCAAGGGTCTGGCTTGGCTCTTAGAGCCCTTGCACGAGCAGAGGCCTGAAAATGTTTGTCATATAAATCATACATTAGTGAACTAAGAGGCAAGATACTTTTCATGTGAATCCTGCTGACCCCAGTTCTTGTAGGCAGAGAAATATAATTGCCTATTAATATCAAATAGAATGGGTTTTTACAAGGCTGGTATTCTGAACTCACATATTTGAAGTGCTTTCATATGCGATAATAAAGAAAAAGGAGAATTGGTGTAATAAAACCTTTGCCTAAGATCACACAGTTTGGTTAAGCAGGAAAGTAGCGATTAATCCAGGTTTTTTGGTTTCAGTTTGTTCAATTCAGCCATAAAATGGGTACATGTTGCTCATTTTTACCACAAAATATAATACTTCGTTTTTACCTTTTTGTACTTGAGGGTAGAGCGAGGGTGGAAGCCAGAAGCCACATGAAAGCTTGACTCATTATGGGCTTGAGGTTCCAATAGGACCTCGAGCAGAGCTAGAGCCTGGCTTCAGGCTCAAGCTTTCAGACGCTCGCCCACCTCTAATTATGTTGTTAACCTTTCCATAAATAGTTTGACTGGATGGTGGCTGCCCTTATTATGAGACCCATCCAAAAGACCCATCCAATAAGAGATTTGCATGAACTGTTGATTCAGTACCCTGTATTAGAAAATGTAATCTAATGAATCACTTTGCAGTTTATGGAGGGCCATGAAAACCCAAGTTTCAACATGTGATGGGCATCCTTGTTATACGATAGATTAACCCTATGATATTGTAGGAACTTTGCAAGAGGTGAGCTCACATATCTAAGGCGCTTTGTGGACATAATCAAAATGATGGAGCTAAAAAAAAATGTAATTCTACAATGTGCCATGTAGTGTGTGTATTTATCTATAATCAGTTTAAGTTTATAGCTATGGTAACGCGATGTACCAACTTTCTCAAAATAACATAACTGTTCAGCCACTTATGCCACTATGAATCTTCTGTGTGTTGTGCCATCAGCCCACTATGCTATGCCATCCTGTTGATATATTGAAACTGTTTTTGAAAATTGTGCTCTTCCAGCATGAGTTACAGCTTGAGTCTGGCTTTATCTCATGAACCATGTTGTGGTTCATTGTCATGGCAACTCCGTTGCTAACAGATTTGTCTTTGTAGCACAGCCCCTCGTTTTGTCATTCAATTGCTGTTATTTCAATCTGTGTTGGTATGATGTGGAATGTATGGAGTCTGGTGATTCCCCAGTGGTTCATCATTGGCATAGCATGCTTTGTTGTAACTTGGCAAAACAGAATATCTTCATTATTTAAAGTCTTAGGCACCATACTGTTTCAAATTGCCATGGCAATGCTGTTGCTTAACGTGGATAGAAACAGAAGGATCAGACCCTTACCATTGCCATTGTTCTAATAATGTTTGTTTGTTCTGTATTGTATAAAAGATCTAATACATCTTTGTAAATAAATGTTCAGTGTTTAGGTGCGTGTATAATGGTAGAGTATTGCAGCCGCAGCCCGTGCAGGTAGGAGCGGTGGGGAGGGTGGGGGAGGGGTTTTCGACAGACGAGGGAAAATTAATTATTTATTTAATTTTCCGTCATGGTTTTCTGTCGAATCCCCCCAACCCGGCCCCACTGCTCTTACCTGCACAGGCTGCGGCTGGAGTATTGCCCTACTGGTGCTTCCAAAATTTCATATGACGTGTTGTTTGGTTTCCTTCTATTCTGGATATGGAACATGCAGGACATAAGAAATGTCACTATTCATTTAAAACTACTGGAAGGAACAGTTCTTGCTATTTTTGTTTTTTAAAACTGTAGCATTAATAGGAGTCAGTTTTAAACAAATGTATTTACTTTTTTGTTGCAAACACAGGATGAACACATCGCGTTTTATGTACATAGTAAAAGCTAAGGTAGTTATGATTATATACATTTTATAATCAGCTTTGTACAGTGGGGATAACGTAGCCACTGGGATAAGTCTAGGCAGGGAAAGAAAGCGAGGCCCTAATTGACAAGAGGCCTGAGCCGCCGGAGCATCACTTTTTATGACGATCCGGTGGCGCAAGCCTCTCAATCATATCTGTGAGGCGACACAAAGCCACCCTGCATGGCTTTGCATGGTCTCATAGATATGTAGTAAGGCAAGGCAGTGCAAAGGGCTGCCTTGCCTTACTCTACGTCAAGGAGGCGTTCCACGGGTGTTGCTGTGGGTGTTCCCACTCCACACCCATGAAATTTGACACAAGCCCCAGATTTACACACATCACATATACCTGGGGCAGCGCCAAAAACATATACCTCCCCAGAGGAGAAATGTTTACATTTCTCCTCGTTTTCATCTCTTTCTAAATGTGCTGCATTCTGCAGCACACATAGAAGGTGAAAAATGCCTCTTGTGATTGTTCTTGTGAAGGAAGGTGCCCCTTCCTGGAAAAAACAATCATGCCAACAACACAGACACCCTTGCACCATGGTGCAAGGGTGCCTGTGTTGGCACTCGGCTACAAATTGTGCTCCAGCGCTGGCTGAAAGGACAGGAATGCACCGGCTCTTGTAAATATGGTGCATTCCTGCCTTTTAGAATTGGCATAGGGCAGAGAAGTATGACTTGCGGCGCTGCCCTACACCAATTCTTTTAAATGAGGCCTCCTGCTCTTACTGTCTCAGTTCATATGTCCAGAAAAATTCACACTGGTTGAGCAAATGTCTCGTTATTCTAGAGGTCTGAACACACAGAAGCGGACTCCAGTGTCATTAAAGAGTATATTTGTTAAGCGAACATCATCTCTTGTTAAAAGTAACTGTTGAAACAGCCTTCGGGCTCAGATGTTGTATGAGACTCATCCCAGGTTTCCCTGTCAACTGTAACACGGAGAACACTAGGTTACACAGTACCCTGCTCTATCCTTGGAATGATGCAGTATATAGGGTCACCATACTCCTCCCCTCTTTTACAAATAAGCCATTGTAGGAAAGTAGGATCTGCTTCTTATGGTTACCCCCACTTTTTGCTTGATGTGATGCTGTTTTTGACTAGTCTGACTGGGATCCTGCTAATCAGGACCGCAGTCTATCTGCTTTCTCCCTAAATTGTTGTGTTAGTACCTAGGTACAATACAATATTGGATACTGGGGTACCCTTATCAGTCCCTAGTATATGGTACCCATGTACCCTGGGCATAGGTACCCCAGAGGCCTCCCATGGTCTGAAGCATGTATTATGCCACCCATGAGAGACCATTCAAAATGGAACTACAGGCCTGCTATTGCGGCCTGTGTAAGTTGGTGCTTGGGCCACTTACTTAAGATATAGGTTTCTTATATCTAAGGGTCACTGCATTTAAAACCTATAAGTCACCCCTAGAGCAGGCCTTTGCAATCCTGAAGGCAGGGTGCTTGGTTCTAAGTGAGAGGGTGCCCCTGCATGAGCAGGACACCCCTGCAGCCTACAGAGTCCATTCTCCCGGGTTGTCAGTGAAGCAGCCATATACTATATAGAGGGGCACCGCGTGATTACGCGATGACCATCTCGAAAAAGGCTGTAACGAATCCTATCATGTTTGGTATCAAACATGTTGGAATCATACCCCCACACAGTAAACGGTGTGGTAGGTATGATTCCATACCCCCACACCGTAAACGGTGTGGGAGGTATGATTCCAAGCACTGGAAGAGCCCTCCGTTAGTCTCTCAGTGTTCCCGGTGCCAACCTTCTAGACCTGGACAGCACAAAATGGTTGCTGCCGACCAGAGACACATTTCTGCCCTCCTGCTGCTGAGCCAAGCTCGAGCAGAGGAAGGTGGAACAATAGGCATCCTGTCACATGGAGGTGTGACCACCTCCCAGACAGGATTTAGTGTATTGGGAACGGGTGGGTGCGCTTGCCAGCGCCAGAATGTCTGCATGAGGGGCACACTTGGTGTCCCTGTGCATAGTCCAGTTCAAACCAGTTCTGGGAGCCGTTGGCTCCTACTCTGGCGCAAAACTGGACAAAGGACATGGGAGTAACCTCCCCCCTGTCCAGATCCTCCCCTGGGAGGGTCCTCTGAATCTTCCCAACCCCTTCCCTAGGGTACTTAAGGGCTTAACTGGGTGTAGGTCCCAAGATTCGTCGTGGGATAAGATTCAGATCAGACATCACTTCTACTTCTACCATCTGGGCACCCTGGACTTTGCTGGACTTCGTTTGGGCCTGACTTCGTCTCTCTTCCAGTCTGCTGCATCCTCTGTGCCTGTGCATCATACAGGAACCTTCCAAGGCCTGTGAAGCATCAAAGACACTTGAAGGAATCTCCCTTGGAGTGACGGAGTCACTACCCTGCATTCGCAGACAACGCAACTAAGTCGACCGGTCTGCTGATCCTGAGCTCCTCCAGACTTTAAAGGCTCTACAACACAGGTGGTGGTTTTCCACAGCTCCCGAGGCCTGCCCTCTCACCAAGTTTGAGGCGAGTATCCCTCGTGGGGGTTGCAATAACTGAACCCCTGTGCACTGCGTCAGCTTGTAGTTGCAAAGGCTTGTTGACTTCTTTCCAAGGAGATCTTTGGGCTTCAAGTAGCCCCAACCTCGAGCACGTCCAGTGACCAGAATCTTCAGCCACACCGCATCATGTACATCGTGGCCCGCATCTTCTGGTGAGCTGCTTGAGGTCCTCTCGCGACTCCAGTGCCTCCGGCATGTGGGTCCACTTGAGGGTCACACTTGTTTATTTTGGTCTCCCCTGATTGCTCGGGGCCTGCCCTGACTCCCCTGCTTTTGGTGAGTCCCCTGAATCTTGCTGGTCCCGACATTGCTCCTTCTTTGATTCCTGCGTTGGTTGCATTTGGCAAGTTTTTTTGCTGCTCCCGCCGGACACTGACCCTTCAGCACTCGACATCCTTCGTGGGACAGCTTGTGCATGGCTCCTGGTCCTCCTCAGCATCGCCTGTTCCTCACAGCTGCTGAGTCAAGGTCGTCATCCATCCTGCAACACCCGACATCGGAGGGCATTTGTCTTCCAAGTCTCCTGGTCACTCCTGAGTGACATAGACACTGTCCCCTCTGCTTGCAGGTACCTCTCTTCTAGAATCCACCTTTGGATTCCACCGGACACTTTCTCCTTCTGCAACAGCGGCAGTTTCCTGAAGTCCTCCATTGGGTTCGACGACGGTTTCCGACACCACTTCAAACGTATGCACCCGGCTTCCCTGGTGTAGGTAACGTGGATACTAGGGTATCCACGGGTGGGGTGGCTCTCCAACCTTCTGTCTTCCATGGGGTTTCTTCAGGGTCCACTGGGAAGGGTCCTTAATCTTTAAAAATCCAACCGCGACTTGCACATAGAGTTGTACGGAGCACGCTGTCATGTTTCCACACTGCACACGCTCTCCGTGGGGTACCTATCTACTCACCTTGGGGTGTTCCTTGGGGTCCCAGCACTTCTACGTCCTCTCGACCCTCTCTTGAGCCGAGTCGTGGTTCTTATACCACTTTCTTAGTATGTGGTTTGGTCCCCCCCCCCCCTGGGGTCCACTGTGTATTTCTTGCTATTTACTGTGTTTCTTTGCTAAAGTATTGTGTGCATTTGTGTTTATCTCCGTGTTGGAGATATTGGAACGTACTAGAGAGTATTATATAATAAATACATATTTTTATAAATACTTGGTGTGATTCTTTTTCACTTAATCTATACTATAAGATTGCATTCTGGTAAAACAAGCTGCTTTACACTCCTTCTGGACTAAGCCTAAAGGCTGCTCTCCACAGCTACCACTTTCTAAGGTTGTCTAAGACCTCGTAAATCACCATAAGGGTTGTCTGGACTGGTGCAAGGTGCCCACTTACATTAGTGTGCATCATATACCAGGCCAGCTTCTCAGAGGCATTCTACATGACACTACACAACCCATCAAGCAAAACAGAAAATTCACAGAAAATAATGAAATGCAACAGATGAAAGAACCGATGCAAAGATCTTGGCTTGCTAACTCACCATTACCACTGTCAACATACAACTACCAACCTCTCTCCTCTACATAAACAGACCACACGTATGAAAACAGCAGTTGGTGACCCCAACGAGCTAGCATGCCTAACAGCAGGCTTGAGTCGACAATCAATCACATTTCCAAAATCCTTACAAATTGCCAGACCCAAAAACAAACATGTATAACATGGTGACGTACACAAAGAGAATACACCTAAAAACATCAAAGATGTTTACAGAAACACACCCTAGCTGTAGAGCGGGATTTGTGTAAGACACAATGGACTAGTGCCTCATATAAATCTATTATGCCTAATAAAAAGAGCATCCGAAGGGTACGCTCTTCACTAAATACCTAAAAAAGGTACGTCGGAAACGGATGCATACATTTTTCCCTAAGTATGGAAATTCACGTGCATTCTTTCTAATTCATGCCTAAAACAAAGTATCTCTGACAAGTACACTCCTGAATGCAAAACTGAGCTGCATCTCTCTCTCAGCATTTATTCTGCTCTTTAGTTAAGAACTTATCTGTTGGCTAAGTTTCTCTTCTGCGCCTCTTAGACCAGCAGATGCATTTCGTCTCCTTGCTGCACTTGCAGTTAGTTACTCGTCCAACAGCTGCAGTCTCGTCATACATACACTTCTTATTTAAGCTGACACTGCTCCTAATAGTGCTTCTCTTGTAACCTCTGGGCCTTTTAATGGAGTGGCCAAGACCAGAGGTAACTAGAACAGGTGGAGGTGAGGTCAATCCCTTTCGGAGAAACTCTATCATGTCTTCTTTTTCCCTTTTTTAAATCGCTTGCCCCATAATTTCAGTTTCCTGTCTAGGTATTCCCAAAACTGTTAATTTGCTTTTAATTACGTTATGATTTTAGTGTATAGAGAAGGACCAGTGTATGTTACAACCCATTATTTCATTGTTAATGTCCTTGTCTTCTTTATTTGGTGATGAATGATATGTGAGCACGCATAATTTCTCCTGAACACTTTCAAACTTTTACTTAAATAACGTTTCTTGTTAAGCCTGTTCACAGTAGTGTGGTGTTTAGTCAAGTTTGTTATAAATGGTTCCATTTTAACACTTACTCTCCCATCCCATGGAAGGCTCCTGCTCAGCTTCGGATTGGAAACAAAAATAGTCCCGAACACCGAAATAAAAAAGTGTCTTATATTTGCAGATTGCTACTTTGCACAAAACATTGCTTGTATCAGGGTGCTACGTTTGGGATTTTTATTGTAGGGTCAGTAACATTGTTGAAGACTGGCAACACCATTATTCCACTGCCTGCCACCCACAGGGTCTTGACGCTTATCTTCAAGTATATAAATCTCCATCTAACCCTAAAGTCCCCGAACCAGCTGCTCAGGCTTCCATCCCTTAGTTCATGCTCACACTGACTTGCCTGAATGTCCTTCTTGCCATCCAGCCCTAAAGTTTCAGCTTATTCACAGAGATCCTGACTTCTCTCTTACCAACAGGCCCCCTAAGGATCATGCTCACTCCTGGGTCACATTAAGGCTTTGAGGCTCGTGCTCATAATCAGTAGGTCCCAAACTCACTCTCCCGCTCAGGACTCTTAATCTCATTTTCACTCTCAGGTCCCCTGAGGTTCCCGTTCACTTTCAGCTGCCCTTAGAATTCTTCTCACTCTTAGGTTCCTTCCTATTGGTGTTCTTGCTTAGGCTGTGCAGCTCTTGCTCACTCTTTCTTTCCCAAAACTCGGGAACCACCTCAGCTCAGAAAGGTTCATGCTCACTTAATTGAAATTAGTACTGACCCTGCTCCTATGGGAACAGTCTATCCCCAAACTTGTTCATCTCACCTATTCACCCTGCGGCCCACTGCTTTTTAGTTGGAAAATTTGAGATTTATACCCCCGGATCTCCTGACTAAGCTACTCCCCAGACTATATGGGCTTTGATCCGACTGACAATCAGGCTTAATCTCGCGCTATAAGATCATATAAAACGTGAGTCATATGGGCTTTTATTGCCAGTGGCGGTCACCATAAACAAAGGGTAGTGGGGCGGGTGGAGATAACATGGGTAGAGGGAACGCGGGAGGGGTCACGCACGGGGAGGGAGGGGGTTTGAAATACTATATATTTTTTTTTAAACTTACCTTTAGCCGCTGACCACCTCCAGCATCGCGTCGCGCCACCTCTCCTCTTCCTGCCTGGTCCCAGCAGCCCCTGGGACAGACTTCCATCCAATCCCTGTGCTGCAGAGCGGGGATTGGCCTGAGCGGGCTAGAAAGATGCTCCGCTCAGGCCAGGGAGTGTATGGGGTTTCTCTAGCCCGGCTGCTCAATGCAACTAAGTGCGCAACTAAGTGCGCATGTGTGTTTTGGTCGGCCTGAGACGGCCGGCCAAACACACATGATCACTTAGGGAGTGGACGTAGCATTCCTCCTCTCACCTCCCATGCCTCGGCCCGCCCCTCCCTACAGTGCTGGCTCAGAGCCGGCAAATGCTAAATAAAATGATGCAAGAATATCGTTTTAGTTTTAATTTGCTGGCTCTGAGCCAGGCAGTGAGGTGACGCTCCTCCCCCATTGTGGAGGAGCCGTCGCAGTTTACTGCAGCTATACAGGATTCCTGTAAAAAGCACCCCTTCATAGTAAACCTTGCTCCAGGGGTTGCCCAAGTGAAAGTAGAGAGGTGGTTATTTTGTGAGAATTTGTCTTATTTTTCTAACTAGTGTGGGATAGCCATTTGAGGACCTCGGAGTGTCTGTAATGTGGACCTACATGTAAAGTGAGAAGTTTAAGAAGACTTCCTATGTTTTCATCTTCACAGAATCATGCATTCTAAATTGTGTAACCCTGATTAATGGTTTGAAGTTTGTGAGGTAAAGTTGTACATTGCAGAAAGAACTGCATTCACTTTGTTTCAAGTGGGAGTGTCCAACTTTGCTTCAGAAGTGTTGCACCCATGTCATATCTTTAGCATAATCACTGACTTTGTCAATGCTACCCATTTGGATAAAGCAATAACACACATTTATTTCCTGTTGATACCCCAGGCAGGCCATTGGGGACCAATATTGGACACCTCTGCTTTAAACTTAATCATTTGCCCAGAATCTGCTTCTGGATGATCGTGCACATTTGTTTTGCTTGTTATGATTGAGAATCCTTATGGGAGTTTGTTTGTAAGTGGGTTGGATGGCATTATCATAAATCGGGTAATGGCTTCACATTGATATTAAAGAATACTTCAGAGAGGTACGAGCCAGGTGAGACTTCACATTGTGTATTTAGAAGACGGGATTCATAATCCCTCATAGTCCCCCTTCCCCGGCGATTATTCAAGAATGAAGCAAGCCATTATTAATGGCATATAGAAGAGGTGGCGGAGGGAGTTACCCATCCTCCAAAACACAAAAGAGTGATGCTGGTGCCTGGCTGTTTCTTCGGTGGAGTGACTGTTCTGCTTTTCTTTGCCATGTGTGCAACGGCAAGACAAGCCTGCTGCGTATGGAGCCATCACCAGGAAACGACAGATTACTCCTAAAATTAGCGATAGTCTCCCCAGTCGCCCTTGGCTCGGTATGGTGGCAAAATGATCCTCCTGCCAGGGTTGCACTAAATTACTCGTATGAACTCTTAGTTTTCATAAAGGAGAAAAGTCCGTGTGAAAAAGTTACTTCTCCATCATGAATGACTTGCGTTTCACTCTGTCTACAATGCGGTTCTGTAATTTTGACGGCCTACTGCAGCTGACTGCTGACTGACACTTTAATGGAATCAAACTAATCACTTTGCTTCCTACCAATTGTGGCTCTCACTTCCGGAATAAGGCAAATATTGTATTTGTCTTTCAAATTTCTACAATCACTGATTCTACCTTTAAAAAACACATCGTGTGTGTTTGTTTTTTTTCTGCCATTTGATGGAATATTCGTTTATTTTGTTTTAGGTGATTGCATTGCTTACCCTAAAATGTATTCACTTCTAGGAACAACGAGAAGGGGTTTTGCAGATGAACATACATTGCCTTTATAACACATTTTTTACAGATCTGGTTGGAGGCACTGTGTTATATTGTCCTGTTAGCAATACTGCCTACGCTCCTCCTATGTACTGTTGCGTACGTCTAGACTCTCCTCCTCCATCTATTGCTTGTAGTCATAGTTACATACTTAGTGTCGTTGGAAGCAGACACAGGTTCACTGAGTTCGAACGCAACAATCTGCTCAACTATCTAGAACTGATCTACAGGAAAGTAAAAACAGATCAGAATTTACATTATTTATTTTTATTTTTGCAAACCTCTGCTTTAAATGTGCACTCTTCAGCATCTTTCGTTGCATTCTTTCAGGGGTTCTTTATGCAGTTGATATACTTGAAGTGATCAGTAGATTTTTTTTTCTTTTCCTGACACTACGCACAAGACACTTTGAAACATGTCAAAATCGAAAATGCTACACTGGAGGAATTCTGGGTAGTGAGGTTTGCTTTTCACCAGACTTCGATCAGCCAATTATCACGTACGCATTAATTCACAAGCCGATCTTTGTGAAGCCGTTCACTTTTATAACAAATACATTTCTGTCTTTCATGACCCGATAAGCGTTTGTCACATATTTATCCTTATTCCAATAAACAATTATTTTCCATCAATCGATTCGCCTAATCACAAACACATTTTGGTCCTTAATCTATTAATTTTTTCAGTTTCCTTAAAAATCGAATGGTCTAATTTACAATTTGAGGCAAAAGCACAATTTGAATAAAATGTACTAATTTCAACTTCCGGGTAAATCCAATTTTGTGAGCCTGGCCCTGAGTATGTCAGACTGGTAGACGATGAATCTCCAACCCCTCCCAGGCGGCGAGTTGCCTCCCCCTCCCTTAGGCATTTTCCAACTGCGCCCCTTTGACCTTTCAATACATCATGGACAACTTACTTGGTGCCAAAAAAGGTCGCAGTTTATTAAACACTTAAACATCTTATACATTTGTTTCTCATTGTCATACATAACCTTTTTGTTGCCTCTCTTAACGATTTGCCATTGTGGCTCATTCAGTTCATTTTTGGTTGTTATCTGCTTTCAGACAGATCACCTTCTGGAGGGGGCCCAATACCACGGCCACTGTTGCCAAGGGGTTAGGCTTCAACTTGCTACCGACTTGGTGGGTGTCCGTCCTGACTTGCCCGGGCCGCAAGTGCCGTCCCACTTGCCTTCAGTGCCATCTTGGCCCCTCCCTGCTCTGTGGGGTCCCTGCCGTGTGGCATCCCAAGGACCCCATGTGAGCACCTCATCTATCCAGCCTGTGGCTGAGTTCTACCTCTCGCTCCTTTGGTACCCCTGCCGTGAGGCATCCCAAGGGCCCTGCAGGAGCCTTCCATCTACTCTCTCCGTGGCTACTGGCCACTGTTTGCTCCCTCAGTGTCCCTGCCGTGAGGCATCCCAAGGACACTGCGTGAGCCTTCCATCTACTTCTATCAATTTCTCTTCCTTTCCTATCCTTCTAGGTTGTCTTACGCCTCACCTCAACCCCCTGCGGCTGTGACGCCCGCCTTTCTGCCTTTCTCTGGAGTGGGTGGGTGGGATTCCTTCTTCTCTTGCCGTCGGAGGGATTGAATGCTCGAGGGGGCTGCCTGCCCCCATCTTAATCCCCTCCGCGGCTTGCGGCCTGTTCCCCTGATTGGGGGAGGCCGAGTACCACTTGGGGCGACCAATCATGGTTCACTCTGTATGCCCCAAAGAAAGCTAGCGCGAAAGCTGCCCTGAAAAGTATGGCCTCGCTCTCTGATGAGCATAACTCCCCCAGCGCCCCTACCATATGCTGCAGAAGTTGGAAATGAATGGGCCTTCTTGCGTCTCGACCTGCCTTCTGCATTCTGCCCCACCCTTTCAATGCCATCCTGCAGTGGAAATCCCTGGTGAGGTCCTGCCCCGACACCATCTTTGTGTAGTATGCCACCGCGCTCAAATAGGTCTGGGCCCAAGATTTTGTCCTACCCGCTCTAAAAGCCCAATCAATGAAACCCAGGACCTGGCTCCGCCCCGCCGGCTGGTCATTTGTTAGCCCAGTAGCTGCAATAAATGTCGCCCAGCACTTACGGTATCAGTGCATTGTCTTTGGGGCCAGTGCATTTTCCAGCATCACTTCTAAGCCAGCTCTACCCATGCCCATACTTCCCCCGGCACCGGGGTCATCCCTTGGTCCGCATTTGGAGCGAGGTCTCAGAATCTTGCCCACTGAAAACGAGAAATGGCATCCGCAACTGAGTTGTCTATTCCTGGGACGTGTCGTGCCCTAAGCGCTATATTCACCCTCAGTTGGCATTGGACCAACCTTCGTAAAAGGCCGACCACAGACGCGCCTCCTCTGGTGATTCCACCTCGCCCTGTTGTGCCAGTTGGGAGTTCTGTTTATCTTTGCTTGCTGCCCTTTTCGTGCCTCCCCTTGTGTCTGGCTCTCGCCCTGGCTACTTACTGCCTACCTGGCTGCCTGAGGACCATGGTGGACCGGCCCCAAAGGAGGATCCCGCCCCCGGCCACAGCCACCATGGCATCCAAGCCGGTGGACCCCACGCCTCCCCTTGGAACCCCTGCTGATCCCTCCCTTTCCCTAGCTGCCAAGGGGTATGATTGGGCCAGGGCCCTTGTATTGTCAAATTATTCACGCCCTGTTGCGTGCCCAGGTTTACTATTTGCCCTGGGCCCCTTTTCGCTAGGCTATCGCTCTGTGCGTGTCCATGCGACCCCCGCTGCTTCTTTTGTGGTGCTTACCCTTGTCCCCGCTGCTCTGGCCGCTGCGCGAGTCCTGAGAGGCCGCCGTGCTGGCTACAGACCCCTCCTCTTCGCTGCTCTCCTCGGCGTCGGAGCTGGACACCAGCTCGGGGGATGCCGCCCTCCTGCTCTTGGCTCGTGCACCCATGTGCCCGCCCTGCACCGCCTTCCTGGCCGCCGGGACCTTGGCCCTTGTCTCGGGGTTCTTTGCGGGGGCCGCCATTCTGGCTGCATGCCCCCTCGCGTCAGGTTTCTTGGTGGGTGGTGCCGGCGGGGATGCCTGTTGCTGTTTCTTCCCTCTCCCATGGGCTCCGTCCTTGATCTGTTGGTCCACCCATGAATTCCCTTTTAGAGCCACCAATGCCCTGGCTCTGTCCAGCATCGCTTGCAGATCCTCATCCAGCTCCGGGCCGTTGCCCCCCCTTTGCCTCTTTTGCCCCTTCTGTGGAGTCTCTTAATCGCCTTCCGTGCTCCTGAAGCGAGCGGGAATCCGTGTCGCCCTCCCGGCTGCCCCACGCTTGCTGGCCATCCCGCCACGATCTGGCCGGCTGTAGCCTGTTGCTGAGATGGTGGATCGGGGCCGAGTACTACAGTCCTGAGAGCTCAAGTCCGCCTGCTTTTCTGTGGTGATTGTACCACCAACTGTTGGGGGCTGTGCGTGGTTCCCCCAAAATAATGGTGGTGTTGTTCCTTAACCCCTAAGTCCAGTTGCCACAACAAAAAAAAAAACCCTCTCAATCCTCCACAAGGCTGCCTGGTTCTTCGTGGTGATTGCACCACCAACTGTTGGGGGGCTATGCGTGGTGCCAAACGGTGGAGTCAAGCCAAAAATGTACACAAAATCCTTTTCGATATTCCCCAATACTCTAGTCCTCTTAAACCAGCATCCGGTGGTGTCTTGAGGGCTCCTGCCCCTTTAAGACGCCTGCTGTTGCTCTCGCTGCCTCCCGGGTCCTGCCCCTTTAAGGCCTCGTGTTGGAGGCTTGGCCCGGCAATCCCTGCCTGCTGATGATGAGGGTGGGCGGCGGTTCGCACCGGTTTCAGGAGCTCCCCGCTGTCCCGCACCGCAGGTGCCCCCTGAGGCCGCTCACGGCCGCTCTTGGCGAAGCAGGAAAAAAGCGGGAGACGAGTCAGGCAGGCCGGGACCACCGAGGAAGGCAAGGCCATGTCGCGGATGGCTCATCGAGCAGGCCGGGTCCCCCGACGCCGACAATCCAAGGGCGGGGAAAAATGCTTCTGATGCAGGGAGCCGATGCGGGAAGCGTTGATGCAGCATGCCCATGTCAGGATCTGTAACACCGGGGACACTGCAGCAGGTAACTTCCTCTCCTTTCTTGCAGTGCAGGCCGGGCCCCGAGTCTAAGGAAAACAATCCCGAGTTTGGACGTCGCGGACCCAAGGTCGAGTCAGGCCGATTTCGGAAGCCCGAGGCCCAAAAACCACCGCCGGGTCAGCCGCTGGCCGAGTCCGGAGGTCGAGGCAGGGAAAAACAGCTCCTGCAGCAGGGATTAGGATCGCTGATGTCTTGGACCTCGTTGCGACTGGACGTTGTTCGCGATAGCCGGGTCCACGTCGCCTTCCTTCTTCTCTTGCCGTCGGAGGGGATTGAATGTTCGAGGGGGCTGCCTGCCCCCTTCTTAATCCCCTCCGCGGCTCGCTGCCTGCTCCCCTGATTGGGGGAGGCCGAGTACCACTTGGGGCGACTAATAGTGGTCGCCCCTTTTTCCCGGGCTTGCGCCCCGGGGGGGGGGGGGAGAGGCTTCCCGCCTCCAGGCGGTGTTTGGCCCGGGCTCCCATTGGGTCCGGCTTTGCCTTCCCCGGCCCAGGCTCCTTGTAAGCTGCCTAGCAGCAGTTTGTGCTAAGGAGATCTGCATACGT
The DNA here is from genome assembly GCA_963921515.1 of Calotriton arnoldi. NCBI lineage: Eukaryota > Metazoa > Chordata > Amphibia > Caudata > Salamandridae > Calotriton > Calotriton arnoldi. The sequence continues at coordinate 981,833 of CAWUFW010001409.1, forward strand.
GCTTGGCTGAAATTGAGTTGCTTTAAATACTTTAGATTTCTGAAAAGATGAATTGAACGTATACCTATATTTTGTGTCTTACCTTTGGGGCCCATGATAAAGAGCCACGGGGTGGACATGCAATGTGTCACATGGAATGAGCCTTTTTAGGTCGAGCCTAGAGTCAGCGTGCATGCGATGCTCTGTGAGACATGCTGTATTGGAGTATGCATTTGAAGCCCCGCCCACTCTCCGCCCATATTTTTCATTGGCTTGTGTCATTACCCTGCATAAATGCTGGCTTCTGATTCATAAATAGGCTTGTTAGTCCCTCCTTAGTATCGCCTTGTTTTCATTTGTAACCTCCAATAGCGACTGGCCCTTTTACTTGGCTTGATACACGGTGTGCGTTATAAGTAGGTGAGCACTATTTAGTTTATTGCTGACTAATGGGGACAATAGTGGCTGCTTTTTGTTGTATTTTCAGCGCGCCCACACAGGACAATGGCGGTCGCTTTCGTATTGAGCTTCTATTCTAACTTTAAAAGTGCCTGCCCCCCACCTCCACTGTACAATGGCAACACTTTTAAAAAAAATTACTTTTAAGAAGAACACGGCGTCCGCTTCAGGGACACCTCGCTTTCTTTGACCATTTTTTTAATAAACTTGCAGGCTGAGCGTGACGCCCACTTTAGGGACACCGCGCTCAGTTTCTTTTTTATTTTGAAGTTTAATGTTGAGCGCGGGCCCGCTTCAGGGACACCACGCTGTTTCTCTCTTTTTCTTTTGTTACTTTACTGGTGAGCGCGGTGCCCGCTTCAGGGGCAACACGCTCTAATATTTTTTGGGGCTGTTTTTTTTTTACTTTAATGGTGAGCGCGGTGCCCGGCTCTGCAGTACAATAGGTCTCGCTTTTGGCGAGGTTTGACCTATTGGTATTGTAAATGACAATGCCTTTTAATATTATAAAAGGCATTGCCATTTACAATGCCAATAGCTCAAAATCTCTCAATTGCGAGACCTATTGCATTGTAAATGCTAGTTACTGCATGTGTTTGTATGTATCTTCACATGAGAGGCGCATGGGCCAAAAGAAACAACAAAGCATTGCTTGTGATAGTGACAGCATCGCTCAAAAAATTGATTGCATTGCAAATAGAATTGTTGACACTGGGGTGCATGTTACTGTAATATCAGATCATTTTAATATGCGATTAATGTAGTAAATGTAGTTAAGTCCTGTTAACTTGTAAGGTACCGCTCTTTGGAATTAGGGTCTCCTTGTAAAAAGGATTATACTCAGCAGGAGAAATGCGAAATGCACAGTCTAATACTGGTAGGAGTGACCAGTAAAAAGCCTAACAGGCCTATACAGCAGAGAAATAAATGTTATGTAGAAACACTATAACAGATACATTATATGTATTATTGTGTACTCCGTGTCTGGAGTCTGAAAACATCGACTACTAACCTGCTGTAAACCAAGTTTATGTTTGTAACATTGGGAGTCCTGCAATCTAGCTTCAGAGCTAATAGAACCACAGAAGCAAGTCTATTAATGGTTCAGTTGTCTAGTTTGGAAACAAGGGATGATCGGGGCGTGGCCTTGCATTATTGCTGTTTGCGGCTCCCTCCTACTCCTTTCTAATGCCATGGCTCCAGAGGATTAACGAGTGTGTAGTGATCCCCCAAAAATGGTTCAGTTCTTTGCAGAGCCATAAACGCATTAGAGGCTATCGAGAACACTTCTTTCCTTATGAAATGAAATGAAATTCGTACTTGTAAAGCGCACTTATACCCCCAAAGAGGTGTCCTGGCGCTGTACGCATACGCTGTGGAACCCTTCCTGGCTTTTCCCTGTGAAATGTCCACTCCTGGGCACCCCCAGGGTGAAGCCAGGCATCCCAGCGCTGTTGGGGCCGTTGTGGAGATTAAGCAAGCTATTGCCCAGAGTTGCAGAGTGGGACCCATGATTAGAATAGGCACCGAGGTGAGAATTATCAGGTCCGAGGAAATTGAGCCCAAGACCCGCCGAGGCGGAAATTGAACCCTGGTCCCGGACCAGATCTCTGCATCAGGGTCTGCCGCTCTAACCATTGAGCCACACTTCTCCACATGTCTTTGTTCGGTTTTCTAGTTTTTCAGAGTTTGTGTCTGCCTCTGTTGTTGTTCACAATAAACGGCTCCTAAACCAATTGAGCGAACAATCACACAGATGATTTAAATAGTTGGAATGTCTGGAACAAGATCTGCCAGTAGTCAATTCCGCCTACAACTCAATCTTGGATTAAGAGGAAATGATTTAAGTAAGTGTGCATGTATGAGATCTGTAGAGTGAGAACCTTGCTGTAAGGAAGTAAAGTGTGAGGTTTTGTTAAACATAAGGTGGGGTTACAGATAGATGGCTGTAACAAGAGGGATAAAGGGAATATTGTAATTGCATTTGTATGGATGATTCGAAAGAGTTAGAGAATGAAGGGGGTGGTCAATGGGGTGCTATTAGGATGCAACTAGATGCAGTGCCTAAAAAAAGTAGAACATTGTCTTAAAGAAAAGATGAGGGATTGTCAGATGTGACATGGGCTTTTGTTCCAGATTCTTGAACCACAATAGGTAAAGGGAAGGCTTGCTTGTTTTGTTTTCTGCTATGTGAATTTCTTGGTTTTCAATTTTGCAATGTTGTTACTTCTAGAGCTGCTGGGATTGCGGCAGATTATGATCTTAGAATTTAAATTTAAATTTAGTTTACCTAATTCCAAAACTGAGTTTCTAGACATAGCACCTTTGTATACATTTAGACAAACAGTTATATAAGGTTTTTCTGGGAAAATCATACCATCAGTCCTGAGGAAAAAGTAAATGCACGTTGAGTCCTTTTGATTCCATGATGTCTATGATTACACAGGTAAAGTTAATGGTTACAGTGTGCTGCTGTTATCAGACACTACAGGACAGAATATGGATAAAATATATCCTTTAATATTTTATACTCATAGCCCTACTGTTGCTCAGGTGACTATTTTAGAAGGTTCCACTAAAAGAAATATTGACAAGCCATACCATGTCCTGTCAACGTCAACAGAAATGTGGCATAAAGGCATTTCAAGATGAAAACAACTCTTCTGGAAACTCCACTCATTAATTTAGAATATTGGATAATTTTTGATAAAGCATTATAAAGACAAGCTCCTACCGCCTAGAAGATTCAGTTTAAATTGAATGATCCTGTTCTTGGGTAGCACTTGCATGGCAAATGCCTGCATAACCGTCGAGAAAAAAATGTGGAGTTCAAAGCCAGATCAATTCAAGACACAGACAATTTTTCCAGTTTATGAAGTTAGAGCATGCATCGCTTTATAACATGTTATTGATGATGGTGATAATGAGGTCTCTAGGTCTCCTTTTCATCATTATTCCTATTCTGTTATCTATTGGTGAGGAAGACTCGCCGAGATGCCTCTTCCTGACTTTCCATCACACCAAACCATTTTTCTGGACTTCCTTTCACCAAAGTTTAACACTGCCACAATCCTTCCTCCTTATATGTTTATTGATCTCCTTGTTTTGCCCTTGTCTCGCAAGTCAAAATTTTCCGGTGCCCCTTACTCACTGTTGCCTACCTTTAGAATGTTAAGAATGATGAGTGGTCAGAATGCTTAAACTTTCATTGTATACTGGATAGTTATATGAGGCTGGCCAAACTTGGTGATGCGGCTACTTATGGCAAATAAACTGTTGTTTGATTCAGACTTCATTCATCTGTCCGTCTTCTTTCTTCATAAATGTAGGAAGATGAAGTATTATGTAATGATGCTGCTTAAGCTTTATTCTGCTATACCCTCACAATACCCCAAAGAGGGTCTTTGGATTCACACTAATAAATCCATAGCTCAGTCCTGGAAGAGTAGCAAAGAGCAGCCAGGCTTTACTAGAGGAACATGTGTTACACATTTCAGAGTACCAACATGGATAATAAGTAATTGACATGACTCAAAAGCAACCTGACACCAATTTATAAAAATAAAGCAGAATTTTATGTAAATTTAGACCCCAAAATGGAGTCAATTGGATGAGTATAATCGGAGTTATGAATTTTAGAAGCAAAGTTAAATCAGTGCAAAACAATACTGCAAAACATTATCATTGAGGTCAGTGAGAAAAAGCACTAGTGACAATCAGACACTTGCAGGTTGAGTTGCATGTAACCCAAGGAGGGTAAAGGGGATGTGGGTCCCAGGACCAATGTACGACAGTCAGTTTGATTTTACCTGGTTCGAGAGGCCCGGGTTCAGAGTTGTCCTGGCTATCCTTGGGGCTAAAGCTTACATGGTGCTGGTGAGGGAACAGATGCAAAAAGTCAACAATGAACCCACTGCTGATGTCGGATGAAGATTTTGTGGTGTTCCCTCATGGTGCAGCGGCAAGCAAAGGTGTTGGTTGCTGGATTGACCACCAACAAGTGTTGGCAGTGGTAAGCTCAGAAGAAAGCTATTTCAACGTCCGGAGGTCCGAGGCAAAATGGTAGCCACCTGGAACTTGCTAGAGGTCAGGACTACATTTTGCACAATGCACTGGATGATCTACTTTTGGGCAATCCCTCAGAGGGCCCGATGCCAGCGATTCTTTAGTTCTGGTACGTTGTTTTTACCTGTGGTGTGCAGGGGACTTGCGCCACTAGACCAGGGAGTCTGGAGTTGCCTTTGGCTCTCAAAGGGTTCCCTCTGTCTGAGGAAACCGGTTTTTGGTCCGGGACGAGTCGCAGTCGTGCAGTTCCAGAAAGGTTGCCAAAGGTTGTTTCTGACTCCTGGGAGAGTTCACACATCCTGGCAGGAGGTCAGATTCCTGTCTTAGCAGCAGCTGCAGACTGGCAGCCAGAGCACAGGAAAGGCTGTGGCAACCAGGTGGGCAACCTCTTTGGTAGCCACCTAGGTGCATGGCACTTTGTCCCAATTCACAATTATCAGTTTTAGGGAGAAAGCACTTGGCCTGGGCAGCAGGCTTCCAGTGCACTTTCAGAGTGCTAATCATCAGCATTGGAACAAAAAGTGGAGGGGTGACCATTGAAAAAAGGGCACTTTCCTACAATAAAAGACTACTCTTGTGAGTCCATACTTTCTGACCATCCACATAATAGCACCTATTATAATTGTTAACCCCATACTGGTTTGGGAAAACAATGACACATTTTCTTTACCCTCTGGCAATCCTATTTGTACCACATCACCCTCCTTTACACAAGTCAAAGAAACTAGTTTGAGAGCATCATGAAAGTGTTTACTCACAAGCTGCAGCTGTTTTATTTTGTACACATCTTCTCAAATATACTTTACTATTTGTACATCTACCATGGACACATTGGTGTTTGGCTTCCATCCACTGAGCACCTCAAACAGGATACTCCCCATGGTTGCATTATGTGTCCCTTGATATGGCATCAACATACTTCCAACTTTCCTCAGCACACCTATTATCAGGAATGGCCATCTTCACAAACACTCCGTACCCATACTCTTTTGTCTATCAAACTTACCATCTCAGGCTGGTGCAGCAAAGATCTGCTACATTCAGTCAGTAGCAGCCACTCGCATTGAGAAGTGGTGAGGCGGGGGAAGGGGGAATACAAACATAAAACATCACGGAAGACAAAATTAAAAATAAATAAAATTACACTTATCTGCCGCTCCGATGGCGGCTGCCTTGCTGTCGATCCTTGCCTCCCGGATGTTCTAGAACTGCTGCACACTGCGCAGGCTCTCAGATGCCAATCCCAGAGCTGCTGTCATGCTGGGAATGGGATTTCCAGCATGAGAAAAGCACTGAGATTGGCCTGAGCACCTTGGTTCGGCACTCAGGCAGGGACTGGGAGCCTACGTTGGTTCTCCACCCAGCCTTACAACACAGCCCGTATTGGAGAAAGGCTAAGTGCGCATGCGGTTTGGCCATCCCCAAACGACTGGCGAAACCATCATGCGCACTTAGCAGTGCCCACCACTCCCCTTTCCTCCCTGGTGCTGCAGTGCCAGTATGGATGGCCCGTCCATCCCTCGGCTCGTCTGGCAGCCTGCAGGACGAAAAATAAAATAATAAAATTGTTTTATCATCATTTTATTTTTCTCATTTGCCTCTGCTAGCTTTCAGCAGGGGGTGACGCTCCTCCGCTGTAACTGAGGGGCCGCCCCTGCACTCAGTGCCATTCCAAATCGGAGACAACTCCAGCTCCACACCTGTAAGCTGGACCATGTAAATCATCAACACTGCGAAACCTACTGTCTTTACTAAGAGGTGTTTTGGGGACTCACCCACTTACTACTTTCTCTTCTTTAAAGCTTTGATAACTTAGTAGCAGTATTATGCTTACCATTTTGTTCCTTATCCAGAACAATACTCGAAGTTTTTCGGCTTGTACATGTTAAAAATTCAGCTTACTCATCTTTCATGATGAAAAGACACATACAAGTTAAGTTTTCACGTACAGTTAAGTAGTACAGTAGAATTGGTGGGATTTTGGTACTTGCACTATGTAAGTGCCAGTCACTTTTGATTAAATAAAGCTTTCAAATCATTCTAGTAATTATAGACTTGCTGTCGTCGCAGTCATAAAAAACGCCTCATTCCACCTTCAGAAACAGACTAATTTGATGTGTTAGGAAACCGTGCTGTTTGGTTAAACCCAGCAGATGCAAGACTTACTGAATCAAAACTGCAGGATTCGCCTCCATGCAACTCAGATTGGAACCATTACACCTTTTGAAGAGGCGGAGGGGCCTTCCCCAGTGTCACTCTGAGATTGCCTTCAGAGATGAGCCATTCCTTTGAAGCCGATTGTGGACAGGAATTTAAATCTGTTGTTTGCGTTTTGGAAAATAAAGATGTCTGCCACGGATGGAAAACAGTGATTGCAACGAGTTGAAAACCTAGCCAAAGCAAACTATCAAAGCTCAACATTGATTGGTCTTGATGAGAAGTGAGGGAGCAATTTGCAGTGAAAAATGTCACGATGCCTTTTTCATGCTAATCCGTACCTGTAGGCGGGGGTGAAGTGAAAACTCTATAAAAAAAAAAGGTGGTATAGGGATGTACAAAAAAACACAATGACAAGACAGGAAAAGAGCACAAAAAAAAGGGAACACTTAGGAAATCAATGCTAAATGTTGATGTTTTTAACAAATGTAGTCACACAGAATAGCCAACTAATAATAATAAATAATAATGGTAAAAATCTGTTTCATGTTTACTGCTTAGTAACACAATCTTGCCATTTTTAAGTGTTATAAAAATAAGTGTTACCATTATCCAATATATTAGAACAATTAACTAAATTCTCTAAGTCAATGGTATTTTAAAAGTGGGAACACAATTCCTACTTTCTAGTAGGTGGATATGGGTCTTATGGCGGAACCTTTAAGCGGAGGCAATGTCCACCCTTCGCCAAGATCAAAATTGTGATTTTGTGGCTAAGCCAATGCTGCTGACTCAGAGAGTCAGGCAGGTGCCACAGACATTGTCAGGGAGTCAGGGAAGTAACAATAGGTCTGGATGGTGGAGTCTAACCTATTTTCCTTGTTTTAAACGTCTGGCTGCAGAGTTCCCCTCCATCTGATGATGAGATTTGGTTTGGGAGGCTGCAATAGATTGACTTGGCATGGTTGAAAAAGAACTTGATGGTATTTTAGACTACTACCAACAATCCTCTGATGGATAGCAGGACCTCAGCGAAGACAGAGATAGGGATGTACTCGCTGAAAGATTTGACATGAACATCAAGTCATTTTAGAACCTAGAGCAGCGTTAGCACGCATTCGTTCTGCATGCAAGTCGTTATAACGCCTTGCTTTAGGGGGGCGCATTGGTGGAATGGTGTTGGAATTAAAGTCCAACACCTTCCCTACTGTTGCGCAAACTGGAGTTGGAACAGTAAATTAAACTATTCCAAAATCCAGCACCCCCTTAAGGCAAGTCGTTATAACGACTTGCATGCAGAACGAATGCGTTCTAAAGACGCATTCATTCTAATGAAGGCGTTCCCTAGGCATGCGTGATAAACGCATGCGGAATATCGTCATACATTCACTAAACACTGCTAGACCTTGGTGCAAGGAATAGACTCATTTGTGGTTTTGTGTTGCAGGAAGCTAAGCAATGACTCCAGTATAATTTATATTTGTAATATAATACAAACACTACAAGCCGTTATCCTACACGAGCATTCAACAGTTGGTGTCTTTTTTTCCTGCCTGTATGTGCCTGTTGGATAAAGAAGATACTGCAAGTACGAACCTGTACTATGTTTTGCCCAAGTATCATTTAATGTTCATGAAGAGTTTCGAACATATTCAAGCCAAGTACGTTTTATGAATCAGATTGCATTACTGTTTTCATTTTTGTTTTACTGTTTTGCACTCTACAGTATTGCAATGACGTCCTTTTTAAATGACTTATGCACATAGGATGACAGCACATTGTTTCATCACATGAAGGCATGGGTGTCCAACGTAGGTCCAGGAGTGCCAGTTCCGCTGTTTAAATTAATTTAATTTAGATGAAAATCTGGCATGGAGACTTAGGGCCAGATGTACGACCCTTCCATTTTGTGACTCGCAAATTGCGTCTTTTTGCAGCTCGCAATTTGTGACTCGCAAAATGGAATTTACAACAGTGTCTCAGACACTATTTGTTATTCCTAATGGGGTCGCAAATTGCCTGCCTCATTAATATTCATGAGGCAGGTGCAATTTGCGCCCCCTTAGGGAATGGCTAGCACTCCCAGGGATGGTGGCCTGCTGGGGTCAGCAGACCACCATATCTGTGACTGCTTTTGAAATAAAGCAGTTTTTTAAAAACTGCAGCCCATTTTCGTTAAAGGAAAATGAGATGCATTTAAAAAAGAAAAATGAAACGTTTCTGTTTCATTTTTTAAGACTAGGCAGTGGTCCGTGGGACCACTGCCGGCTCTTAAAAATATTTTCGCTACCAGTCACAAAGGAGAAGGGGTCCCCTGGGGACCCCTTCCCATTTGTGAGTGGCTTACCACCTACTTGAAGTAGGTGGTAAACTGTGAGTGTTTTGTAAACGCAATTGCGGTCGCTAAACAATATTACATTGAAGTGCGACTCGCTATTAGGAAGGGACGCCATTGGCACGCCCCTTCCTAATAGCGAGTCACAAACCCTATTTTGTGTCGGTAATAGGTTACAGACTCGCAAAATAGGGTTTGTACATAGGGCAGACCTATTTTGCGGTCGCAAATGGCCCGATTTCCCGTTTCCGACTACAAAAAACGATTGTACATCTGGGCCTTAGTTCTGGACCTACGCTGGTCACTCATATTTTGAGGCACTGTAAGCTTTAGTTCTGCATTCAATTTTTAGCAGAGCAAGTTTTGGAAAAATCAAAGAGAGGAAATTCATCATAATTGACAAAATGAGGATTATGAACAGACATGCAAATCGATGGGAGTATGTAGATGAAAGTGTAAAGATTAGATGGAGGAGTCTGACGCATAAAGTAATGTAGACAGTAGAGCATGCCATGAAATGTGAGCATCCTACCTGGAGCTTCATGTCTTTCCCATGCACATGTCAGGGTGCCGGTCTTTTTAGGGCTCTCCAGACAGCGGTTCATCTTCCTTTGGGAGCCTTCAGGAGCCTGCAGGAACAAAACAGTGGTTTCGGGCAAGGGCCCTTGGAAAAATGTTACATCCTTTGGCATACGTGAAATAAGTGACATATGGACCTATAACATATTGTATAGCTTCTTCTGACATTGCAACTATGATTGCTCTTCCAATTTTTACCTCCCTCATAATACATTAGTGTACAGCAGTAGGCCTTTAACAAGCTGCATAGCTCCTGTTCATTTCCCCATTTTAAATGTCCTAACTGATAATTTACCCAGGTAGCATTATTTCCCTCATTTGACAGTCTCCCTACCTTTGCACATGTTACTGCGTAGATTACTGGACCGTCAGTACTTACTGCCCTTTTGTTGTACCAGCACACAGAAGTTCACTGCTCTTCTTGCCAGGTTGCCCCTCTGTAGATGCATATGAGTTTTAACACCACGTCAACCGTATGGACTACCCTACAACCAGTAGATCATAGTAGGAAGAATATCTAAGCAGCTATCTCCTACACCCAACAAGAAACAGATGGCAGATATCTCTCAAAGCATGCAGCATAGCACAGCTACATAGTATAGGTCTAGGTTTGCAGATTTCTGCAACCTATACATTTAAAATGACAGTATAAAAACATGTTGCTGCTTACATCTCTGAAATAGTAAGTTTTAGTAGGATGGAACCACATGCTCCAGACTCGGGGAGACTAGTTACAGAGATTTGAAACTCCCTGGACGTAGTTATGGGTACAATTATTTGTTTCCCGAATGTCTCAAGAGGACTTGACATCCAGAGTTCTTGGAAGAAGAAAGAGCACAAAGCTCCTTTCTCCTAGGGCACACACGAGCTGTATTGCCAAACTGATCAAATCAACTAGCATGCCACGGAATATGCTAGCACTGTCCTAGCCAAAGTTGCAGGTGTTTACGGTTCCTCATTGGAAAAGACTTAAAACCTAAAATTGCGATATATAAAAAACATTGCAGGTGACGTCTCTGCAATGGTAGGGGATCATGCAATTGAGACCAAATGTCTTGGAGTCAGTGAGGGTAACACTCGAATATGAAAATGCTGCTTAAGCAGAAGTAGTATTTTTATTTTAAACTGTTGTCTTAAGAGGGGCCGGGGCCAGAATTTGTGAGTGAACACTGCCCCAAGATATAAACCTACTCATATTTATAGCAAACTTGCATACCCTGGTTGTTTAGCAGTGCCTCCAGGAGTTGGATAACTGTAATTTCTGTGTTCACTCCAAATACCATACTCCCTGATGAACTTCCCCTATCCACATGCTCTACACTCTATGATGGTCTTAACTTTATTATACTGACACTCCTGTATTTGTTGGTATACATAACTGAATCTATACTCACAGTCTTTGTAACATACTATGCTTTACCCAGCGACATTTACCGCGTCATGTTTGAAGCATGATTTTGTACCTTAAGCACCTCTAACAACATTTCCCTTGTAGACCCCATCTAACATCCTAGCACCATGCTCTTTGGAAAGGCTCCAACAGCCCGGTACATATTGAAGCATTACATGGCATCGTCTGCGACTTCTTAAATGCTACAAAATAATACATTGTACATAAAAAGTTTGATGAAGGAAGTGAAAACGTGTGAAGGACGTGGCACAGTAAAATGATGTCAATGGAAGGATTTGATACAAGAAGTGGTGTTCATAGAAACCTGGGATACAGGATTGCATCTTCATGAAAAACTGTGATGGAAGAAATGGTATGCAGGAGATGAAGTGCTGTTTATGGAACAATCTGTGAAATACAATGTGATATGGAACAGAATGATAAAGGTCATTTTACAAGTGAAAGAAAATGATCAAAAAAGTGATGATCTTGTGTATTTTAAGGAGTGTGTAAAGCTGCAAAGTTTCCTCTTGTGAACTTCCCATAGTTCTCTCACTCACGATAACTCCATTTTCTGCATTTGGGTTTTCACGTCAAAATTCTGGACTTTTACATCTCCTTTAAGTTGTTTTGAGAAAAAAGAATGCCTTCACCCCTAGAACAAGATTGCGAGGAAAACAGTTTTAAAGTTAACTCGTAAAAAGTGAAAATCTGTTTTTAGCACTAAGTAGAGTTCATGAAGCAAAACTCCCAGTTTGCCGGGCAAAGGGCCTAATAGCCTAAATGAAACAGAACTCTTGAATTACTGTACGTTGATAATCTGGATGTATGCAAGGTGGTGAAAAAGCCTAGAAGCCTAAGAAAAAGCCAGACCTAAAAGCCCTCCATTTACGACCAGTGAAGCCAGTCATTAAGTTCAAAATCGTACTTATCAAACCGAAAGCCTACCGTACAAAGCCATTGGGCGTACATTAAAGACACCTACCTAGAATCTAGGACAGGCACGTTCAAATGAATAAAGTACATGTGTCAATCACTGGGAGAATAAAGCCCAGATCAGTGGCTAAGGACAAAACCATTCTGCCTTGTTTTAAGAAACGTCTGAAAACTGTCCAGATCATCAATCAATTGAAGGAATTATATTTGAGATGTCATGGACTTCTCTACACTCAACTGGACTCTAACTGTGGGGAGGATGTGCACGTTTCCTGGTATTTGAAGTAACCATGAGGGAGTATATGGCACCGAGTGACTCTGTACAGATCCTCTGTATAAATAAGTAGGCATAAGGGTAGACATCTACCAGCAGACAGTATGGCTCAGTGAGGGCATGCTCGTCGGTATCAAATGCTGTGATCTTAAAATCACAAATTCCAACTTAGACTTGCCAAATGTAGCCTTTCTTCTTTCAAGGTCGATAAATTGGGTAATGTATGTTATGTATATATGTCAGTTACAGAGCTTTGAAACGGTAGGAAAAGCAATTTAAGAGAAACACGTTTTTATCATTGTGGGAGTTATTTCAGGAGTGATAAAGTTGAAATGATATAATAAATTATTAGGCAAATGGAAAGGAATTGTGTTTGTATTAAGTGGTGTAAATGGAAAAATATAAAAGAATTTAATGGCCCATGCAAATGTACCTGATTCATAACAGTGCCTAGATACCCTCACAGGTGATAAGCGTGCTATATAAATCTACAAATAATAATAATATTAACACAGATAAAAGGGAGAACACATTTAAGAGATGCATATTTAAGGGAAGACATGCATGAAAATTATAGGTGCAAGGGAAAGTATAGGAAGGAACGCATATCGTTTTTATGATACAGAAGGTATGCTTTAAAAGAAGGTGAGCCAAATCCTCGATAGTTTAGTGTGCTGAGTTTAGCACAATTAGACATAATTCGGGTCCGTACATGTGTACACTTGTGAACAATAGGAGTTTGTTATATTTCTCCATTGCCTCGGATAAGGATCTGGGTCTCTTCCTTATTGAGCCTATATTCTGACAGAGAGCCAAACAGGAGAGCTTGATGCTCTACAGCAGGAAGAGCTTTTACATGGCACCCGTCATAGTCTCGGCCAGAAAGTCACTCCAGTCAAGACTCCGACAGGCACCAGGTAGAAGGAATCAATGTTGGAAGATAGCAGTCACCAGATGAAGGATCACCCCGAAATACATTGAGGCAGAGAGGTGCATTTGTAAAAATTACCATGTTTTAATCTTCTGAATATATGGGATTATGCATCAATTGATTACATGGCAAGATTTTGTGATTACATTGTGGTGGTGAATTATATGGTGATGAATGAAGTAATGATCAAGGGAATGAAGTGACAATATGCACTTTGCAGGGGAGTGGACTTCAACTACCAGAGACCATCCAGGAGCCAGGAGGTGGGGTACCGTGACAGGGTACCAGTCTGGTGCATTAAGGTCATTTACTTCCCCGTGACATGGGACGCTCTTTGCAGGGGAGTGGACCGCAACTCTCAGAGTCCTTCCAGGAGTCATGAGGCAGGGCACAGTGACAGTGCGCTAGTCGGGCGCTTTTATAGCCCTTTACTTCCCCGCAGTGCGAAACATGCCAGGGTGCAGCCCCGGCGCAGACTGGGCCAAGAGCAGGCCCGACTTCGCCCGTCGTCACCTAGAAGAGGCTGGGCTGGGCCATCCCTCTTGGCTCTGCTGGAAGATCACCTTTGATTCACCATTTGGACTTAAGGAAGGTCTCAGTATTGTTAAACTGTTACTTTTGAACCATGGGGAAGAGAAAAGTTGCACGTACAAAAGAGAGGAAAAGTGACTCTTCTGTGCCAAAATCCTCTATTGCAAATTATCTGACTACCGTAATGTGCGTGATTACATCAGAATGAGAAAATGTGGAGGAAAGAATTGCTGCTGCACAGCAGTAAGCTCAGAAGCCAACATTGGAACCTGAGGTCATTATTGTTATTAGGGAGTTTAATATTCAGTATCCCCCCCCTCCCTTAGGCCGATGAGATCCCACAGGGAGCCAGGTTAGGGCTAAAGTGCCTAGAAAACTGAGCTCTGCCCTCTTACACACTAGAAATGACTCAGAGGAAGTCCAAGTAGAAAATACTTCACTGTTAGTAAGTCTCCCAACCCGAAAGGGAGAAGGGAAGCCAAGGTTAGACAGCTGAGAATCAGCTCCTGCAGTAAGTTCATCTGTGTTGGTCGGAGTAAATCAAAGTGACTGTGGGGCACACCCCTTAGAACGGGCTAATCAAAGAAATGGTATCGATGAAGTAATAAAAGACATCCACAAATTTGTTACGGAGACATTAAAGCATTTCCTAATTGTCACTATGTAATGACTTTTGCAACAGAATAGAAATCAAGATTATGGCATTGATTAAACATCAGTTGGATCAAGTATCCATGCGTTTGACTCTCCCTGACTATAAAACAGATAGTGCCATTGGTACAACTGATGATATACCATTGACAACACCTAACTCATCAGGTGAGGGTCTGGCTTTCCAAAATGCAGGTAGTAATGTATCTGATGGTTCCCATGAAACTGTTACCCATGCCCGTCAACCAAGAGACTCGAACAACCAAAGGGGATTTGTGGGAAAAGAAGGATTATGTGCATTGCCCTCTACAGAAGGGTCAAAAAATTAAAATCTTAACTATCGAATGCACACAGAGTCACTTTAATTGCCGCCTGATTGCACCCTTTACGTGATAGTGCTTGAAAATGTCTCACCAGTTTCAAATGTGACGGAGGTGGATGATGAGGCCTTAAAACGTAAAACTGTTCATCGGCTACAGACTAAAGCTGGTCACTATGGTGTTTTCACAATGAGATCCTTCCTAACTGCAGAGAAGGGTGGATTGGTCAATGTAGTAAAAAAATCAAAAGGTGACTGTGCAGGGATGAATTTCAGAGACCCGAAGCTCGCTAAGCATCTTTTACATCGCCTAAACTACCTGGACAAAAAACAAGAGGGCATATGGGCGCAACCGCTTGTTTTTTTTATAGGCCTGCATCCCCCTCAGTAGATAAATGTGTTAATGTTCAGAGGGGGACAAGGCTGCATGCTGATATGCAAGATTGATATAATGTCCCTGTGACCAACCGATACAACCTAATGGAAGGGATGGAATTGATTGATTGACTGCTCAGGGCAAGTTAACTATGTCTAACTACCAGATGGAAATCAATCCTATACTGACCCATTGACACAGGAAGACCATCAAACACTGGACATAGCAGAGCTGTCTTCAGATCGAGAACTTCATTCATTATTGGAGGGTCTAAATTTTTGTTCTTGGACCATTGTGGAAGCACGTTCTAAAATTGCAAATCCAGACTGGACTAGGAATGTTAGTGCTTTTGACATTATTTGCTGTCAAGAAATATGAATAACAGAGAAGTTTTATATTGATGGTTACCATGATTTTGCCCAGCCTGCCCTCTTATCACCAGCCAGAAGGGCTAAGGGTGGTCTTGCTACTTTTATATCTGTCCACACTCCTGAATTGCAAGCCTTGGAAGTCTGATCTTCCCCTTATTTTTTGTTAACTCTTTTAACCTTCCATGTAGAACCTGATATTTCGTTGATAAATTGTCATTATAACATTTTTAACCAGAGCTCGAGTAACGTGATAGACAAGTTTGATAGTTTCTTGAAAAATTTCTATTTGAAAACAAAATGCACTGTTTTTCTAAAATGAGTAGAAGCTTTTAGTATTCCTCTGTGCTAATATACTGGTAAGCGTGTTTGTGGCTTATTGTACCAAAAATATGATAATGTAACACACTTTAAGCATATAGTATGTGGTGAGGCATTAAATACCCTTATAATGAAGCATAATCTAATTTTCACTAGATATATAATATCTAGGGAGAATGACTGTGTCCCAACGTTTATGGGCAATTATACAGGGAATGTATTTAACTTTATTTTGATATCAGCCGATCTTTCTTCCCTACTTTTGAAGTTGTTAGTAAGTGTGTAAGTGACCATAACCCTCTTATCATCACACTGAATTTTTACAATAAACAAAGGAGAACCGGGAATAAAACTGGGGGTGCAGACTATTCTAAGAATAAAGGTCTAAAAATTAAATTGGACAATGTTAATCCATCTGCCTTTACCCGAGACTTTGTTACCAAGAATATGGATTCCTTTCTCATCTGCTTATCTGAGGAGGCAGATTTTACCATCATACAAGCTGAGTTAAAAAATATCTGCAGGTCAATCTTAGATAATTGAACTTTGAATAACGCCCCTGTAGAAGTTCCTCCCCATAGATGGCTCAATGCGGCATGCTTGGCTGCTCATAAACAGTTGAAGGCTGCCCTTAAAAAACACCCTCGCTCAATACAAGGTGTTAAAAATGAAAGAAGGTATTATAAATCCATTTTAGAGGAGAGGAAAAATGTGATATGAAGCAAAATCTAGGATGATCTCGCAGTGGCTGGGAGGGAGAGGGATAATACTAAGTTCTGGGAAATAGTTAACTGTCCTTTCTTCTCAGACTAAGATGCCCCAAAAGTTGAATCTTTGATTACAGAAGAATCATGGGTGTCTCATTTTCTCAAATGTTTCAATCGGGCTACGAGGTGGCCTAATTTACTAATTCAGACAATGGGTTGTGTTTGATTTCCTAAAATCCACAGGGCCTCCGTAATCCAATAGAAGTCAGTGAAGAGGCCCTAGCTATTGAAAAAAGTGTTCCTGGGAAGGCACCCGGCCCAGATGGTGTCCCTGCTGATATTTTTTAAACGAACATTCATTTATGGGCCCCTCTGTTAACAAATGTGATAAGGACTACCATGACAGGCTCCAACCCAGACTCCAGGAGGACAGCTACGTTTGTCCCTATTTTTAAAAAAGGAGATAGATCATCGCTGTTTTGTTATAGGCCAATCTTCCTGTTAGATTCCAGTGTTAAGATCCTGGGTCGGGTGCTCCTGTCCCACCTGGAAATCTGGGCTGAAGAAAATAACATTCTGACAGAGGACTAATATGGATTTAGACCAGGAATTGGCATCGCAGATCAGTGCCTTAATTTTTATCATATAGCAAGGAAATATGTCATGGCTAAAGGTGGAGCTTTACATTTGGCCTTTATTGATCTGACAAGCATGTTTGAGCTAGTGAACCGCTCAATGTTATTGGCCTTACTGAATGAATGCGGGTCAAATTAGAACTCCTTACTCTCATCAGCCATTTACACCAGGACTTAACGGTAAAGGTCCGATATGGTTCCTTGGGTGAATGTACTTCCCAAATTAGATCTATCCGGACGGTTAGACAAGGGTGTATCCTAGCCCTCTTCTTTTTTAATGATTGGCAGGGGAGGGTGATGGGATGGGAAAACAGCAATACAGTCCTCCTGTCTGCTCTCCTTCCGTCTGTGCTGCTGTCAGAGAAAAACAAACACAGATTATCCTCTCTTTTAACCGCTTCGCCGCGATCGGAATTCCGCCCAGGTGCTGGACATTCCGATCGCGGGTGTGGTCGTGACGAGCTCAGCTCGTCATGCGCACAGCGCGACCGCGCAGCATGACGAGCTGAGTTCGTCATGAGCATCGAAGGGGTTAAGACAATTGAACAGCATTACAGTGTCATGTGTGTGCCTCTGAAAGCTCAAGCGCCATCCCATTGGATGTTTGATGCTTTAGATGTGTTAGTGAGACTTCTGTAGGCAGCCACACTAGTGCAGCCTCAAGCAGCTGGATAAACAAAATAATCACAACTTCATGGATTGGAAGCAGCTTTTTTTCTGTAGAAGCACACAACTTCTGCACAGTCAAAACATATACTCCTGTCCATCAACATGTGTGCATAGCCAAAACACTTCTCTGTAGCACTTCTGAAAGCTCCTTTTTAGGTTGATTACAAAAGTTCGGCAACAGTTGACCTGTCAATCCAGACCTAATAACAAGGTGTAGTAGTAGTAGAATAGGACAGCAGATGTAGTGTTAGGATGGGGACAGGATGTGGCGTTTGCCGACTTTGGAACTGGGGAACCAGGTTTGAGTCTTGTTAAACATCCTGTGACTCTGGGCAAATCACTTGATCTCCCAGTCCCTAAAAACAAAAGTGAATTTGTCCATGTGTACTGTAACTGGTGCTCATGTAAAGCATTCCTGCACCTTCGGGTAGAGTTTGTGCTATATTAACCTGTAAAAAAAAAAATGATACACACTAACTCATCAACAGAACTTGTTGGTTCCCATATGCCCAAGGCAAAACGCACATGAATCAAAAAGTATGATTTCTGCGCATGATGCGAAGAGCACATTCTATGTACTGTGTGACATAACGCACTTGCAGTATGACGGACGGTGTGTGAACATCGTTGTATTCTATTGATTGAAGCTGCCTCGTATTGTTTTTTTGTAGAGGGCATCCATGGGACCGTGTGTTATAATTGTTATTGATTTTCAACAGATCCGAAGAAAGCCCCATGCAATAGTGAGGCACCGACCTTAAACTATTTTATCACCTTATAAATTGGGCCGTGGAAACATCATTGGTAACCCAAAACCCGGGATTGAAGTTATCATGAAGCAAGCAAATTGTGGGATTCGGGATGATTTCTCAGTTCTGAGATTCACGTGTTTCATGCTCAGGAATTGGGAAAATCGCCATTTGTGCGACGATTTCGTCTTGTTTTTCCTCAGTTTTGTGCCATGTATTTTGTAATTTTCTTCTGGTGAAACTTACACGGGGAAAATAATCGGGAATGCGAAAGAGTTGTAATCCCGAGTCAATTGATGACACATTTATAGCCTAATTGAGATGGTCGTATTTCAAGTAAGAATTGTGTAAATTTCTTTGCTGACGTTTGAGCCAAGCAGGCAATGTTTCTGAAGCACTTCATTATGTGTGCTGGTATACCACTACAGTGTTTCAATTTAGTTCGTAAATGTGATTTTATAAAGGCAGTAGAAATTAAATTCACAAGTGCCATTTTTCTGTTTTGGAATGCTACAAGTGCTAATTTGATGGACCGGGTTTGTGGCATTTAATTTTTTACATTTCTATCTGAATTTATTGATATTTATTTTACTAATTTACAAGGCCTGGGCGGAGTTCCACTATGCGGAACTCAGCTAAGTGACCAAAAAACTCTGCTGCGGTACGCGAAGTTCCGCAAGCCGCAGAGTGGGTTAGATTCCGCTGTTCGCGCTGATTTTTAGTGCCAGGTGTTTGACCCGCGCTGAAAAATCAGCACGAACTGCACCATGCACAGTGCAACAGGGCGCTCCTTCTTTCTGCCGCTCGATTAGATGTTCTACTCGAGCGACAGCTTCCTCAACACGAATGGAAGCCTTCTCAACGTGAGCGGTAGATGCCATCCGCGACTTCCCGCATTGAGAAATCTTAATGGAAGGTGGTTTGGAGTATGATTTTCCTCGCTCGCCAACTTAACGTTAGCGAGCGAGCCAAGGAAAAAACTCTGCTACATGGCGCAGAGTTTTTTGGAACTCCGCACGCAGCACAGTGCGCGGAGTGGGAAAAACTCAGCAAAATCCACGAGCAGAGCATAACTTCACGCCCAGGTCAATAATTTACCTGTTTTTCATGTTTATTTGTTATTCATTAAAAATATGAAGTTGCAAATACTATTTTTCTAATTTTAATTGTACCCTGCGTTTTTGTGCTACATTAAATACATGCACGGAATACATAAATACATTTCTATTACAATGTTGTTAAACACATCATGATTTTACTGAATTTCTACACTGTTGAAATCCAAAGGTACACACTGTAACTGTATCTAACTCTTATATTATTGCGCATGTGAATGTTGTCTGATTACTGGAAACGGAAGTGTTCCACAGCAATCTAAAGTACCTCACGCCACCCACCAATGTGCTAAGGAAAGAGTAGTCATTTTATTCCTTTCTAAACCATTTCATTCACCTAGGCCTTCTGGTTCACAAGCAAAAGCATTCGGGAAAATATTTATTTTTGTTAAAAATTAGTTTCACTGTGAGCCTCATTTGCACGCATGAAAACCAAACAGGTTTCCTGCTCAGAGGAGAGGAGGGGTATTTTTAATCAAGGTCCATGTCTAAGTGGAAAACCATTCCGATTTACTTACTCTTGCAAAGAGTGTGGACAGTTTGGCCTGAATTACTTCGTCACAGCACGGTAAAGCTTAAGGAAATTTCCGTTTCCACTTTTTTCCATTTTGATAAATAACTACAAGGGAGCAGGGACTCGATTGGTTTCTATCCATATTTACTATGTAAAGTTAGGAGCATCTTTACAAACATGTTTTAGAAAAAAGGGGAATGAAACTACCGTTTACATTTGAAATATCAGAGCATTAGAAATGTTGCTTTGTGTATCAGGAATCCCACAATAATTCCCTCAAAAAGCTTGTAGACACATAGAAACCCACTCTTTTAGTCCAGCTGCCACATTCCATAGACATCTTTTCCTTGCCTTGATCAGCTTTTGCTTTTTGTGGGCAAACAATGCTGTGGAATATTTGATGAACTAGTCCTGAAATACAGGTTTAACCAAGACGGACTGTACTGTAGTTCAGCTAGTACCTACTATGAAACTATGAGGGAAGCTCAACATTTTTAGCCAGGAGCGTTTTCAGTCACGTAGAAACTTAATCCTACACCAGCTTTGGCATGTGTTGCAGTATGTAAAATAAACTGGGAAGATAATTATCTTGGATGTGCAAATCTGCACATCACAGAGAGAAATATTTTCAAAAAATCTGCTTCCTTCTCTAAGAATTCTAGCATTGTAGTACAGTGTACCTGAAGCCCACAGAATTATTAACACTTTTGTGAATCTCTATACATCAAAAGAACACAGAGGATATAAGAAGGGAGTTCTGTAGTGTCAATGTCACCAACAAGAAGTGACATGGATTTGGCTTTCTAAAAATGAAACCACAAAAACTTGTCAAATTCGTCTATCTGACAGAACAGGATGTGTTGACTGAAAAGAGTGAACACGTACAACAAGATGCTGAGTGGGGTAACATTCGATCCTGCAGTACGGGGGCCCTGAACTCCAGGGGGCCCCCTCAGGACAGTACACTGTGCATTGGCGGCGGGCCCCTGGTAGATGCACATCTAGGATGTTGTCCATGAGATGGAGAGGTTCACCAACTAGGATGATAACAGCACAGTCCAGAAGAATGTTTGAGAAGGTTGTTGGGGAGTAGAAGGTTAGAAATGGAAAACAGACAGGTTTGATAATGAAAGAGTGCATTAATGAGGCAAGCAGAACTTTATGCTTTAAAACAGAAGAATAGAAAGACAGTTTCCGGAGCAGGGGGATGGGCTAGAATTATTTCTTCAGGCGCCTGGCGTGAATACACAGAAGTGGATGGTTTTGGGTGTACTGGCTGCCCAACACCACAGACCTGACCAGGAGAACTGCTTCATGCTCTATGTTTCAGTGGTATCAATGGTACTCTATGTCAATTTTGATACTCCGTGAAATGTCGCAAATATGGCAGTCTGTAAAGTGGGTGATGTAAATGTTCACTCTGTTATTGGCACACATGCTTTTGAAGTGCTGGAATTCTTTTTATCACACCCTGGAAAGAAGTGGAAAGGTGAGTTGCAAACTGATTAATTCATCTGTGGTTGCAGGCCAGAGTGTGCATGCCTTTTTCCGAAGGATTATAGGCCGAAGCCTGCTATGGTGGAAAAAGCAATAACATTTAGAAATGTAAAATATAAAACTAGAAATAAATGCACAGATACACAAAACGACAGCATTTTCATTATCATAAGGAAGGAACCCCCTAGAAATATTATTATATTGTTGACATGTTATTATCATTGCATGCTATTCAAAACGTTTATTTCTGACTCTCAAGGTGTCACCTTTAAAATTGGTGTAATGAACAAATGTCTATTTTGTGCCAAGTATAAAAATGTATTCATGATTATTGTATATATTGGCTTCAGTTACATTCATGAGAAAGTGTTTTTTACCGCGCAACCCTATTGTTGGCTGTATGGAAAGTGGTGTTATGAAAATCCAACAATAGGGAATGGAATCAAATCGAATGAAATGAATTGCTAAATTGAAGATAATAAAACTAATAATAAATGGTAAGCATTGAAGAAGACCTGTAGCTCTCTAGTGATGATATGAATTGGAATATACGAGTAGGGTGCTGCTACAAGCTCTTTATTTTGTCTAACTGGGCACCAACGTAGCAACTTGTATCCTGAGAATGCACCAGGGCTGAATCAATCTCTCCTAAATTACCCCAAAAATCAGGAACTTGCGTTTTTTCTCTAGTGGTGGCAGTGCTCCATTATTCAATGTCATGCCTGTCCATTCTGCCACGCTGGCATTTCAGGGGCATACCAAAGGGCCCCTTCAGCCCCTGCAGTGCCCCTTCAGCCCCTGCAGTGCCCCTTCAGCCCCTGCAGTGCAGGGAGGGCCTCAACTCTTCAGGGGGCTCCTGGTCTTCAGGGGCCCCAGTCAGCCTAAGGCCAAAGAATAGCTGTAAGAGACCCTGGGGCCCCTAATCACATTCCGCAGGGTGCCTCCGTCAAATTGCGTTAAACCACTGATATGCATACATTGAAGTTTCCTGGATCTGTATTCCCTTCTCTTGGAATGTCGTATTGAATAGGCTGTTGAGGGATTCCCTTGTAACACAAATACCAGTAGTAATAGGGCAACCCTTTCTGGTACTCGTATATATCAGCCATTTCGAAAGACTGTCCTATTCACCTTAAAGCAGCATGGCATACTATAAACCTCACCCAGCAAACGAAGCGCCTAAATCTCTTGAGTGCCTCTGACACACAGGATACCAGTTAGTACTATCAAATGTTTCTTTGGCAGTGATCTTTGTGGTAAACTAATAGCAGTGGATTATATTTGATTGTAATATCAGTAAAACGTTTTTTGTTTCTCTCAAATACAATGATTTGTCTCTTGACCAGCACTGTGCCCAGAATTTTATTCCAGGATTGATAATTGACAAGCCATGGTTTGATCAACATCTATGCAAGTGCCTACCTATCTTGAGTAGAATGTAAATAATATGCTTTATCATGAAATCTGGTAATGTACTACTCTCCATAGCTCCAATTGACACCACTAACAGTGCTGGTCCTTGGAGGTCAAAGTTGGTAGCATAGAATTCGACCAATAGTACCAGTGTTATTCCCCCTAGCAAATCTCACCATCCTGCAAGAGCTCATTTGACATCCCTCAAACTTTCTCCAATCTTGAGGGGCGTGCCCTTAATCAAGTAGCTCTCCTTCATAGTCTTGGTCTTTTTGATATGTTTAGCATATTGAGATCCTTTAAATGTACAATCAGTTTTCCCCTGGCCCAGAATGATCCCCTGCTCATTATGCCTCACAGATAAATTAAACCTGTGCTGCAATTTGCTACAGACTATCCAAGCTCAGTATGCTGGTTTCACGTTAATTCCTCATGGTATGCCTTTGTTTTCCAAGTGCCTCATAGACTTTAAAGAGTTCTTCACACATTTCATTTGTTACTCCTTTGCAGGGTTATACTGGGACAGAAAACATGCCCGGGCACCAAAAAACAGTGGCCACCATTAAAGAATCAGGTAGCTAAAAAAGTGACCCGCATTTGCAAAACAGGGCAGTTTTGAACTTGTAAAGACACACTGTATAGGTATTTGCAAGGTATTTAGAGGCTGCATGAATTTGTGCTGCAGACAATGTTTAAGGAAAAATCGGGGTAATCATCAGTAAAACCCTGCTCTCCAAACCATAAAACAGTAACAAAACTGCCCCACACTCTAACCACTGAGATTAGCCCTTCAGGCACTGCCAGATTGCCTTATAGGCCAGCCAACCCTGCTCCTTTGATGATTGGGTCAGCTGACATTTCTTTATCTAAGAATCTGACCCGCTTTCCCTATTACGGTGCACTGGTCAACGTTGTAATTAAACACCATCAAGCACATCAACTTTAACCCCGGTATGAACAAAGACTTCACATTCATGCCACTGGTTCAATCTCTGGCACTGTGCGTACACTGGCCTCAGTTCTTCCATGTGTTCCCTTTTGCTATTGGCACTAGCATTTAAAGTTCTTTTACAGGTTCTGGGCTGTGTGGTTAGGAGACAAGGTCTGACCAGGTGGGGAATAGTTAACAAGTCAGCTTCTAGACAACTCGGCTGTCTTCTCTTTCAAATGCAATAAGAAAATTGTTTGATTGCCTCTTGAAATGCTGGCACAGTAATGATAACTTCTAATCCACTGTACGGGAAGAATTCCATTTCACCATCGAAGTCTTACACCTTGCAGCTCCAAGCAGGTAGGATTATAGATGGATTCTTTATGTAAAGTCAAGTAATCATTTTCTAGAGTGTTGCAATGCTTTGTGGACTTTGTCTTCAAGGCTTGTCACAACCACTCCATGTATTCAAAAGCAGTTCTTTATGGCTGCAAGGATCATGCTTGGAACAAAACGTTCGAGGGAAATCTCATCCTTAGCTGCCAACTGGGTGTTAGAGGAACGTCACCCTTTAGTAAGTAATATCCATCGTTGGTCCAGAAGAACTAGGCACTTGCCAGATGTTCAGGATAAAAAATCAGTATTCCTTTCAGCACCTGAGACGTTATGCCATAACTCCAGCAAATACAGGTGAGGAATTGTTTGCATCAGCATTCTAAACACACTACTAGGTGGCTATCACTTTTGCACTAACTGGGCAATCCAGATGCAATAGGAGCAATGCTAGTATCCGCACTTCCCTAAAGTCACTGACGATCATGCAAAGAATATCCATGCAATTCAGCAGTAGAGAACAAGAGAGAGAACCTGCGATACTGGATATCTCCACCTCACCTGTTCTTACTGCCAGATTTAACCTGCACTGCAGAAGAATTGATATTCAAAGCAAGGAATAACTCTTGAGTTAGTGTTTGGTCAATTATATTACGGTGCAATATTTCTACAATTATACTGGATGTACCTCGTGGATACTCTCAGTATTACCCACAATGTGTAATTGCTGATAACTCTAGGACTGACTGGAGCAGAAAGGTATAAATGACCTTTGTAAATAATGGATAGAATAAGAGGAACTGTAATACACATTTTTTTATCTATAACTATATTCAGCCAAATAGAAATCAAGTCTGAAATCTGAATGTTTCTCAGTACACAAAGTTGATCAGCTGTAAAACACTCATTTCTATTGTGCTTTCACTTTCGGCAATGTACGTTCAGTTCCCCATCACTGGCAAAACCTTAATATCATATGTTAATCAAGTGACATAAAAAAAGTCTATAAAATATAGAGGATTCACTAGCCCTTCCCAGAAAAGTATACATCCTTGGTTTCTAATATTTATTCAGAAGTCTTCTCTGAAAATAAGATCATTGACAACTCTCAATTAAAGCATAATGAATTCCAATTTCCTGGCAACAAGATTCTGGCTTCAGCAACTAACTATCCAAATTACCTAGCAAGAAACGGTCAAAACCACAAGCAACCTATTCTCAAAAGAGCTAAGATTACCACTTCTGCTGAAAGTCTTGAGAGAGTCGCTCTGGAATATGTAGTTTGTCTTGACTCCACTTACATGTTTTGCGTAGTGCAGGTGTCGCAGCCTGCTCATACCACTGATCTCATCTGCAGCAGAAGGCTCAAAAGCACCATTCAATATTGGAGGAGCAGGTCTCTACACCTGCCAGGCATACACATGTAAGTACGAGCAATGGATCATGACAGTGGCCCTTCAGAAACTTTGGATCTGCCCAAGTAAATATCTAAGATTTAGGTTAAATCCCTGAATCCCTGACATTGGAAATTAGTCCAGTTCATGCATCATTTGAGCTCATAGTGGAAAAAACCTTGGTTGTCTCCATATGGACAATAGGTATCACATCCACAATCGCAATGCATCCACCCACTCCCTCATTAAGAATCTTCAAAGAGCAGAACAGGGTGAACCTCTGCCAATAATTCCCTAATCAAGCAGATGACTGGAGAGTACCAAAGCTGAACACTCTACTTCTTCCCTAGGTTTTCAAGTTCATCCGCCACTGGATATGCATACTGGAGCACAGCAATGCTGGCGTCCGCTGTTTTTTATTATCACTAGATTTGGCTTCTATTGACACCTGAGGGAGGGTCAACTAGGATTGACAAGCAGCAGGTGCCATTTCTTTACCTAATTTAGCAACAAAGAACCTATGGCCACTTAGTGGAGCCCGGGATGCAAGGCCCCAATGAAGTGGGAGGGAGCGGTAGGGAGGAGGGTGGTAGAGCACAGGGGCAGACTTGCTCGAGAGGGAGACTTAAAGTGCAGCTGCTTTTAGGGAGCAACAATGTTACTGACTATATATATATATATATATATATATATATATATATATATATATACAATTACCACTCCAACGTGCATTCGCGCACTCAAAGAGATACGGACAACTTCATTTGCTTAGTGCCCAGTGTAGCAATTTATTTTCAGTTTGGTGCAAAGTCGATCATGACGCGTTTCGGCCAACGGAGTGGCCTTGGTCACATGATCACGTTACGTGAAAGTTAGTGATTTATTGGATACCTGTCAGTCACGTGACAACATGGCTGCAACACGATGGAAATAAACAAAATACTCAAAATACTATGGCTTGAATGGTTAAGAACTACAGAGTGTACATAGTTCTGACAGTTGTAAATGGCATTATTGGGACCGCTTAATCTGTATTTGCAGTTTGTACCCCACATTGGTCAGTACGCAAAAAAAAAATAATATATATTAAACAGCTAAATACACCATAATTGCATATACAATATAAAAAGCACAAATGCAGTTATTTTATATGCTAAAAATATTGATAAAAGCTATACTTGTATGCATTATAAAATACCATTGATAAAGATTTTAAAAACAACCACCATGCCACATAAATAATCAATAAATATGTCTGTAAAATAGTCTGCGCAAATACAGCGATGTAAACATTTTTTATATATATTGTATGATAGCCTCATTGGCTTCAAGTATTACGCACAGTCAAATTGAAAGCTATTCCAAAGTGCAAGTCTAATGTGCAAAATGAGTGCAAAAGTGTGCAAATTTTACAAGTGTCTAAAGTGCAAAAATTGAGTGAAATACATATGGCAGCTGAAGATGAAAAAGATAATAAATATGATATGTGAACGTATTAAAAAGGTATTGAGACTCATTGATCTGGTTCTAAGGGAGCCCCCTTATAATAAAGTGCTAATTTATTGGAACCACATCTTGGCTAATAGCATCATATGTTGCAAGTATGAGCATTATGTTGTGAATCAGAAAACAGCCAATATGATGTACATTCTAGACCATTGAACCTTTCGACTGTAGTGCAAAGCTACAGATAATTATGTAAATCCTCGCCAAGGTTAAGACTTGGTATCGAGTTCGACAATGTATCTTGATTCTAATTGTCTTCGCTTTTTTTCTCGATTACCTCCTCTTTTGTTGGCTGGTACAGTGTCGATCACAAAATATTGAAGACAATCAAGATTGTTATTATGTTCCAATTTAAAGTGTCGAGCCACTGGATACGCGGGGTCTGAATTAACAATAGCGCGTAGATGTTGTAATATACGTACATATACCTGTAGTTTTGTGCTGCCTATGTAACGTAACCCACACTGGCACTGTAAGACATATACAGCATATTCGGATCTACACGTGTAGTTACCTTTGAGTTCTATACAGGTGTCAGAGAAAGCCGTGGAGTAACTGGTGGTATTTATTCCGAAATTGCACGCACGGCAAGAACTACACTTGTAGAAGACTTTTTTCGGCGATAACCAGCTCGTTTTTATATCCATTTCTGGACTTGTTTTAACTAGGTCATTGTGCATAGAGTATGCTTTACGGAAGGTCAGATTAGGTCTATGAGGCAGGATTTGCTTGAGTGTAGTATCTGTAAGAACAATAGGCCATTGTGTGTTGATGATGGATTTAATGGCATTGGCCTGCTTGCTATAAGTGGTTATAAGCCTACACTGTGTGGTATCTGCATTGTTAGATGAAACATTCTCAGAAATGATATTATCCAAAGGGACCTCTAGCGTGGCTTTTCTACTGTTTCCACTAAACAGTGACTGCCTGTCCTTGCTATTGGCCTTTCTAATAGCTATATCCAATTTTTTAGGATTATACCCTCTTTCAATGAACCTTTGCTTGGCTGCATTCTGATGGTACTCTAAGTCTTTCCTCGAGCTACAGGCCCTGTATATTCTTAGAAATTCACCGTATGGTATGCTGGTGATAGTGTGTTGTGGGTGAAAACTGGTCGCATGTAACAATGTATTTCCTGCCGTGGGTTTCCTATAGAGACAGGTTTCTATTTTGCCCTGGTTGATGTATATCGTGATGTCCAAAAAATTAGTTGTAAGTTTATCAATATGTGCTGTAAAGTTTAAATTCATGTCATTACTGTTGATATTCTCTACAAAAGATTCAGCTTGAGCCTGTGTTCCATGCCAAGTTACAAAAACGTCATCAATGTAACGCCACCATTTAACAACATGATTTGTCCAAGCATTGCTATGTTCCACCTGTAGGACATGCTCCTCCCACCAGCCTACATGGAGACAGACGTAACTGGGGAGAAGCATGCCCCCATAGCCACACCTTGCAGTTGTTGAAAAATACTGCCATCAAATGTAAAAACATTGTTAAAAAGGCACCATCGGATCATTTTAATCAGCATAATATTGTGATTATACATTGATATTGGTCTCTTTTTCAAATAAAAATCTACTGCATTCAAACCGTCGTCATGCCTAATGCTGGTGTATAAGGCAGTAATGTCTAAGGTAAGGAACAAATATTCATCGGTCCATGCTTGTGCGCTCAGTTTATGAAGAAAATCATTGGTGTTGCGTATATATGTAGAAAGATTGATTACATATTCTTGTAAATAATAATCAACATATCTGGAGGTGCACTCAAAAATACTTTTCCTAGCGGAAATAATTGGTCTCCCCGGTATAGGCCTGACCCCTTTATGGACCTTAGGGATGAAATAGATTGTGGGCATGATGGGGAACTCATTGTTTAAAAAGTTAAAAAAGTTTTATATATATATATATATATATATATATATATATATATATATATATATATATATACATTATCTACTGGCGGTCGCCAGTAGATAGTTATAGTTAGGACCTATTTTCCATAGGAAGTCCGCAACATTCTATTCCCAATAACTTTGGCGCCGGTTGACGAATCTTCACGAAATTTTCAAAACTCGTGGGGCGCTCCGGTACGCTCCTATCCTGAAAGTCTCGGGGTGATTCGTCAAGTGGGGGCCGAGAAAAAAGGGGGGTCCCAAAACGTGTTTTCCCCATGCAATTTTCCATAGGAACCTTTAGTCGCAGCTACAGCCCGAACTGCTGAACGGAATTACACCAAATTTGGCAAAAAGGTAGCCCTTGGTTCAGAGTCGTGCCTTTTAGTTAAATGGTGTAAATCCGTTCAGAAGTTCCTGAGAAAATCAAAAGTAAAATCACATATATATCTATGGCCACGGAGGGTCCGCGCACCCTGAGCGCACCCTCCCGATCACGAGCTGTATGCTAATTGGCTGTCAACACTCCAAACCAGGAAGTGTTGGCAGCCATCTTGTTCCTCGGTAGAACCGAGGCACAAGAAACAAGTGCGCAAAACGCAAAAAGGGGGCAGGGTAGAAACACCCTGACCCCCTAGGCCTTAGGATGGGGGGCCTCTAAGGCCCCCCCAAGCCCCGGGGACCGCCACCCCCCGGGGCTTTCAATAAAAAATGGTGCGGGAGGGCACTCGGCCCTCTTGCAGCCCCGGAGACCGCCACCCCCCGGGGCTTTTTAAAAAAAAAAAGAAATTAGCTGTGTGGGGGGGCTCGAGCCCCCCCACACGCCCCGGGGACCGCCACCTCCCCGGGGCACTAAGAATTTGATTGTGGGGGTCCGTTTCGGACCCCCGAGCCCCCTCACCTCCCGGGGGCTGTGCATGTGAAGGGAGGGGGGCCGCGCGGCCCCCCTCCTGGAGCCTGTGATGGCCCTGGGGACCACCACCCCCCAGGGCCGGCTCCTGCAGTGTCCCGGGGTGCCCACTGTAGTTTGCTATGGACCGGGCGGGAGCCTCGCGGCTCCCGCCCTGCCATAGCAAACTGCTTTGGTTTTTGGTAGAACCGAGGCACAAGAAACAAGTGCGCAAAACGCAAAAAGGGGGCAGGGTAGAAACACCCTGACCCCCTAGGGTGTTAAAAATCGACGGGATGCGCTTAGGATGCGTGGATCCCGCCGTGAAAAAAAAAACGAAGCGCGGGCTCCCGCACTTCGTTGTTATTTGGCCCCCGGGTGGGCCAAGTCCCGGGGGCATGCGGGGGTTTATGAAAACATTTGATGGGGGGGGCCATGAGTGATGTAATATGTGACGTCATCAGCAGTGCATTGCGGGGGCGCGAGTTATAGTTAGCTGAACTAACTATAACGGGGGAATTTCACGGGTTTTGTACGAGTGCAATGTCCAACTAACTATAACTGTCCCTAAAACCTATGGTTTTTTCAGTGAATTTGTAAGGTTTTTTAAATGCTAATTTCTAACTATAACGTGCCTGAAACCTATGGTTTTTTCAGTGAATATATATATACATATCTATATGTATATATATATATATACATAGCTTGCTTCGTCAGGTAGAGTTCTCTGCCAAAAATAGACAAATGCAGACCCATTTCTGGTGCAAGTATTTTATTTCATTTTGTAGACGCCCTGCACCACCGCCATGACGCGTTTCGGGCAACACAGTGCCCTTGATCACATGACGCGCATGTGGAGTGCTTTCTAACATTTAAAGTAACAGTGCTGCCACGTGATTAGTTTAAAAAAAGAACCGCCATAATAGACATAAAAGAAACTAGTAAGGCTTGGAATACTGCAAATTCCCAAATGCATATATGTATCTACAGAAGTAAAAGACAATTCTTTTTCTTATCTGCTTAAATATATACATTGTAAAACACGAAATGGTAAAATATTTCAAAACACTTTATAAATATTCTAAAATATTTAAAACCAATTATGGGTGGAGCAACTTCCTCAAATTTTAAAAGAGAAATGCTAAAAGGCAATAGAAAAATATTTCATTAAATAATTGTTAAAAACAAGGATAGTACGTAATATTAAAACATAGTACCCTTTCTTAACATTGGTTCTTATTGCTTATATACCCATGAATCGACCATGTATAAATAACTGTTGGGTCTCTTAATGCTATAGTGCATTAGGGGGTACAATTGCAGTTCAAATAAAGCCAAATCATGCCCAAGTGGGTCTAGTAAAAAGATGTTTCTATGGCCTGAATTTACCTAAAGTGCTAGTGCTAATAGTGCAAAAATTTATAAATTCCACCCTTAGAAATCACAGCCGTGATTCCACTAAAGTGCAAATGTGCCAAAGAAATAACTTTACATATGAAAGCTAAAACCATTTCATTTTGAGGCAGCAGTTCAATAAGTTTAGGATCATAATTGAAGCCCTATTCAGCACGAAACATCAGATGTATTCAATCACAGACATGTATAAAAATCTTCACTTGAGTTCAACCACCGGGGAATCTTACTGTCTAGTTCTAGGATATACCTAGTCTCTAGTCTCCTAAGAGAAGCTTCCCGGTTGCCGCCTCGTTTCTGGGGAGGAATTGTATCTATGACAAAGTATCTCAGGTTATCTAGTTTACTTGTATGATGTTCTTTAAAATGTCGGGCAACCGGGTAAGAAGCATCATTGTTCAGAATAGCTCTCATGTATTGGAGCACTCGTTTATGCACCTGCAATTTTGTGCTTCCCACATACTGCAGGTTGCATGAGCACTCCAACACATAGACAGCGTACTCTGTTTTGCAATTAAGACTTTTGGTAATGGGTACTGGATTAGGTTTAAAAGGTGTTGTATAGCTGTTTCTGCTAACACCATATTTACATGCTTTGCAACTAGTGCATCGCGTGAAACCTTTCCTAGAATTCAGCCATGTTTTTGGTATCACCACCTCTGGACTGCTTTTTACTAGGGAATTGCTCATTGATGGAGCTTTCCTGAAAGTGATGCAAGGGGATTTCATGACTTGGCTATTCAGAACTGTATCACTTTGCACCAAAGCCCAATTTTTGTTGATGATTTTACGTATGGCTTTGTGTTGTAGATTATAAGTAAGAATTAGTCTTGTGGGGGATTCAGTTTGATTATCATTAAAATTCTTGGATTTTGTGAGTGCTTGCCATTGGTCTATGAACTTAGTTTTATTCATAGCCTTATTGAGTACCTTTACGGAATAGCCCCTGTCCAGGAACCTATCCCTACTCTGTATTTGGGCCAGCTTGCATTCCCTTTCCGAACTGCAGATTCTACGGATGCGTAGCATCTCCCCATATGGGATGCTATTAATTAGATGGGCAGGATGGTGACTCGAGGCATGCAATACTGAGTTCCCCGCAGTTAACTTCCTGTGTAGTCTAGTCTCCATTTTGTTATTCACAATGAAAATTTCTACATCAAGGAAACAGATATTATCTTTGCTCATTTGGGCCGAGAAATTCAAATTCAAATTGTTACAATTGATTTCCTCCACAAATTTCTTAGCGGTGTCTTCAGAGCCTTTCCAAACAAAAAATATGTCATCAATAAATCTATACCAGCATAATACATGATTAGATAAAGTTTCACCATACACGGCCATGAGGACCCGTATGTATATATATATATTAATATATATTTACACACATATATATTATTCAAAAGTTCAGAAGGCGCGCTCTCAGGAACAGCTCAATCAAACCAAGTTCGAAGTCGAAAACTGTTTAATTACAATAACGCGTTTCGGCAGCCTTTATTCACATGTAATACACACACCACTCAGGTGCTTTTTCAAACATTGCATGTCGAAAAGAGAAGAGGGACACAGAAGGTCTGCAAATGTCGGCCATATTGGAGTGTTTACAAATTAGTCAGCACACATGAAAAGTATATGCATAACAAAGCAAAATACAATGGCACATAACCAAATATGCATCAAACCTGCTGCGTTATGGGCAGGACTGAATATCGTTATATACACAAACATTGATAATAGCAACAATAATAACCAATGATCCTAACACTGAATGTGCTGGCGGTGCAAACGTAAGCCACTTCCCTGGGCTGAAAATGCCGATGAGTACATGTCACATGTGTGATCCTGTCTTGGCGGGCTGTAATTCAAGCAAAGACTGTAAGGGGACCTAAGGTATGCGAGACAATAAGAAGTAATGGCATAGTGCCTGAAAAATCTCAATGAACCACGGAGATACCCTGTTGTTGGTCTGCCCCAGTGTGCAGACCGGCCAGGCAACAAATGTGGGGCGCCCTCTAAATGTTATCACTCGGTAAAAAAACAAACGTATATATATATATATATATATATATATATATATATTATCTACTGGCGGTCGCCAGTAGATAGTTATAGTTAGGACCTATTTTCCATAGGAAATCCGCAACATTCTATTTGAAATAACTTCGGCGCCGGTTGACGAATCTTCGCGAAAGTTTCCAACTTGTTGGGGCACTCCGGTCCGTTCCTATCCTGAAAGTCTCGGGGTGATTCGTCAAGCGGGGGCCGAGAAAAAAGGGGGGTCCCAAAACGCGTTTTCCCCATTCATTTTTCCATAGGAACCTTTAGTCGCAGCTACAGCCCGAACTGCTGAACGGAATTACACCAAATTTGGCAAAGAGGTAGCCCTTGGTTCAGTGTTGTGCCTTTTGCTTAAATGGTGTAAATCAATTCAGTAGTTCCTGAGAAAATCAAAAGTAAAGTCACATATATATCTATGGCCGAGAAGGGTCCGCGTACCCTCCCGATCACGAGCTGCATGCTAATTGGCTGTCAAGTGGCTGTCAACACTCCAAATCAGGAAGTGTTGGCAGCCATTTTGTCCTCGGCAGAACCGAGGGACAGAAACAAGTGCGCAAAGCGCAAAAGGGGGCAGGGTAGAAACACCCTGACCCCCTAGGTCTGCTCAGGGGTCCCACAAGGACCCCTGGGCAGAAAAAGCATTTTTTTAAAAATCGGCGGGATGCGCTTAGGGTGCGCGGATCCCGCCGAGAAAAAAAAGAAACAAGTGCGCAAAACGCACAAAGGGGGCAGGGTAGAAAAACCCTGACCCCCTAGGTCTGCTCAGGGGTCCAACAAGGACCCCCTGGGCAGAAAAAAGCAATAAAAAAAAAAAAAATTCGGCGGGATGCGCTTAGGGTGCGCGGATCCGGCCGAGAAAAACGAAGCGCGGTCTCCCGCGCTCGTTAGCACTGGCCCCGGGTGGGCCAAGTCCCGGGGGCATGCGGGGGTTTATTTATAATATGTGGGGGGCCTCTAAGGCCTCCCAAGCCCCGGGGACCGCCACCCCCGGGCTTTAAAAATGGTGCGGGAGGGCTCTCGGCCCTCCCGCAGCCCCCGGGACCGCCACCCCGGGGCTTCTTTTTAAAATTAATAGTACCTGTGTGGGGGGCTCAAGCCCCCCACATGCCCCGGGACCGCCACCTCCCGGGGCACTAATAAAATAAATGTGGGGGTCCGCTCGGACCTCTCGAAGCCCCGGGACCACCACTTCCCCGGGGCTGTGCACAGGATGGGAGGGGGGCCGTGCGGCCCCCCTCATGGAGCCTGTGGTGGCCCTGGGGACCGCCACCCCCCAGGGCCAGCTCCTGCAGTGTCCCGGGGTGCCTACCCCCGGGACACTGCTGTTTGCAATGCCAGGACGGGAGCCTCGCGGCTTCCGTCCTGTCATTGCAAACTGCTTTGCTTCATTGAAGCGAGAGCAGGGAAACCTGCTCTTGCTTCAATGAAGCAGCAGATTGCTTTTCCACAAGGGGAGCTGCATGTCAGCAGCTCCCCTTATGGAAAGCAATGCCGGCTCCCGCAGGACGCGGGGAGCCGGCGGGACCGTGCGGGGATTGGGGACCCCCCCACAGTCCCCAACTAGTGGCCAGGCCCCGGGGGATGGGGTCCGCGGGGCTATTAGTGGCCTGGGAGGGGGGCCACGCAGCCCCCCCCCCCAAAAAAAAAATTGGAAAAAAAAAAAAAAAGGTTAAGGCCGGCCCCGGGGGATGGGGTCCTCGGGACCTTAAATGGCCTGAGGAGGGGGGCCACGCAGCCCCCCTCCAAATATATATATTTTTTTTAAAAGAGGGCATGCCCCGGGGTAATGGGGTCCCCGGGGCCAATAGAGGCCCAGGGAAGGGGGGCCACGCAGCCCCCCTCCCATACAAAAAAAAAAGAAAAAGACCGGCATCGTGCCGGAGGCCCCGCCCCTCTCTGCAACAGTCTGCAAACGCGCCCTGGCGCGTTTGCAGATGGGGAACAAATTCCCCTTGAATACTGGGGTCCTTGGGGCCAACTAGCCGACCAGGAACCTCCAGTATGCGCCAGAGGCTGCGTTGCAGAGAGGTGTACAGAGGCCACGCCCCTTTTACACCTCTCTGCAACGCAGCTCTGTGGCGCTTTTTGGAGGTACATGGTGGGCTAGTTGGACTCCAGGGACCCTCAGGATTCAAGGGGACTTAATCCCCCAACTTAAAACGCGCCACGGGCGCGTTTCACAGTGGTGAAGGAGGGGTGGGGCTTCAGGTGACATGTGTGCAAACAGGCCCCGTGGCGCGTTTTAAGATGGGGAATTAAATCCTCTTCAATCCTGAGGGTCCCTGGGGCCAACTAGCCCACCAGGTACCTCCAGTAAGCGCCACAGAGCTGCGTTGCAGAGTGTTGTAAAAAGGGGCGTGGCCTCTGTACACCTCTCTGCAACGCAGCCCCCTGGCGCATACTGGAGGTTCCTGGTGGGCTAGTTGGCCCCTAGGGACCCTTGGGATTGAGGAGGAATTAATTCTCCAACTTAAAACGCGCCACAGGGCGTGTTTGCAGACATGTCACCTCAGGCCCCACCCCCTTCTTTCACCATTGTGCAAATATTCCTCTAAAATCAGCCGAACTACGAATTCCGATTTACTCACCTGTTATCATGAGAGACCTCAGTGCTGCATCTTTGAGCCCAGTACTGATCCTGAAAAGTAATTTTAACCGTACTTACCAGTAACTTGAATTTCCTTCCATAGGCTAACATTGACTGGTTTCACTTGGAAATTCTTCTAAGTGTGGAGTTTTGGAACTTTAGAATATTCCTCTTAAATCAGCCGAAGTACGAATTCCGATTTACTCACCTGTTATCAGGAGAGACCTCAGTGCTGCATGTTTGAGCCCAGTACTGATCCTGAAAAGTAATTTTAACCGTACTTACCAGTAACTTGAATTTCCTTCCATAGGATATCATTGCCTGCTTTTTGCTGAAAAAGTTTCTAAGTGTCGATTTTTGAAACATACAAATATTCCTCTAAAATCAGCAGTACTACGAATTCCGATTTACTCACCTGTTATCAGGAGAGACCTCAGTGCTGCATCTTTGAGCCCAGTACTGATCCTGAAAATTAATTCTAACCGTACTTACCGGTAACTTGAATTTCCTTCCATAGGCTAACATTGACTGGTTTCACTTGGAAATTCTTCTAAGTGTGGATTTTTGAACTTTATAATATTCCTCTAAAATCAGCTGAACCACATTCCAATTTACTCACCTGTTATCAGGAGAGACCTCAGTGCTGCAGCTTTGAGCCCAGTACAGATCCTGAAAAGTAATTCTAACCGTACTTACCAGTAACTTGTATTTCCTTCCATAGGAATCCATTGTCTGGTTTTCAGCAGAAAAGTTTCAGTGTCGATTTTCACAAACTACAAATATTCCTTAAAAATCGCCTGTATGACTTAAACGCATTTTTTCAACTGTTTACAGGAGATGCACCAGTACTCGATCCAGGATCCACCACTGAGTAAGAAAAAGTAACGATAACACTACTTACCTGCTAAGTGAATTTCCTCCCATAGGATAACATTGGTGATTCTATGTGAAAAAGTTTCTGTCAACTTTTAAAATACAATAATATTCCATAAAAATCACTACTGTAAACAAAACGCTTTTACTCAACTGTTTACAGGAGATGTCCCAGGACTGAATCTAGGATCCAGTCCTGTGGTTAGAAAAGTAATCCATAAAGTAACTAATTGCATTTAACTAGAAATTCACATTGAGCTCAATGTTGCATTGTGTTTGAAATTGTGTTGCCCATTGCAACAACTGTAACTACTGTACTTAAAAGTCTATTGCCTATTTGCAAAGTATTTAAACTAAAGTAATTCATTCTGAGAAAGTATATTTTGTAATGTAATGTATAATGTAATTACAATGTAATTTAAAAAATAAAATATCTAAAAATAAATAGTTTAAAAAAATGTAGTAAATCAGTATCAAAAAAATAAATATAACAATTAATACATTTAAAAATTGTCATTTACAAAACCTTTGAAATTCACTGAAAAAAACCATAGGTTTCAGACATGTTATAGTTAGGAATTAGCATTTAAAAACCTTTGAAATTCACTGAAAAAACCATAGGTTTCAGGCACGTTATAGTTAGAAATTAGCATTTAAAAACCTTACAAATTCACTGAAAAAACCATAGGTTTTAGGGACAGTTATAGTTAGTTGGACATTGCACTCGTACAAAACCCGTGAAATTCCCCGTTATAGTTAGTTCAGCTAACTATAACTCGCGCCCGCAATGCACTGCTGATGACGTCACATATTACATCACTCATGACATGGTCAGTGACATCACTGATGACATCACTGATGACATCTCAAATGACTGAGTAAGTCAGTCCCACTGCATATAGGTAGCCACACAGGGTCCCAAGACGTTCTGCAAGTAAAGAGCCAAGCTCTTGAATAGCCTCAAGTCCAGTTCATCTGCTACAAAGGACCCTGCGTTTGAACACAGGGATCTCCTGGAGAGATTGCTACACAGGCCATCTGTACAACTCCTGTTGTTGTCTAATGTACAAGAAAGTTAGTGAGCTGCTCACAACAAGTAAGATCCACATCAAATGGTGCTGAAATGCTGAATCTGGAGCTAGCTTCAGAAGGCATCCTGGCACAGCTCGTTGGTGTGCCTAATCCTGCACTCATCATACCAGACAGTACGAAGAAGGTAAACCAGGACCTACCAGTGCCATGAGACAACAAGGAGTAACTAGCAGCAAAAGGATAAGTGACGTGTGTAGTGTGTAGCTGACATTTATTCTACAGTGTGGCACAGCTTATGGACAGTGAATGCTATTAGACAGCCATACTGCCCCATTAAAACTCATATCTATTAATAAATCATAATATTTTAACTCATGAGATTAAAAACGAGCAAATATGGAGCACATACAGCTCTACATTCAAAGATCACCAAGTAGTCAAGAAAGCATCCTTGATCCTGTTCCTATTCATTAATCTTACTATTATTGACCTTGCAATTATTACATTACTTGCGTCCAAGGTACCAGAAAAATACTGAAGTTCAATACCTTTATTGTCGTCATAAGGGGGAGTGAAGGGGGTTTGAGGGGTATTTGCTTCAAGCCCCATGCTTTTGCAGGCCATAATCCCCTGCTTAAAGGTATATTTATGGATTGTTATATAGATTTATTAAGCACACGTCATTTTTATTTCAAGACCATAACCAACACAGCTGGTGGTCAACCATTTGCTTTCTTTGCCCAGTCTCTTTCAGACACTGGAGTGTGAATGTGTCAATCATGTCTTAGCTCAGGCAGTGGAGTATTCAACTCTCACCTAATGCCATTAGATGTTGGGTTCACCTTGTGTTCTCCACTTGAGTATTTGCATTGAACAGCTCGAGGAACTACTTACTAACTATATCACTGTATGCCCTCTCCTTCCTACTATCCCCAGTGTTTCTCCCTTTAATGTTCTGATGATGCATACATTAGCAATTTAAACCCAGAACAATTAGCTTTGATATTGCTTATTCTTTTATTGTGCACCTAAATTACATGGAAATGCTCTAGATACTGGATAAATACTAGGAAGACATTTTTTATAGGTTGAATCAGATGTTCATTCCAGTGGCTCATGCCATCTGACATAAATGAACGAAGTGGGACCTGCATGATGTGTTTTTTACTTGGGTCCTGCAAACATTTCTGTCAAGTATGAAACCCTTTGTTGTGAGATATAAGTAGAAAGCATATTTTCATGATCTGAATAAAAGAAAGAGGTCTATCTTGAAGTTATATTGCATCATGCATATCACTCATTTTAAACAACATACCATAGGTTAAGTTCTAAATGTGATAAAGGTAAACAAGCTCTACTTTCAGGGGGGGGGGGTGTCTGGGGTGGCCAAGCCCAATATGGCGTCGGTTATGTGAATCCAGAGCTTCGTCCCCGGCGTGGGTTCCAGCTCCCCCTGCCTATGTGAGCAGGGGCGTTTGAGCCTGTGGATGGGCTCTGAAAGCTTCTGAACGGACTGGAAAGAGGCCAGGGGAGATGCCTGAAATGCAGTGAGGTGCCAGACACAGAAAGGGGCCGGGGCCTGAACTGCCGCTCAAGGCTCCAACCCGCGAGTACACCCGTCGCGTGGGTACTGCCTAGCTCAGTGCCGGAAATAGGCCAGGTGCTATTCAGGCACCCATCATTTTGAAGACAGCCAACTGAGGCCCGCCCATGAGGAGGACCTAGCAATACTGGTGAGGCCCCACCTTCAGTATGCATGGGACTTGGGACAAAGTGCATGCTGTGGCATACTGCCCGCCCCGAGTAAGATCTGTGCGGACCCAGTGAAGTGAGGGAAGCCGAGGGCCATGCTGCAATTAGGAACACCGGCTTCTGAGTGGGGACTACAACAGTTGCTGCTGAGATAGCTAGTGAAGAGACCCACTGACAGAGACGATGGGGAGGGTGGAATGGCCTCACTGGCCTGCCTTCTGGGTGGGTCACCAGCTATTAGTGGCCCCAGAACACCACCCTTACACTACCGGAGACAGCAGTAAAAAAGTTGGGGCTGTAACGCACACCTGCCCCAGGAGAGTTTGAGGGTACTTTGGTTGTCCTCTGACTTCGGGGCACTCCAGAAAGACTTCTACACTGCCTGGCTGGCCTGTGGTGCTCACTGACACCTACGGGCTTCGGCCCCAAACGTGGAGCATCGGGCCACAGACAACTCCTTGCACAGCCTTCCCCAGCACCACAGTAGAGGTGTTACTGGGCTCTTGACCTTTATCGTTGATAACAATACACCAAGGGGCTTAACGGGGGGATGAACCAGGCCTCCATAAGAAAGAAGCGAGATGGAATGATAAAAGAGTTCCTACAAGTTACATCAAACAAGTGCGATGGAGATACTGCAAAGTCGTCCAAAATGCAAGCCAGCGAGCGCCATGAAAACGCTGTAGAAGCACCATATAAAGATGAGAAGGACACCAAGAGCTTCATGACCCAAATGTTCATGGACCTGATGAAAAAAATCAGCTTGGTGCAGACAGATCTGAAACAAAGCCTCGTAAAGGTCCGGCGATACCTTGATGACCTGGGTCAGAGAGTCAGCTTCCTGGAATCAGCCCAGGGTAAGAGATGCCTAGACCTCGAAGCATAGAGATACAAGAAAAGCAAGAAGATCTGGAAAACAGATCCCAGTGCTCCAATTCATGTATATGAGGAGTCCCATTGTGGAAAGAAGGGAAGGACATCAATAAAAATACCTGGGGCTTGCAGAGGCACTTTGGACGAGCACGGCCCAGAGCCCGTCCACATTGACAGAGCACATAGGGCAGGTCCACCATTTCAGAACTCGTGGCCAGTCCCGGACATTCTAGTGTGCTTTCATCACTTTGCAGATAAGGAGGCGATACTAGAGGTGGTGAGGGGGGAGACACAAATTGCTACAACAGGGTTTTCCTCCAAATCTTTCAGGATGTATCTGCAATCACTCTAACCAAGCACTGAGCCTTCTGTCGCATTACCACATTCCTCAAAGAGCATAAAATACTATACAGCTGGGGACACCTCTTCTGCCCACACTTCGAGTGGAGGGATAAAAAAATGGGAAACCAAATCACTAAGAGAAGCATGCCAAATTCTCGAGATCTCTCAGCCAGAGGAACACCAGGGCACTCAGGACAAACTCTTATGACCCCATAGCCCGATATGAAATTTGGTCAAGACCAAAACAAGATGGATATTTCTGAGTAGGGACGACCGGCTAGCAGAACACAAAGCAGCCCTCAAACAGGTACATAGAGTGAGCGGAGGCTCGCGCCATCGGTCTTTTCAGAGTCCTTTTCCGCTTAGCCCCACAAGTAATGCAGTTGGACGCCTCCCCCGCCGCTCCCCCGGCCAGACACCACTCTTGGTTCATGCCTTATGGAAGGGGCTCCTAGGAGGGGAACCACTTACTATACACAGGCTACAACAGCCTGCGTCCGAGGCGGGAATGAGAAGGGCACTTATGATGGTACTCCAGTTCCCTCACAGCCCTGTGCTGGACACAAATGAACATCTGGAGATGGTTTGTCAGTTTATCAGTTTGTTTGGTTGTGTTGCTTTACTATGTTGTGCGGGGTGGGGAAGCTGGGGGGAAAGTTTGAGAGGAGGGGGCCGAGACCTTTCAACGGGGTCAGAGTCCAATTCAAATAATGTAAAAATCTCTGTACAGTCACCCTCCCCATATGCCGTTACACCCCATTCGCGTAACCACATATAAGGTAAGGAGCCTTAATAATCCCCTCAAGAGATGATCCATTTTGCAAGAGCTGACTAGTCTCCTAACAGACATAGAGCTGCTTCAGGAGACTCATTTATTAT
The DNA here is from genome assembly GCA_963921515.1 of Calotriton arnoldi. Classification (NCBI taxonomy): domain Eukaryota; kingdom Metazoa; phylum Chordata; class Amphibia; order Caudata; family Salamandridae; genus Calotriton; species Calotriton arnoldi. Next base: position 1,023,565 of record CAWUFW010001409.1, read on the forward strand.
GGTAAGACTGACCATGCATGCACTCCAGACATTTCCCTATGCAGTACTACTCCTCTAGGGAGAAAAGGATGGGTGGGGTGGGTATTCTGGCACACTCACGATGCCCACTTATATTAGAGTTGATACTCCGTGACGGATCAGGATGATGGGTAGCCCTCACAGGCACGCTCCAAGGCTCCCCCTTGACGGTAGCTTTGGTTAACTGCCCCAACCGGGGACAGAGAAGCATCCTCACTGATACCATACACACTCTGACAGACTGGTCTCCAGCCCCGATCCTGATAGGGGGAGATTTCAACTTAGTTTGGGATGGCTCAGTGGACACTCACGAGAGGGGTCGCAGAGGGACATTAATACTATCCCTCTTGGTTTGGCTTGATGGAATCCTACCAAACAGGGACGTCCTGGAGGCTTCAGGATGTCCACCCAAATGACCCAATCACGGTGAACAATAGCAAATAGAATATATTGAACACAATGCCACTGGAGACACAATGGCGGCAACCCAGTGGGACACCCTTGAAGCCGTAATCAGGGAATGCTTTATCGCGGAGGCGGCCAGATTTAAAAAAACTAAGGGATGACCTGCGTCAAAGACTCCGGACAGACTTGAGGTAACTGGAGGGATACCATAAACACACACACCCCCAAAACTTGGGGGGAAATCCTCATGACTCGGGGCCAGCTGAGGACGCTTGAGAAGTGCAGGGCGGCCTATTTCATAACAAAACTAGATAATTCTATGACTGGGGCAACAAATCATACAAGCTACTGTCGAACCTTCTGCGAGCCAGGTAGACACACAATACACTCACAGAAGTCAAGGGTCCGGATGGGCGGCTCCTCAAGCAGAAGGTTTTCGGTCTTATTTCTCGACCCTGTATGCTCAGCAACCGACATGCCCCCCAAGAGAGAGAGAGAGGTATCTGGGGTGGGCCTCTCCACACTGTCCAGACAGGATAGGGACAAATTGGACAAACCTCTTACTAAAGCAGAAATCCTGTAGGCCATTGCCGAACTCAAGAGTGCAAAAGCCACAGTCCTAGATGGCTTTACAGCTTCCTTTTACAAAGGCTTTGCATGACTACCACTCCTACAAAAAGTATATCAGGAAATGATTCGGGAGAGGCGGGTGACGCCATCCCTGGTGGAGTTCACAATATCTTGCTTATTAAACCAGGCAAAGACCCCACCAGTTGTGGTCCATACCACCCAATATCCCTTCTAAACGTCGACATAAAAATATTTACTAAATTTGCTTCCCTTCACCTTTAGTCATGGATGGAGAACCTCATCCAGCCGGGTCAATCAGGCTTTATCCTGGGACGCTAAGTGAGTGACAACACCAAGAAAGCCTTACACTTGTTAGATGTAGGCAGAACAGGAGTTAAACAGTCAATCCTGATCTCCCTCGATTATAAAGGCTTTTTACCAGGTGAACTGGGAATTCATGGCCGATGTAATTAGCTGGATGGGCTTCGGGGACTCATTTAGCATCTGGCTGCTGGCGGGCTACAAAGACCCAAAGCATGCATTGGAATGAATGGGATGTAATCAGGATGGTTTCCCATCTCAAGGTGGATGAGGCAGGGATGTCCATTCTCCCTGCTCCTGTTCACAGCTACACCAGAGCCATTGGCTGAAAAAATCAAGGACAACCCTGTGTACCCGCTTTGGAACACAGGATATTACACCTCCGACATATCTATCACTGGACACTTAGTGAGACTGACAAGAGGCAGTGCATGGTAGCCCATACGATGATGGCAGCCCCCCTGTGGGAAGTACAGTGAAGTCGAAAGGCACAAAGAAATCCCACACTATGCAAATCCCTGGTTACAAGTGCAACAATAGAAGTCTGGGATAGATGGGCAGAGAGGAGGGGGCTCACGTCTTTTCCCTCTTCCTTCACCCCCCATGGGGTAACACTGGCTTCACTCCGGGAATAACTAGAGAGCCTCATTCGGAAATTCGGAAACTTCTAATTTTTAAATACGCTGCTGCTACAACCTATTCTTTGCTCTTTTGCACTGTGAAGGGGTCTTTTACCGGGGGCCTTTTTAATGGTAACAGTCATATATTTTAACTTGTATCTGGTATTAAAAGCTTACTGCATTTTTAACTCTTCTGGCGCCCTCAGTCCGCCGCGGTTTTCCGTTTGAGCGGAAGGGCTTCCAGATACTCCTCCCCACCTCAAGTGTTTCGGTGGGAGGAGCATAGCGCGTTGATCTCCTTCCGGCCAGCAATATATTCCATATGCTGAACAGGACGCGCAGCGGACGCGGGCAGCGGGCGCGCCTAAGGCAAGCCCGTCTGCGCCCGTCCGCGTCCCGAACGAGGCCAGAGCCAGAAACGCTGCCGGTTATGAAGAACACCTCTGTTATTCTAGTGAGGAATTAAAGGCATTTAATATGCCAGCTAGAGACTGCTATTATTATCATCTCCAACTAGATAAAATGACAGGCCCACTCACCTGTATACATTGTCATTATGAACTTGGTTTTGAAGCTAGTACTATCCCTACTTTTGGTCATGCCCATAGAATAAATTCAAAACCGGATTTTAGACCCTTTTGTTGCGGTCTGGTGAATGCTAGGTCATTAGGGAAACATGCCCTACATATTTACGATCTAGTTCAAAATCTTAAACTAGTTAGTCTCTTTGTCACAGAAACATGGTTGAAAGACTGGTCTAATCCTGATATTGTTCAGTCTCTCCCCCCAGGTTATACTATGTCCAGAAGAGATAGACCTGTACGGAGGGGGAGGGCTTGCAATCATTCATAAAGACTCCCTAAAATGCTCAACATTTGATATTTCGGAGATTAAGGGAGCTGAAAGTCTGGGTTTTTGCCTTCAATTATCTAGCTCAGTGGTTTTTGCAGGAGCCCTGATCTACCGGCCCCCAGGGGCTAGCTCTGACTTTGTAGATACTCTGGCTGAAAGTCTTAGCGCTCTTATTGTTAGATACTCTAACTTTACTATATTAGGGGATTTTAATCTTTATCTAGAAACAGATAACTCCCCAATTTCAAAAACATTTCTGGAAACCATAGAAACGCTAGGTCTTAAGCAGTTGATAACTGACCCTACACATGAGGCTGGACATACTTTAGATGGAATTTGTACGAACTTTACCAACCTTACTGTGGATACCCCTACCACTTTAACATGGTCTGACCATAAGTATATCCCTTTTTGCATTGTAGACAGTACTTTATGTGCAGCCAAACATTATCCTGATCAATTTGGCAAAATTATCAACAGGAAATGGTCCAAAATGCTAACAAATCCTAACCTGCATATGTCGGCAGAATTAAGTAAACCTACACTAACAGGAGATCCGGCCATTGACACTAGCATCTTCAATGACTGGCTGACTGGGTTAGCCAACAAAATGGCCCCGGTGGCTATACTTAGTAGAGCCTCCCGGGGGAAAACCTCCGCCCTCTGGTTTATCCCTCAGCTCAAAGAGCTACAAGGTAAATGCAGGAAACTTGAGCGTAAATGGAGGATGCAATATAATAACAATGATCTCACTATTTTTAAAATAGCACTGAAAGAATATCATAGGCTGATTAAACAGGAAAAGAAAGTGTACTACTCTAATCTCATTAAGCAGGCAGAGTTCAATCAAAAAATGATTTTCAAAATTGTTCAATCTTTCACCCATCTTAAGATATTCAATCAGGAAATTCCCCCATCACAACAATTGTGTGATCAGATTGCAGACTATTTCAATGACAAGGTTAGTGATCTCAGAAAGGACTTTTCAATGGATACACCACCTACCGAAGGGCCAAATCAGAATTCAGAAAATAGACCGCTGCTGAATCATTTTGACGAGGTTACCCTTGAACAGTCCAGACAGGCTATTTTGACATGTAAATCGGGCTCTCCAGGCGACTCCTGCCCTCCAAAAATTTTACATGCTCTGATTGATACTGTTAATCCTATTATTAATCAGATTATAAACTCCTCACTCAGACAGGCAGTAGTACCAGACAGCTGGAAAGTTGCATCGGTTAAACCCCTTCAGAAGAAACATCTTGCGGATCCTACTACTTTGACCAATCTCAGACCTATTTCTTTATTGCCCTGTTTAAGTAAGATAACAGAGAAACTTGTAAATAAGCAACTAAATGACTTCCTCCTATTAAACAATGTGTTACATCCCAGGCAATCAGGTTTCAGGGCTGGGTTTTCAACTGAATCAGCTCTCCTACACACTGCGGAGACGCTAAAATTTGCCTTGGATCAAGGAAAGACGGCAGTGTTGATTCTGTTGGATTTATCAGCCGCGTTCGATACTGTTTCCCATGTTGCTCTGGGTAAGCGGTTAAGGAGTGCAGGGATCTCACAGAATGCTCTGGCCTGGCTGATATCATTCCTGGGAAACAGAAGACAATCAGTAACACTTGGCAATTTTACTTCAACTGAGAAGCAGCTGCATTCAGGTGTGCCTCAGGGCTCAATTTTGAGCCCCACACTTTTTAATATATATATGGTGCCCCTGTTAGATCTAATATCATCTTTTGATATTGAGACTGTGTCTTATGCTGATGATACACAGCTCATCCTTACTTTGGATAAAGAAACCACAGCAGCTGAAGAAAATTTTCAACAATGTCTGTCGGCGGTCTTTGAATGGATGAAGACTCATCACCTTAAATGTAACAGCCAAAAGACGGAGATACTGCTGCTAGGAAAATATAATATCTTTTCACCCAAATTGTGGTGGCCAACTGATGCAGCCCCACCCCCTAATACTGTGGACACGGCAAAGAATCTGGGAGTACGATTTGATAGCTCTCTCTCCTTTGATCAGCAGGCCCTGTCGGTAGCAGGAACTTGTTTCCATTGGATAAAAACTCTGAAAAAATTCTTTGACCTCCTGTCAGCCATAGCTCGTAAGTCTGTAGCAGTGGCGATGATCTTGTCACACAAAAAAGGGGCCACGGACCCGTGGCCCCTTTTTTGTGTAACATTAATTCGGTGGGGAGTTGGTTCACGCAGGTCCTTAAATCTCCTCTAGCCCCCAAGTGTATTCATCGATGATCTTGTCACGACTAGATTATTGTAACAGCCTGTGTGCTGGTATAAAAAAGAGTACTCTAAAAAAGTTGCAGACTGTACAAAACGCAGCGGCCCGAATGGTACTGAATTTACCTAAGGGGTCCTCTGCTTCCGAGGCTCTTCAAATCCTCCATTGGTTACCCATACACAAGAGAATTCTCTTTAAAATCCTTGTGATAATCTTCAGAGTTGTAAAACAAACTGGTCCTAAATACCTTAGGAGCAGATTGAAAGCCTATGTTCCTGTTCGTGACTTAAGATCTTCTAAGGAAAATCTACTTGCACCCCCCCTTTTTCGTCTGAAGTCCAGAGGGGGAAAATCTATGGCTGTACTAGGGACAAAAGCCTGGAATTATCTACCTACCCAATTGAGACTTATTCAGACGGAGTCCATTTTTAAGAAAAAATTGAAAACTTGGATCTTCACAGTTCCTGATAGTTTGGCCCTATCTTTTATCTGATTACTGCGATATTAGAGACTACACCCCCTTTGACTCTCACTCGTAGCGCCAAGATGCTCCTTTGGAGTGATAGCCAGCGCTCTATAAATGACTTCATTCATTCATTCATTCATTCATTAGCACTGGCTGGAGGGCAGATGTAAAACCCTACGAGATATGTTTTGAGTGGGGCCAGGTCAAACCTTTTGACTGTCTGAAGGAGAAATATGGGCTTCCGGATAGGGAGAGATACAGATACTGGCAGCTGCATCATTGGCTTCTCAACCCAACAGTTAAGCCCTCTCTTTGACACCCTTTGAGAATGGCCTTATCATGGCCCGACAATGCCCATGCCATGTCTAGAATATATTGCTTGCTTAATACACGACATGGTGCAGATAAACTCACCTTTCAGAGAGCGTGAGAGAGGAAACTGCAGATCACCCTTGACATGGATCAGTTGAAGTAGATAATCCAGTGGGCGACTAATACGGCAGGGAGGGAAACAGCACTCAAAATTCTATATGGAAGGCATTATGCACCATCATTGCAGTTGGCCCGGATGAATAAAGAGTGAAGCGCAGAATGTTGGAGGGGGTGTGGAAAGGAGGGATAACTAACCTACATCCTATGGTCCTGTCCAAGGATCCAGGTATTCTGGGAAGGGGTCTTGTCGGTGATACACCAGATTACGGGATCGGAGTTGACTCGCTGCCTGAAGGTTATACTGTTGGGCCCTCTGGATGATGAAAGTTACCCCGTAGGGGGCAGGAGGGAGCGGCTCATAGCCCTGTTGCTGCTACCGACTGAGCAAATGGTGCTAGCTCTATAGGGACAAAGCACACTTCCTTTGAAGGCACAATGGATTGAAGGATTGTGGTGGCTGGTGGGGATGGAAAAGCTTTCAAAAGAGGCAAGAGGGGAACTTAAAGACACTGCTAAACAATGGGGGCCCTTCTTACAATACTTTCAATAAGACTATAAGGAATTTACATGCCCAAAAAGACTACGAACCTTACGAATCTTGGATTGCTCGAAAATTGATGATTATTATGGAACTGTCAAATCGATCTACACCGCCTGTCACAGGGTATAGAGGAGATAGGTGATCCTTTGGCAGTTGGAGAGGCACTGTGGTTGTGGAGGATCGACTTGGGGGGGATGGAGGATGTTCTGTTGGGGAGGAAGGGTTTCCAGGGGTGGGGGTTTGACAGGTTTGTTACTGAGTGTTGGAATTCTGAATTTCTGTTCTGGATACCCTATCAGAAAATAAATTAAAAAAAATTTGACCATAACCCTACTTTCATGACGATAAAGAACTTACTACAGAACACATATTAAATTGACTACTTGTAAGTTTAATTAAATATTTGCTACATTAAGTCTAGATTTTAATGTGCCCCAACATCCACACTTAAGTCTCCCAGAAATATTTGTATCTCAAAAATGATATTAAATCATATTGTGACTAACTGAAGTGTTAAAATCCGTAATACATTAGGTCTAGTTAAAAATCAGTTATGTTTAGTTTGCTGTATTAACACGGCTACTTTTTCTGTGATAAGGAATTTTACATCCACATTTAAATTATATTGCTTTTGAGCAAAAGGGGCACAGGTACCATACGTTTACCATCATGGTTTTTGCTGGTTTTAATATTCTCTTTTATGTAGTTCCATAATTGCCTCGTGTTAATGTATCCCTCTATCAAATTACAGTGGCATTCTAGTACAATTTCAAACACTGCTGTTCTGCATTTGTAAAGGATGGTATGGGTGCCATTTTGGCTAAATGTGGTGAAAATAGTGTAACTTGTCATTGGAAAATTTATAAACTCCAAACGGTTTCAGTTTAAGTTCTCCTGCATGCTACTGGATACTGGTCAGTTAAGACGCAATGCACATTGTATGGACGTGAACTAGACTTATTGCGCCTCATTGATATTTTGTTTTAATTGGCACGACCACCCCGAATTTAGCATGAAATGTATCTGCTGGCTTCTGGTCACAAAGAAAGTTTAGTCAAATACACTTCCATTCTATTATCTTTTCAAAGTGTTCAACCCTCACCTTCCAGCTATGGTACCAGGACAACATTTTAGAGTGTACTAGCATCCACCCACAAAATCAAGCATATTTGGCAGCATGCCCCTGCACTTTCATAGGCTCTCCCCTTCAATGTCCTCTTCGAATATCTCACACTTCTTCAGTTGCACGCATGTCTGTTATTGGATGTGCACCTCTTGCCAAGGGCCCATCTAACTCTTTCCCGCTCATACTGCTGTTTTGCATAAGTGTGTGCTGGTCCCTGTTGTTGTGGAGGCCAAAAGGTTTGCAGTAAGCCTGGTACTCAAACAGAAAGGACCTTAAAATTAACAATTCATTGGATCTATTAATGCATCACAGAACCATCGTGTCTGTAGTAATGTTCATACCTCTGGATCAGCCAGACAGTGATGTGTTGTTCAAAATCAATAAATAAATAAATTGGCTGGAAACCCATGTTATATTTGTGTGCCTGTATATGTAGAGAAAAATGTCTTCTGACATAAATACCACTTCCTAAATATCACTTACAAAACAGTTTTCTCACTGGGTGTAGACTGTCTATTATGAGCTTCTATTGGTCGATATTTAATAAACAATAACTTGGACCTGATTTTTATGGAAGAGGATATTCTAATCTTGATGTTCCCGTACCACACCAATATTGTATGTGGATTATAGCGTAAACTGCTTTACATTGGAATTAATCCTCATTCTGGAGTTCAAATCATGATCTGATCAAAATTATGCATTGATCACAAGATCATAATTGAAATCGAGATGACACCAACCGGAGTTTTTATTTTAGAGTATTCCCTTATTATTAATATCACAATTTAACACTTAGCGATTTATTATTTGAAAGTGCTGAATGTGAGAACATGTGTCATAAAAATGTTTTGTTTAACAATTCAAATTACAACCATCACAAATACGTATTGGCTGATCCTTCACATGTAAAAGAATTCAAAAGGTAGATGGAACACAGAGAGTGTCTTCAATCTTGGGTTTTTTCGCCACTTTTCTGTGTGGTCCTTGGTTTAAGACAATTCGTGGGAGGTTTCATAATATTTTTATTGGTCATATGAATAGGACTGGGAGCACAGAAAATTGTGACGTAGCCAGTTGTTTTGTACAGGTCAGATATAAATTATTCTACCTTGGGGACTATAATGCGTTTGATTCTGGAGAAATATTGTTTCAGCCGAGTTCGTCTCTGGCTTGATTAACTTGAAGTAATCTTAGTTTTGATCTTTTGACAGATATTTACACCAGTTTGGGAGGAACTGTATTCAGATCATTAAAATAAATGGCAATCGACTATGTGCTTCTAGGCCACACATTTTGACTTTGGTGAGCCATTCTGTTGCCTTAAGCCTCAGTTAGCCCTTTCAACTTTTGGACTAATTTGTGCCTTTTGAATATGATAGCTTGGCAAATTTCTTTTCAAGAGTGCTTTACAATATCTTAACTAAGCACGATGTAATTTGCTTCTTACAGTTAAGAATGGTACTAGCTAGTTGTATCTGGTGAAAGAGACCCCTTTCTGTGTGTGCTTCTAGAATGGTCAATACATTGCTTCTCTCTTACAATGTAGCTAAAAATGGCCTTGAAGAAAGTGTCACCCTTATTGGCCCTAAAAGAGGCTGTAGTATGTCATGTATTGCTTGTATAGTCTGTTGTTTATTTCCTATGAATTCTTATCTGGAGCCTTGATCGCATCAGGTACTGGCCAGGTTCTGGAGCATTGACTGTTTGTCAATTGCCTGCTCTACCTGGTAGTACAGATCGGTAGCTGATGCAGTCATGGGCCCATTCAATTAAAGGACTAAACTCTCAACTCTGCATGGCTCCAGTGTTCACCAAAGTGTTTGTCATGTGTGCTTTTACCATCATCGTGACCCTACATATTTGGTATCAGGCGTAGGGTCATCGCAGAGCCGGTTTAGACCCACTGACATTGCAGTGCTATTTGGAGGATGTCTGACTTTGTTTTGCGGAGAATCTCTAATGGAATCACATGTTCGTTCGTGAACCCAGACCCTGTGGACAATTTGGCTTGGCCTACTTTGAACCCGGGAACTTTTAAACCCTTGAGCCACGGAAGAAAAAATTAGGAGGTCAGTTGATCTGGTTACCTGGATGACACTTACTTTCGCCTGGCATTCCAGGGAGCGTGACTGGTTTGGAGGCTCGAGGGTCTGTTTATTCTGATGGGGTCCTGTTGTGACACTTTCAAGGAGTTTGCAAAAGTGCTCCCAGTTCTAGTACTATTGGCAGCACTACTGAAGTGAAAATTAGTAATGTATACTCCGTGGATGTCGATAATGAGATGCAAATGTACACGAACAGATTTTCCAACCCATTGTTGACAGTGGATATACCTGTTGTGACTGAGAGCAGAGAACCTAAACCCTTTAAGGGGACATTGTGTGAAGTCATCATTGATGGTAAAAAAGTGACTATCATGGCAGACTCAGGGGCACCAGTCACTATTTTGCAGATTTCACATACTGTAGGTTATGGCTTAAATCCATGGTTTTGGAATGCCCTGACATCAATCCTAGAGCATTTGGAGATGGGATATCGATCTTCCTGGATTCTTCTGGTCATCATTGGAGTGTTTGGGTGGATCTACAGTCAATAAAGTGTATGTTGCCACTAATGGCAGAGATATTGTAGGGTGGAAGGATTTAGCCAGGTTATGCATTATATTGCGCCCTGGTCTTGAGGCGCCTTTTGTGGTGGGAGAGTTACCAGAACATGATGAGAGTGTGTCTGTTATATCTGTGAAGGTAGCAAGTGAAGTAACAACACAAATGGTCTCCAGGTTTCCTGAGGTTTTCAAGGATGTGGCCAGTTCAGTTCATGGCTTTGAATATTGCATTAAGTTAAAGAAAGGGGCATCACCTGTTATACACAAAGTTAGGCCAGTACCTTTGGGTGTTAGGCAGAATTTGAAGGATTTGTTGGACAAATTGGTTTCTGAGGGAATTATAGCACCCACAGATTCATCCGAATGGGTATCTTCAATTGTTCTTACCAAAAAGAGGCCTCGGAATGTCAGGTTGTGTGTGGACCTGAGGTCCCTCAATAAGAATATATTACTGGATTGTCACCCACTTCCCCATATACAAGATATGATCACCAAGGTGGGAAAATCTAAAATTCTTTTTCACCATTGATTTGCACTCAGCTTACCATCAAATTCCCTCCCCTTAGGGAAAGTTCTCAAACACTCCATATGGTGCCTACAAGTACCTATGCTTACCATATGGGCTTGCATCTACGCAAGTGTCTCCCAAGAAGTGATGGACACCCTGTTTGGGTGGGGACATGGATAATGCCCATGGCTTCCAGGATGACATATTAGTTTTTACAGAGACAGCTGAAGAGCACATGCAGGTTTTGGAAAACAATTTAGTGTCTTTCAGACAAGAGGTATGACAGTCAAAGACGAAAAATTTAAACTAATGTTAGAAAGTGTTGAGTATCTGGGTCACACCATTTCAGGAGAAGGTATAAAACCGAAACTTTGTAATGTGGAAGCCAGAAGAATGCCCCTCCACCTTCAGATAAAGATATATTGTGTTCTTTCATGGGACTCTGTGAGTACTATAACAGGTTTGTCCTGGGGTATGCTTTGACAGTACAACCTCTTTGAGCCCTACTCAAGAAAGTTTGACTGGGACAAGCAGTAGGGCATTTGAGGAGGTAAAACAGTTAGTACTTACTGTTCCTGCTCTGCAGCCTTTTATTCCTTCCAGAAGGTCGTTCATTACTGTGGATGCTAGCCTCAGAGGGCTTGGGCTGTCTTTGGCCAGTGGCTGAAAGGGCAGGAGAACGCAGTCACCTTCGCATCTAGAGCACTCTCAGATGCAGAAGGCAATTACAGCACTATTAAGAGGGAGGCTCTGGCGTGCATATGGGCAGTCCAGAAATTCCAATCTTACATATGGGGAACCACTTGTGATGTCAAAACTGACCACAAACCTTTAGTATACCTGTTGAGTTGAAATGGATTAGGTAAGGCATCTGCTTGGTTAGTGTGATTACTGTCTAAACTTAAAGAGTATGATTTAGTGGTAAAGTATGTACAAGGGTGAAAGAACATTAGGGCTGACTACTTGTCACATATGCCTTTGCCCATTCTGATGTTGAGAGTGTAGATCAGGATGTAGAGTGTGTGGCGGCTCTCTTGGATGCAATTTCAGCTTGCTACGGCATCATTATAGAGAGTGAATGGAAAGCGGCCATCACTAGGGATGAAGAGTTGTTGCAGCTGCTTCCCTTCATTAAGTCTGGTTGGCCTTCTGAAAAAGGTCTTACAGGGAAGCTCAGAAGCTTTGGGCAAGTGGCTATGGAGTTTTCATGTGAAAGCGACATTTGCATGGGAGCAGCAGTGTTTGTCCCACCCACCGAATTAAGAAACAAGATCATTAAAATTGCACATGAGGGCCACATGGGAGTCTCTGCTACCTACAAAAAGGTAAGACAGGCGTACTGGTGGCCGAGTTTGGACAAACAGGTTTCTGCTTTTGTGGATAATTGTTCGCATTGTGTAGTTTCAGATAAACATTGGAAAACATCTACCAAGCCTTTGTTTGCTGTTCAGCTTCCTGATAAGGCTTGGGAAAAATTAGCCTTGGATTTTTCCGGGCCCTTCAATTTATTACCCGGAGACAAGAGGTACTTATTGGTTGCTATAGACTGCTTTCCAAATGGATTTATTATTCATTTGTTGAAGCTGCTCACTCTAATTCAGAAGTTTCTTTCTTAGAAAAACTATTTTTAATAGAGGATTCCTTGTCCAACATCATTACCGACAATGGGGTAAATTTTTTATCTAAGAAAATAATGGATTTTATGAAAAAACCCAATATTAAGCATTCTCAGATGGAACTATATAGTCCTGCATCCAATAGTCTAGTGGAAATGTCCAACCGCATCTTGAAGGATGGTATACAAACTGCTGTAGCAGCTAACATTGACATGCCTCTTTTCCTGCAAAAGAAAATGTGGGGTTATCTTACAACAGCCCATTCCTCCATGAGTGTGTCCCCATTCACTCTTCTAAACTTGTACCATCTTGGTAATCTAACACTTTAGCCATCTTGGTTATCTAACACTTTAGCAGGAAAACCCAAATCGCTTAATAATAGAAATATTACAACCCAGACCCTGCAACACAGAGTGATGGAGAAACAGCTTTTACAGAATACTTATTATGACAATAGGAAACATGTCAAGGATTTACAGGCTAATGTCCTTGGTTGGTCGTTGATCAAGAAACCACATAGGGTTACTAAAGGAGACAACGTTTTCATTGCCTGTGAAAGACCTCAGATCCACCAGAACTTCTGTATTGTTAGAAAGGAAAGGGTGGTGGAAGAGGGACAGCGTGGTTCCTATTGCTACTTCTCAGGTTGATATCTTCAGGCAGGTGTATTCCGACAGGGTTAGCGGGCCTGAGTCAAGCACTATGTTAACAACTGATGTAGTTATGGATAACAAGGTCCAACCTGTACTTAACGTGGTGATACTGTAAGTGGTACCCATGTGGGTAAAGCGCTGGACTCTACAACCCATATTGTTGGGAATAATGTTGAGAGGTTTATTCCCAGCTTTTCCGATGAACGGTGTGCTGGCATAGATGAGGTCACTGTGGGTGGATTGGTACAGGAACAGCGCTGCACTTGCAGTGCTCGTACAGTGAAGTTGCTAAAAAAAATTGAAGATTTCTTTATGTCGTAATTTTGTTTTCCCTTCAAAATTCATGTAACTTTATATTCATATGTAACATGTCATCTTAGGCGTTATTGCTTCTTTTCCTTAAGGAAGGGGGCGTGATATAGTATGTTAGGTATTGCTCATATAGTCTGTTGTTTTTGTCCTATGCATTCGTATCTGGAGCCTTGATTGCATCAGGTACCAGCCAGGTTCTGGAACGTTGGCTCTTTGTCAGTTTGTCAGTTGACTGCTCTAACTAGTATGGATCGGTAGCTGATGCAGTCGTGTGTCTGGAGCCTTGATCGCATCAGGTACTGGCCAGGTTCTGGAGCGTTGACTTTTTGTCAATTGCCTGCTCTACCTGGTAGTATGGATCGGTAGCAGATGCAATCGTGTGTGTATACATTAATAGGACGAAATTCTCAACTCTCTGTGGCTCCAGTGTTCACCAAAGTGTTTGCAGTGTGTGTTTTTACCATCATTGTAGCACTACAGAGGAATGTATGTCCTTGAAAAAATACATACATTTTAATTACAGTTTCCAGAGGTAGCTCTTCTTGTGAAGTGTTGTGAACATTGAAGGAACCCCTGCATAGGGTGCTTACCTATCCACTTTAACGGCCTGTAGAATTTTTATAAAGGCATCTGTTGGGGACACCTGTTTTCTACAGTGCATGGTAAGAACCATATTTTACAACGTTTATAAAATAAAACTTTAACAAACAATTCACCTACCAATTGATTTTAACAAAAGAAGATCTAGAATTGTAATATGCCCAGAATAGGGATCTTAGTGTGAAATTGTTTGACTATGTTTCCCTAGGTCAATAGGTCAAACAGAAAGAAGTGTATATCAAAGAAAAAATAGAGCCATTGGTAATGTATTTCCGCATACATATGAATGATGCCGAAGAGCGATTCCATATGGACCAATAGCTTGGCATAATGTTTTCAGAACTGCACTGTCTCTGTGGATCCCTGCACAAGCGAGATAAGTTGAGTACTCCCCAAGCAGTTCTCTCTGTGTTTTGCTTATCCCACTGAGAACCATAAATAATTGTTCTACTTCGTACTCTTGTTTCTCAGGTGCTAGTTTCTTGCTTATTAAAATTCCTCGAAAAACATGATGCAAGCTCTTCATTCATATACCAAAGGAAATTCTTAGACCCACATGAGAATAACCTTTGAGAGTTTCAGTGCACTAGAGAAAGCAATTTCGTTCCTTTTGCAGTACTGTCAGAAAAGTGGTTCTCTAATTCCATCTAGCTTACCATACTTATGTAGATTCAAGATGATATTGAGGGCCCGCTCCCTCACGCCTCCTTAGGATATTCGATGCAGGAACATTTACCCCCCATATATGGGCCTTTCATGGTGAACTGCCAAGAAACTAAATACCTAATTACAAAATGGTCAATATATCAGAGACCTATACAAATTAGGGATGGTTTTAAAAGCTGTGAGAGTGATAGTTAAGTTGAGAACACTGAAAATCAAAGTGATTAGATAATCTTCGAAGATATTAAGAAAATTACTTTTGGATTGAATATAAAAAGATATAGCAAGTTAAAGAAATCCATATTCCTGCTGTCTTTTTTCATTTTTGTTCTCCTGTGTACATCTGGTACGTTGACATCTGCAGTGTCTGCCACCTACTATTCAGACACAGGCACACGTGTCTACATTTTTACTTCCAAATTGATATGATTGCCACTGTGGTAAGGCAGCTGTCTTTATTCAGGTCACCTGCACTGCTTCTTATAGGAAAGATATGTAAATTAGGCATGAAGGATATGTTTCTCCACCTGCATAAAAATCCTATATAATTTTAGAATGTATGTTTTCATACCAGCCTACGCGCCCAAAAATATGTCTAGCTATGAAATGTAATTTGACAATAAGTAGTTAGTGTTTGATCGAAAAGAGCTATTGGAACCTATTTTGCTGCAAATAGGTAACCTGGTCTGATAGTACTAGCGGTGAGGTGAACGAATATTCTCGTTTTCTGCTTTTCTGGTTTACCAACTAAAGTGCCTTCCAAAAGGCATACATGTTTTAGTCTGGGATTTCACACACTCACATTTGTTGGTGGCCCTCCTCCACAACTGCCTCTCTAAAGGACTAGATATACAATGCCCAGGATGAGAGAGAGGAAATCCCCGAGGCCTGCCAACTGGGAATATCAGTTACAAAATAAAATTTGCAGTATCTATCCACATTCAGAAGCAGGAAACAATAGACCTAATAGATCCTGGCCCTGCACAAGGCCTGAACCAAATGCTGGCTTGGATGATATTTCCTTTGAATTTCATTGAGCTCGAGTAAGAGAGTGAGTGATGGAGATTGGAGACATGGAGAGTTCTTCCCAGCAGAGACATGGATTCAGCATTTAGAATATTTAGGATAGGTTTAATGACACAAAACACATAACCAGGTAAGGACATGCATTATTTTCCTGCAAAACTGGAAGTAGGAAACCTAGCAATTTGTTAGGATTGACTATATCTCACCATCAATGGCCTTTAAATTCCTGCTTGACCCATTCGAAGGAATCAAAGGAGGGCATTAGTCTTAGCCTGAACTTCTACTTTCCGCATTTCAGCATTTCACACAGGACAAATGGGGTTTGGGGTGGGGTAAATATCCTACCAGTGAAATCCGTTTGACTCAGTGTAACTCCTCTCTTGGTGCAGGAGGTCGTGCAGAGAGACAAAGCTGTTTCTTCCCATTGAGACCTATAGCTTAATGGTTTGTACTGAACATTTCTTGTAGAATGGGAAGCTGGGTGGCATCCAAAGTAAGTGAACTTGAACTTGAGAAGTCAGTCTTGAAGAACTGGGCTTCACTGTGAGAAGGATTTTTTATTAATTATGGCAAACCAGTGAAAGCCCTTCTCTTCTGTTACGCATGCAGACTCAAATGTACCTCTCTGTTTGTCAGCTTGTTATCTCCAATTACTCTGTCATTCTTGCCATGTGTCTTCTCCCTCACAAAACGCTCAGAAGCTGTGTAATGTAAAGATTGTAACAAAGCAAGAATAAAACTCAATTATATAAATTTGACATACCTCACATTTAGTGGATTGCTCTTTCTTATTCAACAAATCGATGGGAGGCCCAATTGAGTAATATTTGTGGATCTGTATTGGTTTTATGTCAGGAGGACTTGTGGATTTTGTATGAGTGTTACTCTGCATTCAACATATAAACAAGTTATTGTTTTCAACCCTACTAAATGCTACGTCCAACTGTGCCCTTTCAAGTCACCTATGGAAAACTAATCATGACGGGTTTCATAATTTTCCCAAAATGATCAGCTAAGCGGTACATAAAAAAAGGTATTATGTAAAAATGTCCACCTTTTGAGAAATGCACTGACTGAAATGGTCATTCTAAACCCATGCATTTTACTTGTTGCTTAGGATTTTACATTGGTGGGTACGGAAAAGTTAATATTGAGAATGTGGATTTGTTCACAGAGGGTCCACTATATTCCCCAGTGGCACTTGTGAATAAATGGATTATGTCCAAGCACTAGTCATTGATAAAAATATGTTATGACTGACTATGTCCTTGTCAGGTTCTGGGAAACTTATAACAAACTAAACACAAGTTGGCATCTATTTAGATATAATTTGATAACCATTGATAATAGATTGTGAAGTACAATAACTGGAGTTGTCTGGTCCGGATAATTGACTGGAAGCGGTAGAAGAGACAATATCACAGTGATTAAAATTATGCAAATGCTTTATGACTTTACAAAGGTTTAGATACAACACTTATAATTTGTCATGCTGACATCATTTTGGAATAAATATTCACTTGTTTTTCAGCGTTGCTTCTGATGCTACATGTGGGTGCTGGATTTAAATATTTAGGGGCCGATTCCGATTCGGGCCGGAAATCCCTCGACCGAGCCGGACCCGGAGAGATTTCCGACCGAATCGGACCCTAGCAGCCCGACCGAACGAGTACGATGCGCACGTATGCCATCGGACTCGATTCGGTCGGACTCCCATTGAAGTCAATGGGAGCCTGTCGTACAACTCGTACGCGGGCTCCCATTGACTCAATGGGTGCGAGGCGAACAAGGGCGCCCCCTACAGCACGTACGCGGCGAAGCAACTCGTGCCGTACATGCACAGGTAGGGGGGACCCATGGGTCCCCCCTGTGTGCGACTCGCGCGGCTACGCGTACAGGGGGGTCCGACACGGACTTCCAAAGTGCAGCTCCGACTGCTTCTTCGAGCCGGACGGCGCGAGTCGGTCGGACTGCTCGCGGCGCGCATCGTACTTGCCCGGCCGGTGAACGTCTCCATTGCGCGGTGCGAGGCGCATCCGTGCGAGTCAGTCGGTGAGGTTGGGATGGGCGTAGGAGTCGGTCGGCGAATTCGCACGCGCTCGCATTGTACTCGTTCGCCCGGACGCACGTACGGATCGGTCGGGAAAAAGGGCTCCGAATCGGATCCGGTTCAGCCGAATCCGATTCGGTGCCCTACCGGCCGAGATCGGAATCGGCCCCTAAGTGTCCAATCCCTGGATGGGTGAGAATTGACTACTGCTGAAAGTTTTGTTAGCTGTTGGTGTATGATGCCATGCACCAGTTTCTTTAACCAAGTGGTAATATTTATAATGAAAAAGATTCCAACATCGAGATGTTCGCCATCCAGACTGCTTGAATATTGAAGCATCCGCTCTTCTCAGTCATTCACAAATAACCAATTGGTTTTAGGCAACCACAGCTAAAAGTTCCATTTATAATGCAACCAACTGTACAATGTTACTAATGCTTTAATTGCTCAAAATACTAACTTGCAAGGATATAAAATAACATAAGTGTTGGAAGTTGGGTTACTGGTTGAGGGGGGTGAATCCCTACTCAAGCAACAACCACAGTCTCTGATAGGGTGAAACACAATCAACACAAATTAACCTGTGCTTAACCCTCTGGTAGCTTGGCACAAAGCAGTCAGGCTTAACTTAGAGATAATGTGTAAAGTATTTATGCAGCGCTTCAAACAGTAATAAAGTGAAATCACAACACAAGAAAAATCCTACACCAATTTAGAAAAATAGAGTTAAATTTAATAAATTGTGTGAGTCCAAAATGACAAACGCCCAATCAGTAGAACTGGAGATATGCAATTTTAAAGATTTTAAAACAATTGTGCCTAGAAGTACAAAGCACTAACTGTGGTGATCTGGTCGCTCCAGACTTAGACAAAGTCACAAGTTCAGGCCAATCGCGATGGAGCACGGGCTGGATACAGAGACCAAGTGAGGCCCGCTGAACAAAAGTAGCTTAAGTTTTGATTTGCAAAGCATTGCAAGATGCCATGTCGAGGATTCGTTGCACAGTGGTGATTCCGAAGAGTTTTGGGGTTGCAATGTGGAGTCCTGCATCCTCATTGATGATGTCTTCGCAAAGGGGCTTGCGATGCGAAGTCCTGCGTTGAGGATGCGGCGTGGACCTGCAGTTCCGAAGAGCTGCAGGGGTGGGTTTCAGAGTCCTGCATCGTCGAGGATGCCATCGACGAGGGGCTTGTGATGCAAAGCAGCAGTTTTGAGGAGACTGCAAGCTGCAGTGTGAAGTCCTGCGTTGGTGATGTGTCTTGCTGTGGTGGTTTTCATTATGGCAGTGAGCAGATGTATCACGCTACATCAATTCTGCTTCACAGGACTACAGCTGGGCTGGCAAAGCACGCTCAAACCAACTTCCAAGGGTTCAGGAGTAGTGCGGCACCACTTGGGGTAAGACTCCCAGCAGACAGAGTCCAGGTACTGGGTTCAAGTTGGTTGGAGCCTTTTTCTGTCCATTAGGCTTTGATCAGGAGACCAACCAACTAGCCCTAAAGATGTCACTCTGGTGGTCCTTGATTGAAGATTCAAGTCCAGCCCTTCACTCAGACAGCAGGATAGCAGGGCAACAGGGGGGCCGTCCTTGCAGAGCAGCACAGCATTCCTTCTGAGTCTTCCACAGGTACAGAAGTGTACTGAAGAGTTGGGTCTGAGGCTCCAATATTTATACTTGGTGCTCACTTTTAAGTTTAAGTAGAAGGTTCTGGAGGTATCTACGCCCACAGGTGTCTGGAATTTCTTGCCTTCCTGTCCTGACCCTAGCTTGTCTGGGGTCACAAAAGACTAGTGTTGAACCCTTTGTTAGGGTGCTCAGGCACAGCCTTTGAGATGTGCAAGTGTGGTTGGTGATAGCTCCTCCCTCTCCTCAAGTCAGAGATGGCCAATCCTGCCAACACTTATTGCCCTTTGTCTCACTGTCTGGGAATAATACACAAAGACCAACTGCCAGCTATACCTAGTCATGTGACCCAATATAGCCTGCAGGCACCAAATGGTTAGGACAAGAAAATGCCACCTTTCTAAAAGTATAACAGGTAAGAATACCAGCAAGGGATTTGCTCAAACACATACACTTATACATACATTTGTAAACCTTTCAGTATGTCATAGCTTGACATCGCAAAGTAATTGGAGGTTCCTTTGAAGGGAACTAAAGAGAAAAGAATTTCAAGAGCAGGTGTATATATTCATAATGTTTATATTGAAAGTAAAAAATTGTCATATATACAATTACCGGGGTTCATAGAACAAATCTCATGGCATATTGACAATGGTTATTGCTAGATTGTATACAACTGTAAGTACCATATGACAATGTATCAAGCATCCACTTCCTATTTACACAAGTTAAACCTGTCAAGCAAAAGATACTAGGATCTAGAAAGCTTGTTTAACAATGACTAAGAAGGAAGTTGGATTGTGCGTCGACATTTCGGTCTCGCTCGTTGTATATCAGTGAGATCATGGGTATTTCAAGATGATAAAGGACCCCTCTTTGAGGCCCAATAGCGAAAAGTTGACTGGGACTGTGAATGCATGCTAAAAATCACATCACTCAGTTTGAGGCCACGACAAAGTAAGATTTCAGTGATGTTCAGTGATGTTTAAGTTGCTCACTGTACTTTTTTTCAATGGTTTCAAGAAGCGACCATGTAGTGAAATAAATCACAGTATTCACATTGGGCAACAATGTCTTCCTCTGGATTGCGGAATCACCCTCTGTGCCCCTAAGGGTGCTTGGGTCTAGGACCAAAATGTGAAACTGAACACCACCCTTAACAATGGTTGTTGAATAGTGAAGTCAGTACCAGTTTCCATTTAACAGGTTGCTACAAGATGCGACGTTTTGTTACATAGGAAAGTGGGTGGCAGAAAACTGGCGACTCACATTGTAAACATACAAATGTTGTTGTGGCAGCTAATGACCCAGGACATATCCTTCAGAGCTGAGTTTATGGCTGGCTTTATTGCTATCTGATAAGATGAAGTGGACTTAGCATATGCCAGTCCCTCCATTTGCATTAATACGTGTGGTGAGCGAAAGAGACATGCCACCAGCCCAAGTCTGAAAATTATAGTGGGCCAATACACCACTTTTGAACTCTTGTTAAAAAAAACTCCCAGTTGCCTAGGGTTGAGCTGCAATGATAGAAACCAGTTCAGTATTGAGCAGGATAATAACACTATGATGTGCATTTGTGAAGGGCAGGGTCACCCTTTTGGGGCATCTTAGCACTGAATAAGAGATGTTTATTGTTAACCATTTTAATAGTACTCATTTTATCGTCCTCAGTTTGAAGTATAAAATGTTGAACTGACCCATAAGGATTTGAACACTTTTCTACTCTGGGGTCAAACATGCATTCCTGGAGCACATGCATAGGTAAAATTAGTCACTAGACCTGGTTATGGAGATTAGCGCATAATTTCAAATGTCTGGCATTGAGGACAAAGTCAGAGACTTCCTGCAAATGCCATTCTTCCAAAAGTACAGATCCTCACTACTTTCAACAAAAGAAAGAGGGACACACACACACAAATAGATTCATTCCAGATGTCATGTATGAAGTAACAGCAACCCCATTCCGATTTCATGTGTGGACCAACAACTACCTCATGTCCATAGTAATTGTGCCGAAAACAAGCATTTGCAAAGACAATGATGTTGACCTTTTCTCAATTATAGCTTCATTGGGTTGAATGTACTCGCTCTACAAATAACGTGTCATCGCCCAAATCTGTAGTATTAATTTTCTAGAAGGATGAATCGCTGAATTGACTACAAGAAATTGGGACCTGTGACCCCAACGTTACTAACAGATTATGAAAGTAAAAACATTAGCCAAATGAGTAATCATAACAGCTACATCTGCTGGCAAGTAATTGGTAGGAACAACGGGTTGAAGCACCCTTTTCAGAAATCTGTGTCTATCTACACAGGACTCTGTAGTCTGGCTCTTCCAGTTGACTAATAAGCCTCATGCATTCTAATGTGCATCAAAGATGGAGTGAGGGTGCTTTATGGTAGCTCTGTGGATGAGTCAAAGCACGCATTTAGTGCATCATGTGAAATGAGAGTGGTTGGGTTTTTGATGCACAGTAGATGTTTCTGTGGTGGCATTGATCTGCCTGTTTGGGGGCAGAAAGAATGTCCGTGTGGGACTTCGGTGCAGGTAACAAGATAAACACAGGGCAAGTATTCACAGTGCCACACCATGCACAACTTGATTCAGTAAATTTAATCTCCAGCCTTTTCTCTAGTGTATTTAATTTTCCTCACATAAATTAATTCTTAATTGGAGATTACTTGTAACATATTCGCAATGCATACCAAGCAGGAGGTATGTATAATCTCCACTGTTTTGTGCGTCTAAGAGAAACAAAGCGTCAACATAAAAATGTACCAAATCATTCTCATTACTTGCTCTGAACGCATTCAGGAGTGCCATCTATTTGCCTGTTACATGATAAGGAGTTTATCTCATCGTCCAACTCTGAAAATTCAATTTATATCTGCTATCAAAACCAAAGTAAAAATTTGGAAAAAATGGCAGTCGATTAACATGGCCGCAAAGCCCTGCTCCCAATTTCTTGGTCTCTGCTAGGATCAAAACGTTTATCTGTGATAATTACAGTGGATATGAGGCAAGATTATGGGATCTGTTCTTGCTACAATCGCACTGACAACTAATATCAAAGTTGCTGCTCTACTCAGGGTCAGTGCTAGGGTTTTGGAGGCCCTGGGCAGAAAGGGAATGTGCAAGGCCCCTCTAATTTGCATACAACCTAACTCATCCAGGGCTATTTGCATCTCAACATATGACACTGCTCCTAAAGCTGCTTTATGCAGACCCCTCCTCAGCTGCAGCCCTTCCATCTAAGCCACCTACAAGCACCTCTTAGCAGCTCATAAAGTGCTGAATGTGTGAGAGTTGCTTCTCATCAGAAAGAGTTAAAACTGCTGCGGGACAATGGGCGTCCCATTGTGCCTCTGAATGGACAGCAGGGCAGGAGGCCTGATTGCAGGACAAACCTGCAGAATGTATCTCCTTCCAACCCTTGGAACACCCCCCCCCCCCCGCTCTGGAGAAAAAACTGTACTTTCCTAGAAAGCTGCTAAACCGAGTATTCAGTCTACAATAGAAAGTGAGCTAGAGCTGAACAAAGAAGAGGAGCGGGAGAAGGCTGTGACGTGGCTAGAAACCTTAGAAAAATACATACCTATATCACCTAACCAAAGTTGGGGCAAGTGGATATTATTCCTGATAGGCCAGAATTCCATTTAATAGAAGATATCCAGCTGGTGCAGGTTAAAACTGTAGACATGCATATGGCGGCCCCCCACCAGTCTCGCTAGACCCAGGAAGTGGGAATTAAAGTAAGAGGCTTGAGCAGTGGCGTATTATAAAATTGGCAAGGCTCCGAAGGGGCGCATTTCTCACCTAATGAAGCGGGAAAGTGGAAGTGCCCCTAAAAGGTGCATGAAAAGTAATAAGAACTTGAGATGCAGTGAAGGTGATGTAGTCCGTCAGAGGGGTGCCCACCACGGAAAGGGAGTGTTAAAAAAGTAAATATGCATTATCAAAGACAGAGGAGCCAGGATTTCAGGAATAATCACGCATAACGAAAGGAAGAAGGAGATTGATGCCATGCTCGGCTAATATTATGTATAACAAGAAGATGAATAATGCGTGCTGGAGTGTATACCGCTTCAATAACAGCTGTGCTCTGTGGACACAATTTTGAAAGGATATAGCCCAGATTTCATACGTCTTTCAAAAACATATACTGCATATAAGACTCAGGAATGATTGCAGGAAAATGGGTTTGATTTGTTGAACTACTCAAGGTGTTGCGATCTGGGGGAGAAAAGAAAAGCGTAATACAAACATTAAAACACTTTCTGATGGTATAGGTAAGTGGGCGGTCATACAAATGCTGTATAAGGGTAAATTAATGGTGGGCATGTGTTATCTATGGAACCTATAGGGATAAACCAGAAATGTTTGATAAATTAGAAGTAGAAATGGTAGGTTGGAGGGGTGAACTCTTCATTATTGGTGATTTTACCTGTTTGATGAACTATCATATTGATTCGTCTAGACCTACATAATTCAGTTAGAAAGATAAAGGTACAGTGGTTTAATCAGGTTTTCGATCTGGCAGATGTATGGCGTATTCATAAGGGGAATGTACCTGTGTTTCCCTATTATTCATCAATACATACATCATATTCTCGTAGTGATATGATATTCGATTCCCATACCCTGATTTCTCAAATTGAAATGAAATACGCCCATTAATAGTTTCTGACCACCACCCTTTGAAAATACTACATTATGTTAAAGGCGCATTTATTGAACTAAGATGGTGGATGTTTGACAGTGCATTGCTATTGAAAAATTAATAATAGGATTATATGCTAACTAACATCAACGAGTTTATGGAAATTAACCAATGCTTTGCTGATTGGATAGTGCTTTGGGATGCACTTAAGGTCTGTATACGGGGGCGGGGGCTGAGGGTACCACAAGATTTGCTGTTGGTTATAATAAGGCTAAACAGGCAAGTTTAATTGACAATTATCAAAAAGACAGAGAATTACAACGTCTGCACATCAATGC
Organism: Calotriton arnoldi; assembly: GCA_963921515.1. NCBI lineage: Eukaryota > Metazoa > Chordata > Amphibia > Caudata > Salamandridae > Calotriton > Calotriton arnoldi. The sequence goes on from CAWUFW010001409.1 coordinate 1,047,839, forward strand.
CGTACAAAAAGGATGGTGGTATGGGAAAGAGATATGTTGTCAGCTGATCCTCTTTAGGACCGTGATAAATCGCCATTAAAGAGAGCAAGCAGCTGCATCATATAAACTACCGAAAGGACAAGAAACAGAACATGGTGAGGAAGTTGGCAGATTGGTGGCATTAAATCCAAAAGAAGGGCACTCTTCATCAGTGATTCCTTGCATTAAAGATGAAGAGGATATACCTAGGGATCTGCTCAACAGAATAATGAGATTTCACAGGTTGTATTCGAAACTATACACAAAAGATAAACAGACTGAAACCGATGAGTATGATAGAGAGTGCAGCAGCTATATGGAGAGTGCTATACTGCCCGATGAGTATGATAGAGAGTGCAGCAGCTATATGGAGAGTGCTATACTACCCATGATAGAGCAAGAGGATAGAGATGAACTGGACTTCGAGATTAGTGAAGAAGAAATATCTGTAGCAATAAATATGTTAGCATCCAAAATGGCTGCAGGAGAATATGCAATACCATTAGAATGTTATAAAACTTCCCCCACTGTATTGGTACCAATAATGAAGAAGGTGGTTAAGAAAATTAATGATGCTCACAGAATACCACACTCATGAACCAAGACGAGTGTAGTAGTTTTTTTAAGAAAGATAAACCACCTGAAAATTGTGGCTCCTATAGGCCAACTTTATTAATTAATGCTCAAACTAACATTTACTCAAAGATGCTTGCTAATAGTTTGGCCAAAATTATTAACCAACTGGTCTCTGGCATTTAACATGGCTGTGTACCTGGTTGAGAGACCACTACATGCATAAATTATGCAATACATATGTTTGATGTAACTGCTGTAAAAAAACAAATATCGGAATTATACTGCTGGATGCGAAAACACCTCCAACAGAGTATCTTGGCAATTTTTGTGGAAGGTCATGCATTGCATAGGGACTGGGAGCAGATATATGCATAGGGTGTGTGTTTAAAACCCTGTGCACAAATATTGATAATGGGAAAGGCTGCTCCTGGTATATTGATCACACAGGGGACCAATGTCTCCTCTGTTGTTTGAATTGCATTTGGAACCATACTTACATGTTTTACTTTCTCATAAGGATATATTGTTCTTGACCTTTAATTGGATTGAATTTAAAGTATTAGCATACGCTGAAGATATTCCATGTACCCTAACGAGGTGATTAAAGCTATAGAGAAGGAGGCTGAACTTTCTGGGAAAGTTGCATGATACAAGTTGAACAAAGACAAGACACAAATAAGTGCGAACTATAACATCAGTGTAATGACCAACCAAAAAAATTACGAAAGCAGCTTATAATGGGGTTAAAAATAAGCAGTAACCCAGAACTTATTTTTCATCTGAACTACACCGAACACCTCAAGAATCGTACTAGTTTATTATATAATTGGCATCACCTACCGTCTCATAGGAGGGTTGCCGTAATATAATCAAAATGCATATCTTACCAAAATTCTTATACTTACATAGATCAATACCCCTTTTGTTCCCCAAATTTCTTTTTCCCGTAAACTCGACTCTGTGATAAGCAGCTTCACATGGGGATACCGTGAAGCCAGGCAAGCGATGCAGTTCTTAAAATTACGAGTACAAAAGGTTGGTTGGGCTCTCTTGGAGTTAAAGTTTTATTACTAGGTCTCTATGGCCCAAAGAATGTTTTGTCTGGTAATTGGAACACCCCTAGATGGTTTTTTTTCCTATATTTACGATGACTTTCGGACCAGATGCAAATGCATACTTTGTAAAATATTTTGACCTCAATTATTTTAAAAGAGAATGCGTTAAGGTGAGGAAGGCTGTAAGACATATCTGGGAGAAATGATGCAACATGAATGAAATAACAAATATCAATATATACATGCCTCTGTGGGGTCAATCCTCATTTGTGGGTTATGTGTGGGGGTAGTATACTTAATAAGTGGCCATCTTTAAGACTGAAGAAGGTTGGCCAACTGTAGTTTAAAGCTTGCTCTACAGACTGAGAAACCAGGAAAGTATTTTGATATTTAGGGTTTTTTTTTTTTTTTTTTAAATATCGATGATATGACCTTGATGGCACATAGATGGACAGAAAAGTTGTGTTCTGAAATACGAATACAAGATATAAAAAATGCTATAGGGATTTGGAAACTCTGCATTCAGAGCAGTTAATGTACGCTTCAAATGATTTAAGATGCTAAAGAGGTTGTACTATACTCCATAAAGATTGGATAAATGGTGCATAGGGCTGACACGAAGTGCCCTAGATACTGACTGGAAGGTGCTGACGATATCCATATGTTTCTTAATTGTAATAAACTGGCTAATTTTTTAACAGAGGTAGCGAAAGTCTCACTGTCTGTGGAAAGTTAACCCAGCAAAATTTGGTTATCTCCTGCAAAATATACTATTAGGAACAGATCATAACGCACTTCATGTGTAGGCAACTTTTATGTTTACGGCTGTCACTGTTGCCGACTTTTTTATTTCCCAGGAGTGGATCAACACTGTGCCACCAAATATAGGTAGATGATGGGGTCGTCGGTGGCACTGTCATGAGCTTGGAAGAGCAGCTCAACAATAGAGGGTGGAGAAGGATAAAAAGTGTTTTCTAAAATCATGGGGACTTTTAGTTGAAGGCTGTATTTAAAACTGAATAGATAAGAGAGGTTGCTCTTATATATGAGCTGCTGACGTACAAAACATTTGAATTAACTGTCTCTACAGATATGTATATAATGATTAAATAAATGTATATATGCATGTTTTTTAAAATAAAAAAACAAACAAAAAAAACACAAAGTAAAGGATACCCGAGTGGAAGAAACTTCAGCTTCCGATTTCGGTTAAATCTAGAATGTATTGATTAAAATAAATCTGTGAGTGACAGAAGAATTGGATTAGGGGATCCCCCAGCATCAATTCAGGAGTCAAGTTCCCCAAAGCAAGTGGAAGACCACATTTATCCCCTAACATAGAGACTTCTAGATGCAGTCACTGTTTATTAGTTTCGATATTATAGTGAGCAGCTGAAGGGTTGAGATCATGAGAATGAGAGCACCGAACTTGCAAAACATATTAACACATCTCCACAGATGTAACATGGTGTGCAAAAACATAGATTCGACTATCAGGGGGCACTTCAAGTTAACAGGATTTCCCATGAACAAGAAAACATATCTGTTATGGGTTACAAAAGTAAGCACTATACAAGACAATTTGCGTTAAAATAACACCTGTAACAGACATTAGTTTATAACATTGTCTGTTGGACAAACTACGATTAAGCGCACTTTTTACATGCTACGAAGTACAAGTCACTTGTGTGTTGTTGACTGGTTTTGACTATTGTGACATTACCTGCTTCTCCTACCGACAATTCATGAGTTGAAGTGATATATTTACTTGCTTTTACAGATATTGTGTTCCCTTTTATTTTGTTTTTAATCTTCTAATATGATTTATTAAATCTCATCCAAATTCTGTTCATGAATTAAAACCCTACATCCCTCTAATAATTTCTTATTTGTGGATACAATGGATTGAGGTGTGTTTAGCTTTTTCATAATTTTCAGCAACTGCTGAATTTGATTAAGATTGTATCTAACTTTTATATTAGTCAACCTTGAGTAGATATGATAGTCTGAAGGAAATTCCAAAACATAGAATGAATTGGGGGTGTCACATGACGCAAAATCCCTCAGTTTTTGATTTTTGGCCCTGCTGAGGTCTCAGTGCTGGGACATTCATGGCTATGCCACAATGTACTACTTTATTTATGCACGCCAGGCCCTAATACTCTGGACTGAGGCATTCATGTTATGTATGTATGTATTTATTTATTTGGTTTTTATGTATTTATTCATTTATTCACCTATCCAGTTATATATATAGCTCACTCCTGATCTGGAGATGTCAGAGCTATTTACTTGAAGTGGGTACACTGCAAATGCAGGTGTATCAGCAATTATGTTTTTTACGTGTCTCGTGCTTGGAGAAAAATGTAATGCCCGGCACAAGCCATTATCCTGTTTATATGAGACTCGAATAGATTCATCTCCAAGGCTTAGTAGCCAAGTTCAGTATTTGCATGTCTTGACTACGGAACTGTCGTCACAGATACGGCTGGAGCAGTAGTTGGTTCAGATTATCTTTGAAATACTCAAACAGTGGGTTTATGCGTATAGTACGGGGAATCCAGTTCCATATTTTCGGGGTGTTACCTGTAAATGAAGAAGAAACAGTTATTTTTTTCTCGAATCTAAGAGGTTAAACAGAACGGATTCAGCAGTTCCCAAGGTTCACTACCCTCTGAGGGTTTGCGTTTTGGTGCCAGCTAGGTGTTTCAATACCTAAGTGCATGCATGCAGGCTAATTTGACTGGAGCTTCTATAGGAAGCCAATTAAGGGTCGTAAGGGCCGGAGTGACGTCTTCTAGACATTTCATGGGGTTCTCACGATGTGCCACTGTACTAATCAATGCGAGAGCGTCTTGAGCCTCTCATGCCTATGTTCACTGTCCTTACAGCACAAACAAACTGCCAGTGTCAGAGCCCCATGCAAACAAGCTACAACTTTGAGAAAGAGCCGTGTGGCCGCTTGTTGCTGGTCTTGTGACCATTTGCTACAGTGGCAATATGGCAACTATTTCTTCTCGTAGTTTCCATTTTGGGAAGATACATACAATCGCAGTGAACTACACAGTGCAAATAAATCCTGTGGCACCACACTGTCAGAAACAGTTCTCTGCCTCTCCCCTCCCTATATCAAATCATTCACCATACTGGTACCACTGTGTTAATCCTGTGTCCGTTCATTGACCATGTCAGCCTTGTGCTTTTGGCTGTCAGTGTTAATCACCTTACTACTGCCGACAACAGTGCTAGTCTTGTGCCCATTTTCTGCTGCAATATTTTTTGGCCACCCGCCAAGCACCATTCTTTTAGAGCTTCCTGACCCAATGCTTTATGACTGGCCAAACTTGTGCCCATGTTATGCCGACTATGCCTTTGTCAAGCCGCTGCCCACTGAATGACCCGATGTCAAGCACGTGTGCATAACTATCACTAGTTCTTAGTGAATTTCAGTCAGTTCCCGTTTTCTCCGAAGAGCTCTGCACATGCTGTGGCTTTTCATTTAATTTTTTTGCATTTTAACTGAAGTAACTTGCATCATAAGTACCTGCATGGTTAGTCCTGTTTGGTGAAAATTCAGAACTGGCTGTAAGACATGCTAGGGAGCTAGTGACATATATGAGTGCCACAGATTGCTCCTGGCTCAAGCCTGTGCCAAGATGCTCTTGGCAGAGATGGTGAGGCATGATGCCTTGCACTGTATATACCAGGATTGGCAACTCAGTGAATGCCTGGCGGAGAAGGTAATAATGTCGAATATGAAAGTGCTCTTGACCCCATCTATTAGCTCTACAGCTCCAGTGGTGTGTGTGAACTTCTAAAGCACATTAGAAATTACACCCAATTCCAGTTGAACCTCCGATCTCCTGGTGCAGAGGCATTGGCAGGACACATGTGATGTGTCTCTGTACAGACTCACATCACAGGGATGGGCACTGTTGTAAAGCAAGAGATGCAGCAAGGACTAAAGAGGGGGCAGACAGAAAAGGGCACAGGAAGGATGATGATGACATTTACATAGCACGCTACTGTAGAACACATCGACTAAGCTCTAGCATTTATGATCTAGCCAGGCCTGCATGGTACTGCTCGGAACAGCTAATATGGACATAGAACAGGGACAGTAGAAGGACTGGAACAGGTTTGGCTTGCTCAGCCTCCCCACGCGATTTGCCTGCATGTAGCACTCTTAGTAATTAGTTTAAAAAAAAAATCAATGCATACTCCAATGCCCTTAGAGACACAATGCACATAGCATTGTGTCTGACCGAGCTAGCCGGTCCTCTCTCTCTCAATCTCTAACTCTTGGCGTCTTGCACAGGGATGCTATGTGAGCCAAACCGGTGGTGCTGTATACATATTTTTGTTTAGCTTTTTGTCTTTACATCTGCAGTAACCTAAGTGTTGATAACTAACGAACGTGCACAATCAAAAACCCAACCGAAGTACAGAGTGGCATTGTGTGTTTCAAATTAAGTGAATGGCAGATCTACTTTGTGGTACTAATTTGAGGATGTTGTTCCAGATCCTCGGTGCATAAATGGAAAAGTGCTGCTGACTTGCTTTCACTTTTTACACTTTTTAGTCTCCACTGCAATGGTGCCTTGGCTGCAGATGTGTAGAGAGCCAACAGAGACAGCGAGCTTGTCTGCTTATATGTGGGTCAGTGGCTGTGATGGCTTTGTAAATGATGAAGCTGGTTTTTAAGATGGTGCGGCTGACAGGAGGAGCCAATAGAGTTCCATCAGAATGGGGGTGAAGTGATCATATTTCTTCAGGCCCTGAAGGAAACCTTCTGTGAAGTGCAGGATGCCCTTCTGGGTGACCAAGTTTCAACCAGGAGTCACTTGACAGCAGCTTTACAAACACTGGGGCCTGAGCAGCTCATCAAGCTTGGTAAGATTCACCCTCACTCTCCTCCACAGTACTGTTTGGGGCTTCCAATGATGGTTTCGCATGCCTGCAGAGTAAACTTTTGGAGGGGGAGGTGAGCAATGCCACCTTGAGCGGGATTGGACATTCTCCCATTCTGAACTGGGTGTCCATACGAGAAATACAGAAATTGCTGTCAAATAGGAGATGTTTGGTCACTCTTCCATGTAACTAAGAGCGCTGATATATATGCAAAGAAAAGAGTAGGAGCGAGACATATATAGGAATAGAAAGAGTAAGAGAAGAAATTATGGATTGGACATGCACACGGGGCAAAGCAATTTGCCACTGGGAAGCGAAGTGGTGAATGAAGTATTGCTTACTCCTCTGAAAGCAATATATATCTTCAGCAAGAAGATCACTCTGACTTGCTTAGCGTAGTGCACTGACAAGAAAGAGTATTTTGCAAGGATAGACGTTACTCAGAAAGATGTGGCAATGTGAGATGTCACTTCTGTGCCTTGTGTGTATTCTTCAAACATCACTGAAACACATGTGCACTACATTGGCTGGACCACCACATGCCAAATGATATTAATGTATATGATTGGATAACTTTAACCTTAACTCTTCCATCCTCCAGACATAACACACTTTCACTGACTGGATGTAAACATGTTTATAGTCCAAGTTTCTAATGGAGGTCATTACACAGAATTTGGATCAAGGTTTATTTTTCCAAATGGCTCAGTGTTCCTAAGCTGTAGCAACCTAGTGTGGGAGCTGGGTGTGCAAAGGGAGAGAATTAATCCTTTAAAATAGACGAGGCTTCAAACTATAATACCGACTACACCAGAACATTTAGTGAAGTGCAAGGGCCTTTAGCACAAGGGTCTGTAAGCTGGGATCGGGGAAAGGAACTACAGAAGAGTTATTAACATATCACATGGTAATGAATTCAGTAGAATGGTGAACATGGTCCCGAAGTGGTCTAGTTCTAGAACAAGGGGTCATAAAACCTGTGAATAACACGAGGAGGCTCCAGTCTATTGAGAGGGTGGGAAATCAATAAATCTATCCTTAGAGCTCTGGTTCTTTTTTAGGGGCGATCTGGTGTCTCCTTGTGAATCCTAGTCCTCTTTTGCCATAGGACCTGCCCTGAATATCTCCAACGAGAGTGATGAATGGGCAGTCAGATAAATAGACAGGTGCTGGGGAATAATAGGGTGGGGGAGACAAAATACCGTTGACGTTTGCATACCTTATCAAAACAGACAGTGAAACGGCCAGCACAGATGGGATTTGTGGTCATCATTTGTTATGGAAAGCTATAGTTTCTGTTTATCCAATAATGCATGTATTTAAAAAAATATATAAAGGTGGATTTGTTGACTGTGAAATGAATTCCAGCCTCAGGTTTCATTGGCAATGCTCTAGTTGCCAGCTTTGATGCTTCTCAGTCCCAGTGGGTCTTCGCGTGCCATTAAGTCTTTCCTGGTGCACTAATGTAATGATATGCGCTTCTATTCTTCGTCCAGCTGGGCTCATTAACTCCCATCTATTCCATGAAGAGTGACAAATGTGGGCCTTAGTGCAGTAGGTGCGCTTTTTTATGGGTTTGATATTAATGACATTGTACAGCTGTAAATGAACCAATAACCTGATGTCACAGTATTTCCATCCTTTGTTCTAAACATAAGACTTATTGTAATGTACAGTGTATCACATCCAGAAGTGACAGAGATTAGGGCTCCACAAGGCTAAATACCTTTAACGCGTGGTCCAGTCAAACATGTTTTCAGCACAGAAAATGTGAGACAAATCTGGTTTTCTTGTTCACCTTGGGTGCGCCCTTCATGGACAACAATCAGCACCTTGTCCTCGATATGTGGGAAAAAACACTTAGCCCTCTTTTTTCTCACACTTAGCCCTCTTTTTTCTCACACTTAGACCTCTTTTTTCTCACTACTGTAATGTTTTCCTGGTCACTGCTGTAGCCCTCTGATCCACAGGGTAGGCTTCTAGGCAGCAGGTTTATCTCCATCCAGGGTTTGTGCAGGGCCAAGTCCTCAGTGGCATCTGGGCATTGTAGTGAGAATTATTTCTGTTTTTTGCATTCCTGGAGCAGGCAAACAAGATCCAACAACTGACATGTGGAGAGCAGATTCAGTTACTGAGTGGCGTCAGGAGTCGTTGAGTCTTTTTCTTCCAGCAGGATCCTTTTTCTTTAGATATAGTCTTTGCAGTCCCAGGAGTGTTCTGAGGAGGTGGTGGTGAGGTGGCAGATTTATCCAGTGCACTCTCCAGTGATTGGAGAATTCCCACCATCCAATCTTAGCAACTTTCTCTCACTATACTCACCTCTTTTTAAAATACTTCCTCTTCTCTTCACTGTAAAATTTCCTAGATGCCCAAAATCCAAAACGGCTAATCCCTTCTTCCATCTGCAGGGTTTCTGGCTCTCCCTAAGCCACTCCACAATTTAGATATTGCAACTGGTTCTCCTCCTACTGGAATTAAAACCAGAAACTCTAGGCGGTCCCTAGGCATCAATGGGAGCACATCTAGCCAGCTCCATTTGTCATCTTCAAGTCAAAAGAGGAAGTGTGAAGGCTGTCCTTTGTAATGCAAACTGTTCCAGTCCTCCTTCTGGATATGTAATCCCTATTAAGTGGCTAGCTGTTGACAAAACACCCAGTGAAGTTCACCTCAAATTAAGCACAAACAATAGTCCAGATGACAGTTGTGGTTTATTGGAGTAGACACTCCAGCCACAGCCAAGCCAATAGATACTGATTTAAATAAACACACAGTGCCAACTTTAACAGCCAGTTGCCCTCCTGTGCACAGAGGCAAGTCATTGTCCTCTGGCAGCAAGGTTGTTTTCTCTGAGCCAGGGTTGCGTATTGAGTCTCTGGAGTGTACTTAGAGACAAAACTAGTTTTAAAACAGTTTATCTCAGGCAGTACAAATTATTCCTTGAAAAAGTTATTTTTCCAGAAATCTACTTTCACAATTAAATTAGATTTTTTAAACTAAGTGGAAAATAACTTTGAGTCACCCTTCTAGCATTTTCCAAAGTAGAAATGTGAAATAAAGGTTGCAATCACACCTTGGACTGTTAGTCGAAAACATAGTCTTACCTACACAGTAAAAGCAGCTTTTGGGTATCTACTCACTGTGAGGGCACACTATTCTCAATGTGTAGGGTGTCACGTTTTAATATATGAAGCTCCCAGACATGTGGGCTTACAAGACACAATTCTAGGTGATTTGTTAATATATAATAAGAGGTTTTCCTACATACAGAGGCTTTTTTCCCTGCCATGTGTCACAGCAGTACTTTTTAACTACAGCCCAGCCAGGATACAGTGTTGCTCCTGGCAGCCATATATTTTTTGTCATATATGTGAGTGGTAGAAATAAACACTGCAGGACACATGACATTTAGCATCCATGCCTGTAGTCCATATTCTGAGCCATCCACTTAGACTTAACAGGAAAACTAAATAGACCAATGGGTGAAACCTATTTTTAGGCAACCATTTTTGGGGCATAGCACACGCACTGTGGCACTGATTGATAGTGTCACAGCACATCGAATCTTAATACCATGTTAAATAAGGTCCAGAAAAAGTTGAAAAATCAGGGGTAATCACACAGAAAGGTTGACTTTCCCACATTAATGAACCAGGTGCTTTTGTAACTTCCAGCATATGTGCATTTTGTGATGAGACAGATTAATACATAAGTGGCACCACAAGTGAAGGTGGGGTCTCAAACCAGTGACTGTGTTAAAAAACACCAACTGGTTTGCAACCCCTCATTCATACCTCACACCCTTTTTCTACTTAGCATGCATGGCCTAATATAATCTTCAACTTTTTGTGATCTGGTTATATCTCACTCGTCACATCCTTGTTCCTGTTGGGCATTGGACAGAAGGCATGTATTCATTGCGCCACTGAGGGCTTGCATTGATGATGAGAAGGAATCTCACAGCACAAGGTCATTTATGTGAGAAACTGCATCTTGTGATTCTTTAAATGCTCACAGTACGTGACCTCTCTTCTTGAGATTGTTAGTCGCAGGAAGACAACAATCGTTGGCCACAGGCTGATGCTAATTTTATTCCAGTCACAAGTGTTAACATCCATATTATATTGCTATTCTTACAACTACAGTATTGTTCTGGGAATACTTTCTGATAGCAGTGTCAGAGCTTGCAAAGCATATGAGCGAAGCCCTCAATTTAATTCTTGTACTGATGGAAAACATCACCCTGAGGATACAGGAGCTCACGTTCTTTGCACAGAATCCATGCAAGGAGGGTGTACATTTGCGTAGCATCTGCCTATCACTGATGTCCACTATCAGAATGTGAGAGCTGAATCGACCTTGATGCTTTTAAGGACTGGGTGTTCCCTTCACCTTTATTGCATCACCTCAGGAGAATGTTTACTTGTGCAGTGTTCCACCAGAGCCAGGGTGTTCAGCATATGCCACCTGATGGCATCAGATTTGTTGAATCAGCAAGGCATGTTTGCCATTGCAGAAGTACGTTATACTATGGTTTTTAAATATGCATATGCTACCCTGAGCTGTAAATGTTTCATCAAGCTGTTTTTGACAATGCAGGTTAGGGAGAAAAGGTGCTTCATTGGTCCATTGGATATCTTGAATTCCAGTATGGAATTGAGTTGGTTTCCAGTCATGACAAATGGATTAAGGTAGTGGGGAAAATATAGCACAGCAGTAATGCTGAGGCATGCAAGGTATTAGGAATACCAGTCTTGAATGTAGCAGATATAATCTATTTTCCTTAATTATTCTGTCACCCCATTATGCTGTAATGATCAAAAGCCAGATTGTTTTACATTTATTTACCTTCTCCTCTCACAAATAGCCCTCTCCACTTCTGAGCAGCAGTTCATGCCCCTAATCTTTACCATTAATGGAGGGTCCTCACTGCATCTCTGAAAATATGCCATGTCTCTTTTGGTTATAAGGAATCCAGTGATCGCCACACGTGCATCTTAATATAGAACTAATATTTAGCTCCCAGGCACTCTGCTGGTCATGGGCAATATATATGCCTATAAATGCCTAAGTATTGGAAGGGACCTCAGTTACATGTAACTGGGTGCCTGGGGGGATTGTGGCTGAACACCCGTTTATATATTTTGACTAGCCCCAGTTCACAGATAACCCCGAAGCCTCACCATATACACGCATAGTCTGTATCAGTCGTGACAGAGACCTCTGTGGGCGTTGGAGGAAGAGGAGCATATCATCTGCATACAGCAACACCCTATCCTCTTGGTCACTTGGCCAGTGAAAGCTGATCACCTGCGCGTCTCTCCAGATCCATTCCACCAAGGGATCTATCACCAAGATGAAGAGAAAGAGAGAGAGAAGGCAGCCCCAGCAGGTGGCACGCTCAACGGGGTGGTGAGGGGAAAACACCCATTAAATCTTCATTGTGCCTTCAGGGCATCATAAAGGGGCTGACCAAAGTCTACAAACCTAGGTCCAATTTTTATTCTCCTCAGCATCTTCAGCAAAAAAGGGCAGGTGCATAGGATCCAAGTCCTTTTCATAACCAATTAGGAGTAGGTCTGCCAGGCACTGCGGTTCGTCTATCCTGGCTAATGCGACCTGGAGTCGGCGGAGGCAGTACCTCATGCTCCTTCCAAGCATAAAGCCATTTTAATCCTCATGGACAAGAATCACAAAGTGGCAAGTCTAGTGGCCCATACTTTACTTTAATATTGGTACATGGTCGGAGCCAGTTTAGTGGTGACTAATAATTCCAGCGGAAAGATCCTGTGGAAATCCTCCAGCTGTACATGTCTCTGATGTGTCTGGATGGCAGAGACGCTTTGTTTAAGCGATATGCTACAAATCTGTAATCTCCCTCTTTTTGTCATGTTCTCTGCCTTAACGTCAGAGAAAGCCCTACCATGAATAACCACCTTAAAATAACCGGTGAGGATACCGAAGATGTATTTAACTTAAAGTAATCCTCAATCACCTCACAGAAGAGGATCATAGAGTATTCATCCTTAAACCACCAAGTATTCAAGCACCAAATACCCCTATGGTAGTGTCCTGGGCCGTGGAAGAGTGCTATGACAGGCACATAGTCATAAAGACTCCCGGGAAGGATATGGGCTCCAGAGGTGTAACCAAGACCAAGTTGCTGTAACAAATAAGTAATCAATTTGGTAACTGCATTTATGGGGAGACAAGTAATGTGTGAAGTGCTGTGTGCCTCAGTGCCACTTATGCCATACACCCAACATACCCAATGAGCTCGCCCACTTATTTAAGGCCTGTGTCCTCGTAAATAAGGTGAGGGAGTCCATATCATGGGAGCTGTCCAGTATAGCATTAAAGTCCCCCCCACTACCAATATACCAACCGAAACACAGAGCAGGGTGACGGACAGTGTCTGCTGTGATGGTGAGGCAGATGTTTACTCTACATATGACCCAAGGGATCCCCTCAAAAGTCCCTTCCAGACGACATATCAGCCTAATCCATTGTATGTTTCTTGGAGACTACTAAAGGAAAGGATTTATAGAGCAGGATCGCTACTCTCCTAGAACTTCTACAGAAACCACATTGGTATACCCTAATATATCCATGGCTCTCCAAGAAAACACATCTGATGCCAAGGAGGCAGGGTTCTTGCATCAAGAGGAACTCAGCTCCATGTCTTTTGACAAGTGGCATGACTGCTCCTGTTTGAATTTGTTGAGGAGACCCTTGATTTTCCAGACCATAATTTTATAATGCCCAAAAGTACTGCTCGCTGATTGCATTGTTAAAATAATAGTACATTAGAGCCTTTAACATGGTTCAACCTATTGCCACTAACAACTGAAGTAAATACAAAATTTGTACTACTCAACTTCCCGTGACCCCACACTTCCATCCCTGAATCAACTGTCACCCTAACTGTAGCAATTGCACGAACCAAACACAATTGATGTACCCAGTACCTTCTAGAACTCGCCTGGTAGCCTTCAATAAGAAATGCTATGCCTCTTAATATTTAATTGTCGTCCTCTAGACATCGAAGTCTCTTATCCTGACAGGCATTACGATCCACAATATCAGGCTCAGGCTTTGTTACCCCAGGTCGCCAGTGGGATCACTGTTGCGGCTGGGGCCCAATTTTTAGCCGCTCTTGGGGTATATTTAGCCTCTTCTCAATCTCTCTCCACTGATCCATCTGCTCCTCACTGTAGAGAGGCCTGATCCTCCACCCATTCCCAGACCTGACCTGAAGGATCAAAGACAGGGGCTTTCCCCTGATAGATATCCTTCAGTTTGGCAGGGTACAGGAGCATCTATTTCAATTCAGTAGCTTGGAGCTTTTGCTTTACCTGTTCAAAGGATTTCCACTGTTTCTGGACCAACCTAGAATAATTATGAAAAATGAGGATCCTTTGTGACTCATGCTTCAGTTATTTCAAACCTCTTACCATCCTGAGGATAAGATCCTTGTCTCAATAGTTCAGTAAACAGGGAATTATAGGTCTGGGAGGGGGCCCCGGTAGACGTTTCTGTGTAAGAGCCCAATGGGCTTGCTCGATGAGGAAGCAGGATGAAATCTGGTCTGGTTGCACAAAGGTGTAGATCCATTTCTCCAGTTATTGCTCTGGTAGGCCTCCCTCATACCCTCAGGAAACTCAAGGAAGCAGACGTTGTTACGCCTCGAATGGCTCGCAGAATCTTCAATTCTGGCCGACATTTCAGCCACTAAACTTTACAGTCTCTGGACTTTTTGTTGGAGTATCTTGACAGTATCGTTCGAAGGCAGATATCCGACCCTTCGACTTGCCTGAGAAATGCTACATCTGCTCCCACTTCTCCAATTTCAGCTTCAAGGCCAATCAAGAAGACTGTATTGCTTTCAATGTAACATCTGTGCTTGAACCTGCACCATTTCCAAGATCAAAGGCCCCGAGCCATCCATAGGTTGAGGTTCTCCACAGTAGGAGAGTGTCTTAGGAAATGTGTCTAATTTGCCCGCATGGGAAGGGCTTTATACTTGGTCATTGCAGGAATCATGGGGGGGTCTGCCCCACAGTACAGAGTTCTGGATTGCTTTACACTCAGGAGCGAAAGCCCCCAAATCCACCAGGACACACTTGTGCACCCACAAGCAGTTTGACGGGGATCTCTGTTGGCAGTGCTACATCAAAGGAGTCGCTGAGGTATCCAGTGGCCACCACTGTATCGCTCTGCATCCTTGGGTAGATGGCTTTAGGGAGTCTGCCACCATGCCCCTTTGACTGTCAAGTCCCCAAGCGCTACATAGGGAAGAGGTTGGCACATAGAGACAAACAAGGAATGGAGGGAGATCTCCCTGTAAAGCCCCCTAGCGGCGGTCTAGCACAAAGAGGTACATTTGTCACGCAGGGCAGCACAAAGCAATCACTAGACTCGATCCCAGGCAGCCACACCCATGATGCCTATGTTGGCACCCCCTGGATAATGGAAACCCACTTTCCTCACTGGTGTCTCCACACTTCTGTGTCCGCTTCACAGTGACCAAAGCCTTTGGGTAGGAAAGAAATGGGTGGGAAGAGACATTCTCCTCACCACTGTTGGCCCTGGCCCTCTCATCACCCCCCAACTTTTTGCCTTCACCCGCCTGTTTGATGAACCTGTTTCTGTTGGCTTTTAAGACTCTGTTTACTTTACCACTGCAAACCAGTGTTAAATTGCTTGTGATCTCTCTTTTCTCCAACATTATAAAATTAGCTTACTCCCAATTGGCACATTTAATTTACTTGTAAGTCCCTAATAAAGTGGTACTACATGTAACCAGGGCCTGTAAATAAATGCTACTAGTGGGCTTGCACCACTGCTTGTGCCACCCATTTAAGTAACCCTTTGAACATGTCCCAGGCCTGCCACTGCAGCGTATGTGTGCACTTGAAACTGCCATTTCGACTTTGCAAGATAAACCTTTTGCCATGTTTAAACCTTCCTTTTTTAATACATATGAGTCACCCCTAGGGTAGACCCTAAACAGCCAATAGGGCAGGATGCAGTGTATTTACAAAGATATGTATTTTGACTTTTCCATGTCCTGGTAGTGAAAAACCTTTAAATGCATTTTTCACAACAGCAAGGCCTGCCTCTCCCATAGGATAACATTGGGTTCCCTTATTACATTTAATAAGTAATATGATATCTTTCAATCGGGAGCAGGTAGGAATGTCAAATGTGGTCTCTAAAGAATTGTAATTTAAGCCCCTTTTTAATGGTAAAGTTGGATTTTAAGTCACAATTCCGAAAATGCCACTTTTAGAAAGTTTAATCAAACAAGAAATGCAACACTGACAGATCCTTTACAGTTGTGCTTCATTCGCGACTGCTTTAATCAATAACAGCGGTCCCCATTTATTTCTTGGTTTTTAGTTTTATATATAAATATAATACGACCATTTGTTGACATACACAGAAGGTCACATACAAAGTATATCCACATAAATGGTCGCTGTTGAATGTTGAACCATGGAGTAATCGAGACCTCCAAGCCATGCCGCGGCCGGAATAGAGTAATTTTTCGTCAAATTGCTCCATCATGCAATTCCTTTGCCATGGTTGTCGTGCCCACTATTACTGGTGAATAAAATCGTGTCCCAAGTGAAAATAATTGAAACCTGCTGTATGACTAAATCATCGGTCTTTTGAGAAACAGACACCAGTTCCTTGTCCTGAGGAGAACCCTGATAAGGAAACTTCAGAGGGTTCGAAACGCGTTGACCACTATTTGAGCACCTACTGTGAACCATTAATTACATGATTTGGAAAATAACAGTGTAATCCAGGGCTTTATCCAATGTCAAATGCTTTAAATCATATCCTGGTTGTTATAATTATGTTTTTGCAGAGGTGCCTTATTCATTAATCATGAGAGCAATGTAATAAATTTCTATATTGTATTCAAAACTTTATTGACAAATAATTTTAAAGCTCTCGTTTGGATTTGTAAATAATGTGAACTGTTTATTTGTTGTGTCTTGTGAGTCATTATTTGTTTTGCAGTAACATTGTAAGTTGAGGTTTGTTTAAATTGTGTTTATATCTTTTGTACTGTCTGGATTTATGTGGATATACTTTGTATGTGACCTTCTGTGTGTTTCAACAAATGGTCGTATTATATTTATATATAAAACTAAAAACCAAGAAATAAATGGTGACCGCTGTTATTGATTAAAGCAGTCACGAAGGAAGCACAATTGTAAAGCATCTGACAGTGTTGCATTTCTTGTTTGATTAAACCTGTTTATAGGCTCAGCTTCACTGGCTCTATGAGCCTAACCCCTTTGTTTTGTGTAACTTTTAGAAAGTTGGTATATTCATGTCCCAGCCATTTGGTGCCTTCTGTATGTATCCTGGATCCCATGACTTGGTGTAGCTGTCAGTTGGTCTTTGTGTAATACTCACAGACAGCGAGAGAAAAGGGAATACGTTTTACCAGGATGGACTATCTCTGACTTGCTCAGGGGAGGAGCTGTCAACTACTACACTTGCACATCACAAATGTTCTGCCTCACCACACTCACAAAGAGTATCACACTAGTTTTTTGTGCCACCAGACAAGCTGGGGCCAGGCTAGGGAGGCATGAAATTCCAATCACCGCTATAGGTGGAAATCTCCAGAACCTTTTCCTACTTCAAAGGTGGCACCAGGTATAAATAGTGGACCTAGAGACCCAACAACTTGAATACACTCCTGGACTTGTGGATACTACAGAAGAAGGACGCCCTGGTGCACTGCTCCTTGAGGCCTGCCCTGCTTGCTGAGAAGTAAGACTGGACCTGCACCCTTCATCCCAGACTGAAGTGACTCAAGGAAATTCTGGTAGTGAGTCAAGGTAGTGGAAACACAGTCAAGCCAGCAGAGACTTCTATTTTGCCATGTGAGTTAGTTGCCCATTTTTGGAATCTTTATTCCCATTCACGAGGAGTTGATTCAATCTCTATTAGTAGCGAGGGAGACTTTGTCTGTTCCCTTAAGTTCACTTTTACACCAGTAGTTTTCACTCTAACTGAGAAAGCGGCAGTGGTCTCCACCCAGAAGACCAGTAAGGCACCTGGAGTGGACAAGATCACAGTGGACCTTTTTTAATTCAACCAAAAATATTTGGGTGCCTTACTAATGCTGTCTCCAATGCAATCCTGGTGGGTGCAGCGATACCTGACTCATGGAAAGGGCAGAGATTGTTCAAAGTTATTAATTAGGAAGTCCAAACATCTTGTCCAACTACAGCCCAATTAACCTCCGCGACAACCTTCAAAAGGTTTTTTGTAATAGGCTCTGGAGAGACTACTAGAATGGATTAGTGATAACTGCATCCTTTCTCACCTCCAGGCACGATTTAACTCTAAAACCAGCTCCATAGATCAGGTCATCCTCTTTTTGATGACTAAATGGAAGACTGTGGATGATGGCGGAGGAGCCCTTTTGTTGTGTTCATTTATCTCCAGGCTGCTTTCAGTCTGGTTCCTAGGAAAAAACTTTGGGAGGTACTTTTAGGACTGGGGATACCCCATAATTTGCTAAACATTATTGTGCTCTTGCATGTAGGAGAACATTGCCAGGGTTTGCTATGGTGTGAACAGTGAAGTAACTCAGGAAATTTCCATTGAGAAGGTGTCCGCCGGAGCTGTATCTTGGCTCTGACTCTCTTCCATTTGTACATCAACAATTGTGTTATGTTCTTGACTAATTTTACTAGTGACTCTCCCATTCTAGCAAGTCAGAAAATTACCGTCCTCTTCTTTGCGGACTACACTCTTTTGCATGCTAAAACTAGGGCTGGGTTGCAAACTGATGTCGACTGATTTAGCATGTTTAGCATGTTGCACAGCCTTGAAATTATTGCATCAAAAGCCAAACAGAGGACTTATTACAAGAGGGAGAGCGGAACCATAAGCCTGGGACAGGAAATGTTGGAAAGGGTCAAGGAATTTGAATACTTGGGGATTTTTTTGACTGACTCTGGATAATGGGCACAACAGATTTCAAAAAGTTCTCTTTTGCTAACCCATACAGGGACGTCCATTCTTAGATTTGCCAAAATGGCTCCCTGGTATCCAATTCTTCCAGCAATGGAAATTTATAACGCTCAACCAAGGGGCCCAGCTCTATATGGTGCAGAGTTATGGGGCCATTGCCCCACGGATTCTCTAGGGACCAGTGAGAACAATTTTATATGAGCTCCTACAGGTATGGGGAGAGGCACCCCCTCGGTTCAGCTCAGATTGGCCCTCAACCTTAAACCTGTCTCTGCATTGACTCCATTAAGGCTGTTTCTTTATTGGGTTCGCATATGAGCTGTCGAGGAGGTACAATTTTATAGAGAGGGTCTTGTTAACACCCTTAACCCGCGTAGCGCCAACAAGATCAAGTGACTAGCCTACATTAAAAAATCATTTTACGACCTGGGTTTAACTAACCTTTGGGAAGAACCTTCTTCCATCACATCTACTGTGGTTACTGATGTTAAAGTTAAATAGTGGGATAGAGGTATAGCCCAGATTGAATTGTCTAGAACCACACATAGTCTCACAAGGCTTTTTTACTATATAAGAGAGTGCCTAAGGCTTAAATTGTATCCACCCAGCAAGAATGTGCTTCCTCTACATGCAGTTAAGGTACGGTATTTTACTGATAGCCGTGTTTACATCAATATGGGTCTCTTCACAGGTAAGGTCCACCTTGTGCAAGTCATGTATGTTCTCTGATGAGACTGAGAAACATCTGTTTTTCTTTTGCCCAAATTATTCGAAGAGTCAGGTGGACAGTGCATTTATGTCACCTTTTGGGGATGCCACACTGCACTAACACTCTTAGAATCTTTAAAAGTGATTCCACTAGTGTGGTAGTGACTGCAGTATCGAAATTCGTTTTGCTACATATTCTATTAGACATACAGTAACCACTTCACCAATAGGAAGTACCTTCATTTAAAGGCTTATCTGTGTATTTGTTCTAGTGAAATTCGTTTTTTTAGCTTATTTTCAAGTGTAATTTGATGGGGGAGTGTAGTGCCTTTTTTGTTTTCTGTAAATTTATTGATTTTAATTGATGTTTTACTGGTCTGTATTCATTTTATTATTGTAGTATTTTTAACCTGTTTCAACTTATTTTTGTATTGATTCTTGTGTAACCTATGTGTGTATGCTAGTTTTTAACTGTTTGACAATGAATTAAGATGTTCGAACTGTCAATAAACTTGAAACCCGACTCCAAGGGTCAGCTGACTGACCTCCTGTTCTGAGCTACAAGGACATAACAAGCTCCAGAGTCCTCCCTGCATCTGTCCAGCTGACCTGCTGCCTGGACCTGAACTGGAATTGCCTGAGCCCTGCTAGCCTTTGCTAGAGTGAGTTCCTGATCCTCAAGTGGTGCCCCTCAGGTCCTGGACCCTTGGTGTGGCATCGGTTGAGCTCCCCCTCCAAGAAAAGGCAAAATCCTGAGGTTTGGGCTCTTCGCGACTGCGAACGGGCCCATTTGCACCAAGATCTTGCTGCCAGCACTGACTGCCAACGCAAAGCTCTGGTGAACCCTACACTGCACACTACTGCCAGCAGCAACTGGCAACGCGAGATCTGGACTTCACGCTACAGCATAGACAGCCCGCCATGACCACCAGCATGAATCTCCAGCAACAAGCGTCCCACCGCCTGACAGGATCTTCATGCAACAGCGACACCCGTCCGCGACGCCTGGCCTGCTCTTCGCACTACAGCGACGACTATCTGCGCTGCTCTCCCTTCTCCTCGCAGACTCCTCCACTGTAAACTGAACTTTTTGCGCCAGTCTCTAAAAGGTAACTTTTTCAGTGGGACCATCCTGCTCCCTGCATCTGTCCTGCAGTCAGCCTGAACTTATGACTTTCACCCTGTCCCGCACAACCAGCTAACCGTGAGGGACATTTTATACTTTTAGGCGTTATACATGCTTTTTATCTTGGAAATTGCATACCTCCAGTTCTACTGATTGATTTTGAATCATTTTGGTGTCAAATAATCCATTAAATTTTACTCTAATTGTCTACATTGATGTAGGATTTTTCTGGTGTTTTGTTTTCACTTTATCACTGTTTGTGTGCTGCATAAATACTTTACACATTGCCTCTAAGTTAAGCATGACTTCTTTAGTGCCAAGCTATTTGAGGGTTGAGCACAAGTAAATTAGGGGTTTGCTTGTGTTTCACCCTGACAAGAACTGTGGTTTCTGCTTGTTTAGGGGTTCACCTCCCTCAAACAGTAACCCAGTTTCTTTCAACAACCATTCCACAATTGTCAGAGCCAAGGCCGTGCTCGCCACACGCAAGTGTTCAACACCCCCAATGGGCCCCGTCACTGGGAAGCAACCCTCACTTCTCAAAGGAGGCTTCTGGTGTGGCAGTGGCCAACCAAAGTCCTGGAGGACCCAAACCTCCCTCCAAAGCCCGGAAGCCACCAGCAGTCCAGTCCAAAAATATCTGGTCCTTGCGGCCTAGCATTGGGGGTCAGCAAGATCTGCAATGCACCTGGGGGAGGTGCAAAAACAATGCTGAGGTTGTGGGAGGTGGACACCACCAGGCCCACCACAGCACTCCACCAGCTCAACACTGCAGTTCCTGCACATGGCCCATGCAACAGATAGTACCAGCACGGATTTAAGGCATACAGCAGTAGTGACCCACCCTGTGTGGTCGTTAGCCTGATTCACTGTCCCAGGGGGGAGAAAAAACAGTGTACACGTCTACTGGAGAGTGTTCCCAGAGGTATTGTTGCATTTGATACTGCTTCTTTTGAAGACGCTAACTACCATGATCATGTTGAGTGATATGAATGAAAACAGTTCGAACTGAAGATCCGTTAGCCTCATATTTGTAAAATCTTGTGCACTTTTTCAGTGTTTTTCTTCTGACTCACTTATTTTTTTCCCCTATTTCCTTGTAAATAAACATTTTGATGTCATGATGGTCCAGGCTAAAATAAGCACAGTGGAAGTTTCAGACTAGTTAATTGGAATTATTAAACTAGGCCAGAGCGAAATTTTGTAACGCTGGTGTAATCTTGTGTAATTTCTGATATTTCATGTTACGCTTGTTATGCAAAATGCCTGAAATTTTGTTATTACACCATGTCCTCTCGGGGAAAAATCCTGCTGCATGAGAACTGCGCAAACGAACAGAGAGCGAGCGGCTGCTGTTATCTTCATGTGCGATTTAATGCTATTTTCCAAAATGGAAGTATTCCTTGGTAAAAAAAATAGCACTAAATGATGGGTTTGTGGTTCACACAATTTTGTGTAATTTTATGTAATTTCCCTGAAAATGTGGCTAATAATGCAAATTTCGCACACCACTATAATAGTAATATACAGATTTTTTAAGTCTTTTTTTATAACTCAAACATGGCAATTTGTGGGGGATTTAGAGCATATTGTTGTAGCTGTAGTGAGTAAATAGGCATGCTGTTCCTTCATACATTTTTGTGGCTGTTGACATCTTTGATGACGGTGGGCACATTTTTAGTCCGGTGAGTTGGTGGATTATTGGCTCAGCTGCGAATCATGTGGAAAATGATCGAAATTGCTTACCAAACGTCTCAGATTTATTTGGCATGGTGGTACAGTAGGCGCCATTGCCTGATGTCATCACTGTGGGGGTGGTCCTAGCACTTGTTTGTTTAGAATTAGCCTTTGTCTTTCTGAGGAAGAAAGAGAACGGCCAAGTCTAGGCAGACAAGAAGTGCCAGGCCCAGGGCTCTCTCAAAGGCAGTTTCAATGATTTTTCCTCTCCTGGAAGACCTCAAAGTGTTCTATATGAATCAGTCTGGAAAACAAAAAAACAAATTTCTTATGCCTGCAGGTGGAGAAAGCTGATCTTAGGTGCCTCAGTGACCAATTAGATACACAGGGTAACTGGGCCAAGGGTACGAAGCTAAAGTGACCCAGATAATACTCTGTAGCAGACCCGTAAGCCATCGGCAACTGGTGAGTTTTAATCCTCTGTGGAACCTCAGGGAAAAAAATTCCAGTCTCAGTTGTTCTGGGGGGACAATTTCAGAAACAAGTGTCTTAGTCATGTAGCAACCGTCCTCCAAACTGTTCATTTGTTGTTGAGTTTGTGGTAAGCAAGGGTGTAACGCAGGCATCTGCAACCCCTGCAGTGTAGGGGGCCCCGAACCCTTCAGGGGCCCTCAACCAGTCACTGGGGCCCCATTCAGCCCTAGACCAATTAACCTTTGTGAGATATGTGAGACTCAAGACCCTCATCACATTTTTCGGGGGGAGGGTGCATCATTTGGGTTACGCTACTTGTGGAAGGGTGCAGGCTGAGTTTTGTGACTAAAAGGTCTTCAGTAGACTTCCTGTGGAGCGGCCCTCCTGTGAGAAACTTACGAATTTTGCAGCGAGTCTTAACCGGTAAACCTGTCGGGCCTAATGTGAGACTTAAAGAGTGCAAATGTAGCTTTTCTTCTGAATGGCAGGCACTAGGTTGCATCAGTGTAGAAGGGGCTGGGTTGTTTCTTTATGAAATGTGAAGACAACCATAGGTCTCGGGTCAGAAAATATTCTAATGAGTGGGCTGTAGTTTTAGGACCAGAAGCAGATAAGAATGATAAGTCCTGTATAATTGCCAATTCAGTGTATTTTGATATAAGAAAATTTCCGATTGGCTCTAAAAGATTCTATTTATTGTAACATCTTCAGATTTCATTGATTGTGTGATTCTGGTTATCTTTTGTGTTGCATGCGGTTTCACTGGACAGGTTCAGTTGTGGACTCGGAATGCTGATCAGGTACAAGATGCATTTTCTTTACAGTGAATGTTTATGAATTCGTAAGACAGCCTTTCTGCCGTCATTCACTATCTCCCCAAGGAGCAGCAAGGCAGTCAAGCATGCCGTGCATTGCATTGGCATCCTTAAATCGGATTGTCATTACCAGCGAGGGCATGCCAATCAGAACCCACCATCTCGTTGTTGCGGGAACACACTGGCAATTCGACCTTCATGATTCTTCCTCGATGAGTGTGCAATTTCAATGTGCACGTGGAAGTCAAAAGTGGTGATGGCTTTCTTTCTCGTTCAACCTTTCAGTTGGAGTTTCTACTCTAATCTGTAGCTCGATTTAAGGCT
This sequence comes from Calotriton arnoldi, assembly GCA_963921515.1. Taxonomy (NCBI): domain Eukaryota; kingdom Metazoa; phylum Chordata; class Amphibia; order Caudata; family Salamandridae; genus Calotriton; species Calotriton arnoldi. The sequence continues at coordinate 1,071,529 of CAWUFW010001409.1, forward strand.
TCGTTGGTAGTTATGGATTAGTTGGGCAGCTAGGGCAAGGACACAGCTAGAATCATCTCCTATAAAGCGATTACCAGCTGGATGCGGTGCCCACATTCAACCGAAGCCTTCAGCAAAGCAGATCACATGATATTTAAAAACGAAACTGATATGCGAAGGCTTTTCAGAACCCCTATGCATTAACCAGCAGATCACTTTCTGTGAATTGTACATATGGCGCAAAAGCCTTTAGGCACGTGAGGAAGTTTCTAAGGAGATGGGGTTTACACACACACAACGTGAATGAAATCCCTCAACAAAGAGCACTCTTATTATCTCAGTCATTAAACTTTTATGCTGCCCACCAGCTTCACTAGCTGTCGGGTTTTTTCGTTAAATAACAAGGGTACTTTTTGATTGCCTTTCAGCTAATTACACAAAATACAGCAAGAGGGTGTTTACCCCGAAGCATGGGTAAACAGGAAACCGGCGCGTTGACTAAACAGGAGAAGCAGACTCTGGAACCAACATATACATTAACTGAACCTCGGTAAACAACAGATAATTAAAATCAAATACTGATATTCCCCCTGGTGGTGCAGCTCAATCTTGTTTAGGTCTCGCCTGAGACAATGCATGCGTTGGTCGCTGCAAGACATTTTGTTAGCTTGCAGTGAGCTTAGAGCACACCCACTGCTTACCATTAGTGAGCTTCATTGTCACTCTCATTTACTTCTGATTTGGTAACCCATGTGGGCTTCATGTCTTCTTCTTGTGTTTGACCCTCCCCTGGAGCATGACCAAAGTACTTGTCTCCTTCCACTACTTCGACTCTGGGAGCGACTTTTCTCCTGTTTGCTGAAGCATTCCGTAGGAGTTCAGGTGTTTGTGTATGTCTGATTGCGTCCACCCACTGCCGCCCCGCCTCCCTCTATCCATGTTTACTTCTCGCCTCCTCTCTCTTGGTGTTGCCTCCCGCCTTCCTCGCAATAGTGTTTCATTTTTACTTTCAGCCATGCTGCACAACAGCAGTGCTGCTATACAACATAGCTAAGAAAACATTCATAAAGCCAATGGCTCTCGTAGGCTAGACTTATTGGCTTTCCCAATTTGTGTGTTCGTGTTGCCTCCCACCTTCCTCGTAATAGTGATTTTTTTTTTTTACTTTCAGCCATGCTGCACAACATCAGTGCTGCTGTACAACATAGCTAAGAAAACATTCATAAAGCCAATAGCTATCGTAGGCTAGACCTATTGACTTTCCCAATGCTTGTTTTGAGAGAGCAGTTTTATCAGGGAGCAGACTCTTGGCGTTACTGATGAGAGGTCTTTGAATGTGAGGTCTACCCTTACACACATCACTGAACATGAGTCTATTGGAAATGTTGACCTCTTAAAGATCATGGTTCTTCTCTTCTGGCCCACTTGAATCATAAAGTATAGATGTGTCAAAAACAGTACTTTTTGCCATGTTTGCCTTCCTTGGCCGCTCTGTCAGGGTGTGCAACCATGAAGTAATATTGTGGTATGGCAGTGGGGTATGAACTGCTCCTATGTATGTCTTATTTTGTTATTTTATGAACGCTTCTTGTAGCAACATTTTTGCCATTCTTAGTGTCCCATCGTATGAGTTGCAGATTGACAGAGTAAGGAAGGAAGCAGTGAGCTCTTGTAGAATATTAGTTCTTATAACAACCCTTAGTCTCTAGCCATGCTCCTGTGTTTGAAACCTTAGTTCAGTGGTGCTATGATAACTCTGCAAGAGTTTAGTCCCATTAGTCTAGCAGAGTGTGTGTTTCATTGCTTCCCTGTTTGTTCCTTCATAAGATATTCACATATTTTTCCTCTCATTCTCCACATGTTCTCTGCCCCAACTAGTTTATTAAATGAGCGTGCTCAGGAAAAGATGGAGTTGATTGGTGAAAATTCCTTTATTCTGACTAATATAAAAAACTTCCAACAGCAGGAAGAGGCTGTGCTAGAGACTCTGTGAACTCGACTAGATTGAGAAGAATAAGGATTATAGGGTTCTTTCCACCATGATCAACATCAGGCTCATTCTGCATGCTCGGGTAAAATGATGGAGTAATTCTTATCTAGGATTTACTGATACTATTGTGATTGGCAAAGATGAAAAACGTGGAATATTTAATGTTGCCGTGCACCAATTTCCTATAGGTTTGCCTGAAAAATATGTGTCGGGAAGAACTGCCATTTCTGTGCAAAGTTTGCACATGCCTCATAATGCAGCACTGAGAGTTTATATGTTTATATTGTGACAATGATTTCTTTAACCTTGAGACGAGGAGACACCAGTTATCCTAGAATGATAATCAGATCAGAAATTGAAAATGAAAGGCTGTCTGGAGGACAACCAGGCTGATCATAGACATAGAAGGATAGCCGATCGACTGTAACACTTCTTGTCACAAGCAGATGGTAACAGCAGAATACCACCCCACCAGGAGCCTTTGACTTAGCTTAATATGAATTCTTTGCATGAAGTAAAACATTTTTTTTTCAAACTGATTCCTTTGTGAAGGTAGGAAACATAAGAAGGCATTTGCCAGAAACAGTTGTTCCAAAGCAGCAGAGCATTCAACAGACTTGACACTGCACAGCTGAAATACGATATTCTTATTTTGAATAAATTAGCATGTTCTTTAACAGCAGAGCATATGTGATTGATTTTCTTTTTTTAAGGACACCTGATGTGTACTGCAAATTCATTGCTGATGAATGTGCTGAACAAATATAACTGAACCCTTTTGGTTACCATGTTCATCAATATTGCCTTGCCAATAGGCATAAAAGCTAACTCTTTAAGAAGGGACTAAGAGGATGTCAGTAGGGTGTCGTACATATCTTTTAGGCAAGGGGCGTCCAGTATGAGTTCATGAGGTCCAGTTATATGCTGGATGTTCATTAGAGTGATGGAGCAAGGACTCACAAATGAGACTTGCTCGGATGCAATCTTCTCAAAAGTATTAATGTATTAAACTTGTATTGTTTGTACTAATAACTGCACACATAAATATAAGTAGCAAGGAAGCTTGCTTATGTGTTTAATCTAACAAGTAACACTTGTCTATTCTAAAATGGCCGCTAAAACGCGGGAACTTTACTGCGCATGTCTCAACCATATCACGTGGTGTGACGTCTTTCTTTGCTTGGTGGGAAACTCTTGCTTCTCCGCAGTGTGCATTAAAATGGCTGCTTTAAGTTTTCACGTGCTACAGCTTGCTCTTGTGTTGCAATTAAACTGTGGTATTCTAACGCTACTAATGCGGGATAGAATTTATAATTAAATGGGAATAGAGTAGAAAGAGTGGGTATACAGTGAAACATTTTATTTGTGATTTTAATATTTTCTTCTTTGATTTTATTAGTTCGTAAATTGGGCCTGGGGTTGGTGAACTGAAAACTCGTGTGACAATGGTTCTGCGCATGCTCCCTGAAGGCTGCCCAGAGAGAGAAAAGGATGAAGTCAACCTGGACGTCGTCCAAGGCCATGACCTGATGGCCAATATTGCTGTACATATAAATGTTCTCACTAATATGCAACAATGTACCTGAAAAATGTATAAAACTTTGTCATGAGACGGGTGGGAAATAAAGCAAATGTATTAAAATTGATGGGCGGTATTTTAAAACAAAGGTCTTTCAGAAAATGAATTAAATCAATAAGGTGTGAGGATCAACTCCCTGTCCCTGTCCAATCAGAAGTAGTGGCCCCATAATTCTGCAACATTAAGGGGAGGTACATGGGCATAGAAGGGTATAACAGATATAGAATTAGCTAATTAGTTAGCATTAGCAATAACGCAACACACGGACTAGACGCTGAGAGAGTTAGAGGTTCGAGATCCATGACGAGCAGATCGATTGCAGACTGAACCGCTGTCCAGAGAGGTCCTGAGGTGGGGGCGGCGGAGTACCTTAGAAGGAAGACACGGGAGAATTCGAGGAGAAGTGAAGTACCAGAGAGGGGAACGACGCAGGCGTCGTTGATAGAGAGGTCACCGGTCCTGTCCTGATCTGGGAGGAGGTCTTTGCTCTTCATCCTTCCAGGGTCCTATCTTTTCCAACTCCTTGGCCAAGGGGTTTGGTTCTCGCACTTTAGGTAAATATAAATGCAAACCTTAGTTGCACTGCTGTCTCTATCTTCTCCTTTCCTAAGGGACCGTCATTAATTGATAATTGAATATTATGCTTCATCCTTGATATGCGATTTAAGTATCATGTGGTTCTGTATTTTACTCTGCTAAATCTTTCGATAAACATTTTAAAACTTCTTGACTCAGTGATTATTTCAGGATTATGAATAGTAATGAACGTCACTCATTTTAAACTTCCCAATTAGCAAAGGATTCATTGGTAAGTCATTACTCTTCAATCAGAAAAGTAATTGGTAGCAGGGATTTTGATAAAGAGTACCAACTGACCCCCCAGCGGAAATTGCTAGCATAGTATGAATGTATAGGCCCAAGTGAGTATTTTGTGTATGAATGCTCGTTGCTAGTAACCCGCTGGATCAGTTTTCTCGTTATCAGAGGATGGTTGTGCTTTGTTAATTGGGTAATGGGAATTTTATATTTTATGAACTAACATTCGTTATTTGTTTAAAGTCGTTTTATGTGGTCCAGAAATCCCCGGGGAAAATTGAATAGCGGATGGTAAGTGGAAGCCATACTGCAGTGAGGTTATCTGTCAGGCAGAAATAGTACTGAAAAGTTAAGTAGGGCTATCAGTACTTGTTAGGGACTCTATGCGTGTAAGTGACAGCTAAGGAATATGCTAGTGAAAATTTGATGTTGTATCACCTAGAAAGGGTAACATTGAAGAAGTAGCAGGTATTTCTGAAGCTTGTGTGAAGAGTAAACGGAAGGGTTTTACTCGTAGTATATGTATAGTAAACGGAAAGGTTTACTAGGTGTGAGAGAAACTATCCTTTTCAATTTAGAGAAACTGGCACGATAGAGAATGTTTTATGTTGTTACTGAATTTAATAAGAAGCGTAGAGAATATAAAGTTTTACGTACGATTTTGTAAAGGGAGGGTCAGTTACCGGAGAGGAAGCTGACGTCACAAAACGCCGCACTGGGATTGGTTGAAACCGCGGGCGTAGAAAGACTCTTGTAAAGGAGGGGTCAGTAGTCAGGAGTAGTACTGACGTCACAGGTACCGCGCTGGGATTGGTTGAAACAGCGAGGGACAGAGAAACGCAGATTGTAAAGGTGGGGTTGACAGAAAAGACGTCACTAAAAAGGCCGCGCTAGGATTGGTTTAGAGACAAAAGTTAGCTGGAATCTGATTGGTTGTTACCATAGAAGCTGAAATCCTACTGGATAGTGGAGATTGTATGTTAAAACGTGATCCAACTTTAATAGGAGTTCGTCCGGATAGGAGATTCCTAGGCTTTGCCGAATATAATTTCATAAATAGAGATTTACCCAGAATGTACGGAGAGAAGAGGAAAATGTCAGTTCTACAAAACATTAAGAATTATTTTAAAAAGGATAAACCAATCAAAACTAGGGAAGGAATTATCATTCCACCAGCTAAAACGCCCGCTTCATTCATGATGATGGAGAGAGGTTATCATACTTGTGTATGGATAGAAAATTGGATGGAATATACAAAAAATGATGGAATACTAGCTTTTCCCGAGAATGGTACTTTCAATGGGAGAATTCTTCAAAATTTGAGATTAAGAATGAATGACCTAGAACCAAGACCTAGATTAACTCAATATGAAGCCCTAGAGGAATGGGAAACCGAGGCATTTGAACGTGACCGATCCAGAAGTAATAGGGGTTATCGGGGATTTTTTCCTAGATACCAAAATGAGTCGAGGGACGGTCAGATGAAACAATGGAGGAGAGCAATGCTTACAGAGGGTCTATATCCCATATTAATGGCAGAAGAATCATTAGGGAGTCAATGCACAGAAAAGACAAAACATTTAACTAGATTTGGAGATTCTGAAGATGAATTTATGGAAGAAATATTAAAGAACCCGCCACCATATCAGGAAGGGACAAGTGGATGCACCCCTAGTGCACCCTTGTTAAAGACGCCCTTGGTACCACAAGTATTGCACGATTCGCCAGTTAGTAGAATACTTCATGATAAGGAAAAAGAAGCAATAGATAAAAACAGAGCAGAATTAATTCAGAAAGTAACACAATTGAGTATTCATCCTAATTCATTGACCATACCTGTAACAATTGGTCCAGTGGTTCCATTGTACGGTGACAAAGTAACTTATCCCAAGCCTCTAGTTATGCCTACACCTGTGAATGTTCCTAAACCTGAAGCAGTAGTAATGGTTGAGGATCACTTTAGTGATTGTGAGTCTATGATTTCATTAATGGACTTACCCATTCGAGATTCTGTAAATAGTACTCCAAGAAGAGTAACACCTGGTTGCTCCAAAGATGTAAACATAATAACCTCATCAGGAACGAAAAGTGCCACAGTAGTTACCCCAGAAGACTTAGAAAGATGGGCACAAGGATCAGAAAAACAGAGTTCACCACCAAAGATCATGGACATTTATAAATTAAAAGTTGAATTAGAAGAAATGATAGCAGGAAATGTAGGAGTAGATCGCCTAAATACCTACGATGAAGAAGAATTATTGTTCGTATGCAGAAGCATCACAAGGAATGCAAAAATATTTCATGAGAAATTATCAGACTTAGCTCAACAGATAGGAATTGAAATAGGGAAGTCAAAGGTATTACAAAAACCCTATAGAGCAGAATTTTCAGATAAGGATTTGGAAAACATGAATGCCTCTGGAAGAAAATTACAAGTAAAGGAATTAATGACAGTCTTGCAGAAATGGGGAGAACTAGATAAATGGAAGGTTAGATGGACAAAGAAAAAGGAAGAGGCCCGATACAGTAGAACAACTTCTGAATATTTAATGAAAGAGACAGGGAAAGGAGATCAAATGTACCCGATGCGAGAAGTTCCAGGAGGGGGATATGTACATGTCCCATGGAGCAGACAGGATATTTTGTCATTTACGAATGATTTTCCAAAGTTGAGAGAAAAGCCGATTGAATGGTACAAGCAGGTTGAGAGGTTTGTGAAGGTGTCAAAGGTATTGTTGAAAGATCTAGATGGTTTGTACGACATAGTGGTACCTGCCGATTTGTGGACAGATTGCAAAATCACAGTTGATTGGCCCAGTGAAGAGTATCCTAGAGATCCAAAGACAGGTGCCCCGTCAAATGATGTAATGAAAAAGTATCAGCAGGTGATAACTTACCTGAAACGGAAAATACCACCAAAAGAAACAGATTGGGTGAAAATAGATAGAACTACCCAAGAAGCCAGTGAATCGGTACACGCCTACTACGAACGTTTATTGCAGGTATTCAAGCAGTATAGTGGATTTGAGGATATTGGAGATAAAAACATGAGTCAGTTTGTCTACCGATTTGTTTATGGTCTGAAGCCAGAGATTTGTCAGATGATTAAGCAGCACATGTTATGTTGGCAAGGGAAGCCCATAGACGAGATTCTGAAATATGCAAAATATTGTGGAGATGACATTGAGGATAGGCACAAGAAATTACAGGAGAAAGTAATGTGGGCTCAGGTGAAAATGGCTGAGAAACAGGGAATCAATTTAGAAAATCCAAGTGATAATCAGGGAAAAGATTCTGGAATGAATGGTGACTCTGGGAATGGAGGAAAATTGAGAGGAAGAAGGGGCAGAGAAGAGGCTAAAAAGAAGTTTCCTTGTCACGGGTGCGGAAAATTGGGGCATTGGAAGGATGAATGTAAAAAGATTCGGAGTAATAATGGCCCAAATCAAAATTTAAATCCACAGACGTAGAATGACTCACAGCAGGGTGTAAATCCTCAGAGTCAGTTGCCACCTGCACCTATACAGGGTAATGTAAGCAGAGCAAAGCACGGTACAGACGTCGGATATCAAGGAGGAAGTGGTAAGAATGATTATATAACATCACAATTTCTTTTACAGGACGATTTTTGTACCTATAACAATTGACGGTGCCTAGGAGAGGGGGAGAAAGAGTGCATACTTGGTGCATCCTTACCGGTAGATCAGTCAGGTCCATATGTTGAAGGAAATGTGAAAAGTAATGATATTACTTTCCTTTTGGACACTGGTGCTACCAGGTCTACTGTGAGAGCAGCAGACATCCCAGACCTTCTCTCTCTGGAGAAGCTATCCAAGTTGTGGGGTGGCTAATCAAAAGATTAGAACTCCTCTTACCGAACCAATGGAAGTAAAAATCGGAAACTTTAGAGAAATGCATCAATTTGTAGTATGTGATTCCAGTCCAGTAAATTTATTGGGCCGGGATTTGTTATGCAAAATGAATTGCACAATTTTCTGCACGCCGGATGGTGTGGCAGTTCAGACCCCAGATGAAGACCATGTATATAAATTTATGATTGCAAAGCAAGGCACAGAAGTAGATGAGATGTTTTCTTTGATAACAAAAGACGAGTTACCAGAAGAACTGAAAACTACAGTGAATTCCATGGTATGGGATTTCACGGGGAAGGAAGTAGGACTTATGGCCAAAATAGACCCAGTTAAGATTACTGTAAAAGAAGGTGCAATTTTCCCAAACAAGAGAATATATCGTTCCTAGGTAATAGACAAATAAAATCACAATAAATGTAATTGACACTGTAAAGACAATGAGGACAGAAAAAGATAAAAATAAAGTAAAAACTGGGATTATTTATTTAATAAATATTCATATTTATGAATCAAGGATTACAAAAAAGATCAATTTATAAATAACATATGCAATTTAGTAATAAAATACATTCATTAAAGTGCAAATCAAGTTTTATAAAATACAAAATACATATAAAAATTCAAAGTGGCAATAAATGAATCTTCGACGCGCGTTTCGGCGCAGGTTGCGCCTTCGTCAGGAGAAGCCACAACAACCTAAAATCAATAAAGATATGTCTGAACCATCATTGTCATAATTACATAAATATTTACAATATGATACATTTATAAAGTGCCTTCAGTTAGATCTACAGAAAATTAGAACGGAAACCAAAGTACCCATTTTAAAGATTAAATTTAGAAGAAGGAAATGAAGAATTTAAAGTGAGAATAGAGATAAATAGAATGCAGTACTGCCAATCCCAAACCTAAAGTGCAATGGAACGGGAACGTGTGCTTACTGAAAAACTGATACGACTTGATGAAGATGAACGAGGTTTGTGTCACTCGTTACTTAGTTATGCGATGAAACAACATCTGCAATAACATGTGGTATACAATTATCAGAACATTTTTAGGGTTTTAAGGTTTGACGTATAAAGTGCATTAAAGGTCATATTTTATATCTAGTTCTTTTTAGCATTATGTTGTGAACAGGTGTTAATAAATTTATCAGTTATAATGAATATCTAATGCATATCTAATGCAAGCCTAAAGAAACCGTAAGCTCTTTAAAGTAGTAGATGGTTAAAGTATGACCTTACTGTATAGACCAAATTCAGGTTTCTAAGTGCGGTGATGTAATTATGACAATGATGGTTCAGACATATCTTTATTGATTTTAGGTTGTTGTGGCTTCTCCTGACGAAGGCGCAACCTACGCCGAAACGCGCGTCGAAGATTCATTTATTGCCATTTTGAATTTTTATATGTATTTTGTATTTTATAAAACTTGATTTGCACTTTAATGAATGTATTTTATTACTAAATTGCATATGTTATTTATAAATTGATCTTTTTTGTAATCCTTGATTCATAAATTTGAATATTTATTAAATAAATAATCCCAGTTTTTACTTTATTTTTATCTTTTTCTGTCCTCATTGTCTTTACAGTGTCAATTACATTTATTGTGATTTTATTTGTCTATTACCTAGGAATGATATATTCTCTTGGTTGTTTACCCTGTCCTAGGAATAGTATATTCATATATACAGGGGGTCCTTGATACTCACACATGCAATTTTCCCAAACACCAGACAGTACAAAATGAGTGCAGAAGTAAAAACAGGAGTCATTGAAGAAATAAACAGAATGGTAAAATAGGGAATATTAAAAGAGGTAATGAGTAGCCCTTGTAACTCACCAATCATGGGTTTGAAGAAACCTAGTGGAAAATATAGGATTGTTCAGGATCTGCGCAAAATAAATAAGATCGTGGAACCTTGTTGTCCTATAGTGCCCAATCCTGCCGTAATTTTATACCAGATACCTTGGAGTGCAGGATGGTTTACTGTGATTGATTTATGCCAAGCATTCTTTTCGATACCGTTGCATCCAGACAGTCAGTATCTATTTTCATTTAAATTTGAGAACAAAGTCTATGTATGGAATCGTGTTCCTCAGGGGTACACGGAAAGTCCTTCCATCTTCAATCAGATATTGAAAAAGTGCCTAGAGAAACTAGTGATGCCAGGAAGCTCAGTTTTAGTACAGTATATAGACGACTTACTGGTGGCATCTAACACCAGAGAAGACTGTGTTGTTGACACCATTGCATTATTAAATCATTTAGCTGAAGAAGTGCATAAAGTTTCACCTGAAAAATTGCAGTTCTGTACAACAGCAGTTAAGTATCTAGGACACCAGATTGAGAGGGGCAAAAGGAGAATAACAGCTGAAAGAATAAAATTAATAAAGAAAATGCAAATGCCTGTTTCCCAACGAGAAGTGAGAATGTTCCTTGGAATAGTAGGGTATTGTCGACAATGGATACTAGGATTTTCACTGTTAGCAAAGCCCTTAATACAAATGACAAAAAAGAAGGCAAAGGACCCAGTTGAGTGGGATGATGAAAGCGTAAGAGCTTTTGTAAAATTGAGAAATGCTCTGTGTGCAGCACCTGCCCTAGGCATGCCTGATTATAAAAGAAAATTCGCATTATTTTGTCATGAAAGAGAAAATTGTGCACTTTCAGTCTTAACCCAGAGACATGGTTTAGACAGACGTCCTATAGCATATTTTTCTGCTACATTGGACCCAGTGGCAGCCGCATTGCCAGGCTGCTTAAAAGCAGTGGCGGCTACCTGTTTGAGTATTGAACAAAGTGAGTCAATTGTAATGGGACACCCTGTAAAAGTGTTTGTTCCACATGCGGTTGTGATTTTGTTGACAAGAACCCGAACTCAGCATCTTACTCCTAGTCGACTGACTAAATATGAAAGAATAATACTGGGTGCTGAAAATGTGACCATTGTAAGGTGCACGATAGTAAATCCTGCTACCTTACTACCAGACCCATATCATGAGGAAGTTAAAGATGATGAAGAAGAACATGATTGTTTACAAGTCACAGAGTTGGGCACGAAACCACGTCCTGATATTCAGGAACTGCCCCTCAGGAAACCAGACAGGGAACTGTTTGTTGATGGTTCATGTCAAAGGCATGAAGATGGAAAACTAACTGCAGCATATGCAGTGTGTGAACTAACTGGAATAGTCGAAGCATCCTATTTACCGGGAGTCAAATCTGCACAAATAGCTGAATTGATCGCATTGATAAAGGCTTGCAAAATTGGGAGGAATCAGAGAGTAACTATATTTACAGATAGCCAATATGGTTACGGGGTTGTGCATGATTTTGGCCAACTATGGATGCAGAGGGATTTCATGACTTCTTCAGGATCCCCATTAAAAATGGACAGTTTGTAAAGGAACTACTGGAGGCAATACAATCACCTAAAGATTTGGCTGTGGTGAAATGTGCCGCACACCAGTCAGGAGATGACTGGGTGGTAGTCGGCAACAGATACGCAGATCTTGTGGCTCAACATTGTGCCAAAAACAGACTGTCAGTTAATAAAAGGGTTGAAAGGATGGGAATCAGCTGCCAACTTATGCTGTATGCACCTCCTGAAACATGGAATGATGTGAAACGATTGCAAGATGATGCCGATGAGAGTGAAAGAAGTACATGGATTAAAGTGGGATGTTCTCAGAGGGCAGACGATGATGTATGGATTTGTGCCGATGGCAGACCAGTCATGCCTGACTGTCTACTGTCACAAATGGCCAGGATGTATCATGGAGACACACACGCAGGGAGAGATGCAATGATTAGGCTCTTCAGACAAAATTGGTACAATCCAAGGTTTAGGGCGGTAGCAGAGAGTCTTTGCCAGAGATGTTTAACTTGCCAAATGCATAATCCAGGAAGGAAAACAATAATTGGGTTCGGAAAAAGGGAAAGGCAGAGGGTCCATTTATGAGATTACAACTTGATTTCATCCAGTTACCACCATGTAGAGGGCTGAAATATGTACTTGTCATAGTGTGTCTATTTTCAAAGTGGGTGGAGGCTTACCCACAGTATTACAGTCGCAAAGTTGTTGCTACGTGAACTCATTCCTAGATTTGGTTTTCCAGTAACTTTGGAATCGGATAGAGGAAAACATTTCAACAGTGAAGTGATTAAGATAATATGTGAAGCATTCCAGATTGAGCAAAAATTGCACTGTGCATATCGTCCAGAGGCTTCTGGAGTGGTTGAACAAATGAATGGCACAATAAAATCCAGACTGGGAAAAATGTGTGCATCAACATCATTTGATTGGCCAGATGCATTGCCTCTTGTTTTAATGGGACTCAGAAGCATTCCTGATAGAAGTACCGGATTGAGTCCGCACGAAATAATGATGGGAAGAGCAATGAGACAAGCACATGTTCCCACAAATAAACTGCTGAATATATCTGATGATATGGTTGTGGATTATTGCAAAGGATTGGCTGACCTAGTGCGTTCTGTCTCTCACCAGGTTGGAGAAGACGCAGTTTCCAGGCAGCCTGAACAAGAACATGATCTGAGTCCCGGAGACTGGGTGGTAGTGAAAAATCACACCAGAGAAACGTGTCTATCACCTAGATGGGGCCAACCTTGTCAGGTCATACTGGTTACGAACACAGCAGTGAAGTGTGCAGGATTTCCTAATTGGATTCATGTAAGCCACACCAAAAGAGTACCAGATCCTGAAGAAGAAAATCCTCAGACAGTATCGATCACTGAGGAAGCTGAAGGTTGCCCAGCTGAAGAATCTCAGGAACAAGATTCGAGGGAAGCTGAATAAGAACAACCGAGCACAAGTCAGGACTGGATACCAGTGGTGGAAATTCCTGAAATTTACCACAGAACAAGAAGTCAAGCAAATTTGGATGAAATTGAAGAAGATCAGATAGGTGAAGAAGAAGCAGCTCAGGAAGAAGCAGAAGACGCAATAAGAGAACCTGAGCAGGACCAGATAGGGAGAGGAAACTGGGCTCAAATTAAAGAAGAACCAACAGACTTTGAGCAGGGACATTCAGGTCTAGAAGAACGCGGTCAGGCTGCAGAAGTACAAAGTGCAATAAGCCCTGATCAGAACCAGTTAGATCAAGAAAAGTACACAGAAGAAGAAGATCTTGAGAATCTCGAGCATGCAAATGTAAATCAAGAACAAGATCAATTACTAGAGACTCACAGTGGAGCAGCTGAAGAGAAACAAATAAGACCTGAAAAAGAACAAATAGAAGAAGAAACTGAAATTGAAGAAAAAGAAACTGTAAAACCACCTGAAAATAAAAGAATTTCTGAAGAAGAAAATAAAGAGAAAGCGCCAACAGAGAAATCAAGAAAAGGTGATCATTGGCCAAGTGTCATTAAAAGAGTAAAATACCACATAAAAACCAGAAGTGAAGATCTAGAACAAGTAAACGAAGTAACAAGCCAAACGGGACAGAAAAGTAAAACCGAAAAACGAAGAAGCAAAAGACTGAAACTTGTGAACAATAAATTTAAAGGTCCTGATTGGACTTATATTATTCTCGAAGATTACGAAAGCTCAGAATCAAGTGAAAGTGGTGACGAAGGAACAAGTGCAGAACTGATTTATGAAAAAGAAATAGAACCACCTTGAGAACATAAAGAAAACTTGAAGAAAACGATAAGAAGAGCAATCTTCCTTGTCAAAAATGCCTGACGATAGAGTTACTGGGAGACCAATGCAGAAAGGTTGTAAAAGATGCTGTGCTATATGCATATGCAATCTGGTAGTGATGCTTATAGTATGGTTAGTTGTGATCGTAGCAATTCCTTACCTTATGATAATAGATAAAAAGATTAACAACGAAACAAAGGAAAGGACAGATAACTTGAAAAGTAATAGAGTAGAACTAAAGGCAGAAGATGAACCAGAATTGCATCATGAAGTAACAGATAACGACACTAGTCTGAATGTTTTCACAAAATTATTATTTCAGTATGTAGATACCATGGAAGTTAGTAATTGTTATGTCTGTATGAAACTACCTGAATCAGTAGCAGAAGGGTTAATGTATCATCACTTGCCATTAACATATGGCATATCATGTAGTGTACTGACTAGTTTATTTTATAGAACAGGGCAACTTCAGTATTATTATTCAAATATAGATGTGATATTTTCTGAGGTTCCGATTCGAAAGAATATGAATCCAGTGCTTAGTAGTAAAGATGCACAGTTTATGGGAGAATTTTTCTTAACAATGAAATCAATAGACATAACACATGCCCATAGAAGCAATTTAACATGTTCATTACATGAAGAAGAAAAGATATTTTTGAATTTAGTGGAGAGTAGAAGACAAGATTTCCAGAAGAAAGCTTCTGAGCATAAGGCTCATCTGCCACCGTGGGCTGAGAAAGAGGGTAGTTACACACCTGGCAAGGCTCAAGCTGCTATGGCTCTAAATTTTGTAAAGACAGGGAAAATTTGTCTACATAGGTTAAAGACTGAGTATAACAATGTTTTCATCAGTACCAGTGAATGTGAACACAATTTCTTAATTCTTGGAGGTTGGGGACTCAAAGGAGGAACAGATTCAGTTTTTCCTGGAATCTATTATGTGTGTGGGAATAAGGCTTACTTTAGGCTTCCTGCACGGTGGTATGGAAGTTGTTATTTTGGAATAATATTTCCAAAGATATACCACGTAAAAAGAAACACTGGCAGCAATGAAAATACTAGTGAATTAACATGTAGAAAAAGAGCTCGTTTTTCAGAAATTGTAGGGGATATATTTGGTGCATTGATACCTTCAGTGGGAATTATTCTGAACTCAAGGAAAATATGTAAATTATCTACAGTGGTTGATCATTTATCAACTGACACTGCTGGAGGATTTCTAATGATTAATGCGGAGATGGTTGCGATTAGATCTATGGTAATGCAAAATTGACTTGCTCTTGATATTTTATTGGCAAAAGAGGGTGGAGTCTGTAAATTATTGAAGACGAAACACTGTTGCACTTATATACCTGATAAAAGTGCAGAAATTGGAACGTATATACAGAATATAACTAAACTTGAGAAGGAACTGAAACCACTGGAAGTTGATAGTGTATGGGAAAGATTGACCAATAGTATTAGGTCAATTGGTACCTGGTTTGCTAATATAGGGAAAGGACTTATAGGTCAAATATTAGTACCCTTAGCAGGGATAGCAATAATAGTACTGTCAATAACAATATGGTGCAAATGTTGTAGAAAGAATGAATCGTATGATGTAACAGGAAAAGGAAAGAAGAGAAAGTTTGATGAAATCGAACTTGAAGATTTAAGAAGTGAATTATACAAGAAACTGAAAGGAGATGTAAAAAATAGAAAGTGTAAAAATGAAAGTGAAACTATATTATGCTAAAAGTTGGCAACTGGTTGTGGGTAGTAATTGATGGCTCAGAAACGCCATCAGAGAGGGGATTGATGGAGCAAGGACTCACAAATGAGACTTGCTCCGGTGCAATCTTCTCAAAAGTATTAATGTATTAAACTTGTATTGTTTGTACTAATAACTGCACACACAAATATAAGTAGCAAGGAAGCTTGCTTATGTGTTTAAACTAACAAGTAACGCTTGTCTATTCTAAAATGGCCGCTAAAACGCGGGAACTTTACTGCGCATGTCTCAACCATATCACGTGGTGTGACGTCTTTCTTTGCTTGGTGGGAAACTCTTGCTTCTGCGCAGTGTGCATTAAAATGGCTGCTTTATGTTTTCACGTGCTACAGCTTGCTCTTGTGTTGCAATTAAACTGTGGTATTCTAACGCTACTAATGCGGGATAGAATTTATAATTAAATGGGAATAGAGTAGAAAGAGTGGGTATACAGTGAAACATTTTATTTGTGATTTTAATATTTTCTTCTTTGATTTTATTAGTTCGTAAATTGGGCCTGGGGTTGGTGAACTGAAAACTCGTGTGACAATGGTTCTGCGCATGCTCCCTGAAGGCTGCCCAGAGAGAGAAAAGGATGAAGTCAACCTGGACATCGTCCAAGGCCATGACCTGATGGCCAATATTGCTGAACATATAAATGTTCTCACTAATATGCAACAATGTACCTGAAAAATGTATAAAACTTTGTCATGAGACGGGTGGGAAATAAAGCAAATGTATTAAAATTGATGGGCGGTATTTTAAAACAAAGGGCTTTCAGAAAATGAATTAAATCAATATGGTGTGAGGATCAACCCCCTGTCCCTGTCCAATCAGAAGTAGTGGCCCCATAATTCTGCAACATTAAGGGGAGGTACATGGGCATAGAAGGGTATAACAGATATAGAATTAGCTAATTAGTTAGCATTAGCAATAGCGCAACACACGGACTAGACGCTGAGAGAGTTAGAGGTTCGAGATCCATGACGAGCAGATCGATTGCAGACTGAACCGCTGTCCAGAGAGGTCCTGAAGTGGGGGCGGCGGAGTACCTTAGAAGGAAGACACAGGAGAATTCGAGGAGAAGCGAAGTACCAGAGAGGGGAACGACGCAGGCGTCGTTGGTAGAGAGGTCACCGGTCCTGTCCTGATCCGGGAGGAGGTCTTTGCTCTTCATCCTTCCAGGGTCCTGTCTTTTCCAACTCCTTGGCCAAGGGGTTTGGTTCTCGCACTTTAGGTAAATATAAATGCAAACCTTAGTTGCACTGCTGTCTCTATCTTCTCCTTTCCTAAGGGACCGTCATTAATTGATAATTGAATATTATGCCTCATCCTTGATATGCGATTTAAGTATCATGTGGTTCTGTATTTTACTCTGCTAAATCTTTAGATAAATATTTTAAAACTTCTTGACTCAGTGATTATTTCAGGATTATGAATAGTAATGAACGTCACTCATTTTAAACTTCCCAATTAGCAAAGGATTCATTAGTAAGTCATTACTCTTCAATCAGAAAAGTAATTGGTAGCAGGGATTTTGATAAAGAGTACCAACTGACCCCCAGCGGAAATTGCTAGCGTAGTATGAATGTTTGGGCCCAAGTGAGTATTTTGTGTATGAATGCTCGTTGCTAGTAACCCGCTGGATCAAGAGCAACAGGTGAAATATACCATGAATCAAAATACAAATTATTTATGAAGTCAATCACTGTCCTGAAAATGTGCCATGGATCCAGGGTTTGAGGAGCAGGTGTGGGCACCCATGTTCAAGGTAGATGAGAAGTTACCAAACCCATGGCCTTTTTAGACATTAGAAAGGTCAGTGACAAAGGGATCGGCGCACCTTCTGAAGTAAAATGAATAAACGTCTTTGGAATAAGGGGCTCCATCTTCTTGAGTTTACAGAGCTGGAGGAGCAGAGTTCCAAACTCCAAATATTTTTTTACATGCAAGTAGTGATGTGGAACCACCACAAAATCACCACGATTGTGTGGTGGTTCTACATCACTAAGTACTTGCATGTAAACAAATATTACAAGCGAGGAGGCATGCACTTTCTAATGTGAGAACGCGTCAATTCGAAGAAAAGTAAAAAAAAAAAATTCAATCTACAAGCCAGACAGCATTTTTAAAATGTTCAGTTCCATACCTGTGACGGATATTTTTTTCACTAGAGGATGCGTTAACTGCAGAACGTTGTACTTGGGATTCGTTGCTTCACTTACAAGGAAACTGCTTATTTTGGCTAACTCAAACTAAATCATTTCGTTTTTCACACAATGAATAGCTCTTTTGTTGCCACTGGGGTCCTTTGATGCACACAGCTATCTATCCATTCACAGCTTTCCGTCTCAGGGGATTCGGATATCCATTCTTTACCTCAAAATCCCTCTACAAATCGACACCAGGTGTCGGGACGGAAATGCCCACAACGGTGTACACAGTGAAACCGCCTCTACCGCTCAGATTTTGAGTGTTGCGAGTGATGCCTTGTTCCATTACTGCCATGCAGTCTGTGCGGGGTGTGCACCGCGGCAG
This sequence comes from Calotriton arnoldi, assembly GCA_963921515.1. NCBI lineage: Eukaryota > Metazoa > Chordata > Amphibia > Caudata > Salamandridae > Calotriton > Calotriton arnoldi. Next base: position 1,089,728 of record CAWUFW010001409.1, read on the forward strand.
TGGCAGATGGTGGGAGAGGCCCTCGGAGGTCTGACTGCTTTACCCCCGGCCCCTCCTCTGTATTCCAGGCAGGCTCCTGCAAGAGCTCTGTGCTCAGATGTGCGTTTCCCATACGTGCTCTTTATGAAACGCCGCGCCCTGAGTTGCTTTTAAATCAGGTGTGGAAAAAACAGGTCAAGCATGAGATGACCTGGCGGGAGCTGCCTTCATTCTTGCAGCTCCTGCCTGTCGGGCTTGGTGCCGAGTTTTATTTTCCTACATTCAATCGTGTTGTAGGAATTGTCAAGAAGGGGTCCCTAGGCCAGGGTCATCACTGAATGAAATACAGGGATGACAATGACGTGCATCGTTGTTTCAGAGGATAGCGTTTTACCAGCACCCAGCTCGTTCAGACCATCAGAAGAGTGTGCGCTGCTGCTTGTGTACAACTCCTTAACCAATTTGTTGAGGGACTTCGGATGTAGCTCTGGCTATTTCGCGCTCGATTGCAAATAAATTAGTGCACTTGTCAAACCAGCTGGAAGTGCCTCTCAGTGGGTTATTACTGGGCGCAATTCTAATATTTATCCATTCAAGTGAAAGAGATTCTATGATGTCCACTGAGGCGGGGGTGCGGAGTTTTTTTATGTGAAGTGACAAGAGGCATTACACTGTTTATGTATGAAGGTAATTCAGATATGAAATGGTGTCATTGTTCGATACACCATCGTTGGGTTTTACTCTCACGATTCCGAATGCGTATGCGGCATTGGTATCGCCTGAGCCTAGCAAAAAGAGCAGAGTGCTATGGAGGGCCCAAGGCAAGCATGCAGTCAATATTACTTCTTTGGAATGTAGCATTCTTTAGTGAGCTAGGTCTTATGCTCTATACTAAATTGGGGCAAGTTGGGGCAGACCTGATGAATACAGGGATGTCGTGCGAAATCCTAGATCCACAAATGGAGAACGCCTGTTGCTTTGTTTTTTTCTTTTTTACATTTCTTCTCCAGCCTGGTGGTTTTCTGGCAGCGGGTGTGCTTAGAGCAAAGGGAGGTGGTGAGTGTGTCAGCCAGCTAGGTGGAGGACTTGGCCGTGATGCCTTTGCGGATGATGCATCTACTTTACAAGATGGGGGAATCTTGGAAGGGAGTCAGTGGAGCTCCATGGGGACAGGGTGGAATGGATCATATTTCTATAGGCCCTTAAACAGGTGAGAAGTAGCATTTAGGATGCCCTGAAGGGGGAGGCGGGGCAGTGTGGTGTCTGGAATGCCATGTATCATGGCATTTCCAGCAACCAGATACAGTTCTAAAGTCCCTTTCTGGGAGGAATGTTTTCAAGGTGAGTGGAAAGAGCTGGGACCTGGCTTTCTTAGTTTCCTTAGTGAAATGTTATTTGAGGGTAAGGTGAAACTTGAGGTTCAAATCTGTCCAGGTTCATGTTGTTGAGTCAGGTTTGGACTATCGATTGCATGTTGCTCCTGGCTAATAGTAGGAATTATGTATTGGCGGGATTTAGCTTCTGGTAAGTGCTGGACATCTAGGTCTACATGATGAGCATGCAGTGTTTGAGGCATTTTATGTCCGGAGTGGAGAAGACTTTCAAGTTCAGTTGTTAGTCATCAGTGTATTGATGATTTGTTATGCTATTAGTAGTGAGCGGGGTACCAAGGGGTTCCAAGAAGATGTTCAAGATGATGGCAGACAATATGGAACTCTGACGGACTTAAGTGATAAGGATTTTCTGGGACCTGCAGTTGCCCATGTGAATAAACTCAGGTTTAATCGTTAGGAGGATACAAACCAGTTTTTGGACTACAGGGTGTGAATGAGAGTGTGATGATCAACAATAATGGAATAGTCTGAGAGGTCCATGAATATGAGAAGGGAGGAGGTCACCTTTATTTGTTTTCAGGACTGCAGTGTCTATGATTTGCAATGTAGATGTATCAGAGCTGTAGTGTGATCTGAAGCCTGTTGATTGATCAGGCAGGGATGGTTGACACTGTTGTGGTATTGAAGTTGTGAGAATAGGGCTTTTCAATGATCTTGCTAATGAAGTGCAGGTGAGTGATGGCCCAGTAGTTGGCAAAGTCATCATAGTCCAGTGTGACTATTTCAGGAGTAGGAGGAACTAGCTTGTTTTGAGAGCTTCTGGAAAGATTTCTTCAGTGTGGGAAGCATTGACAGTGGTGAGTATGGTGTGATAGAACGTCTCCAAAAAGAAATGTGATAAATTGCAAAGGTAAGACATCATCTTCATAGGAGATGACTTTGAGGGAGCTGAGGATGAGAGTTAGGTTTGTAAGGGACAAGGGTTTGGAAAGTGAACTTTGTAGGATGGAGTGCGGAGTGGTGGGTGGCAGAGTAGAAGCCGGATTGATGTTGTCACTGTGCTGTCAGGTTGTATGTACTTTTTCACTGAAGAAGAGCTTGATGCCATTGCACTTGCATGTGGAGAATGATATTGGAGGGCCTGGCAGTGGGTTGGAACAGTGCTGGATTATCTTGAAGAGAGTCTTGTTTCTGTTGGCTTCCCTTACATTATTGTGTGTCTGTTGCTTCAGATGACCTAAGAGCAATGGGTATGCCCAGATGTGGGTCATTTACTCACTGTGCGAAAGGTCTCAAGCCAGTCCTCACTGTGGAGTCTAGACAGGGTGAAACAGGCCTGGAATTGCTCAAGTTCTCATCCTGAGGGGAGCCGGCTGGGTAGTTTGGGGTGGACAGTTACTATTAGATCAGGAACAAGACTGATTCCAATATACTTGGCCCCTGTCTTTAATGGAATGGTGAGTGAAAAATGTTGGATGGGAATGTGGTCCAAAATGATCGTCGGTGACTGAGATTAATTCAAGCATTCCTTCCATCATTTATTGCTGCTTCAGTAGGCAGCTTCAATTTTGGTGTTGGCTTTGAGTGAGTTGTCTGAATGTTGGGGAAGGAAATTTCTGTTGTGTGATGCCTCTGAGGTTGAGATTTTCTTTCATTTTCATTCTTGTTTACAGGTTGAGCTGTTGATGTTAGCAATGTCTTTGAAGTTCATTTGTTCTGAAGCATTCAAGCTTGCATATACCTGTGTTAGTAGGATCATGTGTTTGCACATGGTGCTCTAGAAATACAATAAATTCATTTAGAAAATTGTTGACATTGGATATGGAGGTGGCAGGGTGATAGATGAGTTTGTGCTTTAGGTTAGCAATGGAGTACCCTCTGAATGTCTGTTCTCTTTTTTATGCTGTGCATGATGATGGGGATGGTGAGCTGGTCAGTCAAGTCTAGGAAAATTACGTCAGATTTCCTTTTGGTGGCTCTTGGTGTTGAGAGAGGATGTTAAAGACTTTGCCTGTGGAGCATTTTGATTGTGTGACATACTGTACCACGCTGACCATTTTGATGAGGATGAGGAAGATAGCTCTCATTTTGAATAGCTTGAATTGTCTGGGTGGTTGAAGTCACTGAGAGGGTGGTGTGGGGGCATGTATGATGAGGTAATGAAGAGATCTAAGAAATTGTCTATGAAGTCTGCTACCTCTTCGGGTGGCCTGTAGATGAAGTGGAAGGTGTCAGACTGAGTTGCTTAAAATGAGAAGTAACATTTTAGGAGCTAGTTGCTTAAAATGGGATGTAGCATTTTAGGAGCTTTATGGAGTTGAGAATCACTTGCTTACCTAGAGTACAGGATCAAGAGGGCCTACGGAGGAGAGTGAAGCCTCCTCCCTTCTTATAAACGCTGGCCACACCCTGGACGTTGTAGACTTTTGGAACAAGAGCATCTAGGATATGCGAAACCGTGGGCACAAGCTGTGTTTCTGTACTGAAGAGTAGATCAGGCTTGTGCTAGGTGAAGAAGCCAGCGATGTCTGGAGCAAGGAATACTGCAGAGCACGTTTTAATGAACATTACTGAGCACGAGTTGATGTTTGTGTTTAATAGATTGAGAGTTTATGGTAGTTAGTGGGATGTGTATGAGACCGGGTCTATGTTTTGTGAGGATGTGGTTGTATGTGCTTGTGTGGTCTATGTCTAGGTATGATTATGGGATCGGGTAGAGATGGGTGCTGAACAAATCACATTATATGATCTAACTTTATAGGTGCTTCTTGAGGTTGCAGTGGAGCAGGAAATGTGGCACAAGGCCCTAACATGCCCTACTAGGTAATACCTTGGTCTTGGTCGACCAAACAGGTGACACCTTTGTCTGCCCAAATAGTCAATGCCCTTGTCTGCCATTAGAACTATCCCCAGTCATCTTTGTTGTTTTGTGGCAAGCAAGACAAGGCGGTTCCTTTTCACTCTTTTCATCTGATTTTTACCTGACATTGCCTCAAGTTCATCTTAATGCCAAGATACTTTTTTGAGGTGGCTCTCTGCACTTCATGCATTCATTAATTTGGTCATTCTGTATCTTCCCAAACATGTGACGCCCTTGTCTGCAACTCCTCTTATCTGGGTATGGCGCAGTGGTGTGGTGCCCTGAGGAGTTGACTAAAGTAGTGGAGGAGGCAGGAGGTTTCAAGTGAGAACCAGTAATGTCACTTCCTATAGAGATGGATTCTGTAAATGTGGTATAGAGATGGATGGTGGGAACTGCAGTGATGTCCCTTTGAGAGATGGATGATGTGGAATGAGGTCCATTTGTATAGCTTCTTATTAGCTTTGGTGGAAAGGTAACAATGCCATTTCATGAATAGATGGATTCAGGGAACTGCAGTGATGTCACTTCCTGTAAAGATGAATGCTGTAGAATGATCTCCTTATTTTGTTTTAAATATGATTTTGACAGGAAACAAGTGATGTCACTCCCTGGATGTTGGGATATTTTCACTGCTCACAGCAATCAAATTTATAGAAATGAATAAAAAATAATTATATTAAGTACAACAAACCATTTAGCAACATATTATTTTGAACAGAAATATATTGCAGCAGAACAGTAGCAGTAGATAACAAGTTGATTAGGAGGGATGATAACAGAAATCGAGTTTTGAAGTATGTAAATGGAGTTGTATCAACAGCTATGAAATTGACAGGCATATACAAGAACGCGAAACCTTCACATATATACACAATACTCTGTTCTAAATAACAAAGCAAAATAAATGGTATGGACATATTTACATTGTATGGTAGCTCTGAAAGGTTAGAATTAGCAATTGCTTTGCACTGATGATATATGATTCTTTAAGGTAAATTTGAATTCCTGGATGCATGAACTGCCCTTATGTTTGGAAGAAGAGTGTTCCTGTAGAGGAGCCCAAACAGGAAAGTGAAGCATAATCTCGATGCAAGATGTGATGGTTTGGGTGAGGCCAGAAGATTCTCCATGTCAGATCATAGGTTATGTGTAGCATTATTTCACCTCAGAGTGGAAGAAAGGTAATCGGGTGCCATGCCAAATGTGGCCCTAAATTTGACTGTTAATATGCGTAAAGAGCTCTGTTTTTTACACAGAGACACCCAGTCTGGTAGTAATCGGAAAAGCTGGCAGTGTCCCTGGGGATATTGTAAAGTCTTCTTGTGATGAAGTTTATGAACTGGTTCAGTGGGGCAAAGGAATAATTAGGGAGGCATATGAGCATAATATTACAATAATCTAGTTTGCTTAGCTCAAAATAATTCATCAGTGCTTGGATGTGTGGATTGGGATGATGGGTGGATTTTAGGTATGTGCAATACTTGGTGCTGAGCTGCCGGGACAGTGTTAGTGAGGAAAGTTTCTATCTTTAGAGAGCATCTAGCACTGGACATAAACTCTTTAGTCCTTTTTCCTTGATACATTAAATGTATTCTTTCTTCAGCAAATCAGAGCACATGAAAAATAAACGTCATCTTACCTAAACGTCTAAGCACTAACCAACTGCATTAATAATTATTCAGGACCCTCTATGCTAACGTCATCTTGAGATGCTGTAACAGAATAAGATAAATCAACAATAACGTTTTATTTGAATGCATAGGTCTCAGTGAGCCAGTGGAAGAAAATGAAACGTACAGTTGAGAGCTAAACTGGGAAAGTTCATCAGGAGCAGAACAATAATAACAGTGGAAAATAAGTAAATACATTATAGCTTGACTTGTTCTGCAGAACCTGTAAGGAGATGAAGTGGGCAGGGGGGAAAGCATTGAATGATTGACAGAGATGACTTCCATCTTGGGCAAGATGGTGTTTTGCATAGAAAATGTGGCCTAATCAACATACATTAGAAAAACGCACTTCTACTCATCATATGAAATTCGTTTCAAAATAAATCATATCATATCAGTTGGCACATGTGAATTTGTGTGTTTAAATGCATTCTTTGCACAGTTATTGTTGTACAAAAATACAAACCTTTAAAAATCTTTAACCCTTAGTCAAAGAGTCTCCTCTGTTTTTGCACTCAAAAGGTTTTGCCGGGGAACAAGAACACACTAAGGTTCTTGTAGCAGATTGGTCCCAGTTGTCTAAACACCTGCTGGATGGCTTCCCTGTTCTAGTAATTTTGCATTCTGCTTATGATTGTTCTGAAAGGCGCTCCAAGTAGAAATGAGAGCCACGAGGGCTTTCCACGCTCACTTCTCTGCGAAGAAATGTGAGAGGCTCTCAGATTGGCAAACACAAGGAGACGATGGACGAAGCGCTGAAACTTTTCAGACACTCACCCCCAGCCACAGATCTGGGTTGAATCCATCATCGTTCTTTAGCTCACTTCGCCACCCCAGTTCAGACCCAGCCATATGCAAATCAGTCTTCACCCTGTGCCTCATGGGAACAGTCCCGACCGAACTGCCAAGCCATGTCTTCACTGGACCGGAATCAAGCATCCTGGGACCGGTTTCGGGCTAACAGCCCTCATCAGCCAGGCTAGCTTGAATCCAGTGGCAAAGTGAGCAAGGGACCCACGTCTGGGCATACCCTGCCAACTTAGGGCGAACAAAGCAAACACAAGGAGACGATGGACGGAGCGCTGAAACTTTTCAGACACTCACCCCCAGTCACAGATCTGGGTTGAATCCATCATCGTTCTTTAGCTCACTTCGCCACCCCAGTTCCGGCCCAGCCATATGCAAATCAGTCTTGACCCTGTGCCTCATGGGAACAGTCCAGACCGAACTGCCAAGCCTGGTCTTCCCTGGCCCGGAAACAAGCATCCTGGGACTGGTTTCGGGGTAACACCCCTCATCAGCCAGGCTAGCTTGAATCCAGTGGCAAAGTGAACAAGGGACCCAAGTCTGGGCATTCCCTGCCAACTTAGGGCGAACAAAGCAAACACAAGGATGGACAGAGCGCTGAAACTTTTCAGACACTCACCCCCAGTCACAGATTTGGGTTGAATCCATCATCGTTCTTTAGCTCACTTCGCCACCCCAGTTCAGACCCAGCCATATGCAAATCAGTCTTGACCCTGTACCTCATGGAAACAGTCCAGAACGAACTGCCAAGCCTGTTCGTCCCTGGACCGGAAACAAGCATCCTGGGACCGGTTTCGGGGTAACACCCCTCATCAGCAAGGGCTAGCTTGAATCCAGTGAACTGAGGTGGTGAAGTGAGCTAAAGAACAATGATGGATTCAACCCAGATCTGTGACTGGGGGCGAGTGTCTGAAAAGTTTCAGTGCTCCGTCCATCATCTCTTTGTGTTTGCTAGGCCTTTCAGATTGAACCATGTCCTTAATCAAATATTTCAAAAAAATCTCTACACCTCTTCCTTCAGGCCTTTCCAGTAGTCCTATCACTCTCATTCTGTTATGTCAAGAGCATACCTCAAATATCACAGTACACTGATGCGGGTGAGAGACCATAGCGAACTGGAATTAAATATGAACATCCAAAGTAAAGATATGCAAGACACCCAGTTGTGGTTTGGAGCATCTTACCTGCCCTATCCACAAATGCTACAGCATACCATTCAGAACACACACCAGTCATTCATTGTTTTATTTCCACCAAAGAATGTTGTTGGACCACACACATGGATGCAGGCAACATTGAAAAAGGACAGCCTGCAATAGTCGGTTGTATTCACCCGCACACCCTCCCTCAGTTCCAAAATGTGCATGGTATATAATTTCGGATGAACTACGCAGGACAATGTATATAGAATAATTGTGGATAGTCACAACAACTCTGGAGACAACAGGAACTTCACAGCACCTCTAGTGACAAAGTACCCTAGCCAGTTATTCGAAGCGTGAGGCCACTTGGTTATTAGATTGGTGTTTCCCTCCTCCCCTGGTCAGTAGTCAGCATAATATTCAGGGCAGTGAGTTTCTAAGTGTTCCAGTTAAAACAACAATGGTTCATCACCAAGATCGACTCAGTGCCTTCACCAAAAGCAGTTGCATCTCTGGAGTGCCATGGTCATCAGGGAATTGAGGCAGCACCTCAACACCAACTAAACCAGACCTTTGGGTTCCCATAGTACCCCAGCACCTCTATTTACACCAAGATGTCACCCGCAGGCTTAAAAACACAGTGAGGCCTTTCCCTGCAGCTCGCCAAGGCTTCTTCACCCACAGCTTGCCGGGCAATCATCGCCCACTTGCTGCCCCTTTTCTTGTAAGCAGGTCACTCACTGGCAGTGCCACCTCAGCCCTCTACTGCACCAGCAGATGCCTTACTTCAGTGTGTCTCCTTCAGATGATGGCTAGTAATCTTCGGCATTTCTCCCCTTCCCAATAGCACACCAACATGGATACAGTTGGGACACAGTGTTAACCCAGTCAAGGAGAGAGCCTTTTTCCGCTGTGTTTTCTGTGAGGGTCTCCAGAGAACAAACAGTTTCCTTGTGTCTCCGGGAGCAGGATCACACATTGTTTTGGAGGGCACCTAATCCAGAGATGTACCCGAGTCGGATGCAACTGATTGATGAATCAGAGGCCACTGCCGATAGGAGCTCAGGGGCTGTACGTTTTACTCACCAAGATTCACGCAGTGGGGGCGGAATTTTTAACAGAGAACACTGTTTCATCTCTAAATGCTCCTACCGAAGTTGGTGTGCAGACCCAGACCACAAATCACCTTGATTAATCCTGCAGACAGGGGCATAGCTTGCAAATAAAATAGGAGTAAACTAGCATTTCCGTACTATTGCAGTCACTCTTGATGGCATTCTGCCGTGCACATGGCTGCGACATGTCTGTTGCGCACAGGCGTTTAAAATGGAGTGCAAGACTCTTCCAACATGTATCGAGGACATGAGTAATCTACATCGTGAAGAAATATTGAAGCAGATTCAGAGATGGCATGGGAACGTGGGCTAATGCGAGTAAATAGCTTATCACTAGGGCAATAAGAATACATCTTATGACATGAAAAACAATTTAACCAAATTGACAACTAACTGTTCAATTTTTAAAAATGTCGATTTTATTGATTCATTTGGGACATCAACATTATGCTGAACCTATGGAAATTAAATAGATTTATATATTCTTTCAATTATGTTCTTTTTACACAAAACATTGGATCACATTTATTTTCTATCTTTTTGATTATGTTCATTATATATATATATTTTCCGATAATACATGTTTAAGGAGTTACTTGCGCTTACATTTAGATCTGTATTGTGTGGTGTCATCGACTTTCAGAAGAGGTCCCATGAGGATGGGCACAGTGTTAAGGAACAAATTGTGGGAATTAGGGGGGTTAGAAGGTCAGGTGAACCCCACCAATTGAACGCTGAATCAAGTGAAGGTTTGGCTATGCATTACAAATACAATTTTCATATGTTTAAATCTTTTTGGTAGAGAGAAGTGTGGGAAAAGATAGCAAAACAAGTAATCAGCAATGTAAACACCTTACAATACCAGTTTTTTAACAATGTTGTCTTGTCCTGCAGCGCGCTATGAAGGAAACTTGCTATGTTATGTTAAATTTGTTGAAGTGCTTGTATTCCCGAATTGCGAACTCTTGGGTTTTGACCCTGTTAGACCTGGCACCATTGGCGCGGGTCTCCCTTCCATTTTTAGCTGTTGCCTCCTGTGTTTTGCTATGTTTTTGCTGGTCTAGATGCTTTGAGCACTTTGCCACTGCTATTCAGTGCCAAAGTGCAAGTGCTCCCTATTGTAAATTGTTGTATGAATTAGTGATTCCATGATTGGAATATTTGATTTACTTGTCAGACCCTAGTACAGTGCACCGTGGGTGCCCAGGGCCTGTAAATCAAATGCTGCTGGTGGGCTTGCAGCACTGGTTGTGTCACCCACAGAAGCAGCTTGTAAACTATGGCTCAGGCCTGCCATTGCAGAGCCTGTGTGCAGTCTGGGACTGCCATGTCGACTTGGCAAGTGCACCCACTTGCCAGTCCCCAAACCTTCCCTTTTCTACATGTTAGTCACCCCTAAGGTAGGCCCTAGGGCAGGGTGCATTGTATGTGAAAGGTAGGACATGCCCTGATGTGTGTGGCATGTCCTGATAGTGAATTACAGCCAATTTCGTTTTTCACTATTGCAAGGCTACCTGCTCCCATAGGCCAGAATGGGCAGTTTGATTATAACACCTTATAATCCTAACTGACCCAGGGAACAAGGTAGAAATTCGAGTTTGGTATGCCTGAACTCAGAATGTTAAAATACATCTTTTAGTATGGGTGATTTTTACATTCTGTGTTTGAAAATACTACTTTTAGAAAGTAGGTATTTTCTTGCCTAACCTTCCAGGGTGCCTCTGCTAAGGTTGTGTATTCACTGTCTGGTTTGTGAGTGACAGGGAACTGGAGAGGGTCTTGGCTCCAGCAGTCTGATGGGTCAGGGCTGGGCTGAATAGGACCCACATAGAATAGAGAGTAGGGGGGAGGAGACTTCCTTTCACTGACCTGAGCCCTCATAGAATAGAGAGTAGGGGGCGGGGATTTCTTTTCACTCAGTGGTGTCACTAGGGTTGGTGTCACCCAGTGCGGTAACTCCTGAGTCCAGGGGTGCGGGGGGTGCGGACCGCACCGGGGCGGGTGACACCATCACATGGGGTGACACCGTGAGCCTCTGCTTTAAAGCAGAGGCTCACAGTGTCACCCCATGTGATGGTGTCACCCGGTGCGGTCCGCACCCCCCGCACCCCCCTAGTGACGCCACTGCTTTCACTCCCCTGTCCGATAACTCAATTAAAAAGGCGGCGCATGTGGGCGTGATTATAGTGACAAGGTGAGTGAAGTGACAAAGTGACAGGATTTGTGTATTATACAACAAGGTGAACCAATACTGTACAAGTGATTACATAAAGAAATATTGAAAAGCAGGTCCAATTACAAATCAAATGATAGCGGTCAACCTAGCATGGTCAATGAATTACATGAACTGGTGTGCTAGGGAACCTATTACATGGACCAAAAACCGTCAACGTTTCGACCCTGACAAACTGCATGAATTAAAGATGTCAACATGGGTCTTCTTCAGGACAAAGGGTCACCACCTGCAAGGTACGTGCCAATATTCACTCCGGCTCACATAATTCACACCTAAATTCCGCATTGCTCCTGCAATTCAGACTAAGACCCGACTTTTTATCCAAACACAGAGATAATGCAGCCCTGATTCTTCACGACGCTGCGGTTTGGTACGATAAAGACGTCCATGTTTTCCCGCTAGGAATAGGATTCATTTTTTCAGGTATGCCTTTTACGTTGATGTCATTTCGGGTTGGCCCTTTATTTAATATCCTATAGTAAGGATCCATTCTATTTTTTCACCAGCGTACGGAACAGCGATTTTGTGACTGTTCCCTACCGTCTTGGCTGAGACCAGTTGAGCACCAAGGAATTCTTCTGCCTGGCCTCAATCTATCAGGTACGCTCTCACACTTTTATGGCCATTTCACCCATAGACCCATGATTCATCAACAAAGGGACCTATACTTTAAGTCTTTTCTAAACCCACCCTTCGTGATTACTTTAGGTCACCCAGCTTTACCACCAGTTGGACCGAACCCCTGGTTCACTCTCCCCAAGGCCTTGGGGTTGAGTTTTGCGTATACTACATGTAATTCAGGAGTACCGGTGAGTACTATATACGCACCCCATGTATTGACATGTATTTCACAGACTTGAACACACACTTACCTTAGTTATCTCCCCACAGGCTGTCCATCGCATTCCTTTGTCCTGAAGAAGACCCATGTTGACATCTTTAATTCATGCAGTTTGTCAGGGTCGAAACATCTACGGTTTTTTGGTCCATGTAATAGGTTCCCTAGCACACAAGTTCATGTAATTCATTGACCATGCTAGGTTGACCGCTATCATTTGATTTGTAAATGGACCTGCTTTTCAATATTTCTTTATGTAATCACTTGTACAGTATTGGTTCACCTTGTTGTATAATACACAAATCCTGTCACTTTGTCACTTCACTCACCTTGTCACTATAATCACGCCCACATGCGCCACCTTTTTAATTGAGTTATCGGACAGCTTTCATGCCATGATAATTATTGACTTTGTTTGAAGACTTGCAAATATGAAGTAAAATACTTTCTTCTCTATGAATGAGATAAATCGGTTTATTCTCTGTTATGTTCAAGTCGTTTGCTCTTACTTAATTACGTTGTTTTCATTGAATAACGAATACTACAAAGAAATTGTTCTAACACCCGACAGAACCGATTGTTACTTGTATCATACACGCCCAGGTTCTGAGGGATACTGGGTTACCCCATAGCTTTAGATATTGCAAAGAGGTGCCTGCTGTTGTGTTGGGCCCTCTGACAAGACTGCGTGTCGCTGGGACCTTGAAGCGCGACGCAACAAAGAGAAGCGTGTCGCCGCCACAGCAGTTGCCGTCGCATTGCCGAAGAAGCGTGCTGCCGCCGCAGCTGTTCGCCGTCCCATCACCGACGAAGCGTGTCGCATCACCGGAGAAGCGTGTCTCCGCCGCAGAGGTCGCCGCCGCATCATCGGAGAAGCGTGTCGCAGGGCCTGTCGCGGCTCAGAAGTTCGCTGAGTCGCCGCACGGCCGTTAGGCGTGCACGCATCGCATCTACGTTGTCGCACCGTAACCAAGACGCCATTTTGTCGAATCGCACCTGATCGTCATCGCATCGAGGCGCCATCTTGTCGCATCGCACCGGATCACAGTAAGAAACCGACGCATCAACTCCCCACACAGTAAGGAAGCGAGCCTCAACTCCCCTGCGCAGCAGTAAGGAACCGACGCATCCACTCCCCTGAGTGTAAGGAACGGCGCATCGACTTCTCTGCGACCCTTTTGTTTGTATTGCGTGACGCATCCAAGGTACTTTGAGAGTAAAGTGTCGCATTTATCATCTACATTGAACTAAGCTATTTCTACCATTTTAAAGACTCATTTTTGATTACAGTATTGTGGATTTTTGTCGTTTGACCTTGTGTTAAGTCTAGTAAAGATTACTTATTTTTCTAAACTGGTGTAGTGTCCATTTGTAGTGTTTTCATTGTATTACTGTATGTGTTCACAAATGCTTTACACACTGCCTCTGAGATAAGCCTGCCTGCTCGTGCCAAGCTACCAAAGGGTGGGTGAGCAGGGGTTATTTAGGAGTGTAGCCCCTTACCCTGACCAGATGCAAGGGTCCCTATTTGGACAAAGGTGCAAACCATTGCCAACTAGAGACCCCCAAATGTAACATTGGTGGTCAGCGGTGAGGATTTGGACTTGCATTTGTGATTCATATACAATGATTGGTGTACACTACTAGTGAGTGCAGATCAAATGCAACCACATACTTATTGGTAGAATTTTTTTCCTTGGGATTTCTATTTTTGCTAAGAACTGCCAGTTGTTGTTACCATGAGTAGACCAGCATCTATTGCACCTGAAGAGTTTGAATTTGAAGGAGAAATGTTGGAAGCATACACTGTGCCCCAGCTCAAATCCGCTTGCAAGAAATTTAAAGTCTCCCTGAAAGGCCTCACGAGAAAAGAGGAATACCAAAAGGCGCTGAGGGCCTGGTTGGAAGCAAGGAGTGCCAGTGAGCACCCTGAGGATCAGGTGGAGGATTTAGAGGAGCAGCAAGGGGGGCCCTTCGGTCCAGTGGGAAGGAAAGTACCTTCCAGGGCAGGCAGCAGTGTTTCTTCCAAAGGCCTGCCCCCAGGAGAGCTGGAGGACAGGGAGAGAAGTAGGGGGCATGAGATGGAGCTAGCCAAGCTCAAAATGGGTGGGCAGTTAGAATTAGAGAATAATAAATTGGCCCTAGAGGAAAAGAGGATACAATTGGAGCATGAGAGAAGTTTGAGGGAGTTGGAATTGAAAGCAATAAGCTTAGAGATTACTTCCTCTGGTGGCAGCACACCGTCTATGCCTAGTGAGGCACGAGTATATATACCCAAGGAGGTGGTCAAAGAATTTTACAGAAATGATGATATTGGTCAGTGGTTCAAGGCCTATGAGGTAGCTATGACCTCCCACCGGGTCCCTGAGAAAGATTGGGGAGCGGGGTTGTGGGGGCGGTTCCTCAGTGAGGGGCGGGATACCTTGTTAGACTTGCCCTCTGAAGTCCACATGAAAGAAGCCTTGATGAGTAGGTATGGGTTGACTCCTGAAATGTATAGACAGAGGTTTAGAAACTGCAAGAAACTGGAGTCAAGCACTTGGGTAGAATATGTGTCCTTTTTTGGCAGAGCATTGGATGGTTGGGTGAAGGGTAGCAAAGTGAATAATGATTTTCAGGTGCTCTATGATTTGATTGCGTGGGAGCACTTGTCCGGTAATTGTTTTCCAGAGCTGCGCCAGCACCTGATTGATAGTAAGCTGACTATCCCTAGGAAGCTTGCTGAGGAGGCGGACCGCTGGGTGAGCACCCGGGTCCACAAGGGTCATGTGGGAGACTCTGCCAAAGGTGGGCAGGGTCCCCAGCAGAGGAGTGGGGGGGACAAGGGTAAACAGAGGGAGTTCCAGAAAGGGCCCCAAAGTAATCTCCAAGGGAACCAAGGGAAGGGTTCCCAGCCTCCCCCTGAAAAGAAGAAGTTAGGGGCCCGACAGATAAGCCTGTTCACAGGGGGCCCAAGATCTGTTTCAAGTGTGGTCAAGTGGGCCACTGCTCCTATGATTCAAGATGTCCCATGTATGGTAAAACAGCACCCACTGGTGCACCAAACCGGCAGATCGCTAGTGTAGCCCTGGGGGAGGAGTTGGGTGCCCAAGGTGGGTGGGGTCCTGCAGATATGTCCCTAGTCTCTTTAGGAGACTGTGAAGTGGTCCCCAGGAGCCAGCTGCCTGATAACACTAAGAAGTACTGGCAGTGGGTGACCATTAATGGCCAAAGGGTGGAGGCTCTGAGAGACCCTGGAGCCAGTGTGACAGCTGTCAGTTGTCGGCTGGTGTCTGAAGAGCAGGTAATCCCCAATGCATTTTACCCAGTTGTTAGTTGCCGCTGACAACACAAAAAGCCACTGCAAGGTGGCTCAGGTTCCCTTTGAGTGGGGCGGAGTCACAGGTACTCTTCAAGTAGCTGTGAGGCCAGCCATGCCTGTTGACTATCTGTTGGGCAATGATTTGGAGAGCTCCCCTTGGGCTAAGGTGGAGCGTAATGCACATTTGGAGATGTTGGGCTTGCCGGATTGGGCGTGTGTGACCACCCAGTCTATGGCAGCAAGTAAGGGTGTTCAAGAGGACCTGGAGCCTGAAACAGTGGCCCAGTTGCCTGCCTTAAAGAGAAGAGGCAGGGGGCACGGGAAACCGGCCCCCGTGGTTCCCATGGTCCAGGAGGAGGCAGACCTTGAGGGGGGATGCCCTGGAACCTACAGGGGAACAAGTGGCTGAACTGGGGGACCTGCCTGAGCTGATCCATTGGCAGCAGGAAGGAGGCCCCTCCAGTGAAGAGTTCTGTGAGGAGCAGAACAAGTGCCCTTCTCTTGTGGGTTTGCGGCAACAGGCCACAAACCAGGCAGCAGGTGATCAGTCTGGATCACATTGGATCTACTGGGAGAATGGTCTCCTGTATAGCGAGCCTAAGGTTGCTGAGCCTGGGTCAGCCCGTGTGCTGGTGGTACCCCAGCGCTTCAGAGCCTTCCTACTGGGTTTGGCTCATGATGTACCTTTAGCAGGACATCTGGGGCAGGACAAGACCTTTGAGAGGCTTGCCGCCCACTTTTATTGGCCCCAGATGCGCAAGAGTTCAGATACTCATTGCAGGACTTGTCAGACTTGCCAGGCAAGTGGAAAGAGTGGGAGAAAGCACAAGGCTCCTCTCCAGCCATTCCCTGTGGTCAGCACCCCCTTTGAAAGGGTGGGCATTGACATTGTGGGGCCTCTGGATCCCAAGACAGCCATGGGCAACAGGATCATCCTGGTCTTGGTGGACCATGCCACCCGGTACCCAGAAGCCATCCCTCTCCGGACTGTGACGGCCCCCGTGGTGGGACGTGCATTGATGGGGATTTTCTCCCGTGTGGGGTTCCCCAGAGAGGTGGTGTCAGACCGTGGTACAAACTTCATCTCCAAGTATATGAAGTCCCTGTGGCAGGAGTGCGGTGTGACATACAAGTTCACCACTCCTTACCACCCCCAAGGTAATGGGCTGGTTGAGAGATTCAACCGGACCCTAAAAGGCATGATTATGGGTCTGGAAGAACCCATGAGGCGTAAGTGGGACGTTCTCTTGCCATGCCTTCTCTTTGCTTACCGAGAGGTGCCACAGAAGTCCCTAGAGTTCAGCCCCTTTGAACTGCTGTATGGTCACCCGGTAAGAGGACCTCTGAGTTTGGTAAAGGAAGGCTGGGAGAAAGCTCCCAGGAAACCTCCCCAGGATGTATATAGCTACATGCTGGCCTTCAGAAACCAAACCCGGCGTTTCAGGCAACTCGCTCAGGCGAATCTGGAAGCCAGTCAGGAGGAGATGAAGCGGTGGTACGATCAGAATGCCACTCTGATTGAGCTTCAGCCTGGGCAGAAAGTGTGGGTCATGGCCCCAGTGGAGCCCTGCGTGCTCCAGGATAAGTGGACCGGACCATTTGAGGTGGTGGAGCGCAAGAGTGATGTCACCTACTTGGTGAACTTGCGATCTCCTAGGAACCCCTTGCGGGTCCTGCATGTCAACCGCCTGAAGCCCCACTTAGAGAGGTCCGAAGTGGGCATGCTCCTAGCGACAGATGATGGAATGGAGGAGGAGACTGAGCCTCTTCCTGACCTCCTGTCTGCGACAGAGCAAGATGGGTCAGTGGATGGTGTAAACCTCTTTTCCACCCTGACCCCTGAGCAGCAGGATGACTGTCGCCAAATGTTGGGACAGTTTCCTGACCTGTTCTCCATGACCCCTAGTGTCACTGAGTGGTGCGTCCATGATGTGGACACTGGGGACAGTCCTCCTGTGAAGAACAAGACTTACAGAGTGACTGACAGGGTGAGAGCTTGCATCAAGGAGGAGGTCTCCAAGATGTTCGCCTTGGGGGTGATTGAGGCTTCTAACATCCCTTGGGCCAGCCCAGTGGTCTTGGTCCCAAAGGCTGCCGCGCCTGGTGCCACACCTGAACTCCGGTTCTGTGTGGACTACCGAGGACTCAATTCAGTCACCAGGACTGACGCGCACCCCATCCCCAGAGCTGATGAGCTCATTGATCGATTAGGGGCTGCCCTGTACCTCAGCACGTTTGATTTAACGTCTGGGTACTGGCAGATCGCATTAACTGATGGGGCAAAAGAAAGGTCAGCATTCTCCACACAAGAGGGGCACTACCAATTCCGGGTTATGCCCTTTGGGATGAAGAATGCCCCTGCCACCTTTCAGAGGTTGGTCAACCAGGTGTTGGCTGGACTGGAGGATTTCAGTGCCGCCTACCTGGATGACATTGCAGTGTTCAGCGCCAGTTGGGAAGAATATCTGCGCCACCTCTGGGAAGTGTTGATGGCGCTGCGGAGGGCAGGCCTCACGATCAAGACGAGTAAGTGCCAGATCGGGCAGGGTTCTGTGGTGTATTTGGGACACCAGGTTGGGAGCGGCCATGTGGCGCCCCTACAGCCCAAAATTGATACCATCCTGGCTTGGGAACCCCCCCCAAGACCCAGACAGTGGTGAGAGCCTTTTTAGGACTCACTGGGTATTACAGGAGGTTTGTCAAGGGGTATGGCAGCATAGTTGCACCCTTGACAGAGCTGACTTCCAGGAAGCAGCCCAAGAAAGTGAACTGGACTGACACCTGTCAGAAAGCTTTTGATGCCCTGAAGACTGCCATGTGCACGGCGCCCGTGCTCCTGGCATCCAACTTCTCAAAAGAGTTCATTGTTCAAACAGACTCTTCAGAGCATGGTGTAGGGGCTGTTCTTGCACAGATGAATGAGGAGGGCCTAGACCAACCTGTAGCCTTCATCAGTAGGAGGTTACTCCCACTGGAACAGAGGTGGAGTGCGATTGAGCGTGAGGCATTTGCTGTGGTCTGGACACTGAAGAAGTTGAGACCATACTTGTTTGGGACTCACTTCCGGGTTCAGACAGACCACAGGCCCCTCAGATGGTTGATGCAGATGAGGGGTGAGAATCCAAAGCTGTTTAGGTGGTCCATTTCCCTACAGAGTATGGACTTCACGGTGGAACACCGCCCTGGTACAGAACACGCCAATGCTGATGGTCTGTCCAGATTTTTCCGCCTTAGTGAAGAGAACTCCCAAGAGGTAGGGTAGTTCTCCCCACATTTCAGCTGGAGAGGACACGTGTTAGACCTGGCACCATTGACGTGGGTCTCCCTTCCATTTTCTGCTGTTGCCTCCTGTGTTTTGCTATGTTTTTGCTGGTATAGCTGTTTTGGGCACTTTGCCACTGCTATTCAGTGCCAAAGTGCAAGTGCTCCCTATTGTAAATTGTTGTATGGATTAGTGATTCCATGATTGGATTATTTGATTTACTTGTCAGACCCTAGTACAGTGCACCGTGGGTGCCCAGGGCCTGTAAATCAAATGCTGCTGGTGGACTTGCAGCACTGGTTGTGCCACCCACAGAAGCAGCTTGTAAACTATGGCTCAGGCCTGCCATTGCAGAGCCTGTGTGCAGTCTGGGACTGCCATGTCGACTTGGCAAGTGCACCCACTTGCCAGTCCCCAAACCTTCCCTTTTCTACATGTTAGTCACCCCTAAGGTAGGCCCTAGGGCAGGGTGCATTGTATGTGAAAGGTAGGACATGTCCTGATGTGTTTGGCATGTCCTGATAGTGAATTATAGCCAATTTCGTTTTTCACTATTGCAAGGCTACCTGCTCCCATAGGCCAGAATGGGCAGTTTGATTATAACACCGTATAATCCTAACTGACCCAGGGAACAAGGTAGAAATTCGAGTTTGGTATGCCTGACCTCAGAATGTTAAAATATATCTTTTAGTATGGGTGATTTTTACATTCTGTGTTTGAAAATACTACTTTTAGAAAGTAGGTATTTTCTTGCCTAGCTTTCCAGGGTGCCTCTGCTAAGGTTGTGTATTCACTGTCTGGTTTGTGAGTGACAGGGAACTGGAGAGGGTCTTGGCTCCAGCAGTCTGATGGGTCAGGGCTGGGCTGAATAGGACCCACATAGAATAGAGAGTAGGGGGGAGGAGACTTCCTTTCACTGACCTGAGCCCTCATAGAATAGAGATTAGGGGGCGGGGATTTCCTTTCACTCCCCTGAGACCTCATAGAATAGAGAGTAGGGGGAGGAGATTTCCTTTCAGCTACCTGGGCTAGGTCTGCTCTCAAACAATGCTGTCTCCACCTCCTGCCAGGAAGCTGCACAGAACTGGTTTTGGTCAGGCACAGACACTCTCTGCCTCCAGAGAACAAAGACTTTCTGAGTATAAATATTGGGGCCCAGACCCCAGAACTTTAGATCACTTCTGGGAACCAAGACGAACCTTTGCTGAGGAGAAGAACCAGGAAACTGAAGCTGTTGCTGTTGGGGTTGGCCTGCAGTGGTTACTTTATTGCCAAAGAAAGGAGAAAGGAACTTTGTGTGTACTTTCATCATCTTGAAGAAGATCTCCATGGGCTTGAAGACTGAGCTTGCCTCCTACCTGAAGTCTCAGGGATACAAGACTTCACCCACCAGCTCCCCTGAATTCCCTTGCTGGGAATTCTGCCTGCAAAGAGGTGCCTGCTGTTGTGTTGGGCCCTCTGAGAAGACTGCGTGTCGCTGGGAGCTGGAAGCGCGACGCAACAAAGAGAAGCGTGTCGCCGCTGCAGCAGTTGCTGTCGCATTGCCGAAGAACCGTGCTGCCGCCGCAGCTGTTCGCCGTCGCATCACCGACGAAGCGTGTCGCATCATCGGAGAAGCGTGTCGCCGCCGCAGAGGTCGCCGTCGCATCACCGGAGAAGCGTGTCGCAGGGCCTGTCGCGGCTCAGAAGTTCGCCGAGTCGCCGCACGGCTGGCGGGCGTGCACGCATCGCATCTACGTTGTCGCACCGTAACCAAGACGCCATTTTGTCGCATCGCACCGGATCGTCATCGCATCGAGGCGCCATCTTGTCACATCGCACCGGATCACAGTAAGAAACTGACGCATCAACTCCCCATACAGTAAGGAAGCGAGCCTCAACTCCCCTGTGCAGCAGTAAGGAACCAACGCATCCACTCCCCTGAGTGTAAGGAACAGCGCATCGACTTCTCTGTGACCGTTTTGTTTGTATTGCGTGACGCATCCAAGGTATTTTGAGAGTAAAGTGTTGCATTTATCATCTACATTGAACTAAGCTATTTCTACCATTTTAAAGACTCATTTTTGATTACAGTATTGTGGATTTTTGTCGTTTGACCTTGTGTTAAGTCTAGTAAAGATTACTTATTTTTCTAAACTGGTGTAGTGTCCATTTGTAGGGTTTTCACTGTATTACTGTATGTGTTCACAAATGCTTTACACACTGCCTCTGAGATAAGCCTGCCTGCTCGTGCCAAGCTACCAAGGGGGTGAGCAGGAGTTATTTAGGAGTGTAGCCCCTTACCCTGACTAGACGCAAGGGTCCCTATTTGGACAAAGGTGCAAACCATTGCCAACTAGAGACCCCCAAATCTGACAGACTCCATCATACATTAAGTAGAACTTTGGTAAGATTAACCCCATATGGTGCAACCTTTCAGGCGAGAAGTTCGAAGTGTTTCATCAGACCTTACTAAGCAGCCAGTTTTGAGCTGTCTGCAGAAGCTGGTAGCATTATTGGTCACTCGCATGGCCAGAGTGTGGCGGTCCCTGTGGTGCTACTATCAGAGAAGAGGCGTTGCCACAAGCATCAGACTTCAGAACTGATGCAGCAAAGAGATGCCTGCTGGCACCAAATGTAGGCAAAGTGATGGTACATAATGATTTTGTCAAGAAAAATGGATGCATAACATGGGCAATGAAACCATAATTAATATAGAACATGTTAAGAATCAAAGGACGGTATGAGGTATGCTGAGTAGTCGACAGCGTTTCGACCTATTCAAATTAAGTTCATCATCAGGACAGGATTACACTTTAATCAGACGGTGCTGTGGTTAAAGAAACAGTACTGCAGTCGTGAAGGAAAGAATTGTTTGTGTGAATCAATTTGGAAATACTTCCCAGGGAGCATGAAGGAATGCACTTTACGCGACAACCTGCATGCCTCAGTCTAGGAGTCATACCGCGGAGCAATTTTCATTTTGAATAGCCTCAGTGCCATCATTGCTTCTTTAGAGCAGCTTTCAGTAAACTGCATTAACAGAGATCAGTATTTTTAGGGTTAGGGGTGGGTAAGGGTATAGGGTGGTAATGGAATTTTTAGGGTTTAGGTGTGGGTAGGAGCATAGGATGGTAAGGATATTTTTAGGGTTTAGGGGTGGGTATGGATGTAAGGTAGTAAGGGTATTTTAAGGGTTTAGGGGTGGGTAAGGTTATACTGTATTTTTAGGATTTGGGGTGGGTATAGGGTGGTAAGGAAAGTTTTAGGGTTTGGGTGTGGGTATGGGATAGGGTGGTAAGGGTATTTTTAGGGTTTGGGGGGCAGGAGTATAGGCTGGTAATGATATTTTTAGGGTTTGGAGTGGGTAAGGGTGTTGGGTGGTAAGGGTATTTGTTAGGGTATGAGGTGGGTAAGGGTATAGAGAGGTATGGTGTAAAAAGAGGGGTAAAATAAAAAAATTTAAGTGGCAGGTTTGAGGGTCTCCCCCAAAAATAAAAGAAAAATGTAAATGTATAATAATGTTAAAAAATGGGGGGAGGGTGTGGGGGTTCTCCTCTCCCCCCAAAAATGGTGTGTGTGTGTGTGTAAGGATTTACCTTACCTGTCATAAACGTATATGGTGTGGTAAAGGCGTTTGCGGTAAAGGTATATCATTTTAAAGGCACTGCATGGTAAAAGCATTGCTTCGTAAATGATGCATGGTAAAGGCATGCATGTTCAACATTGGTCCACTAGGGTTAGTGACCTGCCCTGACCGCCTTGAGCCCTTCAATCAGCATGCCCAGCAACAATGGTGTCCTAGTACAAAACTACAACAAATAAGTGTCAGATTTAATCAGTTAACTAGTATGACCTGATCATTCAAAGAATATCCTTCTTTTCCGTGTTGTAATTCAAATAGGGCTTTATAATTATTTCGTTTTTGCACACATCGGTTTCCTCTAGGTGGTAGCAGTGTTTTTGCTTATCGAGTATTGATTTTGCGGTAAGACAGCTGGGGATCCCACCTATCACAATTTATGTGTGATTACCAATGTTTTCGATCTTGTTCTTATAGTGATCTTTGTCATGTTTCCTAGCCGGGTTCCAGGTTTTTTTAAGCCTGGTCGAAGTTTGCAGAGTTCTGCTATGCGGAACTCCGCGAAGTGACAAAAAACTCCTCCAAACTAAGCGGAGTTCCACGAGCGGCAGAGTGGGTTACCTCAAGCCGTTCGCACTGATTTTTACTGCCGGGTGTTTATCCCGCACTTTGAAATCAGCGCGAACGGCATCTCGCACTGTCCAAGAGGGCGCTGCTTCTTTCTGCTGCTCAAGTAGAAGTTCTACTCGAGCAGCAGCTTCCTCAACGTGAACGGAAGGTTTCTCAACGCGAGCATTAGCGACAATCCGCAACCACGCATTGAGAAATCTCGCAGGAAAGTAGTCGCTAGTGCTCGGCAATTTACCGCGAAAAACTTCGCAATCTCCACGAACTGAGCGGAGTTCACCGTCCAGGCTTAGTTTTTTTGTCTTTTTATTAGCAAGAAAATAATCCAATCCCAAGTTCTGATTGCCGTTCGGTCACGCTCACTTATATTAAATTTCCATGGTATTTGTGCGGTGACAATAATTTCCAGTAAAAAAACAAATTCACATGATCTGAGATGGGAAACGTCCACTGTAATTCCTGTGTGATGTGCTCTCACCCCTCACCATTGGTATATTTTGGCACCTCATTTACAAAGAATACAGGCATAAGCAGAAGGAGTTCCCATGCAAATGTAAACGAAATAATGCTTCCAAACTTTATTGGTGGCAAGCGATGGTTTAGAATCACTGCATCCTAGTGAATACGCATCTGTCAATGTGCGCTAAATGTCTGGGAGTTTCGAATCTGTCAAAACAAGCAGACAAAGGGTGGCTTCAGTTATGATTGTGATTGTTTTTTTGTGGTCCTTGCATGAAGCATGCGTCTTTATTCAGCAAATCGCTTCTGTTGACTGTGCTTCGTGCGCATGCACACAATGGAGTTAGTACATGAGCTCTCGACACTGATGCTTGGAAACAGTGAGGGGAAACCTCTTGCCCTGGTATTCGAGCTGTAGAATATTGCAGCTCATGCACAAAGTCGTAATTTCTCCGTGCTGTAGAGCTTCTCTTTGAAAATAAACAGACAGGTTCTTTATGCGCCTGTGCGCTGTGTTCTGCCGTGAATCCTTACAGTGGGTTAGACGTCAGGCAGCTCAGCCTGACTCACAACCGGACAAGGCAAGAACAGAGAAAAGCAAGGCAGCGGCGGGTGCCATCCGTAGCACTGAGGTTTGGGGCTTTATTCCAAGTTCTGCAACTGACACGTGATCAAACGCCCCTACAATAAACGCTGGGTCCTGAGCACAATTTAGCAGTCGAACAAATAACCTGTACCCATTTTTCCCCCAAATTCTGTGCATGCTTCATTTGAACGTTTTATTTCCGGAATAAAAAGCATACATCTTTTATTAGCGCGATATCTATTCCATTAAAATGCCAGGCCTTGCTTTATGCGGGACCGCAGATTGCCGCAGATAATCACTCAGCAAACCCTGTTTCAATGAACTGGGTAATCCTTTAATCCTTCCGGGGTCGATGCAATGAGTGATTACAGATGAACAATGATGGTACCCCTTACCTCCGAGCTAGGAAACTGAAAGCTTTGGTAGCAAGGACTCTTCATTAATTGAGTACAATTATGCATTTTTATAACAGTTACTAGTTCTATTTTATTATGTATAATACTTCAATTAGTCCCATTCAGAGAAATGGTTTTGCTAATATAAACAATATTAATTATGACAACAATAACGATGATGATAATAATAACTCCGTGGAAAGAGCTTTCAGATCAGCGTGTGCATTTGCTCAGGAGTAGAATGGAAGCATGGTGCTGCTTCACAACGAGGCTTCCTCTCATGCCCTTTCTTGTGGGTCTACTGGGATTCCCTTTTCATAGTATTAGATCCTCCCCTTTCACTAAGTTCCATTTAATTAAGTAGCAATTGGCATCATTTATCTCGCCTCCCGTCTTGGTATGTACTCATTTTGATGTGATTAACTCTGCCATCATGTAATTACTGTACGAGTCTAAGAACATTCTTATCGGAGGCAAATTGGGGTGATGAGGTTGGAAAAGATGTGAATGAGGTGTAAGCTGTTTAACCCGAACCAAGCAGACGTAAAGACGAATGGTCGCCTATTTTTCTCTAGCAAAACAGATTTTTAGGCTTGGATCATGGTCAAATAGGGGCAATATTTTCAACTTCCGCCTAAAGAACTGAACCAAATGAAAAGATTTTAATGAACCTTTCTTTGTAATCTTGGATTTGTAGCTGCTGATTCGCAAGTGAAAGGATTTCTTTGCTTCGCATAAATTCAGTCTGGAAGGACTGTCAAACATTTCCCGTTTGACAGTGATCGAATAATGTACATGGAAAGGTCTCTTATAAAAATGAATCCTGACTTGCAATGGATATTCAGAGTCCACTTGCATGCCTCCATTTGTTTCGGGCAGAAGAAACATTAAGAAATATATTATCCAAACAGAAGTGGACTTGCACAGGTGGATGCACAAACCTCCAAGAAATGTGGTGTTCCAATGATGTTCACAGGCTTTTAATCAGAGATAAGCTGTCAGGAAATCAGAGATGCAGAAAAGTTGCTCTTTCCTGACGCATGCCCATCATTGTGTGCTGTGCATAGAACAGCATCCTTTTTTCTATTCTGCATTCTCCTACTTCTCAGTGCAGTACACTCCCTTTTTGTAGCTCTGCAGGTGCCTTCTAAGAACTGTTGAAAAAACGACACTACTTATGTTTTTGTGGTCCCATTAGCCAACTTGATTAAATCCTTTGGTTTCTTAACAATTTAATACGAAGACGATACTCAGAATATTGTGTCCATCTCTAGCAATGTGGAGGAAGTCGTCCATCGCTTCAATGGTTGCATGAGTGAGATTATCAAATGGATGAAACATAATAGTTTGAAGTTGAATTTGAACAAAACGAAGACCCTTCTTTTTGGAAGAGACCTCACATTTTAGAACGCGTCATTGTGATCCCCAACCTCTTGGCCCCCTTCCCATTCCGGTTTCAAAAGTAAGAACCTGGGTGTGATCTTTGATGCCGATCTTTCATCTAGAGATCAGATAAACAAACACATCTCTGCTTGTTTATCTTAAAATTCTGAGGAATATTCTTCCCTTTTTTTCCTATGATTTGCAGAAATCAGTGGTGATTGCATTGGTATTTTTCAAGCTAGACTATTGTAAAGCCCTCTATCAGGGCATCCAACAGCGTTCTCTGAATGAACTTCAGCTTTTGCTGAACACAGCAGCCGACCGCCTCAAAAAACATAACCAAATGTCAATCAGTCTCTCAACACTTAGTGGAGCTTCATTGGCTCCCAGTTAAGAAACGTGTGGCCTTTAAGACTCTGCACAGCACATAAATCACTCCATGGGATAGGTCCCGAATATTTGAGGAAAACGTTCACTTGGTATACACTGAGGAGAACTCTGCGTTCGGCTGCACTAAAAACAGTCTCCATACCAAGACGCAATAAAGCATCATGGGGGGTGGCGGTGGGGAGTTTTGTTTACTCCACAGGCAAATTGTGGAATAAACTCCCATGGGAACTTAAGAACCAACAGAATCTCACTTGTTTAAGAAAACTGCTCCAGTCCTTTTTTCATCTCCTATTTGCATCTTTGGGTGCTTCTCTGTCTGATACACATCAGCGCCAAGACGCCTTCGGGCATTCGTGCACTTAATAAATATTATCAATATCAATAAAGCTTTTTTCCAGAAGACTCTGTCACTCGATAAACCTGCCAATCTGTGTGCCTATAACTCTGGGTGTATCATTTTCTTATTATGTTAAAAACCTTTGAGAATTCACGTTTTGCACTTTTAATTTAATCTCAGGCCTTTTACCAAGTGGTATGTCTTGAAGAAGGAGATTATTGTAATTGCAAAATGTTTTTATATATCGCTTACTACCCCTGACTAGTCATTGAAGCACTTTGCGGCAAATGGCACGCTACTCTGGAACCCAACATTAGAGGTTAATAGTTATATTAACTATTAAATGTATTTTATTTTCCTTTGTGCATTAGTTGTGCTAGGTATGTGTTTTTGATTTGTTGGGTGTTTAGTAGAGCTTAGAGTAGGGATAGAATTATGAGAACAGGTTTGAAAGGGAAAGTAGTACGTTTTTGTAAGTAGTGGTTGTGAGTGCCTCTTAGTTGGGTCTCATGGCTAAAACAGGAGGGGAAAGTTTGAAAGGGAGGTTTGGGGGTTCATAGTTGTCAGAAAGGTTTGGGTTGAGTCAGAGAGAGGAGGAATGGGACAAAGGTTGAAAGGAGGATTGTTTTTAATTAACGTATATATACATATATGCACATGACACTTGGTAAGGTTTTATTGGCTGGGCAAAACCCCTTTATATAAATACCCACATGTGCATAGAAGCAGCAATGTTTACATGTTCAGATGTGCACATTTATCTCGTGGTGAAGTATGCACATTTTTTCATGATATTTTTCAAAGTTTTAGTTACATGCATAAACACCACTATATATGCACCTATATGTACAAAGAAGCAGCATTTATAACACTGTCTGATATACACATGTATCTTGTGGTGTAATATATTTTTTACCCTTATATAAATGCATCTACTTATAACAGCAGTTAGTTGAGTGTACAATGAAACATGTATAACAACAACATAATCTTCATATCCTAAGAAATATAGTTTGTCAAGACAGAGTATAATGTTATAATGTTGTGGCCCACTGCTGTATTGTGAATATAGTTGTCATATGTGGAAGAGCCAGCTCTTGACTAAACATTAGAAGCTGATGATTTTCTGTGGATCTTATGTGTGTTGGTTGTGACTTACATAGTTTGACTGCTTGAACAGGGAAGGATGTTCCACCCATGTTTTTTTCTTGCATGTAGGACTGTTGAGGCAGGGAGCATTCTTGATTGTAGGTTATATGTTGTATGTATGTGCTGATTTTGTTCCTGATGAAGGGTGGTCCTTTGGCTTGTATTGCTTTCTGAGTGATACAGAGCAGTTTGAAGGTGGATCTTCTGGCAACTGGCAACCAGTGTAGAGCCCTCAAGGCAAGGGAGATGTATGCTTGTGGCTCTACATGTAGGAGGAGTCTAGTGGCAGCATTCTGAATTCTCTTTAATCTTTTCATAGTTGACAAAGGTGAGCTGTCATACAGACCATTACCGTAGTCCAGTTTTAAAAGAACAAGAGAGATGGTAGCTTGAACCTTGTGTGGGAATCCTAGGTGCGTGGAGATGCGTTGTAGTGTTCCCATTGTGAGAAAGCTTGATTTAGCTACCTCATCCACTTGTGCATTCGTTGACAGCTTGGCATACATAATAATTGAGAGGTTTCTTACCACCTAGCATATTTGTGGCGGTGGTCCTAGATCGTCAGGCCCGGCATGCAAAAAGCCATAGGTTATCCAGTTGCCACAGGTGAGTATTTTGGTTTTGGAGGGATTTATTTTTAGGCGGCTCCATGCCATCCATTGGTCAACAGCCCGAAGCAACTGAAGATTTCTAATGTTCTAATGTCCTTTGAGTTTTCCAATTTCAGAAGTATCTGTTTGTCATCTGTGTAGTTATAGCAGGGGAAGTCAAAAACATCGATCAGATGTGGTAATCTTTTCATATAGATGTTGAAAAGCATGGGTGAGATGATTGAGCCCAGCGGGACTCCTGCTTTAATGCTGTATGGTTTAAAAGAGAATGGAGGAGCATGTATAATATTTGTTCTATTGTTTAGGTACGAAGTGATCCATGCGAGAGCTGTGTCCTCTATTCTGGCTTCCTCCAGTCTTTGGATTAGTGTATCAAGATCCACTGGGTCAAGAATGATGAGGGCAGAAATGAAACTCCATCCCACAGTTCCAACACTTGAACTATCCCATACTCTGCCAATCCAAAACATGGCAAATCCACACACTGTACCTTGGTCCCTCATTCAAATTCTATCTCTAATATAATTTTGTCATAAGAATGCCGCAGGGGAAATTCATTTAACCAAATCTGGATGAAATTACACTTGATAGAGAACATGTGACATCTGTGACAGCTAATAATGTGTAATATATATATTGGTTAGGGGCCCAGCAACTCCCCTAGCAATGAAGCTTTGGGAAAAGAAAAAAAGAAACAAAACTAGGATTGGGAAAGCTAAAAGGCTAGCATCGATGCCAGACCTATTGGTTTTGCCAATGCTTGATTCCTTATAAGCAACTGTCTTGCACTCTCCTTTCTGTATTGGGCTTTATTGTAATATGCTACTTAGGAAGTGTGTGAAGAGCAAGGTGCACTGTTGTGTGTCTGACCTTAGCTGCATTTATGACCAACTGAGACAGAATAGGATATAACAACTGGGATTTAAAGAACACAGGATTTGGTTCGGATCACAAGAGGGGCAGTTTGGTTTAGAGACAGAACATAATATTTATGTGCTTTAATGAAAGTAAAGTGAGTGTATGTCCTAGTTCTGTACTCAAAACAGAACATATGAAAACCAGTAACAACTCAGTTAGGAATGTAATGGGACGAAATTAAAGATGGGAAATGTCACTCTTGTCATGCAAACATGTGGTTTATTTAAAATTTAAAAAAAAGCATGCTCCAGGTAAAGGGGAGGGAAGGTGATGACCCAAGAGTGACTTATAGCCAACTGTGGATGCTGCTAGAGGGGTATTCAACTAAAACCCAAGAGCATGGGCAGAAGGGAGATGGAGAAAACAGAAATCTCATCGACAAACTACATCTGGTAAGAGACAAGATAACACCAAACAAGCATTTGTAATGCAATCGGTCTCGCCTTTGGGACCTTATATGTATTTAGCTATGCAGCACATTGGCCTGGATGCTGAAACATTTACTGTTCTTTAACATGGAGGGAAAGTAAGCACCAAACTGCTTGACACGCCAGGTATGGGAACACATGGAGAGAAATATTGCCTTTCAGCGGGAAATGGTATAGTCCAAAGCTCTGTTTTTAATATAAAGTCAAGGCCTTCGGTGCCATATAACTGAAAATACAAGATTTGAAAAAAATATTATTGTCTACAGGTGCTTGTGGAAGACAATTTCTATGGACTGGAATCTAGAGAATGCTAAAGTGATTCTGGTATTTTACTGACCTCTGCTGGTCGTTTTCTATCAAGAAAGTTAAATAGAGGCAGTTGCCATAAAAATAAAAAAAGAAAGTCCTCACCAGAAAGCAATTCTGGTATTTTACTGACATCTACTGGTCGTTTTCTATCAAGACACATAAATAGAGGCAGTTGAACAAGCAGAAAGCAATTCTGGTATTTACTGACCTCTACTGGTCGTTTTCTATCAAGACAGTTAAATAGAGGCAGTTGAACAGAAAAAAAGTCCCTAAGCGGAAGCAGACAAGTCCTAGGTCCGATCTCCAGAGCCCACAAAGTACATACACATATAAGTATATACAAGAGGTCTCGAATGCTCGACCTAAAAAGCATGAGCAAGAATTGTTGAGTCGTGCCTGTTACTATGGGAGTCTGCAGAGAACCAAGAACCAAGAAGACACAGCAAGATGTCTATTCCAACTCCCAGGGCTTGCTACAGAACCGTCCGTCTCCAGTGCACATTGACAGCACATGATAGTTTGAGTTTCCTGCAAAAACAGTTGGACTACTCCCCAAATATGTACTGCAATATGAATTCTAAAATGTTTAAGGACAAGTGAAGCTTGCACTGATGAGTGCAGTAACTACTCAGTGTGTCTGGGATGCCCATACCTCAGTGGTACATGTGTGTGTGTGCACGCATGTGGTAACTTTTGCACTGCTGCTGCCCGAGTTGTACTTTTTCTGACTCCATTAAAAAAAATCAGTTTCTAAAATGCCATGACATCTGGATTTGTCAATGCTTGATAACAGTGAGGGCCAAGGTTGAGCCTTTTATCACTGAATATCTCCCAAAACACCGTTTTCACCCAGAAAGCATCAACCCTCCCCGGCGGGGTGGTTTACGCAACACGTGCAAAGAAGGCATGTACCTACAATGGAAAGCAGAGGAGGGAGACCAAATGACTTTCCCACAGCGGCATGTTCCATGGTAATTACCCGCAATACATTATGGGGCCCTTACACCGATTAATGGTAACACTTATGATTTCTGCAAGCTACCCGCAGACACAAGAAACAGGAAGGCACTCTTGTTCTGATGCCACCCTGAGAACTCTTAAATGGTGCAATACTAGCCCATCTAAGCCCTCCTTCTCTAAAGCACAGCCTGTCTCTCAAACCTAGAACCATGCGCCTTCCATTCAGACTAAGATCTTCAACATTCAGCTCATCCTTCAGCTGCCTGTACATGGGAAACCTTAGTCTGCACTGCGGGTCTCCTTCCCCCAGTCCACCAGTGGTAGA
Source organism: Calotriton arnoldi (assembly GCA_963921515.1). NCBI lineage: Eukaryota > Metazoa > Chordata > Amphibia > Caudata > Salamandridae > Calotriton > Calotriton arnoldi. The sequence continues at coordinate 1,120,714 of CAWUFW010001409.1, forward strand.
GGGTGAGTTAACAGAACCTGAACTCCTTCAGTCTAATGTCACAGCACCATCACCCTCCACGATCCACCTCTTGCTCCTCCAGCAACGCAGGCCAGGCACATGCTGGGTTTTCTGCCTTACATGCTCTCCCCGTTTTAAATGCACTGTCTGCGTGTTGGATAGGTTCATCCAGTGTATAATCGGAGCCCCCAACTCTCACCTCATGGTATTTATTGGTTTTGTCCTTCTTTACCCTGTCTTCTTCCATTATATCTTGTCCCCTCCCTTCTGAATCTCTCTCCTCGGTTTCTCGCAGATGAGGGTTTGCCATACTTTGTTCTCTTCTCCATGGTCCAACCAGATTTACTGACCTTCCCCTCTGATGTCCAAACATCACAAAATAATTATTGTTGTGTGTGGCTTTTCTAGGAAGCCTTTATCAGGAATAACTGCAATCTGGGTATTCACTGCAGTGACATCACAACAGTGGTTAACCAAACTACTGTTGGGGCGTCACCCAGAGGTAGCACCTGCTTCCCCTTTGTTCCACCGCTTTGCCCGATTCTCAAGAGTCCTGAGTGTGAGAGTGGAATGGCAGTTGGTGGTCTCACCCACCTTCTCCTGCCTCTCCCATGTCTCCACAGACTATATTGTGCCTGCTCCAACCAGCTTCTCTCCTGCCAGTGTGGGTCTCTGCAGAGCCATGCTGAGAGGTAAATGAAACTGCACTCACTAGCAGCTCTCTCAGAACAGCAGTCAGCATGCTGTCGGTTGCGCACTCTCAATGTGAGAGCCGGTTCTCCACTCTCAGTGTAAGAGCGGGGAGCATGGCTTTGTGTGGGTGGGGTCATTTGGCGCCGAGGGTGCTGTGGCTGGATGCCAGGAGGCCCCGATTTATTTTTTTATTTTTTAGAAGGGCCAGAGTGATGCAGAGGGAGGTGTAGGTGGGCATCTCGAGGATGGCGTTGGGGGTGGGTGGCTGGAGGCCAGGCTATTTAAAACGGTTTTTTGCTTGTTATATATGGCTCCCCCATTACTCCTCTAGCTCCGAGTATATGTTTGAAGCAGGGGTAGATGATTTAGGCATGGAAGCATATACAACATACTTATAGATTATAAACAAACTTATTTTTCACCTGGGGTTTTGAGTGGCATCATAGACAACTTGAGCTTCGCTCTCGTTTATTTGATGCCACTCTGGAACTGGGGAATGAGCAAAATTAGCATAATTTGCTTTTGCATAATTATGTAAAATTGCTTCAGAATTATGTGAAATTATGCGAAATGAAAACCCGTCATTTTGTGATATATTTTAGATCAAAATGCATCTTCATGTCATTTTTTGCCATGAGGATGCATTTAAATACAAGCAACGTGAATAACAGCTGCTCACGTTATGTTGTTCCCATCAATAGTGGCTGCTACCAGACAAGGTTGGTGGGGCGGGGGGAATGAAAAAAAATGAAAAAAAAGCATTTTCCTGGGAACGGCAGGCCGCCGTCTCTCCTCCGTCCTTCTTCCTGTCTCCAGTCCCGGCAGCAGCCAGCACTCAGGCTCCAAGGCTCCCGATTGGTCTGAGCATCATGGTTCGGCGGTCAGAGGGGGGCTGGGAGCCTGTGCATGTTCTCCAGCCAGCCTGTGCATTACAGCGTGATGGGGAACATGCAAAGTGAGCACAGCTGTTTGGCTGGCCCAAGACGGCCGGCCAGTCATGTGCACTTGAGAGAGTGAAACCACGCCTTTCCCCAGCTCCGGCCAGCACGGCCCGCTCCGTATGAAACAGAGCCACTGACTGCAATAGGAAAAATAAAATGATAATAAAGATACGTTATTATCATTTTCTTTTTCTTTTTGAGCAGGAGGAGCCGCCACTGGTTCCCATGCGTTTCTGTTCGATTTTTACTGTGAATTCAGCATTGGTGGTAAATGTTTATCACAAGTAGCGAGTTATTACATGAAGTGGTGTAATGGTGTTATTTTGGGAATTTTGCATAGCAAGTGTAATGCAAAATTCCCAAATTACGGGAATTACTCCAGCATAATTTAAATTATGCCCAAGTCTACTCAGAACCCCTTGGTGGAAAACATCCCTATTAATCAAAGTTATCCATCTATAATTCTACATATCACCAAAGCTCCTGAATCTGCCCTGAGCACATAATTAATGAGCTCATGAATCTGCCCAAACTGATCTCTGCTTCACCGAGTGATAAACATAACCTTACGCTAAGCCTGATTTAAATGAAAATTAAACATTTCAAACATATAATACCAAGAGTTCCAAGCTCCAACCCCAGATCCGATATGTAAACTCAAAATCCAATAACAAATGCAGTCCACCCTCATCATTAAATTAGTGTATGTAAGGCGATAAAAGTAACAGTGTACCAGTACACCAACTCATATTCCTGATTATACCCATGAGGACTTCTAAAAAGAAGTTGCGCCAAAAATTCAGGATCAGGAACCCTATTTTAGGACTTTGTGAAGAAAACATTTAGTTTAATGCTTAATAGTCACAATTTATATCGAAGAAATAAAATGACCCATAAAGAACTGCCTTGGAAACTACAACTCAGGCAAGAGAACCAAAAAGGAAATGCAACACAGTGTGGCATTTCAAGGGCAGTTCCTGTGCTCGATAGGTACTATATAGCCTAAGTCAGATTAATTTTCTGGACATTATTAACTTATTAATAACACTTCACAATTCAAGCTACTCATCACTAGCACATTCACATCAACATGTAATGAAAAACATGCTCAGAAGTGCTTCCCTCGTCTGCAATACCCCCTGGATCCATTCTTCAACCTACCCCTACAATTTCCAAATCTCTCTCAATCTGAGACTTTAAAAGCAAGCCCAACCAAAATATGTTTCCTTAACTGCTTCACAATGTTGGCCACAATATTCACCAGCACCTCGATGTTTAATATGGATTCAATATGATATCAATATGGACTTAATATGTAATGAATTTCTGATACTACTGCAATTACTATTTGGGTGTAGTAGTACTGCCTGCAGCGAATACCAGTTCCTTTTTATTCCAAGCCAGGTTACTTATACATCACTTTGGAGTGGATTTAGCCATTTTCGACCTTTACTCTACCTGTCAGAATGGTGGAAGACATTACGTCCACCACGGTGAAGGACAGAAGACACATTATTTTCAGTTGACTGATGGTCGGGTAGAAATCCCTGTGAAGGCACCAAAAGTTTGGTACTATCTTTTAGGAGGCTGTGCACCACTCTATTTTTTTCTTCAGAAACAAACTCCCAAAACTGGAGTTTATTTCCCAAAAATAAAAGACACAAAACATAAAGACATACATGGCTGACCAACGAAGATAATATGTTTTTATATTCAGACAGTTATTTGTAGTTTGTAGTTTAGATGTGATTCGATTGACACAGAGTCTGTGCGAAACAATGTTATTATGAGTTGCCAAGTGCCTCGTGAGGTTGAGTCCATCCAAGTGGGACTTACCTGCCTGGATGGCAAGAGGACACCAATGATGAAGCATGCCACAGAGAAATATGGGTGAGGTGTCCTCTTCCAATATCTTGGCATGGCTTTGACATTTTAGGAGATTAGTAACCGAGGCCCCAAAAACCTTTGCACTTGTGTGTTAGTGTGAAATTAAGGAGGTTGTGGAAAGGCCTTTATCCACTCTTTCTCCTTTGTATGAAACACTACATCAGGGGTGTCCAGTGTAGATCTCGGAGAGCTGGATCTATGCCTGATTTTCAGGATAACTACTTATGTAAATGACTTGCACTCAGATTAATTGTACGTGCACCTAACTAATAAGGACATACTGGAATTATGGTATAATTCTGGCCCAACATTGGACACCCCATTCCATATTATGTCTAAACATGTTGTCATAACCATCTGTCTCAACTCTGGCTATGTTCTGCATATTGGCTCTAGTCCTGCACTCCACATCTGCCCCACCGCCACTGCCTTCTAATGCCGGAGGTCTCTTCTGATTTGCAACAGATGTCGTTGTTCCTAAATTAAATTTCAATATTCTGTAGATAGACTACAGTAACATAGTAACATTCTGGAGGTCGCTGCCACTGTCAGTGGTGGGCTGGCTCTCCTTGACAAAAATGGTGATGCTCCCAAGGTGTTTATACATACTCCAGAATTCACAATGCCTGATCCCTCAACATACATTTAAGGAGTTAGAGAGTCTGTTAGTGTAACTGGTCTGGGTGGGGAAGCAAAGTAGGGTAGGCCTAGGAATTCTCAAACTGGACTCCATGTGGGAAGGGGGGGTGAGGACTGCCGGATCTCGAGCTGTACAATCGGTTGTCACACCTGCAGCATGAGTCTCGGTGGGGTGCTGAAGGGGATAACTGGAAAAAATGCCTACTAGCCGGGGTCCCTAGCATGGAGAACTTGCCGGCGGCTCTGATGGCAGGACCTCAGCGTGCCAGTCCCTACCTGTTCATAGTCCGACAAGTCACATTGGCATGGGGCATCACCTTCAGGAGAGTGATACATGCAACACCATTCTCCAGAAAGCTACCAATATAGTGGCTGCAACCATTCTCTAGGCTCAGACACAACATGTCATTGGCCAACTAGAGGCGAGGGAGATGGGAAATGCTCAGGGACTTCAATCAGGTAGAGAAATGCTTCACATATGAAGAAGTAGAAGATATTTTTGGAATGGGCCTGGTGCAGTTCTTGCAATTCGCTGCTCTCACCATGGTGGCAAGAGAGGTGCGGCCTAACTTCCAGATGACACATAGAGAGACTTGCACCTTGGAAATGCTGCTAGATATAGGGGTCCGCCAGATGATTGGTACCCAATCCATATAGAGCCCTCAAAGACGACTGACCCCAGGTTCCCTTCCCTGCGAGGGGTGGGTGGGAAGTGAATTTGCCAGAACCCATGCACGATGTGGATTGCAACCAGACCGGTGATCTAGTCAAAGAGGTGTCCGGAAACGCTTGATTCAAATTGGCCTATTTTTCTGTTGTACAACGGGCAACCACGAAACTCTGCGGGATATACACAACCCACTCAGATGAGTGCCCGAGATGAGGGGAGGGAGGCGCAGGGTTCACCCACATGATCTGGGGTTTTAGCAAGCCAGCCCAGTACTGCCAAAGGGTTATCTGTTGCCTGTGATAGACAACTAGAGTCCAACTTGTGGCCACAGCCAAACACGCCCTTCTCTGACGTTTCCCGAGCTCCAAAGAAGGGAGGGTACACTGTGGATTTCCACAGATGTGGCTGCGGCTGGCTAGGCTTATGGTTACTATCTGGTGGATGTCCCCACCTGGGGCCCACCATCCCAGCATGGTCTAGGGATCTGGCTGAATAGGCCTGAGCGGGTTTAAAACCAATAAAGGAAGTTCGAATGGATCTACGTTTGGAGGACATTTGTCCGTATGTTCCACCGTATGGCAGAAGTGCTGGAGGTTCCTAGCACTCCCATGAACCAGGATGGGGTGGGCCCGACCTCAAGATAGAGCGGGGGCAGTGATACATGGTTGGATGCAAATGTTGATGACAGCCAGCTGGTAATTAGCCAGAGAGGGTGGGAGCGGTAGCCGACGACTGACCAAACACCTAAATGTCCTGCCAAAGGAGGTAGTAGGTTGTGAAGGCGGGGGGGCAAAGGTTGGTGGGTACAGAACCCTGATGTAAAGACCAGTTAAGCATTTATTGGGAAACCAAGAGAACACACACGGGTCATGATACCGTATACAGCAAGTTTAATGCTCTACCATAACTGCACGTTATATATTTTTGTGCTGTTGAACAGTGGCTGTAATAGTTGTTGGTTATTCTTTTCTGAAAACTGAAAAGAAAGCATTTTTTTAAAAACAAATCACTCTTTATGTTGAGCTAGGAATGACTATTTTTTTCCTTAAAAGATTTGCAGGCATCATAACATATAATGAACTCAGAAGCGAGGGAGCAATATCGTTTCTGCTCTTAAAATGCTGGCATCAATACCCGGTCAGGATATTGATGACAGCATTTTACGAACACAAACGATTTATTTTGCATGTAGGGAGAGAAATGGTGTTTCCTAACTTCGAGAAGTGATGCTCGGCGTTGTCTTTAGAAGCATACACTGAAAAGTCAAGACAAATCCAATGCCCTGGATAGCATTCGCTTCCGATGGCGCAGAATATACGCTGGTCTGTCCAAGGTGCTGAACTGGAAGTTAATACAAATTCTTTCCAATTTTACATCGTGCACATAACACTTCGGGTTTGCTGTAAAAAAAAATACAAAAATAAATATATATATATATATATATATATATATATATATATATATATATATATATATATATATATATATATATATATATAGTTATGATGCAATGTACACGCTTCACCAATGGTACTTTGGAATTTGCCCAGTTTATAACGCATTAGTTTAATACGCTTTGTCAGAATGCAGATGCTGTCAACATAAACTCTGTTTCGAACGCACACTGAGTTGGACGTTAACTTCTGCTAATTCGAGAGTTTCGGAACATATTCCGTCTGATTCATGGTTGGTAATAAGCAGGCGACCGATGTGAAGGATTTCTTGGAAGCTATGCTCAGACATATATTGCGGCCCATATTCTGAAGAATGTATACTTTTTAAGTGGTAGAACTGACGGTTAACAAGGGAACTCATCTGTTTTAATACATAATTATTTTAAAGTAATACTTGTAAAGTATTCGGATGTAGCTAAAGAAAACATGCAGAAGGGGGTGAATTTAAGACTTGTCAGAATTCTGTCACCTCTGCCTGATGCCTGATATCAGCCTATAAAGTACTGACCTGAGAACTTAACATGTAACTGATTCTGACCTTTCAGATGTACATGGTTGTCAAGGCACCAACGCTGCTTCTACCCTACTGATAGTACTGCCAATAAGTTGATCCAATGAGGCTGCCAGCTATGATACCTGCACTTTGAGGTGCAGGCCTTTAAGATCGGTGTAGCCTATGGCCAAAGACTGTAGGCTGTTTGTAACACAAAGGATGGGTCTGGTGGCTAAAAAAGTACCATTTATATTTTGAGATTCTGAAGTGGAAAGCCACCGCACTCAAACTGTCTTACTCTCCCAAGTTACCCACGCTAGAGAGGCTTGATTCTGAGCTCTGGTGCCCGATTCTTTATATTTTGATCTTGTGCCTCCTTTAAGTCTGGACTTGTCACTGAAATTCAATAAAAAGCTGAAACTACCGCACTTTGCAATGCATTTATTTTGGGTTGTTTATGTAAAGTATTGAAGTGTAGCACTGGGTCAAAAGAAGTCAGGTTTTATCATGGTGAGAATGTGCAATGGGATAACATTACAACAAGACACCAAGCCCAACTTTTAGGAAATTATCCGACGAAAACATATGTATTGATGACTTCTATACATTCTGTGAGGACATTTGTCGTGGGGACGGTGCAAGCACACTCAGGGGTTATTGGACCTCATTTGGGACAATGGAGATTGTTTACAACTGGCATCCAAGGTCCTCATACTGCTGTCACCCCAAACTGAAAGACCAACCACATTACTTCAGCACTTGACGCCTAGGAAGCGATGGCAGATAGTGAAGAGGAACAGTACCTTATGCACACATGCTAAATACTATGCACACAATTACAAATATATAGACAAAATACGGGCTGCAAAGTAGTACGCCAAAGAATAATCATAATGATAACATACAAACCATTATTTTAACCCACTTCTTAATGAGAACCTTGCTCATGACAAATAAAAAGTAAATTAAATCTTTAACTGCTGAGGCTTTTCCACCCCAATGCTGAACCCTTTTTTGGCTATTTGAGGTACTTTGTGCTTACTCCTCCATATTTTGTTTATGCTCCTAGGGTATCCATGCTAAATTTGCATGATTTGTTCCCAATATCATGGGGATTATAGAAGTACACAGGGTTTGCTGATTAACCTGAAGGGGGCTGAGAAATAGCCAAAATATAGCTCAATATTGGGGTTTTTTGGGGAAAAAGGGAAAAAAAGGCTGCACAACAAAGCTTTTTCCCTAAAACTCAATATCAATGAAAGGCCCAACTAACATTAGAATCTTCCCAGCTTTCAGGAAGAAGCAGAGCTGGATCAAAAAACTATTTTTTTACCACAGTTTTGACATTTTTCTAAGAGGTAGCCCATTTTTCCTAATTGTCATGCTTTTGACCTTCTTCCAGTTTGTGTTGGAAACAGGTGTGAAACCAATGGGTGATCCCGGGAAGCTATAGATATCTGAAAAGTAGACAACATTTTGAATTCAGCAAGGGGCAATTTGCGTAGACTGCTCTAGGTTTTCCAAAAGAAATTAGAAATAAACTAATATTGAAAAAACAGCCATTTGTGACCATATTTTCATCTGTAACTTCTTATCACAATGGCTGATTTACAAAGGCAATATACCATTAGGTCCGCTAGATCCTTCTGGTCATGGGGACATATATAGGGTTTGTAAGTTCTCCAAAATATAGAGGTACCCAGAGCTAACAACTGAGCTGCATCTTAACAATCGTTTTTCATTGTGTGCTGACTATACAGCAATTCATATGGTAAAATATATAGAGTGAAAAATGAGTATAAATGAAACCTATGTATCTCCAAAATGAACACCAGTTATTGAGTATAGGAACAGTGGTTACTTGTACATCTCTCAATTTGTTGGTTTCTATACTAGCATGTGATTCAGAGGGCATTTTGCAAAATGTCTTCTTTCTAACAAATTGGCTTAAAGTTGAAAGGCAAAAATGCAGGGAAATCCTATTTGGTAATAACAAATGTTCTACTATTTTGACAGCAGGGCAAACCTATCAAACCCGAACATTTCTGAAAACTAGACACCAAGGGGTGTTCAGGGTGGGGTTACTTGCATGCTCTTGCAAACAGCAAACTTGGGCAAAAACACACACATTTCCCTCACATTTCTGGGATGGAAACTTCTGTAATCTCTAGGGAACAGTTTTTTTATTGCCCAGAAGCCCTTGCAAACCTCAAATTTTGGCAAAGAAACCACATTTTCCTTACATTTCTAGAACGGAAAGTTCTGGAATCTGTGAGGAGCCACAAATTTCCTACCAGACAGCGTTCCCCAAAGACTACAGATAACAATGGTACTTCAATTTTGTGGATAGGCTTATTGTCCGTGACAGGAAAAGGCCCAGCACGCAACATGTACACATCAAATCTTTCAGCGAAAACTCATCCTTTTTTGCAGTTTGGGTAGCTGTGTATATTGGCCCCTAGCTCAGCCGGCACCCAGAGAAATCTGCCAAATCTGCCTATTTCTGAAAACTAGACACCCAGGAGAGTCCGGGGTGGTGTGACTTGTGTGACTCTCAGCAGGTTTGTTTTACCCAAAAGCCCTTACAAAACGCAAACTTTGGCCAAAAACACACATTTCCCTCAGATTTCTGGGATGGAAACTTCTGTAATCGTAAGGGCCTCACGAAGTTCCTGCCACCCAGCATTCCCCCAAGTCTCTCAATAAAAATGGCGCCTCACCTTTTTGGGTAGGCTTAGTGCCTGTGACAGGAAAGTACAAAACGCAACATGGACCCGCGGGTGACTCCAATTGACACTGGTTTGATCTGTTCCTGCCACAGGCAGTGCCCAGTCACACAAGTTGGGTACCTGTTTTATCGGGACAAGTAAGTGAATACTGGATGGTAGGGAGTTTGTGGATCCATGCAGATTCTGGAACTTTACCTCACAAAATGCATGGAAAATGCACAATTGTAAGCAATATTAGAGGTTTGCAGGGCATTGTGGGTAGGAAAACGTCATAGGAGCATAGGAGGTAAAGACCTCCTATCTGCCCCTCTGGGGGGCAGAAAGACTTTCTGTAATTTGTGGGAGGACTTGGCCCAATGCCTGAGGGAGCAGACCCCACTCCTCTTTTTTGTAATAAGTCAACTCACTGGGGTCTAGTGGGCTTTCTCCCTCCCCCACTGGAGGCATATTAGGGGTAAAGACCTCCTATCTGCACTTCCAGGGGAGGCAGAAAGACTGTTGTGCCTGGGAGAAGGGGGAGCGCTAGTTAACTTCCATGGGGGCCCCCCTTACTCCATTTCTTTGGCACATATATTTCCCTGGTGGTTAGTGGGCTTTCTGCCTCCCTGGGGGCAGTGTGGGAGGGTAAAACCCCCCAAATCTGCCCTGGGGGGGCAGATTGCATGTGTTGGTATATTTATGGCATGGGGGGCAGGCCTGATGTGTGGAAGGGCCTCCCAACCCCTCAGAATTTTACCCAAAAATGCTTTTCCCAGGAGTCTACTTGGCTTTCTACCACCTGGGGGCAGGTTGGTGGTAAAAGACCCCAAATATGCGCCGGGGGTGGCAGAAAGACTATTCTTGTATGTTTTGGAGTGGGGTTAGGCCTGATGCATTGGAGGGCCAGCCCATCCCTCTACCTTTGCTACCCCAGGGGGGGAGGAGGCAAAAGATTAGTTGTGCCCACGGGGAGGGGGAGCTCTAGACCATTGCCATGGGGGGCTCCCCGCCTCTCAAAGTATCCCTAGTACCTAGTGAGTGGATCCCTGCTTGAAGATTGCCCTTCTGAGGTGATCTCCAAGCAGGGATCCCCATTCCAATGATACCTCCACCATGTAAATCAGTGTTCGAGTGACTGAAATATGCCCCCGAGTACTGATGCAGTGAAAGTGAAATGAGTAGATTGGCTCATTTCACTTCCACTTTCAGCGTAATGACATCAGAGCACCATGAGCGCTGATCATCATTACAAACAAAACCAAGAGTTGGGCTTCTGGGAAAGCTCTTCCCCGCAGCCTAACCTATAAAATCAAAAAAAGGAACCTCAATTTTTTTGGCACATATATTTCCCTGGTGGTTAGTGAGCTGTCTGCCTCCCTGGGGGCAGTCCTATAAAGCTTCCCCAGTGTCGGCCAATGGCTGACAGATGCACTGGGGAGGGAGCTCCTCCAGCAGATCTAGAACCTAGGACTTTAGTCCCTGGGTTCTGGGCACCTGGCATCTCATTTGATGACTCCATAGGGCAGTCTTTTCTTCTGGATGTTACAATACATCAACTCCATTTTGTCAATAGGCAGATCCTGCTTTCCTCCAGGTAGGCTACAGCTCTCCTAGGGTGGTCTTGCCTAAGTATCCCACCTGAAAGCAAGCCAGCAATCAGAGTTCATTGATCTGGTGTTCAAGTAATTCTTACTTACCCTGTTGGGGAGTCCTGTCATTTATCTGATTTTCCGTCAACAATGTTTATTCCACCAGTCCACCTCTCCCAACCTGTTTCAGGCAGTTTCTGACACTTTATAGATCCCTCAAAGACTAGTGTAGCCACAATCATATGACTCTAATGCAGCAGGAAGGAGGGGTGAGGCTGGGATTTCAAATTTATAATAGGTACAAAAGAAGGAGATGGTTCTTCACTCAGCTACCTCTGAGGCTGTTGGGGGTAAAACACCTCTGGGGGATGAATGAAGCGGAAAGGGGCTAGGGACAGTCCCTACTCTTCAAAAGAGCAACTGTCTACCTCTTTCCGTTCACTGGAACCTGGTTCACCTCAGTGGACCTTGGGAATGTTCCTACAGTCTACGTCGCTGTCTGGCAGGCTCTATCCACCCTTCCCCTTTTCTCCTATACAACCTCAATGGGGACTTATAATGGTTTCCTGTCCCCACAGAGGACAGTACTACAGATACAATCCATGCTCACTATAATCGGTTATTTAACATGTACAGTACACAAGCATTCTCCATACATGTCCCAAGCAACTACCCAGAGCCCCTTACCGCTAAATATTAAAAGTAGGCTACTACAGTTTTTAGCTCATATTCCAATTCAGTAAGAGCTTACCCTTTGTAACACTCTGTTAGGGGGGCTTACCACATGGCAGAGGTCTACCCTGAGGTCAGAGAGCAAAAACGTGAGAGTTGTCATGGTTAGAACCCATTTTCCTAGCACCCTTTTTATACTTCTAAGCAGTTGCTCCATTCTGTCTCTTCTCCCTGATCCAGACATTCCTGATTTCAACCTTTTTCCTTTTCCCACTGAGAAATTAATCTTCTGTTGTTTCTTTGTATGCATCTTCACTTCAGGCTCTCACTGCTTTTCCTTTTCCTCCTCAGCACTTCCTGTACTCCTGCTTCTACAGCTGTACTTACTCTCTCTCTGTGTTGCCTGTGTCTCTCAATATCAGCAGTTTCTTTTAGCCCTCACTTTTTATGCAGTTCCTAAACTCACAAAGAAGTATTAGAGCATGCAAAGTAGCAATCCTCTAGTACTGTTTTAAGTACTCGTGTCCTTCTTTCTGAATTGTCCCTAAATCATTTAAAATGTGAATAAAATCAGAATATTGAGGTTGCATTCCCTCCTTTATCCTATTCAATCAAACTAACAGACTCACATGCCCACCGCTCAAATTATCAACTTATATTTCCCTATACTAATCCACCACTAATCCTTTGAGTTCCAGATTGGTGTGCTACTTGCTGATAAGCACTTCAATGCCTCGCCAGGGATAGTAAGCACTATATAAATACATTTAAAATACAATGTACAATAATTGCAAATAGAAAGGATTGTGCCTTCCTTGTATTTTTAATATAGGGAATTGGACATTGTGGGGCCAACTTACAAAGGCATGCAAGAGTACTTAAAAGAGTACTCTTGTAGTACCACATCCCATACTCATAAACGCTTTTGTAAATCAACCTGATTTTATTTTCTCTTAATTAGTTCACAGGACACAATCTCATCTCCATGACTCACCAGTACTTCCTTTTCCCCTGAGACTACCTTCTCTTCATAAACTCTTCCTGCTCTCATTGTTATGCTGCACCCACAATAACGATTGTTCTTTTTGTCTCCTCTTGCTCAGGATAGCTGCATATTCTGGTCTCACCGATTTTTCTTTCATACTCATTAGTTTCTGCTCTCTAGGTTTTTCCCATCACTTCTCCTTTCTGAAGGATAGAGTTGAATACATTAAACTGGAATATTTATCACACTGCTACCCTGTAGTTGTGACTTTGTGTAGGAATGAGATTTGACCTCCACACTAATTAATGTATACATCAGGTCTCTCCTATAATTGATGAGGTCAGAAAAGTTAAGGTTTAACTTCTTACGGATGATACACAAATTTATCTTTACTTAAATGGTCCTAGATATAAATTTGTGCCCACCTTAACAAGATTGCATGCTTGCTTGCAGAAAGTGGACTGAAGGTAGATGCCTCCAAAGTGGAGGATTTTCTTTTTGCCCGCAAACATGTTCTTAAGTCTCCCAACCTTGTGTCCACAAACCTCAATTGTGTTTGGCACTGGCCTTACAGTATGCAGAGAAAGTCAAAACGCAAGCTTTCATCTGGAATTCTAACTACTGTTTGGTACCTCAAACCACTGCCATATTTAAAGACTGGTTGTGGAGGCTATATCTGCTCCTCTTGGTGCTTTACTTTGCTTCCATTAAAAATGAACATGTGGTGGTAGTTTCTAAAATCAGTGCTAAAATATACTGCTGGAACATCTTTTATTGGTTCTGCCTGAATTATAGCTAAAGGAGATACATGAAGTACAAGATGCTGCCGTACGTCTTATGTTTGACCTGTCTCTTCTCCAAGAAAAGTAATCCATTGGATTTCAGTAAGTGCCCAAGCAAATTTTAGACTTCTGACCTTGTCTTTTTTAAGTGTTTTCATGGCCTATATCCCATGCAAATAAACTCCCTTCTAGGTACCTCAGGCTATCAAACACAGCTCACTTAATTTACCTCCCCTCCAGGGCAAAGTGTAATTTGAAAATCGATAGGAGGTCCTTCGTATCTGAAAGAGACTGCTGGCCACATATTCCTTACCTTAGAATAATCCCCAGACGTCAGACTGGATCTGGAATTTTTATGTGATCAGTACCCCTGCACACCAGTAGGTGGCATCGTTCGACTCCACATGGCGTCGTCGGCTTTGTCCAAACCGAAATGAAGTGCCTATATAGGCGCCATCCCTGTGCTCCAATGTCAGTTTCTTTTTGCAACTTTCCACACCAGAAGCACAGAGCCACGAAGAACACTGACCAGTGGTGCATGAAGCTAGTGCCCTTAAAAGGGGAAATAACCTTTCACTCTGAAATCCGTTCACAAGTGGGGGAGGATGGGTGAGTCGGTAAGGAATCTGTGGCTAGATAGAGTCTCTACCAGACAAGACACTACCGAAGGTAAGTAACTTGTTTATCTTATAGAGACTTCTAGCTGCAGATTCCTTTCCTTAGAATAGATTTCCAAGCAATAACTCTACGAAGGTGGGTTAGCGACACAGATTTTATACTAGAAAATCAAGTAGAACCGAATGAGCAAAGTGCCTGTCTCGCCATACCTGACTGTTCAAGCAGTAGTGCTTCATAAACGTGGGCAGGGAGGCTCATGTTGCTGCCTGACAGATTTCCAGGACAGGTACTCCGCAAACTAATGCAGTGGTTGCAGCCTTGGTTCTGGTGGAGTGAGCATGCAAACATTCAGGTGGTTGCTTTTTCACCAATGCATAGCAGATTTTGATGCAGAGCACTATCCATCGTGAGATGGTGTCAGGCTCCGCACCCTGCTGACCCTGACGGGAAGGAAGAATGGACCCTACCTCATAAACCCAAACCTTTGCTTTCTTTTCAGCCCCCATGCCCGATCGACAATGCCTTATACGTGACAGAGAAGGACCCTAGGTTTTCCTGTTATGGGCCCTTTAAGGTTCAGTTTTCTGACGACGAGGGAGACATGAGCCACACACCCTTGAGAAACGTAAGACCAGAACCAGAAGAGGAGGGCGCGCGACACAGCAGAGAGAGGAGCAGTTTCACGTTGGAGCAGGGAGCAGTTCCTCGTGACCCAGCTGCCGAAGACCAGGGGAAGCAGTCCCGAAGAGAGGAGAACGCTAAACAGGCCTCGAGAAGAGCAGAGCCCGATCCCGGGATATCGAGACAGACGCCCAGAGACCAAACCTCCATGAGCTGCCCAGCCGCGTTCCAGGAGGAGCGTGGCTTGCTCAGGTGCGTGCCCGTTTCCTCGGGAGTGGGAGGCGGACGGAGGGAAAGTCTCTGTCTTTCCAAGGGGGAACACACTGACACGCTCGGCTGGGCACAGATTGAGACCCGCCTTGTTGTTTTGCTTTCACCTCGGGTGACGGTCTCTTGCACAACACTGTCCGGAATGCATGCAGGTCGGGTGTATCTTCCCCCACTCCCTTCCCTATAAATTTTGCACATCACAGCCTGTAGCGCTGATATCTTGTTTCTTTTTCTTTTTTGTTGTTGGTGTTTGCACCCTGGATGTTTGATGGAGAGAATACCGTACAAGAAACACTACTGTCCCCGAAAAATAGAGGAAGAGACTCTACTTTTTCGTTCTGTACCTAATAATCATAATAAAAGCCAAAGACTTCATCTGGCCTCGCGTTTTTGTTTAACCCGCAACAGATGGTTCAATTCTGCACTGCCTTTCCTTTTTTGGCTCTGCGGTACTCCACAAAGAGTTGATCATCCGCCCGGAACTCATTTGTGCGGTCAAGGTAGAAAGACAACACTTTTTTGGGGTCCAGCCAATGGAGTCTCTCCTCTTCTTTAGAGGAGTGAGGTGGAGCATAAAAGGGTGATGGTTTGGCCTACATGAAAGGAAGTAATCACCTTTGGAAGCCTCAATTATCACTTTTATGACTCTGTTGAAGCGCTCAACATTTCCATTACCTTCTTGATGATAGATGGTCCTGTGTACAACACCAGTTTTCTCAATTAACATTTTGAAATTATCTGCAATGAATTGTCCCCCATTGTCAGAGACTATAACTTTTGGTAATCCCTCTCGGGAAAACACTTATTCTAAGAAGCACACTATAGTTCAAGAATCTTATCTCTGCACCACCTTGATCTCAGGCCATTTGGAAAAATGGTCAACCAACACAAGTATATATTTGTGTAGTTCATTAGCATCTTGCACCTGTCCAAAAATGTCAATCACCACTCTTTCCCAAGGCATATTTGGAACCACAATAGGATGCAAAGGCAGCTTAAAAGTTAACATGGTTTTGTCTGAATACATTTAACACATTCCCTTACCACCTTCTCAATCACCCTATCTAGTCCCGGCCACCAATATGATTGTTTCACTCTGCACTTTGTTTTCACTATGCCAAGGTGGCCTTCATGACATAGGTTTACTACCCTGTCCCTAATTTCTTTGGGAGGAACTAGTTTTCCTCCTCTCAGCAACAACTCTTCTTCAGCAGATAGCTCATTTCTCACCTCCCAAGAAGGGATAAGGTCTCTACTCAACTGATTTTTCTCTGGCCAGCCCTCCTGGACATGCTTCAAAACGGTAAATAACATGTTATCCTGAGTGATGGCATTGGTCATTTCTTCATGACCTATACATTGTAGTTCTTCTTCAAAAACCATCACAACCAAATAGTCATCCCAGTCGCTCTTAATTTCGTGACTCGCGGGTAGTGGCAACCTGCTAAAAAAAATCTGCTATCTTGTTGCACAGAACAGGAATGTACTGTATATCACAGACATAATCTAACAATTGCGTTGACAACCAGGATATTCTAGGAGACACATTACTTAGGCCTTGTGATGTGAGGACCTTAGTAAGAGGCTTTTGATCAGTTCTCACTATAACTTGAGTACCCCAAATAAACTGTTTAAAGCATCTTAATCCCCACACACCCCCCAAGGTCTCCCATTCTATAATGGAGTATTTCTCCTCTGTAGCAGTGAGTGCGTGGGATGCGAAGACAACAATACCTTCTGTACCATCTTCCTGTACTTGAGAAATTACCACCCCTAACCCCTTCCCACTAGCATTTGTCGTAATGAAACTCCTGAACTTGGGTTTGAATCCTTGAAGGGCAGGAGCAGAGCAGATATCCCTCTTAATGATGGCAAAATAAATCTGGCATTCATCTGCCCATACAAACTTGCAACTTTTTTTAAGTAACTGACAAATAGGAAACATTTTCTCTGAAAAGTTCTAAACTAATTTAGAGTAAAATTTGGCTAATCCTACTGATCTTACTTTCTCCTTCTTCCGGGGTACAGGGGCTTTCCTAATGGATTCGACTAATTCAGTCTTCAGGCTGATTCCTTTGGAACTGATCTCATGAACCAAATACAGAACAGTGTTCCTCCCTAACTTGCATTTGGACTCCTCGGCTGTCAACCCATAATGTTCCAAAGTTCTCAGTACTTCAACCAATACCTCATTGTGTTTCTTCTCGTTCCTCCCCATGACTAAAATACAATCTTGGAAGAAAATGACGTTTTCCTAGCCCTAGAACAATTGGTACATGAGACGTTGGAACATGGCGGCAGCCGAGGCTAGACCAAATGGAACATGCCTAAACTGGAAAACACCAATCGGGGTCATAAGTATGGTAAGATGTCTACTGCTGGTATGTAGAGTAACCTGGTGGTATGCTGATGTTAAATCTATCGTAGAGAACCACTCCATCCCTGTGGTGACCAACAGCAGTTCACTAATCCTGGACAGGGGAAACATATCCACGAAAATGTTCTTATTTAGTTCTCTCAAATCCACACACAAGCGGATACAGCCATTCGCCTTCCTTGCCATGACAAGGTGTGTCACCCAGTCTGACGACTCAACTTGCTCAATCATACCACTCTCACTAATTTATTGAGTTCACCAATTACCTCATCCTTTACACTTATGGGAATGTTTCTTAGTTTATGTGTGCAGGGATGAGCAACTTCTTTCAAAATAATTTTGTGAGCAAAACCCTTATTTTTACCCACCTTCCCAGAAAAAAACTTTAGGAAATTCGTTTGCAAATTCACTTCTCTCTTTCCTTTTGCTACACACACTTAAAACTGAATCCGAACTATTGAGGTTAAGCAGAATTTTCAGTCCCCCCTTATCCCACCACTCAGGACGCATGGACCAGAAATCGATACATAAAGTTTACATTCTGCTTCCTTTCTATTCGAAGAACAGTTTATGGTAACCCAATAAACTAATATGTTCACCCGTGAAGGCTCCTATCTCACACGTTCCAATGCTGGGTTATTCAAGGTTTGAGTCACTCGTTGACTAAATTATTAAGTAAAAAGCGGAACCATATTGGTCTTCAAAAAGCTTTATTAATGACTTGAACCCATGGAATAAGCACTTCTGGCACAGAGGTCTTTCTCCTCCGCCCTCCGGCTCCCAAGACCCCGCAAACCCTGTGTGACCTCATGACATTCTTTGAGCTTAGAGGAACACTCGAGCTCAGGAACGTACATGAGCGAGCACAACACAACACGTCAGAATGTTTTAATGAAATAGAAGAGGAAGATACTTGAGAACTCACTTAAACTGTGTCCTAATTTTTCTTTCTCAGCACTAACCAGAATTTCTATGACAAACGTATCCCCCTCATGTTGTTCCTTTCTAAATTAAATGTTTTAAGTTTTACTAGTTTGATTCAATCAACATGACTTCAGGTGTGCCATACTTTTGTCATAAGTAACACTGTTTGCGCTCTAGTTGCTCTTTAGAACATTCTGGGAGGCAGCAATAGAACACAAGGGAATCAACTGACAGGCTGCTTCTGTGTGAAGTACAAGATTTACTGAGAATTTCAGACTCCACTTTCATATGGCTGAGAAAGCTAATGTGAATTTACAGAAAAGATGCTCTAATTTTAGCTTCTGGGGCACGTTCTAAAATCTCTATGGGAAAATTATGAGAAACAGTTTTCTCCCAAACATGATTAATTAAATCCCAGCAGAAGGCTTTTCCACAGGGTAAATCCCCTTGGAGAACACCACAATTCCTAAAATTAGCATGGTACCATCAACAAATGATTTATATTGTAACTAAAATCTGCTACCACCCTTTATACGGTCTTCTTTTTGTTACCCTCAAAACCTGCCATTCACTACAATGCATTTCAATGGGGTCCCAAGATGGCTGACAACACTTCCTGGCTGCCTCTCCTATCCGAATCACTAGGGCTCCTCTGCCCTGCTGATGCCATGCCCCTAGGTCGGGCAGCCGGCAGCAGTGGCATGCTTCTGGCCTCCCTCTTCGATACAGCAGCCTGTGTGGCTCTCGTACTGGGACCTTCGGGTGGAACCAGCTACACGGCTGCTGTCTTTCATGGTAGCCAGGCCAACGACAAGGCCTCGGATTTCCTCGCAGACGGCCACGGACTCCTTTTGCGGCTCTGGCTGGTGGCGAGGTAGGTGGAGCGGGGTTGGTTCTTCACCCCGCAGTGCTTGTGGGCCTTGAGCCTTCCACAGGTGGCCTCAAACTCCCTCCGGCCCTGGTCAGGCAAGGGCGGGTGAGGCTGGGCTCACTTGTCAGCCCGCCAGGCGGGAGTGCGCACTCTCGGTCCCAGGGATGCCGGAGACGGGCCGCACTTCAGTATGAGGTGGTTGCTAAGTGACACGGGTGACGGGCTCAGAATTCCTCGGTGAGCTGGGCCGTGTTTTGACAAGTGGGACCCAGGTCGTTGTCTCCTAGCCTGCTGACATGGACCAAACTCTACCCATGCCTGGAGTGCTTGAGACAATTGGAGGAAGTTAAGCCCAGTACAGGTGCTAAGTAGATCTTCATGAGGAGAGCACAGGAAAGACTTTGTTGCCCCTGAATCTTCCTCAACAGGAGGCAAGCACACACAAGCCCTTGGAGATCTTTCTCAAGCAGGATACCACAACAGGGTAAAAAGAGTGAGTCCTTTTCCTCTGTTTACAGGTAGAACCAGCAACTGTATGCCGACCCACCCCTCATACAACAGAAAGGGTAGTGCTCCTCACACAGCTCTTCATCTCTTCTTCTTGACAGGGTCCTCTTGTTTCCAGAAGTGATCTAAAGTCCTGGGGTTTTAGGTCCATTACTTATACCCCATTTTCTCTTTGTTCTCTTTGTGGCAAGGGTCTCTGAGCTCAGTCCAAACCAATTCTGTCCTCCCTTGTCCAGCTTGACTGCAGGAGGTAAAGACAGCATTGTGCACCTATTCAGGTGCTAGTGAAACTCCTCCCACCACTCTAAATGCAGACACAGTCTATTCAGCCTGGCTATGAGTCTCTCGGGAAAGGCAGGACACACCTCAACCCCCCTTGTGACTGTTTAGAGTGAATGCATATCCCCAGCTCCTGTCACTCCAAAACCAGATGGTGAATACACAAACAGGCAGAGGCACACAGGATGGTTAAACAAGAAGATGCCCTCTTTCTAAAAGTGGCGTTTTCAAACACACAATTTAAAAAACACCTTTCCTAAAAGGTGTGTTATTAAATTCTAAATTCAGAGAGCCTTAACTCCATTTCTCTATCTTGTCCCAATGAAAAGTTACACTTGTAAAAATGTTACAAGGCAGCTCCCGTGTTAACCTATGGGACAGACAGCCTTTCAACAGTGAAAAACGAAATACACAGTGTTTCACTATCAGGACATGTAAAACACACCAGTACATGTCCTACCTTTAACAAACACTGCACCGTGCCCATTGGGGTACTTTGGGCCTACTTGAGGGGTGACGTACATGTAAGAAAAGGGAAGGTTAGGGCCTGGCAAGTGAGTGCACCTGCCAGGCGACATGGCAGTTAAAAACAGCGCGTGCAGACACTGCAGTTGCAGGTTTGAGACACATTTGAAATGGCTACTTAGGTGGGTGGCATAATCAGTGCTGCAAGACCACTAGTAGCATTTGAATTACAGGCCCCTGCACGCTCAGTGCACTTTACTAGGGACTTACCAGTAAATCAAATAAGCCAATCATGGATAACCAATCACAATCACAATTTACACAGGGAGCACTTGCACTTTGACACTGATCAGCAGTGGCAAAGTAACGAAAGCATCTAAGGCAGCAAGAATGAAATTCAGCACACAGGCAAAAATGCAGGAGGGAGAGGCAAAAATTCAGGGGAAACCACGGCAAGGATGTCAAGTCTAACAATAGACTGTATGAGAAATAACACGGGGAATGCACTTTTTTTAACCCTGCCCTTTTTCTCGGCCCCCGCTTGACGGATCACCCCAAAACGTTCCATGCACCACTAGAATCACTGGGGCACTGTTTTTGGAACATTTTGTGAATATTCGTCAAACGGCGCCAAAGATATAGGCATGTCAAAAAACGTGTTTCCTATGGAAACATGGTCCTAACTATAACTACCTACTGCCAGTAGGTAAACTAAATAAATAAATATATATATATATATATATTTCTCCACACTTCCAAAACGTCCAATTGGCGCAAAAAGGAGAGCACTCGCAGGTTCTTGCTCACGATGTGATTTATTTCGTGCTAAAAAAAAACCCGCATTGACAGACGCATTTCGGCAATCTGCCTTTCTCGATGTCAGCGAGACCAAGTGAAAAATACCATTATAAAGTGCAGACGTGCATTACGTGAATAAAAAACATGGAAATAGAAGATGGCTGAATACAGCTACTACATAATGTAGAATACAAGGTGGCCATCTTTGAACTTGTTCCAGACATAAGCAAATCAATGTCAAATAGGTACTCCATTATAGTATATACATATATACAGTTGTAAAGTGGTTTAAAAGTAGTTAAAAACACATTTCATAGAAATCTAATAAGTGTTAAGCTTACAATACAAAAATTTGTCCTATGAAAAGGTAATATAAGAAAGCGGTTGTCAAAGAGTTATAATTACTCTATCTATTGCATCTAAATAGTTTACCGTTTTCCTTAGAACCACTTGGAGTGCTTGCAGGTTATCACAATTGCGCCCTGAATGGGCAAACCTGCATAACGGAACAGGTGAGGACAACTAGAGCCTAGGTATAAATGACAAAACCTCTTTGCTGAGAATTGGACTTATCGAAAGGGTGATTTCATATTCTAGGAAGATCAGTAATAGAGAACCAGGGGCAATGTTGATACAGTTGTTCATACACCATCATTCTAGATGAGCCCATAGTTCCTCATCGATATTAAGGCCTAGAGGGGCTCTAGTTTGCAGATCTATGATGTGTTTAGATTCTAGAGCCCTCAATGCTCTGGTCCTATCTCCCCCTCTCTCATTCTTGGGGACCTGGTCAATGCAAAAGAACTGTAAAAGATTGCAATCACTATTGTGAATATTCTCAAAATGGCGAGCCACCGAGTAGGTCGGATTTTGTTTTGTAATGGCTCGCATATGTTCCAGTATGCGCTTTTTGGCTGGATGAATAGTGCTGCCCACATATCTTTTGGGGCAGGGACATTCTAAAACATACACTGTAAATTCGGAATTACAATTTAAAAGTCGATTGAGTTTTCTCATTTTGTTTGTGGTCACATCACTTTCTAGGGTTTTATAGTCTAGTACTTTCTGACTATGTTTACATGCCTTACAATTTAGGTACGGATAAAACCCTCTCACCTTTGTTGTTTGCTGTACAGGTGACCTAAGGTGACTTTGTACTACGTTATCGCCAATAGATTTACCACGTCTGTATGTTATCAATGGGTACACTGGAATAACTTTTTAAGAATAGTATCTGTTCGAAGAATATGCCAATTCTTTTTGAATCTTCTGATGATTTAGCATTGTATCGCGTGATCATTCTGGCTGGGCTAGTCGTTGGTTCAGTTTCAGGATTAGAGATCTTAGGTATCAGTAAGTGAAGTCTGTCTATTCTGTCAGTTTTGTCAGATGCCTGATGTAGAATACTATGGGAATACCCTCTGTTCTTAAACCTCTGAAAGGCCTCTTTCCTTGCCTTCTCATATTCTGTAGAGGTTGTACTGTTTCTTTTTAGACGGAGGAGTTCCCCATAGGGGATATTATTAATCATGCTCCTCGGATGGGCACTCCTAGCATGAAGCACCGCATTGCCCGCTGTAGGTTTTCTATACAGGCGGGTCAATATTCTAGAATTGTCTATATAGACTTCTACATCTAAGTAATAGACACTGGTGTCGCTGATACTCCCACTGAATTTTAAATTGAGGCTGTTACAATTAAGGGAAGCTACATATTCCTCAGCAGCGAGGCGGGTGCCCTTCCACACGATGAACAGGTCATCGATATAGCGGGCCCATAATACAATATGATCCATCCATTTTTCTGGTGTGTCCCTCCAGGCCACGTGCTTCTCCCACCAGCCTACAAAAAGATTCGTATAGCTGGGGTGAAGCACGTGCCCATCGCCGTCCCACGCTGCTGTTTGTAAAGTTGGCCTGAGAAGATGAAAATATTATTCTCAAGGCAAAAGGTCAGCATTGTCAACAGCATCTCGTTGTGTTTCATGTATTTCAGGGGTCGCTTGTTGAGAAACCATCTTACAGCCTCTACACCGTCTTTGTGGTTAATACAAGTGTAGAGGCTGGTAATATCTAGTGTAATGAGGAGCATATCTTCCTCCCAACTTACACCCTCAATGATTCTCAAAAAATCACTAGTGTCCTTGATATAAGAACTTAGATTTCTGACCCACAGTGACAAAAAAGAGTCTATATAAACAGAACAATTTTCTAACAAGCTGTTGATGGAGGAAACAATCGGTCTTCCTGGTGGTCTACTGGCATTTTTATGAATTTTGGGGAGGTGATAGAAAGTAGGATTACAGGATATTCACAGAGTAGAAAGTTATATTCATCTGTGTCAATCATACCCTCCTCCCTCCATGACAATAATAGCTGATGGAAAGTCTTAATGCAATTTGCAAAGACGGCTTTATTCGTAGGTAAATAGCACTCTCAGTCTTCAAGTTGGCTTCGGGCTTCTGCAGTGTAGTGTTCACGGGAGAAGACAACAATATTTCCATCCTTGTCAGAGGGCTTTATTATTATTGAATCGTCCATTCTCAGAGATTGAATAGCTTGCCATTGTTCAAATGGAGTGTTGTAGTTCTTGTTCTTTTTAAAGTTATCATTTCTTAGCTTCTTTAAGGCCGCGATAACTGCCTCGCTGAAGACATCTATGGCGTCGAAGGGTGTTTGAGGTATCCTTCTTGATTTTCTCTTCAAACCACTTTTGCCGCCCTTCTGTGTAATACCTGCTATCTCTAGAGGGTCTTCATTCAATAACTGTTGGTGGGTATCAATATTCGGCTCCACGGTCTCTAGGAGTTGCATTGTTAAGAGAGAGTCCCGATCAGAACCAACGAGTAAATCCATTTCATTGACAGAGTCGGTATCTTGATTTGAAGTTGTTTGTGGACGTAACAAATGAATTTTTTGTAGCTTTAACTTGCGTGTATATTTGAAAAGGTCTACTCTTGTTTCAACGAAATCAAAATCAGCAGTGGGGCAGAAAGTTAATCCCAGTTGTAATACTTGCGTTTCTGCATTGCTAAGGACTCTATCTGAGAGGTTGATGACTGTTTTAGTTGTTACCATCTGCCTCGCTTTCCCTTCCTGCGAGTGACTCTGGGAGATGGTGCCTCTGCCCCTTTTTTTCTTGCTCCTTCTTGTTTCTCGTTTCTTTTTTGCTGCTGGGCTGGTGGATGTGTTCGTTGTGCCAGTCTTTGACGGTTTTCCTGGATTAGCCTGTATTCCTGAAAATAAGTCCCTGTAGTTGGATCTCTATCTTCTGCGGCCGTTTGTTCTTCTTCAGAGATTTCTACCTCTGACTCCGAGGTGTCTCTGCTGCTCGTTGTCCCCATCTTCTGTTGATTTTGTTTTTTCCTGGGGATGTCGTACTTGAGGGCAAACGCCAGGACACGCCCAGAGATATAGTCCTGTTCATCACGCTGAAACTTTGTTTGTTTACGTTTACGAATGCCACTTATATATATATATATATGAAATTCACTAAAAAATCAAAGGTTACAGGGATGTTATAGTTAGGTTCACTGCTAATTACCCCACATATTACATTACTCATGACATCTTCTATCGCATCATTGATAATATCACTGCAACATTTTATCACTACAACATTTGCAATTAAATTATTGATGAGAAAACTGTGCATGGTGGGGGCACGAGTTATAGCTACGTTAGGACAGAGTTAAAGTTACTTGAGATAACTATAACTATATCTGGTAGCTTAAAACATTATGTTGTTACTGAACATTTCACCTAACTATAACATTACTTTAACCTTTTAACCTTTGTTTTTTCAGTGAATATATCAGTATTATATACATATATATGCTCCTAACCTACCTTTACCTCTTTTCCTCCCCTGAACCCTAAAATTGCCCTCACCTGCTTTACATTTATACACCTATAAACCCTAAAATTACCCCTTACCTCCTTTTACCTCTACCCACCCCTAAAACTTAACTTCACCCATGACTCCCTTGGCCCATACCTATCCATAAACTCTAAAATCACCCTTACCTCTGCCCACCCCATAACCATAAATTACCTTTACCTCCCGTTGCCTCTACCCATCCCTAAACCGCTTTTTAAAAAAAGAAAATAACATCAAAATTGTTATTTAAAAAACTAAAATACTTACCTGAATTGTAAAGTACTGTGTGGTGAAGGTACAAGTATTTACCAGCATGGTTAAGCCTGCGTGATAAAGGATGTTTCCTCTGCAGCAATATCGCCTCCCTCAGTAACTTTCTCAGAATACTTTAGACCTACTAAATAGTACCAGGCAAACCTGCTACCAGTATTTGTCACTGCTTCCGAACTGCATAGTTTAAGTCAGACTGTGCTCGACACTGTCACCAGGACCCATGCACCTGTTTCCTGTTGTGAGCTGCTTTCCTTACCTAATGCCCATGTACGAAGGGCAGCCTGTGGACCCACAAGCTCAGTGTTTTTTTCTACGGGGCTTAATGCGGTTGAGTAAAACGTGGACGTTTTGCTGTTATATCTCAAAAGTAAAAGGTCCATTTTATTTTTAAATATTTTTATATGGGCGACACCCATATCCAAGTGTATGCATACACAGTTTGAAGAACACATTATTTAGTAGATAAATTGGTTTCTTACCGTAACGTGGCTCATTGGCTCTCCTAAGGCAATGGCCTTACAGCTGCATCTGATCTGCCATTTCAGAAATCCCCTATCGTGTGTTGCCTGCAGAAAAAATTAATATTTAATCAAACATGCAGATCAGGACGAGGAAAGCAATCAGCACAGCTTTCAGAAAGAGACCCTTTTCAGAGAATTGAGGTACTCGTTCTGCACATTGGCTGCCATTCAAAATTAATATGGAGTAGTCACTCATTTATTAATTGTATGTTTTCTTCTAGATTGCATAGTATATTTATTATCTTAATTAAATTACCTAAGATGTACGTTTCTATCCGTTAAAACTTTTGATGGTCTGCAAGATTCCTATACTATGTTGTGTAATAAAATGTGATTATTTTTCTTTAAATGAATACACTTCAGAAACAGTTCAATACGCTGCTACAATGTATGTTTGAAACCTTTTAAAGTGATGTGTCTTACGAACCTATTAGCTGTAAAATTCTTTAGTTTGGGCCTGATTACCAGTGACCCGGTTAATAGTGATACCTGTGGTAACTCCTATTGTATATGAACCCGCAGATCATCTGCCCCTGGTTCTAACATGTACACAGTGGCAGAGGAGTAATGTGGAACCATATATAAAATATTTTAAAAAGTACCCAAAAAAGTTTGGCCTCCCTCCAACCAACTGGCCATCCTCAACATATAACCTACACCCTCAGCCACAATTTTTTTTTTAAAAAGACCTAACCTCCTGTCACCCCCCACGCCACCCGCTGCTGACCATCACCCCAGCCCAAACTGAAAAATAATAACCTGGCGTCCTGCTGTATGCACATTCCCTGCCCAGACCAGTCCAGTGACTCTGCTGTCACATTGAGAGTGGAGAGCTAGCATTGGGCTGATAGTGGCTTGTCAGCGCAAATTTTTCCCCCTCGCAGCGCCTGTCTGTTGACTCTCACTGAGAAGGGAGAAGGTAGCTGGTGCAGGAACAGCCCCGTCCATGTTCTCCCACCTCCCTTGGGTCTGTGGAGGCCAGGGGCAGGTGGGAGAAGGGAGGCGAGACTGCCAACTGCCTTTCAGCCACCATGTTCGGGTCTCTGAGCACCCAGGCAATGCGGTGGAACAGGAGAAGCAAGCTCTTTCCCTGAGTGATGTCACAACAGCGTTAACCACTTTGGTAAACTTCTATTTTGACATCACAGCAGTGAATTACCAGATTGCAATCTGGTTATTCACACTAATGACTTCCTATGGGAGCCATACTCAACTTTCCAATTAGGAGTTGGAGGAAATCACTGCACTCCCAAAATTTTACCCAAGCAACTATTAACAAGTAAAACTTGCCAATAATTAGGGGGGTGTAGTCTCAGAAAGTACTGTCGCATGCACGTTTTGGTGCGGTAAGCATTCCCCAAAATCTCTTAGATATTTAAAATACTACATATCTGCCGTTAATATTAATACTGGGCCTGCCACTTTCGTGTGATGCCTTGTTCCTCTCAGCTTAGGCCCCCTGATGCTGTGCCAGAAGCCAATGGCTGAAGCCTTGGGAGCAGAGAGGATCTTCTGCGTACAATGCAGGCCTTCGGCCTCATAGGTATAGCAAATATACATAATCTGGGTCCAGATAAGGCTAAAACATAAAACTTGTTATTCAGTATCAAAGTATTGATTCTAGATCTAAACTTCCACTTTGTATGCTCAGCATTAGGGAATCCTTCCGTCAAGAGGCCCCTGCAGAGCAATAACCGTCATTCCTGTACTTTACGCCTTGACATGGTTAGAGAGGGGTTCGATTCATTTATAAAGAGCAGCTGCAGGCTTTGAAACAGAATGGACTCTGCTTCTTTGTTATGCGCATCTCAGTTTTGGTGTTGATTTCTGATACACTGGCGTGCGCCTTACTCTATCTCTGTTATCACTCTATAAACTCACCCTGCACCAGATTAATGACATTTTTCTTAAGTTCTCACTAGTTGTGTGAATTTCACAAAGTCTTAAAAGTTTTTTATTAAAATGGGTGAGAAAACGCCACTCTCCATGAAACGTATGTTTTCGCATGAGAAACACACATAAGGACCTATATTTAGTGGAAGTATTTTCTAACAAAACATCTTTTAGTGTAAAGATATGAGAACCTGACCCACGAGTGAAGTTGAGTACTAACTTTACAACTTTGTGATGTACATAAATTGGGGATTTATTTTAGCCAACTTCACAGGCGAATTTGCAACTTCGCCCACCTCCTCTAACATCTCCTTCTCCCGGTTGTGCCTTTTCCTTCCTCTCGTTGTTCATTTTGAGCTTAATCCTCATCTGCTGATGCTGTACTTCTACTGGCTTTCAGCCTTTAAGGGGTAACATTTATTATAATTTCTTAAATCGGTGGGCATACACTTAATGGGAGAGCAGCAAGGCTTCCCAGCACAAATGATGCACTTTTAGACCCCGATTACAGGGAGATTGCATTTAGTTGTGGAGATAGCAGATGGATGAAAGTTTTGATTTTTAAAGGGGAAATGGAGGATGTGGTTTGGCAGGGGGAATCATTATATGCTCTTCCCCTTGCCTAAAGTGGAAGCCTAATCAAAAAGAAGAGGGCCCTTGATAAAGTAAATATGCAGGCAGGAAATACAGGGGTATAGAAACCAACATAGCAGACAAAAACAACCTGCCTACTTGAATAAAAGGGCAGAATATCTCGCCTCGCTCGATATAAAGTGCTGAAGCGTCGCTATAAAGCCAAGTGATCCAGTCGTCAGTTTCGCCTGTAACCCCACAAAGTTGTGGGGTGGGGTTATGGTGAAACTGACGACTGGACACGTCCGGCAGTATGCGAGCTGATTTTTAGAATTGCCGGTAAGATTTATTGCAAAAAGAACAATTGATGGACAAAATGCAGAACAATGTCAAACATTCACCCCAGTACAGAGATCTGGGCCTAAATCCATTGTTTTTTTGCTCACCATGCCATTCCAGTTTGGACCCAGCCATATGCAAATCAGTCTTGACCCTGCGCCCAATGGGAACAGTCCAGACCGAACTGCCAGGCCAGGTCCTCCCTGGACTGGAAACAAGCATCCTAGGACCGGTTTCGGGTTTTCAGCCCTCATCAGCCAGGATAGCTTGACTCCAGTGGCATGGAGAGCACGGGACCCACGTCTGGGCATACCCGTCCCACTCGGGGTGACAAATGCAAAAAGAACAATTGATGGACAGAATGCAGAACAATGTCAAACATTCACCCCAGTACAGAGATCTGGGCCTAAATCCATCGTTTTTTTGCTCACCATGCCATTCCAGTTTGGACCCAGCCATATGCAAATCAGTCTTGACCCTGCGCCCAATGGGAACAGTCCAGACCGAACTGCCAGGCCAGGTCCTCCCTGGACTGGAAACAAGCATCCTAGGACCGGTTTCGGGCTTTCAGCCCTCATCTGCCAGGATAGCTTGACTCCACAAAGTTGTGGGGTTATGGTGAAACTGACGACTGGACACGTCCGGCAGTATGCAAGCTGATTTTTAGAATTGCCGGTAAGATTTATTGGACACGAGATTAAGCAGAGATATTGACATTCTACCTCCATATTAAGAGTGGGGGAGCACGCTGGAAATTTTACATTTGATTCCATTATCTGGCTGATATAAATCAGTACTTCAGAACCCACCATAGACGCCATTTGAGCGTTTTTAAGCTTGACTCCTTGTGTTCCTGTCTCAGAACGGGGCTTCCCCATTTAGAAATAGCAGCCCGAGCAGTCTTTTCTATCAGTAGGAGTTTGGTCGACCCCTTTGGTGATTGCGGAGTAGTCCTGTTGATTTAAATAGTTTTTGTAATCTTGACATTCCAGCCGTGTATGTTTACAGGGTTTTTACTTTGACTTTAGTCCTTACAGAAAAGTATTCTCGAGACATAGCTCTGATCTTGAAGGCGGGGCACCTTCTTTGGGGGAGAACTAGAACTAAACAAAGAAGCATGGGATCTGGCTAGTTTCCCCTGTTTACCTCCTCCAAGGTGCATTTGATCCTCTTTAAGGTATGTGGCTTGATCTCATACCTCTTCTTTTCTTCCCCCCAGTCCGATACTCAACTGGAGCAAGATATTTCTTTTTATTCATTCGTCTTCCTTTCTCCTTATAGGCTATGCCCATCTTTATACAAAACGTTGGGCACTTGTTGCCCTTTCATATATGAAACATAGATGTTCTTACTATATCTTCTTCATTTATGAGTATAATATTTATTAGGGTTACCAAATGTCTGATTGTCGCATGTTCTATGGTATCAGTTTATTCACATTATATTAATCTGACTATCTGCACACTGGTCTTCATATGGTGTATGCATGTCTGAGCACACTCCGTCGATAGGTTTCTAAATATGGTTTCCGTTTCTGGACCTTTGTGAACTCTCTTTTTGATACGTATTCTCAATTCTATTTTTATTTCTATTTTTATATTCACTTGCGGTGCAACACATCTGGGACTTTTTGTTCAGGTACGCCACTCTTACTCAACATGTATATATTTTTTTATATTTTGAGCCTTTTGAGTGATTCCTTTGTTTATTTATAGGGCCTCACTCTGAGAACCGCCCTAGTTCATTTTTCTCCCTTTTGGTTGGTTTTTATGTTGCATTTTGCCCTTAAGAAGGTATAACTGATATCTGAGTCTTCACCGAAACACATGTCGGCGCATACCTAGGATGGAAGAACAAGGACCAGAACATTTGAATTCATTATTATTTGGACTGCATTGATCTACTATGAAGTATAGAATATATGATATATACACATGGCCTTTGAAATGAATAGATTGGATAAGAGACTGTTATCTTGGTCCTTGTAAACCTTTATGATTATTCCCATCTTGTATTTATAGATGTTTTTTGTATGAATGATATTTGTGGTATGATAGTGATGTGTGTAATACGTGAGTGAGTAGGAGTGTTTGTTTGGAGGGCAATGTATAATTTCTCACAAAGCGAGTATTTCTATATTCTCTGTATTTTTTCTATGTGAATTATGTACTTAACCTACATGTGTACTTGAAAAATTATATTTTGAATTTGGGATAAAAACAATGTATTATATTTCATGTAAGAGATATTGAATTAGATTTTTATTATTTGATCTGTTGAATCACTTGGCTCTATTGTGACGCTTCAGCACTTTATATCGTGGTGAAATATTCCACCCTTTTATACAAGTAGGCAGGTTGTTTTTGTCTGCTATGTTGGTTAAGTGGGAGCCTGGCATGGACCGGTGGACGGGGCTAGGATGCACTTGCAGCCCAACTCTAAAAT
Source organism: Calotriton arnoldi (assembly GCA_963921515.1). Lineage (NCBI taxonomy): Eukaryota > Metazoa > Chordata > Amphibia > Caudata > Salamandridae > Calotriton > Calotriton arnoldi. Next base: position 1,151,880 of record CAWUFW010001409.1, read on the forward strand.
GATTTTATAAGCCGGACATTCAAGATAGTAGAATTGGGTCTGATATTCAAGCACCGGGGAAGTCTGGTTGCCGGAACTCGGGCCACTGCTGACTGAGTAGAATGGAATTCCAATAGGAGATCCCTCTACTCTAACCACACTCAGTCTGTTAATGAGAGAGGACTTGCATGTCTTAGTTCCGGAAAACAAAGAAACACACACACTTTATTTTTAAAAAAATTAATTCGTTTTAAAATCACATATTTGACGGTAAAGTAAAAACACCTCTCAGCACATCGGCCATATAGGTATTTGGGTTAATACCAACACTCATCACAATAGCTGCTAGATTTTTTTAATTGGATAGTAAGACCTCTCGGAAAAACTATCGCACTTCTAATGGAAGTGTTCCGACAATTCTCAATTTAAATAATACAAAACATTTAATGAGACGTTCAGCCTCACTGGATAGAGCAGCCATACATTTGATTGGAGAATACTGACACTCCTCAGCATGTATGAATCACAGTGATATCTTTTTTTCGTTGTTTTGTGGCCATATACATTTAATGGTAGAGTATGAACACTTTTCAGTGCAGATGAGATACCTTTAATGGAAGAGCACAGCATGTAATTCCGCTTTTACCATGCTTTCTTTGGCTTTGCTAGCTATTACTTTTTATTCTCTATGACCCTGAAGAGGATGTGACCTAGAACACTACCAAGCAAGGTGTCCGCTTGGTGAGCTCTTACTCTCCTTGGCCTTTGTGACTTTAGTCATTTAAGAATCCTGTAACTTACTCACCACTTACATGTGATGTCTGGTGAATGAAAACAGCCCAATTCTGGGGATTCTGTGAAGTTCTTGGGTTCCCTGAGTGTTTTGTCTTTGACTCGCCTTAGAATCATGTCCCTTTTGCATCTGGCGATGGAGATTATAGGAGGGCAGGTGTAGACATGCCTAGGAGGAATCCACTGTGTGACGGCGTTTGCAGTCTCCACCTGGGAAAGGCATGAAGTGATTCTGTAGCAGGTGATGGCCCCTCTCTGTGACAATCCTGTGACTGTGCTCCCCTGAGGGATATGGCATTCTTCTTGCGACATGATGTATGACAGTGGTGTCCTGGACCTCTTCAGCTCCCCGCTGCCTGTGGTGAGCAAATATGGGTGGTCCATGCCCAGGTGAAGATGGAAGATGGTGATGGTGATCTGAACCTCCATCTGATATCAAGCAACTGAATGTACCTCCGTTTATTTGTGGTCCTGTGGCCCCCTGTCGCACTAGTTTATGAATGCTTACCCTAGTGTGAGAATGGTGTATCCCAATCCCTCCTCTCCAGGCCTATATGAGATGCACATGACTGCTTTGTATTGTGAGTCTGGTTCCACCAAAAACCACCGCCTAAAGGGAGATCTTGTGACTGGTTAACACCAGGTGGAAGAGTTGCCAGTGCTTGTACAAGGCAGAGGGGGTGCTGCCATCCATGTGGTGGCTTGGTTTTATTGTATCAAGCACCTGCTGAACTGATGGCAGAAGGCTGATGCCTGCTGCTCGTTTGCTGTCCTGGCCATGTCCAGCAGTGGCGTTTTGCACTTATGCTCTAGTGCTGAAGCGTGATTAGAACAGTGCTCAGTGCTCCAATTTGGAGGGTCTGGTGATTGGTCGAAACGGGTCTGAAATGTTGCTGGGAACAATGGTGATGCTGGTCAGTGAGCAGGGTAGCAAATACCAGGACAGAGTGATCCTAGTCATTTGGGCCTCCGGGGCACCTTTGGCTCAGGCAGGTAGTAGCGCTTTCTTAGTTTCCTGTGACATCCTGGAGTCCAAATAACTGTTTGGGTCCCAACCTCTGCTACTCATTTTGTGATGCACACTGTGGTTGTTCTGCCACTCTGAAGGGTAAAGTATGTCAAAACCCAATAAGCCAACAATACAGCCAAATACATATTAAACCGTCCAGAAAATAAGATGCAGTGAATGGAGGGGAAACTCAGTGCAGCCAGAGGCTGAACCAAAGTTCTCCCCCTGAGATGTTCTCAGCGCTGTCAAGGAACCTTTCACTGCCCTCGAAACCAAAATCGATATCATTAAACCTCATCAATATTGACTTTAAAAAGTTCACAGACAGGGTGGATGAAAATGAGGAGATGGTTTCAACTCGTAGGAGTATGTAACAACTGTGAAATTCTGAACGGATAACCTCGCTGAGAACTCTCAGAGGCTGGAGATCAGGGCCTATGTTGTGGAGGGACTATCGAGGTGCAACAACATGCATTGGTGACCGTAAAAGGCAAAGATATACTGTATGCAATAGTTTGTGGAGATTAGAAAAAAAAGACTCTGAAGTATAGTGAAATAGCTATCTTACGCGGTGGGGTGACCTCGTGATGTAACGACTGGGACCTGGAGGATCAGGACTCTGGGTAATGAAATTACCAGTAAGGAACAGCAGTGGTGCTGGAACAAATTTCTGAGTGGGGACGCTGCCATTAATATTATGTCACTGAAATCATAGGAATTGAGAAAAATCTAAGGATCACTCAAAAAAACAAGTATAGCAAATGTGCCATGCAATTCAGCAGGAGATTGGTACGGGTGTGTGGTATGCAGCTGGTGGTGTATTTTGGAGCACGGGTGAGATAGGGCATTGCTACTTACAGACAGCACATTTTCCATTGAAATAGCCTCTAAATCTGCACAGTCATAGAGTTTAACTGGTAAAACTATATAGCCTTAAAACAATAAAGCAGGGAAAACGGGTTTCAGGGAATGGTTATCATTTGTGCATCACCAAGTAAAGTGTCTTGACTTGTTTTCATTCTATTAAAATCTTTACTTCAATCACACTACAGAATTACAAAAATGCTCTTCACTTGTACTTCCCTAATTGCTGATATCATTTGAAATATGTATATATTTCATTTGGTATTTAAATGTTGTGTGTTAGAAAAAAAACTGACAAAGTGCAGCCTGCAGGATTGTCATTTAGCACTCTGCAGTGTTGTTGTGTGTTAGAAAAAAACTGACATCCTGTAGCCTGCAGCATTGTCACTTAGCACTTTGCAGTGAGAAAAATAAAAGACAACACCTGTTTCCAAATAAGCAGCAATTTGTCAGAAGACATTTGACCTTTGAACGCCCAGCAAATGTGACAAGATAAACATACAATTTAAAGCCATCTCTATTGCTCATTCACCTTCTGATCCTACAGCACGATTATTTCTGGGGGTGCCCGCACCCCTACTTCCAGCGCCTATAGGATCGTTTCTTGTTCTGGTCCACCGGCCTTGCTTTGAACAGATTCACAATAAGATTTAACCTTGCAGGTCAGCCCTCAGTGAGCACTGAGACCAGTCGTAGAATTAGGCGTAGAGATCCTATTCTTGCCGAATATCCGTTTATCCATACAGAGAGGTGCAGGCAAACTGGCCATTTCGGCCTTCCTCATTCTATCTCTCACACTCCTTCTCTCTCTCTCTCTCTCTCCCACCACCTCTTTCTTCCCCTCTCTCCCCCTAACCACCTCTCGCCATTCCTCTTTCTCTCTCCCTTCCTCTTACATTCCCTCACTCTCTCTATCACCACTTCTCTGTCGGCCTGTATCTGGATTTCTCTCTCCCTCTCGCACTTTCTCGATTTCTGGAAACTGGATAAGCAGTGTCAGCACTTGCGCAGACAGAGTCGGCTTGTTCAAAGAAACGTGACAACGTTTCCGGTTGACAATAGAAAGACGAACAAAAATACAAACAGAATGCAAAAAAGTTCAGTCCTAGTACTACCTTTCGATTTGAGTAGAGACATTTTTCAGGTTTTCTGTCTAAAACTGCGATATTTTTGAATGTTTAAGGATGGTCGTGTACTTTCATTCTCGTTCTAGTGCTTTTTTAACGAAAAAAACGTTTCTACATTTTGATTCAAGGCCCGATAATGAAGAATATTAATGCAGTGCAGGACGGGGTACAATACAATGTACAGTAGAAAAGCCACAGTACGAGACCCCATATGATGGTGTAACTATGACATATTTTATGTAGTGCAACTAAGCTGCCGAAGGTTGCCTCCTATACCTGTATTGATGGCCTGATAAAACATATGACCCAGTGCAATACTTTTATTGTTATTTATTTTGGGACCCCAAGCTTATCGCAGTGCTGCTAGGCGCAATGTAGTATTTAGAATGGAAATTGAACTATGGGAAATATTGGACCATAGTCTGCTGCTCACAGGAGTTATCAGTGGGTTAGCTGGATGTAAGTGTCAAACTGGCAACACGCCTAAAGACAACTAGAGGCTGGAAACAGGACATGACATTACAATAAAGAATGGTAAAAAAGGTTGGAATGTCGGTGCTCGAATAAACACATTACCACAAACCCATATAGCTGGGGTTAGCCATCACTCGCGTGGCTGGTTAAGGCTCAGATCATAAAGATGGGTCCGAGTTTAGGTACAAAAACAACTCAATGACAGAAACAAGGATGTTTTAATGACAAATTTTGGAATACTTAAGACCAATAATATTGAATCACAGGATGCTCAAAACATGCACCACACTGGGATTGCATACTCAGTGCACAACAAATTATATCTGCAGCACTAATAACCAGAGAACTGGTCATGGTCGCAACTAGACCCGAACTACATAGGGAGAGAGATCAGGAGGGGCTAACATGTCAACCAATGAAGGCGAGCAAGGTTTATACTTCAAAACAGGGCAAGGAATAAGGGGCGTGTTGCTGGATCCTCGTTCCGGCAACTATTTTTGAGCCGGATCTGGGATCTGGTTGACCCTGTGAAATATATGTTGTATTTATTTTGGAGTAATTTTCCAAAACTGGGACACAATTCAGCAGCGCCTGTTTTCTGTTCAGACCTGCAATGTGCAGGTGGCAGGTGACCTTTCTAAGTTTGACTTCCAGCTGGCTATAAAACAAATGCCTGATTTAAAAGGCTATCACCCCTTCTTTTGTTGAAGTATAATCCTGGCTCTGAGCCATCTAAAGACGAACACCTAGATGCCAATGGAAATTGATGGAAACAAAGGCACACCACTTATCACTTCACAAGTACTTTAGAGAAATTATGATTTGAAGGCAGGTTTTTGACTTTGTTTAACTTCCCTATGTAAAAGATATACACACTGTAAGAATGCCAGTTGTATCTGTGTGAATGAGTAATTACACAAATAACGATTTAAATGGTACTGACTATTTTTTATTTCTTTTATAGCATTACTCACCCCATTGTAGGATGTCAAAATGTTTTACATCACATACAAAGAGAAAATATATCAGATAAGTGTGTAAATCAATGTACAAGAAATGTTACAAAAGGCTATTTGGGTTATAAGGTGCAGGAGTCACATATCATCCATACTTGTGGACATTATATGTTAAGCGTGCATGGTCAAGAGAAATACAAAGTCAGGATTTAAAAAGTAATGCAGTGATTGGATTTATACCAAAGACCAAAAAAATTCCAACCAGTTCTTAATCAAGGACTAAATTGCTCTGCACATTTTGGGACTACCCATCATATACTGTGTGTAGTACAACTTGAAAATAATGGCTTCCATATTTACAGTGATTTCAATCCCAAGATAGCACTTTTTAGCACTATAAATCAGTGGCGCCTGCTGTCAAAGAAAAGTGGCAGGCGCGCAGGGAGAATAACGAAAAAAAAGTAATGAGTACTCACCTGCCAGCCGCCACCTCAGTTCTCTTCTGCTCCTGCCCCGGCAGTCCCTGAGCTGGTGCACAGGCTCCCAGACTCCCCTACGCCCATCCATACGCTGCTCTCATGCTGGTAATACTATTGCCCAGCATGAGAAAAGCGCTGGGATTGGTCTGAGCGGGCTGGTTTGGTGCTCACTCAGGGACAAGGAGTTTGTGCCTGTTCTCCACCCGGCTGGGCAAAACAGCTCGGGTTGGAGAGATCTAAGTGTGCATGTTGGTTTGGCTGTCCTGAGACAGCTGGCCAAACCGACATGGGCACTTGCAGTGCCCTCACTCCTCCACCCTGCTGCGGCTGCTGTCCATCAGGATGGCCACGCCCTAAGACTTGGATCAGTGATGAAAAATAAAATTATAGTAAAGTGTATCGGGGGTCAGTGGAAGGTCATGGGGGTATGTGCGGCACCAAGCAGCAACAGGCCTGGTGGCGGAAATGAATGCTAGTGCCTCCTTCTGATCTCAATCCCATCCATGTCCTCGTCCTCGGATGTGTGCCCTGCCCCACCTGTGGGTGGTGCAGTTCCGGCTGCTGCACTGTGTGCCACTGACACATCAGGGGCCGGAGGTGGATTGTCGGCCACACTGTGTGGCAGTGACACATCAGGTGCCGGAGTGGAAATGCCTGCCGCACTGTGAGGCACTGACACACCAGGGGGCGGAGATGTGGATGGTGTAGGAGCAGCAGCATTCATCTGCGCCACGCCTTGTGGCAGCAATGCCATGATGAGGATATGCAGGGCATGGTAGATCCCAGCTACATTTTGCTGATGTGCAGCGGTGGCTGCCATCCTTTCCGCCTCCATCCGCACCATGTCCTCCATGAGCCTCCGCATGTGTGCCAGCTCACGGATGAGATCGCTGGAGCCACTCTGAGCGGACAGGTGTTCTTGTCTCCGAGTCATGACTCCAGCGATGTCAGCCAGGGCTCGTTGGAGACCATGGAGCGGCCTGTCGGTGTCTGTTAGGGACTGGAGGTGGTCCCTGATGGGACTTAGACACCCATGGATGGCGTCAAGTTTGGTAGCCATGAGGTCGAACCCCACCCGCACCTGCTCAGCCATCTCCCTCTGGCCCTCCAACACACGGCGTGGGAAGGCCATGTGTTGTTCGTGGGGGTCTTGGGAGACAGCCAGGGTTGTGGGTGCCTCCTGCTGGGTGGTTTGTGGAGTGGGTGGGGTCTCCTCGATGCAGCTGGGCTACCCTGATCCTGGAGGTGAGTTGCGGATGATGTCAATGATGTCTTGGAGGGCTTGGGTGTCTATGCTGGGGGTGTCCTCCTCGTCATCAGTGAAGAGTGGCTGGGACTGCTCTGCAGGAGGTGTTGACGGTGCCTCTGCAATGTGAAGGGGAGATGCTGTATTACAATGTGTCCACATGTATGTAGCCGCATGGTACATGTTCACATTCAGACAGCATGGCATTGTACATTGTAACAGTCTGTAGATCAGGGCCATGATCCAGAGTCATTGTGGGTGTGCACTGTGCTCTGCGCTCTGCTTGATTGTGCATGTGTGCCATTGTGGCCATCTCCCCCCGTCCCCCCAGTACCTGGTGGTTACTCACCCTGTTGCTGTTGTGTTGTGTCATGTCGAGCAGTGTCCGGTCCCCCGACTCCTGCCAACAGTCTCCACACTGATGACTGTCGACACCAGCTCCTCCATGTCATCCAGCTCCAGCTGTGGCGCTGGGCTCCCACCTCCAGTCTGCATTGCTGCTTTCTGGTTGCCTGCGAGTTTCTCCTTGGTTTTGCGCTTGATGTCAATCCATCGCCTCTTGACCTCGTCCATTGACCTCTTGTGCTCTCCGACGGCATTCACCATGTCCACGATGGACCGCCATATTCCATTTTTGGTGCCCAATGACATGTTGGAGGTGACGAACAGTTCTTGATGGTGTTCCATCACCTCCGTGACCAGGATCCTATTCTCCTGCGGACCGAACCGCCTCTTCCTCTTCTTCTTGTCATTGCCCTTCCCTGTCCCCGAGGTCCCAGGCTGGGCGTCAGGGGTGCTTGTGGGGTTCCGCTCGTCCTCTGCGCCTGCTCCGGATGCCTCCATGGTGCTTCGGTGTTGGTTATTTTGTGTTTGTGTGTTTTTTCTACTTTTGTAGTGATTTTCCCGCCTGCCGTGTGTGTATTGCAGGCCTGGCGCTGCTTATCGCTGATTTCCTCATCGCGGTTTGGCCCATCGCATGTTTTTTTGCGTTGGGGTTTGGGTTTTTATCACCGTCGCGGTTGTTGTATCGCGGACATTGTCCGCGTTTTCGGGAGACTATCGCATGGTACCGCCGTGTTGTGAATTCCACGTTAACACGGGGTTATTTTCCCGCGATAGACTGCGATGTGTGAAGTTGCATTAACATTTTTTGGAGATGTTTAGCGCACGTTCTTGTGAATATACCCCATTGTGTGCGCCATAACTCTGCAATGAGGATAAGGTTCTGTGCATTGTAATCCTTGCAACCAGGCAGCATGCTGCCACATGTGCACGTAAAATCCATAGAGCACGAAACAGAACAACGATTGCCGTTGCAGAAATGGTTCTCTACGTTTGGAAAAAAGATCTGGTTGTCACTCGCCATAAATCAGAGACTCTGCCTCGACGTGCATACTGTCTCTTAGTCTTTTCTCCGAGGGATTGAGAAAGCACCAACAGAGCTTAATACCGCAGCCCAGAACGTGTGAAGCTATAAATATTTAGCAGGCTGCGGTCCCCCGAGATCCCGCCAGGCGGCTTCAGGCGCTGGGGCGATTACGGCAGGTGCAGGCTGCACTTATGTAAGAGGTAAATTGGAGATCCTTCGTGGACCATTAGCAGAGAAAGGTAGGTTAATTAAGAGGCATGATGTGCCAAGAAACTGCATTTGAGATGCTGCAACAAATAGCATCTTCTACCGCATGCGGCAAAACGCATCAGAGTGGGAGGCCGTCGGCCACCCTGTATTAATCTCCGCTTCTGAGTGCCGCATTGTGCTGAGTCTGTACTGAGTTGTTATACTGTGAAATACAATGATACCTGAAGAGTACCTTAAAGGACCACAGGGCTTATTTACAAGCCCCTTGCACCACTTTTGCGTCATTTTTAACATGGGAAAAATGACGCAAAAGTGGCGCAAGGGGCTTGTAAATCTGCCCCCATGTCTTTAACTTGGGAGTCCTACCTGCTGCCCATTGATTGTTAACCCGACTCGCCAGTAGGGCGACCAGATGTCCTTTAATATCACGGACAGTCCGTCAATTCTACTTTATGTCCGTTATTAATTTGGCAACGGACAGCACTCGTCCGTAATCTCAGCACTGACCCCCCTCTGTGAGTCCAGCAGTCATGCGATGGTTTTGAACAAGATGGAGTACTGTTCTCGCGTCAGTATATCATTGACAGTGCGAGGCCTTCTGCCAATTCGTCGCCACGTTTACATTTAGGTAAGAAGCAGACCAATGCACCAGTCTCGAATGGACTGGCCAGACAGAGCAGCGAAAAGGTTAACACCCTCTTCCCAATCCCGACGCACACCCACGCACACAGACACGCACACAATAATGAAAATGCCTCTACAGTACCTCACACCAATTGAAACTTTCTAAAAAATATGCCTTCACATTTACCCATCTTAAAACATTATGCTCCCATGCTACCATTTTGACCTCGGCAGGGAGAACATTTTATTATGCCTGAGTAGTCAGGTGAAGTCAAGAACCTAGCCCTAGAAAAAATCGCCAAGGCACCCTAATTTGCCCATAGCATTGTGATGCAGAATCACCTCAACCCCTCTGTTAATTAGCACTGAAGGGAACAAAGGTATTTTCAACCGAACAGGATGACATTGTGTAACATTTAAAAAGCTGTAGTCTGTTGCCTGTTCTGCTTTCTCCTTGTGTTTATTAATATATTTTTCCAATTTATTTTCCTTTGTTACTGTTTCCATGTGTTTTTTGCACATAGCAACTGTTCATTTATGTTGCGCATGTTGTAATATTATTTTAATGTTTCTGTGGATGGGGTGGATGAATGAGGGATGGGTAGGTGGATGAATTGATGGGTGGAAAGACTTATGGATGGATGGATTTATGGATGGCGGGTGTGGAAATGATGGAAAAGGAGTTGGGTGGATGGATGGATGACAGTCTTGGTTGGGAAGATGAATGGATGGGTCTTGGTGAGTGCATGGATGGATGGGCAGAAAGATGGTTACGTGGAAGGATGGATGGATCTGAGTAAGTGCATGGATGGATGGGCGATTTGAAGTTTGAATGGATGGATGCATGCGTGGGTATGAACAAACTCTTGCTGGATACTGCCCATATTTCGAACAATGTAGTATTAACTACTCTGCTGATTCTTGTTGCACCATGAGTGGCAGCTGTGTAAGCCGGAGATCAGGGCATTCTGATTTAGACTTTGATGTAAAAGAAAAGCTGCTCCTAGCATTTGGAGAGCAGGAAGGTCTTTGAGATACACCTGAGGTAGTTTCAAACTCTTGGAGGCCTTCAGATACACAGTATGCTCTTTTCGTAATACAATCAAAGTGAACATTTGACAAGCCTTCGAGCCTTTCAGTGGTTTGGTAATGCTTCACTGTTGGTGTGCCTTGATGTGGAGAGCTTGTACACCAGTCTCCCACAAGATGACACTCTCAGAGTACTAGAAAGCGCCCTGAACAACTCGAACTGGCAACACCGAACTCCCATATCCTTTGTTCTGGAATGTGCAACACTTGCACTCAAAGAGAACTTCTTTGAATACGAAGGCAGAATCTACCTCCAGAAGTACGGGACCTCCATGGGAAGTGTTTTCGCTCCCAGTGTAGCAGGCCTGTACATGTATGATTTTGAGACTCAACACCTACTACACAACGACCAACCTCGAATTCCTCAAATCAGCTTTTACAAGCGCTACATCGACGACATTTTACTAATCTGGGAAGGAACAAGTGATTCCCTCACCACATTCTGTGACTGGCTCAACACATGCGATCCCAACCTGCGCTTCACATATAACTTCCACAGACAACTGACCACATTCCTGGACTTGGATATTGAAGCAGTAGGAGGAGGCCTCAAGAGCAAAACACATTTCAAACCAACTGCCCGCAACTCTCTACTCCATTTCACCAGCTTCCATCCTAGACCACTTCGCGAAAACCTCCCATATGGCCAATACCTCCGACTACGCAGAAACTGTAGCGAAATAAAAGACTACAAGTCACAAGCCATAGATCTGAGTAAAAACTACACCAACGAGGATACCCCAAATGCATTACTAATAAAGCCAACAAGAGGGCCAGAAACCAAAACCGCGAAGCACTCATCGAAACCCAGACAAGAGATCCCACCCCAGTGCCACTCACATGCGTGACAACTTACAATACCGTGTCCAACAAAGTCTCCCAGATCATCCGAAAACACTGGAAGATACTGAAGACAGGCAACCTTGATTGGGCACCACCGCTGCTCTCCAACAAGAGAGCAAGATCAATAAAGGATGCCTTAGTGTCTACCAGACCAACACAACCACAAAGACCTACAAGCACAGTTCTCAATGCCTGGGGGCTCCCAAGCATCACGGGTCACTACCCATGTGGGAACTGCAGTGTGTGTCACATTACCGAGACTGTGAAAAACCTCACCCTGGAACCAGGAAAGATATGGGAGCTAAGAAAACACACCAACTGTAACACTGAACATGTCATATACCGCATCATCTGCCCCAGTAACCTTACGTACATCGGCATGACGAATCGCAAAATTAAAACCAGGATTTGCGAACATCGCAGCACCATACGGTGCAAGAGAAACACTACCAGAATGACAAACCACTTTCTAGAGACAGGCCACACGACCAATGATATGAGATGGGTAGTTATAGAAGCACTAGACCCTAACTTACCCAACATCCAAAGCCGCCTACTTGAGAAAGAACAAAGATGGATATATCGTCTGTCAAGCCACATTACAGGCTTGAACGACAATATCCCCTGGACCAGTCTCAGAAGACCCTAGACACAGCATTAAAACACCCAGTTCACTTCTGGCATAAAGGACACCGATGACCAATCCAGCCTACCCATGAGATCCCAGAACCAACCGCCACATATGGCGCGATCACACTCGCCCTTCCAACCCAACGAGAAACTGGACACACCTGCAGAACCCTCGGACTCCAACTTCTGAAGTCCCTCAGCATCATTTTAATGTTATGCTTCCCTCCACGCTATTTGCTCTCTACTGAACACTGTACTTTTGCATCTCTCAAGTGCAGCGCCCACATTACACATTTTGCTTCGTGACAGCATTATTTTAGATACGCCAGAGCGCTTTACTCTTGCATCTCTGCTTCATTTAAGCACCTTCACTCTGTTTCATTTCAGCACTACTGCCTACTAGTTAGAGCGCTCCACCCTTGAGCGATATGCCGCCGACTGCGCATGCGTGCGTGCATGTAGATGGAGTACCTGTGTCTAGCCACACATACGCTAATGCTCCTCTCGCTCCAGCCTCGCAGAGCCCGCCCCCCGGCGTTCATCATAATATTACTTCAGGTATGCCAGAGCGCTCCACTCTTGCTACTCCGTGTCTTTACTGCACCATCACTCTGCTTTATTTCAGCAATACTGCTACTTCGTTAGAGCGCTCCACACGGGCGCAACATGCCGCCAATTGCGCTTGCGAACCTTTTAGACACCCTCGTATCCCGTGCGCGCATGTAGACAGAGTACCAGCCCTTAGCCACACATGCGCACACGCCCCTCTCGCTCCAGCCTCGCATAGCCCGGCCCCCCGGCGTTTTCACCGGCACGTACTCCATGGCTCCAACAACTACATCAACCGAGCCCACACCGGCCCTCATTCTCATCCGGGACGACGAGAGACCACAACAGGTTCTTAGCGGGTTCGCTCTGATATCAAGTAAGGTTGCGCTGCGGACCATATCTACCGGCATCCTGTGAGCATTCACAATCTCTGCAACTCACATGCCGCTTTTTTCTCTCACCAGAATTATTCAGAGGAGCGAACTCCTCCCGAGCCCCGATCAGCCATTCACACTCAACCATAGTGTAATGATCAAATCTTCTATATAAGCGCTGCTCCCTGCTTTGTATGCTTCGTTTTTAACTAATTTACGCGCCACGCATGACGGCATATTGCCGGTCCTTCCACGTGTACGCTCACCATTTTAATTGTATAATTTACCAACACAGTGGCCAGTCTTGCACCTAGTCACGCTACAACACTGTACAAAAACGGTGATCACGTCCACCATCGTGACAACCTGAGGTTGCCAATAGACTGCTGGACAGAAGCCTCACAGCTTCATAGCAATGCTAAGACTGCTAATCATAATAGCTGCTGCACCAATTCTGCATGCAGCATGTTCACCATAGATATATTCATTTTATTACAGGTACCATCACCAGGCAGGTCAATTTGGATGACCATAGCACATAAGATTGCATTTTATGTTGCTTAATATCACTGCCATCATACAATGTGTTTGTCATGTGTATACATATATGTTTTGTGCTGGCTTTCTTTCCCAACAGGTTCTTCTTTTTACATAAGTGTCCGTAAGTACGTAGACACGCAGTCCACACACCTTAGCGCGTGTGTAGGTACTACTTTTTTGTTTTCACTTTTCACGTGGCATCACATCTTTTGCCATTCACTTATTTCCACGGTCCTGAAGAAAGCCCCTCCAACATTCTCTTGCGGGCTGAAACATGTAGACCCATCACATAGCCAACTATAAGATAATAATTTCCTTTTTAGTTGCATCACATACAATTTTTTAACCATATCCTGAGCCGCCAGTAATAAACTTAATGAGGCAAGGCTTCTCAGAGATATTTTTAATCCACACTACTTCACTATCTATGCACCACACCAGCTCCGCTGTAATCAGGCGTCGTAGCACAACCGGGGGGCACTCGGCCACCCGGTTGGGACCCCAATGATGAAGCATGACACCAACTAGGTTGGTGTGTGAGGGGTCTTTTAACAAACCCAGTGGGTTCCAAACATTACCTACCGGTGATAGTGCCACACATAGCTAGGGTTCGTCCATCATTGTTTACTAATGCTACAGTTCTACCACATCATTAAAGGGGTTGTTTACCTAGTACAACGCAACCCAAATGTCACTTCCCTTCCGTTTAAAGTGCTCCTATACCCAGCTCAGCAGCCTTCTCAGATACATCAGATCTCCGGGTGATTCTAGTTAAGACCTTGTTGGTATTAAGACCAGATATTTTTTTTTAAAGAAATATCAAATTAGCAAAGAGGACGTGAAAGCCTTCCATAGGTCGCATTGTGCTAAAATATTAAAATATGATGTCCTCCTGTAGAATTAAATTCTGGCAGCAAGTGTAGCGCCCTCAAATGCCTTGCTGAGATAGGGTGACCACTTGTCCACTAATTATATGGTGCCCATGGTTGGCTGTTCGACAGATGTGGCCTCCTGACTGGGTCCAGATGAGTACTTGTCTTCTGCAGTTACAGTTTGGGCTGAATGCAGATGGGTGATTGTCTTTGCCAGTTGCAGTATCCGGACTGAATGCAGACAGGTACTAGCCTTCGGCCTTTGGCAGTTGCAGCCTTCAGGCTGAGGCAGTTGCAGCCTTCAGGCTGAAAACTGAGCTTTCGTTACACTGGCAAAGACAGCTCCCTCAACAGGTACAGCAACCTTGGGCTGCGGCAACACCAGTCCTTGGGTGCACTGCAGGGTGTCGTACTGCACTATGCTGCTTTCATACATGATTTCTTTATGTAGTCTGACTCAAGAAACTCACTGGGCAACCAGGAGAATGTACACAGTAAGGTAGACTCTTGCTTCACTCCTAACGGCAGTTCCGCATTTTGGGAGCACAGCTGGGCTTCAGCTCCTGGACAGTCTCTCCTTGTGCAGGGTTAGGCCCTCTCTGAGCAGGCAGGCTTTAGCTGCTGGAAGACCATCAGATTCTCCAAGAAGTTGCATACTTCAGGTGATGTCCCATCCCATCCGGGAGGCTGACTTTCATGCAGACACCAGCCCTGGTCATTCAGCAACTCTTTGATTACTCTGTGGAGGTATGGATCCTGAATTTCGACTGTAGAATATCATGGGACACAATATATATATATGTCCTTTTTCTAAAGCCATATTGTGCCTCAGCAAGAATGTTATTTGTCAACGCCCATCCCTCCAACCTATTAAGTAGAAGTCTGCCCATTAATTTGGCCGTGCTGTCTAGTCAACTGAAGTGATATTCACCACAAGTCTCAGAAGCAACAGGTTGAGTATCTTTGAGTGGTGTATTGGGCACCATTTTAAAGGGCAGTGGATCTCTGGGGGACTGTAGAGATGGTCCACTTAGTAGTGGATGCAGCTTGCGATCATCCCGAGCCTGCCTGTGCGCTCCCTTGTTAGTCTTCACACAGTGTACTGCTACAGTTCGTTTGAGGTGGTCAGAGAATGAACTCTGCAAGAGTGCAAAAGGGGAGTATCCTTGCTGAATATGATGCATAAGCCGAATGATGGCTATTCACTTCCAGAGTATCCAGTGACAAACAGACTCCCTGTAAAGGTAACAAAGGGGTCAAAGCAGCACATGGTGACAATGAAAACATCAACCACAGAGCCATCAACTAACTCAACCATTGCTGCAGGGTAAAAATGTTTGTCCAGCAATGAGAAACCTGTGGGTGAAAAAATAATTCACAGCAAACCGTCCTACCAACAAATCCAGCAGAATTTGAGACACTCTTCTGTGCAGGACTCTCTGCAACAATCAATGGATAATCAGAGCAATCAGAGCAAGCAGAGCTCTGCTATCAGTTCTGATAGCAGTATAGCCACAAGTTCGACCTTGAGCGAGAGCATTTCTTTAATAGCAACAATGCAAGGGACACAAGGGGAGCACTGCGCCCCTACAGTACAGCAGATGGCAATCAAAATGTAGTGTCTGCTCAACTGGCATCAGTTTAATTCTCAAAATCAACATATCTGATTGTTTCACCGCTCATAAGGGCAGCCTGCATAGATAAAGTGACGCCATGACCCACCGAAATAGGCACTGATTGCAGTCTCCCTAGTCCATCACAAAATGAGGTAATAGCCCCCAATAGTGTTCCACTAAATCACAGCGGCCTTCAAGATACTTCAAGCCTAGATTATGTTGTTGGAGAGGCAGTAACACCAACTGCTGAGAGTTCTAATTCGCAATTGCTCCTAGCCCATTGGGTAAGGTCTAAGCAATTAATGTTACTGCTCAAGGATGTACACTTTGATCCATCCGCTTCCTCTTTGCCCCCTTCATTGATAGCTTTGGTGCTTCAGCAGATCTTGGGGGAGATTCGCGAAATGAGAGCTACCCAAAACAAGGCGTGCAAGGAACTTGGAGAACAACTAAGCGTCATTAACGAGCATTTGACCCAATTTAGTGATCGTAAGGAACAAGCTGAGGAGAGAAAATCAGACATTGAGGATAATTTTAAGAACTTTGACTATCTAACAAAGAGATCTAAATCTGAGATGATGGAGTTTAGGGCCAAATTTGAAGAAATGGAGGATAGACTGTGTTGATCCAAACTACAATTTGTGGGCATACCCGAGGTCTGTGAAAATAGTCAAAATCCAATAAAGCTAGTAACTGATATGATCAAAACATATGTCACTCCATAGCTATTGGAAAAAGACAAAGACCTTACAATCATGCATGCACATAGAGTTCCTATCCATCAGTTCCCCAATGCGAAATACCCTCAAACATTTCTCGTCAACTTTGGGGATTATCGCATGAAGGAGTTGATGCTCACTAAAGTGATGCAAGTGATATCTTTTCAAACTTTGAATAATTATTAATTTTCAAATTTTTCCAATATGTCAATAATTGTGGCTTGCAGACGTAAATAATTTAAAAACATGATTGATTTGTTGAAGAGAGTAGGGGCTTAAGCCGGGCTGGTACAACAATCAAAGCTGAACATAGTTTAAGATGGCCGAGTTCAGATTTTCTCCTCAGTATCATAAGTAGGGCTCCCGGTTTTCCGTTTAAACGGATTTTTACATATAAATACAGACGGAAAACAAGTTTTCCTTTATCTGTATTTATATATAAAAATGGGAAAATACTAGTACATTTTGCTGCGCTGCCGTGCTCCAGCAGACCTGCCTACAGTAACACAAAACGATTTTGTTGATGCCCCAGCCATTTCCCGGGGCTCCGCTCCACCCCTCGAGTGAGGTCTTCATTGACATCAATAGAATCACACCCCCAACCATCTGGTGTCTCCCCCTCCTTAGAGGGTTAAGAAGTGTCAGCCCGGGCAGAGACAGCTTCCCGGGCACACACACAGCCGCACCCGAGTACTTCACAGGTCTTTGAAAGACCATTTACTTGTTAATGGGGCTTTGTTGTTCTTTCACCCCTTCTTAGAGCCCCCACGAACTTTGGCTCTAGTTGCGCCTCTGTAACCAGCTCCATACTAGCGCTCAGAGGTACTGCTCCAGTGACAGGCGAAGGACGGTACGGACATGTATCACGCGCACAGGTTCTGTTCCACTGGTAATCCACTGTCCGATCTCGGCCCCCATCTTATCGTTAGGGGAGATCTAGGGATGGCACACAGTGGTGAGAGTCCAATGAAGGGATGGGTACATACTGCTAATCTATCCTTAGTTGTGGCAAGGACTCAGCAGGTATGAGCCCTGTGCTCCCTACGACTGGATGGGCACGAGACTGAGATCTCTGCTGTCTCCCTGTGAATGGCGGCCTCGGTGCAGGATTGAGACTGGTTACTGAGTGAGGACTCGGCTACTTCAGCATGGGCGACTTCTGTTTTGCCTGTTCCTCGGTGCTTCTGTAGACGAGGGAGAGAGACCCGCAGCCTTCACTGCTTGCAAAGTGTCCCTGTGCAACTTTCACAGTAACATCTCTGAGTGAAGCCGAGTGTGCGAGTCCCTCACATGTCCTTGCACACCAGTGACAGACGCGCATCGCGCATCATCAAGGCGCTACATTTCAGCATTGACCCTTAGTTCTTTTTCCTAGACCATCAGACACTCCAAAAGTACAAGGCTGTCCGTGATGTCTGGATATTCATTGTGACGACCGTGATATCAACATCCCGGCGTGGCCTAGGAGGTCCAACCCATGAAAAGGAAAAACAAATACCACAATGTCTTTTAACCCAATTTGGCAGGACGAGCAGTCACCAACAATAAGGATTTCAGAATGTTTGATAATGTCTGATTGGGTCATGGTGACTCTTGTTTATTTCACCACCACCTGGATTCATGCCCATCAAACGTGCTAGCGTCTCTCTTCATCCATTCTCCATGCATACCCATCAAACACTGCGCTGGCCCCTCTTGTTATTTCACTCTCCACCCATAATTCACATCCATCCAACATTGGGCTTGCATCTCTCGTAATATCTCGTGCGTCTTGTTATTTCACTCGCACCTGTATTCATGCCCATTAGACACCGCGCCGGTGACTCTTCTCATCTCAACCTCCATCCACCATTCACACTCATCGAACACTGTGCTGGGGCCTCTCGAAATTTCACCCTCCACCTGCCATTCACTTCATCAAAGACTTTTCTTTTCATGTTGTTAGCTTTTCAAGCAAAAACACTCATTGATTTCTGAATGAGTGTAAAAGCTTTAAGTTGTATTCCCTATGAGTGTTTGCTTTTTTCCAGTATGTTGTTACTTTTTTTCAGGCAGCATATTACTGTAGTCTAGTGCATAATTTGAATTGAATTGCTTCCAGGTGTTTATAGCGGGGCACAATTGAGTTGTAGCTGAAGGCAGTGCGTGTTTCTCTCAGTGGGGCAGTATGGTGTTCAGTGGGGGAGAGGATGTGGCACTCTGCCGATGACAGAAACTGCAAGGCTCTGAGACAAATGGCTTGTTATAGCACTTTTAAGCATATTTGGGACATTCTGCAAATGGCAAAGTTTTCAGATGAATGTATAGTGTTGACCAATAACAACCGAGCGCATGTGTGCATTGTCAATTTAAACAAATGTGGAAAAATACTAGCTGTAGCGTCGTCTTTTGCTTGCGACAAAAATAAATGTGGATAAATACAGAAAAAATGCCCAAAAAATAAATATGGATAAATACAGACGGAAATGGCAAAAAAATAAATACCATAAAACCGGGAGCCCTAATCATAAGCCACTGATTTTCTAGAATGCAAAAATTCCTCCAGAGACAAAACTGAGAACTCTTAGTTGCAAGACACAACAAGGCGCCTTTTTTCTTTTCTCCACTTTTTTTTCCTGTACCTTTAGTACATAATATATGCCTGTTTCAATTGAACTTTTAGTGCTCATTACATCCTCAGAAGCCATGACTGGTGTGGTTCAGGAGCACTCATTGGATGAGAGGGGAGGGTCAGGGCTCAGGGATAGGGGTTTCACTTCTGTAAATAAAAAGTAGAAAAGTTTGATTAAGGCATTTTAGATAAACAGCAGTTAGAATTTGCTAGAGACATCTTGAAAGTTAGCAGTCTATTTAAAGGTATGCATGCTTGCGCAGTTCCCCAAAAGCTGAGTGTGATATCGCCCCAGGTTCAGTCAGGGTGTATCCCCGAGGTATTAAGGAAATTATGGTTCTAAAACCAATAAAGGTGGTTTCTTGCAACATCAGCGGGCCTAACAATAAAATTCAATATAGATTAATTTGGGCCTGGTTAAAAGAATCCAACGCAAATGTAATTTTTTCAGAAAACTCACCTCCAAACTATTTTGCCTCAGTTGAGTACCTTAGGCTATATCGTCAATGCTTTCTTTCCATCTGCTAATGCAGGATTTAGAGGTGTGGCCATATTGGTTTCCATGGAGCTGCATTGTGAAATTCAGCAAGTAATAAGAGATCCAGGGGCAAGATTGTGCTGGGTTAGAACCCTGATACAGCAGCAGTTGGTTAGTTTTATAAGCTATTACGGTTCCATTGAAGATTCAATTATAGCTTTAGAGAAAATATACAATATGGCCATGGGAACAATGGGGCTAGTTGCATTAGGGGAGATTTCAACATTATTCAAAACGTCAGAGTGGTTTGCTCCAAAGTTAACAAACAACAAAAGAAGCAGAAATCTGGCAAATTTTTGAAAAAAGTAATATATGATCTGTCTTTAAAAGACCGATGGTGAGTCGATCATCCACATGACAAACAATTCACTTGCTTTTCAAAACGTTTGAATACAGCTTCCCAAACTGATTTCTTCTTAATATCACACTCAGTGTTTCAGGGGAATGCAGATATCTTAGCCTATGGCTTTTCAGATCACTCAGCCGTTATTGAGTTGATAATAGAAGAGTTTAATACATTCCATTATAGATGGTGTTTTGATAAATCTCTATTAGTTAATGAGGCGTGGATTGCAAATATGCGGGTCGCATTAGAAGAGTTTTTGGAAAGGAATATTGCTACTCCCGCTGCTTTTTCCATATAGGGTGCACTAAAAACGTTCGCTAGATGTGCAGCATTTTCATTCAAAGCTAAGATTATCAAGCAAGATAAAGAGATAGTTAGCCCACGACAAACATCATTAAACACAGCAACTCATGCCTTTACCACATTGAAAACATCCGTAGCCAACTGGAACTAAGTCAAACTCGGCAGGATAAAAAACACTCTTCTCAGCAGCTGAAATAGTTAGCCAAAAAACTTGTTTTAAAAAAAGCTACAAAGAAAGCGAATATGTTGGTTGATGTCTAGCATGGTCAACAAAGCAAAAAAATAGTAATAATACCATAAAATCAATTGTTGATACAGCCTTAAGGAAAGTAGTCACTCAGCCAGATATAATCGCAGAGGTTTTTCTTAAACACTACTCAAAGCTCTACTCGGCAACAGAAAAGCCTACATTAGAAACCCTTAATAAAGTTTTGAAACTTGCCAACTTTGTCCAATGATCAACAATCAGCCGTTGTTGCACTCATTACTCTAAATGCAGGTGAAATGCAATCAAATTTTCCTCCAGTGCAAAAACTTGGGGTAGTGATGGTCTACCTGCCAAAGTTTACAAATTATTCATGAACCAATTAAGTACATTTTAGGTCATTCTGTTTAATGAAATCCTTAGAGGCAGTGACATTTCAAGCTCATTTACTGAGGCAGTCATAGTTAGCTTCTTGAAAAGAGACAAACCATCTGATAATCCTATGTCATACTGCCTGATTAGTCTACTTAATTGCAATTATAAAAATTTTCTAAAATAATAACAAATAGATTGGCCCTGATAGCACAAATGCTAATTAATAATGACCAAAATTGGGTTTTACCAAAAAGATTGATACCACCTAATGCCAACTATCTAATACAAGCAATTGATTTTTATTCAGCCAATAATTTTAAGGCAGCCATTATTCATGCTTGACAGAAAAAAAACGTTGATTTGGTGCAGTGGGAGGTGCTATTTGCAATCATGACTAAACGTATGTTTCCACCCAGATTTGTTGATTTGCTAAGAAATCTATATAAGAATACCGAAACAAAATATATAATTAATTCAAAATTAGCTGGGAAAATTGTCACTAATGATGGGCCTAACAGTGTTCCTTATGTCCCCTGTACTTTTTGTGTTATTTATAGAATCCGTGGCTTGTGTAATTCGCAAGGCAATAGCATTCTACCCCCATGTATTGGTGCTGCAGAGTTGAAACTATTCACAGACGATGTGATACTCTATTTGGCAGTAGAGGAAACAAACATTAAGAATTAAGTAACCAGAATAAAAGAATTCGAACGCATTGGGGAGTACAAAATTAATCTCTTAAAATTGGAAGCTTTATTATTTAATAGCTTCCCGTTGGTTCTAGTTTTCGAAATGCAAGCTCATTTTTCAAAAAATCATTCTATTAAGTATCTGGAGATTAATGTAAGAATTCATTTTGCTGATCTTTTTCGATTGAGCTTTATCTCAACATTGAATAAGTCATACAGGTTATTGAAACAGTGGCATTCTCTAGCTCTAGCTAATGTAGTCCGGGTCGCAATAATTGAATTGACCATTCTTCCCTTGTTTTTCTTCATCTTTTCCAATGTCACGATCAAAGTCTAGCAGTCTTTTTTTGATGAATTTGATAGAATGATACAACATTTTTTATGGCAAGGAAAAAAACCTGTACCAACTTGCAGACGCTACAATTAGATAAAGAAGAGGGTGGATTGGTGCTCCAATGAATTAAAAGGTATTACCAGACTCCTTTTCTAGATATAACTTGAGCCATTACCTCCAATGATCATCAAAATAATTTTTACTTAGACTCGATGATAAGATAAGCAGGTTCTAAACTTTTTACGTTTTAAAAAATATCTAGTCCCCTGAAAAGAACTAGGTACAAGGCGCCACATATAGAAGTTAATACATAAACTATGCTTTGGCAGGAATTTAAAGTTTCTAGGTTCCATTTAGCTCTACATCTAACTTATTACACTTGGCGCTACAGCTAAATGTATCTGCATCTGCAAATGGGAACGTGTTGGCTTTCGCAAGCTTAAAGATGTTTTTTCAAGCTGGATCAGTTATACCATGGCATCAACTAATTTACATCCACTCAATTAAAACCTCCAATTTATGGCTTAGCTCAGTGGTTCCCAAACTTTTTCGACCCGTGGCTCCCTTTATCTATTGGCAGTTGTCCGCGGCTCCCCATTATGTCATTTTATTTTTCGGGTGGCGGGGATGTAAGCCCGGCCTCTGGAGTACTTAAATTTTCTCCTCTTTTGTCTGGTGGTTGGTCACTTGCTTACGAAGACATGCAATGGTTGTTCAAAAAACACAGGGGGGTTCTGCATCACAGACAGACTGCGCTAAAGTGACATGTACACAAAAACCCCAACAGTAAATAAACGAGCCAGTTAGGGTTGCCACCTGACCAGTTTTCTACCAGCACCACCGGTATTTTTAAGTCCCAGCTGGTCCAAAAATAAACAACACCACCCAAAGTTTGTATTTTTATAGCCCTTATGATCTGTACATGCTTCAAACAGCAAATATAATTTGAGATCACTTTTAAATGTATTCTCGAGCTGTGTTGATAAGTGATAAATAATTAAAGTAAGCACCTTCATGCAAAGTGCTGCTGTCTGTTGAGTCCTGTAGCTGACACTGGAGCAGGCCTTGGTCACGAACATTCCCAGTGTGAACAGTGGAGCCATCAGTGCTGTGAACTCACCTCCAAACGGACTCATGCTGATTCGTGAGTCACACGTGTAAGCGTATTTTACTTTAGATGAGTAGGTGTTTATGAGCACACGAGTGCTACCACGTTCCAAAAGTTTTACAGAGTGGTGAATATTTGAAAGAGTGGGGAGGGAGCATAAGAAGGTTGTTGTCTTAATTTTTGAAGATAAGCCAACTGACGACGTGGTATTTTGTTTGTATTGGCAGGAAAGATAATGCACACAACATAGTGTCATCTCAAACACCCCCATACCTTCACGAACACTCACAGCTGAGCGTGATAAAACCCCAATAGTTTTGGTTAGAAAAATATCTCTAATTTCTCAGCCATGCCAGCTCAAGGCTTCTCGAAGCGCTCTTAGCTTCCAAGTGCAATAGAGAAACAGCTGCAAGGGCTTGGAAATGTTACCCAAATGTCTTGAATTATAATGGTTTTCGTGCGCAAATGAAAAATAATATACAGTACACATGTGATGTACTTCCCTATCTGCTAAGCACCACCATAATTTTAGTTTAGTTTATTTTATTGTTGAGCTGATTACTGGATCCAGACGATAGAAAATGGGCGCTATTCTCTGGCTGTTATCAGAGCGCGGAGTTGATTAATATTTAATTGTGTGTTGTTTCTTTCTTGGCAGAAAGTGGCAGGTCCGGTGCTCGGTTTCAGGGGGGGGGGGGGAGGGAACTGCATGCCATGAACCTGAATGAACCGCACTGCGTTCAGTGATCTGCAAATCAGCAGCACACATGAATAGGATATTATTATCGTGTATTCAGAGGAAAGTTTCATAAGAATTTGCAACTGCGCCCCTCTTCCAAGGCCTCTCTTTCCTTGCATTCGACATTCTTTGCACACGAGTCACCTTCGCTCACTGGATGTCTTCGGATGCACATGAAGGACACGTTGTGGGAGTGAATGGGCGATGAAGACATTAGCTAAGCTGGTAAATATACAAAAAGTTGTAATTAAACAATCTCACTTCTATAACGATTACCCGATTTTCCTGGTAGACGCCATTACTAGAGTCACTGCAGAGCAAGAGCAGCAATAACGCGCAGCATCATGGTCATGATTGTTTGCGCCTGCCCTGCAACACGTCATACGCTGGTCCAAAACATTCCAGAGGCTGACAGGTGCCGCTTCCGAAACTCCCCGCAAGACATGTTTACTCGGGCCGCAAGTGCACATTTCAAATATGCAACTAACCTGTTTTAGAACTGTTTCCTTTCACACGTTCCCAAGAAGTGCGCGGCGCCCCTGGCAAGTTCTGGTGGCGCACCGGGGTGTCACGGCGCACAGTTTGGGAACCACTGGCTTAGCTA
This sequence comes from Calotriton arnoldi, assembly GCA_963921515.1. Taxonomy (NCBI): domain Eukaryota; kingdom Metazoa; phylum Chordata; class Amphibia; order Caudata; family Salamandridae; genus Calotriton; species Calotriton arnoldi. The sequence goes on from CAWUFW010001409.1 coordinate 1,176,093, forward strand.
TATACAAATTAGGAATTTTTGCACTGGCTGTTAATAAAAATCCAACAAATTAGCAAAAAGTATGAATAAAATCTACTTTGGATCACGCCTTAATGGCATAGGCAATTGATGTTGCACCACAAATTGAGTGAAGAAGTGATACCCTCCTATATAAGTAAAATTACATCCACTACCGGTTGTAAGATCGATTCATCTCTTTGGAGGTTCTGTAACAGAATGAGCTGCAAAGCAATTAAAGCCACAAACTATAAAAGAATGTCTATTTTTAGAAAGTAGATGTTATATCGTACTCCGCAGTTCATTCACAAAATGTATTCTGCAGCTTCATTTGCATGTTTTAAATGTGAAAATGAAAATGGAGATTGGCTACATGTATGCTTCACATGTCCTCGACTTCACAACTTCTGAAAATAGGTTTTCACATTTATCAGCCAAAAACTCCAATTGACTTTACAGGCCGATATCTATAGTGCTTTATTCGGTATAACTTCACAATGTGGGAACCTCACTGTTTGGCAACAACAATTTGTATTTGTAGCAATGCTTATTGTAAGATCTTCGATTCTACAGAAGAGGAGAACTACTGATGTACCGACTTTTAGTCAATGGCTGATTAAAATTAAGAGGGCAAAACAGCATGAAAATTTATATGCAGCAATAATTGGATCCCTAAAAATGTTTTTTAAGGTACGGAAATGTCTGGAATAGTAAGATAGACTTTCAAACATGCCTGGTCAAGGAAAAATAAACTTAGTCTACTTTGCTATTTATTGTGATTGAAGCCTTGCTCTCTTGTGTATTTGTAGGTCTTCAATTGGCTGTGCTTTGTTTTCTTTGCACAATTAATTGTTTTGTTTATTTGTAATTGCGACGCTTTGATGCAGGGAAAAATTTGTTGATGGATACAATGTATTTTCTACTTGAATAAAAAGATATATAAAAGGTACTTAACTTACTACTGGTGGATGCTAAAATCAAGTTCAGGGTCTTTTCATTTGCATGTTTATAAAGCCTGCTGCAGGAATGGCCTGACAATCTTATGCTCTCTATCCCCCATCTATGAACCAACCAGGAACATTTGCCCAAGAACTACACTTATCATCCAACAATCCTTCAAGTGACAGAACAGAGGACGATCTCTTGGGGTCTAGGCCGTAGCCCTGAACTCACACCTCTTATGCACTGTGCTGCACTCATCCCTGTGTAGCACTATCAAATGCACTGCTTATTCATTTTCCACTTGGGTTTCATTTATACACTGCAAACCTCTAAAAAAAGAAAAAATTCCACACTAGGCCAGTTTCTCATGTGAAAATGTATTTTACTGAGAAAATCCAATTTATTCTGTTAATTATTTTGAATTTGCAAACCTAAATCCATGCTTTCATATTGTTAATCAATTATGCGTTTATTATCTCTGAGATAATATCTGAGTAATGGATTAACAATGCAAAGTATGAAAGTCTTATCTGTGAGATAATAATTGCATTAGGGACCAACGATACCAAAAGCATGGCTTTTTATTTGCAAGTTGGAAACAAGGGAACACATAGGAAATTCTAAGTAAAATAAAGTAACATAAAAACTGACCTTGTGTGGAATTTTATACCACTTAAAGTTTTGAATAAATGATTGACACCTGACTAGGACTTGCAAAAGCAGCGTGCAGTGTGGCGCTACAGACGACTGAGTGGAGCACAGTTCATGAAATAGTTAGATCCATGAGTATCAGGATTTACCGCTTAGCACACTAGAATGGAATAGAGTCAGGAAAGAGGACCTACTGAAACAGAGTGTAGAGATCCAGAAGACAGGCGCAATCAGACTGAGCCCAAGCCTGGCAGGTGAAAAAACTATGTGCAGCTCCAGAAGAAATTGAAAAATGAAACTGTCAAACATGCCAGCAAATGATATCCAAACATGGAAGGGACATGAATGAACAACACTGAACAAGCTCTCCCCTGGTCAGCCACATTCTAGCACATGAAAGAGAACACAAAATTGCCAACAAAACAAACAAATAAATGAATAATTGTTTCCTGCCGTTAAATGCCTTTTGGGGTTTATTTATTGATGCATTTCTATATAGTGCGGACATTACCCAGAGGTGTCACAGCGCTTTACAATAGAGCAAAAGAACGTTACATGAGAAATTTAGAGCAACAAAGTAGTAGGTGACAAGACATGCAGCAACTGCGGTTACTCATGGTGAGAGTTACGTTTTTACAAATTACATATTTAGAAAAGTTAAAGCACTTAGGGTTACATAAATACATACTACATAGTTACAGAGCTGAAGCGGAAAGATCATTCTAGCTATCGAGGGTGTCATGTTACAGTCAGGGTCAAGCCATTAAATGTGGGAGCGTATGCCTGGCGGGGAGCTTGACGAGGAGTGTTATTGAGAAAAATTTCTTTGGAAGAGAAGAGTTTTAAGGCCCATTTTGAAGATCCGAAAGAGTTGGTGGTACAAAGGTTTGGAGGTAGCAAATTCTAATCGCATTACCTAAGAAAGATTGTGCCATGACTCTTTCTCGTTTGAAGGTTGGAGGTTCGAGCAGCAGATTTTCTGCATTTCCTGATGGTCTAAAGCCACCTGATATCTTGAGTTTGTTTGCCAGATAGCGAGGGGTGGAAGTATGAATGGCTTTGTGGGTGATGCAAGCAGTCTTGTATATAGTCCTGGCTTCAATAGGAAGCCAGCGGAGAGTTTGCAGCATAGGTGTGATATGGTTATTTCTTTTGGTCCTGTAGACAAAACTTGCGGCTGAGTGGAGGATGAATTTTAAAGGAGATAGCTGGGTCTTGGGGAGGCCTGCAAAGAGAGAATTACTGTAGTCCATTCTGGAGAGTACTAAAGATTGGACAAGATTTAGGAATGTAACGCTGGATCCCCCAGAGAAGGAGCAGTTGGAAGCGTGCATTCTTGACCATGCTGCTGATTTTGGATTGGAGGTTAAGCCTTTTGTCCAGGATGACACCTAGGGATTTGGCACTGTCAACGATGGTAGGTTTACTGTTAATAATGCTTAGATTATCCATCTATGATTGAACAGGAACTGAAGCATTTGTGGTAGGGATAAGAAGGTATTTAGTTTTAGAGGGATTCAGTTTTAGGTGATGAGAAGTCATCCATTCTTGGATAGAGTTATGGGTGGCGGCAAGACGTGAGATGTCTTGTGCGGAGGGCACTTTGAGGTAGAGTTGGGTGTTGTCAGCACAGAGGTGATAAAGCAACCCAGCCTCTTTTCATAGGACTCCTCTCGGTTCAATGTAAAGTTCTTTAGAAATCTGTCTAGTCAACTCAGCGGGCAAACAATGTTATCTGAAGGCATGGCCTCTCATTCCATTATTATACCCATGACTGGCAAACCTAAGTATATTTCCAATGTACCACAAGGGCAAGTACATAGTCAATATGACCCATAGGATGAAGATCCCCTTGGATGGAATAATGTGAGCTGGACTTGAATGCATGAAAATTATGTTTGCATCAATTTTAAGACACAAACAAAATTAGGGTTCCCTCCTCTCCAGTGATTGATGCAGGTATTCTTATGTATTTATTCCACAAGCTGAGAATGTTTTTTAATTGTAACCTGACTTTGTAGTATCAGTCTGTGGCTGCATTCCAAGGAAAATATTGCTTTATGGGGACACTGTTCACTTATTGGTCAAAGACACCATTTCAAAGATCTCTATGAGGGTTATAACACAAGTGTGCTGCCTAAACAAGCTGGGGAGAAATTATGTTTTTATCTGGCATCATTAGAATAATGGATGGCCAAAGTATCTGAGAAGGAGAGTGAAGCAATATACTATGTGTCTGCAATATAGATAAAAGTACTATCAATAGCCTGGCTTGGTATGAGAGAAGCCAGTCACCAAATTGAGGTAATACAATGATTAAAACAAAAAACTTCTACTAGGACAGCTGGATATCACAGTCCCTTCACAAGCACTTTAGCTTTGCAAGAGACATAGAAAGAGGTATCTAAATACCAAACCAGTATAATAAAATACCTAGCCATTCAGATCTCAGATGATGGCTGAGGGCTTTAAGGCCTATTGAACCTGAGGTAATATGCAATAAGTGCCTTCATTAAAAATTATTTAAAAGAGGACAGCCTATAATCATATGGAACTAAATGGGATGACAAGTGGTTCCTACAACTGTCCGGAACTTCGATGGGCAATTGCGCAGCCCCATCGTATGCCAACATTTTCATGCACCATTTCGAAGAGCAATATATCCTGAATACCAGTGTTTGGCAAGAACATACTAAGATGTTCAGACGATATATCGATGATATCTTTATCATTTGGACAGGGTCGCACACCTCATTGCAACTGGCTCTTGATCAACTCAATCAAATTGATGATCGTATTCAATTCACCTTTGAAACTCAACAGAACACCATTACATTCCTGGATGTACAAATTCAAAGAGTACAGGATAAACTGGTTACTAACATCTATCGCAAAGCCACAGACCGTAACAGCATTTTACACTACAACTCCTTTCACAGACCAAGTCTGAAAAATAATTTACCTTACTCACAGCTGTTGCGAGTCAAACGCATCGTATCGGACACTGATCAATGTTTGTTACAAACTGATGCCATGCTCACCAGGTTTGAAGCACGTGGATATCCCACTGAAATCCTAGAACTAGCCAGATCAAGATGTGCTAACAAGGATAGAATGGACCTCTTGAAGGTTAAACCCAAACGCGTTCAGAATCGAGTAGTAATGGTTTCTAAATATTCCACAATGAGTCAACGATTCAGAAACATCATTATGAAACATTGGCCAATGTTAACTCTGAAACCAGATTTCAAGGGATTATTTTTGGACAAACCCATCTTTGCTTATACAAGAGGATGCAACTTAAAGGAATTGTTAACCAGACCGTCAGACGATACACCTGCAATCTTGTATAGAGGTTCGCTACCTTGTCACAATTGCAGTAACTGTCACAACATGATACAAGGTCCGACCATAACCCATCCCATGAAAGGTACCAAAATTAAACTAAAGGTCAACGCCACTTGTAACACATCCAATGTTGTTTACCTGCTGAAATGCCCTTGTGGCCGGTGTTATGTTGGGAAAACTGAGAGAAGAATCAGAACACGTATTCTCGAGCACAAGAGCAACATACGCACGAGAAATCTCAAATCCGTAGTGGCAGCACACTACCTGGACAAACTTCACAACATTAGCCAATTAAAATTCTTGGTCCTAGAAGTAGTTGACAAAAAAGAAGGTGTTGACAACAATAACAGATTACTACAGAGAGAGAATCATTGGATCCGCTTTCTGAACACGATGCAACCGAATGGACTTAATGATCGGATGGAATTTCTATGTTACCTATAAATTGTGGCTCGCTATGCTATGCATTCTGGTGTCTCATACAACACGTTTTTTCATTATTTTTTCATTATTTTTATTTATATGGTGGTCACCACTTTTTGGACTTTTTTCACTTTTTTCTTTTCATGCTTTTTTATCATTTTAACACACTGTCCTCACCTTGTTCACTCAATGTACAGCATTACAGCACTTGGTTATCTCGACATGAATTCATTTCAAGATGGCACCCGTTTTAGCACGATTACTCACCAACGCACTTCTCGTACGTCAGGGTCACATGATTTCCATTCACGTTTATACGTGGTGGATTTGATTAACACACCGTTTGGCTTAGAACACTCGCCGCACATTTTTCTCGAAAGAAGTTGTGAATTACCTATGCTTCTATGTAAGTATTTGTCTAAATTGTCTGTCATTTATGCCGGTTGTGCCGCTAGTCACTTTCACTCTTTTTTCAATCGCGGTCCTTTCAGAAGGACAGCGAGATTTTATATATCACTTGTTCGTGTTCACTCTATTTGCGCTGAGCATGTTGAGATTCACTTGATTTCCTTCAATGCATGTGGTTACTTTTATACGCTTCACTTAACAGCGTGTTTCATGGCTTCTGTAATTTGCTGATCACAATTTGTCGCATGCTGTTACTTTTACGCGTTTCACCAACCAGCGTGTTTTTTTTTTTTTTTTAAGTTTTCTCGATTCTTTTGGGCTTTTAGATCCTTTGACCATCACCTATTTGATATTCCCTTTGATATTCGTTACCGTCCACGTCACTTTAGCATAGCACTTTTGTGGTGTGTCACGCATGTGGGATACCATGTTCGTTTTGGCTAAGCTTCCTACAGTATTATGCTTTTATCTTGGGTGGTCTCTCCTTGTAAGCGCTGTGTTTTTTCTGTTTCTATTTTCAGATGTTTTCCCCTGACGAAGGGCACATCGTTGCCCGAAATGCATCGGGATAGATGTAACATTATGATGCATATGTTCTAATGGAATTGTCTACCAAATACAGACTTCTTTGAATTAACATATCAATATCGATAGATGTGAATAAACATCACTTACAATTTATTCAACTTGGTATAATCACTCCTGCTTTAAACTTTTACCCTTGTTGGGATTTGCAGCAGTGCACAGGGGGACATCTCCTAATTAGGAGATGCGACTTCGTTGTTTCATACATTCCGCACTTTGAGGATTAGAGAGTGAATCCCCAGTAGCACGCTACACTGATACAACTTTGGAACACCCAGGTAGTGCGTGTCTCATCCTTTTTGTCATTAAGAAAAAAACACCTGGATGCAGATTCCATTCACTAAAAAGCAAACTGATCTTTAAATCTAGATGTTATGCAAATACTACTATCGGTGAATGTTGACAGAGGAGTCTGTAAACTTCAGATACAAACTCACCTGCCATGGAGCACAATGTGTATCTTCACATAATCACGTGAAATCTAAGTTATTTTATGTGGTCAGATGCAAAATATTGTGTGCCAGGCACGGGTCAGTTTACATATATTGCACCAGTGCACTATTGTATTAACATGTCCACTGCCACAACATTTGCATTCACTAAACATTGTAAATAAAAGTTTTGTTATCCATCCCTAAAAATCTGACCTACCATTTGAAAGGATTTCATGGCAAGGGGAAACTGCTGCTCTTCGCGGAGTGAGATTAAATGGCAAATTTCGAATCCGACACATAAAAAATGCTTTGATTCTAGTTGTGAATTAAAATTCGAGCAGGCAAGCTGAAGTCATTGCATGGTTCATTAATGAGATTAATGTGTTTTGTCTGGTGATCTACCACAATATCGAGATTTAAAAATGATTCTGCCATAATATTGTATATAGAATATCAACTAATACAACATTGTGTAGGCAAATACATCTAGCAAAGGACAGATTCATTATTTTTAACTCCACATCTATTTGCCTTGGTCAAATATATAACTTCAAGGAGCACAGATGTGGAATTATGAATAGAGAATCTATACTATATATATATATATATATATATATATATATATACATTTACCTTTACGATATTTTGTTAATCAATATTTTGGATATTATATTATGGCACTATTATGGACGTTTAGTCACTCAGTATTGTGTTATAGGTTTTTGGGGATTTGGATGTAATTAATGAGATTGTAATTACTTGATTTAATGAGGAGGCTCTCAATCATGCAGAAAGCAGTCTCCTTGAGGAAGTCTCTGACCTCCCGATTCAAGGATTTTGTACCAGTCTTTGCATTCTGCTTGGGCCTCAGGTATAGATGCATATATATGTATTCAGGTCTCCTAATTGATTTACAATGTTTTATGTCGGTTCGAGATTGGATTCTTGTACAGTTGTTTTGAAGTACTGACATCAGGCAGCTGAAATACTTGATCCATGGGAAAGGATACAGAGCTTTGCCGACCTTGTTTTGAGTATAACGTCCAAAGTTTTATGTCCCCCATCCATATTGGAAGTCTGGTACACTTAAAGTTTTAAGTGTTTACGATGACTGCTCAGGTTTGGATACGACTTTTGGATTTACCATGGCATCCTTTTATAGTTGCATTTAACAAAAGATTCACTTTTTTAATGACATTTTTAGTATAATTTCCAAATAATGCTGCTGCTCCCACTTACATGAAGGATAGAATGTTGGACGTGGTTGTAATATGAGTCATCTGGTAATCATCTCTGTTTAAACTGCTGTGAGAAAACATCAGTAAGTAGATTAATAAAATTAATGGGAGAAAAATTATTTTTATTCTATTCAGCTCTTTATATGTACTGATCCAATAGTATTCTTAAAGGATAAAATGGTGAAAGTCAGTATATGTATTTACACAGTAATAAACAATGCAGGGAATCGTGTAGTGGCCAGTGTGTTGTAGGTGAAGTGAAGAACAGGAAAATGTATACTGTAAATTAAAACATCCAACTATTTCAAATGTTGACTGACAGCCATGAAAGTGTACAAAACTCCATGTGCATAATATGATCTGGTAGAAAGAGAGAATCGAAGTTTTGACTCCTTAAGTTCTATTTGTGATGGGGTCATCATGACTGATAAGCAAAGCTTCTTCCAGGGTTCACCTTTCTAAGGGAAGAAGAAACAGACACAAGCTCGTTGGTATTTCGAATGTATTCCTTAATGGCCAGGCACTCAGTGTCCGGTACATTTCAACTGGTGGCTTAAATGTCTACTAGGGCGAAAGTGGCCAGTCAATAAGGAGGTAAAGGGTTTAAGCCATAATAACTTTGTAAAATATATTGGTTAAAACTGTGAAGATCCTGCATTGGGATGTGCAGATATGCAGTGCTTAATTTGTAAAAAATTAAGTGCCGGGGCTAAAAAATTTGCTCAGAAGCTGCCAGCGCTGCAGAAAGTCGTGGTGCCGAATACCAAGGCAGGGTAGGTTTTAGCGCCCTTCATGCATCTTTAACACATCACCAGACACTCCCTGCACCTCTATTTCACTCCTGCACGTTCTTTGTCATCTTTGCTTCCTCCCTTTGTCACTTTTCCATCTTTCTCTTCGTCCTCCTTTACCCCTTTTGTGTGGTTTTCTCTCTTTTGTTCTAGGTCAAAGTGTGATGGGCAAAAATAAGTTCTAGTGCCCCAAAATAAGTGCTGGTGACTCCACCTGCAACCACCGGCTCAAAGTGAGCACTGGGTGAAACAGCAATATATGCTACAAGAGAGCCAAGGACAGTCCAGAGTGGCAACAATGAGCCCAAAACTGGTCAATGTCTGCTCTGTAAAACGCTTGCCTGTGCGAAAATCCTCTTATCAACAACTAGTGGTTAAATATTCCACTTACTAGTGGGCTACAAGCTATGATTGGGAAAGTAAAGAAAGCAAAACTCTTTAATTGGAGGCCAAGAAAAGTTTGGGATGTCTGCGGATGGGGGGTGGGGTGTCAAAGGTTCTTGTGGGAATGTTTTCAACTTTGAAAGAGTCTTCAAATTTAGAAGAAACTCATCTTCATATAGACCTGTTTTTACTGTCACTTAAACACAAGCACAGAGATACAGTCAGATGCCTCATGCTCACACTCACCGCACACACAGACAAAGATTGACTTACAAGCGCGCGCACGCAGGCATAGACTGACTTGCAAGCTCGCTTGCGCACACAAAGTTCTACTTAAAAATGGTGGATCCTAAAATAGCTTTCAAAACGTTTAATCAGAAATAATGAGTCTAAATAACTACTCTATACCTGCATGAACGCTCCTAAAATATCACTCACAGTGATGTTTCTAAAAACAGACTGAAGCCTTTTTAATATACCCTAAAAAAATTGTATTTACAGTGTGAATCCTCCAGGAACAGTTATATTTAACGATCAGTTAAAACAATGTATATGAAAAAATGACAAAGGAAAGGATTGTAAAGAAAAATGTTCTTGTGCTTTTCCGGTTTTCTCTACTTTGAGGGGCCGTACATCATACCAAAAGCTTTGATGATGCAGTGGACTGGCAAGATATCACCCATTTCCCAAGACACGTTGTTTTCCGATAGTTGAATCTGGTGTGCTTGTGTGTTCAGTGTATGAGACTTTTACTACCACCTTGGATTGTCATGGCAATCGCGTGTACTGACTCTGGTCATTGCGGCAGCAGAGAGGATGTGCCCATATGCTGACATTTCTGCGTGACATCAGTGCTTTAAATGGGCCGGTACTCACCGGTACTGAGTACCGGCACTTCTCTGCTGCCAAGGAGAGTACCGGTACTCATCAAAGGTAGGCTCATTGTTGCTTTGGCTCACGAGCACGAACGAGGCTGTCCGACAGCCAAAGCGCCTCTAGCCCAAGCTGAGCCACCTCTAAACAATTCAGCAGGGCTCACCTACATAATGTCCGGTGTTCACCACCACGCTGTGTTTGACAGAGCAGGGTCCATTCAGGCCCTATGCTGTCAATCACATTCACACCATGGTGTGCATTTGTGCACACACTCGAATCCAGGCATCCCGCTGACAGCAGCAATAGCAGCAATTAAGAAAGCCACGGAAGATAAGGAGTGTAAAATGGCCTTTATCCCACCTGAGTCTTATGTATGAGTGTTTGTGTGTGTGTGAGAGAGAAAAGCGAGTGAAAGAGGGAGAGAATCCAGACACTAGGAAGGTGTTTTAAAGGACATTCTTGGAATGCTTTGTGTGAGCATTGCTGCTTGTTTCTGTGAGTGCACACTCAAGAATATATAAGTATTCGGCCACATAGTAGAAGTGTCTTATATGTCTTGTCCTTAGCCCCTAGCCCCGCCCACTTGCTACACTCATAGCTCATTTTAAGAGTACCTGCACTTATTTTTTCCCATTTAAAGCACTGCGTGACATGCATAGTTTTTGTTTTCTTAAACAATATCTGTCACGTCTTCCAGGTCACATACTGATGTCCCATCTGATGCCTGTGTTTTAGTAGCCAACGCTTCCACTGTTTCCGTTATAATTTAGCATCTCTTATTATCAAGAAAACAACTCTTAACTGTGGTGTTTATTCCAAAACAACATGCAACTTGAAAGACTTGCTGCAAAAGTAAGCGTTTGACCAACTGACAGTTACTTTCATACTGTTCCTTACCTCCTAATTGTTTTGGTTTTAACATACAATAACGGCTGTTTATTGCACGCCACCGCAATTACGTGCCTGAACCGCAGACATTGGCCCAGAGGGAGGGAAAGGTAATTTAACCGCGTTTATTTTCTACTAAGTTGTGCAGGCCAGGGCACAAGTCCTAAAAAAAGAAGTGGGGGGACGCTGACGTCACGACAGGCAGTGACGTCACGAAAGGTGGCTTGCACCATCAGACTCATTGCCTCCCCTCGCTCACTCCTTAGATGCGATTGCATCAGAGAAGCCAGCGCGTGAGCAGCGTTCTGAATGAGCGCCGATCTCGCCCCAGAGAGGCCAAAGAGTGAATGTGTGGCTCCATTTGCTCCAGTTATCGAGCTCCCGGTAAAATAAGTGGGGGGACGCCATCCACCCGCGTGGTACCCCGACTTGAGCCCTGGTGCAGGCAATAAGGCCATCGATATCTCTCTCCTTGGCCACGGTGGTGGAGAGAGCACAGATTTTGTTTCTTTCATGTGCATCCCTTATTTCTCTTCAGGTGCTGCTGCTGAACGAAAAGCAGAGCTGCCTCCCTGCTAGTGGATGCCGGCGCCACTGCTTGCTTCGTTACAGTCCACCGCAGAAGTAGAGAAAAAGTGTGTTTACTTTTCTCGATTTATGTGGGTGAGAGTCAGAGACGACTTCCTAGAAAGCAGAGAGGAGGATTTTCTTTCCGTATCCGCACCTGGGAAGATACATGAGCTGTGCAAATAAGAAAAGTCGTGCCTCTTCAGCTTAGCTCCACCTCGCGACGCCATGAGGTAATCGGTCAATGAGAAGCCAAGACTAAGCCCCCATGAGGAACACTGCTCGGCCTGTCAGGTGAACCACCGAACCCCAACCATTAACCTAATGTGTGTGAGGAGATTGTGGGGCAACTGGGTCTACACGCACCGCTCTCGTAGCGGTGCTGAGTCAGTCTCAGAAGTCCCGAGTAAGGGTGGCGGAAGCGTGGGACAGAAAGTCACAGGTAGTGGAAACAGCACTCAGCAGTGACGAGCAACGGGACCCGGCGGGGCAGGAGCGAGTCTAGTACTAGGAAGGGGCATTCAGGAAGGTGAAGATGATGAGGTTATGATGAAGGTATGACTCGCGTGGCTCTTGGTGGGAGGATGCCAGCAGGCTGCTGCGTGAGCCTGAATCCAGTCACACAGAAGCCTGCTCACTTACCAGGAATGATCCGGTTCTCGCGGCTCACTGGGTCTTGAGGCTGGCTTCGGGCAGGGCTTACTGGGATGGACAATCAGGTGAAGAAATTGATAGTCGCGGCCCTGTGAAATAAGGGCTGGTGCTGAGCATTGGAAAGCACCGGCATAAATTAAGCACTGCAGATATGTGACACCCAGATTGAGGTAGTCTGAATGTAGGAATACAAAGTTAACAAGGGCTACTGCAGAGAAGAACTGGATTTTCTACCCTAAAACTAGAAAAGGATTCTTGGAAAAACTGTAGTGGAGCTTGCAAGATATGGGTTACAATAGAGATGTGGACCTACTGGAGCATGTGATACTTACAGTTCTATTTCCTGTAATTTTATACCCACCACAGATCTACATTATTTAGATTTTGGTTTATATTTGGCGCTATTGTTGGTACTCCATGCAAGTCTACCTCTGATGCAATATATTTGTACTATATCAAATGCGCTCCAATTGGGACATCCTTTTATTTTATTTTTACTTTTACTGTTGTTCTTACCGTCTCCCCAAATCCAACTTGAAGCTTCCTTGATACCTTTCAGGTATATTGATGCATGGAAGTGCAATGAAGCATGCCAAGTAGATCAGAGGCATTCTTAACCTGTGAGCACCAGAGAAGGCATTTGTTCATCACGGGGCCTTTACAAATGTGCAGTGAAGGGAGTAATGAAATGCATTACTAGCGCTCTCAACATCCTGTTGAGCCCTAGCATCTTCCTAACTCACTCCCTCAGTCAGGTGCCTGGTCCTCATGATGACATCAAGGCATCCCTTTTGAGAGCGGGGAAGCGGTATGAGAAAAAGTCTGTGTTACAAGTGTATAAACTGGCTCTGTTTTAGACTGCCGCCAGTATTTCCAGCTGACATTGTAACATGATGACAGCTTGACATATTATTTCACCTCTTTAGAGCTATTCTGCCATTGGTGAGCTTCTGAGTAGGCATGCAAATCAGTTTGGCATTGGCTGAAGTGACATCAGCATATGGGGCTGTCAACAATGATTTGTCTGAGCAGCTTGGCATCGCCCTAAAGAGCTCTAACATGAGGTTAATGTGGGCCTCTTGGAAACACATGTTTACTGAAATGGGGATGCCATCCCAGGAGACTGTTGTCTTTATTGGTGGTCTCATCAATTGCTTGGCAGCGTATTTCTAATGTGGGGCTGTAGAGTGGGGGTGATGCTGTGCGTACCCCATTTCTCTTAAAATTGCAATCTCTAACGAAAAGGTCAGCAGTGTTGCTTCTCATCAAAGTACACTGTTGTGTATAATTTTATGTTCTTCACTTGAGAGAGTGCATAAGTGCCACAAATACTGCATAACCTCCCATAGGAAAAATTTGATTTAGTCGTTCATGTTTCTGCAGGTGTGGAATGCCACTGAATTTTAACAAAACACTATATCAAACGTGCTCCACTTGGGATATCTTTTATTTTATTTCTATTTTGATATTCACTTCTCTTCTTGTCCTTCTCCACAGATCCAAGTCGATGTGATTACGTTTTCTGTATTCGCTTCCAATTTGTCTGTGGATACCTAACTTGCACTCCTGTAACTCCGAACCTCTCACCTATTTCACATTTGGCAAAACATTGCCAGGAAAGTTTATTGACATTCTCCCTGATTTAGGATTTTATTTGTCTACGGCTATAAGAAGTTTTTTCCATCCTTTTAGGTATAAGTCGGGCATTTGTTACTTTTCAGGAGTCTCTGGTCACTGTATCGCAGTGGCAATAGCATGTAATGCCCCTCAAATTACCTATTGTGAAAATGTATGAAACTAAATTGCTAACCCCTTTTGGAGAGCGCCTTGTAATAGTACATGTCCTCTATTAGGAGTTCTGTGTATAGAAACATAATCAGGGTGATATCAGGCTCCGACCCAAACACGTTAGGCCAAGTTCTTAAAGAAAAAGTGCAAATCTGTACGTTGCACATGTGCGCTTATAACTTGCATATAGGAAGGCTTTTTCTTAAAATCCCAAGGAGTAAGCCAAGGAAATCTGTGAAATTCACAGATTTCCAGGGGTATTTCTAGGTATTCTTTTTGTATTGTAGCCTAGTCTTCATAGGCAAACAACTTACATGTTTAGGGTTTTCCCCACTTACGACCTATTTTTTATGCAGTAAAATCCTCTTACAAATATGGTGCATTTGAGGAAGCGTGCCACCATAAAAGCATATTTACTTCAATATTTCTGTTGAGTAACCTTTGGTGCACATGTTTGGAGGGAAGGGAAATATGATGGGAACGTGCCCACTAAGTTCCCCTTCACAACAGATTTCCCATACATAATAATGCTTAAAAACAAGATAGCTGGAGGTTTTATCGCAGTTGTGTGTGGCATATGTGTCTTTAAAATTGTGATATTGTGAATGAAGGTATGGCGTTTGTGGCTATGGGTGACACTTCCTGCACACCGCTCAGATTCTAAACTTCCTAATTTTCTAGAAACGGGCTAAAACCACGAAAAAGTAATTAACTTAGAAGGCTTATATTACCCTATATGTACTTGTAAGGAGAGCAGATGGTGTAGCTCTTCATTGGGAAAATCTGCCTTTTACTTATAAGTCGGTTGTGTGTGGAAATCTGACTGTGCAAGCTGTGCCATTTTCATTAAAATGGAGTATAGTCTCAGTTGCTGTGGCAAGGTTTTGCCAAAATGCTTAAAACGATGATTTTTTAAACAAAATGCGTTGTTTTGGGCAGGGCCGGCGCTAGGCATGGGCAGTGTGGGCAGCTGCCCAGGGCCCCGAAGTCAGCCCTCCAACTTGGGGCCCCGCACCAATGAGACACAGCCAGGTTATGGCATTAAAGATGCGACCTTGCAAGTGCGCCACCGCAGCCACCTTAGGGGGCCCCCTACCCTGGGCCTCATTGCTTTGGTGTAGTGAGGCGAACCTGAGGGGGGTGAAGGGTGGGGGGCAGTCCCAGTTGCAGGAAAACACATTCCTCAGGTTTGTCCAGCAATTAGGTCTCCACCCCCCACCCACGCAGAGGCACAGCGCGATGGCTATTGTCCCTCTGTTTAGCTCCCTGGCAGTCTCTGCAGATAAGCTACCTCCAGCCCTTTATGAGCTGTTAAGAGGCACTTAAGGAGAGGGAGGGGCTGCAGCTTCAGGAGCAGGGGCATCTATTGAGATGCAGGCAGCCCTGAATGCGTCACGTCTATGCAAATTGGAAGGGCCTCACAAAT
The DNA here is from genome assembly GCA_963921515.1 of Calotriton arnoldi. Lineage (NCBI taxonomy): Eukaryota > Metazoa > Chordata > Amphibia > Caudata > Salamandridae > Calotriton > Calotriton arnoldi. Next base: position 1,191,493 of record CAWUFW010001409.1, read on the forward strand.
TCCCTTTCTGCCCAGGGCCCCCAGAATCCTAGAACCGGCCCTGGTTTTGGGTGTGGCCTTGCACTTCGACAGGATGGTGTTGTTATGGAGTGGGCAACGAATGATTTGCATATGTTGACCCACGGTAGTTAATGTTCTAACAAGATAAAAAATGATGCAATTAAATGCTGCCAGACGTAATTAGCAGTGTTATCACCAATTCTATCATTTATATCCATCGCTTTTGTTCTGTGTCTATGTGAGTTGGCATAGGTGACAAAGGGTTCTCAGTTTGCTCTGTTATTGGGGCTGCAGTTCAGTATCTTCTTATAAGACTGAAGGCACATGTGGCCTTTAAGAGGTCCTTTGACTAGTAGTTTGAGTTAGGCTGTACCATTTGCGGTGAGCCATGACTGATTTGCATGTGGTTGATTTCTGTCTTTAGTGGCCCAGAGGAGCTAAAGGATGATGAAATAGAATCCTGCCAGAGTAATTTGAGTGAACATATATTTAAGTATAAACATTGTAATAAAATATATCTCAATCTACTCGCTCTAAAGATCTCGCATCTTGACAGAAGCAACATACTAGGACTAAAAAATTAAAGTCGATAGTCCGGGTAAACTAGAATTGGATGACAACTGATTTTGAGAGTATGACTACCAATTGTAGCATCTTCCCCAGCCTGGCTATCCCGCCAATGACTACGCCACACACAGAGCTTTATTCTCCTGCGTCTAATTGCAAACTCAACATTCTCCATCAGCCTTCATTGCATTCCGTTCTAACACTTACCTCATAGCTCTACGGAGTTCATCAGGTGTCAAAAGTGTTCCGTCATTGCTAACTCGCAAGACACTACATCTCCCCCTCTGTAAATTAAAAATTAAAACTTTTACTATATATATATTCATTTAAATCTCTTCAATCAGTCTTTTGGCGCTTTAATTGTTCGACCTGATCTTGTCATTGGAAACTGAGAACTGTTAACACCAATGTCCAGGATCTGCATTGACGGTGGAGAGGCAACAGCAGCCGCGGTTGGTGCAGGTAACAATCAATCAATCAATCACAGAATTTGTAAAGCGCACTACTTACCCGCGAGGGTCTCAAGGCGCTGGGGGAGAAAAAAAGGGGGGGGGTGCTGCTACTGGTCGAACAACCAGGTCTTGAGTAGCCTCCTGAAGGTCAGCAGGTCTTGGGTCTGTCGTAGGCTTAGTGGAAGGGTGTTCCAGGTCTTGGCGGCGAGGTGGGAGAAGGATCTGCCGCCGGTGGTGGTTCTTCGAATGCGAGGGACGGTGGCGAGGGAGAGGTCGGCGGAGCGGAGTTGGCGGTTGGGGACGTAGAAGAGGAGTCGTCTGTTGAGGTAGGCTGGGCCAGTCTTGTGGAGTGCCTTGTGTGCGTGGATGAGGAGTTTGAAGGAGATTCTCCTGTCGACGGGGAGCCAGTGCAGGTTCCTCAGGTGGGGGGTGATGTGGCTGTGGCGTGGTACATCGAGGATCAGGCGTGCGGAGGCGTTTTGTATGCGTTGCAGTCGCTTGATGAGCTTGGCCGGGGCTCCCGCGTAGAGGGCGTTCCCATAGTCGAGTCTGCTGCTGACGAGGGCCTGGGTGACTGTTCTTCTCGTGTCTGTCGGGATCAACCTGTAGATCTTGCGATGCGGTAACAGCGGTGGGGGACGATTTTGAGGAAAAATTAAATAAATAATTAATTTTCCCTCGGCATCGTCCCTTGACATCCCTCCTTACCCGGCCCCACCGCCCCACCGATGTTACCTGCACGGACCGCGGCTGGGCAACAGCAGTCACTGCTGCTTCAGAACCAGTCTCTCTTTCAGCATATAGATCTGAGGAACACGGAGTTAAACACTGTAAGTGAGAAGAGTCTCTGGTAATAGACTTCCCAGGGCGCTGAGCAGTCACCATGTGTCCCTTGGTAGACACCACTTGAAAAGGTTCTGCATCAAATGGAGCACCAGATTTTCTTTTCCGCATCTGGTGTGCAAGCACTTGATCTCTTCTAAGATGATGTTCTTCACATGTCGTCTTTTGTCAGCATATGCTTTCATCTTTTGTTTCTGAACCTAGTCCTTCTCACGAGTTGCATTCTTGTTTTTCTCTCCCTGATTGTTTTACTGAGGTATCTTGGTTATCATGGCTCCCCCGAACATCAATGTTGCAGGACTTTCACCTGTGGTCGAGTGGGTGTTAAACAAAAAGCTCTTAAAGTAGAATTTAACAGTTTTTTAATTGGGCTGCTCAAGAACAGCACACTTCACTGCTTTCTTCCGCTTACTCATAAAGCGCTCAACAAGTCAATAGGCCTACGGCCACAGAGGTGTACTTTTCTGATGCTTTATATTCATATGCTCTAAGGAATATTTAAACTCATGACTGTTAAATGGCAGGCCATTATCAGATTTCAACACGGCCGGAACACCCCATGTTGCAAAGATGCCCTCTAGTCTCTGAATGACTCAGTCTTAAGTGGTAGATGAGAGATCCTCAATTAATGGAAATCGTGAGTATTCTTCCACAAGAACCATAAGGTGATGTCCTTTGTCAAGTGGACAGTAAAAGTCAATGGCTACTCTCTCCCAGGCATGCTTCGGGAATTCTGCATGTTTAAGGTGTGTTGAGTACCTTTAGTAGAAGGGCAGTTGCACAGATGACAGGCCTTTAATTCCTTTTCAACCCGCTCATCAAGATATGGAAACCAGACTTGGTCTTGGAGAGCTAATTTTGTGACAACAATTCCACTATGTCCTCCGTGGGCCACTTCAATCATCTTCTGCTGCAGACTGTCCGGAATCAGGATTCTTGACCCTCACAATAGAACTCCTTCCTGAGTTATGGACAGTTCATCTTTGACATATTTGATATCACTGGTGAGAGGTCGAGGGTGTTTATTCCATGACTGATGTGTGGTTATATCTTTCAACTTTAGCATGTCACTATCATGGCTCGTGACAGTAACAATCTAGGTTACCGAAATAGCAGCTGGTGTGTTTGATTCTACAATGGAATTGATATAAGATTCAGCTGTTTTGGATGGGATAGTGTGACCTTGTATAGGCATTCTGGAAAAGTAGGCAGCAGAGTTTTGATCCTTCCCTGGATGATGCACAATGTTATAACTGTACTCCTGTAAACGTAGTCCCCATCGTTCAATGTGAGGAGGCATATTGGCAGTTGGATTGCCAAATATAGTTAGTAAAGCTTGATGATCAGTTACCAACGAAAAAGGCTTTCGTACAGGAATACATGAAAATATTCACACGCCCATACCATGGCTAAACTTTCTTTTTCAGGTTGTGAATAAGCACGCTCTTTTTGGGACAAACTCCTACTTGCATATGTCACAATATGCCTTCAAGCATTTGGGTGTCCTCTGTGCTGTGCAAGGGTAGCGCCTAACCCAACATGGCTAACGTCGACAACTACCTCTGTATGAAACTTCTGATCGAAATATGCCATTTCAGTAGCATTCTCAATAGCTTGTTTGATTTTCTTAAAACTTTTCTCACATTCATGGGACCAACGAAGTGAAACATTCTTTTTCATGTAAATGTAAATTCGTATTTGTAAAGCGCGAACTACTCACCCTTACGGGTCTCAAGGCGCTGGGGGCCGTCGTGGAAATTAAGTGAACTATTGCCCAGAGTCACATGGTGCTGAGCTGAGCTGCCGCCGGAGATCGAACCGTGAGCCCTGTGCTCCGAAGTCAGCTGCCCTGGCCGCTGCACCACACCTCTCCATTCCACTCATCACCTCTCTTAATGGAGCACTTACAGTGGCAAAGTCTTGTATATATCTGGAACAGTAGCTAGCCATGCCAAGAAATAAATGCACCATAGAAATATCTTGTGAGGGATCAGCATTGGACAGCGCTTGTACTTTAGCAGGATCGGGTGTCATACCTCATTAGGAAAGATATGGCCCAAGAATTTTAACTTTGTCTTGGGGAACTCACATTTATCTGCATTCAAAGTCAAACCTGCATCTGCAAGTAAACGACATACTTGTGTGAAAGCTTTATCATGCTCTTTTTGTGTAGCTCCAAAAACCAATATGTCATTGCTATTGCATTTATGACAGACTGCATGATACGTCGGATGACATCTTGAAAATGTTCTGCAGCTGATGACACACCAAAACGTAGTCTTTTGTGTCGAAGCAGACCAACATTTGTAGAAAAGGTTGTAATGTACCTGCAATTTTCTTCGAGTTCCAACTGATGATAGCCTTTGTTCAAATCAGGGTGGGAGAAGACCTTTGCACCATTTAATTGCGTTATCATGTCAGCAATGTGTGAACCTGGATGTCGTTCTCATTCAATTGGCTTGTTTGCCTGACACATGTCAACACACATGCATACAGCTCCTTCACTGTCGTTTTTGGGCACTACCACTATGGGAGAGACCCATGGTGTGGGATCAGTAGACCACTCAATGATATCATGCTTAAGTAACAATTCAAGTTGTTGTAATGGATGGGGTTTAAGTAGTTTTTCCAAGGAGAGGTTTAATGTTTAACAGACCGGTTCAAGGCACTAGTAGACGCTTGCCGTCCCCAGACACTCCATGAAAAAATAGAGGTCCTTGGGAAACTGTTTCTAATGCGCCCCATGGAAGACATTAGTTCATCTAACACCCCCCTTCTCCCTAAGTTTGACATGTTATTGCCCCCTATATGGAGGACAGTAATATCCGGCTAAGGGATCTGCCCCAGATTGAGGGCTGCCATCATTGTTGGCAAAATACATATCCTCATTCCCCCCACACCTAAGCAGTGGTGTTTAAAACTGTGGGACAGAGCCGCACCCGCCCATTTTTGGCTCCAGAATCTTTGCACCGCCTTACAGATGAATGAATGCCCACCTGAACACATCCGAACAGGGGACCTTGATGCTGCCACTGTGAAAGAAATGGGGATATATCATAATACTGTGCCACAAGAAGGATAAATCAAATAATCCAGTGAGTTCAACCCTCTCTTGTGCCTCCGTTTCTTGTCTAAACTGACCTATGCAAGATGGGGACAAACATAGCGCTCAAAACCTGGGACCTCCAATGTTCCATGGCCTGGATCTCCTCAGAACCTAGGCTCAATGCAGCTGCTGATGTCACTGCACCAATTCTGAAAGAATGGGATTAGAACCTTAGCATCAGGACCCCTAACTTGGCTAGAGTTTCTTCCCACACGCTGGAAAACTGGAAACGCATCAGTGGAGCTCCCCCCTCATACACTAAGTAATTGGGGTGCATAACCTGCAGCCGCAGCACTGCAAAGCTTCTGGCCAGGTTCACTGGGCGTACGGGGAAATCTGATGCAGCTGCCATGTGGACACAGACTCCATTACCTGGTCTGTCAGCCTTAGATCTTATGATTTTGACTGACAGGCTGTTATTGTAGAGGACTGCATCTATGAATTTGATCCCCTGACTGCAATCCTCAGCTGATGAAGTTAACAACTCAGAATGTCTAAAGGCTCCAAAAACAAATGCCAGGGCATATGCCATTGAAGTGTTTCGTACTGCGACTCACAAACCATTGACAGGATCCCCAGTAAGCTGCCCAGGCTACTTGTGACTATGTGTTGCCTAGAATGTGGGATTGGCTGAATGAGTCTGGCCCACCCCTGCATTGCTTTTGACACTAAAATGGACTTTGTGGGATCCCGAATACCACTGAGGTTTACAAAGAAGGCAATTGCACATAACTGCCCCCTCACCACCCCTGTGGACTTTTCTCTCTGTCTCTATTTCTGTATGAATTTCAATGCCTTCTCTGTCATAAATGGCAACAGCCTCCTCCCTGCGGACATAATCAGATCTGGGAGATAGAGGCGCCAAGACTCTATAGGGCCTGTGGCCAGTAGCGGCCCGTGGTGGGAGTGCTGCCGGGCGGTGACGTGGGGCGGGGGAGGGGCAGGGTGGGGGTAGTAAGTATTGCGCTGCATCGCCAAATGCGATGCAGCGTGCTGCAATAAAATTCGTTTTATTTATTTATATGTTTACTTACCTCTATTCGGCCGTATTCCGTACTTTACTACCCCCCACCCTGCCCCTCCCCCGCCCCACGTCACCGCCCGGCAGCACTCCCACCACGGGCCGCTACTGCCTGTGGGGTAGGGTTCTTCTCCTGGTCCGCTACTGGAGGTTGGGCCCTGAACTCTGCCATCTTAAAATGAGACAAAGCGTCCGCAGTAGTGTTATCAACCCCCGGAACATTTCTTGCTACTAACTGGATATTGTTCAGTAGGCAGAAAACCACCAACGCTTTTAACAACCGGAGCTCAAAATGACATTGCGTGCTCTGATTGTTGATAGCTGTCACAGCTGACATGTTGTCAGACAAAAGACTATTTTCTGTGCCTGACACACTGGACCCTACACCCTCAGTGCAACCACAATAGGAAAGAGTTCAAGGAACCTAACGTTTTTGTCAGGCCTCTCTCCTGCCAGCCTGGAGGCCAATGCTCCATGCACCATTCTCCCCCAAATATGGCCTGAAGCCAATGCTGCCTGCTGTGTCTGTGAGGGAGCCAGATCCCTGTGAGAGGTAGCTGGCTGAGGTCAAATTTGCGTTACCTTAAAAGTCTTCAGAAATTGGACTCATATCCCCCAGGTACTCCTTTACCTTCCTAGATAGCCTAGTGTGATGGTGTTTTGGTTTAAGGTCTGGCATTGCCCTTGTCATTTGGGAGTCTGCAAATGCCATTGACGGAATCAATTTCAATTCAAAGGAAGGAAAGCCTTGTAGTCAGGCCCGCCCTTTTGTTGGCTGCCAAGGGAATCCCTAAGGCCTTACACAGTGCTACGAAACTCTCCAGATTTCTGTTGAATGATCGTGAAGTAGGTGGACCCAGGAATAAAAAATCATGCAGGTATTGGACAATATTGTATGACCCTGATATTTCTCTGACTGCCCATACAATAAAAGAACTGAAGGTTTTAAAGTGGGCACCGGCACTAGAACACCCCATGAGAATGTATTTGTCAACATAAAACTTATCGAAATAGGTTTGCCCATTATGTGCCCGGTTATTTCTGCTGGGTAGGTGTGCTAAGACATATCATTTAATGGGGGATTTGGATTTTTCCAGGCATGCTTGCTTAAGGCTTAGAGGGTTGCTGCTGTCTCCCCTTGCCATGCTTTTTGAAGCACTTGGTCTCTGAGTGGCCTTGGTTTCCTCAGTAAGAGCATATGAGTTTGAACTTGCATGAGCTCCGTTTAGAGCAGCTTTTCTTATTGAATGGCCAAAAGGCAAGCTTCCTCTCTCCATGATTTCTTGTGAGGTGAAAGAAATGACTGAATCTGGACGCCCCATTATGTGCATATAACCCAGCGTACCAAAGGTTAACCTCCCTTAGATCCCATGATACCTCAGGCTTGATAGCCTACATCTGCATGAACTTAGTATCATACAAAAGCCATGCGTTACCAAGGAAGTCGGTGGCTGTGTTGTGGATCAGGGAAAGGTACAAATATAACTGGGGTCTATCCCATACAATGGATGCATATGTCACGAACCTTGTGACCCAGTTGCCAACAGTCTTATCCAACCAGACTTTCTTCGCATTTATTTCACCCTAATTCCCAGTCACGCCCTTCTCTTCAATGATACCCAGGTTTATAAGGGAAAAGACGTCACAGAAATTCCCTTTCCAGATCTTCTGCAGCACCTCCAATGTTAAGGACATTGCTGATGACACTGTGGGTGCACCACTATCAAAAAGAATAGGGCTCACAGGAGGTGTGGCTACCCCAGTGTTGATAGCCGCCACTGTGGTGGTGAGAAGTGAATATACCATGGCTGGAGGCTGGGAATTTGATGTCTGAGTCGCGTCCCTGATAGGCCCTGATCTGAAACTCCTGGCACCTGCAGCGGCTGTGATACTAAGAAAGGGATGGCTGCCCTCCTGCTAGTAAGACCCACCTCCCAGACTTGAGCCACTGGGCAAACCCCAACACTGGTGATGTGCAGGGTGCTAACCCCAGCTGATTGCCTTGCAGAACAGGGGTGATGTGGTTGTGTCCAGAAGATCCTGACCCAGGGGACTCATGTGAAAAAGGGGGTTCCTTGCGTTATGCCGTTTACCGGCAATGCTCACTGGGGCCCATTGACTTCTACACTGACTTGTACGCTGTCTTTTGATGTGGGTGCAGCTGTGTTTTGCTGCCCCAGGATCCCCATGTTCATGTTAGCCACCACCCCACCTGCGGGTGTTTTGCGTTGTTGAGTGCTCCCTGTGTGAGACAGTCGCACCAAGTTGACAATGTTTGCTGCTGAATTGGGTAATGGCTCACATTCCTTGAAAGGCCCTTCCCCAGTGGTTTCAACCCACCCTGTTGACAAGCTGAAACAGGCAACTGATCCTGGCATGGCGCAGGCACCCTCCTTGCTCTCTTAGCAGATGCCATGGCACTCCACGCCAACGTTTCTGTGGGGGGTTCAGATAGGTTTGCGAGGACCCAGTCCATCCCATACATCTGAGCAGTCTCGAGTAGCTTCTTGACCAACTGGATTTGGTCTTCCTTAGTTGCCTCAAGTGGTACTGGCTGCTCGTCAATCTTCTTAGACATAGCGGACCGTGCACATTTAGAAGCCATACTAACATGCGAAGGGAACAAATTAGCTTAACACATGCGAATGACTGTATACTCTATTGGCACTTGAGTTATTTCAGAGTTGTTGAACTACTGCCCTTTTCCTCCTCGATGTGGCACTGCCGATAAAAGATCCCTAAAATTGTGCATCCATTAATCAAGACATGTGGGCCGCCCTCCACGCAGTGAAAATAAAAGTTCAGACAGAGCATCACAGCGAACGCGCTAACATGAAATAACTCATGGACATGAACATGAACACCTTCACGCTCTTAGGGGTGGAGGGTGTGTAGCTGTGGCGGCTCGCCGAGGGAGTGGTGCGGGCGGTGGGGAGGGGCAGGGTGGAGGGTAGTGAACTCGGACATACGACGGACAGAACTCAGGTAGATTTAATATGCACGAGTGATTTTGCTAAAACAAGGTGGTAAAACAGGACCAAAATCAGAAAATATACGGAAAGACGTTGAATAGTTATTACGATCCTGGGACCCCCAAAACACAACAAAAACGGCAGCTGCTGCTCAAAATTGATTAGCCAATTAAGGCATTTCCAAGAATGGAGAACGACCATACATCAGCTTGCAGCTTTTTCTGTGAGGCTCGGCACACTAGCATGAAAGCGTTCTAGGTGGAAAAACACATCAGTGAACCAATAAACCAGCATTCAATAAGAATGATCGACCCCACGTGGGGGCGCATTGCAGTTATACCCGACCAAAAGATTCACTTCTCGACCAAAAGGCTGGCTCGCACCCATCCACTTAGTGCAAAGGTCAGCTGTTCCTGCCGATAGGCCACGTCGGCTTCCCCAGGTAAGCAGCATCTGGATTCATAGAAGTTTGCGCAAGATCACAGAATGTTGAGCCGAGATCGGGACCCAAACCAGTTTCTCCAGTTGAAAAGTCATCAGTGCTATAATGCAAATAGCAATACATTATAGATGCTTCGGTGGTAAGGGAAAACATGCATATGCACGATTTTATCGAGGGGCTTGCCGGAGCTTCAGTTTCCAAGCCAGAGTTACCTCCTCGAAGCTAGCCGGGAGTTCCGGATGAGAAATTCTTTAACGCATCAAACCACACTTTTTTTTAACCGGATTTTATCCTCCAGAACCAGTCAATCAATCAGCATCCATGGGCCAAATGACCCCAGTCACCCTGTGGCATCTTACATTTGGTAATATTTGCAAGGCCTTCTCCCTAGGCAAGTTCCCCACTTGCATCAGATCGATGTCCCTGAACAAAGTACAAAAGGCAGTAAGGCCCGGGGGCACGCAGTTAAACCTGACATAAATTCCGATTTGCAAGAGACAAGACCTAAGTCTGAACACCAGGCTTTCAGAAAACTAACCCTCGCCCTTTTACTGGCGTTATACAGGCCGATGAAGCAAAAAAGAGAGTAAAAGGAGCCTGAGAGAAAGCTACGGCCTTCTGGCCCTACCAAGCCAAAACTCCCTCCCTGGACATTTACTTTGTACAGCACCTCTGAATCCGCAAGAACATCATTGTACCCAGGCCGCGAGTTCAGTGGCAGGCGAGGCACACAAAGAGGGCGAGCCCGGGACTTCCCAGGATTTTAGAAAACCTATTCCCCTCCCCTCCGGAAGTCCTGTCCTCCTGTTGTTGACCCTTCACCCCTCCCCCTGTAAGCCCCGTAGCACCCAGGAATAGTGAGAAAGGGGGACAGATCACAAAAGGAAGGAAGAGTCGATGGTGAAGCGAAGCGGGAGATGGAGGTGACCAGAATGGTGGCTTGCGTCCCCTCGGTGCCGCCTTAGGCCCCTACATTCCCTTCAGCCTGTCCAGGTTTGCAATGGGTTAAGAGATGCAGCTTCCTTGGCACCTGTCACTGTTGTGTCACACATGTGAACCATTGGAACCACTCAATTTCCCAGCATGGGACTAGCCGTACTCCCTCTGATAATAAAGTAACAAAAAGCAACGAATGTAAATGCTTTCTTTTGTCTTAATCTTTGAGAATTCTTTTGCACAATATTACTTGCTAACAGTTTTTAATAGCGTCTGTGTTTATACAGAAGGGGATCCATCATTTGCAAGTTAATTTTGACCCCAGCAAAAAGAAGCAGTTAACCCAGGACTGCTATGCCCAATCATTCCTTTCCATCAGGGTTTTCTGTCTCGTGAGTCGGCATTGGTAGCATTAATATGGCTACATTTCAGTCTCTGGCTGTTCCTGCGGACTCCAGCTAACTCTCTGGGATGTGGCCTATTAAAGCGGGAATTACTTGTGGTATTTTGTAGAGTGGAGGGGGCCCTTGTGTGTTCATTACAAGACATGGCGAAGACTGATAGGCTCATAACCAGTTCTTTAAATGGGTAGGTGCTTATTACCTGCACTTCTTTCATTGGGAAGGGATAGTACCAGCACTTCTCACCAGCAGCAGGTACTCTGGACAGGGAGTAAGAGCACTTCTAATTTTCTGTTTCAAGCACTGCTCACAACTGAGCAAACCCTGTCAATCAATGATCGACAGCAGGCCGTAAAGAAACTGCGATAATTTACCAATCGGAATGAGCCCTAAGACACGAAGCGGGATTTTAACAATGATTATTGGTTAATTTAGGAAAAAGACACGCTTTAATTTTGGAACCTATTATGTAGATACTTAGACAGTTACTAAAGTGTACTCTTCACAATTAATATTGAGAACAGCGATTCTGATGTTAGAAAAACACTTTGGGGCTTTCATGTTGCAGCTGCATAACTGACCTGCAAACCGAATCCAAATGGTACTATGCACTGTCTGATCCTGTACACCACGGATTCCACAAAGGCGCGGAGAATCAGCAAAAATACACCCAACTACCCACGGATACAGAGAAACCAAGACCTTGACTCGTGTTCCTGATTATATGTCGATAACTGAAAGGGAACGCATTTAAATGCGTCTTTTATTGGTCCCAGGTTGTACCTCGAAATTATTTTAACAGCAGCCCATACTGGTGCCCCTGCTGGAGGCATGTAAGTATCGACTTTTCAGTTTCCATCCTCTAGGCCAGTATCCTGAGAAGTGTAGTTAATTAACTGTTAATTGTCTTTCAACTGGGTGCAGCTTGTATGCTTTAATGAGTGTAATTACTGGCAAGTAACACACACATTGGGAAGCGCTGACATCACATCGCACAAATATAATTATCTGCAAGGCTATCAAGCTCACAACTCCACAGAATCAGATTTCTCAGTGTGCTCATCAGAGTGATATTAACACACAGTGCGATATTCGGTTTTCTGAGAGTTGAGATTTAAGCAGTGTTAGAAATGGGATCTCTAGTTGGCAAGGGCTTGCACCTTTGTCCAAGTAGGGACCCTTCTTCCTAGTCAGGGTAAGGGAGTTACACTCCTAAAATAACCCCTGCTCACCCCCTTGGTAGCTTGGCACGAGCAGTCAGGCTTATTCTAGAGGCAGTGTGTAAAGCATTTGCACATAACCAACAGTAATACAGTGTAAGCACTACAAACGGACACCACACCAGTTTAGAAAAATAACCAATATTTTTATATACTCAAGACAAGACCAATTACGACAAAAATCCACAATACTATACTTTAAAAATGAATGCTTGATAAGGTAACTTCTTCTTTGCAGGAATAACACAAAAGCAAAGTTCGTGACGAGTCGGTAGCCCCGTCCGGGTCTACCGCGATGCTGAATTACACAGAGTCCAACAGTTCCAGCCGACCGCGTCGCTACGGGCCAGCAGAGTCGTGAACAGACTCGGTCACAGTACCTTTCTCGTTGTGGCTGGTACGGAGTGTACGAGCCGGTCGGCGTTCGTCGCGGTTGCGGTGCAAGACGGAGCGATGCAAGGTGCGGTGTCCCTCGATGCGGTGCAGGCAGCGGCTCGATGAGCGTCGTGCAGACGGAGTCGGTGAGTCCAAGGCGTGCGGTGCAGGGCGAGACGTTGTACGATGCGGTGCTGACAGGTTGCGATGCAGGCGACCAAGCCGGAGTGCGGGAGCTGGTGTCGGACAGCGGTGCGAGTCGGAGCGGTGCGTCGCAAACGTGCGAGCGGTGCCCCAAATGCGATGCAGTCACGACTGTTGAGCCAGTTGCAGCGTCCGCGTCGGTCGGGTCCGGCTGGTTCAGTGAAGCGATGCGATGCGAACTGCGGTGCCCACAGGTCACGGTGCAAGCAGCGGCTCGGTGTTGGCGGCGTCGGACGTCGCCCACGGTGAGACCAGGGTTGCGATGCGAAGCGGGGCGATGGGGTCTGCGGTGCAAACAGGTCATCGGTCAGGGATGGATTCGGTTGACGGAGTCGGTTGCAGTTCCCTTCCTCTGTGGCAACTGAAACAGCGTTCCAGAAGCGGTACCCAGAGGCTTGTGAAGTCTTTGTAGTCCCTGAGACTTCTTAACAGGAGGCCAGCTCGGTTCCAGGCCCTTGGAGATACTCAGCACAAGTTTGTAGAAAGTTCAGTCCTTTCACTGCCCAAGGCAGAAGCAGCAGCTGCAGGCCAACCCAACAAAGCAACAACACAGCAAAGGGGCAGTACTCCTCCTGGCAGCTCTTCCAGCTCTTCGTCTTGGCAGGTTCCTTGATTCCAGCGAGATTTAAATTCATGGGGTCAGGGCCCCAATATTTATATCCCAAATTCCTTTGTTCTCTGAAGGCAGAGAGGCCTTTGCCTAGTCCAAACCAGTTCTGGAGCACTTTGTTGACAAGTCTCCGTCCCTTCTTTCAGAGAGTAGGCCAGGGACATCAGACGCACCACAGGAGGTGGAGCCAGCATTGTGGAGGGAAGGCACTGTCCTATTCAGGGCCCAGGTGCAACCCCTCCCACCCATCTACATGTAGATCTTGCTATTCAGCCCTGTGCTGACTCACCCTGTCTCCTGGCATCCCCCAGCCCCTGTCACTCACACTCCAGACAAGGAATACACAACCTCACAGAGGCAGGCTTGGATGGTTAGACAAGAAAATACCCACTTTCTAAAAGTGGTATTTTCAAACACAGAATGTTAAAATCAACTTCACTAAAAGATGCATTTTATCATTCTGAGTCCAGGCATACTAAACTCGAATTTCTACCATGTTCCCGGGGTCAGTTAGGATTATAAGCTGTAATAATCAAAACTGCCCGTTCTGGCCTAAGGGGAACAGGTAGCCTTTCAATAGTGAAAAACGAACTAGGCTGTAATTCACTATCAGGACATGCCACACACACCAGGGCATGTCCTACCTTTCGCATACAACGCACCCTGCCCACAGGGGTACCTTGGGCCTACCTTAGGGGTGACTAACATGTAGAAAAGGGAAGGTTTAGGGACTTGCAAGTGTGCGCACTTGCCAAGTCGACATGGCAGCCCCAGGCTGCGCACAGGCTCTGCAATGGCAGGCCCGAGTTACACTTTACGGGCTGTTTGCGTGGGTGGCACAATCCAGTGCTGCAGCCCACCAACAGCATTTGGTCTATAGGCCCTGGCACTCGCAGTGCACTTTACAAGGGACTGACACATAAACCAAATAGGCCAATCATGGAAACGCCAATCCGTAACACATTTTATACAGGAGCACTTGCACTTTCCCACTGGACAACAGTGAGGAAAGTGCGCAGAATCATTACACCAGCAAAAACAGAGTCAAAACCGGGAGGTCAGAAAGCAAAAAGTCAGGGGAAACACGCCAAAAGATGCCAAGTCTAACAAGCAGGAAATAATCCAAATGCATCTCTTCGGCAAATGCAAGCACCTGAGTATGTGGTGACATTTGTGGGGTCTGTGGGGGTTGGGAATGTGGGCGGTAACAACGTAAGCAAAAGCCATTGTGGAAATTAGGCTAAGATACATGGTCGAAACTCCGAAACACAGGAGTTTCCTCAAAGATGGTATTCCTAAAATATCCATCCATCCATCCATCCATCATCCATCCATCCATCCACCCACCCACCCATCCATCCATCCACCCACCCATCCATCTATCTATCTATCTATCTGTCTGTCTGTCTGTCTGTCTGTCAGTAGCGGCTCCTGGTGGGAGTGCTACCGTGCGTTGACGTGGGGCGGGGGAGGGGCAGGGTGGGGGGTAGTAAACACCGGAATACGGATGAATGCAGGTAAGTAGGCAATTAAATCAATAAAACGAATTCCGTTGCGCGCGCTGCACGGCCAAATGCGATGCAGCGCACGCAACGAAATTCGTTTTATTGATTTAATTGTCTACTTACCTGCATTCATCCGTATTCCGGTGTTTACTACCCCCCACCCTGCCCCTCCCCCGCCCCACGTCACCGCCCGGTAGCACTCCCACCAGGAGCCGCTACTGCTGTCTGTCTATCTGTCATACTAAGCATACTGTTTGAAACCCTCTGATGGTTCTAACAGATCTGCTGAAGCCATTTCAGTTTATTTCATTCAAACATCAATGAAGGGACTGTGAGCTTCATGCCACCAGGCTTCACTCGAGAGAGCAACAACCTGCAGCAGCTGCGAGTCGAATGGCAAGGTTGTGAGCTGCATGCCGCTGGGGTACCCTGCCCCCGCTGGTCACTCAGCTTTCCTCCGTTGCAGGGTGGGTTTCTTCTGACGCCTGGGGCACCCACTCTGCATGAAAGTCTTCTGCTGCTTTGTCATACAACAACGTATTGCCATCTTGAAACCCTCTACCTCAAGTTCTCCTTCTGGCCCACTTCGGGCTCCATGAGCCCTGATGTCACTGCATGCCTTTCGGGTGTGGGAGGCCTGAGTGGATGAGTGAGAGAGGGAACATTTCGGAGTGAGGGGCAGTAGTGAAATAATAGCACTGGGAGTAGTGGAGGAGTGATGCAGGCAAAATAATAATACCAGAGGCTATGCAGTGGCAGCACAGGAAGAACAAAATAGTTCCTGCACATTTGCTCTATAAGGACCCACATCAAATGCAAAAAATTGATTGTGAGAGAGCTATGCTTCAAGGGGTGCACCAAAATGCAATAGTGAGGAAATCAGCTATTTGAAAGCAGAACATTGACAACCGACAGGCAGTGCTTAATTTGTAATAAAATAAGTGCCAGGGCCCAAGGAATAGCCCAGAAGGCCACTGCAGCTTGCACTACCTACTGCTCTTGCCATTTCTGCTGAATGTCAGCATAAACGCTACCTACTAAGCAACACATTCCTACAAATGTGACAGTTTGCACAATTTTAGGCCACCCACAGCTATAAAAATTACCTGGACACACTGGAGTTATTTTTTAAAAGTGTATTTAATTGTTAAACTAATGTTGTCTGCTAAAAAAATAGACAGAATTTGCCACCATCTGGTGGACTGCCATAAATAAGTGCTGGTGTTAAGAATTAAGTGCCGGTGCTGAACACCGGCAAACAGCGGCACAAATTAAGCACTGCCGTCAGGAAAGGCAGCCAAAAGAAGAGTCTAAAGTCCATGGAAAGGTCTGGTGCCCAATGCCTGCAACGGACGGCCAAAGCTGTGTTTAGTGAGACCGCAAAATGGATGCAGGTGCAATTTATGCTCATCACCTAATCCATGTCAGTGTTAAAGCGGGAGGCAACACCAATTGCACCCACTTTAACAACAAAACATATAACTTAGTAACCCTGTAAATAACACACTGCACAGCTAGAGTGGTCGATCTCAAACCTGGGGAACCAGGTTTGAGTCTCGGCAGTGAAGCTCAACATCCTGTGATTCTGGGCAAATCACTTAATCTCCCTGTGCCTAACAAACAAACATTATGAGTCTGTCTGTAACGCAAATGGTGCTCATGTAAAGCGCTCTAATACCTTCGGGTCGAGTTTGCGCTATAAAAAAACTCCTCCAAAAAATTGAGGCCCGTGTCAAGACATGGTTTGCTTCTTTAAGAGTGATATACAAATTATTACACTTGCTCAATTGCTCACTCGCTCTCTCGCTCACTCACTCACTCAAGCACCCACCCAAAGGGTCAGTCATTGCTCCTGGACAGTAACACAGATGCAGTGAAAGGCACTGGCTTGCACAGAAGTGATAATGATTAATTGCACAGTGGCATACTTGAATAACAGGTTGAATACAAATTTGGACTCAGCAATGAGTCCCTAGACCTGTTAACATCTGTCCAGAAAGTTTAGCAGTGCAAAGCATCATGGCCTTTTACTCCTACACATATAGGGGCAACATTTCAAAGAGTTCACGCAATGCATTGTATCAAGTGAATTTGCTGCCCTGAGGTCTGTGAATGGGAGGGAGCAGAACTGTACCATATCTTCAAAGAAATAGTGCAGTTCTGCTCTCTACATGCGCTGGCGCACCTGTGGGTGCCTAGTCAATGCAGGCACCCTTGCGCCATAGTGCAAGGGTGTCTGCATTTAGGTCAGGATAGTTTTATGCAGGAAGGGGTACCTTCCTACACAAAATATACAATTTGAGACTGTTTCCTCCTTGTATGTGTGCTGCACAATGCAGCACACTTGCAAAGAGAAAATAACGATGAGAAATAAAGATATTTTTCCTCGTTACGCCATCCTCAGGCAGGTGCACCATTTTTGTACAAGTCTTTGTAGATATGGGGTTGCATCAAAATCTGTGAATGGATGCATGGGAACGCCAATGCACCACCCATAGAATGCCTACCTGACACAAAGTAGCACAAGGCAGTGCAATGCGCTGCATTGGGTTACTGTTTTTTGGTAGCCACTTAAGTGCTAAGGACAAGATGGTCTCGCCCTCAGAGCACCCAACCATCTCCTCCTTAGCACTCAATGGGTTAAAAAAAGTTACAAAAACCTGACACAAAATCTTTGAAAATCTAGCCTTAGTTCTTTATTTACCAGAGAACAGACTGGAACATTTTTGCGTGAGTAAAAATAAAATAAAAAATGTAAGTAACATGAAGTATCTAAGTTGTAAAACTACAAAAGTTTTACAAATGGAATTCACCATCTTGTCTTCCTCACATGAATATTGCACCAAATGCATGGTCCTCCTTATATATTTGTGGTCAGAAAGCCATGCTCTGCCTTGCATGCAATAAAGGCGGTTATGGCTCCCTACAGTTAGTTCCTTCATACATACTCTTTGCCAGAGCTGAACAGCTGGCTCACAAGATTCCCATTTTAACACTGTAATTATAAACCAGCAAAAGCAATGTAGCAGACTGACTCTGTCACCTTTAACAAGATGTTCTACACAGTAAAGCATGTTGTTTAGAAAATACACTTTTTTAATTTTTGCAAGAAAACATTCAAAAGTTGTCACAAGATTTACACACCCTCTAATTAGACATGAAGAAGTGATGTGCCACAATACCAAGGTCTGTTAACAAAGTAGTATCTTTTGCACACAGATTGCTTTGAAACTCGAACTGAGTTTTGCGCTATAACTGATGTATTAATCAGTTGCAGTGCAAATCTCTAATATTCGCAGAGGATCTTAAAAACTCCTACATAATTAATATGCATGAGGGAGGACTCTCTTTAAGACTTCCTCTGAATAGCTGAAAATGCAGGGATGGAGGCCTGCAAGGGACAGGAGATCTCAATCCATGCATTCATACTCACTGAATGCTGTCGTTTTTTAAAGGGGTGGGTGGTGGGCTCTGACTCCGCCGGCAGAGTTTGCAGAGTTTTGCTACTCCGCTTGGAGCGTGGAGTTCAGCAAAAAAACTCTGCCGACCGCCGGCGGAGCGGAGTTTAATACACTTCCTAATCATGTTCCAAATGTGAACTGAAAACCTATTTTTGAGGCCACACTTACACCATGGTCAGCATTTGAGCCAAGGCACTGTCTCAGTTAGTGCTGGCTTTCCATCATCAGCACGCACCGGAGTCTTTCTGGCTCATGCGCAGTTTTCGACTTCCTCCCTAACATATAAGAAGTGTGGCAGTGTAGACATTACAAGACATCAATAGCATCGCCGCCGTGGGGAAAGACAAAAAGGAAAGAAGTAAAGAACGAGGACAGATAACCGCTATCCAAGTATATCCCCTCTGTCTTTAGCCAAGCTCATTGACACTGAAAAGAAGCTGCACAGGATTGAAAGAATGACTTTAATAACAGCAGCACGCACTCTGGCCAGGTACCTGTGAATGCAGTCTCCAAGGTGCCTGTGGCCCTAGATTCCCGGGCTCTTGTGACTACCAGCACCGGTTGCCACCCATTTGCTGCTCCCAGTGAGCCCCGCTAGTGCTGCTCGACCCTCCTCCTCTCTTGGAGAGTACCACTGTGCCCCTGAGCCAAACGGCTCTTCTCCGGACATGATAGAAGCAGGCTGGAGGATGGAAGGCACCCAATTTCATCTCTCACACCCACAGCTAGCTCTGCACCTCTAATATTCATTCGAGAAGCCTGCCTGTATAAAATGCCTGACTCCAACTTGGCTGCCTCTGAGGACGCGGTCACGTGCATGGATGTAGCGTGATGTGCGTTACTTCCTTGTGGTTTCGGAAAGTTAAACCCAGCCCTGCTCTTTTTAGGTCTCGCCTACGCAGCGCGCATGCGCTGCATAGGAGGGGACCTCTTGGAATCGATTCGCTTTTTCGCCCAAAAACGTGCACGCTTTGCATTGATTTCAATGGCAACGCGTGCAGGTTTGGTGTTTCCCTTGCGGGAGCGAGCTTTGGCGACATCTGTGTGCAATTATCTTGCAAACAGATGGTGCCCCTGCTCGCTCCCGCAAGGGAAATGCTCTGTTTTTTTTTTTTTTGCTCGTCAGTTTCTGCAGGCACACTTCCCCCACTTCAAATAAACTTTAGTTCCATCGCTTCTTCCCTCCCTCCTTTCATCGTCTCCACATCCCTCTTCTCTTTCCCGTGCAGTTTCTCTCATCACTCATTACTCCATCTCGCCTCCAGTTCCTGACGGATCCATTCAATTTGTTTACTGTGTACATTTGGATTCCTACTGATTCTGTTCCAGATTTATGTTATTATGCCTGAGCTTTGCTTTGACTTGGCAACAGTTCTTCCACACATTGACTCCTCCCAGAGGCCGAGCGCCGGGATTACGCAGGCACATTCAAGCTCTCTGTGTCACATGACTTGTCTGTTGTCGCACCAAGGAGCCGTGACGAAGACAGACTGCAAGGACACACGTCTGTCGGGTTCACAAAGTACTCCCAGGAAATGAATGAATGTAGCAGCGGAGTGAGTGAGGAGTGACTCCGGCACCGGCGAGGCGAGGGGTCACTTAAAAGAATAGCTCGTGTCACGGACTGAAAACACACGCGCTGCCGGTGACACCTTTACCTGCTCGCCTCTGCTTCTTTAACATCATTCATGGCCTTAGTATGTTTCCCACCGTGGCTGCCGCCCCGACCTGTCTACACTTTTCTCGCTGATGCATTTAAACCCCGGCCTTGCTGTGTGTGAGCCCCTGCCCGGGTTGCATCTGTTCTCTCGGTTTTCACATTTTCGCAAAAGTCAATCTGAGCGTTGATTTCCCTTTTTTTTTATTTTCAGAAAATAAGTTTTGCAACAATGGTTTCTGCCAAAAATCTATAAACGGCGTATTTCGAATCTAATTTGTAAACCGCATCATGGCTCACTTGGAAGCGCTGCTAAAAGTACAACATTGTTCTTGTCCCTTGTAGTGGATAAGACTTGTGCCGACTAAAGTCCTTCCTGTTTTAATTTGCATTACTACAAGCCATGCTGTTGTGCTAGAATCGCCGGACTCGTCTCTTAAGGGCAGGGCTATTTTAAGATACTGAGTGATTGTTGTGAAAACACAACTGAGTAACCTTATATAGTCACTTGAAGCGCTTTGTATATTTTGGCAGTTAAAAACCAGATTGACTTTCACATAAAGCAGCAGGCAGTTTGCCTTTAAGCGTGTTTGAGTCTTTGTGTGCGAGAATATAAATTTCTAAATTTAGGTGGTGATGACGTCCCGGTTCACGCGCGTCAGCTTAGCTCTGCAAGAGCGATAATAATCGAGAAAAAAAATTGTTTTATTTGGCATCCAATTCGGTGGTTCTTAATGTATCTGCCCCAAAGATGAAAGGCAGAGAAAGCTCAACTCGAGTTAAACTATTCAGCTGCATGTTGCACTTTGATCTCAGCAGCATGCCTTAATTAACTGAGGTATCTTAGCGGTTATTTAAATAATTTTAAAAACGTTTAGTGATTTAGTCTCAGTGAAGTGTATTTCTTGGTTTTGTAACATGCTTTGGCGAACGTCACTTTCCCAACAATATTCACATGTTCCCTATTAAATCTAATTGTGTCATGAGTTTCTTGTTTAGGAGCACACAGCAACTCGCTTTGATCAACATATAAATGACTGAAACTAAAAACAAGCATTGGCATAGCCAATAGCTCTCGCCTTTGGGACATTATAAGTGTTTAGCTATGCAACAGTTGATGTTGCACCAAGGATATTGTGCTGCATAATTAAATACTTATAAGGTCCCAAATGAGAGACCTATTGGCTATGCCAATGCTTGTTTTTTTGGGCTCCCAGGGGTGGGATTGTGTATTCCTTCCTTGCCGTCAATGTCCCAGTCTCGAGGGCAGAAGCAGTACCTGTCTTCCTGCAGTCAGTGAGCTGAGAGAAACGGGACCAGAATGCAGCAAGAGAAGGTAGAAGTAAAATTTGGCATTACCATGCAAACCCTCTTGTGCCTACCGAACTTTACTGTACTACAGAGCCTGACTCCGCCCGCTTGCAGGAACTCCTCGGAATCTCACTGAGTTTTTCGGTAACTCCGTGGAACTCCGAGGAGTGAAACTCTGCGAGCCCCGCCCAGGCTTAGATTTTTAAAGCAGCCCTGCTCATGTGTAAGAAGGCTATGGATAATAAAAGAAGTGTTTTAAAAAAAGAGAAGATCTTGAATATAGAAATCAACTTTTAAAAGAAAATAATCATGAGTCCGTGCACTATGTGACCTGGTTCTAATTAATCTTGTTATTATGAAAATTTGAATTTTTTGATGCACATCTGTTTGAGTGCTGAGTCATACATATTTCAAGAATAGGGTCTGCTTTCAAAAACAAAATGTACCTTTAATTGAATAACAAAGGCGAAAGAATGCAGTGGTTCTCTGGGCCACTGCCTATTCCCAGCCCCCTCCAATGCCCACTGCTGGCATTCTCAAGGTAGAAGCTGTCTATCATTGAGAGCTTCCACTTTGCAAATGATACCTTCTACTTTGACCAGCTGGTATTCCAACAGGGGTTTAGGACCACAATTGAGATCACAAAACATTGATTCTTTCAATTACAACTTAGCAGGAGGAGGGGGATGCCCTTTTATGTCACTGCTTCTGATTTGAAATCAGTCACAAACGACATTTTGCAAAATAAGTTTCAAACTCACAAGGTATCCTTGCATCTTTCCTTTATGCATATGCAAACCCATTTAGGTTTGTGAATAACAAGTAGGCCTGGGCAGAATTTCGATTAGGCTGGAGTAATCAGAGAAATTTCAGTAATTCTGCATTATCTGAGAAGCAGGACTTGAGGGGGGCTTAAGGGGCAATGGAAAGAAAGAGCGATGCATGTTGCTAGCTGTACTTAAAACAAAATATTTTGTAAAATATGAAACATTTTTTAAGAACTACAAAACAGAGAGGAGAGTGTGTATGTGTGTGTGCGTTGTAGTCTGTGTGAGTATATTTCCTCCCGCAAGCAGCTTCCGGGTTGTCCTCAACCTGCGGGAGCCGCGAGTAAGCCGGATCGCGGATCTTCTATGGCGTCCTGAATGGAATTGTCTGCACCGCAGCTGCATGAGGGTAGCGGTACGAGCCACAATTCACCAATGCCAATACGCCACCAGAACGGAAGTTTGCCCCGCTGAGGTTGAAGGTCCGCCAGGACAGGGAATCCTGTGGCGCTCTAAGGACTCCTGGAGAAGGGGGAAAGGCATGGCAGGTACAATACACAGCGCATTGGAGGCATTGGAGGCAGTGAAGTAGCCTGGTGCTGGCGCCGTTTGGTAGCCGTGTGGTAGCCGTGTGATAGCCTCCTAAGACAGCCTGGTGCGCACATTTTGGCTCATGATAGTTTTTCTCTTATTTGCATTCATTGACATTCGACATTCAACATTTTTGTTTAGCAGCGAGTGATAAGGGAAAGGCTTTTTTTGGGGGCTTTCTCCCTCCTTATGATAGCCAAGAGGCACATGGTTCAGGGTGTGTGCCAGGCGTGCGCTAGCAGCAGCAGCAGTTCGCTGCAAAGTGGATTTGGACAAAATTAAGTACCCTGCAGCCCTGCAGCTGAGAGCGATTTACTCTGGAGTCCGGGACATATAGTATTCACCAGATGGTTCGAAGAGGGTTAAGAGCAAGAGCTATAGCCGAGGCTCCTATCCCCCCAGCACGGACATCTCCTGGGGTTTTTAACCCGTAATCACTGCTGCTGCCACCATCTACCTTTGCTTGTTGGACTTTGGGCTGCTGCTCACGCCCCTGATGCCCTCGAGGCCACGGACGCCATACCCTGGTGGGACTCGCTGTCCCAGGGTACACTACATCACAACGCCCGCATTGGATGCAGCTGCCGCTGGGGGAGGCGTGGTGATTGCGCTATAAAGCGCTGCCTCGACCCCCGCGGCGCGGGACGCGCGCAGATCGCGCACGGGCGAAGCCCGGGTCAAGGGCGGGCCCGTCTGTGCCCGTCAGGGGCCGGAAGAGGCTGGGCTGGGCCCTTCCTCTTAGTAATCCGTCTGCAGTAGCAGGGGAACATTGAAACCTTGGTCTGGGATTGTGCCCTTTTATTTTTTATTTTACATTTTTGGTGGACTGCTTTGAGAAGCGTTTAGGTGTAGCACCATATTACGGGTGAAGTATTATTCAAACGGGACCTCTCTTGCTCCCTTGCTGTTGCACGGAAGAGGCTTGTAATGGTTTGTTAGGCTGATATTGTTTCTTACATTTTAATTAGGGTATTAGGTGCTGTGTTGTTATCTTTGCTTAAGACTTGGGGGGATATATTGTTACTGTGTTATGGGGAGGCGGAGGATTCAAGAGTGTCAAGAAGAGACAAAAGCTGTAACCAGGGCTAATGTTACAACCATGGATGCTTTTTTATTGAGAGCTACTTCAGTTATTGACAAGGAGATCGAAATGGTGAATAGGCGTCTCTCTAGATCTCCCTCTAATGGCTTATCCTCTCTCCTGGCTGGTCCTATTAACCCCATAAGGGAAGGTGTTATGGAAACACCGAGTACACCTTTGCCCCCCTTGCTGGGTACCAACCTACAGTCCAATGTAGCTTCATCTCCTTTGCAAGAAATCCCTTGTGAGGTACCACATAGGCCACTTTCTCCCGCTGTAATTATTGAGAATAACAAGGATGGTGTTTCTACGCTAACGATAGGGACTGGCGGTATTAATAATTATAGGTCACTAGAAACACACTGTAATGTTGGCCCCTCACAACAACCAAGGGTGGCTCAAAGGTCATGTGGGAGCATAAAAAGAAATTTGAAGTCCATTGGGAGTCAAGCCAAAAAAACTAAACCAAATGTATCCACCAAGTTAGTCCCTAAAATCTCGGTACCCGTACCACCAGTAGTAAATACAGTTCACCCGGCTATAATGGAAGCCTTTAAATCAACCATGAGTTGTATGCTGGATGCTAAGTTGAGCCCCATTTTGGATAAATTAAACCTTATAGAGAAAATTTTAGCAGAACAAAATAGGTTTGTTCTACCCGCCCAATCTATTCAATCTATGGCCCCGAACTTGTCTAGGGACAACACAACCCCAGGTATTATACCTATGCCTGGGTCAGCTCCAGTCCCTTGGCCTGCTAGTGGAACCCAGCCTCATGGTATAAATATGGCTCCCAAAGACCTAGGGGGGTTGGCAAATGTTTCAAGTGAAAGACAGGCTCCTAATATTCATCCCCAGGGTTCGATTTCTCAAAGATCAGGAACACCAACGGAGGAGGCACAGGGTCATCAGATAAATGCCACACAGAATTTAGCGGTCATCAATCTCCCACCCCAATCAACACCCCTCGCATTAGTTTTGGGAAATGTCCCTCCACTTTTGCCAGGGTCCAATGAGGATTTTACTCAACTTAAAAAGAAGGTTACTCATTGGCTGTCGAATAACACCTCTGTAGGTCCAATGGTGGAACGCAATATTATTATGGTGCGTCGTGTGGGTTGGTTAGGGAGCATGAGGAAACCCGAAGGGGGGGATTGTATTGTTGTGAATTTCAATAGATCTCTCCTTGTGGATAGAATTTTACAGGATGCTTATTTTGACCGTAGACATTGGGATTCTGGTATCCAGGTTCTTCCGTTGGGTTTCTTCTATGAGACTGACTATACAAGGCGCCCAAACACAAACATTTCTTGTGATAGGTGGTTTCATAGACCTCGTGAGGTTATAGGTGGAAGATATCCACAACCCCAAGGGGCCCAATCTCGATCGACTGTGTACCAGCCTGTTACTCGGCTAGCGCTATCCAACAGATTTTCAGTTTTATCAAGGCTGGATGAGCAAGACTGACTGAATAAGAACTTAGAGCCCTCTGGAGAGTTATCGCACCAACAGGGGTCCCCACGCATCTCTGTGCGAAATGTTGTGTCCTGCGCTGTGGAGTCGTCTGGGATGACTAGCCCCCAGCAGCGGGTGCTTTCATCGATTGCACACCAAGGGATGATCGCAAGTGCAGACACTTATAATGTCTTGTCATGGAACATTGCAGGGTTGTTGGGAAAATTTCAGGATCCCTTATGGATGCAGTTCATCAGACAATTCTCTGTGATTTGTTTTCAGGAGACTTGGCTTGTGAACTGTAACCTGTTTTTGGAGGGATATAAAGCCTTCTTTGTCCCTGCGTCCCCGTCTCCTTGTGGCAGAGCTAGGGGTGGTTTGGTGACTTACATATCGTTGGCTGTGACCTGTAGGATCCAGCAACTTCCTACTGCTAATAAGGATCTTCAAGTTATTGTTTTAAGGAGAGGAAATGACTGTATGGGCATTATTAATTTTTATAACGCACCAAGCGCGCTGGGGGAGTGCAAGATTGCCCAGCTAGGCTGCCTCATAAGACAGTCCTGTGGTTCTGTTGCACATAATCTTATGGTGGCGGGGGATTTTAATATTCACCCCTGTGGAGACCCCAAAATCAGATGTATGGCTGAGCTGGGATGTGCCAGGATGCGGGGATTCCATTTTGAGCATTCCGTTCAGGGGGATGCATTGAATGGTTTGCTTAATGAATTTGACTTGTTATCATCAATGTCCTTAGCTGACCCCCTTAGCACACAGTCCGTCCCTTCTTTTAAAGGATGTAGTGATGGTTCGTTTATAGATTACATCTTGATCTCCACCGGCCTCCAGTTTAATTTTACCATCATGGATAGCGTTTTTAGCGATCATAATCCTATCTGTGTCCACCTTGGAGGTAGGCTGTTGTTAACACAAGCTAGGGTGACATTCCCAGGCATGTTGAGACCTGTGGACGGTAGACGCCGCCTAAAATGGTCACAGATATCTCCAGACTCATTTTATGGCAAGGTACAAGTGTCTTGTGCAAACGAATTAGCTTCCTGTGTGTCATCTGGTTTCCACCCGGGGGTGTCCTCAAGGCTTTTGATGTCATTATTACCAAGATAGGGGCACTTCTAAGTGCCCCTTCTCATAGGACGGTGCTATCTGACCCTAGATGGTTCGACCCACATTGTTCTAAGGCAGCAAGACATTTAAAAGATGCTTTAAAAGCTATCCCGAGAAATCAATCTTTGATATGTGCCCGCCGTCGTGAGTATAAACGGGCATTGGCCATCCGTAAGGGCGAACTGAAGGAGGAAATGTGGAGGGACCTATTGGAGGCAAGCACTTTGGGGAATAGCGCAAGGTTTTGGGGCATTATTAACCAACCTTTATTTGAAAAGGCTAGGGATGGAGAAGTAGGCACTAACATATCCGAGGATGAATGGGTGTCTCATTTTAAATCTATTTTCAGATGCCCCATGGATCCTCATCAATCCCAAGGTAGTGTTAACATCAATGCTCCAGTAATGTTTGAGCAGAAAGAGGTGGAGAAGGCCATTTTAGGGCTGACGTGCAATAAGGCCCCAGGCCCGGATGGCATCCCTCCAGACCTTTTTAAATCAAACCCATTTCTTTGGGCCCCGGTACTGATGGCTGTCCTTAACGCGGCGGCCAGGATCGGTTGCCCGGACTCCTGGGGCATCTCAACCATTGTGCCGGTATTCAAGAAGGGCGATCGTAATTGCACCCTGTGTTATAGACCGATCTCCCTTTTTGACTCCGTGGTTAAGGTTGTGGGTGGGGTGTTACTGGGAAGATTATCCTCCTGGGCGGCAGAGAATGAGATCATCTCTGATATACAATACGGGTTTCGCCCAGGGCGTTCCACCTTGGCCCAATGCCTTAATTTATATATGATCCTGGGAAAGTATACAATCGCCCGCCAAGGTACAATCTACATGGCCTTCATGGATCTTTCCTCTGCCTTTGATTGTGTCAATCGTGGGAAACTGTGGCAATCCATGAGGGCCATGGGGGTGGAGGATAACTTGGTTAACTTCCTGGAGGATTTGCACAGGGATACAAAGGCTAACATCAGATATGCCCAGGATCTCCGTGTATCTAGGGATTTTAAAATAGAGAGGGGGGTTTGGCAGGGGTGTATTTTGGCCCTCTTTTTCTTTAATTTATACATTAATGACCTGGAAAAAACTTTGATAAAAACAGGGGTTGATTTCCTATATGTGGGGCGTAGAGGTCTGCCCGTCCTGCTATATGCGGATGATGCGGTCCTCGTTGCTAGGACGGCAAGGGGACTTCAGACACTGCTCGACACATTTCGGAGCTTTATGGAAGCCCGTGATTTGGCAATTAATAATTCTAAATCCTATATCATGCAGGTCGGGATTCGCCCGAAGAAATCGTTCCCTTTTAAAGTGGGTAATGAGAAAGTACCAACGACTTCGATATTCTTCTTACCTGGGTGTTTAATAGATGATCGTTTGAATTGGGGGGCCCTGATTCAGAGGAAAAAAGGGGAGGTTACAAGGGCGAATGCTGCAATCTTCAACTTTGCCGCGAAGATGGGTAAGCGCCCAATTGCGGCAATGGTGAAAATATTTCAAGCCAAAAGTGTTGCTACAGCTAGCTATGGGAGCGAAATTTGGGGCTATGCAGCAACTGATGCTCTGCAGGTGGCGGAGAACACTTTCTTAAAACGTCTCCTAGGAGTGCCCACCGGAACATCAAACCTGGTGGTACATGAAGAACTGGGGTTGCCATTTTTATGTGATACTTTGGCCATGCGCCCCTTGCTGTTTTGGCTCAATTGTTGGTTAAATAAAGATCTAGCTCTCAATCATCAGATCTTAAGAGAAACTATCAGGCACATGCATCAATGTTGGATTTTGCGATTTCTTAATTGCGATTTTTAAGGAATCGCAAAGCCTATGCATGTAGAAATCGCTTAAAAATAGCGATTTCTAAACATTCCTTAATTGCGACTCGCAAATTGCGAGTCGCAATTAAGAATACCTCCCCATTCATTCCTATGGGCCTAGAGGCCCATAGGAATGAATGGGAAGACATTTCAATTTGCGATTCTCAATTAGAGAATCGCAAATTGAGAATACAATTTCAGGGTGCCAGGGTGCCAAAAGGACACCCTGTTGCACCCTGAAATCTGCATATGAGTACATCTTGCACACACACATGCCCCAAGGGCATGTGTGTGTGTAAAATGGAACTTAGAAAAATGCACTTTAGTGCATTTTTCAAAGTTTTTGCAAATTACCATGAAGTTCAACTTCATGGTAATTTGCGCCCCCTATTAGCGAAATCGCTAATTTTTTTACTTTAATGCATTGCATTTAAGGAATCTCAATTTGCGATTCCTTAAATGCAATCGCAATTTGAGAACTCGCAGTTAATTGCGAATTCTCAAATTGCGAGGGCCTTGACCCTTGATGCATCGCAAAAGCTAATTTTGCGATCGCAAACGGCCGATTTTTGCGAATTGCACCGTTTGCGATCGCAAAAAGCTTTGATGCATGTGCCTGTATGGGCCTTGTTTATATGTCACGCATTCCATGGTTAAAATTTATTAAGGGTTGTTTTGAAGAGCTGGGGCGGCCGGACCTTTTTTAAAGCCTGACTCTATTACCTTGAAGGATGTGGAATTTGTAAAGAAAACCTTTACTACTCTAAAAAGCATGGTAGAGACGATCTAGAAATTGGGAAATCTAGCGTCCGTAAATATGTGATGCTTAAAACAATCCCATCCATTGAGCCATATCTTTTGTGGCCATTGACGCCCCATGAGCGGTTTTTATTGATCAGGTTCCGATTGGATTATTTTCATTTGCTACTTGCTGTCCCAAAAGGGAGCTGCAGAGGTCAGGTTTTAGCATCCTGTGGCTGCGACGGAGTGTCTCCTCAGGATTTGCTACACTTTATGTTTTTTTGTGGAGAGGTGTGGTGCAGCGGCCAGGGCAGCTGACTTCGGAGCACAGGGTTCACGGTTCGATCCCCGGCTCCGGCGGCAGCTCAGCACCATGTGACTCTGGGCAATAGCTCACTTAGGGGCCCATTACGATACCCGGCGTAAAAAAATCCGCCAGGCATGGAAGCGGCAAAAATCCGCCCGCACACACCGTCTGAACACCGACCACGCCATTATGAGTACACAAACCGAAAACCGCCATCGGCGGAAAATCACACAAAATACCGCCCGCCATCGTCCGAGTCGGAGTCAAACCGCCCGCCACGGACGGAAACACGCACGACAACACAAAACCGCCCGCCCACACGGCCGACACACCGCACGTGAAATTACGATCGCACCGCCATGAGCGCGGAAAACAACAAATATACCGCCCGCCAGCGCAAACAACGCCGATGAGAATCGACACGGCAGAAGCCATGGCGCCCACGTACCTGCACAGAAACCATCCGCACACAAAACCAATAGCACACAACATGGCCAACAAGTCCACACAGCAAGGCACACACAAATACACAAGCACAGTACACATCCCGAAAACACCCCCCCGGACAAACAAAAAATACAAAGGACAGAACCCCAGACACAACACACCTGAAAACAACAGACCATGAGGACACACCCACATAGGTGAGTACAAAAGCAGCACTCCCACAGACCACAACCCCTTGCTACATTGCAAACCAGAGAGGAGAGGAGAGGACACAGTGACACAGCAAGGACAGCAGCACACCACAGAAACGCACACATCACAACCACCACCACCACCACCACCAAACACCGGCACCACAAACCCCCTGCACATTACACAACACACACCGCACCAGCACCACAAACACCATGGCACCACAAAGGATGCCCAAGTTCACGCCCATGGAGCTGACGGTCATGGTCGACGAGATCATCAAGGTGTACCCACAAATCTATGGGAACATGGTCCAGCACACACCACTAGCCACCAGAAACAGAATGTGGAACCGGATCGTAGACCAGGTCAATGCAGTCGGGACCCTACCCAGGAACAGAGTCGAGATAAACAAACGTTGGAATGACGTAAAGAGCCTGGTCAAGAAGAAGGAGGGCAAAAACAGAGAGCTGGCTGCCGTCACTGGCGGAGGGAATCCCGCGCTCTTTAAGACCTTCAAAGCGTGGGAGGAGAAGGTGCGAGTCGTAATCCATCCGGAGATCCTCGCCGGATTAGCAGGGGAGTGGAGGCTGGTAAGTACAAACTAATGTATACTAGCACACCGCTATGTACTCACATGCGCAACCACCATGCCACAGCTCCCAGGGACAAACACCCCCATGTCCAGCACACAATACACAACACATCACACGCACATGCAACAGACACTACCACACACAGCCCAAACCGAACAACTGTAAGATGCGTGGGGACATGTGTACACTAAGCCAGCCACGTAACCACCAACAGGTCCCCAAATATGCCAGAAGCGCCACAACGAGCACCCACCACACCCATGTGTCCGCCACAGCTGCACTAACCGACAAGTAACAGGTAAGTGGCAGGAACACAAAGTGCAGTGGGTGGGACGGTGGACAGCCCAAGTACAACACACACCAGGCCCCAGTCCCACAGCACAGCAAGGAGGAGCATCCCCACACCCCACAGCCACGTGTCAGCCACCGCAGTGCACAACGACAGCCGAAAGGCAGACATCACGGTCCACAGCAATCGGTGTCAGTGGGTGTACAGCCACCCCCACGACCCACTACACCCCCCCACCCCCACAGACCTGCAACATGGAGCACCCCCCGCTTAGAGCCATGTGGCATCCAGTACAGTGCACGCACGAACAACTTGCAGGTGGGAAACTGGACAGGGCTGGATTACTGGCGGCATGAGGACCATAACACCACCAACACATGGGACATGTCATGTAGCACACGGACACGCAGCACCGCCCACCGTCACGAACAAGTGAACAATGTGCACACGGACATGAACAGCAGACTCACACCCCACATGACCCATCACAGACATAGCAACACCCAAGGAGCCACGTCTGCATGCACAAGCCACACTGAATATAGTCCCACACGGCAGCCACTGTGCAACTCATCACACACAACCGAAACACCATTGAAGTCCTGTCCATGTAGCCCCTACTGCCTGTCAACCACACACCCCACACAACTACGCCTATGTAAGACAAACAACACTAGACGCAACAGAGCGGAACAACAT
Source organism: Calotriton arnoldi (assembly GCA_963921515.1). Classification (NCBI taxonomy): domain Eukaryota; kingdom Metazoa; phylum Chordata; class Amphibia; order Caudata; family Salamandridae; genus Calotriton; species Calotriton arnoldi. The sequence continues at coordinate 1,222,682 of CAWUFW010001409.1, forward strand.
AAATGCACACGAACACCACTGAACCCATCAAACTCACAGACACACCATGCACATACAACATACCATCCATCCCATCCGTCAGCCCCAGTCTCATGAAAGGCATGTCATCCGCACAGCTGCCACACATACAGCAGTCACGCTAAGACACATGCCCATGACCAACCATGTGCCAGAAGTCAATTAAGCGCACGACACACTGTGAGCAACAACACACAACATGGGCCACACCCCCCCGAGCACTGCAGTGATGCACATGGCACAGGGCAGCACGCACACCAAGGAGATGGGACAACTGCAATACGTTGGCTGGCACACAACTATCACTCACTCATAACGATGCGTCCAATGCCATGTCCAGTAACCACAACAGACAGCAAATATGCAGGGCATGTCAGGCATGCACACACCTCAGACCATGCACTGTCATGCTGCCACAACACATGTCACGTTCGGCACCCATGGCTCACAGCATGTACCCCAAAAGCATATCCCCTCCCAAATGCGAATCTGGGGCATGGCCCCCATGTTGCCATATGCGTTCCTAAGCGTTCCATTTGAACCCCAAAAGCATATTCCATCCCAAATGCGAATCAGGGGCATGGCCCCCATGTTGCCATATGCGTTCCTAAGCGTTCCATTTGAACTCCAAAAGCATATCCCCTCCCAAATGCGAATCTGGGGCATGGCCCCCATGTTGCCATATGCGTTCCTAAGCGTTCCATTTGAACTCCAAAAGCAAAGTACAAACCAGACCCAGGATGGGCCAGGAGCCCGCATACACCAGAGTCACAATGAGTAGGGGCAAAGCAACACACCCATCGGCATGGCCAATCCGTCCCATGCCACATGTGCACAGCACACAGTCCCATTGCCTAGCACACACAACTACAGATGCCACAGCCACACACTCGCCTCCGGGAAACCCATGTACGAGATTGCACGAACTGCCAATGTCAGATGACTAATACATACTTCGCCAGGTGCAACACAATAACAAATCTCATTCTCTCCACAGGTGACGAACTGCTGGACGCTGGGGATGGAGACAGCAGCCAGCACAGCCAGCCTACAAGCCCCCAACGAGGACACACGGATCTGGAGGATCTGTCCACCTCTTCGGACACGGACCACCAAGCTGGCCCATCTGGCGTGGCAGGGCCCAGCCGCTCCCCAGGACCCCTCCTACCCACCAACCCATCATCCAGGGATGCTGAACAGTCCCAGTCCCCTGCTGCCACTGTCGTTGCGGCCACACCCACGGTCATTGCGGCCACTAACACTGCCGCAACCGCCACCATCGCCGCACCGACCACCACCGCCTCCACCACCACCACGTCTTCGCTGGCACCAGCCCCAGCGCAGGTGGTGGCCCGGCCGACTGGATCCACCCTGGGAGCCACAGCGAGGACCGTGGTGAGCAATGTGGCTAGTAGGCAGGCCGGTGGCAGCAGGACTGGTAGGAGGAGCAGGGTCAGGGAAACGCCAGCCTCCCCTGGGAGCCATGCCCTGCCTCAAATGGCCAGAGTCCTTGGGGCCTATGAAGAGGCCCAAGGACAATGGGCCAGGTCTGCTACTGACACGCGGGAGGTGCTGGGGGTGCTGAGGTCCATGGACGCCCATATGGGCCACTTCGTGTCCCGTATGGACCAACTCGTGGACCTCATGGGCCAGCTGGTGGTGGCGGTGGGGTCACAGGCAAGGCCAGCAACACCACCTCCGCCACCACCTGCTAGGGCGCAGGGTCGGCCAGCAGTGTCCACTTCCCCTGCGTCCACAGCCAGTGAGCACACCTCACCCACCACCAGCAGGTCGCCACCACACACCCCCTCCCAAACGTGGAAGGGGCCGTCCGAAGAGGAAACAGATCTCCCGGGAGGACTTCGCACGCTCCAGTCGCAAGTGAGGCAGCCAGCCAGCCTTCCGCCAGCCTTCCTTGACCAGCCACTGCATTGACTTGCTCTACGATCCCACTCCACACAGCCATCTGGATGGCATGTGTGTGTTGGACTATGGACATAGAACCAGTGGGTACACCCTGATCATCACGCAGCCATGACCGACAGCTCATTGTCACTGCACGCACCACTTTTGTCATCACCTTACACACAATCACATGTCACAGTTTGTAATAAATGCACCTTTTTCACTAACTGCTGTTTGTGCCCTGTGTTTTATTTGTACGGAATACATCGGCCACCTTGGGCGGAAGGGCACCTGATGCGTGGCATGGCAATGGAATCCGGAGGGCCTGTAGGGACCTAGGGGTGGGAGACAGAACAGGAGCACATTCAATGAGTGTGTCACACACCCATCACACAGTACATGTCAACAACTACAAGCAATGTACACACATCGCACAGAGCAATAGGGCACAATGCCACAGTCACCAACAGTGGCATACTACCCTGGCCATGGAGCGTTGACACACTGCACGCAGTGAACATACGGCCACCCTGACACAGCACACACACACCTGCATAGATACAGACACATCATCCGTCGTACATGGACACTCACCGTCAAGTGAAGTAGCGGGCGATGAGCTGCTGGCGCACATTCCCAGCTTCCTCCTCTCCGCTGTCCACCTCACTCGAGCTGTCCTGGTCTGCGGGCTGGGGCCCTGGTTGATCTCCGTCATCCACAATGAGGGGGATCTGCTTCCGAATGGCCAGATTGTGCAGCATGCAGCACGCCACCACTATCTGGCACACCTTCTGTGGGGAGTACGCCAGTGCACTCCCGGTGCGGTCCAGGCACCTGAACCTGGACTTGAGGAGGCCAAAGGTACGCTCGACCACACGTCTGGTCCTCCCATGTGCCTCATTGTATCGATCGTCTGCTGGGGTGCGAGGATTCCTCAATGGACTGAGCAGCCATGCCCCATTCGGATACGCAGAGTCACCTGGGTGTGAGGGACACAGAGAACCGTTGCTATTCCAACTGGACAGGGGACAGCATCGCACAACCAGCACGCTACACCACTCCACATACTCACCGACAATACAGCCACGATCCTGTTGCAGATTGGCCATCAGTCGTGGCAAGATGCTGTTGCGCATTATGTGTGCGTCATGTGCCGAGCCTGGAAACTTGGCACACACGTGGGTGATCACCATGTCCGCAAGGCACACCACTTGCACATTCAGGGAGTGCGTGTGCTTCCTGTTGCGGTACAGGTGCTCAGTGGCCTGTGGTGGAACAAGGCCAACATGTGTGCAGTCAATGGCTCCCACGACGTGTGGGATTCTGCCAAGGGCATAGAATGCACCCTTCACTGCCGCCAATTCACGAGCCCTGGGGAAGCGGATGTACCTGTTTCGGCACAGCATCATGGCTGCCAGTACATCCCTCAGCACCTTGCTGAACATGGGCTGGGACATCCCTCCTCCACTGCCCACTGTGTGCTGGAATGACCCAGTGGCGAAGAAATGCATGGCGGCCATCACCTTAGCCGTGGGGGTGACAGCAGTCGGATACACCCTGCGGGGACGGAGATGGGGCTCTAACATGGCACACAGTCGATGCAGGGTTGGCCTGTCCAGCCGAAACTTCCTGATAACCTCTGTATCGTCCATGTCCGCCAGCAATTGGTATGGGCGGTCAATGTTCGGTCTCCGCCTGGGGTAAATGGCAGAGGACACATGTCAAAGCAACACGGCACATAGCAATTTCGCATACACATCACTGACATGACTGAGCAAGCACATGAGCCACAGCCCAGCTGTCAAGCTGGGACGGCACGGCCACACTTACACAGGTCTCCCAACAATGGCAATGGCAAGTGAGACATACCACTGCCATGTGCATGCACATGGGGATCTAGGCCCCAATGACTTGCGGGGCGTGCTGATGGGGACTGACTGCATATTCGTCAAGCGGCAACGCCACGGCAACATGAGTGTCTGCTGAGCATGGAACTGCTTCCGAGGCTGGATGAGTATGGCACACGACGACGACGATGTGGGCACAGGCTGAGCGGCCAAAACAAGTGGGACCTGTGGCACGAGGGGATATGAGACAGTAGTAGGTGTCAGCACTGCACCCTATGTACAGCACTGTACGGATCACACCTCCCGAGACATTGACAGGTGTCCACATTGACAGCCCCATGCCAAGACGGCTGTGTGCTTGCAGTCACACGTCACAGGTGAGTGGTTACATTGCACGTGCCAGGTGGCAGACGTACATAGTGGGAGCTGGCATGTGTGTGCATGTGTCTCCTGTTCAGGATCCACCAGATGGCCGCTGACTCTGTACTGAGCATTGGACACAGCATGTTCCGTGGAAGGCTTGTGTGTGTGGGATGGTGGCACTGGATGTGCCTCCGTTGGGTGGGGGCCATGCACAGGGCGGGTACGTCGATGATTGCGCATTGTTGGTCACGGTGGGTGCACCAACTAAGATGTGTTGCCCTGTGTTCAATTCCTATGTCCGCATGATGATGGACTGTGGATGTGGGCAGACTACACATTGGTCGATGTGCTGTCTATATGCATGTGCCTTCACACCAGGCACAGCTGCCCCTGCACATGTGACCCCTGCTGGACTCGCTGCTGGGTCTGTGGAGCTGATGCACCTTCTGCGCGTGGGGCGGACAGCTCTCCTCACTTCCCTCATTGCGCATGTCATGTCTTTGCCGCAGGTGACATGGATCATGGAGGGCCCACATGTACGCGTGGGTAGGCTACACATGATTGTTCACTGGTCGCCACCCCCAGTCAGTGTTTCGAATGGGAAGGTTGTCGTGCTGGTGGTATGTTCGATGTGGCGGATGGGCGGGCCTAGGTGCGGGCTTACATTCCGGACATGGGGGTAGTTGGATTGGCGACTAGTTGCAGTACACACGGGACACGTCTCTTCCTTTCCACATCTGGGTCATCCCTTGTACTAACTGACAGTGATACAGTCATCTTCGCCCCAGCCCTCATGTCCTCCCCTCGCCCCCCAATATGCATGCTCACCTGCGAGGCTAGCGCTTGCACAGGCAGCCCCAAGCTCGCACCAGAGAGGGCAAGGAGTGTATGTGTGGGTCCAGTTGCACGAGTGGGCTGTCTCAGGGTATGATGTGTGGCGGGACGCCGTCCACCTGCGTGGTGCCCCAAATGGAGACCCGGCCTGCATGGACTATGCATCACAGTCTTCGCCTTCCGGATCCGCCACCTGCGACACCCAGTGGCTGTGGCTGCCCTTGCGGCCAGGCCGCGTCCGTCTGTGGCTGATGGCCCACACATTCACTCTTTGGCCTCTCTGGGGAGGGCTCGGGGTGGTGGCGCACGCGCTTGCACTTAGTCGCAATGGCATGTGGCGTGGTTGGTATGATGGGCAATGGATGGGATGGTGCGAGCCACCTCCCGTGACGTCAGTGCTGCTCGTGCTGTGGTGCGTCCCCCTACACTTCCATTTGACTTGTGCCATGCTAGACGTTGAGGTTCTATTGCCTGCGTGATATGACCAGGAGGAGCGCGAGGAGACCTGTCACACACCATGCTCCACTGCCATCCCGTGCTCTGTATCGCCTGTGCGGATTGACTATGTTGGGGTTACACCTGGTCGACTGGGGCTGTGTGTGCCTTGTCAAGGGGCATGGCGGGCGCACAACAGGATCCAGCTTGTCCACAGAGGGTGGGCTGAGGTGCGCCTGGTACCGCCTTGTACGTGTGCCCGGCTGCTGTGCACACACGTGTTCACTCCCCCGACAGGTGTCCTCTCACAATGCCCAGGGAAGCGGTGGTGTACTGTTCATGACCCCTCCCAACACGGCGTGCTCCAACTTGGCATGTGCGCATCTACCCGTCGCACCCACCCACCTGAGCACTGCGTCCATACGACTTCACACGACACATGTGTGTCTTCCACAGTAGTGCTACTCATTTGCGTTGACATCCAATACCAGTGGACTACATGGTCATGTCACGACTGCCGTGTACTTCACATACTCTCATCCTCTCTCATTCGTACTTGTGAAATGAGTCAGCGGAGACAGTTTTGGTTTCAGACATTATATTGAGTCTTCTGTCCTCTGTGATGCAGTATAGTGGACACTACTGGCAGCGGAATACATGTTGAGGATATACTGAGCATGATTACAAATGGGATAGGGTGTGGGGTTACATCTGCTTGGCCAAGGCTGTGCTAATGTACATTTACGTATAGCTGCGGAGCTGCGGACTTTGACACAGACGGTATACATGTAGCCTACCAGACCGCTCGGCATCATGGGCACAGTCCATCTCAGTTCCATGTGACAGGTTTGCTGCGGTTGTTCCTCATGCACGCGTGCATGTGAGATGACATCAGGGCATGTGCTTGCGTGCATGCAGCGGCGTGCCACTTGTTGTTGCACTGTGGTGGTTACTGGACATGTCACAGTCACTGGGGTCGTGTTGTTGTTGTATGCACTTGTCGTCCATGCAAAGGTCCTGGTATGGGATTCCCGGGGCGGGGGTGGGAGGGGTGCAGCACCCACAGACTCCAGGCGACCTATTCATGTCCACTGAGCGGTGTGTGTGTCCATGTGCGCTGGATCCATGTCGTGTCCTGGTTGTTCGTGCAGTTCCGTCCATGTGGGTGCGATGCACAGAGCCCATGCCACTGCCTCCCACGATGCATGCGGTGTTCCTGGATGTGATGGGGAACAGTGTGCATGTCCCGGTCATATCCGATGTCATGGCGATGTCGTTGATGGTGTGGTTACAGTTGCCGGTCGTTTGGTATGGCTGTTGTGGTGGTGACTGGCCAGTCCGTGCGGAAGCTGAGCATGGGTGCGGGGTTGGACTTCATAGGTCACTCGGGGAACCTGCGTTGTGGTCCGACGTATTTACAGGTTGTCAGGTATGCGATGCCGCCCAGCAGGGCTTCCATGTCATTGGTGGTGTACATGTTTGCCAGCCAATGAAGCGGATGGTGGCTGTCAAGGTGTTGTTCGTAGGTTGTCCCTTGGAGGACCATGATGGGGCATGCTGGGTGACATTCGATGTAGCTGTTCTCGATGATCCGTCGTGTGGAGGCACAGTGGTTCCATTTCAGTGCGCGTGCGATGTTGGCCACATACGCCATGCCCCCATAGGCAGAGCAGGCCCTGTCGTGTGCGTCCAGAGGGAGGAGTAGTGGTAGCAGGTCCGCCTTCAGACATGCCGGGTTGGAGAGGCATATCTCGACGGGATGCTGGTAGGGACACCTCCGACAGTAGAAGACGGGCATGACGCAGCTGAACAATGTGATGCGGTAAGTCAGTCGGTAACTTACGTTCAGCAGGGACAGGAGATCGCATCCCAATGTATGTATCGTGTTGGTTTGGTACAGCTTGAGCTGTTCGGCGTAGTTGGGTAGGTGTGTTGCGGTTGCCATTTCGCAGCGGTTCGTAGAGGTGGCGTGCTCCGGCTGTGTGTGCAGTCTGCAATGTGCACGCTCCGGGGTTGCTGTGAGCTCTGTGTAGTCGTGGGGAGACAGGACTTGTGTTCTGTTGGCTTGTTTGGAGGACACGGGCCCTCTTCCCACATGCTTCTCAGACAGTTCAAGGTCGGTGCTGTGTGACTCCTTCCAATTAACTTGCATGTGGCCGACATGGGGGAGTGTTTTCTTCTTTCTTCCCCGTCCGTTGTGTGCTTCTGTGATATGCGCTATCTGCCGTGTGGTCGGTCTCCTCGGCATGCCTGTGTTGGTCTATTCTTGGACAATGGCTGTATTCACCGGCTTCTGTCGTAGGGCTGTGGTTTCGGTGTTGGAATGGAAGGTCATTCAGTGCTGTCTGCTCTCCCTTGTGTGGGCGGCAGGCTGCCTTTCCGCTCTGCGTTGGGCCTTGTGTGTGGATGTAATTCTTGGGCCACCTGTTGTCGGTCACCGGGCTCTTTGGTGTTCCGTTTCATGTGTCTTGTTCATATGTGCAGGGTGGTATGGGTTTTTCAGTGTGGTACTGGCGTTCCTCTTCCCGAAGGGGCCCTGCTTCTCCTAGTTGGAGTTGCCGCCGCTGTGTGCTTCGCCATGTTTGTTACACTGGGGTGTGTCCTGCTGTTGCGTGACTTCACTGACATGTGTGCGTCGGTTGTGTGGCGTTGGGTGTTGTCCGTGAATTGGGCGTTGGGGACATGTCTGTGGCCGGCCTGTCACGTGTCATGTGCGTTCGGGGTGGGGCTGGTGTGTGTGCTGCTTGGTTGTGTCCCTGTGTCTGTGTGCGACGCATGCATGGCGCTGCGGTTGGCCTCTGCGTTGTGCGCATGTGTGGCGGCGTCATCGGCGCTTTGGGGCCGTGACGGGGTGGTTGGTTCCTAGTCCCAGGTGGTGTGTACACATGTGTTCTGCGATGTTAGGATTTGGCCTGTGTGTCATATGTGGATGCAATGGTGGATGTGTAGTGTGCACGCGCTGGTGGGGGGTTGTCCGCTTTTTCCGCCCTTGCACTGTGTGCGCTGTTTGCGTGCACTTGTTGTGTGTGTGCCTACCTGCGTCTCCGCGGTACGTTGCGTCCTTGGTGGTGCATCAGCAGAAGCATGGGAAGGGCCTGCAGTGCTGGATTCATGCCCGGGGTGCCGCTTCTTCGTTGTCCGTGCTCTGCGTCCGTGTTTCCGCCTCTCTTTCACGTGCGGTGTCTCTTTGCCGTGGGAGCCGTTTGTTTGCGGCATCGTAATTTATGCGCCGGGCGGGACGTGTTTCGTCGGACGGTGTGTGTCAGTTGGGCTGCGCCGCTACGTGTGCGGGCGCACTTTGATGGCGGACGGTGTTGCTGGCTTGCCGGCGGTGTTTGGCCTGCTTTTCGCATCGTAATTGGGCGGGCGTGTGGACTGCTGCGTGCCGGCGGTAACTGGTGGTTTTTGCATCCGCCAGCACGGCGGTTGTGCTTCCGCCCGCCATCGTAATGGGCCCCTTAATTTCCACTCCGGCCCCCAGCGCCTTGAGGACCCGTAAGGGTGAGTAGCTGCGCTATATAAAAACGGACTTACATTTTTTTTGTAAATTTTATGAAGTACCTCGCAGATATTTTTTAACACCTCTTTTAAAGAAGCTGAACTTTACCCAGGTCCGCCCAGCTCTTTTTTACTTACAACTGTTGAAACTAGACTGTGTGACTTTTATAGTAGGCTTTCTGAAATCCTCTCTAAGATCTAGGATCTGTATGGAGAGCTAGTAAACTTTCAACGTTGGTAGGCACCCCCCATTACTACCCACATAGATGAAGTTTTGGCCTCTGGCGTTGTGGTTTCTCCCCTATATTATTCCTTGTATTAGATGTATATACCATTGTATTTTAGGGGACCATTTGCCTTAATGTTATTGTTACGAATTGTATGTTTTAATTGTTATATGGAGCTGTGTAACTTTTATGGTTTTTATCTTAAAGCCGAATAAAGTATTTTTTAATTGAATTGAATTGAGTATGTAAAACTCCTAGATGAAATCTGACAGATACCGCACCATTCCCAACTGAAAGCACATGTTGTGTTCCCAACTATTTACTAGAGAATACATTTAATAGGGGAGTATAACACCCCAAACACCCCCTTCCCGAAGCTACACCCCTGCACTTGCTTTTCATGCTATTTCTTAGTGCTAAATGCATCCTCGCATCCATTTTAGATGCAAGGATGCATTTTGCATTAAGAAAATAGCGTCAAATGCTGTTAGTATGTTGACGGAAAATCCTACCCCAAAAGGACATTTGACAAGCACGAGCTGCTGTTCACACTCATTATTCATGTTTTGTTTCATTTAGTACTATTTCTTAGTGCAAAATGCATCCTCGCTTCCATTTGGAATGCAAGGGGGCATTTTTCTGCTAAGAAATAGCACTAAACGCAGAATTACTCTTCTTGCGGAATTCAAGCGTTATCATGCAGAATTCTTAGGTAATTAAACGTGATTACGCTACACGGTATTACGCAAGTTACAACCACACCTAATTACAGGCTTTTTGAGGCTGCAAAAATTCTTTGTATGATGAGTCTCATTTTGCATTTTAATTGAGACACTCTGCTTGTCATCAGTAGGCCTGTGTCAAATTGAATTTATTGTCCGGGTGTAATCTGTATAATTTCTGACATTTTGCATTTTGCTTTCTCCATGAAATTATACCATTATGCCACATGGCTTAATTGGGGGTCGCTTTCGTAAATCCTATCGTGTAAGCACTGTAACAAGGCGATTGAACAGAACCCAAGCAGTTCTTGTTCTTAGCTCGTCTTTTTGTGCTAATATTTTTGCGTGAGGTGCAACCTGCTGCCAATTTTGGATGCGAGGATGCACTCCTTGCTAAAAAAAGAAATGCAAAATCCAGATTTGTGTATTGGTAATACAGAAAATAAATAGAGTTAAAAGAAAATACATATCCTACCCGCGCTGTCTGCACTAGCCACCAATGATTGTTGAGCTCGTCAGCTAAAAGGCAGCTTTGGCTTTTCCCAGAGCCGCCTGCGCGTGATGGCCATAGAGCTCCCGGGTCTGGACGTTATCTGCACATCAAGAGCGGAAGGAGTGCCCCAGCCCCCCATGAACCGGTCTGCACGCGCGCACTGGACACAGGCGCAGGGAGGGCTATTCTCTCTAAGACATTGGCATTCCTAGAAATGAGACTGGGGGCGGGGGCGCCCCACACAGCACTTTGCTGCTGATATTGATTTCTTTCCCTTACACAGCGGCAAAGGTGGAATCCTGTGCGGCTAGTAAATGGCAATCCGAAGACCCGTTTCATGCTTGAAGAGGTTCCGTAATGACAGGCGGCATGTCCATACATCATACGTGTTTCTATTTTGCCGTGCCTCTCCATGAGCATTTGCCGTGCTTTTTCAAACCGCAGAGCTGTTGAGCTGTGCCAGAGATGTTGTCAGCGAGCAGCATCTCCTCGGGGACTGCAGAAAACCCCAGGCACGGGAGCAGCACGGAAGCTGCATTCTTCTCGCGTCAAACCATTTGCTGGCCATTGCGACCGTAATGCAAGTAGAATAGGGTGACCAGACGTCCCCCATTTGCCCGGACAGTCCCGGTTTTTCACCAGCTGTCCGGGCAGATTTCGGCAATTTTGTCTCATGTCCCGGTTTTTAGATGGGGTTGACTGAAAACAGTGAGAGGCACTTTTTGGGTGTTCAAAAGCTTTGCTAGTTAGCAACTGTTAGAAGTAAGCAGTTTAATTAATAGATATAATTTTGATTGTAGAAATTACATTGTATTTACTTTCTTAATGCATCTTCTGTGATCCTATGTTGATGACAGCTGTCATTCTGCGCCATTCCGTGGATGAAAAAATTGTAGTCCTTCTTCTATTTTCCCCAAATGTCCCGGTTTTTGGTTCTCAAGATCTGGTCACCCTAATGTAGAACTCAAGCTCAACATACTTGTTAGGGCAATTTCTAAAAGTCTGTCTACGTATCAAAAACAACCTAGGGAACTCGATTAATTAGTCTTTCAAGCAGGCAACGTGGATGTTATGCAATTCTCCACTAGTGCCCAGGCCTGTTAAATAATATGCACTGTAGGCGTCAGGAGGGCTAGACTGGTGTCTGATTTTTAAGGATATCTACATAATGCACATTTACATGCAATTATTCAAAATAGATCTAATTTAAATAGTCAGTGCAGTCCTGAAAATCTGGCAATGGAATGCCATTGACATATGTTTGAAACCTACATTTTGCCCAGGTCACAAGTACTAATATACATTTCACAAATGACGTCTCAAGAAGTGACGTTATAGGTAGTGATGCCATGACCTTAGAATAATCCTTTCTTAAAAGTTTAAGGGCCTATTTTACAGAAACAACAAATTAACATAATCACAAATCTGAAAATAAGACTTTTTTGTTTTTACGTTTTATAAATCACATGCATTCCTTCCACATATCAGGTGTTACTGTGGTCGGAAATGTCTGAAAGTGACTATCTTTTTGAAAAGACACGTGGAAACTTGTAAATTATACTTTTAAACTGCTTTTAGTGAGTAAGCAAAATGTGGGTGAATCTTTTAAACTTGCTGTTAATGCGCATCAGCTTTCTGCTGAGGTTCTTTAAATGGCGCCAAAGCACAAAAGTACTTCACATGTTCAGTTTTTTAAACAATAGAAGATTTAAGGGTGTACGGGACTATTTTCCTCAGATAAGAGATTACATCATAACCCACTACTATGCCTTTCCCACAGATAAAGGGTTTGCTGCAAGTGGGATGGAGGTTTAAAAACATCTGCAATCGAATGTTCAAGTTTACTACGTTTAGAAACGCAAGCAGATTCAGTGGTGGGGCACACCTCTCAGCTTCCAGCTAAGGGGAATGGAATCCCCTTAAAATGGGGAAATTCGATATTAGCAGTGTAGTGTTAAAAGCCCCTGCTTCCTGAGTCTCCTGACATGTTCTATACAAGATTTTGGAATGCTGCTTACCAACAGAGTGCTAGATTACCCAGGGTGCATGGGTAAACCCAAGTGGTACTTCTTTGAATCTGGGATCTACCATCCTGTAACCAGGCCCTAATGATACTTACTGTTGGCAGCAGCTGATTATTGTAGATTGTGTAAGCTGTCATGCGGGCACTGTTGAGGGTAGAAGGCCTACCAAGTAAAAGTGCAAATCCATGTAGTTTCTCGTAACTGGGGCCCTTGATTCCCCAGATTGTGTCAGGTATGCATGAGAGCACTTTAGAACATAGGAGATGGGGTCCACATGTTTACCCTCTTGTAGATGTATGAGGTTGTAAAGGATGTGGAGGGCTTCATTGGGTTTAGTGGTAGTCAAAGGGGTTCCTCCCCTTATCCCTGTAAAGCCAAATGAGTGTTCCTCGTTACATCTATGTATGAAGCATGTTACATCCATTAAAAAGGTCGGTGTAGGCAGGAGTATTTGTGCTCGTTAAGCCAGGACTAACCACATTGCAACTGTCTGGGGTCAAGAGCACAGTGAAGGGGTGCATGCTTGTAGCAAATAGATGGGCTGCCTGCTATTCTTTGCTCTGTTCTGCTCAAGAGGCAAACACTTAAAAGCATCAACAGATTGGCTGCAGGTCATCTTGATTCCAATGCACACCAAAGAGTGAACACTCACCAGCAGCTGTTTGCCTTGGAGCTGTGGCCCAGAAAAAAAGGAAAATGTGGCTTTAGAAGACTGAGCCACCCACACAGTTTAGGGCTAACTTGAAACTGAGTAACCAATTGGCCAGAGGCCCAGGATTCCTGCACTGGGTATTGGCTTATCACATTGATTAATCCAATATTCACCCTTGACTTGATGAAGCTCTACACACCTATCTAGAGGAAGACTCAGTAAAAGCGAGACTCTTCAGCTATCTCCAGGTGAATTCATACCTACTGAGACCAGAAGCATGAGGAGCTGCCCTGCTAGCCTGCAAATCACATCACTAAGCTTTGCAGAAGACACGCATAAAGGCCCACCTGCTTTGTGTCTCTGTTGCACCTGCATTTCATCGAGTGGCTGAACAAATACGTCATGGCTTTTCTGCCCAGTGCCACAATTGCACCTTCATTTCCACCAGTGCTTCACTTGTAACAATAAGTGCCAGGGCCCTCGTCAGGAGGTTCCCACAACTTGCACCACACATTGCCCCTGCCATGCTGCCAATGGCAGTACCTGCACAACTACTAACCATCGTACTGCTATTAGTGTGACAAGTCAGGCTCTTCCAAGGCTCTCAAAGCTATAAGAATGGCTTGAGTGCTGGTAATAGTTCTTTTTTATATGTATTATTTTAATAAATGACTGTTGTCCTGCTAATCTCTTAATGATGCAAACAGCACCACCATGTGGCAGCTGTCATATGTGCCGGTGTTGACAATTAGGTGCCGGTGCTGAGCACCGCAAACCACCAGCACAAATGAAGCACTGATTTCCACAAGAGCATGACACCCCATGTGTCCTGTGCTACTGCTGCAGCTGTATTCCGTTAGTGGCCCCTGAACAGATTTGTAAATGGCTTATTTGAGACCCGGAAACTGCCACAGACCACAGTATTGCATGAAAAGTGGGACCTTTTGTGTGCCCCTTTGACAACCACTGGTTGTTCCCCAAGCAGGGGCAGATTTCGGCAATTTTGTCTCATGTCCCGGTTTTTAGATGGGGTTGACTGAAAACAGTGAGAGGCACTTTTTGGGTGTTCAAAAGCTTTGCTAGTTAGCAACTGTTAGAAGTAAGCAGTTTAATTAATAGATATAATTTTGATTGTAGAAATTACATTGTATTTACTTTCTTAATGCATCTTCTGTGATCCTATGTTGATGACAGCTGTCATTCTGCGCCATTCCGTGGATGAAAAAATTGTAGTCCTTCTTCTATTTTCCCCAAATGTCCCGGTTTTTGGTTCTCAAGATCTGGTCACCCTAATGTAGAACTCAAGCTCAACATACTTGTTAGGGCAATTTCTAAAAGTCTGTCTACGTATCAAAAACAACCTAGGGAACTCGATTAATTAGTCTTTCAAGCAGGCAACGTGGATGTTATGCAATTCTCCACTAGTGCCCAGGCCTGTTAAATAATATGCACTGTAGGCGTCAGGAGGGCTAGACTGGTGTCTGATTTTTAAGGATATCTACATAATGCACATTTACATGCAATTATTCAAAATAGATCTAATTTAAATAGTCAGTGCAGTCCTGAAAATCTGGCAATGGAATGCCATTGACATATGTTTGAAACCTACATTTTGCCCAGGTCACAAGTACTAATATACATTTCACAAATGACGTCTCAAGAAGTGACGTTATAGGTAGTGATGCCATGACCTTAGAATAATCCTTTCTTAAAAGTTTAAGGGCCTATTTTACAGAAACAACAAATTAACATAATCACAAATCTGAAAATAAGACTTTTTTGTTTTTACGTTTTATAAATCACATGCATTCCTTCCACATATCAGGTGTTACTGTGGTCGGAAATGTCTGAAAGTGACTATCTTTTTGAAAAGACACGTGGAAACTTGTAAATTATACTTTTAAACTGCTTTTAGTGAGTAAGCAAAATGTGGGTGAATCTTTTAAACTTGCTGTTAATGCGCATCAGCTTTCTGCTGAGGTTCTTTAAATGGCGCCAAAGCACAAAAGTACTTCACATGTTCAGTTTTTTAAACAATAGAAGATTTAAGGGTGTACGGGACTATTTTCCTCAGATAAGAGATTACATCATAACCCACTACTATGCCTTTCCCACAGATAAAGGGTTTGCTGCAAGTGGGATGGAGGTTTAAAAACATCTGCAATCGAATGTTCAAGTTTACTACGTTTAGAAACGCAAGCAGATTCAGTGGTGGGGCACACCTCTCAGCTTCCAGCTAAGGGGAATGGAATCCCCTTAAAATGGGGAAATTCGATATTAGCAGTGTAGTGTTAAAAGCCCCTGCTTCCTGAGTCTCCTGACATGTTCTATACAAGATTTTGGAATGCTGCTTACCAACAGAGTGCTAGATTACCCAGGGTGCATGGGTAAACCCAAGTGGTACTTCTTTGAATCTGGGATCTACCATCCTGTAACCAGGCCCTAATGATACTTACTGTTGGCAGCAGCTGATTATTGTAGATTGTGTAAGCTTTCGTGCGGGCACTGTTGAGGGTAGAAGGCCTACCAAGTAAAAGTGCAAATCCATGTAGTTTCTCGTAACTGGGGCCCTTGATTCCCCAGATTGTGTCAGGTATGCATGAGAGCACTTTAGAACATAGGAGATGGGGTCCACATGTTTACCCTCTTGTAGATGTATGAGGTTGTAAAGGATGTGGAGGGCTTCATTGGGTTTAGTGGTAGTCAAAGGGGGTTCCTCCCCTTATCCCTGTAAAGCCAAATGAGTGTTCCTCGTTACATCTATGTATGAAGCATGTTACATCCATTAAAAAGGTCGGTGTAGGCAGGAGTATTTGTGCTCGTTAAGCCAGGACTAACCACATTGCAACTGTCTGGGGTCAAGAGCACAGTGAAGGGGTGCATGCTTGTAGCAAATAGATGGGCTGCCTGCTATTCTTTGCTCTGTTCTGCTCAAGAGGCAAACACTTAAAAGCATCAACAGATTGGCTGCAGGTCATCTTGATTCCAATGCACACCAAAGAGTGAACACTCACCAGCAGCTGTTTGCCTTGGAGCTGTGGCCCAGAAAAAAAGGAAAATGTGGCTTTAGAAGACTGAGCCACCCACACAGTTTAGGGCTAACTTGAAACTGAGTAACCAATTGGCCAGAGGCCCAGGGTTCCTGCACTGGGTATTGGCTTATCACATTGATTAATCCAATATTCACCCTTGACTTGATGAAGCTCTACACACCTATCTAGAGGAAGACTCAGTAAAAGCGAGACTCTTCAGCTATCTCCAGGTGAATTCATACCTACTGAGACCAGAAGCATGAGGAGCTGCCCTGCTAGCCTGCAAATCACATCACAAAGCTTTGCAGAAGACACGCATAAAGGCCCACCTGCTTTGTGTCTCTGTTGCACCTGCATTTCATCGAGTGGCTGAACAAATACGT
This sequence comes from Calotriton arnoldi, assembly GCA_963921515.1. Classification (NCBI taxonomy): domain Eukaryota; kingdom Metazoa; phylum Chordata; class Amphibia; order Caudata; family Salamandridae; genus Calotriton; species Calotriton arnoldi. The sequence goes on from CAWUFW010001409.1 coordinate 1,239,115, forward strand.
CATGGCTTTTCTGCCCAGTGCCACCATTGCACCTTCATTTCCACCAGTGCTTCACTTGTAACACAATAAGTGCCAGGGCCCTCGTCAGGAGGTTCCCACAACTTGCACCACACATTTCCCCTGCCATGCTGCCAATGGCAGTACCTGCACAACTACTAACCATCGTACTGCTATCAGTGTGACAAGTCAGGCTCTTCCAAGGCTCTCAAAGCTATAAGAATGGCTTGAGTGCTGGTAATAGTTCTTTTTTTATATGTATTATTTTAATAAATGACTGTTGTCCTGCTAATCTCTTAATGATGCAAACAGCACCACCATGTGGCAGCTGTCATATGTGCCGGTGTTGACAATTAGGTGCCGGTGCTGAGCACCGCAAACCACCAGCACAAATGAAGCACTGATTTCCACAAGAGCATGACACCCCATGTGTCCTGTGCTACTGCTGCAGCTGTATTCCGTTAGTGGCCCCTGAACAGATTTGTAAATGGCTTATTTGAGACCCGGAAACTGCCACAGACCACAGTATTGCATGAAAAGTGGGACCTTTTGTGTGCCCCTTTGACAACCACTGGTTGTTCCCCAAGCAACCCTGAATCCTGCTACAATGTTGCTTATCCCTGGAGCAGTCAAAAAGTGAGAAAGTGAGTGGGAGGACAAGTGATCTCAGTCTGCAGTTTGCCCTTCTTTTTCTTGCACAGAAGCCTCTCATACAATCCATTCTCATCTCAGACAGCATCTAGTTTGGCCCAACATCACCTGCCAAGTGCTCTGTGCCTCAAACTACGGACTGATTAAGCAATCAGTATTTGTGACTCTGATTACCAAAGCCATATGCTTTGTTTGGTTGTAGCCTTCCCTGAGAAAGGTAAGAAAGCAAGTTTATTTAGACAATTGTCCATAAAACATTCTAAAACACAATTGACAATTAAAATCACAAAAAACGCCCCATCCTAACTACCCAACACCCTCTACCCACTACAGTTCATCCTTAAAACTCTGTTTAACAGACCGTAAAAACTGAGCAATTCCGTCAGCCTCATCTAAATAACGCATTTCTGTCAACAGCTCCACAGCTTTCCTCCTATGGAGAACATCATATTTAAAAAACAGTGGTCTTAAAAACTTAATTCGATTTGCACGATAAAAGACGCAGTCCATTAATATATGGAGTAGGGAACATTTAACTTTTAGGGGGCAGGGGGAGAGACCACTATTATCCTGGACCCTGGCCCGAAATAGGCTGGATGAATAAATTGGGTCACATCCCACCCTAACCCCTAGTATTTCATTTCACAACCCTGGGTCTGGTAGCTGTGATAAATAAGGAAAAACAGTGTCCTGACCCAGAGTGGGGATTGAGAAGCTTATGGATGGTTTCTTACTCACATAAAATAGATCATTCAATTCATACACCAAAGCAACATATTCTTTCAATGCGTGCTGCCTGGGAAGGGGGACCTAGATGTAATTGTACCACTATCTGAATGAAGGTTCCTAAGGGTAATTAATCTATTTCGTACAGATTGCACTCTCTCCTTATAGCCTGAACCATAGTGCCCTGGGGGAGGGATAAAAAAGCCTTCTAAGCACTACCCCTTCGAATCTGTCCCATTCATATGTTGGATCATGGGAAAAACCTCTCCTCCGTATAGACCCAGCAGAGGTATCTTCCCTTCGTAAGCCCTTAGTAGTGGAATATGATAAAGCCCCCAAATCTACTATTAAAGCTTGATACACAGCTGGCCTGCAATAAGGCCTTCTGCTTGATGCCATCCCAATGCATACCCCAGTTCAAGTTCCTCCTAAAGGTTAAGCCCAAATATTTGTATTGGTCGACTTGCTCCACCTCGCGTGTAACTAAATACCAGTTACATTTCTTTACTCTTTCCCCAAAGACCCAAATCTTGGTCTTTTCCAAGTTAATGTGGAGCTGGTTCTGCTTATTATAAGTTGCTAGAGCATTTAGTTTCCTCTGCAGACCAATAGGGGTATAATCCAATAATACCAAATCATCTACATAAAGCAGACAGACAATGTGCTATTTCCTGATTTTGGGTGAAAAGGAGTTAGATTGGGAAATAAAGGGGGAAAGGTCGGCTAAAAATAGACTAAAAAGCAGGGGTGCTAAAATGCACCCCTGCCGGAGGCCGTTGTCAATGGGGATTCTTTGAGATAAACGACTCAACTTATCTATCTCTACCTGGGCCCAGTTACCAGAGTGCGGATTGCAGTCCCTGAGAAAGACATATAACTGTATCCTTCCACACTTCCAAAGGCTTACTAGCATCTTAAAATTGTTACATAGGAATTACAATTCTTACCTGGAGAGATAAAGATGTATGTTTTCATACATTTAGAAGTCACTAAGCATGTTTTTTATAATTGAACTAAATGCTATACTGTTTTCCAAAAGAACAGCGCTACTTGGACAATATATTTAGTGTGAGAGAAATGTGTTCTGAATGTGCATTATGGTTCTAAACCAAGAGGAAACCGGGGCTGTTTTTCATTGTCACCCCCTGAAAGTCAAAGCCTAAAGAGGAGGAGGTGTAAATTCAGTAAATGGTAGAAGGATATGGTTTATGTGTTTCCAAGGACAATGGTGATACTTTCCACAAGGATTGCATAACAGCTCTAAAGTCACATTGAAACCATATTACTGGCCTGGCAGTTAGGTTTATCTCCAACCCTGACTGATTTTCATGATTTAGACCACAGTCAAAGTCTTGGCCCTTATTTATGCCTACCACTTCCATCGGAAGCTCTCTTCTCATAAGTCTGTTGCTATTGAATTTGTTTACAAATGACAGTGAGCGGTGCAACGATGCCAGTTGGAAAGTTAAATGTATCAAGTTTTGTTGTACTTGGCCCTTTGTGCAGGGTCATACCCAATCTTTTTGCATTCCATCTCCTATTTTTTTACTGAATTTTTCTTTTGCTGGCCTTAGGACTCTGCACACTTTACCAAGGCTAACCAGTGCTAAAGTGCTTGTGCTCTCTGCTCAAAACATGGTAAAATTGACTCATACCCAATTGACATATGTAATTTACTTATAAGTCCCTAGTAAAGAGCACTACATGTGCCCAAGGCCTGTAAATTAACTGCTACTAGTGGGACTGATCACTGATCGTGCTACCCACTTCAGTAACCCTTTAAACATGTCACAGGCCTGCCATTGCAGAGCCTGCGTGTGCTATTTAAACTGCCATTTTGACCTGACAAAATAAACCTTTTGCAAGGCCCAAATCTTACTTTTTAATACATATAAGTCACTCCTAGAGTAGGCCCTGGACAGCCCAGAGGGCAGGGGGTGCAATGTATTCAAAAGTTAGGCCATGTACTTGTAAGGTTTACATGTCCTGGCAGTGACAAACTCTTAAATTTGTTTTTCAGTACTGCAAGGACTGTCTCTTCCATAGGATAACATTGGAGTTGCCTTAAAACATTTTATAAGTGTAATTTCCAAATGGGAACAGATGAAAAGTTCATGTTTGGTGTCTCTGGAATCACAATTTAAAATTCTAACTTATTGTGAAGTTGTATTTTAAATTGCAATTTTGAAAATGCAACTTTTAGAATGTTGGCAATTTCTTGCTTAGCCAATTGGTGTCTGCAGCACGTCTCTAGTCACATTCCTGGGTGTAGTTGACAGTTGGGTTTTGTGGATTCCTCCAAGACAGCCACACACAGTGGGAGCTTAGGTGTGACTGGATGGGCCATCACTGGCAGGATGGGAGGGAGAGGCTGGGCCCAACCTCAATTACACCTGAATAGGCTGTGTCCTGTCTCCACACAAAGGGCCTAACAACCCAGCAATGTCACTTCAGCCAGCTTGGAACCAGGGCAGGGGAGGCAGGGAATTCCATGCACTTCAAAGCCACTGTGTAGAAGCTTCTTCTGCCTTCCATAACCAGGGCACCAGTGTATAGAAGAAGTACCTCAGGCACGACTACTTCAGTACCCTTTTAGACCTGCAGATACTCTGCCAGGGTGGACTGTTGTGCTGATGAAAGGACTGCCACTCTGCTGAACATCTACTCTGAGGGAGCTACTGCCTTAATGTGCTGACCTGCTGCCTCCTGCCCTCTTGCCTGGGGAGGAAGAACTGGACCTGCAATCCATCTTGAACCCAGGACCCCAGAGTGACTCAAATCGCTAGTCTGCTGGCTTCCTGATCTGAGCCTCAGGGACATAACAGGCTCCCCAATGGCTCCTGGACCCATCCTCAGCGAGTTCCTGACCCCCAAAAGGTTCTTCTCAGGTCTTGGCTCATGAGCTCCTAAATTCAAACTTTTGGGTTCTTTGTGACCACGAATGGATCAGTTCACACCGGAACAGTGCCACTCGCGCTGAAAAGCAGCACAAACGTCACTAGCCCTGCCTCTTCACACAGCAGTATTGGCCGCTTGCGGGAGACCACCAACGCAAAGCACTGGGGATGGGCAGCAAACTCTGCTCCAGGGGCGAAGTTTGTTGAGTTTTGCCACTCCGCGCTCGCTTAGAGCATAGAGTTCGGCAGCGGAGTTTACCAGCGCACTCACCCCTAGTCTTAGCAATTCTGCTGTGGGGAATTTACTTGTGGCAACTATAAGGGTTCTTAGCCCACAACAACCCTCAGCAGCCAAGGGGACTTCATAAGGGGTTGCTGAGCAATACTCCACCCGCTCTCGGAACTCTGTGGAATTTGGCTGAGTTTTTCAGCAGGGAAACTCCGCAAGCTCCACCCAGGCCTACAAAATACCAACCCGCCTGTCTGCGTGCCCGGCCTGCTCCTTGCGCCACACTGATCAGCGCATGTGACACTCTCTTTGCTCCTCGTGTCCCCCTTCAACAGGACTCTTGGCACAAAAACTTTAGAAGGTAAAACTTCAGCGAAACTAATCTGTGACTGTATCTGATCTGTGCTGCATCGCAGGCAGCTTGAACTTTAAACTCTGACCCGGTGAAGCGTGACCCGATTGCCGTTGTTGGTGCTTTATGCTTTTAGGTGCTATATTGCAATTTATTCTTTAAAAATGTATGACTCCGGTTTTACTGATTGGATTTTTATCGTTTGGGTCTTGTTTTATTTATTAAATTGAGTTCTATTTTTCTAACCTGGCATGGGATCTTTTTGTGTGGTGTTTTCACTGTTTGAATTGTTGCACAAATACTTCACACATTGCCTCTAAATTAAGCCTGGCTGCTTTGTGCCAAGCTACGAGGGGGTGGAACTCAGTTTAATTTGGGGATTGCTTGTGCCTTACCCTGACTAGAATTGAGGTTGCTGCTTGGCCAGGGCTCACACCCCAGTCAACTAGTAAGCCAATTTCTATCAAGTTTGTTATGGTATGTTTGTATTTTGCCACAGTTTAGGAGAAGACTGAAACATAAATGTGGACAACTTGCTTAATTTGAGCCCACCTGCCTGAGAATTAATCCAAAAAAGTATGTTCAGTTAAAACCCACCACCCTTACTAAACAGAGGACCCCATTCCAAGACCAAAAGAATTATTTTTATGCTCAAGGATTAATTCTCAAAGTCAAACATTGTCAGTTTCCGTCAGATGGGCTACCAAGAATCTGGTAGTTGTCAACTGTTAATGTTAATGTTAATTACATTTGTAGAGCGCAAACTGTTACCCGAAGGTGTCCTGGCGCTATGTGAAGACCTGCTGGGGGCTCAAATAGTGTCGGTATTGACCAACTTAGTTTATGAAAAGCCAAGTTTTCAATGCCTTCCTAAAGGCCAATAGATTGGTCATGCATCTCAGGTGTATTGGGAGGGCGTTCCAAGCCTTAGCCGCATTGACTATGAAACTTCTGCCACCCCAGTTGGCTTTTTTCACAAAGGGCACTATTACCAATTTAGCATCTGTTGACCGCAGTGCTCTTTTTGGTATATACCAGTTGAAACGTTGTTTTAAAAAGTCTGGGCCGGCTCCCTGAAAAGCTTTAAAGACCAAACATAGAGCCTTGAACTGAGTGCGCTTCCTGACCGGCAGCCAGTGCAGTTTTTTTTATCTCGGCTGTGACCGATGCAGACTTAGGTGTGCCCGTAAGGAGTCTGGCCGCTGCAATCTGCAGGAACTGTAATTTGTTCATCGATCTTTCCTGAAGCTTGAGGTAAAGACTGTTACAATAGTCCAGTCTAGACATTATTAACGCGGTGACAACCATTTGTTGTGCATCTTTAGGTAGTAGTGGCATTATTTTTTTGCAGGATCTGAGGATATAGGATGTTGATGACGCCACAGTGTTCACCTGGTCCCTGAAGCTAAGTGCATCATCAATCCACACTCCCAGGTTCTTCACCTTCCTAGTAGTAGTGGGGAGCGGACCTAATGAATTCGGCCAACAATAGGGGGTCCAGACATTGGGGTTGTTACCGAACAGCACAACCTCCGTTTTGCCGGAGTTGAGTTTTAGGCAATTTTGGGCCATCCATACCCCCACAGCATTCATGCAGTCCTGCAACCTGGATGCAGTATCCTGGAACACATCTGGCCGTATTGCCACCAAGATTTGGGTATCATCCGCGTAGGACGTTAGACTAAAGCCAAAAGATTCAATTAGGGGCGCCAGTGAGGACACATAAATGTTAAAGAGCGTCGGACTCACTGAAGACCCCTGTGGGACTCCACAAGGCAGAGGGAATGCTTTTGCCTCGAATTTGTCCAGGATAACCGTTTGAGTTCTGTCAGATAGAAAGGATTTAAGCAGTTTCCAGGCCGTGCCCTTGACTCCTATCTCGTCCAATCGGTCCATCAGCAGGGCATGATGGACCGTATCAAATGCCGCTGAGAGATCCAACATGATCAATGCGGCCCTACCTCCCCGGTCAAGAATGGTCCTAATCTCTTCTGTGGACTTGAGGAGCGCGGTGTCCGTGCTGTGACCCTCTCTGAAACCATACTGAGTTTTGTTCAGCCCCTGAGATTGTTGCAGAAACTGGTTGAGTTGGGCATTCATGTTTCTCTCTATGATTTTCGCCGGGAGAGGTAGTCTGGATATAGGTCTGAAATTATTCGGATCTTTGGCGTCTAAACTGGGTTTCTTCAGCAGGGGCAGAATGGAAGCCTGTTTCCAGTCTCTAGGGAAATATCCTTCCAAATACATTGTATTTATAATGGATGTCAGTTTACGTGACACTGGCTCCGCAGCAAGTTTTACTATGGCTATCGGGCATGGGTCGTACGGGGAGCCTGACTTCATATTCGCAAGAAGGTTGGAGGTTTCCGATTCCGTTAACGGGACGAAACTATCCAATCTAGGGGTATCTTTTTTGTCTCCCTTCGACCCAGTTATTGGGTTGCTGGTCATTCTGTTTGAAGAGTCGGAAAAAGTTAAAAAGATAGTATTAACCTTATCAAAAAAGAATTTGGCTATTTTGTTGCATAGCTCTTGACTCGCCGGAATGGTACTGGAGCTTGGGTGGGCTAAGGTACTAACTGTTTTAAAGAGCTCTTTGGGCGAGTTTTTAGCAGCATTAATTCTATTAGTAAAGTACTTTTGTTTGGTAATTTGGAGCAGCTGTTTGTAGTGAGCAAGACTCAATTTATATTCCTTTTTATCCTCTTCCTTGTATTCCTTCCTCCAGTTTCTTTCCAGGTGCTTACAGACCAGTTTTTGGTCCCCAAGCTCCTGTGAATACCAGGGGGAGGAAGGCCGCCGCCTATTGAGGCGGAGCAATTTTTTGGGAGCTAGCTTGTTCCCTGCTGCTTCTAACCACTTAGTATAGGATCTAGTTGCCTCGTCAAGATCTCTAGGTAGCTTGGGGGTAGTCGAGTTTAACAGTTCATGCCAATCCTCGGCTTCTATCTAGTTCCATGCTCTTTTTTCTAGATATTTTTTCGGATGTTTCGAAAAAGAGCGGTCAGGCGTGGTGAGCTCAAATACTACTGCCATATGGTCAGACCATGCTAGGGGAAGAAGGCTCTTAAATGACAACTGTGGGTTATTGGAAAAGATGCCATCTAGAGTGTGGAATATGAAACGGTTGAAACAGGAGGACAGTTATTGGTTTTTCATGTCCGAAAGTCAATGTTAATGCAGGTAGACTACTGGTGCAGGGGTTAAGCTAGTACCAAAAGTATGTTGCCCACTTTAAGTGCTTGCATCTCAAAGCTAGAAGATCGTGGTTGAGATTTATAGAGGATTGAAGAATCCACAGCACTAGGGGCAGCCACTGGACCCACATCACACCAGCTAGAACTGCGAAACTGGGAATTTAGTATTAGCGTGCAACTATGACTTCAGTCAGTGGTATCTCCAGCACCAAGAATGCCCAAATGGATGCTGAAAAAATGGGCCTCCACCATGAAATTTGGAGTAAAAGCAGAAACCCCAGCAATTATCTTGGGCTAGAATCAGGAACGTGCAGGCACCCAAAAATTCCGGGTACTGCGTGGTTGGCCATAGATGATGCATGCGTACCACATTTTAAGTTCTTGAATGTACTTTGCAGGGCCACAACCTTTATGTTTCAAAAGATTATTTTGAGGTTTGGTCTGGCTAGCTGATTACAACCTCTTCATGGATGACTCCCTTTTTTGAGATGACTTCATTTCATTGAGACGGATAGCCTAAGGGTCCTGATCTTTTTTTCTTCTTTATGTTTTTTGGGCTGTACCATCAAAAACAAGAATATTAGCTCTTTCTCTGTTCAACAAAGGGCATGTTCTTGTATTGATTGGTACACTTAGTAAAGACAATGTATGATTTTATTCTAGCATTCAGTAACTCCTCCAATAAGATATGTCACTAGGTGTAGTCGGTACACATTAGGACTTTCCTCCCTTGCTGGTCAAACATACAACCATGCACACAGTAGCCCATTCTGTTTTTTCACAGTAATTTGCCATTGCTGCCACCAACAGAATTCTGACATTCATCTATCTGTCACACTGAATCGGTTTGCTTTTATGAGCCCTCAATAAATTAGGAAAGTAGACACCCAGATCTTGCAAGACATTCTTATCCTGGATGAGGGGTATTTGAGGTGCACCCATGTGTACCTTTTCTTTCCAGCTGTGTGGTCTGATCTTACAGGTCCACAACTAGCAATTGTTGTTAAGACTGTCTACCCATTTGACTAAGTCCCTAGGCAGCAGTGCCTTTAATAACGCCCCACCTATTCGGAAAATTATAGTACTGTTACTCTAGACTACCCATTATTTGTCAACTGAATTTGAACTATGTATGAAAAAAAGGTTTTGCTTTAGAAAATCATTTAAACAAAAAAGCCACAAGGAAATTATATAAAAGCAGTATACAAGGAAAAGTTAAAGATTTAAGAGAGTACAGACGAAAGATGTCTTGCAGATAATTGCTAGCAACTGTTTCGTCTTTTTCTTTTCTCAAGAATGTTCTCTATATATAAATATGATGTAGTGCTATTATGCACAACATATATTCTTAGCAAGTGGGATAATGACTACTAAGAGGAGAGAGTGGTCGATATGCACCCAATAGAACAAAGAAAAAAATATTGTAATTTATACAAATAAGGAAAATAGTACATGTTGTGTAGACAGATGCAAGCTGCCACATTCATTATCACAGATCCACAAAACGCCCCCTTCTGTCACCTCCCTGATGTTTTAAATCATTTTCTCATACTTTTTTAAAAATCGAATTCGAACTGCCTCCTCTAAAATACTGTATGCTTTCAGGTACATTTTGCACACCTGACCATACTCAAAGTGTCATTATTTCCCAACAACAGAGAATATTTCCATTTACATTTGGCACAATGAACTGGGACAAATATTTTAGAGACCAATCATACAAGGTGGGTGGAACTATGGAGTGTCCAAACTAAATAGTAAGATTCAGTTAAATTTTCAAGATTTTCAAAAGTATTCTGTACAAGACAAATTTACCTACCATAAATTATGGTAGTAAACAATTGCCTTCTTGTCTTCCACTCTGAAAAACTCATCTCCAAGCCCACTCAGAAGGTGATTCTGGGTTGAAAAAGTGAGTGTGATTCACCTGAAATATTACTTTGATTTATGGAATGGGGAACGAGAATGTTCCCCTATCACCAGGCCAGCCATTATGTATCCATGAGTAAAACTGGTGAAGGTTCAGCAACATACATATGTTGTTTACAAGTAATTTGCATCCTGCTCACCGACCCCGCCCCTCCATCTACTGATCAGAGTCCCTGAGTTCCATCTCTCAGACAGGATCTCACTTATGTTACCAGTTGAATATTTGTGATAGAGGACTAGCTAGAGGCAGAATTTAAAGAGCCTCTAACAATACATTCCACCCTTTACCTTGTTGGGCCATTCCTGATTTCAAAGGCCGGCGGTAATGGCCATCTAAAGTGGTTTATTTTTCAAGTTGGATTTCTCAACTGTCATAATTAATTTGATACATTGTGATTCTGTTTGATGTCTCTCAGGATTTTTTGAAAAATCTTGAAGTTGCACGAACCTCTTCCCATTATGAAAGAGCAGACTATCTGTTTTTCATACTGACGAAGATACTGGGTATTGAGTCCCAGATGATGAGTAGGGACTCCAGAGCCTCCTTGACTTTCATTACTAGCGTGGTCGAGCAGTCAAGGACTAGCTTTAGGGAAGTCAGATGAGAACTGGGGCAATATGATGCTTATTACATATACAACAAATTAGAACTGCAACAAGGGATATTAGTTTGAAATAAATAACAGTTGAAAAAAACCACATTTAAATCAGTATATAGAAAAATGAAAATGAATTATGATAGTCTCATCTGAATGGCCCTAACCGTTCAAAAGAATGTACTAGTGAATTATTAGGTTAGACCCTGTTCCAACAATCACAGGCATGCTTATGGCACTGCTCTGTGGTTTTTGAGAACAGCACAGCTCTTGTAGCAAGCAACTTTACTGTTTCCACCTAAGCCTACCAATATCGTTAGAGGACTCCTCCAAAATGAAACTTAAATGTCTCACTGGTAGGGGAACGAACACGGGGACGTAAGAAATTATATCTCCCACCGTTCAGGTGCAAGTAACAGAAGGTAATGGCAACCACACAGAGGTAGTCTTTTTCATGATGATGGAGGTTTATACATCTCTGAACAAATCATTTTTCATTTGCTGTCTGGATGGGCGAAAGTTCAACCAAGGGATCTTGCAGTCCAAGATCACATGCTCAGCGTCCTTGGTGTCAGGGGTATATGCTGGACCTATGCACAGCCTACCTGGGTATGGGAAAGCCTAGTGTGGCTCAGGCCCAATATTTTGATCCTCGGGCCGAAAATGGCTGGTTCTCATGCTCACGCCACACTGGATGGAGGCTGCTGGATACCAGGATGATGCAAGGGCTAAGTGGTCACCTGCTTTACAAAGTTTCACTCACTTGTGCAGAGTAGAAGTTTTCACCAGGCAGACTAACAACTCCTGAGGACGGCTTAGGTGCAGTTTGTATTTTGCTGCAGTCACTGTCGACTTCCATGTACTATTGGATGACTCTAGTTTCTTGAGTTTAATGGAGTTTTCCCTTGGGCATGACTTCTAGTCAGGAGGCAACCACAACCAAGTATTTAGGCTGCACTGATTTGCCAATGCGATATCACTCCAGGCTCCAGTTACTGTGTGGTTGGAAGAGATCTGAGTTTCTTTTACCATACAATGAGGATGAAAAAGTAAAGGGGGATGAGACAACTAAGGGCCCGATTCTGATGCGGGTTGGAAAAGCTTCCCGACCGAGGGCCTGATTCTGATGCGGTTAGGAAGGCCTCCCAACGGCATTTGCTCCTTCCAAATCGGATCGGGAACGTGTCTTCCCGACCGAGGGCCCAATTCTGATGCGGTTAGGAACAAATGTTCCCATTGAAGTCAATGGGAGTTCAACCAAATCGTATCTGGAAGCATCCGGATGCATCCTACTCCGCCGGTCGGACTTTCCCGATCCGAGTGGGTCGGACACCATTTCCCAACTGATTCAATCGGGAAGCTTTTCCAACCCGCATCAGAATCGGCCCCTAAGTTGTGATGGCAGCAGGCCAGGCACACATCCACATCATACACACACTCTCTTTCTCGCTCTCTCTCACTGTATAAATGCAATAGTATTTTATCAGCTAATAGTGCACACCCAAAAGCTCTGAAATGGAGCATTCCGTATGGAGAATTCCTGCGAGCCCGCAGGAACTGCTCCGAGGATGATGAATATGAAAGACAAATTGACTTGATGTATGACAGATTTCGAAGAAGAGGATATCCCATAATTGTTCTGGATGATGCACGCAGAAGGACTACTAAACAAAAGAGAGACAATCTATTGCTGTCTAAAAAAATTATTACACCCACTGAATCAACTGCAGGAATAACCAGATTCATCACGGATTTTAATAGTTTAAATAAAATCGTCAAACAAGCAATCACCAATAATTGGAATGTTTTAAAGAAAGAACAGGAACTGAAACATCATATTCCAGAACATGTAAACGTTACATACAGAAAGGTACCCTCCTTGGGGAATTTGCTAACCCAGAGTTACTTTACCAATAAAAATTTCACAAAAAGAAAATTGGCTGACACATAAGGGTTTTGTGAAATGCCCTAAGTGTAAAGCATGCAACTATGGCCGCAACAGGGTGGATGTAACAACTATACAAGGTATCAAGAAACCCATCAAAGAAAGGATAACCTGTGAGACCACACATGTAGTCTACCTTCTAGAATGTGGCTGTGGCAAACAATATGTGGGCAGTACTGTGAATAAATTAAAACTACGCATTCTCCAACATCTGCGGGCTGTGGTTAATAAGGATTTCACGTATGTGCTGGCCAAACATATTTGGAAAGAACATGAGGGCAATCTAGAAAACAACTTTTCTTACTCTGGTATCAAACGTATCCCAATTAAAATCAGGGGAGGAGACAGAGAACTGGCCCTGAGGCGTGCAGAATCAAGATGGATAATCACACTTGGCACTGAAAATCCATGGGGCCTGAATACCGATGCCGAGCTCTAGACCTCTCTGTAGGCTCTGTCTATGATGTTTTATGAATTTTATGATTGATGTTTGTGATGGGTTCTGAGTTTTCGCACCTGAGAGTCTGTGCACCTGAATTGAAATGAAATCAAGGCAGCAAGTTGCTTGAACCATATGAATTTGTTTATCTGACTCTGAATGTTATGTCCCTATGAATGTGATATTTAATCAATTTCGTGTTATCAAATTGAATTGTTCTTTCTGTGTTTTTAGATGAGCATGTGCCACTTTTCTAAATATGGGACAAAAACTGCACTTGGCACTTTAGCAACACATGTGCAATCTTTTGGAGATGACGAGGATCAGGATAATTAATTGTTGATTTCTGTACTTTACAGAAAACCACAAGTTGCACTTCATCTTTATATAATGAGTTGCAATAATATATGTGTCCGGACTTTAAAGGAAACAACATGATGCACTTTATATATTCGGGTGGAGTTATGGTATTTTGATTATTGGATACTTGTGCAACATGGGAGGTTTTCTTTATCAGGTTTTTTACAATGATATGACTTTGCACCTTGCCGAATATGGGCTTTTAAAAAACAGTACCCCATTTATGCTTGTTTATGCAGTTCCATATATGGGACATGGGCATGGGTAATTCCATGTAGATATTGTGGTGATGGAGGAAGGGACAGAGGAGTGGTTCTTGACTCCATCATATCTACATCGAGGATTGAATAAGCATTTGTCACTTTATATTCTTGAATTGAGTACTGTAGCATATGCAGTGGCATGTTGTATCTTTGGCAGCGTATAGGTATATTATGCATCCTGCATTTGCACTTTACACTTTCTTTCCGATCTTGGCAGCTCTGTTGGGCAATATGATATATGATTTGTGATTGGCACTTTGCACTTTATATTTATTTATATATATTTGTTGCGATGGGGAGGCAGGATCTTAGAGATATTGTTTGTCCAATTACGCAATTGATAAGCTGATATTATATTTGAATCTCCCATTTCTGCTAATGGTGGTCCCAACCTCTTTGGTAACATGGCCAATTTTCAACACTTACTGTTGAAACCAGACCGAAATTTATGACTTTGCGTACTTCACACAAATTGGTCTTTAACTACGGTTAATTACTGTGCATTCATGGTTCTAGCTTTTGCTCCCCAAATTGTCTGCCTCAGAAATTTGTAAACTCTGACTCAGTTGTATTATGTTTTTAAGACTCTATGTACTTTACAATGATTAGTCTTGATTCATTTTATATATGTATAACTCGCTGGAATGGTATACACTTTTTCTGTGATGGAAATGCAACAAATTTCGGCTGCTTCCCCTTTAAAACACAATGACAGTTTTTAATTGTTGGTGGGAAAGGGCAGTGATTTCCCTTTAAATTTACACTCTATGCACTACACTCTATGACCCAGTGGAAGGCTACGGCCGAAACACGTAGGTCTGTCTAATGGATGTTATGCACCCTGCACTTTGCTGATTATTTGCTCCATGACGCATGGCAGCTTTTGAAGCCTAATAAAGCACCTCGTTAAAGGATCTCTATGTGCTGTTCTTCTGTTTGTCCTGGGAAAAGCTGTGCGGATAACAGGGCTATGTACAGAGGCTTTGAGGTAATATATATATATATATATTATCTACTGGCGGCCGCCAGTAGATAGTTATAGTTAGGACCTATTATCCATAGGAAATCCGTAACATTCTATTCCCAATAACTTTGATGCTGCTTGACGTAATCATCGCGAAATTTTAAAAACTATTGGGGCGCTCCGGTCCGCTCCTGTCTTGAAAGTTTCGGGGTGATTCATCAAGCGGGGGCCGAGAAAAAGGGGGGTCCCAAAACGTGTTTTCTCCATGTTAATTCCCATAGGAAATTTTAGCCACGGCTACAGCCTGAACTGCTGAACGGAATTACACCAAATTTGGCAAAAAGGTAGCGCTTGGTTCAGAAAGCGACCTTTTTTTTTAAATGGTGTAAATCCGTTCAGTAGTTGCGGAGAAATTAAAAAAATAAGAGTGAAAAATCAATTTCCCATAGGAAACTTTATGCAAGGCTACAGCAAAACTGCTGAACGGAATTACACCAAATTTGGCAAAAAGGTAGTGCTTGGTTCAGAAAGCACCCTTTTAAAAATGGTGTAAATCCGTTCAGTAGTTGCTGAGAAAATCCAAAATAAAAGTTTCGATATCTATGGCCGCGGTGGATCCGTGCACCCTCCCGACCACGAGCTGCATGCTAATTGGCTGTCAACACTCCAAACCAGGAAGTGTTGGCAGCCATCTTGTTCCTCGGTAGAACCGAGGAACAAGAAAGCAGTAAAACAAGTGCGCAAAACGCAAAAGGGGGCAGGGTAGAAACACCCTGACCCCTAGGTCTGCTCAGGGGGTCCCACAAGGACCCCTGGGCAGAAAAAGCATTTCTTTTTTAAATCGGCGGGATGCGCTTAGGGTGCGCGGATCCCGCCGATTAAAAAAAAAAAAACACAAGACACAAGTGCGCAAAACGCACAAAGGGGGCAGGGTAGAAACATCCTGACCCCCTAGGTCTGCTCAGGGGGTCCCACAAGGACCCCCTGAGCAGAAAAAAGCACACACAAAAAAAAAAGACCGGCATCGTGCCGGAGGCCCCGCCCCCTCCCTGCAGCAGTCTGCAAACGCGCCCCCTGGCACGTTTTAATAAGGGGAAGTAATTCCCCTTGAATACTGGGGTCCCTGGGGGCCAACTAGCCCACCAGGAACCTCCGGCATGCGCCAGGGGCTGCGTTGCAGAGAGGTGTACATAGACCACGCCCCTTTTACACCTCTCTGCAACGCAGCTCTGTGGCGCTTTTGGAGGTACATGGTGGGCTAGTTGGACTCCAGGGACCCTCAGTATTCAAGGGGACTTAATCCCCCAACTTAAAACGCGCCACGGGCGCGTTTGCACAGTGGTGAAGGGAGGGGCGTGGCTTCAGGTGACATGTGTGCAAACAGGCCCCGTGGCGCGTTTTAAGATGGGGAATTAAATCCTCTTCAATCCTGAGGGTCCCTGGGGGCCAACTAGCCCACCAGGTACCTCCAGTAAGTGCCACGGAGCTGCGTTGAAGAGTGTTGTAAAAGGGGCGTGGCCTCTGAACACCTCTCTGCAACGCAGCTCTCTGGCGCATACTGGAGGTATCTGGTGGGCCAGTTGGCCCCTAGGGACCCTCGGGATTGAGGAGGAATTAATTCTCCAACTTAAAAC
Source organism: Calotriton arnoldi (assembly GCA_963921515.1). Classification (NCBI taxonomy): domain Eukaryota; kingdom Metazoa; phylum Chordata; class Amphibia; order Caudata; family Salamandridae; genus Calotriton; species Calotriton arnoldi. Next base: position 1,255,294 of record CAWUFW010001409.1, read on the forward strand.
GCGCCACAGGGCGTGTTTGCAGACATGTCACTTCAGGCCCCACCCTCCTCCTTCACCATTGTGCAAATATTCCTCTAAAATCAGCCGAACTACGAATTCCGATTTACTCACCTGTTATCAGGAGAGAACCCAGTGCTGCATCTTTTAGCCCAGCACTGACCCTGAAAAGTAATTCTAACCGTACTTACCAGTAACTTGTATTTCCTTCCATTGGAATCCATTGTCTGGTTTTCAGCAGAAAAGTTTCAAAGTGTCGATTTTCACAAACTACAAATATTCCTTAAAAATCGCCTGTATGACTTAAACGCATTCTTTCAACTGTTTACAGGAGATGCACCAGTGCTGGATCCAGGATCCACCACTGAGTAAGAAAAAGTAACGATAACACTACTTACCTGCTAAGTGAATTTCCTCCCTTAGGATAACATTGGTGATTCTATGTGAAGAAGTTTCTAAGTGTCAACTTTTAAAATACAATAATATTCCTTAAAAATCACTACTGTAACCAAAACGCTTTTACTCAACTGTTTACAGGAGATGTCCCAGGACTGAATCTAGGATCCAGTCCTGTGGTTAGAAAAGTAATCCATAAAGTAACTAATTGCATTTAACTAGAAATTCACATTGAGCTCAATGTTGCATTGTGTTTGAAATTGTGTTGCCCATTGCAACAACTGTAACTACTGTACTTAAAAGTCTATTGCCTATTTGCAAAGTATTTAAACTAAAGTAATTCATTCTGAGAAAGTATATTTTGTAATGTAATGTATAATGTAATTACAATGTAATTTAAAAAATAAAATATGTAAAAATAAATAGTTTAAAAAAATGTAGTAAATTAGTATCAAAAAAATAAATATAACAATTAATACATTTAAAAATTGTCATTTACAAAACCTTTGAAATTCACTGAAAAAAACCATAGGTTTCAGACATGTTATAGTTAGGAATTAGCATTTAAAAAACCTTTGAAATTCACTGAAAAAACCATAGGTTTCAGGCACGTTATAGTTAGAAATTAGCATTTAAAAACCTTACAAATTCACTGAAAAACCATAGGTTTTAGGGACAGTTATAGTTAGTTGGACATTGCACTCGTACAAAACCCGTGAAATTCCCCGTTATAGTTAGTGCAGCTAACTATAAATCGCGCCCCGCAATGCACTGCTGATGACGTAACATATTACATCACTCATGACATGGTCAGTGACATCACTGATGACATCACTGATGACATCTCAAATGACATCACTGATGACATCACTGATGACATCATCCACGTGATAATCTGATGCACCTCCTCACACCCTAATATAACATTTGATACACTCACTCTAAATTACAGACTGCCATTCGCAAAACCATAGACACTCCAACACCAATAACTACATACCCACTCACTGATTCTTAGGTCTACACACACATCCACTCACTCACCCGTACAGTCACTCATACTTACGGTCACTCAGTACAGGACTATCATATGCACTCTTACTCCTATATAGACACTCAAACACCGCCACACATCCATAGAGGTACTCACACACCTAGTCAGTCATACAAATAATTAAACACACTGCCATTTACTCACCTATACAGTTATACACACACCAGCTCACTTACTCATACAAATACTATCACATTCTTACGCTCTTATACAATCACTGATACAAGCACACACTCATCCATACAGTCACTCTCACAATCACACACTCTCGCTTATAGCTATTTATATACTCCAACACACATATATACTGCCTTTCACATATGTAGTTACTCACACATGTACCACTGGGACATACATTCACTCACTAACACACTCTTACACACACTTACCCACCCATACAGTCTATCACAGATGCACTCTTGAAACCATCCACCCAGTGAATCACCCACTCACACATCTATGCACAGTCGCACACACCCCACCCACACAAACACTCAGGCACCCATACAGATACTCAGACAACCAATCAATAACTCATATAGACACTCATGTAGCTATTCACAAACCCATGCAGCCACTTACACAGCAATAGACAGACGGATACAGACATTCACCCAGTTTAGTCACTAACCCATGCATTCAGTAAGATACGTTTAATCACTCACTTATAGAGTTAGTCACGCACCTACTAAATCATCCATACAGACACTTATACACCCACTCATTCTTCAATACGCCTTTCCCTATATATATTAAAAATATTTAAACTTTACAGAAACACACAGTCACTGGATGATGTCATCAGTGATGTCATTTGAGATGTCATCAGTGATGTCATCAGTGATGTCACTGACCATGTCATGAGTGATGTAATATGTGACGTCATCAGCAGTGCATTAGTGGGCGCGAGTTATAGTTAGCTGAACTAACTATAACGGGGGAATTTCACGGGTTTTGTACGAGTGCAATGTCCAACTAACTATAACTGTCCCTAAAACCTATGTTTTTTTCAGTGAATATATATATATATATATATATATATATATATATATGTTTGCAAGCTTGCCCACCACTTCTTCCACACGAAATAAGGCAAGAGTAGACCCAAAATCTCGTTGTAGTGATTTATTCAGTAATCACCATGTCGCCATGACGCGTTTCAGCCGATAGAACGGCCTTGATCACATGTCAGCGCCTAAGGCGGGATTCCCTCTTTTAAAGTGCAAGTGTCATGTGATAGCAGGCATAGACATAGTAAATATACTACACTGGAAGTTGTCATTGCATAAATGCATTAATAAATATACAATATGTATAAAATTCATCCAGGGTAAAAGCATATCATAATAAGACACATTATATCTAACACCAATGTTTTACATAAGAGGAAAATTAGAGTATAAATACTAAACAATATAATTCCTCATGCACTAGAAATTCTTGTCTAGGTATAAAAACAATGTGCCTAAATACACTGCTATTTGATTTAAAAAAGAAAGTGACTAAGTGCAAGATATAAACCCCCCTAAAATTTAATACATGAGTGCAAGTCCTAACTAATTCCCGATTTGTGCAAATAGTGCAATGTTGGTGCAAATGTAACCTACGTGCAAACAATAGCTAGCAGCCATAGCGAAAACATTTTTTATTGTCATTATTAGCTCTACAGGGGCTCTGGACTAAAAAATATATGTATATAGAGGCCAGATGAGCACCTAAATTATAAGTCTATTAATTTAGACTGAAAGTAAATGGGATGATGCTAAAGGCACTGGGCGGTTGATTCCCACAAATGAGTTTATAAAATTCATAAAATTTACATAAAGTCATTTCAACCTAAAAACCCAATAAATTACCTTAAAATCTCCTAAAAAGACAAGAAAAATATATTTTATTTATATTATTTATTCTAAAAAAATCCTTATCAAAAAACAGTATTAGCTATAAAAGTGAAAAAGTTACTAAAAACAAGATTTTTATGTTTTAAATAGTAATCCCAGCAAGGACGTGTAGCTTACAGTGGATTCCTATACTCCTAATCCAGTTAGAAGGAGTCTCATTTTAACACTGTATTAAGATAACGGAGATACTTCTAATCTCTAAAGTTTGACAAGGACTGTTACATAACATATAGCCTCAAGGTTCATAACCCAAGTGCAAAATTACAAGTAAGTATACATGTCTTCACTGGAATTTAAACCCCTGGATGCTTAGTGCATTGTGGGGCGCGAAGTTAGGTTAGCTGAACTAACTATAACGGGGAATTTCACGGGTTTTGTACTGAGTGCAATGTCCAACTAACTATAACTGTCCCTAAAATCTATGGTTTTTCAGTGAATATATATATATATATTCACTGAAAAACCATAGGTTTTAGGACAGTTATAGTTAGTTGGACATTGCACTCGTACAAAACCCGTGAAATTCCCCCGTTATAGTTAGTTCAGCTAACTATAACTCGCGCCCCGCAATGCACTGCTGATGACGTCACATATTACATCACTCATGACATGGTCAGTGACATCACTGATGACATCACTAATGACATCTCAAATGACATCACTGATGACATCATCCATGTGATAATTTCATTCATCTTCTCACACCCTAATATAACTTTTGATACAGCCACTCTAAATTACAGACTGCCATTCTCAAAACCATACACACTCCAATACCAATAAGTACATACCCACTCACTGATTCTCAGGTCTACACACACACATCTATTCACTCACCCGTACAGTCACTCATACTTACAGTCACTCAGTACAGGACTATCATATGCACTCATACACCTATATAAACACTCACACAACGCAACTCATCCATAGAGGTACTCACACACCTAGTCAGTCATGCAAATAATTAATCACACTCCAATTTACTAACCTATACAGTTATACACACCAGCTCACTTATTCATAAAAATACTAGCACATTCTTACGCTCCTATGCAATCACTGATGCAAGCACACACACATCCATATAGCCACTCTCACAATCACACACTCTCACTTATAGCCATTTATATACTCCAACACACATATATACTGCCTTTCACATATGTAGTTACTCACACATGTACCACTGAGATATACATTCAATCACTAACACACCCATACACACACTCACCCACCCATACAGTCCATCACAGACGCACTCTTGAAACCATGCACCCAGTGAATCACCCACTCACACATCTATGCACAGAGTCACACACACCCCACCCACACAAACACTGAGGCACCCATATAGATACTCAGATAACCAATCCATAACCCATATAGACACTCATTTAGCTAGTCAGAAACCCATGCAGCTGCTTACACAACAACAGACAGACGGATACAGACATTCACACAGTTTAGTCACTCACCCATGCATCCAGTAAGATACGTTTAATCACTCACTTATAGACTCAGTCACGCACCTACTAAATCATCCATTCAGACGCTTATACACCCACTCATTCTTCAATACGCCTTTCCCTATATATATTAAACATATTTAAACTTTACAGAAACACACAGTCACTGGATGATGTCATCAGTGATGTCATTTGAGATGTCATCAGTGATGTCATCAGTGATGTCACTGACCATGTCATGAGTGATATAATATGTGACGTCATCAGCAGTGCATTGCGGGGCGAGAGTTATAGTTAGCTGAACTAACTATAACGGGGAATTTCACGGGTTTTGTACGAGTGCAATGTCCAACTAACTATAACTGTCCCTAAAACCTATGGTTTTTTCAGTGAATTTCAAAGGTTTTTAAATGCAAATTTCTAACTATAACGTGTCTGAAACCTATAGTTTTTTCAGTGAATATATATATATATATATATATATATATATATATTCCAGATGTAGTCCCACACAGCCTTCACAATGTGAGCAAACAAGCCCACCAGTCGGGAGTAAAGTAAAACAAAGTTCTTTGTTCCAGCAAGTACCGGCAGAAGCATTACGCTTTTCGACCGAATAACGGTCTTAATCATATGCCAAAATGAGGATCAGTTGCTCATGAGTTTAAATACTGCTGAGTACCATAACAGTGAGGAAGGACTAACATGCTTGTTCTCAATAGGTGTCATATTCATCACAATACTTTTATGTAGATTTTAAAACATGGGAGATCAGTTCGCATATTTTAACAATACCATACTCTTAAACAATATGTCCTGAATGTTTTTGATAGTAAAAATGTTCAAGTGGGTCACTGATCACGTAATTCTCCAATTCTTGGAACTACCCAGTCCATAATGCATTGTTTTAGGTTTAAAGGCATTGCCATGTCCTTCTGTTTCTTAAATCACATTTATCAATGTCTTTGTCACAAAAATCGATCACGATACAATACTGTTGTAGCCTCAAAAAAGGATTCAATTCCATGTAGGGCTTAGTAACATATTTAAACGTATTTTTGTGAAAAATGTTCGTCCTCATGTTATTAAAAAAATCCATTATGCGGGTACCTGCAAGTAATGAAATCTTCACTCCTCCATCGTGTCAGGGTTAAATAACCCTACCAAACTCTGGCTGCTTCCAAAAGTGCTTCCAGTTATTAGCAGGCAGGCCCCCTGCTCCACAAGTGACAAAAGCCACCTGGGCATGCAGTGGTCCGAGCTTAGCCAAATCCTCCGTAGCAATACGCAGGAAGCCGGCGGGCGTCCTTTAAACATAACAAAATATATATATATATATATATATATATATATATATATATATATATATATATATATATATATATATTTTGTAGAACAATCACCCTATGCTTGGGAGGGCACTCAGCTGGACGCCTGCCATCTGGCTTCTATTAACCTCTCCTCATGGCATTCCAAATTTTCATTGCGCTTGACGCGTTTCGATGCAGGGCGGCATCTTCTTCATAGGCGTGCTTTATGATTCTTTACAGGAAGTGCTTTCTTTTATTTTCATTTTCATGCAAATTAGTATATTTGGCAAAGTGCATTACTCTCAGTGGCATGATGGGACATGTAGTTCCCTTGTAAGCATCATTGTTCCCTTAGGTCCTGTACTGTTCATTTTATTTACCAGCATAAATCCTTAGTAGGTATCGGTCCGTCATGAAGAGCTTTGTGCGTTTTGGCTTTCTGCGCTTCACAGCAAGGAAGGTTCCTTGCCACAGCCCCTCTGTTTTTCGAAGAGGTGGTGCTCCTCCCCTACGACGGGGCTGCAGCGAGTAATTTTGTAGAACAATCGCCCTATGCTTGGGAGGGCACTCAGCTGGACGCCTGCCATCTGGCTTCTATTAACCGCTCCTCATGGCATTCCAAATTGTCAATGCGCCTAACGTGTTTAGATGCAGGGCGGCATCTTCTTCATAGGCGTGCTTTATGATTCTTTACAGGAAGTGCTTTCTTTTATTTTCATTTTCATGCAAATTAGTATTTTTGGCAAAGTGCATTACTCTCAGTGGCATGATGGGACATGTAGTTCCCTTGTAAGCATCATTGTTCCCTTAGTAGGGTCCTGTACTGTTCATTTTATTTACCAGCAAAAACGCACGAAGCTCTTCATGACGGACCGATACCTACTAAGGATTTATGCTGGTAAATAAAATGAACAGTACAGGACCCTACTAAGGGAACAATGATGCTTACAAGGGAACTACATGTCCTATCATGCCACTGAGAGTAATGCACTTTGCCAAATATACTAATTTGCATGAAAATGAAAATAAAAGAAAGCACTTCCTGTAAAGAATCATAAAGCACGCCTATAAAGAAGATGCTGCCCTGCATCGAAACGCGTCAGGCGCAATGAAAATTTGGAATGCCATGAGGAGCGGTTAATAGAAGCCAGATGGCAGGCGTCCAGCCGAGTGCCCTCCCAAGCATAGGACGATTGTTCTACAAAATATATATATATATGTATATATATATATATATTTTATATATATATAAAAATATATATATTACTAGTGGCTGGCTTCCATAGGAAAATCATTTTTTGTTCGGATTTAGCCGGCGATAACTGCGGAGGAGGAGAGAAAGGGAGCCGAAGGAGGCCTACACCTCCGTTTGGCAGGATCTGGACACGGCGCATTATTGAAATTGTGGGGACACAGTAGGTAATGGTTGTGTGCACCAGTCTTCCCTGACACACCATACTTACCTTCAACATCATTCCAAAGTTTGCAGCGCTTTTTACACCACTGGGAGCTAATAGTTACTTTCGCTGAAACTTGAGGTGTATTATGGGACTTGAAGTGTGGTGTGTGCAGGCACGTGACTTTATTGCTAATTAAATCATCTGGGACACTGCACATGTGATGTTGTACCTTTGATAAAGGCAATTCGCTGAAACACGTCAGGTTCATCACGCTTGAATGTGTCTGCGCCAATTGAAAATAAATGCTGTTTTACCGGACCCGGGCTGTGGCACATCTTCTTCTTGTTTTAAATTACGGGAATTGCTGTCTCCTGTCAGCCATGGCTGCCCTGCAGGGTTGGGGGCCCCCGACGACAGCGATGTCTGTGGAGTTTGTGATAAGGGGGGCATGACCCGCTCTCCCCACCGCAAGCCTTTCGATTTAGCCGGCAATAACTGTGGAGGAGGAGAGAAAGGGAGCCGAAGGAGGCCTACACCTCCGTTTGGCAAGATCCGGACACGGCGCATTATTGAAATTGTGGGGACACAGTAGGTAATGGTTGTGTGCACCAGTCTTCCCTGACACACCATACTTACCTTTAACATCATGCCAAAGTTTGCAGCGCTTTTTACACCACTGAGAGCTAATAGTTACTTTCGCTGAAACTTGAGGTGTATTATGGGACTTGAAGTGTGGTGTGTGCAGGCACGTGACTTTATTGCTAATTAAATCATCTGGGACACTGCACACGTGATGTTGTACCTTTGATAAAGGCAATTCGCTGAAACGCGCCAGGTTCATCACGTCTGAATGTGTCTGCGCCAATTGAAAATAAATGCTGTTTTACCGGACCCGGGCTGTGGCACATCTTTTTCTTATATATATATATATATATATATATATATATATATATATATATATATATATATATATATATATATATATGTATATATATATATATATATATATATATGTGTATATATATATATATATATATATATGTATATATGTATATATATATATATATTCACTGAAAAAACCATAGGTTTTAGGGACAGTTATAGTTAGTTGGACATTTCACTCGTACAGAACCATAGAAATTCCCCCGTTATAGTTAGTTCAGCTAACTATAACTCGTGCCCCCGCAATGCACTGCTGATGACGTCACATATTACATCACTCATGACATGGTCAGTGACATCACTGATGACATCACTGATGACATCTCAAATGAAATCACTGATGACATCATCCAGTGACTGTGTGTTTCTGTAAAGTTTAAATATGTTTAATATATATAGGGAAAGGCGTATTGAAGAATGAGTGGGTGTTTAAGTGTCTGAATGGATGATTTAGTACGTGCGTGACTGACTCTACAAGTGAGTGATTAAACGTATCTTACTGAATGCATGGGTTAGTGACTAAACTGTGTGAATGTCTGTATCCGTCTGTTTGTTGGTGTGTAAGTGGATGCATGGATTTGAGAATAGCTACATGAGTGTCTATATGGGTTATTGATTGGTTCTCTGAGTATCTGTATGGCTGCCTGAGTGTTTGTGTGGGTGGGGTGTGTGTGACTCTGTACATAGATGTGTGAGTGGGTGATTCACTGGGTGCATGATTTCAAGAGTGCATCTGTGATGGACTGCTTGGGTGGGTGAGTGTGTGTATGGGTGTGTTAGTGAGTGAATGTATATTTCAGTGGTACATGTGCGAGTAACTACATATGTAAAAGGCAGTATATATGTGTGTTAGAGTATTTAAATGGCTATAAGTGAGAGTGTGTGATTGTGAGAGTGGCTGTATGGATGCGTGTGTGCTTGTATCAGTTATTGTATAAGAGCGTAAGAATGTGCTAGTATTTGTATGAGTAAGTGAGCTGGTGTGTGTATAACTGTATAGGTTAGTAAATGGGTGTGTGATTAATTTTTTGCATGACTGACTAGGTGTGTGAGTACCTCTATGGATGAGTGGCGGTGTGTGAGTGTTTATATAGGTGTATGAGTGCATATGATAGTCCTGTACTGAGTGACTGTAAGTATGAGTGACTGTACGGGTGAGTGAGTAGATGTGTGTGTGTAGACCTAAGAATCAGTGAGTGGGTATGTAGTTATTGGTATTGGAGTGTGTATGGTTTTGAGAATGGCAGTCTGTAATTTAGAGTGGGTGTATCAAAAGCTATATTAGGGTGTGAGAAGATGCATGAAATTATCACATGGATGATGTCATCAGTGATGTCATTTGAGATGTCATCAGTGATGTCATCAGTGATGTCACTGACCATGTCATGAGTGATGTAATATGTGACGTCATCAGCAGTGCATTGCGAGGCGCGAGTTATAGTTAGCTGAACTAACTATAACGGGGGAATTTCTATGGTTTTGTACGAGTGAAATGTCCAACTAACTATAACTGTCCCTAAAACCTATGGTTTTTTCAGTGAATTTCAAAGGTTTTTTAAATGCTAATTTCTAACTATAACATGTCTGAAACCTATGGTTTTTTCAGTGAATTTCAAAGGTTTTTTAAATGCTAATTTCTAACTATAACGTGCCTGAATTTCAAAGGTTTTTTAAATGCTAGTTTCTAACTATGCCTACAGAGGTAGGACATGTGAAGAAAGAAGAAAAAACGCGCAGAAAGAAGCAAAAGAAATGCAGAAAGAAGCAACAGAAGTCCACAAAGACGAAGAAAAGTGCAGGAAGAAGCAAAAGATGTGCAGAAAGAACCAACAGAGGAGCAGAAAGAGGCCATGTTGCAAAATCATCCTGTGCCCACAACTTTTTCAGACGGGTACTGGTGGTAACTGACTCTGACTAACCAGAGTCAGTGCTATGCTAAAAGACACTTAGAATACAGTGAAAACACCTACATACACTAGGGAACACTATGCGTTGGGGGACCCCTGCGATTAGCATGACCTCCTCTGTAAGTCCCTAGTACATAATAGGGCAGGGGGATTAAAACTACCTCTTAAAACGCGTGTGCAAACGCGCCCCGTGGCGCGTTTTAAGTTGCGGGATTAAGTCCCCTTGAATCCTGAGGGTCCCTGGGGCCCAACTAGCCCCCCAGGTACCTACAGTTAGGACCACAGAGCTGAGTTGCAGAGAGGCGTTCCGAGGCCACGCACCATTTTTCACCGCTCTGCAACGCAACTCTGTTGTGCTTACTGAAGGTACCTGGTGGGCTAGTTGGCCCCCAGGGTCCCTCAGGATTCAAGGGGGCGTGTTTGCGCACATGTCACCTGAGGCCCCGCCCCCCTCCCTTCACCACTGTGCAAACACGCCCCGTGGCGCGTTTTAAGTTGGGGGATTAGGTCACCTTGAATCCAGAGGGTCCCTGGGGCCCAACTAGCCCACCAAGTACTTCCAGTAAGCACCACAGGCCTGCGTTGCAACGCCTGTAACAAATTGTGTAGTTGTGTTTAGGTAGTGAAGGGGGTCGTGCTGGGGGTAGTGTTTTAGGGTTTAGGGTAGTGCAGTGGTGTTTGTGTGGTGTAGGGGGTCATGCTGGGGGTAGATTTAGGGTTTAGGGTAGTGCAGTGGTGTTTGGATAGTGTAGGGAGTCGTACTGGGGGAGTGTTTTAGGGTTTAGGGTATTACAGTGGTGTTTGGGTAGTGTAGGGGGTTGTGCTGGGGGTAGTGTTTTAGGGTTTAGGGTAGTGCAGTGGTGTTTGGGTAGTGTAGGGGGTCGTGCTGGGGGTAGTGGTTTAGGGTTTAGGGTAGTGCAGTGGTGTTTGGGTAGTGTAGGGGGTACTGCTGGGGGTAGTGTTTTAGGGTTTAGGGTAGTGCAATGGTGTTTGGGTAGTGTAGGGAGTACTGCTGGGGGTAGTGTTTTAGGGTTTAGGGTAGTGCAGTGGTGTTTGGGTAGTGTAGGGGTTCGTGCTGGGGGTATTGTTTTAGGGTTTAGGGTAGTGCAGTGGTGTTTGTGTAGTGTAGGGGGTAGTGTTTTAGGGTTTAGGGTAGTGCAGTGGTGTTTGTGTAGTGTAGGGGTCGTGCTGGGGGTAGTGTTTTAGGGTTTAGGGTAGTGCAGTGGTCTTTGTGTAGTGTAGGAGGTCGTGTTTTAGGGTTTAGGGTAGTGCAGTGGTGTTTGGGCAGTGTAGGGGGTCGTGCTGGGGGTGGTGTTTCAGGGTTTAGGGCAATGCAGTGGTGTTCGGGCACTGTAGGGGGTCTTGCTGGGGGTGGTGTTTCAGGGTTTAGGGCAGTGCAGTGGTGTTTGGGTCGTGCAGGGGGTCATGCTGGGGGAGTGTTTTACGGTTTAGGGCAGTGCAGTGGTGTTTGGGTAGTGTAGGGGGTCATGCTGGGGGGAGTGTTTTAGGGTTTAGGGCAGTGCAGTGGTGTTCGGGCAGTGTAGGGGGTCGTGCTGGGGGAGTGTTTTAGGGTTTAGGGCAGTGCAGTGGTGTTCGGGTAGTGTAGGGGGTCATGCTGGGGGAGTGTTTGAGGGTTTAGGGCAGTGCTGTTGTGTTCGGGTAGTGTAGGGGGTCGTGCTGGGGGAGTATTTTAGGGTTTAGGGTAGTGCAGTGGTATTCGGGTAGTGTAGGGGGTCGTGATGGGGGTTGTGTTTCAGGGTTTAGGGCAGTGCAGTGGTGTTCGGGCAGTGTAGGGGGTCGTGCTGGGGCTGGTGTTTCAGGGTTTAGGGCAGTGCAGTGGTGTTCGGGCAGTATAGAGGGTCATGCACGGGGTGGTGTTTCAGGGTTTAGGGCAGTGCAGTGGTGTTCGGGCAGTGTAGGGGTCGTGCTGGGGCTGGTGTTTCAGGGTTTAGGGCAGTGCAGTGGTGTTCGGGCAGTGTAGGGGGTCTTGCTGGGGGTGGTGTTTCAGGGTTTAGGGCAGTGGTGTTCGGGCAGTGTAGGGGGTCTTGCTGGGGGTGATGTTTCAGGGTTTAGGGCAGTGCAGTGGTGTTCGGGCAGTGTAGGGGGTCTTGCTGGGGGTAGTTTTTCAGGGTTTAGGGCAGTGCAGTGGTGTTCGTGCAGTGTAGGGGGTCGTGCTGGGGATGGTGTTTCATGGTTTAGGGCAGTGCAGTAGTGTTCAGGCAGTGTAGGGGTCGTGCTGGGGCTGGTGTTTCAGGGTTTAGGGCAGTGCAGGCAGTGGTGCTCGGGCAGTGAAGGGGGTCGTGCTGGGGGTGGTGTTTCTGGGTTTAGGGTAGTGCAGTTGTGTTCGGGCAGTGTAGGGGTTCGTGCTGGGGCTGGTGTTTCAGGGTTTAGGGCAGTGCAGTGGTGTTCAGGCAGTGTAGGGGGTCATGCTGGGGCTGGTGTTTCAGTGTTTTGGGCAGAGCAGTGATGTTCGGGCAGTGTAGGGGGTCGGGCTGGGGGTGGTGTTTCAAGGTTTAGGGCAGTGCAGTGGTGTTCGAGTAGTGTAGGGGGTCGTGCTGGGGGTGGTGTTTCAGGGTTTAGGGCAGTGGTGTTCGGGCAGTGTAGGGGGTCTTGCTGGGGGTGATGTTTCAGGGTTTAGGGCAGTGCAGTGGTGTTCGGGCAGTGTAGGGGGTCTTGCTGGGGGCAGTGTTTCAGGGTTTAGGGCAGAGCAATGGTGTTCAGGCAGTGTAGGGGGTTGTGTTGGAGGTGGTGTTTCAGGCTTTAGGGCAGTGCAGTGGTATTCGGGCAGTGTAGGGGGTCTTGCTGGGGGTGGTGTTTCAGGGTTTAGGGCAGTGGTGTTCAGGCAGTGTAGGGGGTCGTGCTGGGGGTGGTGTTTCAGGGTTTAGGGCAGTGCAATGGTGTTCGGGCAGTGTAGGGGGTCGTGCAGGGGCTGGTGTTTCAGGGTTTAGGGCAGTGCAGTGGTGTTCGGGCAGTGTAGGGGGTCGTGCTGGGGGTGGTGTTTCAGGGTTTAGGGCAGTGTAGTGGTGTTCGGGCAGTGTAGGGGTCGTGCAGGGGGTGGTGAGTCAGGGTTTTGGGCAGTGCAGTGGTGTTCGGGCAGTATAGGTGGTCTTGCTGGGGCTGGTGTTTCCGGGTTCAGTGCAGTGGTGTTCGGGCAGTGTAGGGGGTCTTGCTGGGGGTGGTGTTTCAGTGTTTAGGGCAGTGCAATGGTGGTCGCGCAGTGTAGGGGGTTTTGCTGGGGCTGATGTTTCAGCGTTTAGGGCAGCGCAGTGGTGTTCGGGCAGTGTAGGGGTCTTGCTGGGGGTGGTGTTTCAGGGTTTAGGGCAGTGCAATGGTGTTCGGGCAGTGTAGGGGTCTTGCTGGGGCTGGTGTTTCAGGGTTTAGGGCAGTGCAGTGGTGTTCGGGCAGTGTAGGGGGTCTTGCTGGGGGTGGTGTTTCAGGGTTTAGGGCAGTGCAGTGGTGTTCGGGCAGTGTAGGGGTCTTGCTGGGGCTGGTGTTTCAGGGTTTAGGGCAGTGCAGTGGTGTTCGGGCAGTGTAGGGGGTCTTGCTGGGGCTGGTGTTTCAGGGTTTAGGGTAGTGCAGTGGTGTTCGGGCAGTGTAGGGGATCGTGCTGGGGCTGGTGTTTGAGGGTTTAGGGCAGTGCAGTGGTGTTCGGGCAGTGTAGGGGGTCGTGCTGGGGCTGGTGTTTCAGGGTTTAGGGCAGTGCAGTGGTTTTCAGGCAGTGTAGGCGGTCGTGCTAGGGGTGGTGTTTCAGGGTTTAGGGCAGTGCAGTGGTGTTCGGGCAGTGTAGGGGGTCATGCTGGGGGTGGTGTTTCAGGGTTTAGGGCAGTGCAGTGGTGTTCGGGCAGTGTAGGGGGTCGTGCTGGGGCTGGTGTTTCAGGGTTTTGGGCAGAGCAGTGGTGTTCGGGCAGTGTAGGGGGTTGTGCTGGGGGTGGTGTTTTAGGGTTTAGGGCACTGCAGTGTTGTTTGGGCAGTGTAGGGGGTCTTGCTGGGGGTGGTGTTTCAGGGTTTAGGGCAGTGGTGTTCGGGCAGTGTAGGGGGTCTTGCTGGGGGTGATGTTTCAGGGTTTAGGGCAGTGCAGTGGTGTTCGGGCAGTGTAGGGGTCTTGCTGGGGGTAGTGTTTCAGGGTTTAGGGCAGTGCAGTAGTGTTCGTGCAGTGTAGGGGGTCATGCTGGGGGCGATGTTTCAGGGTTTAGGGCAGTGCAGTAGTGTTCGGGCAGTGTAGGGGTCGTGCGGGGGTGGTGTTTCAGGGTTTAGGGCAGTGCAATGGTGTTCGGGCAGTGTAGGGGGTCGTGCTGGGGGTGGTGTTTCAGGGTTTAGGGCAGTGCAGTGGTGTTCGGGCGGTGTAGTGGGTCATGCAGGGGGTGGTGTTTCAGGGTTTAGGGCAGTGCAGCGGTGTTCGGGCAATGTAGGGGGTCGTGCTGGGGCTGGTGTTTCAGGGTTTCGGGCAGTGCAGTGGTGTTCGGGCAGTGTAGGGGGTCTTGCTGGGGGTGGTGTTTCAGGGTTTACGGCAGTGGTGTTCGGGCAGTGTAGGGGTCTTGCTGGGGTGATGTTTCAGGGTTTAGGGCAGTGCAGTGGTGTTCGGGCAGTGTAGGGGGTCTTGCTGGGGGTAGTGTTTCAGGGTTTAGGGCAGTGCAGGGGTGATCGTGCAGTGTAGGGGGTCGTGCTGGGGATGGTGTTTCAGGGTTTAGGCCAGTGCAGTAGTGTTCGGGCAGAGTAGGGGGTCGTGCAGGGGGAATGGTGTTTCAGGGTTTAGGGCAGTGCAGTGGTGTTCGGGCAGTGTAGTGGGTCATGCAGGGGGTGGTGTTTCAGGGTTTAGGGCAGTGCAGTGGTGTTTGGGCAATGTAGGGGGTCGTGCTGGGGCTGGTGTTTCAGGGTTTAGGGCAGTGCAGTGGTGTTCGGGCAGTGTAGGGGGTCTTGCTGGGGGTGGTGTTTCAGGGTTTAGGGCAGTGGTGTTCGGGCAGTGTAGGGGGTCTTGCTGGGGGTGATGTTTCAGGGTTTAAGGCAGTGCAGTGGTGTTCGGGCAGTGTAGGGTGTTGTGCTGGGGGTGGTGTTTCAGGGTTTAAGGCAGTGTAGTGGTGTTCGGGCAGTGTAGGGGGTCGTGCACGGGGTGGTGTTTCAGGGTTTAGGGCAGTGCAGTGGTGTTCGGGCAGTGTAGGGGGTTGTGCTGGGGCTGGTGTTTCAGGGTTTAGGGCAGTGCCATGGTGTTCTGGCAGTGTAGGGGGTCGTGCTGGGGCTAGTGTTTCACGGTTTAGGGCAGTGCAGTGGTGTTCGGGCAGTGTAGGGGGTCATGCTGGGGCTGGTGTTTCAGGGTTTAGGGCAGTGCAGTGGTGTTCGTGCAGTGTAAGTGGTCGTGCTGGGGCTGGTGTTTCAGGGTTTAGGGCAGTGCAGTGGTGTTCGGGCAGTGTAGGGGGTCATGCTGGGGCTGGTGTTTCAGGGTTTAGGGCAGTGCAGTGGTGCTCAGGCAGTGTAGGGGTCGTGCTGGGGGTCGTGTTTATGGGTTTAGGGTAGTGCAGTGGTGTTCGGGCAGTGTAGGGGGTCGTGCTGGGGCTGGTGTTTCAGGGTTTAAGGCAGTGCAGTGGTGTTCGGGCAGTGTATGGGGTCGTGCTGGGGCTGGTGTTTCAGGGTTTAGGGCAGTGCAGGCAGTGGTGCTCGGGCAGTGTAGGGGATCGTGCTGGGGGTGGTGTTTCTGGGTTTAGGGTAGTGCAGTCGTGTTCGGGCAGTGTAGGGGTTCGTGCTGGGGCTGGTGTTTCAGGGTTTAGGGCAGTGCAGTGGTGTTCAGGCAGTGTAGGGGGTCATGCTGGGGCTGGTGTTTCAGTGTTTTGGGCAGAGCAGTGGTGTTCGGGCAGTGTAGGGGGTCGTGCTGGGGGTGGTGTTTCAGGGTTTAGGGCAGTGCAGTGGTGTTCGAGCAGTGTAGGGGGTCGTGCTGGGGTGGTGTTTCAGGGTTTAGGGCAGTGGTGTTCGGGCAGTGTAGGGGGTCTTGCTGGGGGTGATGTTTCAGGGTTTAGGGCAGAGCAATGGTGTTCAGGCAGTGTAGGGGGTTGTGTTGGAGGTGGTGTTTCAGGCTTTAGGGCAGTGCAGTGGTATTCGGGTAGTGTAGGGGTCTTGCTGGGGGTGGTGTTTCATGGTTTAGGGCAGTGCAGTGGTGTTTGGGTCGTGCAGGGGGTCATGCTGGGGGAGTGTTTTAGGGTTTAGGGCAGAGCAATGGTGTTCAGGCAGTGTAGGGGGTTGTGTTGGAGGTGGTGTTTCAGGCTTTAAGGCAGTGCAGTGGTGTTCAGGCAGTGTAGGGGGTCGTGCTGGGTGTGGTGTTTCAGGGTTTAGGGCAGTGCAGTGGTGTTCGGGCAGTGTAGGGGGTCGTGCAGGGGCTGGTGTTTCAGGGTTTAGGGCAGTGCAGTGGTGTTCGGGCAGTGTAGGGGGTCGTGCAGGGGGTGGTGAGACAGGGTTTAGGGCAGTGCAGTGGTGTTCGGGCAGTGTAGGGGGTCATGCTGGGGGTAGAGTTTTAGGGTTTAGGGCAGTGCAGTGGTGTTCGGGCAGTGTAGGGGGTCGTGCAGGGGGTGGTGTTTCAGGGTTTAGGGCAGTGCAGTGGTGTTCGGGCAGTGTAGGGGTCGTGCTGGGGGTGGTGTTTCAGGGTTTAGGGCAGTGCAGTGGTGTTCGGGCAGTGTAGGGTGTCGTGCTGGGGGTGGTGTTTTAGGGTTTTGGGCTGTGCAGTGGTGTTCGGGCAGTGTAGGTGGTCTTGCTGGGGCTGGTGTTTCCGGGTTTAGTAAAGTGGTGTTCGGGCAGTGTAGGGGGTCTTGCTGGGGGTGGTGTTTCAGGGTTTAGGGCAGTGCAATGGTGTTCGCGCAGTGTAGGGGGTCTTGCTGGGGCTGATGTTTCAGCGTTTAGGGCAGCGCAGTGGTGTTCGGGCAGTGTAGGGGGTCTTGCTGGGGGTGGTGTTTCAGGGTTTAGGGCAGTGCAGTGGTGTTCGGGCAGTGTAGGGGGTCTTGCTGGGGCTGGTGTTTCAGGGTTTAGGGCAGTGCAGTGTTGTTCGGGCAGTGTAGGGGGTCTTGCTGGGGCTGGTGTTTCAGGGTTTAGGGTAGTGCAGTGGTGTTTGGGCAGTGTAGGGGTCGGGCTGGGGCTGGTGTTTGAGGGTTTAGGGCAGTGCAGTGGTGTTCGGGCAGTGTAGGGGGTCGTGCTGGGGCTGGTGTTTCAGGGTTTAGGGCAGTGCAGTGGTTTTCAGGCAGTGTAGGCGGTCGTGCTAGGGGTGGTGTTTCAGGGTTTAGGGCAGTGCAGTGGTGTTCGGGCAGTGTAGGGGGTCATGCTGGGGGTGGTGTTTCAGGGTTTAGGGCAGTGCAGTGGTGTTCGGGCAGTGTAGGGGGTCGTGCTGGGGCTGGTGTTTCAGGGTTTTGGGCAGAGCAGTGGTGTTCGGGCAGTGTAGGGGTTGTGCTGGGGGTGGTGTTTTAGGGTTTAGGGCACTGCAGTGTTGTTTGGGCAGTGTAGGGGTCTTGCTGGGGGTGGTGTTTCAGGGTTTAGGGCAGTGGTGTTCGGGCAGTGTAGGGGGTCTTGCTGGGGGTGATGTTTCAGGGTTTAGGGCAGTGCAGTGGTGTTCGGGCAGTGTAGGGGGTCTTGCTGGGGGTAGTGTTTCAGGGTTTAGGGCAGTGCAGTAGTGTTCGTGCAGTGTAGGGGGTCATGCTGGCGGCGATGTTTCAGGGTTTAGGGCAGTGCAGTAGTGTTCGGGCAGTGTAGGGGTCGTGCGGGGGTGGTGTTTCAGGGTTTAGGGCAGTGCAATGGTGTTCGGGCAGTGTAGGGGGTCGTGCTGGGGGTGGTGTTTCAGGGTTTAGGGCAGTGCAGTGGTGTTCGGGCAGTGTAGTGGGTCATGCAGGGGGTGGTGTTTCAGGGTTTAGGGCAGTGCAGTGGTGTTCGGGCAATGTAGGGGGTCGTGCTGGGGCTGGTGTTTCAGGGTTTCGGGCAGTGCAGTGGTGTTCGGGCAGTGTAGGGGGTCTTGCTGGGGGTGGTGTTTCAGGGTTTAGGGCAGTGGTGTTCGGGCAGTGTAGGGGGTCTTGCTGGGGTGATGTTTCAGGGTTTAGGGCAGTGCAGTGGTGTTCGGGCAGTGTAGGGGGTCTTGCTGGGGGTAGTGTTTCAGGGTTTAGGGCAGTGCAGGGGTGATCGTGCAGTGTAGGGGGTCGTGCTGGGGATGGTGTTTCAGGGTTTAGGCCAGTGCAGTAGTGTTCGGGCAGAGTAGGGGGTCGTGCAGGGGGAATGGTGTTTCAGGGTTTAGGGCAGTGCAGTGGTGTTCGGGCAGTGTAGTGGGTCATGCAGGGGGTGGTGTTTCAGGGTTTAGGGCAGTGCAGTGGTGTTTGGGCAATGTAGGGGGTCGTGCTGGGGCTGGTGTTTCAGGGTTTAGGGCAGTGCAGTGGTGTTCGGGCAGTGTAGGGGGTCTTGCTGGGGGTGGTGTTTCAGGGTTTAGGGCAGTGGTGTTCGGGCAGTGTAGGGGGTCTTGCTGGGGGTGATGTTTCAGGGTTTAAGGCAGTGCAGTGGTGTTCGGGCAGTGTAGGGTGTCGTGCTGGGGGTGGTGTTTCAGGGTTTAAGGCAGTGCAGTGGTGTTCGGGCAGTGTAGGGGGTCGTGCACGGGGTGGTGTTTCAGGGTTTAGGGCAGTGCAGTGGTGTTCGGGCAGTGTAGGGGTTGTGCTGGGGCTGGTGTTTCAGGGTTTAGGGCAGTGCCATGGTGTTCTGGCAGTGTAGGGGGTCGTGCTGGGGCTAGTGTTTCACGGTTTAGGGCAGTGCAGTGGTGTTCGGGCAGTGTAGGGGGTCATGCTGGGGCTGGTGTTTCAGGGTTTAGGGCAGTGCAGTGGTGTTCGTGCAGTGTAAGTGGTCGTGCTGGGGCTGGTGTTTCAGGGTTTAGGGCAGTGCAGTGGTGTTCGGGCAGTGTAGGGGGTCATGATGGGGCTGGTGTTTCAGGGTTTAGGGCAGTGCAGTGGTGCTCAGGCAGTGTAGGGGGTCGTGCTGGGGGTGGTGTTTATGGGTTTAGGGTAGTGCAGTGGTGTTCGGGCAGTGTAGGGGGTCGTGCTGGGGCTGGTGTTTCAGGGTTTAAGGCAGTGCAGTGGTGTTCGGGCAGTGTATGGGGTCGTGCTGGGGCTGGTGTTTTAGGGTTTAGGGCAGTGCAGTGGTGTTTGGGCAGTGTAGGGGGTCTTGCTGGGGGTAGTTTTTCAGGGTTTAGGGCAGTGCAGTGGTGTTTGTGCAGTGTAGGGGGTCGTGCTGGGGATGGTGTTTCATGGTTTAGGGCAGTGCAGCAATGTTCAGGCAGTGTAGGGCGTCGTGCTGGGGCTGGTGTTTCAGGGTTTAGGGCAGTGCAGGCAGTGGTGCTCGGGCAGTGTAGGGGATCGTGCTGGGGGTGGTGTTTCTGGGTTTAGGGTAGTGCAGTCGTGTTCGGGCAGTGTAGGGGTTCGTGCTGGGGCTGGTGTTTCAGGGTTTAGGGCAGTGCAGTGGTGTTCAGGCAGTGTAGGGGGTCATGCTGGGGCTGGTGTTTCAGTGTTTTGGGCAGAGCAGTGGTGTTCGGGCAGTGTAGGGGGTCGTGCTGGGGGTGGTGTTTCAGGGTTTAGGGCAGTGCAGTGGTGTTCGAGCAGTGTAGGGGGTCGTGCTGGGGTGGTGTTTCAGGGTTTAGGGCAGTGGTGTTCGGGCAGTGTAGGGGGTCTTGCTGGGGGTGATGTTTCAGGGTTTAGGGCAGAGCAATGGTGTTCAGGCAGTGTAGGGGGTTGTGTTGGAGGTGGTGTTTCAGGCTTTAGGGCAGTGCAGTGGTATTCGGGCAGTGTAGGGGGTCTTGCTGGGGGTGGTGTTTCATGGTTTAGGGCAGTGCAGTGGTGTTTGGGTCGTGCAGGGGGTCATGCTGGGGGAGTGTTTTAGGGTTTAGGGCAGAGCAATGGTGTTCAGGCAGTGTAGGGGGTTGTGTTGGAGGTGGTGTTTCAGGCTTTAAGGCAGTGCAGTGGTGTTCAGGCAGTGTAGGGGGTCGTGCTGGGTGTGGTGTTTCAGGGTTTAGGGCAGTGCAGTGGTGTTCGGGCAGTGTAGGGGGTCGTGCAGGGGCTGGTGTTTCAGGGTTTAGGGCAGTGCAGTGGTGTTCGGGCAGTGTAGGGGGTCGTGCAGGGGGTGGTGAGACAGGGTTTAGGGCAGTGCAGTGGTGTTCGGGCAGTGTAGGGGTCATGCTGGGGGTAGAGTTTTTGGGTTTAGGGCAGTGCAGTGGTGTTCGGGCAGTGTAGGGGGTCGTGCAGGGGGTGGTGTTTCAGGGTTTAGGGCAGTGCAGTGGTGTTCGGGCAGTGTAGGGGTCGTGCTGGGGGTGGTGTTTCAGGGTTTAGGGCAGTGCAGTGGTGTTCGGGCAGTGTAGGGTGTCGTGCTGGGGGTGGTGTTTTAGGGTTTTGGGCTGTGCAGTGGTGTTCGGGCAGTGTAGGTGGTCTTGCTGGGGCTGGTGTTTCCGGGTTTAGTAAAGTGGTGTTCGGGCAGTGTAGGGGTCTTGCTGGGGGTGGTGTTTCAGGGTTTAGGGCAGTGCAATGGTGTTCGCGCAGTGTAGGGGGTCTTGCTGGGGCTGATGTTTCAGCGTTTAGGGCAGCGCAGTGGTGTTCGGGCAGTGTAGGGGGTCTTGCTGGGGGTGGTGTTTCAGGGTTTAGGGTAGTGCAGTGGTGTTTGGGCAGTGTAGGGGGTCGTGCTGGGGCTGGTGTTTGAGGGTTTAGGGCAGTGCAGTGGTGTTCGGGCAGTGTAGGGGGTCGTGCTGGGGCTGGTGTTTCAGGGTTTAGGGCAGTGCAGTGGTGTTCGGGCAGTGTAGGGGGTCATGCTGGGGGTGGTGTTTCAGGGTTTAGGGCAGTGCAGTGGTGTTCGGGCAGTGTAGGGTGTCGTGCTGGGGCTGGTGTTTCAGGGTTTTGGGCAGAGCAGTGGTGTTCGGGCAGTGTAGGGGGTCGTGCTGGGGGTGGTGTTTTAGGGTTTAGGGCACTGCAGTGTTGTTCGGGCAGTGTAGGGGGTCTTGCTGGGGGTGGTGTTTCAGGGTTTAGGGCAGTGGTGTTCGGGCAGTGTAGGGGGTCTTGCTGGGGGTGATGTTTCAGGGTTTAGGGCAGTGCAGTGGTGTTCGGGCAGTGTAGGGGGTCTTGCTGGGGCTGGTGTTTCAAGGTTTAGGGCAGTGCAGTAGTGTTCGTGCAGTGTAGGGGGTCATGCTGGGGGCGGTGTTTCAGGGTTTAGGGCAGTGCAGTAGTGTTCGGGCAGTATAGGGGGTCGTGCAGAGGGTGGTGTTTCAGGGTTTAGGGCAGTGCAATGGTGTTCGGGCAGTGTAGGGGGTCGTGCTGGGGGTGGTGTTTCAGGGTTTAAGCAGTGCAGTGGTGTTCGGGCAGTGTAGGGGGTCATGCAGGGGGTGGTGTTTCAGGGTTTAGGGCAGTGCAGTGGTGTTCGGGCAATGTAGGGGTCGTGCTGGGGCTGGTGTTTCAGGGTTTAGGGCAGTGCAGTGGTGTTCGGGCAGTGTAGGGGGTCTTGCTGGGGGTGGTGTTTCAGGGTTTAGGGCAGTGGTGTTCGGGCAGTGTAGGGGTCTTGCTGGGGGTGATGTTTCAGGGTTTAGGGCAGTGCAGTGGTGTTCGGGCAGTGTAGGGGGTCTTGCTGGGGGTAGTGTTTCAGGGTTTAGGGCAGTGCAGGGGTGTTCGTGCAGTGTAGGGGTCGTGCTGGGGATGGTGTTTCAGGGTTTAGGCCAGTGCAGTAGTGTTCGGGCAGAGTAGGGGTCGTGCAGGGGGAATGGTGTTTCAGGGTTTAGGGCAGTGCAGTGGTGTTCGGGCAGTGTAGTGGGTCATGCAGGGGTGGTGTTTCAGGGTTTAGGGCAGTGCAGTTGTGTTTGGGCAATGTAGGGGTCGTGCTGGGGCTGGTGTTTCAGGGTTTAGGGCAGTGCAGTGGTGTTCGGGCAGTGTAGGGGGTCTTGCTGGGGGTGGTGTTTCAGGGTTTAGGGCAGTGGTGTTCGGGCAGTGTAGGGGGTCTTGCTGGGGGTGATGTTTCAGGGTTTAGGGCAGTGCAGTGGTGTTCGGGCAGTGTAGGGTGTCGTGCTGGGGGTGGTGTTTCAGGGTTTAGGGCAGTGCAGTGGTGTTCGTGCAGTGTAGGGGTCGTGCACGGGGTGGTGTTTCAGGGTTTAGGGCAGTGCAGTGGTGTTCGGGCAGTGTAGGGGGTTGTGCTGGGGCTGGTGTTTCAGGGTTTCGGGCAGTGCAATGGTGTTCTGGCAGTGTAGGGGGTCGTGCTGGGGCTAGTGTTTCACGGTTTAGGGCAGTGCAGTGGTGTTCGGGCAGTGTAGGGGGTCATGCTGGGGCTGGTGTTTCAGGGTTTAGGGCAGTGCAGTGGTGTTCGTGCAGTGTAGGTGGTCGTCCTGGGGCTGGTGTTTCAGGGTTTAGGGCAGTGCAGTGGTGTTCGGGCAGTGTAGGGGGTCATGCTGGGGCTGGTGTTTCAGGGTTTAGGGCAGTGCAGTGGTGCTCAGGCAGTGTAGGGGGTCGTGCTGGGGGTGGTGTTTATGGGTTTAGGGTAGTGCAGTGGTGTTCGGGCAGTGTAGGGGGTCGTGCTGGGGCTGGTGTTTCAGGGTTTAGGGCAGTGCAGTGGTGTTCGTGCAGTGTAGGGGGTCGTGCTGGGGCTTGTGTTTCAGGGTTTTGGGCAGAGCAGTGGTGTTCGGGCAGTGTAGGGGGTCGTGCTGGGGGTGGTGTTTCAGGGTTTAGGGCAGTGCAGTGGTGTTCGGGCAGTGTAGGGGGTCGTGTTGGGGGTGGTGTTTCAGGGTTTAGGGCAGAGGAGTGGTGTTTGGGCAGTGTAGGGGGTCTTACTGGGGATAGTGGTTCAGGGTTTAGGGCAGTGCACTGGTGTTTGGGCAGTGTAGGGGGCCGTGCTGGGGATGGTGTTTCAGGGTTTAGGGCAGTGCAGTGGTGTTCGGGCAGTGTAGGGGGTCTTGCTGGGGGTGATGTTTCAGGGTTTAGGGCAGTGGAGTGGTGTTTGGGCAGTGTAGGGGGTCTTACTGGGGATAGTGGTTCAGGGTTTAGGGCAGTGCACTGGTGTTTGGGCAGTGTAGGGGGCCGTGCTGGGGGTGGTGTTTCAGGGTTTAGGGCAGTGCAGTGGTGTTCGGGCAGTGTAGGGGGTCGTGCAGGGGGTGGTGTTTCAGGGTTTAGGGCAGTGCAGTGGTGTTCGTCAGTGTAGGGGTCGTGCTGGGGGTGGTGTTTCAGGGTTTAGGGCAGTGCAGTGGTGTTCGAACAGTATAGGGGGTCGTGCAGGGGCTGGTGTTTCAAGGTTTAGGGCAGTGCAGTGGTGTTCGGGCAGTGTAGGGGTCGTTCAGGGGGTAGTGTTTTAGGGTTTAGGGTAGTGCAGTGGTGTTTGTGTAGTGTAGGGGGTCGTGCTGGGGGTAGTGTTGTAGGGTTTAGGGTAGTGCAGTGGTGTTCGGGCAGTGTAGGGGGTCTTGCTGGGGGTGGTGTTTCAGGGTTTAGGGCAGTGGTGTTCGGGCAGTGTAGGGGGTCTTGCTGGGGATGATGTTTCAGGGTTTAGGGCAGTGCAGTGGTGTTCGGGCAGTGTAGGGGGTCTTGCTGGGGGTAGTGTTTCAGGGTTTAGGGCAGTGCAGGGGTGTTCGTGCAGTGTAGGGGGTCGTGCTCAGGATGGTGTTTCAGGGTTTAGGGCAGTGCAGTAGTGTTCAGGCAGTGTAGGGGGTCGTGCAGGGGGAATGGTGTTTCAGGGTTTAGGGCAGTGCAGTGGTGTTCGGGCAGTGTAGGGTGTCGTGCTTGGGGTGGTGTTTCAGGGTTTAGGGCAGTGCAGTGGTGTTCGGGCAGTGTAGGGGGTCGTGCACGGGGTGGTGTTTCAGGGTTTAGGGCAGTGCAGTAGTGTTCGGGCAGTGTAGGGGGTTGTGCTGGGGCTGGTGTTTCAGGGTTTAGGGCAGTGCAATGGTGTTCTGGCAGTGTAGGGGGTCATGCTGGGGCTAGTGTTTCACTGTTTAGGGCAGTGCAGTAGTGTTCGGGCAGTGTAGGGGGTCATGCTGGGGCTGGTGTTTCAGGGTTTAGGGCAGTGCAGTGGTGTTCGTGCAGTGTAGGTGGTCGTGCTGGGGCTGGTGTTTCAGGGTTTAGGGCAGTGCAGTGGTGTTCGGGCAGTGTAGGGGGTCATGCTGGGGCTGGTGTTTCAGGGTTTAGGGCAGTGCAGTGGTGCTCAGGCAGTGTAGGGGGTCGTGCTGGGGGTGGTGTTTCTGGGTTTAGGGTAGTGCAGTGGTGTTCGGGCAGTGTAGGGGGTCGTGCTGGGGCTGGTGTTTCAGGGTTTAGGGCAGTGCAGTGGTGTTCGGGCAGTGTAGGGGGTCGTGCTGGGGCTGGTGTTTCAGGGTTTTGGGCAGAGCAGTGGTGTTCGTGCAGTGTAGGGGGTCGTGCTGGGGGTGGTGTTTCAGGGTTTAGGGCAGTGCAGTGGTGTTCGGGCAGTGTAGGGGGTCGTGCTAGGGGTGGTGTTTCAGGGTTTAGGGCAGTGGTGTTCGGGCAGTGTAGGGGGTCTTGCTGGGGGTGATGTTTCAGGGTTTAGGGCAGTGGAGTGGTGTTTGGGCAGTGTAGGGGTCTTGCTGGGGATAGTGTTTCAGGGTTTAGGGCAGTGCAGTGGTGTTTGGGCAGTGTAGGGGGTCATGCTGGGGGTGGTGTTTATGGGTTTAGGGTAGAGCAGTGGTGTTCGGGCAGTGTAGGGGGTCGTGCTGGGGCTGGTGTTTCAGGGTTTAGGGCAGTGCAGTGGTGTTCGGGCAGTGTAGGGGGTCGTGCTGGGGCTTGTGTTTCAGGGTTTAGGGCAGTGCAGTGGTGTTCGGGCAGTGTAGGGGGTCGTGCTGGGGGTGGTGTTTCAGGGTTTAGGGCAGTGGTGTTCGGGCAGTGTAGGGGGTCTTGCTGGGGGTGATGTTTCAGGGTTTACGGCAGTGCAGTGGTGTTTGGGCAGTGTAGGGGGCCGTGCTGGGGGTGGTGTTTCAGGGTTTAGGGCAGTGCAGTGGTGTTCGGGCAGTGTAGGGGGTCGTGAAGGGGGTGGTGTTTCAGGGTTTAGGGCAGTGCAGTGGTATTCGGCAGTGTAGGGGGTCGTGCTGGGGGTGGTGTTTCAGGGTTTAGGGCAGTGCAGTGGTGTTCGAACAATGTAGGGGGTCGTGCAGGGGCTGGTGTTTCAAGGTTTAGGGCAGTGCAGTGGTGTTCGGGCAGTGTAGGGGGTCGTTCTGGGGGTAGTGTTTTAGGGTTTAGGGTAGTGCAGTGGTGCTTGTGTAGTGTAGGGGGTCGTGCTGGGGGTAGTGTTGTAGGGTTTAGGGTAGTGCAGTGGTGTTCGGGCAGTGTAGGGGTCTTGCTGGGGGTGGTGTTTCAGGGTTTAGGGCAGTGGTGTTCGGGTAGTGTAGGGGGTCTTGCTGGGGGTGATGTTTCAGGGTTTAGGGCAGTGCAGTGGTGTTCGGGCAGTGTAGGGGGTCTTGCTGGGGGTAGTGTTTCAGGGTTTAGGGCAGGGGTGTGCGTGCAGTGTAGGGGGTCGTTCTGGGGATGGTGTTTCAGGGTTTAGGGCAGTGCAGTAGTGTTCGGGCAGTGTAGGGGGTCGTGCAGGGGGAATTGTGTTTCAGGGTTTAGGGCAGTGCAGTGGTGTTCGGGCAGTGTAGGGGTCGTGAAGGGGGTGGTGTTTCAGGGTTTAGGGCAGTGCAGTGGTGTTCGGGCAGTGTAGGGGTCGTGCTGGGGGTGGTGTTTCAGGGTTTAGGGCAGTGCAGTGGTGTTCGGGCAGTGTAGGGGGTCGTGCTGGGGGTGGTGTTTCAGGGTTTAGGGCAGTGGTGTTCGGGCAGTGTAGGGGGTCTTGCTGGGGGTGATGTTTCAGGGTTTAGGGCAGTGGAGTGGTGTTTGGGCAGTGTAGGGGGTCTTGCTGGGGATAGTGTTTCAGGGTTTAGGGCAGTGCAGTGGTGTTTGGGCAGTGTAGGGGGCCGTGCTGGGGGTGGTGTTTCAGGGTTTAGGGCAGTGCAGTGGTGTTCGGGCAGTGTCGGGGGTCGTGAAGGGGGTGGTGTTTCAGGGTTTAGGGCAGTGCAGTGGTGTTCGGGCAGTGTAGGGGGTTGTGCTGGGGGTGGTGTTTCAGGGTTTAGGGCAGTGCAGTGGTGTTCGAACAGTGTAGGGGGTCGTGCAGGGGCTTGTGTTTCAAGGTTTAGGGCAGTGCAGTGGTGTTCGGGCAGTGTAGGGGGTCGTTCTGGGGGTAGTGTTTTAGGGTTTAGGGTAGTGCAGTGGTGCTTGTGTAGTGTAGGGGGTCGTGCTGGGGGTAGTGTTTTAGGGTTTAGGGTAGTGCAGTGGTGTTTGTGTAGTGTAGGGGGTCATGTTTTAGGGTAGTGCAGTGGTGTTTGGGTAGTGTAGGGGATCGTGCTGGGGGTAGTGTTTTAGGGTTTAGGTTAGTGCAGTGGTGTTTGTGTAGTGTAGGGGGTCATGCTGGGGGTAGTGTTTTAGGGTTTAGGATAGTGCAGTGGTGCTTGTGTAGTGTAGGGAGTCGTGCTGGGGTAGTGTTTTAGGGTTTAGAATAGTGCAGTAGTGTTTTTGTAGTGTAGGGGGTCATGTTTTAAGATGCAACGCTCCAATACCTGACCAGTCTGCACTACATAAAACTGCAAAAAACTAAAAATAAAAAGTGTTTTGCACACTTTTGTCATTGGGCTATATGTGGGCTACATCTGGGTAATATTTGTGCTACATTTGGGCTCTTTTTTTCTCTGGTGGCCATCTTGGAAGACTTCTTTGTTATGAAGTTTCCTAATTTCCTCATTTACTGCAGTCTCCTCAGTAGGAAATGCTTTCAGTTTTTTACTTTGATTCCATCAAGAAGGCATTCAGATGTGTCTCACATTTGCCATAAATTCAGAATGTTAGCACTCTAGTTGCTCATTAGATCACTGTACTAAAGCTACTGCTCACCAGGGAGTTAACTGGAAGTCTGCTGCTGGTATTGAAAGTGATTGTTTCAGTCTGCATGTCAGAATTTTCTAATGAAATAGAAGAGGATTTGAGATCTCACTTAAAACATGCCCTCATTTTTCTTTCTGCAGCACTAACCATAATTTCTATTTAAAAAAGAACCCCCTCATTTTGTTCCTTTTTAAATTAAATGTTTTAAGTATTAACGGTTTATTCCAATCAAGATGGATTCCGGTGTGCCATACTTTTGTCATAAGTAAGGCTGTTAGCGCTCTAGTTGTTCTTTAGAACACTCTGGGAAGCTGCAGTAGAACACAAAGGCATCAACTGGCAGGCTGCTCCTGTTGAAATATAACAGGAAGATATTTGAGATCTCACTTGAAACATGTCCTAATTTTTCTTTCTGTAGCACTAACCATAATTTCTATGACAAAATGAACCCCATCATTTTGTTCCTTTTTAAATTAAATGTTTTAAGTGTTACCAGTTTATTCCAATCAAGATGGCTTCAGGTGTGCCATACTTTTGTCATAAGTAAGGCTGTTAGCACTCTAGTTGTTCTTTAGGAAGCTGCAGTAGAACACAAAGGAATCAACTGACAGTCTCTGCCCTTGTTGGATGTACATGTTTTACTGAGAATGTCAGACTTCATTCTCACATGACTGAGAAAGATAATGTGAATTTACAGAAAATATGCTCTCATTTTAGCTTCTGGAGCACCTTCCAAAACTGTATGGGACAAGCATGTGAAATTAGTTTTCTCTCAAACATGATTCATGATATCCCAGCAGAAGGTTTTTCACAGGGTAAAATCACCTTAGAACACACCACAATTCCTGAAATTAGTATGGTACCATCAACAAATGAATTCTAATGTAACTAAAGTCTGTTATCACCCTTAATAGTTCTCCTTTTGGTAACCCTCAAAATCTTCGATTCACTACAATGCATTTCAATGGGGTACTATCATGTATATTGGTCTCAAGATGGCTGCCAGCAATTCCAGGATGAAGTGCTGACAGCCAATCAGATCTCACGATGACATGTGTGGTTAGGCTCCGCCCAGATATATATGTGTTTTTACTTTTGATTTTCTCAGCAACTACTGAACGGATTTACACCATTTAACAAAAGGGTTCTTTCTGAACCAAGAACTACCTCTTTGCCAAATTTGGTGTAATTCCGTTCAGCAGTTCGGGCTGTAGCCTTGCATAAAGTTTCCTATGGGAAATTGATTTTTTGACTCTTATTTTTTAATTTCTCCGCAACTACTGAACGGATTTACACCATTTAACAAAAAGGGTTCTTTCTGAACCAAGAACTACCTCTTTGCCAAATTTGGTGTAATTCCGTTCAGCAGTTCGGGCTGTAGCCGTGTCTAAAGTTTCCTATGGGAAAATGAATGGGGAAAACACGTTTTGGGACCCCCCTTTTTTCTCGGCCCCCGCTTGATGAATCACCCCGAGACTTTCAGGGTAGGAGCAAACCAGAGCGGGCCATAAAGTTTGAAAATTTCACAAAGATTCGTCAACCGGCAAGAGAGTTATTTCAAATAGAATGTCGCGGATTTCCTATGGAAAATAGGTCCTAACTATAACTATCTACTGGCAACCGCCAGTAGATAATATATATATATATATATATATATATACACACTTTATACACAAGTGTGTTAGAATATATATCTCACACACTTGTGTATAAAATGTTGATTTTCTGGGTGACCCTAACCACAGAAAGGCATGGTGGCTTCTGCAGCATTATTTTTATTAGTGTTATGCTACAAATCACTGAAAACGAAATTACCAAGATTCTGGCTTGGATAGGGGTAAGACCAAGAGGAGAAGACAGACCAATATTATTGGAAGAGGAAGCCTCACTCACATGATTTGACATGCTTTATCATAGGCAACCTCTATCCACCCTGGTAGCGCACCAGGGCGGACTCGACCTCTTAGTAAACCCATGTGTCAGAACCCCGTCCAGCCAAAATACTTGCTTTCATAAGGAAAGGCAGTATTTTATTTCTCTAATTCTACACATGCAAAGGAATATGGCATTTTCCAGCAACAACACAATCCCCCATGTGGTCGGGGCTCTAGTAGTTGTCAAGCAAATCCCTGTCCCACCCTCCTTAGTGTAACAAGTTCAGGGATATTTCTTATTCCCTGGTGGCCACTTCATGCAATGCAGACTGTTAGGCCATAATCAAGAATTCTCTTTTGACTCTTCAGGCTTTCAGTCAAAAGTGTTTATGTTGTCACAGAACCTTCAGTAGTGAATCCCCCGGGGCCCCAAAGGCTTGGTGTCAGTCTTACCCTCTCTGGCAGTGTGACAGTGTTCAGCGGTTCAGTGAATGCCCTCTCCTCAGGCACTCCCAAATCTGGATCCTGTATGGCGAAGTCAGGCCGTTCGCGATGGACGCGGTAGCACCTGGCAGCACAGGCTCTCTTGTTGAGCAGTGCTGCCAGTCAGTTTCCAGCGATTGTAGCTCCTTCTGCTCGGTGGATACTAAAGGTAAGTTGTGATTCTGCTAGAAAAAAGGGGAGGGAGTTCTTTGTCTCCTGACTGGAGCTCTGGTGAGAGTGCAACGTCCTCAATGGTGCCCTGCAGTCCTCAGGGAAACAGTCAGGTGCAGGTGGTGGGCTAGACCCGCAGATCACAGCAGTAATCCTTTTGTTCGAACCGCAACCCATACAGTTGGCCACAGTCATACCGGCAGCCCCTTCTGGCATATGGGGTTACCCCGTGGCTCTCTATCGGGTGCAGACTCTTCAGGCAGCAGCCCTAGAAAAGTCTCATGATTCGGCCCATTTAAGTTCACCCGTGGCCCCTTCTGACACACGGGGTTCCCAAGGTGCACTTCACAAAGATGAGATCACGGTGGCCCTCTCTTGGCACATGGGGATTACCAAGCTGATCCTGCCACTTGGGCAACGACCCAATTGGCTGATCTCCTCACACCTCACTCAGGGATTCCTCTTGATAGGGCTCCCCACTGGACCTTGCTCACTACAACGCTCTCCTCTTCCACACAAGGTACACTGGTCTTGGCAAGAAGGCAGGCAATGGCGCTTCATGCTCCAGGACAGGTGTCTTGGTGTCCCTGGGTGATGTCCCCTTACCCAGCAGGGAGACTAGCAGGCCTTGGCCCCCAGTTCAGGTCACAGACAGATGTTTTGCAGAGCTTCCCCTCCTTACGCAGCCCACCTGGCTGCTTGGCAGATGACAAATTTCTGTCTTAGTGTCCTTTTCCAGGCCCCAAATGTAATTTAGCGTTCTGTTCTTTGATGTTTTATGTTGGGTTTCTGCTTTTTTTAAGCAGGCACGTCTCCTTTTCATCTTCTTTCATTAAAGAGGTCTGTCACAGCAGGCACGACTCCGAAGCTGATTACACCTGGATATGAGCCACCGCGATATGTGCATTAAAGGGTTAATCCCAGACTCCCAGCCCTTCTCTTTATGATTCTCCTTTTAGCCACATTTCCCTTTCTAAAATGTATCCAGGCCCCTTCCTGGTGATCTATCACTGAATTAGAGCAGTCTTTTGAGATGTAAATGAGCCTTTTCCTTTTCTCCAGTGGTCCTCATCCAGCTCACAGGGATGCAGCAAAAAACCAAATCTGTCTGGGGGGATTCCTCACCTCCTCATGTCTTCACCAGATAGGCCTGGGTTTCCCAAAATGGAACCCAGGGTCCTCCATACTCTGTACCATTGCAGGCACACTCACTCAGTGTACATTCACAGCATGCTTTATTTATTTATTTATTTCTGCATTTATAGAGCGCCTGGTTACACCCACTGGTGTGTCCCCACGCTATTCGCACTATCTGGCAACTCCGGAAATCAGCACATCTAAGAACAAGGGGAGCTAAAGACTACTTATAGTTTAAAGAGCCATGTTTTTAATTTTTTGCGGAAGAGGCTCTCTGATGGTTCCTCACGGAGGAACAGGGGTAGGGCGTTCCAGCTTTGTGCTGCCAGGTAGCCAAAAGAGTGCGCACCCATTCGTGCTTTCTTTATCCTTGGGACTTTCACCAGGTGGGTCCCGGTGGATCTAAGATGCCGTTCTGGGTTGTAGGGGGTCATAAGATCCCGCAGGTATATTGGGCCTTTACCCTGCAAGGTACTGTGGCAGAAACATAGTGCCTTGAATGTGATCCGTTTCTGGATGGGCAGCCAATGAAGTGAGTCCAGTGCTTTCTTTGAGGATGCCCTTCTCTGCAAATTCAAAACCAAGCGAGCTGCTGCATTCTGGATGCACTGCAACTTATGGAGTCCCTTTTTGGTTGCACCCAGATACAGCACATTTCCGTAATCTAGTCTTGCTGTAACGAGAACGTGGGTCAGGGTTTTTCTAGCCGACATAGGGAGAATGTCTAGAGTTTTCCTTAGAGTCTTCAGGATTCCGAAGCACCTGCCTGCAATTCTCTTGATATGGGTCTCAAAGGAGAGTGTGGAGTCTATCCAGACTCCCAAGATTTTCACCTCAGTCTTAGGGGTAGGAACTGGGCCTAAGATTGTTGGCCACCAGGCCGAGGACCAAATGGACGGAGTGTTCCCTACTATCAGTATTTCTGTCTTATTACCATTTAGTCTCAGGCAATTGTCTGTCATCCACTGGGCTAGATCTTTTAAGCAGTCTGCAAAGCTGTTGGCTGCTAGTTCCGAATTCGGAGCCAGGGTGACCACTAGCTGCGTGTCATCTGCATATGACACTAGTGTGACACCATGTTTTTCCACAATCCCAGCTAGGGGGGCGACGTATATATTGAAGAGAGTAGGGCTCAAGATTGAGCCCTTCGGCATCCCCTGCGCTAAAGTGATGTGTTTGGAGGTATGTGAAGATTGTGACACTTGAAAGCTGCGGCCATGCAGATAAGAAACCATCCAGTTCAGGGCAGCACCATCCAAACCCCCCCTTCTGAGTCGGTGCAATAACAGCTCATGTGACACAGTGTCGAAGGCTGCGCTAAGGTCCAAAAGGAACAGCGCAGTCGGCAGACCTTCATCTACTCTCCTACGTACTGTCTCAGTAGCATAGAGCAAAGCCGTTTCAGTCAAGTAGGTTGATCTAAAACCTGATTGTGTGGGATGTAGTAGGTTGTGTTTATTGATGTGTGTCCCCAGCTGTGAATTTACCACTTTTTCAGCTATTTTTGAGAAGTAAGGGAGCAATGAGACTGGTCGTAAGTTCTCCAATAGATTTCCATCTGCTGTTGTTTTGTTTTTCAGGGGCGAACAATTGCCTGCTTCCATATATCAGGTACCCGCCCTTCCCGAAAGGAGATTTCTAACAACTGTTGAACATAGGGTAGGATAGCCTCTAGTCCTGTACAGATCACTTTAGGTGTAGATGGGTCTTTTGGGGAGCCTGATCTTATGCTTCGAGCTACCTTTTTCAGCTCTTCTAGAGAGGGAAGATGAAATTGTGAGAGACTGTTTTCCCCCCACTCCAGTGTTTGTTCATTTTGGCATATAGAGCCATTTCGAGCATCGGCGGGGAAGGTGTCATAGATTTTAGATACTTTTTCAGCGAAAAAGTCTGCAATTTGATTGCACGACTCTTCCGAACCAGAGGCCGGCACTACTGTTCTCTCTAGTGAAGATAGCTCTTTGAAGATACCAAAGAGTTCCCTAGAGGAGTTGTCTGCTATCTCAATTCTCTCCGTGTAGTAAGCAGCCCGTGTTTTCTTTATAACTGAGTGATAGTGCCTTAACTTAAGCTTGTAGGCGGCTTTATCTGAGTCTAGGAAGCCCATCCTCCATTTGCGCTCAAGCCGTTTGCATGCCTTTCTAGCCATCCGTAAAGCCTCGTTAAACCATGGCGGGGTCTTGGCGCGTCTGTGCGGGGTGCTAGTGGTCCATGGGGCTGCCACATTTAGTGCGTCTGTGATCCATCTGTCGACTACTTGACCCGCCTTATTAATGTCATTGCCTAGGGAGGGGTGATTTGCCTGCAGGGCCTGTGTGAAGCTGTTCTCGTTGAATTTCAACCATTTCCTATGCGTGCTGTTGGGTGTTGAACTCATTATAGGGGGTGATCTTGATAGGGGGATGGAGAAAGCCACGAGATAGTGGTCGGACCAAGGGACCGCCGTTGGAAGTTCAACTGCCAGCCCTGGGCAGTTGGAGAAAATGGGGTCTAATAAGTGCCCTAGTTGGTGTGTTGAATGGGTAGATTTAAGTTCTAGTTGGAGCCCGGCGAGCTCCTGACATAGGGCTTGTGCTTCCCCACACATTTGACTGTCAAAATGTAGGTTTAGATCTCCTAAGATAGTCAGGTTGTTGTAGTGCAGTGCTGGTTGGATCAGTTGTTCCATAAGGCTCTCACTGAAACCTGAAACTGCCCCTGGAGGTCTATAAATCAGAAAACCCCTCACCGCCTGCTTATCATCAGCCTTTATTGAAAAGGAGGCTGCTTCGCAGTGTTCTATATCTACCTCATGCATCGTGCAGCCTAGTGATAGTTTGTGAATTATCGCTATGCCCCCTCCCCTCTTATTAGTGCGGTCCAGTCTAAGGATCCCGTATTCAGGTGGAAGTGCCTGTAGGATGTCAGGAGCTGAGGATTCATGCAGCCAAGTTTCTGTGAGAAACAAGGCATCCGGGTCTTTGTCCAAGATACAGTCGTGTATTTCAATTTTAAGTTTATTCAGGGATCTGCAGTTGATAAGTAGGCACTTAAGCCCACGAACTACTTGTTCTGTGAGGGGAACAATAGGTGTTTTTGTCTTGAACGAGTAGTGTGTGCATCGTTCCATCCCCTGTTCTACAGATAGCGCATGTCTGCATGGTGCTAATATCTTGGGCTCTAGTTGTCGAAGTTGGCTGCTAGAATAGCTTAGACAATGGACTGTGTCCAAATGCGCAGCGTTTTTGGCCCCTGGCCCCGGTCGGGCGCAGACGGGCTTGCCTTTGGCGCGCCTCTGGCACGCCCGCTGCACGCGTCTGCTGCACGCGTCCGCTGCGTGTCCTCGCTGGCATCCGAGTTTTGTGGGCGCGGTGATCGCGACAACTAGACCGTTGCCTTTAAGCAGAAGTGAGTAACATGCACCCGACCCCACCCTCCGCTCAAACGGCACTCCAGCCGCGGCAGAACAGGGCAGAGAGGTCGGGATGCACCGACAGTGAGTGTTCTACAATGCGTCCCAGGTAAAAAACTAAAAACTAAAGTTGGTACTTAA
Source organism: Calotriton arnoldi (assembly GCA_963921515.1). Classification (NCBI taxonomy): domain Eukaryota; kingdom Metazoa; phylum Chordata; class Amphibia; order Caudata; family Salamandridae; genus Calotriton; species Calotriton arnoldi. The sequence continues at coordinate 1,289,726 of CAWUFW010001409.1, forward strand.
TTCTAAGAAGTACTTTATTACGGCAAGTTAAAAAATGTTAAAAACAGAAATCTAATTACCGCAGTTGCAGTCGATATGCTGAATGCGCTCGCAGACCTTGCTACTAGCTGCTATCTCAGCACTAATACCTCTTTGCATTGTACCCTCACATGTACACATGCATTCAGCACACACACTCAGGGGCCGATTCCGATCTCGGCCGGTAGGGCTCCGAATCGGATTCGGCTAAACCGGATCCGATTCGGAGCCCTATTTCCCGACCGATTCGTACGCGCGTCCGGGCGAGCGAGTACGATGCGAATTCGCCGACCGACTCGTCCGGGCGTCCCGACCGCTCCGACCGACTCGATCCTGGGTCTAACCGCACCGACCGACTCGCACGGACACGACTCGCACCGCGCAATGGAGACGTTCCCCGGCCGGGTAAGTACGATGCGCGCCGCGAGCAGTCCGACCGAGCCGCGCACTCCGGCTCGAAAGAGCTGTCGGAGCCGTACTTTGGGGGTCCGTGTCGGACCCCCCTGTAAGCGTAGCCGCGCCAGTCGCACACAGGGAGGACCCATGGGTCCCCCCTACCTGTGCGTGTATGGCGCGAATCGCTTCGCCGCGTACACGCTGTAGGGGGCGCCCTTGTCCGCCTCGCACCCATTGAGTCAATGGGAGCCCGCGTTGTACGACAGGCTCCCATTGACTTCAATGGGAGTCCGACCGACTCGAGTCCGATGGCATACGTGCGCATCGTACTCGTTCGGTCGGGCTGCATGGGTCCGATTCGGTCGGATATCTCTCCGGGTCCGGCTCGGTCGGAGAGATTTCCGGCCCGAATCGGAATCGGCCCCTCAGTCTGTATGCACGGTTCAGCACTTAAGATTTTCCATCTTTAACCATGGTGTGTTATTTCAAAACACACACACTACCAGCACACAGACCATTATGTGTGCACTGCACAACTCTTCACCCTTCATGTAATGTACTTCATGCAAGCACACATACACCCAGCACATGCGTGCACAAACTTCACAGCACTGCATCTCTCATCTAATGTAGTCCTGTCAGGCATACATACATTCGGTACTTGTATTATCCACACATGCACTACACTGTCCTGCTCTATCCCTTTACTGTACTCTTACCAGGCATACATAACTTCCAGGAGAGAGTCTCTGCTCCTTCACTATGCAGTACCACACATCTACCTGATGTAGGCCAAGGGAGAGTTAAGCACACAGCAGCGGAACATTTAAAAAGGTAAGTGATCCAGTAGGCCTCACTCCTGTGACACAGGGTAAAAAGGTCCTGTGCACTACTACTGATCACTACAAGGTAAGCTGCCAGTATCGCGCTCGTGCTGCTTAACTCCTGGTGAAGGCGGTAGTCTTCCACCACTATGAATGTAATGCTTTGGGCACCTCTCCATGCTTATGTCATGGCTTACAAGCAACATTCGTGTTCGGCTATGGCAAAAATTTCAGCATTCGTGATACAGTATAGTTGGGCACTCAGGGCAGGGGTACACTTCTACCATGCAGAGGACTTCTCTGTCTCAACAGGGTGGTTTCTGGACTTTACTGAGGTGAGTTGGTAGACTTAACCCATGCAGAAAAGCCATGGTGTGCTGCCCTTATAAAGAAGAAACCACACAAGAATGGGACCTTGGAGCAATACCCCAACTGGGAACCCGTTGCAACTGGATACTTGTTAGTCCATTTTATCCCAAAGGTGGACATTTAGATCAGAGCTATCATGACCATTAGACAAATATAGAAGTACTCAGCAAAAAAACACAGAAAGTTGAAAAAGTTCCTTCAAACAGTTAAAGGCGTTCCTCTCTTCATGACTTATGTACAGTTGAGTTTAATGTGTTGGACTCTTCATTTTAAAAAAATGGACAATACATTATTGGTCATGAACACGAAGTATCTAGGTGTACGGGTTTGATTTGCTGATGCTGGTCACCTTATAGCCAATATCATCCTGTTGCATCTTAAAATAAGTGTTTATATTAATTAATAGCTTTGCGTGGTTACTTAAAGCTACTGTAAACTCATAATAGCCCAGATTTCTGGATTAAGTCAAGATTTTTGCTTAGCCTGATTGTGATTTCTAGATGTGCCAATCCACCATAGTTCAAAACAGATTTACAGAGTCAACATACGCCATGTTCATTCGGAGTTCACCAGCAACTACATAGGCCTAATACCGAACTCCGTGGAGATCCACATAAACTGGAAAACCAACAACATGATAGTCGAGAATCTATTTTGATATAAAATTGACTCAAAAAATATTCCTATCCAACAAAACATCTGCAAGTCCTAAGCGAGATCCAACAATATAAAAATCTTTGGATTAAAACTTTACAATATAATATATAATATAAGATAATTAAAAATATCCTTTATGCCCTTAGTTCAATTGGCATAGAATTAAAAACAAGTATTAGCGGTTGCTCCCTACACACTTAATGAGCCTTAATACATGTTTAGAAAACACTTAAAAAAGTTAAAAATCATATGGCAGAACATTTCATTTGGCGGCTCATACAGAGAATCGATTAGTGCAGAGGCTGAAAGAATAGATAGTTGTAAACATATTGGTCGCATCCATTTACGCCGACACAATAATAATGCAGGGCAGATAAATAACACATGATTAACATCCTGGAGGCCATTATTGCACAAATTACAAATCGGTGAAGAACCATACCATTTAGACAGTAAAGGATTTAAAGGGAGTATACCCTGCCTCAATAATAGCCAAAAACGGCGCACTCCATGAGGCAGGTTCCAAGAGATGTAGGCCTGTACTTTATTTATCACGCAGGAGTCAATGACCGGATGGATACCCCTCTTTAGAGTGCAAGCTTCCCTATCCCTTGTAAAACTTGATTCTCAGGTGGCCTGTTTCAAGGTGGCCTTTAATTGATACGACGTTAAAGTAAAGAGTAGGGACTTATCTAATTGCAGCAAATCAACCGCAGTCCTAAAATTTCTAAAAATTAATGACTGTTCTTTTAAACATTCTAAAATTTCTTTCCGAAGTAAAAATCTTAATGTACCAGCATCACCCTTTGCCAGGCCTAGGACCCAACGCACTATCCCCACGAGACCCTGTACCCAGATGCTTCTCAACCCAAATTCTAACCTGAGGGCAGCCACGGGACATCGATCAATTCAATACCATACAGCAGGGAAGCGGGGATTTTTGCACGAAACACCTCCAATAAAATTGCAAAATATCTTTTTCCAGTAGACTTATAGAGGGAGCCCAAGCATTTCCCCTGCATGGAAGCTTTAGAGATGTTATTTTCTATATGGGCTTTATCACTTAGGTTGCCACACACTATTTTTCCTAAAAAGGTATATGATTTTACAAGTTCCAATTTTTGGCCACCCGCAGACCATACAAAATTTCCGTACTGCAGCTTCTTTCTTCCATGCATGCACATAATTTTACTTTTTGAGATATTAATCTTTAAATGGTGAGCCTCAGCAAATTTATGCAGTGCCTGCAGACGACTATTTAATCCCCTAGGCGTTAAATCCAAAATTATTATGTCGTCTGCATAAAGCAGGCACACAATCGGTTTTCCCCCAAGTAACGGGGCAATGCCCTCACTTTGGGCCAGATTGTGAGGAAGATCAGAAATATATAGGGAGAAAAGCAGGGGAGCCAATAAACATCCTTGTTTTAGACCATTTGCAGTAGGGATAGCTTGTGAGAGACCTCTTTCCCCTCCCATTAGGACTCTGCACCAAGTATCCATATGGAGGGCACCAACTAACTCCAAAAGGGTGCCCGGCATACCCAAATTTAAAAGCTTTCTCCACAGCAAAGGACGATCTACTTTGTCAAATGCTGTGGAGAAGTCTATAAAAGCTGTATACACCCTTCCTCCTCTGATTTTGACATATTTTTCATTTATTACCTATAGAGCAGTTAAATTATCGATTGTTCCATGTTTTGTTCTAAACCCTGTGTGCTCCAACGGTAAAATTTTAATGGCATCCGCCCAATCGCTAATTTGGGTCAAAAGGCATTTAGGCAAGACTTTACCCACCGCATCAAGAAGCGCAATCTGACGGTAATTATGAGGAAGATCTCGGTCTCCTTTCTTAAACAGAGGGACTATTATACTTCCCTTCCAAGAAGGGGGAACCATTTTATTTTCATAACAATACTTAAATACCGGGTAAAGAATTTTACTCCACAGTATATTGTTTTGTTTTATAACTGTGATTGGTATTTCATCGGGGCCCATTGCCGCTGAGGTACGCATTCCCCTGATCACCATTTCTATTTCTTTTTTAGAGGGCGATCCATATGAGGTAAAGTCTTCCTTTGGTGCAAGGTACTTAATTGCCGCCTCATTAGCTGCATATAAATCCTGAATAAAACTAACCCATTTATGTTCTTCAATGGCCAAAGGGACTGATCGGGTTCTGGCTCCACAACCCTCCCCGATAAGAGACCAGAAGGTTCTTATCTGGCCTTTAAATGCTGCTTCTCTCATAGGCCTAATACATTTAAGCTAACTTGCTTGGTATTGTATTTCGCATGCTGTGGATAAACCAGAATGTGGGCCTTAAATGCCTTACTATTGCAGCTATTGCTAGCCATCTGAAGATGGCTAATGGGTGTTATTACCTATTTATTATTTTCTGTTCAGAGTTAACCTAGAAAGAACTATAGAAATTGATACTTGATTCCCATTTTACTCACTAAAAGAGCAGTTCAAACATTGCTTTGCTGTGGACTGTAGTTCTTGATTGTGATTGCAACTGAGTGTATCATTACGTGCAGAAAACCATAGCCGCAAAATGATATGGTGTGGAACTTTTAGGAATGGTGCAATGTGATCGACTGACCATTTTCCACTATCCTATAATGGGAATGATTACACCTTGTAGCTAGTGCAAGACACTTGACTGTGGACCAATGTGCACAGATCTCATGATGAGCAAAGAGTAAAGTATTTATGTATATTTGGGTTTTCTAAGCTGACCACCGGGAGGTCTGCCCCGGGCAGATTGGGAGGGTGGTGCTGTCTGGAACTGCCATTTTGTGTTGGGCTACATGTGTAGCCCAAAGTAGCCCAAAAGTATTTAAGGGTTCTCGTGGGCTCCCTGCCACCATTTTAGGTTTGATGACCTGGTGGCAGGGAGATTGTTGTGACTTTTTACCCACCCTGTCATTTGGACAGGTGCTTAACAGGGACCTGAAAAGTTGGGCAGGAGTTGTCAGAAGTTTGGTTGGCGTTGCCAGTTGTTAAATCATGTGCAAAAGGAGGGTAGGCAGGTAGTTCAAGCTTCATTTTAGGACGTTTGGTTGCTTACATGTAGTCATATGCTGTAAGGAAAATAAAAAGGTGAAAATGTTTAAATGAACTACAGTTAAATGAGATAGCTGTGGGGTGGGCATGGGGGAAAGGGGTAAGGGTAGGATGATTGGTTAGTTCAATTTGACATATAGTTAGGTGTTAGTTTTGTAAGGCGGTTTGCCAGGTAATGCTGCGATATGCACCTGTTTCAATAAAGCAGCTTTTTCACACAACAAGGTGGTCGGTTCTTGTACTGTGCACCTCTCTCCCAAGGTCCCATGGTGGTTGTTTAGGATGATTTCCAAATTATCCTCATAGCATAGTTGGCATCAAAGGGGTACAGATTTTGGAAAGACACCATATCAGTGGCCCATTGAAGAGAGCAGATTAGGGTAGGACAATACTGATGTAACGGCATCCAAATGTGAGAGTACTATACATGCATTAACACAGGGGTGTCATGTGATGGTGTGCCATGCCAGAGTTTTAGGATAATCACTGCTTATTTTCAGCTTCAGTCTATGAAGAAGATTTCAGTTCACATTCACCCCGATGGCAGCTTGGTGCTCAGGGCTGGACTGAGAAGGCAAACAACCCCTGGCAAGTCCGACCGGCCCGGGGGGAGGTGGGGGGTGGGGGATGGAACGGGGGGATGGGGCAGAGGGGGTGGGGGCAGAGAAGGGCAGATGTGAAACGCTGCTGCTGCTTTTTGTTACAGGGGGCCGATATTGCAGCACTGTTGCAAAACCGCCCCCCTGTACCAAAAACGGCCCCCAGTGGTCCAAAACCGACCCCCACCCTTCCGGCCCGTTGGGAAAACGCCCGGTGCCCGCTACAGCCAGTTCGGCCCAGTTGGTGCTGCAGAGAACAACATCAGTTGAAAAATCGCACGAGAAAGAGAGAGAGAGAACAAAAGAACAGCAAAATACATAGAGAAAACGACAGGAATACCCAGACTAGTCCTAACAGAGCAAAAAACCTTAAGCCACTTCATGAAGCAAAAATGATTCTGAATATCATGAAAGTGGTGTGGAAACTCATTCCACAATGTGCAGTAAACTTAGTTGAGTGAGCGGCCTCATGCATGTGATTTATCAACCTGGGGGTCTTTAAAAGGGCCTCAGACCGTAAGGAACACATGGGCCTATGTAGGGAAAAGCAGTCTAGTATACAAGAGCAGTCCGTATTGTAGAAGGCATCAGACAGAAAACTTTGATTTTCACCCTCTAATTGGCAACTAGTAGGAGCTGTCTGTAGCTGTACATGATCACATTTCTGGAGACTCACAGCTTGGCAAACAGCAAAGTTTTTGTTTTTGTAGCTTCTTGAGGACATAGTCCGGGAATACTAGATAAAGATTTTTAGAGTAATCTAACCAAGAGAAAGCACATGGAACTGCCACATTGAGATAAATACTCTAGCACAGAAACTGACCTTTTCCTAAAACATTCAGAGCATGGAAAAAGGATGAGGTCACAGAAATAATTTGTGGCTTCTAGAAGAGTTCCTCTTCCAAGAGGACTCCTAGCAACCTCGTCTGCGGAGGAGCATGTAGGGCAATTGTTCAAAGACAGTCCTGACACCTTAGTTTTTGACTCTCTCTTGTTAGCTTTCAATTTGACGAACTTTGAGCTTATCCCCTCCTGACAACCTTAATAGGCAGCAAAACTGATTTGGGAGTGCGGTGGTCCAGACACCTTACAAAATGTGTCTTCCACATAAGTAATGGCTCAGCAGCCAAGGTATTTAATGTGCTTTCCCAAGGATCTGAAAAAGATTTTGAAAAGCAGGAGGGACTTGGAAGACCCTTGTGAGACCCACACTGCAAACGGAAGCTGTTTGAACAAAAAGGAGCTAGGGCTGCATTCTGTGAGAGACCTGAGAGGAAAGATCTAAACAATGCGTCAACAGGCTCAGCAATCCCACTGCTTCTAAGCCTGTCCGTCAGGATGTTATGATCAAATCTGTCGAATGCCATGAATCGGTATAATAAGACGATCCTCACCACATCACCTTCATCCTGGATGGGAAAAGTTTCCTCAGCTGCTAACATCAAAACAATCTCCATGCATTGCCCAAAGCAGTAACCAAGGTGCATAGGTACACTATTTCCCCAACATTCAAATGCTCTCTGTTGAGCTATTCTTTTTTTCAGTGATTTTACTGAGCGCTGACAACATCATAATATATTAATAGTTGTCAGCAATGGATAGATTTAAGTTATTTTTATTTTCAGAGCAGGAATTGCCATTTATCAGGGACCGTACCAGAGGAAAGGGGCACATTGATAACGTCTCAGAGCCTGTGTGCAGTGCTTGGAACACAAGATATAAGATTGGAAACCGGTCGTAACTCTTTTCGTAAGCTAGACTTGTAACAGTAAGAGACCTGGAGACTTATTACTCGGATACAGGAATAATAGAATACCAAAATATGGGCTCAGGAGACATTTAAGTGAGTGTGATCGTAGAGTGGATAAAAGCCTCAGAGTTCTTTAAGTTCCTATGGACGACCTCAATTTTTAATTGAAATTGCACCTAATTTTTTAGAGCAGGTTTGAATAACCGGAGCCCTCTTTGCAGAGCATCGGATCTGAGCGAGGAGATAATTGTACCCCGAAACGCAAAGCCTCAACTTTAACATAGGGCATGCGTCACTTGCATTTGCATTCGTGTTGGACTTGGCCCTTTTTGGCCGGTTCACCCCTAAACTTTTTGCCTTGTATGTCAGTAGTTTTAAGTCTCTGGGCACTTTAGCACTGTGGGCCAGTGTAAAGTGTGTGCGCGCTGAGTGCGTGTGGTGAGATTGTCCTGCCCTCCCATAGGAATGCATGGGGGATATGTGTGTCCATGGTAATTCCTGGTGTGAGAGGAGTGCAGGGGCGAGTTTAGTATGTGCGAACTCGTGAGAATAAATGCTGCGCAATGGTGTGCGCAGATTTATTATGGCTGGTGTGGAAGTGCCACTTTTAGAAGTTGGCATTTATGTGTGCTCTGTGTCTGCCTGCCTGATGTGAATTGCATGTCTGGCTTGTGAGTGACAGGGGCTGGGAGGTGTGTGTGGCTCCAGGAGGGGCAGGGTGAGTCAGCGCAGTGGTGAATAGAGAGATCTGCATCTAGATGGGAGGGAGGAGTTGCACCTGGGACCTGAATAGGGCTGTGCCTTCCCTCCACAATGCTGGCTCCACCCCCTGTGGTGCGTCTAATCCCTGAGCCCCCACCTGACAAAGGAGAGAGGAGCTGAGCAAAACAAAGTGCTCCAAAGCTCCCCCAAACCAGTTGCGTCTGGTTTTTCCCCAGCCCTGCACCTTTACACAAAGGGAAAAGGGTGTATAAAAGAAGGGGCTGTGACCCCATGAAAATGTTCTTGTTCAGTCCTGTTCTAGTGCGCTGTTCCTGACAGAGGGGGCTGCTGCTGCTGGGGCCCAGGGGGGGCTGCCATGAGGGCTTGCCTCCCTGGGCCCTGCCTTGCCCCTTGATCCCTAAAGGACCTCCAGGACTTTTTGCTTCATCTAAGTGCCTTGGGAGCGCTTGCCTTTTACTTTTAAGAGCACCTGGCTCTTTGCTGCGAGGAGCGAGTGGGCGGTTGCAGCGTGACGCTGCATAGAGAGAGAGAGGGAATCCCCCGGCGTAGGGATTCCCCCAGTGATGCAGAAATGGCGGGTGCCCACCCCGCATTCGTTTGGTGCTTTGCGGGTGCCCACCCCGCTTATTGATCCTAGGTGCGGGTGCCCACCCCGCGTTCTATTTTAAAATACGAGGGAGCCTACCCCTCCTCACCGCCGCAACACGAGAGAAATCACCGCCGCGGCCCGCGCCGCAAACAGGAAGTCAGGCACGTCTGCCTGGGACATGGGCGGAGCCGGCGGCAGGGCCGGAAGAGGGGCCGGCGTTGTGCAGCGGGGCTCCCGTGAGCGGATGGGAGCCCCGGCGAGGAAAGGAGGACGGGAGCCTACCCCGCCTCCACGAGCACCGCTGTAAAGTCCCGGGGCCCAGGAGGGGGCCCGGGTGAAAAGAGAAGGCGGCAGAGGCCGCCGATGGCAGCGCGGGGCTCCCATGAGCGAAGGGAAGCCCCGCGCCACGAGAGAAATGCTGCCGGTCCCAGGAGAGGGACCGGACGAAGAGCCAAGTGCCAGCGCGGCTGCCACCCTGGAGGATAGCCGGCCGCAGCGAAGAGCAGAGACCGGAGCCGGCAGAAGAGAAGTCCCCCTGCGCAGGAGCCCGGTGAGTGAGGGCTGGGCAGGGGACATGGCCGCATTATTTCCTGAGTAGCCCCCGCCTGATAGGGGGTCACTCCACCTTTGGGGGCATATTTGTTTTAAAAGGGCCCAGATGGGCCCGTGCCCCTACCTTTGGCCATTTGTCTACAGCTGCCCCGCTTGCGAGAGGGCAGCTGCAACGTATGGGGGCATATTTGTTTTTAAAGAAGCCCCGTGGGGGCCCGAGGGCACCGTATGCCGGGCCCCTCTTTTGATTTACAGCTGCCCCGCTTGCTAGAGGGCAGCTGCCACACTTTGGGGGCATGATTTCAGAGAAGCCCCAGTGAGGCTCCGTAGGCACAGTTGTGCCAGGGCCCCTTTACTTGATTCTCAGCTGCGCCTCACCAGTGCGGGCAGCTGCAGCGCTTTGCATACTTGTTCCCAGGGCACAGTGAGTGCCCAGGCCTCTACTTCTTTACAGCTGCGCAGCACTTAGTGCCAGCTGCAGCGTTTAGGCCACAGTTCTTTGGGGGCATTAGGTACTTTTGCGCTAGGAGTAAGATGCACTCCTTGGCCCCTGACTCTCCCAGCTGCCCAGCAAGTAGTGGGCAGCTGCTACGTTTAGGTTTGCGCAGTGGCGCACCCTTGACTTTCGCTGCGTTGGCAGTGCGCCTGACTCTGTGGACATAGGGCATTTGAGCCCCTTTAGAGATGTCCAGTTGGCCAGGGGGACAGTTAGGTTTATAGGGCGCCAGGCCCTAATCTGATCTATGTGCTGATGTGATTTTGGGTGCTAGGAAATGTAATCATGTAGTATGATTTACGCACCCTGTATTATACCTCTAATGTACTGTTATGATTATGAGGTTTTGCATAATGTGTTTATGCTTGTGATTTAATTATTACCTAATGCGTTTAGGTTGTGAGTTATTCTCTACCGTGATTTACGCCCTAATGTGAGTTATACTTAGGAGGTTAGGGTCTAATGTGTTTAGACTTATGAGAGTATTGCATAACGTATTTATGCTTATGAGGTTGGCGCAGAATGTAATTCGCGCCTGATGTGATACTGTGCATAATGTAGTTTATGTTACAGGCTGATGCTAAGTACAGTGGTTACCAGTGATTACTGGTTGTACGTTCATGATGTGTTCTACATTTATTATAAGTATTACCTATACTAAGTTCGCTTTGTGCTGGTTCTGACAGTGGTCCAGTTGGCCCTGTCAGGTGTAAATAATTCCCTTGTAAATATGACCCTGTGCCAGGTGGCACGATGTATATTATGTGAGTACTATTCTAATGTGTTTTATGATAATACAAAGGCTATTTTTATATATAACCTTGTGTGGAGTTCCTTTTTGTGGTGTGCCTAGTATGTTGTTGCTGTGGGTGTGTTGCGCAAACGCTTTACACATTGCCTCCGGGATAAGCCTGACTGCTCGTGCCAAGCTACCAAGGGGGTGAGCAGGGGTTATCTTTGGCGTGTAACTCCCTTGCCCTGACTAGAGTGGTGGTCTCTGCCTGGCTTTGGCGCAAGCCTTAGCCAACCAGAGATCCCATTTCTAACAATTGCCAATTGTTACATTTCGTTACAATGCTCAGTGAACCATAGATTGTGATGTATGATACGATTAAGTCTAGCTGGTGGTAAGAGGCACCTCCTTGTCAAGAGTTTTTGAAAATCCTAGGATTAAGCCCTGTTAAAGCTCATTAATGTCTTTAGTAATAAGATAATAGTTAAGAAAGCCTCCTATAAGCTCAAAGTGCCAGTCGCGGCTCCTGGAGGGAGTGCTGCGGGGCGGGGCGGTGGGGTGGGGCGGGGCGGGGGAGGGGCAGGGTGGGGGGCATACGGCCGAAGGGAGGTAAGTACATAAATAAATAAATAAAACTAATTACATTGCGCGCGCTGCAATGCCAAATGGCGATGCGGCGCGCGCAATGTAATTAGTTTTATTTATTTATTTATGTACTTACCTCCCTTCGGCCGTATGCCGGAGTTTACTACCCCCCGCCCTGCCCCTCCCCCGTCCCACCCCGCAGCACTCCCTCCAGGAGCCGCGACTGCAAAGTGCTGATTCCTCATTGATCCTTCTGAGGCACAGTCTGAGGGAATATTAATCTTTGGTTTTGGGGCATGTTTCCCGGGTATCTTTATATAGCAAATGGTAATACATTTATTGTTAGTGGGTATCCTGAAAGTCTGAAATGTATTCTACCCCCGACCCAAGTTAGTTATCCCTGCATTAATGCATAATACTTAGATTACAAGAAGATATTACAATTAGTTCAGTATTTAGGTTCACAAAGAGCCTTCACATGAGTGCATATAGTAGATGATAAGATGTCTGTAAAGTTTTAATGTAATTATTTCCATTTCACAAAATAACAGTAGCTCTCAACACAGAAACAAAATTGGAGTTTACTGATGCTCTTCTTGGAAAACTGGATCCATACTCCATCACCATTCAGCTCCTCTTACGTCATAGCACAATTTCCACCCTTTGCATTAGTGTAGTTTATCCATGTGAACAATACTACATGGGGCAAAAGCATTTGCCTGACTAGGGGTGTGTTGTAAGGCATGAGACTCAAAGTGACTTCAGCAGCCAGCAAGTGCCACTGCCCTGTCATTTGAACACCTCATACACTGGTGATCTTTGAGAATATATAGACGGAATTTCAATCACGTCTGAGAGTAATAACAGGACCCCAGCAAGTATAGGTGAAATGAAGGCAATTATAATCGGTGAAGGCCTTCATCTCTGTTGGTGTGATGAGGTGAACCAGTTTTATTGCAAGGTTCAAAGCTTTACAATGTCTGCTAAACCTGTAAGTCTAAAATGTCTGAATACCTGGTCGCCCGCAGAAGGAGTGAGGAGACGAGTGGGGGCACGGACTACAAGGCTCAGACAGCTTTGCCTGGGAGGTGGAGAACGTAGCTGTTTTAGGTAGCGACATCTCCCACAGCGCAGAACGTGCCCCAGTGAAGACTGGGTCAAAGCAGGGCCTGTCTTTGCCTGTCGTTACCCAGAAGAGCCTGGGCCACCGATCTTGGCTGGAGGACTAAGCCTCTCAGGAGGATCACGTTTGATTATGGAAGCTTAGAGAACCCACCGAGAAGGGGAGGTGCAGCAGCCGATCACCGCTGCCACTGGGGACTACCTGTCCAATAACCCCATGCTAGGCCCTCACCTGCCACTCATTTGCTGAGGCGCTACTTTAGCGTGCTGCAGTCCCGTGGTGCATGATGCGCGTGGGCTGAACCTGGGCAAAGTCCGGGCAAAGGGCAGGCCCGTCCATGCCCATCAGAGCCCAGAGGAGGCTGGGCTGGGCCTATTCTCTGACTTCGTGATCCTGGGGTGGGTGCCATATATTAATTTCTCAAGGAGGTTAATTACTTTTAAGGTGGTCAAACGTTTATGCGAACTGTATTGACGTGTATATTGCTCTGTGCTTTTCACCACCCTCTTCACTGCCCCAAAGAGCCCTGGACCTGATAAAGTATAATGGGCAAAAGGAGGCTCTCTCATAGCGTTGCCCCCCCAAAACAACCAGTATTGACATAATGTTGCAAAGGGCCATGGGAATTAATTCCACTGAAATTTCACTAACTGAGATTAGATTGTCACTGGGAGATGACACTACCCTTAATTCTGATGGCGCTTTAATGTGCAGCCCTACTTGCTCTACCATTCCAGTTGATTCTAATGGTTGGGCAGGGGGTCAAGCTAGCTCTGAGGATTTCATTTCTGTTTTTGATGCTGCTGGGAACGTCCAAAAGACACTTCTCGGACCTTGAGAGCTGCCAACCGGCCTAGGCAGCACAGTTTGTCCCAGTTATCATCGTCTCCAGCAAGCAAGTAGATTTGATCCCTTTAGAGCTTACTAATTCCTGTTAGGAGGAGTCTGCGCAAACCATTATGGGCAGTGGACCTTATGGAGTCTTATTTTGGGAAAATTAAGGTCTTGTGCACAAGGAGCTTACCTCGTTAACAGTGTGGCTGGAAGCTAACAAAAAGGGACTTCATTCTGTTAAATTACAGCAAGGTCAAGCATTACAATCATTAAGAGTAGCCTTGGAGGGTGCCCAGTGTTCTATTCCCAAACACCATGCTATTTTGGCTTTTGATGTGCAAGTCGCCCCGCAAAAAGTGATTCCGGGCACTATGCCCTGTGAAGCTCCAATCAGCCTTGGTAAACGGTATAGTCGATGGTGGTAATTCAAGTACAGCAAAGAGTTTAGCGACCAGTGAGGCTGCAATGATTCACAATGAAGCTATGGTGGGGAAGTCTCCATCTCTGCTGAATGCCCTTGACTCCATTCAGAGGCAGCCTGTGATAGACCTGTGATAGACCTTACCCCTGCTTCCTGCCCATATGTGACAATTCTGGTGGGAGTTCCTCAGATGCATGTGGGCCCGAGGGAGGGCCAGGAAGAGCTGACGAATAAATGTTTGATTCGGTTGGCCCAACTTAGGAATTTTCCCTACTATATGGCTAATGAGATTCTGCTAACATGGAGGGTGGGATGGTTGGGGTTTGGGCCCAAAGATTGTTACGGTGACTCTATTGTTATTAATTTTAGGTCTCCCCAGGTAGTGTGAAGTTTGTTATTTGGCCCCCCCAGTTGACCCAGGAGAAAGATCAACATTGAGTTACTACCGTTGGAGTATTTCTATAGACCCAGCCGTATATGGGGATTTTATAATCATGTACACAGAATCATTAACCGTTTAGCCCCAGTGCCACTGATAACTCCCACTAATTACACAAATAGACCTGATGTCATCAGAATCACCACCTTGAATTGTTTCGACATCCTGGAGAGGTTGAGTGACTCTTATCTAGTAGGATCTGCACCTCTATAACCTGCTCTCTATTGGTAAGGGATGGGGGATAGACCTGAGGGGTGAGCAAGGACTGTAGGGATACTGAGACGGGACGTGGAGGACACCAATGAGCTCCATAGTTTCAGGGTGTAGTAATATGTGTTTCTTTAGTACTAGTTCTCAGACCACTGTAGTGGTAAATGGGGACTTAGGGAAGGATACCAGTAGAACATTAAGTGGACCTAAGCCCCTGGAGGTAACCCGGTTGGATCCCTGGGTACCCCAAAGCGAGATAAGGCAGTCTCATTGGGAAAATCAAAGACAAAGGCTCGTAGATACATGTGTTTCGACCGTACCCCTGGTCCATCCAGCTCTCTTTTCTAATAGTGATGAGTCTTTAGGACTCAGCAACTATATGGAGTCAACAACAACACGTTCGACTATTGCGGATAAAATGTTGTCTTGGAATATAGCAGGGCTAGCATCCAAGCTTGACATTCCTGAATGGCCCAGGTTCATAGATCATCATTCTATTTGTCTTTTTCAGGAAACCAGGTCAATAAGGCCACTATATTGTGCGGGCTATGCCAATATCAATAAAGAGGCTGTATCTAATGGTAAGGGCAGACCCTCAGAGGTATTGACAACCTGGGCCAGTACTGGGTTAAACTGTAAGGTCAAAGAAATCCCTGTGTCTTCACCAGATAATCTCTATATTTCATTGACCGGTGTGCCGACAGAATATCGAGTTGGAAATGTCGAACTTCAGAAATATCGAGTCCTAAATATCGTGAGTCAGAAATATCGACAGCAAGAATATCATAGTCAAGAATATCGATTTTAGGGTAAGAAATATTGTTTTTAAAAATATAGAAGTCATTAATATCGCTTGCAAAAATATAGTTAGTGTTATGTATTTTACTATCTGTTTTAAATGTATGCAATATATTTTTTTTGTATAAGAATTGTTTATGTTTTTTAATATATGTGTTACATTTTTAGTAGTTATCAATTTTATTTTATTTAAATGTTGCGTTTTTTAGTT
Source organism: Calotriton arnoldi (assembly GCA_963921515.1). Lineage (NCBI taxonomy): Eukaryota > Metazoa > Chordata > Amphibia > Caudata > Salamandridae > Calotriton > Calotriton arnoldi. Next base: position 1,305,121 of record CAWUFW010001409.1, read on the forward strand.
CCGTAGCGGGTTGTGGGTTTATAGGGAAATAGGGTGTGAAGTAATTTAATTATAATAAATTAATGATTATTTTGTATTTATTAATATTTATTTAATTGAGATTTTATAGTGTTAATTGTGGGAAGTAATTTATTATTAATTAATTATTAATTGTTTGTTAATTAACATTAATTAATTATTTGCTAATTAATGATGGTAATTGTGTACATTTTTTAGGTATAGGTTGTCGGGTTTATAGGGGTAAAGGGTGGGGAGTAATTTATTTTTAATTAATTAATAATAAGTTGTTAATTAGTATTAATTAATTAATTGAAAATTAAATATGGAAATTGTGTAATTAATTTTAGGTGCTGGTTGTGGGGCTAATAGGGGTAATGGGTGGAAGTAATTTATTTTTGATTAATTAATAATTAGTTCTTAATAGATATTAATTAATTTATTGAAAATTAATTATAGAAATTGGGTAATTAAATTTAGGTGCAGGTTGGGGGTTTATAGGGGTAAAGGGTGGGAAATAATATATGTTTAAATAATTAATAATTAGTTGTTAATTAATAATTAATTAATCGTAAATTAATTATGGAAATTGTGTAATTAATTTTAGGTGAGGGTTGTGGGGTTTATAGGGGTAAAGGGCGGGAAGTAATTTATGTTTAATTAGTTAATAATTAGTTCTAAATTAATATTAATTAATTATTTGAAAATTAAATATGGAAATTGTGTAATTAATTTTAGATGTGGGTTGTGCGGTGTGTAGGGGTAAAGGGTGGGAAGTAATTTATGTTTAATTAATTAATAATTAGTTGATCATTAATATTAATTAATTAATTGATATTTAATTAGTGTAATTGTTTATATTTTTTGTGTGTGGGTTTTACTTTTATAGGGGTAAAGGGTGGGGAGTAAATTAATTTTACTTACTTTATAATTAGTTGTTAAATACTATTAGTTTTTTAATTGAAACTAAGTTTTAATTACTTGTGTAATTAATTTTCTTACAGTTTAATTTTAGCTGTGCTATTTGGGGTTGTAGGGGTAAAGGGTGTGAAGTTTATTAATTTTTATGAGTTTTAATTAGTTTTTTAATTAATAATATTTCTTTAATTGGTAATTAATTATGTTAATTATGTAAGTACATTTTTTATTTAGATGTGGGTTGTGAATTGTGTGGTGGTATAGGGTAGGAAATAAAAAAGTAAATTTATGAAATAATGTTTTTGTTTATAAATAATTTCTAATTAAAAATATTTATTTGTTTGAAAATAAATATTTTTTTATTTAATATAATATTTGTAGGTATTTGTCATATGCATTTAACATTATATGTTTTTTTTATTTGTAATATTAAATATATTTGTATTTGAATTTTTAACATCTTTATATATTTTTTTATTTATTTTGTATTTTAAATATTTTTGTTGTTGGTAATATTTTGTTTGTTTTCAATTTTTAACTGACCGGAGTGAGAATATTAATTGTTACCCCTCCGCAATCCAACACTTTCCCTATTGTTACACTCACTGGAGTGGGGATAGTATAAAATAAATGTATAAATGTGTACTATCTGTGGTTTGGGTTTTAGTCCTTCAGTTAAAAGTGTTCTTCTGCTATTAAAATAGGGTATTATAACAAGAGAACGTGATACCTTTTGAAGGAAGGTAAACTAACGTTGAATTTTAATAGATGCACAGTATATAGTACAAGCATCAACCTTTCTTTCTACAGTTTCTACATTCTGAGATTGCATGCTGTTTCAAAAGTCTCCTTCCACTCCAAAATCCTGCATGATAATTGATTGTGAATTAAATTGATTTTTCTCCTTCCTTTCTATCAAATGACCCTCACCTTACCATCCATCCAGTGCATGGTTTACCGTCTGTGATTGCAGCCTACACAGCTGCACGCCTCTCTGCTTTACTCTCTTTTACATATGCAAACTGGCCATATCTCGCCTCATCACAAATGGTCCTGTTGTGTAACCATTCCTTGCTCTCTAAAAGTATCTAACCTCCTCAAACATGTCTGCTCATCCCGTTTCCATTTTCCTGAATTCACACTTATGATCACACCTCACTCCTATTAACACAATCTACCACCAAGAAACTGGAGAAAATGCATGGAAGAGTTTTCTGAGAGCAAAATACTAATTCCAGTAATCAACGGTAACTAAAAACCACTGGATAAACCTCTAGCCTTGGTTTCCAGAGTATCATGCTATCTGCCATAAATTGTCTCAATGCCTCATCAAAGGTAGTTACCACTACATAAATGCAATTACAATTCAATATAATTAGTGTCTAAATTCAGCATAAATATGTATTTGTGTGGCATGACTTAGTAAGAGGTAGGCTGTACTTGGTGAGTGATGTACATGAACAAGTAGCAACAGTTTACAGGAATGTATTTATGTTTCAGAGATGCGTATTTGATTGGAGTTCAAGTTTATTTATTTTGCATAGTTACTTAAAACCATTGCAACATCATAAAACTACCAATAAAAATCATTGTTGCTCACCAATAAAACCGATGGTACACATGATAAAGTGCAGTGCAGTGCTTGCGTAGCTGGTATAAAAATGTCTGATAAAACCATTCAATATACACCATTGGTGTATGACAGTAAGATCGAGAGTTCTGGAAGTGTGCAGTACAGTACAAACGTGACTAGTGTAAAATTAGCTAATAAAACCATCAGTATACACCATTAGTATATGCCAATGAAATCAGAAGACCATGTAGTGAAGTGCAGTAGAGTGCAGATGTGTCTGGAGGAGGCTCCTAATAGGTTTAAAACATAATAGAAATTTTTCCCCATCATAAGGCGCTCTTATTTGAATTGTAGCAGTTTGATTATAAAGTGACAGCGTCCAGTTTACGAGCCGATTTCTTCTTTATCCGCCTATTGCCGATTGGAGAGTAATGCACCCTGCATCAGTGCAGTTCAACAAATGCCTGAATGCTTCATGGACGTGTCTTTGTGCTTAGAGTATTATACTCTAAGGTGATCAACTAAAACAAGTGGCCAAATATTGCATTCATATGTACACATGAAGCATGTGGTGTACTCGAGGTAGCTGCATGACTTAGTATTCCATTGATGTGATATTTGCATTTAGTGTTCTAGAAGTATAGATTTCAATGCACAGGTGCCCGAATGCTGCATATGTGTGCGTGAAGAGTGATGCACTAGCAAGAGTGTGTATACTTGCCATGTGTTTGGTTCATGTTAAGTCTGGCATGAGTTGGATTTTGAGAGATGAATGAATAAAGCGGTGAGCAAATACTTCCTAGGCATCTATTTGTATGGACCTGGCTTTCTGTGGGGCGTGTTGTGTGTGACGAATGATGCACCTATGTATATTTATGCAGGTTGGGAAAGTGGAAGTGTTTGAATAGTGTATACATGATTATTTGTTTCATATGAATCAGTCGTGTTGTGGACGATTGTCTGTTTGGTACCTTCTTGCAGACCATAGTAGGATGCACACTCACTCGATGTGAATAATTGGTGTATCTTTGTTTATTCAGTGCCTGTGACTCGATGGTGGGCAGATATGGATTCGATATGCGAGGAAGTTGTCATGTTTGTGCAAGTTCACTTTTCCACATCACTCCCACACATCGATTTATTCTGACTTCGGACAACCCTGTTCCAGACAAGGGACACAGATATTGCCTCGATATTACTTTTGTCATTCTGCACAAAGGCAAATTACAAATAAATCCTGACCTTTTTTCTCCAAATAGATTGAATATCTTTTCACCTTTTTTTTATTCCTCTATTGTCCCAGTGTTTTGTAGGTGTTTGTAACATTTTATGAATTTAAAGTGCACGGTTTTGATCTATTTAATTTGTCTGTGCTCTGTAGGGAATTAAATAGTCCAAAATGCTCACTCCAGGACCTGAAACAAATATGTTATGATTTAGGAAATCATTGCCCAGTGTTTGCAGGGCTTTACGTGTTGAGGAATATTAATTCCAGATTGCTATTCGAATTTTGCCCAAAAGAACATTTTCCTGGTCCCTATGGGATGTCGAATGTAAAGTTAAACACTCCGGCACTACGATAAATATCACTTTGTTCAATGGTGGCATTTTTAAAATATTTTTTTTAAGCATCGTTCTGTGCATGCAATGGATTCGCTGGGAAGCCCTTGCCCAAACCATTCAAAACTGTTCATCTGAATGTATCCCGACTGGGAAACGACCTTAACAACGCGGTCAAAACACCGCAGTACATTCAGATCGCTGCTTTTACAACGCAAGTCGTTACCACGACTTGCACTGGAGGGCGCTCTAGACTAAGGAATAGTGTGATTTACTATTCCAACACCTTCCCTACTGTACATAGGCTGGAGTTGGAATAGTAAATCATACTGGGGCATATTAGCAAGACCCACGTTAAAATTATCGCCGCTTTAGCGGCAGGAAACTGCCGCTAAAACGGCGATAATGGGCTTGCTAATAGCGTTATAGAATTCAATAGAAGCCCAGGTTAGATGTGCAGGACATCTAACCTGGGCTTCTATTGGAATTCTATAACGCATATTAGCAAGCCCATTATCGCCGTTTTAGCTGCAGTTTCCTGCCGCTAAAACGGCGATAATTTTAACGTGGGTCTTGCTAATATGCCCCACTATTCCTAAGTCCAGCGCCCTACAGCGCAAGTCGTGGTAACGACTTCCGTTGTAAAAACAGCGATGTAATGTACCGCGATCTAAATGATCGCGTTGTTACATCATACATCCATCCCGACTACGTAATTCCGTCTGAATTGCACTGTCTTTGTTGCATGGCATCTATGACATCTATGGGCAAGTCATTCAAAATCGATTCGCAGCTCTCCTCCTCTGCTAATTCACATGCCATGTACACTTGTAACTAGTGAAACGCATCGCGTCTCTATCTCTTCATCACAATGCGTCCCCGTCCCTTGCACTCCTGTTCCGGCACGCAGCTCTCCTCAGCACAGCTAATGTGACGTGCTAGACCTCCTGGGCTACTTGTCGTTATTTCGGCACCGATATGCCATTGCTTGTAATGAATGGGAGAAAGACATGAAATATTTTTCAATTGCAGATGACATGGAAGGTCAAGGGAAAAGAGGAATGCGTCCCGGGGAGAAGCGGTTAATACAAATAATTCATAATAATTCCACATTTGTAAAGCGTGAACTTATCACCCTTAGGGGTATCCAGGCGCTGGGGGGCCGTGGGGGAGATTAAGTGAGCTACTGCTCAGAGTCACATGATGCTGAGCTGAGCTGCCGCAGGGGATCAAACCGTGAGCCCTGTGCTCCAGAGTCAGCTGCTCTGGCTGCTGCGCCACACCTCTCAAACATTCATGTAGAGAAAAACCGTTCGGACAATAAATTCATATACATTAGTGGGGGGTCAAGCTGAACCATACCAGATCCCCTTTTCAGAGGCAACCTTAAGAAGGTGCCCCTTCAATATAGGTTTGTTGTTCCAAACATGGTATTTTTGAACTCAATAAATGTGGGCACTGAATAGCAAAAGGCAAAATGTGTAAGGTTGTTTGTTTCAACTACTACCTAAATTTAAAAAAAGGAGAAAGGAATCGTGTTTGGAGGAATCATATATTTCTGATTGAATATTACATAGCTTTATATACCACCTTCATGGTGTTATGGTGCTTCATAGAGAAAGCAGTTCAGGAAATGGAGGAGATATTTGAAGGTGCTATTGGGAGAACAGAGAGCTCAATTGGTGCATAGGGATTCTAAAAATAGGATGAACTCTAAAGGTGTTTATTCATGTGGTATGTAATAGACTTGGCTCTATGGAGCGGGTAGTAGTCAATTGTGAACAGCTGTTAATGGGGCGGATGATTTATTTGAAAAGATGTGCCTTCTGTACTTTCCATAATGATAGGAGATTGGTTGTCATCCTAATGTTTACTAACTGTGAGCACAAAGACTTGTGGCAGAATGCTGGATCGAAGGGTTTTCTCATTGCCATGCTTGGGAAATCTCTCCTTAAGCCTTATGGCTCCAGCCCACAGTAAATTCTACGACTACAAAAGACATCAATGTGTACCCTTTGCTTCACAGGAAGCCAATGAAGGCATCTTCTGCAGCAGAAACATGACCAAACTTTTTGTAGCACACTGCTTTCTTCACCCTAAAGTAAAGAATCCAGTGGCACAGCAAACAAGGGTCCAAACTTTGGTGACATGGTGAGCAAAAGAACGATGGATTAAACCCAGATCTGTGACTGAAGGTGAGTGGTTGAAAAGTTTCAGCACTCCATCCATCCTCTTGTTGAGTTTGTTATGTTCCCCCTGAGTGGCCAAGGGTATGCCCAGATGTGGGTCCCTTGCTCTCTATGTCACAGGATTCAAGCTAGCACGGCTGATATGGGGCGATACCCTGAAATAGGTCCCAGAATGCTTGTTTTCGGTCCAGGAAGGACCTAGTCTGGCAGTTCAGGCTGGACTCTTCCCAGGGCTTTAAGTGGGATGAAAAAACTAGGGGGTCTCTCAAAGGGGCGTGGCCAAAGTAATTAAGGGCGTGGCTTAAAACACGTAAGCTAAAAATCTGTGCTTAGCACAGTGTGTTGCCTGACTTGTATTTTGCTGTTTCTGTCATTGCATCCAGATATATGATACAACAAGTAATATCAGACCTACAACAAGCCAGAACTATTGACTTTGCCAATGGTTGTTAGTTGCATACGATAAATAAGCAGCAACTATGGCTTGTTGTATATAATATTGAAAAAGCTTCCACTTAAAGCCCTGGTGACACCACAACGATGTTGCAGCTCCTGAGTTTCAAAAAGAGAAGGGAAATCCAGAGAGAAAATGACTCTCTTTAAAGGATTTCCCTTCCCCTACAACGCTCATCTGGCATGACGTCATGCCTGTTGTCCCTGCAGTCCGGAAAAAACAGACCGCCTGTTCCAGGGCACAAAACAGAGCCCGATAGAGATCCGTTTCGAGGCCCCCTTTAAAAAACTGCCGGTGCTCAGTCCCGGTGAGACCCGGCCCACTTAAAGCCCTGACTCTTCCCATAGGGAGCAGGGTCAAGACTGATTTGCATATGGCTGAGTTTAAACTGGGTGGCAAAGTGAGCAAAAGAACGATGGCTTTAACTCAGATCTCTTAACTGGGGATGAGTGGACAATGTCAGCACTCCATCCATCGTCTTCTTGTGTTTGCTTAATTCAAACAGTGAGTCATCACTGATTAAAGTTTACAGTATTGCCTAAAAAAAAGACTAAAATAAGAAGGTAACCAATTGCTTGAGACAAGAGGAGAATACAGTAAAGTGATAGCACTCATTTTAGAAGCCAACAGGGTGGCCATCAAGGGCTCAATATGATTTACATGCGTTGTGTCTAAACGAAAAGCACACGGCGCAGAGCCCTATCAACGAAGGACACAGAATGCTAATCTGCCCTCTTCTGCTCAGTGATTTTGCGTGCCGCCCTCAAAGCACCCGCACAGTTCATCTCTGAAACCTGCGCCCTTGCTGCAATGACAAGTATGCCATTTGACTGTTTAATTACCTTGTTTTGGCCTCATTTCCATACAGGGTCTGAATAATGAAAGAAAATTACCATTTTCCTTCTTGCACAGCACATTTCCATTTCAAACAACCTGTTTACATAACCAGCCTTTGTAGGGTGGAGCTTCATAATGCGATGTGAATCTCGGGAAACCCTGGATCAAAATGGTTTTGTCTTGTCCCTTCCTTCTTAGGCCTACTAGCTGCGCTGTCCTTCACATTGGTTCTTGCAATCCTAAATTGGCATACTGCGGTTAAATGCATATTCGTGCAGACGAAAACCCTGCCACATTTTGAGATGGAAATGCTGTTAGCATTCAGGATGACATCACGGGTGTGTCAGTATACTTAGGAATTTTCCAGGAAAATTCTGGAACCCTTATTCTCGTCCTGCATCCTGTGCAACAGCATGTCTGGCATTTCACGGTCCCCAATCCCACGTGCTGTCTGGAAACACATGTGGCCAGATAACCTAAACTTTTCACTGGTACAATTCAATTCTGAACATCTGACCAGGGCAAAAAAGAAATGTTCATCAACCACTCCGAAAAATTAATTGCATTTTTGCACCAATTGGTGTGAAACGATTTTCACTTGTCAGACAGTAAAGATGTTTGTGCAAAACTGTATTTTACTAGAGCAAAGCATCCTGTAAGTTGCTACCGATGAGCAAAGCCTCATTCATAGTGTTAATGGAAACAAGCTAAGCAGTTCAAGCTCTATGCAGTTATCCATGGGCACCCCACTACCTGCCGGAGATCACGTTAGGAGCAGTACAAGCGTTTATTTTTAATAAATGAAGAGTTGTTTGGCTGCTCCTCGAACTCCAATCTTAACAGGTGAAGTATCCTGTGCACAATTCTTCAGGCCCTTGCCGCCGTTTTGTGCCGCTGTTATCCAGCTCAAAATACTTATAAACTATAAGAAGGTGCACCAGGAAAAAGTCCACATCCAATGTAAATTTCCAAAATTCGCCTTTATTAATATTCTTCAATATATACGCAGAATTCAGCCAACGCATTGCTTCCATACACTCTGAACTTCATCAGGGCTCAAAGTAGTATATAGTGAGGTATTTCTGAATTTGATAATCACGTAGTGTATCCATAGTAATTTGGATGCAAAGTCCTTCACATTAAGTATTCCAGCTGTTTGGTATCACAATTTACAACGGGCATCATCAGGGCCCTTACTCGATACCATATTACGCATCCTTATCAAAGTGCTGTGCGGTCTGATTTAAAAAAAAATTACTATGGATACACTACTTGATTATCAAATTCCAGAAAGACTTCACCATATACTATTTTGAGCCCTGATGAAGTTCCAGGAGTGTATGGAACGAAACGCGTTGGCTGGATTTTACCGTTTATATTGAAGAATATTAATAAGAAGAATTTTGGAATTTTACATTGGATGTGGACTTTTTCCTGGTGCACCATCCTATAGTTTAAAAGTTGTTTGGGAGTTACTTGTTGAAACAACTGGTAGTGACATGAAACCCATTACACTTGTAGGCTCTGTAGGTGAGCAGTACAAAAGCCCTTTCACTTTATTCTATCTATGTCTAAAAATTCACCTTGAACTTCAAATATACTGCAGACAGATGGTTCATGGAATATAAAATCAGCAAAGTGCATGCTTGTTTAATTTTGGGCAACATGAACACCTAAGAGCCGTTAAAAGGGTCCTGTGCATTATGTTATAACTTCTTTAACCTATTATGCTGAGCAGAATGTCCTAATAAGAGATATACCTGTTGCATATGTATACCCCAAGTCGGCAGAAGAAGAGTGCATGGGCAGGAGGATGGAAAGAGACAGAAAGTTTGGGCCGACAGGAAGAAGAAGAATTTGAATGCAGTAGATGGAGAGGGGAGAGTAAACAGGAGGAAAGAAAAGGGTAGAATGGTATGAAGGGACAAGAAGATGTAGAAAGGGAATGAAGAAACTAACTAGGCTGGAGGAGGGAAAGAGACACGAGGATAGGGAGCAAGTGGGAAGATCATGAAGGGTTATGGGCATGGAGATCTGACAGGAGGACAGAAAGAGACACTAAGACTGGTCGTGGGCAGGGGTAGCATGGGTGGACAGATGCACTTAGACAGATACACTTAGACAGGGAGCTGGTGGGAGAAGGGAGGAGGGTAAATGTTGGAAAGGGCCCATTTTGCAGGGTTTTCCACAAACATTTAGCTTCTTCCTCCTATTTTGCCTGACCTGTTTTTGTTGGCTATAGGACTCTGGGCACTTTGCCACTGCTGATCTGTGCTAAAGTGCATATGCTTTCTGTGTAAATTGTGTTTATGGATTGGGGTTTCTTTGTTTGGCTTATATGATTTACTACTAAGTCCCTAGTATAGTGCACTGTGTGTGCCCAGGGCCTGTAAATCAAATGCTGTTTATGTGCCTGCAGCACTGATTGTGCCTCCCACACAAGCAGCCTTTCAAAGGGTTCTCATACCTGCTGCTGCCGTGTCTGCACACAGTTTACTGCCATGTCGAACTGGCAATTGCACCATCTTGCCAGGCCCTAACCTTCCCTTTTTGCACATATAAGACACCCCTAAGTTAGGCCCAAGGTACCCCTGTGGGCAGGGTGCAGTGTGGGGGAAAGGTAGGACATATACTGATGTTTGCGACATGTCCTGATAGTGAAATACTGAGCATTTCGCTTTTCACTATTGCAAGGCTATCTTTCCCATAGGATAGCATGGGAGATTCTTTGTAACATCTTACTTACAAGTATAACTTCCCATAGAGACAAGATCGGAAGATGGAGTTTAGGTCCTTGAACACAGAATTTAATAACAAATCTGGCCTCACCTCCCCTGTGGTCGTAAGGAACCAACGCCACCCTGTGCCATCGAAGCATCACCTCCCTGACGCTGTGCACCATCTTTGTTTTCATTGTTTGCCAAGGTACTGTTCTTTGGGATCCGTGCGATTCCGGGCCCGACGCCGCTGTTTTGAATGTAATCTTTAATAGTAACATTAAGTGATCTGGCTGTTATTCTCAAACAATTTCACTACTGGCAGCAGGTCACTCATATTGGGCACTGAAACAAAGAAGCAGTTAAAAGACAGTAGTTTTTAGAAGTGTTTCTGTCCTTCAAAAACAGCTATTTGCTTTCACGGAAAGTTACATATAAAATCCCTAAAATGTTGGGATGACCTCCACAGCATATTAGGCATACCAGATATGTGCACAGACAGGATATCCTTATTACATGGTATATAATTTGTTTTGTGGTGAAAATTCCACCAGAAGTTGAGTTGCAATTGCACCTGGAGTTAATGGCTACTGATTTGCTTTCACTATCCTGTTTCTGCAAAAAGTGGTTTGGTGTAAGATGGAAGCTGTCACTTTGGTAGAAAATCTTTAGTGTCCTGACAGAAAACTTTGTATGATTTTCTCTGCTGCTTTGGCGGACGAAGGAAATCTGCTACATTGGGTGAACGAAAATCAAGTGCAGAACCTAGTAATCAGTCCTTCGATGTGGTGTATTCAAGCCTATATGTAATGTTTGCATGAATTTTTACTCTTATACTCATTTTTCAGCTTGCATTAGCCAAGATATTTTGTTTACCAAAGAAATGTTGAAAAATGAATTCACTTCCATAGATAAAAGGGCTTTCAGTCTGTCATCTTCATCATTGGTCTTTTGTAATGTCTACACACAACTCTAACAGCGGCGGACCACAGGTGTTTGCACCTCAATTCAGTCTGATAAAGTATATTGTCCTGTGCATGTTCTTCCGGCACTTGCCGCCGTTCAGTGCCATTGGAGACCAGAGAACAGGAAATTCTTCTAAAAGAAGGTGCACCAGGAAAAAAGTTCAATTTCGCAAGATTAAGTCCATCATCTTCCTTTATTATTCCAAAATATTGCACACATTTTTTTTAAAATCAGCCAACACGTTTCGTTCCTGGATGCCTAGGAACTTCATCAGGGCTTAAAGTATAGTGTATCGTATTCACAATACTTTAGAATATTAGTTGTTGTCCCATCCTATGGCAATCGTCATATCACGGGGTTACATTCATCCCGTCCATAGATGGTGTACAGGGACCATATCATGCCCCAGCTCGAGACCCGAGTCCTGAGAACAATCAAGTATATCCTGCAGTCTGTGTCTTTTGTAATGTCATTCACATTTTCCTGTCACCCACCACAGGATACAGCATGTGACAGTGGGTCAGCCAAAGTCTGTCATTGGTTCCCTTCCGTGTGAGTATTGGCGTTCTTCCAAAGCTCTGTGATGCCATCCACATAGAAAATAGTGAACTCAAGACACAATCTTTGATTTCTTTTCTTTTAAATAATGTTTTCTATTTTATTTGGTAAGGAGCTGGCAGCTCCTTGTATACTGTTACAAGGCTCCTTGAGTGTCTTCATTTGTATAGCATTCAGTAATTGAATTAATTTTGTAGAAAACACCCCAAAACTGGGGAAAAGCAGGGGCATGTGTGGGTATGCATCTGCATGCAAGTGCTGCCATAATTGAATTGTTTTTGTTGTTCTTTAACACACTGATCTCTATCATTGAATTGTTGTTGTAAAAATTTAATGCAAACACATTCCAAGATGCCACCCAACCTTACATATTCAGGCACATGTGAACGGGCTGCCATCTTTGAATGTTTTTGCCTAAAGTATAACAAAACACTTTATAAGATGGCATCCTCTGTGTCTGCATGCATGCCTGTGCACAGGCATCGATCTTGGAATTATATAGTATACGACAGAAAGCAAGTGTTCACAAACACAATACGTCTGCAGCCAGCTCCAGAGCTATTGGCTTTGCTAGTGCTCGTTGGTTTTGGTTTGCAGTAGAAAGCTAGTGCAACTAGAGGCAAACTATTGCACAAGGGAGGACCTACATTCTCCACATTCCAATTGTTTTCTTGAGTAGCCTCTCACATTGAAATGGTGTTTAAATGTCATTGTTTGACTGCCTTAGTGACCCACACTTTGAGGGATAACGAGGTGATGTCCTCATTTTTTTTGATAAACAGATTTTATTGGTTTGCAAACCACAGAGGTGGTAAGATTGAACAACTGACACACAAGCATCATGGTTCAATAATAGGAGCAGCGATTATACATGTCAGCGACTCTCAGGTAATACACCAGAATTATAAAAATCTTTGACCAACATTATGCATCAATTATAATGTCAGTCAATTTGGCCCATCCACTTTCCACAAACTCATCTGTGTTTGTGGGGACATCCTCATGCTCCATAGGCCACCTGTTCCTGTTGCGCACATCAGTCTACTCCTCGCCGCCACCCCGACAAGGTGGGAGGCGCTGGAGACATCCAGCGAGCAGCAGTGTCCCGTTTGGCAACCAGGAGGGCAGTCCCCAGAAATGACCATTCAGTACTTGTGCCTCCAGAGCCCTCAAACACACCAAGTAATATCAACAAGGGAGTAAGAGGAAACTCCCACCCTATTCCAGTAGGTTGCAATCACAGAGCAGGACCATACCATATGGTAAAAATCTGCTGGGTCCAGTCCACAGCAGGGGCATGAGGAACTAGATCGAAGGCCCACCCGATGCATTCGAGCCAGGAAGAGGTAGGTGTAATAAAGATAATAAGTTTGAACAAGCCACAGTCGGGAGGAGATAGTAAGCTTTCTAGGAGCCATCAGAGAGTCACGCCAGCCCTCATCCTCAATAGGGCCTATCCAACCCTCCCATTGGGTCCAAAAATGCTGTAGTGTACCGGAAGAATTGATGATCAAGGTGCAGTAAATCTGGGAGGTACCACCGCGACCAAGATTTTCCATAAGGAGCTTGGCTTCAAGGGGACTTCAGATATCAAGGTATAAGTATGTAGAGTGTGTCGGAGTTGAAGATGTTTTTAGAATTGGGGTTGTTCAGGGTGTAGGTGGATTGAAGGTCTTGAAAGGAGTGAATGTGTGTCCCCAACCAGATGTCCCCCAGTTGGGTGATGATAATTGGATCCCAGGCCTTAAAACCCGGAAGCACTGGCACTTCCCTCAATCAAGTGCCGTGTCAGAGAGGTGTCTGCTGAGTAAGCTTGGCATCCCATGGCACGTGCCGAAGCACAGCCCTTCAGGCCAAGAATACCATCCTAGTTACTTGAGGCATTGAGTTAGGGATTGGAGTCCCATAAAGCAGGGTCTGTAGGTGGGCAAAGCCCAGCAGGAACAACTATAGTTGGTAATGCAGGATTGGACCACCCCCCATTAAACCAATCGTGAAGCAGAAGGAGATGAGAGGCTAGATAATTAAGCTAAAGATCGGTCATCCCCAAGCCCCCATCATAGAGACCCTGTTGACAGTGCAAAAGTCAAGGCAGGGTCGAGATCCCGCCACAGGAACGTTGTGGCCATCCCGTCCATAGCTCGGAACCATGTCCGAGACAGGTGAAGTGGTAGATTCTGGAAAATATAGAGGAACTGTGGGCCATCATCATTTTGTATAACGCTATATGTCCCATAAAATTTAGTGGACATCTAAGAAGGTCGGACTTGGCTTTACGGATCAGGGGTTGGAGATTGAGGGTCCAGGTGAGTTTCTGGTGTAAAGTAACCCAGATGCCGACAAAGAGGGATGTTTCCTCTGCCAGTCAAAACAGTCTCTAGCCGGGGCTAAGGAGACCAGAACGAACTTAGAGGGGTTCATCTTGAGACCTTAAGCCGCTTCAAAGCATTTAAATAAATAAAGAGCATGGGGACCACTCGTGGCGGGGTCCACAAAGTACAGACGGACATTGTCTGCATACAGAGCTATGCGGTCCTCCAGGCATTGGTCCAGATTGATCAATGGGCCAGAACCTGCTTGAGTCGGGCAGCCAGCATAGTGGTGAGAATTTTGACCTCTCCATTCAGTAGTGATAGTGAGCGATAGTCCGAGCATGATGTGGAGGGAGGTTGTGCCTTAGAAATTACCACTACAGTGGCTGAGTTCAGATCTGGAGGGAAAGGCGCTGGTGAGGCACACTTCTTTGTAAAGAGCCAGGAGGTAGGGAGTGGGTGTCTCGCGGAATGTAGTGTAATATTCCGTGGGAAAACCATCTGTGCCAGGGGTTTTCCCCGGTGCCAGTCTAGACAACGCTTTCCCCACCTCTGCAACTGTAAAGGGTTCATCAAGCATGCTAGATTCAGTGGGAGACACGCAAGGGAGAGGAACTGCATGGAGAAAGTGCACAGGGCAGTCCATTTTCCTGCCAGGTGATGACCCCATTCACTATACAGTGGCGGCTCGTGGAGGAGTGCCGCGGGCGGTGGGGCGGGGAGAAGCAGGTGGGGGTAGTAACCACGGCATACGGCCAAACAGAGGTAAGTAAACAAATAAATAATAAAACGAACTTCATTGCACGCGCTGCATTGCCAAATGCGATGCAGCGCGCGCAACGAAATTCGTTTTATTTATTTATTTGTTTACTTACCTCTGTTCGGCCGTATGCCGTAGTTTACTACCCCCCACCATGTTCCTCCCCCGCCCTGCCCCACCGCCCCGCGGCACTCCCTCCACGAGCCGCTACTGTCAATATACAGTTACTAATCATGATAGTAGTGAATGTTAGACTGCATAGGTCAAAATCCCAAAGTTTTGCAATGTATTGTGTCAACTCCTAGAGTTCTGACTACCCGGAAAACTCAATATATAACCAAAATGTTTTTCAATAGGAGGGCCTCCTATTGAAAAACAAAAATATCATTTAATATACACATCACAGTTTCTGATAAGGAAGAACTATGCTCACATAACAATACACTTATGTTAGGCACATTGATACATACATTAATTTTATAGACCTAGCAGGCCAACCTTGCCCTTAATCCAGCTGTCACCCTCAAACTAGGATTTAAGAAAATGACTGTTGGTCTGTCCTCAGTGACCTAGAGCTTGGAAGGTAGCTGCCCTTTATTGCTGTTATGAGACGCCCACGCTATTATGAGATGGCTGCAATGCACCGGACCTAGTCCTTAATAAATATTTACTCTCTCATTGCTATATTTGGTAATAATTCCCCTTATAACATGAAAAGGCAGTCTATGCATGTTGCTTCCCTTCACTTCTGGGCAGAAGGTAATACACTGCTTATTTAAATTCTTCAAGGTGTTTCTCACCCTTCCGCTCACAGAGTTCATGTAACTGTCCCACTTTTCAGATGGCAATCCCCTCAGCAACACGCCCACAGCTCAAGGCAATTTATTTTCAAAGTACAGCAACCACATTTCCATGCTTTCCTGAACACTCTGGTGCACACAATGTGCTGTTGACTTTTTTAATGTGAAATCTCTGCAATATTGTTGTTTGCCTTCCCCCATCACTCCATACTCTTTTCTTAAGTGCCGCTCTTCCACCAGTCTTTTGCATTTTGGGGAAGAATGGCATCGTGGGATGGCTGCATGGGGGTAGTCCATGACACTAAATAGATGCCATAACAGCTTTTGCTACCCTTCTTGTTGTTGTCACTTGCTTACATTTTCCCCTTTTTATATTATATGGGGTGCTCTTGTTCCTTTATTTAAAAAGGGCTGCCCCAATACCCATTAATCTTCCCTTTTTGTTGTTTTTATTTCCCCCGCTTGCACCTATAGGAGTGTCTGCTCATGTGGTGAGAAGCAGAGGGATGTCCACCGTGGGGAGGAGTTCACATACCTGTTTGTCAATGGGTGTTGATCCTGTTTTTGTGTAAACATATACTGTATTTTTATACAGTCCTCTGCTGTTCGCCCCTACACCTTATCTGTCAGTTATGCCTTTTTTTGTAAAAGCCAATGTTGTTGCTGCCACACTGTTAAACACTGGTCTTATCAGTTAGGTTTCTACAATTCTTGAGTGTAGTTAAATAAGACATCAGGGTCTCTTTCTTCTATAGATCTAGAAGCATTTGAAGTATTCTGATACTAAATGGTCCATTTATATTCACTGGGGTTTACTCCAAATGTAGCACTTATATTCACACCATTTATTAGCTTCATAACAATACTTATGCCTCAAGGTGGGAGAACATGGCGGCCGCTACGTGAGCTGCCGCTTGCTCCCCGGAGGCACTCGTCCCACGACTTAATGAATAGGCGAAGCTAGAATCCGCCTTACCTTTGCCGGCATTCTTTCAGGGCGGCGGACGTTCTGCTCTTTGTTCCTCACTTCTTCCAGCTTCGGGGCATGTGTTTCGGCGCTCCGGCGCCCGCTGGGATCCGCTTGTCGGCTGCCTCCGCTGCTTCCACCCGGTGGGAGGCAGCCGCCCTGGAGCTCAGGAGGGGCCGCAGAGCAGCGGCTCGCGGTTTCCTCCGGGTCAGCGCGGGCAGCGGCAGCACCTGTCATGCTCATTCGGCTCTGGAGAAGGCTATCACCGCTGAGGAGACAGAAGTGCAGGAAGCCAGCGTCAGCGCTTCTACGAAGACTCCCTCTTTGTTTCTACAAGCACAGGCGAGTCCACTGGACCAAGTGCTATCAAGTGCTGTGCTCCCAGTAAAGGGAGCAAAAGAAGGTAAAGGGCACGGGGGGGCTTCCGAGGGACACCTAAAGTCAGGTGTGAAGAGAAACAAGCAGGCTCCCAGGAAGAAGAGGTCTGCTATTGGAGGTGATAGGAAAAGTCCCCCCCCCCTTTTTCAAACTGGTTCTCAGGGAACAGGCACAGGCATAGACAGCAGCTGCTCTACCTTCCAGCGGTGTGAGGTTAAAAGCAGGAACATAAAGGCTGGGAAGGCAAAAACTAACCCCTTAGACCACAAAGTCAGGATCACCCCCTCACTTAGGTCGTACTTTAAAGTTCAACCTACTGTGCTGGATGTGGTAAAACAGGGAGAAGTGCTCAGAAGGGGGTCTGCAGTTCTGCTTAGAACAGGGTCTAGTTCGGATAAGATGGAGGCCTTAGGAGGGCCCCCATTACCATCATCTATCATTACCACACAGGGCCAGGAGATGGTAGGGACTGGCACAGTTGGGGTCCTTGAAAACGAAAGCGAAAACGAAAGGCAGAGGGTCTCGGTCTCTCAGGCTGTGTGAGAGAGCGGTGCCGTGGGTGTTGATAAAGGCTCTAAAGACGCAATGGGGTCCTCGGTAGCATCTTTGGAAGCTCTTTTCTCTACCCTCTCGGAGGACATCAAAAAGGGGTTTTCTGTGTCAGAGGCCAACCAAGGAGAGATCAGGAATTTCTGTGAGTCCCTGGAGAGGAAGATTGATCTCCTTAACACAAGAACGGACATGTTGAAAACTCCGTAGGAGAACTGAAAGATGAACTTAGTGCAGTAAAAGCAGGCATACTAGTCCTCAAGAGGGAGGATGAAGTGTTTCGAGACAAGCTGGAGCACCTAGAGAATAACTCCCGAAGAAGCAATTTGCGTATTTTGAACATTCCAGAGGGGAAGGAGGGGGAAGACCTCAAATGTTATATTGTCTCATTATTAAAGGAGACACTGTAGATAGAGGAAACAGAAGAAGATCTGAAGAAGGATATTCAGAGGGTGCACAGAGACCCTTTTAGAAAAAACCCCAATAGAGCTAAACCCAGGAAAATCCTTTTGAACTTCCATACCTACTCCCTGAAGGAAAAGATCCTCAATATGGCCCTGAAGGTAAAATCGTTGAAGGCCAGGGATTTTTCATTCGAAATACACTCTGATCTGGCCTGAGCCACTCTTGACAGGCAATGGGAGCTGGGCAGGAAGCTAGATGACTTTAAAAAGCTAGGTGCAGTGGCCCAACTCAAATTTCCAGCGACCCTGAAAGTCATGCAAAAGAACAAGATGCATAATGTTAGGTCACTACGGGAGGCTGACGAGCTACTAGAAAGCTTTGAGAAAGGCGATGCATAGTTAGCAAGTCCGCTCTTGGGAGGCAAGGCACCTAATTATGTGAGCAAAGTGGGAGGGCACTAGGAGCAGGGTACTCAAACACTATTCCAGGTCTTATTGTTTTAAAATAGAACTAGCTGGATAATTTTACAGTGACACACCCAGCAATAAATCAGTCAATGGCTGTTAAGGGCTGGTTTCTAGCTTTTCCTTAGTTTACATTTTTCATTTCCACAAAGGGACAGGGCGAGTTGCCTCGGGGTGCAGCAGACTGGACTTTCATCAGTCCAGGAAAAATCGGGGGGGGGGGGTTCTTCAGGGAGGGGGTCGCGGGGGGGTTGGAGTGCACTGGGTGGGGAGCATGTGGGAAAAATACACAAAATGTCCTCATTTACCTTAGTCTGTTTGTTTTTTCTGTTCAGGCTGCTCTAGTTATGTTAATTCCATACTACTTGGTCTGGTGGTGGCAGTCTCTGCTTTTCAAACGTTTTATGGGCCTTGAGTTTAAACCTTCATGAGAATGGTTCAGTTGCTGTCATGGAACCTGAATGGCCTACGCGTCGAATCCAGAAGGGCAAAAATTTTACAATGTATTAGGGACTCCCCCGCACAGGTCATTATTCTTCAGGAAACCCCCCTCTTGAAGGAAGAGTTAACTGAGGTATTTAAAAAATAAAATGGCTGGACCATATGATCTGTTCCAACCAGAGTGCTAACATCAGAGGGGTGGCTATACTAATCAAAAAACAAGCCAAAGTGCTCATCCTGGATTCCTTGGTCGATCCTTGTGGTAGGTGGGTTATCCTGAAGGTAATATTTCGGGTTCTCTTTTTACTCTTGTGGGCTATTATGGCCCAAACCAAGATGACCCCTCTTCCCTTAAAACTATTTTCTCTAATTTGTTGGATTTCCCAGATCCAGTAATTATGGCTGGGGATTTCAACATTGCTTTGAATCCCAAATTGGATAAGTCTTCAAATAGCAGAGCTACGGTACCTTCCAAATCTCTGGCATATCTCCATTCAATGATGGTGCAGACAGGTCTCTGTGACATATGGAGAGACAGATCTGGCCATCAGTTAGGAGTTTCCTATTACAATAGTAAGTATGGCCATAAGTCAAGAATTGATTACATCTTGGTTAGTCACAGTCTGAGGGGGAAAGTCAAGGATATTGGCTATCTGACACCACATTTATCTGACCATTCGGGGGTATGGCTGGATCTGGATTTATAAGGCAGGCAGAACACTA
This sequence comes from Calotriton arnoldi, assembly GCA_963921515.1. Taxonomy (NCBI): domain Eukaryota; kingdom Metazoa; phylum Chordata; class Amphibia; order Caudata; family Salamandridae; genus Calotriton; species Calotriton arnoldi. The sequence goes on from CAWUFW010001409.1 coordinate 1,324,689, forward strand.
GAGACTGGACTTTTGATCACACTCTGCTTTTAGATATTGAGGAGTCGAAGCATCTGTCCCAAGAGATGGAGAGCTTTTTGGGCTATAATATAGGATCAGCTTCAACCCCTATAGTTTGGGATTCTTTGAAGGATTTTTTAAGGGGGACTATCATGAGTAGGGTGTGTTTTAGGAACAAACAATATAGAGAAGAGGTGGCCCATAAGGAAGCTGAGATGAAGATAGCAGACCTTAGCCTGAACACTGTGGCTGATCTTGAGAGACAGCAGGAAAACATTGATAGATTGAAAAAACTAAAAGAGCAGCTAGATACCATCCTTCAGTCCAGGGTTATGCGTAAATGGGAGGCGAGCAAGCTTGCCCACTTTGAGTATGGGGAGGGCGCAGGCAGACTGTTGGCCTGGAAGGTAAAGTCAGACAGGACGCGCAATTTGATCAAACAAATTGACGACGCAGATGGGGGTACTGTCCTGTCTACAGATGAGGAGATAGGGGGCGCCTTCTATGATTTTTTCCAGAATTTATACCGAGAAGACAGGGTGGTGGATAAATCCAAGGTTGTGGAATGGTTGCGCTGGAGTACGCTTAACCCCTTGAATCCAATCTAACAGGAAGGTCTTGAGCAAGACATCTCACAGGAAGAGGTTAAGAGGGCCATCTTAGGCTGTAAGGGGGGAAAAGCAGCAGGCCCGGACGGTTTGCCTATAGAGCTCTACAAATCACTGGGGGAAGTATTAGTTCCATTTCTGACCCAGCTTTTTAATGAGATTCTACGTGACGGAGCAAAGCTGCCAGGTTCATGGGGGGAGGCAACTATCACCCTGATATTGAAAGTGGGGAAGAATCCTGCGAGTTGTGGGTCATATAGACCTATCTCGCTGCTAAACGCAGATTACAAAATCTTTGCCAGGATCCTGGTGGACAGGCTGTGATCAGTAGCAGGAGATATGCCACACCCTGACCAAAAAGGCTTCGTCAAGGGCAGAAATCTATATGACCTCACATACGATTTTATAGGTGCTATCGATCTGGCCACAACCTATTCGCTTCCCCTCGCAGCTATGACCTTAGACGCCACCAAGGCCTTTGATAGGGTCAACTGGGTGTATCTGTCGGCAATTTTGGAAAAATTCAACCTAGGCGAAAAGTTCCACAGAGCCATCCAGTTGATCTATCAAGACCCTTCGGCTAAACTGTTGGTAAATGGCAACCTAACCGGTCCCTTTAAAATCACAAGAGGTACTAGGCAGGGTTGGCCCCTATCTCCCCTTCTTTTTGACCTGAACATCGAGCCATTTGCCCAGCGGTTAAGAGAGGATTTGAGTATTCTGCCATTTAAGCATGGGGGGTGGGAGAGGAAGGTGGCCCTCTATGCTGATGACGTTTTGGTTCTTTCCTCGGACCTCTCTACGGCCTTCCCGGCAGTTATAAAGCTTGCTCAGTACTTTGGTCAGATATCTGGGTACGAGATAAATGCTGAGAAGACCGAGGTCACGTCATGGAACTTGGGGGAGTGCCAACATCAGACCAAGCGTGACATGAGGTATCTGGGGGTCAGAATAGTGCAGGATATTAAAAAAATCTCGGAGACTAATTTGGCCAATGTAGCAAGAGAGTGTCAGAGGCTCATGAAGACCTGGGTCCACCTCCCTCTTTCCATCTTTGGTAGGGTAAACCTGGTTAAGATGGTAGTACTTCCTAAAATGACCTTCCTCTTCAATGTCATCCCACTACACTTTGACAAATCACTTATAGATAAGGTTCAGCAGGCTATCAATTCATTCATATGGGCCTATAGGGGGACCAGAATCGCCTGGAAGAAGTTGAGACGCAGGAGGGAGAAGGAAGGACTCTCGCTGCCGGACCTGCAGTACTATGCCTGGGCCTTTCAACTATCCCATTCTAGGATGCTCTTAAAAACTCCGGAGAGGACTGGGGTAGGTGCAATGTTCTCAGCAATGCTAAAGGGTGCTAGCCTGTCCCAGGAGGGTTTCCTGCTTAAATATGGAGAACCTAAATTCTTCAAGAAGATCAAGTTAAAAGTTCTACAGGGAATGGCAAGAACATGGGCAAATATCAGACGGTTGTCGTGTCTTAACTACTTTTCGAGTTTGGCCCCCCTGTGGGACTCCCCTGGTGCACCGGAGTGCCTGAAGGACAAACTAGCATTGCCACTTAGAGCGGCTGGGCTGAAGGTCTGGGGGGACTTAGCCCAAGAGGGCAGACTTTTACCTTGGTCAACGCTTCATAGCATTGTGGAAGGAGGACTCTCCAAATTTAAATACATCCAGCTGCAGAGCTGGGCCCAAAAATTGAAATCACCTATAGGTATAGGTAACACCTTAGAGGAACAGCTGGTGGAAAGACCAAGAGGAAAGAAGGAGGTTTCGACTTGCTATTGGAGCATCGAGGAGGCAATCGATGGGGATTTTAAATTGGCCAAAGAACTGTGGGGGGCCTGCCTACCTGATGAACCTTGGGAACATCTCTGGCAAACATCTTTTAGCACTCTGTTTGCTACTGTTAAACCAGCATGGTTGAGAAGGAATCACCTGTTCACGATCCACATGGCCTATTTAACCCCCTTAAGGCTGTCGAAGATGACGGATGGGCCCCCAGTTAGTTGTAAGAAATGTGGTTTGGAGAAAGCCTCCGATCAACACATGTTTAAGGAGTGCCCGGCAATTGCAGACTTTTGGGAAAAAGTAGGCAAAACTACCTCAGATATCTTAGGTCTCCAAATTCAAATAAGCCTCTCCCTGATAATCTTCGGAATTTCCAGCGAAGTTGCGGGCCCAGCAAGGTCTTTCCTTTTCTACGCTATGTAATTGGCTAGGAGGGAAATATGCAAAAGATGGGTAGAATGTTCACCTCCTTTGCATGCTGAGTGGTTGTCCTCGGTTTTCTCGATATCCAGGCTGGATCTGAGTGGGACCCAGAGTAGGAGGAAGAAAGCATCTTGGGATTTTCTATTGAAATGGTCAAATGCTGAGATTTGTGAGACCGGATAAGAAATCTCAAAAACTATAACGAGTATGGGTCCTATGATTATGCCTCTCTGGATCTCTCCAGACTGTGTTGGGCACTCTCCGTTCTTCCACTGCCAACATTAACAGTTGCCAGTGTTACCTGGACTATATTGGAGAGTGACCGTGCCCTTTCTTTTGGGACTGTGCCATCCTAGCCTGCAGATGTACCGGCAGGTGGGTGTTTTCCCACCAGCTTTTGCCTCCCCAACAACGTACAAGGTACTGGCGGCTAGCTTGCTCACTGTGGTCTGAGGTGAATGGGGATCAAAAAATTTTTTAAAAAAAGACTTATGCCTCAAAATAGGCCCATGTAATGGCAGGTCAAAGAGCAGAAAGTTTGTGAGCCTAATGGCCCACAAGTACCCATCAAATTTCCTACTAAAACATCAGGTTTTACACGCAAAAATATGGACGATCAGTCAGTGCTTCAGGGCAAAGCTTTCTGGTTTAATTCAAGATCAGGCACTTGTTCAATTTTAACTTTTGTATTTCGCAAAGTGATCAAGGCAAGAGGAAAAAATAACAGAGAGAGGAGTGGGAGAATCTCTGCTGCCTGCTCATTCCTCAGAAGGTGCTGGCTCATGGTGATACATTCACATAGCACAGCAGTCAGTCAAGCTATCAGTTTTGCACAATCCCTAATGTGTCACAATTCCTGGACATTTTTGGACGGCTGTCGCTGCTGAACACTGCTACCCGGTCTGACAGATGGAAAAGGCCTCATTGAGTGACTGCCTGCCCTGCAGACTGACTGGCACAGTAAATTAGCAAGCCACTCTACAGTAGATGCAGCACCTGGTCATAAAAAAGGTAGGCCACAGTGTATGCAAATACACCTCCTTCCGACCCAGAACAGCATGTATACTTTGCCTGGTCTATCCCAAGAGTCAATAAAACCTGCCATTGCCTAAAGGGTTGTACCCTAGCTGCCCTGGGGAAGAGGACACAACATCTAGGTCCCTATCAGTAGCCAATGGAAAGTATTTTATGGAATCAGGAAGGAGGTTAGAGGGTGAGTTAAGGTTCCATTTTCTTGTTTCTTCATTTTGCCATGTGCTGCACCTCTGACTCTACAGATTTTCAGGGGTAGTTCCGTTACTTTGGTTGTCACACCTGCCTCTGTCTCCATACTTGGGGAGACTTCCATCATTATATGTTACTATGGTGTGTGGGGTATATTCTGGGACTGTCCATGAACATCGGGGAATTGTATGTTTGCATAGCCCAGCCAGTTTCATCATCAATTCTGTAATTTGTTACAAGTTTAGGTTTTCCATCTTTTTCTTCACTCCAGAATTTAGATCATTCTACAACAACCGACTCCACAAATGAGTAGACTGCTTCTGAGCCTCCCTGCTCCTTTCTCCTAGTTTACACAGATCAGCTTTCTCATTTCCAGAACAAGTTAGGTCAGAGCATGGAGAATCGAGCCTCAAGTCTTAGCTTTTAGGTTCTAGCTAATTAACCCTAATGAGGTATAGAATTTGAAAAGGTAAGCAAACACCGCTGGAAACAGGTGGGTTGGTGAGAACACAAGTTCTGAGGTGCTAGACACTTTCTTCTGTCCCTAGTTCAAACTCCTAACTGCCTCTTGGCATAGTCCAGCACACATACAGAGTACACTTTGTAGGCTGCCAGTGCCAGGATAAGGGCAATCCACCTCTGCACTGCAATTTGGCGTCACTCCTCGGGATGCACTGTTGTTGACATGCCTCTGCCTCCCTCTAGTTTTATTAAAACCGCTTGTTTGCCCTTTATAGGTTCTGAACATGCTCGGACTGGCCTACAGGGCACTCAGGCGTAGCTCCAAGGGCTGGTCTGACAGGTCAGTGTCTGGGTCGGCTATTTGGCTATTTTTGTGGCCCTGTTTTATGGTCTGCTAAACTCTTTTTATTGGTAGTTTCCCTCAAATCCAAGAAGTCTTCCATACCACATACCAAACATACACAGCGTCTTTATAAGTTCAAAACTGCCCCAGTTACCAAAAATGGGCTGCATTTTTGCCCATTTAGTTTACTAATGGGGGCACTTTCATTTTGGTGCCTGGGCTCTATTTTCTGTCCCAGTCCAAACCTGGTTCTGAATAACATGGCGCCTCTTATGCTTGCTCAGGGAACACAACATATGTGTCTTTCGACCATCATTCAAATTATTTCGAACCGTCAGCCATGCAGGCTATTGCATGAGATATCTGGAGTCCTCACCTCGCAATGAACAGACACATGTTGGACACTACTGGAATTGGGCATGAGAGTGTAGTCATGTGTGCAAGAGCATGTAGGGAGACTTTAGCCAGTTGTAGCTGGGCTGACGTCACATACTAGCAGTCAAAAGTGTATTGAATAAGCTGCGACCAGGCAAATGAACCACTTGTGGCTTTTTCAGTTTTCTGTGATCGACAATCTAGACACTGTTTGGACTGGATAATAAAACCGTTACAATTTAAAGCATTTGGAAATCCTTAACTAGATTAACTAAATGTGAGGGCCTTTACAGTAACTGAAGCGAGGCAAATATTATTTTCTCCCTCTCTTTCTGGGAGCCCATATCTTTCTGCAGAGCAAGGGCATTGAAGACTTGAAGAAATACAATCACGTCATCTTTCTGTGTGTTGTGCACTATTTCAGGCCACCACGACAGGCACGCAGCGGATGCCTGCACACTGTGTACAAAATTAGCATGTTTATATTACAAGTGTAAATCAGAACTGTGAGGTCACGTGTTAAGTCGTTCGTCTGTTTTCATAAAGGACTTACAAAGGCTGCTTTTCGCATGGTAGCCTTGCGCTACCATGCGCATGGTAACCCCCTGCGCTATTTTACTTGCTTGAGTTTTGGGATATGTCTGTGCGGTGCAGTTTAGTGTTTTTTTGTTTTTCAAATGAGCTGCTATCCTAGGAAAAGAAAGCATCCGCTGGGGCCAGAGGAGGCAGACACAGGTTTGACGCGGTATCTCGCGCAGTGGCCACGAATGCCCACTCCGCCCTTTACTTATCGCCTCGGGCCACACTCGGCCTTCGGGGTTTGGGGATGGCAGGGACGGCCCTAAATAGGATTGACTGGGACAGAGCCATGGGCAGAAAGAAAATTTGGAGTTTGTTTTTGGGGCGGGGGTCATTAGGGTGTGACGGCAGGAGGTGTGAGAAAGATGGGAGGAGGACAGGGGGCTGATGGGGTGCTAACAATGACTATGAGCCTATATACAATACAATGCTCACGTTAGGGCGCTTTCCTACAGAATGGAAAAAGGCATCCATACTACAGCTATTGAAAAAGCCTAATCTAGATGCTAATGACACCCTTAACTATAGACCAGTTTCGAGACTTCCTTTCCCCTCAAAGGTAATAGAGAAAGCCATCAACACAGAACTATCCACCTTTATTACCAATAATACGATTATTGACTCATCCTAATATGGATTTCGTGCCCATCACAGCACAGAGCTAGCTCTGATTACTGCCACTGAAGAGCTCAGACAAACCTTGGCTGGTGGGGGAAGAGCTGCCCTGATCCTTTTAGACCTATCAGTGGCTTTGATACGGTCAACCATGAGCTGCTGGTAGACCATCTAGCCTCACTTGGGATCAGGGATAAAGCGCTCTCCCTGCTGGGCTCCTTTCTATCAGAACGCTCCCAAGCTGTGGCTCATGGAGGTTACGTCTCCCCCTCATTTCACTTCCTTGTGGGACTCAGGAATCCTCCTTGAGTCTGACTCTATTTAACCTGTATGCCACCTCCCTGGCTAAATTAATCAGTATTTATGGCTTTGCATTGGTGTCTTATGCCAACAACACACAGATAATTGTCTCAGTGAATAGCCCATCAAATTCAACAGCAGTTAGATTCCATGACTGCATGTGTCATATAGGCCATTGGATGTTAGACAAATGTCTAAAGCTCAACTCATCCAAAACTGAAGTACTTGTCTTCGGCAATAGCTCGTCAATCTGGGCAGACTGCTGGTGGCCCTCTCAACTTGACCCTTTGCCAACCCCAACAAATAAAGCAAAAATTGTTGGTGTATTATTTGACACTAAATTGTCATTTGAAGCGCAAATTAACCACACCAACTCCGCCTGCTTCTTCATCCTCAGAACCTTAAGGAAAATACTTCCTTTTATTCCTTTTGATTTAAAAAAAAAAACTGTGGTCAACGCACTTATCTCATCCAGGCTGGACTACTGTAATGCCTTGTTCACCAGTTCACAAAAGCGAAGCATCCACAAGCTCCAGCTGGCACAAAACGCAGCAGCACGGGTACTTCTGGGGATCACTAGATTTGATTCCGCCTCTAAAGCCCTGATGCAACTTCACTGGCTACCAGTTGCTAAGCGGATCCAGTTCAAAGCCTTGTGCATAGCATTTGAATCTTTGCATGGATTAGGGCCGGAGCAGATGTCACGATATATTAAGCCGTACACCCCTGCAAAACCCTTCAGATCAACTGAAAATGGCAACCTTGTCATTCCCAGAGTGCAAATGGTCAGATGGGGTGGCAGGAGCTTTACCAATACCACAACTGGACTCTGGAACTCCATGCCAATAATACTTAAAAAAGAAACTAATCTGTTAAAATTCAGAAAGGGTTTAAAAACTTGGCTTTTTAGAGGCTGAGTCCTAGGCAACCCTAAACAGTCCTATCATTCTGAAGGTAGCGCCTAGACACCTCAGAGTATATGCAGCGCTTTATAAATGCCTCATTTCATCCGTCTTAGGCCGGCCAAACTGATATGCGCAGTTACGTTTCTCTAACCCAGCTGTATTGCTCAGCCGGGTTGGAGAAACAGCACAGACTCCCTGTGCCTGAGTGAGCGTTAAACAAGTCCACTCAGGCCAATCCCCGTGCTTCTCTCATGCTACATGAGAGCAGCGTGGGGATTGCACAGGAAGTCTCTGATGCTGTCCCAGGGGCTGCTGGGACCAGAAAGCAGAGGAGCACCGAGGCACGAGGTGGCAGAAGCAGCATCAGTTAAGTTTCTTTATTATTAAAACCCTGCCCCCCCCCCTCCTGAGGTCCTCCGCGGCCCCTCTACCTGCCTCACCACTTTTTATATGTGTCAGCCGCCACTGTGTATGGTAGAGGCTGGATGGCATTCTGCAGTAACCTTATGATAAAAATAGTAGCCTACTTTTATATTGCACGGTGTCTTGCAATGTTATAAACAACTGCAAAATAATTGCTCATTGTCGCAGAGATGAGAAAGAGAGCGAAATACATGCAGTGTATATCATTCATTTTTTTAAAACAAGGCAAACATTGAAATGGCCAAATACACTATGGAGGCTGCTACAACCTTTTACAAATCTCCTAACGAAGCGCATGTATGTAGTTGTTTTTAAACTTTACATACTTTGCACCAAACAAAATACACGTTGATTTATCACACATACATTATTAAGAAACAATCGGTTCACTAAAAATGCCAGTAGACAGTAAAAGGAAATGTACGAGACGGCAAAAAATGGGGAATAACTTAACACATACCTTGGAGCCATATTTTCATTATTTCAGGTGCAATTTTCTGGATAGAGTGAGCGAAAAACAGGCCAGGACGGAGTATATCGCTTATCGTGGGCCTGATTTTATCGCCATCTTGTTCTATCGGCCTGCCTTAGGTTAGGCTTCCATTTTCACAATATATGCGCTGAAAGTACCACATGTATCCGCGTCTGTCTTCCAAAACAGCAAGAGTCATAACAATAATAACAAGCATTGGCAAAACCAAAATGTTGGGCTTCCATCTTGAGTACTGAATAAATCATTAAAACAACCCTGGGGCAGTGGAAAAACAAAGCAACAAAACAAAGATTGCTTTCTGTAGTCAATGCATCCACGAGGTAAACAAATTTAGTATGTGATGGTTCAGAGTACGTTTGTGATGTAAAATACTCTTTCAGGTGGTGTGTAAATGCTCTCTATGTATATTTTAAAGAATGGGATGACTGCTGTGTCAAACCAGGCCTAATATTAGCAGTTTTGCAATCCTAAAACAAGCATTGGCATAGCCAATAGGTCTCGCCTTTGGGACCTTAATAGTGTTTAGCCAGAGATATTGGGAATGTTTTTAAGGTATGTTGTAGAGCAATGTAGCTGCTGTGTTCAGTACTGTAAAGTTTGTGTGCAAGTTGTGCTTAGTGTAGTGACGTAAGGGCAGTGGCATGGTGTGGAATGCAGTGGTGAGTTGTGATATGATGTGTGTTGGTGGGATGTATGTGTTTAGTGTGTTTTGCTGTTGTGTATGTTGGTGGTATATGTGATCCAGCGCGATATTAGCAAACAGCATTCATACACTAGATACTCACTTGGGCCCATACATTCATACTACGCTAATACTTACGCTGGGTTTTATCAGTTGTTACTCTTTATCAAAATCCCTGCTACCAATTACCTTCCGAATGAACAGTAATGACTTACCAATGAATCCTTTGCTAATTGGAAAGTTTAAAATGAGTGACATTCATTATAGTACATAATCCTGAAATAACCACTGAGTCAGGAAGTTTTAAAATGTTTATCTAAAGATTTAGCAGAGTAAATTACATAACCACATGGTACTTAGTCGCATCTCATAGGGAAGCATAGAATAATAATTATTGATTAATGACGGTCCCTCAGAAAGGAGAAGATAGAGACAGCAGCGCAACTAAAGGTTGCATTTATATTTACCTAAATGCGAGAAACAAACCCCTTGGCCAAGGAGTTGGAAAGAATAGGACCCAGGAAGGATGAAGAGCAAAGACCTCCTCCAGGATCAGGACAGGACCGGTGACCTCTCTACAACGACGCCTGCGTCGTTCCCCTCTCTGATACTCGACTTCTCCTCGATTCTCCCGTGTCTACCTTCTAATGGACTCCGCCGCCCCCTCCTCAGGACCTCTTCTGGACAGGGATTCAGTCTGCAATCGATCAGCTTGGCGGTCTGGAGCTCTTCTGTGCCTTCTGAGAGTAAGCTCTAACTAATTAACTAATTCTATATCTATTATACCCTTCTACGCCCATGTACCTCCCCTTAATGTTGCCAAAATATGGGACCACTACTTCTGATTGGACAGGGACAGGGGGTGGATTCTCGCACCATATGATTTTAGTTCATTTTCTGTAGGCCATTGTCTTTAAACTACCGCCCATCCAATTTTATACATTTGCTTTATTTCCCACCCGTCTCACGACAAATGTTATATATTCTTCATATACAAAGTTTCAATTTTCAACAGGAAAGGCAAGAGCACAGCAGCTTCGGCCATCAGGTCATGGCCTTGGATGACGTCCAGGTTGGCTTCATTCTTTGGCAGCCAAGGAGGACACATGCGCAGAATCATTGTCTCTCGAGTTTCAGATCACCAACCCCAGGCCCAAGTTTACGAACTAATAAAAGTCAAAGAAGAAAATATTAAAATCACAAAATAATATGTTTCACTGTATACCCACTCTTTCTACTCTATCCCCCTTTACTTATAAATCTATCCTGCATTAGTAGCGTTAAGAAAACGACAATTTAATAATAACACAAGAGCAAGCTGAAGCATGTGAAAACATCAAGCAGCCATTTTAAAGCACACTGCGCAGAAGCAGAAATTTCCCACCAAGCAAAGAAAGACGTCACACCATGTGATATGGATGAGACATGCGCAGTTAGGTTCCCGCGCTTTAGCGGCCATTTTAGAAAAAGACAAGCGTTACTTGTTAGTTAGAACACATAGGCAAGCTTCCTTGCTATTCGTGTAATGTATGCAACGTTAGTATAAACAATACATAATTAATAAATTAATACTGTGAGGAGATTGTATTCGAGCAAGTCTCATTTGTGAGTCCTTGCTCCATCAATCCCCTCTCTGATGGCGTTTAAGAGCCATCAAAATACTACCCTCAATCAGATGCCAACTTTTAGCAAGTAGTTTCATTCTCATTTTTACATTTTCTATTTTTAACATCCCCTTTCAATTTCTTGTATAATTCACTTCTCACATCCTCAAGTTCAATTTCATCAACCTTTCTCTTCTTTCCTCTTCCTGTCACAGTATACGATTCATTCTTTCTACAACATTTGCACCATATTATCATTGTCAGTACTATTATTGCTAACCCTGCTAAAGGTACTAATATTTTACCTATAAGCCCTTTTCCTACATTAGAAAACCAGGTACCAATTGACGCTATACTACTTGTCAATCTTTCCCATACACTATCAACTTCCAGTGGTTTAAGTTCCTTCTCAAGTTTAGTTATATTCTGTATATACGTTCCAATTTCTGCACTTTTATCAGGAATGTAAGTGCAACAATGTTTCGTCTTCAATAATTTACAGACTCCTCCCTCTTTTGCCAATAGAATATCAAGAGCAAGTCGATTTTGCATAACCATAGATCTAATCGCAACCATTTCCGCATTAATCATTAGAAATCCTCCAGCAGTTTCCGTTGATAAACGATCAACCACTGTAGACAATTTACATATCTTCCTTGAGTTCAGAATTATTCCCACTGAAGGTATCAATGCACCAAATTTATCACCTACGATTTCAGAAAAACTAGCTCTTTTACTACGTGTTAATTCGCCATTATTTTCATTGTTCCCAGTGTTTCTTTTTACGTGGTATATTTTTGGAAATACTATTCCAAAATAACAACTTCCATACCACCGTGCAGGAAGCCTAAAGTAAGCCTTATTCCCGCATACATAATAGATTCCAGGAAAAACCGAATCTGTTCCTCCTTTTATTCCCCAACCTCCAAGAATTAAGAAATTGTGTTCACATTCACTGGTACCGATGAAAACATTGTTATAATCAGTCCTTAATCTATGTAGACAAATTTTTCCCGTCTTTACAAAATCCAGAGCCATAGCAGCTTGAGCCTTGCCAGGTGTGTAACTCCCTTCTTTTTCAGCCCAAGGTGGCAAATGAGCCTTATGCTCAGAAGCTTTCTTTTGAAAATCTTGTCTTCTATTTTCTACTAAATTCAAAAATATCTTTTCTTCTTCGTGTAAAGAACATGTTAGATTGTCTATGTGCCTGTGTTATGTCTATCGATTTCATTGTTAAGAAAAATTCTCCCATAAACTGTGCGTCTTGACTACTAAGCACTGGGTTCATACTCTTGCGAATCGGAACCTCTGAAAATATCACATCTATGTTTGAATAATAATATTGAAGTCTCCCTGTTCTATAAAATAAACTAGACAATACACTACATGATATACCATATGTCAATGGTAAGTGATGATATGTTAATCCTTCTGCTACTGATTCAGGTAACTTCATACAGACATAACAATTACTAACTTCCATGGTATCTACATACTGAAATAATAACTTTGTGAAAACATTTAAACTAGTGTCGTTATCAGTTATTTCATGATGAAATTCTGGTTCATTTTCTGCCATTAGTTCTACTCTATTTCCCTTCATGTGTGCTGTCTTTCCTTTAGTTTCGTTATTAATCTTTTTATCCATTATCATAAGGTAAGGAACTGCTACGATCAGGACTAACCAAACTATAAGCACCATTACTAGACTACATATGCATATTGCACAGCATCTTCTACAACATCTCTGTTTTGGTCTCCCAGCAACTCTATCATCAGGCATTTCGACAAGGAAGATTGCTCTTCTTATCTATTTTTCGCTTTTCTTTATGTGACTCTTTTGCTTAGTCAAGGTGGTCTTGTTTCTTTCTCGTACGTCAGTTCTGCACTTGTTCCCTCGTCACCACTTTCACTTGACTCTGAGCTCTCGTAATCTTCAAGAATAATGTAAGTCCAATCAGGACCCTTGAATTTGTTATTCACAAGTTTCAGTCTCTTGCTTCTTCTTTTCTTAGTTCTGTTTTCTTGTTCGGTTTGACTTGTTACTTCATTTACTTGATCTGGATCTTCACTTCTGGTTGTTATGTGGTATTTTACCCTTTTAATGACACTAGGCCAATGATCACCTTTTCTTGTTTTCCTTGTTTGCACTGTTTCTTTATTTTTGTCTTCAGCAATCTCTTTATTTTCACTTTCTGACACTTTTTCGTTTTCTACAATTACTGTTTTTCTTTCTTGCTCTTTTTCAGGTCTGATTTGTTTTTCTTCAGCAGCTCCACTGTGAGTTTCCAATAATTGACCTTGTGCTTGATTTATTTCTTCATGTTCATTTTTCTCGAGATCTTTTTCTTTTGTGTGATTTTCTTGATCTAACTGGTTCTGATCAGGGCAGGACTTGCAAAAATATGTACAAGTGTGGCCTACAGGTATCGATCTCAGTCAATACCAGACGACAGGTAACTTCTAACAGCACCAGAATGCACATTTATTTGCCCGATCGCACTGCAACGCATCCTGGCAGCATCTGTCTGTGGAATGTATGACAGAATATCGACGGACAGAAAATCGACCTGCAAAAATATCGACACAGAAATATAGAAGTCAAAAATATCGAAGTCCAATCTACATAAAGGTAAGTACGAAAATATAGAAAAAAATATATAGTTGTCAAAAATATCGAAGTTAAAAATATCGTTTTTTTAAATGTTTTACTAATAATGTAAAATTAAGTAAATAATACATTTAATTAAAATAAATATAGGTAAAAATATTAAAAGATATTTAAAAATAATAACTAATACATTAAATGTTAAAATAAATTAAACATATACATATAACTTAATATATATACTTACTCCACATACTGCAACAGTAGAGAAAGTGTTGGATTGCGTAGGGGTAAAATTACTATTCCCACTCCAGTGAGTGCAACAGTAGGGAAAGTGTTGGATAGCGTAGGGGTAAAAATTACTATTCCCACTCCAGAGAGTGCAACAGTAGGAAAGCGCTGGATAGCGTAGGGGTAAAAATTACTATTCCCACTCCAGAGAGTGCAACAGTAGGGAATGCGCTGGATAGCGTAGGGGTAAAAATTACTATTCCCACTCCAGAGAGTGCAACAGTAGGGGAAGCGCTGGATAGCGTAGGGGTAAAATTACTATTTCCACTCCAATGAGTGCAACAGTAGGAAACGGGTTGGATAGCGTAGGGGTAAAAATTACTATTCCCACTCCAGAGAGTGCAACAGTAGGGAAAGCGCTGGATAGCGTAGGGGTAAAAATTACTATTCCCACTCCAGTGAGTGCAACAGTAGGGAACGCGCTGGATAGCGTAGGGGTAAAAATTACTATTCCCACTCCAGAGAGTGCAACAGTAGGGAAAGCGTTGGATAGCGTAGGGGTAAAATTACTATTCCCACTCCAGAGAGTGCAATAGTAGGGAAAGCGCTGGATAGCGTAGGGGTAAAAATTACTATTCCCACTCCAGTAAGTGCAACAGTAGGGAAAGCGCTGGATAGCGTAGGGGTAAAAATTACTATTCCCACTCCAGAGAGTGCAACAGTAGGAAAGCGTTGGATAGCGTAGGGGTAAAAATTACTATTCCCACTCCAGAGAGTGTAACAGTAGGGAAAGCGCTGGATAGCGTAGGGGTAAAAATTACTATTCCCACTCCAGTGAGTGCAACAGTAGGGAAAGCGTTGGACAACGTAGATGTTAAAAATAACATACTTATAAATAAAATAAATATTGTAATTAAATAATGATTGATTAATAAATTTAGAAAAAAACAACCTACAAATATATCAAAAATAATAATTACTTTAATAATATTAAATACTTCCCACCCTATTCCCCAATAAACACACAACACACTCCACATAAAATTTCACACAATTAAATTAATTTTCAATTAATCAATTAATAAAAATTAATTTGCAATTAATAATTAAATAAAGAAATGTCAATAACAATAAATATGTAATAAAAATTAATAACCAATTAATAATTAATTAACAAACTAATTAATTAGCAATACCAATAAATAATATTTAATAAAAGTAAGAACCAATTAATAATTAATTAACAAAAAATTAATTATTAATACCAATAAATGATATTTAATAAGAATTAATAACTAATTATAATTAATTAACAAAAATATCAATACCAATAAATAATATTTAATAAAAATTAATAACCAATTGAAAATTAATTAACAAAAAATTAATTATCAATACTCAATTTTTCTTAATTAATTACTTAATTAAAAATAATTTACTTACCACCCTATTCCCCTAAAAACACACAACCCACTCCAATAATAAATTAATACAAATAAAATAATTATCAATTAATAATAATTAATTACCAATTAATCATTAATTAACAATAAATTAATAACAATAATTAAAAATTAATAATTACTTAATAAAAATTAAATTACTTCCCACCCTATTCCCCTATAAATCAATCAATCAATCAATCATGTCACTTATAAAGCGCACTACATACCCGCGAGGGTCTCAAGGCACTGGGGGAAGAGGGGGGTGGTGCTGCTACTGATCGAAGAGCCAGGTCTTGAGGAGTCTTCTGAAGGCCAGTAGGTCTTGGGTCTGTCGGAGGTTGGTGGGGAGGGTGTTCCAGGTCTTGGCGGCGAGGTGGGAGAAGGATCTGCCGCCGGCGGTCGTTTTCCGGATGCGGGGGACTGTGGCGAGGGCGAGGCTGGTCGAGCGGAGCTGGCGGGTGGGGGTGTAGAAGCTGAGTCGTCTGTTGAGGTAGGCTGGTCCGGAGTTGTGGAGTGCTTTGTGTGCGTGGGTGAGGAGCTTGAAGGTTATCCTCTTGTTGACAGGGAGCCAGTGCAGGTCTCTCAGGTGGGGTGTGATGTGGCTGCGTCGGGGGATGTCGAGGATAAGACGTGCAGAGGCGTTCTGGATGCCCGCTACAGAAATAAAACACAAAATTTAATTAAAATAAATTAATAATTCCTAAAAATTATTATTTAATTTACTATAATTAAATTACTTCCCACCCTATTCCCCTATAAACCCACAACCCGCTACGGTACTAAAACGCAAAATTTACTTTAAAAAAATTACTAATTTCTAAAAAATGTATACATATATTTAAAAAACAGTACAATACTTAACAAAAAATATAGAACACATACATATTAAATACATACTAAAATACATAACACTGATATAAATATCGATATTATTAACATCGATAATTTAACTGTCGATATTACTAACATCGATATTTGCAACATCGATATTTCTTACCTTAACTTCGATAAGTTTGAAGTGCACATGTCGGATTGGACAGCTTTCTAATAATGGCCAGCCCAACATGTGCACTTTAGACTTCTTCAAAACTTGCTGGGTTATTTTAGCCTGAGGGAATGCACACACAGGTGTGCCAGTTTCCCATGGAGCACTGGGTCAGGCGACTTCAACCAATCCTAGCATTGCTTTCATGATGTTTACTACCATAATCGGCATGAAAGCAGCCCATTGATTGGTTAAGTTTGTTGGCCCCATGACCCCATCCTCCGAACCACCCTTGTGACTTATCTCTGCTAAGAGTGAACCATCCTGCCCTCCTTCGAACCAGGAACGAGGGACAAGGTCATAGAGAGCATAAAATACTATGGAGGGCCAAAGTTTTGCAGATTGTAAAGTAAGTGCCTTGATCGGTATAGAAAATGTCTTGGAATTAATTGTCTAATTTCACTCGCAGATGGAGGGATGTGTGGAGCAGGTTCAAGCTGTGGTTGATCGGATTGTTGAAACTATGTCTGTTTTGTATTAGAGTGCCTGGGGGCATTGAGCAATAGAGTATGACTAATCACTGTGCGCCTTTGTTTTAAAGCTACACTGTGATGTCCCTTGTTTCCGTGACTTGTCTCACTGACAGAAAACACCTTTATCGCTCGGTATGTGGTTACACGCGCATGCTTTGCTCACTAGTCCGTCACACTGTTCACCACTTTCAAAAGTCACCAACCGCCACTGCCAAAGCAGAAGCACTTACAACATCAAATGTGGCATCAGGCCGAATTACGTGTTAATCTCCATCCCCTCAAAAACTGCCGAGCACTCTGAGCTTTCTTCAATTGCTTTGAAGATATTTTTAAAGTCCATGATCAAAGATTGAACAGTGTAGGCTCCATAAATTCCAGCCCTATGTGCATGGTAGGAACCCACATGGGATTTTTAAAAAAAGAAATCAATTTTCTTGTCTGCGGAGTCTTCAGTGATAGCCACATCAGCCATTGATGTTCTGCCAACCAAATTGCCTACAAAGAATCCATTAGAATAGAGTCAGGCAACTTGATATCCATCCCTTCCAATATGTATAGTTTTGGCATGAATTAATTAATAATTTATATAGCACACTGCTGATTCACAGAGTGTCCTGACGTTATACCTCAAGAAGGCAACAGAAGCTGGGCACTCTAGAGTATTGCAAATAGGTGGGTTTTAAGTGCTTTCTTGAAAGAAAATTCACGGGAAATTGTGTGGAGTGAGGGTGGAAGTCGATTCCATTCTTTATTAGCAAGGACCGTCCTTTCTTAAACTGACAAAATCTCTGTACCGTGAATAGCAAGGCAGAGGCAGAGGCAGATCAAAGAGTTCTGAGGGAACGATAATGCACGATCCTCTGGACCAGGATATGGTGGGCCGCGCTGATAATAGGTCTGCTGAACAAGAGCAAGTGTGTTATGTCTTGTTTGTAATGTGTATATTTTTATTTAATGTATAACGTTAGCAGGCAGACTTGGGGGTTGTTTGTTTTTGACTGCCTTCATAGTTTGGTCTCAGTGTTCAGGAATTGTGAGTTAAGTGTAGAGTCTTGGGAGAAAACCTCGAGGACAGTTGCCTGGAGAAAAGGGAGGAGCAAGCTGTGCCTGCCATTGCTCTTTGTTGGTGTTCCAGTTCCTGATTAAAGCATGAAATATTTATTCCTGAGTAGATTACTTTACAAAGAGCCTTAAAAAGAATCCTTTTTTTGATAGGAAGCCAGCGCAAATCATGAAGCTGATGAGAAATAGACTCCCGCTTGGGCATGCCCTATATTAGGCATGTTGCCGCATTTTGTACTACTTGGAGCTTCTTAATCCATCTTTTCTGTAGGCCAAAGTATAAGATGCTCACATAGTCCAGCCTGGAGGTTATCAATGCGTGAACAATCGTCCTACGAGCCGCCTGTGGAAGAAGATCAAAAAACTTCTTATCGAGCGGAGCAAGGCAAAGTAGGTCCCAGGCACTGACAGAATCTATGGTGTAAAAGATAGTTTTAATCTCACAAGGAGGGACAGGGGCTTGGGAGGTCCAGCACACAGGCCCCATGCAGTTATGGTGAAACAAAGAGAGTATGCTGTTTCCATGTGGGAGTGGGGGGAAGAAAGCGGGAGGGGGAAGGAAATGAAGATGGTATGGTAGTTACAGCCAGGTGCTTAAAAGGAGAATGCGTGATTGCAACGGGATAGCTCCAATAAGGAGCAAGGGCCCTCACACACCCCGAAGGGTATCATGCTTCATCATAGGGCAGCTCCTCGTTGGGCTGGCACTGCAATGCCCAATGGGCCCCGCGAGGGGGCTCTTTGCCGGAGGTCTTCTCTGGTTGCCGACGTGAAGCTAAAGGATTGTTTGAGGGGGCATATGTGTAGTGAGTAGACGTGGGATAGTGTAAGTGTGGTTTAAAAATAGCTACAGGGATCTCCAGAGGTAGTTTATTCACTGGGTTCCTGTGCCATGAGTAAAAACACCGACTAATAAGTCGTGGACTGGAGAGGGGAAATTATTATTATTTCTTCAGGACCTAGGTACAGGATGTGACGGCCAGACGCGGGTAGGTCCCGTGCCAGAAGACACTCGATTTGAGCTCTGTTTCCCTCGCAAAACTAGCAAGCATCCTGGCATGTTATGGCTGGGGCTATTCAACACCCCTATTTAGGTGCCTTTTTCCATGAAGGTATAAATTCTAACCTTTTGTTTTCACCACTTTATAGGACTACAGCTCGAGTCCAGACTATAGGGGAAGTGACTTCCTTCCTTTTTTCACATAGTCAATGCGTCCCTTACGAGTAGATGAGGATACATAGGTCCTGAAGAAATGCCTAGATCCGCTTGGACTGTATAGGGCATGAAACATGTCGACCCCCCCAGCACACCTTACACATTCCTTTGAACTGAAGTGGGTATAATTTCCCCTCTCCAGTCCACGACTTATTAGTCGGTGTTTTTACTCATGGCACAGGAACCAAGTGAATAAACTACCCTTGGAGATCCTTGTAGCTATTTTTAAACCACACTTACACTATCCCACTTCTACTCACTACACATATGCCCCCTCAAACAATCCTTTAGCTTCACGTCAGCAACTAGAGAAGACCTCTGGCAAAGAGCACCTCGCGGGGCCCGTTGGGCATTGCAGCGCCGGCCCAATGAGGAGCTGCCCTATGATGAAGCATGACACCCTTCGGGGTGTGTGAGGGCCCTTGCTCCTTATTTCACCATAGTGCAAGGGTGCCTGTGATGAGGGGAAGATTCTTTATGTGTGGGATTGCACACCTGCCTGCACATAAACAATCAATGGCATTTTGCTGTTTCTCTGTGTGCTGTACAATGCAGCACACATAGAAACAGCAAAAACAAGGAAAAATAAAGCATTTCTCCTCGTTTCGCCTGTTTAAGACCAGGTTTTCCCTGGCCTTAATTTTGGCACTGCCTCCTATTTGCGCCACCCTTGTAAATTAGGGGGCAGCGTCAAAATCAATGGGTGTTGCGGTGGAACACCCATCACAACACCCACTGTCCTCCCCTTTCATGCTTAGTACAGTGTGAAAGGGTGCCTTATTTACAAGGGAGCGTTAAGCCACGTAAAGTGGCTTAACATTGCCTTGTAAGTAAGGCGAATCCCCTATCGCAACCACAACGTCACTAAAAGTGATGTTGTGGTGGCGATAGGGGCTTGTAAATATGCCCCTCAGTTTTCTCTGCACTGTATTGTACATGGCTCTCATGCAACCAGTGCAGGACATCCAGCAGTCAAGATTTGAAGGTAGTAAATGTGTCTGTGGAAGAAGAATTGAAGGTGAGGAGCAACTGGGTATAATTGGTATATGAAATGGTCACCAAGCCATATGATTCAATGAGTTTAGCTAAGGGGGCCTGTAGGAGATGGGGTTTTCGGTGGGCAGAAGGGACCACGGGACGCACCAGAGATATGATTTACGTTCCTTTATTCTGTCTTACGTTGGTCTTTTTTTGGGGATTGTCAGATCCAACAACAGTGTCAACACCAAAGTCTCTTAACAAAACAAAGTGGTTGTGGGACAGTCTCTTCCACTGCTCCTCTGGGTTCTTCCTCAGGCCCTCTGGGTCTCGTGGTACCAGGGACTTTACGGCATCTCTCTCAGGCCAGGGTGCAGGAAAAAGAAAGAAAAAACAGGTCTGGGGTTAACACGGGGCTTCTGTCCTCCTCAGAAAGTGCTACCATCACCAGATGTCGGGAAGTGAGGGAGGGGATGCGTGAGGAAATCGCTGCGGTGCAGAATCAAGACACCACACGCATGTACTACCTCCCCGTGCCTCCCCACCCCCCCCACCAAAACGACCCCCTCAGAGGTACTCGCCTTGAGCCACGACCCGCGTCCAGGGACGTGGTGTAGGGACCCGGGGGTCCTCTCCCTCCTGCGGGCCGCTGGGCTTGGTTGCAGTGTACAAGACGCTCTCCTGGGTCTTCGTCCTTTCGTCGCGTTCGACCTCGTCCTCCTTCCTCGGCTGGTCTCTCTCGCTCCTCGTCTCCGTCTTCTCCGCCTCCGCCTTCTTCTTCGCCTTCCTCTCGCTCTCTCGGATCTCCATGTCCACGCCTTTTTGGCCGTCCCCTTCTGATGACGTCAGGGGCTCCTCCTCGGTCTTTCTGGCGGACACTAGACCGCTGGGTGTTTCCGGCTTGTGTGGTGGGTCAGCATCACCCATCGGCCACTTCCGGTACGCCTCGTTGCCGTCCTCCTCACAGGGCCATATATATTGAATAATGTTGGGCTCAGGGTGGAGCCGTGCATACCACAAAAGCTAGTCGCTTCCTGGACGAAGGGTAAGGAGAAAGCCAGATTTCTTGCTGCCTCCCTTCAAGAAAGGATTTCAGCCAACACCATACTTCTTTGTTGCACTCAGCCTGGCTTCCAGCCCTAGCACAATACGGAAACAGACAACCCAACTCTGACATACTCTGTAGCAAGATGGAGTCTGAAACAGTATCAAACGCTGCTGACAGATCCAACAGGATTTTGCCTTCATCCTGGGTGGTGTGCTTCCGTACTGTGCTGTTGGCGGAAGCTAGACTGAGTGCAATGGAGAAGTCTATTGTCTTCAAAATAGACGAACAGCTGATTTATGACCATCTTTTTCAACGTTTTAGAAACTGAAGGTAGCAAAGAAATAGGGTGGAAATTAGAGAAAACTGTTGGATTGCCAGATGGTTTCTTTAAAAGAGGGACCACCTGAGCCCTTTTCCAGCAAGAGGGAACTACTGCTGATTCTAGTGAGTTGTTAAAAAGCTAGTGGAGGATAGGAACTATGGTCTTAGCTGAGTTAATGAGTAAGGCCAGAGGGCATGGGTCACTCATTGACATTGCATGAGGGGCCGCTGCTTCTGTGCAATGGAGATGGGACCAAATTTATTTAAGGAGCAGACTGAATGGGGGGTAATCATGGCTCCAACCCCCACTAAAGCAGAGGCTTGAGTGGTGGCTGGAGAAAGAAAACCAGCCTGAACATTTAGAATCTTTTACTCAAAGAATGTAGATGACTTCTTGCATAATTGCACTGATGCTGGAATTGTTGGATTACTGGCTTTCATATTCAGATACAGTTTGATGATTTTAAAATCTCACTAGCAGAGTTCTGTGCTCCATGAATTGGATGATCATAGAAGGTGCATTGGTCAGTTTTAATTGAGAGCTGTTTTATGGAGCTCCTTGTCAGCTTGACTATAGGGTATCCTCCACTTACGCTCCAGTTGTTTGAACCGTTTCTATAAAACGAAAAGTTCAGGTGAAAACCACAGAGGAGAGGGCCCTCTTTGTCTGGCGGTGACCTTTTGATTGGGCACTAAGAAGTGATGGCCTCATGTAACCAAGAGATGAACAACTGAACATCATAATCAATGTTGCTTGAAAGGTAGGCCGAGACGCTTCTAGTAGTATAGTGAGTTCAAATGAGTTAACTTTGTTCCATGTTTTACTTGTGACAATATGCTTTCTGACTGTTTAATTCGCAGTATGAAAGGTACCAAATAATGGTCAACCAGAGATGGGGAGCAGGTGTGTGAACGGTAAGTGAAAGATTTGAAAAAATATTTTCCATGGAGTGTCCTGCTTGGTGTGTTTCAGAAGTAACAAATTGTTGTATATTGAGCGTCTGACAGGATTCTACCAATGCCAGCCCTGTTTTCTCAGTGGCGTCATTCACATGGAAGGTGAAATAACCTAGCACAGTGAGATTGGAATACCTAAATACTACTGGAAAATTCACCTCATCCCTGGAGGCTTAGAATTCTTCAGCCTGGTGGGAGGGAGGAAGGGGGGGCAGGTGCGTTAGATAAGAAATCCAAAAAAGAGGAACTTAGAGGAAAGGGGAAATGAAGAATCTGAGAATCTCTGCTCCACTGAAATTGTTAAGCTGAAACGTAGTATATTGAAACCTTCAACCTGGGTAAATTAATGTTGTCAAGGTCCTTATTCCTTCCGAAGCATATTCATCACAAGAGGGCGAATTGGAAGATTTATCTGTGGGGATCTCTCATATTGTCTCACCAAAGTTTCTGTAGATGTGCCAGGAGGATCATGGGGCTTAAAAGCTCATGTTTTGCTAGATGTAGGAAAGAATCTTTGGCAGCATGACATTACCATAAAACCCCTGTTTAACTATTCACATTGAACCTCTTCATCAGAATTTCTCAAATCAGAGAGTGAGTATCCCCCTGGTGTACTTATGCCTTCAGTAACCATGTCCTCCTTAGCCTTCTTTTAAGGGCAGCAATGGTCTCCCTTACTATCCATCTGAGTCTTTCATCCTCATCCCCTTTCCTTCACTTGCCTGAGGAGATCTGGAGAAAACTGATGAAGATGTAGAATACTCCACATGCCTTCGCTCCCTTGAATGTTTCCCCATTAAAGAAACTGAAAAAAATCAAAGCATAACAATAAGAATCCTTTCTGACTCAACAGAATTCAAAAATGTCCTGAACAAACCCAGAGTTGCTAATCACTTGTATCTCCTGGATTTTTGCCAAAGCCCTATGAGTCAGAATGCCTCGCTTGGCACATGCAGCAAGTGTTGTGCATCCTCACAGGATTGTAACATATGATGCACATGTGCCATGGAAAGCCACTTCAGAAACCGCTCTTCTCAACAAGTCAACAGATACGGAAGGGGCAATTCTTAAACAATTACCCTGGTCCACATTTCTTCATGAAGAACCATAGTACTTTATAAAGAATTCTTAACGAGAGTCCTTACTAGCTAGCAGATCCGAAACTGGGAAGGCCAGTCCGTGCCAGATAATGAAATCATACACTATTTCTCTCTTTTCTAGTTTGGGGATCCATTCTTAATCTCCCCAGAAAAACTGCCCCTTTGACCCAAGCCCTGTAAAGGATAACCTATGAGAGTACACTGGTGGAGACTGGAGCCCGGAAGGTGTCTCAGCATTTCCTACATTCATCGTTCCAGAGGCAAGAAAAATAAAACAGGAGTATGCTGTCCTTTTATAGAACCGAGAGGGAAATGGGTGGAACTTGTTCCACAGCATTTTCTGTTTCATTTTTCCAGTCTTGAGGTAGCTTAACTCACAAGAAGTGACTGGGACGAGGATGTGGGATGTAGGGGTAATGCCCCTTTTTCCAATGTCCTTGCACAATGTGTCCCAGCCCCAGTGTCTTTGCATATTTGTAAGGCCTTTAACCATCATCATAATAACTTGACTTCGATCTCCAAGATCATAAAAGTACAGCATAGAAAAAAAAGACACATAAAAACATCATTACAAAGGCATACAGAGTGTCATCGGAGATTGAAAAGAGATTGTGCATTGATAAAAAGCATTATTAAGTAGCCAGTCCTAATGTGCATCTCATTATGAAATTAAAAACATATTGGCTCCAAACTTTAGTACAAAAATAGAATATTAGGCTATGAAAAGTGTATGTGTTTTTGGATGTGCATTGGGCTTTTAATTTCTTTTTAAATGGGACGAGAGGAAGGAAAATGGTGGCGGGTAGTAATCAGCATAAGGAGGCAACTCACTAAAAAAAAGATTGTATTCACGAAAGGCAAACTTTCCAGTCCAAAGAGGGATCATAGTAATTGTTGGGGACAAGTTCAAACGGGTGCCTAACGATTAATGTCCCCTGATTCCAAATGTGCATATTTACAATATTAATCTCGAACAAAGGAACGAATTTAGCCGTCCAAAAGATGTCTTGCTAGTGTACAGAAACTGGACTTATTACAAACTACAAATAGATTTTCCTCAATGCCAGGATGTGCAAAATTGCTATAAAGTGCTAAGCCATAAATAGATGATCACCTTTCAGCAAGCAGGTCACTTTACTTGGAGTTAAAAAGGTTCTACCCCTTCCTGGACTGCTTGGATAAGCTTGCTTCACCAAATACAGACAGACAGTAAAAATCTAGAGATTTAAAAAAAACATCAGTCTACTTGCATCAGTTGTGAGGCCTGTGTCCAAATTCCTGCACGGGGGCTACCCACTTTCTTCTTTGGAGTCAATGCACAGGACAAAAAAGACAACATGTGCAGTAGTGACTCTGGAGCCTCTCCGCAGTCTGGACATATATCATTCCCTGGTATATTTCTAGACCATTTGCTCCAAAATTGTTTGGTTGGGAGCGTCCTGTACCAAACTGAATGTTCAGTTTGTGAGCCAGTGTATGAGTAATTTCATCTATGGTTAGCTCATAGCGTTGCAGTGGTTTTACATCTAGGAATTCCCTTAGCAGTGACCTGCTACTGGTTACAATAGTTTGAGTAAATGCAAATTCCCAGTAAATTTCTTTAAGTCTTGCTTTTGCAATTACACACAACTCCTCAGGGGAGGCCCAGGAACCTTCCAACCCCAATTTTCCCAGAAGCAATCTAACAGAGTTCAACCATGGAATTTTACATACACACGTTGGAGACATTAGGTTTTTCAACCCCACACAATAAGAGCTCAACGCTGCTGTTGACCACAATCGATGCCAGTAGACAGACATCCTAGACTCGAATTTCTGAATAATTTGTCTATGAGTTAGATCAAAACATAGTGGCGTCATCCAGGGCCGTACTGGCCGGAGCGGGCACCGTGCGTTTTCCCGGTGGGCCGGAAGGGTGGGGGCCGGTTTTGTTACTGATGGCCAGTTTTGCAGCAGTGCTACAATATAGGCCCCATTAACAAAACCGCCAGCACTGCTAAAGCAGTGCTGCTTCTCCCTGGCACCCCCCCATAGCCTTCCCCCTTCCGTCTGTCAGAATTGCCAGGGCTGGTTTGTGTTCCCTGTCCGGCCCTGGCGTCATCGGGGTACTTGCTGGTAATCCAAAAAGCAATCTTATGAACCTACTTTCTGCTGTAATAAGAACTTGGATAATAGCAAATCTCCATATTTCGCAACCATACAGGGCTGCAACTAAAGTCTTCATGTTATACATTTCTACGACAAGTGCAACACTCTTGGAAATGGGTTTCCTATGGATTTTGGCCTTTGACTCCTACTTTACCTTGAGCTTTTCAAAATGCAGTAGTATTGTTAAAGAGTTCCCTTAGATGCGTGGGAAGGTTGCTATAGAAACTACACTCAGAGTAGAGCCCCTCCTGTTGACGAGATCTGTTACACTAAAGCAATGTGTTTAATTTGCAGCTTGATAGCATAGAATGGTGCCTGTGATTGGAGACTTTCGACCCATACTCAGTATGGGAGCCATTCCTCCACGGAGTTGCAGCCTCTAGGTCAAACAAAATAAATGTTAAGCTTTCAGTAGCCCCAATTAATTAAAAGGAAGATGGCCTGTTTGAATTTAAGTGTAAAGTTTTCCTTGTGCTACAATTATTGTCAGATGCTCAGAGCGAAGGGGGGCTATCATAGAGGAAGAGTCGCCTCCCCCAGTGTGCCTTCAGGTATGCGTATGTCCCTTGTGGTTTGCCTCTAAGACAATGGCCATGTTGTTTTTAGTTGCATCCTCCACTCCTGAGAAGTACACTATCAAAGCATGGAACGTGCCAACTACCTTAAAATTATACATTATCTCGAAACATACATGTCTCTTGGCAAAAGTGCATCCGAGTCAGTTTCGGTGTCTTCTCTGAATGAACCTCTGCAACCTACTGAGCAAATATGACAAGCTGGGAGGTTACATTGTATTATTTTCATTGTTTTTACTTCATCCTGGTCACAGCATTACAAAAAAAATAGGTACAGTGATTTTCCATGGCTGATACCCACGCACTGGGTCTTGAGGTCTGAGGGCTTGAAGGATGGTGTAAGAATAATAGATTAGAATAATAGATTTCCATAAACCATAATTGGGATAGCCGTTTTTGAGATTCAAGTTAAATTAATAATCTTCCACAGTGGCAAAATAAACTAAAATTCATGGCAGGATTCATGTCCCTTTTCCAGATAGTTTCAAGAAGAGTCGCAGGTAATGAAATAAGCTTTTTTATTGAATTTATTTTAAAAGACCTGGGAGTGAAAATATAAAAGAGGCAGAAAAGTTAATACCAGAGTAAGTTACCAGCGTTAAGCTCCCTCTATTCATGAATCTCCAAAGAAAAATGAGACGTGTGTCACATGAGTTTTACTTAAAATTGCATCCACCTGTTTGTCAGTGCATTGGTGACACAGTTATCGGTTTTATTTATTCATTATATAGATTTTGTTCAGTGCTAACCGTTCCACCAGTGCCCTTCAAAACTATTCCATGCCTTAAGAAAGAGAACAGTATTACTGCTCCATGCCCTAGCATTTATAAAATGGGCGGTCACTCAGTGGGGTAGGCTAGCACTGGCACCAAGGTGCCAGAGTCCCACGACAAACAAAGGTCAGTCGAAAACCCAGGTCATCAGAAATATACAAAAAACTGAGTGGTTTCGAATGTCATGGAAGTGATGAGTGATTAGTTCCCATAATTCACTGAGAGCTCGACAAAATAATTCTGGTAACTGGTACCAACAGGCATTCGCCTAGGAACTTGTGGTGGTTAGGGTAGATAGGCAGCTTACAATGCTGCATTGATTGGAATGGCGGTGGAAGGTTCATCGTGTTTGAGGGTTAATGATAGAGTCCTTCAATGCCAGCCAAACTCTAAAAGGTTGCTTGAAGTATTGACCTTTAAAGAGAAGGGCTTGTATAGGAAGTTTGAAGCGGTTCTGGTGCACTCGGATGTTTTACATTTACGACTAATATCTGCATAGTGTAGCCGCGGCCGCTGCAGGTAAGAGTGGTGGGGCCGCCTGGGGGGATTTCGAGAGACGACCATGAGGGAAAATTGATTATTTATTTAATTTTCCCTTGTGGTCGTCTCTCGAAATCCCCCCCAGCCGGCCCCATCCCCCTACTGCTCTTACTTGCAGCGGCTGTGGCTGGCATAGTGACATGCAAAGGTGCTGGAAGTAGGGTAGCGTGGTTGCTGCAGCACCCTGAGAAATAACCAGGTGAATGAGCAATAAAGGAGTTTTTAAATCTCGTATTTTTCTTGTCACATTTGCTGTGCGTTCAAAGAAAGGTCAAATGTCATGCCATTTCTTCAGTCAAATAGTCGCTTATTTGTTTACCATAGAGATTTGTGTTAACTTTTCATTGTATGACTACAAAGAGAGCGGATTTTGTAAAGTGAACTATGTGACAATGGTGCTGGAGTATAGGGACGTTGAAAAGAAAAGCTGTAAGATGTCAATTTTTCAAACTCTGCAATACCTATATATCTGTAATTGAGTTGTACAAATATTCAAAATATGTCAGAGTTAAGAAAGCACAAATGAAGCCCTTTTTTGTAAGTGTGATGGAAACAAACATTTTGTTAATAGGATCAAAACAAATCAAGACACTTTACTTAGTGATGCACTAGTGGTAATTATTCACTAAAACCAATTTCCACACATTGGGGGTCATTAGCATGGCGGGCGGACTTTGTCCGCCTGCCATACCCCCGGGAAATGGGACCGCCCGCAATGCATGCGGCCGCCGCAGATGCCATTAGGATGCGCCCGCCACACTGGCGGGCGCATCCCGCATACCTGACATTGCGGCGGGCGGTGCTGAAAGCACCGCCTGCCGCAATGCCAAAAATGCAAGTTGTGCATTTCAATGCACAACGTGACAGGCACCGCGCGGTGCCTGCCACGTTGTACATTGAAATGCAGGGGGGTACCATAGGTACCCCCCATGTGCACCCCCCACCCCCCCAACACCCCGGGGGCCTGCAACGGGCCCCCAATAGCAATTACCGTATGCCTTTCCATGGCGGCAACGGCGCCATGGAAAGGCACACCTCCGCCAGCATCATAATATGGATGGCGGTGTCTTGCAGACACCGCCACCATATCATGCCCCTTTTCCGCCGGTCGACGAGTCGACCGGCAGACGGTCTTTCCGTCCGCCGGGGTCCCCCCCGCCATAGTAATATGGCGGGGGGGAAAATGTGTGGCGGGCGGAGGGAAATAGCGGGCGGATCGCCACCACCATACAGGCGGTGGCGATCCGCCCGTTATCATAATGGGCCCCATTGTTTTTTGCAGGGGTGGATTCTCCATTAGGGCTCTGGGGCTGCACCCCCCTGATATCCCTTCACATTCCTGTGCAAATATTAAATAGATCGATTTATTCGTATCTCTGAATAAATCGATGCATTTCAGTCTCGGCTGTCTGTCCCAGGCTGCCTCCCCCACCTCGCTCTGAAGCAGGAGGCGGAAGCCAGGCAGTAAATCAACTTCCTGAACTGTGACGCACGACTTACTGTTCTAAAGCCCTTCATGGCCATTGTAGTCTAAAGCAGTATCCATTATAGTCCAGTGACTCTTTCAGCCTCATGGTTTCGGGCGTTGGAGTTTCCGTCCCTGCGTGAGAGCAGCCGTCTGTCATTCACAGGCATAGGTCCCACCCTTTCCCATTCTTCACACGTAGGATTGGATGCAAGCATGTGTATTTTGGTGCCTTGTTCTCAGTAATGGTAAGTGTTAGAATGCTAATCTACTGTTAAGTATATTGTGCTGAGACCCCTTGCCACGCTAACCTCCCCTACTGTGACACCCCAGGCACAGGCTGCACGTCACTGGCCCCGTTAGAAGTGGAGCTGCTGCATTTGTTCCCCCACGAAATTGATCCAAAAGACAAGCTCCCTTGTAAGGCTGAACCAAATATCTGAGTCCAGCACGAAGTGAGAGATATGTGCTTACAGTAGACAGTTATCTGCTGTATGACATTAAAATCAGCCCTATCTTCATGCCCTTAACAACATTAATGCCAAAAAACATGGATTGATTTACGAACAATAAGTGTTAAAAACTTTATAGCAATGCATGTCAGCGATTTAGTTCCTCTTATTTCAAGTTTTACTTAATCTTGCCTTCTTCAAGAGTTAGCTATGTAATCATGTTGTGTTTCAGAATTGAAACATTGTGATGGTTTATTATTTATTTAAAAAATCCTTGTTGTAACTCATTTAGCTTTAACAGCTAACAACCATTGACAAAGCCAATCGTACTGACAGGTTTTAGGTGTAGGTCAGTTGTTGTGTTCTATATTTGGATGCAATTACATCTCAGAGAGAATTCAAAATACCGGTCGGGTAGCAAACAATGGGAATCACAGAAATGTACTTTACATGTTCCCTTTTAGAGAGCCCCAACATTTTTCATCCCATTTAAAGACCTGTCTTCACATATTTCTATATGACTGATTGCAATCAGCAGCTATGGGTCCTCCCCGAAGCCTGGTTTGAGCATTTTCTTCAAATGTTGATGCCGCATGCAGTGCAAGACACTGGGCAAGCAAACTCTTTAAAACAACTGAAGTTGTTGTGTTGTACAATTTGCACATTACAGTAACTGTTGAACATATTAATGCAGTAAGATATATGTGTTTATTGTTTCAAGACTTTACATTCCCGCTGCTTTATAAGCCTTGCTTTATAACTAAATTAATTTGCTTTAAAATGCACCATTTGCCAATCTTTTTTCCATTGTTTCTCTGGAGGAGGACGCTGCCTGGACCCCACATGTGCCAATATGCTTGCTCTCGTTGCTCACTACATAAAATTCATAGCAAACTTTTATGCCTCACCACTTTTAAATGTCACCAGCCACCACTGTTTTTTTGTGCTCTGTATAGTTTTATCAGTAAAACTGCATGTCTGTGCAAATTTAGTGGCCATTTCAGGCATCACACAAAGAATGAGTGTAGCAAATCAGACACATCCATTCAGCAGGAGAGAGGTAAGGGTGTAGTATGTACCCAGCTGGTGTGCATTTTAGAGCACACTGTTGCAAATATATAACTAAAGATGCTTGGATTTTTCAAGAGTCCCTATGACCTGGGTGATGTAACATTGATGGCAGCACCCCACTCTGAAAATTGTTCCAGCACCACTGATGACGTGTTACTTGGTGAATCCTAGCAAGTGATGCTTGGAAGGGCAGAAAGTGGACCACACAAACATTTAACTGTAATTAAAGAAGTTTATCCCAAACACAAATTTCTCAAACAATCTTTTCATACTGACAGGTACAACTGTTTCTTATCTTTTTGAACAAAGTGCCTAAGAACCCAATCATATAAATACTCTATCTGGGAATTTACCGTACATGGAACTCACTTTTTAATGTGTAGTCTGGTTCAGCCATACACAAGCACACAGGAACATTTCACATTAACAAAATGTTCTAAAAATCCCAAATCGTTGACATTTTGTTCTGTCCTGAAGAAGGAATGTATTAGTCTTATTGAGTAGAAACATTGTCTACTATCCTTGTGCACACTATAGGTGTGTGTCATTCACTGACTGGGAGTTATGCTTATTGCAGAAAGATACTACTATATTCAACAGTGTTTCTAGTGCTAACTCTACCTTGTGCTTCTTGAGTTTGTTTTGCTTATACTCTGCAGCTCTCACTACCCTTTTGTAGCCATGGTTTCCACCAAATGTACACTATTTATGGGGTGAAATATTAAAATATTCAGTAGCTGTGTAAACTTTTTCCACTACCATGGCAAATATGTATATGTATGCGAATTGATTAGTGACCGTTTGGTAGAAGGCGTTTTTTAATCTTGTATGCTGTACAATATGCACCTGTCTGACTGACCGCAGACTAACGCTGGTGCTCATTATTACTACTTCTGCTCATTACAGTTTGACTGTTATGTTCTGGTTATTGTTTAGGGCCTAGTGGGCTGCTTTCAGTCGGTGCCAATTTGAACACCTTTTGTTTCCTTGTCCCATATACTGAACGTGATTCTTTCCTTGAAGTTTGGAATGAAATAGCAAAGTGTAGATTTCCGCCCCATTTCTGGAATCCTGTTGCCCCTTGCTTCTGCCTTCACACATCCCATTTTGATGTTACGCCAGCACATGCTCTCCCTTGTAGATTAACACACACTTAAACTGCAGTTAGCTGAATTCAGGTGTGAAATATTCAAACACTTAGCCTGTTCCGAGAAATATCACAGTATGACTCAAAGCTGTAGTAACTACTGTTTGATGATCAGTGATTTCTATCGCGCCCACTAAGCCAAATTAAAACCTTGAGACTTGCCCGGAAAACAAATACATCTTATAAACTTCGGCCATGCCTGGATGCATCTCTTCAGATCTGCCGTTGGGTAATATGTGTTCCCCCATTCAAAACTCGGTTTTTAAATGAAGATCAAGGGTTCGTTGGGAAAATGGCGGCATGCTGCCCACTTGGTGTCAAGGTCCATTCGTATCTCGTGCACGTCGTCCATTACCCACGGGCCGCTGCTGCCGGGTATTTCATCATTTCCCACCTGGGCACTGCCGCGCCTGGCTTCGCGCCTCGCTGGGCTTTAGCTGATGAATCACCACCTGTCCTGTTTTAGAAGAGTGTTTTGTTCTGTGGCGGGAGTGTGACAGAACACCTGTTTTTTCCTCACAATCATGGCGTTTATGATAGTGAAGGCAGCACAGGCACTACTGCACCGTGGTATTCCACATACCTCGGGTAAAATGGTCGCCGAAGCAAAGGTCGTCATATTTGTGCGTAGGACAGCATCGAAACGGGGTACCCTGCAACAGTGTCATCACACGCGTGCTACGGCCAATTTGGAAACCGTCACTCCAGTGTTGCAACTTCTCCCTTTTTAAGCCCCACCCGGCTGTTTTATGCCATTTTTTTTTACTGACTATCTGACATCTTTCAACCGCTCCTTTACGAAAACGCGTGTTAAGTGTTTCCTATAATTATGAATTGGGCCTAGTGCTTAATTTGTAAAAAAAAAAAAAAAAAGTGCCAGGGCTCTTGTCAGGACTCAGGAGGCCCCGGCAGCTGCTCCACACATTGTCCCTGCCATGCTGCAAATAATAATAGTAACCACACAGCCACTAACCATCAGACTCCTACAAGTGTGACATCCTTTGAAATGTATGTTATGATCTTATTTTTGCTCCTTTGATTTCCTTCGGGCTTTCACTGCCGTCACATACAAGCCACACCTTTACACAGTTGCCACATCTCGGCACCTTTGGGTGCCTCAAATGTCTTAAAAAAAATATACAATCTAAATGTTTACATGTATCACAATCATATTGCATGTTACGTTATGTGGTGTTATTCACATTTATATAGCTTCAGCTGTCATTGTTTTAGCATCACAGAGCATGGTCGAACTAGGAGCCCTTTTTGCAAATCTGGGAATCTCTTGTTGTTTGGTAGTTTTCGGTTAGCAGAGATTTGGCCACTGTGATTTATGATATGGTTTGTGTGAGTTGGTGTAACAGTGAAGTTATTTAGATCGAAAACATTACTTGTTGGTTTTTGTGTGCATCGGATAGATGTACCAGTAGAATTTCCATTTTTTTCTCTTTTGAGATGATCATTGTCCTTTGCTTGGCCAGAGTTGAAAGCTTTTCACAAGCCCAATTGGCTAATTATGCTGCAATCTTGTGCTTTTGAGAGTATTATGTTTATGCTATCATCTGTGGATTTCTGGGTTACAAGTTTGTGTAACGTGACAATAAAGTTGGTTTAACCATGCTTTGTCATCTATATGGCTTTGGTACCATGTTGTGCTATGATAGTGATGGTTCTAGCTAGCATGTAGTGTTTGAATATGACCAGTTCTAGGTGAAACTGGAATAATAGTTTGGGTGGTATTGTTGCCTATTGAATGCTATTGGATATTCAATGAAAGACTAAATGTGAGGTGTTGGAGGTGTGTTGTTTGTATCTGGTAAGGGTTTGACATAAAGTCCCTAGGGTTCGACTCCATTCCACTCAGACCCACAACCTCATCTCAGACAACACTACTCCTGAATTCTGTCAACTCACTGTCATATCTGTTATGAACAATAACAACATGAATGTCATCTGCCCTTATAATTCGTAGAACTGAGAGAGTATCAAGTCATTCCGATAATGACCCAGCTATAACACCTTCTGAGACACCCAGTCTGGAACAAGTGAACCCTCATCAATATGTCAGGGCCATCAACAAACATCCTTAGATAAATCATCAAAGAGGTTTAGTTTGAGTTGACGTCCCCTTGTCTCCCATCTTCTTGAAGATATGTCTTGGGCCCTTTCTTTGGCTCCAGTAATCTATGTATCACGTTCCTGAAATTATGTCAAAGGTTTTAGTCCCTTATAATGTTTAGTATTTAAGGACCACCACTCGACCCTTTAGGTAGAGAGGTCCTTTGCCCCAGATTATCCTGCAAAATACAATCCAAAAACGATCTTGGTTATTGCCGACACTCAGAGAAGATGATGCATCTTGCCTGACACTGATAAGATCTTAGTACCCAAGGAAGGCTGCTAATGCAGCACATGTTTGCCTTTTGCTGGGAACATTTCCTTCACGTCTCTTCCGATAATGACAGCCTGAGCTGTCAACATGGTATGCAGTGCGCCGCTTCTCCCTAAGAAACCCCATACTGCAAGTTGCTCTACTACATGCTCTCCTAGGGTAGTGCATAGAAGTAGGTTTTAGGGTGTTAGGGCCATATGTATCAAAGTTTGTGTTTGCGATTCTCAAATAGCGAATTTTTAAGAATCGCTATTTGAGAATCGCAAACGAGATGTATGTAGGACTCGCAAGAAAAATTGCGAATCCTACATATTCCTTAATTGCGATTCGCAAATTGTGAATCGCAGTTAAGGAAACCCTCCCCATTCATTCCTATGGGCCTAGAGGCCCATAGGAATGAATGGGAGGACATTCTCAATTTGCGATTAGCAATTAGAGAATCGCAAATTGAGAATGCAATTTCAAGGTTGCAAGGGTGTCCAAAGGACACCCTGTTGCACCCCTGAAATGAGCATGGGTGCACATGTGGCGCACATACATGCCCTAAGAGCATGTATGTGCGCAACATGCCACTTTGAAAAATGCAAAAAAATGCATTTCTCAAAGAAATCGCAAGTTACCACCAACCTGTAGTTGGTGGTAATTTGCGTTTCCTTAAGCCATAATCGCACAACTTAGGTGCTTCATACATTTCATTTAAGGAATCGCAATTTGCAATTCCTTAAATGTATTCGCAAAATAGAGAATTGCAATTTTTGCGATTCTCTATTTTGCAAATGCCTTTTGGGATGATACATACCAAAAGGCTTGTTCCGTTCGCAAACGGGCCGATTCTGAGAATCGGCCCGTTTGCGAACGGGAAATGGGCTTGATACATATGGCCCTTAGTCTTTTAGATGATATTTTAACCATGTTAGAAATTTTCGTTTTATTCTCGATGGTTACAACATGACTTCTTGCTGTTTTTATGATATCCTCTGTGATTATTTTAGATGTACAAAGAAACACGTTCACCCTGTTATAATAAATACTTTTAGTCAAAAGTGATTATTCTTCTTAATGCTGCGTGTGATACTTTTAAGAGCGAAATAGGTTCACTGTTACCATGGTGCCCCTGATCCCTTTCCAGGGATTGTTAGTAACCCCAAAGCAACAACTTCACTACAACAATGTATTGAGTGGGGTTCTGCGAGACTACAATAACCTGTCTTTCACATTCAGTGCAAGTGCATGGAACTGTGTTTACCTGTGTCACCCGTGGGTGGGAAAGCAAACGTTGTAAAATTACGTCATAGTTGTAGTTTATGCAATAAGAAGTTTATAGTGTTCTGAATGTGGGTTGTTGTGTTCGTTGGACAGTGAGAGTTGTCCATTACAGTTAGTTATTTTCTGAACCTAAATTTGCTTTTATATATTAGTGTGGTGGTGGATGATGCTTTCTCATTGAAAGCTGGCAGGCTTGATTGGCTTGTGAGAGAAAAGCAAAAGTATTAAAGTGTTTGGGGAGACAACTCAATTTTCACAGCTGCAGATATATAAATTGTTCAGTGGTCATATGGTTGGGCTCAAGGAATACTTAATAACTACATACCAGTGTCGGCCAGCACGGATGAGGGGGCAGAGAGGCGGGGGTGGTGGGGCGGGGAGGTGGCAGGTCAAGGGGGTAAATAAAAAAAAAAATTAAACTTACTCCTCGCCGCGCCTCCTCATCACGTCTCTCCACTCCTTCCTTCGGCCAGAACAGGAAGCACCCAGGCACCCCTGAGCCAATCACAACTCTAGAATGCAGCGTTGTGATTGGTCTGAGCGCCGCTCAGACGGAGACTGGGGGCCTGGGCATGTTCCCCACCCAGGCTGTAATGCAGCCTGGGTGGAGAACATGCTAAGTGGCATGAATGTTTGGTCGGCCCGAGACGGCCAGCCAAACATTCATGCACACTTAGGGAGTGAAAACCACTCCTCCCCTCCCCTGCTCGGTCAGCAGAGCAGCCCCACCCCACCTCGGAAAGCTGCCGCGCCTGCAACAAGAAAAAATATAATGATAATAACATTGAGTTATTATCATTTTATTTTCTTCTTACACTGCTGAAAAGCAGTGGGGCAAGGCTCCTCTGCCTTAACGGAGGAGCCGCCACTTGCTAAATACCATGGGATTGGTTTCTCTGAATCTTGGAATGAATAAATACTTAATAAGTAAATATCCCGGGATTGGGTTCTCTACTGCTGACCATGGTGTATGCATGGGAAGAAAACCCAGCTTGTACGAACAACCTATCTCTGTATGTTATGTTATCATCATATCAAATTTTTATAATAGTATAACATTGTCAACCTTTTAGTTTGGCACTAACAAGTTTTCCTAATCTTGGTGTCTTTTCATACTTGTGTTGGTGTTTCAAAGAGAGGGAGAGAACTGTGGAAGAAACGAAGGGTTAGAGATGGAAGAGAAGCGTGTAGGTGTGTGTGTTCCTCACAAACAAATATCTGACTCTCAAGTGACAGAATTTGGGACTGTCCCTTAATTGCAATTAAATATAGTCTGTTAAAGGGGTAGGAGGCCCAGGGCAGACTCAAAGTAGTAACAGCCTACACCCACTTCCTCTTGTAGCGGTGTCTGCATTCTGACTACAGCCAGATGCCTCTGCCTGGTCAATACATTTACCCAAGATGCCAAAAAGCCGAAGATGCTAATTGTGGAAATTGGAGATGGGTGTAATGGTACTCTATACATCAATCAAAAGGTGTAATGTTCTGGAGAAGGTGCTCACAGGGAGATTCTTCCTTTGTGGCACTAAGTTACTGGTCTGAGAGGTATCCTCTTCAGGACGACCCTCGCCCACCAAGGTGGCATGCTTCATCATTGGGTGTTGCTCAATGTTGAAAGCAGTGTGCCATACCCACCAGGCTAAGAAAAGAACACTTTTGGAGATCTTCTTAAGTATAAAGCTCAAGAAACCATCAGTTTGAAGTATCCTTAGATTTTTTTATTTTCATCTATTAGTTGGGGTAAATGTAAGTGATTTTATAATTACTGTGGTTAGATATTAGTAATGTATTGTTTGTCAGTTTGCACTGTCCACAGTAAGCAGTCATCCCATGAATCCACAGTTTTGCAATATTGGCTGACATGTTCTGCCTCCTTGACCAATACGGATTTATGGCATTCTTCAGTAGCTATCTACATATATTATACCTTATTCTAAATAATTGACTGTCTAATCTTTTTGTGCAATCTCTTTGTGTACGGTATAAATGTTTGGCCCACAATCCTACACGTACATTCATTATCTCATCTATGTGAATAAAGGTCACACGGAACCCAATGTTTATGATTTTCTTTGGACCTGTAAAGACCTGTAAACATAAACAGTATAAAAGCATAAACAGTATAAAAGCAAAATATTAATGTCTCACAAACAAACTTCGTTGAGACAGAGGTGTATTGACACCACCAGTCATTTTACTTAATTTCAGAAATCTTGATTGGGTTGCCAACCATAAAAGATCATAAAAAGTGCATAAATTAAATGGCACATACTTTAAGCAGGGTCTTCAATTCGTATTTGATCTTGTTAAAAATGTAACCGTTTCCTAATATTTACAGAAAGCTTTAAAAAACAGAATTATAGTGGAACATATTTCAATAGATTGTAACTGTTGCAGAGATACCAAGGTGGGTCGACAATGTTTAAAACCATTTTCCATAAATACTGGGCTGAGAGTTCCTTAAGTTCTGGTACAATTTTCGACCCGACACCCATCTTAAAGAAAACACCTTGAAAGTGCACTATAGTATGCTGAACCAGAAAACATATACCTTTGTTGTATATTTGTAATTATTGAATAGTATATTTGTAAATACTAAATAGAATTTTAAGCCGTTAGTGGTTAAAAAAGCAGTGGTGGCAGTGGTGGCTGGTGACATTTGAAAGTGGTGAGGCGTAAAAGTTCAGGATGACTGCCCTGCGGCGAGTCAGCGCAGAGAGTGAGCCTAAAAGTCATGAGGGGGTTCTCACCCTGGGGAAAAGTTTGTAAAAGAAGTGGGCAAATGGTGCATTTTTAAGCAAATTTGAGAAATCAAGAAGGTTTATAAAGCAATTGTGAAAGAGTAGACTTAAAATACTGAAACACATAAAAATGCTCCATATCTTTCTGAAATAAAACTGTTCAACATCTTATATATTACCTGTATAACTTACAAGTTATACAGACATTGTCTTCTATCACTGTTTGCAGCAAATCAAGGTGCACAGCACATTTGCAGGTGCCTGTGTTACGCCTCTGCCTGATATGTATAGAGGCCCAGATTCTGATATTTATAAAGGGTCAGTTCCCCATCTGCACAAAGGCCTTAATTCATTGCATTTATATCAGCCTTGTGATGAATCTATATGAGTTTTACTCATAAGTCCTCGGACAACCCGTGCTCTATCAGTTTAACAGCTTCATCTGACAGTGTAGAGCACGTCGTGTTGCACACTCCTCGCTGATATCTGCGCTTCGAGCTTACTGACAGCTATCTGGGGAGAACTGCTAGCTTGTCCTGCAGGGTCATAAAACATTTTAGAAGCGCATTGTGTCTCGGGCCATCTAATAGTAATGTTTTGCCTTCCTATTCACATTTTGTAACTGTCAAAGTTGTTAACCTTTCATTGCTTAACTGGTTACGGTTCAGCATCCTGATTCTATGCAAACTTCGAACGAAAATGATATTGGCAATAGAGCAATTGCTGCTTATTGTTAGCAACGACAGGAAAAACTAACAACCATCCAGATAGTGTTGAATGGCATGTGAGCAGTTCTGAACATGCCACGAAGGCTGTGATCCCACCCACTGCCCCCCCTCCCCAGGAGAGCAGCATGCCCCCTAAAACACATAGATATGTTTTACACTCATCTAGCAGTCACAGTCAATCTAATTTATTTTTCTTTGTTTTAATGGCACGGGCAGTAAATTTCATTAATGAAGCAATAAAAAAAATTAAAAAATGGCACCTTGACTCAGCCAGTAAGTACAGCTTATCCCCTTCATCTAACCCGTGATACTACATACAACTCACGTGCAAGGGGTTGGGTGGGGCTGCCAGGGTACACCTTAAAAACGAATACACAAATAAAATACTGCAGTAACAATCTCTCAATCACATGAAGCTCGAGGCTGCCCGGGTCTGTGCCATACACATACTTCATGAGATGTCGGTTCAAGGCGGCGAGTTCTACCTAGCAGCCTCCCGCAAGCATGGTGCGAACATGCGAATAAGAGTTTTTCATTTTCAACCAGACCACCAATCACACCATACCAAAATAACCAAGACATAGTGCTGACGAGCCATGCCATTCCCTCACCTTCCCCTCTAATGAGAAAGACAAGTAGTAGCCACCAGCCGGCATCAGGGAAGCAGACCTGGCAACTGTAAAGCAAACCACCGCTGAATAATACAAGCACGTAACTCTAAGATTACAATTAAACAGTTACCGAATGATTTCCAGCGCCGGCCCGTGACATCTGAAATTTTAAACATGGATTAGCATAGACTATGACGAGTGTTAATGAGGAACCGTACATTAATATCTCCCAAGTTCTTTATACAATAGTATTTATCAATAAGTATTTTACAGAATAAAAAATAATAAAACCGCCATACATCTATTTACAAAAAAACACAGATTTAAAATAATCGGTCTTACTACCAATTGTGAAAAATGTCTCGTATAAAACGAAGGAGGAAAAAAATCTCGTATGCCTTAAGAAAATAAGTATTGCGAGGTTCACCTCTCCTCCGAACCCCGAGACCTGGAAATGCTTGAAGCCCCTCACCCCTGTGAAGAAGAGAGCTTTAGGCACGTGGAGCTGGGCAGACACCCGCTCCCGGAAGTGTGCGTTGCTGGCTTTGCATGAATAGAAGTACGGTACAGTGTCCATTTATTTCCCCTTTGCTAGACTACAGTAAATTAGCAATGCCATCTGAGGTGCCTGTATGCAACTTCTTATTTTAAACGAGGCAGTTAACAGTCTGAGGCGCCATGTGACAGGGAGAAGGGTAGTTAACACTTTGTGATCGCTGCAGCAGGGTTTACCAATTCCCCATCTACCACTTCAGGCCAGTCACAATTTTCAAAACGTACCCAGACAGCGGGCCAGCTAATAATTCGGATCCAACTAACATTGAAAAGCAGTTTACAAACTGAGACCGTTTCACAGCTAGCAGGGCAGTTCACAATTTTAACCCCAACCACCCGCCCCCCACTTAACAGTTTGAAACATCAGGCCAATTAATAGTTTTCAGATGCGTTGTGCCCAGGCGCGGCCGGCATGACGGGCGGGGAGGGGGGGGTCGCGTGGTTTCGGGGTGGGGAATCGAGACAATAATAAAAAAATAAAAAAACTTACCTTCCCTGGGGTCACGCGCTGCCGCCTCAGCTCCTGGCCGGGTCTGAGTTGCCTACAGGCAGCCTCCCACCCCTCCCCTAAGCCAATCACAATGCTGCAATGGCAGCGTTGTGATTGGTGTGGACGGTGCCCAGCCGGGCGCCTGTAGGGAGGCGATTTTCTCTATGTAGGCTGCATGCAGCCTACATAGAGAAAAAGGAAGAGTGCGCATGACTGGTTTGGGTGGCCCCAGAGGGTGGACCAAACAGTCAGGGCCCACAACAGTGGGGAAGCCCCTCCCCCCCTGCCCTCGAGCAGGACCGCCCACCCGCCCGCCCCCAACCAGGCACTTCTGCTTTCTCCCATTGCGAGAAGCAGAAACATAAAATGGTAGTTTTACCATTTTATGTTTCTGCTTCTCACACTGCGAGAAAGCAGCAGGGCGACGCCCCTCCGCCCCTCCGCCCTAATGGAGGAGCCGCCCCTCAGTGGTGGATTTATACGCTTTCCTCTGTATTCTCCGTTATTCACAGAAATTTATAAATACACTTTTAAGATGGTTTATAGAAATAGCACAAAGCGATTCGGTGTTGTTAAAAGTATCCAAATTGCCCAGATTGACACAAAGATTTCTCAAATTACGTAGCCAAGTAATACGTGAAGTGTGATCCAAAGATAGGCAGTCCCTCAGAACCAGCCTGTTAAATATAGTTTCTTGTTCTGTCCATACAGTATGCCACAGTAAAAGAGATCGCAAATTAATGAAATCTCCAAATATTTTGTACCATTTCCCTGTGCCATATAGAACAGGAACAACATAATGGCGCTGCTGGAGCTCTCTTCAAACATTGGTTTTACATTTTTTGTAGATTCTTACATTCAGCAAATCCCCACAGACCCGGTCCATAACTAGCCACTGTTTTATATTTTGCTTTATAAACCAGAGACATCTCAGCCAAAGGATTCTGTCCTAATTTACTTGTGAATCTAAATGGGATTCAACTGAACTACTAAAATGCTTTTGTCTAAACTCTCTCTATTCATATCAGCTCCCATCCACATCACATAGAATTCATAGATATACAAAAGAACATACTGTCCCAAATCTATTGCCCAATATAGTGTGCAGAAAATTCTTGGATGAAATAATTGTAAAAGTTTTACTTTAGTTAGTTCATAACTCCAATACTCCCATAAAAGTGGCCTAAGCATCTAGCACATTTGGAGGCCGTTGGGAGTCTTAAGCATCAGTACTGCATGATCGGCATATAGGAGAATGGGCATTGGACGTTTTTCTAGTCATAGCTTAACCCTTTTGTACTGGGTGTGTTTATAAGTTAACACATACATTTAAAAAGAAAGGGTGCTAACATGCAAACCTATCGCATACCCTGTCTGTGAGAAATTGGGTTGTTGGTTGAGGGGGTAAAATCCTACTTAAGCAACAGTCATAATCCTAGTCAGGGTGAACCACAAAAGTCTCTAATTTAACTGTGCCTAACCCTCTGGTAGCATGGCACAAAAGCAGTCAGGCTTAACTTAGAGGCAATATTATAAAGTATTACGTTACACACAAGCAGTAGTAAAGTGAATGCACAACACAAGAAAAATTCCATACCAATTTGGAAAAATAGAGAAAAGTGTAATAAATTCTTTGCCTCCAAAATGACAAAATCCAATCAGTAGAAATGGAGATATGCGATTTTCAAGATTTCAGGTAAGTATAGCGCCCAACAGCACAAAGCACCGCTCACTGCTATCTTGTCATGCAAGTGTGAGTAAAAGTTACAAGTTGGGCAAACCGCAATGGAGCACGGGCCGGATACAGGGACCAGGTTAGTCCCACTGAAAGAGTTGCCTTGTAAAGTCCAGTGCCACGTTAAATTTGTGGTGGAGGAGGCTACGAGGAGCAGGGGAGCGTACCAAATGGTAGATGCTGCAGCGCGAAGAGCAGGCCGGGCATTGCAGAGAGTCGCTGCTGTAGATTCATGTTGGAGGTGACCGCGGGCAGTCGATGCTGTAGCATGAAGTGGAGATCTCATGTTGCTGGTCATCTCTGGAGGTCGCTGTAGCGCAAAGAGTCGAGTTCACTGGAGCTTCACATTGGTGGTTAGTGCGGGCAGCAAGATCTTGGCGTGAACATGCAAGTTTGAGGTGGTGAAGAGCCCAAAACTTCAGGATTTCTACTTTTCTTCAAGGAGGAGTTCAGCTGATTTCACACAAAGGGTCAAGAACCTGAGGTGCACCTCTTGTGGTTCAGGAACTCACTCCAGTAGAAGCCAGCAGGGCTCGGTCATATCCAGTTACAGGACCAGGCAGCAGGGTCAGTTGGGCCTAAGGAGCTTGTTATATCCCTGCAGCTCTAACAGGAGGTCAGTCAGCTGACCCTTAGAGATACTTGAGCCTGGGATGAAGGGTGCAGACCCAGTCTTCCTTCTCAGCAAGCAGGGTAGGCCTCAAGCAGCAGAGGAGCGGGTCATCCTTCTTCAGTAGTTTCCACAGGTTCAGGAGTATACTCAAGAGTGGTTCTATGGGTCCCCTCGTATACCTGGTGCCCACTTTGAAGTGGTAGAAGCTTCTGGTGCTTCCCTGCCCAGATTCCAGTCTGTCTGGGGCACAGTAGGCTAGCGTGAAGTCCTTTGTGTGTGAGCTGGGCCAGTGCCTTTAAAGTAGGTGACAGCTCCGCTCCCCATTAAGCCAGGGGCCCATCCTGCCAACACCCAATTCTCTATTGTGATGCTCTCTAGGAGGAGTACACAAAGGCCAACTGCCAACTACACCTAGTCATGTGACCCAGGAACAGGCTACAAGCTCCAATGGTTAGGACAAGAAAATACTAACTTTCTAAAAGTGTCAATTTCAGAATTGTGACTTAAAATGTGACCTTATCATTAAATTACAATTCCTCTGACACCAAGCATGACTTTCCCACCTGCTCCCAATCAACAGTTATCACATATTAAATGTAATAAGGTAACACAATAGTATCCTATGGGAGAGGTAGGCCTTGCAATAAAATAGTGAAGCGCAAATTTGAGAGTTTTTCACTACCAGGACATGTATAACTTAAAAGTACATGTCCAAATTTTTAAATACAACGCACGCTGCCCTATGTTTATGGCCTACCCTTGCGGTGACAAATGTATTAAAAAGAAAGGATTCGGCAGGGCACAAGGTTTATTTTTCTTGGTCAAAATGACAGTTTAAAATTGCATAGAAAGGCTGTAATTGCAGGCCTGAGACAGGTTTAAAGGACTACCTAAGTGGGTGGTACAATCAGGGCTGCAGGCCCACTAATAGAATTTAATTTATAGGCCCTGGGTACACGTAGTACCACTTTACTAGGGACTTATAAGTAACTTGAGTTTGCTAATTGGCTGTAAGGCAATTTCACCATGCTTAAGGGAGAGAGCACAAGCACTTTAGCACTGGTTAACAGTAGTAAAGAGTACAGAGTTTTAAAAGCCATCAAAAACGGGTTCAGAAAACAGGAGGGTGAAGGGGAAA
Source organism: Calotriton arnoldi (assembly GCA_963921515.1). Lineage (NCBI taxonomy): Eukaryota > Metazoa > Chordata > Amphibia > Caudata > Salamandridae > Calotriton > Calotriton arnoldi. The sequence continues at coordinate 1,368,446 of CAWUFW010001409.1, forward strand.
AGTTAGGGAATGACCCTGCAGAGAGTGCCAAGTCCAACATTGTCAAATCCTGAAAGAATTAGAACATTCTCGCTTTGGGCCATACATCACCTTGGCCAAGGCATTAGAATGCAATTGGGGTAAATAAGTAACTAGTGCTTCCTCCACGCCTAATACCGACATAATAGCTTAAAGTTTACTTTGGTTAACACAGTCAAAAACACTGCTTAAGTTCATAAAAGCAAAATGAGGAGTTCCACATTTTGCAACAGTATACTTCTCAATTGAAAGGTGTAAATTAAGAGATTGTTCCACTGTACCCAGACTTTTCATAAAATAAATCTCAATATTTTAATTTGTCAATACAACTTATCTGTACATTTCGGAATAGATAAGCCCTCTCTTACTCCCCCAGTGATGAGATTAGATGCTACTACATATCAATATATTGTTTTATTTGTGGCATTTTGGCACTTAGAGATCAGCAATAGGTTATACATTCAAGAGATGGCAAGGAGAACCTAATGTTTGGTTTTCCAAATGTCCCAGGCAGGAGAGGTGCTAGGTAAACGAAGCTCAAAACTCTGAATTTGCCAGATCCAGGACGAGGTGAAAATTATTACATTATAGGCTTGCAGCGCGGAGAATTTAAGCCATATTAATAAGTATAAATAAGCTGAAAATGTCCTTTGCAGTTCTAATTTCACATTCCTGAGCTATTTTAGTTAATTTACCATCTAGTAAATATTTAATAGATGCATTTATTATGGATGCATTCAATTGCTTCAGCTATTGCCTCCCGTCAGCATGCGGTCTTTGCGAATAAGCCGTGTTCTCAGCGGCTTCTCCCCCGTGTAGACTTAGGAAATAATTTCGCAGCAAAGTGGAAGGTCAACCGGCAAAGCCATCCCGGCTGACGCACGAGCCCAAGCCTCGAGAGCGGAAAGGATCACAGGGTGGCCACATTCTCGCATGCCAGGCTGGAGTGGCACATTCAGTGTAGTTCCAATGGCGGAGGTTAGGTCTTTCAGCAAAACTCCGGAAATTGCCAGTGGTTCTATCAGTGATTCAGCCTTTGCCTCGGTTTGATCCAAATTTGCATGCATAAAATGTACAATTTCCAGCACTTGGGTTAAATGTACAATATGCTTACACACACTAATGTAACGTTATTAACAGCACTCCACCAAGCAATACACAATTTTTCTGACCTCTTAAAACTCATCTAACATAACACTATATTGTACCCTGTGTAGGGATCTGCTGTTATGAGAAGCCTCGGGTCTCCAGAGCAATTGTTTTCTCTCCCAATGTGGTGCTATATAAGTACTCAACATGTTTTGTTAACGGAAATTCAGAAAGCAGCGCGCCTGACAAGTGAATGTCTCATTGGCTACAATTCATGTTCGTATTTTTATAGTACAGTTTTTATGACACAGTGGCGTCGGTGTCGCTCCCTCTGATCATTTTATATTATTCTCAAAAAATATTTATAGAACGAGCAACTTAACAGAAATGGCAGGAAAAATGTTGTTTGTCACGATATAACTTGATTAACCCTTGAAAACAGTCCGGGAACGCTCTTTATTTTTGGAACAATGGTCACGAGGCAAGACTGAGTAGAGAAAATAAGGAGTCCGTCTGCTTTTGCTACGTGCAATGCCAGAGTCTAATCGGTGCACATTATTTTAATTTTTGGATATGAATGTATTATAATATTTAAAAGTTTACAGCTCAAAGTAAATTGTGTTTGTGGCGCATAATCAAAATGGAAGTACAGCCTTTTGCTGAGGGTTAAAGCGGTTGTTAAAGGCCTTGAGCCTGAGTTATAGGGACAAGTAGAAGGTGAAGGCTTATAACAAGGAAGGTGCCTTTAATACCTGGCATAGCCCAAGGCATAAGGGTTATAATGCTATTAATGTGTTAAAGGAGTCTCCGATGACAGTTGTCACAATCGATCTCAAAACCCCAGAAAATGTCATCGTCAAAAGGAACATTCTGGAATGCCTATTATTAGTTTTTGTCAAACTCAATTAAGGTGGGCACATGGCAAGCATGGGCTACTGGGGCCCAACTGTGGTGGTTGAAGTCGTTTGCCACTGATGTCCCGGGCTCCGTCCACCTTTAACTCTGTAAACTGGGCCAAGTACAACCTCTTCAGCATTCAATTCTCAGTAGAAGGGATGGCATGCAGTCGAGGCTTTTCAGGGAGGTAATGTAAGGGTGCTCGAGCTCACGGTTCAGCAATCACACATCATCGCAATAATCAAAAGTTCAACCCATACATATCCTTAAAAAAAAAAAAATATTTAAAGCACACTACAATGTAATACTACAACTAACAAAACCAAATTGCAATCTATTGCCCCTGGCCTTGTCAGGCAGTTCTGCTCCTCAATCTCCTATACCCCCTAGACCCACCTCTGACGGAGGTGGTCCCTCTAATTAGGCTAACAGATATTAGTGTGATTGCAGCTCAGGTGCAGGTATCATTGCATGACAGGCTTGCACTCAGTCTTTTATGGCCCAGTGTTAAGTTTCTTACCTCAAACGGTAGATCAGTTCTCAGGGCAGCAGCCAGGCTTCTTTCTCAGTGTGCTCGCCCCCCTTTTCTGAGAGGTAGTGCAACAGCCGGATGCTCCATTGGTATGCACTGTGATGGCTGCTAGGCAACCCGTTGCAGAGTGGGCAGTCCTAATTTGTTGCACACAGTTGAGACCTGGCATGGGCGAGCCAATGAAGTCCCAGGCAGGCTGGTTCTTTTGGTTATGATAAGGCAGTGGTCGAAGTGGGCGGGATCGGCAGGGCACGGCGTGCCCCTACTTCTTTAATTTCATAGATTCCGTTCCCCTACTTTCCTATTTTAAACGTGCATCCCAGGACGGCAGAAATCGCCAAGGCCTATAGATAAGGCTCGGCGTTTGGGGACGAGCTGGGTGGGCAGAGAAGGAAAAGGACTCTGTCTTTTCCTTCTTGCCCAGAGAAGACAAGGACAGTGTCCACTTCTCCGACTCTGCCACTGTCAGCTGCCCCCCCCTTCCTCTTATTCCCTCTCTTTTTGTCTAGCTCCTCCTTACTTACTGAAAACCGTGAATTCAAGAAAGGGCTTTCACCCTCTCTTTCCTCACCTTTCCTTCATTTGTTCTCCTGTGAAATAGATCAAAAAAGAAAAACACTTTTGCTGGAAACGTCGTCTTTTTCTGACATTTTTCAATTTAAAAGTGCAGCCTTGGGATGGAGAGAAATAAAACATTCAAAATATGAAAAATAAATAAATAAATAACTAAAGCAAAATAGAGTGGTCGCAAAGTGGCAGATTGATTTTATTCACACCCATTAGCGCCACTTTACAGTGTTTTCCAGTGAAGCGCTACTTTTGTTTTCTCGTCTCTCTTTGAACAACATTGTTTTCCCTGGGTGGGAAAGTGCACCATTCCTGGAGGTACTGAGGTACTGAAATACCTGCTTGATGGATGAATTGGACAACAAAATGTGTACAGCGGCTGTGTGTTCTCGAATGTGATCTTTTTAAACCATACTGCTTACGTTTTGTAAGGATATATGCAATGGGCATTGAAACGGGTCCCTGTAGTCATGGCCTGAACTTTTCAGGCAAAAGCACTCACTGATTTCTGAATAGTGAGTGTAAAAGCGTTATGGTAACCATGTTGTTCCTGCTTACATTTCACATGCTTTACTTAATCTTGCATTCCCTATGAGTGTTTGCTTTTTCTAGGATGTTGTTAAATTTTTTTTAGGCAGCATAATGCTCTTGTCTAGAGGGTAATTTGAATTGAGTCACATCCAGGTGTTTATAGCGGGGCACAATTGGGTTGTAGTTGAAGGCAGTGCAAGTTTCTCTCAGTGGGGCAGTATGGTGTTCAGTGGGGTAGAGGATGTGGCACTATGGTCAGAGCTGCTGAATTTGGAACTGGGGAACTAAGTTCAGCCTTCAGGACCAGTTCACCAGACCACTCTCCTGAGGGAACACATTCCCATGCTAGACCTTAGACGGCCCCGCAAGATCTTAAAAGCCCTGGTGTCTTAGCACCAGCAGGTGGACCCCAGGGGTAGCAAGTGTGGGTTAACCTTGAAGGCCTGTCCACCACAATTCATTCTGAAGTTCACCTCCAGTCTTGCAGGCAGGCCTATGAAGCAGCACACCCCAGAGTGACAGTGACTCTGTCACTGAAGTCACAGGATCCTTGAGCGTGGCTCTAGGGTAGTGCGACCGCACGGGTGGGGGCGTCGTGTTTGCAAGTATAATATGGTTTTAAAAGCACTTGCTGCCTCCTTCCTGGCCTCCAGCAATTTTCGACAACAATAAAAATGTCATGGGAACTCTGGTGATTACTGTTCTTATTAGAGAGAAATGGTATTTTGTCTAGTGGAAGTTTCGACTCATGGAAAGGAAGCGCAGAGCGTTAATGTACCTGCCGCTAAGAACATGTACCATGCAGATCACAAAGTGTACATAATGTAAATAGGTCAGTGGGTTACTGCTTTTGTCAGAGAGATCCTATTGTTACTTGCAGTTAATAAGTTAAAAACCTAACATAGAATAGTGAGCTATTAACTGTCATCTAAGAGCTGCATGCAAACTGCAAGGTATAAATTAGAGCATTATGTGTCCCCACCAGTCTTTGATTATCCTAATGTTGCAAAAAAGGGTTCAATTGGATAGAAATCAATTCTGATTATTAAAGAGAACCCCCAACCATGGTATTACGTTTTAAATTCTGAGTTTGTGTTTCTCCAGACCAATCACTATTAAACTATGCAGCCTACTAGTATGGTTGTCATGTGCCTCCTACATCTTGTAGTCCTTTGTCTTATGTAACATTTCCTATACAGTGATTTACACACGTTTGATTGATTGTCTCTGTGTAATATGTGTGATGCAAAGTGCTCTGACACCCTACACTGGTATCAGTGGCACTTTAAATTTTCTGATACTTTATTATTTTGACATTTTTACACATGCTAACAGTCTCTACAAAGATTTTGCCTTATTAGTACCAGTGGAACATACATCTGCAGCAGTGAGAAAGGTAATCAGTCAACCTTTGCAAAGTGCCGTCCACTTCACAGCAGCACAAGTCACAGTTTTTAGTAACTTTTGATCCGTTTGCGCTACAAACAATTTATTAGTTAAAATTGTCAGATTATGCAACAGATGATGTATTATGTGTCAAATATGGCAAAGCCATAATTATGTGGAAAATGTTTGCAAACTAGGATATTTTGCCATTCATGTTTGAACTGCTCTTGTGGAAAAAGGGAGGACAAGAGCTGATGACAGAAACTCCATGGCTCGGAGACAAATGGCTTGTGATTCCACTTTGTTTTTTTTTATAAATCTGTTTATTGTAAAGAAAAACAAATCAAGAGACATTACAAAAAACAACCAAATGCAAAATAAACCATCATCTAAAATGCACAGTGTACAATAAATGAAAAGTGGTCAACTCAAATAATTCAAAGCATTCCCAAAGGTACAGTCGAGTGGAGCTTGATTAAAGGATACCTATTCGTGGACAATCTCACGGTGCACAACTACAATGTTTCACTATCGGCAGTAAACGGAGAGGTATCCGTAAAAGGAGCACATAGCCAGCCTCTGCTCTTGTTCCAGGGGGCCCAGATTTTCGTCCATTTACCCGGGCATCCTCTACTTTCATACACCACCGCTCAGCCTGCATGCACCAATCCATGTCGGACTCCCAATCAGCACATGTCAAAGCAACCCCTCCCTTCCAAGCCCTGGCTATATTGCGTTTCGCAACCATGCAACCCAAAGTGACCCATAAGCGCTCTGGCATAGACAGATCAGTGGCGTCCCAGATGTTCAAGAGGCACAGCTTCGGGGTGGCTTCCACAACTTTACAGCAAGTTTGAGACATTGCAGCGATAACCTCTACCCAATAGCCCTGAAGAGCTGGGCAATCCCACCATTGGTGTAGATATGTGCCGACCTGGCCACAACCATGGGGGCATAGCGGAGATACCAGAAGACCCATCTTAACCAGCACAGAGCTCGTATAATAGGTCCTGTGTAACAATTTGAGTTGAACCAGTTTAAAACGGGAACGAATTGCAACCTCTTGGGGCGATGCCAGAGCCTCCCTCCACTCCTCGTCTGATATCTCACCCACATCAGAGCGCCACTTTGTACGGACTTTATCAAGGGGTTCGGGTGAGTTGTTGAGAATTTTACGGTATGTGAGAGATATGGCCTTCTTAGGGAGATAGTCATCCAATAGCCTGTCTTCCAAAGGGGAAGACACCGGCAGGTCCTCACCTCTAGGAAGAACCTTAGTCAACACACTCCGCACCTGCAGATAGCGGAAAGTCTCTCCATCGTTCAATTGGTACTGTCGCTGCAAGTCACTGAAAGATACCACATTACCCTTCACCCACAAGTCGCCCACCCTAGACAAGCCTATCAAGTCCCATTTATCAAATCCAGGTTGCCGCCCGAGTACGTTCAAGCGATAGGAGTCCAGTAATGGGGTCGCCTGCGTAATTTTGCCCTTCCATCCCAGCGCTACATTTGCCTTATGCCAGACTGAAACCGTCGTGGAGGTCGGAGTGAATTTGGGCTCTAATTTCGACCCACCGTAGAGCGCCCTCAAATACGTCCCAGGAAGCATATTATGCCTATCCATCCGATATGCTGGGTCATCTACTGGTCGGTGCATCCAGTGGTTAAGTACAATTAACTGTGAAGCCCAATAATAGGTCTTGATGGACGGTAGGGCGATGCCGCCATCGTACCAGCTCCGAATGTGATTCCACTTTTAAGCATATTTGAGACATTCTGTGATTGGAAACGTATACCACTTTGTGAATGTATTTTAATGTCAATAACTCATATTAAACCTTAAATAAACATGTGTATCCATTGGATCAATTAAATAACGTAATAAGCTGTAACCGGTTAGTGAAATGGGAAACAAATACTAAAAATTGGGATGTTTTGCTCTTTCTGCCACACCTCTGACTCCGCCCACTGACCCAATCTTCGAGTTATTCCACCCTCTGATTCTCCGCCCACAGTTCCCCTACTTTTTTCCCCCCACTTCGACCACTGTGATAAGGCCACGCCCAGGCCGATGCTCTGGTGACAAGACAGCCATGCACAGACCAATAAAATGGTGATAATGCGGCCACAAATAAGCTGATATGTTGGTGATGATGCAGCCATGCTCAGACTGATGCACTGGCGACTATGCGATCACACACAGGCCAATACTCAGGTAATGCTGAGGCCGCATACAGAATGGGTTCTCTTGACTCCCAAACACAGCCCCAACTGACCTCAGAAATAAAGGTCTCAATCTTTACAATTTCCACCCAGAATTTCTGGAGACTACAGTCCCACTGACACTGGGGACCACACATCATGCTCCTCAGTATTCTTCTTCCTGTACCTAACAGACACCGGGACACGCTGAACTGTGCTCCTCCTGAACAGTCACTCCTCATCCAGTGTTTGCAGGCTCATTCTCTCTCTCAGCAGACAGGCAGGTTCTTCAGGACAGGAATATAGCTCTTCCAACCATATATATCACACTTAGGTGATGTTCCTCTGTGAAGCTTGCTAGCAGGGAGACACCAGCTCTGGTTGTACAGCAGTGTACGCTGCGGAACAATTCCTTCCTTTGCCATAGAGGACTTTGAGCTGGAACAATTGGGGTAATGAGGTCCAACTTGTATACAGAAAAATCAGGCCGGAGAAGTGTATCCACTGTCTGCATCTTCAGAACCAGTTTGGGGTGGTTCTCTTTTCAAGAGTCCTTTTCAGACACAGCCTTTGTGTAGTGATGTTTCTCATAACAGGGTAGTCTCTAGCTTGAAGCACCCAAAAAGAGGCACAAAGAGATGAGAGGTTTCTGCACCTGATTATCACCAGCCAACTGTATGCATAATCTGGGAGAGACAAAGGACTGGACCTCACTCAGAGGTTCCTCTACCCATGCACAACCCATTCTGCAATTCCAGCCCTTCCTTTACCAAATGGCAGTGTTCAGGAAGACTAATCAGCAGCTTCTTGGCAATCAAAAGTCCTAATCGAATATTTCCACTGCCCTCACTTTAGTGCCTAGGTCTCCTCCCTCTAGCTTCAGGAATGTCAGCAATATATTTCCATTGTCTGGGAAAAAAACGTTAAAAAATCCTGTGCAAAGGCAGGCCTAGGTTATCCAAAATGGATCCTACAGGCATCCATTACTCTGGCTCACAAACACAAGCAGTGCACGTACCACGCTGTCTACACACACAAACATGCATAACATAGACGTCGAATGTTAGCACTAGGAGCTTAGCAAGCGCATAGAAGTGGACCTTTACATGAGTGGACCAGAAGGCCTTCACTCCAGTGGCACAAATATAGATTTTCAAAACACAGTACGGTGCCACCACCAATCTATGTACTAAACCTACAACGAGGACAGCACTTCATTGTCTGTCAACAAGGGCTTAGTCCATCCTTTCAGGTTACAAGACATGTCCAGGACCTTACTCAAGTCATGGGACTGTCCTAGACCTCTGCACATGCACTAGATTACTTGAGAATAGGGCTAAAGATCAACAGTCAGGCTACCAGATACTCAGTTCGGCACTTATGGTAGGGGAAAATGACAGTATACCAGGCAGAGGTCATACCCATCCTAACAGTGATTGTTCGAGTTCCTGGACAGGGTTTTTTTTTTTTTTTACACCAGCTGGCTCCTTTAAAAAAAAGGGAGAAATGGAAAAACAAGGATTGGAATGTTGGAGCATAAGGTATTGGCCCTGCACCACTTCTTTGTCCTTAATGGAGCTGGCAACATTCCAATGTTCTGCTATAGCATTTTACCCACTGCTGAGTGCTATAGTTGTTGTTAAAGCACCAAAATCTCGGTTAAAGACCAATACTGCAGATGAAGGTGTGTAACAAATACTTTAATAATCAGTATAGGCCTAATAAGAAGGGCTATAATGCTATTTGAATATTTCTCTCACTGGGTGTAGACTGCAAACATAAGAATGTTGGAGCAGAAGGTCTATACCAGCCATTATGGCTCCTAAGCCACTCCACTTTTGTCAATGGTGCTCCCAAAATGTCAACGTTCTCATAAAGCATTATAGTCCATTGTTGAGGGCTATAGTGGTTGTTAAAGATCCAAACAGCAGATGAGGCCCCTTAACAACCGGGATAGCCCAAAGCAGGGGGCTTTAAGGCTATTAGAACATTCCACCTTCTGAGGGTAGACGGTTCTAAATTAATTGGAGAAACAGACCGACATCGAAAGATGGAGAAGAAGGCCTATACCAGCCGTTACTGGCCCAGAGCCACTCTGTTTTCTCCATATATATGCTCAGTATTCCAATGTTCTAATATGTGTTATTATTACTCAGTTTATTGTTACTCATTTAGTTCTCCACAGAAGCAGGACCAAGGTAATTTGGATCTGCAGGGTTTCAAGCTGTGACCTGTACGCGGCAAACTTATTATAAAAAGCAGGTAGCTAATCCACTGAGCATTCTTACTAGTACTTCTAGCACCAAAACCAAAAGCATCCTTGCACAATCTAAAGTGCTTTTCTGAACGTAATGGCATTATTATTATTATTATTATGAAGTTTGTAAAGCGCAATGGTTACTCCCAACGGAGTGTCCCCGCGCTAGGACATCTGAGAGCCCCATAACCCTGCCACACTAATCGACTACCTACATAACCTCTCAGCAAGGAAGGCAGCAAGGAACCCATCTGGTCAGGAAGCCAGCTACGGCTCTGTGTGTTGACTGAAATTCAGATCAGTAGGTTGATGGTGTGTCTTTATTTCTTCATGTAAAACCACAGAGTGAGGCAATTGCATCGGGGTAATGTATGCCGCAGTTGTCTTGTATGTCTGGTGGAGCTTCCCCAGACTCTTGGCGTAGTTGGATTTAACGAAGGTAAAAGCCTCAGCTCCATATTTTGAGTTACCCAATAATATCCTCACGTGCTAAATCTATATGACAGAGAAAGTAACTATCTCAGTCAATGTCTTCTATTATCTAGTAAATCAATCAAGCAACCAATCAGCAATCTCCCATAGCTCCAAGAACCAGTTCACAGAAACTAAATGGTGAAATAAAAGTCATCAAATACAGCTCACTGGTTCCATCATGGGAGCAGAGCATAGAAACTCCCCTACCCCTCACTAGGCATTAAGTGTACCCCAAAAGAGCTTGCAGAACGGTCACACCCAGTGCTTTAAGTGGGAAAAAAAAACTGGGGGTGCTCTAAAAGGGGCGGGGCAAACCTCTTAAGGCGTGTGGCCTATCCAAGTAGGGGCGTGGTCTAAATCAAGATAACTAGCATTGTGTGCTTAAGAAAATCCCCTCCTATTATCCTACCTTCGGAAAACACTCTCTTTAAAGGATTTCCCTTCCTCCTACAACGCGGCTCACCTAGCATGACGTCTCCACTTCTCAGTAGTGAGCAAAATGAGCATGCGCATATCGATGTGCATGCTTTCACTGCAGTCCAATAAAAAAAAGAAAACGGACTACCTTTGCAAGGCCCGAAAATAGAGCCCGATAGAGACCCGTTTCGAGGCCCCCTAAAAATAACTGCCGGTGCTCAGACCCGGACAGACCCGGCCCACTTAAAGCCCTGACTCACACCCAACAGACCATGTGTTTGGAACATGGGCAATTAGTAACCCCATCCACACTGGATCCACACGGGGTGATTCTAGGGAAATAGTCAGTGTCAACATTGGTCTAGAATACAGATGTCATTTACAATAGGAACCGCTCCGGGGCCTCCTTTGCCTATATATGAGGTTCTTTTACCTCTGTAAACCATTGCTTTGTAGGTTTTTTTTTTCTTATCCGAATCCTCCTTGAAAACGCCAATGATAACCTGCAGGATTCAGTCCCTTTGTTCTCTAGACAAGCGTGGCATTTTATGTTAAGTTGTAACATAAAAATTTGACTGAACCACCTGCAGTTTTCTTGGTATAGAAAGACTACAAACCAAGCAACAACAGAAAAACACAAGCTATTATGCAGTTTGTTTACTGAAGTGTCAGGTGATCGGCCAGCACTTGCTCGCAGTCACGGCTCTCAAAGGCCGCCCTGCAGGCATAGATTGTGGGGCAGGATCTGATTAGTAGAGTCCGAGCTTTTTAGGAGATAAAATAGCTCGGCTGACTGCGCCGCCTTATCTCAGGCTTCACAAGCGCAGCATTCCTATGGATGTGCTGACGTTGTCCCGCTGCCCAACCCCCAGGGAACAAATCCACTGGCAGCCGTTGTAATCTCGCAGCTCCATGAGGCCTCATCCAGAGACACACTATGTGCTCGATCAGAGTGCATAATGTGTCTCTTCCTCCGCCCATGGCAAGGGTTTCTGCTGCAGCTCATTATAGCATTCCTGCCACATGAAGGCATCTTTCACAGCCTCACTTAGTGGCTGCAGTGACCCTCCTCATAAAGAGATCATCTTCTGTAGGACCACAGACGAGGGAAGAGCTTGGCCCGGGGCAAAATGATGATTACTGAGAGGGGCTGAAGGCGCGTGCGGGCCAAGGGAACATGGACTGGCAATTCGGAGAGTCCACGATGGATTCGCGGAGTCCGTTGCGAGGGAGTGGAGGCTGGGCAACACTTCACATACTAGGTCCGCGAAATATAGGTAGAGATCAGCTTTCCCACAGCATAAAGGATGGCGAAAGTATGGGAGTGGGAGCATGGCTCTGTGAGACTGTATCTTTTAGTAATAATGGATTTAACTTACCCAACATTGCCATCGTTTTTGAACACTGCACAACTTTAGTGTTTCTGTAAAGAAAAAACTGAAACAAACATTCCAAGGAATGCAGAGATATAAATGGACTGTGCAGTGTTTACTTGGAGCACAAAACAGTAAGCAAAGCACTCTCTTTTCTGCTATGGGAAGGATTGTTAAATAAACTAAATGACACAGATTTCGGTCCCTGCCGTAAAGATATGAGTAAAGCTACGTCTGTTGAGACACTTTTGAACTGTATTCTCAAAGTTTCAAGTTTCAGAATAGACACCCGTGAGTGCGAACGATTAGCCTTCTTTGCTAGACTGGTAGAATTCAAAGACTAAAAGTAAAAAGAGTTGGTACAGCAAAGGGAACAATAATGGCAGATACCTGTGGAATTTCCTGCATATTAAAGGGTTACCTAGCCTGCCAAACAGCCAATTGGAACAACAGAAAGAATTCTATAGTGCTCCTTTTTCAGTTTGGCTGAACCATAGCAAATCCTTGGGCTATATAAGAAGGGGCTTCGTTGTGCATTGAACAATATTTTTTCGCAGTTTTATAAAGCGTGAACTTGACCCAAAGAGATCAGGTATCAGAGCGATTTACATGAGCACCATTGCATTACACAAGGACACATTCATTTTTGTTAGGTACGGGGAGATTAAGTGATTTTCCCAGAATCACAGGATGTAGAGCGTCGTTGCCGAGAGCTGAACCCGGTTCCCCAGATTTGAGGTCGACCGTCCTAGCAATTAGGCTACACCCTCTTGATTGGAGCAGCAAAAGAGCCATGCAAGTGTGGTAATAAATGTGCAGTTTAGCATCTGCACCAATCCAATGTACGCTATAATGTATTATCTCATAGCACTGTTAAAAAGATTCTTTCATAGCACTGTTTAAAAAGATATCTGTACACAATATTAAAGGGCAGCATATTATGCAGGAGGATGAACAGTTCGAGGGTGGAACTCTCCACAAGTGATTCTTTGTTCATTTGTGGCTGTTGAACTTTCAGAACAGAGAGGAGGGTACCGTAAACGGCAGCCACAGTGGTGGCTGTTGAAGTCTGATAATAGTGGAGTAAAAATAAACATGCAAGCTGTAACAGTTCAAAATGGGTTCTCTCTCTGAGAAAATGTTCTAAAAACTTGATCAAATAGCCCGTTTAGAATATACCACGCATCAGGCGCGGTCGGTGGTAGGGGTGCCGGTCGGGCGGTGACGTGGGGCGGGGGAGGGGCAGGGTGGGGGGTAGTAAAGGATTAAGGCCTAATACAGGTAAGTAAACATTTAAATAAATAAAACGAATTTCGTTGTGAGCGCTGCATCGCCAAATGCGATGCAGTGCGCGCAACGAAATTCGTCTTATTCATTTAAATGTTTACTTACCTGTATTAGGCCTTAATCCATAGTTTACTACCCCCCACCCTGCCCCTCCCCCGCCCCACGTCACCGCCCGACCGGCACTCCTACCACCGACCGCGCCTGCCACGCATCTAAATGGCCACAAAGTAAGAAGCTCTTGAAGTGTGCTTGTGCAATAGTACTATAATTGTATGCTAAGCAAGCCTCACCTTCACAACAGTGGAACCTCTAGATGTGAATTTTTAGGGGATGGAAGACAAAGGGCAACAGACAAAACTGACGGTCCAGCGATTGATGGAACAGGGGTATTTGAACCTCAATCTCTTGGTGAAACCATCAAACAGAATCCCCCACTTGTCGTGTGGACCTTTGGATGTTTACTCGAAGTGTTAAGAGGGAGCTAACATTGGAAATACATTTCCAATACAGCGAACCTAAAAGGCTTCACAATGATGACGGGGAGGATGGTATACCAATCATAAAGGTTTATTATTCAAGTTATTAGTCCGTCTTCACTTAACAAATTTGGTAAATGGCTCAGAATACACATTAATACAGCCATAATATCCAGGTGCTCAAGTATTCTAAATTTAAGTAGAATGAGGTACAGAATAGTAACAAACAATAAGTAAAGAATGCAAAATATCCAAATAATGTGTTCCATAAAGAAACTCACACTGACTAGGTTAAAGAATAAAGAGAGAGTCAGGGTTTCTACGGCCACTGCGGGGACAGGCGAGCAAGACCACTGACTCATTGTCAGTGAAATTGCTCTCCCACCCTCGCAGCTCCACCATTAAGTGAGGCCTGCCCCTGCCCCTGCACTCTCAAGTGTTGGTGATCGAGGCCCTCCTCCACCCGCAGGTTTCCCTGCGCCTCATCCCTGGTGGTCCAGTGGACCTCTGTCTCCTTCCTCTAACTCTGCTCTTTCACTCGTTTTTCTACCTTTTATCTTTCACCTTTCTGCACTTTTCTGCATCTCTGCTCTTTTGTGCCTTATTTCTGCTCATTTTCCCTTCCTCTCGCTCTGCCCTTTCACTTGTTTTCACTCGTTTTTCTACCCTCTTTTATCTTTCACCTTTCTGCACTTTTCTGCATCTCTGCTCTTTTGTGCCTTATTTCTGCTCATTTTCCCTTCCTCTCGCTCTGCCCTTTCACTAGTTTTCACTCGTTTTTCTACCCTCTTTTATCTTTCACCTTTCTGCATCTCTGATCTTTTGTGCCTTATTTCTGCCTATTTTCCCTTTTTTCTTTATCCCTTATTTCCTCCCTTTACCTTTCCCCGCCGCTGCTGCCCCCGTGGCCCCTCCCCCCCAGCGCGACCGGCCCAATCCAGCTCCCCTCCCCGCTCCCAGCTGTCCAGCCCTCCCCGACCCCTACTTAATGGCGGCCACTGCGGGGACAGGCGAGCAAGACCACTGACTCGTTGGTGAAATTGCTCTCCCACCCTCGCAGCTCCACCATTAAGTGAGGCCTGCCCCTGCCCCTGCACTCTCAAGTGTTGGTGATCGAGGCCCTCCTCCACCCGCAGGTTTCCTGCGCCTCATCCCTGGTGGTCCAGTGGACCTCTGTCTCCTTCCTCTAACTCTGCTCTTTCACTCGTTTTTCTACCTTTTATCTTTCACCTTTCTGCACTTTTCTGCATCTCTGCTCTTTTGTGCCTTATTTCTGCTCATTTTCCCTTCCTCTCGCTCTGCCCTTTCACTTGTTTTCACTCGTTTTTCTACCCTCTTTTATCTTTCACCTTTCTGCACTTTTCTGCATCTCTGCTCTTTTGTGCCTTATTTCTGCTCATTTTCCCTTCCTCTCGCTCTGCCCTTTCACTAGTTTTCACTCGTTTTTCTACCCTCTTTTATCTTTCACCTTTCTGCATCTCTGCTCTTTTGTGCCTTATTTCTGCCTATTTTCCCTTTTTTCTTTATCCCTTATTTCCTCCCTTTACCTTTCCCCGCCGCTGCTGCCCCCGCGGCCCCTCCCCCCCAGCGCGACCGGCCCAATCCAGCTCCCCTCCCCGCTCCCAGCTGTCCAGCCCTCCCCGACCCCCACTTAATGGCGTCCACTGCGCGGCCGCTGTGCGGCCGCGTGTTGCGGGCGCGCCGCTGGCGCGCCGAAGGCGCGTCAAAGGCAAGCCCGTCTGCGCCCGTCCGCGACCCAACCGCGACCAGCGCCAGGAACCCTGGACCTCCGCCCCGCCAACGCTACGACCCAGCAGCACTCCACGCACTCAACCCAGGCCGCAACAACAACTGCAAGCTAGCATCACCAGCCGACTCCCACGGACCCTTCAGCTGTCATCACTGCCGGCACACCTGCAGCACCGCCAAGAACATGGATCCAGCACAACCCGCCCACAAGAACACAACCGAACCGAAGACCCTGCAATGCATCCTCCTCAACGTCCGATCCCTCCACAAACACGCCACAGAAATCTGGGACCTCCTCGACAGCACCACCCCGGACGTAGCGTTCTTCACCAAAACCTGGACCAACACCACCTCGGGACCGGACATCGCCATCGCCATCCCCCAAGGATACAAGATCTCCAGGAAGGACCGCCCCACCCGCCCAGGAGGAGGAATCGCCATCGTCCACAAATCCAGCCTCCGCCTGAGCACACTCCCTGACGAGCCCACAGAACTGATGGAACACCTTCACTTCAAGATACTGGCCAGCCCCACCGCCACCCTCCGAGGAACCCTCATCTACCGACCCCCTGGACCCCGCGGACCCTTCGCCAACTCCATCACGGACATTATCTCCCCGCAGGCCATCGCATCCACCAACTACACCCTGCTGGGAGACCTCAACTTCCACCTCGACAACCAACTGGACCCCAACACCACATCCCTCCTGGACAACCTCCACAACATTGGACTGCGCCAGATCGTGACCGAGCCCACGCACTCAGCAGGACACACCCTCGACCCCCTCTTCACTACAGGAAACTCCATCACCTTCAGCCACACCACCGAACTCCCATGGACCGACCATCGTTGCGTCCACTTCACCTTCAGAACACCCACCATCCACAGACACCAGCACCTGCTTCCACGAAGAAACTGGACCAAAATCACCGACGACCAGCTCACCTCCTCACTCAACAACTCCACCCCAACCATCGTGGAAAACGACGACCCCAACACCGCAGCCCGAACCCTGCATAGATGGATCTCGGACAGCACCAACACCATAGCCCCCTCAAGAAAAACAACAATACCCGCGCCAAGAAAGCCAGATGGTTTACCACCGAACTTCGAGAGTCCAGAAGCACATGCCGCCACCTCGAAAAGGCCTGGAGGAACACCAAATCCACAGAAGCCCATGACAACTTCAGAGCCGCCACCAACGCCCACCATCAACTCATCAGAGAAACGAGGAAAAAAGCGACTGAAGACAGAATCTCCACCCACGCGCACAACAGCAAGGAACTCTTCAGCATCATCAAGGAGTTCGCCCAACCCACTAGCGAGTCTACCGACATCCCTCCCTCACAAGACCTCTGCGACAAACTCAGCACCTTTTTCCACCACAAAATCAAGAGCATCTACGACAACTTTGACGAAGACAACCAACACACTGAACCCTCACCAACCACCCCCGACACCCGGAAACCAGCGATTGACGACTGGACAGCCCTCACCACCGAAGACACACTGAAGACAATGAAGTCAATCCACTCAGGGGCCCCCACGGACCCCTGCCCCCACCATATCTTCAACAGAGCCGCCGACACCATCGCACCCATGCTCCGCCACACCATCAACCGCTCCCTGGCGACCGCCTCGTTCCCCGACGACTGGAAACACGCCGAGGTCAACCCCCTCCTAAAGAAACCCTCAGCGGACCCCACCGACCTCAAAAACTACAGACCCATCTCCCTGCTCCCGTTCCCAGCGAAAGTCATCGAGAAAGCCATCAACATCCAACTTGCCACATTCATTGAAGAACACAACATCCTCGACTCCTCCCAATCCGGCTTCAGAAAAAACCACAGTACGGAAACCGCCCTCCTCGCCGCAACAGACGACATCCGCACCCTACTGGACAAAGGAGAAACAGTAGCCCTCATCCTCCTCGACCTATCAGCGGCGTTCGACACAGTCTCCCACCGCACCCTAATACGCAGACTCTACGACGCAGGAATCCAGGACAAGGCCCTCGACTGGATCCGCTCCTTCCTCTCCGGCAGGACGCAGCGGGTCAGACTCCCCCCTTTCCTCTCGGACCCCACACCTACCACCTGCGGAGTCCCCCAGGGCTCCTTCCTCAGCCCGACGCTCTTCAACGTCTACATGGCTCCACTCGCCCCCATCGTCAGAACCTACGGACTCAACATCGTGTCATACGCAGATGACACCCAGCTCATCCTCTCCCTATCCAACGAGCCCAACACCGCCAGACGCAACTTTCGAGAAGGCATGGAAGTCGTCGCCAAATGGATGAAAAACAGCTGCCTACAACTAAACACCAACAAAACAGAAGTACTCATCATGGGCCCAAACCCCGATGCCTGGAGCGACACCTGGTGGCCCCCCGCCCTCGGAAACCCGCCAACCCCCACGGACCACGCACGCAACCTGGGAATCATCCTGGACTCCGAGCTCAAAATGGACCGCCAGATCAACTCTGTCTCGTCTTCCTGCTTCCACACCCTCCGCCTCCTTCGTAAGACCTTCAAATGGATCCCCTCGAACACCGAAAGACCGTCACTCACGCCCTGGTCACCAGCAGACTCGACTACGGCAACGCACTCTATGCCGGAATAAACAAAAACCTCACCCGCAAGCTACAGAACATCCAGAAACGCCGCCGCAAGACTGGTCCTCAACCTGCCAAAACACTGCCACATCTCCCAGCACCTGCGCACACTCCACTGGCTCCCTGTCGAGGCGAGAATCACCTTCAAGATGCTCACCCACGCACACAAGGCCCTCCACGGCACCGGACCAGCATACCTGAACAGCCGACTCAAATTCCACGCACCCCAAAGGACCCTACGATCAGCCCAGCTCTCCTACGCCGTGGTCCCCCGCACCAGAAAGACCAGATCGGGAGGCCGCTCCTTCTCCTTCCTCGCGGCCAAAGCATGGAACGCCCTTCCGCTCCACCTCAGACAGACAACATCGCTCCCCATCTTCGCAAGAAACCTCAAAACCTGGCTCTTCGACAGACCCCCTCCTTGATGGATGGAACCTGCACCCCCGCCCCCCCCCTAGCGCCTTGAGACCCTTACGGGTGAGTAGTCGCGCTTTAACAAACCCCTGATTGATTGATTGATTCTAAAGAGAAAGAGAAAAAGGTGTCAGCATTCTGTGAACTTCAGTAGAAGTTTAGAGGAAACGAAAAAGTGTCTAGCATAAAGCTTTCTACTCAAGGGAAAAACCCAACAAAAAGGTCTGCTCTCTCTTAAGTTAAGGGGTATGGCACACTAATTAAAAGCACAATTGGAGAGGTGTGTTGCAGCGGCCAGGGCAGCTGACTTCGGAGCACAGGGTTCATGGTTCGATCCCCGGCGGCAGCTCAGCTCAGCACCATGTGACTCTGGGCAATAGCTCACTTAATTTCCACTACAGCCCCCAGCGCCTTGAGACCCGTAAGGGTGAGTAGCTGCGCTATATAAAAAAAAACGGACAAACGGAAGGTTCCAAAACATCCATATCTCACTCCCACAGTCCAAGACTAATCCAGTGGCTGTATTTGCCGAGAACCGATAGACTCCCTGAATTCCCACTCTCACACAATTAGGCACACATCTGGTCGTCTTTTAGAGTTGCACCTTCCAAGCACACTGGGTACGGGAGATTCTGGTCACCGACATCTTTTCATGTCTGCTACCAGCTTTCTCCTCCCAGTCCTCACTTTCAGTCTAATATATAACAATAAACCTTTCTCTAGATAACGAGCAACCCGATAACACACCTGCAGAGGAAAGAGAGACAGCACACTGGCAAACATTAATATGTGAAATACTCAGCTAAGGCCCAGAGTAAGGCTAAGTTAACTGCAGAATCAAAATGGACACACATTACAGTACTATTAATCCTTAGCAAATGATTAATAGTAAGTGTGAATACATTCAGAAAATACTATTATTTTGATTATCATTCAGCTTAGTACAGCTACACACAATCTTCTCAACAGCTAAAGCAAGGAGCTAGTACAATTCTTTTTAAAACAAAGCACTGATTAGTGAAAGCTAAACACATTTTATAATATTAATCACCTGTAAATGCATAAAGATAATATAAAAAATGTGGAGCTTAAAATTATGCTGCTCCACTAAAAAGGGCAATCATGAAGATTATGCGCATGTATGTTATATATATATATCTATTCGGAGGAGGAGTCTCAGGAGCGGCAAGGTCGGTGGCCGATCGTGCAGCCTGCTTCTGTTGCTGTTGCGGTGGTTCTTTAGGTGCCAGTGTATTAAGTGACCAGCAGCCGGAGGATGCCTTGCTGTGCTGAGAGGACTTCAGCCCCCAGGGAGCACCAGTTACTGCACAGCTGCCGCGAGTGAGGGGGAGGCGTGGTCATCGCGCATATAGCGCTGCCTCTAATCCCGCTGCGCGGGACGCGCCAGGGACGACGCCCGGACGAAGCCCGGACTAAGGGCGGACCCGTTTGAGCCCGTTAGAGCCAGGTAGAGACTGGGGCTGGGCCACCCCCTTTAACATTAACTACCTTGGAAGCATTGCTCTGGACATAACATCATTGTCATTGTTTTCATATTTAGCCTTACTTAGCCCAAATGACCAAACGGAAGGTGGGGGTGGGTTCCGGAGTTGTAGGGACGCTAGATGCGTTCCTTTTGAGAGCTGAATCCGCTTTGCTTCATGAGATCCAGCTGACTGAACGCAGATTATCGTTAGAACCCCCACTGCCCATGGCTAATGCTGGGTTGATACCTCTTTCTGAGGGCATTGCTACCATCGAAGCAGCCCCATCGATTAGCCAGGCCCTAACGTCATCAACAAATCCACTGTTCCCCGGTACGGAGGTTATAGTTCAAACATCGGACACTCCTAGGGTACACACAAGGAGTCATAAATCCAGCCAGGATTGTGATGTGGAACCACCATCTAAGAAAAGGAAATCGAGGGGCCCTATAAAACACGCCCAGCAGGCTCCTAGAGTTAGGAAAAGTAAGGTGGGTGGAAATGGGTGTACAGGTCGAGTAAACAACACTATTAGCTCTAGGATCGATTGTCCAACCCCGCTTGTCACTGTAACGACTGATCCATCTATAGGTTCTTTTGAGGTTGATCTCATTTCCCGGGTTGAAAGCAAGCTACTAGTCCTGATGACCCCGCTCTTTGATAAAATGTCACTAATAGAAGACAGGTTGACTAAAATTGAACAGATTATTTCGACTGCCTTGCAAATTAAATCTAATACTAATGCTCAATTGTGTGGAGGTATAGTTCCTCAGGTGGTGAGTAGTATACATGTGGGGGAATCAAGTAATATTGCTCAATGCCACTCCCCCTTACCTTCGGTAGCTCCTACGATCACCCAACCTATGCATCCGAGCAGTAGGGGTGTATGTTCTACTTCTACGCTGCCTGTTGAGGATCCGTACAAGCAGACTCTGCATGAAAAAGGCACTAGTAATGCTAAAGCCCATATGTCTCTACACCTTCCCCCAGAGGCAACACCTTATACTGTTGTCCTGGGCAATGTACCAATGATTCAATCTGTAACACAGGAACATTGGTCCGCTTTAAGAAATAAGGCTCTACATCTGCTAATCTCCAGGACAGGTATTAGAAATGACCTTTTCACTAATTTTAAAATGGTTCGACGAATCCCATGGATTGGCAGCTCACCCAAGACCCTAAAAGGGGACTGTGTGGTGCTAAGTTTCGGGTCCCCTGGGTTGGTGAAACACATTTTGGATAGGGCTAGAAATCGCCAAATAAGGTCGGACGAGATAAACATTCTCCCTTTGTTTTTTTTTTACCAGCCGGCTACGGCTAATAGGGGATCAAATTGGGAGAGGGCACCCCAACGATGTGATGTATTAAATTACCAAATTCCCACATATAATCGTTTTGGAGCTCTTACTTCCCTTGAAGATATCGATTGACTCGGTTCTGATATTGATCTAGTGTCAATGAGACCATATGTCCTTTGGGGTACATGTAAGAACGGTTGTGATTCATGTTTGCTGGCTATCAATAATCCTTTCTTATCGGGGGATCTTTCCCCAGTCGGGAAGGGCTTTGTGGGTGGAACACCCGCTTTGGTAGCAAATGACCTGGGTGGGGTGGCTTGTATTAGTACAGTGGAGGAACACCTCCTCCCCACCGACCTAAACGTAGGGGTCCCGATGTTTAGCATTGGCAGTAGTCAGGTTAAGGATACTGCTATTATTCGGCCCTTACCTGACATTTGCAGTGTCCAAAATCAAGGCCCAAACAAACCTAATTTAACATTAGTTTGTTGGAACATCGCAGGTCTCTCCTCTAAAACTCCCTCGTATGAATGGTCTGCATTTATTGACGATCACAACATCTGGGTATTCCAGGAAACCTGGGCTTTAGAACCAATCTGTCATCCAGGCTTCTTAAATTTTTATAAACCAGCACTGGGGGGTCAGAGGGGTAGACCTAAAGGGGGACTTGCCATCTGGGTTAGACAACAAGCATGCTACTCAGTGGATGAAGTTATGATCGATAATGGGGATGTTCTAGCAGTTAAATTACGGACTGGGAAAGCTCTAGATTTAATGGTCATCAATGTCTACGCTAGAGGGACCCCTGGGTACAAAGGGTCCAGTACAGTTGCATTCCTAGAAGGGTTCTTAGATAGTCATAGGGGACGTAGCAACCTGATTATTGCAGGTGACTTTAATTGCACCTTTGAGCCCCTGGGCTATGAAGATTATGATCTCAGTTCCGAGGAGGATGTTCAATGGGACATACCGTCCCTTGACCTTCCTCCCATAAAAAAATGGACTGAGTCGGCATTACAACTGAAAGGGTTATGCTTAGAACAGGGGATTAGGGCAGTCAATGGGAGGTCCAACTCTGACAGGCGGGGCATACACACCTTTAATAATGGGATACGAAGTAGCCGGATTGATTATATATTTCTTAATTTAGAATTTTGGTCGTCCTTAAAGGATATGGCAGTATATGATCGTCCGGAAAGTGACCACAATCCTCTGGTACTCTCTATGCAGGTCCCGGGCTTTTATAACTATGATTCCCAGGAAGTAGAAAAAGCCACCTGTGAAGTGGAGCTTACTAATGACTCCAGGAGAGTCAAATGGGCCAAGGTTGCAGTTAATGAAGGGCATTTAGAAAAGATGAAGGTATTAGTAGAGTACCACTTAGCAATTCTCAATAAATTTGATAATCAGGGGGACATAAACTTAAATATTGTGCAGGTTCACAATGTGCTGTTTTCTAAACTAAGGCCCTTTTTTACTAAAACGGTAACGAAACGAAAGAAAGAGCCCTGCCCAAAACAAGCCTCGTGGTATAACAAACTTTGTAGAGAGGCTTATATATGTCTATCTAGAGCAATTAGACAGAAAAATATGGGAGAAATCAAAAAGGCAAGGGTTGGGTATAGGCAAGTACTTAAACGAGCAAAAAGGGAATGGGATGAAAACCATTGGCAAAATTTGCTCGATGCTAGTAAGGAAAAGAATATGACATCATTCTGGCATCTTGTCAAATGGGGAAGTGGTGTATCTAACCCAGTACCTGTAAATCATGTGGCACCTGAGATGTGGATTTCTCATTTTGAAGCTCAGTTTGCCTCAAGTATAGATAGCTTAGGCCAATTTACATTGCCTAAACCCATTACGACATTGCATTTTTCCAAACAGGAGGTCATAAAAGTTATTAAATCAGTCCCGAAAGGCAGGGCGCCAGGACTGGATTGTTTATGCACGATGGGGATAACTGGTCGACCTATATCCAATTTCTAGCTAACGCAATTGCAAGTGGTTCCCCTATTCCGGAGTCGTGGTCAGGAGCTGAGATCATCCCGGTCTTTAAGAAGGGGGATCGATCTTCCCCCGGTAACTATAGACCTATAACCCTCATTGACTGCATTCAAAAAATTATTGCTAGACTAGTTCTGAGTAGAATTCAGTTGTGGATGGACGAGACGGAGATCTTGTCCCCAATGCAGGCAGGGTTTCGGCCACACACAAGCACAATTGACCAGGTTCTTAGGTTTGTTCGCAGCCTTCATTGATCTCAAAACGGCTTTCGATTTGGTGCCCCGTGCTAAGATGTGGAGAGCCTTTCTAGACATGGGGATGCCACTAGAAATTTTGGCCATCTTAGTTACCCTGCATAATTCCAACTTTGCCCAGGTACGTTGGGGCATTAACGGGGAAGTCACAGACAAGTTTCCAATCGCTAAGGGGGTTCGTCAGGGGTGTGTCCTTGCCCCGACCCTGTTTTCTCTTTTCATCAATAGGGTCGTGGAATATTACAAGGACTACCCCACAGATGCCCCCACCTTAGCTGGTATGAAGATACCCCTGTTGATGTTCGCCAACGATACTCTGATACTATCAAAGACCCAGAGAGGGCTTCAGACAGCCCTCACTAGGTTTGAAGAGTTTTGCAGCGACCATGACCTTGAGGTGAATGTGGAGAAGACCAAGTTTATGGTTCTCCATAACCGCAGGGCAATTAAGGGGAAAGTCTGTATGAAAAACGTTCAGTTAGAACAGACCGAGGTTTTCATGTATCTGGGAATTACCCTGGGGAGGAAATTAAACTGGAAACCCCAGATTGATAGGCTAGTTCTTAAACATGCCCAACTGACGGGAGTATTAATGAAGGAGCAGATACTTTCCTATACCAAACCGGTGGCTCCAGTTATAAAGATATGCAAATCTAAAATTACCACCTCAGTATTGTATGGGGCAGAGCTGTGGGGATTTGAAGGTTTAACATCGTTGACTGTTGCACAAAATAAGTTTATAAGATCATTGCTACATCTTCCTCCTTCTACCCCACTTACGCCTCTGTACCTTGATCTGGGATGCAATCAGCTTGAGGACCTAGCCCGTTTTAAACCTGTGGCATATTGGAGAAGGCTATGGGTTACCCCTGAGCTTTCCAAGTATGCCCAAGCTCTTCTTGAAATCAGGGGGCTGACTGCTCACGTAAAATCCCCTGGTTTAGAAAGCTAAAGGATACCCTGAGTGATATGGGGATGTTTGGTCTATGGGAAAATCCTGAAGGCACGCCCTTTCCCTCGAAGAGAGAGCTAAAGATAGCCTATTGGAACATGATTAAGATGAAACGTTTTTCAACTACAGTGAGTCCCACTCTGACGCGGGACTTCCTGGAGATCAAACAAGAGTATTTGTATGAAAGTTATTGGGATCTCATTACTATACCAAAAGATAGGAAACTATATCATCAGTTCAGAGTGGGGACACTTCCAATTAAGTCTTTTACAAGCAAATGGCATCCTTTGAATGAGGCTAATTGCATTATATGTCCCACCTTGAGAGAAACAATTGCTCATCTCTTATTTGCTTGCCCGGCATATAAAGCCCCTAGATGTAGATGGCTTAAACCAGTTTGTCTTAATCTTGGTACAAGGTCGGGCGTAGAGGCTTTAAGGATTTTAAAGACAGACTCTGGTGAATCCATAGTAATTGCCCTGGCTAAATTTCTGGGATGGATGTGGGCCATTCGTGCAAAATTAATAAGAACTTTGTAGTAGTGTGCATCTTCTCCTAAAATTCTAATACTGAGTGTCCATAGTGGTCTTTTTAAGTAGTTTTAATGGTTGTATGAAGCTTTTTATTGTGTTTTAATTCTTGTTCTTTCATTGTGATACTGTTTAAATAAATATTTTAGTATATGATGGATTTTAATGTCAATATTATGTCTTTTTAATCTTTGCTATGAATTTTTTATATTTGATGTAGAATGTCTTTAATGATTTGACAAATCGAAATAAAGACTAATGAAATGAAATGAAATGAAATATATATCTATTACCCAGTGGCATTTGCCAGAGGGTAGTTACAGTTAGGAACATGTTACCATAGAAAATTGATTTTTTTTGGTTTGCTAATGACTTTGGCACCATTTTATGAATTTTCACGAAACTTTCCCAAAAAAGTTTCATCCACCTCAGCTTCTTTCTGGAAAGTTTTGGGTGATCTGTTAAGCGGGGGCCCTGAAAAAATGGAGCCCCAAAACGTGTTTTTCCCATGGGAAAATTAAACAGCGATAGACAAACATCTGAATATAATTACACCAAATTTGTCAGAAAGCTACATCTTTTCTCAGAAAGTGTGCTTTTTGCGATTTGGTGTAAAGCCATTCAGTAGTTTTTCTGAAAATAAGGTTAAAAATGTATGGATATCTGAACAATTGGATATGCAAGAGTCTAGCAAGGTTCCAGCGGCCATGCAACATCAAATAATGGAGCGATCTGATTGGCCTCAAGTCCCTTTCTTCCCTTTGGCCATTTTACTCTCACGAGTGCAAGGGGCTCCAGCAAGTCCTGTAAGAGCACTTGCTCTGATTGGCTGGCCTCAACACAAATAGTTAACTGAAAAACACTAAAACTCACACCCTTGCCATGCACTGCTTGTACCCTCACATATTACATCACTCATGAAATGTTCTATGACATCATTGATAACATCTGAAATGACATCAATGGTAATAACACTGTGCAAGGGGTCTGTGGAGTCTTTTGGGTCTCAATCACTCCTGTTCTCTTCACACCACTCTTCTGCAGTTTCTTTGTTAGACATTTACACTTTTTTCTCCTCATACATTTCTGAATCACTCAATCTGCATATCTCACACCTCATCTCCTTCCTCTCATCACCCTCTTATCACTCTCTCCTACACCTACTTCCTTGCATCTTCTTCACTTCCCAAGTCTCCCAACACACAATACACCCACTCACCTGCATTTTCTTTAACTTTTGCACTGTCAATATTTTTGACACATTAACATATAATCATAGTTTCAATTGGAACATCTGACCATTGCTCTGGGTGCTCTGCAGAGAGGCCAAAGATTTGATGCACATGTACTCCAAAACCTTTTATGACCCACTGACCGGCAGTTTGAGGAATTCACACTGCTTTTCGGCCTGAATTACATGACTCTCAGTTGTGGCCCAACTTCAACCTGAACTTACAGAGCTTCCTAGAAGTGACTCTTTTTGCACTATGCACTATACATGAGTAATATGGTCAATTGTTCCCAGGCTGAGCGGGAAGTGTCTTTTTATGCTGGCTGCAGCTCTAGGTTGCAGCTCTCGCCGGTCATGGGGCACAAAAGTGATGGCGTGGAGGGAGGGGGGGGGTAAGCCATTTACAAATGAGGCACAGGCCCTACAGAAGCGACACCACTACCTCACAAGGGTTGTTTGTGGTTCACCCTTCTCAAGAAGCTTTGAAAAACAGTAGCAACCTGTGCACTTTGCAGCTCAATGCAACTAAAATCGGCTATAAAAACCATGGGTATTAGAAATAGTAAAAAAAAAACTGGGTAAGTAATTTCACATGGCATACTAGTATCTTAAAATGTATATGGCATTTTCTCTGAATACTGCATTCAATTTTCTTCCATTCAGGCTCTAATCAGTAGATTGTCAGGAATCCGCGTAAAAAAAAAAATGATGCAGAGTTCACAATCTGGGCCCAAACACTGCAGAGATAGGCGGATTATAAAGCCTGATACAGCAGAGCTGCTGCAACTAATCTCTCAGCCTCAGTAGTCACATTGTCAAATAAACCATAATCATTAAAATGTATTAAATTCTTCCACGAGTTATGAAATAAAAGCCATCACAGAAAGTGTCATCTGTGCCAAGGGAAAAGTATCTTCATGTAGCCACCCAAACTCAGCATGAATTGAAGTTATTGTGTCCTCAAACATCAGATTGTCAGTTTACGTAAATATACACACTTAACTGTCACATTCTTTTTAGCTTAATTATTACAAATGCACAAAAGCCATGGAATTGTACAAGAAAAACATAGTATTTTGTCCTTCAATATTAGTGTTTTCTTTTATTTATAATATACATTTGATTCCCAAATATCATTGTGTCTCATGTGGACAGATTTTGCATTACATTCATATGACACGAAATTCACACGAAAGGAATTTCTATTGCACGTAGTATTTCAAGCATTTCACTGCCATTATGTTTCTGTCATGAAATACGTGTCCGATATGAACCAAGACTTAGTAACACCTTTGTAGGGAAATCATCATGCCAGAGATGGACACCCTTCATGTCAAGAATTACCATAATTGAGCCCCACCTTTATGCCAGGGGTACCATTCGGTGTGGGTGGGCTTCATCATGACACATGTCATGGGATAGCCTTAATATTCAAAGATTTACCACCATGGTCAACATTATATCAAGCCTGGGCACTAAAGTGTCATGATTGTCTATAATATGCCCCAATTATGCTCGGTTACCAAATATTCAGTTTGACATTTTCATGGACCCCCCGAACTCACAGGATTTTCTGGTCCATATGGTGATGGGATAAACAGGAGTCCAAGCACCAGAATATAAAGAAAACTAGTCTGGATCGGCTACACAGGCATGGCACCCAGAAACTTGTAAACTCTGTACCGAATGCATATTCTATGGATCTCTATGATACAGCCCTTTGTTGCTCATCAGTCCCCTAAGCTTAAATGCTCATTGGGGGCCATGCATCTTTCTTGCTCCTCAAATTTCTATATCTAACTGGAGTGACCCTATGTCGTGGTTGGCAGTTTTTCCTTCTCAGATGCCCTGTGGCCTCAGTATTCCTTAGACCCCCCTATAGGCTTAACACAGCATGTACATTTATGAAGCACACATTTATCAAGGGGGTTATTTGTGTCATATAAGAGATGTTTACTGTTAACTAACTCAAGTGATACTCATTTTATCATACTTAGGAGGTTGAAGGTTTAGGTGGGCCTGACAGTTTTGAAACCTGTCACCTTGGGATCAAATACGGACCCTTGCAGTGAATGATTTAGTCCACATAGTAGCCTTGGTGTTACTGATCTCCATGATGACTCGTGCTTCTGACCCTCATTTAGCCTCAATACTCTTGAGCATTGAGTAGGCAGAGTGCCTTCCTGAACCCCTTGTAACCTCAGCCCCCTGTAAGTTTCCTGCACAGTCAGCACCCCCTAGCCACCTGTGGCACCAGTGCTCCTCAGCTACCATCCAGTCTCTGTTCCTGAGCCATATGTGGTCTTAGTGCTCATCAGCCTCCTGTAGCCTTGGTGCTCCTGATCCTCCTGATGTCCCAGTGTTCCTCTGCCCCCTTTAAACCTGATACTCCTCATCCCCACTACATCCCCCTATACGGTCAGTGCCTCTTGGTGCTTCCTGCAACCACCTGTCTGTACTTAAACCTCCTCAGTGCTTCTGTGATCCCGCTCTCCAGTAGCCTTAGAGCTCCTGAGCCCCCTCCAGCCTCACTGTTTCTCTGGAAGACCTGCAGCCCCAACGATTCTCTGCACTTAAGTACCCTGAAGGATCAGTCACCATCTTAACCCCCTGCAGCCTTAACACCTCTCTGTACCCATTGAAGCCCGGGCATTCCTCTGTATCCTTAATGCTTCTAATACCACTGCAAACACAGATCTGACTGCAACCTCTGTGCTCCTTTTCTCCCACATATCCCTCGTATGTGTTTCTTCTTAATGAAACCACCTGCAGCTTTGCATTAATGTCCAGATTTGCCATTAGTGCAGAGGGGTCCAGTGGAAAGAAGAATGTGATGGGGAAGAGTAATTCTGCGAACACCTGTGGAACAGGTAGCCTGCATAAGTCAGAGCTGGACTTACTAAGACGTCACCGGCTCCTCCAGGATAATGCACCTGGGTGACAGAGGGGAAACCATGGTTATGGGGCTGGATTAAAATAGATCTGAGGATCAATTGCTATCCCTCCATGACTTTGTTTCCATTTCCTAGTCCAGATTATTCATATGCCAAGGATCCAACAATTTGTCAGCAATTTTCAGGAAACCTTTGCTCAGATTATGGCACTACACTGATTCTTTCAGAGTGGTGAACAGAAATTCAACAACATAGACTCAAAACCATAATTGAGGACCGATAAGGAGTATTTGCATTTCATGACGGTACAAACAAGGGTTTATCTAAAAAAATGTCCCTGTCTCGCATATAATCACTTCTGTTCTTACCGACCACCCTCAGTAAGATCTAAACCTTTTTCTGTAGCCACGGAGAGTCTCCAACTCTGAGCTCACATTCCAAAACGTGATGAGAATAACAGACTTCAGAAGTCATGCAGTGCATCTCATCTTCCACAGTGATTAGACTTTTTCAGGAACACAGCACCCCTATCCATTTGGGTTGTAGAATTGCAGTAGTAGCCCTTTTCAAGTGAGAAAACCCCACCACTTACATATGGATTTATCAGTAAGATCATGAAAAACTGCAAAGAAATTATGATAGCCTTAGCAGTCAGTCCCTTCTGATGGTCCAATATCTTGTACATTGTGCATCTTGTGCATTTTGCTTCCTCTGTTGTCTGAATCAATAGCTCCATTCTCTTCATCGAACAAGGAGATGAGTTGAGTGTTCTGTGTGGCTTGGATTTTTTCTTTTTTTCTGAGTTTTATATAGCACGAACTTGATCCGAAGGTATCAGAGCGCTTTACATGAGCACCAGTTGCATTACACAAGGACACATTCATTTTTGTTAGGCATGGGGAGATTGTGATTTGCCCAGAATCACAGGTTGTTGAGCGTCATTGGACAGACCCCTAGTCGTTAGACCACATCCTCTCCCCATTGGATATTGGGTGTTTTACCTTAATCATTTGGTAACAGAGTTTGAGCTGATGATGTCTACAGTTCCTGGTGCGGCATCTGGTTTACTTCTAAATGTGGTTGTCCAAAAAGGTATCTCTGAACAGCATGGACCTTACACCTTACCCTACATTTCAAGCTACCTCGGCCCAGCTACATCTTTGAAGACAGCGTAATGGGATCAGCTTTAGTTCAACTTTAGACCTGAGAGAGGGACAGAATAAGGAGTGATATCCTTTCTTTGTCAGCTCCAGATAAAAATTGATGTAAGAACATGAGGACTCTGATTCTTTTATACCTGTTGACATCTTTTGATACTGGGAAACGCAAGACACTGGTTGAGTGTCTATGAGATTGCTATGGAGAGATAATCATAGACTGGCACATGCCATTACTCCATGCATTCTCATCTGTTGTTCCCGTGTCACCTTTCAAATTAACATTTCTGCCTCTTCCAATGTTCCCCAAATATATCTCATCAACCCTCTTCTTCATTATTCCTTTATTTACCTATACCTCTCCGATTGAGCATTCATCCTCTATCTGTCATCACAGCTATGCCATAGATATACAACTATTAGCAGTTTTTAACCCAGGATGACCGCCAAGTTTGAAAACTATTTAAAACTAACCACTTTGAAGACTGGTTCTTAATTAGCGTTTGGTGGAGGGGATACTCTGACATAAACAGGGCATTTGATAAATCTGCCATATTACAAATGTATTTAAGGGAAGCGCATATATGCAGGCACTTCTAATACAGCAAACTGGATACCTGCTGCATTTTGATGGAGTATCATGTCCACCAAACTCTAAATAAGGATTTGAGTTCCTTGTTATTGGTCCTACACTTAATGTGTGGAGCACAACACTGCAGCTAGATTTGTGGGTGACTGTTGAGAGCTGGCCACAGGTATGAAGAACAGAGCGGTCCTTATTGACTACAAGAGGCCCTTGGAACTAGTGGTCACAGTGCTGGGATCTTTCATCTCTAGGCCCTAGAGAAACTCTTTCTGCACTTGGGCTTCTCTCAGAGGTTCAGTGCACTGTAATGTTTAGAATATTGCTGTGTGGTATATCTCTGAAGTCCCCATGATTGCTTTACATAAGATACAGCGTCTGTAATGTGATGGTACCAGTTTATTGGGAAACCTTAGGAAATGTAATGATCCTCTGCCCCTTTCTGTCTAAATTTCCTCCCTGCAATCCAGTGTTAATATTGGAAAATACAATATCAATGCACGTCACGATATATATGTACGTATAATAACAAAATCGCATCCCCGTTGTTGAAATCACCCGAAATGACCTCCCCTTCAACCCTGAGTCGAAGTACATGGTCAGGTAGGCCCGTGTGATCTAGGTCCAAAGCACCTGATTGACATATCACAGGTGGGGTGACACTTAACCCTTTGACAAACATGCAAACAGGAAAACCCAGATCAATCCCACAGATAGGCAGCGACACCACAATGGTCTTAGGAGATTGGCCCCAATAAAACACGTTGGGCTGGAGGGTCGCGGATTCCCAAGACACTATAAAGACAGGTGCCACACTAAGTTAGGAACACTCAGACAATCAGAACACAGCATGCACACTACACGCAGTGATCACGCGCTCCGCATGTCGGGCATCTGGACACGGACCCACTGGCCACGCATTGTGTCCACGCAAGGTTGAGACCCACCATCTCTTATCAAATTACCAGATTTATGGCCCTGTGACTAGGCCCAAATTCTTGACCTCAAAGAATGTACAAAGTGCTTTATTACACTTTGTGAAATGTATAAAATGACGGCCAAAACCAATGTACTTTAAGATGGTCTTCAGACCCTGACTCTGTTGCCTGCTCTCCCAGTTGCTGGGTTTAATTAAACCAACTGTTCCAGTTTTGCCAAACGCCTCTTGTCTTTCATTTTTTCAAGGTAAATAAATATTGATCAACAAGTGCATGGAGGTAAAGCCACTGTGCCTTTCACCATCAGACCTTTAGCAGTCAGCTCACCTTTAATGCATGATAATACTAATTTTCACGAAACTTCAGGAAACGAAGATGCTCAGATGCTTCTTCTCTCCGACAAGTGCCACTGGCAGCTTGGAGAATTTGGGGACAAACTCAGAAGAATTACAGAGGAAACATATCTACTTTCCAATCAATTAACCGTCACCCCAACCATCTGCCAGCACCATGAGATCAATTGAGCCCGCAGGGCCTTGCAAAACAAAAGACACAAAGCAATACAGACATATAAAATGCAGTGTTCGTCGTTATTGCCCTGTTAAACGCTGAGCTGATGACCTTAAAGTATATCCGACCTGTAAAGGTTTTGATAAAGGATTGTAATATCAACTCGTTGAGATTGTATGAATGAAGGGGGAAGACATGCCGAATGTGTCTGCCTTGGCCGGAGTGATCGCACTACCATGGCTACATTTCCTCGACTTCCTCATTAAATGAAAATCAAAGTATCAGGCTAAGCTTGTTATCAAGGGGAGGAAATGGTTGCTCTAGCCTTGTGCTGTGCGGGGTGTTTTTGCAGTTTGAGATTCTGCAGAAAACAACATGTGCCAATCTGTTATCAAATGATCCCAGATGCAGTCCAGAAGCTTTGCGGCTCTATGATGCGCTGCATTGTGTCTGAAGTCCTCATTTGTCCAGGCAACTCCTCATTGACATCCTGTGAAATCTATTTGAAAGCCGTCCATGGCCTATGTTCATTAGTTTTTGAACTGGAAGCTTTAGCCAGGTAAATACACTTCTGCCACAAGGATAACATGATTCCACGCCGCAGATAACAGGGACTCTTCATCAAAGGACCCATGGTGCAGACTTTCACTTTACAGGAGGCATTGACAGAGGTCCCTTTGCCAAAATATGCTGCCTGTAACCAGGACCACTGGAATTATGTGGCAGGAGAGCACCAAATTATGTAGCAGGGTTGACTATGTTATGCTACAAGAAAAAGCCAATTATGCAGCACATTTTTGTATAGTATTAATTCCTTATTTTGACATGTTTACACATGGTAATACTGCCTGGATGAAGGTTTCACCTTAATTTAGGAACTAAATACAGAAATAGGCAAATGAAAGATTACTAGTTAACTGTTGCAAAGGGTCTTCCACTGCACGCTAACAACACATGTTGTTGCATTTTTAGTAACTTTTGATCCATTCGAGTTAGAAACCTTTTTTTTTGTTAAAATCGCAGGTTATGCAGCAGATGATGCATTGTGTGACAAATGAAGCAAATCCATAATTATGTGGAAAAAAGCCTTTTGCTGCAGATTCGCATAATTCCAGTGGCACTCACTCTTTCCAATTTGGGTATTTCTTTCCTCTTTTGCTCTCAGTAAATATCTGCTGTGGAAAAATAAGTGCTGCTCTCTAAAAATATGTGCCGGTGGCGACACCAGCAAACAACGGCTCAAATTAAGCACTGGTTATAACAAGCCGTGACAAAGCCAATGGGTATCTCTTTTAAAATGTGAAGAAAAGGCATTGGCTTTGCCCGTGCTTGTTTGTAGGGCATTGGGAAAATAAAACAACAACAAAAAAAGAATTCTAAAGTTGCCAGGAGTACATTAAGACGCATTTGCATGCTTGCAGACAGAAGTCTTACTCAGAATGTTTTTACCTTATGATAAAAACCCATTCCAAGGTGACTTGGTATCTGCACATGCATATGCATATGCATCAGGATGTTACGACACATGATAATGTGTCATAACACATCCACAGTCATTTTGACTTTATCTTTGCTAGATTAATCCACTGTTCCAAGATGATTGGTGTACTTTTGGAACAATAAATTACATTGCAAAAAAATATATGCAGGAGTTTGCAAAAATAAAGGAGGAATTGGCCTAGTAAAAGTGTGAAGATGGCAGGCCCTCAAAAACAAAATTAAGGGTGGGGTAGCAACAGCAAAGTATGAGCACCAATGCAGCAGTGTGCAGCTGCCCGACCCTTTAAAAAACAAACATAATATATAATGCATTGAGGGGTTTGCGAGCAACGGTGATGAGGGAGCTGGACATCAGCAGTTTGCAGTCCACAAAGTTACAGTAGCGGCCGGTGTGTTTACAGAGCGGCGAGGGGGGGTGGACGGAAGAGACACAAATTAAAAAAATTAAAAACCACTCACCTGCCGCATTGTCGCATTGCGACCCTCTCTTCTGCAGGCACAGGGTCCCAGAATGCACTGCTGCCAATCCTGACGCTGCTTTCATGCTGCTGAAAGCTGCATCAGGATTGGCCTGAGCGTCAATGTTTTGTGCTCCCAGTTAGACTGGGAGCCTGTGCCTGCTCTCTCCAACCTGGCAACACAGCTGGGGTTGGAGAGAGCTTTACTGCGCATGATGGTTTGGCCGGCCTGAGACAGTCATGCACACTGAAAAACAGTGCCCAACACCTCCCCTCCAGCCTGTCATCACCCTGGCCCCACCCCCAAGAAAAAAGTTAAATGATAATTAACAATGATTTATTATTGTTTTATTTTCATTTTTTCGGCGGCCTGCAGGTGGGGCGACACTCCTCCGCCATAGTGTAGGAGCTGCCACTGCAAAGTGATAAATGTAGGGATACTCTAAATTAAAAACAGATTCAGGAATGCACTATACTTTTTTTTTTTTAAAAGAGGAATGTGGAATAGACTTGAATGAAAAAATGTATGCTTGAATTACCTCCGATAAACACTTTAATACATCCTTGTTAAATGAGGAAGAAGCGCATCAGCATATTTCACTTCTGTTGCTAAGTTACTAGTGCCAGGTAGTAGCTGTAAAGCACGCCAGGTTAACGAAAAATAATATGCACCAATAATGCAATTAAATGGGAACAAAGTAAAGAGTGTTTCATGGACACTGAATGTGTAAATGTCAGCGTTTCATTTAAGTATCATGGCTAGGAACCTCGTTGCCAAAGCGAAAAGCCAGGACAGTAATTAGTTAAGCACTTGTTTCGCTTCTCTACCTCTTATTTGGAGTACTTAGCTCTAATTTAGACTCTAATAAACCCATCTGCATTCTTGCCCCCTGCCTATCTCAACCAGGATGCCATGATTCCACATTAAGAATCAGCGGGTGTCCCTGGCCCCTTTCACTCGCACTACTGAGATGATGGATGGCCTCTACCCCTTCACTGGGGGAATGTTTAAATAAGATTCAACATTAGGTGCTGTGCTGTGCAGGACATAGGGCTACAAAAGCATCAGCAATATAATAACAAGCATTGGCAGAGATAATAGGTCTAGGCTTAATCTCATAACGCATTCAGCGGTGGCACATCAGAGTGAGACACCCCAGTAAGTGCAGACAGCGAGGACTGCAGTTGTAAAATAGTCTGTTGAATGGAAGCAGCGAGTGGAGACAGAATAGTGCGCCCAAACTGCTAACCGCATTAGTTAACACATGAAAACTCCACCGTGCTTCGCAAAGATGTAATTTACAAACTTTTAAGCCAATGGCTGAAAGAGGCTGGTTGAAGAAGGCTAATGGTTGAAAGGATGGGATGCAAAGCTCACTCTATGTAGATTATTAGCACTAGGTCTACTTGACAGCTTTGCTGGCCAAAATTCAGAATTTAAGATTTCTGTGCACATACTCCTCATGACACTTTCTGACCTCATGGAGCCTAGTTGTGTGGCAAATCTCACACCTTTAGTAACTTCCACAAATGAATTCAATTGGGATACATCCCAGTGAAGGCATATTATTGTTCCATAAACTTGGCACTACCTGCAGAGGGAGGATATCCTTCTGGGTAGATTGGCAGTAATTGGGTATTGTAACCCTTATTACGGAACTGACGATGTAAAGCGGTTATCTCCCACTGCCCGATACCACCACCTATCACTTTAAGATGTGCAGCATCATATTTATGTGGGGCAGCACCTTCCCACCATCAGCAGCTAATGCTACTTGATAATTACAGACCTGGTGGCAGAAAAATGCTCTGCTCCCAAATGTACACCAGCATGTAGATGGGTCACGTTTGAGTCAGCAAGGCGCAACAGTGGTGTTTCCACAAACCATGGGCTGCGTTGTGAGCGACTGCTGTCATTCTCATAGAATGGCATGACCTTTCCTCAGGGGTGGCTCCTCCATTTGAGCTGAGGAGCATCACCCCACACGACCCAGAGCATAAAAATATAACTGTAATAAAGTTAATTTATTACCATTTTATTTTTCAGCAGCCCGTCCTGAACTAATTATCAGGACGCGGTGGGGCCAGCGCTGCTGAGTAGCAGCAGCAGAGAGCTATGGGCTTTAAAATGCGCATGTCTTTTTGGCCAGCCTTCTTGGGCCAGATAGCCCGACATGCACATTTTAAAGTTCTCTAACCCACCTGTCATAGACAGCTGGGTTAGAGACGTGCAGGCCTCCAGTGCTTTTAGGAGCACTGGGAGAGCCCGCTCTGTCCAATTCTGCAGCTGTTTTCAATGTGTGAAAGCAGCACCAGGATTGGGTAGTACCGTTTCCTACGTCAGAGGTTCCTGTGAAGACACCCGAGAGAGGAGGACGTTGCACTGTGAGTCACCAAGGTAAGTCTATTTTAATTATGTTTTTGTGCCCCCGCCCCCTGCTCACCACCCTTGGTACAAGCAAGCGCCACTGCATTTCCCTGTTCAGGGCAGATCGCTACCTTTTAGGTATTAGGTGGGCACATTCAACATTGATTGCCGCCAGCAGAAATCCAGTGATCTGTTATTATTTGTTGCGTTGTTAGGAGGACTTCCTTCTTGGTCATATGAGTGTCTTAGTACCAAAGGTTCACTGAAGATTATTAGTTCAGCTGCCCCTTATAGCTTTGGGGAAAGGATCCCAGAGCTGAAGGCCCAAGTGAAAATTCCCAAATATAAGCATCATAGCTTTTTTCAAGCTGGAGCAATTTATCTTTCCACCCATATGAAGTCGATAAAACAACAGCCCATTCCTGGTGGATAACTAGAACCTAATGTAAAGATTGTCATGAAAACAGTTTGAGTAATATGTTGGTAGCTTCTATTGCTGTTGCTGCTGCTGCCACCACTAACGGCATTAGTAGTACTAGTAGTAATAGAATTAGAAGCAGTAATAGTACTTTCAG
Source organism: Calotriton arnoldi (assembly GCA_963921515.1). Taxonomy (NCBI): domain Eukaryota; kingdom Metazoa; phylum Chordata; class Amphibia; order Caudata; family Salamandridae; genus Calotriton; species Calotriton arnoldi. Next base: position 1,405,468 of record CAWUFW010001409.1, read on the forward strand.
TGTTAGTGGTAGTAGAAGTGGCAACAACAATTGTGCCAACAGTATTAGCAGCAGACATGGTTATAGCAGTAGCAGCAATTGGAAGAATGGAGGTGGTAATGGCAGTACTGATAAAAGTTAGCACTAGCAGCAATAGTTGTAGCAGGAATGTTGATTGCAGTAGTGCTATTAGTTGCAATAGTAGCAATATTAGTACTTGCGTATCATCAACATCAGTCGTAGGGGCAAAAGTAGTAACAGTAACGGTAGCAGTAGCCATAGTCATATTTATGAGAAGACCAATAACTGTGGCAGTAGTAGTACCAGTTTAGCAATGGTAGTGTTAATAGCAGAAGTGGTGATAATAGCAGGTGTGGCCCTTTTGTGTTTACATTTTTTTGAATTGGCAAAGTTTAATGTCTAAAATGCACTAAACTGAAGCTAGCACAAAATGAGCAGCATTCTCCCCACTTATTCTAATTATTTTTTATCATTAATGACTGAAAAGGAAAAGGATTGACAGAAACGGCAAGCCAGTTTTATACATATTTTGCTATAGAAAATAAGTTTAAATAACAAAAGTCAACTGAATATACAAATTAAAATATTTAGTTTATAATAATATCCATTCCGGAAGTGAGCCTGCTCGCAGCCTTCTAGTGACCAGAACTTATGATGATGGTGTGTGGCTGACAAACACAGAGTACACAATGGCTGCTTCTTTGCCAGGTTGTCTTGGCATTCCAATGCAAGCACGTGGGCATTTTTAAACTGTAAAAGAGCCCTACGACGCTGCAACCCGTTCGAAATCAGGTAGCCCTCCTGTTAAGATTTTTTTTTTTTTTAAACATGAGAGTACGGTGGGTGGTGAAACCTTTTGTTTCAAAATCCAGTTACAAATATATCCACTGTGTCGATTTCAATGCAACGAACGATACAAATGTGACAGAATGAAGTCACTTTTTAATTCACCACCAGACTGCAATCATGTATTTTTGTCATGCTTATCTTCAAATATTGTTTCACTCGGCATCTTATTTTTCAGCAACAATTGAGTTATCTGTAACTGCTTTGATCTGTTTCTCCGGGCCAGCCGAAACACTTGCACATTGTGAGGTATTCAAACGAGAGGATCACATGCAGAGAATCAGTGGTTGTTCTGAAATGTAGCATAGCATCAGCCTCACCGGCGCAAAGGAGCCAGGGCAACAGTTTAGAGGTGAATGTCATGTCCCTTCACACGTAGGCTTGCAAAAAGATGGACCTCAGCATCCTACACGACCTGAGGTCACGTTCGAGGGTCTTTCCCGAATCTGAAAGGGAACGTAAGGAGTGTTCATTACATAAAGGTGCCTTCAAAATGGGCACATTTCCGCACACGTACAAGGGCAGGGATGAACCTCATTGCAGAGTGAGGGTTCTGTAAGTTGGGAGCATCTCTTCGCGACACACTCTCAGTGCTCGGCACACAAATTTCAGCCACACAACTGTTGCAACTTTGAACTGGTGTCTTTCACCACTGATGTGGAACCATAAAGAGTGCAAAAAGACCAGATGATGGACGGAATGCTGAACTAATCAAACATTCTCCGCCAGTCACAGATCTTTGTTAAATCCATTGTTTTTTTTGCATGCCACGCCATTCCAGTTTAGATCCAGCAATATGCAAATCAGTCTTGACCCTGTTCCCCATGGGAACAGTCCAGCCCGAACTGCATATGGAATGAACTAACAGCACAGCATTGCATTTTTGACTTTTTAGTGCTAAGCACTGCTGTGAGCACCTCGGAATGATCCATGGACAGCATTGGTCGGTATCTTCTTATCCTTTATGGGTTTCCGGAGTAGCGTGCTCCCCATCAGGGGTAACAAGCGCTAAATAAATACAAACCTTTTTTCCTCTTCTATCCTTCTGCTATCCTTCCGAATCCAAATAACTGACTAATCTATCCACCACTTAAAATTACTTTCATATTTCACTATACTAATTCAACACTAATCCTCTATGGGTCCCGGAGTAGCGTGCTACTCGCCGAAAAAGGGCTTTGACGCCTCGTCAGGGGTAGTAAGCGCTATATAAATGCAATTACAATACAATACAATACTGGATGTTGCAACAGTGTCACTTCCTTGCTGAGATTTGAGCACAATTATGTGCCTCTCGTGCCACCTTGTTAACATTCACCCCCCTCTAGACCTACGACTATACACATTATTCATCCCTCCGTCCCATTCGGACCACTTCCGTCTCAGCAGGGTCTGGCTACTAACTGTTTATTATTTATTTCATATGTATTTTAATCTTTGATATCCACCTGCATGCCAGCTTCTGGTCACTCTGGAGTGCCATGCAGTATCTGAGACACCTGGTGGGAGTATGGGTGAGCGGCTCTTTGCTCAAATGTGAGGGTAGGCTTGTTGGGAAGTGGTCGAGCGGCAAAGTTTGACACCCATTTACTGTTGTCCCGGGATAGAAGTTTGTGAACATAGAAGAGTGTGGGGTAATTTTCAGGTAATTACTGAACAAAGTTTGTGTAGCTTGCCCCGATAGCAGGAGCCCATCTGTCTGTCATTTCTCCTATCTGCCGCGGATGTCTTGTGAGCCGCCAGTCACAAGATTGTCTGAACAGTTCAGTTTTCTGCAGTTTCCTGATAAAATGACAGTTGGGCCGAGTCCGCATGGTTGAGGGAACACGTGCTTTCCATTCCTTTCCTCCAGACAAAATAGGAGTAGATTCTGCACAGCACATTGTCAGCGCTAATAAAGATATGAAGGAACTCTCCGAATAATATATTGCTAGGATTTTATTTAGAGTACGACACAGCTGTAATCCTCGAGCATGCAGTGCAGCAATCCTAAGAAAATGGAGGAAGGGTGTTTAGCCTTTTACTCCTAGGTAAACAGAGTCAACGTTTTACGGGTATCCCCACTTTCTGTGAGGCATTGCTCCAGATGCATATCTTCTACACAGGCCTCGGAAGGAGTGCGTTTCTTCCCAGGCCATCACCCCCTCCAGGCGTGCTCACTTGGAACTTGCTTCTGTTGTTCTGGAACCATCTGGTTTTGGGGCTCTGAGCACAGCCAGGGTGAATAATTCAGAACATATCTTCCAACTACACAGCTGTGCATTCCAGCGAGGGGCTAACTCGGAGGATGCCTTCCAGAACTTGCAGAGCAGCAGGAACAATTAGCAACACAAAGGAAGAAAATATGATCTAAATGATGTAAGGACAGTTATTTGTTCCTACTTCCTCCTTTTTAGGTTTTGCCTGCACAGCGCTTGCGTTGTGCTTGGGAAATCTATGGTTTTTAATATAAACTTAAAAGGGATTCTCTTTCCTGGCTTCTCATTGGTTCATGTTTGTGCCACTTACCTTTCCCCCATTTCTATTGGCTGTAGCATATTTTCCTGTATTTACCAATGCTTGTTCCTCATCTGCATCTCTTATCAATTTACCGTCGCCGAAATACTGTTAACATCTGCTTTGATAAAACTATATTTTCATAAAGTTTAGCCTTTTACTCTTGCAGCTTACTTATATAACAATTTATCACCTGTAGAGCTTAAGTGATTTGCATAGTATCACACGATGTTGCGGCGCCGTCATGACTCCAACCGAGATCCCCAGCTCTCGAGTCAGTGGCTCTGGCTGCTGTGCCACATCCTCTCCACTCCCATGTTATCTGTCAGGGAGCTCTTTCCTTCTTTCGGACGATGATTGATGAAAACAGCTCTTTATTCATTACGTAGGTGAAACCAATGCATTACCAATGCTTGTTGCCTTTGGGGAGTAAATATTTGTTTTGAGAGTGGTCTACTTTCATGAGTTTGTGTTGAATTGTATGTCTTTAATAGCCTCATTACGAGTATTACGTTAAATCCGACGGTGGTCTGTAACTTTTGTTCTTTTGCTCTTGCTAGAGTTATTCATTTCATTTATAAAAAGGCATTACTTAGCTAATGTCTCCAAGAGGCAAATCTCATGATCTTATATCTATAATGTTACCGCCCATTTGCAGAATTTAGAAATTCAAATGCTTTATACGTGAATTTTTGATCCGGCAACATTTACACAAATTTAATTTATCTTGGGCCTAAAGAAGGGAGTCAAACATGTTGCCGTCTCCAGGTAGAAAGTTGCCAAAACGTTTATAAGTCCCACTTCATGCAGTTTGAGGGACAGGAGGAGTACACTTTTGCACCAGCCCAGTGTCCAGCACAGGAGGGCACCACTTGGGGGTTAGGACTCACTCCAGCAGATGCCAGCAGCAGGGTCCAGGGCAGGTGCAGTTAAAACTAGTCAGCTCAGCAGCTGCAGGTAGAGAGGCCTATGGAAGCTTGTTGTGTCCCTGTAGCTCCAACAGTTCAGACAACTGAAACTTGGTGTCACGTCTGGGTTCAAGGAAAGCAGGCCCAGTCTTCCTTCAGGTTCTTCAGACAGCAGGGCAGTCCTCCTCCTGATTCTCCAAAGGTCCAGGAGTGTTCTGAGGAGAGGTCTGTGGGGTTCAATTTTATGCCCAGTGCCTGTGGGTACAGGGCAAGCCTTTGTCCACCCCTCAACTCAGTTTTGGTCAGTTCTTATACCCCACTGGATTGGTGCAAGACTGACTAGAGAGACAAAGGAGAGGTAGGCCTAGGTGTGAGCTTCATCTGCCAATGAAAGGGTAGACATCCTTTGAAGCTCAGGAAAGTGGTGGGCACAGCCCCCCAGGCCATCCTTTCTAAGAAGGAGGAGACCTCATTCCCACTCGCAGGCAGGGTCGGATTGGTAAGGCGGGCACTCGGGCAATGGCCAAGGGGATGGTACCTGAGTTCCAGCTGTAGGCTGCTTTTTTGGGCAGCTTGGGGGGGGGGGCGATTTGGGCGGTGTTTGTGTTGTTTGGATGCCACCAGCGGCCCAGTGGGTGCCTGAGTGGCCTTTCTGGAGGCAGATGGACATCCATTACCTCCCTTTTATCAACGGGCAGAGGTGTCACTCCCTTTCTCTCGCTGGGCCGGCCCATTAATGTATGCCTTGTGAGTGGGGCAGGGGGCCTGAGCAGACATGGCCTCACTTGTTTTCAGGTGTGTTTCACCAGTGTGAACTAATCCGTGTATTTTTTAAAAATCTAAGTAAAATTAAGAAAACATTCCTCTGTCAGAGACCCCCCCTTCTTTTTATAAAACTTCACCAGAGCAGTATTTTGCGGAAAGGCAATATGCAAATGTGGGCTACTTTTTTTTTAGCATGCCCGGGCCGATTTTTAATCCCAATCAAACCCTGCTTGCAGGGCCCTTTGTCCACTATCTGGGAGCAGTACACATCTCACCACAGGGGAGCCATAAGGGTTAGGTGACAGCTGGACACTGGCAGGAATGCCTTTTGATTTCAATCAGGAAAATGACAACTTTCTAAAGGTTTTATTTCTAAAATAGTATTAGAAAATTTGACTTGACCCTTAAGTTGGATTTGTAATTGCTATTACAATGGGTCCTTCAACCATTTTTCTAGCTACTCCCAATCTGAATTTAACACTTATTAAATGTAATTGTGTAAACCAGTGTTAACCTATGGGAGAGCTAGCCTTGCCACAGTGACAAATTACTTTGTAGGATTTTCACTACCAGGGCTTGTAAAACATAAGTTTCACATGTTCTACTTTTTAAATACCATGCACCCTGCCCTATTGCTTTTAAGGCCTACCTTAAGAGTGACTTGTAAGGACTAAAAAGGAAGGTTTTGGGTCGGCAGACCTGGAGACATATTTTACAGTGCTACTGTAGTGGGTGGTACAATGAGTGCTGCAGCCCACTAGTAGCATTTAATTTACAGGACTGGGTTACATGTAGTGCCATATACTAGGGACTTATAAGTAAATTAAATGTGCTATTTTGGTATATGTCAGTATTACCATGTTTAAAAAGGAAAGCACATGCACTTTACCACTGGTTAGCAGGAGTAAAGTGTGCAGAGTCCTATGGCCAACTAAAACATGTTCAACAAAAGAAGGCAAAAATCTGAGGAAATGCCATGGAAAAGATGGGAATTTCCAAAAATTACCTTTGTTATAATACAGAATGTGTAGGTGCAGCGTCGTCATATTCTCAAGGTGAAAACGGGCACGAGGGCAAAAACTCTCTCCTAAAGCAATGATTAAATACCATCTTTTAAGCAGGGACATTTGGCAATCTTCTGGAGAAATTTGTGGGGGCCCAAGAGATCCTCTGAGGTCCCTTCACCAGTGAGTTCAGGCAAGGACTGCACCCACAAGGTATTGACCCCATTCCAAAAAGAAAGCAGGGGTGTTTATGCCTCACATCTTGTCAGTTAAAATGAAGCTTGATGGGTCGAAAGTACTTGTCAGAATTTCCATATAGCAATTTGCTCTTCATTTTAACCATTCTGGAAAATTCAATATGTTTTCTGGTGCAAGAGACCCATGTTATACGTCTCATGATCAGTGCTCTACTAGATTATGTCCTATTGCTCACTGCTAGGCGCTCTTATGGTTTATAGATACCACCCAAAGATGTACTCCTTTTGAAGAGCGCGATTACCGCCACCCTGGGCCGGCTACGACACTAGTAATGGGTTGGTGGCTGTTAATTCTAAAAGTGAGGTACAGGCTACCTTACCAGAACTCCATTGAGGTGATTGCTTACTGGCTCTCCTTGCAAATCTGCGTAGGTTGTTTTAAATCTGAGAACAGGTTGCATGTTCATGTTTCTGTGTGGGCACATGTGGAGTGGGATACCCAGGTAGAGGTGCCCGCCTGTGAATATGAAGCTACAAATGCTGAAAGGTGCTCAATGAGGTTAGTGTCACTCACACTCGTAAGGTTTTAAGTAAGGCAGAGCACACATATACATCAGAAATAGTCCTCAAATGCATGGCCCTTTTGCTCTTTGAATGTAAAGCATATCCTTGATTCTTGCAATGCTGCTAATATAGGAGGGGACGCAGTTGCCTTCTTTATTATACTAGAACTAAAGCCATTCACTCATACCTGCGGTTATATACTGTCAGACGTTGAGCTGACAACATTACTATGGACCGTAGCGTTTACACTGACAAGTGCTGTTAGCCTGACTGAAACTGGCGAGGGTGAGATGAAAAGTGGCATAAAATGCCCGGCCTGAGCGCGGTAGTGTGATGATAGGAGGTGATTAAGAAGATGTCAAGCTCGCGCTGGTGCTCGACCCCCCACCTGCCGAACCCACAGGGCACTTCCCTCCCTAACCGATCCGCTGAGACTGAGATTGTCTGGCGACTTTTAACCATTTTCTGAAATCTTTCTGATGGCACATGCCCTCTGGCATGCCCGAGGGAGCGTGCTGTGGATGAGGCCACGAACGAAGCTCGAGACAGATGCACACATGAAAGACCTCCTCTTTTTAGAGAAAATAACGAATGATAAATATGGCTCAAATAATCTGACAGGAGGCCTCCTCTGATGTATTTTTAAGAAAAAGTTATATGGCCAAAAATTCATCGGTGCACCATGGTGTACTTTTTACTCTTTTTAAATAGTAAACATGTAACAAAATCATTTTTTTCAGTAACACAACTGTTATGGCCCAATTCACAAACGTTTCAGTATGAATAGGTGTGACAACTATTGGAGTATTCCTGGCTTTCTCCTGAATTAACAAGTCAGAGGTACCTTTAGTTTACTCCTGAAATTCAGGAGTAAGCCAGTAGTACTAAAGGAGTAAATCACAGTAAAATCATAGGGCCTGATTCACGAAAAAATGTGGAAAAATATGTCCCTCCACCTGAATGCACTTTTCTTACTTTCTTCTATTCACAAATCATTGCTAGGAGTATGTTTGGTTAGCTACTCCAGGCATACTCCTGGGAAGGTCACATGATTTGCCATTCAGGCTCTCAATCCCACTATACAGAGTTCTCCTTAGATAAGAACTCCGCATAGCAGTATTAGGATTCTCTGTACAAATGCATACATTTTTATTATCCATTGGGAAAAATAAATTCCTACAGAGAAATACTTACTCCTGCACCCCAGCAAATCTGGGGGTGCTCTATTCTCCTTCGCACCCTGGAAGTGGAGATGTGCCAGCACCTGGCTGAGATATAAGACTCTTTCCGGGGCGGAAAGACTAGGGTTGGGGGTTTGGGATTACCCACAAATGTACAAGTTTGTTTGTATTCCCAAACTTTCAAGGCAAACTGTGACTTGGAATGTGCTTTGAGAGGGGTTTACAGATGTAGAGCCACCTCTGTTAATGGAATGCCTTTGTGAATCCCTAGCAGACGTAAACAAGCATTGGCATTGCCAATAGGTCTCGCCTTTGGGACCTTATAAGTGTTTAGCCATGCAACAGTTGATGTTGTTGCACCAAGGATATTGTGCTGCCTAGCTAAACACTTATAAGGTCCCAAAGGCGAGACCTATTGGCTATGCCAATGCTTGTTTAATTTAGAATTGGCCTCTACCACCTGTACGCTCACTCATTAGGGATAAATTATTTTAATACTGTGGAAGAGTTATGTAGATGTGGGTTGTAGATACGTTGCATAAGAATACACATCTTACTAGATAGACAGCCTTTGTTTTTTAACTGCGGCCCAGCAGTTTTTAAAACCGATCTTGGTAAAGTATAACATAGGTTAAGAATGGTAAAATATTTGTTTACTGCATATGCAACCCTTTGATGTGACCTGTGATATGGGGAGATTTTTAAGGTTGTTGTCCCTTGGCCCTGTATATCTATGGTTTACGATGCTTTTAACCATTTTGTATCGTGCTCTTGGTAGCCTAGTATGATATTTTTTGTGTCTTGTATTGCTTATGGCTAGGGGGGTTTGCAGTCGTAGAACGAACATTTAATGTTTTTACTGTTTTACAACCTTGTGGCTCAAATAAACACATTTTGACTGACTGATTCCTTGGCTGAAAACAACTTAGCTTTATTGTTTGAGGAAAAACAACTATCCTGTGAATTCACTGCAAACAAGTTTTTTTTTTCAAATTAATTAGTAAAATATGTTTTTGCTTGAAACACGTCAAACATTTTTCTGCATGGTAAATGGTTGCATTTTTATGAACCTTTCTTTGTTGAAAGAGCCCACATCCTTACAGCAGGAGAACTGTCAGTTCAGCCACCATTTTGAATAGGGCATGGATTTGAGGCAAGGGTCCGGATTTGATGAAGCGTGTGTGTTTTTTCAGCAGGCTTTAAAAAGGCGTTTTTTTGTTTCTATATTGTTCTCCCTGATGAGCGTCTCTCTCTCATTGTCGCTTCACTGACTTGGCAAGACCGCTGTCTCTGAACCACAAGGAGCGCTCATGCCATGGTCACCTAGGCGGCTGCCTTGGAGGGTTTGCTGAGCCCGGATATTAGTGAACAGCTGCCACAGCCCAGTGCAGCCTCGGACTGTTCTGAAAAATAAAGCTTTCACTCGGGATAATTAATGCCATAATGCACTTCCTATTATTGATCCGCAATGCAGTGCGTGCCAGCCACTGGCAACATATTATGATGCTTGTGAGAAATGGCTTTCAGGATATATTACCTGGCTGTGCACTGTAATGCGTCTACCGTTCACCACGCCAAGACTTCACGGACGGACGCAGTCGATCCCTTTAATGACCCTGTTTTTTTCGTAAACAGCATGAGAAACACTCACGGCCATCCCGGAAACAATGGCTGACAAAAACACGCCCATATTCATGTGCACGAGCCTTTGGAATTTATAGCGCTTCCGCAGCTGACAGGCTACAGGCGCGCTAGCTAATTAAATGGCACAACGGGACACTGATGAAGCAAATGTTCGTTTCTCATCCAGCCAAGCAGGGGAGCACCCTGCCATGTTACCACACAAGTGGAACTGACCTGGTTTCGGGAGCATTACGCACAGAGAGGTGGGTGATCTCAGATGCGGTTTACAACCGCCCTAGACTAGAGGCAAGCCCCTGTTAGTATACTATATGTAAACTTTTAGTAAAATCAAAAAGGTCTTAGCGTATGCCAAACCTAAACAAGATGTACTGTGGCATAAACATGGATAAAGGACACAAATCGGTGTACTCCGCAGGTTTTAGACCAACTGTGAAAGGGGGGCCAGTTTGAGTTGACCAGCTTAGATGTGACTGATCTGTTAGGGACAGAAGGATGGCCAGTTGTAGAGCGACCACACTGCGTTTTCGTATAGATAAATAAATCAACCACCTGGTTACATAGAAAAGACCGGCCCCATTGGGGCTAGTGGAATTTTAAGTTCTGGTGAAAGCTGGATGTACATTGACAGCTTTAAACAAGCGCGGCCACACTAATTATAAACAAATGGCCCCTGCGCTTGAAGTCCTGTGAAGTACTCGGGTGCGGTTTTAAACAAGCGCGGCCACGCTAATGAGAAACAGATGGCCCCTGCGCGCCTCTGCTCGCTCCCGCAAGGTGGATGCCGCCACATGCACGAGTGTGTGGAAAAGAGCAGACCAATTTCTAAAGGTCATCTCCTAGAGCAGCGCATGCGCGCTGCGCTAGGCTCGACCTAAAAAGGTAAATTCAGTAATAAAGATATGCTTACCTCCAATTTTAGCTATATGGTTGGCCTTATAGTGTCTAATGTGAACAGTGTTAATATTACAGAATGTTGCAGATCTTTATATTTTTGCGCTGGTAAAGCTCCTGTGGATTATTTTGTGCAAAGTTTATATGGTTAAATATATTTTTTCGTTTGCAGTAATAGCCCTTCTGAGGCAGTAGCTTATATAATGTTTATGTACTACGATCGGTCTTTTACACATTTTTAACTTCTGGGTATATGTGGTACAGTGTTCAAATTTAAAAGCAATAACAAATTGCTGTCTTGGAGCGATGCACCACCTAGAATGTCTTTTCTACAATTTTATATGGTAAAATGTTGTGTACAGCATTTTTGATATTTTTAGACCTGGCAAGGAGTACTATCTATAATTGATCCATTTCTTCTTTTACAAGCTTTACCATCATATAACTTGAGTTTTGAATCGGGAAAGTTCATGCAGAGGGACCGCTTCATAGTAGTGGAATAAATGGTATTGGATTCTGCAATAGGCAGTGTATATCTGGGTCCAGCACGTCTGCTTGTGGGCAACCCAAAACACATCACTGTGGAACACACATTGGTTTTCTATTTTTGTGTCTGGTGTGATATGGTCAGTAGAGTGCAGAATATTATCAATGAATTGGTAAGAGGCAGCAAAGGAACATTTGAATGCTGTGTACCAGAGGCTAAGGCCGCTCTGGTTTTATTCCATGGAGCTTACAAAAGTCTAATGTTCTAATTTACAATTGTTGGCTGCAGTTCTGATTAAAAACAAATATAGTATTATTGACCAGCTACCAGGTCTGTAATGATTTCAGCACAAGAACGTATCAGGGTTGTCATCCCTGTCTTTCCCCCTCTTGGCTCCAGCAACAGTGCTTCCTCTTCTCAGTGTCAGCGGCCTGAGTCATCTGTGTGTTCTCATACAGATTTCAGGGCTGTTAGAATTGGGGGTCTCTAGTTGGCAGTGGCTTGCACCCTGTTCAAGTCGGGACCCTTCCTTCTAATCAGGATAAGGGAGTTACACACTCTAGATAACCCCTGCTCACCCCCTTGGTAGTTTGGCACAAGCACACAGGTTTATCCCAAAGGCAATGTGTAAAGTATTTGTACCCAAACACACAGTAAAACAGTAAAAACACCACAAATGAACACCACACCAGTTTAAACTAATACGTTATCTTATTCTAAACCATACAAGACCAAAATGAGAAAATCCAACATACACTACTCAAAATATGACTTTTAAAAGGGTTCAAGCAATTCTGTCCATAGAAAACTATGGATGCGTGATTTTTACACCAGGTACCTCAAATGTGGCAAAATTCACAAGGCAAAACAGCTGCAGAGGAGGGAAGCATCGGAAAACACAGCTATGCGTCAGTTTCTGAGTCCTTGCGGATGTGATGCAGCTTTTCTGCTGCACGCAGGAGAAGTGGTGTGTCGAATTTGGGCTGTAGATGGAAGTGAGCCGTAGATTCCAAGACGATTTTGGTCTACAGGTGATGCGTCGGAAAACTTGACGCACAGGTGTGATGTGTGGAAATCTGGATGAGCAAGAGATTGATGCGGCGGCTGCAAAACAGGCACTGCGTCAATTTCTTCAGCCGCAGCCCAACGATGCATCGGTTCTTCTGCCGCACAGCAGGGCTTGTGTCTGAGCTTGGACTTCGGAGGTTGGTGCACTGGACTCGGCATGCTGCGGATCTTTCAGCCGCTGACGGGCACTGCATCGATACTTCGGCCGCACGAAGAATGGAAATTCTTCATGCACGGTGGTGCTGCGTCGGAAAAACAGATGCTGGAAGGGCGATGTGTCAATTTTCAGGTTTTTTTAGTTCTTTGCAGCAGGAACAACTTCCAAGTGCCCAAGTGCCCAGAACTTGAGTTGGCACCACAAGGCAGAACTCCCAGCAATGGAGTTTGAGGTTGCTGCAGGTAAAGTATTTGTGTCCCTGAGACTTCAGAACAAGAGGCAAGCTAAGCATCAAGCCCTTGGAGATCTTCTTTAAGCAGGATATCATAGCAGGTAAAAGTTTCAGTCCTTTCCTCTGCCCACAGACAGAAGCAGCAACAGCAGGCCAACCCAACAAATCAACACACTGCACAGGGGCAGTACTCCTCCTGGCAGCTCTTCAGCTCTTCTTCTTGGCAGGGTCTTCTTAGTTCAAGAACTGATTAAAAGTTCTGGGGTTTTAGGTCCAATACTTATACCCCATTTTCTCTTTGTAGTCTTTGCTTCCCGAGTCTCTGAGCTCAGTAAAAACCAGTTCTGTCCTCCCTGATCCAGCTTCACTGCCGGAGTTGGAGACCGCATTGTGCAGAGCAGACACAGGCTATTCAGATGGTAGTGAAAATTCCTCCCACCACTCTAAATGCAGAAAGGTCTATTCAGCCTGGCTATGAGTCACCCAGGAAAGGGAGGACACACCACAACCCCCCTTGTGACTGTCTAGACTGAATGCACATCCTCAGCTCCTGTCACTCCAAAACCAGACGGTGAATACACAAACAGGCAGAGGCACACAGGATGGTTAAACAAGAAAAGGCCCACTTTTCAAAAGTTTAATTCTGAGTTCAGAGAGCCTAAACTCTAAACCTCTAGCTGTTCCCAATTAAAAGTTACAAAGCTACACATGTAAAATGTTGCAAGGCAGCTTCAATGATAGCCCATGGGAGAGCTAGTCCTTGCAATAGTGGAAAAACGAAATACACAATATTTCACTATCAGGATATGTAAAACACACCAGTACCTGTCCTACCTTCCACATACACTGCACCCTGCTCCTGGGGCAGGAGTGGTTCCTCTTAAGGAGCGTTAGGGGAGTTGACCCAGTGCGAGCCGTCACTCACTGCAGAATTACTTAAAATGATACGTACCTTCGGGAGAGGCAGCAGTACTGTATGTGCAGTATTGTCAGAAGAGGAGGTGTGACCCCGTCACAGTGCGCCATGTGACATCATCCATCCTCCTGATGGTTGCCTTGAAGTGCACATGTCTGGTTGGCCGTTAGCTTCAATGTGACCAATCTGATATGCGCACATTTGCCCTCTGAATCTGTGCTGTATGAGAGCGCTATTTAGACAGAGACCCAGGCCCAGTCAATCCTGATGCTGCTTTCAAGCTTTGTGTTGTAAGCAGCGCTGTGATTGGCTATGTTTTTACCTGTTGCAGCTCTTTGTCGGACGTCGGCACCACACAGAAGGAGGCACGAACTGTACTCGAGTACACAGAAAAAGGGAGATCACCATTTCCAAACTCCCTCGAATTACAGTGGTCAAGCGGCAGTAAAAGTAAGTTAATTTTGTATGCTTACTGCTGCACCGCTTTCATATTTTACCAGCCGCCGCTGAATCGGACCTACCTTAGGTGTGCCTTACATGAAAGGGAAGATTATGGCCTGGCAAGTGGGTGCACTTGCCAGGTCGACATGGCAGTTACAAACTGTGCGCACAGACACTGCAGTGGCAGATCTGAGACACATTTCAAAGGCTACTTGTGTGGGTGGCACAACCAGTGCTGCAGCCCCACTAGTAGCATTTGATTTACAGGCCCTGGGCACACACAGTGCAGTTTACTAGGGGCTTACCAGTAAATCAAATATGCCAATCATGAACAACCAATCATTGTTATAATTTTTACAGAGAGCATATGCACTTTAACACTGATCAGCAGTGGTAAAGTGCCCAGAGTCCTATAGCCAACGAAAACAGGTCAGGACAAATAGGAGGCAAAGGGCAAAAAGGTCCAGGTTTAACAATAGCCATACATACAGGTCCAGATTCCAGTCTTCCGCTCTGAACATTTCACTGAATTTGTTAATGCGTGATATGAGGCAGCCTGATGTTCACTTCTTATAAGGAGGTTGGACTTTCGGGATTCCATATGAAGTGGCCTTTTTTCTGGCTAATAGTTTTGGGTTCTCATGCTTGAGCCAAAGAGATAGAATGATATTTGCAGGGTGCAGATTAAGTCTTCCTGGTGCTTGGGGTCTTTGCTTGGTCACGTTGGTTAAGGTACCGAGTTGCTGTGGTTTATGGAAACAATGGCGGCGAGTGCAGGCCTTTCCATTTAGAACATAATACTTTGTATCAACCAGTTGGCCTGATTTTGTAAGAGTTCGTTGCATTCGATGGCAGTATGCTGTCCGCTCTTTGAGGATGGCGTTTGTGTCAATGAAATCCACTTCCTACTGTGTTGTTAGAGGAACAGCTGTTAAGGGTGAACATTTAAAAATAGGACTGAATCCCTCTTGAGTCACTGCCTCAGAAATGTCATTAAGCCTCGGCTGCCCCCGGGGGTTTGCTGAGTTGTTTGTATTTTTCTCCGGTGTTCTCTCTTTTCGGTATCTAAGGCCTCACTCACTATGTCGAGAAACAATGTGCCTTTTTATGACTGAGTACCTGGTGGGCAGTAGATTCAGAAATGCACGGACGCAGCTGTTCCTTTTCGGACCAAGCTTACTCACAGTACAACTTTGGTTCACTTAAACTGCACATACGGTATTGAATAAAAAAGCATATATCGTTGCCATAAAAATTACATTTCCTGCTGGAACATAATTATCTCTACCTATCTTGTATTTCCCTTATTCAATCACAGCTTGTTCAGAGTTCTGGACACGAGGAAATGCAAGCTTCTCTCTTGGCTCACAACTCCACTTACTGTTTTATTTACAAAAACACAAGTTTTCAGCTCTGTAGTTAAAATATATGTATAAAAATAGGAACCGGCTCCGCTTAGCAGCTCAACAATTTGTTCTTTGCGCCGAGCTCCCATCTCCATTAATGGAGATTTCCAGTTGGCTTGCCCAACCTTCCCAAAATGTTTGCAACCTCACTTCAACCCGCCAACTGCAGTGTTTCCTAGCCTGAGCCAGCTGCATCCTACCCACCCACCCCTCCTACTTCCTCTGCCCATACACTTCAGAAGCCCACCATGCTACTAACTTCGTTATTACCATTTCCTGCAACTGGATTCCCTGCTTATTTGCAAATTGTGCAAAATATGAGGCAAATTGTATGGCAAATGCAGCAAAGCTGTAATTATGTGGTAAACATGGCAACCACAGAATTGCATAAATCCACTGGCGTTCCCCATTGTCTATTGTTTTTTCAAAAATGATTCATAAAAGGTAAAAACCTCAACATTCTAATTGCAATTCGTGGCCATTTTTCTGCTACAGTTTAAAGATAGCAGCTTTTTTAAGTTAACTATCCCAAAATAAATAATTTAAAAAAATGCATAATGGGTACCATGTAAAATTGTCCTGTATTGCTATCCCGGAGTACTTTTAACATTAACGAACCACTCAGCTATCCGCCTCATGGTTTATGATATCACCAGAAACCCTGTATGGCAATATTGGACCATATTACACAACACTGATTGTAATTAAAATGTTGAGGTTTATCTTTAATGAATGTATTGACAACGAATCAATGAACAGTGGTGAGGTCATTGGTTTTAAGCACTTTTGTGGCTGCTGCCTTCACCACATAGCGCGGGATTTATATTCAACAGATAATTTGCATAATTTGTAGATATCACAGAAAATGTTGGGGCATATTATCAAGGGCCATATCGCCGCTTTTCTGGCTTTAAAAGCCAGAAAAGCGGCGATATTCACATCTCACTATTAACAAGCTCGCGCTAAGCCTCGTTAGCGCTAGCTTCCGTGAGTTTGCTCCCGTTTTTTATCGCCCTGCATGCCATCGCTAATGACATGCAAAGTAGGCGTTCCGGAGCAAAACTACATGGAAATAGTCGTTAAAAAGGCTTCGCGGTATTTACAAGCCTGCAGCAGACCCGCATAGCGACAAGAATAATTGCGCTAAGCCCCCTTATCGCAGGATTTTAACACCTGCTTAAAAGTTGACTAAGCCATCTACATAATGGGAGGTGGATTGCAGGGTTAAGGTCACAGGGGCGTATCAGCAAGGATTTCATTATCTCCCACAATTTATCTCTGGTTTTCAAGCGATATTGGCGCTTTTCGCCGCTATTGCTGGATTTCATATCGCCTCAGAGATAAGCATTGATAATAATGCGCTATCTCGGCGTTGAAATCCAGCGATAGCCGGCGATAAAAAAAATAGCGCTAAGCGCGCTTTGCGATATTTATCGCAAGTTGTTGTAAATATGCCCCGTTGTTTCTAGTTTAAATGGATGAAAATGATACTGCCAGAGAATGTGCTGCATAATTTTACTTTTTTGCACAAATAACCGTGCCACTTAATCCACTTAATCCTAGTGGCCCTGACAATAGTAAAGCTCTGCAGGCTGGTTTAGAGTTATTATGACGATGAAACCCATCTTACACAGCTAATAGTCAAATACTTCCCATATGTTATGGTTCCCTCTGAAATATGGAATTTTATACAACTGTATTTTGTGCGATGAAAGCACCTAAAATTAAAAAAATACAGATAGATAGATAGATAGATAGATAGATAGATAAATAGATAGATAGATAGATAGTGGGTGTGGGTAGATAGATAGATAGATAGATAGATAGATAGATAGATAGATAGATAGATAGATAGATAGATAGATAGATTCATTGCAAGATATTACACCTAACAGATATACACTCGAAAGGTCTTCATTATTTATGTTGGTAAGCCAATTATGAAATAAATGGCAAAATGGCAAAGATTACATCATTCTGTGTTTCTGTATCCTGGTGGAATATAGCATAATTAGATGAGATTGGTGTCTTACTGAAAATAGAGATATGTTATAGGGTGTTGGCCAGTTTCCCACAGAGGAACTTAACAGGGCCTGCACTCTTTTTGTACTTACTCCACATAAATGGGGAACAGTCACACACCACAGTTGTAAGGCTTGGAACACTGGAAAGAATTGTGTTACTATGGAGTTAAATGTGTGTGCATTTCACTGTAATGAGCATTTCTGGAGGCGATCAGGCTTGCTTCTACATTGACTGTCTGGAGTAATGGAGGTAGGATGGTGAACGAGAGGGTAAGCACCCCGCAGTGGCAGGAAGTGTCGCATATTTCGCCTTGCACTGAGTACCTCTTGGAAGTGGGGTCTGCGATATCTCAGGGTGCTAGTTTCTGTCATTGGGCGACTGAGGCTTTCAGGGCCCTAGCACCTGAATAGGACAGCAGAGTAAACAAACTAGGGCAAGTTTGATTTGTGATCCATAAAGACCTCGACCTCCGGTAGCTGTGATGCATAGAAGCCCCGAGCTGTCCTCGGGGCCACAATATTCTCCAACAATGTTTGCCTTCCGCCTCGTTGTGTTTATCCATCCGCCCTCTATGAAAAGTGGATATGAAGACATTCAGCTTTGTGTACATTTCAGTGTTTACATCTCCACCGCTAAGCCGGCATTTTCCTGGCAGCGCATATTATAAAGATTCAAGAATTACGATTTGTGTGTGATGTGAGACGTTAAGAACCAACCAATGCTATAGATTAAAGATTCATACAACTTTCTCAGCTGTACAATGCTCATAAAGTTCCTATATATTTTTATTTCCAGTTTATTAATTTGTTGGTCTTACTGACATATTCATTTTCTTACTGAAGACTTTTGTAAATAAATCTTTATGGAATTGTGGACTGGCCTATGTCGAAATCACCAAGTCTCTGACGTTCTATGATCTCGTGATTTATAATTCTTCATTTTCTATGATTAATTTGTATGTCTGCCTCAGGCCTTCCTGAACTGAGTATCAAAAGGCAAACTAAAATTGAAATGTTTAAACCCCTGTGCATCAGCCAAGAATGGCTCAGTCTGAAAAGCACTTGGCAATGGCGGCGTCACATACCATACATATAGAACTGGGAAAGGTTTTGTGTGAGATAATGAGTAATGAAGTTTAATGAGGTATTGCCAGGATGAGAATTATTGTGATATGAATGTGGCTGGGGGCCAAAATGGATCCATGATAGATCTTCGTGATATCTACATAAAAATAAATCTGCATACATTTAATGTAAATTGCACTCATTTAAATAGTGTTCATCCTGGTAGTCTGGCATTCGCACGGGCCTCCTGTACCTTTTTTGGACACCTTAGCATTAATGCAAGCAGTCACCCCACCCCAACAATCTCTATCTGGTATCACAGACATTGAGGAAAGAGAAGGGAAAACTGACTTTGCTTTTTGAGAGTATCTCAGCACTACAATATGACATCAGAGTTTACTTAAGAATGGCACCTCCGTGACTATTTGGGGTAAAGACTTCCAAAGGAAATCATCTGTATCAAGTATGAAAGGGATACCAATCATAAAATGAGTTATAATACATATTAAAACAAGGTACTACTGCTGCAGTAACTCCAGCTGAGCCGTCACTTGTGGTGACAATACTTACAGGTCCAAGTCCTAAAATAGAACGTAGCACACAAATGCGACAAGGATCAACCAGCAAGACAAGTAGAACTCATTTTAACTAATCAGAGAGGCTGATCATTAAAGGGATAAAATGCTTCATTCTGAAGGGAAATCATTCAATAGTTACCACAAATGGAAAATCACCAGTAAAGTTATGTTAACAGAGATTTTGTAGGATTGTAGAGGAAAAATAGTGCTAACTGATGGTAGATAGCACTTAGCGAGAGTCTGTGTGCTCCAGGGATACTCTGGCCAAACAGCATTGAAGACTTCTGAAGATAAAACACAGAATCAAATTCTGTCATTATGGAATGGGAAGAAGACAACCGAGCTATTGAAGAGGTGTAAGAAATGAAATGAAATGAAAAATACATTTGTAAAGCGCATGGCTACCCGAAGGCATCCCAGCGCTGGTGGAGGTGAATAGCAGCGAACCAACCAGACTAGGGGAATAGCCAGGTCTTTAACAATTTACGGAAGGCCAGATGGTTGGATTCCTTTCGTAGGTGAAGAGGAAGGGAGTTCCAAAGCTTAGCTGCATTGTAAGAGAATTGACGGCCCCCACTTCTAGCTTTCCTAATCCTGGGGACAGTAACTAGGTACAAGTCATCTAAGCGAAGGTGTCTATTAGCCCGATAGGGCTGGATGATGGAGTGGTTAATAGCCGGGCCCTTTCCGGCTAAAGACTTGTGGACAATGCACTTCGCCTTGAAATTAACTCTTTCCCTCATTGGGTTATTAGTTGAGAGGGGTGAAAGCCCCACTGAAGTATTAAGCACAGTCCTTGTCAGGGTGAACCACAAAAGCCCCTAAATAAACCTGTGCTTAACCCTCTGGTAGCTTGGCACAAACCAGTCAGGCTTAACTTAGAGGCAATGTGTAAAGTATTGATGCAGCACTCTAACAGTAATAAGGTGAAAACACAACACCAGTAAAATCCCAATCCTATTTAAAGCAATAGAGTAAAATGTAATACATAAAAAGACACAAAAACAACAAATATCTGAACAGTGGAACTGGCATTATAAATTTTTAATGTTTATAAAGTTTTAGGTGAAAACAGCACCAAAAAACAAACGTGCCACTCACGGTTATTGGGTCGCGCTGGACCAGGAGAAAGTCACAACTTAAGGCCAACCGTGAAGGAGCACGGGTTGGATACAGGGACCAGGTTCGTCTCTTTGAAGAGTTACCTTCTAAAGTCAGAGCGAAGAGTGCCGTTCGCAATAGTGGGAGTTGCGAGGTAGTTGTTGCCGCAAGCAGCAGGTCGGGCATCATGAACGATCGCTGCTGTAGCGCAAAGATCCGATCACTGTTAGAGATTTGGGTTGGTGTTCAATTCATGCTGTCACTGTTAGCATGAAGTGCGAGTCTCACTAAAACTTTGCATTGGCGGTCGTCGTGTATGGTCACTGCCAGCACGAAGAGCAGGTCCCTCTGGGGCTTCGCATTGGCATTCGCCACGTGCAGTCCAGTCTCGCCTTGAAGAAGTCACTTCACAGTCACTTGGAGCCCAAAACTTCTATACCTTCACCTTTTCTTCAGGATGAGTACACTCTGGTGGAAGCCAAGTTAGCTGGACAGTTGCAGGGAGGCCTCTGGAAGTTTATTGTGGCACTGTAGCTCAAACAGGAGATCTGCCAATTGACCCATGAGTCAGAACAGATAATACTTTATTTCGGCGGTAAGACACATCCATAAAAGCACAATTCAACCATAGAAAACATCATAAAAAACATATTTCATGGTCTTCTCAATAAAACAAGACTAAAAGCAACAGATAAATTATAAAAATATATATATTTTTTTTAAACAATCAGTGTCCCCAGTGAGCAAAGCAAGGGAGTCCTGCCATGCGGCTCAATGCCCCCCAATCATCGCAAAGGCAAGTCAAACTAACAAGATCATTTCTTTCCTTTTGGTGATAACATCCTCAAATGCAAGTACAAAGTGTAAGGGGATTTAATCCTTGCAAATACAACACGGCCTCAACACATTTTCTAATGCTGCAACCTCTTATTAAAGGAATTAAAAATCTTTTGGAGTCAGTTCTCGGGAGCCTGGTTTCAAGGCAAGCAGGTCCAATCTTCCTTCTTCAGATAGCAGGGCAGTCCTTCTTCTGAATCTTCCACAGTTCCAGAGGTTCTAATGAGAGGTTCTGAAGGTTTCACTTTTATGTCTGGTACCAGTCTTCCTGTGGGGGAAATCCTACCCCCAAAACTGGGTATGGTCATTTATTCCTCATCCTCTGGATTGGCTCCAAACTGTGTAGTATGACAAAGGGATGTCTTTTGTGTGTGATGCAGGCAAGGTTGTTTGAAGTGTAATCAGGGAAGGCACAGCTCCTCCCCAGCCATCCTGTCAGGAAGACCCTCTCCCTTCACACCTTGCCCTCTTTGTTCCTGTGAAATCACAAAAATGGAAAGGAACGTCTTATACTGATGTCCATATCAACAATTTATTATTGTATTTCTTCAGCAAACAGTCAGCAGGCCAAGTTCCAATAAAATATTCCAATTTTTATTCCAAAATTGTTGCAGATGAATCAATATGTCACATATTCATGAAGTCTTTTCAGCCTACGCGTTTCGTCCTATACCGGACGTCATCAGGGCTGAAAGAAAATATATATACACCAATCAATAAATTGAAAACAAATTTAACAAAAACATTCACCATGTAACCTGTACATGACACTTCAAGGTATCTTTTGAACCTGAACTCACTCCAACCTTATAAAGCCTGCCTGTCTCCATTCTAATATTAACCACAATCCAGGATGAACAGCAAGATTTAATATTCTATACAATAATTGCTAATTATCTTAAAAGACCTAGTTCATTATATAACTCTTAAACCCCACGAGACCCGTTGCAACAACTAAATTCATTTGTTGACCCTGTATTACCCATCCTACAAACCATTTCACCCCCTAGTGACCAGTAATTTATAACATGACTTAATATCCAATTGAATCATCTGACACATACCTCTTTATTCAAATATTACAATCAGTATTTATAGATTTCAGTCTTAATAATTATTCAGTTGGTTTCTTCTTGTACTCCATTCAATTAAGTCTAAATGATGAACAATTCTAAAAGAATATATTATACAAAAAGAGTCACATTAATAACTCTACTTCCCATGTGTTACCCAATATCTCTAAAGTTAAAAAAAAAGGGGGAAACATAGAACATACCTAATTATATATATTAATCAGTCACCCTCTTCTGGCTCTCCAGACAATTCTAGCCAGAATAATATTCAATTCTGAAAAAATATGGAAAGGTCACATTAATGACTGAAAAGTCCTAATCGTTTTTACCTATCCTGAATATGAAGAGAGAGGAGGGATATGCCTCTTAAAATACGATGATTAAATTGTAGTTCAATTGTATCCCATTTACATCATTAGTGGTGAACCCTATGATCTAAACAGACAGATTCAATTATTTCATTATTGCAAAGTCTAATTCTGGCAATAGCATAGCTCCACATCTTATTAAATCCTATTTATAACATGTAAAATACTAAGGGTGAATGTACCTTATGAATAGCTGTATTAGCTTATACTCTATTCCAGCTTCCTTGGTATTCAAGTCCAAAGACCCTGTACAAATTCCAAAACCTATAATTATTGCTCTTAAAGTCACGAAACTATTAATATTAGCACATCAATTCAATAGTGAGTCAAACATACCTTAATATATACACATAAATATTCGGTCTTTGTAAGTAGTTTCCCACAGTATCCACTGCTCCACAGTATCTATTCGTTCCTAGTTTTGCATTATCTATATCAAAAAATATAGACAAGTAGAGTAAAAGTCTTCCATAATCACAACTACCCTATCCCATTATCTACCTAACCACTTTAACATTACTGACTTTACAACAACTAGTAATCTCAAATACGTCTAACTCACCAGCTAAGGCCGCGATAAGCCTCCTCCATGAACAGCCGGTCCAATAAATCCCGCTGTCAAAGGTTTTCCTGCTGACTTCACCTTTTAAATCATGTCTCCACCAATCCGCTGTCAGCTGTCTTCACCCATTGCACCAATCAAATCATCTTTCACAAAACCTCCAAATCCGAATAATACTGATATGTTTCCTTTCTGGTCCAACATCCCTTATACCAATCAAAATACACCATTACCTCTCAACGTTCTTTTTTATTTTCATTCCGTCTCCTGCTTCTTTTTTAACCAATAGTTAAGATCATGCCTCCACCAATCCGCTGTCAGTTGTCTACACCCATTGCACCAATCAAATCATCTTGCACAAAGCCTTCAAATCTGAATAATCCTGATATGTTTCCTTTCTGGTCCAACATCCCTTTAACCAATCAAAATACACCATTCCCCCTCAACGTTCTTTATTTATTTTCTTTCCATTTCCTGCTTGTTTTTTAACCAATCATATACGTCTTTCACAAGCTTCTCATTAATTTGACTGACATCAAGTTTCCTTTCTGGTCCTCCACCAATCCGCTTTTAGCTGTCTTCACCCATTGCACCAATCAAATCATCTTTCACAAAGCCTCCAAAACTGAATAATACTGATATGTTTCCTTTCTGGTCCAACATCCCTTTATCCAATCAAAATACACATTTACCCCTCAACTTCATCCATTGCACCAATCAAATCATCTTTCACAAAGCCTCCAAATCTGAATAATCCTGATATGTTTCCTTTCTGGTCCACCATCCCTTTAACCAATCAAAATACACCATTCCCCCTCAACGTTCTTTTTTATTTTATTTCCATTTCCTGCTTGTTTTTAACCAATCGTATACGTCTTTCACAAGCTTCTCATTAACTTGACTGACATCAAGTTTCCTTTCTGTTCCTCCACCAATCCGCTGTTAGCTGTCTTCACCCATTGCACCAGTCAAATCATCTTTCACAAAGCCTCCCAATCTGAATAATACTGATATGTTTCCTTTCTGGTCCAACATCCCTTAATCCAATCAAAATACACTATTACCCCTCTTTTTTTTTTTTTTTTTACCAATTGTATGAGTCTTTCACAAAATTCTCATTAACTTGACTAACATCAAGTTTCTCAAATAAAGGGATGAAGGCGCATATAAAAACAAAGAAATAAAGACAAGTGTTCACTTCCAATATTATACTGGTAATTCTTTCTCGTACACCATAGACCTACTCTTTACTACACTACTCCACTTCAAATGAAAGGATATAAAAATTCCAAAAACCAATTAATCAACCTTATTCTCATGTACCACTACAAGTATCAATTACACTCATTCCCTGTCACCCTATTCCGAATAAAGATTCAATACACTTGCCACCATTGCATTACGTAATGCTTACACACTGGGCCCGACCTGCATCAATAAAAATTTCTGTCATAATGATCTATCAGTGTACCCTCGACTATCAACATCTGTTAATGCTCATTAAATTAAAAAATAATGTAGCTCATTATCACTATTGAGACCCTGGGATACCGATCTACACCTGCTAATCCATCTTGCCTCTTGCTGTCTCAAAAATAATTCCCAGTCTCCTCCTCTAGATCTTTTCTCTGCTCTTTGTATACCATGAAACTTAAATCTTGTTTTATTTTCATGATTATCTTTTATATGTTGATAGAGGGGCGATCTAACATCCTTATTACTAATCGCTCTCCTGTGCTCCTGAATCCTGAGTTTTAAAGTGCGTTTAGTGCTTCCAATATAGATTTTCTGACAATCACACTGAATTAGGTACACCACTCCATAACTATTGCAATTAATGAATTCATTAATCCGATATTTTTTGGCAGTATTATAACTGAATTCTTTTGTGCGGTTCATGCCTAAATCACAAATATTACATGCTCCGCAAGTGTAAAACCCCTTCGGTGGTGCTGGGAGCCAATTACCTTGTTGCGAACTTAAGGGTTCCAAATAGTTACGTTTAATAATACCTCCTAAAGTGGGACATCTCCTATAAGTAATTTTTGGTTTATCAGAAATTACTTCTAATCGCCCTGGCACTCCTTTCAATAAATTCCAATTTTTATTGAGAATTCTATAAATTTGATTATGATTTACACTGTATGTCGAAATAAAGGCAACTCTTTCCCTTCCAGAAGTTCTCTCCTTCTGCACCAAGGTTGTCTCTCTTTTGACCATTCAAACTCTGTTCTTAGCTGACTCTAAAGAATTTCGAGAATACCCTCTTGATATTAATCTACTTTGCAATGCATCTAGTTCTGATTCAAAGTCTTGATCCAGGCTACAATTTCACCTGATGCGAATCATTTCTCCATATGGGATGCCTTTTATCACTGCTGGTGGATGGGCACTATCAGCTCTCAAAATAGAGTTAGTAGCTGTTTTTTTATGAAATAACTTGCTTTGCACTTTATCCCCCACTATGAACAATTCAACATTCAAAAATTCTATCCTATCTCTATGATGACACATGGTGAAAGTGACATTGAAATCATTATTGTTGAGGAATTCAAAATAGTCCGTTAATTCAGATTCCAATCCTCTCCAAATGACCAAAATATCGTCAATAAACCGTCCCCAGAACAAAATTGAATCCATCCATTTGGATGCCCTTCTGCTCCAGGCATGCTCCCTCTCAAACCAACCCATGAACAGGTTGGCATAAGAGGGAGCAAACCTGGAACCCATTGCAGTACCTCTAATCTGATGATACCATTCGCCTTCAAATAAAAAGAAATTGTTGTTGAGAATCAAGGCACTCATTTCCTCAATCATAATTGAGTGTTCTTGTAAACTAGCGCTCCTATTTCCCAAAAAATGATGCAAAGCTTGTTCCCCTTTATCATTTTCTATACAGGTATATAACCCAACGACATCCAGAGTCACAAAACTCATCTCACCATCCCATACAATATCCTGTAACTTATTTAGCACATCCATGGTATCTCTTATATAAGAGGGTAAATTAATTACCAAAGGTTTTAAAAATAAGTCCACAAATTCAGAAAGATGTTCTGTGTTCCTGTGTCAGGAAGCAAAGCGCAAAACACTGCAGGAGACCCATTCATTCATGTGATCCTATACACAGGCAGAAATACACATTTGAGATTTGAGTGTAAACAGCATATGTCCATCTAGTTCCAAAGGGGAAACGACCTTTACAACGCGGTCATTACACCGCAGTATCTTTACAAAGCAGTCGTTACAACAACCGCGTTGTTAGTACGCGATGTAATGACATCGCAAGTCTTTACAACGACTTCCACTAGGGGGCGCTGAGGTATTGGAAATAAATTTCCAACACCTTCCCTACTGTTGCTCAAACTGGAGTAGGAATAGTAAATAGTACTATTCCTAAGTCCAGCGCGGCCCCTAGTGGAAGTCGTTGTAAAGACTTGCGATGTAATACATCGCATACTAACAACGCGGTCGTTGTAACAACCGCGTTGTAATGGCATGCGATGTATTAGATCGCGTTGTAATGTGCCATATTCTTCCAAACTGAAGTTAGCACTTATTAAGTGTAGTAAGGTAGCCCAGTGTTAGCCTATGGGAGAGATAGTGGAAAAATTATTTTAGGAGTTTTCACCTCCAGGACTTTGTTGGCACACAAACTTGTCTTAAATGGTTATACTAAAGTGCACCAATGGCTAGGACCGGGAGCGGTGTAGTCCCGATACGGACTTTGGTGCTCCCTGATTGGACCTGTCACTAATATATTTGTGATCAAGGGGGCATGGCTTGAGGCATCAAGATGGCGGTTGCACTCTAAGAGTGCTCCAGACCCCTCCGTTATCCGTCTCTGCTTGCAGTGATCCCCGGTGCCATCTGGACAGACAAGAGGTTGCACCGACCTCCCCTGCCGGCTGCCGTCCACTGGAGATCTTTGGCGGCATGTCCCAGACTTTAGCGCTGGTTTTGGTAGCTGCGAGGAGGGCGTCTGATTGTAAAATGGTGGTCCGGGCCCAGCCCTGAGAGAGGGGTGGTCGGTGGACTGCGGGACAGCGAGCTACGGAGGGTGTGGCCGAAACGGAGAGGCTGGGCGAAAGGACTAACCCACACCCAAGGACAGTACCTGTATCGCGGCTCCAAGCAACCATTGCAGGTGAATGCCGGTGAGTGTTGCGGCCCCATTAGAGAAGCAGATGCAGGCTTTAAGTAGTGAGGAGGCCCGCACCGCCCAGGGCTGCAACTCACGGACCAGCTTGATCGGCAGAGGGCCGGGAGGCTTCTGCGCGGTCTTCCCCCGCCCTCCCTACGATAATTGGCATACCCCCGGCCGCACACGGGGACTGCACTCAACTGTGCAGCGAAGCGGGACAGGCACCCGACAAGGCAAAGGACAGGCCTGGCCCAGTGGTGGGCCTCCTGAGTAATGTGTGGAGAGAGAATGGCTCAAACTGGTTCTCCTAATGCCGGTTAGCCCTGCTAAACACTTTGCCGGTTTGATTGGCTGGGCAGAGACCTGGGACACACTCTCTACATCCTGGTCCCGCTCTTGGCTGCATACAGTTGCCCCTTGTTTTTTCTCAATCTGCGTGGGAGAGAGTGAGCTGGGCCGTGCTGTGGTGTTGATGGGGCCTAGAGTACGCCCTTCATCTGACGGGCCCTGAGTAGCTTGAGGAAGTGAGGCTCTGATGGGTGGCGTAGCGGCCTTCCTGCCCCCCCCGATCTGCTGGTATTATAATCCTGAGCTAGGCACATTGGCCTGGAGGCTTGAAAGGCCTTCTGAACTGGCTGATAGGGGCCTGTCCACTTTAGTCATCTGTGGGCCAGCAACGAGGTGGTCTTGGGGCCTCCTCGACTCCTGTGGAGCAGACTCACAGTGGCTGTCACTGATCTACCATGGACGGCTAGAGGACTGCTAGGACTGCGATGATACGGTGGAATCCTGAGAGCCTTGGACATGCCAACACCTGCACTCCCAGTGAGAAATGGGGAAAGATAGACCAGCGAAACCGCCCTCTTCCCAGACACATATTGATCAATACACAACTACAGCCCCCCCCACCCCCCAACTGGGGAGAGGCACCAGACAAAATCACCACAATTGAAGGGGGACTAGACGAGATTATTCAAGCCATCAAGACCCTGCAAGTGGTTGTCGAGAACAAGACTGGGGAGGTCCGAGTAGATGTGGCAGACCTCCGCAATGCCACTGGCCGCATTGCTAAAGCAGAGGGACGCCTATCCACAGTGGAGGATGAAGTCACCGACCTCAAAGCAAAAATGGCCCGCCTTCTCACCCGTACAGGGGAGCTCCATCACCGCACTGAAGAAGCAGAGAGCCGATCTAGACGTAATAACTTAGGCTTTGTGGGTTCCCCGAGGACGCCGAAGGCCCCGACCCGGCCAAGTTTTTGGAGGACTGGCTTCAATCTCGGATGCCTAAAGGAAAACTCTCACCCTGGCTTGTAGTGGAACGGGCACACAGATCGTTGGCCCCTAAGCCTCTCAGGTGCCCAAAGAAGGCCCATGATCGCACGCTTTCGCAACTTCAAAGATGGGACTCCATTCTGAGGGAGACCAGGGCCCACGAGGACCTTCACTACTAAATTTCCAAAATTCTGCTCTTTCCTGATTACACACGGGAGGTCCAAGCAAAACGCAGATCCTATGAGGACGTTCAACAGCAGCTCAGAGACTTTCATTTGTCCTACATGCTTTTATTCCCTGCACGCCTCAAAATCCTCCTTGAGGGTAGGTCCTGTTTCCCCGAAACCCCTGAATCTGCTTGGGACTGGCTCGCAGAGGAAAAGCAGCTGTCCGACCAGAGGCGACCCTCGCCTTCTTCTCCTCGTCACCTGCAGTCCAATGGGCAACAGATGACTCGCCGCCAGAAATGGGCCCACACCCGATCCCGCCCATGGCGATGTGCGGCAGGGATTAGATCACTCTCTCCACAATCCAAAGCGTCTATGAGCCGACACCCAATTGAATGGAAGTCCTCAGGAGCAGCCGAGATGGACCAAAAGGAGCCATTCCCAGTCTGAAGAACGTCTGAGACGCACTCCCACACCAATTATATGATGCGGCTTGGACTCAGGGTCGTGAGATTGGCAAATAGAGAACTTTAAGGCTTATCGCTGCAAGCTTCAAACTGTCCTTGTATGGTTCTGAGGGGTTTACTGCATTGATCCTAATAGTTGGAGGGGTCCACCATACCATGCCTGAGTAGAAGGCCCCTTTTAGTTTCTTTTTCCCTTTGCTTTTTCCCAGTTTGAGCACCTGGGCGACAGATGCTTCTTAAAGGGAAGTATGGGGAAAGGGGGGAGTTGGGGGGGGACAAAGGGTTTCACACCATAGGTGTGCTTGTTACTGTTTTACTGCTGGTTTGTGCATTTTTTCCCTGTTAGTTTGTCGCAGTGATTTGATACCTTGTAATTGGCAATGGGTCCCAGATACTTCACTGCCCTCACCCGAGATGATCTATGTGTTTTGGTACGTGTGTCCCATGGGTTTTCCACTTAAGGTTGCACTGTCACCAAAGGCCCCGCCGTGACCTCATATAGCGTTATGTCTTGGAACGTTAATGGTCTCTTGAACAAAACCAAGCACTCCTCTGTGCTGCAATACACCCAGTGCTTTCTTCCCTCTGTCTTTATACTCCAAGAGACCCACATTTTGAGGACCAAGTGCCCATTTCTTACGAGACAAGGCTATGACAGGGTCTATCATGCTGGGTTTACTAGGGGAGCCTATCTTCCCATGGTGGTGTCTCAGGTCCACTCTGACCCTCAGGGTCGATACCTTGCACTCACAGGTACTCTGGAGGGCCGTTCCCCAAGGAGAAGCCAAACAATTGAATAAGATCACCTAACGGGGTGATGTAAAGATTGAAAAGTGTTGGACTAAGTGAGGATCCCTGCTGGACCCCACATGGGAGCGAGTAAGAATGAGAGACAAATTCGCCAATCTGCACCGACTGTTCACGCCCGGAGAGAAAGGATTTCAGCAACTCTCAGGCCGGGCCGCAAATGCCAATATTAGTTAGTCGGTCCAGTTGCAACCAGTGACAGACAGTGTCAAAGGCTGCCGAGAGATCAAGCAGGATGAGGGCAGCTCCCCCACCCTGGTCGAGTGCCTTCCTGATCTCCTCGGTACCCTTGATCAGGACAGTCTCCGTGCTTTGGCCGCTACAAAAACCAAATTGAGTTGCATCCCAGAGATTATTCGATTGGATGTACTCAGTAAGTTGGATGTTCATGATTTTCTCTGCGATCTTGGCAGGCAGGCAGCGGTAGACAGGAAATAGGATGGTAGTTGTTTGGATCCATAGGATCCATGGAGGCCTTTTTCAGCAAAGGAAAGCACAGAGGCTTTTTTTTCCACACAGCTGAGAAGCGGCCAGACTGAAACATGAGACCAGAGATGGTTGTGGGCTGGGGAGCGATGGTCTCAGCCACTAACTTAGTTATCCTCGGGGGACATGGGACCGAAGGGGAGCCGGAGGAAGTTAATCTCAATAAATTGGTAATCGTTTCTAACAGAGGATGTGGTAAACTTGTTAAAGCAGTTCTGTTCGGCATTAAGTGTGGAAGATCTGTGGCTGCAGGTATGGGAAGTGGAAGAAGTACATTTGTTGAATATTGTCTCCACTTTTCGCAAAAGAAGATGGTCAGCGAGTTGCGGAAGGATTGGCTGATAGGGCATATGTTTTTTGGTGAATCCGTAGTCAGCAAGGTGACGGTTTGAAATAGTTCTTAAGTAGAACTAATGGCTTCTTCTATCCTCCTAGTGAAGAATTTGGCTTTTTCCTTGGCGATCAGCATTTTATAACTAGCGAGTCAGAGCTTATATTTGAATTTTTCCTCAGAATTGTAGTTGGTCCTCCACCTCTTTTCTTGTCTGCGACAGCTTTGCTTAAGCGCTCTAAGCTCAGACGAGAACTATGGGGTTGAAGTGTTTTTGCGTTTGAGCCTTGACTTTTTTTGCTGGGGCTAAGATATTGGCTGCAGTGTCTAGCCATTCTGTGTATTGCGAGACCGCCGTATCAAGTTTAGGGGAAAGTGTGGATCTCGAGTCATTAAGAACTTTGGAAAAAAGATCTGCTTGAATGTTATGTCAAGCACGAGCAGTGGTGGTGGTGGGTCTGGCTTTGGTGTTGGGACGGGACTGTTTGAAAGCAAGGTTGAAAAGGACTGCATTGTGATCTGGCCAGAATAGAGGGAGAGTTTTTACATTGCCTAAATCATCGACAGTGTGACTCGCCTGCAGGGTGGGGTCAGTGACAATTTGGAAGAGCTTGAGCCCGTCTAAGGTCTGAAGAAGGGCTAGAGCGTCAGTGTCTTGGTGTGCTTCTAGATGAAAATTGAAGTTGCCTAAAATTGTAAAATCAGTAGACAAGATATGATCCTCTAAGATACTACCGAAGTCTTGAGCAAAAGCTTGTCTTGGACTGGGTGGTTGGTAGAATAACATGCCCTTGAAAGTTTGAGTGTTGGATACTGCTATGTAGAAGGAGAATGCTTGCAATGGTGAGAAGGAACAGAATTGTACTTGGTTGTTAGTTCAGTTATGTGAACTATCACAAAGCCACCCCCTGTTTACCTGTCCAGTCTTGCCTGACAATGGAAAAGCCATTAGGTAATTCTGCTATCAGGTCAGGGTTACAAGAGGGGTCTGCCTAGGTTTTTGTAATGAACACCAAATCAGGTTTGTGTGTGTCCATAAACAAATGGAATTCGGTACTATGCCTAATTAGTGATCTGGCGTTAATAAGCACACAGAATAATGTGTGTGAAGGGACACTGGCCTCAGAGTCTTTGTTAATGATTGTAACTGATTTATGGGCCCTGTGGTCTTTAAAGTTAAGGCAGATGTCAATGTTAAAAGAACTGGGAAGCCGCAGGTCAGACAAGTATGCTGCGCCATGGCCTTAATAGTTTTACAATCTAGCGTAGGACAATAAGTGTTTTTACTGGGGTTTAGGGCGAGAAGCTCCTCGCACGAGTAGCGGTGTAGGCAGAGGTCTGACCCCCAAATGGCCAGGGGGGCGAGCGCTAGGTGCTGTCCGGGCGCGGATGGGCGCAGACGAGCTTGCCTTAGGCGTGCCTTCGTGGCACGAGAGGTGCGCCCGCTGCGTGGACGAGCTAAAGCTTTTTAAAAATAGCCTGCTGCTCCAGCGGGGGGCTTGGCCGGGTCTTGCACACACAGCAGCGCTTCAAGCATCGAAAATGATTGGGCAACAGAAAAGTGAACCGGGGTCCAGTAACCCTTGTATTCAGTTACAGGCTCACCTGCAGCTGACAATTACTGGCGAAATTAAAATTAGTTAAAATAAAAGGGTAAAATAATAAAACATAAAATGAATACACATGAAGGAAGTGAACCTTCGTAGCTCAGGGGTGTAGCAGGAAGCCAGGCACCTCCCAATAAATGGCAGCGTAGCTGCCTACAAGGAACTAAATTGTGAGTCAGTAATGCCTCAATAGGTTATATAAGAAATTAATTGGCAGACTAAATGAGATATGACATCAAAGTTTAGCAGTAAAGCATACAATCCTTAAGTGCAAAGAACTCAGTAAAGTTCTGTATGTAACCCGGTATAGATTCATCCTTCTAAAGGTGTGGAATAGGGTGTTCCGGGGTACAGAGAAATACAAATCCTTTGATAGGGCTTTAGACAAAGACTTTCATACATTCTACACAATTACATGGTTCCCAGGATATGCACCAATGAGAAACAAGCAAGAGGAAACATTTTTTGCTACAGAATACATTCAGGGATTCTCTCATAGCTGCATTTCATTGGATTTTAGTGGTTCTCACAGTTCTTTCGAGCATTTTATTTGATACATTGTTCACCAGTAGCCTGAGACAGTTGGGATATCCTTGGTTAGGTACAGTGCGGGAAAGGTCTCTGGGAACACTCTCCGTTTATTAGAGTAAAACCGGAAATTCTATTTAGAACAATAAACCACAATAGTAGGCGTAATGTATTATATTATGACATTGATGCAAGATGGAGGACAGTGTAAACACAGTTTATGATAGCATAAGCTTAGTTTATAATGCATTTTTGTTATCCATGTGGTGTGTGCGTAAAACACTTTTGAAAATTAACTCACAGGTCTAAGCTGATAAAAAAAAGTATATATATCGTTTTTATTAGGACATATGCTATTTTTAATTAACTCATTTTATTCTTTGGTTTAAAAATGCATTCTTCGAGTATTTTACAAACATGAAATGTATCAGTTTTATCCTTGCCCAAACTCGTATACTTTTCTAATATGGCATTTTGTATGTACTGTTGTGATTCTTGTTTATATAACGGGGTGTTGGCGCATAAACTGTAATTGTAAAACAGGAGACTGAGGTATTGAGGAAGTGTACTGGAGGATTGTTTTAATGTATTGTTAGTTTATTGTATTTGCACTTTTATGGTCCATCGACCGAAGTAAAGTATTTTGAAATGAAATTAAATGAAAAAATGCATTTATTATGAGAAAAAGAACAACAACTCCCACATCATCAGCAACTTATACCATGCACCGTGCGCTAAGAGCCTTTAGAGCCTACCTTAGGGGTGACTTACCAGTATTAAAAAAGAAGGTTTAGGCCTGGCAGAGGGTTTATTTTGGAAGGTCAAAATGACAGTAAAAACTGCACCACAGGCTGCAGTGGCAGGTCTGAGTCTTGATTTACAAGGTTACTTTACTGAGTGACACCATGAGTCCTGCAGCCCTCTAGTAACATTTCATCTGCAGGCCCTGGAATCATTTAGTACCATATATTGGGGACTTATTAAATGTACCAACAGGAGTAGGCCACTCTTACCATGTTTTTAAGGGAGAGCACAAGCACATTACCACTGACTAGCCGTAGTAAACTGCACAGAACCCTTAAAGTAACAAAACACGAGTTCAGCAAAGAACGGCAAGGGAATGCAAAAATCTGGGGTGACCCTGCAGAGAGGGCCAGGTCCGACAAGAGGAAACTTAGAAAGCTTGGTCATAAAAAAAGCAAAGTGCAGCCTACATATGGGGGAATGCACAAATACAAAAAAAGAAGAAACTGCAAGGTCCAGAGATCCCTTCGTATTGCCCCCAAATACGCAGCAGCAAGGCAGCTTGGCCTGCAGGAGAGAGCCCAGCCTCTTGCAGCTTTAACAAAAACAAGAATACACCACGCTCAATCCTAGAGTTGCTTTGTTAAAAAAAATTAGGAAAGTAGTGCCATTGGCAGTAGGCACAGCTGGAAATGCTGACTGGGGGTGGCTACAAAACAATTACAGGGAATCAGCACAAGCCTTTATATAGGATTATTCAAAGTCCGAAGGATCAATTCTGCACACTGGTTTCATGGCTTGATTCGGGCTTCATCATTTCTTAGCAAGACTATAGGCATCATCTCTGGTCTCACCGTGGAGGCAGACCTCTCTCCAGAAGCTCTATGGCTGTTTGCTGTTGCCTCTGTCTAGTGCTGGAGGTCTTTGGCTCGGCAGTTGATAGTAGCTTAATGTAATGTGTTTGTGAAATGTGGTTTTTGATATTCACTGGGCACCCCCAATACAAAAACATGCCAAATCCAGATGCATATGTTTAGCAGTAAACCCACATCCAGACAGGACATTTGAGGAGTGTTCTTTTCAGCTATATATGAATATGTGTATACAATGCTTTAGTCTTCATGATATACTACGACATGATAGACCGATTAAACATTTTCTTAATAGTGATTCTTAATGACAACACTGGTGCTCAACCAGAGACCCTAAACCGGCCCTGGCAAAGAGCTCGGCCAGCCCCGGGTGGGGGGCTGCAAAACCGTCCCCCGGGTAACGAAAACGGCCCCCCAGGGGTCTAAAACCGGCCCCCACCCTGGCGGCCCACCGAGGAAATGCCCAGTGCCCGCTACGGCCAAGCTACATACAAATGAGAAAAAAAAAAAAAACATATTTATTTTGAATCATTTTGGTGCTGGTATGATTAATAATTGAAGAAACAGCTTCTGCTTTATATATTCTATTGCTTAACTTATTTCTCTTATTTTTAGAAGAAAAGCTTTCTTTTCTTTAGTTCCATTATCTGTATGCAGGAAAATCATGCAAAGCCAATGTGATCCATATTACCCTGAAGCAAAACTTGAGTTAATATGTTTAACTCACCTGTCGTCTTCCATTGCAATCATCTTCTCGCTCAAACCAATTGCACAATTTCCTGTTGTCTGACGCCATTTTACCTCGCATCATAAGTGTTACTTTTCGTACAAGCACTGCCTTCTTTCTTACTGTGTGCACCTGGACAGCACATCTCCTCAATGCTATCCAGTGTAACACTTGTGCCTGCCTAAGCATTTGCAGAGCACTATGGCTGTAAGCAGAAGAGAGCGGCCACACTATCTTAGCAGTGCCACTGTCACTGTATTCTATATCCCTATACCCCTGTCTACCCTGTCCAATGCCAGTATTCAATGTGCCAGCGCCAGAGCATCTCCTATATTTCCCTATGCCTGTGTGTTCACTATCTCTGTGTACAATCCGCCCGTCCCAGTATACATGCCTCTGTCTGTGGACCTCTGTGCTTGTATCTCAGTACGAGTGTTACTGCTGTCCTGCCCTAGTGTACAGATCTCTGTTCAAGTCTGTTTCTCAATATACCACTGCACGCGCCTTCCTCCTACAAAAGGAACATCTTGCCTGTGTCAATGACTGCATTATATTTCACACTGTTAGTGTAGTTCCTATTGTAGTGTCTTTCCTTTGCTCTGGAAATGTCTTCTCACCTTTCTATACACTGTGTAGATTGTCTTCCTATGCATACATTAATGTCTTTTTGTTTAAATGTCAATGTATTTGCTGTCCTATTGTCATTCTATCACTGGGTTAGTTTATTTCCACCAAGCGTCAGCGCAATGCCTGTATATGCTTTCATCCAGAGGCAGTGTATTCTGTCACATTTTCACTATATTGTCTTTCATAAGGGGAGGGTGTTTCTTTTCTAAGTGGTGAATTTTCTGAACACGTGTGTGTCTCTCACTGTGTCAGTGCCTTGTGCCAATGCAAGCGTTCCTTGTCCCGGTATATTGAGAGCAGCTCTTGACCAGCGTGGGTCACTCCCTGTCTCCCTATCAGTGCATCCCAGTGTCAGTGCATTCTCTGTCCCAATGCAAATATATTCTCTGACCCACTATCAGTGAAATTCTCTTTCCCCAGGGTTGGTAAAATTCCCATTCACCTGACTAATGAGACTCCCTTACCAAGGTTTGATGACATTTTGGCCCAGAGAATTCCTTGTCCCAGTGTAAGAATAATCCCTGACGAAGTCTGCATATCTCTCAGTCTGTGTGTTGTTTTCATTTCTATCGAAGTGTTCTACTTTCCAGGCTAGTTTCTTTCTAAGTGTCAGCTTTTTGCTGCTCGTTCCAGAGTCAGCAACTCGCTTGTATAATGAAAGTGTCTTCCAGACCACTGCCAGTCCCTTCTCGCACTGTTTTTTAAATCTCCTGTTCCAAAGCCAATCTGTTTCCTGAGCCTAGACAAATATTAGGGACTCTCCTCCATTACCTTTCTATGCCTCCCTTGGAGCATTCACTGAACCCCTGTCGGGGTACTCCATGACTCCGTGAATGAATGAATGTTCTAGCCCTGGTGACAGTGTATTGCAATGTAAATGCTACTTTCTTCAATAATACTTTTCAGTAATTCTGTGCACCGTGGTTATCAGGTAGGAGAGAGAGCATTAGTATAAGGTGCTTCTCTCATGCCCAGGCTCTTTTGGCCACTGTTCTGGGTAGACTGCTACAATTCATTGTTATGTTGAATGTGATTGGAGACACTTGCTGGGGTCCTTGAAGGCAAACAAAAGCAATGTGAGGTCCCATTAGAAATAGTCAAATCGTTCTCTGTGGCAGGGTCTTACCTCAGGTGGATGTTCTCATGTTGCCTGGCGGTCTGTGGTTTGCCTTTTCTGCTGTTCATTAGCTGTTGTTCCTGTTGGAACTTGTGGCTTGGGACTTGATGTTCAAACGTTTTTATGTTCTTAAACAGTGGTGCTGACTGGTTGTAACAGTAAACACATTTCTTAATATGTACAAACACATTTTAGAAGTCGGTAAATTGTGGGGCGTTGTCTGACACCTGGGTAACATGGTGGCTCCTTAGAACAGCTGCACCGGAATCTCTCCTCCTGCTCCGCCCCTGTCGCGGGTCCTCTTGGGCCCCTTATGCCATTCCCTGCTTAAATGCTGTTACAAAATTCTTGTTATGTTTAACTGCTTGTGGTTGCTAAGAGAAGAGCTCTCTGCCTGTACTATGCAAATTCACTTCAGTAAAGAAAGGTTTAAAAAAAAGTTAGTAAATTATTACAGACACTTAAAGCAGGTTTGCAACTCCATAAGGATTCGCTATTTGGAAGGGGCGTATTGTAGAGGTCCCTTCCAAGCAGTGATTTTTAGGAGATGTAGCAATCTTTGCTTAGAAATCTGGTCATAAAACATTGAAAATGTACTGACTCCTAAGTTGCTGTGGTAAACTTTTGCCTTCCATGTTGTGAATTTAAAAATAAAGTTTTATAGTGAGTGGGCAGTGGTCCTTACAGTATTGTTAAGTGGGAGAAGACGAAGATGGTGCAAGGCTACGGTGATATATAATTCTGTTTTAAAATAAAGTTATAAGATATCTAAACAAGCAAATCCACCTGACTTTGTTTAACGCAATTTTAAAGTACTTTCTCCTTTTGATGTAAACACAGGTAGAAAAAAGATTGCTCTAGAAGACTTTCCAAACCTTTCTCGAAGTCACATTGTCTCTGAGCTAGGGAGGGCTTTTTGTTCAGAAGGTTTCCATTCATTGCTGCTTTTGAATAATTGAAGCATGCACTTTCCGTATTATCTGAGGACTCCCATGTCTAGCAGGACTGCGCTTTTTAAACATCTGAAACAAACACTCGTCAGATTATCCGAGGGCTCCCCTGGCTTGCTGCACGGCTCTTGTGCTGCACGAAACCGCGGAGAGAATTCGGGCAGCTTCAGCCTGCCTCAGCGAACCTTCCCCTGAAAGTCATGAGATGGCGCCAATGCCTGGGCTCGATGGGCTGCTATAATGTTCATGACTATTATACTGAAGCCGGTGATTCTATTGAATGAAATCATACAAATCCTCCATGTGTGCAGGTCTGGAAGCGGCACAGTGCTGGCACGACTCTTGGTGCTGCTCCAGCAGTGGCTCTGCCAGCAGTGTCCTGGTGAGTCCCAGGTGACATTTTCATTATGCCGGCATAATCTTTCTTAATTTCCGGAAATTCATGTTATGCTTGTTACCTGGAATTCCCAAAATGCAGTCATTACACCAAGTTGTGTAATTTTGAGTTTGTTTGGGAGCAGTCTTATCTCCGGGGCATGGGAACAATGCGAACAAAGATAACACGAGCTGCTATCGTCCAACGAACTTAGGGGCATATTAGCAAGACTGGCGATAAAATTATCGCCGTTTTAGCGGCAGGAAACTGCCGCTAAAACGGCGATAATTGGCTTGCTAATAAGCGTTATAGAATTCCAATAGAAGCTCAGGTTAAATGTCCTGCACATCTAACCTGGGCTTCTATTGAATTCTATAACGCATATTAGCAAGCCCATTATCGCCGTTTTAGCGGCAGTTTCCTGCCGCTAAAACGGCGATAATTTTATCGCCAGTCTTGCTAATATGCCCCTTATTTTTTGCCTTTTTTTTTAGTGCAAAATGCTTTCTTGTATTTGAAATGGAAGCAAGAATGCATTTCACACTAAAATATAGGGTTGAATGCCAGATGTGCATTTGACATTTTATTCGCGCAATTTTTCGCATTTTGACCAAAATGTCACATAATGGCACAAAAAAAGTTACATTAATTTCGCACACCCCTATTCCTGGCTTGGTTTATTTCAAGCTGTGTAGTACAGCACAGGCAGGCATCCTGATGGCTTGAATGAGGACAGACACTGATATCTTAAGAGGTCTTTGCTGCACTTTAGAAGAGGCTCAATGACCAACTAGCAGGGTCAGGAAAAGTAGGACTTTGGGGATGGAGAAAGCATTGCAGATATTTACTACATCTGTGTAACAAGGCGCACTGTAAGGGTCACTTTCCAATACAAGCAAGGAGGCTGCGATAGGGCCACATAATGTGATTGATAAAAGTGTTGGATTGGAGAACAAATGACTGGGGAAATGCACAGCACCCGAATATCTTGGTCTAAATATGGTCTGAGACAGATATTTTGCCCTAAATATAGATAACAAAAAAATGGCACCCCGTTGCAGTCAATAATAGAAAACCTACACCTAAAGGAACATTATTTTTGTAAACAGTATTTAGGCGACTCTATTTATGTCATACAGTATTTTGTCTACAATATTCTGATATACAAACTTGAGTATAAAGCACTCAGTTCTTTTGTTATTCAGAGGTTTCAATAAGGGGGTCTCAACTTTGAGAGTTTGCAATTTAGTTTTAAAAACGGGTGGGGGGGGGCAATCTACAATATATGTCTTCTGCTCCAATACTTTGTTATGTGACATATTTAAAAATATGAAATGTTTTGTATGATTATTTCCCATACTAAAATTGGGGCAGTATGCAATTTCCTAGTGTTTAAAGATCTGTTTCTGGTTGACTATCACTCCAGTCGGAAACTTTGAAAGGAAGTCAGTGTTTCTCTGGGCAGATCATCAGACTGAACTGCTACACTAAGGAAATGGTATTTGTCAGTCTCTTTTTGTTCAGGTACAATATTAGGTCAAACGCACTACAGCCCGAAACTAGCAAGGGGTAAGCATTCTGAGGGGCTCTCTGAAGCGCTGGATAAGGGGCTTCGCTGAGGTGAGGGAATTACCATCATACTCTGCATGTAATATGTCATGGTAGACAATGCTATTCATACTGCACGCAGTATTCATAAACACCACCTGGGGCCGTACTACACATTTTCATTGTTTCCACAGTGCAGGCGGCAACCACCTGCACTTTTAAAGGGGATTAGTCAGTCAGTGACTACACCCGCCTGCAAGGGGATGTCTGGGGGGTCCATAGGCCCTCTTTTCTTCCCTCCAGAGGGCTGCTCTCAAGGGGCGCACTCACAATGCGCCACCTAGAAGGTTTGCGCACTGTGAGCGCGTCCGCTGAGAGCTTCTTTGCCTCTGCTCCTACATCTGTAATATGGCATGGGCACAGAGGTAAGGAATTCCCTCATTTGCCTAGGGCACGCCCCTATGTAAATGAGGGAATGCCCCTGATGATAGCGCTGGCACTTTAAGTGTGCCAGCACTATCGGTATTACTGAAGGGGATGCACAAGCATCTGCGCCCCCTTCTGTAATACCAAAGTGCCCCCGGGGGCACGGAAAGCAGTCACAAATGCCTGTTGCGCCCCCGGGGCACTTATTGTAATACAGCCCCTGGATACTGAATAACAGCACACACTCCACATTTTAAAAGAGAATGACGAAGTCATGATGGATTAACCACATTTGACCCAGAGAGGGTCAATAGACACCCTACTCCACAATTACATGTACAATGGCCTTCATTCTCATACAAATGTCAGTTGTCACCTACAGTTTACACGCCATAGCCTGGTGAGGGAATAGTAGTCACTGTCCATGGCAATTCGGTTGCAGCCATAACCTGCCCTGCAGGCGATCAATATGAAAAAACACGCTGCAGTTCTAATGGCTCACACGTGTCGATCCCACTGGAAATTCGTACCCCAATGAGAGAAGCCTAAAAAAGCTGTGGACGAAATACTTTTAAAGTCAATGGCAAAATAACATATTTAGCCATTTGGGCACTGCTTTTCTAATTGCAACAAGTTCATTTTAACTGAGGCAATATGTTACAGTCCAGTACCAAAAGGCAGCTGCCCACAATGGTCTGAATGTATCACTGGCCCTGTTGCATGGTCAATGAGGGTCGAAATCTCCAGCGTGTGCTGACGAATTGTGACCGAAGGTTGATAAAAAGGATTGTCAGCGTTCCAAGTGTGACATCATGTATGTCCGCCATTCCTAGCAGTGCAGTAGCAATATGAGGGAAAAAAACTTTGAACACCTTTGCAGATGTGCAAAATGGCATTAAACAAATAATTTTTAGCAGTAGCTCCTAGGCAATTGAGTCCACTTTCCAGCATGTAACATGATTGGAAGCTTTTTTGATAAATAAACATGAGCGCTGAGTGCTACTTTGAAGGGCCAATTTTGGTCTGGCTAAGGAATGTAATTAGGGCCGGCGCTAGACATGGGAACACGCAACGTATCTTGCCCAAGATGGCTGACAGGTGAGGAGCTCCGGCCGGGAGCTCCCGGCTAGGGATTGCCTTTTTTGGATTAAATCCCCAGATGCCCTCCTCCTTCCTTGTAGCCACTTACTCATCTTATGTCTTACTTGGCTGAGGTCCTCGTTGCCCTAATCTCCCGCTTGCGGACTCGAGATTCCTGGTGAAAAAACGGGATCGATGCTTTCTTCCGTTGGAGACCGAGTTATCATGGCCGATGCCCGGTGGAGCTGCCCTGACAGCTATAGGGAGATTGGCTCCAGTTTTCTCGCTGCGGCCGTCACCTACCCAGCCGGGCATCGGGCACTGCTCTCCTCACATCTCCGCTGCTTGCCGTCCTCCTTCGTCTCTTCATTTCCTGTTGCCACAGCCCTCCAACGCTGCACCGAGGATTTCCCGATGTCAGATACTAATCTGAGCTCCCGACGCCTGACGGAATGACCTGGGTGACTATGGAGGGGGTGGCTGGGGATTTACCCTCCTGCCGCCTCCTGCCTTTTCCCGGGTTCAAACTGCTGTGGCCAGACCTCCCTGCGTCTCCTTCCGGATTAATCGACTGGGACAAGTGAATTTTTGTTTCCCCTAGCACGAGTGCAGCGAAGAGAGTTCCGCAGTTCTACGATCTACTGCACCCAAGCCTGTTTTTATTTCTCGAGTCGGGGTAAGATCACCCTATTGGTCACTGCTGCCCTCCTGACCGGAATAATAACTGAAACACTGAATCACCATTGCTTGGCATCCATTCAGCCCTTTTCTGGGGTTGATTTCAATTTTTTTGCTTTTCGCTCGGACTTTGGGTTTCCCCGCAATCCCACCATTTTGTTTATGAAGTTATCTGGATCCTTTGTCCTGGATCCGCCATCTTGCGGTTTTTGCCAGTCCCCCTGAGTGACTCTTTGCCGCTTTCATTGACTTGTGCATCCGAAATGACCACTGCCCAATGTCACCATCTTGCATTTTCGGCAGTCCCCCTGAATGATTCCTTGCCGCTTTCATTGACTTATGCAGCCGAAATGACCATTGCCCTATGTCGACCCCCCCCTTGAGTCTGCTACACTTGTCCCCCTCTTCTTGTTTGGCACAGCGAAGCACCCTATCACTCCCCTTTCACTCCCCTTCCATTTCTAATATGCAAACCGTCTCAGTGAAGAAGTCTGGCACTGATTGTTTTTGATCCCCGGATCCTCGTTGAGTTTCGTCTCGCTCATCTGACTTTCTGTTTCCCCCTGAAGTGCTCTCTCCCATATCCGGTCTCCCAGACTTGACCTGTATTTAATCATCTGGTTCTTTTCCCCCCCTACCATCTATGCCACTATGACTCGTTTGCTATGTTATCCAAAATTTGCTTTATTAACTGTTGTATTCATGTAACACTGTTTTTTTTCGCTATCCTATGTTTTTCTCGAGCAACTCATGTAACTATGCAACAGTGTTCCTTTTGTAACGATATTCCTCATGTAAAGCGCTCTGATACCTCCAGGTCTAGCCAGCGCTATATAAAACTTTTCAAATAAATAAATAAATAAAACCACGTGGCCTGCACTGATGCGCCACCTTTTAAAACACTCCAGTGTTATAAGGCCCAGCGGACAGCGGTGGTGCAGTACTGCGAGGCCCAAGGGAGGGAGCCCGCCTCCCCTCAGCCCCGCAGCCATAAGCTAAAACAGCTTCACAAATCTAATTATGAATCTGCATGATAATAGCGATTAGAAAGGCACTTGACGTGCCCTTAGGTTTAAGAAAAACCCTACCCCTGCATTATCGAAAAACCGGGTGTCCTGCAAGGCTCACAACAAAAGAAATTATCAGGTCGCATCACAATAGGCACTACTCACCTAGGATGAAGATAAAGGGAAAAGAGCGGAGAATTCAGGGAGAGAGAAATATAAAAGGGGTAAGACTAAAAAGAACTAAGGTAGTTGGTGGGGGAGAGATAATAGATGGAGAGTACAGCAAAGACGGTACAGCTGAACATAAGAGGGGCAGAATAGGCAAAGAAGAGCAAGAGGCTGGAGGAAAGGGAGATGGGGGAAGAGGAGCAGTGCATATAAATGGGCAGAATAAGTGAGAGATGAGATGAAAGGCATAGCATGTAGAGGTGGGCAAGCCAACAAACTAACAGGGCGTGCCCACAGGTGTCATCACAATTCAAAATATCAGATTTCTTTAACACACAAAGGTGTGTTACCATCATACAACATATTATATCACTGCATTGAGGTGGATTTGTTAGAAGGGAGACTTTTCAAACATGACCTTAGAAAAATTCCTGCTTCCGTCTGATGATAATGTGATCCGTGAACCAAAAGGCACATCAGGGTTCATGTGTACCTATATGTAGGCTAGATTCTTACTGAGCATGGAGCAAAATTATAGTCCATTACATTAAACACAATGTTGTACTCTTCACCTCTCATGTAGAAAGTGAGAAAGGTAAGAGGCAGAGGGAGAGGTTAGCCGAAGGATAGAGCATGGAAGATAGAGGTAGATATAAAAGAGAGAGAACCAGGAAGAGAAGGGACAAAGCTAGGAGAGTGATGGATGTAAGAGGGGCAGGATCTGCATGGTAATGCTAGAGGACATGGAAAGATATGAAGAAAAGTAGATTATGAAGGGGCAGAATCAGTGAGAAAAGATAAAAGGTTTCAGGAGCGTGGCAATTGAGAAGTGGGTGTAAATGGAGCAGAACCAATGAAAAAGTTAAGAAACTGGGGAGAGATGAGAGGTGAAGGGTAGTGCATGGATAAGAGTCATGGATATAAGAGCGACTCATGCTGCCAAAGCAGACTGGAGGGAGAGACAGCGGTGAGATGAGAATGGAAGAGAACAGAACCATCATAGATCGTAAGAAGGTGACAGGAAGAGGGAGAGAGGAGGGGGGTAGATCTTATATGGGCAGAACCAGCAAGAGAAAGCTTAATCCTTGATGAGCAATGAAAAGTATAATAGGGAGGTAGAGGTCAATATAAGAGAGGCAGATTCAGCAGTAGAAGGTAAGAGGAGAGACGGAAGGAGGAAGGGGAGAAGTCTATGTAACAGGGGCAGAACCAATGAAAGAAGATAAAAGGAAAGTGGAGAAGGAAAAGGAAAAGGCATAGTTGGCTTTAGGATGGCATAACCAGATAAAAGGCTGGGTGGAGCACAGAGAGATGAAGAGTAAAATATTGAGAGGAAAGATTTATATAAGAGTGACAGTCTCAGAGAAAGAAGGTAAGATGTTTGGGGAGAGATGAGAGGTGAAGGGGAGATAATGCAGGGTTGAGGTGAACCAGCAAAAGTAGGTAATAGGCTGGGCAAGAGATGAGGTGAAAAGTAGAGCATTGAGGGGAGCTGTGGATGTAAGTGGGCAGAATCAGCAAAAAAGTTGAGTCTATAGAAGAGGTAATAATGTTTTTGGAGTTGCGTGTGTCATCTTTCAAAAAGGGTTGTAATCTTCATCCGTCCTCGATGTGTCTGTTGAATTTCAGCCTGCTCTGCTACTCTGCCTTCATCTTTCTATTAAATG
The DNA here is from genome assembly GCA_963921515.1 of Calotriton arnoldi. Classification (NCBI taxonomy): domain Eukaryota; kingdom Metazoa; phylum Chordata; class Amphibia; order Caudata; family Salamandridae; genus Calotriton; species Calotriton arnoldi. The sequence goes on from CAWUFW010001409.1 coordinate 1,450,077, forward strand.
TCGCTCCCAAGCTCACAGTGGGACCCTTTCTTGCTCATGGCCTGATTGAGATCTAGAAATCGTAGCTCCTGCCCTGACCTCCCTTTGCAAAATCTTCTTTGCCTCATCATCGGTTCCTACCAGTGTAAAAACTAAAAAATCTGTGCTCATTCCTTTGCCCAAAAATCCTCAAGGAGGCTCAAAACTTCTTAGCATTGTCTGTTATCTCTTTGCTGACTTTTTCCCAAAATGCCCACAGACTTTTATGCAATAGGAAAAAGGCAGAAGAATGTTGTGAGACATTTACATAGGGTCAGGGGCAACAGGTGATTCATTGGTAGCATCTGTGGTGGATACCGGAGGATTTAAAAAAAAAAGTTTTATATATCGCAAACTCGACCCGAAGGTAGCAGAGCACATTACATGAGCACCAGCTGCGTTACGGACAGACAGATTCCTTTTTTTTAGGCATGGGGAGATTAAGTGATTTGTCCAAAATCACAGGATGTTGAGCGTCCCTGCCGAGACTCAAACATGGTTCCCCCAGCTTTGAGGTCAACCACACTAGCCATTAGGCCACATTTACATTCACGATTGCTGTTTCAGAACTGACTATTTAATTTAATTTGGATAAACGTTATTCCTTTTAGAAACTTGTCTCTCCAAGGGTGGTAATAGCGAGCAGTCAACACCTAATCCAGGAGGTAATAAAGGTACTGGAAGTCAAATACAGTATGTCACATTAATCATACCCGATAATCCCCTTATCCAGCCAATGTCTTTTAAAAAAGATGGATTTAGAGAAGATGGTTACGAAATGAAACATCAACAAATATATTCTGTGATTAATAGTCAGTGTCCTGCAAAGTGATAACGGGTAGTAGGCCACCCTACAAGACTTAAGTGCTGCAAGGCTAGGCTGCAAGGGAAGTGGCTAGGCTCAGATAGGAAAGACAGATAATCCATAGTTGACCAACAGGCCTATGGCTGGGTAAAACTTGTGGGATGATTTTATTTTTATTACTATGGATAAACTGTGCTACTTGTTTGGGCTGACTTGGCGGCTGGTTCACAATTCAGAAGGCTGCTGCAGCCTTAGGGTTGGTGTGCCCAAAGTCAATCTGACCGTGTTCTCAAAGCCAGTTGGCTCATTGCCATGTGCAGAATGACAATGAGATGGCCTGTGAAGGCACAGTATGATGTGCACCTCCTCCCGCAACAAATTATCATAAACCTCAGGGAGTGACAGCCAGGCCAGGGGGAAATGCTTCTTTTAAGGAGCACACATTGAGTTAGCGTCCTGTGTAAGGTGAGGAGGAGAAGAAGGGGGAGTGTAGAGGAGAAGGAGGTGCGGGAGGTGGGTGACTGAGAAGTGAAAGGGGCTTCCATAGGGTACATCAATGCACATGGAGTGATCTTCCAATCATTGTGCCTATATGAGTCAGTAGCTAGTAGATTCAGGGGGGCAGATCTTTCATTGGAGGTTGTAAGATCAAAAGTGTTTTTTTAGGGTGCCTGAGGTGTAACTGGAGTGACTTGTGGATGATGGAGCTGGTCTTGCATTCAATTATCTCTTTAACTAAGAATTAATGGATTTACCTGAGGGCAGGCAGAATTTGGTTATTACTTCTTAGACTTAACATGAGTCTAGCGGCAGGGTCATTGTCCCTTTGCAATTTGGCAAGTGTCTTCTCAGATATTAGGGACATGTGACTTAAAAACGTTTAAACTGTAAAGCCCTGGAATTATTTCAGCTTTACTTTGCAAATCAATCACTGACTCCGGCAACCTACCCATTATACATTTCCACCTTTCCTTTCCCTGTGGATGTAAACTGCACAGAATCTACTATAGTAAGACCCTCTTGTTTTGTTGCTATAGTATACAACTTGTCTCTTTAGTGAATATCTCCCAGTGTAGCTATTGGCAGTCTTTTTTTCCTTGGCCACCTACTGTTGTCCTTTTTTAGCCCTATATTCTGTAGATCTTTAAGTTAGTTCAGCTCTTTGCATCAATTGCAAATGGATTTTGAGAGTAATTGTTGTGTTTAGGTGTTCAGTGTGCAGGTGTAGTCCAGTCGTTGGGGCTTCTGACTGCCAATATATTAGCAACCACACCTGTGTCTGACATTTGTGTTCTCTCCTCTTCTTATCTTTTGCAATCTATGCTTTCTGTGGTTTGCTGCAGCATTTGCAGGTCACTCACCCAATCAAGCATGTGTCGGTTTGTGTTGATCCCCCATGCCTGCTGAAAACCAAATGGCTTATCTTGAACTTCAAAGACGTAAAAGGAGGGCTGGGGAGTCGCTTGAAGTCCTTCTTAAGAACTCTTGCGACAACCTGTCTTGGAATCGTAATCATGCACTAATCTGGAAACAGTTTGTGAAAATGTCATATAATTTTTGGAGCGATCCAGCACAGCTTTTTCACAAAGTGTGATTAAGGTAATGTATTTACCACCTAATACAGTTTTAAAATATATGTACTTATTTTATTAGGATTATTATTTATATTTTTACTCATTTAATGATAACCACTCTAGGTAAGTAGCTTCTTGCAAAGCAGCTTCAACATTGCCAGAAAATGAATGGTCAATGGATGTGACTTAGCGTGATGTCACCTCCTGTGATGTTCAATCTTAGAGGGGCCTTGCATGTTCCTATTCTGCCCAGGCCCCACACATCTTGGAACTGGCCCTGAATGTAATGATACATTTATGCTCTTTTTCACATCTTCAGTGCCTCTGCCAGTGACCAGCCTCGCTGACGTGGGTTTTGTTTCTCCGTTTCATGGCTAATGAACCATAACATGGAGTTCTAAGAGCTCTAGGCCGATTAACACCTTTTTTGCATTTAAATTCAACTTATATACTCATATGAGCAAAATGTCCCAGCTGAGTCTCAACTTGCATTCACGAGTAAAATAAAGTTCAAAGCGCATGCACTGCATTTGCAAACCTCTTTTCAAAATGTATTACTTCTGTTGCATGTAGGCGCACTCACTGGTGCATTTGTGGAAGGGCTGGTCCATGGCTGTCACCAGCTCATTCCTCTTTGGTTCCTTCATTCAGGCATAAGCTTTCACCATGCACTGTTAGCAAGCATGCCCATAAAACAGGTGTGACCAGATGTAGGGTGCAGTGCAAGCCAGAGAGTGATGGTACCATACCTGTATTACCTGTAGCCAGCGCCATACTGGGAACGCAAACCAGTCCTGGCAATTACGTCAGAACGGCTGGGGGGGAAGGGGCCCCCTCCGCCCCCCCCTTGCTACGCCAGTGCCTACCGGTCCAAAACCGGCCGCCACCCTTCCGGCCTACTGGGAAAATGCCCGGTGCCCACTGCGCCAGTCCGGCCCTGCCTGTAGCTGCTTTGAAGCGCTTGCCACAGCCAGGTTCACCACTGCATAATTGTTGCTACACAGTTTCCTAATGTACTCTTTGTTTTGGCTAGAAATATCAAACGTTGTTTCAAAACATGAGCGCTTTAAGGCACGTCCTCTGAAATGTCACCGAGCACTGACATAGGTAGAGGGCAAGGGGTCTGGTGATGAACGGGGGAGTCAACGCATACTTTGGTGCCTCGAGTCCTCAGACTTTGCCATGGATCTTGTGCGTTTGTTTGTGCATGCGGGCGCGCGCTGGGGGCGGGAGGGTGTATCACAGTGGCACATATTGTTCCTAGACTCAATTTGCATCATCCTGGTAACCTTATGATCTAACTTTCCATTCATTAAATGTACCCTTTAGGGTCGGATTCTAAGTCAGGTTCATCGATGTTCCCAGGAAGAGAGCTACTCTGCCCAATTGTAACTTTCCCACTGATCCCTCACCTGGATTTTCTGACTTGTAAGCCTCCATCAAATGAATGGCAACCCTGCAAGGAAATTATTTTTTTAAAAAGGGCTCCCCCAAACAAGACAATGGCTGAAGATGGATAACCCAAAGCCCCATTCTAAATATTCAGTATTGCATAGTATAGTGTAAGGTGTATTGGTGTGTGTTGTATGCAGTGTGGTGATAACAAGGTTAAAGCTAAAGTTGTCTAAAGCCAGGACTTACAACGACTATATTAATTCTCAAAAAAACGTTGTGAGCATATTTTTAAAAAGGTGTGGTATTTTTTAATTTTACTCGATGACTCTGGTTGTGTCTTGTGAGTTGTGACCGGAAACCTATTTAAATCTGGGATGAGAGACGCAATGGAGTAAGGTCAGGGGCCCACCCTTTCACGGTGACCTGCTGGAAATGCTGCACCAGTCAATCGCTGGCACAGAACTCTTTCCCACGAACCTGAGATAAATCTAGCAGCCCTCGTGACACCAACTCTCCCAAAAGGAGAGCCTCCTTGCAAAAGCAGTATCTTGGATCTGAAAGGCAAATTCCTGGAATGTGCAGTCACGTGCATGCATGGCGTGGAGGGTCATTTCGTGTGCAATGTCATTTCAACGCAACCAATTGTACAGCCGCTTATACCAGAATCGAGGAAAAGTTTGTTTTTATTTGAGGTTTTTAAATGGCATGGCCTCGGGCGCAGAGAACGTTAAGACACTTTAAAATGGGTCATAATAAGGAGTTCCTTTAATGACTCTTGAGATGAGATAAACATGGTGTACAATGACATAATTGGCTTAACCATAGTAACTCTGCAATCTAAAGTGCAATGAAACACGTGACTAGCTGTACTGTGTAAGGCAGTGGTCTTCAAACTTTTTAATACTATGCCCCCCAGTGGGAATATATTCGTCGTGGCCACCAGAGAATTTTTCAAAATTTCTATATTAAATTGGCAATTTGGAAATGTGCCTAAACTTATTTAAACATTGCCCTTCAGTTCTGTTACTGTTTTAAAAATGCAACCAAATGCATGATTACCAAACATACTATTTTGGTCTGGTAGGCCACACTAAGGCGGAGAAGTATCCACAGTGTGATTATTAGAAGTGGGGGTTTTGAAAAATATTTGGAGCCCCTTCCCTTTTGACACATACCCCCAGCTAGGATATAAACCACAAACCATGTTAGTGATGGTTGATTACTTAATGCCCCCCCTAGAAGGCCCGTCCCCCAGTTTGAAGACCCCAGGTCTAAGGTATGTTCCTACATGTGACTTGTTCTGCTCTCTAAGGTATGATTACTCAGGTGAATAGTGCTGCTGTTTAAGGTATGGTGCTGCAAGTCAATTGCTCTGCTGTCTTTTACACATTTCAACAACGCTCTGTGTAAATAAGGAACCAGCTCTTTAGTTTCTGATCCAGTACTACAAATTATGTGCAGTCTACAGAGCATCTACGATAAGCCCAAGGTTTCTGTGTAAACCAGAGACCAATGGAAGAATTTGAAACTATCCAACAACAACAAATCCTTCATATCCTAAGGGAGAGCTCTGCAGCCGATTTTGTCATCACAAAATGTTTGGTGTGATCCAGGCAATTGTTTTGCTGAACATAGCATGAGCACAAGCAGTGCGTAGAGCCCAGAGAAAAGTTCCTTGGCAGCACAACTGTTATGCCCAACCTCAGCATGAAGTACCTAGGCTTAGTAGTGATCCCGACACATTAAAATCTGAATATATGCCATCGGACACAGCCTGTAGGAAATTTTATGAGAAAGAAGCCAAATATAAATATAAAGACTTCCAAAAATGCACACAAAACTTCACAAAGAGCTCAGAACCCAGTATTATCTTCTTTGAGTGCCTAATGTAGCTAACAGCAAAGCTTAAGTTTGTCAGTTGTAAAGAAAATGACTGCCCCAAAGTCTGAAAAATTCAAGCCCTATAGTATTGACTTCATAAAAATTGGAAGGCTAAGTTGTCAGTAGTCAAGCTAGTGACCCATAGGGCACCGTAGATGTCAGAGACTTTTACCTCACTGAGCCACCTTACCATCCTGTGTGACTTGAATGATTATGCTGCTGTCCCAGAAATTACCAGCGGCAAATACGGGAGGTGCGGCAGATTTTCCACTCCAAGGGATCATCAAATAAATTAGTTAAATAGCCTATTAAGTTTCTGTCACCTAAGTGATACCTCTGCTTACTAAAACCTGCCTCTGCCATACATGCTACATGGATTATAGTATTACTGCTTACGCATGAGTCTGGAAGTGACCGGCATTCTATTAACCTGGCCTGCTTGAATGCTTCTCAGTAAGCATTCACTTTCATGTGAACACAATACCACTTGGATCATAAGCAAATTAAGCACTGTGTAATGAGGTGCTCTGAGCCCTTCCAATCTATTACTGTATCATTCAGATGCTAAAGCGATTTCCAATTTTTTATATGTCTGTGCTCTCAAACTAGGGAAATCATTATGAAATTTGACTGTGCAATTTCTTAATAGCTAATTTGCCACTATCGATTAGTGAAAGTCCTCCTGGCGGCTGCAAGTGAATCTCGCATGGTGCGCTCGAGCGGGAGAGCGGCAAAAAGCACTCTTCTTAGTGTAACTGGCATAGAGGAGCCTGCATCATCCCTTTATGTGACACAGTGACTGCATCTCTATGTTTTCCATATGGAGTCGAACTTCACCTGACCAAGCAAGGCTGTTGTATTCCGCTTTAGGTGTCCGTATATAGGTTTTCCTGAAACATGTCCTTATATATGCACAATTCGCATTGCCCTTATATAGGCATAAGATCCCAGTCCTTATTTAGGCATTAGCCATGCTATCCAAATACAGGCATGGTCACCTACATCCGTCCACCCCAACGTCACAATGAGTTCTTAGAAACCAGACCCTTAAGCTCTTGGGAGTTCCCCTAGCACAGGATTATTGATTTCTCCAAGAACTCATTTATTATGCATGAACCGCTATTCCTTAAGGGTTCATTCCTGACGTCTTCCTCTGCCCGACTTTACGTCAATGCTAACATTCCTACCGGGTATAAATATACCTTCCCTTTCCCAAGCAAGTAGGAGGAGACCTCGATTTTAGAGGAGCCCGTATCCCGCCCTGACGCACTGACAAGAGACGCTGTCATCCCTGCTCGCAGAGAATCCAGCTTCCAGTGTTCTGACTCCCTTCGCGGGGTGTTAGAGTTCGAGACCCGGAAAGAGATTCCCACCTCTCTCATTCTCAAGGTATGGAGCTGACTAGAACCTAGAGGGACTCTTGGCATACCAGACTCTTGGCATTCCAGAAACTTGGCATACTATAGCATACCATACTATAGAATACATCACCTACTTCTTACCTTGCACTACACTTAGCTTAGGTACACTGGGGTAGAACTAGTTAGAGAAGCATCTTATGAGTACACACATTTTTAGCTTATGTTATTTATGTATATGAATATATGTGTCATAGCTAAAAGATAATGCTAGCACAGTATTATTTCTTTCTACTGCTTACGCTGTACATAATATATCTTGCATACTGTCTTGTGATCATAACAGCTCATATCTCTTACACGAGAAACAAGACGGTTCAATAAATCCTTTTATTGAAACGCACGTCTATTATTTCTGTGTAACTCTGAAGAAACTAAGCATGCACGATTAGCTGAGTGAAACTGTTATCTGTTGTTTCCATGATTCTGAGAGTGTTCCGATTCTAAAGGGAAACAAAGTTGTCATGTTTATGCGGTTGCCAGAAACTACTCCCTTCTTGTTTACAAGGAGTTTCTAGTGGCCTCTGAGTTAGCTGGCACAAAGTAATTAAGTTTAATATACTCGATAGGGGCATACTGACCTCAGTCCTATGTCAAACCTATAGGGTATATTATTCCAATGCGCAGAGCCTATTAGGGAAATAGGAACTACACTACATGACGCCCAACGTTTGGTAAGGCACTAATTTAACGCTAGATACTGAGTAACTCAGTCGTGCTTTTCTCAGAGACCCCTACTCACATACTCCATAAGACGTCTGGAGTGGGTAGGGTTAAATATCCGCCAAAGCTAAATAGGACAAAATCCTATATATTAGCTGTTTGGTTTGTTCAACGTTGAAGGATACAGTGTTCCAAAATATTGTGCACCTTATCTTTTGTTTCCTTGAAACTTGTTCTACATTTTTCAAAAAACAATGTCCCTGAACGGGGATACTGCCACCGAGAACGGTGTAGCTGCGGCTGATCCAGTCATAACAGCTTTTAACTTTACAGGTTTAAATGAAACCGATGAGGGTGTTATAAACATCCCTCCAAACTTAAGGAGAGCCATCACTCTAAAACTTATAAAACACGGCCTATCACCAAGAGGTGGTAGAGCAGTTTTCGTGATAGAGGCACACAAATCCTTTCAGACAGAGGTATTCTATTAATGGATAGTATTCCCAGAATCAAATCCAGTAACAAAAGTGTTTCACTTCTTTAAAGAAGATGAACCACCAGAGGAATATATTCCTTTCGAGGATATTGAAATTCCACTAACTTACCAGGAGCATCATCTCTGGTTTAAAGGCGGCCTAAAACATCACAGAAACATTACCAGGCTCGGTCCACTAGGTAGACCAGGAGCAACATGGCCAATTCTAGCCGGCTACACACCTCACCCTGACATTGAAGAGATGTCAGACGAGGAATTACTTACTCAACTACAAGAGTTAATAAAAATTTACAGACAATTAGTCCAATATGTCATGCGGTCTTTCACAGTCCAACCACCAATGACCATTCCAAATCAAACCCCTCAACAGGGGAATACACTAAAAATTACTCCACAGACTTTACAAGCAGTCATGGGTAAAATGCCCTCAAAACGTGAACAAATTCCATTCCGGATTGCTCAAAAAATTACTCAAATCGAAGCAGTATTTCCAAATACTAGCCCTTATGAGAAACACAGAATCCTAACAATCTGTTTACCAATGGGGATCACACCACAACTGGAAGACTGCACCACTTGGGGCGCAGTCTTTGCTGCCATCTATACTAAAACACATGGTGTTCCATCAATTGCAGTAATACCAGATGTCCTGAAACAAATTCAAAACGAATACGGGGCAAAACCTGCTCTGAATTTAGGTATGAAATTACTGAAAAACTTCGACCAGGTCTCAACAATAATATTATCTAAAATTAAAGGGGAGGCAGCATCAGTGGCGATCCGCCAACGCTTAAGGGAATTTGATGTAACAGAACATCAACATGAACTATCCAGAATAATAGAAAAATCTTATGCAGAGATAGTTTGGGTGGAAAACCATTGAAGCCAAAACTATCTGAAAGTCCTGAGAAGGACTCTATTAAACAAAATCCTACATCTTCTAAAAAGAAGTGGGAAACTAATAACAAAATTCAAACGAGACAGGTTCTCAATCCCGAGGTAGGTCTCCTCAAAAGGAGCCCTCTGAAAGGAGGTATAACCTCAGGAATAGGGATAATTTAAGAAAACCTGACAGGTATCAAGATACTGATAAACGTTCCTCTCGTACCTTTCAGATATCGTCACAGACATCAGAAAGAAGAGGACGGTCAGAACACAGAGAAGAATGCGTAAAATCCAAAGACGATAAACACGTTCAGAAAAATAAATCAAAACCTCAATTCACAAAAAGAAGGTAGCAGGTCTGAAGATCAGACATGCCGAGAATACTGAGAACACAGCTCAAGAACGGAGAATGGGCTCAGACAATGCTGGACAGTGCAGCAGAAGTAACAATAGCTCGCCAGAACCTGAAGGAACTTCTGGAGATAGTGGACTTGAATGAGTACATCACAGTAGAAACTGTAGACACCAGGGTTAGTACTCCACAAAAGTTATATGAAATAACACTCCGAATGGAGGAAGACATACCAAGAAAAGTGAAAACACTCTTTTGGGAGAAACTTTCAAGGGGTTATGTTATACTTCTAGCAGAAAAAGACTGGCCACCGCACTTTGTCAGGGAGTGCCCACATGGCGTGGACATCATTATGCCAGCCTTCTCCAACCATATTCCAATTCACCTAAAATATACTTATGCCAGGAAATGGGCAGTTGCCCAGGCCCCAGCATTATATAAAAATCATGTAGGATGGGATGAGGACTCACCTCACCACAAAATACAGCTAAAAAATGAACCTACTGCACAAAGGCAGTACCCAATAAAGCAAGAAGCTAAAAAACAGGTCAGGGAGATCTTAGATCAACTTGAATACCAAGGGGTGATTGAAACATGCACCTCCTCAATGAACAATCCTTTGTTTCCTGTATCCAAACCAGACAATACATATCGTCTAGTTTTGGATTACAGACACTTGAACACTTGTTCCAAAACATTTGCCGGCAGAGAGCACTGAGATCGAGCTCCTGGGCACTGGGATCACCGTTAATAGGAGAACCCATGCTGCCCCCCCACCATCCCTTCCTACAGAGAACGAGGACTCACCGGATTGATCCCCGAGCTGGATAAGCCTCAATCGAGCCCCCAACATCAGCAAGTAAAAAAGCTACGAGGATCGGAGCCGCGACACCGTCAGGATTGTAACTGATGCCTGAACAGTGATCGGCGGCTTGCAGACCTCACTCGATCCCTGGACACCTCATCTCGGACCCGCGAGAGACCCGTCAGCCCAGGACACGGACCGCTCTCCTCACCGAGACAACACGAGGATTATTGAGAAAACAGAGCGCGAGCTGCTCCTGAGCTCCGCAACGCCTGACCCTAAAATGGCCGCCCAGTGAGGACAGTTGGGAAGAAAACTCCCGGTTAGCGGACTGCAGGCAACTTGATGACCCCCTGCAGCGGGCTCACGAGCGCCTCGACCTGCATGGATCACCAACCTGGCACTATGGGGACCGCAGATAGCTGTCCATGAGCTACTGCAGAGCTCTGCAGTGCCTGTCCCTAAAATGGCCGCCCCGTTGATACGGCAACGACAACAAGAACCTTTGAACAGACGGCTCGCTGTTTAAAGGCACCCCACAGAGGTCCCAAGAGAGCCCAGACAGCCAAAGCCACCAAGGATCACCAAGCTGCCACTAAGGAAATCTCGACAAGCGCACTACGAACTACTTTAGAGCTCCAGAACGTCCGTCCCCAAGATGGCCGCCCCGACGCTGAATTACTAAAAGTAACCCGGCATGATTAGTAGACGGCTCACTGTACAATAGTCACCCCACAAGACACACAAGAGAGCCCTGTCAGTGAAAGCACGCAGTGATCATCTAACGGGCCCTGGGGGAATACCGGAAAGTGAACTACGAGCTACTACAGAGCTCCACAATGCCTGTCCCCAAGATGGCCGCCATGTCATTGAACCACCACCGGTAACACACCACATATCCGAGCCCTCCTCAGAGACTGCAACCAAGTGGATTACTCTAGCACGGAAGCAGAAGACAAAGAACTACCGAAAAGTCACTCTAACCTCCACTGAACAATCAGTCTGCGTGCAAACAAAGGGCTCCGGAACGCCTGACCCCAAGATGGCTACATGGAAGTAGTACTCGCACCGACGACCAGACTGCTCCGGTGAGTCCCCTTCACCCTAAATGCCCCCTATACACCCTGTACCTGTGGATCTCAGCAACAACAAGTAACGAAGGCCCCCGTACCACAGTTCCTGCCCCACCCCAAACCTAATGCACTCAGGGCCTGGCCCCAAAATGGCCACCAAAAAGGCTCCTGCATCATAGAGACTGCAAAGACACCCGACTCCTCAGAGAGACACACCCATCTATGCCCACATCCGATGTGACCCACCTGACCTCACTGGAATGCAACGCGGGCCTGCCTATGCCCTGAAGTAGACCTCGCTATCAGTCCCGTCCTTCACTACAACACACCCTGACCCCTGTGTTAGCGCAACACACCTAGCCCGAAAGAAACTAGCCCCATCGCCAACTTAGATAAAATGCCTGCTACCACGCCAACCTAAGCCAACCCCCTCACCTCGTCCTACGTAAAACCGCACGGCCTGAACTCCTTCTCAATCAGTCTCCCCCTCAACCTCTCACCCAAAGCGAAAAAAAACCTCAAACACAAACTGATCAGGCAATACCCAGAGTCCCTATTTGCTGACATATATCATTGCTCCTCCAAAGGTCAAGTAAAAATGGACCTCATCTTTCACACAGAAAGGCCCGACAAGTGGAATTCCATCCTTAGATCACAACGCCACATTACCAAAACTACCAATACACCCCATAGCTGCAAACTATCATTTTCTATACCGAACCGCACGACGCGATGTGGGAACACCTCTGTGACCATCTACCCCAACGGCACAGTCCTGATTCAAGCTAACAATGCCAACCTTGAGGCATTTGACCTCCTCTTCCCCTCACTGCGGAATAACGTCGTTCACACACATCCCCCCCTCCCATCGCTCCCCTGTTACCCGGACAACCAATCCCCCCAGCAGAACACCCACTCCACTCATGCGCCTGCTATCATAAACCCCTACGCTCCTCCCCGAGCCACCACCAGCACCTCCAGCACCAAGAACAAGACGCCCCCTCCTGCGCCGATCCGTCCCCTCGAGCAGCCCCCCACGCTCAACCTCCCGCAAACAATACCGTTCAACCTAAATACGCAGTCTAAGTCTTCCAACCACCGTCCTATACCCACCTGCAAAAGAAAGCAACTACCACAACATGACCCCTCTCACTCCGCGCCTAACCCCATAGCCATAACTGACAGCACAACAACTACCAGAAGACAACACAACATCGTCAGGTCTTCTCCCCTCCAGGAAGAACCCCCCCAGAATCCTCCCACCCTCCCCCAAGAAGAGACGGGGTGCCGGCTCTCCCTGCTTGAAAGCCAAGTGGCTATTATAATACAGGGCTTTAACGAAATCCTAAACAACCTCGCTACACTCCTTAAGCCCTCCATTAACCCCCACTGTACTTCCACCATCTCCAACCACACACACCAAAGGCTCCCCAAGGCTCCGCGACCCAGTTGGACCTCATCCCCCCTCGCGAGCCATTCACCGAGGCCTAATAGAACTATGGAAGCTATGTCCTCTGATGAAGCGATGGAGTTGGCCTCCTCGTACACCACCCCCTCTACTCACACCCCCCAAGCCTCGATTCAGGTAATCATTGGACTCAGAAGTGATCACTCCACTCCGAAACCCCCTAGACTCCCAGCCTCCCTCATTAACATCCCTACTGCTCCCCTTAGAAAAGAACCTAAAAAAGCGACACCCCCTACCAACTGCATGCTCATAAACTGCAGATCAGCCACTAAACACGCCACAGAGCTAGCTGAATCCATCCTCAACCCTGACATAGACATAGCCTTCATCACCGAGACCTGGCTAAATGACACCTCGCCTCCAATCATGGATACTCTCGTACCCCCGGGTTTCTCTATCATCAACAAAGATAGAAAAGACCAAAAAGGTGGGGGTGTAGCAATCATTCATAACAACAACTTGGCCGTGACCGAAATCGATACCTTCAACTATAACTCCTTCGAATACCTAACCGCCAACATTAACTCCAGCAATAACAAATTACTACACTGCCATCTCCTATATCATCCCCCAGGCAACACCACCACATTCACTGAGCACCTGTCATACCTGATTGCCCAATGCTCTCTCCGAGACAACAACCACCTAATTCCGGGCGACCTCAACCTGCACTGGAATGATAAAAACAGCTCACCAATACAAAACCTGAACGAGTTATTACATACCAACAACCTTACCCAGCACTGCTTAGAAGAAACTCATATCAAAGGGGCAACCCTCGATGTCATCATTGCCCAACGAGACGCAATCACAATAGACCACATCCTACCGGTCGACTGGTCAGACCATCACTTAATCCTTTTCCGCATCATGCAACCGATCATCTGCCAACCTCCCATTCAAGACCCCCCCACATGGACAAGAAACCTAACACAGATCAACATAGTGGACTTAGAAGAAAAAATAAGCACCCTCCTGCCCATCTCCCCAGACGGCCTTTCCACAACAGAACTCACATCCCACTACAACACAACTATGTCCTCCATCTTAGACCAACTAGCCCCCCTGAAACTGAAAAAATCCAGGAACATCCCCTCCAGATCTTGGTTCAACAAGGGCATTAACGACGAAAGGAGACAACTCAGAGCTACAGAACATCTATGGAGAAATAATCCCTCCTCTAGCCTCTGCGAGAAACTCAAAACAGCAAGAAGGAACTACAAAAAACATATCAACAATGAAAAAACCAACTTTTTCTGCTCCGCTCTTGAGAATGCGAAAAATAGGCCAAAAGAACTCTTTAACATCATCAGGCAACAAACCTCCAAGACCTCTGCAACCCCAGTCCAGGCCTCCACAGACCTGTGTGACAACTTCGCCAACTTCTTCAATGACAAAATCACCAAGATTGAGCTATCACTTGACATCAACCTCAATCCCTCCTGCAAAAACTTAGCCCCAACAGTCGAAAACACCACGAGCTTGCTCCCCACGAAAGCCTGGATATCCTTCAACCCCGTACATGAATCTGAGATTCTCAAACTAATCTCCTCCTCCAAGCCCTCATCCCACAGCCTCGACCCTGTACCTATCCAATTGACTAAAAAGCTGAAACTCTCCCTTGCACCAATATGGTGTGAAATCATAAACAGCTCCTTGAAAACCGGCATCATACCAGACTGCCTCAAAGTCAGCCAAGTCACACCACTACTGAAAAAGCCAGGCCTAGACACCAACGTCCTGAACAACTTCAGACCTGTTTCCACCCTCCCCTTCCTAGCCAAAATCCTCGAAAAATGCGTTCTCCTTCAACTGAACCAGCACATTGACAACATCAACCTGCTTGACCACCATCAATCGGGCTTCAGAAAAGGCTGCAGCACCGAAACCGCGATCCTAAACATCGTGGATGACATCCTCAAGTCCCTTGATAATGACCAATGCTGCTTACTCAACCTCTTGGACCTATCGGCAGCCTTTGACACGGTTGATCACAATCTTCTCATCAAGGCTCTCAAAGACCGAGTAGGTGCGGACGAGGTGGTCCTACAATGGTTCTCCTCCTTCTTTCACAACCGCTCCCAAAGGATAAAAATCAAATCCTTTATGTCCGACCTACTCCCCGTCAACAGAGGTGTCCCCCAAGGTTCAGTGCTCTCCCCTCAACTGTTCAACATATACATGGAACCCCTCACCACCATTCTGAAAAAAGCCAACATCCCCTTCCACCTATATGCAGACGACACCCAGATCTACTTGGAAACCTCCTTCATTAACGACATTCTAAGACTCAACAACACTCTTAGAGAAGTTCAACAATGGCTATCAACTAACCACCTCAAACTCAATCAAGACAAAACCGAAATCCTCCTCATCTCCAACAAAGAAGAAAACCCTCAAATCGTAGAGTGGCTGAAAGCAATCGATGCTCTTAACGGTAATCTCACCCTGGCGAACTCGGTAAAATCGCTAGGAATCATCCTCGACCAAAATCTAAGCATGACCAAACACATTAAGATCTCCGCGAAGAGTGCCTTCCTCAATTTGAAGCTTCTCAACAAAATTAAACCCTTCATCCCGCCCATGGACCTCAAACAAGCCACCCAATCACTGGTGCTATCTAGACTTGACTATGGGAACGCAGTCCTCTCCGGTACAGCTCGTTCCCACTTAGCGCCACTCAAAACAACTCTCAATGCTGCTGCCGGAATGGTCACCGGAGTTAAAAAATATGACCACTTATCTCCCGCACTCAGAGAACTAAAATGGCTCCCAGTCGAAATGCGTGCCAGCTTTAGAACTGCTTGCCTCACGCACAAAGCCCTGCACACAGGGAAACCGGAATACCTGGCCTCCAAACTCAAGAAAGCCGGCCAGTCAAGAATCCTCAGGAGTTCCAACACCCTCTTACTCATCCCTCTGAAAACACGCAAACAAAGAACCGCGTCTCGATCCTTCACTGGAAACGCACCCAAAATCTGGAACCCCATTCCAGTCGATATCAGGACTACCCCCTCCTTTATGAAATTCAAAAGACTCCTAAAAGACCTCTACCTCAATCGTGCCTTCCCGGACTGAGAACCAAAACGCACAAGCCTGCACTCTGCAGCCACCAGGCAATGTTCCACCTCCTTACCTCCTCATGCACTTTACAGACCCTCCACTCCCTACCTCATCCCCGCTCTCTAACCCCCTCCTCGTTCACCTCCTCTCGGAGGGAGATTTAGCCCAAGACTTTGTGCACCCAACGAGACTACCTCAGGACCTCTCTACCTCAATGTCGCACAGCACACTGGGACTTTTGAACACTTATGCCTACCTTTGTCTCTTTAATGTGATTTCTCCCCTATATCTGCTGTAAAGCGCTCCGATACCCTCAGGTCTGGCCAGCGCTATATAAAACCTCTTAAAAAAATAAAAAAAAAATAAAGTACAGCATTAATGAATAACATTGTGCGTAAAAAATATAAAACCACATTGGACATTTCAAATGGTTTCTTTTGTCAAAACATAGCACCTGAACGCAGGTACTTAACAGCTTTCTCAATAATGGGGACCCAGCGTCAATTTTGTAGACTCCCACAAGGGTTCAAAAACAGCCCGGGGTTATTCTCAGCAAGGGTAACAGAGTTACTACAAATTTATGATAATGAGGCATTGTCGATAACATCTATCTGACAGACGATGACCTAGATAGGCACTTGAATAGGGTGAGTACCATTATATTGGGCTTAGCCTCTGAAGGCTATAAATTCAACTTTAAAAAATCCAGAATTGCCCATCTCAATGTCCTTTTCCTAGGATATGAGCTTTCAAGTGAAGGCAAGAGCCTGGCAGCTAACTTTTTAGAAAAGTGCGCTCTGCTCCAACCTCCAAAAACGCTGAAAAATTTACAATCCATCTTGGGTTTCCTAAATTTTGGAAGAACTTATATTCTAAATTACGCAGAAAGGGTTAAACCTCTATGGAGAACTAATAAAACCTGAATTTTCAACAAAACATTGGACACAAGAACACACAGAAATCCTGCGTTCACTCCAAGCTAACATGTTAGCAACAAATCACTTACAAACACACGTAAATAAACGCAATTTAGTGATCCGAATAATTTCGGGACAATGCGGATTCACCTATTTAACATTTAATGAGGGTGAAAAAGTACCAATAGCATACAAATCACATTTGTATACACAAGAAGAAATGCGCTTCACTTCAACAGAAAAAATACTGACAGCAGTTCAAACCGCTATAGCAAAAGAAAGAGCTCTAGCTCAAGGGAAACGCATTATTGTCGTAACTCCAGTACCAGCCTTAGAGGCGGTTACAAAAGCGAGCATTCCAAATGCAAAAGCTTTACATCCTAGATGGATACAATGGGTTAATTCTCTTGCTGCAACAGATGTTGAATATGTTTTTGATCCTGATTTAAAAACACAAGCGTTCCTGCAATATGAACATAAATGTCCTCTGCCCACTGAAATTTTGCCTCTAGATCAGTACGAATTTATAATTTATACTGACAGATCAGCACAACCCGCTACAGGGAGTAAGCAAGCTTACAGTGCAGCGTGTGCAATCGTTAAAGGTTGCATGCAAGATGGTAACTTCAGACCAATGGTCACTAAAACTCAATCTCTAGGAGATTGTACAGCTCAGCGAGCTGAGCTACAAGCATTCAAACTGGCACTTGAAAATGCAGATCGCGAATTCCCCACACTTATAGTGTGCGATTCTTTTTACTGTGTTCAGTCGTATAATGAATATATACAGAATTGGCTTGAAAACGGGTTCAAAGATGCAAAAGGTGGCACAATAAAGCATAAAACGCTTTGGGAACAAGTAGTTCAGTTGAGAGACGAACTACCAAAAGCTCACGTGATACACACACTGAGTCATCAACGTGATGGCGTTCACGTTGCAGGGAATTCATTGGCTGATGAAGCCGCAAAGGGGGCTGTTCACACAGCTTCCGTAGCTGCGATCACTCGTTCAAAAACGAGAATAGACAGTGAGATATTGTTGGCTGTCAATGCTTCAAGCAAAGGCAGTGGTGCAGCGTTACCAAAGAAATTTCCACTCAAGTACTCTTATGTAATTGATGCGAACAATGTTCCTTTTGCTCGAATCCCTGGAGTGGGGGATAGGGTAATTCCAAACATGGAACGTAGAGCAGCTTTGATTTATGAAGCACATCTGGGGGAGGATCTGTCACATCAAGGGATCTCTAAAACAATATTAACATTAAAAGAGATGTACTGGTGGCCTGGAATGAATACACAGATTCACATCTTCATCGATGACTGCAGAGACTGCAATAAACAGCGTGGTACAGAACGCCATCAGACACCAGACTACGAAGTAGCCTGCCCAGTACAGAAACCATTGTTAGACAGCATTAGACTATCTACGCGCAGGCGTCCTTTTGGACAAATGCAATCCCACAAATACTAAGTCAAGGTTCCTATGGATGTGGCCTCAGCGCTCGGCTGATGCTCGAACTGTTATAAAAGATTTGCAAGTCTTTATCGGCACATACGCAATTGGCACACTACATTCTGACCAGGGCCCTGCGTTTAGCTCTCGGGCTTACAAAGAAGCCATGGCCAGTTTGGGCGTAGCATTGCGGTACTCCTCTCCGTTTCATCCTGAGGGAAATTCTGTTGTGGAAAGGAAAAACCGGGACATAAAGCAGTCTATAACAGCTAGAGTATTAGGTTCGGGTGATGGGTGGGTCAAACATCTTTATGGGGTCCAACGCTCATTAAATATTTTGCCAAGAAGTTTTCTAGGGGGTCACTCCATATGAGGTCCTATTTGGGACAAGAATGTGGGTTCCTGATCTCGAATGTAAAGGCACAGTGGTAGAAAATAAACCCTTTGATATCAAATATCGTTTGGCTGTTTTACAGGATCTAAATGAACTAAGATCGAAACAAAGCAACGTGTTCCTGAAGCCAACCACCACTGGGGAAACACCGGCAGTCCCAGCAAGGCCTGTCTGGATCCCAAAAGTTGGGGATCTAGTCAGAGAGAAGACTGCGGACAAGAAGGAATTTGGACCTTCTTACAGACAGCCAGTACCTGTCCTAGCCATCCACGGAGCAAGAACAGTACTTCTGCCTCCCCTTGCTGGAAAAAAGGAGAAAAGATGTGTGTCAATCGACCTCATCAAACCACAGTATGTGGCCAATACTAAATAGTAGGCCTCGTGGACTCCGACCTAGTAGCAGACGCACTCCTCTCGCTACTATCCAAGAGGTTCAGACTGAAAGACTCATAACCATCGAGAATTCAGCAGTATAAGATGGGGGACTAAGCAACGATGCTATGGAACTCATCCCTCTTGAAACTCAAGTAACAGTTCGTCCAAATACACCTGTCTACACCAACGTAACACTGATCAACTGGTTCCAGCGATTTCTACGAATCCTGATGCAATTTCAACAATTGACCGAACTGCTTCTGGCTATTTCATTAACTTTGATACGTTTTCTGAGGATCCGAGTGAGCCTGAAACGACGCCAGCCTCAAAAACTTTCAAACAACAAGTAGAAGACCTTTTTCATTTTCTGAAGGAGACTTATCTGGTTTCACCATGGATTGAAATATGGATTATTTCTGGAATATTTTTCTTTCTGTTTTGGCTAGCTTTGGTTATGACTCTTAGCATGCTTATAAATGGCAGATACATTCGTATGGACACTGAAAGTAAAAATGTGAACTTACTTTTAAAACCACACAAATCTTCCCATCGTGAATCAAGAGACTTGTCAGCAGTGAACATCACAGCCGTTCCTATACAGGATGGTATAGTTTGGGACAAAACCGATTTCGACATATTCGGCCCAACGGAACTTTTGAAGATTCCACATTTATTTAAAATTTCATTACGTGACTTTATTACCTCCAGTACCTATTCTGATGATTGGGACTTTTAGACTGTTAATGACATGATGTCTGATCTAGAAAGGTCTGCTGCGTTCTCTAACAACGAATACTTAGAGGGCTCAACAGACTACGAACAGCTTTATTGTTACAACCACTATCTTCATCATTTCTTGCATAAATCTGCAACATCTAGAAATGTTTTTATGTTTAACCAATGGGAACATTGTCCTACACCACCAAGGGGTAGTTCAAAAACGTTTGCAAATAAGTTTCCATATTTTTCAGGGTACAATACATCTGATCCAGAAACATTTTACTATAAGAATGTAAACAAAACAGGACAGAAAATTATGTTAACTAATACAAAACAGATTTATTCTGCAGCCTTTATTACCCAACTGTCTAGACAAGGATTTGACTTTTGGAAAGACACAATTGACACAAAATCTGCCTGGGGTTCTAAAAATTGGCAAGTGCAGGGGATAGAAGCTTTGTTTAGAGCCTGTATCATCCCACATCAAATAATGTTTTTGAATGACACTGTGCAACAAACGTCTTGCCTTGGTTTAGCCAAGATCAAAGACATGAACACACCTTCTGTACCAACACCTGCAAGTAATACCACTACACAGGGAGCGGTCACAGTAGACACAATACTACAAAACAACAGATCAGATCCTGATTGGAAAAAATGGTTGCTCTGGCCCACAGACACAAACATCTGTCAAGAAAGATTCCTGAATAGAATACAGGGCTTTACTATCCGTAGGCCAGACCCACGTTATGTTCAACGACAACATCCGGGGGTAGTAACAACATACAGTGTAGGAAAATTGTGCCTCGACTGGTTACAAAAATCTACACTCGAGGATGTGAAACAACACTTATCTTTACTTAAAGAAGACGCAGAACTTAGGGATTTCTTGCTAGGACCAAGAAAACCGCGTCAAAAACGTTTCATATATGCCGGCATTTATGCTGCTTATAATGAAGTATGGAAGGTTTCACAGGCAGAGGCCGCAGAAAGAATACGTGAGCTTGATCGTATTAACTTAGAGAAATCTCTCACTGTGGTCGACAATGGGTTAACAACTTTGTCATCCAGAATTTATTCACTGGACAACATTGTATCCTCTGCTATTGACATACTGGAACAAGATTTAGCCATGTTACAACAAGGCCAATCTCAGTTACGGATCACTGACAGAATATAGAATGCCAAAATATCGACCTGCAAAAATATAGTGGATAAAATATAGAATGCCAAAATATCGAATTCCTATCTACAAACAGGTAAGTACAAAAATATCGAATCCAAAATATTGTTGTAAATAATATAGTTTGTTAAAATATCGAATTTTTTAAATGTATTAAAAGTAATGTAAAATTAATAAAATAATAAATATAATTAACTGAAACATACTTAAAAATACTTAAATAACCTTAAAATTAATAAATAATTAATAAAAGTTATAAAAAAATAAACATACATTTTTATTTATATATATTAACTTAATATTAATAAAAAATATTCAATATTTTTAGCGTAGGATAGCGGGAGGGTAAAATTTACTATTATCACTCCAGAGAGTGCAACAGTAAGGAAAGCGTTGGATAGCGTAGGGGTAAAATTACTATTTCCACTCCAGTGAGTGCAACAGTAAGGAAAGCGTTGGATAGCGGAGGGGTAAAAATTACTATTCCCACTCCAGTGAGTGCAACAGTAGGGAAAGCGTTGGATAGCGTAGGGGTAAAAATTACTTTTCCCACTACAGTGAGTGCAACAGTAGGGAAAGCGTTGGATAGCGGGAGGGTAAAAATTACTATTCCCACTCCAGTAAGTGCAACAGTAGGGAAAGCATTGGATAGCGTAGGGGTAAAAATTACTATTCCCACTCCAGAGAGTGCAACAGTAGGGAAAGCGTTTGATGGCGTAGGGGTAAAAATTACTATTCCGACTCCAGTGAGTGCAACAGTAGGGAAAGCGTTGGACAGCGTAGGGGTAAAAATTACTATTCCCACTCCAGAGAGTGCAACAGTAAGGAAAGCGTTGGATAGCGTAGGTGTAAAAATTACTATTCCCACTCCAGTGACTGCAACAGTAGGGAAAGCGTTGGATAGCGTAGGGGTAAAAATTACTATTCCCACTCCAGTGAGTGCAACAGTAGGGAAAGTAATGATTTAATATTTAAATAAAAATAAATTAATTATCAATACCAATAAAAAATGAATTAAAATTAATTACCAATTACAAAATATTTAATAATTAATTAATTATAAATACCAATAAATATTATGTATTAAACATTAATTACCTATTAGTAATTAATTAAACAACCAATTAATTTTCAATACCAAAAATGTAATAAGTAATAAAAAATTACCAATTAATATTTAATTAACAATAAATTAATCAATACACAAAAAGAATTTCAATAATTACTTAATTACAATTAAATTACTTCCCACCCTATTCCCCTATAAACCCACAACCCGCTCCGAATAATAAATTAATACAATTAACATAATTATCAATTAATCAATTAATAAAAATTAATTACCAATTAATAAAAATTAATTAACAATTAATAATTAATTAACAATAAATTAATTATCAATACCAATAAATAAAAATAAATATTTTGTTAATTACAATTAAATTACTTCCCACCCTATTCCCCTATAAACCCACAACCCGCTCCGAATAATAAATTAATACAATTAACATAATTATCAATTAATCAATTAATAAAAATTAATTACCAATTAATAACAATTAATTAACAATTAATAATTAATTAACAATAAATTAATTATCAATACCAATAAATAAAAAATAAAAATTCTTAATTACAATTAAATTACTTCCCACCCTATTCCCCTATAAACCCACAACCCGCTACAGAACTAAAACGCAAAATTAAATTAAAAATAATTAATAATTCCTAAAAATTAATATTTAATTTACTATAATTAAATTACTTCCCACCCTATTCCCCTATAAACCCACAACCCGCTACGGAATTAAATTACGCAAAAATAATTTTACATAAATTTCGTAACTTTAAAAAATATTAAACATACATTACAAAAATAATATACATTTTTAACTCATATACTAACATACAAAACACTTACAAAAATTCGATATTATTAAAAATTCGATATTTTTTAATGCCTATATTATGTACTTCTATATTTTGAAAATCGATATTACTTACCTTCATTTCGATATTATTAACCACTATATTATGTCCATTCGATATTATGTCCATTCTATATTTTGAATTCGATATTCTGTCCATTCTATATATTTTTTTCGATATTATGTCTATTTACCCTCAGTTACGTTCTATTATGTTATTAGGCTGGACGCTGCAATCCTTGCGTGCAGGCTATGTGCCTTGGCGTTTTATCAACACGTCGTCTCTGTTTACAGAATACAATCTAACGGATAATCAAGATCGAACTGGCACAAAGGGGAGCAAAGAATACAGTGCTGAGCATTGAAAAACTGGAAAAATTACCACTACGGTAGCAGAAAAACCAGCTACAGAATGGCTTATCCATGGCAAAATAACTCTGCCTGTCACTACTTTTCATTTTCAGTAATGCCTCAAACAAATGCAAGCAGGCAAATATGAAAGGTTGGGTAAAGAATACATTAAGACATCCTGGGATTTACCTTACGAATACAGATGTTGGAGTGGGGATCGTGAAGTGTTTCTAAGCGGTACACACTGTGAAAATGCACTGAGCGGATCTCTCATATGTCAGGACATTTCTTTACACTGGGCTTGTAATGGTTCTGTGGCAAACTTGTCCTGCCACCTGCAGGGTACACCAGCTGCTGTGATTAATCCAGCGTTTGGCCAACTTTCTAACGGGAGTTACCTCATGTTGAATGATCAGAGTTGCTGTGTCATGTTGCCAGGAATCCCATATCTGGTAACGGTTGGCTCCAGGGTTACTTGTTGTATGCAAGTATTGTTCCCCCAAATAGAGACAGTCAGGGAGTCGCCTCTATGGCTTCATTGAATGTTTCTTTTATACGTTTTGATACTTTAAGCAGTATGAAAGCCATGCTTTTACAACTGACCATGCCTTTGACCTCAGACAAAGAAATCTATGATCTACAAATTGCAAGGACTTCGGCTGAGATACAGGCTTTAATTTGTACAAACTGCCCATACATTTCGTAGAAATGATGGGACGTATCTTAAACATGTCTGCTACGAGCGGGATTGTACATGTATTTAAGACCATCTGTTCAGGACTGTTAACACCTTTTCAGGCAGTCCTCGGAATCATTCCAAACTTCGCACATTCGGTGTTTGGTGGTGTGCCATTAATTCTAGCACTCGTTGCAGGAATACTGTTTTTATTCCTACTACTACGCTATGGCAAGCCTATCAACCAGCGTCACTCCCAGCAATTTGGAGAAAGCTCTCCTAGAACGGAAGTGCTGTGGAGCGCATAGTGCAACTTTTGGGCCTACCTCGTCTACGGGAACTTAATACAACATGGTTTCTGTCATTTAGACCAATCTGGCAAGATTGCATCTTACCTGTTCTACGCTGCCTGCTTTGCGGTGAAGAATGCATGCTAGACATCTGTCTAACACTCCCATCAGTCATGCCAACGGATATCGATACTCTGCTGGACCCGATAACGGCCCATGCTCTGTGTTGTCCTCAGAGGCTACCAATCCTGATGACGGCATTCCTTGAGATCTCACAGACGCTTCCTGCTGCTGCTGAGGTACGAGATGGATCAACAGGCACACAGGTAACAACGGACGCGAACATTGCTGCGGCATCCTATGCTGAAGGTGATGCTTCACATCTCTGTGCAGTTAACCTTCTAAATGAGGTATTCCAACTGTCACCGACATCGGTAGACGATCTTTTATCTACAGGAATAGATGATTTCGTGTTTACACCAGACCCATACACTGACTTTGATTCAGCTCACAGTGTACCGGGGAAGCAATGAATTTGGCCTCCATATTTTCAAAACAGACCAAAACTTGGAACTCTTCCTAAAAAATTGAATTTTTTTTTTCCTTTCTCTATTTTTGAAAATACATCGCAATTCAATCTGCTTACAGTAGAACTATTCATATAGAACGGACTTCTTTGAATACTTCCAGGGACACATGGTCACCTTATTTACCACAATTTCATTTAGTACCATGATATGAAATGGCTTTGATTTTTTGAATACTTGTCAACCATCTCGTCATATGTATATATTTCTGTTTATTCATTCATGTTGCATTTTATTTATGATATATGCCTAGAATGAAAAAATGCTTTAAAATGAACAGTACCTATTGCATTACATGTTTAGCAACAGTTTCTTTTAAAAACAAAAACTTCTTTTAATATGCTTTTAGAAATGTTTTTAGCAACATGTGGTACTCAGTTTAATGTTTAGCATATAATGTTTAGCATTTAGTACTATCGTTCATTCGAAAGTGGAGTGGGTGTTGTATTCCGCTTTAGGTGTCCGTATATAGGTTTTCCTGAAACATGTCCTTATATAGGCACAATTCGCATTGCCCTTATATAGGCATAAGATCCCAGTCCTTATTTAGGCATTAGCCATGCTATCCAAATACAGGCATGGTCACCTACATCCGTCCACCCCAACGTCACAACGAGTTCTTAGAAACCAGACCCTTAAGCTCTTGGGAGTTCCCCTAGCACAGGATTATTGATTTCTCCAAGAACTCATTTATTATGCATGAACCACTATTCCTTAAGGGTTCATTCCTGACGTCTTCCTCTGCCCGACTTTACGTCAATGCTAACATTCCAAGGCACCTACCGGGTATAAATATACCTTCCCTTCCCCAAGCAAGTAGGAGGAGACCTCGATTTTAGAGGAGCCCGTATCCCGCCCTGACGCACTGACAAGAGACGCTGTCATCCCTGCTCGCAGAGAATCCAGCTTCCAGTGTTCTGACTCCCTTCGCGGGGTGTTAGAGTTCGAGACCCGGAAAGAGATTCCCACCTCTCTCATTCTCAAGGTATGGAGCTGACTAGAACCTAGAAGGACTCTTGGCATACCAGACTCTTGGCATTCCAGAGACTTGGCATACTATAGCATACCATACTATAGAATACATCACCTACTTCTTACCTTGCACTACACTTAGGTTAGGTACACTGGGGTAGAACTAGTTAGAGAAGCATCTTATGAGTACACGCATTTTTAGCTTATGTTATTTATGTATATGAATATATGTGTCATAGCTAAAAGATAATGCTAGCGCAGTATTATTTCTTTCTACTGCTTACGCTGTACATAATATATCTTGCATACTGTCTTGTGATCATAACAGCTCATATCTCTTACACAAGAAACAAGACTGTTCAATAAATCCTTTTATTGAAACGCCCGTCTATTCTTTCTGTGTAACTCTGAAGAAACTAAGCATGCACGATTAGCTGAGTGAAACTGTTATCTGTTGTTTCCACGATTCTGAGAGTGTTCCGATTCTAAAGGGAAACAAAGTTGTCATGTTTATGCGGTTGCCAGAAACTACTCCCTTCTTGTTTACAAGGAGTTTCTAGTGGCCTCTGAGTTAGCTGGCACAAAGTAATTAAGTTTAATATACTCGATAGGGGCATACTGACCTCAGTCCTATGTCAAACCTATAGGGTATATTATTCCAATGCGCAGAGCCTATTAGGGAAATAGGAACTACACTACAAGGCTTTGGTTACTACCTGGTTTAGGGCATCCCAGCTTTTTTTCCTAGATATCCTTGAGCTTTGATAAACTTTAACCCACCTAATATTTTTAGTGTTCATATTTCATATAGACCCTAAATGCCCTGCTCTGTTTTGAGTGAGCAAGTCATCTCTTCACATTACTGGTTAAATTCGTGCAGAATATCACAGTGTAATGGGGTTGGAAGTAGCATCTATCAGTCCACTTAATTCATATTAGAATTGGGTTTGAATAACGATTAGTGTTTAGCTAGCCTACTTGCTATTAGGGATGAACTTATGGATGATGTCTTATAGCAGAGCCTGAAACCATGCTCGATTGTAAAGATAGCCGTCAAGTAAAAAGTCCTATGTCATATTTATTGCACGAACATTTATCACATATGGATATTCTGAAAGCCCGGTAGGGCTTCATTCCTCATTGGGCAAAGTTAGACAGCCATGTTTTAAAGTTATGGTTAGAGTTAATGTTAGGGGCAGGGATTGGTAGACATAGTTATTGTAAATGCTTTTATGATATGGGTCCTTTAGTATCTGCAACCAATTGTGAGAATAGCTGTATTACACGCATGTACCTGTGGTGATACATGACCACACAAAGCTTTCCTGGATTATAAACTTTTTTTTTTTTAAACTTTTTTTATTGAGGTTTTTTTGAATCATACAGTGTCACTGCACTTCAACACGCACACTTCGTCCCGTTAGACAAAACCATGTAATAACGAAAAACAATTCCGTGGAATACAGTGCTTAATTTGTAAAAAAAATAAGTGCCAGGGCTCTCGTCAGGAGGACACTGCAGCTTGCACCACACATTGCCCCTGCCATGCTGCCAATGATAGTAACAACACAACTACTAACCATCACACTGCTACAAGTGTTACAATTTGGACTGTTTCAGGACCCCGAAGCTATAAGAATGGCTTGGGCAGCATGTAATAGACATTTGGAATGTATATTGAATCAATAATTAACATCATTATCATAGCTTTACTGCAGCCTAAAGAGATCATAAAAGCACAGATATAAATTTCTTTAAGAACATTCCATTCCATTCCAAAAGCTTTATTCGACGTATTAGATCATAAAAGCACAAAACTTACATTAAAAAAATACACAGAACGTCGATAAGCAATGCATGGAGGCCCTCTACAATTCAATACATGCCCCCTAGGATGAAAAAATCCAACTATCATAAAACTCTTTTTACAAATCTTAAAATTTTTACATATTAATTAGTTAAATTTTTTTTTTAAATATACCACAATACAAATAACATTTTAAACCAATCAGTAAAAAAGAGTAAAAAAGAGCAAATCATTTCACAAATATACAATACGACCAAGCGTGCATGTTAGAAATCCACTATCTCATTGTGGGACCTTATTTCTAATTGCCCATACCCACCCCAAATATTTTGCCATGGCTACAACAATAGCTTCAGTTGTATCGCTTCTAAGAATTCTTTCCGCCTCATGCGCCCTTCTTGTTCCCAACAGCTTACAAATTGGGGTCAGCCAGGCGCGCCGCGGTGCTTTGTAGCCACTACATTCAAATAAAACATGGGTCAATGATTCTTTACCACTCCTGCACACTAAACAAAGATCATTTCTAGGTATAGACCATTTGCTAGTAAAATCTTTTAATGGTAGTGTGCCAACCCTGAACTGGAAATATAATTTCCACTCAAAGGGCTTTGTAATAAAGTCCCAATATTGCTCAAACTCAGGTATGGGTTTACAATTCAGAAAATACCCTGTAAGGGATGAAGACTCACAATTTCTCACTATATTGGTCTGGGCCATTTCCCAGTATTTAGCCTTCAGGATCTGTTTAGAGGGAAAAACTGTGTTTTTTAGGTCCTCCCATAGTGAACGCATACCCATATTCGCTAGAGTAACTCTAAGCTGTCTTAACCATTTAATTTGGTGCGATGTGTCCAACCTTTTTACATCTTGAAAGCCAGCTGCATACTCTGCAAGTTCTGGGGTAGACCAAAGTCTACGCCAGTACAAAAGTGGACGTAATTTTGCAAATTCCGCAATTGGCTTCCTCCCCAAATCAATCAGTAACGGGCATGTTGGGGTACTCTGTGGCAAGCTGGCAATATTTCTGAGAAACTTATTTTCTGAGATAGTAAGTTTGGATAAGTTCTCATCACCCCAGAGTTCTGCGCCATATAAGGCAGAACTAACTACTTTCATGTTATAAATCTCCATAGCAGGGCTAACTATCTTGGTGAAGGAAGTGTTGTATTCTTTTTGCAGTACTCCTACCAGTTGTCTGTGTTTTAGGGATGCTATATCGACCTGATGTGTCCATTTTAACCCCTCCTGGATGTTAACCCCTAGATATGTGAACTCTTTGACCTGATCTAGCACGGCATTGTTCAACATAATGCCCCCCTTAAAGGCCCTATGTGGATTAAAGGCCATCAATTTTGTTTTAGACACATTGACCTCCAAACCCCGTCGAGCACAAAACTCTTCGAAGATTGTTAGGGCTCTCTGGAGCCCACTCGGTGTTTTGGAGAGGATCAATGTGTCATCCGCAAACATTAGTATGGGGACTTTTTCGCCTGCCAGAGTCGGTGCATCTGTAGGGGTTAATCTCATACAGTTCACAATCCCATTAATGTATAAAGAGAATAAGGTCGGGGCCAATACGCATCCCTGTCTAACACCCTTCTCCACTGCAAAAAATTCTGTAACTTCACCCTGCTTACCCCACCGGATCCTAGCCTTGTTATCCTCATGCAACCTGATGATAAGTGTCAACAAATCGTGTGGTAACCCCATTTCTTGTAGCGTCTGCCAAAGCTTTTTGAGTGGTACAAGATCAAATGCTGACCTAAGGTCAACAAAAACGGCATACAAGCAACCTTACCCAAGGATACCGTTTTCCAGAATAATAAAATAAACCTAAACACTTGGTCAATTGTACTAGTAGAGGTACGAAACCCTGCTTGGAGGGGCGATAAGATATTAAATTCACCGATCCAATCCTGCACTCTATTGAGCACCAATCTGCCCATTATCTTTTGTAGAGAATCAATAAGACTGATCGGCCTATAGTTCCCTGGGCATGATTTGTCCCCTTTCTTAAAAACAGGAATGATCTCTACGCCTTTCCATGAATCTGGAACCGGCGCACCCTGAGCTATGGCATTTGTCAATAAAAAGATATATCTGCCCCATCTCACTTTATCATAGAGGAATATATCCCCCGGTATTCCATCTAGACCTGGAGCTTTTTCTGCCATAATGGATTTCAGGGCCACCTCCACATCTACCTTACTAAAAACTTCCCCCTTAAAAAATTGCTTATCAATGCTGCCCTCTATTTCATACTCACTTGCAGCATATTGCGGTTTAAAGTGGATTACCCACTCCGATTGAGAGACGTGATTTTGGGGCTGGGAGGCCTGCCCTCCTCTATTCCATTTATGGACATTCCAGAACTGTTTAGAATTCCTATTAACACAAGCCTCCTTCAACTCGTCCCACCTTTTGCTATCCCAATCCTTCTTCGCCTTTTGTTGTGCCCCCCGATATATGGCCCTTGCTGCTCGTACCACTACGGGGTCCCCTTGTATAATAGCTTCCCTTAAGTCTGCACGGGACTTTTTACATTCTGAGCTATACCATTCCTGAGGTTTGGATGTGATCAACTTCTTTGGTTTGCTCCTTATACTAAAATGCATATGCAATAATCCAAAAAATTCATTATGTATGCAAATAAAACTCTTTAGATCAGTCAAATTAGTTACACTATCCTGCAGTTCACTATTGGCCTGGTCTAGCTCTCTCTTTTTCAATACTAGCAAGTACACCCGGGAGGTCTTTTAACTTGGTCCATTTTAGACGCCTTAGATCATTCGATGGGACAATGTCAGAGGTGAAATAATTGTCTAACACGTCTTGGGGATCTTTGGAACATAAAAGGTCCATGTCCACACATAAAGGATTGTGGTCACTTTCCAATCTCTCTCGAATCCTCATATCCTTCACTCTATGCCAAAGTGCTAGGCTAACCAACACATAGTCTATCCTACTGGAATAGTGACCATTGTCAAATGTGTTAGCCCCCATTATATCTGACACTGTACGGCCATTAAGTGCCCGTAGTCCCTTTTCCATGCAAATTGAATTCACTTGGATCACCGCATCAGACCATCTTTTTATTGGGTCTAGCTCCAACTTGGGAACGCCCCACTTTAGATCTTCCTCAGTGTACAAATTTTCCTCCTCCCTCAGAAGTGGCTCAATAGTAGCATTAAAGTCCCCCGCAATAATAATATATATATCTGCGTGTCTACCCTGGAGAAGATCTTCAAGAGCCGCTAAAACTCCCGACTTTTTCCCATGTGAACCTCTCACATAGACATTATATATTACCACTATCCCGTTAGTGCCCCTAGATACTCTAATGGCCTGAATAGCCTGGCTATGTGTTGGGAGTACTTGAATATCCAATCCCAGATCTTGCTTCACCCATATTGTCAGTCCCCCTGATGGTCTCCCTTTTGGGCCTTTAACAGCCGGGATATGAAAATTCAAATACCCAATACAAAAATGGGGGACTTCTGCCCAAGTCTCTTGAAACAGGCAGATTTCATGCTTCTCAATAAAAGCCCGCCACTCCGGTGATTCCAACTTTGAGCCTAATCCTGCAATGTTCCAAGACAACAATGTGTTCGTTATAAATGATATATTTGCCGATGGTAGTCTGCTTATAGAGCGAGGGCTTAAACTGCCCTCCTGTCCTGACCCTTCATATAGTACAGTTGGCAAAAGATCCTCACTTACAACCAGGTCCAACTCTGATACTAGATAATCGCACCCTAATGGGCTGACCCCATGGGCCATCTTAGTTATAGGATGAACCTGCTGCTTCTTCTCCAATTCCATCTCATGTCAATCTATATTTTCCAGAGTGGATTCTCTCCGGAACCTGGTTAAAGTGTTCTCATATGGATGAGCGGTCACACTAATCCTTGAAGGGCGTCTAAACTGGATAGTTGACTGACCTGGTGCAGTTGTACGAAATTCTAGGGCAAAAAGATTTTCCGCTAGATCCGCCCTAGCCATCGTCAGCTCAATACTATCCAAGGAGTTTGCAGCTGCTACCATCCTGCGGGCCTTTACTATATCTTCCCTTATTACCGAACGGCATCCTCTCACATGCCGTATCCAATGAATGGATTTATTTATTAGGGAATCCTCACTTTCTTGTCTTTTATTTGCGTCTAGCTTCGGTACGTTCGCCATAACAATTTTTAATTAATTGGACAATTCTGCAGGATAATAAACCAGGTGCCTTACTCGCTGTTCGTTCACTACCTGGATAGATTGAAAAACAGTATTGTTATTAGACTGTGCCGGGGCCCCCGCCCCAGCTACTGTAGAGATTTTTTTATTTTGGCTAATGATAGAATTTGAAATAGATCTAGGCTTAATTGGAAGCAACCTCGAGTTCTCTGCCTTGGGTCTTCCAAATCTGGGTGAGGCACCAACTGCCCGAGTTTGATTTACCTGTGAGGCAATAGCTGAGGTAGTCCCAGATGTTATCTGAATAGGCAGGATTCCACCCTGTAATTGTCCTAAGCCTCTACTTTCCCTTGCAACTCCTGGTTGTAACTGGTTGGGTGTCAGTGTTTTTACCAGCGATGTTAAGTCCTCTATCTGGCCTCTCATTAGGCCCATTTCTTGTTTTAACAAAATAAGTTGCCGAAGCAAGTCTTGATATTCCATGGACGAATCTATCCCCCTAACCATACACTGTTCGAGACTAACTGGGGTCTTCTGGATTTCCTGCGGCCCCTCTTCTCTACTTGATTCATTATCAGAGATCTCCAACAATGGGAGGAATCTATTAGTACACTCTACCATGGCGACCGTATGATCTATAGTAACAGGACAATCTTTTGTTATTTCTCCTTCATCAACAATCCTAGCAGCTTTCTTTTGAAGTGTTTTATGAAACATTTCCGGGATGATGGTAGTGGGCATTTTCTTTTCTGGGGATGACCTGGTGGGGGGTTGAACACTGGTAGCTTGTGTCGTAGGTTCTAGTTCTAAAATACCCTCACACTCCTCTATCAGGGCATTAATCCGATCCAAGACGCAATTACTAGCTACATGTGGCTGGAGCTTCCTTGCCTTTTTGCCCTTTCCACCCCGATTTAAACTAGTACCTCCAACCTCCCCACCATCTTCACCCCCACTTTGTAATTTCCTTTTACCCATATATATTGGTGGGGGTCAGACTAAACTTTTCTTTAACCGAACGGGGCCCAATACTTTCACCTTTTACCTTGCTCCACTTCTCTCTTACGTGGACTATCTCCTTTATAACAACACAAGGGAGGGGACAAATCACAACAAAAATAGGCCAGTTCTTACTACCAGAATAAATCACCAGCGTCTTTTGCAGATAGTCACTTCCGGAAGAGTATCAACAGTACCTTTAAGGGTTACTACATCGCAACGAGTTCTCCTGCTCCGCTGTCCGGCAATTGCAGCAAACGTCAGAGGGGTGGCCCTGCCCTGCCTCTTCCTGTCACTGACGGGCAAGGACGGGCCCGCCCTTGGCCCGTACGCGGCCCGCGCCGCGGTGGGAGAGGCAGCGCTATAAGCACGTTCACCAGCGCCTCCCCCTCACATGCAGCACCTGTGGCGGGAGCAGGGGATGCTGGGACTGGTGGTTCCCTGTCACGATGTTGCACCCCTTCTGGAGGCTGGTAGCGCTGGAATGGAGCCTGGTTGCGCTGGTAGCGCTGGAGTGAAGGTACCCTGGGACTCCTGTCCCACCAGGGCAAAAGCGATATTGGTGGTGCGGAAAAGACTGTTTTCCCGCGCCGCGGGGGGAGAGGCAGCGATATAAGCGTTCACCAGCGCCTCCCCCTCACACGCAGCACCTGTGGCGGGAGCAGGGGATGCTGGGACTGGTAGTCCCCTGTCATGATGTTGCACCCCTTCTGGAGGCTGGTAGCGCTGGAATGGAGCCTGGTTGCGCTGGTAGCGCTGGAGTGAAGGTACCCTGGGACTCCTGTCCCACCAGGGCAAAAGCGATATTGGTGGTGAGGAAAACACTGTTTTCTTTAAGAAAAAATATTGCACATTTTAGTCCACATAATTCATGTAAAGTGTCAATGCATAAAGATTTAAAACAGGCAATACAAAGTTAATAAAAGTCTCATAAACATTGTCATTACAAAGCAATACGTTAGAACAGTTACGATCAAGATTTAAAAATTACATCTAAATATAAAACCCAGGTGAATAATGAGAGCTTCTAGTATGAGTATATTACATTGGTAAATAAGGAGGGCAACCTTGCCTCTCCCTCATGCTCCCAGTCAACAGAAGCAAGGATGCACTTGGATTGCCAGATTCACGCTGCCTGGCAGTATCTTGCAACAGCGAAAACCTCCAACCTTGTGGAATCAGTCCTTAGGATCCTAAGGGCATCCAAGTGACTCCTTGTACCCAGTTTCCTGCATAAAGGCAATAGCCATCTCCTCCGTTGAAGGTCGTACGCAGGGCAGAAGAGAAGCAAATGTTCTATAGTTTCAAATGGGGCTCTACACGCCGGGCACTGCGTGCTCTTACATTTTCCATTGTCCCACTTGGCACAGAATACCTTAATAGGGAGGGTCTGATACCTAAGTTGTAAGGGCAGTTTCCTGGTCAAGGGTGGTGTAATCTCATCAGTTGATTTCTCATTGCCGGGAAACATTTGAAAATTCATAAAATCATGAGTCAGAGTGCCTCCACTATTGCACGTAGTGTCAACACATACTTTCTCCCAGTATGCTGATTTTTGTAGTAGAGGTAATGTATTCCAGTTCAGCCCAAAATTCTTCCATCCCCAGCTTACTAAGCACAGTTCTTACATGCGTAAACCACTGTAAATTTTGAACACTAGGCAGAGCCAAAAAAATCTTTAAGGGGTTCTCTATATGCTTTTAGGTTAGGAAATGACTATATCTTAAGTGCAACTTTCCAGGATATTTTCTTAAGCGCCAAGTCAAGAAATAATGGGGTCAAAGGCGTACTTTTTAGAAGGGCAAACAGTAGTATAATAAATGTATTTTTCATAGATGATAAACTATTACAATTAACATGGCCCCAATTGGATCCATACAAAGCATCTTTCTGTTCCTTTACATTATAGATTTCTATCACTGGGGCAGCTTTCTTGGAGAGGGTTTGGTTACAGGTCGTCAGCAATCTTGATGCATAATAAATCAATGAGCAATCTGATTTATGAATCTGTATAGACCAGCCATTGTGGGTGTTAATCTTATTCCTAATTAATCAAAATTAGGAACCTGCTCTATTGGGACTGTATCAACATACAGCTTACATCTATAACTCTTGCTCCTTTCCAGGTGGAATACCATAACTTTTGCCTTAGCACTATTAATTTCTAACCCCCATTTGTTGCAAAATGTATTAAAATTAACCAATAACTGTTGAAGGTCCTTAAGTGATTTGGAGATCAGGAGAGTGTCGTCCATAAAAAACAAAGCAGACACTCTCCTGAACTCACTCTGGGTGCATCACAGCCATCCCTATCCAAACGTTTCACCACAACATTGATAAAACGTGAAAATAATGTGGGAGACAGGATGAAACCCTGCCTGACCCCCTGCCGAATGCTTATTGGAGAAGTGAGCTGCCCCTGTTTCCCCCACCAACCCTGGCCTGGTTCTCGTCGTGCAGACGTACTAAGATTGCCAATAGATTGGGAGGAATACTCCTCTTATCCAGTGTTGACCACAGCATAGCCCTGGGGATGAGATCAAAGGCTGCATGCAGGTCAACAAAAGCGACAAAAAGTCGCCTCTGTTGACTGCTACAGTCTTCAAATAAAGACAATTGAAGCCGAAGACCTGGTCAACTGTCCCCATTCCACTATTAAACCCCGCCTGGAATTCAGATAATATATTAGTCTTACCAATCAAATCTTGGATATGTTTTAAGACCTGCTTGCAAAATATCTTCTGTGAAGCATCAATTAAGCTGATCAGTCGATAATTGCATGGGACACTATGCTGGTCCTTCTTGTAGATTGTAACTGTTTCACCTGAATGCAAGGACATAGGGATCTGCATTCCCTTCAAGATGGCATTCGAAAGATAATTCATATAAGGTCCCCAGACCTCTAAATTTAGTTTGAAAAGCTCATTTGGAATCTGGTCGGGCCTGGTGCTTTCTTTGATAGAGTGGAATTAATAGCTTTCCCAGCCTCCCGAAGGTCAATCTCTAGAGTGTTTTTATCCTTAAGTTTAGCAGACAACAGAGGGTTAATATCCACCCTTGCTGAAGAATCATTGCATGAGTATAGATTGCTGCAATGCGACACCCAGTCCTGCAGCTGTACAAAATTCTCCATAGGCTTTTTACTCTAGTTTGTTTTCAATGCCAAGGTAGCCCAAAAACTGGCATTATCCTTTAGCCCATGGCATTAATCATCTGATCCCAAAACGAATCTTCTCATTCCCTCTTGGCAGCCTCCAATTCTTTTTTATATTTTGCCGTAAATATCAAGAGATGTGGCCTACTCCTGGCCTTAGCAGCTAATAACAATTGTGTTTTGGCCAACCTGCATGCTTTATTATACCAAGGAGCTACCTTCTGGTTCATATGGTTGCGCTTAATGTCTTGCGTCAGGGATTTCCTTATGCTGTTAAAAAGTTTCTCATGGGTCTTAGCCAAAAACAAGCCTTTTCTCTTCCACTGCAATAGTACCCAACGCCACCACCTGTTCCTTGGCCATAGTATTTACAAACTCCAGGACCTCCGGGTGCTTTTAAATCCATCCCCATTTAATAACCTTCACGTTGTTAGATAGTTCAATTCTCCCAACTTCCACACAATCACGAAATAGCATGACATTGGTGAGAAACCCTGTCAGTGATAGACTAAGGGTATCATGATCAC
The DNA here is from genome assembly GCA_963921515.1 of Calotriton arnoldi. NCBI lineage: Eukaryota > Metazoa > Chordata > Amphibia > Caudata > Salamandridae > Calotriton > Calotriton arnoldi. The sequence goes on from CAWUFW010001409.1 coordinate 1,486,488, forward strand.
TGCCTGACCTCTCCAGGACCACCATATCCAGGACATACATCCACAAATTCATATTAACTAAAACATAGTCAATACGACTAGTGCTCCCTGGCTTATTAAAGGTATGTCTACCATCAACATGGGATGCAGTCTGGCAATCAGCTGCTCTAGGATTAAAATTCAGTGTTAATGCAAGAAGTTGTGCACCCCACGGGGTCCATTTAACAGCAGGTAAGTCTATAGCATGGATTTTCCATTTCACATCCTGCTCTGCTGTTAGGTTTGGGTCAAATGATATGAGTGGTTCAACGGTGGAGTTCAAATCACCTGCAACAATATACTCCCCTTTGGCCTTGTAACTTCTTATGAAGTCCTCTATGGCATTTATTGTCTGAGTTCCCTGTCTCCTGCCATCAACTCTGTTGTACACGTTTATCAATACCAAAGAGTTGTCGCAGCTAAAATACACCCTTACAACCAACACATCCCAAGAGTTAACAGGTAAATGCCTAATTGAGCATTGCAGCTCTGTCCGGGAAAGTTTTTTTTTCCCTCACAATCTAGAACGTTTTTGGTCCAAGCTTGGATTACAACCCAATTTTTTAAGTTCCAAGGTCAACAATGCACCCACTTTATCACCTTTCTGCCAAACGAATGGTTCAGTAACATAGAATAATTTAAAGACTGGATTTAGTCAAAGAAGTTCAGATTTCTTCCTTATCTGCTATTGATGTCACTTTGGCTATCTGGCACAATCAAATTTCTCTTCCATATATTTTACGGGAACTTTGATCTTATTAGTTATTTTGTATAGGTGAAGACTTCACTCGCCACGGATGGTGCCACCAACTCTCCCCCGGTTGCTGATTTCCACACTATTTTCAATTATTCTCTTTCTTTATAGTCTGCCCTATGCACACTCCTGGTATCTACCCATTTCTCATCCAAAGCTTACATTTTAACTGTGCGTTATTCGGGAGGAGGCACACACCTTCTTCAATCGCGTAGCCAGACTCTTTTTCCAATGTTATAATATCAGCAAAAGAGCGTCACGAAACCGGAGCTAAAGCTGCCCTTCCCAGTTGGTGTAAAGGCGTGGGTGAGTGATCCAACTGTCTTCATCTGATGCACTGGAGATAACTCCACAATTTATGCAGTTCACCCTTTAAGGCCTATTGGCTTTAACATATGATTTTCACAATAAAATAGTCAGTACGACTGCCTTTGTCATACCTTTTCATAATAAACAGATCAGTATTATATCCTTAAGCAATGGCTTGTCACCATAACCAATTCAGTCTTACTGCATTGAGCATAAGCTTTCTACAAGGCAAAAAGTAATATACAATCACTCTTTTCAGATGAAGCACACAAACTCTGTTCAATCGAAGGCTATACCCAGGCAAACCAATATTTGGGTGGAGCCAGAGCCCCTCTCTCATAGTGTACTCTAAAGTTATTTTTCTGTTCACATAGCATCTGGTAACAGCTGTGCTGTCAAACCAGACCTAAAAAGCACAGCTGCCAGTCAGTATGACATTGGCTGAGGTCTTTGCTTGCTTCGTAAGTTAGGCCAGTTAGTAGTAATTGCCGGAGCCAGCTCACACCAGCTCACAGCCGCACATCATGGAACTAGTACAGAAAAAGGTAGGGGAGAGGATGTGGCCTAACGGCTACGGCGGTCGACCTCAAATCTGGGGAACTGGGTTCGAGTCTCGGCAATGATGCTCAACATCCTGTGATTCTGGGCAAATCACTTAATCTCCCCGTGCCTAACAAAAATGAATGTGTCCTAATGTAACGCAACTGGTGCTCATGTAAAGCGCTCTGATACCTTCGGATCAGGTTCGCGCTATATAAAACTCCGAAAAAAAAGGTGTGGTGGCAATTCCTGCAGGAGATATACTTCCTTCCCAACCTACTTTGCAAACAAGACACATGAAACATCACTTGCATGAACTCCAGAAATTAACACAAACATCAGAACTTTTGCCAATACCCTCACTGATTTGCAAAATCACCACCATGCCAGCAAAACCCATCCAAATCTCCATGTACGAACACAAAACAATCCTCACTGCTCACATAAAAACACATTCTAAAGCTCAGGGTAGGCAGGTGAGCCAGGCAGGGCACACTGTGTTAGCTGAGGGCTCTAAATAGGACCCAGCCATTTGTGAAGCTGATATGTTCTTCTTTTTGATATTATCCTTTCAGTTAAAATGATATTAAATCTGTGAGGATGCTGTATACAAGGGGGTTTCTTTCATTTAGCAAAGAACAGTGATTTACAACAATTCACACCAGTAGCAGAATACAATTTGGATAGGAGAAGTGATAGGTGTTTACTTGGTGACTTGACCTGCCTTTTATCCTAACATTTCACATCTGAAGAGTTTATAAAATGCAAGTCAGCTGCTAAACAGAGGATTACAAATCCTATGTCATAATATTGTTTTATTTCTTTAGTGCACTGTCCAACATAGTCAGTCAACTACCTGACAGTCAGAAATTCAGGAGTACACGTATTATAATGCAAAATCTCTGTACTGGGCGACTGGCTCACGCATAAACTTGGGAAACACAAGCGCTCTATTACACGATGGACCCACCTCTAGCAGCTAAATTAGTTAACAGCTTCCATCAAAATAATTTGTTGCCGACCATGTGTGGGCGCTGACTCTCATTCAGAGGAACTGGACTCCCCAACCGGATTGCTCAATTGTGTCTGAAAAAAAATATTAACTAATCCTTCATCATTTTTGGATACAAAAGACGACAGTAGCTTTTAAGATTGCTGATACTATCAGCAGCCTATCTCAAAATAAAATGTCTCAGCACTTGCTGCAGTTTCCCAGACTTCGACTGAAAGCTGAGGAATGTGTGTTTCACCCATGACACAAAGAGAATAAAAACTAAAAGTGGAAGCTAAAAATTCAGTGAGTCTGTAAAACATAATCTGAACAAGCATGGTAGAGAGTAGTGTCTAGGCAGGGCGTGTGCCTGACACTCCCTCTGCACAGCTAGCAGCAACTTACTTTCCTGCTGCAGGAATGCTCTCGGATTGCCGTGTATCTACTTAGATGGTAAGTGATACACCAAAGGTAAAGTTACTACTCACCTTCCTCACAATGCTACCATGTTAGAAGACCACATGTTTCTATATCAGTCGTATATTCTCTCACATAGAGTCCCTCATTTTTTCTGAAATGTCATTAAGGCTTCTTCATCTGCGAAATTCTTTTTGATGTTCGAGGACACAGTCAGGCCCCTCACTATGCCCGTTTCTTGCAGAGCTTTCTGAATAGGGGACACTTGTCATGCTTGTTTTGTTTCCAGTGGTGCTGACTCAGTTAGTGGCACAGTGAACCCCTCCCCCCACACCCCTCGACTTCTCATGAGGAACATTTCTGCTAGGATCACTGCATGGCACTCTTAAAAGACCCCCTTTTCCCCTGATGCATGATCTGCTGTGCCTATGGTTTAATACTGCTTCATGCTTGTTTGACAGCAGTGCATCCTCTCTTTCTATAGGGCACACACTTTGTTGAAGAGCATATAGGTTAATAATCCCCGTGTGTCATGACAGAGCCTTATATATTGAAAACATCCCATGAGTTCCCCTTTATAACTGCCTTTCATATCTGGAATATGGGCCGCAAAATGCATCATTTGTTGCCAATTGTAAGAACTGTTTCTTGAGGTGAAGGTAAGCGCAACCCGTCATGTTCTCTCATTGGTTCTGGCTGGTTGGGGTGCATGTTGCTCTCACTCACTAGGTGTGTTGTGGGTCAGCTATTTATTTTGTATCCCCGTTTCCAACGTTTACCAGTCACTACTGGTTGCAGGTGGTGGGAAGAAAAAGTGTGAACTCTCTGATCTGATATTTGGTTGTAAGACAGGGTGAATTCTTATTCTCGGGCAGTTAACTGTATGTGCTTCAATGTATATTTAGGAAAACTTACATAAAACACATTCTTGTGCCAGCTTCTTATTTTGATAGTGTTTTACAATTCGTTGTATTCTTCCATTATTACTACAAAATTCACAGAATTTATCCTGAATTTTTGTCCTTCAAAATTACCCTTTGTTCAAAGGTTTTTCTGTCACTGTCCAGAATTGCGTTAGGTCACCCTTATTGGGCCTGGAACACACAGTGCCGTCCTTACCTTGCTTTACTCGGGCTATGCAGGATTTGGATTAGAACACGAGGGTACAGGACAGTTAGTCACATGTAAAACTATCTGTTTGATGATAATCTGGGGGATCCATATTGCCTCCCGTCTAACGGTGCAATCTCTTCCCACAACAATATTCCTCTTGCATGTAATAATGCAGCATGTGATTCTTAGTGCTGTCATGTTTGACATTTTTATCAGAATCGCAGGAAGAAAAATCGATTAAATCTAGAGCCTATAGTTTATTCAAGAAGTGAGGCTCAAATTACAATTACATTTCTAGGATCTATAGTCAAAAAATTAGGGTTTAGACTAACTGAGCACATAGGGCACCTTGGTATATTCCTGCATAACACGACCGTCCACAAGAAGTCAATCTCGGTTTCATTTAAACATGGTATGCATGCCTTCCTTTAACTACCTTGCTCAATGTGTGTTTGGATATTTGCTTTTAGGGCTGCATCAATCAAGCAAGTTTAATAATGCAGTTGGATGCTGCATTGCAAATGCAAAGCAAATGCAAAGCAAATGCCATAATTTCACAATTACTAAATTGAAAGTTCACAACCTCAGCATTGTGCCTGCTAAAGCCCCTGTCTCGTGAGTCAGAAAGGCAAGCCATGAAAATCAATTTAGTTAGTAGTGCTTTAAATTCGGGCCAGTTGACTGGGGTCTTGAGGAAACAATTAGAATGTGTTCAAGACTTGTCCCTTTGCAAAGGGAATAATGCCATCTGCAGACCCATCTGAGGCTGCCCGCACGCGCACTCTCGCGTGCCACGGGATTAGATCGCTGCTCTGGGCTCTTGAGAGTCTTTCTCAGTTGACCTGCTCTGAAGATGCTCGCGCAGACCGCCCCAGGATGGCCCACTGATTCACAGTTTCCTTAGAACTGCGTTGAGATCCGCCGCGTGTTGTCGGAGGACACACGCACACTGCTGTGTTTGTGTTGAATATCCCGCAATTTGACCTAGTGTAATCAGCAAAGCACCCTTTTGAAATCACAGATGATAGCTGCTCACATGGCTAAAATGAAGAAGCAATTGCATGGCCCACATCTAATCGTTCATTGTCAGTTATACTCAATAATCTTAGGGAAAAAAATAAAATAAGGATGTATGAATGACTGTGGCGTATTCCCTTGTGCTTCAATATTAGGTAATGCATGTTCGGAAAAGAAAACTGCACGTTCTATGTTTACAAAGAACAGAGCACAACACTACAGCTTATTATCTGTTTATCCTAGCACCCAACCTGTGTATTGTGCCTCACTGTAGTCTTCTGAGTCTTGGTGACCAGAAGAGAAGCCAGGACTGGAAGACTATCTGTTGCCCAGCAACCTCATCTATAGTCATCCTAATCTCCCCTGAAGAGCTTTGCCATCTACCAGCTGTGTCAACCATTAGGAGGTTCTGTGTTTTTACAAAGAGAATGACTATTATTTTCAAAAGTAATTTCCGTCTGACTTCAGATAAAAAAACAAGAAGAAAGCTCATTTGTTGCTATTCATGACAGCTAAGTTTCTATCCATTATGGCCAAGCTTGGAGAAGGTGTAGGTTAGCCACCCTGCACATAGGAGGAGGTGATGTGTAGGCCAGGTAACTATCTAGGTAATAGCCATATCTTGAGTGTCTTCATTCCTGGAGAGAGAAAAGATAATATAACGGAATGTGTGTGGGTGTGTGTGCACCCACTTAGATGAAACCTAGGGCTGGATAAAGTTGGAGGGAGCATTAAGTCATGACTAGATCTATGCATTTGTCACTATGTCCAAAGCCCTGTGATATAAAAAATAAAATATCACCCTGCATCTGAGTAGCTGCTGACTCATCCGTGATGAACCTGCTTCAAGTCTTAATACATTGGTGATTACATTTTAAACTAACCTACATGGATATGCAGGAGCACACTAGAGAAATAATTGAGCTACTGAGTGGGATGGTGACTGTTGAAGGTATAAGAGAGGCCATGTGTCCAGGAAAGAGCAGTCTGGGGCCACTCACCCTCAAATCCGTCTGCAAATGATGTCAGCACTTCTGCTGCAACAAAAGGACCCAGTGAGGAGGGAAGCATGCAGGCAGGCTTGTGGACATTGCAAAAACAACAGTTGATGGACAGAATGCAGAACCAAGGCTTGTGGACATTGAACAGATGCTGTATCTGTTGTCCAATGGATGTTAGGATTTGGCAGGATTGGTGTTGCTGGACTGCGTCGTGGGAACGGGCAAGAGAAGCCCTAGGAAAAGTGGCAGAAAAAGAAAATTAGACTGAGGAGAGGCAGTGATAAATACCACCACAGTGTCCCACTTTGTTGTATTCCAGACATCAGAGCAGTAACTGCAATCTGTATTGTTTTAACTGAGCTGAAGAAGCTCTCTGCGATTGAGTCCTGTACTTCCCATTTGCTCTGATATCTGTTTTAAGATCGCTCTACTCACCGCCCTTGAGACTGAGGAAGCATTATTTGTGACATTTTGCTTCACTGGGAAGATTATGATGTGTTTCAGACATTTTTGGGTGGAATAAATTATAGCTGGTAATAATATAGTCAATGATAGAAGATCCAAATATATCCTTTCCCATGAATGATGCCAGAATGTTCCAGTCCACTTTCCCATTTAGAATCACTCCATTTATATCCACTGATACCAGGTCTAGGAGCAGATTACCCTGTTTATCTGCCATTTGATTGGGAGGAAAGGTGGAATCCGGGATATTCCATGCCTTGTCTAATTCATTATGTTTGTGGGTATTTAAGTTTCCCATTTTTGCATTAAAGTCTCCCGTTATGATCTTCTGAGCAAAATCTTCCAAATCTAGAATGGTTTCAGTGAGTCTGTAAACTTCCATTAAAAGAGATCCGGGGGAAGACAGACATTAAATAGAAATAAGATATCTGTAGAGTGTTGACGTAACATAGGTATTTTGATGTTAATACACTGGACATTGCTGCAAGGAAGTGATAATACTTCAAAGTTCCACTGAAACTCTATGGAGAGGAGGATAGCAAGGCTGCTCCTAGCATGCTCTTTCTTAACCTTCTGTGCTGGCATGTCAATTTTGTAAAGTTTTTAAACGTTAAAGTGGTTATAGACCAAGTTTCTTGGAGACAAATAACTGAAGGATTAAAGTGTACACAGGTGTATACAGTCCACAGGTCTACTCGCAGACCGGCTAAGTTCCAGGAAATTATTCCTAAGCTTTTGATAAAAAGGGAGCTTAGAGACCTTGTTTTGATTCCTAGAATTGTTTTCGTTCAAATTCAAACAAATTCAAGACCACGTAACATCTGCGTTTTTGTTGGCCAATGTCGGGGAATTTCTTTTTCTTATTTGTCTTCCCTCTTGGGCGATGTGTATTGTAATTGTATCAGTAAGACCTTTGTTGAATATACCATCACTTTCAAGAGAGAAACAGAAAAAAGCGTTTGAGTTCCTCTTGTTGCTCAAACAGTGACTCAGCTGCAATGAAAGAGAAAAGGTTAGACTTCCGATGTCAAAACCGTTTTCATACAATCTTTCACAATCTTGTAGAGCTATAGAGGGAATCAAGTCAGACCAGAACTCCACATGTGCAATAGCGCAATCGTATTTTTTCGGGAAACAAAACAGTTTTATTTCAGATGAGGAAAGAGAGGCCAACTGGGGAATGCTGCGGAGGACCCCTATTATTCTTTGTCTGTTCAAAGGGTTATTATCATTCGGAAAAAGATTGATAATCTCCAAAGCTCGATGGGAGTTGTTATACTTGGCTTTTTCAGCGGGTTTACCCCCAGACTTTTTGCTTTTTGGCCTCCTGTTTTTGACCCTGTGTGTTGGTTTTAGGACTCTGGGCACTTTACCACTGCTAATCAGTGCTAAAGTGCATATGCTCTCTGTGTAAATTGTGTTATGGATTGGTGTTTCCATGATTGGCCTATTTGATTTATGTGTCAGTCCCTAGTAAAGTGCACTGTGAGTGCCAGGGCCTATAAATCAAATGCTGTTGGTGGGCTGCAGCACTGGATTGTGCCACCCACGCAAACAGCCCGTAAAGTGGAACTCTGGCCTGCCATTGCAGAGCCTGTGTGCAGCCTGGAACTGCTATGTCGACTTGGCCAGTGCACACACTGGCCGGTCCCTAACCTTCCCTTTTCTTGCATGTCAGACACCCCTCAGGTAGGCCCAAGGTACCCCTGTGGGCAGGGTGCAGTGTATGTGAAAGGTGGGACATGCCCTGGTGTGTGTGGCATGTCCTGATAGTGAATTACAGCCAATTTCATTTTTCACTATTGCAAGGCTACCAGTTCCCCATAGGATAGAATGGGAGGTTTGTTTATAACATCTTATAAACATAACTGGCCCAGGGAATTCGGTAAGAAAATAGAATTTAGTATGCCTGAACTCAGAATCTAAAGATGCATCTTTTAGTGAAGGTGATTTTTACATTCAGTGTTTGAAAATACCACTTTTAGAAAGTGGGTATTTTCTTGCTCAGTCATCCCGTGTGCCTCTGCTGGAATGTGGATTGCCTGTCTGGGTTTTGGATGACAGAAGGCTGGGGGAGCAGGAGGGGCGCCAGATGGTCTAGGTAGGTCAGGAAAGGGCTGAAGAGACCTGGGTTACGATGGGGGAAGGGGAGGAGATTTCCTTGCACCTCAAAGGGCCTGCTCTGCCTCTGACAAATGCCGTCTCCACCTCCTGCCAGGAATTCACACCAGAGAAGGCAGAACTGGTCCTGACGGGCACAGGCCCTCTCTGCCTAAGAGATCAAAGGATTTTTGGACATAAATGCTGGGTCCCAGACCCCTGAACTTTAGAACTCATCTGGACAAGAAGACTGCCAAGAAGAAGAGCCTGAGAAGCTGCAAAAAGGAACGACTGCTTTGCTGGGTGCTTTGCTGGGCTGACCTGCAGTGGCTGCTTTTGTATTGGGTAGTGAAAGGCCTGGACTGGACTTTCTGCAACCTAAATTTGTGAGTCTCTCCAAGGGCTTAAGGTAGAGCTTGCCCCCTGTTCACGAAGTCTCAGGAACAGCAAAGACTTCAAGTTCTTCGACCTGCAGCACTGGGGACTGTGTGTTTTGTGCTGCAACCCGAAGAACACCAACTCGACGACGTCTACGACGCCACTGCCGACTCCGTGTCCTGAAGGCAACGCAGAGGGCACCGCCGCAACGCCGCACCGCAACCCTGGTCTCACCGACGACGCCTGTTGATGCCGCCACCGAGCCGCTGCTTGCACCGCGACCTGTGGGCACCGCACTCCGCACCGCCTTGCTTTGGCACCGCAGAGGGCACTGCCGCAACGCCGCAACGTGACCCTGGTCTCACCGACGATGCCTGTTGACGCCGCCACCAAGCCGCTGCTCGCACCGCGACCTGTGGGCACCGCACTCCGCACCGCCTGGCTTCACGAGGACGCCTTCGCCTGCCTGACGCCGCCACTTCCCGCCGAGATCGACGCCGCTGCTTGCACCGTGGTTCGGGGGCACCACTCGTAAGTTACACGACGCACCGCCCTCATCCCACACCGCAGCCATGGCCTACTGACGCCGGCGCCATCGACTCCAGTTCGTCAGCCGATGACAGTGCTTCAGCAACGACGACGCCGCTGCTTGCACCGTGATCTGCCAGCACCGTGACGAGCACCGCCTTCATCTCGCACCGCGACCCTGGTCTCACCGACGACGCCATCTGACGCCGCCACCGAGCCGCTGCTCGCACCGTGACCTGAGGGCACCGCACGCCGCACCGCTGCACTTTGCACCGCAGCACCCGACGCCTGCCGACGCCAGCGCTCCTGACTCCATCAGAGAGGAGATCGACCTGCAACGCGTGTGACTTTGAGGGCCCCATCGCCCTGCATCTCTGAAAGGTACTGTTTGCGGGTCTTCCCGACACCGTAGCTGGCCTGCAACCCCGCGGTCAGCCCGAACTGTTTTGGATTTGTGTGTTCACGACGCCGTGGTAGCCCGGACGGCGCTATCCACACAAGGAACTCTTTTTAATCAGCGTATTTTTGAATTGTGAACTTTTAAGTATAGTATTGTGGTTCTTTATCGTTTTTGGTCTTGTTTTAATTATATAAAAATATTGGATATTTTTCTAAACTGGTGTGGTGTCCTTTTGTAGCGCGTACACTGTATTACTGTTGGTTATGTGCAAATGCTTTACACACTGCCTCTAAGATAGGCCTGGCTGCTCGTGCCAAGCTACCATGGGGGTGAGCAGGGGTTATTTTAGAAGTGTAACTCCCTTATCCTGACTAGAGTGGTGGTCTTTGCCTGGCTTTGGCCCGCGCCCTAGCCTACCAAGAATCCCATTTCTAACAGGAGTTATAAAAATGTCCAAACTTCCCAGAGCTAAAAGATGGAAGACCTTCCACCAGTGATTTTGCCTTTGAGAATTGAGGAATATATGGGTTTAACACTCCTTGTTGCCCATAGGGTAGTGTGGGGGGAGAAAAAATATGAACTTCTTGCCAATAAGAGGATTCTGTAGTTTTCCCAGCAGCTTCATGTGATTTGTTTATAGGCCAGTCACTTATTTCAGTTTGTGAATTGAATTTTATTCTACAGGAGCTGCTCTTTTCTGATTGTTCTCCTGCACCCCCCCCCCCTCACACGTTTCTTTGTTCTAACCTTATCAGCCATTCTCAGACGATATTCTTTTCGGGGCTTGAGATATTGAAAGAACATTTTCCTTATGACTGGAAAGTTATGTTTATTAAAAATTGGAAAGTTAGGGAGAATGGAACTATCTAAAGGCGGCTTCTGTACTGTTGTAGTTTCTAAATATAATTTACGGAGGGAATAAGCTGTTCCTTTCACTTTCTTCTTTCTTCCTTCTGATTTTGTTTTGCTCTTATGCATGACAGTCTCCACAGCCATTTGAGCTCCGACTTTACTGCTTTTGTTACATGTTGATTGCAAGACGGCTTGACTTGTTAGAGATTTTAAGATTGCTGTTTGAATTTCTTGGGTATGGTCGGAGTTAGTAGTTGTCTTTTCGAGGACAGTGTTCCTACCAGCTGGAGGTAACTGGCTCACACTAATATCCAGAAGATTAAACTCAGAAGAAATAATCTGAGGAGAAATGTCCTCAGGTGGAGAATGGAGCTCAACTACATCCGATGTTGAACTAGTTGTGCTTATTCCCTTAACCGTCGGAACTCTTGGGGGTTAATCGGTCTTGACAGTCATTTGGAAGTCATGTTGGACAGTAGTTATTTTATCATTAACAACTTTCTCCTTGTTATCATTTCCTAATGGCGCAGCAATCAGTTTTGGAAAGAATTCTGGTAAACCACCTAATGAGCCAAAATGCTGGGCTTTTCTCTGAATGGATTACAGTCCTTGTCACTTCTTCTCCATTGTTCTGTTTCTTAGCTTTTTTATTGTCGTGTTATAGTCAGTCAATAAATCAGCATTTGTAGAACGCAGCACTATCACCTTTATGGCTATCTGGTTGCTGGGGTCTGATCTGCTTATCAGTTTGTCCCAGAGTCGTATATCCAATATCCAGTAAGCGGTGGAATAACCCCAAGATGAGCACAACTCCACCCCTTGCCCATCGGCTTCTGCTAGCTGAATCAGCGATGTCAGAGCTGCCTTCACGCGGTGCCCCATGGGGTCATGAACCGATTAGTGCCACTGACTGCAAGCCTTAAGTAGAATTTAGAGCAGGTGTGCTCCCAAGGTCAGCCCTCGACCACCCACCGACTTTGCTCCCTACCCCTATCCCCCAAACAGGTACAACACACCCGAACACAATAACCTGCTACTCAGTGGTGACCTCAGTTGCCAGCTGGTGCTCCTTCCAGTATCGGGTGCTGAGTGCAACCGGGGGGGAGAGCGGGCAGCAGGGGGACGGGCAGACTCCAGCGACCACTGCTGCCGCCACTGCTAGAGCAGGAGTGTCAGCAGATACGTGTGGAATACAGGTGCCAGCAGAGCTTTAAGGGAGATAAAAAAAACTGGGAGTGCTCTAAATGAGGCGTGGCAAACCTCTTAAAGAGGTGTGGCCAATCCATTTAGGGGCATGGCCTAAATCATAAGAACTAGCATTGTGTGCCGCCTCAATATAATGGTGCAATTGTTGACACACAGTTTGGCAAGCCCTAGAGGGAATGGTTCCCCTTCGTCAAGACTGTATTATTTACAGCCTGGTAACATAAGAACTTTTATTCATCTCTGCATCGACTACAACTAAATAAACTAACGACAAATCAAATAGGCTAAAATATGTCACTGACATTAATAAACAAGGCACACAGTAGGGATGCGGAGTTTAATAGTATTTACTCGGTTTGACAAATGCACATTGAAAAAAATGTCTTCACTCCATCCTATTACAATAATTCAATTTGTAAACTACTAAAGAAACTGGGAACGTCCAACAAAACCAGTAGGGCTAAGCGGCAATGTGCACAATCATCCTTTCCTTCTTATCTTATCATTATTAATGAGGTGAAATCACTTTGTGTCTTTAATGATAGCATAAATCGCCAAACCAAGATTAAACAGTGACGGCTATACATTAATTTAATTACAGTACACACACCGCCACTGTTCATGAACATCAGCTCACCATCCATGCAGTCAGGGGTAATGGACAATCACAGGTCCAACAATGACTCCCTCGTTCCAGGCCTCTCTGATGTCTGAATGACAGTAGCTCTGGGAATGACAAACCATTAAAAACTGCAACGCTTTTCACTTCTGACCTCAGAGAATGTGCTACAATCGATTGGCGATTCACACCAGATTCCATCACTTAATACCCGCTTTTGTTCAAGAGTAGAAGGCCTTTGCTTCAGATAATTTATTTCTCTACAATGGATTTTGAACAAACTCATTTGCAAATATAAAAGTTTAATCACTCAAGGCCACTAGCTGCAACATTTCACAGTTCCTGTCTGCACCAACCCTGTAAAGCATAGAGGGGATATGAGGACCTCTCACCACGCCCCCACCTCAATGGCTTACACCACAATGATGTTGCTGCTCCAGCGCTGCAAAAAGAGAAGAGAAATCCAGAGACAAAGTGACTCTCTTTAAAGGATTTCCCTTCCGCTACAACGCTCACCTGGCATAACGTCATGTTTTAACTTCTCCACTAGTGAGAAAAGAGCAGTGTGAGCACGCACACATCGATGTGCATCCTCTCAGTGCAGTCTGGGGAAAAAAATGGTCCACCTGCACCAGGGCATACAACAGAGCCCAATAGGGACTCGTTTTGAGGTCCCCTTTTAAAAACTGCCGGTGCTCAGCACCGTCAAGAACCGGCCCACTTATAGCCCTGGGTGCCAGGCCGAGCATGCAGGCCAGGCTAGGACACATATGGGGACACCGTGGGCCACGAGCTCTCTGACCACCTTTCGCACAGATACGTGTGAGACGAAGGGGGAGGAGCAGAGGACCTGCATGAACGTCCGAAGCAACATCTGCATTCACCATCAGCGTATCAACACAAAAAGATGCCACAAGAACCGGGTGATCTGTGGATCAGTTTTAATGGTGGGAGTACTGTGCATTATTGTAAAGTATTCCAGCATCATCGCTGCTTGTGATTTCCATACTGACAGTTCGGTTCAAACGTCATACTCGTGCTACTCTGGCAGAGTGTTATTTTGTGATGACCTTGTGCAGCACTTGAAAGTGCTGGCACGCAGTGTGTGGGGAAGTGCTCAGAGAGTGCTACACTCGAGGATGCTGTGGAACTTCTATGTATCAGAGCTACACAGCTCCTAGAAGGAGCTGCAGGCGAGAAAACAATGATGTGTGAATAAGGCATGCAGCACGGAAATGCATGTTGCCATTGATAAGATATCTGTGCAATTTGTGTACTGGGGCGTAGCTATGAATAGTGCAGCAGGTATAGTGGCACAGAGGCCCAGTGGCCTGAATGGCCCATTGAAACCTGATTTTTGTCCTTTTTTGCTACTCTAAATAACAAATATGGTTTATGGGCAGGCAACAGATTGCATCTGAAGAATAAAGAGTTGGATTTTCCCACAGTTTAATGTATCTCCATTTGTTTAAAGCAATGGATGATTGAATGTTTTAGTTTAAGCTTCGGCTACATTTGTGCTGTACTTATAGACCTCAACCTTTCCCACATATCATCCTCGTCAAAGAAAGCAACAGTGAATTTGGGTGAAACTTCAAATTTCTCAATATCAAACACAAAGTTTTGCAACAGGGCTTCAAAAACTATGGTAAAAAACAAAATGAACAAGAACAATGGGGAACAAGCCTTTATTCTGATGTCAATCTTCTGCTGGGAAATATCAGTGCAGTAACCCTTTTTAGCAATCCAGCTACAGAGTGGGACAGTGGTTCAACTCACCTTTGGTACACCCATACTGTATCTCATGCGTTATATAGCATGATGATTATATTGCATCCATTAAATGGACCTAACCACCATATTTCAAGGATAGCATTGACAAGTTCAAGAGACAAGCGCCATAGTTAACGTAGAGGACATGGAAGTACAAAATATCAGTAGTATACTTACCATGATGGTGTAGCGGTAAGTGAAGTACTGGACGCAAACAATTGTAGGGTAATATAATCGATCTCAATATATTGTCTTACAGGAACATTCACTCATTGATCTGGAGGATTCTGTCACAGACCAGAATAAGTTTTCTATTTGAGTAGGATCATCAGCATTGTGGGTAGAGATATTTTTTTATGCATGTTTTTTGTTGTAAATGTGTTACATTGGTTAATGCTTGCTGTATATTGCTAGAAATCTTTATCAGTTAGGATATGTGTCATCTGATGGATAGGATTGTGCATTGCCAAGCTTGAGATGCGTGTATGCGGTAACCGGAACTATGGTGTCTTTACAGTGCACAGTATTCATTTAAACCATTCTAGCTCTGGGGTGGGGAGTGGGTGTTTGTTTAGTATGTTCTGTGTTGTCTTGTAGTCAATTATGTGGTGCCTCCAATTTATGTTGGCGGTATTGGTCTTGCCCTGGCTAATATGTTCTTTTGGAGATTGTAATTGTTTTATGATGGTTGGTACTGCTGTCAGCTCAGTGATAACCAACATCCCAGAGACCACTGCTGCAATGTGACAAAGTTAACCTATACATCTCTGCTAAATGTGCGCCCTTAAACCATCTGAACGAGATGATGCAAATCAATACAGTGAAAGTCCTGTGTGCAAAATGTGTGTAAGCAACCAAATACCAAGATATATGTGTAGTTTGCACAATTTCATAGTAAATACATAGATAAAATAAACCATTGTATATGATAAGAGCACAAAGGTTGCATGCCTTGAGACAAACATGTATTATCTACAAAGCTGTCGCGTGGTTTTTCTTAATGCTCGCTACAAATTGAACTGTATGAAACCAACTGCACGAACCATTCTCAATTTAGACAGCCAGTGCTGCAGAACCTTTGTGCTCAGATTATTTTTTGTCTACAGTGTATTCTTTTGCAGATACTAGGACTGTTGGGTGTTCTTTGACATTGTACTCAAGAATATGTTGCTTTGGACAATACACCACTGGAGGAAAGAAGACATTACTCCATGCTGCTAATACTTCCAATCACAGTTTTTCTTCATATACTCACCCCTCCTGCTACCAGCGTCCTGGACTTAGAGCAGGATTGACCCATGTGGTAATGAGAACAATCCCACCTGACTTTAGTGTGTGCGCGGCACAGGAGTGAGTTATTTTCCATGGTTTCACCTTGATTCTTGTTTCTTCAAATGTTTCTGGCACTGGCGGGTGGTGAATTCAAGATTGAGAATGATTGGTTAATAACTCACAGTAGAAGAATGGCGAACGGGCACAGAACAAGATTTCCTCTCATTTTCCAATGTGGCTTTATCTTGCTTCTTGTTGATGTTGTGAACGGGTTAATCAACAAACAAGTCGAAAATCAAGGCACAGTGGTAACTCCTTGAGGTAATGCATTCCTCAGACTTCATTTCTTCAATTCGTGTTTTATTACATTTCATCTCTAAATGATTATAGCGTTAATCTGTCCCGCACATCAGGTGATCATCGTCTCTCCCTCATTTTGCTCTTTTTCATTCGGGTTTCATGAGGGAATGCCTGAACTGATGTAATGATTTTTTTCCCCACTTGCTCTATCCTCGGTGCGCAGTTTGTATTAAATTGAGCCATTTTCTCTTATTGACGCGGCAGACTCGGAGCCGGTAGAAGATGCACGGAGTGTGATAAGTGAAGCAATTAGCAGGGAGAACAATTGCATGTAATTGGCCTGCAAATATCATCCCTGCCGCGGCGTTTGCCCAAGGATGGAGGGTTCACCGCACCCGCTGCTGCGCATGAATGAAAACGAAGCAATCCGAGAGTTCTTCCCTCATTCTTTATTGTAAGATGTTTACCTGTGCAGCACGTCTGCAGCAAAAGGCAAAACCAGCATTCAGTAGCAGCCGGCATCCCTCACAGAAACACAATCAAAGCAACGCCTGATCAACGTCACCAGTTGCTGTTGTCAGTTACAGCCTTTCATGATAGTTCTTTGCCTTGTTTGACATCTTTATAATAAGCAGAATTTTCAGTATTGCCATTTTCGACTTGTAGCAGTGGCTCACACAACCCGGAGTGTGTGTGTGTGGGGGAGGGGTGTAACCTCGGCTTTTTCAATCTCAAAACTGGAGGTGGTGAGGTGGAGATATTGTGTCGCCCTCATTACTCCTTCTCACCTTTTCGAGCAGGGCCAGGTAACTGCTATGTCGAAGAATGTGACCCCACGATATCCAGAGAGGGAAAGGACTGTGTCCCTGCAGGAAGCTGGCAAGTAGGACAGGCCTCGGTTGAACCTTTCCCGTGCACAAAAGTGACCCCTCCAGCTGCAGTAGGACCAGTCTCTGTGTGAGGCCTGAATCAAGTGTAAGTGCTGGGAAACAGCCTTTACAACGAAAGCATTACAACGCATGCCATTGCAACACATGTCGTTACAACGCAAAAGGCTTGTTGCAAGGGGTAGAAGGTGTTGGAGTTAACTCCAACACCTTCCCTACTGTTGCACACACTGGAGTTGGAATAGTAAATTATACTATTCCAACTTCCAGCGCACCCCCGACAGCAAGTCGGGGTAAAGGTATGCGCTGTAACGGCATGCGTTGTAATGGCATGCTTTGTAACGTCATACAACCGTAAGTGCCAGAGATGGGGTTTCCTTTCTTGTGCAGTACACTGACTATAAGGGCCAACCAAGGTGGAGTTTGGAGACAGGGAGAGCGTTCCATAGATCTGACACAGGGATTTGTCATTTTGATGTTTGAGTACAAGGAACCCCGGGACAGTTTTATTGACACAAATTACATCGCTCTGAAAGAAAGTGTATCTCATTGAAAATAAGCTGGAAACGGGAAGGCTGTGATTTTTCATAGCACTGGCAATGGTTTCGTATTCAAGGGAGAGGATGTGGCACCACGACCAGAGCTGCCCACTTTGGAAGTGGGGAACTAGGTTCGAGTCTCGGCGTTGGCTCAACATCCTGTGATTCTGGGCAAATCACTTAATCTCCCCCTGCCTAAAAAAACACACGAATGTGTCCTTGGGTAATAAAAAGAAACCAGTGACTAACACTCGTTTATCTTTAAATAAACTGCTCGACCCATTCCAAGGAGCGTACCTACATGGAGGCAAGAAGAAAAGACTACCTCGCTGCCTGCTGCACAGAATTTATGACTACCACCCTCTGTACAGTCTTTTCCTCCCTTCCTGCCTAAAACCTCTTCTTTCTGATGCTCTCTTTTCCAGAACAGTTAGTACCACATTTCGGTGCCTTAACAGCTTTTGGACATATCTCCTGAGAGTAGCTTGCTTGCTTGTGGAACTCCTTTTGAGAACTTTGAGTGCTGAGAAGATGAGAAAAGCCTACCTTTTAGAGGTCGCATCCCTGTCCTGCAGGAAAGCCTTGCTGCTCAGGCCCAGCTTGGAAGGTTAACCCAGTGATTCCTTACAAAACAAGCATTGGCATAGCCAATAGGTCTCGCCTTTGGGACCTTATAAGTGTTTAGTTATCCAGCACAATATCCTTGGTGCAACAACATCAACTGTTGCATGGCTAAACACTTATAAGGTCCCAAAGGCGAGACCTATTGGCTATGCCAATGCTTGTTTTGACATGCTATAATTTTGAAGTAGTAAAGGGATTAGGAAGCATAAACTTTGCCTCTGTGCCCTTAATGAAATTGAACATGCTTATGATAGCTAGCAAATGTGTCATTAAGCACTATTCAGTTTTAAAGCACTGCAGTGAGCTATTGCACATGAAGCTGAGTTCAGAGAGCATCCTGCAAGTTGCAGGTAAAATGCCGGAAGGCTGCAAAAAGATTATTAATGCAATGTAAAATATTAACGTCACAAGTTTTAACCTACATTTATTTGGTGTGTTGCTCATTTGAAATGGGTGTTTTATTTGATTTTGACTATAACCGCAAATCTCTGAAGAATTGTTCCTTAGCTATTAGTGTTTCCCACTCGCTCCTATTCCTTCTATATTTATTGTTGCTCTGCATTTAAGGTTTATATGGGTTTGATGTTAAAAGGTATGGGTTGTGGTGTCTTCCTTCAACTGTGTGTTCTTGATTCAGTTAGCATGTACATCAATACCAAATGTGTATGCTTAAAAACTGATCTAGTGGAGCAGTTGTCAGACCTGGACCAAGAAATGGATTTAATGAGGCCCTTGCTAAACATATGACCTATGATAACTGTGTTTATTATTTTGAGAAGGAATCTTCGTTAGTTCTATAGTTAAACGTTCCTTGAATGGTAATGTCTACCGGTGCAGTATTTAAGAAAAGGCACCAATTGAAGATGGCTACTTCATTAACAGGTGTAACTCCCAGTCACAGGGAGGCAAAACAAATCTGCATAAATGAATATCCCTGTGGCATGATGTACTCTTTGAATGTAGGTGCAAAATGGGATGCATCCCGTAGAAGAAATACATTGTGACCTGTTTACATTAGTAGGAAAGCATTATGCCCTAGTGTTGCAAATGCGTCACTACGCTAAAAAGAAAAAAAGAAAAGTTGTGTTATGTGGGTGAAACAATAGTAGACGATTTATCAGAGGGCGAAATACATTCACGCAGAAAGAAGGGTGAAATTGCAAGAGAAAAATGTAGCACGCTGATGAGGAGTCAGACAGTGCGAGGGAACAGAACACCCACAAATTGGAGTCAATAATCTAAAATATATCGGGAAACAACATATGTAAGACCAGCAGTACAGCCACTAAATTCTGCACCTAAAATGTACTTCATCAACAAATGCAGAAAGCTGAAAAGCATCATTTTCAGACACTCACCTAAGGCTCATATGTGATAAGTCGTCTCTTATCTTATCCCACAAAATAGATACACTTTTTCAAGGGTGACTTAATACGTATGAGGCACTCAAGGTGTAAACCAACTGTCCTTTACACATGGTCTTAAGCACCTAAAGGTCACAAAGAAAAAGAAATCACAGGACCAGATGGAACCCTCCCGCACTCTAGAAGAAAATATTAATACCTCAGATGACAAAAATGCCTAAGGCACTCATACAAGAGACAAAAACAACTTCATCCAGGAATTCTCGATCCTGATATTGAGACAATAGTGGACACCACAAAAGCAATGCCCTGACGCTGTATGGGAGCTTTAATTCAAATAAAGTGAATTTGCAAGTCAAGAAAAACAAACGTTTGCATGACAACGAGCAAAAGCAATAAAAAGCACAAAGGGAGAAGGCAGAGTGAAAAACAAGACAGTGGCAGAAAACGTGATGCTTGAATAAATGTGGGAGAATGCTGGAGCCAAGTCCCTGCAATCCTATTCAATTAGGTAAATGACTACAATCCCCATTGTTGTTTATTAGGAAACTGGCAGACCAAGTTAATGCAGCACAAACAAACATTATTGAAAATGTTCACACTGGTTGGATATCAGAGTATCATTCAACAAGATAGGGCATTCTTTTTGAAAGCAGAAATAGTTGGCAATATTTATTTACAATGCAACTCACAGTAAATACTGGAATTGGAATAGGAAGGATGAAAGCATTCACAATTTTGTGAGTATGAACAGTATAGGATTAGGGTTGTAGAGGCTCAAATGGCTATTGCGAAGAAGAAAGCTAGGCGTTAAAAACTGTCCTTCCGTCCTGTGTGGAAAACGCAGTGACCTGAAAAGGGGAAGGGGATAGGTCTGGTCTGATCATTAAAGGAGTCTTTTCATTTGAAGATAAACTAGGCACTTGACTTGTTTTCTGTGTAGTGATGTTTGAATTGCATTCGTTTAATCTGGGATGACCAAATTTTGAAAATCAAAAAAAGGGGCATTCCACAAACAGAAGTAGAACTACAATTCTTCATTGACCAAGGGGTACAGAATGACTTATCTGACAATGCTCAGCAACATAGAAAACACACAATGTGGCAATGATACGAATTAAACGAGACATTTGAGGAATTAAATGAAACATTTACACAAGGTATCACCCGTGTTAAGTAAATTTCTTTCTGCTATGCCTGCTAGCTAATTCTATATTGGAACAAATTAAAAACTTCTCCCTCTTTATTATACTGGGTGTCTGAAACCCGAAATTTGTCGGGACCAGTGGTGGAAAACCAAAACTCAACCACTGTAAGTACCCCTACAGAATGTAAATCGTGGCCACGATTTACTTCAGGACGACCCTTTTACATCAATCATGGGGAATCCCTATGTGAAGCTGTGGGCGATAACCCACTTAGAAGTGGGAAAGGAACTCAATCCTTTTGATTTAATTACCCTCACACACCCTAGTGGTGTCATGCTTCATCATCGGGTCACCCTGACGCCTACAAGTCAGGGTGGGCTCGACCATATTTCAGGGAGCGCTTAGTGATACAATTGGTCAGGGGGATATACAAATTAAAAATACTCGGACAGATCCCAGTTTCCCTTTATTATTGGATCTGTGCGGGATATTAAAAATGAATCAGTAGGGTCAATCAGGGTATTATGGTCCTAAGACCCTAGTGCCAACATGTTTCAGTCCGCTTATGCCCCAACAAGGTGCTGGACTTTCTTCAGGGCAAAGGAAATTCCTCCCTGGACCAAAAGAGTAAACATTTTTATATATACGGGGATTACCCTATACTATTATTAAAAGGGCATATAGCTGCTCCTTTTCCCGACACGCTGATTTTTAGAATGTCAGATGCTCCATCTATAAGAGAAAGAAAAACAAAACAAAGACACAACTTAGTGTATCAAAAGGACGCACGCTGTGAAGTTTTTCTTCCCATGTGTGATGTGCTTCATGAGATACCCATGAAATTCACGTAGGTGGGTCATAACAACTTGTCAACCAGCATACCTATTCGGTGTGTGCGGGATAAGTTGTAACAATAAAAACACACTTCTCTAGGTGGCTACAGCTAGTGATGTGGCGACATCTGTCGTATACTATCCGTATCCACCTTAGAGTGATCAAACAATCATTGTGAAAACCCAGTGTCACTCATCTCAAACTGCTTGTTATACACACACAGCTTATTATACACAATCGCTCGTAATACTCACAAACATTCATTCGCCATGATATCTTACCCCAATTTGGGAGGAGGCGTGTCTCACGTGAGACCACACTCGGATAGGGGTAGCTCTGTTGTCAAACACTGTCGGAAAATGTGTGGTATTAGCCCCATCAGAATTGATGTTGTGTGAAGGGAAATAAAAATAGAGATGGAAAAACGGGCCACGGAAAGCATTACTCAAAGGGAATGGTGTTGGCGGATCATAGACTCACAGACACGTACCTTTGATCAGTTGCGAGTGACCGCATTACTTAAGGCATCAAGAGTCCTGCCCCGCCGAACGACCTAATAGCTGTGGGTCCCCGGGCTAATCGCAACTGTCAGGCTGGAAAAAGACATATTTAAAGGTCATTTCGGCGCGTAACTGGCGGGTGAAGACCCAGCCCTCTTACGTCTCGCGTGACTACACCAAATGTGTGTGCCAGGCGCATCTCATTACAGATCCGCCTTGACTTCCTAGTTGGATAGTCACATGATCACAATCGCGAACTACCATTCCCGATAGGCTTTTCGGGTCGAGTTACGTGTGATGCGCCTGGCACACACGTTTGGTGTAGTCACGCGAGACGTAAGAGGTCTGGGTCTTCACCCGCCAGTTACGCGCCGAAATGACCTTTAAATATGTCTTTTTCCAGCCTGACAGTTGCGATTAGCCCGGGGACCCACAGCTATTAGGTCGTTCGGCGGGGCAGGACTCTTGATGCCGTAAGTAATGCGGTCACTCGCAACTGATCAAAGGTACGTGTCTATGATCCGCCAACACCATTCCCTTTGAGTAATGCTTTCCGTGGCCCGTTTTTCCATCTCTATTTTTATTTCCCCTTCACACAACATCAATTCTGATGGGGCTAATACCACACATTTTCCGACAGTGTTTGACAACAGAGCTACCCCTATCCGAGTGTGGTCTCACGTGAGACACGCCTCCTCCCAAATTGGGGTAAGATATCTTGGCGAATGAATGTTTGTGAGTATTACGAGCGATTGTGTATAATAAGCTGTGTGTGTATAACAAGCAGTTTGAGATGAGTGACACTGGGTTTTCACAATGATTGTTTGATCACTCTAAGGTGGATACGGATAGTATACGTACAGATGTCGCCACATCACTAGCTGTAGCCACCTAGAGAAGTGTGTTTTTTATTGTTACAACTTATCCCGCACACACCGAATAGGTATGCTGGTTGACAAGTTGTTATGACCCACCTACGTGAATTTCACAGGTATCTCATGAAGCACATCACACATGGGAAGAAAAACTTCACAGCATGTGTCCTTTGATACACTAAGTTGTGTCTTTGTTTTGTTTTCTCTTTCTCTTATAGATGGAGCATCTGACATTCTAAAAATCAGCGTGTCGGAAAAGGAGCAGCTATCTGCCCTTTTAATAATAGTATAGGGTAATCCCGTATATATAATTTTTTTACTCTTTGGTCCAGGGAGGAATTTCCTTGCCCTGAAGAAAGTCCAGCACCTTGTTGGGGCATAAACGGACTGAAACATGTTGGCACTAGGGTCTTAGGACCATAATACCCTGATTGACCCTACTGATTTATTTTTAATATCCCGCACAGATCCAATAATAAAGGGAAACTGGGATCTGTCCGAGGATTTTTAATTTTTATATCCCCTGACCAATTGTATCACTAAGCGCTCCCTGAAATATGGTCGAGCCCACCCTGACTTGTAGGCGTCAGGGTGACCCGATGATGAAGCATGACACCACTAGGGTGTGTGAAGGTAATTAAATCAAAAGGATTGAGTTCCTTTCCCACTTCTAAGTGGGTTATCGCCCACAGCTTCACATAGGGATTCCCCATGATTGATGTAATAGGGTCGTCCTGAAGTAAATCGTGGACACGATTTACATTCTGTACGGGTACTTACAGTGGTTGAGTGTTATTACACAGGAGGGTGTACTCCTTCATATGAGTTCCTCTTGGCCCGTGGTAAGTAGAGTAAGGTTGCTTGCTCTAGTTTCCATTTTTGTGCATCTCGGAAAACCAAAACTCCCATGGAAACTGCGGGATGTCTGGTCACCCTAATTATATCACATCTTAACTTCTAATCCATTAAACTGGAGTAACAAGTGCAAGAAGAATCTGGAACGCTTATTTTTCATCAGTTCTTGTTTGCAAATATTCTGAAAGATGACGAAAATAACAGCGCACAACGATTTGTTTTACGACAAGTTAAATTGTATGCGACGGTGCCAGCAAACTAAGGTTAAGGTTCATTCACACAAGACTACCATAGATTATGCAACGGGATCCTTAATTGTATGCTTCAGGTTGACACTGGAAAGGTTATTTTGTTTCCAAAGAGGCAACTAGGATGTCCGTTTGGTAAGCGCACAAAACATACCCAGAACATGTTTTAAAAATGGGAGTGGGGAAAGGATTAAAATGAGACCAACGGCTATGTACTCAAGCAGACAGGCCACTCGAAGCAGACTTTAATTAAACTAACTGCTGCTCGGTTCCCGACAACTAAGTACTCAAGCAAACAGGCCACTCGAAGCAGACTTTAATTAAAGTAACTGCTGCTCGGTTCCCGACAATAAAATTAATGAAAACGTGATATGGCTTCACGATCCATAAAAACATAAAGTTCACTTAACCTTCAAGACTGTCATTTTAAAATGTGATCTCGAGAAACAGTTGGGATGATAAGGACGTTCATTTATAAACTGCATTCCAGTTTACAATATTGGCAATTAGCATTTTTAACAGACCAGGGTCATTTCCATTAGCGAAAGGAAGCGGCTGAGGACATCCTGCCTGAAATAATCAAATACTGCTGCCCTTTTTAAGACAACAGGTTTCTTCGGCAAGCACATGGGTACTAGGTAGTAACAATTATTGAAAATTCGTGTCCAAGAAGGATGAGTAATTCAGACTTACCACCACTAGATGGGGGCATTGCACAGAAAATAGTTAATTGCCAAACTAACAGACCCACAGAGCGTTTCCCTTGCGGGAGCGAGCAGGGGCACCATCTGTTTGCAAGATAATTGCAAACAGATGTCGCCAAAGCTCGCTCCCGCAAGAGAAACGCCAAACGTGCACGCGTTGCCATTGAAAGCAATGCAAAGCGTGCACGTTTTTGGGCGAAAAAGCTAATCGATTTCAAGAGGTCCCCTCCTAGCAGCGCATGCGCGCTGCGTAGGCGAGACCTAAAAACAGATTAAGTCTTTGGGTCAGTGGGCTGTTTGGGAACTTAGTCACAGCTCACACCAAGGTGTCCCTCCCTATTGTATAACAAGCTGACTCCCTACAAAAGGTAACTCACTGCTCTACCAATGTACAGAAGTCACTTGTCTCGAAATGGTGGCAGGTGATGGATGTGATACAGAGTGCCCTATCTGCCGTCATGGCTGGCATATTTATTTCTGTGACGTAGCGCTCCAGGAAGAATGATGGACTTTCAAAGAAAGGAAATGATAGAGCCCCAAACATGCAGAAATAACACCAGTGCATTAGGGGATTAGATCTGTGCTCACTGCGAATGCCCCCTAACTTTGGAGGTGTTTTTCCAGTGTCCATGCTTACTCACAATGGATGAAAATATGCTGCACAAAAAGTATAACTCAGGCTTTAAGTCACACTTTTAAATTTGCCTATGTTCAGTTTCGAACCAAATGAATAACTACTTATCAGATGGTGGCATGTCCAGTCAGTTGTGTGAAAGGAGCTCTAAAATTATTGCATTTTGTTTAGAACTGTGTACTTAATGTACATCTTTATTCAAATGCTTTATCAATGTATTAATGCGAGCGATGCCTTTACTTAATGATCTTGTCATAACTGATCTAGTCTGTATTTTCCTTCCCATAGAGTAATAACTCAAATGAGGTGCATTGTAAAGAAGATGCTGGGTTCTCTCTTCGCACTGCATGGGCTCTGGAACTGATTGATGCCTTATAAGCTTCAGAGCCAATTATCAGTATCTCTCACTTGCTGTTTTAGTGGCAATAGTACAGATGGCTCCAATCTGCATTAAACACAATTATTAGTACCAGAAACAATTAAGAGTCTTTGTCTTCCTCATAGCAGTCATTGCAACAAGCTCCAAGAAGTGAAACCGAAGCTGAATCCAAACATATACTCAGAACACACCAAGCAGACGGTCAACATATATTTCACGTTCTCGCTTCCACAGGGGTTTGTTGTGTGTTTTGCTTCTTAGCTATTCTTGTAACTACTCATCATGCTTGCATGCGTTTTACACTTCTCCTTCCCATGGACGCCGATTCACCAAAATGCCAGGGTAGATGAAGCGACATCCCATGTCATTTTACCCCAATGGCATCACGGGAACTGATGTCTAATGACCTTTGACTCCTTGTCACCCTCCCCTCAGCTGTCTGTTTTTCAGCTGTTGGTCTTTTTATCTGTCTTTCTCCTCTCTCTTTCTCAGCTGTTGATTTCCCTTTCTTACCGCTTCTGTCTCCTCCTCTATCTCAATTGCCTTTCTTACTGATCTCTTTATAATCTCTCACATATCTTCCCCACTCTTACCTGGCTTTCTTGCCTGCTGTGTCTCTTTTCACCTCTCTTTCACTTATCTCCCACCTCTCTTACTCCCTTGACTCTTTCTCACCTGTCTGTCTCAATATCACTTCCATATGTTTCACCTTTCTTTCTTCCATCCTCTCCTATTTAGCTCTGTCACTTTATCTTCACTCTCTCAATTGTCTCCCCTCTTCCAGCTGTCATTTTCTCACTTGTTCACCTTCCCACCTCTCACGGCTGTCTTTTTAACCAGTCTATTAATCGTGCCGCCCTCTCACACCTGTCTTCCCTTCACTCTGAGCTGTCCCTCTGATCATTATCTCTAGCACCTTCTTGAATGTCTCCCCCACCCTCTGACTCTCCTTCTCGCTGATCAGACTCTTTCTCACTAGTCTCTCACCTTTCACCAGTCTCCCCACTCTGTCTCAGCCGCCTCTTTACTATTTGACTCTTACCGGTCCTTCCCTGAACGGAATCTTCCTAACAAGTCTCACCTTCCTCCCTCTGCCTCGCAGTTGTCTATCACCAGCTGTCTCTTTATCCATTTCTTACACCAGCCGTATCTCTTTCTCATCTGTTTCTGTCTCTATCACATCTCTCATACTGGCATACCCTCTCACCGGTCTTCCCCTCCGTCTGACTCTTGGCTGTCTCTTTGTCATCTGTCTAAGTGTAACCCTGGGCGTAGTTTGCGTAGTGGCGCTACGCGAAGTGCACTTCGCACTACGCAAGCTACGCGTAGCTACGCGAACTGCGTAGTGCGGTAGGGAAAATGCTGTTCGCACTGATTGCACAGTGCCGGATGCTTGTCCGCACTGTGCAATCATTGCAAACGGCATCTTCCACAGTGCAAGCGGTCGTTTTCTGCCGCTCGAGTAGATTTGTACTCGAGCGACAGTTTTCTCGACGCGGACTGGTAGATTCTCATCGCGAGTGGTCGCGAGCATACGCGACCACTCGCAATGAGAAACCTGACCTCCCCCCGTTGAGAATCTCGCCGGAAGGTTTATTTTCCACGCTCGCGATCGGCAACTTGATGTTGCTGATCGCGAACGAGGAAAAAGTCTCGCCGGGATGTCATTTTGCTCGCTCGCGGTCGCCAACTTGACGTTGAGGACCACGAGCAAGCAAAAAATGCCCGCTACGCTACGCGTTTTTGCACTGTGTTATGTGCAATTCGCGTAGTAGCGCAAACTACGCAAGCGTAGCGTAGTCCTACGCCCAGGGTTATCTAAGTGTCTGCCAGCTATTGCTCTCACCTGCTGCACTCGCCTCTCTCTGATGCCTCTTTAATGCCTATTTGTCTCTCTCTCTCTCTCACACACACCTGTCTTTGTCTCTCTGTATCTTCTTCAGAAATTGCCCTGCCTGCATAGACCTGCCAGTTATTGGCAAGAGCAAAGCCTCCACTTAACTGACTGAGCCTGCCTAAGCAGACACAGTTGTTACAGCAATCCTGATCAGGGCTGGGTCATGATTATCTTATTCAGGGCACACTAGCGATATTACTTGAAAAATGACCTTTGACCCCGAGGCACACTTTAAGTAAAGACTGATCTCCAAAATCTCTTTCCCGAGTAAACTCTTAGATTTTGAGGTCAGAAAATAGCTTCAAGAATACACAGAAGCACATTGTATTCAGAAATTCTTTATGAGCTGCATCATCTTGTCATGAAAAATTCAAGGTCAGGGATCCTCGGGAGTTGGCTCCATCATTGCTTCTGTTCAGCATCTTGATGAATTTCTGTGTGTTACAGGTTTCAATTTTCTGGTAAACTAAAAATTACGTGCCATCGTCATGTAAAATATGGAGGAAACGCAAGTCTGCCATAGCCGTCTTTTTATTTTGGACCCACTATTGGTTTTTCAAAAAGTGAAACTTCTCTGGAAGTAAACCAAGCTTTGAACATTGCTTGTTGCTAAACCTTCTGGATGTAAAATTGGTTATGGCATTTTAATGCCTAAGCATGTAGGTAGGTATTGATATTTATATAGCACAAGCCTGGCTAAGGTGTAACAGAGTGCTGCACACTAATGTGGGTTGGGAGTAGAGATATGCCAAGTTTTTATTGCGCAAGTCCAGTTTTGCTTAGTTCCCAGTTATTGGTTTACATGCAGTGGTTACAATTTCTCACCTTCCCCTTTTCTACACATTTGTACAGCTTTTCATTGTACATTGGCTGTGTTTCCTCTCATGAGCCAATATTTTGTCAAGTTCTAGTTTTGTGTTGAAAATAGATGTTCTGTTGTCTTATACGTTAATCGAGAGAGTGTGAGCGAGAGGAAGAGTGCGTCAATGTATGTGGATGTGAAATTAAGAATAGCAGATGTATACTTACCTTCACAATATTTTGGTTCTTGATATTTTCTGTAGGATGATCTTTCTACACGTATGTTTGGTATTCTAACATCCAACCCAACGAGAGGTTAAGAAAGGTGCTAATGACCAAGCTTTATTAGGTGGCGAAGGCCAATGCTGAGCTTCAGGCTGAGCTGCAGGGAAACGTAAAAGGGCTGTGTTGACTGATACATGTGTAATTTCTTTGTTCTTTTTGGAATGGTTGGATTGGACGGCTGGTGAGCAAATCCTACAGATATAGACTGAAATATTTTTGATGCAAGAGAAGTTATGCCCAATGTTGGATTTATTTCATGAGTCAATGATATGGTTGGATTTAATTTGTAAGGCATAGCATATTGTTTTTGGGCTTCATCCTTTTTTACATAGATAGAGTACTATAATACATCTCCTTTTACAGAAAATACTTAATGAGAGATTTTTGCCATTTTAATAAAAATAATAAACGTTTTCTAAAAGTGAGTGGTGGAAGTATACAAGTCAGTATAGCAAAGAGATGGCAAAGAAGTTATAGTCCATGGTTTGACAAACACAAGGTAGACAAGCTGGGACGAGGAAAACTGTTGTATAAGAAGCAAGCAAATGAGACTGACATAAAATAATTGATGGTAAGCAATGGACGGACTCTAAGCTTTTCTGACTTCTTGGTAAGCCCACGATACATCTTTTACAACCAGACAGCTTGCACTGTGTGGAAGAAGACCCTAAAGACTGGACTTTGTGAAGGATCAAACATGCAGAGGGCCAGTTAGCAATTTTGTTTCAATGAGAACATTAAGTGAATTTGTCAAAAGTAATAGCAACACTATATCATAACAACCTAGGCAGTATTATACAAAGAGCCCCGGGGGCTTGTGCCCCTTTGCACGTCCCCCGGGGCACTTTGGTATTACAGAAGAAACCGCAGACAATTGTGCAGCCCTTTCTGTAATGCAGATAGCGCTGGTACACATATAGCACCAGCGCTATCGCCAGAGAACGTTACCTCATTTTCATGGGGGTGTGGCCCCATGCAAATGAGGGAATCTCTTTTCCTCTTTGCTGGCACCGTATTATAGATGCAGGTGCAGAGACAACAAAGCTGTCAGGGGGCGCACTCTCAGTGTGCCTCCTGATGGCAGACCTCTGAAGGGGGTCCTATGGACCCCCTAGCAGTGGTGGCTCGCAGAGGGAGTGCTGCGGGGCGTTAGGGCGGGGGAGGGGGTGGGGGGGGTAGTGGAGTCGGACATACGAAGGGCAGGAGTAAGGTGAGTAAATAAATAAATAAAACTATTTACCTTGAGCTCTCTGCATTTCCAACTCGGCGATGCAGCGAGCACAAGGTAAATAGTTTTATTAATTTATTTACTTACCTTACTCCTGCCCGTTGTATGTCCAACTCCACTATCCCCCACCCATCCCCTCCCCCGCCCGCCCCGCCCCAACACCCCACAGCACTCCCTCTGCGAGCCGCCACTGCCCCCTAGATGTCCCCTTGCAGGCGGGTGCAGTTACTTGCTGCACCTGCCTGCACAGGGATCTCTCACCCCTCTTAATAGTGCAGGCAGGTTATCGCCTGCACAGTGAAACACGGAGCGGCTGCTTCACAACTGTTCTGTATTTCACTTCGATGTGCTGCACAACTTCGCGGCTGCCCTGGGGGCAGTGCATTCAATATAATATGGTGCACTCTCCTTGTTTGCACAGGGCTCACCTTTTGAAAGGTGCACCAGGCGCAAACAAGAAAAATGCGCTGCACTGTATAATATGGCCCGTGCTACTTTACAGTCCTTTTAGGATAGGTGCCACTGTGTATAAAGAGTGGTCAAGTTTCCTGATTCTGTACATGGGTGGCTTGTGCAGCCCATACATTCTTGTTTCTTTCTGGTGGTAAACATAACTAAAAGTATCTGCATACATAATAGGATGCAAAATGTGAGAGGTCTCTAAAAGGGGCTTGGCCAAAGAAGCATAAATAAGAATCTTTTTAAAGAGGTGTGCAATTAATGATGTGGGATAAAACATGCAAACCAAAATCCCATGCCTCACACAGCATGTCATTTGACCAGTATTTGTGTGTCTCTCTGTGAGTTTCTAATACTGCATCCAAACATGCCACACTGCAACCAACATGGTTGTATGTTGGAACAACGAGTTCCTATACAACGAGTTCCTTAATCACGCGGTCTCTACAACGACCGCGTCTTAACCACGAATTGCTTTATCACGCATTCCTTTACCATAAATTTTTCTGGTAAAGGCATGCATGGTAAACAGCTATGCGTGGCTAAGCTTACCACCCCCCTCCCTCTCCCCCTGAGCCCTAAATACACCCCCCATGCTCCTAAAATCTACCCGAACCCCCACACACTCCCTAAAAACTACTCCTAACCCCCATACTCCCTAAAAACTACTCCTAACCCCCACCCTCTAAAAACGACCCCGATCCCTTCCTACCCCCTAAAAACTACCCCAAACCCCCACTCCCCCTAAAAACTACTCCTAACCCCCCACCCCCTAAAAACTACCCCGAACTCCCACCCCCTAAAAACTACTCCTAACCCCCCCACCCCCTAAAAACTACCCTGAACTCCCCCACCCCCTAAAAACAATCCCGAAACCCCCCACCACCTAAAAACGACCCGAGTCCCCTCCCACCACCTAAAAATGACCCAAACCCCACTCCCTAAAAACTACCCCGACCCCCCACCCCCTAAAAAATAGCCTCTTACCTGTCCTGTTCTTTCCAACGCTCCTCTCTCCCTGCCCATCCCGAACACTAGACCAACTTTGCCTTAGCCACGCACATGCGTGGTTAGGGCAAAGTCGTTGTTTGGGCAAGTTGTTGTTCGGCTTGCGGGGTTCCGGGAACTCGTGGCTCCAGCCTCGTTGTTCTGGATGTTCCCCAACCAACATATATACCTACAGCAAACCAGCTCTATTGGTTTATGCCAATGCTTGTTAGTTCTATTAGATAAATGAATAACAACAATGATTTTCTTGTGAATAATTAGAATTAAAAATGGTTAAGTTCTGAAACTATGAGACTTTGAATTAAACATTACTAAGGTCTGTGGAAGAGGTAGTGATCATCAGAGTGTCTCAGACATTCCTGTTCACCCCTTTACACCACTTTCTTCTGCAGTCTCTCACTCTCTTAGCCACTTACGCCCCTTTGCCCCCCACATCTTTCTGAAATCCTCCATTTGCTTGTCTCATACTTTCCCACGATTACAATTGTCTCATATAGGGCCATCTCTCTGTGGGCACTGCAGTAAGGCCAAAGATTTGATGTGCGTCCACGATAAGCTGTTAAGAATATGGAAACTTGGGAACCTTTCTGTTTCAGTATCAACAAAAGTTTGAGCTCTCAACCAAACCACTTAACAATACTATAACAATATAAAGCATTTTCAGTGGTGGAGTTTAATTTTAATGTAGGTTCCTTCTCTGTTTCTTTGAAGCCCTTCAACAAACATTGGCACTAATGTCTTCAAATGATAAGAAAAAGTAGTTACGAGCGAGCACAATATAGTGAATAGTTGAAACTGAAAAGGCGATGACGGGGTAAACACGAGACATGCTTGGTAAGAAACAAAGATCTAACATCTCTGCTTCTGTCTATTCATACACAATGGGCGGAGCTTATTTTCTGTATTCCGTAGGGAATAGCCTTACCCATCCATGGTTATCCTTTTATCAATCATTTTATGGCTCATTTTTTTCACGATCAGGTACTGTGTGAGCATTTGTTCACCATTTACGGATTCTTTATGAATGCATGTTTCTAGTGCTGGCATTTATACACATTTACCCTTCCATGATCACGAGTAAGGAGAGAAATGTTGTCTATCTTTCCTGAAACGATATTCAAGGTAAATTGGGAGATTATCTCAACTGTGCCTTTAAAAATCTCAGGGCATTTACTTCTCTGGCACTCAAACTATGACTTGTATCATTTCTGCATGCACGACGAGGGAGCAATGGAGCGTAGGGTTAGAGGAGAGAAGCACGTGGATGAGATAGAGCAGCATGAGGGCATAAAGCACATGAACGAGAGAGAGCAACAGAGAGCAGGATGCTGGAGAGAAGCAGCTGGAAACCACATGCACTCTTGTGGAGCACTTGAGCAAAAAGAAGAAATGTAATTCTTTGAAGGTGAGCAGGGAAGGACACACGTAAAGAGGCAATGCTCCAGGAGAGGGACAAACATCAGATGGACAAGGCAAACCATTGAATTAGAAGCAGTGCTTAATTTGAGCCATGGTTTCTGATACTCAGCACCAGCACTTAATTGCCAACACTGGCAATTATTGTAGTCTGCCACATGGTGGTGCTGTTTGTCAAATTTAGAGATGAGCAGAACAATAGTTCTTTATTAATTCATATACATTAAAAATGACAAATACCTGCCATCTAAGCCATTCAAATAGCTTTGGGGGCCAGGGACAGTCTTAGTTGTCACAGCTGTAGGAGTGTGATAGTTAATAATATGAAAATATATTTGGCACTCAAAAATAATGTCACTGTGAGTGTTGCTTCCCAGTTATTGGCTTTGATGAACCACTGTAACAAGTCTTCCAGAGCTATGCAATGATGGATTGCATTGTGCTTTTATTTCAACGTAGGCATTATTTTGAAAGATTGAATCATTTAGAGGTAGTTTGAAGTGCACAGATTCAGGACTATGCCTTTAGACAATCAGGTTGTTGTCAGTGCTGTATTGAGAGCCAGTGGTAATACTGTACTGATTATTATGTGTCCGTGACCAGTCATTGTGACCCAGGCATAACATAATTTGTCAATAATGGACTACTTTGCATCCAAACACACTTCAGATTTAAGAAATTCTACAAATGCACCACTTCACCCCTTTGGCAATTCCGTAAACTGTGAACTTCTGCTCTTACTAACATTGAGTCTTCTTGCTGACTCCATTCAGTAAATCTAATTCTCAGTCTGGCTGTCTCCCTTCCTTGCATAGTCGGCTTTTACGTTGGACTAATCTAGCACTACCCTATTAAACAGACCTTTGCCCGATGAAAGACAGTGGCGGCTGGTGGATTTTGATAGTGGTGCGGTGGAAATTTTATCCCTGAGTATAATGAGCGAGTCAAGCGAGCGAGCCCAACGTTCAAAAGGAGGGTGCGGGGAAGGGTGTTTCCCCCCAAGAAAATTTTGAAAAAAATGGATTTTAATGGTGGATTTTACACCACATATTTACTGCAAATTATTGAAAAAAGGGCATCCAAAGCATTTTAAAGCACAAGTGTGAAGAAAACATTTCAAACAAGTCAAAACTTTGCCCAATCCAGGCCACATTTGCTGTTGGTTGCCCGTCCACCTCTCGCCCGTCACTGCTTGCCCCGCTGAACTCAGATCCCCTCTTCCCCCGACTCTGCTTTTTACATTTTTTGAGGGGCAGTTTTGTACAGCGCCAACACTTCCCGAATGTAGTGGAGCGCTTTACATTAGCACCAGTTACTTTTTCTGGGCAGTTTTATATAGCACCAACACCACCCTAAGGTATTGGAGAGCTTTACATTAACACTAGTTCCTTTACATAAGGACACGTTAATTTTTGTAGGCACGGGGAGATTGTGATTTGCCCAGAATCAAGGATGTTAAGTCAAAATTCGACCCGGTTTCCGGGCTCCATAGTCGTCAGATGTGGCTCTTACACCACATCATCTTCCAAGAGGACGCCACATCGTCTTCTTAGCCTCGACCTCAGTTCCACATTTTTTGATTACGGCCAAATCACTTAATCTCCCCATGCCAGCCCTCATTTGCCTTAGGCTACCCGTCCACTCCCCGTCTGTTGCTGCTTGACCTGCTTTACTCCGTTTCACAGATCCTATCCTCCCCGACTCTGCTTTTGAAAATGTTTTTTTGGTGCAGTTTTATATAGCGTCAACACCACCCGAAGGTATTGGAGCGCTTTACATTAGCACCAAGTACTTTACACAAGGACACATTAATCTTTATAGGCATAGCGATATTTAGTGATTTGCACAAAATCTAGGATGTAAAGCCAATGCTCGAACACAGTTTATCAGCTTGATAGTCTCCAGCTCTGGCCCTTACGCCACATCCTGTCCCGAAATGGCAGCTGTATCATCTCCCTAGCCTTGGCCTCAGTTCCACATTTTGTGATTAGGGATAAATCACGTAATTGCCTCGTTTCTAAATGCAACAATCATTGGCAAAGTCAGTAGATGAAGGAGCCTGAGGCTTAGCCAGTGTGCCAGGTTCTACAATAACACGGACTAGATGCCATGTGTGTGGCTACTGTAGGACTGACAGCGAGAGAGCTTTATGCAAGGGAAGGCAGGGTGAAGCACAGCAGGCCAAAACAAAACTTCACACAAAACTCACTCACCTACGTACTTATTCTCCCCGGGCCTGGTGACTAGATTGCAGTGGCACTAACTATTAACCCACACTGTAGAAGAACCTAGAAGGAATTTGCTGGACTTCTCCCTAGACCTCAGCCCACCTAACATGACAAAATCAACAGGTGTGGCTGGGTTTCGGTGGAAGAAGTAGAGACCAATGACACACCCACTCCTACATTGTCTAAGAAGGCCTGCCCTGCCCCCAGCTATTGAGATTAATGGAGGTCTTACGACTCCTCCCTGGACCATGTGAATAACACCCAAAGTAAAAGTCTATTCTCAGCAGTAACACTCACACCACACCCACCAGTGTGTTGTCACTGCCTTGATTTATGCCTCAAGGTCAAGGAAGTGTAATAGGAAAACAAGGGAACCCCAAAATTTGAACCTGGAGTGATACTTGATATTTCAGAGAACAATGGTTCTATCAGGGCCAGTTCGGTCCCTTAGCATGAGCTATTGATTAAATAGTAGTGTCAATCAATAAGGCTATACCATAGGTTATTACAGGTGTAGCTGATGTTGGTTAGAGTAAGACAGGGACACAGATGGGGCTTCTTTTACCGTGCAATATTTATTAACCAATAAATAAAAATGCAACGCATTAGCTTAGAGTATAGTTCAAGTGCTCACAAAAAATAAGTGACAACAAGCGTGATGTGAAGGGTGAATGTGACTTTAAAAAATATACATCGCATTGGCAACAAAAGAACGGGACTCCTGGGTGTACTTTAAACAATAAAAGGAGTCTCCTGTTGTATAGGGGTCGACGACGTTTCGATCTCACTTATTTGAGATCATCATCAGGACAAAGGTATTGTGAGCAAGAAGAATTCGGCAATAAGAATGAAGCCGGTGCCTAGAGAAGAGGGGCACAGACTTTGATGTAGCCGGTGCCTGCTGATGCACGAAGGAATCGGTATATTAGTAGGGCTGCTAACCGGTAGTTGCTAGCCGGTGGCACTTGTAGGACGGTGCATGAGTTATACACGGGGGAAGAGGCGCGATATCCAATTATCGGCCGAGGGCGAGGTGGCGGCGCGATATACAATTATCGGCTGAGGACGCGGAAAAAACGGAGTCATCACGATGTCATCGTATCCATGTGAAACTAATTTAGTGAAGACCGCTTGAGTCAGTCTGAGTTCGGTGGGATGGGCGACTGCTCCGTCTTCGTTCTTCTTGGGTTTGTCAATTGCTCATGCTAAGGGACCGAACTGGCCCTGATAGAACCATTGTTCTCTGAAATATCAAGGTCAAGGAAAGCCTCACCCAGCCAACGGATGCACAGGGCCACGGGCCATCCTCCCCTACCCCCTAAAACAACCCCACAGATTTACACATCTTGGTCACTGAGCAGCAAGCACAATTTATTGCTGGCTGCTTGGTGATTCTTCTCACCCTTTTGTTACTTCCCCAGGGTGGCATGGCAATGCCCATCCTGCCTCTTAACACCAGCCTTCCCTGATGAAAGGTGCAGGGCATTGCACATACAATTTTAGTCAAGTATTGGTAAAGCCAATGGGTCTCGCCTATGGGCGAGCTATTGGCTATGGCAATTGAGTGGGGGTGTCGGGGTCTGTCCGGGACTATGTGGGGATCACAGTCAGGGACTTGGGCAAGGACTGGGAACAGGGTAGAAAACAAACACAGAGAGGAGTACAGCGCTGCCCAGGAGCACACAGGAAGTCAGAGGAAAAAAGGGATCCAAAGGGGAAGCCTGTAGAGGTGAACAAGAAGGGCGAGACTCAGAAAGGAAGGGCACTCATGAGGCGGCTCAGCATTCAGAATCACTAAACCCAGGACGGATGTGCAATACACTTAAACATGAAACAACGTTAACAATAAAGGGGATGTGTAGGGTAAAGCACTCAGGAGCTCCACACGGTAAGACTGAAGCTCAGTAAGTTCCTCACCCACAATTGCTGTTACAGATACTGACTGGAAATACCCACATATAGGATATGTATGCAAAGGCAGGGTCTCGTGAAGCTTCTACCTATGGTGATGTTATAACAGTAACTCAAAGACAATACTCACAGTGAACAAAAACACCACCTAGGTAGTCAGCTGTGCCCACGGATCCTGGCGATCAAACAGGAACACGCAAGGCAGTAACAGCAAAGGGGTAGAACTAAACACAAGCACAATAGACAAGGAGCTAGCAAGGAGGAGTGCTCAACAGGAAAGGAAGGAAATCACAGGGCACACTTGGCAGAAAGCAGGTAACAAACATACAAGGTAACAGAAGCGAGACAGCAGAATAGAAAGATAGCAAACTAGAACTGGAACCAAGGAAATGAGATGAAAGGCAGGGACTGGAAAAGGATATACAGAAAGGGAGGCTACAAGGGTATACTAGAATAGTGCAGGGTCAGGAAACAAGAAAACAAAGTAGCATAGGATGCAGTGCTGGGGCAAGAATTGAGCAAAGTCTCAGGAGTCAAAGTAGCACTACAGGTCAGGAACAAGGAAATGTTAAGGCTCAGGAATCAAGGAAGCACTGCAAGCAGTGCTGGTTCAGGAAACAGGAAAATGGCTATAGCTCAGGAAACAAGGAGTCAAGAGCGCACTGCAAGCAGTGCAAGTCAGGCACAAGAAATAGCTGAAGCCCAGGAAAAGGAACAGAGACTAACTATAGCTCAGGATACTAGGTAGCACTGCAGGCAGTGCTAAGGCAGGCACAAGGAAAATAGCTATAGCTCAGGAACACAGGAAACCAGGTAGCACTGCAGGCAGTGCTAATTCAGGCACAAGGAAGTAGCTATAGCTCAGGAAACAAAGAACAAGGATTATCTATAGCTAAGGAATCACTGGAAACAAAAAGCTCAGGGAGCACAGGAAACAAGGATCGGTCTCACCGGTAAACAGCTTACAATGACCAACACTGGACTGAAGGGAGCTGGAGCTTAAAAGAGCTCACAGTAATCATGTGCAGCAGGTGTGAGCAGGCTAGCAGCAGCCAGCCACAGGTGAGCTGAATTCCTCCACCCATCCTTGGCCTGCAAGGGTGGAGACTAAGCAGTGAGCAGGGAATCCTGGGTAATGGAGTTTTCAGGCATGAGTAGGCTGGCTTCACAAAACCCGGCATGGATTGGGAATGGATGTTAGTTCCCAATAAGTGTCCAAATGGCTGGAAGTCAGGATTTGCATGCAGGGGAGGGTCTGGAAGTTTATTAGAGGACTGGAAAGTTCAGCCCCCTGGTGGTGGACACGGGAATGCAGGGAGCAAGTCGTGACAGGGGTGGATAATGGGGGACGGGTGGAGGTGCTTAACAGGGAGTGGGTGGGGCTGAGTAAAGGGAGGAAAACAGCCTTTACAACGAAGGCTGAACAACGAGATGGCTTTACAACAAAGGCATTATAATTACAAGGTCTGTACAGTGCAAGTCTTTACAATGATTTTTTTTATGAGTATAATTTTACAATGGATGCCTTTACAACGAATTTCATTATAGATGCATGAATGGTAAAAGTCTACTCATAGTATTTTTTTTTTACATGTAATGTAAGTATTTTGGTAAGTATTATGTGTATTATATTTATTTATATATAATATAATATTATATTATATGTATGTATATTTAGGGTAGCAAGGGTATTTTTAAGGGTTTAGGGTGTGTATGGGTTTTTGGGTGGAAGGGTATTTTTAGGGTCTAGAGTGGGTGTGGGTATTTGGGTGGCAAGGATATTTTTTAGGGTTTAGGGTGGGTTTGGTTTTTTGGGTGGCAAGGGTAATTTTAGGGTTTAGGGTGGGTTTGGGTTTTTTGGTGTCAAGGGTAATTTTAGGGTTTAGGGTTGGTGTAGTTATTTGGGTGGCAGGGGTATTTTTAGAGTTTAGGGTGGGTGTGGGTTTTTGGGTGGTAAAGTTAATTTTAGGGTTTAGGGTGGGTATGGGTTTTTGGGTGGCAAGGGTAATTTTAGGGTTTAGGGTAGGTAAGGTTTTTGGGTGGCAAGGCTAATTTTAGGAATTAGGGAGGGTATGGGTTTTTGGGTGGCAAGGGCAATTTTAGGGTTTAGGGTGAGTATGGGGTTTTGGGTGGTGAGGGTATTCTTAGCATTTAGGGTGAGTATGGGTTTTTGCGTGACAAAAGTAATTTTAGGATTTAGGGTGGGTATTGGTTTTTGGGTGGCAGGGGTGATTTTAGGATTTGGGGTGGATATGGGTATTTGGGTGGCAGGGGTATTTTTAGGGTTTAAAGTGGGTATCGATATTTGGGTGGCAAGGGCATTTTTAGGGTTTATGATGGGTATGGGTTTTTAGGTGGCAGCAATTATTTTAGGGTTTAGGATGAGTGTGGGTATTTGGGTGGCAGGGTTATCTTTAGGTTTTAGGGTAGTTATGGTAATTTGGGTGGCAAGGGTATTTTTAGGGTTTAGGATGGGTATGTGTTTTTGGGTGGCAATGGTATTTTTAGGGTTTAGGATGGGTAAAGGGTTTTGGATGGAGAGGGAATTTATAGGGATTAAGGTGGGTATAGAATTTTGGGTGGAAAGGGCATTTTTAAAGTTTAGGGCAGGTATGTGTTTGGTAGATAGATATTCATTGAAAAAACAAAGGTTACAGGGCTATGATAGTTAAGCTGACATTTCACTCATACAAAACCAGAGAAATTCAGCAGTTATAGTTACCTGAGCTAACTATAACTTACGCCCTCTAATGCAATGCTCATGACCTCACATATTACATCACTCATGACATGGTTAGTGGCATCACTGATGACATCACTGATGACATCATCCATTAAGTACAAGTGTTTTCTAAATGTTTACATGTGTTAAGTATATATAGGAAACTACTACATTACTAAATTAGCATAGTTTGTGTCCTTGGAATGAGTGATACTATTTCTAACATATATTATGTGAGTAGTTGTGTGACTGTGTGCATCTGCATGTGAGTGGGTGTTTGAGTGGCTGTATGGGTGTGTGAGTAGGTGTGTGAGTGTATGTATAGGTGAGTGAGTGGCTATGTGACTAGCTGTATAGGTGAGTGGGTGGCTGTGTGAATGACTGTATAAGTGAGTGGATATGTGAGTGGCTGTATGGGTGAGTGAGTCAGTCTGTGAGTGGCTGTATGGGTGGGTGAGTGGGTGTGAGTGGCTGTATCGGTGTGTTAGTGTGTTTGTGAGTGGCTGTATGGTGAATGAGTGGGTGTGTCATGGGTGTATGGGTGAGTGAGTGGGCATGTGGGAGGCATGTAAAGGTTAGTGATGGGGTGTGTGAGTGGCTGTGTGGATGAGTGACTGGGTGCATAAGTGTTGTATGGGTGAGTGAGTGGGTGTGAGTGACTGTATGGGTGAGTAAGTGAATGTGAGAGTGCCTGTATAGGTGAGTGTGTGCTTGTGTCAATGGCTGTATAAGTGAGTGAGTACATTTGTTAGTATCTGTAAGAGTAAGTGAGTGGGTGAGTGAGTGAATGCATGTGTGAGTGAGTTGCTGTATGATGAGTGAGTAGGTGTGTGAGTAGCTGTATGCATGACTGACTCGGTGTGTGAGTGGCTGTATGGGTGTATGAGTGGGTGTGTAAGTAACTGTATGTCTAATTAACATGGATGTGTCAGTGGCTGTATTGATGAGTGAGTGGGTGCATGAGTGGCTGTATGTGTGAGTTAGTGGTTGTGTGAGTGGCTGAATACGTGAGTTGAGCTGTGAGTGGCTCTATGGATCAGTGAGTGTGTTTTGTGAGTACTTGTATGGGTCTGTAAATAGGTATTTGACTGGTATATGAGTGGTTGTGTGGCTGAGTGTGTGGACATATGAGATGTTGTATGGTTTAACAGCTCTGGCTTGCAGAAAGCAGGGTTTTATTTGCTTTTGCTTGCAAGCAAAAGCAAACAGCTACCTCCTGAGGGTGTGTACCTTGAGAGGTAGCAGGAGCTGTCCTGGGGAGTAGCGGTCCCCAGGGCCATAAATGGCTCCATGGGGGGGCGCACAGTCACCCTCGTCAGAGAAGTTAGCCCCGGGGAGGGGGTGGTCCCTGTGTTCAGCGACAGACCCCCTACATTCATTTATTTCTGCCCCAGGGAGGTGATGGTCCCCGGGGCTGTGGTGGGGGGGCACGTGGCCCTCCCATATTTTTAATAAATTGCCCCAGGGAGGTTGGCCATCTCTAGGCTGCAGGGGGTCACATGGGCCCTCGTATAAATGTTATGATTAGTCCTGGGGAGGTAGCAGTCCCCGGGACTGTGGGGGGCGTACTGGCCCCCCTTGCATTAATTATAAATGTTTAGCCCTAGGGAGGTGGCATTCCCGGGGCTGTGGGGGGGGCCGTGTGGTCCCCCCTTATTTTTTATAAATTGACCCGGAGAGTTTGTGGCCCCCGGGACACAGGCAGGCCCACTCCATACATAATCTTAAATCCCCCGCGAGGGCCTCTGCATTTATTTCAGGTTTTCCCTGAGGAGGTGGCAATCCCCAGGGCACGGGAGTGGCTGTGCAGGTACCCACCGCTTAAATTAAAAGCACTGCCATGGGGAGGTGGCGTTCACCGGGGCTTTTATAAGTCCGAGGAGAGGGGCCCCATGCGCCCCTCTCCTATTTGTTTGTTATGCCCCTGGGACTTGTCCCACCCAGGGGGGTCATTTAAAAGCAAGTGCGGGAGCCCACGTTTGTTTTTATTTTAATACGAATTCGCGAATATCGTGATTTTGCAGCAATTTAAAAAAGATGCTTTTTTGGCCTTGCGGGGTCCAAGGCTTGGGGGTCAGGGTATTCCTACCCTTCCGCCTTTTCTTTTTCTTTACTTTATTTTGTGGGATCGGCTGAAGCCGAGTCCCAAGATGGCTGCCAACATATGCTGGTTAAAGTGTTAGCAGTCAATCGGAGCTCTGCATTTCCCTGCACAAGCTATTAATTTTTCATGAAGTTGTCGCGCCCACAGTTATCACTAACTGTATTTTGTTACATTTCTCAACAACTACTGAACAGATTTACACCAAATAACAAAAAGCACAATCTGCGAACCAAAAGCTAGCTTTCTGCTAAATTTGGTGTAATTCCGTCCAGTGGTGTGGGCTGTAATTGTGTTCAAAGGTCCTATAGGAATAAACATGGGAAAAAGTACTTTTTTGACACCCCCTTTTTCTTGGCCCCCACTTGACGGATCACCCCAAAACTTTCCATTCACAGCAAGATTCACTGGGGAACTTTTTTGGGAACATTTCGTGAAGATTCGTCAAACGACAACAAAGAAATAGGTAAGTCAAAAAACGCTTTTCCTATGGAAACAAGGTCCTAACTACAAGTACCTAGTGACGACAGCCAGTAAGAAATATATATATCTATATCAAGGGTTTGTACTGACCTGTAAAATACAAACATTTTTGTGGTACAGGCATTCGTGGTAAAGGCATATTTGTTGTAAAAATAGTAGTTGTAAAATCTTTTGTGGTTAAGACTAATTTGTTGTGAAGGCGTTGGAAAGATTGTTGTTGTTCCGGTGGTTGTTGTTCCATCAAACATCTGTAAATGGACGATAAATAAAAAGCACAATAAAGCAGCCAGCACTGGCCGCCTCATAGCGTTTTCTTTTTTCTTTTATTTCTGTCAGTGGGAGGGAAAAAAAAAACAGACAGGTGGCGGGGGAAAAGAAATAGGGATGGGAGGGCAAATGGGAAGGGGGAAGAAACAGGATGGGGCAGGTGGGGGAAGGAAAAAAAAGCACTATGATGTGGCCAGTGTTGGCAGCATCATAGCTTTAAAAAAAAGAAATAGCACCTTAATCACAGCACAAGCAGTAGATGGCCAGCGGAGGGACACTAATTAAAGTTAATCTGTGCTTGGCTCATGTGCCACCGAAAGAAAAGGAAGTGACGCATGGCAAGTTCTGGCCAATTATAAGGCAGCAAAGAAGAGTGACAATGTTGCAAATGAATGGTAAGCAATGGGCGGATTCCAAGCCCATTATGGAACACCAGGGAATCGCAGGTGAGAGTGAGCATGCGTTAGCACAGGCGCATGCAAGTGAGACCTAAAAAAACACCCCATGGCATTGAATATATGCTTATTAGCAACAATTTATTTGAAGCAACATCTCCACAAAGTCAGGTTCCACACATCTGGTAAGTCATACTTGCGCAAATGTATTTTCCTCACCTTGGTATGCTCTTTTTGGGTCACTCTGGGTGAATTTGTAAAGCGATAAAACTGTAAGTGTAGCTGATGAAAGTAGCAACCTGGCATATGTGAGTTAAAAGTAGTTTCTTTTCATATTTTATGGCGTTAACAGTGAATTTTATTTCTGGAACTAATGCTTCAAGAAGCACATTGAAAATGAACAGAACCATTGCAGAGAAGCTTTTGATGGACGCACTATCATGGTTTTCAAAATGGTTGAAGGAGGCCCAAAGGTATGCTTTGACTTAGCATCTTAAAATACACTGAAGACCTTGAATGAAGACTCCTGTGGATTATAATGCCACTAGTAAATATTATTTGCAATTGCTGCAGCCAGTTTGTTCCTAGGCTTTTTTTTACCACAAACTTGCCACTGTTCTATGTTTACCTATCCACTTGTAAATCCTCATTTTGTCTTCTGCAACTAGAAAGGGACTTCATCTGGTTCTTTCCAGTCTATCCAGTACACTGCTGCCTCAATCACTTCTTAAACCACATGCTTCCAAAACCTTTAGCCCACTTTCTTGTCTATCTACCTGCCTACAAAGCCTTTTTATTTTCCTTCCCTCCTCCCTGCTGGACCTTGAACTGCTTCCCTTCCTTCTGTTTGTCTCATCCCATGCTCACCTTAGGATGCCAGACCACAGCCTGTCTGCCAGCCATCCACTCAGTGTCTCCAAATAATTCATTTAAACCTTCTTTGCAATGCAAAGTATTGAATGATTCCCTTCCTGTAGGAAATTCCCTTTTGATTAGTTTTATTTCACTTATTTCCCCATTGTTGGATATCTGTGTTGATATGAGCACAGCTAATCAAGCTCATCCATGTCATGCTGAGTTTTATAATGACATGCTCTCTACTTCCTATGCAGCTCCTTGTGTATCTAAGAGATTGTATTTTACATAACTAAAGTTAAATATAGATTTACAAAATGCTGCTGCAAAAGAAAGTGAGGCCAATGTGTGAATTATTTCAGTACTGACTACAGTTTCATGGACCCATGACATAGCTGAGGTTTTCTTTCTAAGGCATGGCACAACTGCTTTTGGGATTCATCTATTTTACATAGATAAAGTATTATGATACATTTCAAAGAAATACGTCAGGAGTGCTGAAATATTGCACCTGAATTCTTCAGTTAAAGATGATTTACTCCAGGTTTGGATTTAAAAAGTCTTCTGAACTGATCTCTAGAGGTTTTCTGCTCGTGTCTGATTGGAAAATGTGTCTACTGGCAGACTTTAGGTTAGTTAGTAGAAGCCTATGACTTGGAAATTGATCTTTGCTTCTAAAGGAAGTTGCTAACGTCTAATTTTATTCAATTGCCTAGGAGTTTTGAAATCCTGATGTGGACTGGACCCAATTGTGAGTGGTGACATGGCCCTTGAGGAATCGATTCCTTTCTGGGGCACCATTACAGCTCTTTATTCTGGCTTTTGAAAAGTTTTTAATTGAATTTAACCCAAAATAAATACATGCGGTATAAGACATATTCATACCTCTATGAAATTATTTCTTTGCGCTACTTTTTTCCTAGTCTTGATTTTCCATCTCTTATAGAATTGTCACTTTGCCATAATAGTTGTAATTTTTATCCATTTTGTGTTTTATTCCACTTATTAAATATAAATGTTTTGCTTAAATGTG
Organism: Calotriton arnoldi; assembly: GCA_963921515.1. Classification (NCBI taxonomy): domain Eukaryota; kingdom Metazoa; phylum Chordata; class Amphibia; order Caudata; family Salamandridae; genus Calotriton; species Calotriton arnoldi. Next base: position 1,531,221 of record CAWUFW010001409.1, read on the forward strand.
TTTACTCAAACTTGTTCTACACTTTTTATTCCAATATTGTTTTATCTTTTAAACTCTTTTGCTTTGCCCAACAGAATAGCCCAGGACCCAAAATATGCTTAGAAGAGAACATGTCACTGTTTTCGCTTATGAACATTGCACAAGGAAAGGCATGGTGAAATGGCAACAGGCTAAAGGGTCCTGAATGGTAGATATTCCTATGGAAGTCAATGAGTAAATACTGATTCCAAATGTAATTCCTCATTTCTAAGTGGGAAACTATGTGGGTGCGGAATTACCAATGTGATTTTCCAGATCCCTTTTAATGAGGGATATTTTTGGCTTGATTGGCACACTACCCACAGACACTTTCTCTGACTTCTTCCTTGTTGCTGAACACAAGTTATCAAAACTAAGCAAATATTACCCTAATTGAATTCTGATTGTCACTGGATTTTGAGTTATTTTCCCCTATACTAGTTTCCAACACTCCAATATAACCCATAATCCCTTTGAATTACTTTCAGATGCCTGGGTGTCTTTGGATGAGAGAGAATAAAGTTGCTAATTTGTTGTGAAAAATTATGTACCTGATCCCACAAACAGACTTCCTAGATTAAAAAAGGGTATGAATCTTGTTACGACTAGCCATATTAAGTCCTTTATTAGAAGCCTGGACATCTAAAGAAAAAATGAAACCAATATATATATTCACTGAAAAAGCCAAAGGTTACAAGGATGTTATAGTTAGGAAATAGAATTTAAAAAACCTTTGAAATTCACTGAAAAAAAACAAAGGTTACAGGGACGTTATAGTTAGGTTCAGAATGTACCCACACAAAACCATATAATTTAGCAGTTATAGTTAGAGTTATATCAATAAACTATAACTCATGCCCTAAGGTAACTATAACTCGCACCCCCGCCATGCACAGTTTTCTTATCCTATGCAGGATTTGCAATTATTTGCACAGGGATGGTGTTTTGGTGACATGCGCAAACATTTCTTTTATTGCATGCTTTGTGATGTTTTGGCAATTGCCTAGTTGGCAAAGTAATGATGGATTCATGTTGTTTTGGTCTATGTTCTGTGCACAATATATACAGTATTTTTTATATAATCCTGTGTGATGTCTCTTTTGTGGTGTATTTATTAGCGTCACTGGTGTGAGTGTGTTGTGCAAACACTTTACACATTGCCTCTGAGGAGAAGACTGACTGCTCTGTGCCAAGCTACCGGGGGTGAGCACAGGTTATTTTGGTGTGTAACTTACTTGCCCTGACTAGAGTGGTGGGTTCTTCCTGGTTTAGGTGCATACCCTAGTCAACCAGAGACCCCATTTCTAACAGCTGGACATTCTTTTTCCACACACGTTTTTGGTACGAGTCAGATAACACTGTTTTGTATTAATTATTATTGAATTATACAGATAGATGTGCATGTGGTAGACAATGCACAATACAATGATGTAGAATTGTAATTAAATTATTTCAAATACCACTTGTGGGGTATTTTATGGATCAAGTAGAAACCGCACAAAACTTTAATCATCAAATGACAGCATCTCCTTAATGTAAAAAATTGGTGTTTTGGGGCACATGAAGATGCAAATACACAAAAATTGCATGCATATTGTCTGTAATTACACATGCTTTTATTTTATTCACAAACCCGTCTCATTTCCATATGACCAGACTTAAGGAAGCCATGACAGAGGCCTTCATGGCTGTGATCATTTGCAAGAGCCAATGAGTGATTTGCTAATCGCCACCATTAGATGATCCAACACGTTTCCCCATCTTCTGACTATTAATGGTTTCTTTCTTCTCGCTGGAATGAAGCTGACTCGTTTAATCAAGATTATATGTTTGCCTAAAAAGGACTTGTTTGAATATTAGAATAAGCAGTCCTTATGGAAAGCTACAGAGGCTGAGAAAAAAGTTTATTTTGTGTGCTTTCCAGCTGGCTAAAGACACATTTCAATGACTTTCCGACATGTTGTGCTCTTCCGCATCATGCTCCTCCTTAATTGTCAATTCCTGCTCTGCCATCTGCCATGGAAGTGTGTTGTGTAAGGCAGTCCCAGAAATAAACAGATTATTCCTCTTGTCCTTCTTCATCCACTCTCACTTTCTTATTGTTCATACAGCTGTCTTCCTTCCTATAGCTTTTTTCTACAGTGTTCTCCCATCTTTGTATCTTTCCTATGTTCCTTTGACTATGATTAGTGTCTCAGCCACAATACTGACCAGAATATACAGGGCTTCAAGGTACTAAACTGCCGGGTAACATGGACCGAGTGCAATATTGGTGTTTTTCATTGACACAGGGCCATGCAAGGATTTGGGGAGTCTCATATCACAGACTAGTTACGTGACCTATAGGAGCCATTCACTCAACTCACTAAATGCTACCAATGTGTACTTCGAATTCTGCTGCTAGGTAGAGAGCCACATCAAGGTTCTCTTTAAGTGATGTCAAATCTGAAGTTGAAACTTTCGTATCAAATCTAAGTGAAGAATTTACCAGTGGTAAGGCAGTGCCCCCTTCCGATCTCTCCTTAGTCTAGACCCAGAGGAGGAATGTTCTTTGCAGTGGTGGTGAGTGCATCTAGCCTTCTTGCAGCTGGTAGTGCCTACTGAAACAAGGTGGGGGTGCCCAAGAGTCACCGCAACCATAGATCCCCACCCTCATGACCCACATGCTGCAGGCACGCCATATCCCAAAGTGGTACCAGTGGGTTTGAAGAAGTCTAGAGGACTGGAAGGGTAGCAGGAAAGTGCAGATATTTTAATACAGGACCTGGGGACTTAAGGAAGTTTAGTACTTTTTTCCACTTATAATTCGAGGATTCCTTTTCTGTTCAGGCTCTTTGGTATTGCCACACTCAAATCTCACAACTGCAAAACGAAAGACAAAACAAATGTCAGGTTTGTACAGAAAGTCACTCACCCAAGACATTCCCAGGACTGAAAGACAATTAGAGTGCATTTAGGGTGTTACGTGTTGTGGATCATGGCACTCGCTGAAATGACACTGTAAGGAAATTCACAAGCAGGCCTTCGAGACAAGGGAGCCAGACAACATTGAGAACGTTTAAAGAAGCTTGCGACAGGTGAAATAGGAGAAATCCAAAAGTGATGTCTTTCTGTTCCACGCCCAAAAGGCTGATATGCCATCTGATCTGGCCGGCAGAAATTACCTACATCATTAGCAAACCAGAGGGCTCATTCTTCTATAACCAATTAAATGAAAACCCCTGTACAAACGCAGCATCCTTTCATCCATGGATTGAGTACCATATTATAAGGCAAACTAAAATACATAATAGTCTCCTAAATGCTAACCTTACAGCCTTTCTAAGTGACCTTCAAATATGTCATGGATGCAATATTGAGCATTTTGTTATCTCCTATAACTTACAACCAAGTTCTGAAATCGCATTTCTTATCTAGCACACACAGAGGGTGCATTGAATGATGTCCAAGGGAAAGAGAAAGAGGAGATAATCAGAGTCTTTTCAGAAGACTTCTTTATCTGAGAGGACACTCTCTTCATATCTGAATGTCGCGCTGCCTATCGGCCACTTTAGCAATTCTACCTGATTAGTTTGAGTTAATTCAGAGAAGTAATTGATTAAGTGACAAATAATCCCAATTGTGTATTTGGTGTTCATAGGTGTCTGAGACATTTCAATAGTGCTGTTAGATTGGGGGCAAATTCTATGCCCTAATCCATTGTATACAAGTATATGTCGGTCTAAAAAGATCATGTATCATCGTGTGTTGGATGTATACAGAGCAAATCGAGCCAAAAGGCACAGAGCAGTGTAGAGGGTCAAAGGCAAAGATACAGTCAACAAGTTATGGCAGGGTAGCTGGATTTTCAGAGGTGAAGTGGACTCCTAACTGTAATTCTTAGATTAAAGGGCACATTTTTATCGGACCAAATCTTCGTCGAGGTTGAAATCTTAATCAAGGAGAAATTGGGATAGTATTTTCATGATCTTAAATCTCAGCCTAGCACGTGTTGAGGATTACTAAATGGCATGCATAACTTTGCACAATAACATGCATTGGCAACTTCATTGTTCTCCAAAGTAGAACGTCCATCAACATCTGAGTCTTTTTTTACAGGCAATTGTATTTTTTTTATTGGCATAATCACAAATATCTTCAGCACTTTTAGACAAGAATCATATGATTCTATTTGTCGTGGCATGAAATACACTCACAACAGGGGACACTACTAGTTGAAAATAGTGCACATTTGTTTCACAACCTTTACAAAGGTCTGCTTATTGGACAACTATGCAACTTTATGCACATTGAAACGTTTTTTCACTACAGAACTTCAACACAAGTAGTGCTGTACATCTTTTTGTTCACTGTTATAAATGGCTCTGCAGAGATTAATGGAAAACTACAGATGTTCTGCAGTGTTGTCTAAAGTGGAACTTCCATCAAATCTGACATTTTTTTACAAGTAACTATTTTTCTATTGACATAATCAGAAATATCTTCAGCCCTTTCATGCAAGTATCACATGATCGTATTTTTCTTGTCATGAAATACACTCACAGCAGGGGACACTGTACTAGTTGAAAATAGTGCACATTTGTTTCACAACCTTTTACAAAGGTCTGCTTATTGGACAACTATTCAACTTTATGTACATTGAAAACTTTTTTCGCTTCAGAATTTCAACACAATTAGTGCTGTATATATTTGTGTTCACTGTTAGAACTGGTTCTGCAGAGATACAGTTTTCGGAAAACTGTGGGCCTCTTTTACAATATGTTGCTGTAGGGCAGTGCCGCAAGCCTTCTTGCTGCTCTGCCCTACGGCAAAAAAGGAAAGGGCAGGAATGCGCCATATCTATCAGATACGGTGCATTCCTGTCCTCTTTCCCTGCGCTGGCGCTCAATTGGCTACCATGCGCCACTGCAGGCACCCTTGCTCCATGGTGCAAGGGTGTCTGCGTTGTGGGAATGATTGTTTTTGTGCAGGAAGGGACACCTTCCTGCACAAAAACTTAAATGGAGGGGATTTCCTCCTTCTATGTGTGCTGCTGAATACAGCACACATAGAAGGAGGAAAAAATAATGAGAAATAAAGTAATTTTTTCTCATTACATCTCCCCTACACCTTCCCTGGGAAGGCGTCGGCTTTTGACGCATTCCCAGGTTTACCGAACGTTGTAAATCTGGGAATGCGTCAAATGCCATGGGTGTTACGTGAGAACGCCCACTGCAATGCCCATGGCACACCTCCCCATCGCAGTGTGAGGCAACGCAGTGACTTGTGCTGTGTTGCCTCACACCATATCTACAAGGCCATGAAATGCCATGCACGGTGGATTTACGTGGCCGTGTAGATATGGCACTGCAGTGTGCGCCGCTGGATCGTCATTAAAAGTGACGTTCTGGTGGCGCAGGGGCCTTGTAAATGAGGTCCTCGTTTCTTATTCTTTGCAATGCTGTTACGAATAATAAGATTCACGAAAGAATGGACTTCAAGTTTAGACTAGGAACTACCGGATTTAAATTCTGTATACATTTTCATGAATAGAAATGTGTCATAAATAGTCAAATAGTACGAATCGCCCTCATGTTTGGCTTGGATTGATTCTGTTAGTGTGACAATTATTTAGCTCTCATGGTGAAAAGAAAAGGAAACCAGGAAACTATTCAACCTGCACAAAGGGAGAACATTCGAATCTTTGCAAAACACTGTGGTGAAAAAACGACTTTGCACATCCCTAATTAAACCACTCATACGTGATTTTTGCTAGTTCAGATATTTTTGGGAGTCTGATGCACCTGTTTTTGTTTCCATTTTCTCTGTAGTGTACACAAAACCACAGGAGCCCTACGTTTCTTGAGTTCAGTTTCTTTTTTTTTCTACCAAAACAATGATCATGGAACAAAAGAATGCCATCTTTGCTTGCTGGTATTTTAGTTCTGCATCTCAACTTTATGGCTGTTATGGTGGCTATGTTGGCACCCAGCTGTATGAGTACACCTTCAGAGGTATAGCGCTTCAAGGTTTCCAGATTCAAGACTGCCCACCTCACTACTCGACCTTTGCCAGTTAGATGTCAGTCTGTGCAAATAAGGGGTTTATTCAGTGCTCGAACCATTGCAGAGAAGAGCTCATTGAATGAGTGTTGGTAAATTAAAGGATAGAGGCAGTTTAGCCACATGCCAACATCCCTCAACATTGCTCATTCTGAGTCTGTCAAATTTGGTGCCCGTGGTACTAACTCTCGAATATACATCCCCCGTGAGATGATAATTTTTGCTCTGTGGGGGCAGATAGCACATGCATATTTATATTGCTGTCAGACCAAATCTGTACCATCTCCTTCATTTTGACATACAGAACATAGAATCGAGAGGTAAATTTACCCCATCGATAAACAACAAGGGGGCTTATTTACAAAAGAAGTGATGGAGCGTGGCGTTAGCGTTCATGGCTTAACGCCGCGTTCCGCCACTTCGGAAACGCAGGGCTGCACCGTATTTACAAGAATGCGGTGCAGCCTTGCATTTCCCCCTGTGCTGGTGCTAATTCAGCTGCCTAGCGCCAACGCAGGCACCCTTGCACCATAGTGCAAGGGTGCCTGCATTGAGGGGAATTATTGTTTATGTGCAGGAAGGTGTCCCTTTCTGCACATAAACAATCTGAAACGGGGTTTTGAAACTTCTATGTGTGCTGCTTTGTGCAGCACACATTGAAGTTGGAACACGTCATTTAAAAAAAAAGATTGTTTATGTGCAGGAAGGGACACCTTCCTGCACATAAACAATCAATGGTGTTTTGCTGTTTCTATGTGTGCTGCACAATGCAGCACACATAGAAGCAGCAAAAACTAGGAGAAATAAAGCATTTCTCCTCGTTTCGCCGGGGTAAGACCAGTTGTTTTTTGGTCTTAATTTTGGTGCTGCCCATATTTACGCCACCCTTTTAAATATGGGGCAACATCAAAATCAGTGGGTGTTGCAGTGGAACGCCCACCGCAACACCCATGGCCCTCCCCTTTCGCGCTAAGTATAGCGTGAAAGGGTGCCTTGTAAATAAGGCGAAGCCCGTATCGCCACAACCTCAAAAAAAGTGACATTATGGTGGCGATAGGGGATTGTAAATATGCCCCAAGGTGCGGTAACTTTTTCTCTGGGGGAAATTTACCTCATGGTAATTGGGTGCAACTTAGAATGAAGGCCATTCGTTGCCTTTACTGCTATCTGCATTTTAAGCCCAGAAAGTGTTCATTCCTGGGCGACCCCGGTAGCGTCCAACATTATGGGCCTGCAAATTATGCAAAGCTCTTATTTCCAAAATACTTATGTCTTGCATTACCCAGAAATGGCCTTTTGGCCTAGAAGTGCTGGTAGTTCTATACTCTTTCTGTCTTCTGATTTTTTTTGCCACCGAATCCGGAGAATCACTCCCATGCCGAACCAACCTACAGGTGACGTTGCGGCCCTTTAGTTGCAAAGTTCACAGGAAAACCTTTCCATTTCTTGTGTTCTATGCACTAGTCTAGATGACGTTTTAAAGGTATTTAAAGACCTTTGTGTACACATTTAGCCCCTCGGATTCTTAGGAGCACTCTCTTCCCGCTGATGTAAACACCCCAAGAGGGATTCAATATGTGCCGGCCGGGCTATGCGACTCCTGCTAATGTTGGTTCAAAAGAGGAACAATGAGCAACTTCAATTCCGGCTCCGCCCCTGACAGGCTTTGTGATTGTGGACAAATAGTTTTCTCTCTTTGCAAGATCTTCCTCTTCTCTGCACTCAATATGCACAATGGTTCATTGCAAGTGGAAAAATATGACTGTGGCACAGCAAGCCTTCACTTTACAGGGACTATTTCGGTGCGACAGGTAAGAACACCATGTGGCCGCGCTCGCAGTCATTGCAAGAAGAATAAGTGTAGTGTCTGTGCACCTCATCTTAATTAATAAGACCCACCAATCATCCTCCTTGTAAAGCTTCCTCCCTCCTTGGCCACAACAAAGTGATGAGGAGGCGGCTTCGCAACTGGCTTTTAATAAAAGGGAAGTCATTTTTTCGAATTAATAATTCTAATGGGAATCTAATTCCGCGGACATGATTGCAAGAGGCTGGATCGCTGTAGAAGAGGTGAGTCCACTGGACTCAAACCTGGAAAACATTTGCCATTATCATGGCTTCAGTCACATAAGTGCGAAGACCTTGTGGTTGTGTGTCTGAAGGCTCCAACTTGGTCAAGAAGGACCGGGGCCATGACAAATCTTCAGGAAAACCACCAACAATGTAAATGATTCCCATTTAGATTCAATTTATATCAAGCGTCGCACGTGGGGAACTTGAACATCTGGCTTGGCTCAGGCTCTCATGAACCAACTAGAGACCGTCTCTTTTCTGTGGGCTCTCCCCTGCCACTAACACCCAACCTCCCAATGAATGTACCTCAGATCAACATCTCCACATGAGGAGAGCACTCAGCTTTCGAAAAGGAGCTGAATACACACATCTTGTAACCCTTGGCACGCTCTCTTGGCTCTGTATCACTAAATTACGGATTGCAGCAGATGTTCATCAGGCTTGAGTTACACATTCAAAGTGCAGCTTTGCCATGGATCTAGAATAGCTATGAGAGAAGCAGTGAAGACCTGTATACAATGGCTGGATTTGCCATGACTAGAATAGGAGTTAGGGGAGCAGCTGATATTAAGGTACGGAGAGAAAGGTGTGCCCTATCTGAGCAATGGAATGGCAGCCATATTGCAGCAGAGAATTGAGGTACCATGGCCGAACTCTCTTTCAGGACTCTGAGGGCAGTGAAGCTGCAGTTCAAGACTGGGGAATATGTATCATGAAGACTGTGCTTGGTCTTAGGCCTTAAAACACCATGGCCCTCGTGTAGGGGTTGAGACTGCTAAACTATATCAAATCTATGTCCTCTCAATACTTGACAGTACATGCCGGAGGATGAGACTGAGTCATTTCAACCAAGCTCTCTGAGATTCACAATACTGACAGAGAACAGTGTGTCCCAGATCATGTCATTGGTTTTAGGTAAGGGAGGTATGGAGTCTGATTCCTGGAAAAGCAGATAGTTTCATGAATGAAGTGCAGTGTGTATGCATGGTCACTGCTGATATGGCGAGCTGTGCAGTGTCACACTTCCAGGTTAAAGTGGATTGGCAAAGTCACGATGGAAACGAATTTGGGTATAGAATAGAAGGCTGTGGGTTGAGGCCGGTCAAAAGAGTTGCTCTGCAGGACATTTCTCTTTTAGAACTAGGAAGACAGGGGACGCAGCAATACCTGATTGAGGTGCACTAACTGAGGGATATAATGTTATAATTTTTAGACCTTACCTATGTGGTTTAGTTTTGCTCATGCCGTGAGGAAGATGTGGCCCAGAGGCTGCACTCATGATATAATGACTAAGAGAACTGGAGTTGTATTATAAGTGCTTTGGGGGCGCAACAGGTGCATTCTCATTGTTTGTGCCGCAGACAGTTTTGTTGCCTCCTCAGTTATATGGATCATGCTGTGCATATTTTGCCCTCACGTGATCCCAAAGTGATGGTCTCTCTTTAGCGCGGGGGCATGGTACCAATACAGATGAAGGAATGAGAGAAAGCCTATGCCCCTGTCCCTGCACCCAGCATGCATATTGGATAACAGACCATAGGGAGATGCATGCATTCTGCATCACGCAGAAGCGCCTGCAGTCAGTGTAGCATCAATGCCCCCTTGGGAGGATGTCACAGGTGGGATGCTTCAGGCAAACCCAAACAGTGCATTATCACACTGCAACCTCCTATAGTGGATCCTTCTTACTTCTCAAAGTCCCTCTGCTTTCCCTCTGCATTGAAACTGGGCAGGTGATTTCAGATTGGCGGTCGTGCGCGCTAGCGCCCCCAGCGCCTGCACTGAGGAGAGTAGGTTATCCGCAACATGGCCACTGTCCACTTCTGTGGCGAGCGCAGCACAGGAAGGGAGAGTGGACCATATACAATACGGTTCATGAATACGGATCCCAGCTTCCCCAGCCGTCCAAATAACGTGAATCTGGAAAATGCGCTTTGTCTCTCTCTGATGCATTTTACATACTGGAAAAAAACGGGTGCAAATGGAAACTGGCTAAATCTAGTTTTAAACTGCTGCACTTTAAAAAACAAAAATGAACAATATGCATGGCCTGGAAGGGTCTAGTAGTGATGCACCTAGTGTCCATTGCTGCCCCAGACTCCTCACCTTTTCAGTGCATGAAGCTGTGGCACCAGTACTTACTTTGTGCCAATGGCTGCAGGTGGTGGGCGCCAGCACTCATTTCTGGGACTTATTTTTCATCATTCAACTTTTTAGGTCTCGCCTAGCGATGCAGCGCAAAGCGCTGTCGCTATGCGAGATCTATTGTTGCCGACTTTTGCTCCGATGCGGGACAGGACAGGTGCACGCGTACGGCAAGTCCTGGACAGGAGATGTGCACGCGTATGGTGTGAGCAGAAGTTGTAATAATGCCGCAAGCCGTACGCGTGCACATAGACTGTCTGTGCTCAAGCTTAACAGACAGGAGATGTGCACGCGTACGGCTCGCTTCTTTACAACTCCTGCTCGCACCATACGCGTGCACATGTCCTGTCCAGGCGCGGCGTCCAGCATGCCTCCCGCCTCAACCCCACTCACCGGCTCTTGTGGGGACTCAGCGCTGAATCTTGCTCCGGCCGCACCATGCGGCATTCACGAAGGCGGGGTGGGCTCCCGCCGGACTTCCCTCTGCGGGGTGGGCTCCCGCCTCACTTCTCCAACACACGGGGCTCCCTCAGCTCACGGGAGCCCCTGACACCTCCGGCCGCGCGCTCCATGCGCCGCCCATGCGCCACGCAACTGACGTCGCTCAGACGATTTCAGCTGCCCGGACAGCTGAAATCGCGTGCACGGCGTCTCTTGCTCACGGCGCACTCGACAGGGCTTGTTAATTTGGCTCGGGGTCTGTTGTAGTGTTTCTGCCTCTGTTCGCTTTATTTCCTCTAAGCATTCACTCTACTGGAGTTCATTTGGAGGCATTCAGTATTTCTCACACCGTTTATGGATGCTGGGCTAAGTGCGATTAACTTTTTTTTGTGTTTTTGGGAATTTATAAATATTTGTTTTTGCCTCGGTAAAAGCATTCATACGCTCGGGCTCGAGCGTGCACTCAGTAGTCCCCCCGGGGCACAAGCAGGCATCCACTTCTGTGCTTCCTCGTTGCTTTATCTTGCAGCTGACAGGGAGCACCCCTGCTGCCATTCTCTTTGGCCAAATTCAGCAGTACAGCATTGGAGGTGCCGCAGGGAGCTCTGGAAGGTGAATATTATGCTCAGGCTACTTGTTCGCTGTGGGCGAGGGTTTTTACATGTTCCACTGTCTCCCTGAGACAGGAAGCACGTGTGCGTGGAGAGAAAGGATGGGGGCCACTTAGTACCTGTAAAGCCTCATGTGCCCCCACTCCCCGCGCCCCTGCGGAATAGCCCCCAGAGCTGCTTCGTGTCACCCGCCCCCGAGGCAGCCCCGGTTTCCGGTGATTCACGGCTCCGTCTGCCAGTGACTCGTCCTCGCGGCCAGGTCTGTCACCGGAGTTCACATCAGCATAAGGACTGCTGCTGCACGCTCAAAAGCCCTCGCCCGCCTTTTTAAATAACAAGCCAAGTTTATAATTACCCATGCTTTTATCCAGGGAAGTCTGTGCCGTGTGTGAAGGCAGACATGCCGTGTGTGTGGGAATGTAAAAGGGACTCAGTATTTTCATCATTGTAGATAAAGAGTATATATATCCCGCCAAAACATATATCAGTGTTTTCCTGCATTCTGAAGAACAATAGATTTGAGTGAAACGGTTTAGACGCTTTAAGACGCGCTGATGGTATTTGAACATGTCCTGCAACACGTTTCCCTCTTCGGCTGCGATGTCGTGCACGCCGTGTACTCTGTGACAGTAGTGAGTGCACACGTGGCTGGTGGATGTCTGATGCCTGATGTATGATGATTGATGTCTGATGCCTGATGTCTGTGGATGTCTGATGTCTGATGCTTGTGGATGTCTGATGCCTGATGCTTCTGGATGCCTGATGCCTGATGCTTGTGGATGCCTGATGCTTGTGGATGTCTGATGTCTGATGCTTGTGGATGGCTGATGCTTGTGGATGTCTGATGTCTGATGATTGTGGATGTCTGATGCCTGATGATTGTGGATGTCTGATGCCTGATGTCTGATATCTGATGTCTGATGCTTGTGGATGTCTGATGCCTGTCTGATGCCTAATGATTGTGGATGCCTGATGCTTGTGGATGTCTGATGCCTGATGCTTGTGGATGTCTGATGCCTGATGTTTGATGCTTGTGGATGCCTGATGTCTGATGCTTGTGGATGTCTGATGCCTGATGCTTGTGGATGTCTGATGGATGTCTGATGCTTGTGGATGTCTGATGCTTGTGGATGTCTGATGCCTGATGTCTGATGCTTGTGGATGTCTGATGCCTGATGTCTGATGCTTGTGGATGTCTGATGCCTGATGTCTGATGCTTGTGGATGTCTGATGCCGGATGTCTGATGATTGTGGATGTCTGATGCCTGATGCTTGTGGATGCCTGATCTCTGATGCTTGTGGATGTCTGATGTCTGATGCCTCATGTCTGATGCCTGATGGATGTCTGATGCCTGATGGATGTCTGATGCCTGATGGATGTCTGATGCCTGATGGATGTCTGATGCCTGTGGATGTCTGATGCCTGTGGATGTCTGATGCCTGTGGATGTCTGATGTCTGATGCGTGTGGATGTCTGATGTCTGATGTCTGATGCTTGTGGATGTCTGATGCTTGTGGATGTCTGATGCCTGATGTCTGATGCTGGTGGATGCCTGATGCTGGTGGATGTATGATGTCTGATGCCTGATGCTGGTGGATGTATGATGTCTGATGGCTGATGCTTGTGGATGTATGATGCCTGATGTCTGATGCTTGTGGATGTATGATGCCTGATGCTTGTGGATGTCTGATGCTTGTGGATGCCTGATGCTTGTGGATGCCTGATGTCTGATGCCTGATGCTTGTGGATGTCTGATGCTTGTGGATGTCTGATGCTTGATGTCTCTTGCCTGTGGATGTCTGATGCCTGTGGATGCCTGATGCCTATGGATGCCTGTGGATGTCTGATGCCTGTGGATGTCTGATGCCTGTGGATGCCTGTGGATGTCTGATGCCTGTGGATGTCTGATACCTGTGGATGTCTGATGCCTAATGTCTGATGCCTGATGCTGGTGGATGTCTGATGCCTGTGGATGTCTGATGCCTGTGGATGCCTGATGCCTGTGGATGCCTGATGCCTGTGGATGCCTGATAATTGTGGATGCCTGATAATTGTGGATGCCTGATAATTGTGGATGCCTGTGGATGTCTGATGCCTGTGGATGTCTGATGCCTGTGGATGTCTGATGCCTGTGGATGTCTGATGCCTGTGGATGTCTGATAATTGTGGATGTCTGATGCCTGTGGATGTCTGATGCCTGTGGATGTCTGATGCCTGATGTCTGATGCCTGATGCTGGTGGATGTCTGATGTCTGATGCCTGATGCCTGATGCTGGTAGATGTCTGATGTCTGATGCCTGATGTCTGATGATTGTGGATGTCTGATGCCTGATGTCTGATGCCTGATGCTGGTAGATGTCTGATGTCTGATGCCTGATGCTGGTGGATGTCTGATGCCTGATGTCTGATGATTGTGGATGTCTGATGCCTGATGTCTGATGATTGTGGATGTCTGATGCCTCATGCTGGTGGATGCCTGATGTCTGATGCTGGTGGATGTCTGATGCCTGATGTCTGATGCCTGATGCTGGTAGATGTCTGATGCCTGATGCCTGTAGATGTCTGATGCCTGATGTCTGATGCTGGTGGATGTCTGATGCCTCATGCTGGTGGATGCCTGATGTCTGATGCTGGTGGATGTCTGATGCTTGATGTCTGATGCCTGATGCTGGTAGATGTCTGATGCCTGATGCTGGTGGATGCCTGATGCCTGATGTCTGATGCTGGTGGATGTCTGATGCCTGATGCCTGTGGATGTCTGATGCCTGTGGATGTCTGATGATTGTGGATGTCTGATGATGTCTGATGCCTGATGTCTGATGCTGGTGGATGTCTGATGCCTGATGCTGGTGGATGTCTGATGCCTGATGTCTGATGCCTGATGCTGGTAGATGTCTGATGCCTGATGCTGGTGGATGTCTGATGCCTGATGTCTGATGATTGTGGATGTCTGATGCCTGATGATTGTGGATGTCTGATGCCTGATGTCTGATGCCTGATGCTGGTGGATGTCTGATGCCTGATGTCTGATGCCTGATGCTGGTGGATGTCTGATGTCTGATGCCTGATGCTGGTAGATGTCTGATGCTGGTGGATGTCTGATGCCTGATGTCTGATGCTTGTGGATGTCTGATGCTTGATGTCTGATGCCTGATGCTTGTGGATGTCTGATGCTTGATGTCTGATGCTTGTGGATGTCTGATTCCTGATGTCTGATGTCTGATGCCTGTGGATGCCTGATGCTTGTGGATGTCTGATGCCTGATGCTTGTGGATGTCTGATGCCTGATGCTTGTGGATGTCTGATGCCTGATGCTTGTGCATGTCTGATGCTTGTAGATAAGTGTGTGATGTGTGTGCCTGTGGCAGTTTTGATCCTTATACACATTTAATGACTCCTCAAGCACAGATGATTTATAAGGGCGATATATCACATTCATAAAATGTGCTTAAGGTGTTACATGTGCACTGTTGGAACACCGTACAAGTGTCAAGTTGGTGCATTATATTTGCTTATTGCTTTACAATACAAGGGACTTTTTATTATTAAGTGTCACCACTTTGCCAACTGCTCCTCACTGAAACTCTCCAATGCAGGGTGTCTTATACTTCAGGGTTAAATGTGAGTTTAAATGTCTAGGAATAAGTCAGTAACACAAACTACCAGTGGGATGTACTACACCCAGACTTCTCAAGTCACTATGTGTTCTGACACCCCATCACCAAGTGGGGGAGCGAGCTTAGAGTGCTCTTCCTAGGCTCCCTGCCCTACCTCCCTGGCTAGAAGAATCTGGAAGGGGGTGGCTTCCATTGCAGGAGGTACAGCTCCTGCCTCCTGGCACATCCTCTCCTGGTACATCAGCTGGTCTCTCCATTCAGGAACACTCAGTAGCTGCCCCCACAAGGTGCACTCTGGGGCAGTAATACTCCCTGCATTTTATCGGGGCTCACAGGCTCTGCTAGCCCCCCAGATAACTTCAGAATGTCAAACTCCTCAGCGAGGGATGTCTAACATAGACCCAGGAGGGCCCCACCCAGTGCTTAATTTGAGGCAGTAGTTTACGGTGCTCGACACCAGCAATTAATTGTCAACATCGGCACTTATGACAGTCTGCCACATGGTGGCGCTGTTTGTGTGATTTAGAGATAAGCAGAACAATAGTTTTATTATTTCATTATACATTAAAAACAACAGATACCTGCAGCCCAAACCATTCTTATAGCTGTGGAGGCCTCTAACAGTCTGAATTGTCACACTGGTAGCAGTCTGATGATTAATAGTTGTGCAGGTAATGTAATGGCAATTTTGACAGGGGCAATGGGTGGTGCAAGCTGCAGTGGCCTCCTGGCGAGAGCCCTAGCAATTATTTCTTTACAAATTGAGCACTGGCCCACCCCTGTCACATTTTGGGGATAGCTACATAAGATAAATGTACACACAGTAAGTTAAAGTGCATTTATGGGATCAGCACTTACAGAGAAAATCTTGCAAAGATGCTACCCCTCCTGGACATACCTAGTACCCCTCTCAAACCCACCAGTCACTGTGACAATGTTGCACCTTTGCAAGCACTTTTTGGACAGGAAGCGAACAATGCTTCACAGTTGGGAGGGTGCGAATAAAACGTCAGGAGTGCATGTGGGAGCGGGACAACAAACTGGCACAGTGAAGAAACGAAACAGGATTTGGAGGCCTGCGAGGAGGAATTCTCCTGAAACAAGCATTTGCAAAGCAATAGGTCTCGCATTTACGCAAGTTTAAACTATTGGCATTGTAAATGACAATGCCTTTTATTTATGTTTTGGTTTGTACAACATAAATTAAAGGCATTGTCATTTACAATACCATTTACAATACCAATAGCTCCAAAACTCGCAGTTGCGAGACCTATTGCATTGCAAATGCTTGTTTTCTCAGAGCTAGCGAGAGAAAGGCTTAATATGGAGAAAGAAAGAGGAAGAGAAAGGAAAACAGTGACAAAGGGAGAAAGCAGAGATGAAAAGGAGCCTGCTATAGTGAGATAAAGAGATGTCAAGTGTAGGTGGAAGAAACAGGTTGAATCAGTGGAGTCAAGATGAGGTCATCCTGGCGTTTGGCAATCCCAGCGCATTCAGTAATGAAAGCAGAATGGCATTAAGAAATACTCTGGGCCCCTGAACACATTTCTTTACAATTGTAGAAAATATGAGAAGTTTGTTTTTGATTTAGGTCTCATCCAATAACTAAGGAAAGTGGCGCCCTCAATGAAAATTAGCATATTCCTTCCTATTCCATATGCCTGCATACTAGGGTGAAGCCCCTTATTTGTGTGCGTGTGTGTGTGCGTATTCACACGTAGAGGCTGATTATGATGTCGGTGGGACCAACACCAATGGCATGTCGGTGTCGGTCCCACCGACATCTGTCCCTGCGGTCTGCCCTTCATATTACGATGCAGCAGGCAGAGACATCGGGCGGAGGGACTGTGTGAAGTGCTTCTGACGGGCTCAAGGAGCCCGTCAGTGTGTCAGAAGGCACCTTAATCCCCTAATGACAGCGGAGCCAGGCTCGGCTCTGCCATCGGGATTATGATGGCACTTTCCGCCTGCCCTTTAATGGCGGTCCGCCCGCCATGAAAAGGCAGGCGGAAAGTGACTTTGGGGGCCTTTTTCGCCTGCAGCACAAGCTTCCATTGTAAAATGCATGTTTGCAACCGCCCTATGGGCGGTCGCCTTGTAATCCTGCAGTCGGATCCAGACCGATACGGTTGCGTCCGCCTAACATCGTAATAAGCCCATAGTGTGAATTAGTAAAGAAACCGGTTCTCTCATAAAGCACCTTTCAATGGATGACGAGTTCCTCTTTTTATTTTATTCGATATAACACTAAATTAATTTGATATTCTCCTAAAGAGAGATCTGTGTGCTTATTGCAAAAGTTGGCCCGTTACTTGATTCATGAGAATTTACAACAGACTAATGACAGAGGGGCATATTCACAAGGACTTATCGCCGAGTTATCGGCACTTTAGTGCATCAAAAGTGGAGATAGAATTATCGCCCCATTCACAAGCGGGTGCAAACTGCAGACATCGCCAGTATTCCCGCGATAACAGCCGCAAAAATTATCTCCACGGGTGACACCACCAACTAACCCTAATGAGATGCAGAGTAGGCGTTCCTGTGCAAAAACACACGAAAACACCACTTCGCCACATTCACAACGAACTGCCAGATCCTCGATGCGAGTCAAAACCACGCGATAAGCCGCAGTAGCAGCAGGTATTTAACACCTGCCTATTGCTGGTGTTAAGCAGGAAGACTACCTGCAGCAGGTAACGGAGCCCCACCCACATCCACACCCGAAGAACAACCAACGCCATGGAGCTACTCATCATGCAGCTTGGAGCCCCAACAGGGCCACAACACCCACCGCCACCACCCCCAGGACCGCCACCACCCCCAGGACCCGGACCGGCACCCCCCCCGGACTACCACAGAGGCAGCGCAGAGTAAGACAGTGGACCTACAGAAAACGCACTAGTCTCACAGACCTAACGCCCGAGGAAGTCATTGCCCACTACAGGCTCAAAAGGACAACCATCCTCCGCATCATGACCCACATCGGCCACAGGCTGACGGCCCCAACACAGCGGACAACCAACATCTCTCCGCAGACAAAGCTGCTGGCTGTGCTGCACATGTTGGCCTCTGGTACCTTCCAACCAACAACGGCCAGAGTCGGAGGAGTCTCACAGCCAGCCCTATCAAAGTCCATCACACCTGTCCTGGATGCCATCATCAGCTTCATACCCCAGTACCTTCACTTCCCCCACACTGCGCAGGAACAGCTGGAGACCAAGCAAGGCTTCTACGCCATTGTTGGATTCCCTCACGTGTTGGGGGCTATTGACTGCACACATGTCCTACTTGTGCCCCCTGCCGACACTGCACACATCGGGCCTGATTCACAGAACTAACTTACGTCAAAATCCTAAACTTACAACAATTTTGGTATTCACAGAATGAACTTACACATTTGGGTATTCACAGAATGAACTTACACATTTGGCTATTCACAGAATGAACTTACACATTTGGGTATTCACAGAATGAACTTACAACAATTTTGGTATTCACAGAATGAACTTACACATTTGGGCATTCACAGAATGAACTTACAACAATTTTGGTATTCACAGAATGAACTTACTCATCCTAACTTTATGTCCGCCACCGGGCCGGAAATTCCGGCCCGAGTGCGGACATAAGGTTAGGATGAGTAAGTTCATTCTGTGAATACCCAAATGTGTAAGTTCATTCTGTGAATACCCAAATGTGTAAGTTCATTCTGTGAATACCCAAATGTGTAAGTTCATTCTGTGAATACCCAAATATGTAAGTTCATTCTGTGAATACCAAAATTGTTGTAAGTTCATTCTGTGAATATCCAAATGTGTAAGTTCATTCTGTGAATACCAAAATTGTTGTAAGTTCATTCTGTGAATACCCAAATGTGTAAGTTCATTCTGTGAATACCAAAATTGTTGTAAGTTCATTCTGTGAATACCCAAATGTGTAAGTTCATTCTGTGAATACCAAAATTGTTGTAACTTTAGGATTTTGACGTAAGTTAGTTCTGTGAATCAGGCCCATCTACCGCAACAGAAAGCACACGCATTCCATCAATGTGCAGGCAATAGTGGACCACCGGGGAATGTTCACCAATGTCGTCGCAAACTACTCAGGCAGTGTGCACGATTCCTACATCTTCCGACAGTCCATCATCAACCAGCGCTTCCAGGATGGCACCTATGGAAATGCACTGCTCGTTGGTAAGTACCAAATCAACACACCACACACCTCAAGTCCACCATCACACAACGCACAACTGTGGGAATGCACACGTGAGAAAACCACATACAACATGTCAATCAACATGCCCACCTACCAGACACGACAACACAACTCCATTGGGATCCTGGGCTTCCCATGTACACAAGCCAGCTACATCATGGCACCACAGCCACACAACAGCTGAACGTGTGGAGAGGCGGAAAGCAGGCATGTGCGAAGGAGGCAAGTGACCCATGAATGGGAATGTACACAACGACAAGTGTGGCGTGAATGTGCTGGACAGACCTGGGTATGCAATCCACAGATATGTCCATGCAGACATTAACTGCTGGTGTCTGGAGAGTAGTGGACAGTGGACGCAACCATGTCACCTCAGGCTGTGGGGTAGATCGCGGAAATGTCGCTCGCTGCGTCCCCCCCTGTGTGTGTGAGCATAGTGGGTTGGCCTGGCTTACGCCAGGCCTGCGCAGGGGTGTGGATAAAAACACTGTGGCGCTGAGCGTGGTGCTCTCCCGGAATGGCCAACGTGACTGCCAGGGCGGCGCCTCTCAGCCCGCCACGAGGCCGACGCCGTGAGCAGGGGGGCCTGCGAGCCTGTGCACCTGCTGCACCACAGGCCACTGATACCCAGACCCGGCTTGCCCGCCCCAGCACACCCAGGCCGCACTGCTCACCTGCTGACACCGGCGTGTGTCAAAGAGGGCCCACCACGTGCCGGTGCAAGCTCCAAGCCCCATGCCTGCGACCTTGGCAGCCTCCTCAGACCATCGCTGTCCTCCGTGACACAGGCCCCCAGGAGTCTTTATTCGTTGACATACTCCACCGCTGCAGCCGGCCTACACTGCAGTCCAGTAGGTCCCACATCTATAACTGAGTCTTGATTAATCAATGGCAGAGTTCATGCCAGTGAACGCAGGGAGAGGAGTGAGAGGAAGATGCGGTTCAGTCCGGTGGAAACACGGATCACCGTTACGGAGGAGGTCGACCACTTGCAAGGACTGACCTGGTGCCACTAACCCTGTGCGCTGTGAGTCACCGTCAGCCTCCGGCAGAACATTGTTGGTGTCTGAGCCTGTGGCCTGGGGGTTGTCATCAGCAATTGGCAGGTATGGACTTGGTGTTTGGCATGAGTCTGTGGCATTCATATCCGCCATGTTGCCGGACACAGCTGGTATGTGCCCTCTGCATCATGCCCTGGGGGTACACCTTTCACTCTCCCCCGAGACACTCCGCGAAAAACACCTTTGATACCTACGAGACCCTGCTCTGCTCTTATGACCCTACCCCAGTGCCCCGCAAGTCAGCGTCCCGTGGCGGTAGGCCCGTGTCGGCTGCTGTGCATCCGGGGCCACTAACTCTGTGCAACTCAAGTCATGGTCCCTTGCTGGTCGAACATTGCATTTCTGAGTGCCTGATGACTGTTGTAGTTTTTGCCAGCACCAGCCACTCCCTGAGGGCTGGCTTACACTCACCCCACACACAGCCAGCACAGGCGTCACTGGACCAGTGGGCCTGCCAACACATCATGCCGAACCAAGTATTGACTCTTTTCTCTCTGCACTGTCACAGGTGATCAAGGATATGCACTCTGTCCTTGGATGATGACACCCCTCCAAGACCCGAACACACCCGCCCAGAGGCAATACAATGCGGCCCACATACGCACCAGGGGCATTGTGGAACGCACATTTGGCGTGTTGAAGTCACGTTTCAGGTGCCTGGACGTCACGGGTGGAAGGCTCCTGTACAGCCCAGACATCGTGTGCAAGATGATCGTTGCATGTTGTGTGTTGCACAACATCTGTGTACGCACCAATGCCCCATGGATCCAAGTGCCAGAAGCACCGGACGATGATGAGGACGATGGGGCAGGTGGCCCACATCCCACTGCAGCTGCGGCAGGAATAGCCCGTAGGAACACACTCATTGCCAATTTCTTCACATGAGCACGTCACATAGTGACCGTCCCTGGCAATCATGGGACAGTACAAAATGTCCACAGGCACAGCATGTGTGAATAAAAAATAATTGCAGGTTACAGGTTGTACCCGTACATTGTCATGTCACAGTTTACTGCTGTGCCAGATGTGATTGGCCATGTTGTGCACATATGCGGCACCAGTTGTGTCCTGTGTTCTGTTGTGGAGGTGTTGCTGTTTGTACCACGATGTTGTCAATGTCGAGGTGCCCTTATTCTTATGTGCGTATGCTGCACGGTGGGTGAGTCACTCCTGCAGCTCTGATTTGGCTGCCACTTATCCCTTTCATGCGGTGTGCCTTTCAGTTCTGTGCTTCTACAGTGCTGAGATGTTGCAGACTTGGGTAACTTGTGCTCTTTGTCGAGTTGTGACTCTTGGGCATGGTTTGTCCGCAGATGTGTTGTTGACTTCAGGGGTTGTTTGTGCAGGTGGATGTGTCCGAGTGTGACCTGCTCCTTTCCGGTTGTGGTCCGCACTCAGCCACCTCAATG
The DNA here is from genome assembly GCA_963921515.1 of Calotriton arnoldi. Taxonomy (NCBI): domain Eukaryota; kingdom Metazoa; phylum Chordata; class Amphibia; order Caudata; family Salamandridae; genus Calotriton; species Calotriton arnoldi. The sequence goes on from CAWUFW010001409.1 coordinate 1,552,856, forward strand.
TCGTGGCGGGCACATTGTCATGATGATTGGACTGCAGCCATGCTACTCGTCATTTGGTGTCTCTTGCATTGTCAGTGTGGCTGACGTATATGCATGTTTGCTGTGTTTCGCACGTATGCATGTGTTGGTTGTGTGATTGGTGATGTGTTGGGTGGGGGCCCCTTTGGGCACATGGTGGACGTGGGACTACTTGGTGTTTGTGTGTGTGCTGAAATGTTCCCGTGGGATCAGGGACATGATCCAGAGTCATTGTGGGTGTGCAGTGTGCTCTGCTTAATTGTGCATGTGTGCCATTGTGCCCATCTCCCCCCGTCCCCCCACTCCCTGGTCGGTACGCACCCTGTTGATGTAGTGTCGGGTCATGTTGAGCAGTGTCCGGATCCCCAACTCCTGTCACCGTCTCCCGACTGATGACTGTGGCCACAATTTTCTCCATGTCATTCAGCTCCTTGTGTTCTGCTGGCCCCCCTCCTCCGAAGTGCGTTGCTGCTTTCATGTTGGCAGCGAGTTTCTGATTGGTTTTGCCATTCACATCAATCCAGCGCCTCTTGTCCTCTTCCATTGTCCTCTTCGGCGCTGCGACGGCTTTCACATGGTCCAAGATGGTGTGCCATCTTTGCCTCTTTGTTGCCAATGACACGTTGGAGGTGACGTACAGTTGGTGGTGGTGTTCTATCTCATCCGTGACGATAATCGAGTTTTCCTGCAGACTGTACCCCGTCTTCCTCTTCCTCTTCTCATTGCCCTTCCACGACCCCTGGATTCCTGGCTGTTCCTCCGTGGGGCTTGTGGGGTTCATGTTGTCCTCTGCAGTCGGTCAGGGTGCATCCGTGGTACTCCGCAGTTCATTTTCTTTTTAGTGGCATTTTCCGTATGCTGTTCTAGTGCTTTTCCCCGCATTACGCGTGGGTTTTCCTGGCCTCTCGCTGGTTATCACTGTTTTCTTATGGCGTTTGGGCCCATCGCGACTTTTTATGCATTGGGGTTTGTGTTTTTATCTCCGTCGCGGTGGTTGTATCGCGGACATTGGCCACGGTTTCGGGAGACTATCGCATGGTACCGCCGTGTTGTGAATTCCACGTTAACACGGGGTTATTTTCCCGCTATAGGCTGCGATGTGTGAAGTTGCGTTAACCTTTTTTGGCGATGTTTAGCGCACGTTCTTGTGAATATACCCCAGAGTCTTCTAGCGAACCTCGTTGCCTTCTACTCACTGGAGTCCAGAAGCACCATAATAGTTCTCGCCACCAAAACCGTTACTGAAATAAGCAAAATAACCTCAGCTCTTATTTACCTGCTCTGAGCTTTATTTTCTCTGCCCACTGCATTTAACTTCAAGGAAATTTCCAGTGGCCTAGAATATATCTAGGAGCCGCTACCGAATCTGAGCTGGGAGGTTTATTGCACTGACTCTACTTATGAAATGGGGCTCAAGGAACTGTTTCATACTATAGTTTTGCTTAAATTTCTGACTCATAATGGCATTACTCTAAGTCCTACTCCCTCACTCTAATTCATAACAACTGAGGCCTCTCCGCCTCACCCAGAGACCAATCCCACGCCACTCCAATCAATAAAAAATCCACTCCCCCCACTCCTTCTGTCAGTAATCAAGCTCACAACAACCCACAAGTCAGTTGTTCATACCCCGAGGGCGAGAGGGAATATGAATTAAATCGAGGGAGTAGGACTCAGAGTAATGCCATTACCAGTAAGTAACTTAAGCATTACCCTTTCATCCCTCCCTTGCTTGAATTCATAACAACTGAAAATAAGCAAGCAAACAAACACAAACAACTGACAGTGCCTGCTGAACAGAAATAGTATTTGTTTGAAAAACAGAAATACAATTATCCCTTATTTCTTCAAAGAGTATAGAACATCGTACCCAAATACATCATAAATGCTTTGTACTTCTGAAAGCCAGTAATAATTAGAAAAAGTCAGATGAATCAGACCATGTAGCTGCTCGGCAAATTTTAGAAATGGAAGCCCCTCGTAGGTCAGCTACTGAGGAGGACATAATAAATGTCTATCTACATTGAACTGCCAGCAAAGAAACCTGCTCCTTAATTTCATAGGCCTTCGCAATGAGGGACTTGATCAACCTGCTCAACATCCCCTTTTTTTCATGGACCAAAATTCACAAACAAATATTTTCACTTCCAAACTGTGTGTACCTTTTGTAAATAGATGAAGAGAGCCCTCCTCACATCTAACAAGTGTAACCTACTCTCTTCCTCTGTAGAAGGAGAAGGGAAAAACTCAGGCAAAATCACCTCCTGTTGTTTTTGAAAAGAGGAATTTGATTTTTGGAACAAAGGAAGGGACTGGAACTAACACCACCCAGCCTTGAAAGACTCTCCAGAAAGGAAAAATACATGACAAAGTCCCTAACTCATTCAACCTCCTGGCTGATGTAATTGCTAACAGAAAACAGTTTTAAGAGTTAGATACTGCGAGTTTACTTGTTCCAGAGGCTCAGACGGGGTCTTAGTCAATGCCTCCAAAACCAAAGTCAGATCCTAGGCAGGAATCAATCTGAATGGCCTAGAACATGTATTTGATCAACCTTTCAAAAACCTAGCCACCAATCCCCAACTCGCCTGCCATATTCTTCAATGGTCTCCTAAATGCCTGGATCGCTGCCCTTTGCACTGCAAGGGTAGCCACAGTCAGTGCTAATCTGGGCCCTTCCTACAGAAATCTCATAATCGTGAGCAGACTGACAGATGTAGGATCTAAGCATTTCCTCTTACACTAACATGAAAAAGAACCCAAGTGCCGATTATGAGATCTACGAATTGACTGTTTCCTGGTAGCCTGTAATGTAGCCACTGGGTCCTTCAGAACTCCATGGCCTCTTAGCCCCCTCCTCCCAACCTACAAGCCGCCGAGCAGAGTTTCCGTAAAGAATCCCTCTAAAAGAGATGGGACCAGAGTCAGCAATCATTCTCGGGGAAGATTTTAGCCCAAAAGGAAGAACTCCGAACTGATAGTGGTTGCCCCCAAACCCCCAAAACTTTTGGTATGCCCTTTTTATGGGAACATGGAGATACGCGTCCTCCATGTCTATGGATATCTTATTAATAGGACAATGGATTGTAGGTTCACCACATAAAAGTGAAGAGACCATATACAAGAACTAAACCACTTCAAATGTAGAACAGGTCAGTATGCACACAACACTTTCTGTACCAAGAAGATGGTAGAGTATGCTCCAGTGCCTCTCTCCCTGGGAGGTACTCTGACAATAGGTTTCTTTCTGAGCAACAAGTTCACTCCTTGTACCAGAGCCAGGTGTTTGAGACCTTCCACTGGAAGATGCGTGATCCTAACCTACGTTCTTGGAGGTCGTTGCAGAAAGTCTATTGCATAGCCATCACTGATTATGCCCAAAACGCACTTGTTCATGACATCCTGGCACCAAGAGTCCACAAAGTGATGTAGACGTTATCCTACTGGAAGAGTTCTGGAGGAACCATAATTGCTAGACCTCTTTTAACTGAACCCTTCTTATTGGTGGCCTTCTTAGGAGAGAATCCCCTATGCTCCTATGCTGTTTTCAAGCTGTATATGACTTGAAACCTCGACGGGTAGAAGATCTATCTTTCCTGCCCCAACATTTCTTGTAATCAGATCTTCCATTGTACAGAAGAGTGTGCTTACGGTCCTCGCAAACCTTTGACATCATTGAATTCAAGTGCTTCCCAAAAAGCATCTTGCCCTGAAATGGATTTTCATCAATGCATTCTTTTTCACAGCCTCCGTTTCCCACTCCCTCACCCAGAGGTTATGCCTGGCCACCACCAAGGCTCCTAAAAATATTGCAGTCGCTTTAGCCACCTTCGGGTCAAGTTTGCTCTATATAAAACTCCCCCAAACAAAAAAGAAGAGCAGGCAGCCAACAGACTTGCTTGTTGCTCCATTACCTGCGAAGAGCTCAGAACACCCCAGACCCTCCTGTATCGCCACTTCTAGACAATCAAAGTCTATAATTAGCGACTGGGCGGTATTGCTGCATACAAACTTGCCCTGAGAGACCCATTTTTTGCCACAAAGGCCTTTTTAATGCCAGCATTCTCAGAAGGAGAACAGTTCTCTGGATTAATGGTTGTTTTACCAATTAGAGTGGCCAAATTCGTACCCACCCGGACTATATGTGGAAGCTCATCATCACCTTCCAGCATGTATAGCTTCTGCAGGAATGTGGCACTGTAACTTTATCATCTTCCTTCTGCTCTGCCATATCTTTAAATGCTCCATAAAATAGCATTGCTATGGCACACGGCTTCACATATTGTGGAAAGAGAGTATCATCTTCGTTCTCTACTTGAAAGGGACGAAAACCCAAGTTATACCTCACATGAGATATGGTATCCCACATCTCCTCCCTCCTAAGATATTTCCGTTAAGACGTGGAAGGCTTGTCACAATCAGAGGACGATGAATCCCTGTCCTCTCCTTTGTTTGAAACTCTGCCACTGTTCTTAGACTTGGAGGGGCTAAGGCTTTTGTCACTGCAGTCTCAATCATATCTTGAATCTCTGTCTGAGAAAATTCATGCAGGTAGCTGCAACTGGGAAATGTAAAAAGAAATATCCAAACAACTCATTTGGAGAGCCTCGCTTCCCCCTAGGGTGCAAATCTAGTTGTTTTAAATTTGAGATCTGTCTGTAAGTAGCTTCCTGTGCATCTAAGGAAATCTACTTCAAAGACTTAAATGGAAGATTACAAAAAGCTTCAATGTCCACTAAAATGTTACTACTTTAAAATTGAGTTGACACAGACGATGGATTGCCTGAATATACAGATTTGGAAAGGGGATGCTGGACTTAGGTAGACCTCACATTTATTAACTATTTTAGCTCGTCTAACAATAGCCTGCTGCCGAGGGCTATACTGGTTGTTAACAGCCCTGAACCAGCATGGGCCTGTAACAAGGGAGAGGGCCTTTAACACCTGGTATAGCCCAAGGCAGAAGGACTATAAGGCTATTACAACATTCCACCAACTGAGTGTAGAATTTTCAAAATTAAAAAAGGGAAAAACAGAAAAACAAACATTGGAATGTTGGAGCAGAAGGTTTATTTCAACGATTATTAGCCCCAAGACACTTTATTGTCTTCAATGGAGCTCTCAACATTCCAATGTTCTAATATACCATAAATAACTAAAAGTCCATGCACACTAACTTGTTTCATATTTGCATTAACACGTTAATGCTCATTTTAACCAGCTTTTCCTAATCAAAAGAAGGCTTTACATTGGACAGTTCCAATTCTAGCAAAATGTTGTTCAGGAGAGCCTCACTGTGGCTCATGCTAATTGTTCATTGGAAATCTATGGTGAAGCTACAGTAGAACACTCAGCATGCCAGACTTTTGTTGCTGATATGTATGAAGAAGATATTTGAGAATGTACAGAAAAAAGTGTCCTCATTAAGCTTACTGGAGCATTAACTGTAAGTCTTATGACAAAACAAGCATTGGCAAAGCCAATTGGTCTGGTGTTGGCTGCCACCGATTTGGCATTGTCAATGTATGTTTTGTTTTGTTTAGTTGTGTTTTTTTTTTTTAGTAAACTGAATTGTTGGGGGAGTATCTGGGACTTTGCCAATATAAAAAAACTAACATTTGCTAAAAGCAAAAACGTTTTGTTGGCCTAAAAATGCATACATTGCCACAGAAGTCCCTGGCACTGAAGAGAACTACTTTGTGTGCAGATGTGCTGGTGCGAAAGAACAGAATGCCATCACTCACAGTGAAAATAGGCAATGGCTGAAGTGGGATGACCCACTGTCCCATGCTGTATGCTGTAGTGGGCAGAAGACAAATGTGAATGACACAACTGCAGATCACAGTATTAAGATGGCTGACTGAAAGCCCCTATACATTATTTATACATATAATTTCAGTAAAATCAACAGGTCATGGCTAATGCCAGATCCAGTGAAACTCTGATTTTGTTCCTCTACTGCAGTCTCCTCCATACAATGATTTCAGTTCTCCATCCTCCATTCCAGAAACAAATCATTCAGGAGGGCTTCATATTCTCATGAATATAGAATTTTAGTGCTCTGGTTGTTCATTAAAACTCAGTGATGAAGCTACAATAGACCACTGGGGAATCAACTAACAGATTGCTACTGCCATTGGAAGTATATGTTTTACTCAGCATGTCAAACATTTTTCTCATATGGACAGGGAAGATATTTGTGAATTTACGACAAAATTGTCCGGATTTTTGGTTCTGAAACATCTGTCATAGTTTCCATTGGAAAATCATGAGACCAAACCATTTTCTCTTAATCACGGATAATCTAATCCCAGCAGGGGATCAGCATTTTTTATATGGTAAAATCATCTTAGAACTCACCATAATACCTAGAATTCTTATGACACCACTAACAAAAGATTTATATTCTGATTAAAACCCGTTATCTCTTTTGCTATATGCTCCTTTTTGTGACCTCTAAATGTTCCTTTTTATGGCCGTCAAAATTGTGATTTCACTTCAGTGCTTTTCAATGGGATGAAAGTCACCAAAAAAACTCATTCATTTGGTTTCATGTACCCTTCCACCAAAGTAGTACCAAGAAATACACACCCTATAACAAATATTTTTGTAAATATTACTCCAACGTTTTAGGGTTTGATTTACAATGGAAATGCTATCCAAAGAGGAAAGTACTACCACATAGTTAATAACCTGATCTCTCTTCTGCAAGAAACTGAATGCCCATTTATTCAAGCATCACCTCATCCGCTGGACTACCCTGGACAAGTTCCCACTTCGACCCCTTCCAACCCTAGCCCCTTTTCCACCTGCAGCTCTAACATTCCCTTCGGTTCTCTTACTCTTCCTGCATGCCTCGCAATGTATAGCCTTACCCCTAATGTAAATCCTGCTCTTGATATTGCTGCTGCACTGCTATTGTTTTCCTACTTCCACTACTGTTTCCAACTTGTTCAATTTTATTCGCGAAAAAAAACCATCACATGAAGCACAAATGCTTCTTTTGTAGCAAGAAACTTGCCTTGCAAGTCACACATCTAAAACGCGCAAGCAATGCCCACAGAGTATTCACAGTGCTCTAAAGCCAGACCTGATCTGTTTATAAATAAAAAACAAAAGATCCGCTTCACAGAGACGAGACTTCATCACATTTCTGATGTAACAAAAGCTTGAAGATGTCCTCTCCATCTTGGAAGGCTTCACCCATAAGATACGAGGCTGTCCATGTGATCTCGACATTAGACAAGGCACGTTACACCTCCCTGTTGGATGAGCTCATTGGCCATTGTTTAGGCTCAGGTTAGACTAAAAGAACTAGGTCTGTGTCTTTACTGTCTGGGCTTTTGTAGCATCAGCAGTGTTTACAGGATAGCACAGTGAGCTGAATGCAGGAGGTGATGAATTCCAATCCTGCCAAGGCATGCTCAGCCTTCCGTCCTTCCGAGGTGTGTAGACAGAGCATCATATATCGGGTAATAGGAACATCTATTATTTACTTCACTTAGACTTGCAAAAATGCAGCATTTAGCATTCTATAATGAGAGGTGGTTAATCTCCTTTATCGTTCGTTGTTTTCTTATTATAGGCACCTTCTGACATCAAAATGTGCCTGTAATAAGAATAATACATCACTAATCACTAGTAATAACATATTGCAAGTGAGTAGTGATGTCTCAGTGCTTGCTTTTCGGCAGTTGCCAGTTTCAGCCCCTTTGCGACTGCATCTGTGGCAGTGGGAACACCCTGTGTGCTCAGATCCCACATGTTGGCAGCCTCCTGCAGCTTCTCTCAGCAGTTTGAAGGGGAACCTAAGCCAAGAGCACAAAGCGCCCCCCGGTGCCTGCTTACACTCAACGGGCCTGATTCACAGAACTAACTTACGTCAAAATCCTAAACTTACAACTATTTTGGTATTCACAGAATGAACTTACACATTTGGGTATTCACAGAATGAACTTACACATTTGGCTATTCACAGAATGAACTTACACATTTGGGTATTCACAGAATGAACTTACAACAATTTTGGTATTCACAGAATGAACTTACACATTTGGGTATTCACAGAATGAACTTACAACAATTTTGGTATTCACAGAATGAACTTACTCATCCTAACTTTATGTCCGCCACCGGGCCGGAAATTCCAGCCCGAGTGCGGACATAAGGTTAGGATGAGTAAGTTCATTCTGTGAATACCCAAATGTGTAAGTTCATTCTGTGAATACCCAAATGTGTAAGTTCATTCTGTGAATACCAAAATTGTTGTAAGTTCATTCTGTGAATACCCAAATGTGTAAGTTCATTCTGTGAATACCAAAATTGTTGTAAGTTTAGGATTTTGACGTAAGTTAGTTCTGTGAATCAGGCCCAACCTCTGCAAGTCTGTGATTACAGATGAGCATAGATAGCATGAAACCAGACCTACACCGGGGATGCGAGGGACCGAGATATTGAATGTACCATGACATAGCTCACAATTTGGAATAGTTGTGGTTCCTGTGTTATTGTATTTTGTATCATGTTTTTATGTCTTTAAAGGCAACGCAACAGTGGGGACAAATGGTATCTTCTATTGATACATCCTACTGGTGAGATATATGTCCCATGTCGCTCATTTGTACTGGAACTGCAATTATAAATTCAAATAAAACTTGTTTAAAAAAAATAAAAAAGAAACCTCTGCAGGTCATTCAGAGGCCGGAGTGAGCTGCGCACAACAGTGCATGCCCAGGCTCATCCCAGAGCTAGGACCGAAATCTCAGCAAGCTGCAAAATTGGGTGCCTGCCCAGCCGAACCCAGAGAGGGTGGAGCAGGCTTCAAAGTCAGGTGTCTGCGCATCCCTACTCAAAGAGACTAGGGCAGACAGCACATACTGCAACCTCCAAACAGTTTATCTCCTGTACATGTAGGCCAATATGTAAATAGATGGTTTGGGCTCCACATATAATATGGGATAATATATACCTAACTGCACATATAAAGGGATATTGTAAGTCCCCTTCCAGTTCAGTGCATTAATAAAGTCAGTTGACCTTTGATCTCGTGCCTCTGCATAGGCATGGAACTCATTGGTGACTTCCACTATCCTGATAATGCACTATTGAGGAAACAATATGCCATATATAAGATACAAGTTATCATGACTCAGTGTATAGCACAGTTGTTGCTCATTACAAAAGACTAGAGAATACAAAAAAATGATGGATGGAAAGCTTGAATGAATGTCAGCCAATGCTAATTAATCGCAGCCGCAAGCCAGTCCACCATTATTTTGCACACCATGCCACACCATTTTGGACCCCGCCATATTCAAATTAGTCTTGACCCTGATCCAAAGGGAACAGCCCAGCCTGAACTGACAAGATAGGTCCTTCCTAAACCAGAACACAAGCAACCCAAGACCATTTTCACCCTCGTTAGGGCTCTTCAGTCAGTATAGCTTAGTTCCAGTGGCACAGTGTGCATGGGAACCACATCTGGGCATCCCCGTCCCACTTAGGGCATCACACTGAAGTGTACAAAAAAGTAATAAATGGAATTCTTGAATTAATCTCAGCCACCAGTAGTTACTCAGGGTTTCATCTCAGTCCGTCGTTATTTTGCACACCATACCACCTCAGTTTGGACTCAGCCATATACAAACAAGTCTTGACTCTGCTCCAATGGGTACATTCCAGCTGGAACTGCCTGGCCAGGTCCTCCTTGAACTAGAAGACAAGCAACCCAAGACCGGTTTCTCCCTTATTAGTGTTCATCAGTCAGGTCCAGCTTGGTTCCAGTGGCACCGTATGGAACTCAGTGGTGACTTGTAGTTTCCTGATAACGTATAAATGGGGATACAAGATATCATGGCACATTGTTTAACGCAGTTGTAGCCCATTTCAAAAGACAAGGCGTTCAGTTGTTCTCCATTCTGGATGGTTGGTTCACGAAAACATAGTCAGGCACTAATGAACATTGGATTGTCATAAGGACAGCAATAGTCACGCGATTAGCAAGAGACTTTCTTCCAATGGAAAATACTTCTCATCCTTTATCCATACAGTCGCCGCTTGCTGACCATCAGGCTAAGTGCCTTCAAGGTCCTTCAAGGCGCTGCAGGTTTTGCAACGCATGCAGCACTTACCCGGTGTTCTTCGTAAGAATGAACATGTCTCAGACTCAGGGGTTGATTTACAAGTCCCTTGCGCCGCCCATATGTCACTTTTTCCCATGTTAAAAGTGACGCACAGGCAGCGCAAGGGGCTTGTAAATAAGCCCCTCCCAGTACCTTTTTTTGTTAGCAAAGTTGTCCGATATATCTCTCCACTGAAAACTCAGTTAAACCTCTGATAACTGAGCGTCCTTATTTACCCTTCCTACCCTCTCATTGCTCTACTTTTGAAGTCTCAGTCATTGATCTGTTTGCATTACAATCTGGCGTTCCAATCTTAATGATCAATTTAGATTTGTGTGTTTTTAATATCTCTGATTATAACCATCTATGAACATAGTACTCAGCCACAAATGAAATTTAGGATTTGCTCACTTTAATCTTATCAAATGCACGCAATTATAAACATTATTATAATTGTGTTTCATTTATTCACCCAGGAATGTGTCCAATTTTACATAAAATACCTTCGTCTTAGGCAAACCGAGCTTACAGACATATTGAATTCCATCATTTTATTATGGTTCATTCAATCTGCTCTCCTGTGCATAGGGGTTCGGATTAAATCAAGTCTGTATATTCATTACATTTTTTGCTGTTGAAGTGAGTTTCCTTACCTGGGAGGGATATGCCCAATCATGATTGCAATAAGACCACAACCAGTCAGGGGTTACTTGTGTTCACTTTCAGAGTGGGCACCGTCTGTCAGTTCAGAGTGGACTAGCACTCTTGAGGAGAGGAAAAGAGTGATTTCCCTCTAATTGGTCTCTGTCTATAATAGCGCACATGAGCTAAAATGATGGAAGGGAGTGCACCCAGTGGAATTACAATTAACGTAACTATGACAGTAACCCCTTGTCTTCAAGACTGATACATTGAAATGTTTGACGTGGTTTACTTGAAATGTTCTTTTGTGAGTCGTCTGTCATATTTTTTTCTATCTTGATTTATTGCCATACCATAATCCTAGTTAATCCCAAATTTGATAATAGGCTTGCTTCCGATGATACTTCAGAATCTCTCATTTAAGGTCTCTCATTTTATCCCATCTTCACCTTTTCCTGTGTTTACACCTTCTGTTTTTGACTCAACGAGTGGGGCCGGAAGCCGTGGACTTAAAGAGAAACTAAAACTTCATTAACTGTTGGAAACCTCCCACATGCTTTTAGCAGCCACACGTGCACTTTTTTTTTTTACCCCTTTTTGACTAAAGGTGGGCCCATGAAAGTCCGTATATCATTGCATAAGTGATTACATTTAAAAGAAAGAAAGAGAAAAATGAATCACACCCACATCCTCCCCCTCCCCCCAAACACATATTTATACCATGGAAATGAAAATAAATGTCCAATAACACGTTATATAGTGCAACTGCACTAATACACGTTCACACATTCATTAGTAGTACAAAGGTCATATTTATCAATCAATCAGGGGAATTGTAAGCACGCTACTCACCCGTAAGGGTCTCAAGGCGCTGAGTAGAGCAAAACTGGTAAGAGAAAAACACTGTTTCCTGACTCACAGACTGCAAACTACAGTTACTTCACACATGGAAACAAATCTTCTAAAAGGCCTCTTCAGTGTAATTTTACTGCACAATTTCAACCCCTTGCATCCTGGCTTTAAAACAAACATGAAAAATGCCATGCAATAAACCATATATGGAGATGGATGCCATATAATGTGGTATTGAGTACCACTTTTGAGGAGTGGAGGGGCTTCATAACCCACGGGAGGCTTCGCCTCTCAAACAGCATTTTCCTGTGGCCGAAATATAAATGCTTGTTACAGGCGAAGGCCGGTTCTCTGTTGGTCAGGTGTTTGTGTTTGTGCCACTATTTTCTACAAATGCCCACAGGCATGACTTACTCTGTCCAACATCAGAGATTGAACGCCAGACGTAAACAGTTGTACTGGGAGCAAAACATGGATGGATTCATTAACATATCTATGTGGAATTGGAAAAGTGTTCAGCAAATATGGCTCAAATTCATTAACATTGTTGCATGCTCCCATCTTCTTCCTGGTATTGTAACATGTCAGAAGGCATATCTATAGAGTGTTAAGTATGAAAGAAGCATGAGATGGTTTAGTTTCAACCAGATTAATGCCAAGCAGCAGCCTTATATTCACTCACATCTGTTCCCTCAATTAACCCTTATTACATGAATGACCCTCACTTCAGACTACATTTCCGCTGCCTTACTTCCTTAGAATTACTCTCAATGATTGTCATTAAGAACAGCAAGGCGTAGCGGTCTTTACTTCTACTCCGGTTAAGAAGCTGACGACCATGATGGTCACTTCCACCTCCTCCAGTTTTTTGGGGGAATCCTAATAAATGTTTGAAGGCCTTTATCTAAGCTGTATGGAGGGAAACCAGGTATGGGGTTAGAACTGGATGTCTGATAGATCCTAATGCAATACAGTACCATACAGCAATATGAATTAAAGGCCAGGATCAGGTTAATTTTTATATCCAGAAGTCATAGCTAGCTCATTGTGCCCTACGCATTCCTATACGGAAATTAAATGAAATAAATGGAATGGCGGCACTTAAATAGAGGAACTCTACATTGAGCCATCTCTGGGCAGTGTTTAGCTTATCTAAAAGTGAATTGAAAGGAATATCTTACTAAAACTAGTTCTTACTGCAACAGATCTAGTTTCTCAAAGAGGATATTGGCCATGTGCTTTAGGAGGCTAGTTCCATTGCACCCTGCTGGTGGATTCTTGCCCAAGTGTGACCATTGGCGTGCAGTATGGGGAATTCTAATAGTCAATGACTCAACAATTCTGGGTGCTAGGTGTGCACTGGTCCATCCAGGATGTAGTGAAAATAACGAGGGAGAGAGTTCTTGGCCAATGTCTCCAGGTGGGATATATGCTTGTTGAGTCTGACCATGCAGCTAACTAGGGCAATCATTTTTGCCAAGTGTCGTTGCTAGCCCAGGAGTTGGATTTGTAATGGATGAGAGATACTGCTGCCTCTCAGTTGCTTTCTCATATTCTCATCAAAGTCTTAGTGTTCTTTCATGGCAAGTATGTTTCTTGCAAATCAAGGTTACACTGGTCCAAACAAATGGATAAAAAAACTCTACCAAGAGGCTTGGGAGCAGGGAAATTCACGCTTGGGGATCCACCTACTGTAAGGTACCCTAAAAGTCTGGACAGGAGGGATGCCCCATTTTGGGTTGTAATGTGGGAGTAGTTGTGGCTAAACTCCCTTTTGGAGCATAATAATAATAACTTGTACTTATATAGCATTTCATACCACATGTCTGCCATTTCTAGGTGCTTTATATAATTGGCCTTACTATTAGTCAGTTTATTGTGGATCAGCATTCCAACCTCTAAAGGATGGAAGGCTAAGCTGAACTTGTCAGGATTCAAATTTGTGACCATGAGATCACTGGAGATGTAAGAGGTGAATGTTTAACTCAATGTGCCCTCCGGTCATCAACCCTTAATGTGGTTTATTGCATACCCCATGAAGTGTTGAAAATCCCGGGTACTGTGACTATGCGACAACCTACTTCTCATCTTATCATCTGACAGACTCTGTTTTCCATGCAGGAGACTGGTTTCACAAGTCTCCTGGCACGTGCTCTACAATGACACTGTATGTACACCAAAAGAGTTCAAGACTCTGTTGATTGACAAGTGTATACCCATATGCAGTAATCCTTTCAACATGACTGGGTACCACATACTTAAGCAGGCCACACCACTGATAATGATAGGTGGAAGATAATTAAAAGATAAATAAAGAAGTGGGGTACAGGCCTTTTACATGAACCTAGTGGAGGTACAGAATACTGGCTCCCCCTGGTAAATTTCTGTAGTGTGTCATTGTTATGATTGCTCACCCCCATCCCGCCACCACAGGTTTGCATTCATTATATATTTTGTGTACATGTTTGAATGGGTACTTGACAGGTGGGATCCCCTGAACTGGCATCCCTCTAGATGTATGTTACCCCCAAAGTTGTAGACTGCTCCATGACATTTAATGGTTGTCAGAGCGGCTATTTTACTTTATCGCTTCAGGACTCTGCGCGGCTCCTCTGAATCTTCCATCCCAGTAAAACTCACTGTGAAAAGAATTGCATCTGTTTGATTTTGAGTATACATGCATTGAGGGGAGTAAGAACCATATATTTGTTGCACTGAGCCTGGATCAAGCTAGAATGTTTGCTGATGCTGTTGAATTTATCAGCATTATTCGACACAACTTACCTTGTTACACTACTGGAAATACAAACAGAATGGGAATGGATGGATGGTTCAAATGCTTTATCATGTCTAAATAGACGTTTATGAGAGTAGATAACCTCAGATCACAGAAATACCAGTTTTAGTGTGGTTTACCTCAGTGTTTAATCCTTTCCCTCTCATATTCAATATGTACATAAATCCCCGAGGTTCATTGCTAAACATGAAAGGGATAAGGCGACACCCTAGTGCACAAGAAAATCTCTAATCAAGAAAACATTGAAATGCTGAAAATATTTGTGAAACAGTTCTTGAACTGGATGAACTTTTTCCCCTAAATTTAACTGCAGTGACATCATATTTCTCATTCACTCACTCACAACCTCAGCTTGACTTCACACCAACCCTGTTCTTTTCAGCAAAACATATGCGTGTCACCTTGGATCAGAATATGACTACATTGACACATATCTCGCAACTATCCAACCCCACCAAATTCCAGATAGTTCTTCAATAGAAACTGAAGCCATACACCCAACCTGTTTCAATGCCAACATACAGGCATTAGCCCTCTGACACCTGGATGGGGGAAATGCCTTATTAAAAGGTCTGACTAAAATGCTCTTGGTCAACTTAAAGCCATCCTGCATGCAGCTGCCCTGCTTGTCAGAGAGGCAAAGAAGTCAGACCACATCACTCACATCTTGAGAGAGCTTGAAGACCCAACAGTAATTGAGTGACCAGTGAGTTTTATGAAGTCAATAGAGTGAAAGCTACCTTCTGGCACATTGCGACCAAGCTGTTGCAAACAGTAGAGGCCGCTACTGGATGGGGGTGGTGGGTGGTGGGGGGGGGGATTTGAAGGGAGGAATACAATACCAAAAAAAGGACTTATCTTGAACAGCCGGCCGCCGCCTCTCCTCCATCCTCGTCCTGGTAATCTTCCGGTTCTGGCCGGCAGCAGCAAGAAGAACCCAGGCAGACAAGCTCCCCTGAGCCAATCACAACGCTGCATTGGTTTGAGCGCTTTGAATCGGTGCTCAGACTGCAACAGGGAGCCTGTACATGTTCCTGACCAGGCTGTGTAATGCAGCCTGGTAGGAACATGCAAAGTGCCCGTGAACTGTTTGGTCGGCCCAAGAGGGCCGGCCAAACAGTTCATGCGCACTTTGGGAGTGCACACCACTCCTCCCCTGCCCTGGCCAGCCCCGCCCAGCCCCACCACTCACTGAAGGAGAGAAAATAAAATTA
The DNA here is from genome assembly GCA_963921515.1 of Calotriton arnoldi. Taxonomy (NCBI): domain Eukaryota; kingdom Metazoa; phylum Chordata; class Amphibia; order Caudata; family Salamandridae; genus Calotriton; species Calotriton arnoldi. The sequence continues at coordinate 1,568,500 of CAWUFW010001409.1, forward strand.
TAATAACGATATGTTATTATCATTTTATTTTCCCTTTTGAGCAGTTGGGCGACGCTCCTCTGCCTTAGAGGAGGAGCCGCCACTGGTTGCAAACCTGAACAGAAAATTAATTTTGTCAGGATTGGTTCCCCTATATAGTTTGGGGTTAGCTTTGAATCTGTTTGGATCATTGACTGCATGCAGACTGCCACAAGACTGGATAAAATATAACCATTTCTTATTGAACTTTTACTTCAAGGAGCTTTGCACATCTGTACAGAGGAAGACGAGGAATAAACATAGAAATATTGGCTGTATTTGTTTGAGTGATAAGAGCTATACTCCCAGAACTGAGGAAAACACATTGCTGCCGCCGCTGCCTGCAGAAGTCGAAATTCAGGTGGCCTCCCCAGTGAGTAGAGTACCTGCCCTGTTCAGCCCAAAGCCAATGCAGTCATGCAGTGAGATGGGCAGAGAGGCTGATGCAGCGAAGACTGGGAGCCTACAACTGCTGTCCAGCTTGAAGTGTACCCTCTGCCATGAGCAGCCTGGTGCCAATGCACATCACCCTCATCTTGCTACAAGAAAGCTGAATTGAATGTCGCAGATGTTCATGCAAACTCTGTGTCTCTGCACCCTGCATTGCTGTGCACCTTTCTTCAAGTGACATTAGCGGTTAAGTGAGTTCACTGTGCCAACACGTAACATTGTCATGTGCTCTATTCTTCAAGCAATGATGAATTCCATGTGAGGCCCATGGTTTCTGTGTCCCGCATGACACTGCAAGCTTCCTTTATGCAACACTGATTGTGGTGTGCAGCCTAGGTTCTGCTATCTTAACTGTATCTGGCAGGTGAAGGCCTGCCTAATCAGAGAGGTAGCAGATCCAAGAGACTTGAGGTCCTTTTAGAACAACACTGATGCAACTTAAAGGGAATGGATGCCTGCAGCATCCTATATCAATGACAAAGAAGAACATCTTGAAGCATCCTGGTAGGCTGTACTTTGTGGGCTTTCCAGCCATTTGGCGAGCCACTTCAACAAGATATGCCCCTCTTCCCATATGTTGCCCTTCAGGAATAACATCACATTGCAATTTCTATCTGGGGAGGTCCGGAAAGATGCAAGTTAGCCATGTTCTGTTTTTCTTCCACCCACAAACAGCTGCATCCTTTGCCCTCAGAAGTTCTTGTGGGCTCGGGTGACAGCAATTGTTTTTAAACAGTGCCTCCCAAGTCCATACCTAACTGGGGGAACCCAGCAGTCTGTCAGGGAGGGCAATCAGGTGGGCTTCCAAGCAAATTTAAACCCTGGCACAAGATCTGCTTGAGACAGGTGAAAGTGGTTATAATGTGCCTTGCTCCTTATATTCTATCCAGTCTGGCTGTCCTCTGCCCAGTTGGTATGTTTCCTTACCTGAATGTAGTGCTAGAATGTTGTGTGAGCAGACAGAGGTGCTGACAAAAGACCTTGGAGATACCTTCTGCCTGGAGTCACTTCTTCATTGGTGACAAGCATTTCAGGAGCTGTGTGGGGGACAGCTATCTCATCTCCAAGTTGATCCATTTTTTAGATTGTTCTAGAAATACACAGTTAGTTTATCTGGACCCCTTGGCACTAAGGACTCAGTCAATGTGCCAACTCGAGACAGAAAACCAGTTGGGATGCAAACACCCTACACCCCTCTGAGCAATATTTGCGTGAGATGTGTTTCAGGTAACTATCAATACCATTAGACATCATGGGGATAGTTAGTCGAATCCCAAACTCCCTTGTATCAGGGAATAACACACTCAACGACACACGAAAAAAAGGAATACATTTTAAAGATTTAATTAAAAATCAAAAACCTAGTCTTGTGTGCATGAAACGAATTCTAATAAAGATAAAGAAAAATAAAAATAAAATGGTAGCAGCAACATTTACCAAAACCGTGTAGGAGAGAAAATACTCCAACATGATTTTGGTTATACACTTATAGCAATTCTATCCACATTCTGCTGCTTCTAGACGCTACGATACAAAAGGGGATGATGGACGGAACGTTTGAGCCAATCAAACACTCACCCCCAGTCAACTGATCTGGGTTTAATCCATCATCATTCTTTAGCTCACTCCACCACCCCAGTTCAGACATGGCCATATGCAAATCAGTCTGACCCTGTTCCTCATGGGAACAGTCCAGCCCGAACTGCCAAGCCATGTCTTCCCTGGACCGGAAACAAGCATCCTAGGACCGGTTTCTGGCATTCCAGCCGTCATCAGCCAGGCTTGCTTGAATCCAGTGGCAAAGTGAGCAAGGGACCCACGTCTGGGCATACCCCCGCCAACTTAGGGCGAACAAAGCGATACAAAAGGGGATGATGGACGGAACGTTTGAGCCAATCAAACACTCACCCCCAGTCAACTGATCTGGGTTTAATCCATCATCATTCTTTAGCTCACTCCACCACCCCAGTTCAGACATGGCCATATGCAAATCAGTCTGACCCTGTTCCTCATGGGAACAGTCCAGCCCGAACTGCCAAGCCATGTCTTCCCTGGACCGGAAACAAGCATCCTAGGACCGGTTTCTGGCATTCCAGCCGTCATCAGCCAGGCTTGCTTGAATCCAGTGGCAAAGTGAGCAAGGGACCCACGTCTGGGCATACCCCCGCCAACTTAGGGCGAACAAAGCTGATACAAAAGGGGATGATGGACGGAACGTTTGAGCCAATCAAACACTCACCCCCAGTCAACTGATCTGGGTTTAATCCATCATCATTCTTTAGCTCACTCCACCACCCCAGTTCAGACATGGCCATATGCAAATCAGTCTGACCCTGTTCCTCATGGGAACAGTCCAGCCCGAACTGCCAAGCCATGTCTTCCCTGGACCGGAAACAAGCATCCTAGGACCGGTTTCTGGCATTCCAGCCGTCATCAGCCAGGCTTGCTTGAATCCAGTGGCAAAGTGAGCAAGGGACCCACGTCTGGGCATACCCCCGCCAACTTAGGGCGAACAAAGCGATACAGTTGGCAGTTCGGGCTGGACTGTTCCCATGAGGCACAGGGTCAGACTGATTTGCATATGGCCATGTCTGAACTGGGGTGGTGGAGTGAGCTAAAGAATGATGATGGATTAAACCCAGATCAGTTGACTGGGGGTGAGTGTTTGATTGGCTCAAACGTTCCGTCCATCATCCCCTTTGTATCGCTTTGTTCGCCCTAAGTTGGCGGGGGTATGCCCAGACGTGGGTCCCTTGCTCACTTTGCCACTGGATTCAAGCAAGCCTGGCTGATGACGGCTGGAATGCCAGAAACCGGTCCTAGGATGCTTGTTTCCGGTCCAGGGAAGACATGGCTTGGCAGTTCGGGCTGGACTGTTCCCATGAGGCACAGGGTCAGACTGATTTGCATATGGCCATGTCTGAACTGGGGTGGTGGAGTGAGCTAAAGAATGATGATGGATTAAACCCAGATCAGTTGACTGGGGGTGAGTGTTTGATTGGCTCAAACGTTCCGTCCATCATCCCCTTTTGTATCGCTTTGTTCGCCCTAAGTTGGCGGGGGTATGCCCAGACGTGGGTCCCTTGCTCACTTTGCCACTGGATTCAAGCAAGCCTGGCTGATGACGGCTGGAATGCCAGAAACCGGTCCTAGGATGCTTGTTTCCGGTCCAGGGAAGACATGGTTTGGCAGTTCGGGCTGGACTGTTCCCATGAGGCACAGGGTCAGACTGTTTTGCATATGGCCATGTCTGAACTGGGGTGGTGGAGTGAGCTAAAGAATGATGATGGATTAAACCCAGATCAGTTGACTGGGGGTGAGTGTTTGATTGGCTCAAACGTTCCGTCCATCATCCCCTTTTGTATCGCTTTGTTCGCCCTAAGTTGGCGGGGGTATGCCCAGACGTGGGTCCCTTGCTCACTTTGCCACTGGATTCAAGCAAGCCTGGCTGATGACGGCTGGAATGCCAGAAACCGGTCCTAGGATGCTTGTTTCCGGTCCAGGGAAGACATGGCTTGGCAGTTCGGGCTGGACTGTTCCCATGAGGCACAGGGTCAGACTGATTTGCATATGGCCATGTCTGAACTGGGGTGGTGGAGTGAGCTAAAGAATGATGATGGATTAAACCCAGATCAGTTGACTGGGGGTGAGTGTTTGATTGGCTCAAACGTTCCGTCCATCATCCCCTTTTGTATCGCTTTGTTCGCCCTAAGTTGGCGGGGGTATGCCCAGACGTGGGTCCCTTGCTCACTTTGCCACTGGATTCAAGCAAGCCTGGCTGATGACGGCTGGAATGCCAGAAACCGGTCCTAGGATGCTTGTTTCCGGTCCAGGGAAGACATGGCTTGGCAGTTCGGGCTGGACTGTTCCCATGAGGCACAGGGTCAGACTGATTTGCATATGGCCATGTCTGAACTGGGGTGGTGGAGTGAGCTAAAGAATGATGATGGATTAAACCCAGATCAGTTGACTGGGGGTGAGTGTTTGATTGGCTCAAACGTTCCGTCCATCATCCCCTTTTGTATCGCTTTGTTCGCCCTAAGTTGGCGGGGGTATGCCCAGACGTGGGTCCCTTGCTCACTTTGCCACTGGATTCAAGCAAGCCTGGCTGATGACGGCTGGAATGCCAGAAACCGGTCCTAGGATGCTTGTTTCCGGTCCAGGGAAGACATGGCTTGGCAGTTCGGGCTGGACTGTTCCCATGAGGCACAGGGTCAGACTGATTTGCATATGGCCATGTCTGAACTGGGGTGGTGGAGTGAGCTAAAGAATGATGATGGATTAAACCCAGATCAGTTGACTGGGGGTGAGTGTTTGATTGGCTCAAACGTTCCGTCCATCATCCCCTTTTGTATCGCTTTGTTCGCCCTAAGTTGGCGGGGGTATGCCCAGACGTGGGTCCCTTGCTCACTTTGCCACTGGATTCAAGCAAGCCTGGCTGATGACGGCTGGAATGCCAGAAACCGGTCCTAGGATGCTTGTTTCCGGTCCAGGGAAGACATGGCTTGGCAGTTCGGGCTGGACTGTTCCCATGAGGCACAGGGTCAGACTGATTTGCATATGGCCATGTCTGAACTGGGGTGGTGGAGTGAGCTAAAGAATGATGATGGATTAAACCCAGATCAGTTGACTGGGGGTGAGTGTTTGATTGGCTCAAACGTTCCGTCCATCATCCCCTTTTGTATCGCTTTGTTCGCCCTAAGTTGGCGGGGGTATGCCCAGACGTGGGTCCCTTGCTCACTTTGCCACTGGATTCAAGCAAGCCTGGCTGATGACGGCTGGAATGCCAGAAACCGGTCCTAGGATGCTTGTTTCCGGTCCAGGGAAGACATGGCTTGGCAGTTCGGGCTGGACTGTTCCCATGAGGCACAGGGTCAGACTGATTTGCATATGGCCATGTCTGAACTGGGGTGGTGGAGTGAGCTAAAGAATGATGATGGATTAAACCCAGATCAGTTGACTGGGGGTGAGTGTTTGATTGGCTCAAACGTTCCGTCCATCATCCCCTTTTGTATCGCTTTGTTCGCCCTAAGTTGGCGGGGGTATGCCCAGACGTGGGTCCCTTGCTCACTTTGCCACTGGATTCAAGCAAGCCTGGCTGATGACGGCTGGAATGCCAGAAACCGGTCCTAGGATGCTTGTTTCCGGTCCAGGGAAGACATGGCTTGGCAGTTCGGGCTGGACTGTTCCCATGAGGCACAGGGTCAGACTGATTTGCATATGGCCATGTCTGAACTGGGGTGGTGGAGTGAGCTAAAGAATGATGATGGATTAAACCCAGATCAGTTGACTGGGGGTGAGTGTTTGATTGGCTCAAACGTTCCGTCCATCATCCCCTTTTGTATCGCTTCTAGACGCTAAGCTATTTCTAGTACAGCAGAAAATAAAGCCTATTTCGAGTTTCAGAGATGGTTCACATCTGCATTCTGTTTGAACAATAGGACTTTTGTTCACTATATTAGCAAGACTAGCTATTCTTGTCCCTTGAGGTCTGCTGTACTGATAAGTTCAGCCAGCAGAGAAGTGACAGCTAAGTGCGTCTTCAGAAATTTTCAATAAGAATCGGTGATATGATTCTGCACAGTCCGTCCTGGAGTCGCCTGGTGTGAAGATCCCCTCTCTAACCCTTCTCTCTTGCTGCTCAGCATTATTTCGCTGTTATAGAAACTCTCAGAATAAACAATTACCAGAGAGTGGCCTGATGCCTTTTCACTTTTTTTCATTCTACAAGACGGTGTTCTTTTGAACAACAACAATAAAAGAGACACATAGTTATCAAACTTTCAGAAACGTATGAGAAATCAATAACAATATTGCAAGACAGCACAGAAATGCACTTAAATAAAATACTATGACTATATTCAAGCAATACTTGATTATCACCCGGAAGAACATAATAACACAAGCTAAATATTCTTTCTATTATTCATATGTATTCACTTTTGATTGATTGACACATGTAACTCAGAGAGCGGAATACCCAGGAGAAAAAAGACATAATATTCATGGCATCCTTGGAAGGATAATAAAGGTATACACTATTAATATTTGTAAGTGTAAGAAATTGGGTTGTTGGTTGAGGGGAGTATGAACCCTTCTCAGGCGACAGCCACAATCCTTGACAGGGTGAATCACAGTCACTAAGTTAACTCTCTCGTAGCTTAGCACAAAAACAGTCAGGCTTAACTTTGAAGCAATGTGTAAAGTATTTATGCAGCACTTAAACAGTAACACAGTGAAAACGCAACACAAGAAAAATACCACAACAATTTAGAAAAATAGATTAAGATTTAATAAATTGACACTAACTTGACAAAAATCCAATCAATAGTACCGAAGATAAGCAATTGTAAGGATTTCAGGCAAGCATAGTGCCTAAAAGCTCCAAGCGCCACTCATAGCTATCTGCTCATGTGAGAACGGGCGAAAGTCACAAGTTCAGGCAGTCCACGCTAGAGCGCGTGCCAGATTCAAGGTCCAAGTTGGTCCCACTGAAAGAGTTACCTTCTCAAGTCCAACGGAAAGAATTCCGTTCCCGGTGGAGGAGGCCGCGAGGAGCAAGAAGAGCGTCGTGGATGGTCATCACTGTAGCGCAAACAGCAGGCTGGGCATCACAGATGGTCATCGATGTAGTGTGAAGATCCTGTCGGGTGTTGAAGACGGTTGTTGATGGATACTCGCATTGACGGTCAATGCGAATTGTCGATGCTGTAGGGCGAATTGCAGATCTTGCTCTGCCGTTCGTCACTGGCAGTCACCATAGTGAGAAGGGTTTGGTTCCCAGGATCTTCTTGTTGGAAGTCGGCATGAGCTGCAAGATCTAGGCGTGAATAGGCCCATTCACAGACACCTGTTGGGGATCAGGAACTCACTCCAGCAGGGCTCAGGCAAGTCCAGTTGCAGGTCAGCTGGGCAGTTGCACAGAGGCCTCCGGAGCTTGTTATGTCCCTGTAGCTTTGAACAGCAGGTCAGCCAGCTGAGCTTTGGAGTCACTTTAGCCTGGGATGGAGGTTGCAGGTCAAGTCTTTCACTTCAGCAAGCAGGGTAGACCTCAAGCAGCAAGGCAGCAGATAATCCCACTTCTGCTTTTCCACAGGACCCAGAGGGTATTGAAGAGTGGGTCAGTGGGTCCCCTTTTTATACCTGGTGCCCCTTTTAAAGTGGGAGAAGCTTCAGGAGTTTCGTTCTATTGAGATGTCTAGAATTTCCTACCTCCCAGCCCTGGTCCCAATCTGTGTGGGGGCACAATAGGCTTGTGTGAAGTCCTTTGTGTGTGAGCTGAGCCAGTGCCTTTGATAGTGTGGTAGGTGAGGGCTCCGCCCCCATCCTGCCAACACCCAGACCCATTTTTGTGATACTGTCTGGGAGGAATACTTAAAGGCCAACTGCACCCAGCATTGTAACCCAGGAACAGGCTGCAGGCACCAAATGGTTAGGACACAAAATGCCAACTTTCTGAAAGTGGCAGTTTAAGAATGCGACTTTTAATCCTACTTTATTATTAAAAAGGGTTTTAAATTACATTCTTCCGACATAAAACATGAATTTTCTACCTGCTCCCAATCAATAGCTATCACTTATTAAATGTATTAAGGTAACCTAATGTTATCCTATCGGAGAGGTAGCCCTTGCAGTAGAGTTTTTCACTACCAGAACTTGTCAAACTTAAAAGTACATGTCCAACCCTATCGGCTGTTTGGTGCATGCCCTAGGGGTGACATATGTATTAATAAGTAAGGTTTAGGCCTGCCTAAAGGTTTATTTTAATCAAACCCAAGACAAATGAAGGGGAAAAATAGATATATCTTGAAGCCACCAAACCTTCACCTGGGGAACACTTCAGGGTGTAAAACCTGCCCTCACACACTCATGCTTCATCATAGGTCACGCTTCAACACTGTGGCGCAGACCAACATTCATACTGCAGCCAAAAAAATCTTTTTTAGGGCCGGAAAATTGCCCATCAAAAGCTAGGATCCTCCAAACACCAAAAAAATTAAATAACTAAAACTACCTCAGAGAGTGTCCACTCATTTCTATTCCGTACCTCTTGGTAGGATTAAAAAGGAATTTCAAGGGTGTATTTAGACTATTAGTACCCATCCCCCCTGTATACAACATGTTTTGGCCCCCAAGTCGCCCCTTGAGTCATGGGCCTTCATCAGGATAAGGATCCCACTATCTTGTACCCTATTTCTCACCCCACATTCCTGAATGTCCAAGGAATGGGGATAGGGATTCACATTATGGCCCCACTTGCCACTGGTGAAAATCTCCTCAGGAACAACCCGGGTTTCATAAAAGTTCCTTCGAAACCGGGGTAGGGGTGGGAGCACCACCCTGTAGTTACACGGCCATCAAGTGTGTAACACTGCCTTTCAGCCACTCGCTGCCCTCCGGGCAGGTGATTAATGTATTGTCGGTAGGGAGAATGAAAGGAAGGGAAGTAACTCACTCCCCTTTCTTCTCTTGTGTGCATAGAAAAAGGTTTATTTTGCCAGGTCAAAATTGCAGTTTAAAATGCATACAAGCTTCAAATGGCAGGCCTGAGACATTTTTAAGAGGCTACTTAAGTGGGTGGCACAATAAGTGCAGCAGGACCACTAGTAACATTTAATTTACAGGCTCTGGGTACATGTAGTACCACTTTACTGTGGACTTACAAGTAAATTAAATGTGACAATCAATTGTAAGCCAATTTTAGCATGTGTAAAGGAGATAGCACTTTTGCACTGGATAGTAATGGTAAAATGTGCAGCGTCCTAAGGCCACCAAAAACTAGATCAGCAAAACGGGGGGAGTGAAGGCAAAAAGGGTGAGGGAAGACCACTCTAAGGCTGACATGTCTAACAGTAAACAATTGCAAAACCATATGCGCCCTGATAAATAAAGGAAATTAGGGGATTATATTAATTTATTAATTATTGCAGCTGGGTGCAAAACTGTGTATATTAGAAAAAAGTGAAAAGGGACAAAATGCCCCCTGGATGGCTTTTCATACATGTATTTTTTTTTTTTTAAAAGAAACTTACTTCCACATTGTGATGCAATCTCCTCACTGTTACTTTCTCCCAGATATCAGAGCTGACAAAGATCTTCTGAATCTGCAGATGGCAGAGGGGCTTCTGATAATGTTGTTGTAATATCTTGTAGAACAGCTCTAGCTGAGCTTGACAACATTGGTCTGGTTATTGCCATTAAAGATTGATTGCACACATACTGAAGCGGTGACGGCTGTAGGGCAGTGCGACTGGTGCAGCCCCACTGGGCGCTGACCTGAGGAGGAGGCGCTGACCTCGGAGGGGGGGTGCCTTGTTTAGCAATAACTTATGATTTAAAAACACCTTCTGCAGAGTTCTTTGTACGTCCAGTTTTCAGGCAGCATTAAAAATGTTAAGATAACTCTTGTGATTAAAGTTCCTGCTAGAGAGAGACATCAGAGTTTTGTTTAGGGGCAGTTGTGACTTGCCATAAAGTAGCTCAGAGGGTTAATATGCCTGCTGCAAAGAACACATACCATGCAGATCACAGATCTGTATTTCATGTAGATAGTTGAGTGGATTACTGCTTTTGTCACAGAGATCCTTTTGTTTCTACAGTTAATAAGATGCAACCCTAATATAGAACAGTGACTGTTACAAACTGTCATCAAAGAGCTGTATGCAAACTGCATAAAATAGGTTAGGATGTTCTGTTTTTAATCCCAGTCTTTTATTATCTATTCCTAATGTTGCTGAAAAGTGTTTGTTTGGGTAGATATACATTCTTATTAGTAAAGTCGGCCTTTACCAGTGCTTTAAAACAAATGAAATGTATGTGAGACAGGGGCTATGGAGAGATTAGGGACACTTTTGCCTGGTGGTCTTGAGGGAATCTGAGGAGATGGTCATGGGGGTAGGGAGTGGCACCAAAAATGATTGTCCAACCGCCATCCTATCGGGGATGAGACCACCCGACTAGCTGTTGACGGTCCCGCCATAGGGATTACAATGCGACCGCCTTCAAGGCGGTAGCAATGTTTATGTTTTGTATTGCGGCGTGTGCTGCGGGCTGAAAGCCCATGCCGCAGTACAGAAAATACACATTTTGCATATCCCTGCACCATGCGGTGCCTGCCACATGGTGCATGGATATGTAGGGGGGCACCATAGGTTCCCCCCAGAACCCAAGGCCGGGACTGGGGGGGGAAAGGAGGGCCAGTTAGGGGCCCCCAAAGTCCCTTTTCGCCTGCCTTTTCATGGCGGGCTAACCGCCATGAAACGGCGGGCGGATAGGGACATGGTAATCCCTATGGCAGTGCCTGAGCGGGCACCGCCACTGTTGTAGGGATACAAGTCCCTCCGACAGACCGACGGATCCGTGGCGGTCGGTCTCTCCGACTGCCTACCATCCGCCCGCCATTGTAATGTGGCGGGCGGTCAAGCGGTGTCTGATGGCGGTGGGACCGCCATGGATGGCCTGACAGTGGCGTTCCTACCGCCATCGTAATGAGGTCCTAAATGTGGTTACTGCTATAGGGGTATGTATGTATTCTAACAAGGATGTGCTCTATTTGCTAATGGATCAGCAGCTTTTAGAAAGAAATGCACATATAAATATCTGTTCACCATAGGGTAATTCTATCTGAATACAATACTGTCAGATTATAAGTACCATTTTGAATCATAGTATTCAAATCAGCATCAGTAATCCTTTCTTTCCTTTCCCAACTTGGGAATTGTGTCAAATTAACTTTTGCAATGGATGGTGTTTTTTGCTCTCTAGTGGATGAAAATCCCATAAAACACAATCCTTTGCATCATCCCATGCATTTTGTCTGCAGGATTGTATTGGTTAAAAATATAATTTTTCTGGGTATCATGCATGCTCTAAATAAAGCCTCTGTACTTTTGATTTGCCACAATTTGGTACCCCAAATACTTTTGGCCTTTATATTTTCTTTTGAATATTCCTAACCTTTGACAGCAAGAGTTTTAATAAATAGTGCAGAAATATAAACCTGTGAATTGTAATCACATTTTCTGTAGTCTTTCTGGCTTTTGTGAATAACAAAAGGCAAATGGGCCTGGCCTGTCATCAGTGTTAAAATAAGGGAATCTTTCCTGGCAATAATGTTGACTATTCACAGGTGGAGCCCCTGAATGTTCCTGCTGTGTATAATTATATATTTTTTGAGAACTGCTTGTCCTAAGAATACAGTTATGTCCATAATGATGAAAACTAAACAGCTTTTGATGAGTTTTAGCATTCAAATAGGAATCTTCATTGTCTAGAGCAGAGGTCTTCAATCTGTGGAGGATGACCCCCAGGCGGGCTGTGGGGTCATGGAAAGGGCGTCGCACATTCCCCAGGCTCACTTCTGCGTGGAACTGGAATCCAAAATGTTTGCTCTTCATTTTGGATTCCAAAAAATGGCATCTCACAGGGCTCTCTGATTGGAGGACATTGTACAAGAATACAACGTCATCGACGACTGTCCTCCAATCAGAGAGACTACAGAATGTATATCAGGAAATGCCAGGAGCTGGGGCCATAAATATGCACATGTGGAATGCTTTGTAGTGCTTCAATATTCAGTTTTGTCACAGCTGCCTTGCACTCCACCCTGTTGCCTTTCATCATTGCTGCTGCTGTGTTTTTTCACCTAGTGTCTTTTTTCGGTCTTCTTCCTCGTGGTTGCCTCTGCACTGGGATCTCCTTGCTGTTTCCTGGTTTCCAAGGCAACCGATGCTTTGCAGAACTAGTAAGTAAGCTGACTTTTCCCCCTCCTCCGGCCTCATCCACCACGTTCTGGCTTTTTACCATGCAGACAGACACACAAACACACACACACATTCCTATCTATCAGAATTTTTCTGAAGATATTTCCCACAATACTGTCTTCTGCCTTAAAAATTTTGCTCATTTAAAAAATCAGCTTTCTACTGCTCATAAAACTAGTTACGTTTCAAAAAAGGTCCACCAAGCTGGCGAAAGTCAGCAGCATAAATATTGCACACCCTTTACATTTATGCAACCAGATCTGAGATTTTCATCTGTTCTAAACACATTTTATTAAAAGGGTTGTGAATGTGAGCAGATGAGTTGCAGACCTTAGTACCAGAAGGCCTTTTCTGAACCCTAACTTCCCACTCACCAGATGTGTGATCCTGGGAAACTCACTTTATGTGCTAAATAAGAACATTAAGGATTGTTTACTTCGATTTTCTTTGTGACTTTCTAACTTCGTGTTATGGAGTTAAAAGTGCTCAGAATTGGGGAGAATGTATGTATTGTTTCATCTAACATTGAAGTTAAATACATTGTATTTCCTTGAGACTTATTTTCCATGGACAATGTTTCCTTTTTTATCCCTGAGCAATGTTTTTCTGAGTTTTGTTTCACTTATCCTTTCCTTTCACCCACTCATTCATCCACATACTCATTCACCCACCCACTCATTCATCCATATTTCCTTCTTTTCACCCTTCCTACCAATATTCCTTCTTTCTTTCCCGTTTTTGTGTGCCCCACAATATGGCTGACAACGTGATGTGCAAAAAGAAATAATACACTTGAAGAAAATTGCATTCCTATCTGTTTACCTTATTGAACCATTTTGGGGGAGGGGGGAGGGGGCAAGGGCTCTGGACATCAGAATGCTTTGGTACAAATAGTTTGAAGATATTATGATTATGGTAACAATTTTGCTTTCTAGTTAAAGACCATTATGTCTGAGGCTAAACCCCTGATTAATAGTTAGTGAGATGATGAGCTGGTGGAAGTTGTACACTTTGGGGCATATGTACAAGGGGTTAACGCCGCTTTAGCGGCACTTTTCCGACGGTTTTGCGGCGATATTTGTATCGCCATATGTACAAGCTGTCGCTAACCTCTGTTAGCGGCCGGTTTCCGGCGAAAATGTCCATTTTAAAGATCGCCACTTCTGTTAGCGATAATGACATGCAAGGGAGTCGTTCCCGTGCAAAAACGGCCGCTAACCCCACTTCGCAATATTTACAAGGGAATTCCTGAAGTGTGGAAGATCAAAAAAACTGCCTCTAACTGCAGTTAGAGGCAGTTTTTCAAGACCAGAAAATAGCTGGTCTTAAAAATGGAGATTACACCTGGGGCCTTATTTCAGCAGGTTTTGGTGCTGGACCGCGCTGCAAGCAATGTTGCTGCACTGCCCTGCGACAAAACTACAGGGCAGGAATGCGCACCATCAATAAGATAGTGCGCATTCCTGGGCCTCACTCATGAAAAGTGTTGCAGCGCTTCGACAAGACAGCGTTGCAACACTTTTCACTGCGCCCTTCTTGCGACACCATGGATGCGCTGGATTCACTTGACAGCGCTCCATGTCGCAAGTAATGACACATACTTCTGGAATCCTGACGTATCTGTCAGCTCTAAAGTCACGCATTGCTGCAGTTGTGTCACAAGCATGACGGAACTCCAGCAATGCATGGGGCCAGCCTATTCCTGTGGCACTGCGTCACCCTTACGCCTGCCATCAGGCAGGCGCAAGGTACTGACGCAGTGCCATCCTACAATCGTCGCAGTGAAATCTGATGGATTTCACTGTGACTCCTATGAGGCCTTGTTGCAGGAAAACGCACACCCTGCATACATCATACCTGATGCAGGTATGATGTGGCACCGGGCTTCACAAGGTCACGCATATTCCTACATGCGTCACTTTGTAAATACGGCGCAACGTGGTGCTAGATTTTGCCTGGTCTGTTCTTGAGGGTTGCCAGGGTGTCGGTGCAGTTAGAGATCCATCGGTGTCATCGTCTGTAAGTGTTGGCGGAGTGGTGGTGCTGAGGGAGTTTACGAGACGTTCTTCGGTGGCCTTGATCCAGCTACGAGGGGGGGCGATGATGGCGGTGGTGTACGGTGGGCATGGTGAAGACGTGGTGTATACAATGATGGTCGGTCCAGGAGAGTCCGGTGGTGTGGCTTTAGTTGAAGTTCCCGCTGGCGAAGTAGACGTGCTTGACCATGTGTCCTGCTATGTGGCTTGCTGCGGTGACTAGCTGCTTGAGTCTGATGTTGGGGAGCTTCCCCAGGAGGGGGTGGTGTTCTGGTCACTGGGGTTGTCCAGGTGGAACTTGAGTTCACCGAGTAAGATGTCGTCGGTGGATGGGAGAGCCTGGGGTGCAATGAGTTCTACAATGGTATCGGAGAATGGGGTCCATGGCCCGGGGGGCCTGCAGATGATGGTGCCGCAGAGGTTGGGGTTGGTCTGGATCTGGATGTTGAGGTGTTCCATGGTCACCGTTTGGTCAATAGAGTGCGTGGTTAGTCGGAGTGTGCTTCTGTAGGTGATGGCAATGCCTCCTCCTTGTCGGTCGGGGTGGTCCTTGCGGGCGATTTAGTAGCCGTCTGTGATGGCGATGGCGATGTCTGGTCCGGAGCAGCGGTTGGTCCTGGCAGGCGATGTGGCGTCCAGGGTTGATGGCGAGGAGGGTGCTGGTGTCGTAGCGGTGGAGTGTCCGAGAGGAAGGGTCCTTGGTGCTAAGCGCGGTCCAGGGGCAGACGGACGCAGACGGGCTTGCCTGTGGCTTGCCTTTGGCATGGGAGACGCCCATTACAACGCAGGCATTACATCGTAATGCCTTTACAATGCAACTCCAACAACGCAGGTGCCTTTACATGGCATTCCATTACAACGCATTGTGAGGTCAGTAATGGGGTATTTTTAAGTTTTAGGGTGGGTATGGGTTTCGGGTGTCGGAGATGAAATTTGGGGTGTGTTATGGGGTAAAATATGAAAATTGGGGTGTGTTTTGGGGTCAATTATGAAATTTGGGGTGTGTTATGGGGTAATATCTGAAAATTGGGGTGTGTTTTGGGGTCAAATATGAAATTTGGGGTGTGCATTTGGGTCAAATATGATTTTTAGGGTGTGTTTTGGAGGCTCAAAGATGAATTTTAGGGTTCAGGGTGTGCTTTGGGGTGCAAGGGTTAGTTTTAGGGTTACACTCACTGAAGTGGGAATAGTAATATTCACATCTCTGCTATCCAACACCTTCCCTACTGTTGCAATATGCCTAGCATTGGGATGCATTGTAATGGAATGCGATGTAATGGTATGCGTCGTAACTTCATATATACCTTTGGCACACCAGTGGCACGCCGCTGCATATGGCCGCACAGCGGCTGCCCTTGAGAAGTACTGCGGGGGGACTGGACAGCTGGGAGGTGGGGGAACGCCAGAAAGGACACTGGATGGGGCGAGGACGCGGGGGTGTGTGTGAGCGAGTGTTGTGAATATTTAAATGAGAGAAATCTTACCTCGAGGCCGGGTCCTGTGTCTTCGTTGTTCCTGCTCTCCTGAGTCTGCTTCCAGGAACAGGAAGTAGGCAGCCAGGCTCCCTCCCCTAAGCCAATCACAATGCTGCAATGCGGCATTGGGAGTGGTCATTAGCGCCGGACAAGGCGTTCATCCAGGGACTGGAGGGGTGGGCATGTTCTCCTTGCAGGCTGTAATGCAGCCTGCATTGCGAACAGGACAGTGCGCATGACTGCTTTGGCCGGCCTGAGCGGGCCGAACAAACAGTCATTGCGCACTTGAGTGGGCATGCCACTCCGCCCCTGCCCTGCTCTGTGAGTGGAGCAGCCCTACCCACCCTCCCACCCGCAACGGAAACATGGCACGATTGCATCAGGAAGTTATCATCATGTGATGATTGTTCCTCTTATTGCACTGCTTGAAAGCAGTGGGGCGATGCTCTTCCGCCATAGCGGATGAGCCGCCTCTGGGGGTGCGTCATCTACAGGTGCTAGGCCTGGGCGACTCGACCCCCGGGCCTCCTCCGCTACGTGTCCCACCTTCTCCTTACTTGGACATTGACACCGTGGCGCAATCCGCTGCACTCTCTCCAAATCTGTGACTCAGCCAGCAGGAGCCTCAGCCAGGTGGGATTTCACAAGCCTGGGTAAAGCAGTCGCCGCCAAGTCTGCTGGTGAACCTCCCGATGCAGTTGATGCGGCAGGGCCCCCTTGGGCGTGAAGTTGCAGCGCTCCCGCCACACAAGTTCAGCGCAGCTCAGCGGCCTCACCCTCCACAGCGTCTGTGATTCAGAGAGGCGCCGCCCACCGTTGGTAATTCCCTCTGTGCACTCCGGTGTAGTGGTGGATCGTAGTATGCGATGCAGACCTCCCTACGTTGGTGCGCAGGTGCCCCTCTACCATTCACAGCTCCAAGGGGCGCAAGGCGGTCTTCTCACACAGGTCAGCAACGTGTCTCCATGCGACCGGCCAGACTTCACCACCAGGGCCGGACTGGGAACCAAAACCTTCCCTGGCAGAGTGCTCGGCTGCCCCCCCGGGGGGTTGGGGGTGCGGCCGAGCTGTTTGCCAGGGCCGGTTTTTGACCGATTTTGTTACAGGGGCCGATATTGCAGCTATGCTGCAAAAACGGCCCTGCAGCAAAAACGGCCCCCCAGGGGCCCAAACCCGGCCCCTACCCTGGTGGCCCACCGGAGAAATGTCCGGTGCCTGCTACGGCCAGTCCGGCCCTGTTCACCACCAGGTACGGGCGATCGCCGCACCTCAATGTCTACCGCCACGGCTCATCTACTCCACAGCTCCTCCGCATCCCACTCCAGGCTCCAGGCGCAGGTCCAGTGAGGCATCCAGGCTCCATGCGCAGGTCCAGCGAGGCATCCAGGCTCCAGGCGCAGGTCCAGCGAGGCATCCAGGCTCCAGGCGCAGGTCCAGCGAGGCATCCAGGCTCTCATCCTGGTCATCCTGGATGTTGGGTGGCTTGAGGGGGTTGTTGATGTGTGCTGCACATGGCCCTGGCTGCTCCATTCTGCATATCATTGTTTTTTTTGCCTATTTTCTATTGGAGGTCGACTGATAGGCTATTTTTTCCATTAGAGGCAAAAAAAACTCACGGGCTGACTAACGTGCGTTTTTTTTGCCGCTAATAGGCCTTTCGTTGGTTTTCGCCCGCTAACGCCGGAATTCCTATCGCCATTGTGCTAATGTTAGCAGCAGTTTTCAACGCCGATCCCTGAAGCTATCGCCATGTAGCAACAGCTTGTAAATACGTCGCTAACATGGCAATAGTTTTCAGCGGTAGGAAAACTGCCGCTAACTAACGTTAGCGATAGTTTTCGCCAGTCCTTGTACATATCCCCCTTTGTTATTTACAACTGGCAAGCACTTAATATTCAATTGCGAATGAAAAAATACATGTACTAATAATTTACTTTGAAAATACTTGAGCTTTTAATAAAGCTATGGGCTAGGGGCTTTATTATGAGTTTGGCGGCCTGATGGACCGCCAAACCCATGGTGGCGGCGCAGCTACAGTCGCACCGGTGGTCCGACCGTCCTTTTGCAAGTAGGGTGGTCGGACCGCCATGGTACAGCGGCTGTCGCCAGGGATCAGCGATCTCTGGCAGTCTTGCAGCGGTCTGAGGACCCTAATATGCTGGAGGTGCCGCTGTGGCACTGCCAAGCATATTAGGAGTTTCCTCGCTGCCACAGTTTTCATGGCAGTGAGCCTGCCATGAAAAGTACGGTGGTGAGGAAACAAAGGGGGCCTTACAGGGCCGCCTGTTGCCTCTGCGCCAGGGGATGCATGCAGGGTGGCACATGGTGTGCCCCCCTGTATGCATGCACCCCCAGTTCCTGCAGGGCATGGGCTTGACAGTCCATGCCCTGCAGGAACTGACTTTGAAGCTCCCATTATGGTGCCTTTTTCATAGGCACCGCAGTGGGACCGCCAAAGAACCGCCCGCCAGAGACAAAAAAAGTTGTAATCTGGCGGGCGGTTTCTTATGGCTTTGGCAGTCTTGGAGCAGGGTGATGGCATGGCAGCCCGCCCCAAGACCACTAAGGTCATAATAGGGCCCTCAGACAGTTCATGAGGAAGCATATTCCAGTTGAGTTTGCTTTAATTACGAATTCCCATGAGAAAGTTGAGAGTGAAGTCTGCTGCTGTAAATTCTTTTGCTTTCCAATAGGCTATGAAACCCCATTCCTGTGTTGTTGCTATGGGTGAATGAGTATGTGGATGAATGAGTGGGTGAAAGAATGAGTGAATGATAGGTGGATGGACAGGTTAAAGGATAGCAAAGTAAAGGAATGGGTGGATGAATGAGTGAAAGAATAGGTGGATGGGTAGGTAAAATGACGGCAGAGTAAAGGGATGGATGGATGAGTGAATTGATAGGTGGATTAACAAGTGAAAGGATAGCAGAGTAAAGGGATGGATGGATAGTGGATGGACAGGTGAAAGGATGTCAGAGTAAAGGGATGAATGGATGATTGGATGGATGGATTGTCGATGTACAGGCGAACGGATGGCAGAGTTAGGCGAAACGATGGCAGAGTTAAGGGATGGATAGATGGGTAGTGGATGGACAAGTGAAGGATAGCAGAGTAAAGGGATGGATGGATGTGTGGCTGAAAAGATGAGTGAGTAGATAGCCGAGTGGATGGATGGATTGCAGAGTTGATGGATGGATGGCAGAGTTGATGGATTGATAGATGAATGGCAGAGTGGATGAATGGATGGAAGAGTGGATGGGTGGCAGAGTGGATGCATGGATGGATGTCAAAGTGGAAGGATGGATGAATGGATGGATGGCAGATTTGATGGATGGGTGGATGACAATGTGGATAGATGGCATAGTGGATGGATTAATGGGTGGCCCAGTGGAGGGATGGCAGAGTGGCCTGATCAATCTATCAATCAATCAGTAGATTTGTAGAGTGCAACTTGCCAGCCATGAGGGTATTCAGGCACTGGTGGGTTGCAGAGTGGATGAATGGATGGATGGATGAATGGATGGAATGGGGGAAAGTGAATGATAGATGAAAGAATGAATGGATGACAGAGTGTAATGGTGGAATTGTGGATATCCGCAGGTGGGTGGAAGGGTGAAAGCATGATTGGATTCATGCATGAATGGAAGAGTCGAGGAAGCTGTTCTAGGGAACATTCGGCTTACTTGCTCCACTTGAAAGGTGGCATCAGCACTTTAGTTCAGAGTGGGAGCGATTTTAAGTTTCTGGCTACTCACTTGCATCTCCTGATCAGGTATCATAGCCTAATTTAACCCAGAGTAAGTTTTTGCTAAAATAGAAGTGTCTGTTTTCATAATGTTTAAAATAATACTCTTTTTAGAAAAACAGTGTGAAAGAAGATTAAAGGACCGCTTCCTCCCCTGGAATTAAAGAAAGCATCCCACTTGTACCTTATAGTTCCCCATTAATTATTGTAAATGGTAAGTTTTAATTATGATGAATGATGTTCAGCAACCTCCAGTTCCATGCAGCTGTAAAAAACAAAGCCGTCAGCATCCCATGAAATATAATATGATTCTCCTTAGATGCTGTGTGCTAAAATTGCAGCCCATGCATTACAGCCATTATACCTAGCAATGTGCACCAAGAAATCCAACAGCGAGTACCAGTAGACATGCTAATAAATGTGACTGTCAAAAGGAAAATGCTATTCATTTTCTTAGAAAAGCATATATTCAGTAGATACGCTTGAAGAATACTCTTGGCGCAATTTCTGCTATTTATCTCTTTCCAAAGTTTTAATTGCTTGGTTTTATTCGCGAGAAGGTGTCACTCTTAGTGTAACTCACTTGTGGGTTGCAGGATTGTCACGTTTCTTGGAAATAAATACTGGGCACTTGTTTGCTTTTGCTTTTAGCAACAGCCAAGAGCTGGTGGGTGAAAAAGAAATCATGTACAAGTGCCAGGACCATTTTGTAACATGGCAGTCATCCCTCTGTTTGCTTCAATTATCAATCTAAAATGTTTTGGCCAGCTCTCAAATACTTTTAACTTGATTTCTTTACGTGTTTGCTATTTTCACTCCTTTTCGCAATATGTTTGCTGGCCTGGACTTAAAAATACACACCATTAGGGTAACGCAACGGTCAGATTGCAACCCTAGTGGGTTGGTATGCCAGAGTTGCATGGTGGGAGGGTGGGTTTTGAGAGCTTGTCGTCACGCCCAGTGCAACAATCTTTGGTGGCACCCCCCATTGACCTCCTTCTCCAGGGATTTCCTCACTACCACCCACCAACAGTGCTCTTCATCTCTCCATAGCCATTCTCTTGCATGTATTTCATTTCTTTTATAGTGCTACTCATACCAATGTAGGGTGTCAGAGCACTTCACATCACACATATATATATATAGAGACAATGAATCATGCGTGTGTAAATCAACATATAGGAAATGTTGCATAAGACAATGAGGACTACAAGGTGTAGGAGTCACGTCATTCTTTCTGGTAAACATTATGGGGCATATTAGCAAGACCGGCGATAAAATTATCGCCGTTTTAGCGGCAGGAAACTGCCGCTAAAGCGGCGATAATGGGCTTGCTAATATGCGTTATAGAATTCCAATAGAAGCCCAGGTTAGATGTCCTGCACATCTAACCTGGGCTTCTATTGAATTCTATAACGCATATTAGCAAGCCCATTATCGCCGCTTTAGCGGCAGTTTCCTGCCGCTAAAACGGCGATAATTTTATCGCCGGTCTTGCTAATATGCCCCTATATTTTAAGAGTGCTTGATCAGGAGAAGTAAAAACTAAGGATTTAAAATGTAATACTGTGATTGGTGTTTGCTTTACTAATAAGAATTTTCCACCCAAAGACACCCTGTTTAGCAACCTCAGGATATTGAAAGACAGGGAAATAACATAAGTTTCTAACCTATATCTTGCATGCAGCTGTTTGCTGGCAGTCCATTCCTCACTGTGTTACATTAGAATTTTAACTTAGTAACAGAAGAATCTATGCGAGAAAAGCAGTAACCCATTGAGCTATCTATATAAGACACAATCCTGTGATCTGCACGGTACACATGTTTCGCAGCAGGCACTTTAACCCTCTGTGCTACTTTATGGTGAATCAAAACAGTGACTAGACAAAACTCCATCTCTGTCCAGCAGGTACATTAATCACCAGAGTTATGTATGGGTCATTATGTTTTTTTTAATTAACACTGCAGATTTTTGTTTGTTTTTGAATTGTGTTAGTGCAGTGCTTTGTGGTATTTACAATTAAATTTAAAATATCTTATTCATATGTTTATAGTACTTTATACTGCAGTTTTGATTTTTTCTAAGTACTGCAAATAACCAGGGTTGCTCTTACTCAATTTCATAGTACTTAATTTACTGACTTAAGAAAATGGAATGCTAAGTTGGCCATGCAAAGATTTTTGATCTCCTTAGCAGGTAGGAGGTGGATTCTAAGCATGCCATCCACCCGTCTTACCTATTCCTATCAATGCATGTGGGCTCAAGGAAAGGAGAACATTGGTAATGGCTCACATGGCCTGCTCATGTAAGGAAGCCAGGACCATTTGCAATTTCTGTTTTAAGCATGTGGAAAGGCCCTAATGTGTTATTCAGGTTTTATGCATCCCAAATAAGAAGATTTTTTTAAGACATTTTGAGAACTGCAAAGAGTTTTTTTTAAAAACAGCTGTACCACATGCAGCAGCAAGTCTGTGATTTGCATTAATATTGAACTTTGGAATTTTGTACTATAGGTAAAACACATATTTGACATGGATCGTTTCCTGCTGCCAAAAGATGGTAGGGCACTCGACTGAAAGGCCGAAACAGATGGTGAGAAAAGAACTGCAAAAATTAGGAAGTATGATGCCTCCTACATGGACTTTGGATTCACCTGTGTCACCATAAATGGGGAAATTAGGCCATAGTGTGTGGTTTGTGGCATGACCTTGGCTAAGGAAAGTCTGAAAGCTAACAAATTAAAGCGTCACTGGTAGGAAAGAATACAGATTGTTTTGCCAGAAAGCTGGAGGACATCATCCACCAAAAAGACTCTGTGAAAAATGTGGTCTCCACACCAACAGATGCCTTAAAAGCATCTTACCAAGTGGCGAACCACATTGCCAAAAACAAAAAAGCCTTTTACAGATGGGTAAAAAGTGATTTTTCCAGCAATTCTTGACGTGGTCAGGACAATGTTTGGTGAAAAAGCGGCAGTGAAGTTTAAAATGGTACCCCTCTCAGACACAAAAGTTTGCTGGTACATTTCTGACATATCAGAGGCTAGCCACAGAAAACTCATAGCACGCTCGAAATCGAGTTTGTTTACTTTGCAATTGGATGAAGTGACTGACTCATCTAGGGAAACTCATTTAATTGCTTATGTCCGATACTGCCACAAAACTGTAATATTGGAGGACTTTTTATTCTGTAAACCAATCAAGGGACAGGCAACAGCATCAGCCCTGTTTGATATTCTCAATGACTTCCTGTGCTCCAATGGCTTAAAATGGGTCAGCTGTATTGGGATCTGTACGGATGGTGCTCCTTCCATGTGTGAGGCTGGGGCAGGCTTAAAGGCCAAAGTGTTGAAAGTGGC
Source organism: Calotriton arnoldi (assembly GCA_963921515.1). NCBI lineage: Eukaryota > Metazoa > Chordata > Amphibia > Caudata > Salamandridae > Calotriton > Calotriton arnoldi. Next base: position 1,591,345 of record CAWUFW010001409.1, read on the forward strand.
TTCTCATATTCTATAGACCCACTGTATGATACACCAGGAAGCTCTTGCAGTCCAAAACATGCATAGAGAACTTGGGGATGTGTTGAATTCTGCTAGGATAATTGTTAATTGCAAAAAGGTCCAACCCACATGGTCGTATCTGTTTGCAATTTTATGTTCATAAATGGGAGCTGAACATGATGGTTTGCTTTTCCATACAGAGGTCCTGTGGTTATCCAGAGGGAAGCTTCTAAATTGAATTTTTGAATTGAGAAATGAAGCACAGCAATTCCTTCTGGACTTGGACCCCTACATTCGAACATCTGTGTACAGAACAGCTGTGTAATCCCGTTGGCTTGTGCTTTTAGCATATCTTGTAGACATCTTTGATAAATTAAATTCCTTGAATCTGTCTTTGCAAGGAGCTGAAAGCACTAGGGGTGGGCGAAGAATCCCGCTCCGCCGGCGGAGTTCGCGGAGTTTTGCTCACTCCGTGTTCCGCGCAGAGCGCCAAGTTCCACAAAACTCCGGTAAGTGATGCGGAGCAGAGTTTTTTCTCTTGAGCGGCTCGCCAACGTAGAGTTGGCGAGCGCTTGCGTGAAAAAAATCACACGCTATACCTCCTCCCGGAGACATTTCTCAATGCGGGGGGTCACGGCAGGTCACGACAGCTCGTGTTATGTTGCAACCGCTCGCGTTGAGAAATCTGCTGCTCTCATTGAGGATGCTGCTGCTTGAGTACTCGAGCAGCAGAACGAAGCAGCGCCCTCTTGCAATGCGCGTAGTGCTGTTCACGATGATTTTACAGTCAAGCACTTCCTCCTGGCACTAAAAATCAGTGCGAGCAGTGCTACTTGCCAATCTCTGCCACTTGCGGAACTTTACATCACTTTGCGGAGTTTCGCGGAGTAAAACTCCGCGAACTCCGCAAACTCTGCCCAGGCCTAGAAAGCACATCTTTCACCATGTACAAAAAATATCTGCCTTCAAGAAGAAGCTGGAGTTGCGAAGAAGACTAATTCAAGGTGGCCTTCTTAAGGCATTCCCATGTTTAGCAGAAGCTTTTGAGGACACAGGATATGAACTTGAAAGTGCTGCTAAGGTAATAAGAAATCACTTGACTTCTCTCAGGGACAGTGTAGAAAAGTACTTTCCAGAGGACACTGATCATGTCAATGACTGGGTTTTGCAACCTTTTCTAGTGGATTGAAGGAAATGGCTCGTAAAGGGTCACCCGGGTTATTTACAACCTCCTAATCGCCTTCCACAAAATGAAGAGTCGGTCAGACAGTAGAGAATACAAACAGTTGTTTATTAGCAATACTCTGCAGAGGAGTCCAATCTGACCTGCACCCTAAGATGTCTACCGAGGGACTGACTTTCACAAGCATAAAGGTGACAAATATACATTTCAGCCTGAGCACAAGACACACCCACCCAGTAACTTTCCACAGAAGGCAGCAGAAACAGAGGGGGCACACAAAGATGAACTGAGAGCCTGAGACCGGGCACACACTATCTCTCTGGCAAGGTCATTCTGTCCGTGCCTGCAGCTGAGCCAGTGGGGGCAGGCTCCATCTTATGAGACAGGTATGCAGAAGTACAAACAGTGTATTAATTTATACAGCGAGGCCCAACTTACAGAGACACAGGGAATTCTACACAGCTGCTACTTGCAGAGCCAGGAAACAATTAGTTGCAAACATGGCCTAGAATTAGCGGCTAAGTATAAAATGGCGCCGCAAAAGGCTAACTTAACAATCATTACATATGGCAGCACAGATCAGACTTTTAATTTAATTCTAACAGGATGTAGGTACTCATCTTCCACTGCACCTTCAGGAAGACCTAATTGAGGTCCAGAGTGACTGTGTTCTCCAGATGCAATTCAGCAAAATCTCATTGGGAGAATTTTACCTGAAAATGGCTGATTAACATTCAGGTTCGTCAAAAATTGCAGTCAAGGCTCTTCTGCCTTTTAGCTCATCATATTTATGTGAGATTGGGTTCTCAGCATTGGCCGTATTAAAGATGCAGTACCGTTCAAGACTTGAAGTGGGGCACAACCTGAGGATGGCAGTAGCAAGAATACATCCACAGTCTCTCTGGAGAAAAACAGGCACACCCATCACATTAGTTCAGAAAGGTGTTGTCATCCAAATACTTTTTGTCAAATTATATTTTGTTTGGTAAAAATAAAGTACCATTGCGCATTTTTGGACAATGCTTTCTTTTTGGAGACTTTTTGTTTGAACTGTGTAGTAAGCCTCTGACTCCGAACCACAGTCACCCCAAACCTTTGGCTTGCTAAACACTGTTTAATAATATTTATCACACCAGGAAAAATGATTTGCCATGGGAATTGTGGGTGTTTATGATTGTTGATGATGAGGAGTACCAAGTTGTAAAATCTTTTGCCCGGAGCGGGGTCGTTAAGCCTTAAAATTTTGGCAGGAGGGTCTCGGCATCCAAAGGTTTGAAGACCTCTGGTCTAGAGTTGCAAAGGAAGACACATCATCTGTAAGCTATTTAGCAGCATTTATGCCCAATGAATTTGCAAAGATCCAGGAATTATAACATCTAGAGAGACTTTGAAAACGTATAGAATTGAACCATATCTGTCGGATCCATGATCTAATAAAGAACCTTTTCCCAAACAATATCATCAAGCACAGAATATGCATTGATATTAACAGCATGATAATCTCAATGTGCTCCCTGAGAAGAAGAAGTCAGCTATAATTCTTGAAACACAGAAACTGGCACTGTCTTATCAGGAATACAGTTCCCATGTACCAGAAGCAAAATTATCATCACCAGTATAATCCACATTAAACGAAAAGAGACTCCAGCGGCAATCCAGACATATGACCATGGTGGAAGAAGGTATCTGTTGCAAAACCAACAGCATGCAAGAAACCATTTGTAGCACTGGTTTTCTGGAGGAGGATTTATAATTTCTTCTCTTTCAAAATCAACATCAGAATAATTCACTTAAAATTTCTTGTAACATGATCACTTGATCACATGATATTGGCTTTTCTAGTGGTTCAAAGTACATCACAGCAGTAGTTTCAATAGTTGGGATTGTTGAAATCACAGCGTCAGGTTCATTCATGGAAGCTGGAACCCGATGTACAGCGAGAGACAAAGCAGGCCTCTCAGTCCATCCCAGGAATAGGACAGAGGACTTAATGGCTTTACTCTTCTTAATATAGCTTCTGTAGAGTAGGGAGAGGATTTGCTGATCTACTCCGGAGGCACTTTGGCATCTATGGAAGTCCACTGTACAGAGTTGGCCACATAGAACGTTTGATGTGATCAATTGACACCTTCTTGTTTTCTTTTAATCAAGCAATGGTGGGAAGATTACTGTCCCAGTGTCTTTCTAACCCAAGAACTGGAATAGGTGGACTGTAGGCTGGTCCAAAGACTTGTTTGTCAGGGATTTTTTCTTATACTAGATCTCCCTTTTGGGGAGCTACCCATCAGTAGCTTTAAGAATCATATCTTCACATGTGGCAGAGTTATTAACGTTAGACAGTTTAGTTCAAGTGTCTTGAACATTCTATAATAGAGCTATTGGCTCTGCCACCTTTTAGAGACATCAAAATCAGGCACATACATTGGTACTCCGAAGAGTCATTCACATGGATGTTACTACCTAATACTCCCCTAGGCAATTTATTTAATGCTCTCTCAACTCCATACAGATTATGTATCCAGCTTAATCATGTATTCAATATGGTAGCGGGAAAGGCTTGTTAAGCATATCATTGGCACATTCCATAATTCCATTACTTTCAGGTGGAAAGAGTGTGACTATAGAAGTCATACTCTCAGAGCTGACATAGCATTCATGAACACCTTTGCGGCTAATGCAGGACCATTGTCAGAATGAAAGGTGTGAACTACTCCTATTGCTACTAGACACTGCAAGTCTTTTATGACCGCTTGAGCAGTGGCAGTCTTTGGTGGCTAAACCCTAAGGAGTCTAGTGCATGAATCAACAGCAATCAATATCTAGATATATTGGTTTACAATCGGGATTAACCATATGTGGTTGTGGAAAATTTCCCCAAAGGGTTTGTCAGAGATAGAAAGGGGAGTCTGCACTGGTTATGTTATGTTAGCAATGATTTGTAGAGCGCTCGTTCACGGTTGGTTTCTTGGCGCTGGGGAGACAAGGGGGTGGCCAGCCCAGAGCAGATCAGTTGTAGGCAAGTGTGAATAACCATGTTTTGAGAGACTTCCTGAAGTTGAGTAGGTTCGTGCTGAGTCTGATTTCCAGGGGAATGGAATTCCATAGTCGAGGGGCCAGGGTCGCAAACCTGCATCCCACTTGGCGCTTCAGCTTGAAAGTCGGCACTGTCAGCAGGTGGAGTTGGGCTGAGCGGAGGTTGCGTGAGGGCATGTAACGGGAGATGCAATTATCAATGAATTTGGGGCTGCAACCGTTTAGGGATTTGTACACCAGGCAGTAAACCTTGAAGGCACAGCGCTGGGGGATGGGGAGCCAGTGCAGTTTCCTAAGGAGAGGGGAAGCATGTTGCCACCTCGGTTGTTTAAATATTAATCGTGCTGCTTGGTTTTGTCCCAGTTGAAGTCGCCTAGTGAGGCCGAGTGGGAGTCCCACGAACGTGGCGTTTGGTAGTCAAGACGGGATAGGACTAGGGCTATTACGACCTGAACCAGTGCAGCTTGGGATAGTAACCTGCTTATCTTCCTTATTTTTCGCAGCTGCAGGAAGCAGGTGGAGACCACGCTACCTACGTGTGTTTTGAGGGATAGGTCGTTGCCAATAGTGACCCCAAGGCTTTTTACTGAGGTGGTGGGAGAAGGGGGGGAGCCCAGGTTGTTTGGCCAGTAATATGGGCCCCAATGTCTGTGTGCATCGCCCGTCAGTATCAGTTCTGTTTTGCTGGGGTTCAGCTTTAGGTGGTTATGGTCCATCCATTGACGGATGAATGTCATGGTGGATTGGAAGTCAGCGATTGACTGGGGAGAGTTGTCAATCTTGAACATAAGTTGGAGGTCGTCTGCGTAGTTAAAAATGGACACTCTTCTTTCTTTCAAGGATCTTATTAGTGGGAGGAGGTAGAGATTGAAGAGGTGGGGGGAAAGGGAGGAGCCCTGTGGGACCCCACACGTAGTTTTTAGTTTGGGGGCAGTGAAATGGCCGATGCGGACTGTCTGAGTGCGATTTTTTAGGAAGGACTTTATCCAGCTAAGTGCTGGACCCTGGAAGCCTGCCTCGCTGACACGGTCGGCCAGAATATCATGGTCGACCGTGTCAAATGCCGCCGAAAGATCAAGCAGCACCAGGGCCTGGGGCGTGCCTGTGTCCGCTTTTCCACGTAGGGAGTCCAGTACTGCTACGATCACTGTTTCCGTGGAATGTGCTGGCCGAAACCCGGCTTGGCTAGGGTCGAGGAAACCTGTCTGTTCCACAAAATTGGACAGGCATTTGGCCACGTGGGCTTCTAATAACTTGGCCATGTAAGGGAGTAAAGAGATGGGGCGGTAGTTTGCTGGTATCTGGGGGTCTGCGCCTGGTTTCTTTAGGAGGGGGACTACTTTAGCCTCCTTGAAGGCGTTGGGGACACAGCCCTGAGATAGTGAATGGTTTAGAAGGGCAAGGGCTGGATTAGGGAGAGCCACGAGGGCCGTTTTCAGTACGTGAGCGGGACAGTGGTCTAAGGGGGAGCCGGATCTGACCTTAGCTAGTAATTTATTCAGGGTCTCTGTGTCAATGGGGGGGGAAGGACTCCATCGAGTGGGGGTTCCTGGGAGTGGGTGGGGTAATTTCTTGCGAAATCTTGGGGGGAATACTGGCTTTAATGGCGGTGATTTTCTCGATAAAGTAGGTATTTAAGGAGTCACAGAGGACCTGTGACGGCTTGGGTTTGTTTAGGACTCTCTCTGGGTTTGACAATTCGTCTACTATAGTAAATATTTCTTTGGCTTGGTTGTTGGAGTTGAGAATTCGTGAGGAGAAATAGGTTGCCTTTGCTGTAGAGATGGCATTTTTGTATTCCTTTAGGGCCCTGACATAGATGATTTTACCCTCTATAGAGTAGTTTTGACTCCATTTTCTTTCCGTTTGGCGGAGGGAGCGTTTTTGACATTTTAGGTCGGGGGAGAACCATCTATGAGCCTCGTGCCAGCGGGTGAGTCTAATTTGTTTAAGTGGGGCATGAGTGTTACTGGCCGCTAAGAGCCAGTTCGAGAAGGATTCCTCGTGGTCTTACAACAGTGCAGTGTTTTTTCTACTGGCAAATGGTGCATTGATGTACATATTTATTTTAGAAACTTTGATGACTATGGCCACCAGTATCGTTGCTGTAGCATTCATACATTCATACAGTAGCACTTATACGAGCATGTGCAGACTCTATCCCCTTGTGAGCTGCCCTAATTAAATCTAACCTAGCTCACTCATTTGGAATATGCCTATACCCCAACTTAAGGTATAAAAACCATAGGAACATTATCTTTATTATGAGTGTAGGAGTATTTGGAGGGAAGGCCCTCAGGGGCCTGTTCTCCTTCCAGTGTTGCATGTATCACTATCAATATGCCTGCATCAATCTTGCTTTGAGATTGGGTTACAGCAGCAACGTCCCTTGAAATTCCTTCAATGTAAGGGCCATCATGGCGTAAAGGAAGGATTAACGGAAGGTTCATAGGGAGAATCTTCTCTGTGTGAGTGAAGCGCTCCTATGCAGGAAGTACTGCAAGCTACATATGTGTAGGTAGAAGTACGAAGGATAGCTCAAATTGCTAGTTTTGTTTTAGTATATTGGGTCTGGAAATATTTTGACTCTATCATGTCTTCTGTAAGATAGCTGTGTGTGGTTTCGGCCAATGTTTTTCAGGAAATGTGGGAGTCATAAAATTGTAGCTTCACACACTACCAAAGTTGAGAAATCCCATCGGAGTTTGTAATTTTCTCAATATGTTTGGAGGTTATAAAGTAGGACATTTCTGTAGGAAATCAAGTGCCAACCCTTTACCTTCAATGGATAATTCATATCCAAGAAAAATCATATTCAAATATGCATTTGTAGGTTTTGTAAAGTTACTTTTATACCATTATTGAGTTAGCAAAGTCACTATTCTGTCCATCCTAGCCAGGAGTTCAATCAAATTATCAACAATAATGTATATATCATTGATATATGGTTGCGTCTCAGGATTTTCTTGTAGGATCTCCATAATTCTTGCTACAAAAAGCCCAAGGCTGTTCCTACAACCCATGGGTGATCCTGCATAGGGGCATTTAAAACCACTGAAGGAAAAAATGATTAGATATTGAGATTCAGGTGCTGTATTTTGGCTAACAAACCCATTAGCAATGTCCAGAGTCTTAAGAATTTTTTTTTAACTAAGTTCATCATTATTGCAGTACTATGAGTGTTTTGTACAACATGTATGTGTATGTGCATTTAAATTCATATAATCCAAAACTATTCTTTATGAAATATCAGGCTTCAATAGAGGAAAAAGAGGGTTGTTCATTGTGGAGCTACAAGCCACTATTATAACTTGATATCGTAGTTGATCTAATATAGCTTTTATATCATGCTTAGCTTCTGGCTTCAAAAGATATTGAGCCTGTACTTCGGCCTCACTCCCTAAGGGAATAACATGTGGAACTCACTTTTTGTCCCTCTCCACTTGTGTGTATGTATGTATGTATGTATGGATGGATGGATGTATGTATATAAAACAAACCTAGCTTTGAAGCAATGGAGTGCTGTACATTACATGAGGGGTTGGGAGATGATCGTAGATCATGTACATCAACTTGGGATTACATAAATACATTTTACACATATTTAGAAGCAGGAATATTAAAGGATTTGCCCAGAATACCACGATGTTGGGTCTAGCTCTGAGGCCAGGATTCAAACCTGGGTATCCCCAGATACAAAGGCCGCTAGACCACATCTCCTCCCATCTATACAATGCGAAGCCTGCTTTAAAGCCCAATCATGTACATATTTTTCTCTGAGTTGTTCAGTACTAAGGAAGGAAGATGCTTGCATTATCACCTTCTCACCTCGAGGCACATCACTTTTCTGCTTGATAGGCTCGTCTTTTCTGTGATACTCAGCCGTCCACTTCTTTCTGCCCTTTTACTCTCCCTATACTTCTGAAATGAACGGGAAGAACAGCTATCAGAATACTAATTCAGATCAGACTTTTTAGCTTTATCATGGCCTACAAATTCAATCCACCCCTGCTGGACTCCTGCATTGGGGGAACCCAGTCCTTGTTTTTTTGTTTTGTTATCTGCTTCTTTTTTAGTCTCTGACATGGCATTTCCCTAAATCAAGAGCAGGTACAGCTCAATGCTCATTGTGTACTTGTTTTAATAACTCTGGTAACACTGCCAAGGAGGGTGTGCCATGAGTAGTAGTACAAATACTCAAAAATACCAGTTCTGAAGTGTTACACTCCTCTACAGGTTATACCATCCCCAGGAGAAGAGGCATGCTCAGGATTCTATGCCTATCCTGTACTGTCATTTGAAAATGGACTGCTTCCAACTCATTGGTCTCGCAGGCAATATAGAATGGAATTTCATCTCGCTCTGTGGTGCTTTGCCTATAATAGCATTGAGAGTCTTTGGACTCATTGCCTGTATTGAGGCACACCAGTAATTAATTAGGTGTATGAGCTTTTCTGTTTTTTTCTGCACCTTAAGTCACTAGTTGTATTACTTTGACTTTCAACATACATATAGCATTGTGACTGCTGCCAGCATGATACCACCCCCTGCATTTTAAAATGAAGCAGGACAACCAGTTCTTCCCTGGCATGAATGGTTGTCTCCACTAAGCAAGCAACACCTGCTGCTCCACAATTAAGGTGTTTATGGGGGGAAAAGTGTTTGAAATCCTTCCACATCCCATAACCAATGAGGGGACAGTACGTGAAGCACAACCTGATGTCTTCCACTTAACATTCATAAAATTAGAGGAACATTTTGGTGAGAAAATAGTGTTGGAAAGATATAAATTCTTCAGAAGGGTACAAGGCAGAAATGAAAACGTCATCACTTACATTTTGGCACTAGGTGGGCTATTGTACATATTATTTTGGCACTAATTCTGACTCTTTCATTGGATACCAATTGGTGTGGTGCATTACCAATACACGGATACAAGAAAAGTTTCTAGCACACAACCCTGATTTAAATCAAGCAATTGAGATCGCTAAAATATTGAACACACTGCTCTTTTCTAAAAGAAATGAGGGCTACTGCAAAAAACAGTGAACGATGTTAGTGATAACAAAACAAGACTTTGAAAGTAATACCATCCATTAAGATTAAGGGTCTGACAGAAAACTCCAATTTAAAGTGCTTCAGACAAGGGAACAGCAACGATCTGGGAAAAAACAGTTGTCCTGCTAGACATGTGACATGCAGAAAATGGATAGAGGGGACATAAAGGCCAGGAAAATATACAAATACACATGAAAGAAGACAAGGATGAAGACAAAGGCAAGTTAGTGTTCCAAGTGAATATAAATTATAATTAACATAGCTACCCCACTTGTGTAATAGAGCTAGAAGGAAAATCCATTAATGTCCTGGCTGATTCCTGTTCACCGATTATTCTTATAAATAACAAAATATTTCATCAAACGTTTGAAGGCACGGATTATGCCATTGAACCTTCGGATATCCGACCACAAGAGTACAACAGGAACCCATTTCCCTTTGAAGGTATGATTAAAATGTGTATATCCTTTATGGAAAGATCAGCCATTGGAAAGATTTATTTAGACAAACGTGTGTTGTAGTCTATTAGGTTAGAGACATCAGAAGGAACTAGATATAAAATGAGATCCCAACATTGTGGATCAGGTTCTTTTGTTAGATAGGTCATTCTCTGGTAAGGAAGTGTGGAGAAAATTCCTGGAACATGTTTTGGAGAAATTAGGACTTCTCAATAACTTTCAATACAAACCAAACTAAAACACCAATGACAAACCAGTAGAACACAAAGCAATCCACATTCCCCACCCTTTTGAAGGCACCATTGTTGGAAGAACTCAACAAACTCCTATCTCCAGGAGTCATAGAACCCATTGAAAGGTCAGAATGGCTTGCCCTGAAAGTTAGTGCCACCAAGGCAGGAGAACAGGAATTCATCACTGTGTGGACTTGAAAGACTTTAATTCTAACATTTGGGTTGATATATTCCCCTTACCTAGAATTATTGGGATGCTTGGCATGTTAGGAGAACAAGCTGTTCAGTGTAATCGATTTAGCGTTGGCTTACCATCAAGTCGAATTATATCTTGACTTCATCACTCTCTGTGGAACATAGAGATTCTGAGGTATGCCATTCAGCTTAGCATCCAAAGCAACGGTGTTCCAGGTAATAATGCAACACCTCTTGAGAAAGCTACAGAATGTGTTATGTTTCCAGGACAACATCTTAATTTATGGAGCAACTCAAGGGGATCATTATAAAACTTTGATGGAGGTTTTCCTACCCTAAGAAAGGCAGGCAACCCCATTGAAAAAAATATTTGATTGAGGTGGGATCAGTGGACTACCTAAGTCTCACAATTTCAAAAGATGGTATTACACCCTAAATTGACCTAATCTAAGCAGTTAAAAGGGCATCTGTGGGGTCCACCCTTTACAACAAGAACTGACCATAAATACCTTACATCTATTATTTCTTCTAGCGGATTGGAACATCCAACAAACCACGTAGCTAAATGGGAGCTTGGGTTAGAAGGGTACAACTTCAAGGTATAATATGCTTCAGGTGAATGTAGTCTGGTCACTGAATAGAAAGAGGAGGTTATTGAGGAGATGTCTGCTACCAGCTTTCATGATTGCAAACTGGGAAGAGTGCATGAGAAATGATGCAACCCTAGCCAAATTCAGAGAGATGATTGTTAAAGGGTGGCCAGAAAAACATGCTGATTTACCTAAAGAAGTCAAACCTTTCTGGAAGACAAGGAATGAGTTGAGCATTATGAAAACCACATTGTGAGAGCTGACAATATTGTACTTCCTCAAAATTATGGGAAAGGGCTGCAGATCTAGCCCATGATAGGGAAGAGTCTCACCAAGAGTAATATTAGAACTAAATGGTTTGTCTAAATGAAATGCCTCCTGACAGAATTATTCCCATTTGAATTGGATTCCATTATTGAACAAAAAGTAAGAGACTGTGTTCCGTGTGCAATGAGTAATAAATCCAAAGTCACTACAATGGTACCTTTATCTCCAGTAGATACACTGGAGAAACCTTGATACAAGTTAGCGGTATTACTGTGGGACCAGTTAAATCTCCCAGTTTCAGTGGCAGGTACATCTTTTTATTAGTGGATAACAATTCACTGTGGGTGGTGACAAGAATGGTGTGTAATATCACTACTGAGCTACTCATTAGTTTCCTCAGAGACACATTTTTGTTGATGGGATCCTCAGCACTTTGTTAACAGATAATGGGGTTCAGTTCACATCAGAAGAAATGAAATAATTTCATACAGATTTGTTAACATGCCATCTCAAAATGGCCTTGCATTGTCCCAAGGCCAATGGGTTAGTGGAAAGGATAAAACTGGATGTTCACATTGCATTCAATTGACCAACATTTCAAGAAGCCATGTAGAGGATTCCCTTTGGGACAAAGTTTCATCCTACCACATCACACCTAATTCCGTGACTGGTAGTTCCCATTTTGTCTCGATTAAGGATAGGCATCTTGGCACTAAGCTAACACCTTTCTTGTTGAATGGGTGTAATCCTATGTGGGTTCATTGGGGAGATAAAAAAGAGAACGCGAAAGAGCATCTACACAAATACAAAGATTGGTACAATAGTAAACAAGGGGCAAATAAAACAGCAGTTGTCAGTGTGAGAATGTGTTTAAAAAGCCAGCGTCATACACAGACAGATAAGGTGTCTTTTCTCGTCCTGTGCGGATCTTAAAGGTCCAAAAGAATGCATTTGTTCTAGAAAAGGGTCTCACGTAGAATATGGACAGATAGCTAAATGCCCCACAGTTTCTTTGGAAAAAGAATTACTGACCAACCAAGCAGATTTTATGATTATAACCCTTTGCCAAGGGTTTCCAGATTTCAGTATAATCCTTCATGGCACAGAGACTATGAAATGAACTGATTTCATGTGATTGAAGCATGTCTATGTTGTCAGCCTCATGCTTTTCATCCATGGTAATGTTTTTCACACAGATTAATTATCTTTTATATCTGCAGGTATATCTGTTCTAATATGACTTGCTCCCTATATTCTACACACATATATATATATATATATATATATATATATATATATATATATATATATATATATATATATATATATATATATATATATATATATATTATCTACTGGCGGTCGCCAGTAGATAGTTATAGTTAGGACCTATTTTCCATAGGAAATCCGCGACATTCTATTTGAGATAACTCTCTTGCCGGTTGACGAATCTTCGCGAAAATTTCAAACTTTATGGCCCGCTCCGGTCCGCTCCTACCCTGAAAGTCTCGGGGTGATTCATCAAGCGGGGGCCGAGAAAAAGGGGGGTCCCAAAACGTGTTTTTCCCATTCATTTTCCCATAGGAAACTTTAGACACGGTTACAGCCCGAACTGCTGAACGGAATTACACCAAATTTGGCAAAGAGGTAGTTCTTGGTTCAGAAAGAACCCTTTTGTTAAATGGTGTAAATCCGTTCAGTAGTTGCGGAGAAATTAAAAAAATAAGAGTCAAAAAATCAATTTCCCATAGGAAACTTTATGCAAGGCTACAGCTCGAACTGCTGAACGGAATTACACCAAATTTGGCAAAGAGGTAGTTCTTGGTTCAGAAAGAACCCTTTTGTTAAATGGTGTAAATCCGCTCAGTAGTTGCTGAGAAAATCAAAAGTAAAAACAAATATATATCTGGGCGGAGCCTAACCACACATGTCATCGTGAGATCTGATTGGCTGTCAGCACTTCATCCTGGAATTGCTGGCAGCCATCTTGAGACCAATATACATGATAGTACCCCATTCAAATGCCTTGTAGTGAATCAAAGATTTTGAGGGTTACCAAAAGGAGAACTATTAAGGGCGATAACAGACTTTAGTTACATTAGAATTCATTTGTTGATGGTACCATACTAATTTCAGGAATTGTGGTGTGTTCTAAGGTGATTTTACCCTGTGAAAAACCTTCTGCTGGGATATCATGAATCATGTTTGAGAGAAAACTATTTTCACATGCTTGTCCCATACAGTTTTGGAAGGTGCTCCAGAAGCTAAAATGAGAGCATATTTTCTGTAAATTCACATTATCTTTCTCAGTCATGTGAGAATGAAGTCTGACATTCTCAGTAAAACATGTACATCCAACAAGGGCAGAGACTGTCAGTTGATTCCTTTGTGTTCTACTGCAGCTTCCCAGAGTGTTCTAAAGAACAACTAGAGTGCTAACAGCCTTACTTATGACAAAAGTATGGCACACCTGAAGCCATCTTGATTGGAATAAACTGGTAACACTTAAAACATTTAATTTAAAAAGGAACAAAATGATGGGGTTCATTTTGTCATAGAAATTATGGTTAGTGCTATAGAAAGAAAAATTAGGACATGTTTCAAGTGAGATCTCAAATATCTTCCTGTTATATTTCAACAGGAGCAGCCTGCCAGTTGATGCCTTTGTGTTCTACTGCAGCTTCCCAGAGTGTTCTAAAGAACAACTAGAGCGCTAACAGCCTTACTTATGACAAAAGTATGGCACACCGGAAGCCATCTTGATTGGAATAAACCGTTAATACTTAAAACATTTAATTTAAAAAGGAACAAAATGAGGGGGTTCTTTTTTAAATAGAAATTATGGTTAGTGCTGCAGAAAGAAAAATGAGGGCATGTTTTAAGTGAGATCTCAAATCCTCTTCTATTTCATTAGAAAATTCTGACATGCAGACTGAAACAATCACTTTCAATACCAGCAGCAGACTTCCAGTTAACTCCCTGGTGAGCAGTAGCTTTAGTACAGTGATCTAATGAGCAACTAGAGTGCTAACATTCTGAATTTATGGCAAATGTGAGACACATCTGAATGCCTTCTTGATGGAATCAAAGTAAAAAACTGAAAGCATTTCCTACTGAGGAGACTGCAGTAAATGAGGAAATTAGGAAACTTCATAACAAAGAAGTCTTCCAAGATGGCCACCAGAGAAAAAAGAGCCCAAATGTAGCACAAATATTACCCAGATGTAGCCCACATATAGCCCAATGACAAAAGTGTGCAAAACACTTTTTATTTTTAGTTTTTTTGTAGTTTTATGTAGTGCAGACTGGTCAGGTATTGGAGCGTTGCATCTTAAAACATGACCCCCTACACTACAAAAACACTACTGCACTACTCTAAACCCTAAAACACTACCCCAGCACGACTCCCTACACTACACAAGCACCACTGCACTATCCTAAACCCTAAAACACTACCCCCAGCATGACCCCCTACACTACACAAACACCACTGCACTACCCTAACCCTAAAACACTACCCCAGCACGATCCCCTACACTACCCAAACACCACTGCACTAACCTAAATCCTAAAACAATACCCCCAGCACGACCCCCTACACTACCCAAACACCACTGCACTACCCTAAAACATGACCCCCTACACTACACAAACACCACTGCACTACCCTAAACCCTAAAACACTACCCCCAGCACGACCCCCTACACTACACAAGCACCACTGCACTACCCTAAACCCTAAAACACTACCCCCAGAACGACCCCCTACACTGCCCAAACACCACTGCACTGCCCTAAACCTTGAAACACCAGCCCCTGCACGACCCCCTACACTGTTCGAACACCACTGCACTGCCCTAAACCCTGAAACACCACCCCCAGCACGACCCCCTACACTGCCCGAACACCACTGCACTGCCCTAAACCCTGAAACACCACCCCCTTCACGACCCCCTACACTGCCCGAACACCACTGCACTGCCCTAAACCCTGAAACACCACCCCCAGCACGGCCCCCTACACTGCCCAAACACCACTGCACTGCCCTAAACCCTGAAACACTATCCCCAGCAAGACCCCCTACACTGCCCAAACACCACTCCACTGCCCTAAACCCTGAAACATCACCCCCAGCAAGACCCCCTACACTGCCCGAACACCACTGCCCTAAACCCTGAAACACCACCCCCAGCACGACCCCCTACACTGCCCGAACACCACTGCACTGCCCTAAACCCTGAAACACCACCCCAAGCACGACCCCCTACACTGCACGAACACCACTGCTCTGCCCAAAACCCTGAAACACGAGCCCCAGCACGACCCCCTACACTGCCCGAACACCACTGCACTGCCCTAAACCCTGAAACACCAGCCCCAGCACGACCCCCTACACTGCCCGAACACCACTGCACTACCCTAAACCCAGAAACACCACCCCCAGCACGACCCCCTACACTGCCTGAGCACCACTGCACTGCCCTAAACCCTGAAACACCAGCCCCAGCATGACCCCCTACACTGCCCGAACACCACTGCACTGCCCTAAACCCTGAAACACCAGCCCCAGCACGACCACCTACACTGCACGAACACCACTGCACTGCCCTAAACCCTGAAACACCAGCCCCAGCATGACCCCCTACACTGCCCGAACACCACTGCACTGCCCTAAACCGTGAAACACTAGCCCCAGCACGACCCCCTACACTGCCAGAACACCATTGCACTGCCCTAAACCCTGAAACACCAGCCCCAGCACAACCCCCTACACTGCCCGAACACTACTGCACTGCCCTAAACCCTGAAACACCACCCCGTGCACGACCCCCTACACTGCCCGAACACCACTGCACTGCCCTAAACCCTGAAACACCACCCCCAGCACGACACCCTACACTGCCCGAACACCACTGCACTGCCCTAAACCCTGAAACACCATTCCCCCTGCACGACCCCCTACACTGCCCGAACACTACTGCACTGCCCTAAACCCTGAAACACCATCCCCAGCACGACCCCCTACACTGCACGAACACCCCTGCACTGCCCTAAACCCTGAAACACTACCCCCAGCAAGACCCCCTACACTGCCCGAACACCACTGCACTGCCCTAAACCCTGAAACATCACCCCCAGCAAGACCCCCTACACTGCCCGAACACCACTGCCCTAAACCCTGAAACACCACCCCCAGCAAGACCCCCTACACTGCCCGAACACCACTGCACTACCCTAAACCCTACAACACTACCCCCAGCACGACCCCCTACACTACACAAGCACCACTGCACTACCCTAAACCCTAAAACACTACCCCCAGAACGACCCCCTACACTGCCCGAACACCACTGCACTGCCCTAAACCTTGAAACACCAGCCCCTGCACGACCCCCTACACTGTTCGAACACCACTGCACTGCCCTAAACCCTGAAACACCACCCCCAGCACGACCCCCTACACTGCCCGAACACCACTGCACTGCCCTAAACCCTGAAACACCACCCCCTTCATGACCCCCTACACTGCCCGAACACCACTGCACTGCCCTAAACCCTGAAACACCACCCCCAGCACGGCCCCCTACACTGCCCAAACACCACTGCACTGCCCTAAACCCTGAAACACTATCCCCAGCAAGACCCCCTACACTGCCCAAACACCACTCCACTGCCCTAAACCCTGAAACATCACCCCCAGCAAGACCCCCTACACTGCCCGAACACCACTGCCCTAAACCCTGAAACACCACCCCCAGCACGACCCCCTACACTGCCCGAACACCACTGCACTGCCCTAAACCCTGAAACACCACCCCCAGCACGACCCCCTACACTGCCCGAACACCACTGCTCTGCCCAAAACCCTGAAACACAAGCCCCAGCACGACCCCCTACACTGCCCGAACACCACTGCACTGCCCTAAACCCTGAAACACCAGCCCCAGCACGACCCCCTACACTGCCCGAACACCACTGCACTACCCTAAACCCATAAACACCACCCCCAGCACGACCCCCTACACTGCCTGAGCACCACTGCACTGCCCTAAACCCTGAAACACCAGCCCCAGCATGACCCCCTACACTGCCCGAACACCACTGCACTGCCCTAAACCCTGAAACACCAGCCCCAGCACGACCACCTACACTGCACGAACACCACTGCACTGCCCTAAACCCTGAAACACCAGCCCCAGCATGACCCCCTACACTGCCCGAACACCACTGCACTGCCCTAAACCGTGAAACACTAGCCCCAGCACGACCCCCTACACTGCCAGAACACCATTGCACTGCCCTAAACCCTGAAACACCAGCCCCAGCACAACCCCCTACACTGCCCGAACACCACTGCACTGCCCTAAACCCTGAAACACCACCCGTGCACGACCCCCTACACTGCCCGAACACCACTGCACTGCCCTAAACCCTGAAACACCACCCCCAGCACGACACCCTACACTGCCCGAACACCACTGCACTGCCCTAAACCCTGAAACATCACCCCCAGCAAGACCCCCTACACTGCCCGAACACCACTGCCCTAAACCCTGAAACACCACCCCCAGCAAGACCCCCTACACTGCCCGAACACCACTGCACTGCCCTAAACCCTGAAACACCAGCCCCAGCACGACCCCCTACATTGCCCGAACACCACTGCACTGCCCTAAACCCTGAAACACCACCCCCTGCATGACCCACTACACTGCCCGAACACCACTGCACTGCCCTAAACCCTGAAACACCATTCCCCCTGCACGACCCCCTACTCTGCCCGAACACTACTGCACTGGCCTAAACCCTGAAACACCATCCCCAGCACGACCCCCTACACTGCACCGAACACCCCTGCACTGCCCTAAACCCTGAAACACTACCCCCAGCAAGACCCCCTACACTGCCCGAACACCACTGCACTGCCCTAAACCCTGAAACATCACCCCCAGCAAGACCCCCTACACTGCCCGAACACCACTGCCCTAAACCCTGAAACACCACCCCCAGCAAGACCCCCTACACTGCCCGAACACCACTGCACTGCCCTAAACCCTGAAACACCAGCCCCAGCACGACCCCCTACATTGCCCGAACACCACTGCACTGCCCTAAACCCTGAAACACCACCCCCTGCATGACCCACTACACTGCCCGAACACCACTGCACTGCCCTAAACCCTGAAACACCACCCCCAGCACGACCCCCTACACTGCCCGAACACCATTGCACTGCCCTAAACCCTGAAACACCACCCCCTGCACGACCCCCTACACTGCCCGAACACTACTGCACTGCCCTAAACCCTGAAACACCGCCCCCAGCATGACCCCCTACACTGCACGAACACTACTGCACTGCCCTAAACCCTGAAACACCAGCCCCAGCAAGACCCCCTACACTGCCCGAACACCACTGCACTGCCCTAAACCCTGAAACATCACCCCCAGCAAGACCCCCTACACTGCCCGAACACCACTGCCCTAAACCCTGAAACACCACCCCCAGCACGACCCCCTACACTGCCCGAACACCACTGCACTGCCCTAAACCCTGAAACACCACCCCCAGCACGACCGCCTACACTGCCTGAACACCACTGCACTGCCCTACACCCTGAAACACCAGCCCCAGCACGACCCCCTACACTGCCCGAACACCACTGCACTGCCCTAAACCCTCAAACACCAGCCCCAGCACGACCCCCTACACTGCCCGAACACCACTGCACTACCCTAAACCCTGAAACACCAGCCCCAGCAAGACCCCCTACACTGCCCGAACACCACTGCACTGCCCTAAACCCTGAAACACCAGCCCCAGCAAGACCCCCTACACTGCCCGAACACCACTGCACTGCCCTAAACCCTGAAACACCAGCCCCAGCAAGACCCCCTACACTGCCCGAACACCACTGCACTGCCCTAAACCCTGAAACACCAGCCCCAGCACAACCCCCTACACTGCCCGAACACCACTGCACTGCCCTAAACCCTGAAACACCACCCCGTGCACGACCCCCTACACTGCCCGAACACCACTGCACTGCCCTAAACCCTGAAACACCACCCCCAGCACGACACCCTACACTGCCCGAACACCACTGCACTGCCCTAAACCCTGAAACATCACCCCCAGCAAGACCCCCTACACTGCCCGAACACCACTGCCCTAAACCCTGAAACACCACCCCCAGCAAGACCCCCTACACTGCCCGAACACCACTGCACTGCCCTAAACCCTGAAACACCAGCCCCAGCACGACCCCCTACATTGCCCGAACACCACTGCACTGCCCTAAACCCTGAAACACCACCCCCTGCATGACCCACTACACTGCCCGAACACCACTGCACTGCCCTAAACCCTGAAACACCATTCCCCCTGCACGACCCCCTACTCTGCCCGAACACTACTGCACTGGCCTAAACCCTGAAACACCATCCCCAGCACGACCCCCTACACTGCACCGAACACCCCTGCACTGCCCTAAACCCTGAAACACTACCCCCAGCAAGACCCCCTACACTGCCCGAACACCACTGCACTGCCCTAAACCCTGAAACATCACCCCCAGCAAGACCCCTACACTGCCCGAACACCACTGCCCTAAACCCTGAAACACCACCCCCAGCAAGACCCCCTACACTGCCCGAACACCACTGCACTGCCCTAAACCCTGAAACACCAGCCCCAGCATGACCCCCTACATTGCCCGAACACCACTGCACTGCCCTAAACCCTGAAACACCACCCCCTGCATGACCCACTACACTGCCCGAACACCACTGCACTGCCCTAAACCCTGAAACACCACCCCCAGCACGACCCCCTACACTGCCCGAACACCATTGCACTGCCCTAAACCCTGAAACACCACCCCCTGCACGACCCCCTACACTGCCCGAACACTACTGCACTGCCCTAAACCCTGAAACACCGCCCCCAGCATGACCCCCTACACTGCACGAACACTACTGCACTGCCCTAAACCCTGAAACACCAGCCCCAGCAAGACCCCCTACACTGCCCGAACACCACTGCACTGCCCTAAACCCTGAAACATCACCCCCAGCAAGACCCCCTACACTGCCCGAACACCACTGCCCTAAACCCTGAAACACCACCCCCAGCAAGACCCCCTACACTGCCCGAACAACACTGCAGTGCCCTAAACCCTAAAACACCACCCCCAGCACGACCCCCTACACTGCCCGAACACCACTGCTCTGCCCAAAACCCTGAAACACCAGCCCCAGCACGACCCCCTACACTGCCCGAACACCACTGCACTGCCCTAAACCCTGAAACACCACCCCCAGCACGACCCCCTACACTGCCCGAACACCACTGCACTGCCCTAAACCCTGAAACACCACCCCCAGCACGACCGCCTACACTGCCTGAAAACCACTGCACTGCCCTAAACCCTGAAACACCAGCCCCAGCACGACCCCCTACACTGCCCGAACACCACTGCACTGCCCTAAACCCTCAAACACCAGCCCCAGCACGACCCCCTACACTGCCCGAACACCACTGCACTACCCTAAACCCTGAAACACCAGCCCCAGCAAGACCCCCTACACTGCCCAAACACCACTTCACTGCCCTAAACCCTGAAACACCAGCCCCAGCAAGACCCCCTACACTGCCCGAACACCACTGCACTGCCCTAAACCCTGAAACACCACCCTCAGCAAGACCCCCTACACTGCCCGAACACCACTGCGCTGCCCTAAACGCTGAAACACCAGCCCCAGCAAGACCCCCTACACTGCGCGAACACCATTGCACTGCCCTAAACCCTGAAACACCACCCCCAGCAAGACCCCCTACACTGCCCGAACACCACTGCACTAAACCCGGAAACACCAGCCCCAGCAAGACCACCTACACTGCCCGAACACCACTGCACTGCCCAAAACCCTGAAACACCACCCCCAGCCCGACACCCTACACTGCCCGAACACCACTGCACTGCCCTAAACCCTGAAACACCACCCCCAGCACGACCCCTACACTGCCTGAACACCACTGCACTGCCCTAAACCCTGAAACACCACCCCCAGCACGACCCCCTACACTGTCCGAACACCACTGCACTGCCCTAAACCCTGAAACACCACCCCCAGCACGACCCCCTACACTGCCCGAACACCACTGCACTGCCCTAAACCCTAAAACACCACCCCCAGCATGACCCCCTACACTGCCCGAACACCACTGCACTGCCCTAAACCCTGACTCACCACCCCCCTGCACGACCCCCTACACTGCCCGAACACCACTACACTGCCCTAAACCCAGAAACACCACCCCCAGCACGACCCCATACACTGCCCAAACACCACTGCACTGCCCTAAACCCTGAAACACCACCCCCAGCACGACCCCCTACACTGCCCGAACACCACTGCACTGCCCTAAACCCTGAAACACCAGCCCCTGCACGACCCCCTACACTGCCCAAACACCACTGCACTGCCCTAAACCCTGAAACACCACCCCCAGCACGACCCACTACACTGCCTGAACACCACTGCACTGCCCTAAAGCCTGAAACACCACCTCCAACACAACCCCCTACACTGCCTGAACACCATTGCTCTGCCCTAAACCCTAAAACACTCCCCCAGCATGACCCCCTGCAGGACCCAAACACCACTGCACTGCCCTAAACCCTGAAACACCACCCCCAGCAAGACCCCCTACACTGCCCGAATACCACTGCACTGCCCTAAAGCCTGAAACACCACCTCCAACACAACCCCCTACACTGCCTGAACACCATTGCTCTGCCCTAAACCCTGAAACACTGCCCCCAGCAAGACCCCCTACACTGCCCGAACACCACTGCACTGCCCTAAACCCTGAAACATCACCCCCAGCAAGACCCCCTACACTGCCCGAACACCACTGCCCTAAACCCTGAAACACCACCCCCAGCACGACCCCCTACACTGCTCGAACACCACTGCACTGCCCTAAACCCTGAAACACCACCCCCAGCACGACCCCCTACACTGCCCGAACACCACTGCTCTGCCCAAAACACTGAAACACCAGCCCCAGCATGACCCCCTACACTGCCCGAACACCACTGCACTGCCCTAAACCCTGAAACACCAGCCCCAGCACGAACCCCTACACTGCCCGAACACCACTGCACTACCCTAAACCCAGAAACACCACCCCCAGCATGACCCCCTACACTGCCCGAGCACCACTGCCTGCACTGCCCTAAACCCTGAAACACCAGCCCCAGCACGACCCCCTACACTGCCTGAACACTACTGCACTGCCCTAAACCATGAAACACCATCCCCAGCACGACCCCCTACACTGCACGAACACCACTGCACTGCCCTAAACCCTGAAAAACTACCCCCAGCAAGACCCCCTACACTGCCCGAACACCACTGCACTGCCCTAAACCCTAAAACACCAGCCCCAGCACGACCCCCTACACTGCCCGAACACCACTGCACTGCCCTAAACCCTGAAACACCAGCCCCAGCACGACCCCCTACACTGCCCGAACACCACTGCACTACCCTAAACCCATAAACACCACCCCCAGCACGACCCCCTACACTGCCTGAGCACCACTGCACTGCCCTAAACCCTGAAACACCAGCCCCAGCATGACCCCCTACACTGCCCGAACACCACTGCACTGCCCTAAACCCTGAAACACCAGCCCCAGGACGACCAACTACACTGCACGAACACCACTGCACTGCCCTAAACCCTGAAACACCAGCCCCAGCATGACCCCCTACACTGCCCGAACACCACTGCACTGCCCTAAACCGTGAAACACTAGCCCCAGCACGACCCCCTACACTGCCAGAACACCATTGCACTGCCCTAAACCCTGAAACACCAGCCCCAGCACAACCCCCTACACTGCCCGAACACCACTGCACTGCCCTAAACCCTGAAACACCACCCCGTGCACGACCCCCTACACTGCCCGAACACCACTGCACTGCCCTAAACCCTGAAACACCACCCCCAGCACGACACCCTACACTGCCCGAACACCACTGCACTGCCTTAAACCCTGAAACATCACCCCCAGCAAGACACCCTACACTGCCCGAACACCACTGCCCTAAACCCTGAAACACCACCCCCAGCAAGACCCCCTACACTGCCCGAACACCACTGCACTGCCCTAAACCCTGAAACACCAGCCCCAGCACAACCCCCTACATTGCCCGAACACCACTGCACTGCCCTAAACCCTGAAACACCACCCCCTGCATGACCCACTACACTGCCCGAACACCACTGCACTGCCCTAAACCCTGAAACACCATTCCCCCTGCACGACCCCCTACTCTGCCCGAACACTACTGCACTGGCCTAAACCCTGAAACACCATCCCCAGCACGACCCCCTACACTGCACGAACACCCCTGCACTGCCCTAAACCCTGAAACACTACCCCCAGCAAGACCCCCTACAGTGCCCGAACACCACTGCACTGCCCTAAACCCTGAAACATCACCCCCAGCAAGACCCCCTACACTGCCCGAACACCACTGCCCTAAACCCTGAAACACCACCCCCAGCAAGACCCCCTACACTGCCCGAACACCACTGCACTGCCCTAAACCCTGAAACACCAGCCCCAGCACGACCCCCTACATTGCCCGAACACCACTGCACTGCCCTAAACCCTGAAACACCACCCCCTGCATGACCCACTACACTGCCCGAACACCACTGCACTACCCTAAACCCTGAAACACCACCCCCAGCACGACCCCCTACACTGCCCGAACACCATTGCACTGCCCTAAACCCTGAAACACCACCCCCTGCACGACCCCCTACACTGCCCGAACACTACTGCACTGCCCTAAACCCTGAAACACCGCCCCCAGCATGACCCCCTACACTGCACGAACACTACTGCACTGCCCTAAACCCTGAAACACTACCCCCAGCAAGACCCCTTACACTGCCCGAACACCACTGCACTGCCCTAAACCCTGAAACATCACCCCCAGCAAGACCCCCTACACTGCCCGAACACCACTGCCCTAAACCCTGAAACACCACCCCCAGCAAGACCCCTACACTGCCCGAACACCACTGCTCTGCCCTAAACCCTAAAACACCACCCCCAGCACGACCCCCTACACTGCCCGAACACCACTGCTCTGCCCAAAACCCTGAAACACCAGCCCCAGCACGACCCCCTACACTGCCCGAACAGCACTGCACTGCCCTAAACCCTGAAACACCACCCCCAGCACGACCCCCTACACTGCCTGAACACCACTGCACTGCCCTAAACCCTGAAACACCACCCCTAGCACGACCGCCTACACTGCCTGAAAACCACTGCACTGCCCTAAACCCTGAAACACCAGCCCCAGCACGACCACCTACACTGCCCGAACACCACTGCACTGCCCTAAACCCTCAAACACCAGCCCCAGCACGACCCCCTACACTGCCCGAACACCACTGCACTACCCTAAACCCTGAAACACCAGCCCCAGCAAGACCCCCTACACTGCCCGAACACCACTGCACTGCCCTAAACCCTGAAACACCAGCCCCAGCAAGACCCCCTACACTGCCCGAACACCACTGCACTGCCCTAAACCCTGAAACACCACCCCCAGCAAGACCCCCTACACTGCCCGAACACCACTGCGGTGCCCTAAACGCTGAAACATCAGCCCCAGCAAAACCCCCTACACTGCGCGAACACCATTGCACTGCCCTAAACACTGAAACACCACCCCCAGCAAGACCCCCTACACTGCCCGAACACCACTGCACTAAACCCGGAAACCCCAGCCCCAGCAAGACCACCTACACTGCCCGAACACCACTGCACTGCCCAAAACCCTGAAACACCACCCCCAGCACGACACCCTACACTGCCCGAACACCACTGCACTGCCCTAAACCCTGAAACACCAACCCCAGCACGACCCCTACACTGCCCGAGCACCACTGCACTGCCCTAAACCCTGAAACACCACCCCCTGCACGACCCCCTATACTGCCCGAACACCACTGCACTGCCCTAAACCCTAAAACTCTACCCCCAGCATGACCCCCTACACTGCCCGAACACCACTGCACTGCCCTAAACCCTGACTCACCACCCCCTGCACGACCCCCTACACTGCCCGAACACCACTACACTGCCCTAAACCCAGAAACACCACCCCCAGCACGAACCCCTACACTGCCCAAACACCACTGCACTGCCCTAAACCCTGAAACACCACCCCCAGCACGACCCCCTACACTGCCCGAACACCACTGCACTGCCCTAAACCCTGAAACACCAGCCCCTGCACGACCCCCTACACTGCCCGAACACCATTGCACTGCCCTAAACCCTGAATCACCAGCCCCTGCACGACCCCCGACACTGCCCGAACACCATTGCACTGCCCTAAACCCTGAAACACCACCCCCAGCACGACCCCCTACACTGCCTGAACACCACTGCCCTAAACCCTGAAACACCACCCCCAGCAAGACCCCCTACACTGCCCGAATACCACTGCACTGCCCTAAAGCCTGAAACACCACCTCCCACACAACCCCCTACACTGCCTGAACACCATTGCTCTGCCCTAAACCCTGAAACACTGCCCCCAGCAAGACCCCCTACACTGCCCGAACACCACTGCACTGCCCTAAACCCTGAAACATCACCCCCATCAAGACCCACTACACTGCCCGAACACCACTGCCCTAAACCCTGAAACACCACCCCCAGCACGACCCCCTACACTACTCGAACACCACTGCACTGCCCTAAACCCTGAAACACCACCCCCAGCACGACCACCTACACTGCCCGAACACCACTGCTCTGCCCAAAACACTGAAACACCAGCCCCAGCATGACCCCCTACACTGCCCGAACACCACTGCACTGCCCTAAACCCTGAAACACCAGCCCCAGCACGAACCCCTACACTGCCCGAACACAACTGCACTGCCCTAAACCCAGAAACACCACCCCCAGCACGACCCCCTACACTGCCCGAGCACCACTGCCTGCACTGCCCTAAACCCTGAAACACCAGCCCCAGCACGACCCCCTACACTGCCTGAACACTACTGCACTGCCCTAAACCATGAAACACCATCCCCAGCACGACCCCCTACACTGCACGAACACCACTGCACTGCCCTAAACCCTGAAAAACTACCCCCAGCAAGACCCCCTACACTGCCCGAACACCACTGCACTGCCCTAAACCCTGAAACATCACCCCCAGCAAGACCCCCTACACTGCCCGAACACCACTGCCCTAAACCCTGAAACACCACCCCGTGCATGACCCCCTACACTGCCCGAACACCACTGCACTGCCCTAAACCCTGAAACACCAGCCCCAGCACGACCCCCTACACTGCCCGAACACCACTACACTGCCCTAAACCCTGAAACACAACCCCCAGCACGACCCCCTACACTACCCGAACACCACTGCACTACCCTAAACCCTAAAATACTCCCCCCAGCACGACCCCCTACACTACCCGAACACAACTGCACTGCCCTAAACCCTCAAACACTCCCCCCAGCACGACCCCCTACACTACCCGAACACCACTGCACTGCCCTAAACCCTAAAACACTCCCCCCAGCACGACCCCCTACACTGCCCGAACACCACTGCACTGCCCTAAACCCTAAAACACTCCCCCCAGCATGACCCCCTACACTACCCAAACACCACTGCACTGCCCTAAACCCTAAAACACTCCCCCCAGCATGACCCCCTGCACGACCCAAACACCACTGCACTGCCCTAAACCCTGAAACACCACCCCCAGCAAGACCCCCTACACTGCCCAAACACCACTGCACTGCCCTAAACCCTGAAACACCACCCCCAGCACGACCCCCTACACTGCCCAAACACCACTGCACTACCCTAAACCCTAAAACACGACCTCCTACACTACACAAAGACCACTGCACTACCCTAAACCCTAAAACACTACCCCCAGCACGACCCCCTACACTACACAAACACCACTGCACTACCCTAAACCCTAAAACACTACCCCCTACACTACACAAACACCACTGCACTACCCTAAACCCTAAAACAATACCCCCAGCACGAACCCCTACACTACCCAAACACCACTGCACTACCCTAAACCCTAAAACACTACCCCCAGCAGTACCCCCTACACTACCCAAACACCATTGCACTACCCTAAACCCTAAAACACTACCCCCAGCAGTACCCCCTACACTACCCAAACACCACTGCACTACCCTAAACCCTAAACCACTACCCCCAGCACGACCCCCTACACTACCCAAACACCACTGCACTACCCTAAACCCTAAAACACTACCCCCAGCACAACCCCCTACACTACCCAAACACCACTGTAATACCCTAAACCCTAAAACACTCCCCCAGCACGACTCCCTACACTATCCAAACACCACTGCACTACCCTAAACCCTAAATCTACCCCCAGCATGACCCCCTACACTACACAAACACCACTGCACTACCCTAAACCCTAAAACACTACCCCCAGCACAACCCCCTTCACTACCTAAACACAACTACACAATTTGTTACAGGTGTTGCAACGCAGGCCTGTGGTGCTTACTGGAAGTACTTGGTGGGCTAGTTGGGCCCCAGGGACCCTCAGGATTCAAGGTGACCTAATCCCCCAACTTAAAACGCGCCACGGGGCACGTTTGCACAGTGGTGAAGGGAGGGGGCGGGGCCTCAGGTGACATGTGCGCAAACACGCCCCCTTGAATCCTGAGGGACCTGGGGGCCAACTAGCCCACCAGGTACCTTCAGTAAGCACAACAGAGTTGCGTTGCAGAGAGGTGAAAAAGGTGCGTGGCCTCGGAACGCCTCTCTGCAACTCAGCTCTGTGGTCCTAACTGTAGGTACCTGGGGGCTAGTTGGGCCCCAGGAACCCTCAGGATTCAAGGGGACTTAATCCCGCAACTTAAAACGCGCCACGGGGCGCGTTTGCACACGCGTTTTAAGAGGTAGTTTTAATCCCCCTGCCCTATTATGTACTAGGGACTTACAGAGGAGGTCATGCTAATCACAGGGGTACCCCAACGCATAGTGTTCCCTAGTGTATGTAGGTGTTTTCACTGTATTCTAAGTGTCTTTTAGCATAGCACTGACTCTGGTTAGTCAGAGTCAGTTACCACCAGTACCTGTCTGAAAAAGTTGTGGGCACAGGATGATTTTGCATCATGGCCTCTTTCTGCTGCTCTGTTGGTTCTTTCTGCACATCTTTTTCTTCTTCCTGCACTTTTCTTCGTCTTTGTGGACTTCTGTTGCTTCTTTCTGCATTTCTTTTGCTTCTTTCTGCGCGTTTTTTTCTTCTTTCTTCACATGTCCTACCTCTGTAGGCATAGTTAGAAACTAGCATTTAAAAAACCTTTGAAATTCACTTAAAAAATCATAGGTTTCAGGCACGTTATAGTTAGAAATTAGCATTTAAAAACCTTTGAAATTCACTGAAAAAACCATAGGTTTCAGACACGTTATAGTTAGAAATTAGCATTTAAAAAACCTTTGAAATTCACTGAAAAAACCATAGGTTTTAGGGACAGTTATAGTTAGTTGGACATTTCACTCGTACAAAACCATAGAAATTCCCCGTTATAGTTAGTTCAGCTAACTATAACTCGCGCCTCGCAATGCACTGCTGATGACGTCACATATTACATCACTCATGACATGGTCAGTGACATCACTGATGACATCACTGATGACATCTCAAATTACATCACTGATGACATCATCCATGTGATAATTTCATGCATCTTCTCACACCCTAATATAGCTTTTGATACACCCACTCTAAATTACAGACTGCCATTCTCAAAACCATACACACTCCAATACCAATAACTACATACCCACTCACTGATTCTTAGGTCTACACACACACATCTACTCACTCACCCGTACAGTCACTCATACTTACAGTCACTCAGTACAGGACTATCATATGCACTCATACACCTATATAAACACTCACACACCGCCACTCATCCATAGAGGTACTCACACACCTAGTCAGTCATGCAAAAAATTAATCACACACCCATTTACTCACCTATACAGTTATACACACACCAGCTCACTTACTCATACAAATACTAGCACATTCTTACGCTCTTATACAATAACTGATACAAGCACACACGCATCCATACAGCCACTCTCACAATCACACACTCTCACTTATAGCCATTTAAATACTCTAACACACATATATACTGCCTTTTACATATGTAGTTACTCGCACATGTACCACTGAGATATACATTCACTCACTAACACACCCATACACACACTCACCCACCCAAGCAGTCCATCACAGATGCACTCTTGAAATCATGCACCCAGTGAATCACCCACTCACACATCTATGTACAGAGTCACACACACCCCACCCACACAAACACTCAGGCAGCCATACAGATACTCAGAGAACCAATCAATAACCCATATAGACACTCATGTAGCTATTCGCAAATCCATGCATCCACTTACACACCAACAAACAGACGGATACAGACATTCACACAGTTTAGTCACTAACCCATGCATTCAGTAAGATACGTTTAATCACTCACTTGTAGAGTCAGTCACGCACGTACTAAATCATCCATTCAGACACTTAAACACCCACTCATTCTTCAATACGCCTTTCCCTATATATATTAAACATATTTAAACTTTACAGAAACACACAGTCACTGGATGATGTCATCAGTGATTTCATTTGAGATGTCATCAGTGATGTCATCAGTGATGTCACTGACCATGTCATGAGTGATGTAATATGTGACGTCATCAGCAGTGCATTGCGGGCGCGAGTTATAGTTAGCTGAACTAACTATAACGGGGGAATTTCTATGGTTTTGTACGAGTGAAATGTCCAACTAACTATAACTGTCCCTAAAACCTATGGTTTTTTCAGTGAATTTCAAAGGTTTTTTAAATGCTAATTTCTAACTATAACGTGTCTGAAACCTATGGTTTTTTCAGTGAATATATATATATATATATATATTTTTTTTTTTAAGTACAAATGCAATTGTTAAGCAAATGTGACAGGTGCAAAAGCATCCACTGTTTACATACTTCAGCTGCTGTGGGTGACATCATGCAGACACTCCAGGAATAGGCTGGGCACTTTCTGAAGGAATCATATCAATTAGTTGGAGTGTTTCTTCCCCTAGAGGATTGAATGAGCAAATCTAAGACTCACTACGAGGAAGGAGGCAATATAGGACCCCTCTGACATGGCCTGTGATCAGATCAAAGGGCACCAAAGATTAGCGACGCCTGTTACTGAGATTCTGCTCTATAGGACTGGATTCCTGTTAGTCTGTTCCCCCCAACACAAGTTGAGAGATCAGTCAGCTTGAGAGATGCAGAGGTCAAAACCATTTTGGTAGGGGTTTTAGACAACCACATTGGAGTTATGAAAAATATGGCTTCAGTTCAGACTATTGGGATGTTTGTTGCTGGGATAATTTGATAATCTTTTAGCCTGGGTTCATCATTAAGGCTGTTACTGCTGCATTTCTACTCAAGACACTACACTGTCTCTATTTTATTTGGCACCATGCCACACCTTTAATCAAATCTATTGCTGACGGACAATGCT
Organism: Calotriton arnoldi; assembly: GCA_963921515.1. Classification (NCBI taxonomy): domain Eukaryota; kingdom Metazoa; phylum Chordata; class Amphibia; order Caudata; family Salamandridae; genus Calotriton; species Calotriton arnoldi. The sequence continues at coordinate 1,622,052 of CAWUFW010001409.1, forward strand.
ACAGCTTTCTCTTGAACTGTTCAACGGGGCTTAGCCCCTAACACCCAAACAATAATGGGTTGGTCATATTGCTCTGGAATTTCTTTCTATCACTTCAGGCACATCAGGGCTTTACAAATGGTATCAAGAATCTTCAATGCCCTAGTACAGTATGGTTCAATAAATTAATTTCTCACATGCAACCCGTTACCTCAGCAAAGTGTTCTGAACAAGGTACCTAAACGTTAGCAAGCGTGCCACTTAGACTCATCTTTTTTTTAACATTGTTCTGCAGTACTTACTTTGGATGGGCCTATGGACTTTTTTATAGTGACTATGGTCTTTGGAGTAAGCTACTATTGTTTACCACACAATGCTGTGCACAGTATGTTTATCCAGAACAGTCCCCATAGTCAAAAAGTGATAGATGATTGCTGTCTACATTTTACTACTGTTTTTGCTGTATCACTTTGGTCTGTTGTTCCTGTTACTAGGTGTGCTGGGCTAGGGTTTGCATTTCATATTGTAAATATGCTACCCCAAAGATTTTACCAGCTGCCACACAATTTATGGAACATCTGTAACCACAATTAGGAACAATCTCGGGAGATGAGCCAATTCATAACGAAATTCCATTCTCAGATAGATGCAGAATGACCTCCCTAGCAAACAATAATTCGGCTGGTCACTATTTGCAATCCCCTGCACTGCAAGCCATTACCCCTGCGGGGAGCATTTTTTAAAGCAGTCCGTGTTCCTTAAAGGAAAAGGTGCCATTTAAAAAAAAACATATTTACAATTTTTAAAGGCATTGTGGGTAATACAAAGTCTCCTCGATGCACCTGACAGAGTACCCTAAGGGGTAGCTGTCCAACAGTCATAGGATTGAATAATATTCTTGTTCTGGTCCGAGAATGTTTTTTTGAGAAAGTTGCTTGTCACAGGTTTTAGATACATTGAGAAAAAGCTTTCAATGGTGACAAAAACAGTCAGAATACCAGCAGCGACACTTGGCGAGACAGGACCATAACTGAAAAGTATGACCATCTCAGAAAGCAGACTGCTTTAATGCAATAAATGAAGGAGACTGTGGTGGGCTTCAAGCTTAGAAACCTTTTACACTGCAGGGTTATCTGCTTACAAGTTGATTATCTGTTCTTTTCATTTTTGATTCTGGAACCTACAAAGAGTATTGTTCCTGGAAATGCATCTGTAAATTAATGAAAAAAGAATTATAAAATATGCGACACACTATGCTAAACTACTGTCATGTGTAGCAGTGCTTTCGTATGCCTATGATGCATGTTAATGACTAATTGCATATAAGCATAGCTGCATTAACTAGTAGAAAATGCGTGTATAGCCATAGCTCCTAGAAAAATGAACTAGCCGAATGGCAAGGCTACCAAATATGTGCTCGGTCGCCATGTTTTCTTGAGAGTTCAAACCAACAGGACAGAGAAATACAAACTTGCCACTTCTCCTGTATTCGCATCATAATCGCTGCTGCAGGGGCAGGTGACCTAGCTGAATTCTGTCTTGTAGGGATGAGGGAACAGTAAAATGAACATCCATAGCATGCTTGTGCTTCTGCAATAGAACATTGTTGACACATTTGTGTAGCAAAGCAGGAGCTGAGCATGAGTGACCTCTCCTCACTCCATTAGACACTATTAACTAGGTAACGTTACGTACAGGTGCAGAGGCAGAGTCAGACTAGGCCTGGGTGAAATTCCATTTGCACCAATGTAATCTTGCATAATTTCCAGCATTTTGCCTTACAGTTGTTACACGAAATGCCTGAGATTTGCCATGTCGCATTACTGAGACTTCTTTCAGGTACAAATCCTATTGTGGGACCACAGGAAGAATGCAAAGCAATCATGTAGGATCTTGTGATATTTTAGCATGAAATACATCCTTGCACCAAAAATGGAGGAGGATGCAATTCACACAAAAATAAGATCAAAATGCCGATGCCAGCATTTTCCGATGCACGTCATCTTTTTAGCATTTCACATCATTCTCACCAAAGACATTGCTCTAATTTCACTCAGGCCTAGGTTAGACACATTGAACCGGTTACTAGGGGAGATGCTGAAGCGATGAATGCCGACTGCTGACCCAAAGACAGCATAAAGTATGTGGGGAAGCTAGTCAAGGTTTAGCATAAGGAAGATTAGCAAGCTATTACAGTCATTTAGGTTGGATGGCCGAAACCATTAAAGATACATGGGATTATGAATAGACTAATAATTAGGGATGTGTGATGAAAAATGATTGGGGCTTTCTTAACCTTCACCCTAATTGTCATAGTTTCTGCTCAGCTTTTTATAATAATTGTGATTACACTGATACACTCATTATTTAGACACATTTTGCATAATAAACTTAAAATTGTGAAATATCAAACATTGAGTGTGCGCGTAGGGCAGGGGTCGATTTCATCATCACCTGCAGATAAGAGATTCTCTAACAGTTTTGTCTGACTCCTAACACTCTCGTGTCGCAATGCATAACTCACTAGAGGAGGGTTGAGAGATGCCTATCAGTTCTCCTTTTTGTTAAAAACATTTCCTTTTGGTGCTAATGGAATCTCCCGAGTGTAATCCCAAAAGTATTGGGGTGAACATGACAAAACCACATGCAGGTGATCTAAAAAAAGCAAAGAATCGTACTAGTTTTGCATACAAATGGTTTGGGGGAAATTCCAGACATGTATGATATCAAGATCCTAGCTAAATTAGGAAATTGATATCGATCATAAGATCTGTGTCTCAAGTTTCTGGTTTGAGCATTAGTAAATTGTAATTTTAGCTTAGATCTCAGAGCTTCAATAAAAGGTGCTCATTAAAGAAAGAGGGATTGCACACTGATTCATTGTCATTACTAACAAACCTTCGACTTTGTAAAAACCTTCTTTGAACAGAGCCAATGCAACTGACTTCACTAAACAGTGATAAGTCCACTAGTGACTGCACGTGTGAATATGTGAATATCAGGCAAGGTGCAGACTATGGCTGGCTTAGTTTGGTCCAAAAACACTCAATCCAAGCCAGAAAAGGTCATTAAGAAGATGGCGTGCTATGGCTTCCCTGAAGAGCATCTTATTGTGTCACTGTAGCATGAAACCTTTAACATTTTCAAACAAGTTACCTTAGAGTGCAAGTCTTCCACCTCTTTGGAAGGTCTGAGATGATGGATCAAAACAAGCAGGAGATGTCACAGGAAAATTTAAAAATACTAAATCTTCATATTTAGCTTGTAAGGATTGAAGAAGGCGAGATGGATCGAGTATCCATGAGGTGTCATTTATCAGAAAGGGATATGAACTCTCAGAACAGGATATGAACTCTCAGGGGGGCAGAAATAAGACGAGGCGCATATTTTAACATCAGAAACCTGATTTGCTCCCTCGATGTCCGCTGGCAGTGGTTACACTACAGCCTCTGGGCAGGAGATTGATGCTGTTTACAGGTGTGTTTAATTCCTCACAGCCATCGAAGTTGTTTCCTCTGAAGAAGGAATGATGCACCTCAGAGGTCATTGAGCTGTCATTATATTATTATGCATCAGAGCTGTCATTATACCACATTGTCAATCAGTCATCGCAAATGTCCTTATTTTCGTACACAATCTAGTACTTTGCGAATATAGCATATTATTTTGATGTATAATTCAGCATTATTGGCATCACGTATGCCCTTTTCTCATTCATCTATACTCTCTATGGTGGCATACTTGAGGAGGAAGACAAAGGCAAGCAGTGTAGTGTGTAATGTAATTGATATCAAATTTCTCAGTGATTGGAGAAACCAAATCACACTATCTTTCAAGCGCTAAAAGCCTCCTGGGACCCCAGTGCTAATTCATAGTGGTAGTTGATCAAAGCAATACCACCCCAGCACCCGCCCACCAGCTGTACAATAAAGGATCCAACCATCATCATCACCGTACGTGCCAAGAGACAATACCAGCATGTGTAGGCAATTACATTAAGTAACTCCAGCAAGTACAAAATGGACGGTGGGTAGTTGATTACACCAGCCTTGCGCACAGATGACCAACGGAATTATGAAACTCCCCGCACTTCTGTTGACTCACTGGTCCCAATAAGAATGAGACATGGAAGTCGCGCTGCTGATGCATGCTGAAGAGGAAACAGGATTGCCCTCTAAAAGCTTTCACAGCTCAAACTCCCGATAATGCAGCTGCTTGTTTGCTTAATGAAATATGACATCGGGGACCAATAGCAGACGTCTAGAGGAAATGACACCCATCATATCGCAGGATGTGGCATTTCATGATGTTTAAAGCCCAGTAATGGGGCAGTGCAAATAAATCTAACTGGACATTACGGATGTGTGTGTGTGAAACTGACCTCTATGTATCAGGCTCAACACACCACCTTCTGTGAGCTAGCCCTTGGTTACTCCACCGCTGCAACCAAAACTGTGACGAAGGTTTTGGAGACTCAAAGTTCATCCTCATAGCAAGCACACCACTGTCTTTTCATTGAAAAAAACATGAAGTGCCATTATGGTTGCGCAAAGCTGCTCCTACCCCTCTAAATTGTGGGAAAAGCCAGCAGTGTGTACCCCAAAAATAACAATACAGCATGCACACAAAGAAAAAACTGCACGTCTGGAGTGGAAGCACATCAATCAACACTAATTACAGCATTTGTAATAATAAAGGCTTTACAGGGGGAAGGCAGGCACACCTGTGTGTTTGGTCTGGCCTCCCTTCTATGGCTTTTAAGCTGTTTTCTTTTTTAACCCTCTACGCATATTAGTAGCATATTGTGAGTATGTTGAAAATTGAATGCCTTGTTCCTCTAGATTGCAAAATCAATTTGAGGCATTTGTGGTTACATGCAAGACTGTTAACTGGGTAAGAGGAAGACCCGAGTTTGACTCCCAATTTTATTGCCTGACCATGACACGTGAGCATGTGAAAATCACATTCACTCTCTGTGTCGTTGTCCCAAACTTGTTGAAAGCACTTGAAATTGCGGGGCGATCGATAGTTACCTTTACCTGCTGGCCTACGTTTGGTGATATTTTCACTTTTGTCTCTAGAGGTTTCATTCTGTGCATTCAACCTTCAAGTGGAAGTGCCGGATTGGCTAACTGTGGGCAAGTGATGCTTCATTCTGTAGGCACGCATATTTGCAAGGCTGGATTGCTGCGATGGCTCCTATTCAGCAAGATGTGACTAGCACCAAATAAGGAAAAATAGCCTCAGTAACTGTCTCCTTATCTAGTTATTGAGGCTATCACATATCACTTAAACTGAACGAGATGTCCTTTGCTTGTTATGTGAGCGGTGATTAAGTACAGATTTGCTGCCAAGTTTATATGAACCAGTAAACTGCTTTAACACGCACATTACTTAACATTATAGGTAGCAAGCAATTTAGAACAAGAATGCTTGAAAGTACTTCTAATACATTGGAAACGTACATTATGCACCCATTATTTACAATACATTTTTAGGTCGAGCCTGGGCATCACTTGCGCTGCTCTGCGAAGGCATGTTGTATTCAGTCTATTTGCCTCTCAACACTCCCAGCACTTCTGGTTGGTTGGTTGGCCTGCCTTTCGAAATTCCTTTGCTCTGGTTGGTCAATAGTGTCTATCTGTCCTGCCTTTGGGTGCTTGGTTCCCTCCCACAGGACATCACAGATTAATTCTTTTAGTTGGCCATCTCTGGCCATCTGTTCCCTCCTTGCTCACACCCCCTCCCGTCATTGCTTACGTCCTTCCTCTCTTGTACATTTCTCATCAGTGCAAACTCTTGTTTGTTTTATCTCATCGGTGCCGCTCTTGCTCATCTCTCAGTGTCACTCTTGCTAGTCTCTCATTGTTATTATAACACTAAAGATGGGATTGTTTACCTAACTAAGGGGTATAAGCGGTTGATTGTTAAGTTGGTTAATCTAATGATCATTTTATTTCTGCTAATGATTGGCAAATATATATATGCAATAATTCTGTATGGCTTGGCAGATACTACGAAATGTATACCTATACACATGAGTATAGGATTATTGATTGCCCTGTATGATGCAATAGAACCTTTTGTGGCTCATGTGTTATAATGCTTTGTACACCTGGGTTACACACTGGGGGGAAGTTATTGTCTTGTTATATATTATTGTGCAAAATAACAATAAACAGATCAAACAAAAAAAAACTAAGGGGTATAAGAGGTTAAGCAGTGTCTGCTGGGGTCTGACGTTCTTTTGAATCTGCACGGCCCGGGCACAGAGAAGCTTTGCTGGTATCTTAGTGGCACATTAAACAGCATTTGTTGAATAGTAGCACAAAATGTATATTTACAAAGAGCATTAATGCACAGAACGGCAAGTGCATTGAAGGTAATCCACATTTTCTTGTTCTCGCGTTGTGCCTGCCCTTTCTCTAAAAGTATAAGTGCTTTCATGTTTTAAAACTCTTCCATGGCAGCGCTATAAAAGCTGAAGTTTGGGTTGTCACATGCAAGCAACATTTTTTGAATGACAAACCTACAAATCAGGCATTCTCATTTCCCGAGGGGTGCCCACCAGCGTCTAATGGTTTCTGTGCTTATTCCTTTAGAACAAAGCAGTTTTGCAGAAAATAACACTGGCAGAAGATGACGATATGAGTTGTAACTTTGACTTATCAGTGAAGGCCACTAATGCCGCCATGAAAAAATAACAAAAGTGATTTGCCCTGCAAAAAAGAAAAAAAAACAAGATACATGCTTTATCTCTTTGATGCTGCTCTTGCTCATCTCTCAGTGTCCCTCTTGCTAGTCTCTTGTCGCATCAGTGCCACTCTTGATGGTCTCTCATCGCATCGGTGCACACTCTTGTTTGCCTCACCAGTGCCACCCTCTTGAAACTCTTCTTAAAACTCTCTCATCGCATCAGCGCACACTCTTCTTCATCTCACCTCGTCAGTGCCACTCTCTGGTCTCATTGCATCGGTGCACGCTCTTGTTTGTCTCTCATCACATCGGCGCCACCCTTGTTCGTTGAACATTACACCAGTGCCCACTGTGAGCCTCTCACCATGTCACTGTTTATTTGACTCTATGCATATCATACCAATGCCCACTCATGCTGGGTCTTTGTGTCACTAGTGCTGACTAAAGACTGGTCTTGCTCCATATCGACATTACCACTGCTGTCTATTTCCGGGTCACCGAGCGAGCTGCCAAAATGCTTTAAAAGCGAGTCAAACATCAATGTTAGAATCACAAAGATGACACTGCATTTTGGACGTACTGTATCACAAGTAGTGCTAAATACATGCGTATCGCATGCCAAGGACAATAAAAGGCTTGAAGATTGCAGCTGAGCATACATTTTCATTTGTTTTTATTGGAAGTAAAAGCTAAATAAACAACAATGGGTCATATACAAAATGCAAGGTAACAAAAATCTCACTTCCAATAAAAAGAAATGGAAATGTATGCTCTGCTGCAATCTTTCTCTTTATAATTGCATTAAGGGTGCAGTACCTTATGTGGCTAATAGAGGTCCCTTTACAATTCAGCAGGGATACGTAGTAACTGCCTGTGGTACTTCTCCCTTTCCTTGCTTCGTGTAATTTCTTTTATTACTTATGCTACTGCTGGGATATTTTTTAACAATCAAAGAAACATTACCATTTGCAACGCCAATAGCTCAAACTGTCACCAATGCGAGACCTTTTGCATTGAAAATGCTTGTTATTTTTGCTACTGGTATAGGACAGGGTCATAACTCATGCCCTAGCAGCCCCTGTGTGCACACCCTTCAGAGGAATCCCCATTCAGTCTACAGCCTATTGCTCATAAATATTTGTGAGGTAAGAGAGTCTGAGGGGCCCCTCATCATGTTCTGTAGGGGGGCCCAACGTTTTGTGTTACGCCACTGGTGTAGGAGTAGTATTCCCAAGTTTCAGTATGTTTATCTCTTATTAACAGGAACAGATTACAGCAGAAACTGAAACTGATCTCTGATAATCAACCAGAGCCTCCAAAGTCTTTGAAAAGAGCCACATCTCTGGAATGGAAATGTCAGACCATCCAAGTATTAAACCTTCTTGAAGGGATCGCAAAAGGTTCTTGCCTATATTAGTAGTAAGTTTGCTCCTTTCTTCTAGTAAGATGCTGCCGGTGCTGCCTGTACCGATATCCTCGAAAAATAACAATATATCCTTTGGTTGGTAAATACTGAGAGAACTCTTACTCATTCACTCACAAAGGGTACCTCTCATTTTTTCATCAGAAGTGTACCGCTATCCTCACCAGTTACATGGAGAGACTCCCAATAACTCAAAAACATGCGTCATTCTCTGTGACTGTGGAGAGACTGGTGCGGGTCATTGAGATCTCTGCGACTGAGCAGGAGTCCACTGCTTGACCCTGTCTGAGATGGAGTGCTGAGAGCTTCCAAAGCAAGGAGGCTGCATAGAGAAGTGAGATCCGCTCATTTTCAAGTCAGCATTGGAATCTTCCCTGCCAGACTATGAAAGATTTGGTGGACACTGCATGATAATTTGCTTCATAGATCTGCTTCTTATTCAAGGTTCACTGAAGGCCTTTTGTTCAGCAGCGTAAACTTCACTGCATTAGGAAGAGTACGCTAGCTCAGGAAATGATTCCAGAAAAAAAGCCCCTCGTGAGGGGTAGGAGGGGATGCTTTACACACACACGGGGTTGGACCACACTTCAGTGATTAAACAATATATAGTGACCTCTCATTGACCTTGCCCATTTGCACACACAATAGAAGGGCAACAGATGGCTTCCCCACCAGCAGTTGAAGGGACGCTATTACCCGGCTACCACATCTTCTGAAGTATTCACTCACTTGAAGGTGGACCTCCCACACAAACATGAGAGGACAGGAGCACCAAGAGTTTGTTGTGGCAAGAAACCTCGGATACTGCCTCTTTTGGAGCAAGAATCACAGTGCGGGCATCCTCATCATTCCAAAAAGATATTTTCATGCTCCCCGGTGAATATTGGTGTAGACAAAAAAACAATGTACTTTTAAATCAGCCTGTGCTTACAACACATCAGAGCAAAGGCCACCCATTGCCAAGTTCTGAGGAGACCCTATACTCAGGAGGGTCGAAACGCACCAACCCTTACCACAAGGGAAAAACATGGGCTTTTTAACTTTGGATCAGGAGAGCCCGCCTCCTGTTGTAGGAAATGGACATTTTAAACTTTTTTGCTTTCCCTGAATTGTGTTGTTAACAGCAGCCCTTAGTGAATCCCATAAAAAACAGTTTCATTGCATCGCAAAAAGACTACTTCTCTGACACTTTTTCTGGAAAACTTTCCCCCTTTCTTTACTTTTTCCCCTTTAAGCAATTTTGGAAATGGCCTATTCTGTTGTTGATTGTAGAAGATTTTTACATTGCACATATTGCTTCATTAATGACTCGTCACATGCAAAATATATTTCACCAAATCAACGTTTTTCTATGTTTGAACATAACGAAGCTGAAGCATTTAAGAGAACTATAAGTGAAATAATGAAAAATGAATGTTTACATTGCTCAACCTATTGGTTGTTCCTTTAGTCTTGTTTTCCACACAAACTTAATAATTTCCATGCTATATCTATCGGTATTATTTATTTATTAGCTTAGGAAATAAAGCAGGCATTGCATACCACTATGTTCATAGTGGTTAATTTGTGAAAGTTCCAAATGAGGGTGGAACATCTTCACTAGCTGTGACTACTTTCAGTCTTTGTTAAAGGGGGAGTAAGGTGATATACTTAAGTAGGAAAGCGGATGCTGGAATGTTTTTTTCTTTATTTTGAATGTAGTATATCATGATAGCGGTATTAGTTGAAAACTGGTTGAATGTCCACTTTTCGGTGTAATCGCCGGATAGTAATGCCGGAGTGAGATTTTCTTTTTGATTTGATAACCATTCGTTCTTTGCTTGTCATCAAGCAGCATGGTTTTCCTGAGAATGAAATGAGTACGCTTCATGGAACTGAAACGTTTATTGGTAGATGCCCGCAGGGCATGCTGAAAAGGCATTCTTCTATCATTGAGGCACTCTTCATAATCTACCCATTCTAATTCAATTTTTTATTCTTTTCAACCTTCTTATTATCTTAACAAGGCAGCTATGGCAGTGTATTCCAAAATGTTTAATGAAGAGTAAAGTGTCAATGCACTTTTTATGGTTTAAATCTTTTTATTGAAGGGAACGCAAGTCATGATATTCAATGCAACGACCAATGTGCACATGTGGGTCACGCAGGACCGCAAAACGGCTAGTTGACTGGTGTAATTATACAAAAGGAACATGAAATAAACCCGAAGAAAGGGACACAATACTCCCCGCCCCACCCCAAAAAGCAGTCAGAAGAGAAGAAAGAAATTAATAAAGAAGAACCTCCCGACCTCCCCGCCCAGCCAGATACAGGAAAGTGATAGTCGCTCCTGGGTAGTACCCTCTCAAGTGGGTGTGTTTGGCGCCTTTAGGTGGAGTAGGCGTAAGTATCTAGGGCATGATAATTCCCTAAAGTCCTGGGCTAGCAGGGACAGGAGAGGTTGCCATAGTTCGCCAAAGTCCGCGCCCTTGCCCGTCATGGTGAGTGAAATCTTTTCCATTCCCAAAATGTTCCACAGTCTGTGTAGCCACCCTGTAGGTGTCGGGATCCGTGTGGAGTTCCAGTGGGTGAGAATGTTTTGGGTTGCAGAACCCAGTGCGAGTGCTATCTGCTTACCCCGTCTAGACCTCAAGGGATAGGTGAGTGGGTTGGGCACTCCTTTTTTTTTTTTTTTGTCCTCATCTCACAAAAGCGTCTGCAGAGTAAAGCAAAAATAACCACCATCCGACCTGGGCACCCCGGTCTTCTGCTACTGCATAGGCTTCAGGCCTGGCCAGGCCAGCTTCTTTGTATAAAGCTTGGTGTAATCATTGGACCAAGGGGCATTGGACTAATCGCATTTCATTACCCCATGATAATAACAATGCCCAAATGTTAGAATTACTGTCTTGATCCAAACGAGCCATGCCAAATGCAGCATTCAACCAGTTCTCATATAGAGGAGGCCTGGAATCTTTCCAAAGTTTACATATCTCCCTCCGAGCGATGAGAATCAGGAGGAGTAACAGGCCTTTTTGCGTTACCGACAACATATTGGTCAGGTCATTATCCAAGCCAAATATAACTAATGGGAGATTCAAATTCAACTTAACTTTAAAAATTGCTCGTAAAGCACACTCCACATTCTTCCAAAAACCACTTAAGATAGCACACTCAAAAAATATGTGAATATCATCCGCCGCGATAAAATCGCATCTTGGGCACTTCGGGAAGAGAGAGGAGCAAATTTTGCTATTTTCATGGGGGTATAATAAAGTCTGTTTATAACGTAGAAGTGTTTTTTTTTAAGAGATGCTGGCTTAACGTACTTATATAGTATCTGTAGGGAAAGACCATACAGATCAACAGCAATATCGTCCAGAGCTGACATATTCCAAACATGATAATGTGGAGGAAGATCTGCGACATCTGTGTCTACTAGGTTTCTATACCAATACCCGACCTCCTTCTTAATGGGTTTTGGGTTTTGAAGACGAAGCTCGATTTCCCAATTTCCCACTATATTTTCTTTTTCAGCTGTATACCAGGAGGACAGTTGTAGATATTTAAATTTTGAAAAAGAACTTCCTATTTTTGATCTTAAAACCTCCCATGGGTGTACTCCGTCTGATGAAGTAAGATCGGACCAGATCACTATACCAGCGTTTTTAATAGGCAACGCAAGGCTATCTTCCAACCATGTAGGTAACCCAGGGGAATCCCATATGGGAGCAAAATCAGAATAATAACCAATCCCCAATTTCCTTCTGATCTCATACCAGACTTTAAGAGCTGTTTTTAAGACTTTTAGACGAACCTTTTAAAAAAACCTTGGAGCCCCAAACTTATATAGAAAACCCAGTCCTCCCCCTTCCAGCGTGACCATCTCGCCCAAGATCTTCCCCCAGTTGGTTTCAAGAGTGGTAATAAGCAATGAGCGTATATTTTTAAACTGGAAAGCAAAAGAATACCAAAGCAAATCCGGGAGAGCTAAACCTCCCTTCAGAAGCTTACGTCTTAACTTCTTCCAGGATATCCTGGCATTCTTATTAGACCAAATAAAACTTCCTATTTTGCCTTGTATTCTACTTAGTCTGTGTAGCCACCCTGTAGGTGTCGGGATCCGTGTGGAGTTCCAGTGGGTGAGAATGTTTTGGGTTGCAGAACCCAGTGCGAGTGCTATCTGCTTACCCCGTCTAGACCTCAAGGGATAGGTGAGTGGGTTGGGCACTCCTAACAGTACGTATGCTGGGAAGCGCGGGATCTCCGTGTCGAGGTGTTGGTCTACTTCGTCAAGCACTTGGGTCCAATAAGGAGTCAAGCGGTCACATTCCCAAAGCAGATGGACAAGTGTACCCACCTTCCCACACCCTCTCCAACAGTCCGGGCTGTGTGCCCTATCTATTTGGTGCAGTCGCTCGGGGGTGTAGTACCAGTAGTACGCAAGCTTGGTGTAGGTTTCGGTGAGGCCTGTGTGAGTTGCGGTATGTCGCGCCCTGTGACAGATCCCTTCCCATTCGGTGTTGGTGAGATCCCGGCCCAAGTCCCTCTCCCACCGAGCCCTACCAGCATGGAAAATGTGGGTGTAGCGTGACAGGAGCAGTCTGTACAAGTCCGTAATCAACTTCCTATCCGAGGAGCGGGTGATCAACCACCGCTTGTACTGCGTGAGGAGTCTGTGGGCCTGCGCCCGGTTGTCGGGAAGGGAGGCCCAATGGCGGAGCTGTAGGTAATGCAATCGTTCAGTTTCGGGGAGGTCATAATCTGCGCGCAGTTGCTCAAAAGGGATAACCCCGTCCGTGTCGTAAAGTGTGCCCAGTGCGCGGCAGCCTGTGCGTCTCCAGATAGGGAAGGATGTGTCTGCGAGCCCAGGTCCAAAATCGGGATTGCCGAAGAGGGGAGTGAGTGGGGAGGGGAATGTCGTGAGCTCGTGTCGAGTGTTCGTTAGATCCCAGGCCACCAGAGTGGTGCGCGTAATTTGGGATGCATAGAGGTTGGGAGGGCGTTGCGACTTCCGAAGAAAGGGGATCTTCATTAATAAGGTACCAGCTACCGCGCGGTCCTGGAAGAGCCAGTGTTTCACTGACTCCGCCCGGCTCCATTCCACCAAATACCGCAATTGAACGGCTTTGAAGTAAAGCGCCAAATCTGGGATCCCAAGGCCCCCTTCGCTGGGGGGGAGGAAGCTAACAGACCGCTTCATTCTCGGTTTTCTGCCTTGCCAAATAAACTGCGATAGTTCTGATTGCACCCGTTGGATCCAACCTGTAGGAGGCTGTAGGGGGAGTGTTTGGAATAGATAGAGAAGTTTCGGGAGTATGGACATTTTCACGGCTGCAATACGCCCCAGCCATGAAATGGGATAGCGTTTCCAGTGTCGCAAGGCCGTGCGGATGTGGGAGTGCAGGATCCTGTAATTAGCTGCCCTCGTGGCCTGTAGTGTAGGGGCCAGCTGGAGACCCAGGTACGGAACCATGGCAGCCGACCACTGTATGGGGTGACGGGCTTGAAGTTCCGCCAGAAGCGGAGGCGGCAGAGAGAGGTTCAGAGCGATGGACTTTGCTACGTTGACTTTAAACCCGGACGCTCCTCCGAAGAAAACTAACTCCTCCAGAAAAGTGGGCAGCGACGTGGCAGGGTCCGCTAAGGTAACCAGGACGTCGTCCGCGTATAGGCAGATGGTGTGTGTGTCACTGCCGAAGCGTATGCCCGTGATCTGCGGATGTTCCCGAACTCTTTGAGCAAGGGGCTCCATATATAGAGCAAAGAGCAAGGGTGACAACGGGCACCCTTGCCTAGTGCCTCTGTGAATACGGAAGGGGCTCGACGCGTGTCCATTGACCCGAACCGTCGCAGAAGGGTCTCAATAGCAGTTGAGGATCCAAGTCCTCATTTTTTCCCCTAGGCCAAAACGGGCCATCACAGACTCCAAGTAGGGCCAATGGACCCTGTCGAACGCCTTTTCGGCGTCAACGGTAAGGAGCATGTACTCCCCTGGGATGCGGGAGGCTTTCTCGATAATATGAAGGACTCTCTTCGTGTTGTCGGCAGTTTGTCTCTGCGGTATGAACCCAGCTTGATCAGGGTCAATAATGCCGGTCATGTAGGGGGCCAGGCATGCCGCCAGTATACTGGTGTAGAGTTTCAGGTCTATATTCAAAAGCGAGATGGGCCTGTACGCCTCACATTGCGAACTGTCCTTGCCCGGTTTGTGAATAACCACCAGAGCCGCCTCTAGCATGGAGGGAGGGATCGCCCCGGTTTCGGCAAAAGAATTAAAGAGGCGGGTGAGGAGAGGGGTGATCGTGGGGCAAAATTGCTTATAAAAGGCCCCGGTGTACCCGTACGGGCCCGGGATTTCGCCAGTTTCAAGCGAGAGATAGCTGAGATCACTTCCTCTGGGAGGATCTCTCTTTCTATATGTTCAGCTTGAGCCTGGGAGACGCATGGAAGGGTTATCTGGTCCAAGTATGCCTCCGTTGCCTCCCTCCCCAAGGACTGTGCATCGTAAAGTCGTGCGTAATAGTCTCGGAAAACCTCCGCGATGTCGGAGTCTTCTGTGCGGGTGTGGCCTGCCTGATCTTTAACTTCCCTGACCCCTTCTCGCAACCTGGTTTCCCTCAGCTTGTGCGCCAAGAGCCGGCCGCACTTATCGCCCCCCACGTAGAAGGAGTGGCGCAACCGCAGAGCCGCATATTCTGCCTTGTCGCGGTCTATGGCTGCCAGTTGCGCCCGAACCGTCTTTAATTGGCGCCATATCCTCGGGGCTCCTGTGCGGCGGTGCATCACTTCCAGCTCCCGAATCCGCTGGGAGAGATCCTCCCGTTTGCGTTTGCGTTCTGCGTTCTCCGCCGAGGATATAGCAATGACGGACCCCCGCACCACTGCCTTCCGGGCCTCCCATCTAGTGGAAAAGGACGTATCGGAGTTGTCGTTATGTGATAGGTAGTCGTCTAAGGTGTGTTGTATCTGTGCCACGATGTCAGCACGGCGTAGAAGAGTGTCCCGAAAGCGCCACTGTCGGGCAGGTCTCCGGACTGGAGGGAAGGTCAATGTGAGTACCACTGGAGCGTGATCCGATAGGGCAGCAACTAGAATGTCTGTGGAGGATGTGGTGTCTCTGAGGAGCTGGGTGCCCAAGAAATAATCTAACCTGGCATAAGTCTTATGGGCGCTGGAATAGTAGGAGTATTCCCTGGACTGTGGATGGTAATATCTCCATAGGTCTATCAGGCCGAGGTCAGTCAGTCTGTTGAGTCCTGCGCGGGAGAGGGCGCCTACCTGGCCGTAGCGCTGCGCTGAGCGATCCAGTTCGTTATCAAAGACTAAATTTAGGTCCCCCCCTATAAGGATCCTGCGTTCTGAGGTCGCCGTGGCTTCGAACAAAGCTTCATGGAGAAATCTCTCCTGCCCTTCATTTGGAGCATAGACAGACCCAATAATGAGAGTGTGCTCCCCAATCTGGAGTTGGTAAGTCAGTAATCGGCCTTTAATTTCCTCTTCTTTCTGCACCACCCTCCCCTTGAAAGCCCTGGAGATCAAGATAGCCACCCCCGCAGTTTTAGTAGGCCCGGAAGAGAAGAACTGAGTCGGGAAGGCGTGGGAGCGAAGTCTATGGCAATCCTTGGGCAGAAGGTGCGTTTCTTGCAATAAGCACACCTCAGCTCCCGAATGCTCTAAGTAGGCCAAGATCGCTCGGCGTTTGATAGGATTATTCAGGCCTCTCACATTAAGTGTGAGGACTTTAAGACTATAGGGTGGCATCTACGGCGCGGTGTAGAATGCAGTGGTAAGCTTGCGCCGCTGGGGTGAGGGTCCCATTTCGGATATGAAAGCGCCAGTGAGGCAGCAGATGTGCGCAGCCATGACTGGGATGGAGGGCAGGAGGAAGACAGAGAAGAGAAGAAGGAGGAAAAATAGCCCCAATAAGAAACAAAAACTAACCAAATCCAACAAATATCAAAACACGACCAAAGGTCTGGAGGCAGTCCATCTTCCACGGAAGATTGGTTAAACATCATTATACGGTTTTCGTGGCCCAGAACTTCCCCCGTCTCCCCCCTCAGAACCACCCGAGGTAGAGATAATAGAAGGTAGGAAAGACCAACATGGCTATAGGGCCCAGGCCCATTCAGGAAGCTTGAGACCTGGTGAGGACTTCTGGCAGCGTCTCTAGGGCCTCCCGCTGACCCTTTGCTATCTCATCAGGGTCCGGACGTCATTGCCGGCCGGGACGGCGTCTGCGTTTCTGCAGCCTCCAGCGCGGTCGTGCCTCGTCAGAGCCCGGGTCCTGGGAGTCTCCTCCGTCGTCCTCCTCCGGAACGTCAATGCCCAAGAGCCGACCGGCCTCCGCCAGGGAGCGTAACTGATACAGCTTGCCGTCGTAGCGAAAGATGAGGCGGAATGGATGACCCCAGGAGTATGTGATATTGCGCTGGCGGAGGACCGCAGTGATGGGTCTGAAAGTCTTCCGCTTTTGGAGTGTGAGGGCGGCAAGGTCCTGATAGAGAACCGGTATCTGGTCACGGAATGCAATGGGGTGTATGGTTCTGGCTTTACGGAGTATTTCCTCTTTGGTGCAAAAGTCTTGGACACAGACTAGTATGTCCGCTGGGGTGGCGGTGTCCGAGCGGGGCAGTCCCACTCGGTGGGCCCGGTCAATCTTTAGTTCTGCGTCCAAAGGGTTACCCAAAATATGATTGAAGAGCTCACGCACATATGTGACTATATCGCCAGCCTCCGTGTTGGTTCTCACCCCCCGGATCCGAACATTGTGGCGCCGAGAGCGGTTGTCTAGATCCTCCAAATGGGATTGAAGGTCTACTTGTTGGTCATGTATGCGGATGAGGTCCTGCTGCATGAGGGAGACCTCGGACTCTCGGGCGTCACTTCCGTTCTCCAACGCTGCCACTCGTTCCCCGATGCCATCCATTTCTTTGCGGACCTCCTTGAGTTCCGCCGTGAATTCCCTCTGTACCGTGTGAATATCTTCCTGAAGGGCTGTAAACAGGGACTCCAGGAAGGCCCTCGTGACTGGCTCTTCTACAGGGCCACTCATGGTGGTCGAGGAGGGGCCGGGTTTCTTGGCGGGATCTGATGGCGTCCCCCCCCCCTGCGAACGCGCAAAAAGCTCCTGCAGGGATTTGCTTTTCTTCCCTCTGGTGGAGGCCATGCCGCGGCCCGGGTTCGCGGAGCGCCGGGCGATAGAACGAGCCCGTTGGCGCGTTAGTCCTCCCCTCGGGTCTGCTGCTGGTGGGCCCGGTCGTTGCCCTAGAACCCTGTGGAGGGGCGGCCCCGGGGTGCGCGGGGCGCTGGATCCGGTGGGCCCTTTGATATGTTCAGGCTGACCCTCGCCGCTCGGGATGGCTGCCACCCACTACGCCGCGCTCCTGCGCCACCAGTGGCCGAAAGGCCGAGGGGTACCCTGCCCGCCACGCCGCGGGGCCACCTGAGCGCTCGGCGTGGTGCACAGTCCTCAGTGTTCGTGGAGATCCGGAGCCCTCCGCTCGCTCCAGGCCGGAGGCCCAGGCCTGTCAATGCCCCGCCTCACGTAGACTTAGCCCCTCGATGTCGGGAGCCGACCTCCTCTGGGACACCCGTGGGCAGCACGGGAGAGTGGATGCCAGATCTGGGGGCGGAGTCCCCCGGGTGAAACTTGAAGAGCGGGTCCGGGGGGGGGGGGCCAGGGCCCAGATCCCGTACCCCCGCCAAATGTCGCCTTGCGCGGGATGTCTCGTGCCGCCGCTGTCGCCGCTCAGTGCCAATCTAGGCCACCTGGCCCCAGGCTCAAGCTCTCCGATAGGCGGTGCAGGCCCCCCGAGAAGAGAGCCGCCTCCAGGCGACGCGCGCTCACCTTCCAGCCGGGCACGGCCTCCGCCAGGCCTCTTCGGGCGGCTCCGGCCCCTGCTGTGCCTCCTCCGGGCCAGGCAACCATCAGCGATGATCACTCTCCGTCGGGCACGGCAGCAGGGCCCCTGCCAGTTCCCCCGCTGGTGCGGGTGTGATTACTCCGGAGTGGGCCTCGGTCTCAGCCCCGCCGGGCCGGCCGCCGCTAGCCCCTTGGGCCGGAGCTCCTCCGGGCGCAGCACCCCCACTCCCCGTGGTGCGGAGCCGGTGCGGAAGAGGGCAAGTCCTCGTCGTCGCTGGGAGGGCAGGGCTCCCGGCCCGGCGCTCGTCGCGCTACCCCCTCTCCGCAGCCCCTGAGGTCGCAGGCCGCACTCAGCTCCAGGCCGAGGCGGCGTAGTTAGAAATAGGCCGCAGCTCCGGCCGCCGCCGGGGTCCACCGCTTCGCTGCCTTCTCGGCACCGCCCACGAGCCAAGCGGGAGACCCCCGCTGCTCGCGCACCCTCGGAGGTCCGATTCGGGTCCGGCTGACGCTGTTACAGGCCTGGATCCGGTGCTTTCTCGGGCGGTCAGCGGGAGAGACGGGAGGAAGCGTCTTACCTCTCCGCCATCTTGGCCACGCCCCCCCTCAATGCACTTTTTAAAATTAAATTTGAAAGAATATGCACAGAAACATACAAACGGCTCCTGCTCCAAAAGCAAGTCATAATTTTAGTATTGGATTGCTTTACATAAGCACCAGTTACAGTACACAAGAACACATTCATTTATTTTATTTTTGTAGGCATGGGGAGAATAAGTTATTTACCCAGAATCCCAGAATGTTGAGCAGATGCTGAGACTGGAACCTCGTTTTCAAGTTCTGGAGGTTAAACCACATCCTGATAAGGGTGAAACCAGTCTTGGGTTGCTTGTGTTCGAGTTCAGGTAGGACCTGGCCTGGCAATTTGGGCTGCACTCTTCCTATTGGAGCAGGATCAAGACTGATTTGCATCTGGCTGGGTCCAAATTTAGGTGGCATGGTGGGCGAAAAACGATGGACTAGGATGCGGCCCTGAGTGATTGCCAGTATTTGAGATTAATTCAAGCATTCCATCCGTCACTTTCTTGTATATTTCATGGTGACATCCTAAGTGGCACTGGAACCAAGCTATACCCAGTTGGTGAGTCCTAATAAGGGTAAAACTAGTCCTGGGTTGCTTTTGTATGCTGCTTTGTATACTTCATTCAAAACATTTGTTTTGCATGAGAATCCTGGAACTAAATCTAAGGGCCTGATTACGATCTTGGCGAATGGGATACTTTGTCACAAACGTGAAGGATATACCTTCCGCTGTATTAAAATTCCATTATATCCTAAGGAACTTGTAATATGGTGGACGGAATATCTGTCACAAACGTGACAGAGTATCCCATCCTCCAAAATCGTAACCAGGCCCTAAATGTTTATTGTAGTTTTCTATTGCAAAATCTACTTCTTGATGGTTTCTTATGCATTGTTTTTTAAACATTTTAATCTTCATAAACTATGCAGGCAAAGCCCTAAAATCTTGAATTTAATCGATTTTATTTAAAGAAACAGTACATCTGCACTGTCCTGTCCTGATTTCTTTGTACATTTGCATATCCACCATGTCTCCTGTTGGGACGGGAAACTCTTTTGCATGGTAAACAGGTGTGTACCCCTACCCTGAATACAGACTTTATGTGAACCTGGCATCCTGACTTTTATTTTGGCCCTGGAATCATTCTGATCTAGTATGTGCGCTGGGGCCTGGGCATGTCCATTGGTAATGTAAGTCCACAACCTGTTCTGTGACTCGGACAGGTTTACAACTTATGTCCTGATAGTAGGCAATGGACTATTGTCCATGCCCCGTGTGTATTACACAAATCAGTGGCAGCAGCATTCTGTGATTTGTGACTTAGTAGTGTGACCAGACCTTTTTAGGTCTCACCTAGGCAGCGCTAGTGCTGTCTCTTCAAGACATGCTGTATCTACTCTGTGTGCTTATAGCCCGCCCATCGCTTTTGATTCGTTTGTTCACATGTCCTTTACAAAAGCTTGCATGTATGTGGCTAATCTCTCTTTTGGTCCCCCCTTTTGGTGTCTTGCTCATGCCCAAAGAGCAGTGACCCATTACTTGTATCCTTTCATTTGTCCCATTATAGCAACTGAGAAAATAACTTTTTTTTCTTTTGTCCAAGAGGAGTTCACGCGAGCGAGGGCTCTGTATTTTCACTCGCTGTTTTATGTAAACAGGGCTGTAATTATTATCTCGTCGCATATGCTGTTCATGCAAAGACTGTCCCTTTAACAGTGCTCATGCCCCTGTGCTCCGCTTCGCCTTTAACTCTGCCCCCTTTCATTTCCTCATCGGCCATACCTGGAAAAGACCAGCTGTTGTGCTCCGATCAAAGCTGCTACGACAGGGGTGCTCTGCTGCTCGGTGAGTGCAGACGTGCTCTCTCCTCGATCCTACTCGCCGCCCAGGTTGTGAATAGGAGTTTTAGGGTGCCTCTCTGTAAACCGCACTCCTTGGTCCTGCTCTTCTGACTACAAACGTTTTGAATGTTACGCCTGATGAAACGGACCACTCTGAAAGAGCTGCATGTTATTTTCTGCCCTGAAGTAGGAAATGTAGCAGAGCAGCCGAGTTGTGACTTTCCTCCTTTACTACAGCTCCAGTCGACTCCTGCACCATAAATCTTGCTCGCAGCCCACCGAGTCGGGGTTCACACTCTGTCTTTTACTATCAGTGCATGCGGGGCTGCTCATTGTTTGTTTGGGAGTACAGGCCTTCTGTCTCCTCTGTAGCTGTGCCTCACATAGCTGTTTATCCTACTAATTCAGAAGGCTCTGGGCTTTTTGTCATACGTCAATTTCATCAGTTAATTGAGTTCAATAAAAACCATGGTACAATCAAGGACTACTAATCCCAGAATGTACTAGGGTGTCATTCAGCTTTTACGTCAATATCCAGAACGGATATCTCAGTGTTGGCACGACACAGCGTGTCACAGTAAGCCTAACCTGACCTTCGTGCCATGCCTTTTAAATTCATAAAGCTTCTGTTCGCTCCAATGTGTATGATTTTTCCTTCTTTTTTTTAAAGCGCTTAAGAGAGACAGCGGAGTGGGGTGACGCCGGCATCCTAAAAGCAGACCCTAAAATGATAGATTTCTGTTTTGTGGCAGAGGCCTCCTGATTTGCATGAAAACGCCTTGTGGGTTTTATTGAGTGGCTAGGCTCGCAGGCTGCAGCAGCCATTCCTTGGCAGACCCTCGAAACCCCATTGTGCTCATACATCTTGTAGGGGATTGTAGGGGGGAGGAGGGCTCGAGGGCTGTTCTCTTCTCTATAGAGCTGCCACAAACAAACCCTCCAAACCAGAACGTGTGTCTGCGATAACTTATCTTCTTTTATAGCGCTTTGGCATCATCATATGATATGTTGCAGTTACTTTCACGGAGGGTTCAATGACATTAATAACATTTTGTATGCTGCGATGGTGCTTCAAGTGCTACATTCTTTCCAAGAGACAATTCGAGCAGTGCTTCCAGAGTGGGTAGTACTGTTTCGAACATGACAGCCAGAGTCAACATTTAGTGTAGAATTTATATAGTGCTTGATGTAAGGCGGACAAGGGCGGCAAAGCACTTACATTCCCATCATAGTGCAGTGAAAGGGTACCTGTATTGAAGCATGAGGTGTTGCAGAACAGTGTGAGTGGCAGGGGCATGCCTACCTGTAGCTGAGCCTACAATGCTACAACGGGCATGCCAGTTCTACATGCATCTTTGAAGCAGGTACATTATCAGATAAGCTGTCTTATGTCATCATGGAGGTAAAGATGTTAATATTTTTCAGATGAATAATATTAATTGGGTGGCTAAGTATGCAGCACAAGCTATTACTACAAGACTTGTGTGTACTTATTTCATCATCCTCTGAAGGTGAAAGGCTGCGCTTGAGAATCAGACCTGTGACCCGTAGGCTCTACATGAATATCTGAGCATTCATTGCATTTTCCTTTTACTGTTCATATGGAAAATAGAGGTGGTGTGATGTTCTTACTGCAGTTTGTGTTTGTTGATGTCTCTGTCGAACACAGGCAACGTGTAGAGAGGTGATACATAACATTGTAAACTTTCTGCAAAACAATTATTTGCGGAATATTGTTAAAACAGAATTTCGCTCATAACAGGAGGAAAAGCATTGTAAAAATATGATTTATGGTTCCCTTTAGCTACCCATTTACTCTCTTTGGCTAGAGTATCTGACCACCCCCCTCTCCCAAGAGAGCATGTTGCATTATATACTGTTGTGTTGCATACCTAGACTACCCCTCCATTGGACCAGCTGTCTATCAGTCTTAAGGTCCAGATCTTGGTAATCTGTCTACATACTGGAGCTGAAGACCCGTCTCTTCTTGCTTGTTACTTGCCTCTTTGTAAACGATCGGCGTCATACCACTTAACTCTCGCCCACTGTTCAGCATTTTGGAACTTTCCATCTAGCATTTTGCTTTACAAGTTCAGTTGCAGATACACACACATAGCCTCAGCAATCCTTGAAAGAAATTGCCATGATTGTATGTCTTGCATCCATGTGCCTCAGATGTGAGTTCAAGCCCTTGTTGGGCAGAGAGTGGATAGACCTCACCAGAGCAGCCAGCTGAGTAACCTAGTGTGATGTCTTCAGTGCTGAAAGGCAGTCCAGTTCATACAAAGTTAGGCGAGTGATAGGTACAAGCCTTCAGCACATGCAGAAAGGTGCTTCTCTTACCAGGATGATGATCTTAACTCGAGCCACGGTGTCTTGGATAATGAAGAACCCCAGCCTCCCATCCCATCATTTCTTCAACCGTGAGTCCCTTGGGAAAAGTGTATACTAGGGATATGTTGCATGACCGTCTGCAAACATTGGGGAAAGATAGGAGGAAATCTACTGCCTAGGAGGATCTCTAGCATTGGTCTGCCCTAAAAACCCTTAAATAGTGCAGCAAGGCGTTCGCTTTTTGACAGGCCCTAGTTTAAAATGCTAAAAACTGAAATGGGCAGAACAGATCTGTTTCATTTTTTACCAGTGGTACAAAATTCAAGCACATTGCATGGCGGAATTCCATCCCAGTTTGCCTACACTGGGGCACTGTACACTGCCTCCAAGTTACCGGGTCTCAAAGAGATCCAGGAACACCATAGAGACCCATCAGGATTTGGTGGCTGGTTTGGAAAACCACTTCTGACTGGTAAAGATGTGGTTCATCAAAATGGATGAAAGATCCACCTTGGTTCAGCGATTCTGCTTGTCCACGTTGAACTTGCTATTGTCTTGTGGGCCTGTATTGGGGCAGTGAAAAGATTTTTTTTCTTCCCGTCAGCAAATTTTTAAATATATCTTAATTATTGCCATTCACAAATATTTGCAGTTTCCTGTTACATATGTAAAGATTTCTTCTGTAAATTTCACTGTTAAGTGAGATTTTTTTCACTCTAATCAAATCATTCCATGATGGAAAATGTCTAAAGAATTATTCTCTGAAAGATTACCTTTTGCAGAGGCTTTCTTAGCACAATGGCATTGTGTACTAGAAGAACACTAACAGTTTTTTCTAAAGAATATATTTTGCACAACCGTTTTGGTAGTCTTAAATTAAGATATGTTGGTGTTCTGCTATTTGGCACTTAATTAGTGCACAGTTAGCCATTATTTATTGCAGCATCATTCATTAGTCTAGGATGACTTTCCAAACAGTGTGGTTTCCATTACAGACCAGATCCAAGTAGGTCTGGGAGAGGCATGTGCAACATAAACTGTGGCAAAAGTCCCAGATTGTAACAAAGATGTAGCAAAGTAGAAGAATCTGTGAACTTATCCACCTTATAAAGTTTTCCTCAGACATGAGGGCTGGTGAGCTGGTTTTACAGCTTTGCGGTCCCCGAAAAATGACCCTACTAATGGTAAACTGCTCAGAAGCCCTTGTTAGCTAACTGGTTAATAAGAGTACATTAACTGTGTTGTTTTCTGTTCAAGCAGAAGCTTGTTCTAGAGTTCGAAGCTTCTTTGTAGGAAGGTTGAGTCCACCATACATGCCCAGGTGTATTGTGTTACTAGAATAGGACCAATTCAGAAGTCCCTCTTGACTTCTGCCCACTCGTGTGCACCCCAAAACGGCCTCTGAATACACTCATTGTTTTTTTCTCTCACAAACAAGCATATTTGTTCACATTTGTTCTTTTATAAGATTCCACTGTGTAAGGCAACCACTTTATTTTATAACCGGTGACTTAATGTACACTCAGTGAGGGTGCCTGAAACAAGCCAATCAAGGTATATTGTCAGATAAGACTGCCCACACCTTTAAACATTGGTTGCAATACCCATAAAGTTTTGTATAATTTCAGTGGTAATCCGAATTTCTTTCACGTTGTTGAACTCAGTAGGCCTTTTATGGAAAATTCCTTGAATGGGCATAGCCGTGTTCTGCCATCACCTCAGAGAGGGGAGTGTTTGTCAGAAATTTTCAGAGAGCGCAGCCAAGAAGAGGGGGAAAAACATTCTTTCTCTGCCTGCTTCTACATAATAAATGTTACATCTGGTTTCTTGGTGGCGGGGAGGATTAGTGCGGCTTTAAAGGAGAAGTCCGAGAGAGTCCGAGATTGACACAGCTGTTCTGTCCACTTCCTTCACGGGGGCTCTACATGGCTGCCTTCTTAACCTAAGGCATCATATAATAACTCCCCCTGTGTCCATCCTAAACATTGTTTGAGATTTTTTCTGAGTTTCTTTTGCCACTAACATATGCATTGATTTCTCTTTTGGTGAAGGACTTCCCTCATTTTTTAGGTCAAGCCTAGACAGCGCTTGCACTGTCTCTTTGAGACATGCTGTATATACTTTGTGGACTTACAGCCCGCCCACTGCTTTTGTTTCAGTGTCCTTTAAAAATCCTTGCTTCCAAGTGGTTATTTTTTCCTTTTTGTCCCTCCTTTTCGTTGTTTGTTCCCTCCCATGGAGCAGGCTCCCATTACTTGTAGCCTTCCACTTGTCCCATTTTAGTTACAGGCTTGTGGACTTTTTTTAAATTCTAAAACAGCACTTCATGCAAGCGTTTGTGCATTTCCTTTGATCAGCAAGGCGCCCACTTCACAGCTTCTGCGCTTCATTGTTAAGCATTGTGGCATCTTGGGGAAGCTAGGCGCCTTTGGGGCAGTACCTTCAGTGTTGTTCCCTCCCGCCATGTTACTCCTCTGCTATAAGCACCAACGGACGGGAGTCCTGCATACTCAACTTTTTTCCACATGTAAAATGAGATGAATAGGGAAACATTTCAAAACCAGTTTTTGTTTACTGCTGGGTCTGACATCTGGCAGGACCTATCACACTTAAAACTCTGAACAAGATCCAAATACTCAAGTCTGTAGGCGAAACCGGTCAGCTGAGCTACAGGCTGGTTGGTTTGACATATAGTGTACCACACAATCAAGTCTCATATATCAGTTGTTGACCGATCCTGAACCCCTGAAACGTGGGCAACACTGCAGGCAACAAGGCTGGCCCAGCAAACGTGAATCCCACTAGAAAATCCGACCGTCACACAATGTCGCCATACTGAATCAACCTTTGCCAAATTGCCAAGCTGCTGCCGCTTTTAGCGCAATCCCCATCACCGTAGATAGCAGCAGGACTGTCTATCGGTACCAGGTCCGAACGAATTCATTCATCCACCTACAGAGCACATAAAGTCGTAGAATCAGCCTAGTAACCCATACAGCTTGTACACTGTTTTGCACTCAGCAGTAACATGTGTAGACTAAGCAGCCAATCAGCATGTTATTCTTCGTGCAAGTACTTGGATTCATTAGAGAGGAGACATGCTCCAATCTTAGGTCACTCTACGCATTACAGTCCCTCCCACTCCCAGATGACTCCCAAAATAGTTTCAGCCATAGCTCTAGTTGTTATAAGACCCAGAAGTACTGGAATTGCAGACACATTTGTTTCTTAAAGCGCTCAGTAAGGAAGAAGGGACGTTGGGTTGGATTTCCTGGTGGTCTGTGTAAGTAGCAGATGCGTTGTCTCCTTAACTGCTTATTATGGCCGCAGAATGATGATAAATGAGCCGCCCTGTTTGGCTTTCTGAGTGCAAGCGCACTGGTTCGTTATCTGGCCTTTCGTATATTGAACTTGATCCACTTGTTAGGGTCAGTTGTCTAAATGTCATTTGGGTCAATACGTAGACACGATATTTGTAAATCTGGTTTTGTGTTAGTTACATTCTGAACAGTGTCAATTTGACTAGGGCTTAATTGATCCTTTTGCTGATCAGTTTTAGCTGTTCATGTGTGTTTTTTTTCATGACGCCCACTGTGTCCTCGCTCATGTTCCTACCAGCCTAAAATACGTTTGGGAGTCTTTTTGAACTATGGCAGCTACCGCTGTTTTTGCAGGCAGGCACTCATCCAGAGTTTAATGCAGTATTTGGGTATCATCGCTATTTGCTGAGCAGTTGGATGTATTCCAGTTTCATGTACTATTGCAGTACCAGTCAGTGTTGGAAAACTGAAATAATTTGTTCTGAAATCCCATAGATTAGCTATCGGGGTGGCAACAGGGGGAAGGGTCATAAGGAGCGAAGCCTCATAGTCAACTTCCACATTAAGTTTTAGACACTCTGCCCCAAGAAATCGGCAATTTGGACAAATGTGATTGTAATTCTGCTCTGGCTTTTTTAATTTGTCACAAACAGAATGCATTTTAAAATATGTTACGTGCTAAGTCACCCACTGCAGAGATCTTTGTGTACACCGTATTTTCCACGGTATCATCACAGTAAGATAACACTAGCGTTTAATGCATTTGCTGGAAACGTCTGTATGTAGTCTGTTCACACGTTTGATACGTCACAAAATAGCATAGGAAGTTTGTGTGTCTGTAAAGCATAATATGTAATATAAAGGCCACAGACTTGTACTTTAGGCAGGCAGCTCAGTAAGCAGTTTTTTTTATAGAGACCCTTGTGTAACACGTCACAAGTTATAATCTTTGTACTATACTTCAATGCATTATGAATGAGCATCAACGTGCTACTTGCAATCTGCATGGCATAAGTGTAGAGCCTTTCTTTTGTTTTCCCTCAATCTTTTGTTATTCTAAAGTTGCTAAAAACGACTCCTTTCGGTTGTAATAAACACTTATTAGTAAGTGCTATATTAATGGCAATTAGTGTAACCACTCAGACCGACTTATATTCCCTGCTTACAGTGCATGCAAATCTCATATACAGAGGTTGGAAAACTCAGATCCGGTCTCCAAATCATAATTTGCTTCAAACACTTGAATGAAAGGCTGTGTCAAGCAGAAAGATCACTATAAGCCTTACTACACTTTCTCTTTTAACCGAAAATGCTGTTCAATGGTGTGTTATTTCTATTCTTCCTTGCAACATTAGATTTGAATAGCTCTTCAATCCCTGGTAGAACAGCACCTAGGATAATGTGCTCCATGTCTAAACACTTTTAAGGTCCCAAAGGCAAGACCCATTGACTATGCCAATGCTTGTTCTCTGTGTCAGGGAGAGGCAAGCATACTGACCCTCGCCCATTTAAAGTGTCTTTATCACTTGAAACCCAGAACCTTGCACTGATATCCTGTGTGCATGTCTACTGCATGTAGATGCAGAGAGTGTGTAACACGTGGGTGGTAGTAGGACTCTGAGTGTTGCACTAGTGCTGAGGCCAGTGAGACCCATTTGGATGCCCCTGGTGTAGCATGACACAAGATGAAGAGTGAGAAAGTCTAGAGTTGTATTGTCTGCATTCTTATGATGGGAGAGTTGCAGGACAGGCTGTTAAGTGAGGAGAATGGGAGCAGAGCTACCTCTAGAAATTCAGTGAGAGCCTTATTGAAAGGACTGCTGATTAATTCCTCCTGATCACTGCCATTTGGTAGATGTTAGGTGTGAGGAGTGGCACTGTAGTATCTGTTGTTCATGGTGAGGACATTTCTAGGCAGGGCCTTCTATTTTGTCTGTCCTGATTGCTGTTTTAGGAAGGCTATGACAGGTAGGCACAGAGATCTCACACTTCATTGTGCCCATGTTTTCATGTTTTAGATACCTCTAATGGAGCCAACCCTATTACTCCATGTTTTGTGGACCATCACTTTGCTCTAAGGCTGTGTCCGAGGAACAGCCTGAAAAATTACATTTAGAAGAGAAATGACCGAAACTGGTTTGGAAGTTTGGAAGTTTGAGAGAGTTGATCCACACCCCTCCGCCACCCCCTCTCCCCCCATTTGGTAAATGTATACAAATGGGATCTAAACCACCCCACTTTGTTCCAGTCCCAAGTTCTTCTTGACCAAGGGAGAGAGTGCTCCGTGGGGTACTCAATGGGCTGCTGTGCACCCAGGGCAGGTGCCTGTCTCACAGCCAGTCTCCCAGAGTTGATACAATATCACCTGAAGTCTGTAATTTCTACTGGAGGAGCAGAGGGTCCACCTGAAGTACCTAGAAGCCTGCCTGCCTACTGAGCAAGGGAATGGGCATATCTGGCCCTGAGAGAGAGATAGAAAGACTGTCTAGGAGAAGAAGCCCTGAATGTTCCCACCATGTGGAACACCCAAAGAAAGCTGACTGTTCCAGAGAATGAAGGCAGGAATGTCCTGTGCCACGTTGAGGTCGCCCCAGTCTCTCTGATTTGTTCCTGTATGACCCACTTTAAGACTGGTACATAGCAAGTACCACAGTGACCCCAGGCAGTCTGCAACAAGTCAAGAAGGCATTCATTGTCAAAAGACGCAGGCTGCTAGGCAGAACAGTGCATGGATCTCATCCTGAGAACACTGTTCTGAGGTGAAGCTGCCATCATGGCCCCTACAAGAGAGGGGCCTGAACTGCATCTGCCACACTGCTATAGCTGCATTGTTAAACTGTAAGTGAACATGACAGTCAGCCATCACCTGGGACAAGACACAAAACGGCAATGATGAGTATGTCATGCTTGATTGAGACATTTGCTGGGGAGTAAAAGTCATTTGAAATGAGTTGCATTTGACCTATGAAATAATTTGTAACTATCTACATCTGTGCCTGGTCTAGGCCTGAAATATAGCCTGCATGGGGTTTGTAGGCAGAAGTTTTACACTAGTGGGGAGATAAGACATCAAAAGAGGGGTGTAGCACCTCACAGTTGAATGCAGTTTGGGTTAAAACCATGTATGATGTTCTCATCAAATGAAGTACTGTTGAGTTCTGCTTTGAGAATAAAAGTACTTTCTTTTTAGATAAACTATGAGCACTGATCTAGACATTACATTAGTGTGTCTGTAATTTTACTGTTGAGTTCTGACTTTTTGTTCTCTACACTATCTCTGTGAGAAGCCTTGAAGTACTGTAGGAAGGTGGAGTATTATGCCGTGATGCTGGTTAGACTTCACCAAGCAATACTCTCACACTACCACAAAGATGCTTCTTGGATTCACAATAATAAATCCTTAGCTCAGTCCTGGTAGAGTGGCAAAGAGCAGTCAGGCTTTACTAGAGTAACATGTGATAAGCATTTCAGAGTATCAACATGGATAATAAGTAATTGACACAACTCGAAAGGAATCTGACACTAATTTATAAACATAAAGCAGATTTTTATATAAATTTAGACACCAAAACGAAGTCAATCACATAAGTATAACTAGAGTTATGGATTTTAGAAGCAAAGTTAAATCAGTAGAAAACAGTACTAAGAATCTTTATCATTGTGGTCAATGGGAAAAAGCACTACTGACAATCGGTCACATGCAGGTCGAGTTCCGTGGAACCCAAGACTGACTGACTGACTGACTGAGGTATTTATAGAGCGCACTACTGCCGAGGCGTCTTGGCGCTGAGGTAATAGCAGTCCAACCTTTACAACCAACTTAGGTCCTGGAGAATAGCCAAGTTTTTATCAACTTTCTAAAAAGGGACCTACTATTCTGCAGTCTCAGATGTGTTGGTAGGGAGTTCCACAGTTTAGCTGCTTGGTGGGAGAACCCCCTACCGCCCCATCTGGCTCTTCTTATCCTGGGAATAAGAACCAGTCCGGTATTTGCTGACCTAAGGCATCGAGCAGGCAGATATTGCGGAAACAAATGTTGAATGTCTACCGCCCCTCCTCCATATATGGCTTTATGAACTAAGCAAAGCGTTTTGAAATCTATTCTTCGGCGGACTGGTAGCCAATGGAGGTGTTTTAGGCTCGCGGAGATGGGGTGGTGTTTAGGTAAGTTTAACAATACAAGAAAGGTAAAGGTGAAGGTGATGCAGGTCCCAGGACCAAGGCACGACAGTCAGTTTGATTTTACTTGGCTCGAGAAGCCCAGGTGCAGAGTTGTCCTGGCTGTCCTTGGTGCTGAAGCTGGAGCTTTGGGGGAGCTGGCTTTACCACTTACACTGTGCTGGTGGGGAACCGGGTGCAAAAAGTAGACAGCTAAGCCACTGCTGATGTCGGATGAAGGTTTTTCAGAGTTCCCTTGAGGTGCAGCGTTGAGTAAAGGGGGCGGTTGCTGGACTGCCTACCAACAAGCCTTGGCAGCGGTAAGCTCAGCAGAAAGTTATTTCGATGTCCAGAGTTCTGGGGGGAAAATGGTAGCCACCTGAAACTTCCTGGTGCACTGGACCATGTACATTTGGGTGAATCTTTGGAGGGCCCGTTGGCCAGCGATTCTTTGGTTCCTGTATGTTGTTTTTACCTGCGGTGTGCAGGGGACTAGTACCACTAGTCCATGGTAGATTGGAGTTGTCTTTGGCTCTCAAAAGTGTCCCTCTGTCTAAGGAAACCAATCTTTGATCCAGGACGAGTCACAGTCTTGCAGTTCCAGGAAGGTTGTCACAGGTGCAGAGTATCATGTATTTTCTTTGTGTACATCCTGTTGTTGCAGACATGGGTCTCTTCATTGTCATTTGTTGCAAGTCATATTAGAACTGAGGTCTTAGATTTAGGGGTGTTACGGGTGTGGGTGCAAGTGGCAAATGGACTACTAGTCCCGGTGGCTAACCTGCCCCTGAGGTGTGGGTCACCTTTTCTACCCAGAACCCTCTATTTTGCCACTTTTCAAAATGACAGAAGTCTTCCTCAACTGTATAGACCAGGTAGCCCCCCTAGAGGTGTGGCTAGCCTTCTGGGAGTGTAACCTCCTGGACACCTAATTTTCCAGCCTGCACGGGTGCACATATGCCTGGGGGCAGGGGGAAGGCTGCTTCTTCCTTTGGAAGGCAGCCTGGTTGCACATCACAGGCAGGTAAGACTTTGAAGCTCACTGCTTTGATGTGCTACTTCACTAGCTATCCTGTCAGTGAGGGAAGTGTTGACCTCCTTCCCATCCAGGCCACTGTTTCTGACTCCTGGGAGACTTCATAGCTCCTGGCAGGGGGTCAGATTCCTGTCTTAATGGCAGCAGCTGTGGGCTGGCAGCCAGAGCACAGAAAAGGCTGGGGCAACCAGGTGGGTTACCTCTAAGGTAGCCACCTAGGTGCGTGCCACATCGTCCTCAACACAAGATTCTTGTCAGGCATGATGAGGCACATTCTTTGATACCAAACGTGACATATTTCGGTGGTACCATAATGGAGCTGCCACCCTCGGGTTTGCCCAGGTACCAGCCCATGTTATCCTATGGACTTCCTATCACTTCTACTAGGCTTTAATGATAAAGGCCAATATAGGGACATATAAGCTTGTATTGACATGTCCACACGTTTAATATAATGCACCTCCTAGGCTCAGGTGCCCTTCCTTAGGAGTGACTGGCATATATTAAAAATAGTGCATTGACTTTGCATACATGGTGAGGGAAAAGTCGAGTTCGAGCAGTTTACACTGCTCCTGCAGTCTGCAATGACAGGCCTGCTGTCAGTAGTTTACTTGGGTCATTCAGCGTGGCATAAACAGTGCTTCAGGACCTGGTGACCCCTTTAACACCCATGCCATGGGTACCACTGGTACCATGTGCTAGGGACTTAAAAGGGGGTTAAAGTCCTTGCCAATTGGTGTTACCAATTCACATATATCAGTTTTAGAGAGAGAGCACTTGTTCTGGGGCCTGGTTAGCAGGCTTCAGTGCACTGCCAGAGTCAAAAAACAGCATCTGGTTATCCAAAAGGGGGCACAAAGTGGGGGACATCTGCAAAAAGGCCTGTTTTCTTACAACTACAAAACTTCACTACCATGACAATTAAGTGCAGAAAGGGTTGTACTTGATCCAGTTTCCAGAGCAAAAGTAGGATGGACCCTAAGCTTCCAGTGTGCAAATGACCATGTTTGGGGGCCCAATACCCCCTCTCTGCACTGTGCCCCCCCCCGAATGATATCTCCTGATAAGTATGACTATTGTGTTTTCCATGGCACATTAATACCATTGGGTGGCCTCATCTCATGATATTGATGGAGCAGTGAATCAGGGGCCTTTATACCAGCACCATGTTGAGAAGAATAGCAACTGGGCCCCACCTGGCACATCCTGTCTTGACTAGAACCCAATTCGGTAGTATGTTTGAGGTGTACATATGGGGTAAAGGCACACCGGACTAGGGGTTCTCTGGTATACATGTAAACCTGAGAATGTGAGTTCCTGTAGTTAGACAGCATAGGTAAAGAGATTGGTCTCTCCCCTGACCCCTGAATGCTAACGCACTCTCCAACCTTGCTTTAACACTCACTGCCCAGGATAATGTAGTCATATTGTTCCGTGTCTGCTACAGATCTATTGAAAAAATGTAGCAGAGTTTTGAGAATGTTTTATTTTTAATCTACAGGCCATCACCTATACAAAAGCTGTGCTCAAGAGCAAGGCTGTAGGGACACCTAGTCAAAGGAGATGTGCTGAATTCTCATCTGCAGTCCCTCTGGTCTGCTCTAACAGAAGAGGCGTGAGGCCCATCAACGAGCACCTCATTGACTGACGTACTGAGTATAATATATAATGCCTGCTATCATCATGAATCTTGATCTCTGAAAACACTGTTCAATGTTCAGTTAAAGACACAAGATTTGAAGTTGAACCAAGATTGAATTGACCTTTTAAAATCTATAAATGCCTGTTTGTGTCCCCCCAACTCCCACTCTTTGGGGATGTAAGATGGCTCTGTAAGCCTCGAAATGTTTTAAGCTTTACTTTCAATTGAAGCTCTCCACCCAGTCAGAGACCTATTGCACCATGGGTAGAAAGTTTGTTGGCTGTTGAGAAGTTTGAGAGCCCTCTATGCTGAACGCCTGGCACACCAACCTGAGAATGAAAAATCTGCTGATCTCCCCCTGAAGGGAAACAACCGTTACAACGCATGCTTTTACCCCGCATGCCATTACAACGAAAATGGCTTGCTGTAGGGGGTATAAGGTGTTGGATTTTACTCCAACACCTTCCCTACTGTTGCACACACTGGAGTTGGAATAGTAAATTATACTATTCCAAACTCCAGTGCACCCCGACAGCAAGTCGGGGTAAAAAATGGCTTGTAACGGCATGCGGGGTAAAGCATGCGTTGTAACGTCATACAACCGTCCCTGAAATATGATTGCTTCTGAGATGGTAGACCCATGGTGCTGCCTGGCCCACCTCAACATGACATTGCTGAGAGCAGGGGCTCTCGTTATCATCTTTCATATGGAGAAAGGTAGCATTCAGGTGAACCACTGATGCAGTACAGCTTGCCCAAGTTCTAAGGGTGGCCTGCCACAGGTGCTGATCAAGATGTGGGAAATTGTTGCAACCCCTGTGTAATGATCCTGGAATGAAAAGGTTGCATCACACACCGTAGGCCGGTTTAGCTCTATCTTGTTGCCCCACTCTGCATAGCATTTAACTATTGCATGCCCTGTGATGAAGGACTGAGGCTGTATGAGTGCCTTAAGCGCATAGCAACATCCAACTTACAACCCTCCTGCCCATCACCAGCCAGCCGCTGAAGAACATGCTTCAGAAGCACATGCAGCCGGCTGAGGTACTCCACTGTTTGTGCAAAGGAAGCACACCCATCTGGTGAAAGATCCGATATACAACCATGTATCGATCAAATATATTAATAAGAATAAATATTATTATTATTATTGTTTTTATATAGCACTTTATAGCTCTCATTTCTAAGCACTATAAATAACATTTTACTATTGCCCAATTTATGACACTTAGCAATTCCAATTTGCAGTTTAAGTTAATTCTTGAAAAGATTGCCCGCACAGAGCTATCTGACTTTTCCCTGTATGACGGGCACCGTACTCGTGAGGCATTGCTAATGCATAGTTGATTTATGTGCGAATAGGGACTTCAAGCTCAACTGAAAAAAAGCTGATTGTCTACAAAGGTGCTGATGGAGGAACTTACAGTTGATTTAAATAAGACTTCAGTATCTATCCTGGTAAAAAAACTTTGAAAATTGTTATTTTTATAGTCATACATTGCATGGACAATATATTTATTATGCACTACGCCCGTTAGTCTATTCCACACCAAATCTTAAAAATATACTTTGACTGCTTCGAATTGCTACCCTGTGGGAGTGAAAGCCTGAAAAAGAGGTTCTTTCTATCAGTGAGCTCTCATTGGGTTCTGGTTCCTAGGTTTTCATTGCATGCGACAATGCATGTTGGAAAGATGCCCTGGATGGCTCTGAGTTTCCTATGTTCTTGAGAAATGGCTTGGCAGGCCGAGTAGTTCAAACAGGAAGTTTATTATCTGGTGTAACACCAGCATATTTTCTACTTTGGGCTAAAACAAAATATGATAATTATAGAATTTAGTTTTCCAGAAAGTCACAGCGCCTGATTTAGAGTTGCGTAGTAACTGAAAAACTACCACTTCTTGCATCTGTAATAGCAAGTGCTGTATCCTCTGTTGGAGGGTTCTCCTCCAGTGAAGAAGCTCCTGTCAGATTTGCCTTTACCATAATATCCCTTTGACCTGGTAATTCTGCAGATGGGTTCTCCAATGCAAGAGAATCCTCAACAAATTGGGGGATTTTCTGCCGCTACCTCACTCTAGATCAGGATCTTGGAGTCTTTGCTTTTTCTACCAGATCTAGAGTAGAAGAAAATTGCAAACAGACCATGTTTTATTGTTGCTTTTTACCACTACTCGAATGAGATCTCTTTTTTAATACTTGAAAATAACCGCCCAAAATGGCCCTCTGATTAGGCAGGTGGAGGCGCCACTACAAATGTGCAAGGTTTTAATTCATTCTGAATTACTGTGGTCCGTTAGCTGCTCTACCTTGCTACGGGAGTCCTTATAGAAGCCCTACGCTCTTATGAGCTTCTTAACTCAAGGGGCACCCCACAAACCCATGCTGTATTGTGGGGGTCAGCCTTGGACAACCGTTGACCTGTACTGACTTACAGAAGACTCCATTGTGGTAGGCATTTTATCGAATTTGCTTCTAGAATCTATGTGAGCATACTGCAGTATGTACTCGGAAGGCACGGTGTTTTTTCTCCACAGGCTATTCCGCTAGATTCCTTCCCCCACTTTACTTTACACAGATATACATGTATGAAGACTGTCTTCGAGCACTGCAAGAAGACAACAGACACCTTAACCATATTTGACATGCATGCTTGTCAGATTTCTCCATTATTTCACATCTGGTTCCTTTGTAGGGACCCACACTTTGCTGTGGGGAGCACACATCCCAGCTAGGTTGAGTTTCAATGACAGTAGCCACACTGTATTGCACTGTATTTGGATTACATTTATATGAAGCTTAATCCCCCTGGCAAGGTGTTGAAGCGCTTCATGGCAGGTAGCACACTCCTCTGGAACCCAAGGTTGGTGGTTATTCCAGTGGTTACTAGCTTTTGCTGGTTAGGCATTAGTCTTATGCTGTCAGTAATATGCTCCTTCAATGTATTTCGTCCAGTTTCTTTGTCTTAGATTAAGTTAATAGGAGTTAGATGAAATCATGAGTGTGAGCTCATGCAAATGGAAGGTGGGGTGAGTAGATAGGCTAGAGAGTGTTATTGTTAGATTGCAAAGAATGATTACACATAAGGAAAATTTAAGATTTGTGAGGAGCGGTAAGGCCAGTTTGAAGAAATATTCTAGAAAGTAAGGCAGACAAGCATGCGACAGAGCAGGCTACGCACAGAGGCAATAGGGCGTGCAGAAGAGGAGGATATGGAAAGAGTCCTTTGATATTAAAGAAGGAGAGAGACTAACCATTAGATATAGTTTAAGGTCAATTTTCATGCATGATTTTAGGAATATAGTGGGAAGAGTATGCTTTTCGAGATAGCATGCCATCTAAGGACGTTGAAAGTGTAGAAGGAAGGGGATGATGATTGTCACCTATGGGCAGGTGCTATATGTTCTCACATGTTCAGTTCTTCTGATTGGCTGTTGATGATGTTGAAAGTTTGTCCTTTGATGGGTTGCATTAATAGTGAAGATTATTTTGATTCTTTTCAACTTAAAACTTGGCTCTTTCTCATGTATAGTACTGTATTATGTGGCATGTCCGAATAGCTGGGTATTTAGGTTTTTCGGGTTATATTTGGAGGAGTTGACCTTCTCTGCAATTTGCCTCATTTCTAAAGAGATTGAGCTGATTTGAATCTCCCATTATTTTAGAGAGTCCTCCATGGGAATCTGTCTGTAGACAATGAGGCCAAAATTTATAATGACACTTTTTTGTGAATGGGATAATATAGATACTCTGATGTATGGCATGAATAACCAGGCCATACTTATTTTTCTGAACTCTTAAGTGAGTCTCTGTAGCTGTAATCTTTGCAGATATGGAATTTCATAGATTTGCATCTTGAACTGAAAAAATATTGCCCCTAATGTTTTTCATCCTGTAAGCGGGAATTATTAAACGAGGTGCCAGCCCACAATGGAAGTTCCCCAGTTGGGAATGTTTGGTGACTTTGATTGCAGAAAATTTGGTAGTTTTCCATTTATTGCTCTGTGAGTGATGCCTACTGGCTTTAAAGATGATCTTCTTGCAATTAGGAGACAGTATAAAGCTTTCAGGACTGGAGAGATGCGGGTTTGTGTATTTAGATTTAGATGTAGTCATGCTTCTGATTTCTGGATCCTGTGCAGCCTTCTTGTGGTTAACAGTGGTATGCCCTGCTAATGTCTGTTAATGAAGTTGAGTGCGGACTTTCGTTGTACCACATGAGGAAATTCAAGATGTGGAAAGATGTGTCTAAATGTTTTTATAGTGTAGAAAGTTGATTGATATAGCTTGTTCATTTGAACATCCATGGTATTTGCAGACCTGAAGATAATTTCAAGATTTCATAATTCTTTATGCATTTTTGGAGGAGACCGCTGTTTCTCCAGACAAAAAGAGGATCATACATCCACCACACATCAGTATTTCAGTTTTGTAATAATTTAACTTAAGATTATTCCACGCCATCTAAGGATCTATGGCTATGAGACAGGTGTTGAGTTTCGAATTTCCTGTGTCCTTAGGTTTTTCCAATTTGAAGATTATCTGTGTGTCATCATTAGTTGTAACAGTTGAAGTCAAAACTGTTGATAAGGTTTAGTATTGGTTTCACATATATGTTGAACAGTAGGGGAGAGATGATGAATTCAACTTCTGCTTTTGTGCAGTAAGGAGCTCATGAAAAAGTGGTCATATGAATCAGGTAGGACCTGTTATTTATGTAAAAGGAACTCCAAGGGAGAATGATGCCATCCATATTGATTTTTTTGCTTCTAAGAAGTACTATAACATGGAGTACTGTGTCAAAAGCTGCTGAAAGGCCCAGGAGTAGTAATGCAATTACCCATCGTTGTCAACTGTTCTATTTATTTATGAATGGCATGTTGATATAGCACTGACTTGTTGCTTTCCAGCCCCCTTTGGAGCACTTGATTGAAGAAAAGTTTGACTACCAAACAAAGGTGGCTCAACTATGCTGTTGCTTGTCTTCACCAAGTGTGCCATGGCTGCCATTGCTTCTATGCTGTTGTATATAACTCTGCGCTGTCAGTTCGCAAACAGTGCCTAACCCTGGGGATGTCATTGATCAAGTAATCTTTCAGTCTAAAATCAGTGAATAATATATTCCCAATTACATTCTCAACCAGTATGTCTATTTTTAGTCTCTGTCCTTCCTAACTTTACCTACTCTTATCAGCTCTGTAGGCCTCATAGCTCTATAGGTACCTAGCATATTGCCATTTACTCCTGTTAGCTTATGGTAAGTTGCCAGCATCATTCATAGTCCTTGAGGCCCCATATGACATGTAGGGCCATTTTATGTATCGAGGCACAAAGCCAACCTCCTATTAACAATTTTAGTTTGAATTGTTTCCACTACAAAATGTGTCTATTCTGTATTGGTTCTAGCTTCTGAGGAGATGAATAAAAGTATGAAAACCCAGTTGGTTATTTGCACGCTTCATGAACATGCAGTGATTATCAGTAACATTTGTTTTTTTTTAATGTAGAAGAAATGATGATGTATAATAACATCTAGTTTAGATGGGCCGAGTATCTGCTGTTATTGGCCCATGAGCTCATTAGACTGCTGTTTGAAGCTTTGAAACTTCTCTGAATGTACACATCACACACCTAAACACATGTGGGTATTTTTTTGTGCTAGAAAATCCTCCTACATTAATGGGAATACATACTTGTGGAAAATAACCAACTTTTAAAGTGAGAAAAAGTTAAGGCATACTCAGTTGTAAATGATCATTATTCCATTATTTCAATCACAGGGGTTATGGGCAACAACATAGATATTGGGGTTTTGCAATGAAACGTTTACAAAAGCTTTCTACAATATCTCCCTTCCACAAAATATTCAGTTAGCGGTGGAGTAATCATGGCGCGCTGGGGGTGACAATGCTTATTGCGCTCTCTTCCTACAGGTTAACTTAAATTGAAGCATTCATATGGGAGGAACACCAGACCACTGTGCGAGACATGGCGTAGTGTGAAACTGGTATAAGAAGCTTCTCATTGACTGTAACAACTTTCCAAGTATAACATTGTTAATGGTGTACGGCTTTAAAGGTGGTTGGAAGGCTTAGTGGCTGGTGGGCTGGTGGTGTGTCTTTGTGCTGGACTCCAAGCAGTTTTTGTGTGCAGAGGAGACTGTGCGAGATTGTGAGTTGGTCTTTGTCTGTATGTGCAGTCTTTTAGAGTATCTCATTGTTTGTGGTCTCTTCATGCCCCTCTGTGAGAAGCCTGTTCTCAAAGACATAGGTTTTCAAGCAGCTCTCCTGGGTGATGGGGAGAAATGGAGGGACTGATAGTGTAGA
Source organism: Calotriton arnoldi (assembly GCA_963921515.1). Classification (NCBI taxonomy): domain Eukaryota; kingdom Metazoa; phylum Chordata; class Amphibia; order Caudata; family Salamandridae; genus Calotriton; species Calotriton arnoldi. The sequence continues at coordinate 1,661,234 of CAWUFW010001409.1, forward strand.
ATTATTCCGACAAGGTGGGGGCAGAGACCTCTGTTCATATCTATGTATGCTGCAGTGCACAGCGCCTGACATGCAGTGGTATAGAAGTAATCAGACACGTTCTCATTTCTGGTTTTGATTCGGTTCTTCTTAACACATCAATAATACAGTTTAGGGTTTCCAGACGTGGTCAGCCGGGACCTCAGAGAGGTCACATGCAAAGGAGGGGGAACCATTGCAAGCTTTCAGGGACATATGGTGCTGATTATGATCTTATATATACACCGTATTTGCATCGACTATTCCTGGCCAGAATGTTGTGTTTGTGCGTTCCGGAAATTTCTCTTATTTTTGTTCTCAAAAGGGTCATGAACAATTTTTTCAAAGACAGATTAAAAACAATTCTGGTGGTTTCAGTAAACCCGCTTGAGAAGCCATAAATCTAGTGGCATGAAATTGTTTCTTTTCTGAATCATGTTGTACGGCAATATACATGTTCCAGATATTGGAGACGTAAAGTTTTGCGTCTGGTTTACTATGAAGGGGCAATACTGCTCTCCTTCTGGTGTGCCGTGGAGTTGTGGTGGGCCAGAGGCGGCATGTAATCAGCTTTCATGAATGAACATGGCTCCGACCTGTCCGATTGCTGTAAGTTCAGCACAGACGTTTTCGGCCTCCCCTGGCTCCTCTCATAGCTTTCGCCTGAGGGTGCTTGTTGGAACTGCCTAGAAAACTTAGGGGCATATCAACAAGGCCCGGCGATAAATATCGCAAAGCGCGCTTAGCGCTTGCATATTTATCGCCGGCTATCTCTGTTATTTATCGCCCGGTTAGCGCGTTATCAACAACGCGCATCGCCGAGGCGATAAAATTCCAGAGATAGTGTGGATATCGCCGTTTTCCATGGTGGGAAACGGCAATATCCTAGATGATAGGGCCTGTGGTCTTAGCCACAGAATCCACCCCCCATGTCAAGTATGCCTCAGTCAGGAATTTAACAGACGTTAAATTCCTGCGTTAAGGCATACTTAACGCAATTTAAACAATCGCTAACCCTCCTTGATAATATCGCGAGGCTGCCTTCGCGATATTATCCCTGTTTGGTTTCACAGCCACGCCTACTTTGCATCTCATTAGCGATGCAAAGTTAGGCGTGCTGGGAACGGGCGCTAAATCAGCAAAACACGCGATAGCGTGTCTTTGCTGATAAGGCGATGGAATTATCGCCGCTTTTCGCCCGAAAACGGACGCAAAAGCGGCGATAATTTCATATCGCCGCCTTGTTAATCTGCCCCTTAATATTTTATAGGAGTATCAGAGAGTTTGGGAAACGAGTTTGTAAAACCTTTAATAGTGAATCAGCTGTCTGCAAATGTTTGCCACGTTTACTGTGTCATAACATTTTGTAGAAAGTCTGGCGCATTTATATATGTTATGGGTTTCGGTCTTGAAAAAAAGAAGTCGCAGGAGACCCAGTAGTTGCCGTTCTGGAGAGATGAAATGTGGGCTTGAAGTTAAAGGAGAAAGGAGATGCCGTATTAGTGTGAAGAATGGGAAGGTGGAGGCTGGTGCATAGTGAAAAGTTTACAGTAGTGAGATATGGCGGTAGGTAGTGGTGGACAGAGACAGGCAGTTTTTAGGTCTCGCCGGAGACAGCACATGTGCTGTTTCTTGCAAGCCATTTTGTTTACTTACAGGTGTCTCAGAGCCCGTCTATTGCTTGCCATTGGTTGGCTTCATGGTCACTCTCATGTCCTTGCTTCTCTTTGGTCAGCACGTGGCACCTTCATTTCCTCTTCATGTGCTTGTCCCTTCCCTAGAGATTGACGCAAGCACTGCTTCCTTGTCCAGTGCCCTTCCACTGCTCGCGCTGTCGAGGATATGTTTTTCTTTTACTTCCACCCTTCCACTCCTGTGTTGTTGCTTGCCCCATACCCTCCTGACCCTACCCGAGCTGTTGCTTGCCATGTCCCCCTCCGGCATTATTGTTTGCCACTTCCACATCAGAACAAAAGTGGCCAGCACTGTCTGTGTAATATTCAAAAAAATAGTAGACGCTATTTCTCACAAGTTACTATTATTTCCATGTGTCATTGATCTGGTGATCGTTATTCAGCATGTCCTAGTACTCCAGATGATGTAGCAGGACTATGCACGACGTACAGACCCCGCCCAGCTGTCGTCCTTTAAGAAGTATATGTTTTGTGCCTCCTGTCAATGTTTTCGACCCAAAAAGCTGTATTTTCAACATCCTCATACTAGAAACTGCTTTATAAATGCATCATAGTCCATGCATGGCAGACATGTGTTCAATTGTTAGTGGCAGGGTCGGATTGGTGAGACGGGCAATTGGGCAATGGGCGATGGGCCGGATTTTAAATTGCAGCTGTCGGCCACTTTTTTGGCCAGTATGGTGGCCGATTTAGGCTGTGTCCGTGCTGTTCAGATGCCTTCAGCAGGCAAATGGAGGCCTGAGCAGTCTTTCCGGAGGCAGATGGGCCTCTATTACCTCCCTTTTACCAATGGGGCGGAGGTGTCAATCCCGGTCTCTCGCTGGGCTGGCCCTTTATTTTATGCAGATTGGGCAGGGGGCCTGAGCAAAAGTGGCTTCACTTATATTCAGGTGTGGTTCACCATTGTGACCTAATCCTTGTACAAAGGTTCCTGGCAACATTTGCATTTTTTTTATCACATGAAAGCTAAGAAAACATGCCTCTTTTAGAGAAAACCCCTCCTTCTTTTTAGAATACTTAAAACACTGAAGCAGTGTTTTGCGAAAAGGTGCAATTCGCAAATGTGGTCCACTTTTTTTAGGGTGCCTGAGCCGATTTTTGATCCCAATCCAACCCTGGCTAGTAGGCAAAGTTATACACAAGCTCCTCTTGTTTTTTTTTGCACTTTTCCTATTACAGACTAATGGGTCCTTTCTTTAAAGCGCATGACGTAGCTATGCTCATGCATGTAATGTGTGAATTTGATGAGTGCCTTTTTGTAATTCAGTGAGTAATGGCCAGTTTAAAAAGATGCAAAACACACAAGATGATGGACGGAATGCTGCACATTGGCAAACATTCACCCCCAGTCACAGATCTGGGTTTAATCCATCGTTATTTTGCTTCACCACGCCACCCCAGTTCAGACATAGCCATATGCAAATCAGTCTTGACCCTGTGCCTCATGGGAACAGTCCAGACCGAACTGCCAAGCCATGTCTTCCCTGGACCGGAATCAAGCATCCTAGGACCGGTTTCAGGCTATCAGCCTTCATCAGCCAGGATAGCTTGACTCCAGTGGCGTAGTGAGCACGGGACCCACGTCTGGGCATACCCTTCCCACTTAGGGCGAAATGCAAAACACACAAGATGATGGACGGAATGCTGCACATTGGCAAACATCCACCCCCAGTCACAGATCTGGGTTTAATCCATCGTTATTTTGCTTCACCACGCCACCCCAGTTCAGACATAGCCATATACAAATCAGTCTTGACCCTGTGCCTCATGGGAACAGTCCAGACCGAACTGCCAAGCCATGTCTTCCCTGGACCGGAATCAAGCATCCTAGGACCAGTTTCAGACTATCAGCCTTCATCAGCCAGGATAGCTTGACTCCAGTGGCGTAGTGAGCACGGGACCCACGTCTGGGCATACCCTTCCCACTTAGGGCGAAATGCAAAACACACAAGATGATGGACGGAATGCTGCACATTGGCAAACATTCACCCCCAGTCACAGATCTGGGTTTAATCCATCGTTATTTTGCTTCACCACGCCACTCCCAGTTCAGACATAGCCATATGCAAATCAGTCTTGACCCTGTGCCTCATGGGAACAGTCCAGACCGAACTGCCAAGCCATGTCTTCCCTGGACCGGAATCAAGCATCCTAGGACCGGTTTCAGGCTATCAGCCTTCATCAGCCAGGATAGCTTGACTCCAGTGGCGTAGTGAGCACGGGACCCACGTCTGGGCATACCCTTCCCACTTAGGGCGAAATGCAAAACACACAAGATGATGGACGGAATGCTGCACATTGGCAAACATCCACCCCCAGTCACAGATCTGGGTTTAATCCATCGTTATTTTGCTTCACCACGCCACCCCAGTTCAGACATAGCCATATACAAATCAGTCTTGACCCTGTGCCTCATGGGAACAGTCCAGACCGAACTGCCAAGCCATGTCTTCCCTGGACCGGAATCAAGCATCCTAGGACCGGTTTCAGGCTATCAGCCTTCTTCAGCCAGGATAGCTTGACTCCAGTGGCGTAGTGAGCACGGGACCCACGTCTGGGCATACCCTTCCCACTTAGGGCGAAATGCAAAACACACAAGATGATGGACGGAATGCTGCACATTGGCAAACATTCACCCGCAGTCACAGATCTGGGTTTAATCCATCGTTATTTTGCTTCACCATGCCACCCCAGTTCAGACATAGCCATATGCAAATCAGTCTTGACCCTGTGCCTCATGGGAACAGTCCAGACCGAACTGCCAAGCCATGTCTTCCCTAGACCGGAATCAAGCATCCTAGGACCGGTTTCAGGCTATCAGCCTTCATCAGCCAGGATAGCTTGACTCCAGTGGCATAGTGAGCACGGGACCCACATCTGGGCATACCCTTCCCACTTAGGCGAAATGCAAAACACACAAGATGATGGACGGAATGCTGCACATTGGCAAACATTCACCCCCAGTCACAGATCTGGGTTTAATCCATCGTTATTTTGCTTCACCACGCCACCCCAGTTCAGACATAGCCATATGCAAATCAGTCTTGACCCTGTGCCTCATGTGAACAGTCCAGATCGAACTGCCAAGCCATGTCTTCCCTGGACCGGAATCAAGCATCCTAGGACCGGTTTCAGGCTATCAGCCTTCATCAGCCAGGATAGCTTGACTCCAGTGGTGTAGTGAGCACGGGACCCACGTCTGGGCATACCCTTCCCACTTAGGCGAAATGCAAAACACACAAGATGATGGACGGAATGCTGCACATTGGCAAACATTCACCCCCAGTCACAGATCTGGGTTTAATCCATCGTTATTTTGCTTCACCTCGCCACCCCAGTTCAGACATAGCCATATGCAAATCAGTCTTGACCCTGTGCCTCATGGGAACAGTCCAGACCGAACTGCCAAGCCATGTCTTCCCTGGACCGGAATCAAGCATCCTAGGACCGGTTTCAGGCTATCAGCCTTCATCAGCCAGGATAGCTTGACTCCAGTGGCGTAGTGAGCACGGCACCCACGTCTGGGCATACCCTTCCCACTTAGGGCGAAATGCAAAACACACAAGATGATGGACGGAATGCTGCACATTGGCAAACATTCACCCCCAGTCACAGATCTGGGTTTAATCCATCGTTATTTTGCTTCACCACGCCACCCCAGTTCAGACATAGCCAGACGTGGGTCCCTTGCTCACTTTGCCACTGGATTCAAGATAGCCTGGCTGATGACGGCTGAATAGCCAGAAACCGGTCCCAGGATGCTTGTTTCCGGTCCAGGGAAGACATGGCTTGGCAGTTCGTGCTGGACTGTTCCCATGAGGCACAGGGTCAGACTGATTTGCATATGGCCATGTCTGAACTGGGGTGGTGGAGTGAGCTAAAGAATGATGATGGATTAAACCCAGATCAGTTGACTGGGGGTGAGTGTTTGATTAGCTCAAACGCTCCGTCCATCATCCCCTTTGGTATCGCTTTGTTCGCCCTAAGTTGGCAGGGTATGCCCAGAAGTGGGTCCCTTGCTCACTTTGCCACTGGATTCAAGATAGCCTGACTGATGACGACTGAATAGCCAGAAACTGGTCCCAGGATGCTTGTTTCCGGTCCAGGGAAGACATGGCTTGGCAGTTCATGCTGGACTGTTCCCATGAGGCACAGGGTCAGACTGATTTGCATATGGCCATGTCTGAACTGGGGTGGTGGAAGTGAGCTAAAGAATGATGATGGATTAAACCCAGATCAATTGACTGGGGGTGAGTGTTTGATTAGCTCAAACGCTCCGTCCATCATCCCCTTTGGTATCGCTTTGTTCGCCCTAAGTTGGCAGGGTATCCCCAGACGTGGGTCCCTTGCTCACTTTGCCACTGGATTCAAGATAGCCTGGCTGATGACGGCTGAATAGCCAGAAACAGGTCCCAGGATGCTTGTTTCCGGTCCAGGGAAGACATGGCTTGGCAGTTCGTGCTGGACTGTTCCCATGAGGCACAGGGTCAGACTGATTTGCATATGGCCATGTCTGAACTGGGGTGGTGGAGTGAGCTAAAGAATGATGATGGATTAAACCCAGATCAGTTGACTAGGGGTGAGTGTTTGATTAGCTCAAACGCTCCATCAATAATCCCCTTTGGTATCAGTTTAAAAAGATTACATTCTATGCTGCGCAAGTTTAGGTGACTTAAACTGAGGAGGAATTTGTGGTGTTGCAGATCTGCAGGCTATTAATGATTTTTCTATTGTTCTGTAGACTGTAAACACATAGTAGCCCATAAAGATCTTACCTCGTGCAGTGCAAAGTTCGTAACTTTGAATTATTATGAAAACTCTGCATGTTCCATGAAGCTTTTGGAGTTTTTAAAATAAAGTTATATGCCACCAAGAAAAAACCTTCTCGCTGCCACTCAGGCTAGAAGCCACTGCTGTGCCACACCATGCCAGCGCTCACCCTTTTAAATCAACTGAGTGAGGGTGCATCCTTCGCCTGCTCGAAGATGAGTTTCCTAGGGTGAGACTTGTGGTGAGAGGGTAAGGGATGGTGCGTAGGCGCTCCAGCACTACCCCCTTACACTAGGGGCCAACGTTCCTTAAGCACTAGATGTAACAAGCATTGGCAAAGTCAATAGGTCTCGCCTATGAGAGAACTATTAGCATTAACAATATCTTTTAGTCATGTTGTACAACAGTGAGACTGTTGTACCATATGGCTGAAAGTTAGACAAAAAAAGCACTATGACACAGCCAGCTGTATGAAATTGGGTTATTAGTTGTGAAGAATGTGAGTCCTTCACAAGTAGGAGGTCTCCAATTGTTTTAATATTGGGAAGCAAGTATCCCATTGTAGGATGCGGCTCTCTCATGGTAGAAAAGCAGAGCAGTCCAGTTCCTACCCTGGGGAGGTGGTGTTGGGTAGCAATCCCAATTCGCTGGCACGCAACAACACCATTCAGTGAATTATTGTCCAGTCAGTGCTTTTTCTTTAAAAAAGGAGAAGGACATTTATTACACACACACTACTAAATGCTACTCATTAAGTTACAAATATCAGGCATATGGAAATACCTTTGGTGACTCCCTCATATCACATTTCACCCATGGTTGGTCCTGAACCCTATATTCACAATGCCCCGCCTGTACCAGATGAGAGTGTCATTGGACATAAGGCAAGCCTACTGGCTCTGTGAGAGGGTCACCACAATAATCATGTCATATTTTAGCAATATAACACCATGATATCACCATTAAAATCACTGGGAACAATAATCATATTCAAATGTAGTCATTATAAGCATATGCATTGCATTGTTTGTCAATAAATCTACTAAGAAGCATTCATGTCTAAAACAGTCACAAACATATGTGTTAGAGTTTTGATTAACTTGCTTCAGGCCACATAATAAAACCATGAGAGTAACCTGTAGGAGTCTCTGCACTGCAGGGCCCAAGAGCAAAAGCTTTAGCTTAGGATCTACTTAAACTTAGTGAAAATCTCTATTATGTTCATTGTTTCAATGTGCCTTGAAACTTAGGGCAAGGTTTAAAACTACCTCTGGGTGGTTGCTGCTCTCCCTGCAGCCCCACAACAAATCACTTGTTGAATCATTTGTTTTGTGATGCCCCTGCCCCTCCTTGGCATACCACAAGAAGCAGATCCAGGCCTGTGCATGGCATTATGGGGAGCTCCTCTTGTGAACAGTGAATATTAAATGAGCGGGCAAGCCGCTTCGCCCTGTTTACTTTAGCAGCCTTGCGCTAGGACACTATTCATTTTGGGTCTTTTATGGAAGGTGTCCAGACCCACCTGGGACACCCAGCTGCCTCATTTTGTGTTGGGGGCTGCAAAGGGATACCCAAATCCACCACAACACTAGTGGCTCTCTTCATGCCTTACTCCATAGGTACGGGAGCTAGCATAATTCTTTTCAGCCCTCAGTGAGGTTGGAGCCACTCTTCCGTTGCTCTCCTGACAACGCTGTCCACCTGCGGGTGGGAGTGCGCAAAGGGCCTTGTTTCCCTGGCCTGTGAGCAGAATGGCCTAGGGCAGAGAAGTGTGCTTCCTCTTGACCCCTTGACCCTGCTGGGTTTTTTATCGTGGGAGAATGAGGTCCTGCATGACTCCAGTTAGAGTGCATAGAAGCAGCCGAATGCTGCCCGGTATGTTTAATGAAGGCATTCACGGCTGTGAGGCCACCGGAAGCCCAACCTCTGTTCACTCATGCAGATGGTTCCTTCTTGAGAAAATTTCATTTCATTTGGTGATGTGCAGTGGGATTGAAGGGGTGGGACTGCCAGCTAAACAATTTGGAACATATTTGTTCCGGATACAGGTACCCACTGCAGCAGCGCAACACAGACAGCTAAGGGAGGCCATAAAGAGGCTGAGCAGGTGGGAGTCATATGTTTACAGGAGCCATATCAGGACGGAATGGTGCTGACAACTCTTTAACTCCCACAGGGGACCCGCAGGACAAGAAGACAGTGTGGATAGTTGGGCATTTCTATGTGGCATGGGCATAGAAATGGGCAGAATGGAGATGGAGATTCAAAGGGGTAGGCGTGGAGAACCCATGAGTAGAGTGGCTCGGCGGGTCCGGTATGACATGGAAGCCTGCTGAATAAACAGGATAGGCCCGATGTGCCGGTGAAACATTTGGGGAGCGACTTAACGAAGCTGGGAAGGGGTCAGCTACTGGAGGCAATCAAAAGGGACATGGCAGAGATAGCTCACCTCATGGCACCTTTCAGCATAGTGTGGTCCAAGTTCATACCAAGGTTGAACTGGAGGGGGGGCAAGGAGTACAGGGCTGTGGAAAAGATTGTAGGAATCTGAACGTAGCAATGAGCAGATTATGCAAGAGCATGAGCTGGGAATTTGTCGGACACGGTTTGATCAACCTGCTGGTCCCAGGTTTTTAGGTAGAGGGCGACATCCTCCGAACAGAGGTAGAGCTGGACATGTTCCTGCTGAACATTATGGGAATACTAGAGCTAGTTAAATGCACATAGGACAGTGATAGTGACAGGTTGAGGGGAGCTGCCCGGGTGCAATAAATCCCAGGCAGTATGGCGGAATTGGAACAAACTGAAGAGCAGCAGCAATACACAACAGACATGGGTAGAAGGGGTGCCTGGTGACCAAGTGACCAAATGTTAGGGCTTGCAGGAAAGGAAGCGGGCTGACGAGGCATGCTTGGCACCTGCCACCCAACTTGGGCCACACAGCCCACAAATGGACATTTGGTGGCAGGATTAAGCCTTGAACCTCCTCAGAGGTCTCCCCGCTTCAACCAAGTATGGACTGAATATATTCATTATGTGTTTTCTGATAAGATGTGTAGTTTGATTGCCTATGGGCTAATGAGTCAAACTCATGTTATATGTATAATAAAGGACAACAGTCTTTTTTCTCCAAACAGCGTAGTTTGTGGGTACCGGGAGAGGTATCTGAAGGATAGCAAGGGCTCCAAGTGGAAGGAATGACTGGGCTAGAATGAAGGCCCATGGACCAGCATAGCCAGGGCCTTACAGGGTCATGGAGCCATAACCTGGCCTGATGCTAAGAAACGACAGAAGAGAAAAAGGCACCCGGCGCCATAGTCATAGATGGCGGAAGCAAAGGGGGAGGGAAACGGCACAAATTTCACTGGGTGCACTTGGGTGGCACTGGTGGAAAAAACCTTTGTGTGACATTGGTGGAGCCCCCCCGCGCCTTCCCACACACACACACAACCTGCAACTTTCAAGTAGGCCAATCAGGGTGGGGGAAACGCTAGAAACTGAAGTGCAAGCAGGCACAAGTTGGCAGAGAAAAAACAAAGACACACCCACTCTGATCAGGAAACAGGTACAGGGGGAGAGACCAAGACAAGACAAAGTTGCAGTCACCTTGTGGAGTTGGAACACACTGAAGAGCAGGAATAAGGCACCCCAGAGAGGTACAGAAGGGGGTGCCTGGTGACCCAGTGGCCCTTGTGATGCCAAACAGTGAGGCTCGCAAACAAGGAAGCAGGGGGCGGTGAGGCACTGATGGCACCTGCAGTCCAGTTGGGGGGACATTTGGTGGCAGGATAAAACCTTGAACATGCTCAGAGGTCTCACCCACAACCAAGTATGGACTGAATATATGCATGATGTGTTTTCTCATAAGCTGTGCCGCTCGATTGCCTGCGGGCTAATGATAAGATCATCATGTTAAATATGAAATAAAGGACTGCAGCCTTTTATCTCCAAGCTGCGACTATGCGTGGTTTGCTGGAGAGGTCGCCGAAAGATATCAAGTGATGAGTGTCAGGAATGGCTAGGTCAGCCACACCTGCAAGTTGTAATAAGGGCCCCCGTGGCGAATCCAACAAATCATAGCTACTAAGACTCAACCAAGCATGTGGGATAGCAGGAGGGATGAGCGTAGCTACCGAGTTCACAGATCTTTCTATTGTTGAAATGACTGCCTTGGCTCAGCTGAGGAAGAAGGCGTGGTTTCAAAGACAGAGCAACTGGGCTCAGCTCGGCTCAAGTACTTGTAGCGTGCCCCTCACACAGATTCATCTTTCATCCCTCGTGTTTACGGCTTGCCTATGTGAGCTACCCCGGTAGGCAAACACACCAGCAGTTTCTCCTTCTCTCCATCCCTCCCTTCGAGTGTTTTTAAATTCTTATGACAACGTCTTTGAAAAAAAGAAAAGAAAGAAAGACAATGTAAAACGGAGTTTATCGGTCCGAGGCACTTTTGTTTCTGTTTCTGGAGCGGGGTAAGGAGAGTGAAGACAGATTGTAAACACTGAGCTCTAAGGCAAGCCTAGACCAGCACAGAAACCCACAGAAGTGCCTCCGCACCCCTGGACCAGAGCCCCTGCCAGCGATTGCCAAAGTCCCACCGCCTGTGTCATCGGAAGAACTACGTCTGAGGGAAGAGAAGCGGCACCAGTCCTACTCCCACAGCCTTTTTAGAGAGTTCCTGTTGCTTTTTTTTCTATAAACTTTCTTTCGAGCGCGAGCCTCTTCCTGCCATCCTCCTCCCCCTGCCGTAGAGACAGATGTTTCTGCTCCTTGCGCGCTCGGTCTCGCAGAGCGCGCAGAGCTCCCCAGGCACGCACCAGGGCACCGCACAGAGCGACCCATGCTTGCGCCCCACCATGAGACGCCGAGTATGGGGCCCCGCACTTCTGCCAACGCGCTCAGCAGCAGCAAAGCCAGCCCCCAGGAGAAGCCGTCAAAATGCCCACCGATGACCACCTGCATCAAAATTCAGAAGCGGCACCTCTACGCGCCCTGGGCAAGGTAAGTAATACTGCAGCAATGAGGTGAGCGTACAAAGCACCCTGTACCTGCTCCTGGAAAAGAGATGCTGTTCTCTCACCTACGTCATATGTCAAAAGACTCAGCTTCAACTCAGAGGTCTGAGTTCCAATTAATGCAATCAGTGGTCTCAGCGCCTGTATAAAAGGGACGTAGTCTTCTTGTGGGTTTTCTCACACTCCACAACCACCCCCACTGTGTACCCGATCTCACTGCCAAGATACCTGAGCACGTTCAAACTACCACCCCTAGGCCTGATATGCATCGCCTCCATGTCTACACATGATAGTGGTCCTAACCTGTGCACTGCGCTGGTCGCCTTATATGACAACAGACCCATGATAGAAATATGAATAAAATGCAGATATGTGTCATTGTGCCTAGAGTGATAGATTAGGAATTGGTGATCTTGTTATTCCCTGTCCTTGCCGGACTATCTTCAATCTTAACATTGGCTTGGATGGAGGACAGAGCCCTGTACTTCTGATGAATGTTGCCGCAGCGCTTGTAGGTGACAGAACCAGCTAGTGACCATTTAGTTCAAAGGGCACTCAATGTGAGTCCTTAAAAATAACCAAACCAGCCTCCCAAACAGGGCTGGACTGCATCGGGCGCTTACCCGGGAGGCTGGAAGGGTGGAAGCCAGTTTTGAGACGGAGGGGACCGATTTTGTTACTAGGGGCCGGTTGTGCAGAGGTGCTGCAATATCGCCCCCCACAATAACAAAAGCAGCAGTACTAACGAACCTTGGGCACACACTATATACATAAACGGTTGCGTTCCGTACAGTAGTGACGATTGATACAGTGGCATACAAAAGAAGGTTTTGTTTCATATGAATAATGCAATCATCCCCTTATTTAACGTCAGCAGAGATCTTTTGTTTGTAGATCTTGTTCGCTGTTCATGTAGCCAACATGTGTTTCGTCGGTTTAGCGACTTCGTCAGGGCTGTTAGTTATGGCGGAAGGTCAGTTTAGAGGCACGTTAAGTTGGAGGTCAGTAAGCCACATGTGAAGTAATTCTGCCGTACCGTTTGGGTAGATACTAGTGGACAGTCAAATAGTCATCAGTATTTGTTAAGTTCTGGCAGTCCCAGCGTGTTAGTGTAATGTGCTATATCTTCGGTTGCGTAAAGGTCAGTATTTGGTAAGTTCTGGCCGTGCCAGCGTATAAAGGACAAAACGGCACGGGAGTCCGAGTACTGTCACTCTAGGCTTCTCTTCATAGCATGACCCCTCAGTGTTCGGCGTTCAAGTATACTCTAAATTTCTTCTTTCTAATTAATTGTGTCTTATTATCAGGTGAGCATCAGCTTCTAGTCCCCAAATTTACCCATGCAATTTTTATAAACAAAAGCAGCAGTGCTTCACACTGGCATCCCCAACCCCCCGAGGATTGGTCTGGCAAAATTGCCAGGGCTGCTTTCTGTTCCCAGTCCGGCCCTGCTCTCGAACAGTTGCAGTCAGCGAATAGAGGCTTTGCTTCTGTTGCTGTGGGATATTTTCTTTTACAATCCAATCATTCTTATGTTTGCTGACAGGATTATGTCAGACAAAGAGCTGAAGCTAGAAGTGTGCAGGCCCCTGACTTTCATGATGCTTTGAGCAACATATTACATCGTTGGATAAAGAGTTCTTCTGTGTCTTCCTTTAGTCGTAAAGCTACCATTCAGGGAAAGCTCAACTATCTACAGATTGAGTTTATTTTGCATTTTTGTCCAGCATGAAGCACCAGGTCTGATTATTAGAACTTCATTTGGGCACTAGAGCTACTGTGCTCACTTACTCAGTAATGAAGGGATCATCTAACAATAAACCTTACCTCGTTTGGACTAACGGGTTGCAGAGGGAATAAGTGTGTTGATGGACATTATAATTCCTCAGACATAATGAAGTGAAATTCACACTAGTAGACTTTTTATGAACATGTCAAGTAATTCAGTTTTATAATTACTCTTTTCATGAAATGTTCTTGCTTTTCATGTTCATACAATGTTGTATCCTCTGTCCAAAAATACCTCAGAACCAACAGTCAACTCCCTGTTTTCATGTTCAAGATATAGTGAATGCACAGCAGCACCCCTACAGCACCCAACCCAAAATAAATCAATTTAGAACCCCCAAGAAATGTCCGCCCACCCTTAAAATGCTACCTCTGTCAGCCTAGTCTGTGCTACAGCCGCCAGCATGGCTCGAATTGTACATCCCGCCTCTATCAAACTCCCATAGTTAGCGGTGATACCTGCAGCCAGTCATGACCTCGCTGCCACAGCGGCTGCCAGGACTATGTTGTCTCACCCTATCTTGTTTGCTGGACAATCACCAAAGATGCACATTGACAATCTGGGCTCAAACACTCAAGGCTTGTCCATGAATGTCTGCAGCTGCGAAGAGGACTTAAGGATTCCATCTTCACACTCTGTCCCCACCAGAGGCACAGAAGCACCCCCAGACTGCCTGACGGGTCACTGCTCACGGCCGGCAACCTTGTGGTGAGCGTGAAGCAGCACACGTCATCATTCGTGAACCTCCCGTAGTGACTGAGAATACTGTGATTGCTAGCCATAGTGTGCGACCCGGTTTAGTCGTTTGAAGAACATGCCACTATTCACGTAGTTTCAAAGTCGTGAGGAAAATTGTTTTAATTGCATCACAAGAAAATGTCACATTCATGTTTTTAGCTTTAACTAGTAGTTGTGCTGAAATACTGCAATTTTACAGGCTAAAACATACCGGAGTGTAAGGCAAGGAAAATCAGGAAACTCCACACACTACAAATAGACAAACTAACATCTGCTATGTCTCTAGCCCCCACACCCTCTCCCCCCCCCACCCCACAGATCCCTGAGGCACCTGAATTACACACACCTTACATAAAGGAGCCCTTTCTGATTATGAAGCATCTACATGCCCAGATGGCGTGCGCAGATCAGTGGTCTTTGAAGTGAAATAAATGTAGATGGACTGAAATCAGGGGTTTCTTCTGAAAGTAAAAGGATGCTGCTAACATAAAATATATGTACAGTAAATATAATGTAAAGTACACCTTTTATATTTTGTTTAATGCTGGATTTTGTTTCAAACTCCTCTGAATTTTCGAGAAATGGGAACTGAGCCACACGAAGATGAAGCGATCTGCCTATCACTTTTTGGTCACAAATACGAGCTGCAATCGTTACTCAGATCTGCCAAGGGCCCTACCACCCGCTTTTAACCAGACTAGCAGACCGTTGCTCTCTATGGAGTATGCATAAATCACACCAACACATTGCCATTGTCTGATATCTATGTTTACGTGTGCTCTGTGAATTTACTTTGGCAGAATTGTAACTTTTGCGCTGGAGTGCATCTGGCCTGGGTTTACGGAGTTGGGGGGTGGGGGGGCGTTGTGGTACCCGTCCGAGTAGGCAGGCCGCCACCTGATCACAAGTAACGAAACTGCTCTTTTGTGGTTGAAGCTATGTGTCTGGAAACGTAGAGTGGCCGCGGCGCTCGCGTCACGAGACACCACGAGCTGCCGGGGAAGATGCCACATAGCGATGGCGGGGAGAGTCGTGTATTTCCTGTGTCACTGTTAGGCTGAGAATAGCTGTGGCACAGGCTCCAAGAGGTAGTGCTGGGAAAGTTGGCCGCAGACTGGTTTGTTGTAGTCATTTGAATCCAGGGCTGCCCTCTTTCCCCCCTGTCTGCAACCCCCCCCCCCCCCTAGGAGTTCAGTCGTACTGGGCACAGTTACACAACCCCTGCAGAAGAGGGCTAACCGAAGCAGAGTTTTCGCATGGCTCGTCGCCCTCTTAGCTTCGTGTCAGGGCAGGGCCGCTTAAAATGACTTCAATCCAGTGAACATGTTTCTAAATATAAACTCAGCACATGTGTGGATGTTAGGAGAGGCCCGGCGCAGGGAGCGCACTGCAAACCTTGGAGCGCTGACAGCGCTGTGCAGTGTCTCAGCTGTGGGGCAAAATGGCACGCTGCAGCTCACAGCCGAGGTGCGCTGGCAGAGCTGCCCTGAGAGTAGGGTGACCAGACGTCCCCGATTTGCCCGGACAGTCCCGGTTTTTCACCAGCTGTCCGGGCAGATTTCGGCAATTTTGTCTCATGTCCCGGTTTTTAGAAGGGGTTGACTGAAAACAGTGAGAGGCACTTTTTTGGGTGTTCTAAAGCTTTGCTAGTTAGCAACTGTTATAAGTAAGCAGTTTAATTAATAGGTATAATTTTGATTGTAGAAATTACATTGTATTTACTTACTTAATGCATCTTCTGTGATCCTATGTTGATGACAGCTGTCATTCTGCGCCATTCCGTGGATGAAAAATTGTAGTCCTTCTTCTATTTTCCCCAAATGTCCCGGTTTTTGGTTCTCAAGATCTGGTCACCCTACCTGAGAGCCCGATACGGCCTGGGGGAGGGGTGAGGGATAAAGGTCTCGGGGTGTTTACTTAGCTATGGCGGCTGTTATGTTGTGGGCCCTAGGCCCACATGCTTATACAAGGACTGACACGGACACAGTGTCTATCGTTATTCAACTGGCCACGAGCACGTGCACCCGGGCCCTTTTATTAACAGGCTCACGTCACTCGTCACGTGACGCCTGTGAGGGATGCTTGTGGGGGTGCAAGTGTGCCCACTCCCATAGGGGAGTGGCTACTAAATCAGTGCCTGTCGAGACACTAGAACGTGTCTCGCAGGACACAACATTCCTCCCAAATTTTAATAAAAACAAAAGCTCTATAGTTCAACCTGTAGGGATAAACAGTAACGAAATATATACCATAGAGTCCATCAGTTTCTCGGGTCCGGCATCAGGAAGACGGCAGGCAAGGGCTGGTGAATTCGACTGTGGCAGGACACTCCCAGCAGGTATTCATCATTTAACCTGATCAGTTCAGGACACAAACTCTTGCTTGAAGATGTCATCTGCACACTAGGAACGTGCCGTGCCGGTGTAAGCATGTCCTTTAGTCCCACGTAACTTCCGTCCGCTGACCTGGATGATGGTACGTGATGTGTAACAATAGTTCATTAACTGGGTGCGTCAAGATCATGGTGGGAGTCCATGGTGAAAGTTCACTGGATTATTTCTGGATCGCCTGAAGTCTCTCTTAGGCTGTCTTGCTGTGTCCGGTGACCTGTCAGTGGGGCAAGGTCTCTTCCAGCTCTCCCGCCTGGGGAGGCCCTTCGTCGGGCTTGCCACGGGACTGCTGGTAGGCTGCGATGGGGCTGCGTGTGTGCCGGCTGGGGGCAGCTGCAAACCACAGAGGAGCCAGTAGCCAGTCTCTCGCACAAACCTCAAGGGTGTATGGGTCTTGGTCAGGACATGCTCTCTCTGCCGCAGTTCAGGTGCAGACCAGGTTAGCAGGTAGCCTCTGAGTTTTCTTGTTGGCTAGTCTGGCAATAGCGTGGGACTCCACTCCATGTGTATTCGAGATGTTGTCGGTAGACGCACTTGATGAGGACTGGCCTGGTAGCATTGCCAGCCGTGTGGTGAATCGGGACAATGTCGGGTGATGACTTGCCTTGATGGTTGCAGGCGTTTAGTCTGGAGTCGATCACCTGAGGCAGGGAGTGGCCAGGTACCTCCATGTTCTCTGGGGAGGCACTTGCATTCATGTACTTGGACTTCTTGGGCTGTTGGGACTTTGATGACGGAGGAGTGATGAACACCCTAGGAAACGTGAGGCATGAGACTCGGTTCGCGCAGGCTGTGCGGCTTACCCTCAGACTCCCGCTGTGCGGTTGCCAGTTCCTCTTCGGGTTATCCCCCTCTTCCCTTGCTGTCGCTGTGTCAGGACTCACTCCTGTTGTAGCTTGGGTTTTCTTCATCGTCCGGCCCTGCCACTCACAACTTCCTCTTCTGACCTCATCTGGTTGTCCGATTCTTGGTGTGGACCCTCCGGTCACACTTCCACGTGTCTTGCTGAGTGCGGTGTCATGCCCATGGCACTGATGACGTAGCTGCCATTGGGCCTAGACGACAGGTGGCGATGATCAGGTAGGAGAGGAGGTTTCTGGATGGACGTCGTAGCCACATGACTGCCTCTTCTGAATCTTGTCTTGCACCTCTGGCATTTGCGGTCAGGAGCAGGGATGCCACTTGACTCCAACTGCCGACACTCGGGGTTGGGCGGTCTCACTGTGAAGTGATGGGAACAACGCGGTTTGTGCTTGCTGCGGCTTACGTGTGGTTCTCCCTTGGTGCTGTCGCCAGGGCCGTCGGTCCGCCTTGGTGGCTGTCTGGTGTCTTTGGAGGTGTTCTTGGCTTGTGGTGCTACGAGTCCTCGTGCTTCTCCTCTCGTTGTCTTTGACACACCTGCGTTTGTCCAGCTCTTCTGGGTGACACGATCTCCACTCTTCTTCTGCTCCTCCTCCGGGTGCAGTGACATGCACCATGTTCTAACAAGGCCAACGGGCCTATTAACTTCAATGGTCTCCGGACCATACAGGCAAAACTTCAGTCGCTTCTCTCGGCTGCATGGCGAGCAGCCACTCATCTTGGATGCTCCCTCTTCAGGCAGCTTCTTGACGCTCCTACTCCGGGCGTTCCCTCTCCAGGGAATGGCTTCGACGGGCAGTGGTGAGCTGCAGCTTCTTGATGCTCCTACTCCGGGTGTTCCCTCTCCAGGGAATGGCTTCCACGGGCAGTAGAGAGCTGTGATGGCGGCTGGCCACTCGTGGTGTACGACTCCTCTCGTCAGCCTTGGGTCACTGACGACTCCTGCTTGAGGCAGTGTGAGGGAGGACACTGTGCTGTGTTTGGCCCCTTTCGGGCTCCATTGCTGTAGTGGAGATGTATGGGATCTCCCTGCTGATTCCAGCAGTGCTTCTTTCCTTTGGAGAGGTCTCTTGTCCTCCTGGGTATTCGTGCTTCTGGTGGTCTGCGCAACCACTTCTTCGTCTTCCCTCTGGTTGCATCGCTTCGGCGTGCTTCTGACTGCGCCCTTCGTTTGCCTCATTGGATGCACTTGCTGCGCATTCTCTTCAGTCCTTCGCTCCTGGAACTGTAGCAGCTGTTCCTGTGCTGCTGAGCACGTGCTTGGCGCTGTGTTGCTGAACTCCTGGCACCTAGCTGCGCATTATCTCTTCATCCTTAAAGCTGTGTAGTGGCTTGGCACCACTCTGGCATGGCGGCTTTCCTGCGCACTCACTTTATGCACTTGTCAGTCCTCACTGTGTCCCTCAATCGTGTTGTGCTGCAAGAACCTGTTCTGTGCTGCTGCTGACACTGGTTGTGTTCTCTGACTTATTTTGTTTTTTAAGCACATGGATAACCCTCTTCCCTGGCACTTATTGCAGGCTGCAGCAATTGGTTCCCTTTTCTTGCATGCTTGTCCATATACTTCTTTTCCCTAGCCGCGGTAGCGCAACACGGCCACTAGATGGCATTGCAGGGCAAACTCTGGCTGTCTGCGGTCGTTTTCCTTCGTTCTGGAACCACGCTCGGTTCCGTGATGCTGCCGTTTGTCCTGTACTCGCGAACTTCGATGGGGCAGAGGAATGGATGGCAGGCAACTCGTGGTGGGGGCTGCCTCCTTCTTTACAGCCCCGATGCCCACCGAGCTGCAGACACACCTGGATGTTCCTGGGCCTCAGTGCACTGCACCAGCGGTCCTCGTGGCTCCACGGCCACTCTGCATACCGCGGTAAGTTTTCTCATTTTCCTTCTTTTATTGGGGCCGTGCAGTCGCACCACTAGCACCTTCCGTGTGGTTGGGGGCTCCGCAGTTTATTTAGGGCGACGCCGGCCGCATTCAGCCGCTTTCAGCGCTCCGCCCCTCGAATCCGGCCCTCTCACATCATGGGCTGCGCAAGGCTGCAACACTCCATTGAAGGCGGCTTAGGCTTCCGCCGCCCTCATCTGCTCGCGCCGGCAGTCCGCTTCACTTTTGCTGGCCTCCAGGTGCCAATTTCACTCTTTGCACGGGCACTTCACCCCGACCACTCACGACCAGACACTTCCGGCCGAGCAACGGATCCTCCTCCAGCTGATTGGTCGTCACGGCAGGGGCTGCCGGGCCTGCTTCTTGCCGGCACCACTCTGCATCGCCTCTCGCTCGCCGCACTCTTGCAGACCTTCGCCAGTGCGGGGTGTGGGTCCGCCTCACTGCTGGCTTTTGGGGGTAGGCCTCACTTCACTCACACTGCGCGCGGGGCTGGGGCTGGCGCCGGAGACTGCTGGCTCCATCCCGGGCCGATTTCCGTTTCCTCGCGGGGCGGGAGAGTGGTTAGCTACTCCACTCCATCTTCCACCGTGGGCTCACCTTCTGCTTCAGATGCGGGGTGGGCTCCCGCGGACCTCCAGCTGTTCGAGGTCACTCTTCCCTTCGCGCCACAGCCCCTCGATCACTAACCGGGCTCGCCTCCTGCCCGGCGGGTCGTCGCGGCCGATGCGGGTGGGCTCCGCTCGGCTCCTCACTTGGGCCTCAGTAGGCTGGTGGCAGGGGCATGCCACCGGCTCTCGGACTCGCCACGTGGTCACTCATCTGCACCACGCAGTTCCTTGTGCGGTCAGGTGCCGGCATATCTTCACGGGCATATCAGGTGCGGGGTGGGCTCCCGATCACCTCTTCCTGCCCCGGGGTTCTTCACACACCCCGCTGACGCTTCGATAATGTAATCACCAGCTGCAGGGTCCGCCCTCTCCTAGGGCGATGCACATTCCCCCTTCTCCCACGGGAACACAGCGGCTGCACACGCGGGATAGACCCGCTCGTCGCCAAATGTTATGTTGTGGCCCCTAGGCCCACATGCTTATACAAGGACTGACACGGACACAGTGTCTATCGTTATTCAACTGGCCACGAGCACGTGCACCCGGGCCCTTTTATTAACTGGCTCACGTCACTCGTGACGCCTATGAGGGAAGCGTGTGGGGGTGCAAGTGTGCCCACTCCCATAGGGGAGTGGCTACTAAATCAGTGCCTGTCGAGACACTAGAACGTGTCTCGCAGGACACAACAGGCGGCTGTCGGTCTCCACCGCGTCGTTTGTGGAAACTAATGCACCTAGGCCGGGGTGCACGGCTTCACTAGGCCCGCTTGGGATCACTGACGAATGGGGAAGAGAGAAACAGCAAGGAGAAGCAAAGGGGTGCTATGTGCCAGGCTTTGATGATGTATATCCCCCAAATTGGTACCAACTTGTAGCGCATTTTTGGAGGCACACGAGCGCAAACCGTGGGGATTTATCATTTCTTCTGTCCAGGCTTTGGGTGCATTGCCAGAACTGAATGAGTATGCAATACGGTGCCTTTCAGGTTAAGACTGAGGTTCTGTGGCAGAGATGTAACTGTTCCATCATGTTAGTGTCCTCCAGGGGAAGGATTCGGGTTCACTGACAGAGCAGTATGGTCTCTACTCGCCTTTCAGGCCACGTCTGAGGGGGGTTCATTGACAACGTTGTATCAGCGTTAACAATCAGTGTTAGTTAATGTCCTACTGGTCACAATTAAGATATTTTCCAAAGAGATATGCTGTGTAACTTTTAGTCCTCCTGGGAATATTTCAGGCCAGAACGGAGGTGCATCGGTGGAGTGGTGTGAGCTGTAACAATTAGATGTGTTCATCGTTCTTCGTGTCTTCAATAAGGTAAATTGTCAGAACGAGAGTGACCCTTGGTACGTCCGCAGTTCTGGACAAAAATTCAGGACAAAAATTCAGGACAAAGGGTCAAAATACAATACAAAATTCCAAACTAATGGTCAGTTTCACAGACACATCCAAGGGGAGGCCAAATCCCACAACTTTATCAGTGCATTTATTTACTATTTTCTACAAAGCACTAATTATTCACTGTGGTCTTTATGTGATTGCCTTTAGGTATGCTATAGTCAGGTGGCACATTACATCCTTGCTGAATAGTAAATTAATGCCCCTGAGCACGGTGTCAAGGCCATCACCACTACTCAAGTTTACCCAGTCTTTCTTGAAGAGAAAGCAACAGCAACATTTTAATTGTTTCTAAACGTTTTAAAAACCATGGCAAACACGCAGTAACGTAAGTGACCTTCTGCTAGTTTAAACTAGTTGAACAAAAACATTTGGCTCAACTCAACCTCCAGTAGACTTTTAACCTAAGAAAATGAATGAGGCAGAGCACATGGTGTGGGCGACAGTCTCACAGCTAATGTTAGGATGTGAGGTACCCACAGTTTTTCTGTAGTCTCGTAGCACTACAGTGTGAGTCCGGGACTCAACATTTATCGCAGAAATGGGAGCCCAGACTACCAATCAAAGAGAATTAAAGAGGAGGATGAAATCGAGATCAGATGACAGATCCACAGCAATTGATTCAAAGGGTTGTTGCTAAGAACTGGATAAATAAAGAAGAGAAGAACAAGGTGGGACAGTTCCTAAAATCAGACAAAATGAGTCGCCATGAGTATCGGAAAGTATTGTGTACCTGGGGAGTTGTCTCAGCAGAGAGGAAATGAACAGAAGGGGCACTGTCAAGTGGTGGAACAAGCAGCACCCACACACCTTGGCAAAGTCTTCTGGTGCAATGATCCACTGGTTGTGCTTGTGAAGGGTAAGCAAGGACCAGATCCCATTCCCTTTTAAGGCTGTGCTGGGCAATTGCCCACTCTGTCCATGTTTTAAAATGGTTTTGCAGTCGAGCCTAGGGCAAACCAGTGATCTGACTCATCCCAAAGTACACGTAGAATCTTCAAAATATTTGAGATGTAAATTACACATACAAAATGTAAGTACATGATAAAGATTTTAAAATGTGAGAAGTGTTCCTTTAACATATGGTAGTGTTTCCCCCTTTATATACAATTAGACCCCAGGTTGAACTGGGAATCAGTTGCCTTTCGATACCCAGGGATTAATATCTACCATTCCCCCACTGATTTGTAGGATATAAATCTGGGCAGAGCGACACAGTCCGTCTGAGCCCAGTTTGCTTTTTGGTCTTCTCTTCCACTTTCAGTAATGGGCACTAGTGAAGATTTCGGTGCTACCCTGGTTACTGTATTATTTTGCAAACCTTCCCCTGCTCATCCCTTGATTCTTCTTAAGACGCCCCATGTCTGATTTGGGGAATGGGGTGCCACCAGGTAACTCTTTCCACTCTAAAGCTACCTGTGACTGCAGGTGGATTAGCCCCTCTCGACTTATCACGTTATTATTTAGCTGCACAGCTCCAATGAGTGGCTCGCTGTCTGTCTGTCCGCTCCCTGCATGAGATGGGGTTTACCCATAAAGACTTTAAGGAGGGCTTACTGCACTACTCATTTTTTCCTACTGACCATTCTAATGAACCCACCGGGTTGTTCTGCACAACTATCTCTTGCCTTACTAGAATCTGTAAACTCACTAACACGAAGAAATCTTGTGCTCCTGCACTACCTTTGCTAGGCCTTCCCAATCGCACATGATGGCTACGCTTAGGGCAGTTCTGTCAGTGGCATGTTGCAGGCCTCTTACAATTAGGGGATGTATTTGTTGACTGCAAGCTACTAGATTTCCAAACCCTTATGGCAGACTGCAATCTTTACCCGGGTCAACTCCTTACGAGCATCTTAAACAATCATTAAATGCCCTATTTCATGTCTACCACCTGGTACCAACCACTTATGAGGTATACCAGATGCTCTAGACCATAGGGTCTGGTGGGAAACTGGGAAGGTGTGCATACAGAGCTTTTCTGCAACATGGAGACCACTCCAAGGCTTCTCTCTCTGCACTACCTGGGAGACTGACATGGCCATACTTCTGCACGATATGGACTGGGCTAAAATATTGGACTGTCCCCACAAAGTATCCAGCAGCTGCCATTTTAAGTTTATTCAACTTAATATTCTGAACTGAGCCTACCCTTATACCTGCCCGAATTAAAAAAATATACCCGGGAGCCACAGATGCATGTCCTCGCTTTATGCAATTAGATGCCGATTTGCTTCATATGCTTTGGCCTTGCTCCACACTCATTTCATACTGGCAAAGATTTCTCGAGGTGCTGTTGACCACGATGGTCCATGTACTAATAAATTCCCCCAGAAGCGGTCCGATTGGGCGTATTGCCCCACCCTAAGTTCGAGATACCCTCTACCAATTTCCTCGACCTGGTTATTCTTCTAGCAAATTGTAATATCACACTGCACTTGAAGGATTCACTTCCTCCGACTATCGTAAGTTGGACCTAGGACTCGCTCTCTTGGTTTCAATCTGAGAGCACCCTGTTACACAGGGAGGAATGAGCAGGTCTGAGAAAATATTTTATTGCACAGATGTTGGATATTTTGGTGGAGGGCTTTAAAGACTGCACCAAGAACGATACTCTTCCCCGTAAACCACCCCTGAGACATACACTCTTAGTTTCTATGTACTAGTTGTTCTTGCCACATCTTGACAACTACACAAGGCAGTGGTGTAGTGACATCTATCTCTGACACACTGTCATGATTTCACCACTAGAACATTTTCTTCTAAGCACCACAGGGTTCATCGCTCGACTTCCCTATGCTGCTAGGTAAGACAGCGGCAACTGGGCAGAGGGGGGTGGAGGGACAGTTTATTATGGGTCAGTTTGTAACACAGAAAAAAAATGATGTGCTAACTCTTCATAAGTGAATGTAGCCCAGCAAAGTTCTTCTGTAAATATAAAATGGAATCTGCTTCTACACACCTGGCTACTATCCGGCTATGTAACCTCTTTTGGCATAAAACAATTAAATCTTTAAAAAAACATATGGTAGAGTTTCAATTTAGTACATTAGATCACATTGACATTTATGTGAAGTCAAAGTTTCTAAATCATGAACTTTAAAACATTTATTAATCCGCCTTCTTGACAACACCACGAGTGAACAAAGTGAACCAATTGTCTGGTTTCTCTTACATCATGGCCAATATTATTGTAATAGCTGGTAGAACATTAGAGGGTAATAAAACATACAAGTTAGTTTTTTGTACACAGTCCATCTTAAACTGAATTAATTGAAAGTGCTCTCAAATGTCACTTTCAAGTAAAATAGACACATGAAGTAAATTGATTTGACTTAGATCATACAATTTAGTCATGCAGAAAATCCTGGATTTTAACCAAGGCTTTCCTGTAACACATAGTGCACTTAAGCCACTTAATAGATTAATTTATTTTTCTCAATCCCTCTAAAACTAGAAGACAGTGTTTTTTGTACAATTCTGTAGAATGAATAGCACACTGTCTTAAATGAATACAGATCAAAGGTTAATCTGGCACAATATCTAAAAAAGAAAACAATTACATAATAAAGGTAAGGGAAGGCAGGACATCATATGCTAATATCATTAACATTTTCAGACATTGAATAGCTATTCAATGCAGCAGTCGAAGTGCATTAAAAACGAATGGATACTGCAGTGGGTACAGGGTCAGTGAACACGGAGGCTGAATAAAAGGTGAGGCTAAAAAGAACAATATATTCTGTAACCAGTTTGTTGATCTTTCACCATCAAGTAACCACATATCAAATAAGGCACACCTTAAATAACAAATAAAGGTACCTTAACTTATCAGTGGGAAATGCACTATTTTATGTTATGAAACCTTTATTGGTTAATGCGATCACCATAGATGTGTATGTGTGCAATCAGAGGCCCATAGAATTGAATCCTGTTTGATGCATCAGGGAAACTGACTTGTGCATTTTGAGTGCTACAAGGTCCCTGAAAACACTTTGAATGTGTAAGTCATTATTTTAAACGTGCATTACACACAGTATAATATAGGCTGCACAAAATGCACATAACATTTTTTGTTAAAGATAAAAAGTATAGATTTCAGTAATATGCAGACCATACCTAGTGCAAACATTTTTTATAACTGCCCATTAAAAGCACACACTCCACAGCTCAGCTTGGAACACCCTTACAGTACCTCTCAAAAAGAAAATATCTTAGCCATTAGGAAGCTTCAAGTGACTCCATCAATTGATGCCTATATCGGCTCTGAAGCAGCCTTTGTATTTGCAGATTTACCAGTCGTGCACATTTGCATTTCTATTGAGAAGCAGGCAACCTGGCAAGAAGTCTTGCTTCTTATCTGTCTGCCCCTCCCTCAGGATCACAGCACAGGAGACCCCCTCCCTTCCACTCAAGCTGGGGAATCTGAATTGTCACAATTAACTTTTGTCCTTTAGCTGAAAGGTTAAAATTACATACAAATGAATGCCGTTTGTTAAACCATCCGTCATGGACAATGGACATTAGGGCGGCTAAATTATGGACAGAGCATGAAAATTACAGATGGGTGGTCACCCTAGTCAGAACCACAGGTACTGTACCTATGGGACTTTTCAGTGTTCGTCAGGTCATGGCAGAGGTGACTAGCCCTGTGATGTGACCTCTTACTGTTGGGTATTTAATGTAATAAGACCAGCATTGAGATGCATTTGAGAGCAGTATGTGCTTTCTCAGGTAATCAATGTCCATCTGTGTATCCCTTAGATTTATTGAACTGCAATATGACCTGTTACTTTTGGAGTTATTCAGTATTCTTCATGCCATGACAGAGGTGCATTGGCAGAGTTGTGTGAGCGCTTAACTTTTTATAATGGACAGCAATGTATACACAGAACTAGAAGACCTGATTTCCAGTTCTCTTTTCTGTTTTTGAACTGAATTGTGTGATCCTTGGGAAATTACTTTATTCTTCTGTTCCACTCATTTCCCCTTTCTCCACAAATTGGCAGTTTTTATAATGAGTACAACCACCAGCACAACACACAACACACAATCAAACAATGAACATGCCCATTTTTCCGTCTGAGTATTGTTAGCCCAATCAGCTGAAGACCATGACTTGTGTGTATCAAGAAAGACGTGTGGCCTTCATTTCTGGTTAAGCAGGTGAGAGTTCAGAATCACTGTTAGTGCTTGTTTCTCTGTTGGGTCAGTGAGCAGTAAGTCAAAACTGAAAACAATGGCAGTGCTGTGCAGGCTGTTTTTATCAGGAATACTCTATGCCAGTCCAAGGGTCAGTACGAGCTGTGAGTATTGATTTCAGTAATAGTAGTGATTTTCAGTATACGACTTGATTGTGAAAATGATTTCCATTTAATTCAATTATATGTATATTTATCCCACATGACTATTTTGTAAATCTTTCATGACTAAGGCTGTCATGGACCCACATTGGGCACCCCTGGTTTAGCAAGTGTATCTTCAGGTCAGGACTCAGATACATTGACCGACTTAATTGTGCTCCCTACTCCCATGACTATCATGGATTGTGGGGCTAATGTGAAACTCCTTGACAGAGCAGTATGGGCTCTATTTAGGGGGTCAGCAGGTGCTTTAAAGTCAGGACTCATTTATTGCACACCATAAACTTTCAGCACTGGGATGCCTATGGGTAGCTACGTGCTCTATAAGTGCTTCATAGAATAGAATAGAATAGTACTGTCATGCAGTGGCTTAACACAACATGATGGTGGCCTCCTGCACAATGTAAAGAGGGGCCTCTGAGTCTCCCATATCTCACAAATATTTATTAGCTTTGTGCTGAAAAAAGTGCCCCTGAAGGGCTGGGGGGCATTTAAGCATTGGGGGCTCACAGCATTGCAGAGGCTGCAGTGGCCTGCGTTATACCCCTGCTTGCATGGATGTATTTGCTCTCCTCTGGTTTACAGTGAAGTATACAGAAAGGGATGGAATGCTTGAATTAATCTCAGATACTGGTAATTACCAGGCCTGGCAGTTTGGACTGGACTGTTCCCTTAGGAGCAGGGTCAAGACTGAATTGAATACGGCTGGGTCCATATTGAGGTAGCATGGTGTGCAAAATAAGGATGGATTTGGATGCAGCCCCAGACAATTAAAGTGGCACTTTTATGGGTGCTTCGGTGTAATGTCTTAAGTATGCCGAGAAGTAGGTCCCATGCACACTGTGCCACTGGAATCAATCTATATCCGAGTGATGAGCCCTAATATGGGACAACTGGTCTTAGGCTGCTAGTGTTCCAGTTCAGGGAGGACCTGTACAGGTGGTTCAGGCAGGACTGTTCCCATTAGAGCAGAGTCAAGACTGATATGCACATGGCTGGGTCCAAACTGAGGTGGTATGGTGTGAAAAATAATGATAAACCGTAATGTGGCTTGAGTAATTACCAGTGACTGAGATTAATTCGAGCATTCAATCCACCACTTTTTATACTCCTCCATGTGTTAGCAGAATAGCTTATTGACAAAAGTGAAGGACCTTGGTAGAGCACCAGGGGGCCTAAATTATCAGGTTAGGAGGGGGTGCTTCATTTCAACATTGATATGCATTATAAGTGTACTGTTCAAAGTTGGCCTACAAGCGTTGGAGCCATGCAATCATTATAGAAATGCACTCTGGATACATTGACATAATATTGATATAAATTGGAATTATTACCATAGTCAGTGATAATCTGTCATGGTTCCGCCATCATGGCCCAACAACGGAAGTATCAGCAGTTCAATTATTCACTAATTTGTGGTTAAGGAGGGACTTTTAAACACCCTTTCAAATGGCATTAACTTAGGCATGGACGTGATGTTCTTATGACCGTAGCTGGGGTGGTGTTTTCCAAATCAGGGGACCATTAGCACCAGGGCAGGGCTGGCCGTAGCAGGCACTGGGTGTTTTCCTGTGGGCCGGAAGGGTGGGGGGCCGGTTTTGGACCCGTGGGGGCTGTTTTGTTGTTGCTGGCTGCAGTTTTGCAACAGTGCTGCAATATTGGTCCCCTGTAATAAAAGCGGGAGCGGTGCTGCAGGAGCAGTGTTTCTCACTAGCACCCCCTCCCCAGCTACTGGGGCTGGACAAGCAGATTGCCAGGGCTGATTGCTGTTCCCAGTCCGGCCGCGATTAGCACTGAAGTATGAAGATGTAATAAAAACAGTTTATCAAGAAAGGTATAAGCCTGTTGTTGCCATTGAAGGAACTGAACAGCTATGAAAGCATGATATATCTGAAGCCCTATTGTTAGAAACTAGTTTGAGTCACAGTATGTTACAAAACGGAGAATAGCATAGTCGATGCATCCCCACAAAATAATTGTTTATCAAATGCCTTTTCTGGGCCCCCTCTGTGCTGTGTAAAAGGCAGCTTTCCTTGTGCGGAGGGTGGGGGTATGCCAAAGGGGACATGGCAAATCCCAGGAAAAGATATTCTAGCCTGGGTGGGGCAAGAACTAAACACAATGGGGCCGATTCCGATCTCGGCCGGTAGGGCTCCGAATCGGATTCGGCTTTACCGGATCCGATTCGGAGCCCTGTTTCCCGACCGAACCGTACGCGGGTCCGGCCGAGCGAGTACGATGCGACTCGCCGACCGACTCGTCCGGGCGTCCCGACCGCTCCGACCGACTCGCTCCCGGCTCGAACCGCTCCGACCGACTCGCTCGGACTCGACTCGCACCGCGCAATGGAGACGTTCCCCGGCCGGGTAAGTACGATGCGCGCCGCGAGCAGTCCGACCGAGCCGCGCACTCCGGCTCGGAAAGAGCTGTCGGAGCCGTACTTTGGGGGTCCGTGTCGGACTCCCTGTACGCGTAGCCGCGCGAGTCGCACACAGGGGGACCCATGGGTCCCCCCTACCTGTGCGTGTACGGCGCGAATCGCTTCGCCGTGTACCCGCTGTAGGGGGCGCACTTGTCCGACTCCGCACCCATTGAGTCAATGGGAGCCCGCGTACGCGTTGTACGACCGGCTCCCATTGACTTCAATGGGAGTCCGACCGACTCGAGTCCGATAACATACGGACGCATCGTACTCGTTCGGTCGGACTGCACGGGTCCGATTCGGTCGGAAATCTCTCCGGGTCCGGCTCGGTCGGAGAAATTTCCGGCCCGAATCGGAATCGACCCCATTGTCTTAAAGGCAGTCACACAGTGGAGTTCATAAAGAAAAATAAATACACTTCCAGTTTTAAGTCTATGATAAAATGTTTCACCTTAATTATGACAGGAGGACTGACGGTTTAGCATTTGCACCGCCCCAATGAAGTGTCTGTAGAACGCCACATACTCCTAAGTAGAGGTAATTCCTGGTTCCATTTCTATGCCTTCCCCTGGAAAAACCAGTGATCACACAGAGGACAACTGAGACTGGCAGTGCATCTGGAGCTTTGAGAAGTAGAGAGACACAATGCTATTAATCAGAAAATATTGATATTATATCGTGTAGAGGTTCTTTTATTGTCCATTAGCTGTGTCTTGTCAAAGACTTAAAGAAGGTTAGACAATCAAACTATTTAATTATTTGAACACTAGGGTAATCTAGCATTTTCGTGAAGAAGCATGGCCCTGCCTTAGCCTCCCTAGTCTGCAATAAAGGCTGGTCTCTTCTATATTTATGAAACCCGTTTCCCAATTAACTTTCATACTCTGTCAACTTTTTACTTTAATCTGACTAGGCCCTCGGGAAATCGAACATACTGAGGAGCAGGGAATACAAACATAGGCGGACAAGTCTACCAAACTCTTGGAGCCTGCTCGGTAGAGTGTTTTCTTGATTTAAGTAGGCTTGGGTAAAATTTAAATTATGTCGGAGTAATCAGAGTATTTTCAGTAATTTCAAGTTACTCTGTTGACGTGAAGTTACTGAAATTAAGCGATTACTCCCATTCCCATAATTATTAGTAATTTGGCAAAAAAATCCTACCGTTGGAGTACCGTTCGAACTGCAAATTTAGCAAGCGCAAGCGGCTCCTGATGTTCGTGTCATGTTGCATTTAGTGCTATTAGTGCTATTCTCTTAGTGCAAAATGCATCCTCTGGCCTATTTTAAATGCAAGGCTGCATTTTGCACTAAGAAAATAGCGCTAGATGCTGGGTTACGCGGCTCATGTAATTTTGTTTAATTTTGCTGTAATTTCATGTAACTATGCTACAGCAAATTACGCGAGCTACTCCCACCCCTAGATTTAAATTCGTAGCTGGGATTCCGCTTCCTCCATCGGAGGACCCTATGTCTGTGTGTGAAACTCCGAGAATGGACACTGTCTGGTGATGACTATCTATTTATGCACATCTACTAATATCCTCTTCACGACGTCTCTGCCTCTAGAAAAGTTGTCCCTACCAAATATTGAGACACCAAGCTATTAAACAAAGGTTGACCCGAACGTAGAGAAGATTATCTGGAAGAAGAAATAAGATTACTTCAGAGAATCAAGATCACTTTCTCCCCACTGCCATGCCTTCCAAAGGGTTGTACACACATGTTGTTGGGGTCCTCATATTTGGCAGACACTGGAATGCTCTGAAACATCTGGCAGAATTGTCGGCCCCTGTAGACAAGTATAAAATGGGTATCTACCTAAGACATTAGTTAGACTTCATTCAGTGATACATAGCAAAATGAATAGCTTGCCTGCCATATTATGAAATAAATATCTTATAGATACAAACACAATTTAGTGGAGCATTGCGTCGGGCGTGGGCCCATGACACTCATTCTTGACCTCCACTTGCAGGTCTGTCCTGGCTTATTCCACCATGTGTTATTTGAGCCTCTCTCTTATTCACTCACCCCACGCCCCTCATTTCAGTGTGCTGCAGTAAAGGGTCCACCACTTAAAGCTCTGTTTATCCTCTTCAGCTTTCCTTGCATTTCTCAGACATTTCTGCTGAAGCATACCAATGGTAGCAGAAAACTGTTGTTGGGGTGGAGCAGAGTAATGGAAGGTAGTAACAAATAGGCATAGTATGGAAAAGGCAGCAAAATGATCATTGCAATAGGAAGCACTGAAAAGATGCTTTTCATGCTTTCAAGATGTCCACTGCTTTGCGTTATGTAACATGCATTGCATCATCACATGCAGTGCTGCGTCATAATCATTCCGTGCACGCAGTGTCACACAACCAGGTGCCCATCTTGAAAGTATTTAAAACAATGTTTTCATTGTTGTCTATATTTCTAACAGCCCTATATTTGTAACATGGCTGGTCAATGCTATTAGCTTTGTCAATGACGGCAGAGTTTAAAAGCCAAAGCCAACCATGGCTACCACCATGGATGGGCAGCACTGGATAGTATAATGGGACAACACCCAAGGCATCACGAAGGATGCAATCTAGCACCTGACATTCTGTAGAGTGGACTAGGAGAGTCTGGGTAAAGAGACCATTCAGGGCATCACCATGGCCACTAGATGATGTCTGGCTCGCTGCCCAGGAGCATTGAGGAGGAGAGTGCTAGAAGAGAGATTGGTGCGTCGGGGGAATTCAGGGCAAGAGAGAGCACACTCTGAAAATCAAGACATGCACTCCCTGGAGTACTGAACAACACCGGGGATGGCACTTCCACCAGAAACCGTCCCTGGAAACTCAGACAATTTAGCCTATTTGGTAGACTTTTTAGTGGGGCACGAAATTGGTGGGTCCTAAAACGCATCTATTAACTTCAGTAATGGTTGGCAGATGAAGGGGGATTTTGTTGCCTTTTTTAATAAACGTATTTGGCTAAGGGTTCACAGATTACCTGTCTCTTTTTCTTCTAGTTCACAACGAATACAATTTTCAGTTTCCATTCATTTGATGAAAGTTGAACTTGTCTGTTTTAATCCCCCGTTTTAGATGTGGTTGACACTGAACCTGAAACATATACTTTCACCACATAAACCTAGTCTGAATAGTCTTATCCTATTGTGATTGATGTCTGTGTATCTCTCATTGGATTGTTAGAGATATTTGGAATTTTGTGAGGAATAGAGCTGTGCTTAGATTCATGTTGGCATTGCCAAGGATGAAAGCTATAGGGACAATAGTGCACTTGATATCTCTGTCGATGCCCACCAAATACACATAAGGAGTGATTTATTTCATAACTGTGGCCAGTTGACAGAGCTTTTTAGTACTGTAGCATGAAAGTACAGTAGATTAAAGATGGCACGATTTTTATGAATTGCCTTTATTGTCTAATCATTTGGCGTCCTTTTTCGTTTGTGGTCATAGGTTATCACAGGAATCCCAGTGCTCAGAGTCAAATTATATATAACACATGGAAAGGTGCACCAGCAAATAGTAGAAGTCCAATAAAATTGAGAATATGTTCTTTATTATATTTCTTCTATAATCAGAATAGATCAAATCCAGCCAACGCATTTCTTTCCAACTACTTCTGGAACTTCCTCAGGGCTTGAAGACATAACCTGCAAATGTATTCTTAGATTATATATAGTAACAGTCCATCCAAAATATATAATAATGGTCCTTTGCGGTAATTCGTAGGTGAAGTTGGTATATCTCGACTCGTATCAATAGAATTAGTCTAAGTCTCTGTTCGATACCGTAATAAGTATCTCTTTCATCCATAAGTATTGAAGAAACAAAGTAACAGCAGAGTCAAATTATATATACGTCGGCCTAAGGATCCCTATGCTTACGTTAGGGATGTGTATGCACATTTGCATGGGAATCCTGATTCTTAGAATAGGAGTACATTTACACATTGTGATAGGAATCTCGATTTTCATGATGTTATTACTATCTCTGTGCATCGGATAGTAGTGTCTTTACATATTATCCAGGGAATTCGTATGCTCAGTATAGTTATATACTTTCACATGAATCTTCAGTATTGTGGTAATTCCAAGGTTTAGGATCATGCTGTGTATCAATATTATCCTTGAAATTTCAATGCTCGGGATAGTACTGTGTTTATTTATCATCCTGGGGATTGCTATGTACAGGGCATTTATGTTATTTCACATGGACCTGGGAATCCTTATCATCAGGATTGTGTAAATCCACAGGCTCAAGATTTTACTGTTTTACATATTGTCATTGGAATCTCTCTGACTGGGGTAGAAGTGTGTTATGTATTATCCTGGAAATTTGTAGTTGTATGTCAAGACCAAGATTTATAAACAATTTGCATCTGGTTTGCAGTGCTTTTATAAAGCACACCTGACGCAAAGTGGTTTGCTGCAATTTAGAATCCAATGAAAATCACGATTTGTGTTAGATTGTGACTCAAAGTAACGCACAGCTGTGCAGTGTGCTGCCTTGCATTACTTTGCGTCAAGTGGGTGTGCTATGGTGGTGAATGGACATTCCCATGCATACAGCCATGGGTTTTGACACAATTCCCTACCTACAAAGAATTGTAGGCAATGATTTGCACCTAAATCCTGCAGCTCCTCCAGGCAGTCGTTGCAAGAAGAAATGTTTTAATATCTCCTCCGTGTGGGCTGCATTGTTCAGCACACATACAAAGTGGGAAACACCTTTAAGCAGAGTTTCTGCAGTGGAGAGGACTCTTTCCGGGACAAAACCTATGCTTTCCACAACATAGACACCTTTGTTCTGTAGCTCATGAGAGGCCATGCGTTAGCACATGCCAGCCAAGGTGTGCCAGCACAGAGAGAGAGAGCAGAACAGCACCACACCTTAGTAGATGAGGCACTGTCCTTTTCTCTCACTTTCGCACAATGCAGCAGAACAGCTTTATTTGCTATGCTGTATTGTGTTAGTTCTCTGTAAACCAGTGGCGTAACAGAAACTTGAGGGGGACCCCCTACAAGGTACTTGGAGCGGCCTGATTCTTAGAATAGGAGTACATTTACACATTGTGATAGGAATCTCGATTTTCATGATGTTATTACTATCTCTGTGCATCGGATAGTAGTGTCTTTACATATTATCCAGGGAATTCGTATGCTCAGTATAGTTATATACTTTCACATGAATCTTCAGTATTGTGGTAATTCCAAGGTTTAGGATCATGCTGTGTATCAATATTATCCTTGAAATTTCAATGCTCGGGATAGTACTGTGTTTATTTATCATCCTGGGGATTGCTATGTACAGGGCATTTATGTTATTTCACATGGACCTGGGAATCCTTATCATCAGGATTGTGTAAATCCACAGGCTCAAGATTTTACTGTTTTACATATTGTCATTGGAATCTCTCTGACTGGGGTAGAAGTGTGTTATGTATTATCCTGGAAATTTGTAGTTGTATGTCAAGACCAAGATTTATAAACAATTTGCATCTGGTTTGCAGTGCTTTTATAAAGCACACCTGACGCAAAGTGGTTTGCTGCAATTTAGAATCCAATGAAAATCACGATTTGTGTTAGATTGTGACTCAAAGTAACGCACAGCTGTGCAGTGTGCTGCCTTGCATTACTTTGCGTCAAGTGGGTGTGCTATGGTGGTGAATGGACATTCCCATGCATACAGCCATGGGTTTTGACACAATTCCCTACCTACAAAGAATTGTAGGCAATGATTTGCACCTAAATCCTGCAGCTCCTCCAGGCAGTCGTTGCAAGAAGAAATGTTTTAATATCTCCTCCGTGTGGGCTGCATTGTTCAGCACACATACAAAGTGGGAAACACCTTTAAGCAGAGTTTCTGCAGTGGAGAGGACTCTTTCCGGGACAAAACCTATGCTTTCCACAACATAGACACCTTTGTTCTGTAGCTCATGAGAGGCTGCGTTAGCACATGCCAGCCAAGGTGTGCCAGCACAGAGAGAGAGAGCAGAACAGCACCACACCTTAGTAGATGAGGCACTGTCCTTTTCTCTCACTTTCGCACAATGCAGCAGAACAGCTTTATTTGCTATGCTGTATTGTGTTAGTTCTCTGTAAACCAGTGGCGTAACAGAAACTTGAGGGGGCCCCCCTACAAGGTACTTGGAGCGGCCTCCGCTCCGTATTTTATCAGGAGCTCTCGGGCCAGAGTCCTGTGCTGAGGGGGCCCACTACAGCTTGGGGCCCCCCTGCACTGCGGGGCCTGCGGGGGCCTATGTTACGCCACTGCTGTAAACCAGGGCCTAAATGCTTACCCATTAAACTGGAACTCTTTATGCTCAGGATTGTGTAAGTCGTTAGGATCAGAATTGTACCGTATTTACGTTAAGCTTGGGATTGTAGCGTGTTTATATATTTACCTGGAAATCCCAATGCTCAGGGTAATTATGTGCTTGCTCTTGAACCTGCATATCCTTGCAGCGGGGCTTGCGTAAATCCGTACCCTCATAGAGGTGTGTTCGCAGAACATCCTGGGAACACCTGTTCTCACTTGTTTCTGGTGTGTTTACGTGTCATCATGGTAACCTCCGTGCACATCAAAGGTGCGGATTGGCATGGTACTAAACTTTCTATGATGTCATACTGCAGCCTCTCAGCCACCTTAGAGATTGATATGAGAAGACCATGTGAACGTTAATGTGAACATGCTTCACACTGCAAAGATTATGGTGCGATGACTGAGCTATAATATATCATAATGTTTGTGCATAACTGTATTTTTCAGCAAAACAATAAAAAATGTATTCTAATAGGAACTGAAATTGAATAAACAAAGAACAAAATCGTGATGGAGACATAAATCGACTAACAGGTTGTCATCCCGTTAATATCCTAGAACTGGGTGTAAACTGTGCTAGCATCATTTCAGATGAGGCTGCTGTGCTTTGAGCATGCCCAGGAGATTAAATGTGTGAGCATGTGCACAGTATGGGTGAACAAGCAAGAATGGAAGAAAGAAATGTCTGTCTGGAGCGCCGGATCTGAATGGTGACAGTGGTCCACTTGCAAGCTCTGTTGGCAAGGCGGGCAGTCGGCCATCGGCAGATGGGCCTATGGCTGATTTTTCTGTGGGATAAGCAGCCAACCTGCCCGTCCATCTCCATGGCAAGTGCACAACGTGAAAGGCTGTTGTTACAGGGGTAGCATACATATACTGAGCCTGACCCGATGCACATGAAGTCTAGCCGGCTAATTGTCAGAGACAGGATGACAATGAGCTGCTCTGGCTGTCACAGCATGAGGTGTGCCTGCCCCCTTGCTCCCTCCAGGTGTGACAGAGGACTCAAGGAGCTGCTGATGGGGAGCCAATAGCACTTGCTTTGTGGAGGACTGGTGTAGAAGGGAGGAAGGAGAGTCAAGATTGTGGGGGATTGGTGAATCCAGAGAGGGAGGTCCTTGGTTTATTTTTGTCCCCCTTCCCTCCTTGGAACAGGTGCAGATAAAGTAGTCTCTGCTGTACTCCTTT
Source organism: Calotriton arnoldi (assembly GCA_963921515.1). Taxonomy (NCBI): domain Eukaryota; kingdom Metazoa; phylum Chordata; class Amphibia; order Caudata; family Salamandridae; genus Calotriton; species Calotriton arnoldi. Next base: position 1,697,694 of record CAWUFW010001409.1, read on the forward strand.
GCCTTCAAAATATAAACTATTGCAGTCAACAGGGAGATGATGTAGCCTTAGTCGACCTTGAAACTGGGAAATCAGGTTCGAATCTCAGTGTCAGCTCAACATCCTGTGTTTCTGGACAAATCACTTAATCCACCTGTGCCTAAGAAAATGAATCTGACCGTGTGTAATGTAACTGGTGCTCATGTAAAGCGCTCCAATGCCTCTGGACCGAGTCTGTGCTATATAAAACTGCATGTACGTGAAGAAAGTGACACTATTTTTCTTTTTTCAATTCACACACTAGCATCATTCTCTCTATCGGAACTTACAAGTGATGCTAGCAGTAAGTAAAAAAAAACAGATGCCCCTTTCACCAATCCCCAAGCATAGGAAGGCCTCTCTTAAATACTGTAAAAATACTGTGAATATCTAAAAAAAAAAAAAAGCCCTGCGTGAATGTAAAAGGCAGCCTAGGTATGTTCCATGTCATGTTTCCAAGCAGATATTAATCATACCATCAATAACAAACTCATGGATAAAAAGCAATTCAAAAAGTGAGATCCTAATATTTTTGACAGTTTTTAGTTTTTTTCCATTGGAATATTCATTTCTGATTTAAGTCCCTCTGACACATATGTTTCTTTAACTATCTTTGGGTATATAATTGTATTACTTTTTTAGGAACATTGGAACATTTTCCCTGAATATATGTATATATATATATATGTTTTTTTTTTTTAATGAAGTAAATGTTATGGACAGCTATACAATGAGCCAAAGTGTAAAGAGAAGCGCAAAGACTTACTGACAGGAAGATACATCTTAAGAGGACCTTAGGAATAAAAGACGTAGAGTTGCATGTCAGCAATATATATTTGTGCCTCTCCCATTCATACCAGATTTTTATAGACCCTATTTCACTAAATGTACCTTAAAATCAACATACAAGGTGGCCAGTGGCAGCCGAATGCTCTGGCGAGACTCCTCTTTTCCAGGTTCCACAAAGTCACTGGAGATCCGAGTGCAGGTGTGGGATGCTCTCCCTGAGGTGTGCTAGAGCAGTGGTTCTTAACATTTTGACTTCTGTGGACTCCCACTGGACCACTATTGGAATCCGGAGACCCCCCCAGACTCATTACTGGAAGGTCAGAACCCCTGCCTAAGCATTTATGATGATTTGAGCTACAAAGCAACATGCAAAAAATACAGAAACAAGCATTCATCAAAAAAATATACAAATGATGAAATATTTTATTTAATTCACCAATATAAAAAAATAATGTTTTAACTTTTAATAGGAAGGTTGGAGCTTTTTTAAATTCAGCTGAGGCCAATAATCTTCCAAACTGTATTCTGTTTGATGCACTTGTACTGATCTCACAAACCAATCTGAGGATACTAACTTAAATTTTAGCCTCCAGTTTCAAATTCCTTCACATTTACAGAACAGTTTAAAAATTTCAATTGTACATTTTGTTTATTTATTTATATACACTTCATTGGTCTGTTAATAATATTTAATTTTCTAAGCAGTTGTGAAGCCCCTGAGTAGGCGTTTCCAACCCTCAGGGATCCCAGCCCAAAGGTTAGGAACCGCTGTGCTAGAGGATTCCACCTCGTGGGGTTTTCTTCCCCTTCTTGCTGGAAACAGGAGAAGTGCAACCTCTGAACCTGGCAACATCAAAACTGCGGCACAGCACTGCTGGGTACTAGTGGTGAGAATGGTGGGGTAGAATGGGTACAGGAGAGGGCCTCTATTGTGACCCTGTTGACTTAAAAGAGACCCACATCAAGATTTAAGAAGGACTGGAGGTGTACCGGGGCCACACCAGAGCACTTCCCCGCAGCTGAAGATTACTGTGGCGCAAGACTGGAGGAGTGTGAGAGGTCGTAAGAGTTAGCAGCCTCACAGGGAAGTGTGAATGAATGCTGCTGCATGATGGCTGATCCTGGAGGCCTTGGCAAGACCAGCGAGACCTGCACTTACAGAGGCCTGTGGCACTGCACTTACCATGCCTCCTAAAGAAACACAAATAAAATCAAAGGGATCCATTTTACTTTTCTCCTGCAATCGAGGCAGAGGGACAGTGATAGGGAGATTGTGGACACAGTCATTGAGGCTGATGCTGGGAAGAACTGAAGGGAATCTAATCCTGTCTTCCCTAAGGCACCTACAGTGAACTACAACAGATATCAAGAAGGCAACTGCGATAGAAACAATAATGGCCTCATTGACCAGCAGCTGTGCTAAGCAAAGGGGACAGTACAGGATAGCAGGATAAGAATTGGCAATGTGGAGGCCTCAGTGACACTGCTACAGGATGATAACAAGAAGCTCAGGGGCTTCAATCTGGTGAAGAAACCATAAAGACTAGAAACGAAAGGATTTTGAATTCTGAGGACCTTCCTTTGGTGAATGACTCTAGAATAACAGTAAGGAAGGCATACTGAATCTCCACAAAGAAAAGTGGAGGTACTAACGAATCCAGTGGAACTGTCATAGCAGAACTTTGAACTCCATGAGAAAGAACATATTTTTATAAGGGCATCCAGTTGCAAGACAACCACAATGGAAGGTGAATCAATTTCGATTTTTCCAGACTGCAGCCGACAGAGTAGGTAACCAAGATCAGGAGACAGACATTGCAGGTAATCAAGAAGGAGCTGCTTAAATTAGGTCTGGAGTCATCTCTTTGGCATCCTGCCAAGATGAACGTAATCTCTGAGGGCGAATCCTATTTTTTCACACAGATTGAAGCAGCAGAGACATTCCCACAAGTAAAGAAAAAGAAGTGTGAATAACTTTGGCAGGATATGAACTAGATGTTGTTACATTGGACTAGGCCTGAGCTGTCGCTGGGAGTGGCATGCCTGTATCATGCCTCTGGGGCAGAGATTGAGGGAATCCTTTCAGTTGGACGCTGACTGGGATCCCTGGTTGTATGGGAGTTTGCTTTCTTTTTCCTCCCACACCTCCCTCCTGCACTCCCACCACTCCTCTATCTCAATTGTATGGGAGGTGGGTCATAGTGGGAATACAGTGGGAGAGCTCGGAGGTAACACGTATTATATTCCTTTACTTGGCTATGTTCACCCCTCTGTACTTTTTTAAAGTCCTTAATCCAAGCATACAGGGAGCTAAAATAATAAAAATAGTTTTATCTTAAAGTCAATGTATTTTACAATTGTTCTTAGTCAAACTACTCCTCTCTTCATGATATGTGGAGAAAGTGAAACGCTATGCCAAATTGACCACCCTAAGCAGACACCTCAATCTTGGCAGGTTCTGGAACAACTATTAGTGGTCGTCCCTAGGTACTAACCCTGATAATAAGGCATTCAGGGAGATTTACCAGGTTTCTGTACCAATTACAAATATAAGGGTAGTACGATCATGTCCTCTTTAGAAGTTTTTCAAACATAATTAGTTTTCCTTGATGAATTTGAGCAAATGCTCTTTACAAATTACAGTATTGCCACACATTCTGCTAAATTTATATTAACCTACATCCCTTAACTCTAACAAGCCTTTGCACATGGCCTTCAGTTAGATCCAGCATGCACCCCCAGCTTTGCCAGTGCAGTTCACCGCTGACATGCAACACCCTTGTGCATATACAGCTCTGCCAATCTACCTCATCCCTGCCCAGCAAATATCCTGGGTACACACATCTGTGCCAGTGTACATCGACATTGACCTGAATATTCCTTTGTTCATCCAGCTCTGCCTTTTCAACTCAACCTTGATATACACATAGAACCGTCACACATAGCTCTGCCAATGTGCTTTAACTTTGATCTCCAACGACCGTGTGCACAAAGCTCTATTGCTGCACATCAAACATGACCTGCACGAATGCACATCGTGCTCAGCACACTTCAGCCATGACCTGTACATACTGTATGTCTGCTCAACTCTGTTGTGCACATCTCACTCTACCAGTGCACCTCACTCTTAACCTGCATGTATACTGTTCACACACAACCTTACCTGTGCACCTCAGTGATTAAGTGCATGGAAGATGTACAGTTTTACCATTCATATTCAGTCTTGAAAACACAGATCTGTCCTTGAAAGAGAATGAGCCCTGGGAACATAAGATTGACCATGAAAGACAGGGACCTCAGGGTCAGCAAGAGCCTCAAGGAATTGGATTTGAACAGCAGCCCTGAGGACTTAAATTTAACATGGCCCTTGCTGCAGACATGGTGCGTGCTTAGAAGCCCAAGGGACTTGGGGTTGAGGAAGAGCTTTGATGTTCTGGTGGTGAGTGAATTCCTTGTCCCCAGAGCAACAATTGAGCTGAGGGTAAATAGAAGACTCATGGAACAACATGGCCCTTAATGGCCCAGGTCTGAGTGAGCAAGAGCTACAAGACATATGAAGACGACTATCATGGGACCTTAGGGTAACTGATAATGACCTAGGGCCTTGAGGTGTTAGTAACTGCATTTATATTTCGCCCACCACCCCAAAGGGTCTTCTGGTGCTCATGTAGTATAAGCAGCAGCCACTGGTCCCTGAGGGTGCGGAGACATCTCAAGACCCAAGAGCGAGTTTGATCCTCTGGACAACTGCTGTTCACTGGATAGTAAAGATCCTTAAGGGTGAACAGAAACTTTAGAGATTGATGCAGACAGAGCATTCAGGATCTGGGATTGAGCACGGGCTACAGATGGAAGATTTAGATGGAAATGTTGGGACCTCAGGGTGGGAAGGATATTTATAGCCCCAAAGACAAGTGTCAGAGAACTTGTGGGTGTGCTACAGATTAAAAAAAAATTGTTTCCAGTCTTGACAAAACTTACTGGCTCTATAAGCTTTGAAATACATTTATTACCCCAAATGCTTGCTAACATTAGCTCCATTATCTGAACTAAGCAGTTTTTTGTGAAAGGTTGTGATCTGCAAATGTGGGCCATTTTTTTGTGGCTTCCTGGGCCTAATTATGTTCCCAATCCATCCTTGTTCATTTGGCAATAGGAATTTGGTTGAGCTTTATGTGTGTGATTGCACCAACACTGAATTGGCACAGATGAATATGTTTTTAGCCAAAAAGCTTAAGGAATTCACTCATTTCACATTAAGAAGACAACGGTCATATTTAGTAGAATTGGATGGTAATGGAAAAGCCACTGACTAGTGAACACACCAGAACATGGGCTTCTATTGGTATTCTCAAGGGCATATTATCAAGCCCATTATCGCCGCTTTAGCGGCAGTTTTCTGCCGCTAAACCGGTGATAATTTTTAACGCCGTTCTTGATAATATGCCCCGAACACATTTCTAAATGCGGGCCTGAATCCACTGTCTGAATAACCTACACACACTATCCCTTTTGAGGAAGGAATTACATCAATATAAACAAGAAAAGGTGGGGCGGCTCAGCCTGTTCACTACTGGTGGCCAAACTTTGGAACGAACTTCCGTTGTCCCTCATTTGCCTTTCTGACATAAAAGCATTCCGCAAACAACTGAAAACCCACTTGCTCAAAGACTAATCAGTCACACGCCCAGATTTGTGCCACTTGCCTAGTACCGGGACACACTCGGAGTAGCCGTGGGCTTTATAAATCCCTCTATTCATTCATTCATTCAATGGATTCTCCTGCAAACTTATAACTTCCCCAACAAACTGGAGGATTTTTCATTTACATCCAATTCTAAAACAGTCACTAAATTCTGCCATCCCATGTATTGCTCAACCGATTGTAAGAAGAGAAGCACTGGCATCCACCGAAAGCATTTTCTCCTCTTTAAATTGTGTATGATTGATATATTTATTACTTTAGGTGTTGTAAGGACTTAGACTCACAATAAAAATTGTCACTGACTAGCTCTCATATTAAACCTGTCGAGGGCAGAGCTTAGAGAGGTGCATGGTTCCTTGATCACTCTCGTCCAGCAAAACTGGCTTCAAGAGTTTTTTCCATCTTAGGCCATTTCTGGCTGCAGCTTAGAAATTCTTCTGTCTCTGCCGGATGATTTGCAAAATGGAATGAGTTTTACTCATACTGAGTGAAAACAGACCGAGATTCCTCTGAGTTGGTCAGCTAATCCACACATTCTTTGCCAAAACAGTTGAGGTATGTTTAAGGATGCGGATATATATTCATTTAAAAAAAAAACTATTTTTGCTTCTAAGTAGGTTTTAGGCCATTAAACAGTGCATAGGCAGTCACTGTATGCAACGCTACTCTGCTTACAGTCACGGATCTGTTGTGTAGTCTGTCAATGCGTTAGCAATTAGTGATTTGCAGTGGTTCTTCTGATTTGCCAAATCTGTTGTTCTGCCCACTCATTCAGAGGATGGGGAAATGCTGATTGCCTGTGGAGTCTCTTCCGGCTCTGCCTCCTGTCAATCAAAGTCAGCAGTCCGTCTGCCATTAGATTTTTTTTCATGCATCAAGAGGTCTGCCGTATTTAAGTCAGCAGTCTTCACACTTATTTTCCCTGCCTCAGTCCATGCACAGGGAGAAAGCACCCTCTGTGTTAGGGCCGTGCTTTGTGGCTTTGTCTCAGAAAAATCAAATGGACCTCTGCTTGGTATTCATCTTTGCGCAAAGTGCATCCACTGCACTGGTAGATTCACTTTTGGCCAAGTGAACCCCATCCATCAGGGGCCGTATTACATAAAGGGGCCCGGGGTGCAACGGGCGTTTGCACCCTCTTTGTGCGCCCTGGGCGTGTTGGTATTACAAAAGGGCCACAAACGCGGCCCCTTCTGTAATACCAATAGTGCTAGCGCACATAAAGTGCCAGCGCTATCTTCAAGGGGGCATTCCCTCATTTGCATAGGGGCAAGCCACATGCAAATGAGGGAATCTCTTTGTCTCTGTGCCCGTGCCGTATTACCGACGCAGGCGCAGAAATAAAGAAGCCCTCAGGGGGCGCAATGAAAGTGCGCCACCTAAAAGGTTGCACACTGTCAGTGCGCCACATGATGGCAGCCCTCTGGCGGGGGGAAAGGGGGTCCCATGGATGCCTGCAAGGGGATCTCTAATCCCCTTCAAATATGCAGGCGGGTTGCCACCTGCACTGTGAAAACACGGATCGGCTGTAAAGCAGCCGCTCTGTTTTTCACCTGAATGCGCAGCCCCCAGGGCTGCGTGAGGTTGCGGCTGCCCTAGAGGCAGGTCATTCATCATAATAGGGCGCATTTTCATTGTTTATGCCGGGCGCACCTTTTTAAAGGTGCGTCCGGCGCAAACAATGAAAATGCTCTTATTGCGTAATGTGGCCCCAGGTAGGGATCTCTCAATATGGTGGACGGTTCTCCAAGGTGGTATCAATAGAGGTTGAAGCCCTCCACTGAACTGATGGGAAGCCCACCATGGTCCAATGTCATTAGATGCCTGCCATTCTAAGTTAAGATCTTTCTAAAGGACTGGTATTCTGTCCTTGTAATGGCTGGCATTGGTGCAAGAGAGCCAGATCAGAGGCAAATTTGCAGGATAATCATTGAGTAAATCAATGACTACCTGTATAATAATAATTAAAGGAATGGTGGTATGGATCTTCAGTGGAACCATAAAAGTCAGCTGCTTTAGTTCCACATTAGTCTTTAGAAAGATTTTAGTTAAAATGTCGAACATAGGTCATAAAGCGATTAAACTGTTGCAGTGCTAACAGAACTGTCACTCAATTCAGGCTATGTATACATGCAAATTGAAATTATCTCCAGTGTGCCACCGAATAAGTTTCCTTAACCAGGTAATTTGGCCTTGGTATGTTACAGGTGTTGCTGCCCCGTTGGCCATTTAGACACCTGGAATTAAACCAACTGGGGCCCGAAGCATCAGGTAATCGCTTAAAGAGGAGTCGTATTCATGCTGCATAGCTGCCACAATTTCAAGACAAGAACTGGCAAGGCCTATTGGTCTGGCTAATGAATGCACTCTCAAGCCAGACCCAAAATAAAAAACAAGAAATCCATGTAGGTTAATGACTGCCTTTCTCACATCTGTGCAGCCGCCAGAGAGAAACACGGTTAATTATCTAGTATCACAGACACTTTAATAGCATTCAGTGGCACGTGTGCCCCTCAACATTTTCAAGCTCAGGCATCTGGAGAAATAAACAAAATTATCACAACCGCAAGCTGAGCAAGCACTTTTCTGTGGAAGCACACAGCTCCTGTCCAATCAAAACGTATACTCCTGGCTCCCAACATGAGGACGGAGCCAAAGCCCCAACTTGATGATACTCACGTGTCTGGCAACAGAGGCTCTGTCAAGCCAGGCAAGAAAGAAAACAAAGAAAAAATGGTCACTCAACAAACCAGGAATGCTTACCAATTTAAATTGTATCAGAGTCTGAAGCTGGGGGTGGCAACAAGGGTGTCTCAGCGAACCGAACCCCAGAAATAAAAGCAGGTCTGATAACAATTTAATATGCTCAGTTTTTAGGTGTGTGTAGCATGTGGTGCAACCAATTAAATCTGCTTGAACAAAGTTCGCGTGCCTTTATTTTTGTTAGGGTTCAAGGTGTGGGTGATCAGCCATTCATTCATCGCTAGGGTGGCAATATGGGCAAAGACCAGGACCTGGAAGCACAGCTTCACCCTCACTCGGATAGCATGACTGGGTTTCCCCTGCATACATTGGCTCAGTTTTGTCCCCAAGCTGCACCTCACATTTTAGTAATTCACCTCAGTGGCAATGACCACACCTCCCCTTCTGCGTGCTCATCAAGACAAAGAAGTCTACCATGTGTGAAATCAGCAAATTCATGGGTCACTATGAGTTATGGTGGTGTCAGATAATCCCACGCATGGTATGCAGCCAGGTCTGGGGATGCCATTGAACATTCCCGCAGAAGGGTAAATAGCACCATGTGCAAGTTCACAGAGCAGAGGGGCTTTGGTTTTATAAGGCATGGCTTAGGTAATGCAGGCAATGCAGAGTACTTAAATAAGGACAGGGTACACCTGTTAGTGGTTCTTATGGACTTAGTCCTCCTGGACCTGCAAGAAGCACTGGAAACTGTGGGTTGCAGGTGATTAGGGAGACTGCCATGGTGAGGTAGCCTGCATGTGACGGCCGCCACATCCCAGGCGTGGTCGGAGTTACAGTGCGAACTGGAAGCAGTTTGGTACATAGGGCTACCTCCTCAGGGAGCACAGCAGGGGTGCTCTATGCCAAACCCCGGGAGTCTTTACAGCAGGACCCGGCAATGTAAGTGACAGCGCCCCATTAGTCCTTTGGGTGGTTGTAAGCCTGAGCAACCAGGGGCTTGCCTGTTGATGTTCCGCCCTCAAAAGGTGTGAGTTTGACTCCTGGATTGATGATTCATGGTCTTTAAGGGAGGAAAACTCCCCAACTAGAGTTGTAGCACCGAATGGGTTAGCCCACGATGCCGTTTGGCTCATCAGGTGGGTGGGCAGCTTAGGTTACTCATCGCTGCCTGCCCGTAACCTCACCCATGAGTTGACATAGTTCATTTCTGAAATAAACCTGCAGCAAACTGTTTTTTTCCCCAAACTATGTGCTGTCTGATTTATTTAATTCTTTGTGTGCTAAACAGTCATTTACCAATGTTTCCTGGTGAGAGTTGCCGATATCGGCACTATGCGGCTGCCCACAGCGCACGCAGTGTGCCTTCCTAAAAGGGTGACCCTTTGTGCTGCATTCTAGCACACTCACTTTGCGGTCTGCCTGTCGGAACCCCCAGTGGGAGTCCTTAAAATCTGGTGCTCTCCCCCATCTCCTCCAGTGCCTGGTGGGCCTGGGCCAGTTACTTATACCTACCCCAGCCACGTGCCGCCCTCTTTGTTCCCCCGCTGGACACACTGTCACCCAACCCATCCCGTAACCAGTGTGCCGGCAGTGGGGGTTTTGCTTCCGTGCTCAGCTTGTTAATTGTTATTTGTGTTGCAGGCGGAGTTAGAGGGCAATATGGAGGCAGTACGGTACATAGGGGTTCCACCTTAGGCAGCACAGCAGGAGTGCTCTATGCCAAACCCCGGGAGTCTTTACAGCAGGTCACTGGGATCTAAGCAACAGTGCCCCGTTAGTTCCTCTGGTGGTTGCAAGCCTGACCAACCGGGGGCTTGCCTGGTGATGTTCTGCCCTCAAAAGGTGTGAGTTCAACCCCTGGGCTGGTGGTTCACAGTCTTTAAGAGAGGACAACTCCCAAACTAGAACTGTAGCACTGAATAGGTTGGTCCACAGTGCCGTTTGGCTCATTAGGTGGGTCAGCAGCTTAGGTAATTAATTGCTGCCTGCCTCTGGATCGCCCCTAAGTTAACCCATCATGTAGGCATATTTCATTTCTGAAATAAACCTGCAGCAAACTGTTTTTTCCACAAAACTATGTGTGGTCTCATTTATTTAATTCCTTGTGTGCTAAACAGTCATTTATGAATGTTTGCTGGGGATGGTTGCCGATATCGGCACTATGCAGCCTGTCTGCATGTCCTTAATGTACAACCGTGGAACTGAGCATGGGTAGATGTATTATTGTTTAGCTGTTCTGGCAGTGCCGTAGCAAAGGTGTACTAGATCGAGGAATGAGCTGGCTACTTGTCAGGGGGTGTTCTACTAATCAACACTGTTTAAAGTTCACGTTGTTTGTGCATCATTTCATTCACCCTTTGTCAAGGCGGGAGAGTTTCCTTGACTTCCTTCAATTTTGCTGGAGGCAAAGTTCAGTTTCCCTGGTCCTTCTGATTCCCAACACAACCAATAGCCAAAATATAATGGGACCTGAGGTCAAAACAAGTCAGTTGTGACAGAAATGTTTGAGTGATGACAAAGGAGGTCCACCCTAACCCAGTGGGTATGTCCATTCATGCCAGGCTCTTAGAAACTCGCTTCAGATTTCCACCCACTGCCACTCAGGGCAGCCCTCAGCCTGACTGGCCACAGGGAAATACTGTAAGAATCATTCATCTTCCAAACCCTGGCTGCCCACCTGAGGTGCAGTACTGAGGCAAGCTTCAGTTGCCTGCTCTACACTCTGAGTGACAGTAGTTTTTTTCACTGTAGTCCAGGAATAGACGTCAATTAAGGGAAGGGGGGCGGGTCTTGCCTGGCTCATGATGGCCGCAAGATAAACCTCATCTCTGCCAGCCCGGCATATTATCCTTCAGAATCCTACCTGTTACAGACTGTAAAGCACCATGATTTTCTGACCACAGTCTCCGGGTGCCTTCTTCTCACTAAAGATCCTTCAAAATCAGTCCCCAAGAGCCTGCGGTGCCTCAACCCCGGAGCAGTCTGTGGGCGGCATGTGCGGCGATCCAGCGACGCCATACGCGGTGTGGGGACGTCCTTGAGATCGGAGCCTGCAAGAGTTCGAGTGACGCTGTGCTGCAGGGAGGAGTCTGCCGCTATTGCCCTGGGACTTGCTGTGGGATCGGTGGCTGGTTCTTCCTCACCGGTGCCTCCCCCGCTGCGAGGTGAGCTGCGGTGTTTGCCTGACCTTACCTGCGGGACTGTTGTTGACGGGGAGACTGTGGGCGTGCCTTCGAACCGGACCTTAGTTCTGGCGGAGGGCTTGGGTCGTGTGGGGGCTTGTGCCGTGGCTCCGGATGCCGGTTCCGTCTCGGCCTTAACTGCCGAGGCCTGTGAAGCCTGCGGCCTCCCCCTCTGACGGTGAACTGCTGAGTGTGTGCGCGGTTAGGCCGGCTTGTGGCGGTTGCCCAGCTGGGCCTGTGGGCTTGTGGGTAGGGCCTGGAGCAGTCACGAAGCGCATCTAACGCCTTGGGAGTGAACCAACATAACAGTGACCATTCTCCCACGGAACTGAAGAGACCCTCCTTTTGCTATCCCCGGCCCCCATTGGGACAACTGAGCGCTGCGGCAGGGCCGACGGGGTAGGGAGGCCGGCACTGTGCTGGGCACTGATAAGGAGCATAGAGCCCCAAAGACAGAATTCGGTGCCCAGGTGTAGCACGAAGGCCTCCTTATCTGCAGATATTTTGTGAGCCCTGCGTCTGTTTGGGGAGGCTGTTGTACTCTAGCACTGGCAGTGCTCGCCACATTGCTGCAGAGGCCTGAGGGACACCAACATGGGTAAGCCTGAAAAAACCCAAACTATGCTGTAATTTGAGCCACGCAAATCAAGCAGACAGATGGAACATGATAAAAACGCCTCGGAGTCGAGGTCTGAGGGGGGTGACTCCCCCTCTGACCCTGACATAAAAAAAATACTAGCAGCCATGCAGAGTGGTCTCATTAAAATAGATGGAAAAATTGACTCCCTTTCCTTCCGCATGGAAAAGGATGAACGAAAGGCTAGACAAACATGCTGAGCGCTTGGACATCGTGGAAAAAAGGGTCTCCAACGCTGAGAACACCTTGAACTCTGCATCACTCTCCCACACTGTGCTGGACAAACAGCTTAGGAGTCTGCAGGCTAAAGCGGAGGACTTCGAGGCTCGCTCAAGGCAGAACAATATGAGAATTGTGGGAATTACAGAATCCACCAATATCCCCAACATGGAGCTGTTTGTGGAACAATTGTTAACAACACTGCTGGGAAGAGATTGTTTTTCCAATATATTTGTAGTGGAGAGGGCACACCGCTCGCTGGTGCCTAGACCTGTGCCCGGAGCGCCACTACGTCCAGTTATAGCGAGGCTCTTGAATTGTATGGATCGATACAGTGCGCTCCGGAGGGCCCGGGAGCTGCAGGAACTTCAATACGAAGGTATGGCTGTCTCACTATATCCAGATTTTACCCAGCAAGTAAAATTGCTTTACTGGCTATAAGCGCCAGTCAAGAGAAAGCTCAGTGATCTGCAGTTAGATTACAACATGATGTACCCTTCTAAGCTGAGAGTTCATGCAGATGGGAAGACCCATGTGTTCACTGACCCTGTGCAAGTACTACAGTTCCTTAAGCGCAGAGATGGTGCAAATTCAAAGAAAGGCTCTGCTGGCTTGCAGGTGGGCAGTGTGAAAGGCACTGTGACACAAGAGGAATGAAGTTCCCTCGACATGCTACTAGGGGGGAGCCGGACGGGACTTACTATTGGGGCAGGGCGGATCCAGCCCCGGTTCTCACTTGTATTGTTGGAACTACTAGACCTGGTGATGGCATGCAGGGGACTACATTGCATTCCTCAGCATGGCAGTTTGATTAAATTGTTGTAACCTATGTTAATGCATATTATTCAGTCAACTGATCCCCCTAGGCCCGTCGTGAATAGCTGTCAGTAATTTGCTGAAAGATGTGTATGGCACTGGCGGGGTCCTTCCTGGGGGTGACAGAGCGCGATGGGTGTGCGATTTGGGAGACATATTAAGCATGAAACTTTATACGTCATGGTAGTAATGTTGATGTTAATGCTGTCCATAATGCCGGGATGGGGTGAACCTTAAGTCAGGCGACATCTGCCCCGTAGTGTGTACCACAAGGGGTGTGCCTAGAGGTTTTTTTGTTGTTGTTGCTTTCTCCATTTAGAGATTGTTTTTCTCTCGCTCTTGGTTAGAGTGCATTATGCGGGGCGGGTGGGGGTTATATCGCCTACGCACAGTTGGGGTTGGCATATCGTGGTTGTGGGGTTGTTTGAATTTTAAGACGGGTACATACATTTGTGAAGCTCCTGTGTTGATTGTTGGATTTATTTTAATATGCATGTACATCATTTCAGATATGGTCCAGGAACGATATGGCAGACCCAGTGTCGAACCCTAGTGGGGACAAGAAGGTGCGATTTGGAACATGGAATGTCAGGGGGTTAAATGAACATAGAAAGGATTGGAAAGTTGTAGCCTACCTGAAGCGGCACTGTGTAGATGTTGCTTTGCTCCAGGAGATGCACCTGCCGCTCAATAGTAGCATGCTTACGCATAAATACTTCCAAGGCAAGACTTGCGCAGCAGGTTTTACCACTTATGCTAGAGGAGTTTTAATATGGGTTAACCTTAAGTCCGGGATCACACTACTTGAAACTGAGGCAGATCGTAATGGGAGACACATCATAGCGAAATGCCAAAAAGAGAGTCTAGTGCTAAAGCTGGTTAATGTGTACGGTCCTAATTATGATGACCCACAGTTTTATCGTTTGTTAGGCACCCGACTAATGCAGGATGTGAATGCAACTCTACTATTAGGTGGAGACTTTAATTGTATCTTTGACCCTGACAGAGACCGCTCCAATGGCACCCCTCGTCGCCCCCCAGTTGCAGCCAGTGCCATTATTTATTTGATGGAAGATTTAGGCCTGTTTGACGTATGGAGGCAGCGTTCGCCCGATAAGGGGGGATTTACCCACTACTCTGCTCCTCACGACACTCATACCCGCATTGATTATTGGCTGATCTCAAGGAGCTTGCTTCCAAACATTACTAATTCCACCCCACTTGCACGTACATACTCAGACCACTCGCCTGTACAACTAGATATTACGGTGCCCACTAGACAAGCTGCGCCATTTCTTGGGAGATTTCCCCCTTATTCACTGTTGGATCCAGTGTTCGCTGCTGAAATGGCGACATCGATAGATGTCTTCTTTGAAAAGAATATTGGTTCAGTAGTTAGTTTCGCCACTGTCTGGGAGGCTTTTAAAGTCTACATTAGAGGCATTGACATTTCCAAGCATGGGGGAGTGCTCCGAGCCTTGAGGGATAGGTTAACAAAACTTGAACAAGAAATGTCTACCCTAGAACGCACTTTCCAGGAAACTGGAGATAAAATATTACTGGGTGATATAACGGTAGCTCTGGAAGAATTTTAGGAGGCCGCAGACAGTGAAGTGAAACACCTTGGCAAATATGCCACAGCTAGAGTTTATGGGGAGGGGGAATGACCTGGGGCCTTGTTAGCGGCACTGCTTAGACCCAAGAGAGAAGCAGACATGATAACAGAAATTCACGATGAACAGGGACTCCCTCTTCACGAACGCGCAGATATCGCAGATAGGTTTAGCAGATACTACATGGAATTATACACAACGTAGGTACCCCCTGATGATAAAGTTATCCAAGACTACCTTGAACATATGCAAATGACATGGGTCACGGACGCACAGAGAGAGCTGTGCCCTGTTCCATCAATGAGAAGAAGGTGCATTGTGAAACTCCTAATCCATTGTGACCACTTTGAAGTTGTCGCTCATGGGACTTGAAGAAAAGTCGCTGGCATTGCCATATATTTCGAACTCTGCACATGCATATTTATGAAGAGGATATTGTGGTTATATGGAAAACTAACAAAACATATTGCTAACAGTTTGGCTTATGTGCTGAGAATGGATTTGAGAGCTTAGAGCAAGGAGCACTTGTTCACATTGCCACAGATGCTGCACTCTGTCTGAACATCCCTGGTGTCTGTGATGTCATGGCCACCTGGAGGGGTGTTCTTTGAGCTGCCTGGAGTTGAGAGTGAGAATGGTGGCAATGTGATTGTGAAATACATTCCTTTTATAATATGGTAGTCTTTCCAAGGGATGTTATCTGTGGGTCCCAAGTCAAGAGGAAGTAAGGTAATTTGCCTGTGATTAACTGTTCCAGGTAGAACCATATGTAAGGAGTCACTTCTGAGTGAAGAAAGCATAGCAATGGATTCCATCTCATATTTTTCAGTGTGTTCTTTGTCCCCTTGCTTCATTTTATGCACCTGATTCTTGCTCCTTGCAGCTGGAACTTTCTACTGGATTATACTTCTGAAACCATGCCAGGCTCTTTTCTCTTCCTGTTGCTCAGAAGGACTTTGGTGCCATGCTATTCTCGTCACTCCTAATCTTCGCCTTTAGTCAAGGTTATGAGACTGCCAAGGAGTATTTTCTTTTTTGTGAGTTTTACATCCTGTTTGGTATCCTCTGCTAACATCCTATAGTCAGGCCATCTTCTAGGAAAGGTAATGTATACACTGTATATCACAGGAATGCCAAGACTTGACTCTCTTAATGGTCAGCTGAAATCATCAAACCAAACAACACCACTTTAACAACAGCACCTGCAAAAGGAAAGACAACAAGGTACAATCCCACAGTACTAAACGACAAAATACATAACAAGAAATTATATTACACCTTCTTTGTAATCCTGGTTCCCAGTGGCAGGAACAACCATGAAAGGCCATAAGATCCTTTTAGAACTTCCTTTGTCACACTCTGCCCCTCTATTAGGCCCACAGCAAGAACTTGGAGGATGTTGAAGGGATCTAAATGAGATCAGTGGCCAACCCTGTAATGTCAATGATTTTGAACATTGTGTAATGTCAGTCCTGCTACAGCTGGCAATTTGGTGAATTTACACCCATGAGCACAGGAGTACAATTCTTTGTCTTTTTTTTTAATCTACCAACTTCACACTTTTTCAATGTCATGCACCCCCTACTGTGAGTACTTAGCGCCGGAACAATAGCAATGAAAGCTATGAGGGCTATTATACATTGGCTGAACTATGTGAATACTCTGGCTCGGATTACCAGGGTCTAATGGTATTGTAAGAAATAGGATTATTATTTGTTGTTGGCGACTGCTTTCTTCAAGGAATAATCACAAGTCTTGTCAGGGTGAACCCTCCAGGTCACTAAATGAACCTGAGCTCAATCCCCTGGTGGCTATGAAACAGAGCAGACAGGCTTAACGTAGGGCAATTTATGAAGTATTTATGCAGTACCAAAATAGTAATACAATCAAAGTGCCAAACAATAAAAATCCCAAATTTAAAAACTAGAGTCAAATTTAATGAAGAAACGTTTTACGTAAAAATAATGCTAAAAATCACAAGGTGCCAATGATAGTCAAAGTTTGTGGTAGACCGGGAGCTAGGCACAATTTGAGGCTGGCCGCGATTCATTCGGGGGTAGATACTCCAATCAGGTTCATCCTGGTCAAAGATTTTACCTTCTGACTTAGTCTTTTAATGTCCAATCAACCACCTCTAAAGCCCCCTAGGGCCTCACGGGAGAAAATTAGAGATGCACAGAGTGTCAGGCAGAGGCTAACAGCAGGGTCCAGTCCTGGTTCAGTTGCCACTTTTCAGCTGGGGACTTCCAGGAAAAGATCTCTTGTAGCTTGTTGTCTCCATTTATCCACACAGTAGGGCAGCCAGCTGACCCTTGGAATTCAAGAGTTTGTCCTGGGTGAAAGAGTGGGCCATTAATGTTCTTCAAGGCTCCTCTCAGGTCACATACATCAGTTCCAATCCTCTTCTGATCTTCTGCAGGTCCAGAATGTGTTCTGAAATGGGTGACTGGAGGTGTCAAATGTATGTCTGCCAGTAGCTAGAGGGTGGGGTGAATGTGGCCTGCCCCAGCCAATGGGTTTAAGCCTCCCAGGGCCAACCCTACCCACTTTTTCAGTAGTTCCTGTTTGCCTTACTGCTGACATCACAAAATGCCTCATGCCAGGGCATTTTCAAGTTGGTGAAAGTCTTCAGGCAAACTCAAAGTGGGCTCCTAAGACTGGAGGTGTGTGTTGGGAGTGTACTATGATAATCCTAGTGCCCTCTCACATCGAATGCTGAAATCCAATTTGGTACAGGCACTCTACCCACAGGTCTGAAAGGACAAAAGCAGTGTCCTCCAACAACCAGACAGTTGGTGCACAAGAATTGTCTTCAAAATCCCTTTCAAGTGCGCCCTAAGTGTTATGTGTAAACCCAGCAGACCTGCCAAGCAGGATTTGACATTCAAGAAGGACTTTATATTGTAGTGTCAAAAAGCATGCCACAGCCCGGACTCCCCATATTCTGTGGATTTCTGCCCATTCAGGTCAGGCTATTGTTTGCTTCTGGGAGGTACTTCACAGGTTTTTCACACCAATTGAAGGCTAATCACTGGCTGTGGGAAGTCGGCGAGCTAATGCACATTAGCCTCCAGGAACTTCAGGCAGGGAAAAGGTAACTTTCTAAAAGTGACTTTTCCTTAATATGTATTAATAATCTGACTTCACCATTGAATTGGGTTGTTAATAACTATTAAAAATAGTTGTTTAATTATTTTTCTGTCTGGTCCGATTCCCAAGATACAGTATTAGTTTTTAATATTGCTTCCCAGTGTTTCTCTATGGGTTAGCCAGCCTGCCCACAGAACAAAATAGTTTGGGTCACTGTAATGACATGTTAACATTACGTTTGTACATGTCCTACCTATGTATAAATACTATGCACCCTGCCTAGTGGGCTGCATGGCCTACATAGGGGTGATGTATTACTAGTTAAAGGAAAATGTTGACCTGTCTAAAGGGTTTATTTTAAAAACTTGAATTGCAGTTTTTGGACTGCTACAGTCAGGCTAAAATGGTAGGCCTGAAGCCATGTCTGCACTGCTACTGAAGTGGATGGCACAATAGGGGTTGCACTCCAATAGTGGCATTTAATTTCCATCCCCTGGGTACACGTTGTACCGTATAATAGGGATTTATAGGCAAGTTAAAAATGCCAATTAGGAGTATGCCCATGCAACCATTTTTATAGGGGAAGCACAAGCACTTCACTACTGTGAAGTAAACTGCACAGGGGTAAATTGCCCAGAGTTCTAAAGCCAGCAACAAAACTAGGCAAAAAATCCAGGGTGACCAAGTAGAATAGACAACTTTCCTACAGCTATGATGGTGCATTGGCAAAGAGCTGGAAAAACTGCAAGAATAGTTGTACTTTATGGCACTGCCAATAGCAGGTGCTACAGTTAGCAAACACAAGGATGATCATTGCATTGTCCTGTAAAGGATGAAATACAGAGCCAGCACCCTTGTTTGAACCTGTGAACAAATGCTTCACACGGACTTCTTAAACAGATGTAGCAATCCACAGAGCTAACTTACTAGTTACTTGAATTTAGCATACACATGACAGGTAATATTACAACGAGGAATATAGTACCTTGGGCCTTATTCTGATGTCCCCTGATTTTGTCCCTATAACCATGCTCCACCAAAGTTACAGGTACTGTAAAACCTGCTAACTGTAGGGGATGTGGTAGGCAGAGAGTAGAATTAACAGGGATTACAGGTGGAATCCTTATGTTTTGCAGGGAATCAGGAACCCATGTCTGCATGAAAACTTACTGGTCCTTGAATTTATAACATTCCCTGCAATTCTGATGGGGTGAGTAAATGCTGTTACCAGCCCCATCAGAGTTTAGTAGGCACTCGCAATCAAGGTCTTGTAGGACAGTGCGAATGCCATCCACTTTGGGGTGCAATATCATGGATTCATTTAATAAGAGCTGTACTTTCAGTGAATTGTATGTGGACTGCATCTGAATCATATTAGAAACACCTCTCGAAAAGTGCAAAAGGCACCGCAAAAAAAAAAATGAGTTCCCGCTTTGGTCAGCTTCCTGGACTAGCGCATACCTTGCCCTGGCTTCAGAGTGTGGATCAACACACATGCAGGCTATGTTGTACGGCAAAGGAGGAAATTGTACACTTAGTCTGCATCTGCCCAAACCTCCTAAATGAAAGGAGAGCCTTCTTAAGAGCGTCTTTTAATCAATGCAAGATCCAATCAAGAAGACAGGCTGTTATTGCTGGTTTTAACCTCACGCAGCGACGGCTCCTCCGCTAAGGTGAAGGAGCGTTGCCCCCACTGTTTCAACTGCAAGCTAAATACAAAAAATAAAATGATAATAATGTTTTGTTATTATCATTTTGTTTTTTGTATTCAACTTGCAGTTGAAGCCAGGTTAGCTTAGGGCAGGCGGGGTTGGGCTACCCACGGCACAGGGAGGAGTGGTGGCTGCACCTTAAGTGCACATGACGGTTTGGCCGGCCGTCTCCGACCGGCCAAACAGTCATGCGCACTTTGCATGTTTTCCACCCAGGCTGCATTACAGCCTGGGTAGAGAACATGCACAGCCTCCCAGCCCCTGTCTGAGCACCGAACCACAGCGCTCAGACCAATCACAAAGCTGCTGTAAGGCAGCGTTGTGATTGGTCAGGGGATTCTGGGAGGCTTTGTGCTTCCTGGTTCCTGCTGCAGAGAGGAGGACAGAGGAAAAGCGGGGGCGACGGTATTAAGGTAAGTGCCTTTTTGTTTTAATCTCCCTCCGTACCCTGCTCTGCCCTGCCCAACGACCCCCGTTCGGTAGCAGCCGCTCCTGACCCCATGGACATTATCCTGAACAGCCCCTTTGCAAATGTTTTTATAAAAGCAGAACAAAAATGTAAGAACTGTGCAATACCCCCAACTCCCGTTCCCACCTCTGAATGAACTTTTCCGTTGTATTCTCTTCTTTTAATGAAGATGTCAGGACACAGTGGGTACTGCTTGGAATGCTGTTTGCCCTTTTTTACCCTTTATATTGCTTTATTGTATGTAAAGAGTTTTATTAACTATGCATAACAAATTACTTACTTACAAGAACTGTAATGCGGAGATTGCTGAATTAGTGGAAGAATTTCACTGTTGCCTTCAGAAACCATCAAATCTTTTCCTCTGACTGGCATTATTCATACATGTGACTTGTAACATTGAATGTATCACATGATGATGTCATAAATTAGACACAGAACACGGAAGGTCTAAAGTATGTTCAAATTGTGTCTGCTAGGCTTCTATTTCAATTTAGAGCTTTTTTTTGCTGTGAACTAGACTCTAACTGAAAACGTTGATGTGGGCCGGTTATGTTTTCTAATTTACATCACAAATTCATAATTTACAGAAACGAATCCAGCGAGATAAACATATTACGGCAATAGGCTCTGATGGCTACAACCCAGAGAGGCTTCATTTATCAAAGAAAGCAAAGTTGATATGGTTTATGCCTGAGGAATGGCAGGCAACATTGAGAACAGGCAGAGTTCGGTTTAGCTGGTTGAATATGCTTTGATTAACGTTGTTATACTTCTCCATCAAACAGGCATATTAAAATATTAGGATAGGAAATCTGGCAGCTTCAGCACTATGTTTTATACCTTTAATATTCTTCAAATAGGATAATCTGTGCTTATAAGTCATAGAACTCCTTGTGTTTCCAATTAATTATTGAAACTCCTGAGCTAATACACTAGCATCCTTTTGCCACATTATAAAACAAAACAGTTCAGTGTGCTGTGATATCAATAACATCTGGATGATCAGCATCGTGTTTAGTATGGTAGGGATTCTGGCATCCATTCCAGGTCAGCACACAGTTTTTTCCTATTGGTAGCCTTCTCAGCACAAATAATTGGGCTCTTTTTTTAAAGCACTTTTGGTTGCAGGGTCTACCTCTATTGTCAATGACCCCAGCAGACACACGGAATACACTGTTTGTTATTGAACCCAGGAGAGTATATGGTCTACTCTCTAGGTCAATGCCTTTGACAAACTCTATGATATGCATTAGATCTCGGCAATCTGTATGGTCTTCTGTTATATTCATTGTCCCAGCAGGCTGTATAGACTACAACTGTAGTCATTCATCGTTGCAGACTATGTGATCTACTCTCACAGTCACTGACCCCCGTAGACTGTATGGTTTACACTTGTAGTTACTAGATCCAGCAGACTGCTTGATCTACTATTATAGTCACTGGCCTCAGTCCAATCAACACCACAACAACTTTACCAAAACTAAGAATCTTTAACACTGAACTTTCCTTTGCGCATCAAACAATGCAGTTTTTGAATCAGTTACCATGGACCTCTCCTTCTCCAAAGAAATTTCCCTCTCGTCTAAATCCTATGGAGGTCCCAAAAGCATTGGTCATTGCACGCCTTGTCTACTGCAATGTCATCTACTCAAGGCCTCCTAACAAATTCATTTGCATGTTTCAGAAACGTTATAGTCAGTAAACTAGAATGTTACAAGAACTTTGCAAACATGACTACATCAATGCATCGTTGAATGCCCTTTAATGTCTCCTGGTGGCAAAGATTGATCCTCCACAAATTCGTATGGGCAAAATCTCATCACTTAGCAGCTCCCACTACTCACCAATTAGGAACCTTCACTCAATTACTGTACAAGTCTTCATCCAAAGAACTATGGATGGCCAAAAATACTGTGGCAGGTTTGTGGATTCGGGAATCTAAGGTATGGAATGTCCAAACTTGTAAGCCACATTAAAGCACATACAGTTCAGCAAACATTAGAAAACAGACCTTTTAAAGCTTCCCTACAATTCAGCTTTGTCAGCAAAGACATTACTTTTAAAGAGCATGGGAAAACATCTATCTCACCAATCAAACTCTGACAACCTCAATAACAATCTAGTTGTCATTTTTCTCTTCAAGTCTTTTAGAACTCGGAAGAATTGAAAAGGGATTTACAAACTCTATATATATGTATATTAATTCTACATAGCTATTCTGTTTTCGATTCTGTAACTGAAGTGTAGTTTACTACTATTAGGAAAAAGAGAGAGGGACCCTGTGACGCCAAAAGGGTAGGGTACCAATAGACCAAAGTCAAAAAAACAATCCCTTTGGGAGCAAATATTTTAACCACAAACACCACTCTTACATACATTACTCACTCAAATGGGGTGGAACATACTCAGGGGTGTGGAGCACATGAACTAAGAAAGTCAAATCAGTGCAAAAACATTTTTTTACTTATAGTACTTGACCATAATTTTTATTAAAATAATATAATTCATACAATATAAAATTAAAAACGTTAAAAAATCATTTCTAAAGCACATTAATATTCAAATGTGTCATTCAAATTGTGAACAAATTGCCAGAAGTTCATCAATACACAATTAAAAACAACAACAAGTGGGACAAACAGAACTGCAAGGAAAATATGTTCTTGTCAGGAAAACATCACGTTAATCAAACAGCCAATGAATAAAGTTTCAATGCACACAACTGAGACAGAAAAAACTCAAGTCAAAATATTAATCATGAAGTGTAACATTAATCATAGATCCGTGATGTATTTCAGAAACAGAGCATCAACGCGTTTCGGTGGCTCCAATCTTATATCTCCCCACCTTCTTCAGGAAAGCAATAATTCTTCCCACCTCGTTTAGATCATTCTCCTAGTTAGCGTACTCCCAGACACGAATATACTGGAGAGGCGCAGAAATATCATCAACATCCACTTATCAAGAGATAGACATTTACTCTTGCTTCTGGCAATATTATCTCAGCGCCTTTTCGAGACGAAATTCACTTCCCAATATGTACTTGGAGAATGAAAGACAGATATACTGCCAATCTTTTGATAAAAAGTGGTTTTTTTCAAAAAGTTTTTTGTCGTATCGCTATCAAGTCCAAAGGAGGGACGATAATTTCTCACTCCGATAGGTGCAGCTATGAAATAGACCCACGTTCCTTGTATCAGGGATTCTGGACGGGGTACTCTGCCTCCGTGCACGTATTGTAACGTTTTTAATTTTATATTGTATGAATTATATTATTTTAATAAAAATTATGGTCAAGTACTATAAGTAAAAAAATGTTTTTGCACTGATTTGACTTTCTTAGTTCATGTGCTCCACACCCCTGAGTATGTTCCACCCCATTTGAGTGAGTAGTGTATGTAAGAGTGGTGTTTGTGGTTAAAATATTTGCTCCCAAAGGGATTGTTTTTTTGACTTTAGTTTACTACTATACCATGATGTACTAAAACTAGATCCTAACATTACCCATTGCTGTACGATAATGACCATTGCAAGATTTATTTTCTTGTTGTGGCTAGCCAATCAGAGAGCTCACGCTTAAAAAAGCCTCTTCAGCCAATCAGAAGGCTTAAATATTTTAATTGAACTTTAATTTAATAACTACTGAAAAGAATTATGCCAAATTTAAAAAAGCACGCTTTGTGGCTTAAGAGCTAGCTTCCTGCCAAATTGGTGTAATTTTATTCAGCCGTTTGGGCTATAGTGCTGTTCAAAAATCCATTTGCAAATTGCATGGGAAAATTGTGTTTTGGTACCCCCCTTTTTTCTCAGCCCCTGCTTGACAGATCACCCTGAAACTTTCATGGAAGGAGCTGAGGTGGATGAACATTTTCTTTGGAAAGTGGATATTTGTTAACTGGTGCCAAAGTAATTGGCAACCCAAAAAGGCTTTTCCTATGATAAGTGGGTCCTAACTATAACTACACACTTTGAATCTATCTATCTATCTATCTATCTATCTATCTATCTATCTATCTATCTATCTATCTATCTATCTGCCTGTGTGTCTATCTATCTATCTATCTATCTATCTATCTACATGTATACATTATTTACCTTATACATAATTATTTAACTGATGCTTTAACAATAAGGGCATGCTTTTGCTTCTCAAATATTTTCAAACGATCTTTAAATCACTGGTTCTATTACTGCCAAAAGTATAAAACGAGCTAGTTTTCAATAGGGGCTTTTATTCATATTTAAATATTTTGTCCATTTTGAAAATGAGCAAAACTCTTTTCTAAAAATAAAAGGATATATGGCTTTGGGGTGGAATGCAATTGTGCTTTAGGGCCTAGGATACTTGTTTCCTGGCCTGGCAGTTCGAGCTGGACTGTTCCCATTGAGTGCAGGGTCAAGACTGTTTTACATATGGCTGGGTTCAAACTGGAATGGCATGGGGAGCAAAAAACGATGAATTTAGGCCCAGATCTCTGTATTGGGGTGAATGTATGAAATTGTTCTGCATTCTGTCCATCAATTGTTCTTTTTGCATTTGTCACCCCGAGCGGGACGAGTATGCCCAGACGTGGGTCCCATGCTCTCCATGCCACTGGAGTCAAGCTATCCTGGCTGATGAGGGGTGAAACCCTGAAACCAGTCCTAGGATGCTTGTTTCCAGTCCAGGGAGGACCTGGCCTGGCAGTTCGGGCTGGACTGTTCTCATTGGGCGCAGGGTCGACTGATTTGCATATGGCTGGGTTCAAACTGGAATGGCATGGGGAGCAAAAAAATGATGGATTTAGGCCCAGATCTCTGTTAAGGGGTGAATGTATGACATTGTTCTGCATTCTGTCCATGAATTGTTCTTTTTGCATAGGGCTCATTGTTGGCATATGTTGCTATGTACATTGTTAACATCTCTGAAAGTTTATGTACAGCATTGCGAAAATAATGTTTCTTCGATTTATTTTACTTAACATATATTTTGGGTTCCTTGATGTAGACAGAGACCGCAAAAACCTCCATTACCCTCAATAAAGGGACACTGCTTTTAGGCTTGCTCACTTCAGTCAGTTCTGTGACTGCAGCAAGGAATTACCACGAATTACTCGATCTGTAACACAATCCCCTGATTTCTGCAACGCCAGTGCTGAGTTGGGCAACTGAAGAGCAGCGCGGGGTGCAGAGACTGATGAGGGACCAGTCGCTTCCCTCAGAGGAGAGAACTCAACTCATGCTTCTTGCCTGTCCGAGCCTGGTTGCTTCCTCACAGCTGGTTGAAACAGTTATGTGTTTCTCTGCCTCAGTGGGCCTGGCTATAATAATCAGGGTTCGATTTAGGACTAAAACAACATGGCGGTGCTTGGTGAAGAGCCCCCGAACAATTAAGCCACACATTTGCCCACCTCGCCAAAAGATCGCTTTAAGCTCTGATATGCACAACATTGACGTATAAGGCTGCATTTGCTCAGAACAGATTGTCTAACTTTCTCTGACAAAATGTTGAAAACCGCACCAATTCAAACTTGAGCCTTAGTGATGGACCTAAAAAAATATAATGATTTATTTATACAATTAATAGACTAACACTTCCTCACAGTATAAAAGCAGGTACACGCTGGGGCGGAAGGTAAGAGATAGCATTTGTTACACTGTTCCAAGCGATTTACATAATCTCATTCAAGTCCAGACACCAGTTTGATATCTGCAATTCCACTTAAAGTAATGCATCCAAAAAACAGAATGGGATGAAACTACATAGAAACCTATGGTAGATGATAGCTTTTTAGAGATTCAAAAACATTTGAAGATTATTATTTGTCTACAATGAGATTTTCTGGCCAACAGACCATGTCAGCTGTATATTTATTTGTCATTCCACACGTTTGGATACAATGTAACCTTTGTATTTATAGTAGACAAACTAGAATGTACTTTTGAGACATTTCTGAATGCTTTGATACTGTCCTGCATGCAGCATTTGGAAAATTACAAAAAATAAACTAATAAAACTGATTAGGTGTTGGGTAGGAGCATCAAGATGGTTCTTGCAATGGCTACATTGCTGAACTACAATGAGAAATTAGCCGAATGTATCCCTGCTGGTACACTCTCCCAGCTGATGACATCATCACAGTTCTGATAGTCCTCCCAACTCAAAACAAGGGGAATAGGGCACATACCACAGTGCACGAGCACCCTGGCCTCCATTCTTGGCTCCTTTGGACTGGACAGCTCTCTCACTCTAGTCAGAAATAGTCATTATAGAGAGAGAGACATTATGCCATCATCTCACCATAACGATGGGCAGAGTCCCCCCGTCTGTATACCCTCACCAACACGATAACTAGAAGGCTAGCTCTTCAATGAGGATAACCACACCTGAAAGGTTCAAGGATCACCTGCAGCCAATCATTCCCCCCCGTTCCATCCTGACCTTCGTCCTCACTTTGGCCATCGTAGGAAGAAAATACAATGTCCGCTCATCTTCTTCTGGATCTAGGACCTCTTCTCTTACCCGAACTCCACGGGCATTTTCTTTCTCTTTGGGGTGGCTTCCTGTTCCCGCTGCACTTAAAAGTTCAGAATAGGAACTTACCCTTGAGAAATCTATGGACCAACAGATTTCTGTATGCTTATTTACAATGCACAAGAGTGGTGGTTCACAGTATAACACTTCGAATCACTGCACCCGTCTAAGGCATGCGCTTTACAGCCGTTGACTACTGTGAGCATCCCTCTCTTAAAACCTGTCAGCAACAGTTAATTTTTAAACGTGCTACCAGTTCCTTTGACTGTTCCTCATAGAATCCTGTGTTTAGAACAGGGTGAGGATAGTTCCTCCTTGCTCCCAGTAGTCAGAAGGACCATACATATACATCAGTATCTTTTCAAAGCTGTGCTTTGGTTGTAGAGCGATCCTCTGATTGATTATTTTTCTTTGTCTGGGGTAAATCTCCACCATGCAAGTATCCTGTACCTCAAAGGCCTCCTTTGTCCCTTGCACCTCATGCCCCACTGTCACACCGGAAGAGACACTCATTGCGTAGTGAGGGTTGCTTCTGCAGTGATGCCCCTCGGTCATATTGCCTCTTATTTGGACATTATTGGACATTATTGTATGTGTAACATGGAAAAGCACACATCGTGTACTCTATTGTAAGAGGGAGTGTCCAGCGTTGGTCCACGGGGGTCAGAGCTGAGCCAGGTTTCAAGGACAAGCACTTATTTACTCAATTTGAGTGAATGTCCTGTATATGTTGCCACAAGCTGGCTTGACTGCGGCCTTTGTGGACCAATGCCGGACATGCATGTCTTAAGATATTCCTGTTTATTATGGAATAATAAACAGAACAGTTCCATCCGGTTCGAATGGCAAGTATTTGAACCATTCACGTGCATTCTGCACTACACATACATGACATAAACCGTTCCTAAGAAACTCTTCGAGGGCAAATATGTGGAAAATATAGTTGGAAGGTGGACACCTCAGGATTTGTATCAAGATTTGACAAACGACTTATGTAGATTGGCAACACCATTTTTGCTCACAATAAAGACTTTGCGACCTATCTACAAGTCCCTGTGTGCCGCTAGAATGTCACGTTTATTGACCGTACGGCAGTGCACATTGCAGTGCCATATCTACAAGGCCACGTAAAGCCACCCTGCGTGGCTTTTCATGGCCTTGTAGATATGGTGTGAGGCAAGGCAACGCAGCGTTGCCTAACACTGCAATGGGGAGGTGGGCCATGGGTGTTACGTTGGGTGTTCCCATTTAACATCCATGGCATTTGACACTTTCCCAGATTTAAAACGTTCTGTAAACTTGTGAATGCGTCAAAAGCGCATGAGGAGAAATACCTTTATTTCTCCACGTTTGTTCCTGAATGCAGCACACATAGAAGAAGGAAATCTCCTCCATTGAGGTGGCCCTTCCTGCACAAAAACAATCATCCCCACAACGCAGACACCCTTGCACCATGGTGAAAGGGTGCCTGGGTTGGCACAAGGCATCCATTTGAGCGCCAGCGCAGGGGAAGAGGACAGGAATGCGCCGTATCTCGTAGATACAGCGCATTCCTGAGCTTTTCTTTTGACGTAGGGCAGCGCAGCAGGAACACTTGCAGCGCTGCCCTATGCCAAAATCCAGTAAAGGAGGCCCTTTGTGTATATTTTAGTTATAGGAAACATATTAAGCAAGAAAATGCAGCATTTTGAATAGACTACAAAATTAGATTTTTTGCAAACGCATTGACCTTCGTATTGAGAAATCAAATGATTCTCATGTTTGGGTTGCTTCCATGCCCCATGAGAACAGTAGTTTATATACTCAATGGGGATCTTTATGTAACCTGATGGTAAAACGATTGAATCTCAACATGTCACATTGCAGGCTGCATTATCTTATCCGGAAAACCAGGGTCTCATCCTTCCCATTACGACACAGTATGCACCCTTGAGTTGGGCAATAGAAGCATTGCAATTTACAGTATGGAACTTCAGAATTTTGGTAAAACTATACATAAAAAAGGGGCTTCTTTTTTTAGTACCTTTGATCGAATTCACAGTTCAACATCTTCCTCATCGCGACCTTCATCAACAACTGCAAAAGAAAAGAAAACGCTACTGAACTGGGAAATCCATCCTAGTTGACTGAAAGAAAGCATATGAGTAAGTACACATTTTCAACCTGTGGAAAACAAAACTCTCCTGAGGTGTGCTGGACCTCGACTTTAGATGAACTATCTGGGTGAAGGCCCTTTAACTTTGGGTCCTTCTTGCCTCTCCCTCTAACAACTGTACCAAATAGTAAGCAGGTTGCGAGCTTGGACTGCTTCGTTTGTTTCATCCATATTTGTTGCAAAGTAAGTCACTGATTTGCCAATCCAACAAAGGTGTTTTTTTTAATCATATGAGCCCATTTCCCTATCAAACGCGCTGAGTTTCCCTGAATGCATTTCTGTTTTAAGGAAAAACTAACAAAAATGATCCACTGAGTCAGACTTGGACAAAAAAATAGACTGTGGCACCAAAATAAAAGTGACTCTTATTAACGACTGACATAGCTAAAAAAAAAGTGGCCCACATTTGCAAATCTTGGCAGTTATTAACTCGTAAAGAAACACTGTATAAGTGTTTTGCGAGGTATAGAAAACTGCATAGATTTGAGGTTGCTACAGGCATTATTTCTGGTAATATCAGGGAAATGAAAAGTAAACAAGCATTGGCAAAGCCAATAGACATTGCCTCTGCGAGATCCATTGGCATTGTTAATGTGTTTTTTAGTCATGTTGCACAGTAGCACCAGCTGCTGTTTAACATGGCTTAAAGTATGTGAAAAAAGTGCTATGACACGGCCAACGTTGATGGAGTATAGCACTTTCTTTTTCTTTAAGCCATGTTGCACTGGAACCCACGCTGCTGTGCAATATGTCTAAAAAAAGTGCGGGGCAAGCAGCACAAGGAAAGTGTGGGGAAGGAGGGAAGGAGCAGTAACACAATGGGCAGTGGGAGGAGGTTGGGGAGAAGCACCTCAATGGAGCATCGTGGAGGCCGGGAGCAGCAACAACAGACAGCGGGAGGAGGGAGGGGGAAGCAACACGAGGGAGATGCAGGGGAGGCAGGAGGGAGCAGGAACACAATGGACAGTGGGAGGAGGGGTAACACAACGTGAGGGAGGTGCCGGGGAGGGAGCAACAACACAATAGACAGTGGGAGGAAAAAGAGAAGGGAGTTTGGGGTAAGACCACAGGTGGCGGGAGGAGGGGAAAATATGCTTTCTTATAGAGTGGATGACAGAAAGTAAAAAAAAAAAGCATGCGGCCAGTGGAAGGACACGGGCTGCAGAAAGAAAACTGTACTTGCTCCATGCTCAACAACAAGGAGCGATACTGATGCCTCAGAGGAAACAGGAGGCGCTAACTAATAAGAAGCAAGAAAACAAGAGTGACATCAAAACCAACCAATGGTAAAAAACGGATGGGCTCTAAGCCCATTTTAACCTTATTTTTTCAGTTTACAAAAGATTTCGCTGACAGTCTCCGGTGAAACCTAAAAAGCGGCCCATCAAACCATAAAACGTACCTGCAAACTTCCCAAAAACGGTCCCACACACTGACCTGTTAGACCAGTCCCCCCAGGCACTGCCTAATTGCTCGATAGGCCAGTCTGACCCTAATTATTGGGATCCTGCAGGAGAGTTCACTACCACAAATGTTCAGGTTTTTTCTTACATAGATCATCAAAGCACTATCTAGCCTCGACAAGGGTATGAAGCGGTATATGTATGCACTTACGCAATAAATACAATATGTGTGCTGTGTGTACCAAAGTGCATATCGTTAATTAATTCATTAATCACATTCTTTTACTTTTCTTTTTCCTAAATCAATCTTTGGTTTGCTTTCCACTGTCTCTGTCCGCCACTTTCATTCTCCAGCCAGTATTCACTGATTCTGTACTCAGCCATTTCTTACATATCTTTGTGATCTTTCTCTGTAAACACGTTTTCTGCTGGGATGTAACTCCTTTATAGTGGTATGCCATCCTTCAATTTCAGATCTGCCAACAGACAACTTTCCCTGTAAGAATGAACTCATGCTAACAATTCGGTTTTTCATGCTTTGATGTTGCTTGGATGGGCTAGGCTTCACTCCCATGGCCTTTTGAGAATGGCTACATAGTCCCATTTGTGTCAGCATTAGGTTTTGGTGATGGGGCATCAAAAAGTCCTGTTGTAGGACTGCAAATGTGACATGAGAGGCAGTGGGTGTCCTTGAATCACTTACATCACTGACATGACAACTTATGAATTCCTGATTTACATCTTGTTTTTGTGAAGTGTGAACTGTTTCGATTATTTTGACTCTCCTAAAGCCTCTTAGTTATTCAATATTTGCCTTGAGCATCAATTTTGTTTAGTTTGCTTAGGTCTTAACGTGTTGCTAGATTTTGTGTTCCCAAACACAAATTAAAGTAGAGTATGAGCACAGGCTTTGTTAAATAGGAAATGAAAATGCTGGCTTTTGTGAAAGGAATCTACAATACAATTTTTTTGCTATGTATGCCTTCTACGTTTATCACTTACAATGCAAACTTCATCTTCTCTCTCACTCTTCTTTGACGCAACTGACGCAGCCTGCCCCAAAAAGCGGGTCAACTCCCACCTGCCATATAGATGTAGCCCAAATTGTTGCTTCTTTGTGAGATTTTCTTTTTAGGACAGGTGGGCCAGCATTCAAAAAGTCGACCAGCTATTACCAAATACTTCCCCTTACAACAACCAGACATATTGGTTTATCAATGCTTGTTTTATCTTGTGCTTGTTTCTAAGTGTCAAAATGTAATATATATGTTTACCTTCCTTTCATAGGAGATTTTGGCCATATGTTTCTGAGTTTCTCTTGGAGGCGTGCATTCCAGCCCTGATATGTGTAGGTCTTCTTCTGGTATCCAGGGATTTGATTTCTCTTGTTGAGTTTGCGACGCTTTGGACTGCAACGACTGGCTGCTCCTTTTATGAGGTTCATGTGTGGTTTGTGTTATCACAGTTCTGTTCCACGTGTCTTGTGGTCAATACTGTGGGGCATATTATCAAGCCCTCTATCGCCGCGTTAGCTGCACTTTTCTGCCGCTAATGCGGCGATATTTTTATCACACTATTAACAAGCTGCAGCTAACGGGCCTTAGCGTGAGTTTTTTAGCGATAGCGCCCGTTTTTTTACCTCTAAGCATGTCAGCGATATATATCGCTAATGACATGCAAAGTAGGCGTTCCTGACTAAAACTCCATTGAAACAGTCGCAAACACAACTTCCCCCTATTATCAATGCCCGCAAAGCGATAAGAAAAGTCGCGCTTATCGCTGGAATTTAACGCCTGAAAAAAACTTGCCTTAACCATCTTGTCAATGGGGGGTGGATTGTTGGGCTGAGTATGCACTT
Source organism: Calotriton arnoldi (assembly GCA_963921515.1). Taxonomy (NCBI): domain Eukaryota; kingdom Metazoa; phylum Chordata; class Amphibia; order Caudata; family Salamandridae; genus Calotriton; species Calotriton arnoldi. Next base: position 1,729,580 of record CAWUFW010001409.1, read on the forward strand.
GCCTATTAGCAAGCTTTTCATTAGCGCTGTTAATTTAGCGCTGGAATTCTCACGCTATTGCTGGTTTTACACGCTATCGCTGGATTTCCTATCGCCTTTGCGATACGCATTGATAATACCGCGCTATCACGGCGAGGAAATCCAGCGATAGCCAGCGATAAAAAAAAACAGCGCTAAGCGCGCTTTGCGATAATTATCGCAGATCGTTGATAATATGCCCCTGTGACTTTTAAAATGTGATTACACAACACGCTATTCCTTTTTTTGTACGGGTTATTGTAATCTAGGCACAGAGATTTCACTATCAGAGAGAGAGAGATACGTGTTCAACAGCCTCATAAAAGGAAACACATTCAAAGTGCCTTGGTAGGAGAATACTGAAAAACGTTTGAAGTACAGAACACATGTCTTTATTATGGGAGGAATTCGAGGCTTCGGTGAAGTTTCCAAAGTACTGACTCATATTTCCAAATAGGTGTGATCAGTTCGATATGCGATAATAACAACGTTTATTTTCGACTAGTTTGGGTTAGTCTTATTGTTGATATTTTTTCTAAAAAACGAATACTTCAGTCATTATTTCATTTTCAGATACCATAGGTTACAATAGATTTGCAGCATGTTAAGAGTAAATTGCCATCCTTGTTCACTAGATCATGAGCAGAGTTCCACATGCCAAACTTCCTATCTTCTGTAGTAAATCTCTAAAGTGACTCCCAGATAATTTTTAGCGCAGCTCCATTTTTAGATGGAAGCCTACCAGACAGAGCAGTTGTCTGGTTTGATAAAGACATCTTGTGTGCATGCTCAAAGCTTTCCTTGGACTCCATTCCCCCCATTGCTCACCATTGGCTTTGTGGTCTGTAACTCACAGTCCTGGCTTGCTATTTGCTGGCTTTATTTGTTTTAGGCTGTCTACCATGTCTTCGTCCCTCCCCAGGAGCAAAGCTTGTTCACAATCGCTCCAAGTATTCTTCCACGAGTCCTCGTTTTCTGTAAACAGGCCTTAAAATCTTGTTCTTATCTTGTCACATTTGCTGTGCATTCAAAGACAGAGGTCAAATGTCAGGCTCTGTCTTCCAAGGGAGCTTGGTGTTTACTTTTTTTCCTCTGATTTCAAAGTGAAAGGATTCATGTGACAATCTAGTGGGTACTGGGAAAGAAAAGGTTTTTTTTAGCACACAAATAGAAGAGTGGGCTGCTTGACACCAAACTTCTCTGTTTTACCAAGAACACAACTTCCGAGTTTGCTGATTGTTTCATTCACCCGCATTCATGAATGCAACTTGATCCCCTCAAAATACCAGTCCTTTGATTCACTGTGTTAAACACAGCAAACAAAACAAAATCTCTTCTGTAGTCTGCATCACAGGGTTGAGAACCAAATATCCTGTTAGTCGTTTGGTGAAACATTTTTAAGTGATAGATGTACAATGAGGAATGCACACACCAGGAGTGACCGGACATATTATTGTAGATGGGACTTGACAGTGTTCTGGCTGCTTAAAGCTGAGGGTGCAGAAGACAAGGCAGAGCAATTCAAACAGCACCTTATTTAATCGCTACCTTTTTAACTCCATACTTTGCCTTTTTTTAATTACTTCTCATCGCCTATCAGTGCAGAGCTACAATGGCCCTTTGTACGGAGCCTGATCACGGCAGAATGTTAGCAGGGAAATGAACATGCATGCATTGAAGGATAAGCCACAGCCCAATCATACTGTCCAGTTCGAGATATACATTTGAACTAAGTCATACACACAAACACCTCAAGAGTACCCTCTTATACAGTCTGCCAGGCTGACCATCCTTTATTTCAAGCATTTGCCAACTGTTTCTTGGCTCTCAGGCAAGTAACACAAACAGATAAACACCTAAGGGACACACGCCTTTAGTCAGACAAAGACATACAAATGCATACACTCACGAGCATATAACATACCCACACATACTGTCAGTCAGTCAGTCAAGATCAACTTTATTTGGCATATTCACCATAAAAGCATAAAACATATACAAACCAACACATGATAAAATATTTTTTTTTTCAATGAAATAGTTGTTTTAAAATATTTATCTCAAACGGACAAAGACATAAACATTCATTAGAAACTAATAATGATACTCATACGCAATATAATAGGTAATCACATAAACTATGGTTTACAGCCAATTAAAAAGTTAGCATCTCATAGCATCGTCTAATATTTAGCGCGCTCTTAAGGAAATTTTGGATTGCATGGCGCAATTCTAATATTATTTGGTTGATTTATAGAGCGCGCAGCTACCCAACAGGGTCTCCCGGCGCTGGACAAGGTGGAGGCAGAGCCACACGAGTGCTAGGCAAACAAAGCAGAGATAGAAAATCAAGCTTGGTAGCTAAAGAGAAAAGTCTTCAAGTTCTTGCGGAATGCTAGCAGGGAGTGACAGTTCCTAAGGTCGATTGGGAGAGAGTGCCAGAGTTTGGGAGACAATTGAGACTAATTTTTGTAAGTACACCATTGCAGGCCGAGAAGACGTGATTCCTGCCTGACATAGTGCAGGTACTAGGAAGGCGACTCTTGGACCTGAATATAAAGGACAAATTAAGGTCAAGTGACATGTGCTCTGTAATGAACATTGTTACAATGACAAGGGGGTAATACAATATTCCATGTACATACTGTCAAAGTCGGGCTCAAAAAGAAGAAACTGCTGTACAAATCATACAATAATGTTAAGCACACCTTACACATACATACAACTACACAGACTCACACGTACCTAGACTTATCCATACAAAGGCCAATACACTCAGACACACAAATGCATACACAAACATACCAGGAAACAAACATACACATGGCTGCATGTGGACACATATGGATACAGACACCAGTAAAACCCAGACACATAAACACAAACACACACCCAGTTACCTGTTACTGACAGCAAGACATGCAGACACTCACAGACATATGCTAACCGACGCATACACATGTAACCGTACCAACTCACAAACACATACGGATTCAAGCACATATAGACACATGTTGACACAGAAAGAAACCAAGGCAGATACACACACACATCATATAAATCTGGCAAAAACTGAACTTTTTGTTCTGTACAGCTGGTACTATAGCTTCCTAGCACACATGGCTAATATTTGCTGAAAGAAAACTGTAATTTCATCAAGTATGAGGCTTTCGTGCATACCACCCAATGATTGTACAAATTTATATTCAATTACTTTGCAGGTTATACTATACTCTGGCATTCTGCTCTTCAGTTTTCTTCACATCCTGCAATTGCTCTTTTTTCTATGAAGAATCTCTTGTAAGTGTGTGCAAAGTTTAATTCGATTTCCCGAAGTTAATTGGATTCATAAATACATTGGGTCTGTTTGGGCAAAGTTTACATTAAGTCTAATTTTTAGACTGAAAAGCCTAAAGTCATTATCCCCAAACTCAAACATACCTTCGTGCAACAAACTGTGAACCAAATTTGGGCTCACTTGTTTGTTTAGAAATTGTAAACCATTTTAACTGGAGAAAAATATGCATTCGAGGGAAACGTCGTACAGATCCAAACTAAAAACCTAAGAAAAAATGCTAAACGCATGGGCTCATATCATCTATCCTTCTCTCTGGTGGAAAAAAAAGAAAACTGCGCGAATCCATTTGAACTGTTTGTGCTACTTTTGTAATACCGACCAAAATTCTTACACAAAGAAAAAATTATGGAGTGTTGGAGGGGTGAAAGTTTCACTGTGTGGCACTGGAGATCATGTGCTCCTGCCTCAAGTTCCCCAGAGCAAGCTTAAATGTTTCTGACCCCCACCATAGAATAGACGATTATCATGCTTGTGTGCTAAGCATTTCTAGGTTCTTCATGGAGAACCAGAGTTGGGGTGGGTGATGAATTCCGCTCCGCCGGTGGAGTTCACAAAGTTTTGCCCACTCCACGTGGAGTTCTGAAAAACTCAGTGATGCGGCGCGGAGCGGAGTTTTCCCTCTCGCGCAGCTCACCAACGTTAAGTTGGCAAGCACGAATGAGAAAAATCATAAGCTAGACCACCTCCAGGCGAGATTTATCAAATGCGGCGCGGAGCGGAGTTTTCCCTCTCGCGCAGCTCACCAACGTTAAGTTGGCAAGCACGAATGAGAAAAATCATAAGCTAGACCACCTCCAGGCGAGATTTATCAAAGCGGCAGGTCGCTACCGCTTGCCTTGAGAGAAACTTGCCGCTCGTGTTGAGGAAGCTGCCGCTCTAGTAGAACAACTACTTGAGCGGCAGAAAGAAGCAGCGCCCTCTTGCACTGTGTGTGGTGATGTTCACGCTTATTTTACAGCATAGGACAAACACCCAGTACTAAAACTCAGTGTGAGCACTATCACTTACCTCACTCCGCCATTCGCAGAACTCCGCAGAGCGCGGTGGAGTTTTTTGGGCACTTCGCAGAGTTCCCCATAGCTGAACTCCTCGAACTCTGCCAAGGCCTGATCCAGAGCAGGACTATGTGGTCAAAGTGCACACCATGAGCACCTTACTTTCTGTGCAGTGACCTCTGTAATCCCACTGGGATGTAGAGAACTGACAGTGGTGGCAGCTAAATAATCATTATGGGCAGGCTTTTTTACCTGTCACCTGCTTAGAATAGCAGTCTACCAGCCTCTCCTGTGTTTTAAATTGTTCTGCAGTTTCTCTGTAACTTGCTCCTTCACCCATTCATGTGGGGCATGGATTTCGTGAGCATGTACCTCAGTTTCATGTATAGAGGGTGCATGTGTAGAGCATATGACATATGTGGCTGTGGCCACCCTGGGTTCCATTTTGTACTAGCTCTATGTGAGTGGTACCTATGATGGAGGATTGGGAGGAGAGTCCAGACAGCAGGTGTGAATTGGAGCGCTTACCCCCAGAACAAACTAGGGATTTTTTGTAGTGGGTCAGACAAAGGAGTCTTAAAGAGTGAGATAGAGGGCCCTTTGAGGTTATAGGGTTTCCACCCACCCCCTCCTAGCCCTTTCTTGCCAAGGAAAGGCTACCCCTCACCAGGTTAACAGGTTGTTAAGTGGCGCAGCCTCCCTTGATTTTGTATTCATATTTTGAGTAGCTCCTACGAGGCAACTCCCTACTCCCCCTTGACGTTCTACTCACGCTTTTGACCAAGGCCATGGCTGGACCAGTCTGCTTGGAAATAAGAAAAAAGCCTAGAAGTGATCACAGAGTTAAACTGCTGGAACACACAATAATTGTCTGCAACTTGAGTATAAGGATGGGACACAAAATTCTAGAAGGTATGAAAGATTTTCTATCATAAGCATGGAGGTCCTACACCAGTGGTGATCATGAAATTCCTTACAGTGCCAGGGTTGGGGTTTCCACCGCCATCCCCTTTAGCCAGTTTTAGGACCAGTAACCTATGAAAAACTAAAGAAGTCTGCCAGGATAGGCTGTCTGGACCCTGGTTCAAGAGATGAGCTGATCAACTGCTCAAGAGGGCCTTGAAGTACACTTGCATGTAGGAAAAGTTGCTCTGAAGGAGCCGGGGCTCAGAAGGAGTGAATTCCAGTGTGAACCTCCAGTGCTGAAAAGCCTCAGAACTGGAGCTCAGTGATCGCCATCCGCAGTTGAAACAGCGAAGAAAACATAACCAAGAAGAGATCAACATCAGCAGAGTAATACTGGGTACTCACTGCTATGATCTGGGGGGGGACATGGAGCTTGTTTGGGTGGCGAGTTTTGTCATTAAGCCTGAGGAAGACTCTGAATTGCAGGATCTCTGCGACAGGAAGCACAGCAGCACCCAGCGCAGCCTCCTCTCAGCTGGTGGCAGCACTACTACTACCCACCTATTTGCATATGCCAGCGCTTACTTTGCGTAGCACAATCAAAGTGCTAGGGCCGGGGCCAGCACTGACTTTGCTAAGCTCCGTGGGCCATGCACACCATGTAGGGTGGAGCAGCCCCCACCAACTGGCAACCACTGCCTGCAGATGAACTTGACTAATTGATTTGCTTCACCAAGGACAGAAAGCCAGGAGCGATGGGTCAAGTGCACACCTTCGTAGGGGGACTCACACTGAACTATGAATGAGCAATCCTCAGGGTCTGCCATATAGACCATTTCGAATGACCGTAAAGGGCCAATAGCCAATGTACTCTACCATTACGTACTGGTCCTGAGATTACCATAGGTTCTGTTCCCATTAGTGCCCCTCAGAAATGCCCTCTTTTTACTTTGTACAGCGATTCCATTGTGTTTGTTAGTCTTTTTCTTTTGCATATTGAAGTACAGACTGGACAGTGAATTAATATTGATTGCTACCTAATGTTTGTTGACTTCTAATTCTCTAGCCCACACCATCTCCATTAGTAAGCAGTGGACTGCTTGATGTCGCTTCCGTGAGGGTCATATGCTAAAGCAGTGTATTTCTGATCAATTTTGGGTCCACTACAAAAGGTTAAGCCCTGGGAAACCAGTGGTAAGCAGCTCTGATTCATTTTTATTTGTTAAATATTTTTATTGAATTTTTTCAACAAACAACACAACTGATGGCAATCAGTGATCATTTTCAGTAAGTATGTGCTTAGGCTAATTGCAGTTTCACAGAATTTTCCCAGCCCTGGTCTGGGAGGGTGTGCTCCTGCTCCCTGCGCCCCTTCTACCCGGGCTGCCGTTCAGTAGTATCTGCAGTTCACTGTTACATCGGAGCCGTTCAACCCCCCCAGTTCATACATCGCACAGTCCCTCAGCCGAGTCATAAGCCAGTTGCCAATCAACCCCCCTCCCTGTCCCATCCCCCCCCTGCCGCTGGTGTGTTCCTCAATACCATGTCGGATAAATGTAACCTCAATACAAAGTTGGTCAGGGGCCCGATCTCTCTGCTCCTCTCCCTCAAGGGGCATTGGCCCGGTCAGTCAGAACTCACTCATTACTAGCCTCAGGGACTCTCAGTGGCTCCCCTCCTGCTCAGCGGCTCTTGGTGATCCCGCTAGGCCTTCCCCTGATTCCTCGTCCGACTCCGGATCAGGCTGCAGTAGCCGCGCGACCAGGGCCTCCCACGCCTTTGCTGTTTCCAGTGCCTTATCATTATTGGTTCTCCTAGCTAGTTGAAACCGAACCACACTCTCACTGGCTGCCCATTTGAGGAATTCGGCCTTCCAACCGTCAACAGTGGGGCCCCTCTTAGATTTCCAATTCTTCGTCAGTTCCCTTTTGGCCAGAACCAACCCCAGGTCTATGAACCTGCCTGTGACTTTCGTGCTAGCTGTGCGAGGAAACCAGTGCAAGATGCATACCCCCATTTCCGGGTCTAGCTGCCTGTCGGTCACCCCACACAAAATCTCTACCACTTCCTCCCAATTTGGTCCTAGCTGCGGGCAACTCCACATCATGTGCGCAAATTCTGCCTCCTCTGAATTACAGCGGGGGCACCGAGCCGTGTCCACATTAAAATATTTATTTATCCTTGCCGGAGTGAGGTACGCCCGATGCAGTACATAGAAATGGAGAAGCTGGAATCTAGCGTTGCGCGTACTCTTCCACGCCCCCTCCACTATTCTGGACCAAGTCGTTTCGGGGATCTCCCTTCCCAAGTCTGCCTCCCATTTCTGCTGTAGCTGGGTCAGGGGCTGCAGCCCCTCTTCCATCAACCGCCTGTAAAGGCACGTTATGGCCTTGAAGGTCCCTGCCGCCATCAATACGTATTGGCATGTTAAGGACGTCTGAGGCTCAGACAACCCTCTTCCCCAGTAGCATTGGATTGCCGACACCAGTGCAGTATGTAGTAGAAAATCGCCCCTGGGAAGGTCATATCTGTCCTGCAGCGCTCGGTAAGGCAACAGAGCTCCCTCCTCATAAAGGTCCCCCATCACATGCACCCCACGTTCCTCCCACCCAGCCAGCGCAGACCAGTCTCCACCGTGTGGTAAGGCTGTGCACATCCCTAGCGGGATCTCTGGCGCGTACGGTCGAAGGGCCCCAGTCCTCCGGTGGCTACGAATCCAGCACGATCGCAGCGTCCTCTCTTCATGTGTCAGCGGTCCAAGCCTCAGCCGCCGGCCCAGCACGACAAGTGATAGGATAAGGCGTGGGATCCACCGGCCCATTGGGCCATCCGGGCCCCGGTACTCCCTCGCTACTGCCTGGGTAAACCACTGCAGCTGAGCCGCTAGGTAATACAGTTCAAAGTCTGGGACCGCCCATCCACCCTCAGCCCGAGGCCGCATCAGCGTGTTCAGCGCCACCCGCCGTCTGCTATTTCCCCAGATAAACCCCCCCATCATTGCTCGGAGCGTCCTGAAGATCGAGCCCGGAATCCAAACCGGCAACGTCCTAAAATAGTATAACAACTGAGGCAGCGCCACCATCTTCAAGAGCGCCACACGGCCCGCCACTGATACTGGTAGCGTGCTCCAGAATGTCATGTTCCCCTTAATCCCTCTCAGCGCCCTCCCCACATTACCCTCCAATAGGTCCTCCTACTTATGGTATATGTGGGTTCCAAGGTAAGGCAAACAGTGAGGCTCCCACCATGCGCCTCCCAGGTGAGGCGGGCACGCCATCTCCTGGTGCACTGGGAACAGGCAAGTTTTTGCCCAGCTTACCCGAAGCCCCGAAACCTCACCAAACCTACGCAGCAATGTCATCGCCCCCTGTAGGGCCTCTGCCGTATTGGCCAGGAACATAAGCAAATCATCTGCATAGAGAGAGATGTAGTGCATGTCCTCGCGGAGCCTTAGTCCTGTATAGAGGTCCCCTGACCTCGCGCATGCAGCTAGCGGCTCTATTGCGATGGCGAACAGAAGTGGAGACAGCGAGCAGCCCTGGCGCGTTCCCCGCCCCACCTCGCAGGCCAATGAAACCGTCGCCCCGGTCCGCACTCGGGCCGTCGCCGACCTGTAGAGAATCCGAGCCCAACCCACAAAGCCCTCCCCTAAGCCCATCACTCGCATCACCTGAAAGAGAAACGGCCATTCCAAGCTATCAAAAGCTTTCTCAATGTCGATCGAGAGGACCGCTGCCGCAGGCGTCAAACTATGGTCCCCCTCCATAATACGCAGCAGACGCCGCACGTTAATTGATGTGTTTCGCGTGGGAATGAAGCCCGCCTGGTCCGGGTGGACCAGCCGCGTCATGTGGGGAAGGAGCCGAGTTGCAAGAATCCTACTCAATATTTTATAGTCGGTGGTCAGCATCGATAGTGGGCGGTAGGCCGCCATATCAGTCGGCTCTCTCCCGGACTTCAACAATGGGATGATAATAGCCTCCCTAGTGGTGGCCGGCAGCTTCCCCACCTTCCATGCTTCGCGGTATACCGCTTGCAACCTCGGGCCAATTGGTCCACATATACGGAGTAAAATTCTATCGGTAGCCCGTCTACTCTGGGTGTTTTGTTACGAGCCATATGCTTAATTGCACTCCGTATCTCTTCTAGCGAGATCTCCTGCCCCAGCAGACCTTCCTGTTCTGGTTCTAGCTTGGGCAGGGTCAGTTCCGATAGGAACTCGCCTATCGCCTCCTCACCCTGTTGCAGTTTGCTACTATATAGGTCAGTGTAGTAACCCAGGAACCATCCATTTATCCCCTGCTGCGTGCAAACCTGCTCTCCTGTCGGGGCTTTCAATCCCAGCACGGGCGTCCCCCGGGAATTCGGATTAGCCAACCACGCTAACAGCGCACCTGTCTTGTCCCCTTCCGCATGCGCACTTGCCCTGTACGACCTATGATCAAAGGATCGCAGCCTCTCCACCTGCTCTGCCACTGCTTCTCTGGCCTCCAGGACCTCCCCCTGCAACCCCGGATCCTCCGGTCGGGCTCTCTCAGCTGTGCGCAAGCGGCGCTCTGCTACTTCAATGTCGTTTAAGAGCGTTTTCCGCACCCCCACCATTTTAGAGATACAGAGACCCCGGATCACCACCTTAAAAGCATCCCATTCAGTGGCCACTGACTGCGCCGTGCCCTCATTCTCCGCAAAATATTGGTCTATGCCCGTCCCGATATCCGCACGGAAGACCGGGTCTTCCAGCGCTTCCGGCCGCAGCCGCCACGTCGGTATCACTGCTCTCTCCCGGGTCCATCGTATTCGTAGCAATAGAGGATTGTGGTCCAACAACGTCCTAGTGAGGTATTCACTGTGAGTGACCTTGGCATGAACGGCCAAGGTGCACAGCATCGCATCAAGCCTCACATGCAGCCCATGAAGGCCCGAATAGTAGGAGTAATCCCTTTCCTCCGGGTGGTGCGCACGCCAGGTGTCCACTAGTCCCCAATTATCCTGCCAGGCGCGTCATGCCCTAGAAATCCTGTGAACTGGGGCGTCCAAGAGCGGGGGATGGGACCTATCCAGTTCCACATCCACTATAGAGTTGAAGTCCCCACCCATCAGTATCGAGCCAGTCCGGTAGGGCGCCAAGCTCCCTGATAGCCGGTCAAAGAAGGAGACCTGGTCCACATTGGGGGCATATACGCTGCATAATGTCACATCCTCGCCATTCAAGCGACCCATCACCACTACAAACCTCCCATCTGGGTCCGTCAGGTGTTGCGTCGGCTGAAAGGGGACTCCCGCTCTAACCCATATCAGGGCTCCCCTTGCAAATGCAGAATAAGTCGTATAGAATAATTGCCCCCTCCACCTTTTCTGCAGTGCCAACCCCTCAGTGCGGTTGATGTGTGTCTCCTGAAGGAAGGCAATGTGTGCCCCTCGTCTCACTAAATACGCATGCACCTTATAGCGACGCCTCATTGTGTGGAGCCCCCTGACATTCCAAGTAATACATTTCAGATCATGTAACGACCCCATAGTTGAGCCAATTCCCCTTCGTCAGCCACCCCCTGCACTGGAACACACCTGCGGCTAGAACTATCCCACCCAAACCCCAACGCCCACCCAAACATCTCCACCCCAGAACAGGCACTACAACATTAGCACCCATCCAAACTACAAGTTAAACTGCTCCTTGGTGAAAACCGAAGAGCGACACCCACCCACAATTACGGGGGTAAGCCCGAGCCTCAGGGGAGAAAACTCGTACTCTTCCTCTGGTCCACGCCGTGTCCCCCGTTAAAGTCAGCCAGCTCCCTACGGAGCCACAATATAGTGGGAGTATAATGATACCCACCTATCTAGGCGTGCTAGCCCCTCAATCCTCCATTACGGAGCCTCCAGCCCGATTCCTGTAAACCACCCAGTAGTCGGCTGCCTCCCCCCTCCCACGCTCATGCTCATAATACTCAAACCAGTTGCTACGCATCTATGAGTTCATCCGCTGTCCCAGCTGTCACCAGCGGCAATCGCTCACTTCCTGTGTCCGAGTTCTCGGTGTCCGATTTCTGCGTGCCCTTTTCCGAGTCCGATGCCACCAGTGACACCAGGCCAGCATCCTGGGAGATGGCCGTGACAGCCTGCAGTGCAGCAGAGCGCTCCCTCTCCGTCTGAGACCCCGTGGGTTTTTGGGCCGCTAGACGATGTCTCCGGTTGCGCCGCAAGCGACGCGGCCGCAGCCCTTCCGCCCGCTTGGCTACGGTCTCCCCTGCTGCCCCCGTTCCTACTTTATACATCTCGAGCCAAGCCCAGGCGTCCTCCGGGTTATCATGGAAGATCGTCCGACCATCAAGAACCACCTTGAGCCGTGCTGGGAACATCAAAGAATATTGGAGGCCTTCTTCACGGAGCGCTCTCTTGATCTCCAGGAACGAGACCCGGCGGCGCTGCACCTCAAGCGTGTAATCCGGGAACAGCGTCACATTGCTGTTGTTCACCTTATAGGGGCCTGCCGTGCGGGCCTTGTGTAGTAGTAGATCCCTGTCTTTATAGTGGAGCAGCCTGGCCACCACCGGTCTGGGCGGCCTCCCAGGAGTCAGCGGTCGAGCCGGCACCCTGTGGGCTCTCTCCAGGGTATAAAACGGGGACAGTCCCTCAGGCGCAACCTCCCTCTTCAGCCATGCTTCCAGATAGTCCACCATGTTGGCCCCCTCCACTCCTTCCGGAAGCCCCACCACACGGACATTGTTCCTGCGGTTCCTCCCTTCCGCATCTTCCGCCCGCCGCACCAGAGTCTGCAGCCTGCGCAGGACATCCACCATCTGATCCTCCATCGCCTTTTGGGCCGGTTCCAGAGTCTCTAATGCGCCTTCCGTCTGCTTCACCCTGTCCACTAGCTTACTATGGTCGGCCCGGAGGAGTCCCAATCCCTGCGCCACATGCGCAATGTCTAATTGCAGGGCCTCCCTGGTGTCCGAGATAGCCTTGAGTATTTGGTCAACCTGTGTTTGTAGCATCCCTTCGGCCTGGTGCGCGGCCCCTTCCCGCTTTTCCGGTACTGCCGCCTCATCCTCCGTCTCAGGGGGTGCTCCCACCTGCTTCCCTCTGGGTTTCCCCATTAGTACCTGCGGTGGAGGGCCCAGTTCTGGTGCTGATCCCCTTATTATGCGCCCCAGCGTGCGCCCGTTGTCGCCAGAGGTAGTGTCACTTCACCAGGCGCAAATGTCCATCCCCTCGTTCGCGGCCACAGCGCCCCTGGCCTCCGTTGCTGGGGGCGGCCAATGAGGCTGGTATCCAAGCCCTCACGCAGTCCGTCTCACAGTCCACTTACACTCCGCTGTCTGCTGCCCCAAACTCTGGGAGCCCCCCTGCCCTGTTTCAATCCGTGGGCTCTGGCCCCCTCCTCAGCTGTGCATCCCCATGGTATTCACTGGTCGCAGCGTCCCCCTACCCCTGGGGCGATGGCCCGCATCCGCGGTCCTCTCAACAACTGATGTGCGCCAGTATCGACCAACAGTCCTCTGGTGCTCCCTTGCTCCACACTTCAGTCCCGCCGCTGTACAGACAAAGAGGTGGGTCTCTTATGGCCAGTCCATACCCACAGTGCCCCCTAGGCCTCAGCGGTCGGCTATTACTTGCCGCTGGTCTCTGCACAGCTCCGCTCCCCAGCCGCTCCAACAGCCACTCTCCGGTCGTCGCTCTCGGCGCGCCGGGGGCCCCCTGGGGTCTCTCTCTGGGGTCTCCCTCTTCGCGCTCCCCTCTGAGCTGCACACTGCACCGGCCCGACCACCCTCAGCGTGGCTCACCTCTGCTCACCGGGCTCCAGCCTCCGCTCGGTTCAGTAAGGCGGGACGCCCTCCCAGGGACCGCACGCTTCTGCGGCCGACAGGTTTCCCGCTGGCCCCCTCACTCCGGCCGCGCCGTCACCTCGGGGCCGCCCCCCGGCAGCAGGCCGCGCCCTCAGGTCCGAAGCGGCCACCCAGTCTCAGCTGGCCGCAGCGTGATCAGGCCCCGCTGCACCGCTCCTTCTTCCAAGGGCTCCCGGGCTTCAGCGCTCTCCCAGGGTCACCGCAGTAGCTCCGCTCCCTAGCCGCTCCAACAGCCACCCTCCGGTCGTCGCTCTCGTCGCACCAGGGGCCCCCTGGGGTCTCTCTCTGGGGTCTCCCTCTTTGTGCTCCCCTCTGAGCTGCACACTGCTCCGGCACGACCACCCTCAGCGCGGCTCACCTCTGCTCACCGGGCTCCAGCCTCCGCTCGGTTCAGTAGGGTGGGACGCCCTCCCAGGGACCGCTCGCTTCTGCGGCCGACAGGTTTCCCGCTGGCCCCCTCACTCCAGCCTCGCCGTCACCTCGGGGCCTCCCTCCGGCAGCAGGCCGCGCCCTCAGGTCCGAGGCGGTCACCCAGTCCCAGCTGGCCGCAGCGTGATCAGGCCCCGCTGCACCACTCCTTCTTCTAAGGGCTCCCCAGGGTCACCGCAGCAGCGACCGGTGGGCCGGCCGCAGCCCCCACGGCAATCAGCTGTGCCGTGCCGCGGCGCCTTCACCAGCAGCGCAGCGCCGCCATCACCGCCATCTTGAGTCCCGTGCCAGGCGGGCCAGCAGCTCTGATTCATTTAACACAGGCCAGTAACAACCGACTGCTGCAGGCCTTGTGAAAAACTTCCCTCATAGAACAAACTTTTTCTGTAGTTTTGTTGCTGACACGATGCGAAGTGGATATGACTTATTCCGGCCACTTTTACTTTTCCATTTTTATTACATTTTTAGAAACATTAGTACGAAAAGGGTTTCCTTTTAATGGGCTATCCAAGGGATAGAATTTTATTTGGTAAAACCTCTTATAATATTTTGTAAGTAGAATATGTGTTGCATATGGTTTAACATTCAGGTTTTTTACCAATTTCTTTGAGATAAAAAACTTCACTGTGGCATACTTAGTAGCAAAATGTAATCGTTTCATTACACAAGAAGCAACAATGGTGCAAATGGATCTGACGTTTTTTTTTTTGCACCCATGAAATATGGCCAAGCAGTGGCAGGCATACTCCAGGTGAAATTGTGACTTTCACAATTTTTGGATTGTCTGCAGAGCAAAAAGCAAGCATTTGCAATGCATTAGGTCTCACATTTGTTAAAGTTAGAGCCGTTGGTGTTGAAAAAAACAATGTTTTTTACTTTTGTTTGTTATTTGCAGTTGCATAGCACTATTGCCAATGGCATAAAAAAGCAAAAGTAAAAACATTGTCATTTTCAATGCCAACAGCTCTAACTTTAACAAATGTGAGACCTATTGCTTTGGAAATGCAATCTGTCTCGCATTTGTTGGAGATGGATTTATTGGCATTATAAATGCCAATGTTTTTTACCTAGCCATGTTGCAGGGTGCAGTGCCATATGTGGACAAAAGAGGTCTCTTGGGACCTCTTTTGGCCACATATAGTACTGCACCCTGCAAAGTTGGAGTTATTGGCATTATAAATGGCAATGTTTTTTTACCTAGCCATGTTGCAGGGTGCAGTACCATATGTGGCCAAAAGAGGTCCCATGGGACTGCTACCATATGTGGCCCAAAGAGGTCTCATGGGACCTCTTTTGGCCACATATAGTCCTGCACCTGGCAAAGTTGGAGTTATTGGAATTATAAGTGCAAATCTTTTTTACCTAGCCATGTTGCAGGGTGCAGTACCATCTATGGCCAAAAGAGGTCCCACGGGGCCGCTTTTGGCCACATATGATACTGTACCCTGCAGAAGATATGGTAGATCCACCCTACCCATAATGCATTGCATACAAGACAGTACCACGAGTGCATTCAAATAGCTATGTCCATATATAGAATTAGTAGCATTGAAATGTGACAACAAAATTATTATATTAATTCCGGATTAGGCTGTACGATGTGTGGAGCTGATTAAGGGAAATTTATAGAAGGTCTCATATAAATGTGAGATGTGCTATTGAGTAAAGTAGCCACTGCTAGCCTAGCTTAGGACCAAGTGTGTGTCCTGACTGAATCCCTTTAAGAAAATAGTGTTCTGAGGCTGTAATTAAAACCTACGGAATAAAAACATATGTAACAGGGGGTATCCTCATGAAAGGTTACAAGAAGAGACAATGCGGTACTAAGGAGGGACTACTAAGCCTATTGACTAATGAAAAGCACCATTTACAAAGGAGCCAATTAAAAAGATGGGCGGAAAGTGGGCGGAGCTTTATGCCCATATCCTGAATACAGCATGTCTCGAAGAGATAGTGCAAGCGCTGCCTAGGCGGGACCTAAAAAATGCATACTATAAGTTAAATGTGCCATTAAACTTTTTTTTCTTTTTTATCTTCTTCCACTTGCGGAAAATATTTTGTGTACATTTAGGAGTGGAGTGATGAGGGGAATATGCATTGTAAAAGTTTGTAAATATCCACAGACTTACAGCACTGTGAATATTCCCCCAATTGGCAAAGACACCTCTCATAGGGAGCATGTTTTTCGCCCCCATTTTAAATTTATGACTACAGATAATCTGGCAATGCAATGGATTTTCCACTGTTGTAAGTGCAATATGCACATGGAAAATTATACAGATCCTGATTTTGTTATTCTCAATCAACCTTTTCTGGCCGCAGCACTGCAATTTCTGTCATCCATGTGTCCATAAAGTTCCCAGCAACGGCAAGTGAAGAATTGGTTGGCCCTGAAAATAACATTGTTGTCCAGATTGGAAACAACAGATTTGTGTATATTTTAATGACATGTTTGAATTCTACGTAGCTGGCGTGCAAGCATGGAAACCTTACCGTAATGAGCATTCCCCTACATGGGTGTAACACACATCGACACATATGTATCTTAGGTTTATGAACTCTACTGTACGGAATCTCTGGCGAGTCATCTTCAAAGATGTTTATTCTTTTTGGCATTTTCACGATAAAAAGAAGCAGGTTTCATATCTGGCTATTTCATCAATGACAGCTGCTTTTGGATTTCTTAAATGAACTGCTCAGTGTTGGCACATTCCCCTACTTCCTCGCAGCGTGTGTGTATTCATCGACAGCTGATGTCTTCTGCAGCCTGCAACGGGGGATAGAGGAGGCCATGAACCTCCCGCTGCTTAGTGTCAGCCCTCACTTCACCTTCCACAGCAGAGCTGGCCACGGGTCCCTTGCCATAAGGGTGATTTCCAGCCAGTGCTGGTCTTCCCGTCAATATCACTAAGCTTGCTGGGTCTAGCATCACACTCTTACTTTTACTAACAATTAATTGTGTATAATGAGTGGAGAGGATGACGCTTCATAATATTGGTAATAATGACATTCCCTTCTCATGCAAAATGTTATCCTAGATGTATAGAGATGGCTAATAATATGGAAATGGGGACACCCGACCAGCTGAAGTTCATATTTCAATTCTATGATGCTCACAAGTATACAAGTTAAGTGACTGACTAATGCCAATATGACATTGCTCCACAAAATCATCATACTACTTTGTATTGCTCTAAACTTAAAATAAAGATTCAAAAAAGGTATCACACATAACAGGGAACTATTTAGCAGCTATGCTTCCACTCTAGGGCACACCACTCTGCTCGGCACCACTCCACACTATGCCACTCCACTCCATGCTACTCCACACTGTGTCACTGCACTCTCCTCTGCACCACTCCACTCTACACCACTCTACATTTCACTCTTCTCCACTACACTCTACACTCTGCGCCACTCGAACTCTATGCCACTCAACTCTGCAACACTGCACCCTATGCCACTGCAGTCTATGCCAATGTGCTCAACTCTGTACCACTCCACTCTGCGCCACATCACTCTGCTCTGTGCCACTCCACTCTGAGCCACTGCACACTACTCTGCACCACTGCACTCTACTCCAACTAATCTGCACCACTACACTCTGTCATTATACCCTACTCTGCAACTCTATGCCACTACACTATATGCCACTGCACTCTACGCCATTGTACTCTGTCACTTTATTCTACTCTGCACCACTGTACTATGCACCATTGTTCACTACGCCACTCTGCTCTGCACCAGTCTATGCCACTGCACTCTATACCACTGCACTACACGCCATTGCGCTCTATGTCACTCTACTCTGCACCACTCTATGCCACTGCACTCTACACCAATGCACTCTACGCCACTCTACTATACACCACTGCACTCTACGACAGTCTACTCTGCAACACTGAACTCTCTGCCACTCTAGGCCACTGCACTCTATGCCACTGCACTCTACTCTGCACCACTATACTCGACACCAATGCACTCTACGTTGCTACACTCTATGCTGCTGCACTCTACCATGCACCACTCCACTCTACTCTGCACCACTCCACTCAATGACACTTCACCCTACGCCACTCTACTCTGCAACATTGCACTCTCCGCCACTGAACTCTATGCTACTCTTATCTGCACCACTGCACTCTAAGCAACTGCACTCTAATCTGCACTATTCTACCCCTTTCTACCCCAATGCACTGTATGCCACTTCACTCTGTCACTCTACTCTGCACCACTGCACTCTATGCCACTCTATTCCACTCTGTGCTATTCCACTCTACGCCACTGCAATCTACCCTGTGCCACTCCACGCCACTCTATTCTACTCCACTGCACTCTATGCCACTGCATTCCACGCCAATCCACTCTACACCACTATACCCAAAACAATACAATCCACACCACTGCCCTCTATGCAATCTACTCTGCACCACTGCACTTAATGCCAATATACTATACTCTGAACCACTCTACTCTACACCATCGCCATCTGTGCCACTTTACTTTGCCCCACTCACTCTGCTGCACTCTAAGCCACTCTACTTTACAGCACTGCACTGTACTACACTCTACTCTGCATCACTGCACTCTCCACCACTGCACTCTATGCCACTTTACTCTGCACCACTCTACTCTGCACCACTCTACTCTGCCCCACTGCACCACTTTACTCTATGCCACTCTAATCCAGTACACTCTATGACAATGCACTCTACGCCACTACACTCTACGTCACTACACTCTACACCACTACACTCTAGTCTACTCTACTCACTCGCACCACTGCACTCTATAGCACTGCACTCTACGCCACTTCACACTATGCCTCTCTACTCTGCATCACTCTACTCTATGCCAGGGCACTCTGCCCCACTCTACTATGCAGCACTGCACTCTTCACTATTGTACTCTACACGACTCCAGTCTAGGCCAATCCATTCCACTCTACTCTGTACCACTCCACTCTATGCCATTCAACTCTGCAACACTGCACTCTATGGAACTCTACTCTGCAACATTGCACTCTTTGCCACTAAACTTAACGCCACTCTAATCTGCACCTCTCTACTTTGCAGCACTGCACCACTTTACTCTATGCCACTCTACACCAATGCACTCAAAGCCACTACACTCTACATCACTCTAATCTGCTGTGCACCTCTGCCCTCTATAGCACTGCACTCTACGCCACTTCACTCTACGCCTCTCTACACTGCTCTGCATCACTTTACTTTATACTAGTGCACTCTCCCCACTCTAGAATGCACTACTGCACTCTTCACCATTGCACTCTACACCACTCCAACCTAAGCCACTCCTCTCTACTCTGCACCACTCCACTCTATGCCAATGGACTCTATGCCTCTACTCTATGCCACTTCACCTTGTACCACTCCACTCTACCCTGCACCTTCCACTCTCCGCCATTTCACTCTACTCTGAAACAATCTACTCTATGCCACTGCACTCTATGCATCTCTACTCCACTCTGCGCCACTCTACTCTACGCCACTGCACTCTATGCCACTCTACTCTAAACCACTGCACTCTAAGCCAGTGCACTCAACACCACTTTACTCAAAACCAATGCACTCTATGCCACTTCACTCTACGCCAAATACACGGCATCACTGCATTCTATGCCACTATACTCTACTCTGCAACACTCTATGCCCCTGCACTCTATGCTGCACCACTCTCCTCTGCACGGCTGTACTCTACACCACTGCACTCTATGCCATTCTACTCTAAACCACTGCACTCTGTGCCACTATACTCTATACCACCTCACTCAATGCCACTGCCCTCTACGCCACTGCACTTGCTACAGCATGCTACACCACTCTACACCATTGTGCTCTACGTCAATTCACTGTATGCCACTCTTTGCTACTCTGCACCATTGTGCTGTATGCCATTGCTCTCTGTATTGCTCTACTCTGTGCCACTCTACCACACTCTGCAAGACTGCACTCTTCACCACTGCACGCTACGCCACTGCATGCTACGCCACTGTATGCTAATCTGCATCACTCAAATTTATGCCA
This sequence comes from Calotriton arnoldi, assembly GCA_963921515.1. NCBI lineage: Eukaryota > Metazoa > Chordata > Amphibia > Caudata > Salamandridae > Calotriton > Calotriton arnoldi. Next base: position 1,749,180 of record CAWUFW010001409.1, read on the forward strand.
GTCCACTGCACTTTGCACCATTGCACTCTACGGCACTGCACTCTGCGCCATTGCACTCTACCCCACTACACTCTATGGCGCTCCCTGCCATTTTAATCTGTTCGTCAGCATTTCACTCCATACCACTGCACTTTACGTCACTGCACTCTACCCTGCACCACTCCACTCTAACCCTATTCTGGCTCACAGGCTATGGAAGGATATGTTTCTCTTCCTCTGGAACAACAAACACAGCCGGTCTGCCTTTGATGGTCTACTGCTATCCCTAGAACCGAGACAATTTATGTTGACAATTGATGGCTGCAGTGGGTTACTGGATGGCGGAGCCCCATCAAGGGTTATACTTCCCTCCTTCTCACAATTTGACCATTGGACGGCCTTCAATCCCTTCCCTCTCCACATCCTTCATCATCCTTCAGGAGTAAAGAATGCCGATGAATAATAAAAGCATCCAGCAAAAGCACCTTACAAAAACATCATGGCTTCCCATGTCGATTGGTGTAAATTATCTCACTCTCATTGGTTAATCATACTGCTAAATCTTAATTTTGAGGTGGGAAGCAATGCATTTTCCAGACTGGGCTAAAATAGCCTATTTTTCTTACATTCATAATTGTGCTGAAGTCTGAATTATTACATTCTTTGGAAAGCTGTTAACACACTCCATAATTATGACATACCTTGAACTTTGTAGCAGTGTTATCATAATGGGTTGCAAACTAAGATAAGCATGTCCATTATCGAAAGTGGTCCTGGACACCAGCACAAGGATTTTGGCAAGATGTGTTTGTGTGAGAATATGTTGTCCCATTTCAAGTCTTTTTGTAGATGCTAGATGTTCTTGTGTAAAAAAAAGAGCTATTTTTGGGTGGTGGATGCCAAGTATTTTTGTGTGTGATGGCGGAATGCTTGTGTGCTGGATTCTAGTTGTTCTTAAAACAAAAACAGATAAGTACTTGCACAACGGAAGCTGCATGCTCTTTTGTGAGGAATGTGTTAATGTTCAGGCACGGCTGCGGCAATGGATGATTGATGTTCTCAAGTAAGTGTATTCTAGGTTTTTGATGGGTCTCTGGGATTAGGACGACTAATGCCATATTGGTCCTCTTTTAATGTTTGGTGGCACCTAAGAAGGGGAAAGGAGACTGGGCCACTGGATCTGATCTGTGAACAGGGACTTCTGTCAGCACTTTAGTCAACTTGTGAGCTGTGCTGCAGTGAAAAACTTGTTATCCAAGCTTTTTTTTTTTTTTTTTTAATGATAGTGCTTTCTTTCTGTTGTGGGATTTTACAACAATAATGTCAAATGTATAATCTTAATGTGACATTCCCGTAAAGAATTAATAAATGAATAAAATAAGAGTGCTCCACTCATGAAAGAATACAGAATATTGCCCTTTGCTACTGTGCTTACCCTGGCTTTCTCACCAAACTATAAAGTAACAGCCAACACACTCTGTTTGAATGAAGAGTTCTAATGGAGTCAACTGTGACACTTCTTCCATTTTGCATTCTGCCCTGCATTATCTGCTTTTCTTTTCAAGAGGCTTAAATCTTCAGACCCACTAGGCGATTATCCACAATATTTTAGTTAATCTCCCGGCAGAGTCATGGGTAGGAAGAAGGTTTGAGCAAGTTTCGAATTGGGTTAGGATTACGATTTAGGGCAGGTTCAAATATCAGGGAAACTGCTCTAATTAGGAAAAGGGACAAGATTCAGGGAATTTCTAAAAAAATACATTTTTATGACAGTTCACAAACAATAGGAAAGTAAAAAATAAAATCTCTTTGAAAATCCATACCTTGTTTGAAATTATTATTTTTCAGTCTAATATTATTCATTATAATGCACATTTCAACGTAGGATAGATCAACATGGTTTTCAATAAAAACATTTCTTAAAATTCTCTGAAAATGTCCTGAGATGAAACAATGTAAATCTTTCTGCACACTAGGCACTACACCACCACGGTACACAAGAGACAGTAGCACTACCACTCTACATATACAGAAGTAAGTACTTTCCTACCTATACATAATCCTGTAGTGGCATACACTGTACACAAATGAGTACCACCACCTGCTCCTTTTAGGAATGCTGACCTCCTTCATTCTCTTCTTCTTATACGAGATTCATGACACAAACAAAATGTAGTCATTCTTCTAAACCATTCTTGCTAGATTTCAGACTAATTTACAGTCATGAACAGTTACTTTCTTATAAGAAGAGGCGCTGATGCATTGTCACGTAGAACCTTTTGCACATTAACGTTGTTGTATAGTTCTCTGTGCTCCATTTTATCTTGTTTAATCACATGAGGTGTCTTTGAAAACAAGTCTATTCCCAGTCGAATGATGAAACATGCCAACTCATTCCAACAGCTCGAAGTGGGGGGAAGTATAGATGGCCAGTCCCCTTAGGTACAACGTTTGCATAACTTCAAGAGGCGGACCAGAGCACATTGTCACTTATGACTTTGGGTACCTTTGGCATATTACAAGCAACTGTTGTCCTGATGTAATGCTGCAGCAATCCAAGCATATTTTAAATAAAAAAGTACAAAGAACCTTGGGAAAATGGAAAGAGGCAAACGCCTGAAAGCACTACAGAGGCAACATGGCCATGCTTTCATAATGTTCTTTTTCTATGCTCAGGACTCTGAAAAGTGCTGGTTTATCATCATTCGTACCTCAGGTTTTCCATACATCTCCAGGTTAACCATCCAACAAAAGATAACGTGGAACCTGCCTTTCCTTTCAAAGATAGCCAGTATCACCGTCTTCGATCTGGAACTTATGAAATACGCCCAACTTCCTTCACGTTTAACATCTATTAGTCAGGGATTCAGCCTTCCACTTGTTAGCAGACCCTTCTACTTATACATTTATGAAGAAGATTGAACATACTTCTGTCTTTGAATATCGCTGGAGAATACATATGCGTGCGTACCTGCTGTTTCCTGTTAACTCAAGTGCTTTAAATGGAGAAAACAAATTGCAGGGACTCACCAAATGGAGCAGTGGACAAGGGTGGATTTTTCGGTTGAGATAAGGGCCGGACAGAGGGCGGGGGTAGATTTTAAAAAATGTCAAGCTTTATATGCAAGGAATCTGCATGAATTTGAAGAATGTCGGATGAGACGTGGAGAAGAGAGATTCATCTCAGCAATTCTAGCAGCCAATATATATGGTTGAGTCCCAATGTTCCTTTGTTTAGACGCACACAAAGTCAATATCTGGGTGATGGGGCTACCAACTCTAAGTGAAACATTCTGAAAGTGTTTTTACAACGCCATAACAATGCTAGAAGTTGAAAGAGTGACCAGGTTCCTGAATTAAATAAATGCCAACATCCTAATTAATATTTACAGTCACATTTGTCTTTGTTCCCAATTTCTTTGGGGCAGAGATTTAAAAAAATATTAAATTATAAGTTGCCCACGACTCCACGAGCCATCTTCCTCATCTCTCATGTACAATGTTGAGTTCACCACGAACACTGGCAAGTGCAAGCAGCTCATCACCTTGGAAGGGAGAGAAGTCTTCAAGATGTTACCGGCTCAGGAGAACATGACATGGCAATGCAGAGGAAATCTTTGGAATGTGATCTGTGCTGGTTTCTCACCCGATAACTCAGCAATAGTGTGTGTTTCCAGTCTCTGTATTCTCCCATCTTGTATTACAGTGTGGGCACCACCATCCCCAACTGTTGTTGCTAAGGGCATGTGAAATCCCCTTTGGAATCCTATCTTGTCAAGTGGTTAAAGTGAGGCTCTGTGTTAAGAAGAGATCTCTCTCCAAAACTATTTTCTCGCTTTCTCTTTCTCCCTCTCCAGAGCTCTGAAGTGTCCCAGGTTCGTGTGTTAGTTGCCCATCCAGTCAAAGTTTCTTATTTGCACTTTGTACTTATGGCCCTGTTTATTTGATTATAAAACCAACACTATAAGTACCAGAATGCAAAGAAAAAAGTAGGACTGGGTGAGCTACAATGAGAAAATTGGTTGCCCTGCCTCTCCCTCCACCATCTCTTCCTGTTAGTAAGATTAAAGGGACCTGAGACAGGAACAGGAAAACCAGTACGAAATCAGGCCCCTAAACACCATTATGCAAATATAATACTTCTACTCATCTTGTAACAAAACGCTGTCCCACTCTTTGTTTTGCCAGGAGAAGAGATCAACCTTTGGGCAGGTTCTGTACCAGACGCAAATTAACATTAAAACTTAGGCTAGACAGGATTTTATAATAATGCAACTTGTCATTGGCAAATAGTTTGGTAACAGTCAAATGTACATATTTATGTATTTTTATATAGCATGTTACGTTACACCCGGTTATAGTCATTTTGTATTAAGCAAAGAGAGATTATATGATTTGTCCAGAATCACAGGATATTGAGTTGACGCCGGGACTCAAACCTGGTGCCCCAGTTTAAAAAATGGCAGCTTTGGTCATTAGGCCACATCTCCTCGGTTTCCAGTGCACTCATATCTCGGATTACTTATGCTAGAGTTTGCAGGCCGAGGCCTATTCACTAACAGTGTTTTGAATTGATTCAGATATTACGTTGCACAAGGCACATATGGCTGGCTAACCTCATGTTGGTATAGGAGTTCAACACTTAGGCATATCACAGGCTAAACACAAAAACAGTGTGTAGCTGTCATTGGTTTTAAGAAAGTGGGTCACTTTACTAGCAATGCATTTGCAGAGCCAGTGGCTAAAGCGAGACTCGTTTCCTGCAGTTTACCAGAAGCTGAAGGCGATTTTAAACTTTCTGTCTCCTCCTGGGGTTAGATTGACAGCCCTGGAGCTGTGAGGTAGTCGGCACCTGCCCACGGTCCTCCAGGCAGCTGACGTAAACCTGAGTACGTGCTCCCAGGCCGGGCGGCACGAGGGCAATCAGAGACCGAGCGGCAGAGATAGTCTCAGATTGCCCCTCAATCAGCATACACGTTCCATCCGGGCTGAACCTAATCAGCCAATTAAAGCGCAGGTTTAGGGAAATTGGTGCAGCGCAACAAGACTAATGGAGAAGGTGCTGCAAATTATACGTTATCTCTGCTGCTCTCTGCGTGGTTTAGCCTTGCGTTGGGGATTGGTGAACAGCAAAGTTTCTTGGTGCGTTGACCGCGATGGCTTGAATATACATAGATGAGCACAACACCTGCGAGGATGCCGGCCCCTATGAGTACCGGTACTCTCCTAGCCCGAGGAAAAGTTCCAGCTCTCAAAGGTAGAAAATCAAAAAATGCCGATGCTCAGTACTGGTGGACACTTCCCCATTTAAAGCTGTGAATTTAGCACAAAATAACATCGGTTATGTCTTCAGACCCGCGCAAAACGAAAGTAAGAAAACAAGGGTAAAACTGAAGACCAAGGAGGCTAAGTAGATCAAGAAAGTGGGAAACTGGATGGCTGAAAGGCTGAATATTTAATTGTTCAATATATGCCATCAACTCAACTCAAGCCATATCCTTGGTACAATAAGTCATATATTGTACAATTTCAATCAGTCATTTCTAGTATAGGGCCGGCTTTAGTGCTGGTGGCTAGGGGCGGCTCCTCCACTAAGGAGGAGGAGCGTCGCCCCACTGCTTTCTCACAGTGCGAGGAAGCCAAAACATAAATTGGTAATAACTTTTAGTTATTACCATTTAATTTTTGCTTTGCGCATTGCAGGTGAGCGGGTGTGCGGGGCTTCTCTGCTCTTCGAGCAGGGGAGGAGTGGTTTTGCCCACTCCTGAGTGCGCAAGGAGTGTTTGGTCGGCCCTCTCGGGCCACCCAAACCAGCCATGCACACTCTACCCTTCCATGGAGAACATGCCCACCCCATTAGCCCCTGGTTGGGCGCTGTCCCGACCAATCACAACGTTGCTTGCAGCGTTGTGATTGGCTTAGGGGAGGGAGCCTGGCTGCCTGCTTCCTGTTTCTGTTGGAGGTAGGAGAGCAGGAGCAAGAAGAAGCGGGACCCGGCGGAAAAGTAAGTTTAATTTAATTTTTCTTCCTGCGACACCCCCCGTGACCCCCATGTGACACCCCCGCGAATCCCACCCCCACCCCCCTCACGCCCGCCCCCCACCCGTGAGCAATGCCGGCCGCTGCTGCTGGTGGTGCCCTGTGCAACAATGTTTTTTGGCGCCCCCCAATGACCACCTCCAATGACCTTCCTTCACTAACCCTTCAACAGTGCCCCTCAAGTCTCCATAACCACTCTGTCTCTCAGATGCATTTAATTAGTTTAAAGTGCCACTCATACCAGTGTAGGGTGTCAGAGCACTTTACATCACACACATTACTCAGAGACAATCAATCATACGTCTGTAAATCACTGTATAGGAAATGTTCCGAAAGACAGAGAGCTACAAGGTGTAAGAGTCACATAACAACCATACTAGTAGGCAGTATATCTTAATAGTGATTGGGCTGGAGAAACACAAACTCAGAATTTAAAACGATAACACCATGGTTGGGGCTTCTCTTAAATAACCAGAATTGATTTCTATCCAAAGGAATCATTTTTGCAACATTAGGATAATCAAAGACAGGGAAAAAATCATAACTCTTTAACCTATACCTTGCAATTTGCATGCAGCTCTTTGATGACAGTTAATAGCTCACTGTTCTGTGTTAGGATTTTAACTTATAGACTGCAGGTAACAAAAAGATCTCTCTTTCAAAAGCAGTAACCTACCGACCTATTTACATTATATGCACTTTGTGATCTGCATGGAACATGTTCTTTGCAGCAGGCACATTAACCCTCTACGCTACCTTACCATGAGTCAAAACTTCCACTAGACAAAATTCCGATCTCTCTCTATGAAGAACATTAATCACTGAAGTTATCTTGACATTTTTATTGTTGCCTGAAAATTGCTAGAGGCCAGGAACGTGGTTTTAAAACTATTATTTTCTTGCAAACAGACGCCCCCACCCAAAGTCAGCGCCGAGTGTGGTCGAATCGGTCGCCCGACCTAATGCCGGCCCTGTCTAGTACAAGTATGTGGATTGTCTTTTAGTATAACATCAATGATTAGTTACTCTTCACACTACCAAGGTAGATCTTTATTGAACGGACATGGCAATGTGCAATCTGAAAAGTCACTGTGCAACAAAACTTTAGAGAGATTTTGTGCACAGGGCAGTGGGATCTAAGGACATCAACTCAAGTTTGCAGACATGAAATTACAAATGATTCCTGAATTTCAGAAGTAATCAAAGGCAAACCTGGGGCCCCTTCTCTGGGCTTCAGAGTGCTTCACAAAGGCTGCACGGTCCAAACGAGAGGCACTTCACTGGGCCTCGCATTGATTGTCCAGCACTGCAAGGCCAATATATGGCCCTCTCTCTCGAGTCTTGCAGCACGTGACCATGTCTGTGTGGCCCAAAGAAAGAAGGAAGGGCCTTCCCTGTGGTTCTTATCAATAGTCTTATCAATAGTCCAGTGCTGTGAGGCACAGGGAAGGGCTCTTCCTCCATAAGGCATCACAGAACTGGTTCATTCCTGGGAGACCTTGATGACAAGAATCAATTCCTAACTTCTAAAATTGAAGAACAGGGGCAAATCTCACCTACTCTATCACTAGGGCTCCTTCCCCAGTGCAGATGTCAATTTTTCAATATCACTTCTTAGAACCCTTAGTGTACTTGTAGTTTCACCAAGAAGATGTTTATATGGGGGTTACCAAAAATCCCCAAGTTCATTTTGGGGTTTTCTTCTCATTACACCATGTCCAAATTAAGGTCACATATATCTTTAACAGGTAAAGCATGTGGTATAATTAGAAAGTTATGTCTTTAAAAAACAGTATTGTGTTGCAATGTTGGTTCTCCTACTTGACCAAAGTGTTTGATCTTAGGCAAATTATGTTCTCCCTTTGCCTTTTCTCCTTATTTGCCATTCTTGCATGGGCTGACTGGCCATCATCTTAAAGCAAAGATTTTAGGGTGGGTACCTGCTCATTTATGTAAACATTTCAATAAAGTGTCCTTTGTAGGTTGCCTCATGAGCTACATGTCTTCCATGCCAGTTACCAAGTTAACAATGCTGGCCTCCTGCAACTCTGCATGGGTGTTGTTCTCATTCTCTCATTCTCAGAGTCAGTACTGGGACATCCCACTGGGCTGGGCGACTACACCCTTTGCAGCTGACCTGTTTATTTTAAATCCCCTTTTGATTAGCCTGCTTACTTGCATCAGTTCCTTGGCGAACAAAAAAAGGTTGGACATTTGGCATCCTGCAGGAGCTTACTGCAGGATTCAGGACAAACATCTAAAATGAGGGATAATCCTGCACCCTGCCACCGTATGCTAGACTTCACATCACTGGACCAGTGCTGTGAGACCAATGAGAGAGAGCCCCCTGGAGTAACAATGGTGCCATGGGCCCTGGTGAAAGCAGAGTATATGGATTACTCTCTCCCCCTCGCCCAACTGGCTAGACAGTAAATTACAGTCATAATTTGGGTAAATTGGGACCTAAGACTCCTAGGCACCAGTGACCCAACATCTGCTGCACTATTGATAACAACAGTCCTGAGACTGTCCTCATCCCTTGGGCCTTTCAGCAATGGTCATTTGTTGTGAGGTCTAGGGGAGTACCCACTTCTTCTTCAGACCTCACAGTGGAGAATCATGGCTGAGAGGCCCAGGTGAAGAGAGGCAGTGGTGTATCAATGGTGAAATGGGCTCTGATGCAAGCAAGGTAAATTGTTGCAGGTCTGAACCCTAGTGACTGACTGGATAGTAAAAGACAGCCATAATTTGGGTGTAATGGGCTCATAACCGCAACAGACCACAGTGCCAGTGCACTTGCTACACCATTGATAGCTACACCCCTCAAAGGGGCTCTTCCCCTGGGCCTCTCAGCCATAGTCTGGCACTGTGGGGCCCAGGGGAGTAGGATGGGTCTCTTAGAACTAGACCACAGCTGCGAGGGCCAGGGTTGATGGGCCTCGCAGCTCTGGATCATAGCTGCGAGAGACATGAAAAGTGGCATAGTAATGGTGCCATGACCCCTAATGGAAGCAAATGATGCTGGACAATAAAAAAAAGCCACAATAAGGATGCATTGCGCACATGACATTCCTGAGCTCTGGTACCACTGCACCTGTACCACTATTGATAGCTGAGAGAGACCCTATGACATAGACCTCAAAGCCATGGCCCAACACTGCAAAGCCTATGGTTGAGCACACCCTCCCCTGAGCGTAAAAGTGTCCCCTCATCCCGGTCTGCTGTTTGCGCAGTAAAATACAGCCATCATTTGGGTAAATGGGCCACCTAGTACCTCTGGGACCCAGTGCCACTGTACCCTCTGCACTGCTGATTGCTCTGTCACTGACATGGACCCATGCACATACTCATGGTACAGTCCTGTTAAGCACTTGCAATTAAGCCCGGAGTGGGGGCTACTTCCCAAGATCATGCAGCCCAACACCTTATCAATGAGGTATGAGGTAGAGGCCCCACTCCCTAGGCCATGCAGACATGGTCTAGCACTGCAGGGCTCAGTGGATGGGAGCCCAGGGGAGAGTGGTCCTCTACTCTGGGCTTCACAGCAATGGTCTAGCGCTCGAAACCCAGGTAGGAGGACCCACTCCACCATTATCTAGAGCTGCGAGGCACAGGGGAGGGAGCACTTTCCCTCGGGATTCACACTGATTGTCTAGTGCTGGAGGTCCAGGTGGTAGTGGCCCCACTCTCCTAGGTTCATCAGCCATAGTCTAGCGCTGTGAGTCACACTGAATGGAGGTCCCATCTCCTGACAGCCATGGATAATGTGTGAGACCCATGGAAGAGAGCCTTGCTGCCTTTACCTCGCAGTCATGGCCTAGCTCCGCAAGGCCCTGCTAGGATGGCTAACTTTCCATTGTCACTTCATATGACACATTGTGCATGAAGAGACATATTGCACATGCAGGGACAGCAGAAGATGTTTGTTGAGGAGCAGGGGGCTATAAGTCGCATGGCACATTTTTTGGTGTTTCTTTCTAACTCACCCTCCTCTAAATCAGGCCATCTTATAAGATAACATGGCTGGAGGCTGAGCTTCTTGAATGTGATTACTATTCATACTGCATTTGAGTTTTATTCCCTTTCCCACATCCTGGAGTGAGACTTGACTGTAGTTATTGCAAATTTTGAGGGACAGTTTTAGAAAATGAACAACTCTGGTTTCCAAATCGAATGAAATAGTTTTACACTATGAAACAATAGTGGTAAAATATCAATACCTACCACTTCAACGTCCTGATAACTACCCACTACCACACAACCTTGTCCAATGGGTACCCTTTATCCATGGCACTAAGCAATTTGACATCTAAACTCAGCTTTATCACTTCACCTAAATATGATGGAAATAAACACTGTTTTCTGAATCTAGGCAGGGTCCACAGCACAGTCACATTTCCCTGGGATGAGCAGTCCCTTGGACTTGCCATGAGAGTCAATGCCACCCCAGTTGTGGGCTAGTTGAAAACGTGGAACCAGTAGACCCAGTTTTAAATCCCAGCTACCTGTATGGCCAAATTGTGTGCTCTTGAGCCACCACTGTTTTTGAACTTATTCCTCTGCTTCCTTTTTGGCAAAACCAGGACTATTTAGATACAATATAAAAGCTGCTATTAAGCAAGTTATTAAAAAACACAAGCTATCTTTTACCGGGGAAAGGGCAGAAGTCCCAAGCCACTTAGAGCACTCATCAAAATACAATACAGTGGTACATGTATAGCATTTGCAACAAACAGCAGTGTGCTGCAACCTTGGGACTAGTCATTAAAAAAAAATGTTTGATCCTGGGCAAATAAAACTCTCCCTGTGCCTCCATCCATTGATCTTAAACTTTCCAAATTTGAAACATGCAGACTAGTAAAAATAGACACCAATGGTATACACCCAAGGCTGGTGCTCAGCACGGTTTTAATTAACACATTTAGGGCAGTTTATAAGCAGGTGGAAGGTTTTGCATTGCAATAGTTATACTGTGCTTAAGGCTACATTGTACAGGGCCACTTCTGTACTACGTATGTAAAAGAAACAATTGATGGACGGAATGCTGGACAATGCAAACATTCACCTCCAGTCACAAGGATCTGGGTTTAATACATCATTCTTTTGCTCACCACACCACCCCAGTTTGGACCCAGCCATATGCAAATCAGTCTTGACCCTGTTCCTTGTGGGAACAGTCCAGCCCGAACTGCCAAGCCAGGTCCTCCCTGGACCAGAAACAAGCATCCTGGGATCGGTTTCAGGGCATCACCCTCCATCAGCCAGGCTAGCTTGAATCCAGTGGTGTAGTGAGCACGGGACCAAAGTCTGGGCATACCCTTCCCACTTTGGGCGACATATGCAAAAGAAACAATTGATGGACGGAATGCTGGACAATGCAAACATTCACCCCCAGTCACAAGGATCTGGGTTTAATCCATCATTCTTTTGCTCACCAAACCACCCCAGTTTGGACCCAGCCATATGCAAATCAGTCTTGACCCTGTTCCTTGTGGGAACAGTCCAGCCCGAACTGCCAAGCCAGTTCCTCCCTGGACCGGAAACAAGCATTCTGGGACCGGTTTCAGGGCATCACCTGGTGAGCAAAAGAATAATGGATTTAACTCAGATCTCTTGACTGGGGGTGAATGTTTTGATTTGTTCTGCATTCCGTCCATCAATTGTGTGTCTTTCACTTCTGTACTACTACTCCTCCCTTTCAGCTACCGGCAAACATCTCCTTCCCAGCCCGTAAAGGGCTGAAAGAGGGAACGTTGCTTCTCTTTTAAAAGGGTTAAAGCAGGCACTAACTGCATGACAGTGGGCATCCTGCAGTGCCTCTTATGGTCAGTGATAATGATATCTGAACATACCTTCAGAATGGGTCTTGTTGTAACTGGGCCCAGGGGAGGGGCCCCATCCCCTAGGTCTCGCAGTTATAATGTAGCGCCGCGAGTCCCAGGGGAGAGGTCCCCTCCTCTGGGCCCAATTGCAACGGGGCACACCCCGCCCATATCTGGATGGAGAACAGGGTGATCGGTCCTGACTGTGATGCACGGGCCCCTTGTTGGTGGCCCTGAGCAGCTGCCCAGTGCCGGCTCTAGAGCGGTGCTATCGGTGCCATCGCTCCAGGGCGCTGACCTGGGGTGGGTACGCCATGTTCATCCTTTTAAAAGCACCTGGGACATTGTCCCAGCAATTTTCAGGTATCAATAAAAATGACAACTCCGGTGATTAATGTTCTTCCTGGAAAGAGACCGGAGCTTTGTCTAGTGAAAGTTTTGACTCATCACAGCGCAGAGGGTTAATACGCCTGCTGCAAAGAACGTGTCCCATTCACATCACAAAGTGCATAAAATATAAATAGGTCAATGGGTTACCGCTTTTGTCAGAGATCCTTTTGTTACTTGCAGTTTATAAGTTAAAATCCTAATGTAGAGCAGTGAGCTATTAACTGCCATCGAAGAGCTGCATGAAAACTGCAAAGACAATATTAGAGCTATAAATTTTTGGCGCAGTTTTTCGTTGTCTTAATATTGCAAAAGGGGTTCATTTGTGTAGAAATCAATTCCTATTGTTAAAGAAAACCCCTAACAATGGTGTTACATTTTAAATTCAGAATTTGTGCTTTTTCAGTCCAAGGACTCTTAAACTGTACTGCCTACCAGTATGGATGAAACGTGACTCCTACTCCTTGTAGGCCTCTGTCGTATGTAACATTTCCTATATACTGATTTACACACCGATGATTGATTGTCTCTGTGCAATGTGTGTGTGATGTATAGTGTTCTGACATCTTAAACTGGTATGAGTGGCGCTATAAAACTAAATGAATATAAGAGACAGTGGTTATGGAGACTTGAGGGGCACTGTCAAATGGTGGTGGTGAGGGAATCCGTGGCAGAGGTGGTCATTGGGGGGGCGCCAACAAACATTGTCGGCAGGGCGCCACCAGTGCTAAAGGCGGCCCTGCAGCTGCCCACACTGCCCATGCCTAGCGCTGCCCCTCTCGTTTGGGCTCCTTCTTATAATACTGACTTGTGAGTTTTATTGGACTCGGTGGATAGACGTCGAACATCAGCGTCTCTTGCATAACCAAGGAAAGTCACATATTACTAATCATATTGAGAATATTTCTGTGTGAATTTCCATTCAGTCACACTGTAAACACTTGGCACAGAAAGGGAGGTCAAGAGGGAGGCACTGCTTTTGTTTTTAAACTGCTTTTTCCCGAGCTGTGTTCCCCGTTCCCACTGACCACGAAGAGCCGCTCCCGGATTGGTCTGGCGGGAAGCCGCAGCCATTCCCCGGTATCCCCAGGGATTCGAGATGGCAGGCCGGAAACAGGAGGCAGCTTTCAGCTGGGCCTGTCGCGAGACGGATCTTGCAGCGAATGTGCTGGGCTTGCATGCGAAAATGAACCAGCCCCGTGGGAGCTCGTTTTTACTAAATATAAGATGTATCTTGCTCTTTAGGTTCCTGGTGGAGAATGGAGCGCTTTCCTCTCAGTTTAACGTTACACCTTGCGTGCCATTGACGCAGGATGTAAAACGCGTGACACCAGAGTCCCATCACGGCCGTCCTCCATTCTACCCTTTCATTGCCAAATGAAGTACCGCTCATTTTGGGATTGGTTCATATATGGGTCAAAGGGCCCCGTGTTCCTCACACACACATTGTCAAAGCAGAGATGTAAGGATTTGGGCCTAGCAGTTTCTTCCTGTGAACATTACACTCATAGCCTTTATTGTTGCACCTAATAGTAGGAGTTAGTTTCTTGACAAACTGTCACCCCCACCTCAAGTGCATTTATCCTGAATGAAGCTCCTGGGAACACCCTCCCCTTGCTTGTAATGAACTTGCATAGGGCGCATGGATGCCTCCTTCAGTGTGGGATGTGGTGTACTGCCAAAGGAATTTCGAGTGGCGTGATTGTGTTGCAACTTTTTTCAGTCCACTAAATAGGCCACTTGGCTGCTTACCGAAAGAAGCATTGGCAAAGTCAATAGGTCTCGACAATGCAAGAGCTAATGTCATTGTCAAAGTCAATGTCTTTTAGCTATGCTGTATAGCAGCGTCATAGACATGCCTTCACAAACCGAAATGAAGGAAATGAAAGCGACGCTGTGGTAAAGCTTTACCAGTGGTAAAGCTATGGGTGGGTTGTAAGGCCACTGTGTGTAAACAAAATGTATTGAAAAGACAGCGCATGCGCTGTCTAGCAGAGACCTAAAACGGGGGCTAAAAACACTCCATTGCAACAGTTGGGCTGTTTCTGGCATCTGAATGACATTGGAACAGTGAGCGCACATGGTATTTTACCTCGTTTTGTTCATAATATTACAAAAATACACTTTTTCATGGATAATTACGATCATGTGAACAAGTTGTTAACTGTCCCTAAAAAAAGAAATAGGGGTGAGAGGCGTTTGCTCTTACTTCATAATGTGATACAAGTGTAAAATCAGGACACAAAAATGTTTCCATGCACTTTTGAAACCTGGGCCCAGCTCAGAATGAACACACTAGTTTCAAGGGGATGAGGCACAACAATAGATGCATAAGGGGTGGCGCAGTTGTGAATTCTTCAGTTCTGGGTAAAGTTGGACACATTTTGTCAACCCCAGCAACCCACGACTGTTTCAAAGTTATCAGGTAGATTGACGTGGGACACCTAGATGAGAGATCTGCCCCCTCCCGATGTTGCCAGTATGTTTCTTCTTTAATTGCTCCTGTTCATCATGCTGATGGAAAAACGAATTGTTGCTGCATGAAAACCATGCTAAATCTTGAAAAAAACCTCACCATATACTTCTGTAAAGTGCTTGCAACCTTCAGAAAGATAGAGAACATGGGAGTGCTTTGTCCTACATGCAGCTGCTTAAATCATTGTCGCTTCCCAAGTATTGCTGCCAGGCCTTTAAGTTGGACGGGTCCCTCCGGGTCTCAGACCCGGCAGTAATTAAAAACGGACATCGAAATTGGTCCCTTTCGGGCCCTGTATTCATGCCCTTTACTGCAATGGCAAAACACACTGATCTATTATTTAACAATGAATGTAAAAAACGTTTAGGCAATCCATGTCAGCAATTTGGATTCAGTTTACATTTCACACATTTTACTTACTATTACATTCTTTAATAGTGTTTGCTATTTCCAGGATGCTGTGTTTCTGTATTTTTTTTTTCCAGCATATTACACTTATAGCGCATACTTTGAACTTGGTCGCCTCCATGTATTTATAACGGGCCACTGAGCGCACTCTAGAGTTGAGGCTGAAGGCATGGTGAGTTTCTCATAGTGGGTCAGAAAGATATTCAGAATACATGTTCATCCAATCCTTGGCCTCTCGGCAGAGTCCACATAGCAGTGGCAAAGTATTTCAGTTGCAATTGTGATTCTGTACAGATGTGTGTGAAGGAGGTACACATCTGTCAAACTATTGACAAAGCAAAAGTAAAGAAAACACAGTGCTTACAAGTGAGAGGCGATGTTGTTTGTTTGGGTTGTGGTGAAGTGAAGGAGATGTAAGGAACTGCATTCAGTAGAGAGTGAAAAGACTATTCTGAGGAGAAAAGTTGATGTGCGTGATATATAGATGGAGGAGATGTGGAGAAATTAAAAGGGCGCATATGGGGGGGCGTGGCCAAGCCGAGCACGAAGATGGCCGCCTAATCTATCGGCTCCGCCGACCGAGCTCCACATCCGTTAAAATATCCGATTACCTGTCCCCTGATTACCGCGGAACCGCTGGATTCTGTCTCCGGAAGGGCCAGGCGGCTGACCGATCCCCAGCGTGGCTCAGGCGGGGCAGCGGAGACTAGGCGACGCGACCGATACCTGCCGGCCGGACGGGGCCGGGGGAGCTGACGCGCGACCCGCCGGCTTGGAGCGCAATTAGAGGAAGAGCCCTCAGCGTAACTAACGGGCCGAGAAACAACGTGCGGACACCCCGCTGCCGCGAGCGGGAGGTCCCAGGCTGCGGCTGCTGTTCGCCGCGATTCCCGCGGTGCAGAGAATACGCCGCTGGGGGTCTGGCGTTATCCAGGCCTGAACGCTACAGAGGCCTGTGAGTGCGGCTTATAAATATCGACGGAGACGCCTGTGGCTGCGGTGCGGGTGGAGTGAGGCGGGTGCCCTCCCCCGCGGTTGCTGGAGGAGAGTGGTGAAGGGGGCTCTGCACCTGACCTCCGGGGAGACCTCACACAGCCCCAGGTACCTGCAGCATTGTGGGGCTGGAATTGAGAAGCTGTGGTGGCACTGCCTGGGGGCATACAGCGAGACTGCGTCTTGGACTGCGACCGGAGTCTCACTACTATCTCTGGTTTGGGCCGTACTGCGCAACCTGGGAGCGAGTCGATGTGCTGTGGTGACCCCCGTGACTGACTGGTGAAACCGTGCCACGGCCCTGCATGGTTGGCCGCCACTGCCGTCGCACTGATATCCATTGGCCACCGCTGATCGCCTCCGGTGGCGCGATCCTGTCCTTCCACCTGCAATACTGCGAGTGCACAGTTGCGGTAAGCACCTTGGGTGGTCTGACGTTGGCCTGAACACGCTCTAAGGCGGGAAGTTCATTGAGACGCGGCATTTGCGACAACGCCCTGGCCCCTCGAGGACTGGCTGGGGCAGAGGGAAGACCGGCGACTCTACTCCCAGACACTGCATATTGGTCCCCGGGTCCTCAACAAGGGAGTACGGTAGAAGAGACCTGCATCCAAGATGGCGGGGGGTCGCGGCTCAAAGGCAGCCCTCCAGGCTAAGCTGATGAAATTCGCATGGGATGGAGGTCCCAGCCCGAGCCCTAAAGGGGAGTCCGCCGTTTCCGAAAAACCTGAGACTGGAGGAAGAGGACAGACCCGACATTGCAGGACATTCTGGACGCCATTGTTACCGTCCGTACGTCCTTGGAGTCGCGGATTGACTCGGTCTCCACTGAGGTGTCCCTCATAAGGGAAGATATGCGCACCATGAACTCCCGACTAAAAGACGTGGAAACCAAGGCTACCTCCCTGGTGGAAGATACATCCGAGCTGCATAGGAAGGTGGAGGACCTGCAAACACATGCCGCAAAGCTGGAGGCACAGCTGGACGACTACGAAGGGCGCTCCAGGCGTAATAACGTCCGTATAATTGGTGTACCGGAGCGCGCGGAAGGACCGTCTGCAGACCTCTTCGTGGAAGATCTGATCGTTAACCACCTCAAACCACGCGGGCTCTCCAACTTCTTCTCGGTGGAGCGGGCGCATCGAGTGCCCGGTGGCCGGCCGAGACCTGGAGCCCCCCCACGGCCGCTTCTTGCACGGATCTTCAACTTCCGCGACAGGGATGTTATCCTGCAATGTGCCCGTTCTGCTCCGCCAGTGGAATTCCAGAACAGCCGCATCACCTTTTTTCCGGACTTCACCCTCAAGGTGCAACGACGAAGCTTCCTGGAAGTAAAGAAGGTGCTCCGAGAGAAGGAGGTGAAGTATGCGATGATGTTCCCGGCCAAGTTGAGGGTGGAATCGGAGGGCAAATCCTGGTTCTTCACCACCCCGGAGGAGACCTGGGACTGGGTGGAGGGATGGCGAACGGCGAGCCGCCGAAACCACCGTGCCCGGGGTGTGAGGATGGACGATGAAACCCGAGCTTCTGGTGGCGGCTCGCCGCAGACGGACTTGTTGGAGGATAGGGGCGGCGCCGAATAATTGGTCTGTATGTTTTTGGTTTTTCTTCTTCCCTTTGGTGGCTTTGATTGACTCCAGGCGGACAGTGAACATAGGGGTCGGATTCAACTGCGCATAATGAGACTGCTGCACGTCAGACGGAGATAGTCTGTCTTAGCTATTTTTGTGGCCCTGAACTTTTGCCTGTTCCCCTGCTGCCCATGTGGGGGGTTGAGGGGTGTGCCTGGCCCTTGACAATGCCCTCAATGAAGACATGTCCAGTTGCGCTGGTTCAGACTTGGGACAGACACAGACTCCTTGGGGATTTGTGCTTGGTTCGGCCATACGGCCCCGTAAGTTCTTGGAAGGGTGGGCGATAGGCACTCTGCTAGTTTGGGGGCGGGAGATTGTGTCACCGCCGAGCAGGGAGGCAGGGAGGGGGGTTTGGGGAGTACATGCTGGGGCAAAGGGGAGGGTGGGGGGATTGTTGTGGGATGTTATTTTTAGTATTGATTTTGTTTAGACATGTCCTCTCCAACTGGTCTCGACAGCAAATGGCGACATTTGGATATTTGATCTACTCTCTCTGGCCGCACTATTGTTGGTACTGTTTTGGATCCAGACATGTTCTTTGTTGTTGGTGTTTGTTTTGTTTCACACTGGTACACAATATTGTTCACCTCTCCATTTTCACACTCCTTTCACATGTCAGCGGTGCAGGTGGTGTCCACCAAGAGTGACCATACCCCGGTTTGCCTATCCGTCATTACTCGACTCCCATTAGATGGACGTGACGACCCGTGGTCTGACACTTAACTTGTCCACTTGGAATGTTAACGGATTGGGAGACAAAATTAAGAGGGGCATTGTGTTGCAGTACATTAAGCGCAACGCTCTTGACCTGGTGCTACTACAGGAGACGCACCTGATAGGGAATTCCTGTGGCGCTCTGAACAGGAAAGGGTATAAAATGGTGGTCCACTCTGGCTTTACCTCGGGCTCTAGGGGGTGGGGATTTTGCTTCGAAGGGGCTGCCCTACATCATCCATAACTCCTGGACTGATCCCCAGGGCAGATATGCCGCGGTCTCGGGTACCTGGGAAGGGCGTGTCGTTAACGTTGTTTCTGTATATGCCCCCCCCGGACTGCAGCGCCTGACGCTACGTGACATAGGGACCCTGCTGCTAGACCTCCCACTTGGGGTGCTGGTGCTGGGAGGGGATTTCAATCTTACAATGGATGGCTCTCTAGACCGACTTCCTCCCCGAGTGGACGCATCGAGAGGATCTCAATTGTCCGAGTTCGCGAATGCCTTGGGGGTGGTGGATGTTTGGCGGTAGTTCAATCCGTTGCACACCTGTTTCACGTTCCAGTCGGGGGTGCACGGTAGTCAGTCGAGGATAGACTACCTATTTACTCATGCCCAGGATGTTCAGCACTTCACAAGATCCGGCTGCCTGGCCCGTGGGATCTCCGACCATTCCCCCGTTCTGGCGACTCTGGGATCTCGCGGTGGGGACGCCCCTGCTCTATTTCCCTACACCCGTGGGCACTCAAAATTCCGCACATCCGGGACGCTCTCCGTAAGGACACTGAATATTACTTTGCAGAAAATGTCGGCTCAGTCGACACTGCAGTGACACTGTGGGAGCCTTCGGGCGGTCATTAAGGGCAGCGCTTTATCACTCATGGTGGGGCATAGGGCTGAGCGAACTAAGAGGATATTGGAATTGGAGGCCGAGGTCTCGAGATTGGAGGAGTCGGTCACCCGACACCCTGACTCCACTACAAGTCATAGTCTTGCACTTAAAAGACAGGACTACCGACAACTTCTCTTTGAGGACGGGACGGCGCGTTTACTAGCCTCCCGCCACAGGATCTATGAACAGGGAGAACGGACGGGCAAGCTCTTGGCGTGGCTTGAACGACGGGAGCAGGCTGCTAGATGGGTCCGCGCGATAGCGAACTCAGAGGGTGCCCTTATTACTGATCCCCAACAAATAGCGGACATATTTGCTAGCCATTTCGAGGAGGTATATACTAGCTCTCCCACGTCACAGGCCCCCCTGTCAGCTGACCTGTTGGTTACACTCGATATCCCCACTATCCCGTCGCAAGATAGAGAGACTTTGGAGGCAGACATTACAGTGATGGAGGTTCAAAAGGCCATACAAGACGTCCGGTCCAGGAAAGCTATGGGCCCCAACGGGCTTCCCATCGAACTATTTAAGCCCCTGTCAACATTATTAGCTCACGAACGTGGATGCACTCCCACAACTGTGAGGAGCGTCCCCAGGGCACAGTGTTTAGCCCCCCTCCTGGGGTTTAATCAGTTAAATATCACAGTTTTGTTTGTAGCTGGTTGAAGTGATAATGAATAGTAGTTATACCATCTTGCTGTTCGTTTGATTCTATTTTATTTCCTTGAGTGTAATTCAATCATCATTACATTCATAAACGTGAAATCGATAACATTCACTTGGTCCCAATGCATTTCGGCTTATGAGGCCTTCATCTGGGGACTATTCGTAGAGATTGTGGATGTGAACCCGAGATCTCACGTTCTGCTGCAAAGGTGAGCCGGCAGACGTGCACGTTATTACGGGCTCTCACGTGACGTGAGATCTCGGGTTCACATCCACAATCTCTACGAATAGTCCCCAGATGAAGGCCTCATAAGCCGAAATGCATTGGGACCAAGTGAATGTTATCGATTTCACGTTTATGAATGTAATGATGATTGAATTACACTCAAGGAAATAAAATAGAATCAAACGAACAGCAAGATGGTATAACTACTATTCATTATCACTTCAACCAGCTACAAACAAAACTGTGATATTTAACTGATTAAACCCCAGGAGGGGGGCTAAACACTGTGCCCTGGGGACGCTCCTCACAGTTGTGGGAGTGCATCCACGTTCATTAATCCATCACTCTTGTACAGAGAGTGACACCCAGGAGGCACGTTTAAACCTAGACTACATCAGGAGCTTACCTTGAGGCTGTGCACGCACTATACTTTCCTTCAACATTATTAGCTCCCCATTTGCTCAATCTATATACTGAATGCTTTCAGTCGGGTGTTCTACCCGCAGAGATCCGCATTGCCGCTATTGTGGTCATCCATAAGCCACATAAACCTGTCGATGAGTGTAAATCATATCGCCCTATATCCCTTTTAACGGTTGAGGCTAAGATCCTAGCCAAACTCCTAGCGAATTGCCTCCTTCACTATATCACTGACCTAGTCCACCCGGATCAATCCGGATTTATGCCGGGGAGAAATACGGCCCGGAACCTACGTCGGGTACATGGGGTCCTCGGCAGGCTGCACACCATCGAGGAAGATGCGATTCTTCTGTCACTGGACGCCTCCATGGCTTTTGACACCATCGAGTGGGAGTTTCTTTTCGCTGTATTGGCCCGCCTGGGGTTCGGCCCCAAACTTATTCGTTGGATTCGGCTACTGTATACTCAACCCACGGCTCATGTGGTAGTTAATAACCATCGCTCCGCTACTTTTTCGCTCCAGCGAGGCACGCGGCAGGGCTGCCCCTTGTCTCCGCTCCTTTTCGCCCTTGTCTTGGAACCGCTCGCGGTGTGGGTCCGGGGAGAGCCGGCGATCCGGGGGCTTAAATGGACGGCATCTCACGAGGACCGCATCTCGCTGTATGCCGACGATATCCTCTTATACTTGGCCTCCCCTGCACGATCGCTGCGGCGGGTGCTCCATATTTTTCACATTTTCGGCGCTCACTCCGGATATCAGATAAATTGGTCTAAGTCCCAGATGTATGCGCTATGGGGTTCCCCCCCGGCGAGTCCCCGGGGCTTTAACATCCCGGTTGCCCTGGGGGGCTTCCGATACCTGGGCATTTTCGTCACGCCTGACTCTGATCTCTTCTATGAACACAACTTACTCGGACCTCTCCGGCGTTTCAATTCCGACGTAGTGCATTGGCGTTCTCTCCCCCTCACACTTCTTGGACGTGCGTCACTGTTCAAAATGTTAGCGCTCCCACGCTTTCTCTATGCCCTGCAAAATACCCCTATCACAATCCCAGACTCTTATTTTTCCCAAATTAACGATGCGTTGCGGGGACTCTTATGGGAGGGCCGTCCGCCACGGATCGCAATGAGCAAACTCACCATGGGTTGGTATGATGGGGGCATCGGCTTACCGGATCTCAGATTGTACTACCAGGCATCTCAATTGACTGTAGTTAATCGTTGGGTGTTTGAGCCTCGCGATGAGCCTAGCTTCCGTACAGACCACTGGCTTTTGGGACGGGGTGGCTACAACAGAGCACTCTACACCAACCCCCGTAAACTTAACCTAACAGGCCCCACGGCGCGCACGGTCGAGATCTGGCATGAGGTTACCAGAAAACTAGGATGGGGTAGGCGCCTGACAAAGGCGACCCCCTGTGGGAGCCCGATATTTTAGGTCATCTCAGCGCTTGCCCAGGGTTTGACAAATGGGATTTGATTGGAATCTCCACGGTCCGGGACATCTGGGCTAAGGGGAGGCTAGCATCGTTTCCGGAGCTCCAAGCTAAATATCACTTGGCTCCATCAGAGACGTTCAGATACCTGCAAATCCATCATGCGGTGTCCTCCGCCCTGCCGAGGATAGTCCTCTTCCCGACTCGTCCCCGTTGGAGGACCGCCTGCTGTTAGATCCCATGGACCGAAAGGCCATCTCGCTCACTTACAAAAAGCTGGTCAACAACCGCCCCGACCCGATGCTGAAACTGCGGGAGGGGTGGGAGAGAGACATGGGAGAGATGGAGGACGACGCGTGGCGGGACGCTCTTGCTTCACCCCGAGAAATTGCCATTCCTATGCACATGAGACTTCTCCAACTTAAGATCCTTCACCGAGCATATTTTGATGCCAAGCTCCTGTTCAGGCTGGGCAGACGCCCCGATCCACTCTGTCTCCGGCACTGCGACCAGGAGGGTACATTTTTCACATCTTATGGGACTGCCCACATATTCAAGACTACTGGGTGACAATCGCTCGTCAACTTGAGAGGGCGGGAGGCAAACCCTTGGGGTTATCTCCCCAACTATGCTTACTTAATATTTGGGGGACGTCTGATCTTACACATGATGAACAGGCATGGGCCTCTATGGGCTTCATTATAGCGAAGCGGAATATTGCACGACACTGGGGGTGGCGACGGTCCCACACATGGTTGACTGGGCAAGGGACATGGATACCGCCATGGTGGCCGAAAAAGCAGTTTTCAAAGGACGTGGCTGCCCTAAGAAATGGGATCGGAAGTGGGGGAAATGGAATAGGTACAGAGGGGACGTCTGCATCTCCCCGACGGTGGAACTCCAGAGAGAAAGGCGAACACTAATGGCCCAGTTGACGGCGGAGGTGCTGGCCTCTCCTCCTTAGAGGTGGCGCTCTCGATCTCTCCATCCACCTGCTTACTGTTGCGATCTGTTTGTAGTTTATGCATACTGTGATCTCTTATCGCTGCCTGGTGAAGGGTTTAATGAGAATTGCTCTGCATGGACCCACATTACACCACGAGATGACCGACACTATATTTCTTCTTGTATGTGGAAGATGGGGTACCTCTTACAGTGACTTTATTTTGTATGTACTGGTTTTTGGGTTTTGTGTTAAAATGCAATCAAAATAAAAAAAGGGCGCATATGTCTAACATAGAATGACCATAACAGAAGTGATTGAGAAACTGAAGACAGATCACTATCTCTTTCACAGGCCTCAGTAATGTTAAATCCACAGTCTCACAATTTCAGCATTGAAATATTTTCTTTTTTTTGTGTAAATTTATTTATTGATTTTCGTACACTACAGGTGGATAACATTGCACATAGGGGCACAGTTGAGATGTGGTAAAGAGTTATAAGTACTATCATGAATACAATACAGTCATGAGCAGAATAACATAATCACACACAGTGCATATATGTAAATGAAGGAACTGGGCTGTGACATGATTGGGGGACATAATATATAATGCGGGGAGAAGGGGACAGAGAAGGGCACAGTCAGTCTGAAGTATCAGGTTCAAGAGTGAGAAGGTACTCCCGTAAGGGTTGCCAAAAATCTTTAGGGCGAGAAGTGCAAGGCTGGAGTAGTGCATAGTCCTTGCTGATGCAATCACAATACATCATGCTTTTAAGCCAGGGTGCAGCGGCGAGGGCCCGATCGCTGCCCCAATACAGCGTCACCTTGCCCTTGGCCAACAGGAGGGCCATCGACACAAGCTGGAACTTAGGGATGCCACGGGTGTAGTCCAAAAGTGCTAAATGGGTCTTGCGCAACTGCCACTCCAGCCATGGCTAAGATGTGGGTGACGATGGACGTCCAGTACAGGCATATTTTGGGGCAAGACCATGTTAGGTGTGCAAAATTGGCACCAGGTGCTGAATATTTAGGACAGCGGTCGGATTGTGTGGTTTCAAATCTTGCTATGTTGGAGGAAGAGAGGTATGCACGATGTCGAAATTTAAAATGTCATCGTTTATGTCGGTGGTTGACTGTTATATATTAGGTCTGTGAGCAGCAATAGGACAAGATTTTGTCGGAAAGACGAGTGCCCAAATCCGCCCCCCAGGCCTCTTGGACGCAAGTAGTAGTGTCAGGCTTCATTGCCAAGCAGAGTAGTTATAACCGGGAGAACAGCCGGTCTTTGTCAGAGTCTGAAATGACAAGCGTCAGAGGGGGAAAGTCATCAGGGGCTAAGGAATAGGAGGGGAGCAGAGAGCGTAGTGTATTATTTAGTCATTGTAAAATAAAATTGTCCATGTTTGAGGTGTTCTGGAAGCAGGTGCCGTCGGCATGTGTCAGAACATGGCCATTAAGAAAGATGCCACCCATGGTATGAAGGTCGTGATGATGAAGAGTGCGCTGTACTAACTTTAAACATGGGAGGGGTAGCCAGGGATTTTTTGGTAGAGGGAAAGCAGGGGAATTGAGGGAACCACTGCCAAGTGTTCTTTGGAATCTCCGCCAGGCCCAGCAAGTCGTGGAGATAGTTTGGATGTCCCTGGAGTCAACTGGGAGGCACTTTGGTAAAACTGAAGAGTGAGGAAGATTCCCCAGTTGGTCTCTCTCAGGTATAAGGTATGCATTGCGGGAATCTGGGTGATATCAACCATGCATATAATAGCATTGAGCCGCAAGATAATATAGGTGAAAGTCAGGAATCAAAAACCCACCATTGTCGTTGGGAAGAGTAAGGGTATCACACCGACTGTGGGGTCTGCGCCCAGCCCATATGAGGCGTGTGAGGAGACTAAGTAGAGAGCTAAAAAAAGGTTGTGTGAGTGGGATAGGAATATTCAAGAAAAAATACAAAAAAATGTGGAAGCACCATCATTTTATTATTGCTACGCATCCCGCAATAGAGAGAGGAAGTTTAATCCGATGCTCAACTTGAGTAGTAAGGGCATCAGGGGCGGCTCCTCCGCTAAGGCAGAGGAGCTTTGCTCCACTGCCAGAAAGCAGCAAAGGAAAGGAAAAAAATAAAATGATAATAACGGAATGTTATTATCATTTTATTTTGTCCTCCCTCTGCAGCAGTACGTGAGGGGGCTGGGTGGAGCTGTAGGGGAGGAGTGGTAGAACACTCCTGTGCCCTCTCGGGACGCCCAAACAGTCAAACACACATCCCTGTTCTCCATGCAGGCTGCATTACAGCCTGCATGGAGAACATGTGCACCCCTCCAGCCCTTGGCGGCGCTCAGACCAATCACAACTCTGCATTGTGATTGTCTTAGGGCTGGGAGCCTGGCTGCCTGCTTCCTGTTCTGACCTGGAGTCGGACACAGGCAAGCAGGAGAGAAGACGCGGGGCCCGGCAGCGGCAAAGTAAGTGTTATTTTATTTAACTATTTTTTTACGCAGCCCTCCCATCCCTCCTCCTCCCCCACGTGCCCGCCTCACCACCCGCTAGCCGTGCCAGCCGCCCCTGAAGGGCATCGATAGCAGGGCCATAGTTAACCTGCAGTATCTGGTCTCTCTCTCTGTGGGGATGAATGCCAAGATATTTGGTGCTGTTTGCTGCCCAGGCTAGGGGGCAATCTGCGGAAATGGGCAGGATGCCTCCGTAAAGGGGAAAAGTTCAAATTTAGTCCAGTTAATCTGGAGGCCCGAGAGATCACCAAAGCACTTTATTTGCTGCATTAGTGGGGGAAGGTTATCGGATGGCGGACAATGAGCAAAATATCATCCACATACATAGAGATAAGGTGGGGGCCATAAGTAAGCTGGAAGCCCCGATGCATATGGCTCTCCTGCAGGTGACGTACCAAGGGGTCCATTGTGATAATAAAGAGGAGAGCGAGGGCAGCCCTGCCTGGTCATTCTCATAGTAGGGAATGCCTCCATTAGCGAGTAATTGACTCGCAGGCACGCCATAGGACTGGAATACAAAAGCATGACCAGGGAGATGAACGCGGTGGGCAGTCCCAGTTTGGTCAGGACGGCTTTCAGGAAAGACCACTCCAGCAAGTCAAACGCCTTTTCGGTTTCCAATATGGCAACTACGGCAGGTGTTTTGGGGGAGATCCTGTTGAGGAGTGCGAAGATGTTGTGTAAATTAAGGCAGGTAGATCTGTGGGGGACAAAGCCGGACTGAGCAGGAGATATTAACTGTTCTATCGGGAGGGATAATCTGGTATCGAGGATTTTGACCAAAATCTTGTTATCAAGATTTAGAAGAGATAAGGGGTGGTTTGAGGTTCATAAATGGGAGTCCTTGCCTGGCTTCAAGAGAATATTGAGAACGGCTTTGTGTAGTATGGGTGGTAGCATGCCTATTTCCAATGATTCAGTCAGTCTCCTAATGGGGAGTGATTCAATTAAGGACTGTGGAGGATGGAATCAGAAAGTAACGTCTCTATAGTAGATTGCCTCCCAGACCATCGATTGACATGATTTAATGCTTAAGGATCTGAAACATTATCCTTAGTAGGTTTCTCTCGTTAACCTCTTTCTACTTTCAAAAAGAATTTTTAGTGAAAATATTTTACAAAAATCCCCGCTTCCAGATTATTGATTTACGGACCCGCACAGTTAATAAACATTCCTACACTAGGGCTCCTTTCATTTCTTTATAGCAAAGATCATTTTCCAATTGTGAATAGGCAAAGACAAACATTTATATATGCAAACACGTCGCTGTGTCGACATTCAATCTAAACATGTGAACAAGTGGCAAATGTTACTAACAGAAAAAGTGGGACAAGTTAACCACAGTTTGTTGTGACTGAGTACATAAACTTAAATTACATATTCACTAGTGACTAACATCTTGTGGTGACACAACATAATTTATAACATATCTGTGACTTAAATCATTATTGCTTCATGATAGCACAAAGTACAAACATTGCTTTTACAAACATTGCTTTGACAACAGTGTCGTGTGTCCTTTTGATTGTGTACTGGGACCTAATGGCATTGTATCCTCTAATGCTTTCGAGTACTGGTGTTCTTTAGCGGTCCTGGTAAGGTCAGAGATATTAATAGATGGTTTCAAGTAGCGCCCTTCCTTGCGCTTACTACTCTGTGCCTTATGTGCACTTGCTAATGGTTCAGCTGGTCTCTTGACCGTAGAACAGTGTTCGCCGACGCGTTTCGATCTTCATGTATGGACCTCAACGGTGTTTTGGTGGAAGGTCTGAGCACATCACGGAAGATTCCCTTCCAAGAAGGAGCTAGCTTCCAAACCAGTAGCTAGGTCAACTCTGACAAGAACACACGTTATGTCCCAAAAAGCACCATGGCACAACACAATACTTTCGATTTTCCAGTTAAAACAATTGCATGTGACTACACAACATAATCTATATATCCATTGATATATTCACAGTGTCCACACTAAGAACACTTGGCCAAGAAGAAGACATTCCACCAAAACACCATTGAGGTCCATACATGAAGGTCGAAACGCGTCGGCGTACACTATTCTAAGGTCAAGAGACCAGCTGAACCATTAGCAAGTGCACATAAGGCACTGAGTAGTAAGCGCAAGGAAGGGCGCTACTTGAAACCATCTATTAATATCTCTGACCTTACCAGGACCGCTAAAGAACACCAGTACTCAAAAGCATTAGAGGACACAATGCCATTAGGTCCCAGTACACAATCAAAAGGACACACAACACTGTTGTCAAAGCAATGTTTGGAAAAGCAATGTTTGTAATTTGTGCTATCATGAAGCAATAATGATTTAAGTCACAGATGTGTTTTAAATTATGTTGTGTCACCACAAGATGTTAGTCACTAGTGAATATGTAATTTAAGTTTATGTACTCAGTCACAACAAACTGTGGTTAACTTGTCCCACTTTTTTCTGTTAGTAACATTTGCCACTTGTTCACATGTTTAGATTGAATGTCAACACAACGACGTGTTTGTATATATAAATGTTTGTCTTTGCCTATTCACAATTGGAAAATGATCTTTTGCTATAAAGAAATTAAAGGAGCCCTAGTGTAGGAATGTTTATTAACTGTGCAGGTCTGTAAATCAATAATCTGGAAGCGGGGATTTTTGTAAAATATTTTCACTAAAAATTCTTTTTTGAAAGTAGAAAGAGGTTAACGAGAGAAACCTACTAAGGATAATGTTTCAGATCCTTAAGCATTAAATCATGTCAATCGATGGTCTGGGAGGCAATCTACTATAGAGACGTTATTTCCAATGATTCATCATACAATGCTAAGAGATGCAGGGCAAGCTGCTGTTTGAAATCTTGGTAAAACACCCCCGTTAGGCCTTCAAGGCTAGGGTCTTCGGACCCGTCCAAGGTGTCAATTGCCTGGGTGACCTCTTCACAAGAGATCAGCTCACTAAGAAATTGTCTCTGGTCATCGGTGGGCCACACCATTGCGATCACTGTCAAATACGATAAGATCTCTGGGGCGTCATCGTGCATGGGGGATCTATACAGATGCTTATAAAAGTGTAGAAGCTCCCCATCACCATAGCACCGAGCCCTAGCGTGCTTCCTCTGGTAGGCAAGTTTCCTATCCGCCAGATCACAGAATTCAGTTAACAAAACTGAGCGGCGATACAACAATTGGGGCCTCTGCCTTGAGAGGCAGTCTGGTTAATGTCTTGGAGGTTTGTTTCAATGCGTTATATTTGGGAGCAGATATCGTGAAGGATACCCATGTGCTTAGATATGCACACTCCATGAATATATGCCTTAAAGGCCTCCCATAAGGTTGCTTGCGTCAAACCTTTGCCCGAGTTTAATGTGAAATATTTTACGATGGAGTCATGCAACTCACTGCGGAAGAAAGGTTTATGAAGGGCCTTGCCACAGAACCTCCAGGTGCGTACTGGTCTGCAGCCATAGGGGACCTGTAGGATGAGGAGAACCGGACTATGGTCTGATAGAGTCCACAGCAAGAGCGTGGCCTCCGTGTCCCAGAGTGAAGCATTAGTGGAAAGAAACCAGTAATCCAACCATGCCCAGACATCAAGAGGGGCAGGGTAAAAGACATCCTGTAAAGCATGAGTGTCTATGATATTTTGAAGTACCTCCCCGTTCAAGGCTTACTGCTGGGCTGGGTGCTGGTAGAGTCAATGTTGGGGCAAAGTACCATGTTGAAATTCCCACCTAGAATCACAAAGTCAACATCAGCCTGACCCATGTAAGTCCATATCTCATGAAAAAAGTCTGGGTCATCAATATTCGGGCATATATATTGGCCAATAATACCTGTTTGTCAGCTAGGGTGCCCTGTAGGAACAGATATCGACCATTGGGGTCCGAGTGGCATTTATGGAGAGAGAATGGGACACTTTCATGTATTAGGATACATACCCCACGGGAATAAGGTATGTTCCCCGCTGGGGCAGAGCAGCTGGTATGGATGACCAGGTCGGCGTCAGTAGATCCCTCAGGAGGCCGCAGGAAAGCAAATGGAGCGACCAGGCTTCACAGATTAGGGGGTCTGAGAAAGATGCGGGATGCAGCCCCCAAGCGAGCGAATGATTGAGGCCTAATGTCTCCCCCACAGACATATAGCCAGCCGCGACGGGGCTTGGGAAGCACCGACCAGGGCAGTTGGAGCCATGGCCCCGCAAAATGTAGCAGGAGGTACCAGGGCCTGCACCGCCCGATACAGCAGAGCGAGGTGGAGGAAGGCCCAGTTATCAGGTAGGCCCAGAATGTGTTAGGCCCCCCCGGACCCGAGTGGGCTGGCCAGACCAAGGAGAAGGCGCACGAGTGAAGGAAGCACCCCAGGGAAGGCCCACTCACCGGCTCATCCCATGGTGATGCAAGGGGTCTAGGGCCGCAGCAAACCCGACCGGCAGGCTCACTGCCACAGGGGCAACGCTGTCAGCCAGTCTAGGCAGTGGGGTGCGATGAGCTTGCAGGTCCATTCCCACCCTGTTTCACACCCCCTGGGCAGCAGTATGTTGTTGCGGGCTGTCTGGTTCACTGGCGAGACCGGGTGGTCCCGGCCTCAGGTTCACCCACTGCCCCTGTCGTCACAGGGCCTCCGAGGCAGCACCGAGCCTCGTGGGCCGCCCAGTGTAGGTTAGACAGCTGGCAAGTGACTACAGCCGCAGGACCCACGCGATCTGCTGCACAACATCAGGAGCAGCAGCATGGCATCGTTTGGGGCATTATGGTGATGATGGCAGTAATTCAGCGGTGTTAGTGGTCACAACTGCCAGAGCCTCACAAGATTGCAGCCATCTTGGTGACTGCCGTGGCCATGCCCCAGAATTAAAATATTTTCAATATTAATTGATTAAAACAAAATTGTTGTTACTCATTTATCTTAAACAGCTAACAACTATTGAAAAAGCCAATAGTCCTGACTTGTTTTAGGAGTATGTCGGTTGTTGCATTATATATCTGAATCCAATAACAAAAAGTTCAGAGAGGCACCAAAATACTGGTAGTGTGGCACACTATGGGAATCACAGAAATGTAATTTACATGTTTAAAGCACTCTCCTTTTAGAGATCCCCCACTTTTTTCATCCTACTTAAAGCCCTGATTAGAGAGTTCTCTTTCATGCGACGGCTGTAGTGGTTTTTGTCCTTTAATTAGCGTATTATTGACCTATCAGTAAATGCTGATATCATGGCCTGGCCAAGACATGTCTTGCCTGCTTACATGTTGAAGATGAGGGGATTTCTCCCCGAATTGATAAAGGGCCAGATGTAGGTAAAATCAAATTTGGGAGTCCTTAATAGCGAATTTTACCGATTCGCTATTAAGGACTCGCAAAATTGAATGTAGGTAGGAATCGCTTAAATATTAGCGATTCCTTAATATTCTTTAATAACGAATCGCAAATTGAGAATCGTTAATAAGGAATACCTACCCATTCATTCCTATGGGCTAGGAGGCCCATAGGAATGAATGGGAAGATATTCACTATTTGCGATTCGCTATTAAAGAATCGCAAATAGCGGGAGCTATTTCAAGGGTGCCAGGGTGTCAAAAGGACACCCTGTTGCACCCTGAAATGTGCATGTGTGAACATGTGGCGCACATACATGCCTAAGGGCATGAATGTGTGCCACATAGCACTTAAAAAAGCAAAAAAGTGCTTTTTAAGGAAATCGCTAATTACCACCAACTTGAAGTTGGTGGTAATTAGCTTGATTCACTAAGGCTAAAGTGCACTTTCTTTTGTGCTACTTACATTGCATTTAAGGAATCGCAATTTGAGATTCCTTAAATGCAAGGATTCCTTATTTTGCTAGTAGGTTTAAACTCACCTACATTGCTCGCAGCCAAATAGCGATCGCAAACGCTGAAATTCTGCGAATTTCAGCGTCAGCGCTCGGTATTTGGCCACCTACATCTGGCCCATAGTGTTTTGCACTCCAAGCGGGTTGGTCTCTTCCAAATTCTCTCTTCCTTGAGATTGGTGTGGTGGTGTCCTTCCACATCAATTGGTAATCCCCCTACATGTAATGGTTGCATCCTTTAAGTTAAATGATGTCTTTTATACATGATGGAGCTTTTGTTGATTCCAAGAGGCGTGTATTGCTGTTGACTTTGGCTTATGTCGTACTCTCGCACGTGCTGGAGCATTTGTTTATTTCAAGTGCATCGTATGGACAGGGTCTGTCGAGCTCTTCTCTGGTAAAGAATTCACCTTGGCGTTGTTGAAAATGGCCAGCATTCCACGTCAGCAGGGGAGAGGTCAGAAGCCGGGGCTCTGGCCTTGCAAGAGCTCGTCCGTGCTGAGGGTGCCTCTCTATTGATAAAGTTCGAAGAGTTGGAGTTTGCCAGTGCTTTCAAATTAGGAAGGTTATTCAGCGCCGGAGGCTGCGTGTCTGCAACCGTTATTATTTCCCTGTAATTAATGCCCTCGGGCTGTAGTGAGAGCTCGATTAGGACTTGGGCGCGCGAGGCCCGGTTGATGCCACGTGTGTGCCTGTGTGCGTAACGGCTGGTTTTGAGAGCGCAGCACGGGGCTCGGTCATTCGAGTTCACGCCGTGTCTCTATGATGAGACTGATGATGGTCATCTCAGATCCATGGGTGTTTATCTCGTGGCCAGGAAGGTCGGTGCAGGGAGATTTGTGTATCTCTCTTTGCGCAGCATTAATTAACAATGGTTTTTAATGTTTCACTCTTGGGTTTCTTCGCACAGTACAGGCATATCAGGGTTAAAACGTGCAAAACTAAGCGACATAAATCCTCAGCGGGTGCAAATCCAAAACCAAACCACATACAGAAATGGTTTTCAAAATGTGAAGATTATGCCCACTCTCGGGTGAAATAATTTCATCCCAGCCCACCATTGTGACAGACATACTTTTCTCACGTGCAGTGCATTAAATATAAATACTGCAAGTAAGATGAAGAATTTCCGTGGAGCGGGACAGGGCCGGACTAGGAAAGCAAACCGGCCCTGGCAATTAAGTCTGACCGTCCGGGTGGGGGGGGGCCGGAGGGGGTATTTGGGGGGTGGGGGTGGGAAGGTTACTGGTGGGAAACACTGCTGCTGCTTTTGGTACAGGGGACCGCTATTGCAGCACTGCTTCAAAACCACCCCCCTGTACCAAAAAAGGCCCCCACCCTTCCGGCCCACGGGGAAAACGCCCAATGCCCACTACGGCCTGTCCGGCCCTGGAGCTGGAGGGCACACTCTCTATCAATGTAGGCAATACATAAAGACGTGCAATCCAGAGATCCGTGTGTGGCATGTTTTACTTGCATGCTCCCACGTTGGGGAGGACGCTGTACTTACTGTCCCTGGTGAGACACGGAAGCACTGTTTTGGACAAGTAGCATGCTACTTTTGGGAGCACAGAGCTAGTGGTTTAGTTAACTTTTATGATATAAGTTGCTTGTAGTTTTATGTAGTGTCATGTGCTGCGTTGTCCTGTCATTCAGACTTATTGAGGTCTTGCCACAAAACAACGGGTAGGTTGTCATAGGTTTGGTTGCTCCAGTAATAACAATATTGTCATGCAACTGGATTTTATAGTTGTTGTGGGTTTTCGAAGTGTGTTTGTCATGCCATTCATCAACGATTGCAATGTAGGTTAGTTAGTAGGTTGGAAAGCAGAAGTTTAGGCATGTAGAGAAATCCATGCAGTTAGTTTGTGGTTTGTGCTTAGTCGTGCTCATGCTAGGTGTGTCTGCACTCAGACATACGGGGTCATGCAGGGCGTCACTTAATCTTGAAAAAATTCACAATTATATTCTTGGCTGCTGATTTTTATTGGGTAAAGAGTATAAGTAGGGCTCCTGGTTTTATGGTATTTTTTTTTTAATATTTCCGTCTGTATTTATCCATATTTATTTTTTGGACATCTTATTGGTATTTATCCATATTTATTTTGTGTTTTGAGAATAAATGAAGTCGCAAAATGGTATATTTCCACATTTATTTAACTCTTACACATGCACACATATGTGGATGCCTGTCGCGTTTTAGCAGATAAAGAAGACACATATAACATAACACTACAGCCACAGGTACATCTTAGCATTATTCTACAAATATTTGTTAACATATGCTTGTATTTAAGGAAATCTCATCCTGTTTTTTAAATCCCGATGCATCTATCTGTTCAGCTTTTGCCTGGAGTTCATGAAATACAGCACTGTGAGTCTCTCACAAGAAGCACAATTTTCTGTATTTTTCCGCTTTTAAAAATAAATACAGACAAGAAACACAATATTTTCTGTGTGTATTTATATGTAAAAATCAGTAAAAACGGAAAACTGGGAGCCTTAAATATAAGGCTTTGCTTCATGGGCGGTAGAGGTATGCTGTGATCTGGTAGCTCTATTTATTTGCCTTTTGTACTGGTAACTTTCTTACATTGTGATTATCATTGTTTTTCCGTCTCTTGCAGAATCCCTTTCAGAGGGCCAGGTGGCAGGCAGGAGTTACTGGGACCAACTGTGGGGGTTGAGGCCTTTTACTCCTGATGTCCAGAGCCCGACCTACTATGGGTCTTGAATAACTGAGCCAAGTACTACCTCTCTAAGCACTTGGTTCCCAGTGGTAGCGCAGGTTGAGCAGTTCAAGGCTGTTCAAGGGGAGGTAGGTGTGAGACAAACACAGGCCCAAGGCTCAACGTACACACAGAAACGCAATAAGATGATTTGCCAGCCAAATACTTGGTTTTATGAAAAAAGGAGCATTTTAAAGTGATCGCACAAAGTATAGGATCAACACACTAAAAAATCTCCACATCTTCCTAAGGTCAGCTAGCTATTCTCGAGTCCTGCTGTCGTGTCTAGTTGGGTTGGTTATTCCCCATTCTATACTGGTGTTAACTCTCAGATACTGCCCACTCTAGTCCCGATACAACAAAGTCTATGTCTTGCCTTAAGAGTCAATGCCAGTGTTTAAGTGCTAAGATTGTGCAAGTTCCAACCAGCAACAATGGCCTGGAACAATGTTACGTGACTGGATGGCAGCTGGCAATCTAGGGAGGACTGGGGTGCACCTTGATGAGCTCTAGTTTCCTGATGCTGAGGGCCCCTGACCACAGCCTTTCCCAGATGACGTTTGAGCCTCCTCAGTCCTCGAACAGTCCACGTCAGTGTCGGATGTCCTCACTAGCTCCTATGATGATTGGTTAGAGTTCCTCCTGGCTTTTCTCAGCATGATGAACAAGAGCAACGGCCCTGACTCCTGGTGCCCCCCCACCAGTGACAGGGAATGTCTCCGACATCGGCCCGCACACCGGCAACAGCCTTGCCTTGATGGTGCCCCCTTCTTGGTGACACAAGAGTGACAGTGAGCAGAGAGGATGTTCTTATTTATTTATTTATTTGAAGAGTTTTATATAGCGCTGGCTAGATCCGTAGGCATCAGAGCGCTTTACATGAGGATCGTTACGTTACAAGTTACAAATTACATCCGTTACCAGAGCATAGTAAAACATAGGCAAAAACAATGTTACGGTAATTCGTGGGAGGGAAGGGGAGGAAAGAGACACAGCGGGGAGACGGGGAGAACTGTGCCCAATATCCGGCTGGGTAGGTGACGGCTGAGGGGGTGAACCAGGGCCAATCTCCTCTATAGCTGTCTAGCAGCTCCACCGGGCATCAGCCATGTTGCGCAGGTCTCAGCGGTCAGGAATAACAGGGAAAAAAACAGTTTTTCATGGGGGTTCTGCCCCCCCTTCCTTCAGTGTGCTCCCACTAAGCCCTCAACCAATGTCAGCATCTCCTGTGTGGGAGTGGCAGTGTTACCTCTCCAGGCCTCTCCATACCCTGTGCTTTCAAAATGGAACCAAAAGGCCTCCATGTTATGTAGCATACACACACACACACACACACATCCCAGCACACACATGAAGTATCACACGCTGTCCGGCACTACATGCAATCCATGCAGGTCAAAGATGAGTTAAGTACCCACCCACTGAACTTTCATTGAGTGTGCCACTAGGCAACACTCCTGTGATGCAGGTGAAAGTTAGTTCATATTAAGCATTTTGCATTAAACCAACATTAACACATAAATACGCAATGGTTTATTCACATTTAGATTGACCATAGCTAAGATAGGTTTGCGTTTAAAATGGTTAACATTGGTTGCCATCTTGCTTTGTGACACGTTAACATTTTATTTCTAGAAGGAGCTGGAGTCCTAATTATCGAACACAATGTTCTTTTGCTTTCTTCCCTGTGAGAAATGTTTTCTTTTACTGTGATAATCATGTAATGTTATAGTTGGTAGCATACTCACAGGGGCACCTGCAGAGTACAGGCTGGTCCCTATATTTCATCTTGTTACAGATAATGAAACTTTGAAGCACACTGAGAAAAGTGGTATTCTGGAAGGTCCTGAGGAGCTAAAGAGCATATAAATGTATCACCTCACTTTAACATGATTGGATTGCTTCATGAGAACTGTGTGTAGGTGTAGCAATGTTAGAACTGTGTGATTTAAGTTAGTGCAGAGAAGATTATGAGTCAGTTCATTTTTCAATGTAGTTTAGAACAGAGTAGGAGATTTAGGATACAATCTTTATGAGCGAACTGACTGGCCTTTGCTTTCCCTTTAAGGCAACCATATACTGGTTTGCACTCTCACTTATTTGACTCTGAGTTTTTTTGAACTTCATATTAATTGATGCATTCATATAGTGATTATTGATCGATGCTAACTTGATTATTTTTGCTTTCTGTAATCTCTTAACCTTTAATAAACTTTCATGGTTTGAAACTTAATCATTCTCTGTCTTGTGGAGCATAATGTACTTCATGGTTATTGAATGTATTGGTTTGTCGAACAGCCTCAATTGTGAATCAGATAGCACTTTATGGAGCCCAAAATTAAAGGTAAAGCACAACCACAGGTAAAAGGCGTGTTCACACCACTGATCGCTAGGAAACAGAAAATGGGTATGCAGACAGACAGACGGTGCTCGTGTCACTTAGCTCCTGGTAAGGGCAGTGGTCCTCTAATATCACGAGGGTAGCACTTGCTGCATCCCTCCCTGTCCAAAAGCCTGCATTACCATGAGACAGGCCTAGGTCATGAAACACACACATGATCTGTTTCCACCCATGACCAGAATTCATTAGCAGGGCTCCAGATATCCATGCAACTGGGTACTTCTGTCACCACGCAGGGGGCTTTTCCAGCCCAGCAGTCACTTTGTTCCCTCTTTGTCCTTTGCATTGGATAGTAAAGTGACACATTGTGCTCCTATCATGAGTTTGAGCATTTCTATACTAATGCTTTTCACTTTCCCATAATAAGTATTTCCGCTAGAAAGCAAAACAAGCAAGCCAAACATTTCATGAAGGATTATTGGCTAGTAATGTTCTGTGTTACCTTTTTCTTATAATAAATCTCATAGTTGAATGAGTGGGAGAATCTCAGAGAAGCTTTGTGGGAAGAATACATTTCAGTGTGGTGGGGACAATAGACATACTGGAGAAAGGAGAAAGCAACATGGAGGACTTGGAGTGGTGGGCTGGTATAGAACAATAGCAGCAGCACATAATGCTATGATTACTTACCGGTAATCCCCATTACTCTTAGTCCTACTCGTCCTCGACCCAGTCATCACTAATGAGGTATTCCACTTGACAGGAAACAAAACAGGAAACGCTTTTAGGCTCCACCCACCCTCCTGCCAGGGGCTATAAGTACATAGCCAACAGAAAGCACATCCTGACATACCAAGCAACAAAGGCCTGAACAGGGAGGGTGGGTGGGAAGTATGACTGGGTCGAGGACGAGTAGGACTAAGAGTAATGGGGATTACCGGTAAGTAATCATAGCATTACCTCTACGTCCCTCGTCCTCGACCCAGTCATCACTAATGAGGCATACCAAAGCAACCCCACAAGCAGGCCTTTGGCAAACCACACAGAGAACAGGGACCGAACACAAAAGTGGAGTGCAGCAAGTGAAAAAACTTTATTAAACACACAGAATCAGGGGGGGGGAACAACCCCCACAGCACGCAATACACCACAACCAAAATTGGTTCGGACAGACAGAGCACAATTCAGACGATAGTGCCTCACAAAAGTAGAATCAGAAGCCCAAGTCCCAGCCCGACAGATCTCATCAAGGGAAACCCCATGAAAAGCAGCCCAGGAAGCAGAAACACCCCTAGTGGAACGGGCCTGAACCCCAGAAGGGCAAGGCAAACCAGAGCCCTGATATGCCAGAGAAATAACAGCCTTGATCCAGCGACCCAGAGTAAGACGGGAGGCAGCCTTACCTCGACCAGCCAGACCAAAGGTCACAAAGAGAGAGTCGGAAGAACGAAACCCTGCAGAGCGTGCAACATAAATAGACAACGCACGCTTCACATCTAGAGAGTGAAGCAACAACTCAGCAGGCGAGGAAGGAGAAGGACAGAGAGAAGGAAGAATCAACTCCTGAGAGGAATGAAAACGAGAACGAATCTTTGGAACAAACCCAGGATCCAAAGAAAGGACCACCGCCTCATCCAAGAAACGTAAAAAGGGGGGAGAACAACGCAAGGCAGTGAGCTCACCCAAACGCCGAGCAGAAGTAATAGCAACCAAAAAAGCCACTTTAAAGAGAGAAACTTAAGGTCAACAGACTCCAAGGGCTCAAGGGAGAGGACTGCAGAGCACCCAGGACTAAGGAAAGATCCCAAGGAGGAACCGAAGAACGAGTAGAAGGAGAGGACAGAGAGAAACTCCGGAACAGCCGGGAAACCAACAACCCATCCGAAGACGGGAGCGAAGCCGGATCCCGGAATGCCCGAACAGCAGCCCACTGCCCCTTCAGAGTAGACAATGCATAGTGCTACTGAAACCCATCCAGAAAAAACTGAAGGATAGAAGCGATAAGGCAAGAGGTGGGAGACAGACCAAGCCCCAAACACCAGGAGGAGAAAGAAGCCCAATGATTTGAGTAGGAGGATAAAGTGGAACGCCTACGGGAGCCCTGTATCACAGTGATGAGGTGGTCAGGCAAACCCCGGACTCCAAGAGACAGCCGTTCAACCTCCAGACCGCCAGGGTGAGAGGGACCAGGAGGGAGGGAGAGGGTGACCTCAGGGGAGATGGGTAGCGGGGAAGAATCCAAGGAGGACCCACCGCCAGGCTCAACAACAACGGGAACCAGGACCTCCGAGGCCAGTGAGGCAAGACAGCCACCACCTGGGCACCCACCCGCTGGACCTTCAGCAAGAAGGCCGGAATCAGGGGGAAGGGGGAAGGCGTACAGCAACCAAGGGGGCCACCGGAGAGACAACGCCTCCACCCCCAAGCACCCAACTCCGGAGTCCGGGAACAAAGAGGGAAGCTGCGCATTGGTCCTCGAGGCAAACAAGTCCAGCTGGGGAGTCCCGAACCTCTGACAGAGCAGCCGGAAAATCCTGGGGGAGAGACACAGGGTCAGAGAAGACGGAAACCTGCGACTCAAGGCATCCGCCACCACATTGTCCACACCCTTGATATGCTGAGCAGAGATGGCCAGAAGATGACACTCCGCCCAACCCGCAATTGCACAGGCCACCAGATTCAATGAAGGACTGCGAGTACTGCCCTGGTGGTTGATGTAAGCCACAGTAACTGAGTTGTCGGACCGAACCAGGACATTGCACCCCAGCAGACGACCCTGGAAGAAACGAAGAGCACGGTCCACTGCAGACAGCTCCCTCCAATTGGAGGACCGGCGGGACTCCGACCGGAGCCAACGAGCCTGAACAGCCCACTGACCCAGAGTCGCCCCCAACCTGACGCACTGGCATCCGTCGTCAACACCAAA
Source organism: Calotriton arnoldi (assembly GCA_963921515.1). Taxonomy (NCBI): domain Eukaryota; kingdom Metazoa; phylum Chordata; class Amphibia; order Caudata; family Salamandridae; genus Calotriton; species Calotriton arnoldi. Next base: position 1,788,542 of record CAWUFW010001409.1, read on the forward strand.
GGAGGAGGCAGGTGAATCCACATTCCCTTGGAGAGATTGGAGGAATCCAGCCACCACTGGAGAGCGGACACAACCTCCAGAGACACCGGCACAGAGACAGCATAGTCCTGAACCGGAAAAGGCACCCAACGTTGAAGATGCCACAGCAGAGGCCGAAGATGAACCCTGGCCCAGGGCACCGTGAAGACAGTCGCAGCCATATGACCCTGAACCTCGAGCCACTGAAGGAGGGGAGCCGCAGCCTGGGACAACAACCTCCGTAACAGGAACTGAAGCCGCAGAAGCCGGGAGTCCGGAAGGAACACCTTGCCCAGGATCGAATCGAAGACGGCCCCTATGAAAGACCGCCGAGTTGCAGGAAGCAGCTGGCATTTCGGAAAGTTCACGAGAAACCCATGCAGCTCTAGCGTACGGATGGTCAAGGACAGGTGCTGAGACAGGACCGTGGAGGAAGGAGCCTGGAGCAGCCAATCGTCCAAGTAAGGAAACACCGACACACCCAGGAGGTGAAGATGGGCCACCAAGGGAGCCACCACCTTGGTGAACACGCGGGGAGCGGACCGTAGACCAAACGGAAGGACACAGAACTGCCAATGATGACCCTCCAGGCAGAAGCGCAGGAACTTCTGATCCTCCAGAGCCACAGGCACATGAAGATAAGCGTCCTGGAGATCCAGTGTAGCAAACACCCAGCCGGCCTGAATCAAAGGTATCACCCGTTGCAAGGTCTCCATCTTGAAGGGGATCTTCCGGACAAACAAGTTCAGACTCCGGAGATTGATGACAATCCGAAAACCTCCTATGACCTTCGGAACAAGAAAGACAATCGAATAGGTCCCCAGACCCCACTCCAACCGGGGAACGGGCACAATCGCCTTCTTCAAGAGCAAAGTGCGAACACCGTCCACCAAAGACTGACGCCGAGACTGGTTCAAGGGCGTCGGAGTCCGCACCACGCCCGAGGGAGGAGGAAGGGACAGAAACTCGATCCGATACCCCTGGACCAGGACATCCAGCACCCACTGATCGTAGGTTGTCCGTCGCCAAGCAGGAAGAAACAACTGCAACCTCCCACCAACCGCTGGCGCAATACCAGCGTGACCAACCTCGGGGCGGCATAGTCAGGAACGCTGCGGCCCCTGTCCAGCATCTCGGGGGGCTTCTTCTGGGACTTCCGGGGAAACCCCTACCAGCACCTCTTGGGCCCTTAAGGGGGACTGCTGAAACCTGGAAGGCTGACGAAAGGTCTTGGCATGAGAGAAAGAAAAATCCTTACGAGAAGGCTGTCGACGGAAGGAAAAGGAATGCTTCCGCTCCTTGAACACCTTGTGAAGTTTATCCTCAAGGGCGTCCCCAAAAAGACGAGGGCCAGTAAAGGGCAAGCGCAAAGCCATGGATTTCTGCGCGGCGTCCGTATTCCAACCCTTCAGCAACAAGTTGCGACGAGCAGCAATAGAGGAACCACAGGACAAGGCAGAAGCACGAACAGAATCAAAGGCAATGTCCGAGAGAAATTCAGCCTGACGTTCCATGGACTCCAGCAAATCCGGACAACTGCCCCCCTCCTGCATGGTGGAAAACAAAGTCTTAAAGTCAGTCAACAGTGATTGAGCGACATAAGCCCCATATACACCAGAACGGATAGCAAGGTGAGAGCCAGCATAAGATTTCCTCAACGCAGAGTCAATTTTCTTATCCACCCCATCACGTAGAATATTATCATCCGCCATAGAGGGACGACCCACCAAACTGGCGACAATGGAATCAACATGCACTGACTCAGGAAACGACTCCTCCATGTCCTGCAAAGGATACAGTTTGGACATAAAGCGTGGCAACATGATGTGATCCGGATCCTTCCATTCTTTCAAGAGGACATCCATCACAAAGGGATGAAGAGGAAGAGAAGTAGTAACAGGTTTCCGAAACTGCGGCAGAACAGCATCCGTGGAAGTACTGGCCACAGCATCATCAGGAAACCCCATGTTCACACGTACATAAGAAAGAAGGTCAGGCAAAAACTCCTTGGAAACATATTTGCCTTTGAGATCCACCGCACCCAAGGAAGAGGCATCAGAAGAATCCGAGGAAGAAATGTCCGAATACAGACCAACACCTCCAGCAGAACGAACCCCAACAGACTTCTTGGAGGACCTCAGATCAGACAAAGTCTCCAAAATCAGGCGCTTCAACCTGCCGTCATCCAACCTGGCCCGCTTCACCTGAGGGACAGAATCCCCACTGTACGCTGGGGAAGTAGAAGAGGAAACAGGAGACACATGCCTTCGCTTCTTTTGATGTTTCCCCACCACGAACACCAAAAAAAACAGGACACAGCGCACACAACCAACAGAGGTAGGAACAGACCAGAAAGTGACCCCCCCTCCATTTAAACAAAAAACAAGCCGGAAACTGCCCCCGAATCAACCGGCATGCCAAACAGCTGAGCACAACCCAGAAGCGAGGCGGGAGGGGGCGTGGCCAACCAAAGCCACAAAACTCCAGCAAACACGGCCGCCGAAGGCCGAAAGCATGCTGAGAGCCCAGCCCCGGCGTCTAGCACCCACGAGGACGCCGGGAACAAGATGCCAACCTGCCCGAAAGCCGCGGAGCACCCTGGAGCCCAACACAGGCGCCCCGCACAGAACACGAGCAGCGGAGCACCCGGAGCCCAACCTGGGCGCTCCACAACGTTTGCGGCATTGTGGCACGAGAAAGAACCAAAACGGAGCACCCGGAGCCCAACCCGGGTGTTCCCCAACGAAGAGCTGTGCACGGAGCGTCCGGACCCCAAACCGGGCGCTCCATAATGCCCGAGCCAGAGCGGCACGAGAGGAAGCAGAAACGGAGCACTCGGAACCCAACCCGAGTGCTCTCAAAGACACGCTGCACACGGAGCGTCCGGAACCCAACCCGGACGCTCCACAGAAACCGGTGAAAGAGGCGCAGGCAGGCCCAAGGCAGGAGGAGCCTGACTGCGCAACCAAAGCCCATGGTGTGCTTCCCCAGCTCCTCGGAACACACTGGGCCCTAGAGCCTACCCCCATGCTCCAGATAGCAAGCTGCAGCGGCCAACTGGCGGGACCACAGCCACAGCCCAAAGGACGCGCCGCATAGGAGGACTCACCCGACATCAGGACTCCAGGAAACCAGCGCAGCCCAGCAGTACCGGTAACCAAAAATCCGAAGGAGTCCAGGAAGCCAAGCAGCCCGACTCAAACAGCTCCCACGAAGGTCCATGAGCACCCCCAGAGCCCAGCAAAGGAGGAAACCACAGGACAACACGAAGCAGGTAAGTGCCCAGCACCTACCCAAGCGTCCCCCGTCAGGTCCACCGACAGGAAACAAAACAGGATGTGCTTTCTGTTGGCTATGTACTTATAGCCCCTGGCAGGAGGGTGGGTGGAGCCTAAAAGCGTTTCCTGTTTTGTTTCCTGTCAAGTGGAATACCTCATTAGTGATGACTGGGTCGAGGACGAGGGACGTAGAGGTAATGGAGAGCAAGTGAGAGGAGAAGGAGTGCACGGGGCAGGTATTTGAGAGGAAGGGAGTAGCACACAAGTAGGAGAGTTAAAACACATGCACTCTCATGTGCGGATTTAAAAAACGGAAAAAAACGTAGATCCCTAAAAGTGAGCAGTGGAAGTATACATTTCATCCAATCAAAAGGATGGTAAAGAGGCTATGCTCCATAGGAGAGACAAACTCAAGAAGAGGAAGGCAAGCTGTGAATAAGAAGCAAGCAAATGAGATTGAGAATAAACCCACCCAATGGTAAGGAATGGGCAGGCTTCAAGCCCACAGAATTTTTTGGGTGTAGTAAACAAGAGGTTTTTTGCAAAGAGAAAGCTAAAGCGAAACTGCAGGTCAGAGTTAAATAATCAAGTGAATGGATCATAAATGTATAAAAGTGAGTTATACTGCCCCAGCCCTACAATCCTGCCTGAATCACGTTCTTGCCAGGAAATCACACTTCCAGAAATTTCAAATTTCCTGATGCTATCCACGAGTAACTCACCCAGTTCAGTTTTTGTTCTCTACATTATGGTACTTGTAGCCCGCTTTTTCGAATTATATTTATTTTGTCTACATTGCATTACGATATGTTGAGTTTTAGTGTGCTTTTCTGTACAATGGCCATAAGGAACATATTGTCTTTACAATTAACTCAACATCTTAAATAACAACAATAAAGCCAGCAAAAATGAACAAAAATGAGAAACTGGTTGGTAGTTAGGCAGCTTTCAACAAATACATGCTCGGATTGTGTTAGCAAAGGTAGGATTCGATGCAGTAAATCATGAATGACTGGAGGGAGTTTATCGACAAAAGCGGAGAAGAAGAGTGCCAATAAAGAATTAGTTGAAAGTGTTGCAGTGGCAAAGGGGAGTTTTAAGTTTTCTCATGAATTGCAAGAGATCCTCCTGACACCTATGTGAGATCCATAGTGAGGAGTAAAGGCGTGACCAAGCAAGATGGGAATTGAATTTCCTTGTATCCAGTCTAAAACTGACCTTGCTCTTGGGGTTATGACTATCAGCACCTGAGATTTGGGAATAGCTCACCCAGTTCTGTTTCTTTTATTTCCATTCTAGCAATTCATTCCAATTGTAAAAGCAGAATAACCAGTCCTAGAATTAAAACAAAAAATCAGGACTGGATTAGATGCAATCACCTGAAAAGTTACAACTACAAAGTTTTACCTAATAAGATGCGCACTTTTAGTTTGTAGAGCTTTTCTCATTTTATCTTCTCTTCCAACTGCTCTCTCTTCTCCATTGTGTCAAGTTTGCTTTCACATTGCCTTCCTTGAATCTCTTTGGAGCCATGCTTGAAGCACATTTTAAGAATCTCCATTCAAACCCTCAATTTTCATTAAGGATTTAGAATTCAGATTTATTCATTGAGGAAACATCTTAGCCTAACTGATTAAGCATACTGAGAAAGTAATAAGACTGAATACTTGTTGTGTAGCTACCAAGGGGCATTATGTCATGTATCTTGTGTGATATATTCTGCCAGTCCTGTTCTTTTAGCCAACCACACTTTACATGATTGTGCTTCTAGCCAAAGCAAAACCACAAGTCCCAGCATGCAAAGTGATGGCATAAAAGCCAGGATTTGATGAAGGAGCCACACATGTCTGGGGACCACTTGGCAGCTTCGTCTTTATTCCATGCAATGGTGACGGAGGCTAGACCCCTTCAAGTGCAGCGGTGGACTCTATCGTCCATGGTAGGTCCTTGCTCTAAGGGTGCGGGCATATTAAAGAATGGCAGAGTGCTCCTGTGCGGGTATAAAGGTACTAGTTCAGGACAGAAGACGCATTGGTCCACTCAGCCTCTCATCCTTTCTGAGGTCGATAAAATGAGTACCATTGAGTTGGGTAACAATAAACATCTGTTATTCAGCGCCAAGATGCCCCTTTGGGGGTGAACTTGCACTTTACAAATACACGTTATGTTATGTTATTGGGTCAGTCGTTTGTGTCACATATTGTGATGCGCATTTCCATAGCTCAATGGGTGGATATCGTGTGAGACTGTGACCATCAAGGTAGGACTTCAAAGACTGGAACAGCCAAAGGTTGAGGGGCTCTCTCCCATATTCCCAACTCTCTTAAACATGAACGGGACATTTTATTCCAGAGTCCTAGAGAATTGAGGGGCATATTAGCAAGACCGGCGATAAAATTATCGCCGTTTTAGCGGCAGAAAACTGCCGCTAAAACGGCGATAATGGGCTTGCTAATATGCGTTATAGAATTCAATAGAAGCCCAGGTTAGATGTGCAGGACATCTAACCTGGGCTTCTATTGGAATTCTATAACGCATATTAGCAAGCCCATTATCGCCGTTTTAGCGGCAGTTTCCTGCCGCTAAAACGGCGATAATTTTATCGCCGGTCTTGCTAATATGCCCCTAAGTTTATAGTTCTCCTGCTGCTTCAGGTGCATTCACATAAGCCGCACACAGGACAAGCTGGTTCTGAGCAGCATCTTCATGTGAAATATAGGCTTGACATATTAAGTCTTATTGCGATTCCATTTGCGGACTGGCTAGGTACTGCAGCGGTATGGAGCGCCTTATGAATCTGTGAATTAATTAGCACCAGTTCTTTAACACTGACTGTGGCCCTACAGAAGTCCAAGAAGTAAACTGGCTTCTAGGTTCTACACTAGCTAAATAAAATACAGCCTGTGTGCCGGACAGAACCGGAATTTAACGAGAAGTGCATTTCCATGACCTGATCCCACACATTTATTGGCCCTGTTCCCCCGGGCGTTTGTGAATTTACTCTGTTAAATGTTTTCTTGTTGGTTTTTTTCCCACAGTTGTGCTGCAGCACATTGCTCGGCGTGTTCCATACATTCATTCCCGTTGAAGAGCGCTTTATCAAACAGTGGACACGTTGATGTATTAGCACGAGGCTCCGCGGGGCTGATGGGAATTCATCGAGCAAACACGGGAAGGTGACAGGCTCATTTTACCGACTGCCTCGGATTACCAGGAGGAATCTTTTAATGAGTGATTTCCGCGGCAGCCTCTGCAGGGCGCGAGAAGTGGGCTCCAGCAGGCATCGCGTGAAATATATATTTCGTATGGATACGGATGCGGCGGACGCCTTTCCTCCGCTCCTCACAGCATTTCCCTGTGGGAGGCCGAGCCGTGATAGATGTGCATATTAGAAAAACATAAAGCAAACACATTGTGCAAATGGAAGGTCTTTTATTTTGTCAAAGCTCGGTTGGCTCCTTGGAATCTGTATCTCCTGGCTGTATCTGATGTGGAGAATCAAAACTCCCAAGAGCGCGCGCACCCGCGTGGCTGCGGCCAGGGTGTGATTCCGTCTCTTCTAGTCTCTGTATTCATAGAGCGTCCCTCAGAAATAAAGGGCTTCTGGGACTGGTATAGGGCAATATCCAGTTTCGGAGATAGCCGTTCCTTGCAGTCCGTCCTTCACCGTGGGAAAGAAGAACCCGTGTCAGGAGCAGGGTCGGACTGGGACCGGAAATAGGCCTGGTCGCCAAGAAAAAACGCCCCTCCTCTGTAATCCGCCACATTTTGTGCAACAGTCCTTGGTTGGCACGGGTGTAGGAGAGAGCAAGGAGGGTACCAGCAGAACGGAGGGTGTCCAGAGCATCACTGACGGTGCATGTAAGATGAGAGAGGGAATGGAGTGTAAATGAGGTCAAACAAGGGAGTAGCCACAAAGCAAAAAACACCCTCACTTCGAACCAACACTCTTCTAGCACAAAGCAAACGAAGCACGTCATCACGACCCTCCCCAGAAGAGCTCTCGTGTCCAAGCAGTTAGCAGAATTAGTTCAGTTGAGTTTGGTAATATATTACATTTATTTGTAAGTGTGAAAGCAACATTTTTTGTTGTGTATTTTATGAATGCTCACTACTATAATAAATATTTACCTATACCTACAGTACGCTATTCATCGGGTATGCTATTTTACCCGCTTACTTAAAAGACAAGATGCAGCACCTCTTCAACAATTTCTGATGTTTCTTGTTAATAAACTAGCAGGTAGAAAATGGTTTGTCGTTTCAGAGAGCTTCCAAAATGTACACTACGTTTAAACCTCTCTAATCAGCTGTTTTAAAATGTAAGTCCGTGTTTACATAGCGCAGCTACTCACCCTTACGGGGCCTCAAGGCGCTGGGGGCCGTAGTGGAAATTAAGTGAGCCATTGCTCAGCGTCACATGGTGCTGAGCTGCCGCCGGAGCCAGGGATCGAACCGTGAACCGTGAACCCTGTACTCCGAAGTCAGCTGCCCTGGCCACTGCACCACACCTCTCCACCTGTTTCTTCACCAGTCAATTAAAACAGAGGATATTACAGTGGTTAGGAAGTTCCTCCCACCTACACCCAGAACACTTAAAAATCCATAATAGAACCTTCTAGAGCAGAGGTCTTCAATCTGTGGGGCGCGACCCCCAGGGGGGCCGTGGAGGCATGGGAAGGGGGTCTCGCTCTTCATTTGGTAAAAGAAAACATTGCAGAAGGTCACCGGTAGTTAAAATGTTTTCCCTGGGGTGTTATTCAGGGACTCTCCTGTGCTGGGAAATGGAAGCCAGACAGACAGCTAAACATGCCTTTCTACCAGTGTGTTGCTGGTCTGAAAGAAATGCAAATGTGCTGCACAACGAGTTAATCTGCAAATGTAAAGGATTTGCAGATTAACTCGTTGTCACTATTTGCATTTCTTTCAGGCCAGCAGCACACTGGCAGAAAGGTGTATTTAGCTGTCTGTCTGGCTTTGATTTCTCAGGAGAGTGCTGTTGCAGTTAATTGGTCAAATCACTTGAAGCTTTTTGAGTGCTAGTGCACAGAGTTTACTGACCTGTAAAGTGCTTGCTTTTAATTGTCATTGTTTTTACTTTGCGCTTACTATACCTGAGAAATGTGTTGAAGGACGGTTATGTAAAGAAATTGCATTACATAGGGTCTGGATTTTACTAAAATCTATTGGTCTCGTTTACAATGAACTGGTGTAGCATAGCTCCGCAAGTATTTTTGCTCCGCTGCCCTATGCCAATTCAAAAGGGCAGGAATGGACTGTATTTATAAGATAAGGTGCACTCCTGTCCTTTCTGCCAGCACACAATTTGGTGCCTAGCGCCAACGCAGGCACCCTTGCACCATGGTGCAAAGGTGTCTGCAGTGTTGGCAGGATTGTTTTTGTGCAAGAAGGCACGCCTTCCTGCGCAAAAACAACCCATGGAGGGCCTTTTCCTCTTTCTATGTGTGCTGCACATAGAAAGAGGAAACAATTGAGGAGAAATAAAGATATTTCTCCTCGTTACACATCCCCTGGGGCAGCGTACAGTTTTGACGCATCCTCAGGTTTACAGATCCTTGTAAATCTGGGAATGTGTCAAAACCCATGGGAAAACCCACCGCAACGCCCCTGGAATGCGCCCCCTTATGCAGTATAAAGCAATGCACCGACTTGTGCTGCATTGCCTTACACCATATGTAGGAGGCCATTAAAAGCCACGCAAAGTGGCTTTGCGTGGCCTCGTAGATATGGGTCTGCTCTCTGCGCAACCAGAGCGTCATAAAAAATGGCGCACCGGCAGCGCAAAGGGCTTATAAATAAGCCGCTATATTTTGGAAGCAGCCCGTATATTTTGGAAGCACCATTTTATCGTAAAACATTTTGCGCATTTTGTAGCGTCCTATCTTATACTGTGTGTAATGCAGGTAAAATAATGACTTACATATTCACAGTGCTTTCTTTTCACAGGCTGTGACCTCATAGCACTAAAAATACACAAGTCACAATTCTACACTGCACCAACCACGAGTTAATTCTGTGGCTCTCTGGTTTCACATAGACTTTTGCAGTGCATTAACTAATAGAGGTTTCATAATTTATTATAGTGCATTTCCCACTGAGTAACAACTTTTTAAAATGTATTCATTATTCATTCAAGCTGCCCGTTATTTTATATGTAGCTACCTGACGGTGAAAGACTTAAAAAACGTACATATGTTTTAATTATGATGAATGATGTTCAGCTACCTCCAGTTACATGCAGGTGTAAATGCCAAGCTGTCAGCATCCCATGAAATATAGTATGATTTTCCTCTAATGCCGTACAATAAAGTTGCACCCCATGCATTACAGCTATTATACCAAGGGCCACTGGAATTATGTGATTGTGCGGCAGCAGCGATTTTAGCATAATTATAGACTTGCTGCATTTGCCACATAATCCATCATCTGCCGCATAACCTGCTGATTTTAACAACAAAAAAATGTATTTACTCAAAAGGTTTAAAAGTTACTAAAAGGCAGCAACAGGTGTTGCCGCTCTGTAGAAGGCCCTCTGTAAAGCTGTACTGGTCATCTTTTTGTTGCTTATTGCTATATTTGGGTGTTAAACTGGTACTAACGAGGTGCAACCACAGATAAACCGTTTCTCTGGAGAACACTTATGGTTGTCAATGATAAGGACTACCAGGTTCTAGAAGTTTTTGTCGAGAGGGGGTCCTTACGCCTAAAAATTTTTGATTGGGGGTCTCGGCATCAAAAAGTTTGAAGACCACTGTTCTAGAGTGTGGGGTGGCAACCATCAGAGAAGTGATTCAAGAACAGGCTGGAGACGCTCAGGGGAGTCATTCCTCTGATCACTCATAACAGCGTCACTTTAGGAGAGGGGGTTAAAACCACCTCTCTCCTCGTTTAATATTCCTTCTCTCAATACTTTGAGCAGAGTCCCGAGGTGCACTGCCTCTTCCTAGGCCTTTAAGGCTCATTGCCTAAATATTTTAAACTATCTCTTCCGGGTTTTTCACTTCTTTATTTTCGTTGAAATGTATTCAGACTCACTGGTATACACTTCTTTACATTTTCTCCATATTTATAATGCCCTATGAAACGGACACGTGTTTTTAACATGTTGGATGTTCATTTAAATATAAACAATGTCCGAAATGCATTTCTGTCCGATCAGGTCCTTCGTCAGGGGGAATTTGCTGAAAATAATTATACAATCCTGTAATCAAACGTAGGTAAGCAAGCAAACAGGGATGATTCGGCATGGCGACTAAAAGGTTAATGCCCGAGCCATGTACCTGGGATACAAAACAACAGCAGTGATGCAGTTGATGTGGACAAACCCGCACGAACAAGCTTCTAGCAAAATACACTGCTCCACGTTTTTAAACCTGCACAGACAAGCATCTCTAAAAAATAAAAACTTCAAACTGAATGGATAGTGCCACTCCCATGAAACATCGCGAGAAATAAACCGACGGAAGCCTGTGAAGAGACAGTGCGCCCCGGGACTCCTCTTAAAGTACTGAGAGAAGCGATATTACACATAGCACAGTGTTCTGAAACAGAGTACACAGAAGCAGCACACCCCTAAAAATTGTGAACTTGGATACTAATATCATTATTAACAGGAGTGCAATAGAACTCAACATACTATTACTCTCCCCTCGTTTCCCACATCAAAGGTTCTGCTGGGCTCCATCCCGGACGCTCATTCACTTGGTGCCTGACTGTGAGCTGGACAACCGAGCTTGCCCAGCTGAAGCTGTGTTAACCTGCTTACATGACTAGGGCAGGCCCACGCTTGAGAGGAAATAAGGGTGCCCTGTAGCTGACCCACATCAAAGGTTCTGCTGGGCTCCATCCCGGACGCTCATTCACTTGGTGCCTGACTATGAGCTGGACAACCGAGCTTGCCCAGCTGAAGCTGTGTTAACCTGCTTGCATGACTAGGGCAGGCCCACGCTTGAGAGGAAATAAGGGTGCCCTGTAGCTGAGGCCTGTCAGCCAATGGTCTGTTTCTTGTATGGCCTAACTCGCTGTGGTCATGAAATGAAACTGAATGAGTTGCCTGAAGACCTAATGCTCATCTTCAGGGAGGGACAATTTTTGGCGGTTCATCAGTCTATGAGATGTGTGTAGGGTTTTTTGTGTAGAGTTTTGTTTTGTTGGATCTATAATGAGGGTCAGTTATGGTGTATCGTCAGTTAGTGATTGGTTCTGGCTATTCTTACTTGACTTCCTGATGTGTACGAGCTTCGCAAGGCCTAGCTCCTGTTGATTAGGACTGACTCTGATGGATGGTTTTGATGCTAGTGGATCTCCAAGCGGTAGTTGGTTCTTGCTCTTTATCTCTGAATAAAGGTCTGGTGCTGTCCTAAGGAGGCAGTTGTACTGTTTTGGTAGTTCAGGAGGGTTTATTCCATGGGTTTGTAGGGGGGATTTGATTTGTTGATTCTTTGGCGTGGTCAAAGAATCATCCATTTTCCTGATGGATGGTTTGGAAACGTTGCGATTACCTTAGTCTCAGTGCATCTCGATGATAATCCTAGACTGCTAGTTACCACGTAATTTGGCTCCACCACCGGATTCCTGGATGCTGTGTTGCTTCATGCATTGACCAACCGCCTAACAGTAGCAGTGGCCACGCTGCCTTTTTTTTCCTTCAGTTCCTCTCCAGCTCACTCTGTATGACAGAAGTACTTTCCACTTATGTATGACAACATTTAAACAGCTTCACCTTTGCCCTATTACATCTTCAAAACGTGGTACTCTTTCTACCTTTGGCAGCCCTTACTCGCTCACGGTTTTTCCTTGATTTTTTAACCCAAAACAGTGCTGTCTCTCATATGATCTACTCTCAATAATTTTCATCTGTTTTATAATTTATATCGTAAGCAATTCTATGTCAAGATTCCAAGTTCGGATAGGACAGAGTTGTTGTTGAGTTAAACTTGTGGCAGGAAACAAGGTATTGTCATGGAAGAATCAGATGCTAATGTTGTGACTGTGGCATTCTTGTTTGGTAACATGGCAGGTCTTTGTCAGAGCAGATGAGCAGCGCCTCGTATCCCACTCCACACACCGCTATAGTAAAGGCAATAGTAAAAAAATGAACTACTCTCTGCAGTGAGTGAGGAGCTCAAACAAGGGAGATGACAATGCTGAGGCCCTCAGCTTGTCAAGACTGTTCTAAATGCTGCTTTTACATAAAAGTGCTGGTGCACCGTAATTCGTTCTCGAAAATCCAGTGTATTGAAGTGAAGTTGTGCTTCGAGCTGCCAAGTGACACCTCAACCAGTCCTGCTTTTTTTTGCCAATACCTAACACTCCTACGCTTGCAAAGGTCAAATTGAAACTACAACTACCAGAATGCAAAATGCTCTCGGCTTAGAAGTCATGACCGGCGAAGGTACCCCACAACATGGTCCTACTTGCCAGTTATGTTTTTGTCTCCTGCAACATGTCTGACTCCTGCAAAATGTCTGAATCCATCAGATAAATTAGTGTTTTTTCCCTTCTCACTGGTAGAAAACCTTTATTTTAATTTTTCATGTTTTGTTTAACAAAAAATCCTTCTTACAGGACTGCACCATGAAACACAATGAAACATAAGAAGACACACTGAATGTGAAGCCTTATTTAAAGGCCTTTCGACTCTTTTTGCAGGCCTTTGCTGAATACAAGCGTTGAAAAGAAAGACTTGTCGCTAATGCATCATGTAATTAGAACCAGGGTCTACAGTTTCTGAGTAGTACTTACGCTGTGAGCACTGTAATAATACATGCAGAGTATCGGTATGAATTAGATCATACAGAAAGAAGTTGCTCTTCCATTGGTCACACGTCTCTCTCCCTCTGTAGTTTCTAAGTGAATGGCGGGTGACACCTTTTCTTATCCTCCTGGATAAAAGCACACGTTGTTGAATGGGGCCTTAAATTCTTCATGGTGTAAAAGAGCAATGAAGGGGATTCTTAGGAGCATCGGTTCTATCAAAGGCTCCTGGCCACTGAACTAATTAGGCAAGTGTCTGGTTGACTAGATGCATCAAAGCTTCCAAGGCGGGTCCTCTGCTGATTAAGAGCTGTATCACTGCGTACAATGATTGCCTTTCTTCTGCCCAAGCGAGCCTGGGTCTGTCTCCCTAAGGAGAGCTATGAATGACACCTTCAATGCTGCAGCACCCAGCACCCACCACCCGTCGCCCTCCAAGTAAACAAGGGATGTGTGGCATAGGTCCAGAAGATCAGTGTCTGTGTCTGTGCCAGAGTCTCCGTTAACAAGGTCATCCAGATTAATTGTGAGCAAATCAATTTCATGTGGATGTCCTGAAAATGTGGAATCGATGTCGCTTTCCGTGGCGCATATTGGATACCTCTGTAGAACACTATAAGATTTAAAGACCTATTTTTCTTTGGCAAACCAGTGGCAATTATTGGTGGTCCATCAGCGTAGGAGTCTCAACTGCATTAAGAAGGAGATATGTCTGGAGATTGAGCTGCCGTTCTATATAGCCCATGAAACTGGTGGCGATCCAATCAGTCCATGATCCAAGAATGTGTTTATCAGGTGTACTTCATCAGATCTTTAACTATTTTTGGTGTCTGCTGACTGAAAAATGGACCAATTCGATTTATCACAAATTTGGAATCTCAGTTTGTAGTTTGACACGAATTAGTATTCCATGATTTTATATGCTTAGATATGGGACACACCAAATAGATTAGAATTCACCTTGTGAACATCATAGGTGAGTAAAATGCGAAACGATGTCAGTGTGCTGCAATTTTTATTAACTTAATACTTGTAAATATGGCGTCAGATCAAATGTCACAGAGAATAGTGATTCCAAGTACCTTACCATTCATTATATTTAGGAATATACCACTATGTACCAATAAATATTATCTTGTGATTATGCTGTGAGGAACACAGTTATTCTATGTGTCCTCTCATATGCAGTCCAGACAAATAAAACAAATTTACCTGAAACACAAATGCTGAAAACGCAAAGTTCAAGAAGATGAATTCTCCATAAATCAGCAGATTTTGTGTTCGTTCTTCTCATGGTTCTCCTTCTTTTGGAGGTGGGGGAAGCACTTTTTTTGCTTGGGGGAGCATCAGACGAATTCACCATTTAAAACCACTTTATGGCACCACTTTATGGCTGCCCAGTTGCATATTAACTGTGATCTCGAAAGCATAGGAAGCCCTGCACCAGGGCAATAAAGAAGCATTGGCAAAGCCAATAGTTCACGCCTATGCAAGAGCTTTGCCCAATGTGTTTTAGCCATGTTGTACACAAGCATGGCTGCTGTTTAGCATGGCTAAACATTTGAGGCATAGAGTAGAGCGGCATGGTGTGGAGTGGAGTGGGATAGATTGGAGTACAGTGGTATAAAGTGTAGTGGTGTACAGTGTTATGGAGTGTCGTGGAGTGGCGTAAACATGCTTAGAGTGGGTAGAGTGGAGTAGAGTATCGTAGTATAGAGTGGAGTGGCCTAGAGTCAAGTAGCATAGAGTGGAGTGCTGTAGAGTGGAGTAGAGTGTCATAGAGTGTAGTAGTGCCAAATGGAGTGGAGTGTCATAGAGTGGAGTGTCGTAGAGTAGAGTGAAGTGGAGTGTGGTATGCTGGACAAGAGTGCCGCAAAGTGGAGGGGTGGCGATTGGAAGGGAATTGAATGGAGGGGCGCAGAGTGGAGAGGCATAGAGTGGAGCAGAGTGTTATAAAGTGTCATAGAGTAGAGGGGCATAGAGTTGAGGGGCACAGCGTGGAGTAATGTAGAGTGGCGCAGAGTGGAGGGGCACAGACTGGAGGAGCGTAGAATGGTGTGGCATAGAGTTGAGCAGAGTGTTGTAGAGTGGAATAGAGTGTCATAGAGTGGAGGGGGCAGTGGCATAGCAAAGCTTGGACTAAAGTTTTGTAGAGTGGAGTAGAGTGTCGTAGAGTGGAGTGACATAGAGTGGAGTACAGTAGAGTGGTGTAGAGTGGAGTGGCGTAGAGTGTGGAGAGTGGAATGGCATAGAGTGGAGTGATGTAGTGTTGGAGAGTGGAGTGCCGTTAAGTGGCATAGCGTGGGGTGTCGTTGAGTAGAGTGGAGTAGACTGTGGTGGAGTGAAGTAGAATGTCAGAGTGTCATGGAAGGTCGTAGAGTGAAGTGGTGTACAGTGGCTTAGAGTGGAGTGGCTTAGAGTGAAGTAGAGTGTTATAGAGTGGAGTGGTGCAGAGGAGTAGAGTGGAGTAGAGGAGAGCAGAGTGTGTGTCATAGATTGGAGTGTCTTAGAGTGGAGGGGTATAGAGTGTTTTAGAGTGGAGTGGCGTAAAGTGGAGTCTCATAGAGTGGAGTAGAGTGCTGTAGAGTGGAGTGGCATAGAGATGCATAGAGTGGGTAGAGTGGAGTATAATGCCGTGTCATAGAGTGGAGTGACCGAGAGTGAAGTAGCGTAGCGTGGAGTGGTGTAGAGAGGAGTAGAGCCATAGAGTGAAGTAGTGTCGAGTAGAGTGGAATGGAGTAGAGTGTCATAGAGTGGAGTATCTTGGAGTGCAGTGTCGCAGAGTGGAGTGGCATAGAGCAAAGTGGCATAGAGTGGCCTAGAGTGGTGTATAATGGAGTGGCATAGAGTGGAGTAGAGTGCAGTGGCATAGAGTGTTGTAGAGTTAAGTGGAGTAGAGTGTCGTAGAGTGAAGTATTGTAGAGTGGAGTGTATTGTATAGTGCACGCGCAGACACTACAGTGGTAGGTCTGAGACACATTTACAGGGCTACTCATGTGGGTGGCACAACCAGTGCTTGCAGGCCCACTCGTAGCATTTGATTTTAGGTGCTGGGCACACTCAGTGCACTTTACTAGGTACTTACTAGTAAATCAAATATACCAATCATGGATAACCCATCGTAATTACAATTTAGACTGAGAACATATGCACTTTAGCACTGATCAGCAGTAGTAAAGTGCCCAGAGTCCTTTAGCCAACAAAAACAGAATAGAAAAATAGGAGGTAAAAGGCAAAACGTTTGGGAATAAACCTACAAACAAGGGCCAGGTCTAACAGTCCCAGTGTGTACTGGGACGAGTTCAGCATATTTCTGTGGAGCCCAACTTCTTGGCAGAGGAGATGGCGTACACCCTGCATAAAGAGTGGGTAGACGCCGTCTACCTGCATGTACCTTCGACTTGTGCCCTGATGTTATGTTACCTTACCGTATGTTATGTTAGGTTATGTTATGTTATTCAGTTCTACGCAGGGAATCTTGACATGTTAACCCTTTTACTTCTGCTTTCTGATCCCGAAGGCAGTTTTTCCTATTAGTTGGTGTATTACTTCTATTTTCGGTGACAATATTGGTGGGAATGTTATTCACCATGAGACCCCTGTTTACTAATTGTGATTATCGTTTGAGACATTTTCAGGGGTAATGGGGGTGGGAGCAAGTTACTGGGACACCTTGCTTTTAGGCAAAAGCACTTCTTTAGTAAACAGTACAATTTGGGGACTGTAACCTTGGTGAACAAATCTGAATAATGACTCAGTTATAGAGGCTTGTAAAATGAAAGCCCGGGAATGGAACCATCATGGCGTCTCACGTATAAAACGTCAACAGGACAGTTAACACGGGCCATACATTTACACGGCAACTTTTGCATATGTCCTACAAAATGCGTAAGAGCCGTCACATTGAAATAGTAGCTATGAAAGCGACATATGTTAACGTTACACTAGATATGTCTGGACAAGTCTGCATCTCAACCTCTTTCAACGTTGTCATTATTGCTAAAAGTCCCGGGTTGGGAAAAGTCAATCTAATTTGATCTCTCATTGATATTTTAGTCTGCCGAGAACTCTGATGTTCTCCCTAGGTGTACCATGCCTTTGATTGCATACTTTCTTTAGAAACCTTCTGCTTGCTTAAGTGCTATACATGTTTACTTTCATTGTACTCTGCATGAGGACAAATGTATGTCGGTGTTGTAAAGTCATCCTGTGCCCTGGGCACCCCCCAACTTTTTGCTGACTGGAACTGGTGGTAACTGACTCTGACTGACCCTTGGCTCTGTCTAACCAGGCCCAGGGCCAGTGCCAAGCTGAAAGGAACACATTAGAATACAGTTAAGACACCCAACATACACTAGGGTACACTCTGGTATGGTGGGGTACCCTGTAATTGGCATGACCTACCCCATAAACCCCTAGTATATACTAGGGCAGGGGATTTAAACTACCTAGAAGTCCCCAGTATCCTGGGGCATGGCAGTTTAGAGGCCAGCAGCTTTTCTGCACATGCATGCGTGCACTGCTGAAGCCAGGAGTCAGTTTAAAAGCAGCCCTGGGTGCCAGGACTGCTTTTAAAAAGCAAATTGTGCTCAAATTCGACTTTGGGATTTGGGGCACTTAAAAATGGATAACCTACAATGTTTTGGCATTTTAGGGGCCCCCAGGGTCTTCCCTAGATATCCCAGGGGTGGGGGTCAGTTATCTATAATGTACACCCTTATAAAATGAGTTTTTATATGCCTGGGTAAAGTGAAATTTCACATTTCACTCCCCACATTGTGTTAAAGTGCTGCCCAAATTCGACTTTGAGGCTAGGAGCACAGGGAATTGAGGATCTGCAATATTTTTACAGATTCAGAACCCCTAAAGTCTCCCCTAAGTGCCCAAGGGTTGGGGGTCCTGTAGAAATTAGGGAAATACTTATAAAATATGTTTTTATAAGCCCTGGTGCTAGAAAACTGGCCCAAGTCATTTTCCCCATTGCAAACCCCATGGCCCATAGGTTAACATGGTAGGAAGTTATTGATTAATAAATGTTGATAGGAGAGGACTAGCCGGACCATTCAAAGACTTCCCAGAATGGTAGTAGTAAATCCAACGATATTATATTGTTGAATTTCTCCTAAAGTGTACATACAAGAAGTTATAAGACTTTCTTGTTTGTAAGTCCAAATTCAGCCTTCCACTGGTCTGCCCTGATTGGTCAGAGTTAAGGGGATTAGCCAGGCTGCGTTGAAGAGGTGATAAAGATCCCCTGGGGTTACCAACTGTCCTGGGAGGGCAGTGTGCTGGTCTATAGGAATGCCAGGCCAGGGGTGGAGTCAGTAAACCATGATCTTCAAAGGCAGAGGGAGGCCTGGGTTTCAGTTTCACTCTGACACTCTTGACCCAGAGTCAGGGCTAGGCTTAAGGAAGGTATGTGCAGATGGTAGGGGAGAGGCCAGGGATATAAGCCATCCCAGGGGGTGTGTTTAGCCAGCTCTTACCTCCTTGCTGGAAAATCAGCCATTATGGATTTGGAAGATTTGATGCACTCTGGGATAGAATAATGCCACACTCTGCAGGAAGGAGTCACTCAAGTGGGAGGGTACCCTACTCCTATTGGTGAAGCTTGACCTCCTGGATGACCCAGAGACTGTGGAATAAGTATCTGAGAGAGGCCCTGCCCTTCAGATCTGCTGCTTGAAACTTACTGAAGCAAGAAGTGCCCTGCTGAGAAGTTTTGCTGTGCAAAGATTTCTAAGGCCTGACCTCTGAAGACTGCACTAACTGAAACTGCAGCCCTGTGGATTACCTTGCTGCAAAAGGACTAAAGAGTGGACTCCCTGCAAGCTACAGGTTAACAGAGCTCACCTGGACATCCCCACAAAGAATTCCCAGCCTGGAGTACCAGTGGATTTGTAAGGGTTTTGTTCAAGTGGATTGCGGAATTGAAGTTTCACACTTTCAAGGACCCTCTTTGAGATCCCAGAACCTTGGATTGTGTGTTGGATACTGTGGGACCCGCAAGCAGAACTTCAGGAAGGAGTTCTAACTGGACCCCGCTTGCTGAAGAAGGCGGCACAACACAGTGGTGAGAATTCTTCAGAACAATTTCTAAAGGTGTGTCCCTGTCAGAGAAAACGAAATGACTAAAAGGAGCACTGTTGGTTTCTAAGCACTAGAAAGTGACTAATCTTTAAAAATTCATATCTCTGGTTCCCTACAGTGGATTTTTTTCGTTTTGGTGTCATTTAAAAGATAAATATATTACCTATTTTTATAAATTGGTGTTGGATTTTTATTTTGTGTTGTGTCTTAATTATTTACTGAAATGGTGTTTTTGAATGCTTTACATACCTGTCTTTGAAGTTAAGCCTGTCTGCTCGCAGCCACGTTACCAAGGGTTGAGCATAGGAATAATTCTCTGAGACCTATGCTGAGTCCTATCATGTGTTAGTGACCTTATTGCCAGTGGCAGACCTACATTTGCCCCTACCAATAACCCACTTTCCAACAGTCGGCCTTTGGTCCCTCCATTTATTTGCAACAAACAGGGATAAGGCAAAGCCATGCCAGCATTTGTAGTCAGATGTGTGCTTACCTGCGCTTGCATACCACCTCATCCCCTGGCCCTGACAAGGCCCGACGTGCATTTCGTTGGGTGTGCTTGATTGAACCAGTGTAGGTTTAGGCTTTAGAAAATGCCCTATAAGGTAGGAGTTTCAATAGCAGGCGTGATGACCACCGGGGTGATCCAGCGCGATATTAGCAAACAGCATTCATACACCAGATACTCACTTGGGCCCATACATTCATACTACGCTAATACTTACGGTGGGTTTTATCAGTTGTTACTCTCTATCAAAATCCCTGCTACTAATTACCTTCTGATTGAAGAGTAATGACTTACCAATGAATCCTTTGCTAATTGGGAAATTTAAAATGAGTGACATTCATTATAGTACATAATCCTGAAATAACCACTGAGTCAGGAAGTTTTAAAATGTTTATCTAAAGATTTAGCAGAGTAAAATACAGAGCCACATGGTACTTAATCGCAATACCCAAGATTAAGCATAGAAATGATTATTGCTAATCAATGACGGTGTTTAAAGAAAAGGAGAGGATAGAGATAGCAGCGCAACTAAAGGTTGCATTATATTTACCTAAGTGCGAGAACCAAACCCCTTAGCCACGGAGTTGGAAAGAATAGGACCCAGGAAGGATGAAGAGCAAAGACTTCCTCCAGGATCAGGACAGGACCGGTGACCTCTCTACAACGACGCCTGCGTCGTTCCCCTCTCTGATACTCGACTTCTCCTCGATTCTCCCGTGCCTTCCTTCTAATGGACTCCGCCGCCCCCTCCTCAGGACCTCTTCAGGACAGGGATTCAGTCAGCAACCGATCAGCTTGGCAGTCTGGAGCTAAGAGCGCTCTGGCAGCATGGACGCCTGTTCTTCGTGAAAGCATGCTCTAACTAATTAACTAATGCTATATTCTATTATACCCTTCTACGCCCATGTACCTCCCCTTAATGTTGCTAAAATATGGGGCCACTACCTCTGATTGGACAGGGACAGGGGGTGGATTGTCGCACCATATCAATTTGGCCTAAATTGTAAAGCCTATTGTCTTTACATTCCCACCCCTTCAAATTAATACATTCGCTTTATTTCCCACCCGTCTCATGACAAAATGTACACCAATTTTCATAGACAATGTATCAATATAAAACAGGAAAGGCAAGAGTACAGCATCTTCGGCCATCGGGTCGCGGCCTTGGACGACGTCCAGATTGACTTCATTTGGCAGGCACACAGGACACATGCGCAGAACCATTTGCCTCTCGAGTTTCAGGTCACCAACCCAGGCCCAAGTTTACAAACTAATAAAAGTGCAAGAAGAAAATATTAAAATCACAAAATAAAATGTTTCACTGTATGCCCACTTTTTCTATTCTATTCCCATTTAATTATATATTCTAACCCGCGTTAGTAGCGTTAGGAAACGACAATTTAGTAATGACATGAGAGCAAGCTGAAGCATGTGAAAACATCAAACAGCCATTTTAATGCACACTGCGCAGAAGCAGAAGTTTCCCACCAAGCAAAGAAAGACGTCACACCATGTGATATGGTTGCGACATGCGCATTGAGTTTTCCCGCGCATAGCGGCCATTTTGAATTACAGACAAGCGTTATTCATTAGTAAAACATATAGGCAAGCTTCCTTCTCTTTCGTGTCGTGAATGCAAAAGGTTAGTATTAACAATACAAGTTTTAATAAATTAATACTGTGAGGAGGATTGAATACAAGCAAGTTTTCATTTATGAAACCTTGCTCCATCAATCCCCTCTCTGATGGCGTTTCTGAGCCATCAAAACACTACCCTCAATCAGATGCCAACTTTTATGAAATTACTTCATTCTCATCTTTACACTTTCCATTTTTACAATCTCCTTTTAATTTCTTGTATAATTCACTTCTCCACTCTTCAAGTTCGATTTCATCTACCTTTCGTTTCTTTCCTCTTCCTGTCACCTTATATGTTCCATTCTTTTTACAGCATTTGCACCATATTGTTACTGCCAAGATTATTATTGCTATCCCTGCTAAGGGTACTAATATTTGACCTATAAGTCCTTTTCCTACATTAGCAAACCAGGTTCCAATTGACGAGATACTATTTGTCAATCTTTCCCATACACTATCAACTTCCAGTGGTTTAAGTTCTTTCTCAAGTTTAGTTATATTCTGTATGTATGTTCCAATTTCTGCACTCTTATCAGGAATATAAGTGCAACAATGTTTCGTCTTCAATAATTTACAGACTCCGCCCTCTTTTGCCAATATATATATCAAGAGCAAGTCGATTTTGCATAACCATAGATCTAATCGCAACCATTTCCGCATTAATCATTAGAAAACCTCCAGCAGTATCCGTTGATAAACGATCAACCACTGTAGACAATTTACATATTTTCCTTGAGTTCAGAATTATTCCCACTGAAGGTATCAATGCACCAAATATATCACCTACAATTTCTGAAAAACTAGCTCTTTTACTACGTATTAATTCACTATTGTTTTCATTGCTCTCAGTGTTTCTTTTTACGTGGTATATCTTTGGAAATACTATTCCAAAATAACAACTTCCATACCACCGTGCAGGAAGCCTAAAGTAAGCCTTATTCCCACACACATAATAGATTCCAGGAAAAACTGAATCTGTTCCTCCTTTGAGTCCCCAACCTCCGAGAACTAAAAAATTGTGTTCACATTCACTGGTACCGATGAAAACATTGTTATATTCAGTCTTTAACCTATGAAGACAAATTTTCCCTGTCTTTACAAAATCCAGAGCCATAGCAGCTTGAGCCTTGCCAGGTGTGTAACTCCCTTCTTTCTCAGCCCAAGGTGGTAAATGAGCCTTATGCTCAGAAGCTTTCTTTTGAAAATCTTGTCTTCTATCTTCTACTAAATTCAAAAATATCTTTTCTTCTTCAAGTAAAGAACATGTTAGATTGTGTCTATGTGCATGTGTTATGTCTATTGATTTCATTGTTAAGAAAAATTCTCCCATAAACTGTGCGTCTTGACTACTAAGCACTGGGTTCATACTTTTGCGAATCGGAACCTCAGAAAATATCACATCTAAGTTTGAATACTAATACTGAAGTCTCCCTGTTCTATAAAATAAACTAGACAAAACACTACATGATATGCCATATGTCAGTGGTAAGTGATGGTATGTTAATCCTTCTGCTACTGATTCAGGTAACTTCATACAGACATAACAATTACTAATTTCCATTGTGTCTACATATTGAAACAATAACTTTGTGAAAACGTTTAAACTAATGTCGTTATCAGCTATTTCATGATGAATTTCTGGTTCATTCTCTGCCATTAGTTCTACTTTATTGCCCTTCATGTTTGCTGTCCTCTCCTTAGTTTCATTATTAATCTTTTTATCCATTATCATAAGGTAAGGAACTGCTACTATCAGGACTAACCATACTATAAGCACCATTACTAGACTACATATGCATATTGCACAGCATCTTCTACAACATCTCTGTTTTGGTCTCCCAGTAACTCTATTGTTAGGCATTTTTCGACAAGTAAGATTGCTCTTCTTATCTTTTCTTCTTTTCTTTAGCTTATTCTTTTGCTTAGTCAGGGTGGTCTTGTTTCTTCTTCATACGTCAGTTCTGCACTTGTTCCTTCGCCACCACTGTCACTTGACTCTGAGCTTTCAAAATCTTCAAGGTTGATATAAGTCCAATCAGGATCCTTGAATTTGTTATTCACAAGTTTCAGTCTTTTACTTCTTCTTTTCTCAGTCTTATTTTCTTGTTCAGTTTGACTTGTTACTTCATTCACTTGATCTGGATCTTCACTTCTGGTTGTTATGTGGTATTTTACTCTTTTAATGACACTCGGCCAATGATCTCCTTTTCTTGTTTTCTTTGTTTGCACTGTTTCTTTATCTTTGTCTTCAGAAATCTTTTTATTTTCACTGCTTAGTACTGTTTCGTGTTCTGCAATTACTGTGTTTCTTGTTTGCTCTTTTTCAGGTCTGATTGGTTTCTCTGCAACAGCTCCACTGTGAATTTCCAATAATTGACTTTGTTCTTTGTTTATTTCTTCAAGTTCATGTTTTTCAACGTTTTCTTCTTCTGTGCACTCTTCTTGATCTAACTTGTTCTGATCAGGGCTTATTGCACTGTGAACTTCTGCAGCCTGACCGGATTCTTCTAGACCTGTCTGTCCCTGTTCAAAGTCTATTAGATCTTCACTGTTTTGAGTCCAGTTTCCTTTCCCTATCTGACCTTGTTCAGGATTTCTTAATGTCTTTTCTTCTTGTTCCTGAACTGCTTCTTCTTCACCTATCTGATCTTCTTCAATTTCTTCCAATTTCGCTTGACTTCTTGTTCTGTGGTATATTTCAGGAACCTCTACCACGGGTATCCAATCCTGACTTGTGCTCGGTTGTTCTTCTTCAGCTTCTCTGGAATCTCGAACCTGAGATCCTTCAGCTGGGCAACCTTCAGCTTCTTCAGTGATTGGCGTTGTCTGAGGACTCTCTTCCTCAGGATCTGGTACTCTCTTGGTGTGACTTACATGAATCCAATTAGGAAATCCGGCACACTTCACTGCTGTATTCGTTGTCAGTATGATTTGACACGGTCTGCCCCATCTAGGTGATAGACACGTTTCTCTGGTGTGATTCTTCACTACCACCCAGTCACCAGGATTCAGATCATGTTCTTGATCAGGCTGCCTGGAAACTGCGTCTTCTCCAACCTGATGAGAGACAGAATGCACTAGGTCAGCCAATCCTTTGCAATAGTCCAGAACCATATCATCAGATATATTCACCAGTTTATTTGTGGGAACATGTGTTTGTCTCATTGCTCTTCCCATCATTATTTCGTGGGGACTCAATCCTGTGTTTCTGTCAGGTATACTTCTGAGTCCCATTAGAACAAGTGGCAATGCATCTGGCCATTCTAATGATGTGGATGCACACATTTTTCCCAATCTTGACTTTATAGTGCCATTCAATTGTTCAACCACTCCAGAAGCTTCTGGACGATATGCACAGTGCAGTTTCTGTTGGATTTGGAATGCTTCACAGATTAGTTTGATCACTTCGCTGTTAAAATGTTTTCCTCTATCTGATTCCAAAGTTACTGGAAAACCAAACCTAGGAATGAGTTCTCGTAGCAATAGTTTCGCAACTGTAACGCTGTCATTTCTCCTAGTAGGGTAAGCCTCCACCCACTTTGAAAACAAGCACACTATGACTAGTACATATTTCAGCCCTTTACATGGTGGTAACTGTATGAAATCAAACTGAAGTCTCATAAATGGACCCTCTGCCTTTCCAATTTTCCCAAATCCAATTACTGTCTTCCTCCCCGGATTATGCATCTGGCAAGTTAGACATCTCTGGCAAAGACTCTCTGCAACAGCCCTGAATTTAGGATTATACCAATTTTGTCTGAACAGCCTAATCATTGCATCTCTCCCTATGTGTGTGTCTCCATGATACATCCTAGCCATTTGTGAGAGTAAACAGTCTGGCATGACTGGTCTGCCATCAGCACTGATCCACACTTCATCATCTCCTCTTTGGGAACAACCCACTTTGATCCACAAATTCTTCTCACTTTCATCAACCTCATCTTGCAATTTCTTGACGTCATTCCAAGTTTCAGGTGGCATATACAGCATAAGTTGGCAGCTGATTCCCATTCTTTCCACCCTCTTATTGACTGACATTCTGGTTTTGGCACAATGTTGAGCCACCAGATCTGCATATCTGTTGCCGACTACCACCCAGTCATCTCCTGACTGGTGTGCGGCACATTTCACCACAGCCAATTCTTTTGGTGATTGTATTGCTTCTAGCAATTCCTTTACAAATTGTCCATTTTTAATATGGGATCCTGAAGAAGTCATGAAATCCCTCTGCATCCATAGTTGGCCAAAATCATGCACAACCCCGTAACCATATTGGCTATCTGTAAATATGGTTACTCTCTGATTCCTCCCAATTTTGCATGCTTTTATCAACGCAATCAATTCAGCTACTTGTGCAGATTTGACTCCTGGTAAATAAGATGCTTCAACTATTCCAGTTAATTCACACACCGCATAGGCAGCAGTTAGTTTACCGTCTTCATGTCTTTGACATGAACCATCAACAAATAGCTCCCTGTCTGGCTTTTTAAGAGGCTGTTCCTCAATATCTGGGCGTGGTTTTGTGCATAATTCTGTAATTTGTATACAATCATGTTCATCGTCTTCATCATCTTTAATTCTCTCATGATATGGGTCTGGTAGTAAGGTTGCTGGATTTATTATAGTACACCTTACCATGTTCACATTTTCAGCACCCATTATTATTCTTTCATATTTAGTCAGCCGACTAGGAGTAAGATGCTGAGTTCGGGTTCTTGTCAACAGAATGACAACTGCTTGTGGAACATGCACTTTTACAGGGTGTCCCATCACAATTGACTCACTTTGTTCAATGCTCAAACACGTAGCCGCCACTGCTTTTAAGCATCCTGGCTACGCGGCTGCTACTGGGTCCAATGTAGCAGAAAAATATGCTATAGGACGTCTTTCTAATCCATGTCTCTGAGTTAAGACAGAAAGTGCACAATTTTCTCTCTCATGACAGAACAATGCAAATTCTCTTTTATAATCAGGCATGCCTAAAGCAAGTGCTGAACATAGGGCATTTCTCAATTTTACAAAGGCTTCTACACTTTCATCCTCCCACTCCACAGGGTCCTTTGCTTTCTTTTTTGTCATGTTAATTAAGGGCTTAGCTAACATGGAAAATCCTGGTATCCATTGTCGACAGTAGCCTACTATTCCTAGGAACATTCTCACTTGTCTTTGTGGTACAGGCATTTGCATTTTCTTTATTAAAGCTACTCTTTCAGCTGTTACTCTTCTTTTTCCTCTCTCAATTTGGTGTCCCAGATACTTAACAGCTGTTGTACAGAATTGCAATTTTTCAGGTGAGACTTTATGTCCTTCTTCTGCCAAAAGATTTAACAATGCTATGGAATCAACAACACAGGCCTCTCTAGTATTCGATGCCACCAATATGTCGTCGATATATTGGACTAAGACTGAGCTTCCTGGCATCACTAATTTTTCAAGGCACTTTTTCAGTATCTGGTTGAAAATAGAAGGACTTTCTGTGTACCCCTGAGGAACACGATTCCACACATAGACCTTGTTCTCAAATTTAAATGAGAAAAGATACTGGCTGTCTGGATGTAATGGTATTGAAAAGAACGCTTGACACAAATCAATTACTGTGAACCATCCTGCACTCCAAGGGATCTGGTATAGAATTACTGCAGGATTTGGCACTATGGGACAACATGGTTCTACAATCTTATTTATTTTTCTCAGGTCCTGAACAATCCTATATTTTCCACTAGGTTTCTTTAACCCCATTATAGGTGAATTACATGGGCTACTCATTACTTCTTTTAGGATATTTTGTTCTATCATTCGATTTATTTCTTCAATGACTCCTGCTTTTACTTCTGCACTCATTTTGTACTGTCTGTTATTTGGGAAAATTGCACCTTCTTTTACAGTAATTTTAACTGGATCTATTTTAGCCATAAGTCCTACTTCCTTTCCGGTGAAATCCCATACTATGGGGTTTACTGTACCTTTTAATTCTTCTGGCAACTCATCTTTTGTTATTAACGAAAACATCTCGTCTACTTCTGTACCTTGTTTTGCAATCATAATTTTATATACATGATCTTCATCTGGTGTCTGAACTGCCACACCATCCGGTGTGCATAAAATGGTACAATTCATCTTGCACAATAAATCCCTACCTAATACATTTACTGGGCTAGAATCACACACTACGAATTGATGCATTTCTCTAAAGTTTCCTATTTTAACTTCCATTGGTTTGGTAAGAGGTGTTCTAATTCTTTGATTAGCTACCCCTACTACTTGGATATCTTCACCAGAGAGAAGAAGGTCTGGAATGTCTGCTGTTCTCACAGTAGACCGGGTAGCACCAGTGTCCAAAAGGAAAGTAATATTATTACCTTTCACATTCCCTTCAACATATGGACCTGACTAATCTACCTGTAAGGATGCGCCAAGTATGCACTCCTTCTTCCCCTCTCCTAGGCACCGTCATGGACTGAATTGACAGAAATCGTCCTGTAAAAGAAATTGTGATGTCATATAATCATTCTTACCACTTCCTCCTTGATATCCGATGTCTGTACCATGCTTTGCTCTGCTTACATTACCCTGAATAGGTGCAGGTGGCAACTGACTCTGAGAATTTACACCCTGCTGTGAGTCATTCTGCATCTGTGGATTTAAATTTTGATTTGGACCATTATTATTCCGAATCTTTTTACATTCATCCTTCCAATGCCCCAATTTTCTGCAACCATGACAAGGAAATTTCTTTTTAGCTTCTTCTCTACTCATTCGTCCTCTAAATTTTCCACCATTCCCAGTTTCACCATTCGTTCCAGAATCTTTTCCTTGATTTTCACTCGGATTTTCCAAATTGATTCCCTGTTTCTCAGCCATTTTCACCTGAGCCCACATCACTTTTTCCTGCAATTTCTTGTGTCTATCCTCAATATCGTCTCCACAATATTTTGCATACTTCAAAATCTCATCAATGGGCTTTCCCTGCCAACACAGCATGTGTTGTTTAATCATCTGACAAATCTCTGGCTTCAAACCGTAAACAAATCGATACACAAACTGACTCATGTTCTTGTCTCCAATGTCCTCAAATCCACTATACTGTTTAAATACCTGCAATAGACGCTCATAGTAGGAATGTACTGATTCATTAGCTTCTTGGGTAGTTCGATCTATTTTTACCCAATCTGTTTCTTTCGGGGGTATTTTCCCTTTCAGGTAAGTTATCACCTGCTGATACTTTTTCATTACATCATTTGACGGGGCACCTGTGTTCGGATCTCTAGGATATTCATCACTTGGCCAATCCACTGTGATTTTGCAATCTGTCCACAAATCGACAGGTACCACTATATCAAACAAACCATCCAAATCCTTCAACAATACCTTCGACACCTTCACAAACCTGTCAACCTGCTTGTACCATTCAATTGGTTTTTCTCTCAACTTTGGAAAATCATTCGTAAATGACAAAATATCCTGTCTGCTCCATGGGACATGTACATATCCTCCTCCCGCAACTTCTCGCATTGGATACATTTGGTCTGCTTTCCCTGTTTCCTTCATCACATATTCAGATGCTGTTCTACTTGTTCGTGCTTCTTCCTTTTTCTTGGCCCACCTAGTTCTCCATTTATCTAGGTCTCCCCATTTTTGCAAAACTAACATTAATTCTCTTATTTGTAATCTTCTTCCAGAGGCATTCATATTTTCTAAATCTTTGTCTGAAAATTCTGCTCTATAGGGTTTCTGTAGTACCTTTGATCTCCCTATTTCTATTCCCATCTGTAGTGCTAAATTGGATAATTTTTCATGGAATATCCTTACATTTCTGGTGATACTCCTACACAGGAACAATAATTCTTCTTCATCATAGGTATTTAAGCGTTCTAGTCCTACATTTCCTGCTATTATTTCCTCTAATTCGACTTTCAGTTTATGAATGTCCATTATTTTCGGAGGTGTGCACTGTTTAACTGACCCTTGCACCCATCTTTCTAGATCTTCAGGTGTTACTATGGTGGCACTTTTTGCTCCCGATGAAGTTATTAAACTTACATCTTTTGAACATCCAGGTACATCTTTTCTGGGAGTGCTATTTACAGTACTTCGAATAGGCAAGTCCATGAGTGATATTGTGGATTCACAGTCACTAAATTGATCCTCAATTATAACTGGAGCTTCAGGTTTGGGATTATTCACAGGAGTAGGTGCAAGTATCGGTGGAGGACAGCTTCCCGGAGTACCATATAATGGAACTACTGGACCAATTGTTACAGGTATGGTCAACGAATCAGGGTGTACTTTTATCTGTGTCATTTTCTGTATTAATTCTGTTCTGGTCTTTTCTAGGGCTTCTTTTTCTTTGTCATGAAGTATTCTACTCGGGGTGAATTCATGCATTACCTGTGGTACTAATGGAGTTTTTGGTGGTGCACTTGGGGTGCATCCACTTGTCCCTTCCTGATATGGTGGGGGTTTCTTAACATTTCCTCCATAAATTCGTCTTCAGACTCCTCATTTCTCATTAAATGTTTTGTCTTTTCTGTGCATTTACTTCCTAATTTCTCCTCTGCTGAGAACAATGGATATAATCCTTCTGTAATCATTGCCCTTCTCCATTGTTTCATCTGACCGCTCCTAGACTCATGTAGGTATCTAGGGAAAAATCCTGGATAACCCCTATTACTCCTAGATCGGTCCCGCTCAAATGCCTCAGTTTCCCATTCCTCTAGAGCTTTGTACTGAGTTAATCTAGGCCTGGGTTCTAAGTCATTCATCCTCAATCTCAAGTTTTGTAGAATTCGCCCATTGAATGTGCCATTCTCGGGAAATGCTAGTATTCCATCATTTTTGGTATATTCTATCCAATTCTCCATCCATATACAAGTATGATAACCTCTCTCCATCATCATGAATGAAGCGGGCGTTTTAGCTGGTGGAATAATAATTCCTTCTCTAGTTTTGATTGGTTTGTCCTTTTTAAAATAATTCTTGATCTTTTGAAAAAATGACATATTTCTCCTTTCTCTGTACATCTTGGGTAAGTACCGATGTATAAAATTATATTCTGCAAAGCCTAAATATCTCCTATCCTGTCGAATTCCGGTTAAAGTCGGATCGCGTTTTAACATGCAATCCTTATCCACTAAGAATTTCGCTTCTATATTTTTGACCAATCAAATGTCTGCTATCTTTTATTTTCCGAGCCAATCCTTGCGCGGCCTTTTGGTGACGTTTGTCTGTCAACCCCTCCTTTACAATCTGCTCTTTCCTGTCCTTGCTGGTTCAACCAATCCCAGCGCGGCACCTGTGACGTCAGTACTACTCCTGACTACTGACCCCTCCTTTACAAGAGTCTCTCCACACCCGCTGATTCAACCAATCCCAGCGCGGCGTTTTGTGACGTCAGCTCCCTCTCCGGCAACTGACCCTCCCTTTACAAAAATTTACGCAAACTTATTTTCTCTACAATTCTTAATTTCAGTAACAACATAAAACATTCGCTATTGTGCCAGTTTCTTCTAAATTCGAAAAGATAGTTGTTCTCTCACACTTAATAAAACCTTTCCGTTTACTAACATATACTACGAGTAAAACACTTCCGTCTACTCTTCACACAAGCTCCAGAAGTACCTGTTACTTCTCCAATGTTACCCTTTCTAGGTGATATAACATCAAATTTTTACCAGCGTATTCTTTTGCTATTACTCACACGCATAGAGTCCCTAACGAGTACTGAAAGTCCTGCTTAACTTTTCAGTACTATTTCTGCCTGGCAGATAACCTCACTGCAGTATGGCTTCCACTTACCATCCGCTATTCCTTTTACCCCGGGGTTGCTAGACAACATAAAACAAAACTTCGAATATACGGATGTTAGTTCATAAAAATAAAATTCTCATTACCCAATTAACAAAGAGTAACCATCCTCTGATTACCAGAAAACTGATCCAGCGCGATATTAGCAAACAGCATTCATACACCAGATACTCACTTGGGCCCATACATTCATACTACGCTAATACTTACGCTGGGTTTTATCAGTTGTTACTCTCTATCAAAATCCCTGCTACCAATTACCTTCTGATTGAAGAGAAATGACTTACCAATGAATCCTTTGCTAATTGGGAAATTTAAAATGAGTGACATTCATTATAGTACATAATCCTGAAATAACCACTGAGTCAGGAAGTTTTAAAATGTTTATCTAAAAATTTAGCAGAGTAAAATACAGAGCCACATGGTACTTAATCGCAATACCCGAGATTAAGCATAGAAATGATTATTGCTAATCAATGACAGTGTTTAAAGAAAAAGGAGAGGATAGAGATAGCAGCGCAACTAAAGGTTGCATTATATTTACCTAAGTGCGAGAACCAAACCCCTTAGCCACGGAGTTGGAAAGAATAGGACCCAGGAAGAATGAAGAGCAAAGACTTCCTCCAGGATCAGGACAGGACCGGTGACCTCTCTACAACGACGCCTGCGTCGTTCCCCTCTCTGATACTCGACTTCTCCTCGATTCTCCCGTGCCTTCCTTCTAATGGACTCCGCCGCCCCTCCTCAGGACCTCTTCAGGACAGGGATTCAGTCAGCAACCGATCAGCTTGGCAGTCTGGAGCTAAGAGCGCTCTGGCAGCATGGACGCCTGTTCTTCGTGAACGCATGCTCTAACTAATTAACTAATGCTATATTCTATTATACCCGTCTACGCCCATGTACCTCCCCTTAATGTTGCTAAAATATGGGGCCACTACCTCTGATTGGACAGGGACAGGGGGTGGATTGTCGCACCATATCGATTTGGCCTAAATTGTAAAGCCTATTGTCTTTACATTCCCACCCCTTCAAATTAATACATTCGCTTTATTTCCCACCCGTCTCATGACAAAAGTACACCAATTTTCATAGACAATGTATCAATATAAAACAGGAAAGGCAAGAGTACAGCATCTTCGGCCATCGGGTCGCGGCCTTGGACGACGTCCAGATTGACTTCATTTGGCAGGCACACAGGACACATGCGCAGAACTATTTGCCTCTCGAGTTTCAGGTCACCAACCCAGGCCCAAGTTTACGAACTAATAAAAGTGCAAGAAAAAATATTAAAATCACAAAATAAAATGTTTCACTGTATGCCCACTTTTTCTATTCTATTCCCATTTAATTATATATTCTAACCCGCGTTAGTAGCGTTAGGAAACGACAATTTAGTAATGACATGAGAGCAAGCTGAAGCATGTGAAAACATCAAACAGCCATTTTAATGCACACTGCGCAGAAGCAGAAGTTTCCCACCAAGCAAAGAAAGACGTCACACCATGTGCTATGGTTGCGACATGCGCATTGAGTTTTCCCGCGCATAGCGGCCATTTTGGATTACAGACAAGCGTTATTCATTAGTAAAACATATAGGCAAGCTTCCTTCTCTTTCGTGTCCTGAATGCAAAAGGTTAGTATTAACAATACAAGTTTTAATAAATTAATACTGTGAGGAGGATTGAATACAAGCAAGTTTTCATTTATGAAACCTTGCTCTATCAGGGGTGCTCTGATTGTGTCGTGGTGTTGTTGTAGCTGTGTCCCTAAGTGGGAATCCATCAAACCAAGGACCATTGAAATTATGCAGCAATGAAGTGCCAAGTTATGCAAAGCTTGACTAAATTATGCAGGGAGGAAGGGAGAATGATATGGCTTAATGTGGCACATTCTGTGTCAGTGTTATTTCAATATTTCCCCTGTTCTAAAACAGATTAATACTGTTTAAGCAAACATTTCAATGTATTAGCACAAGTTTAACCCCTGAGTACAGCAGTCACCCATTGAAAGGTGACCAGGGTACTTATGCAAATCTGCCACTTTATTTCACCCTGTGTTGCACCTTTTTAGTGTAATTTGATCTGATTAAGCTAGAAACCTTTTTTTTGTCGAAATTTCAAATTGTGCAGAAGACAGTAGCATATATGGCAAGTACTGTAATTGAGTATTTATGCAGCTTCTGTATCCCACAATTTTAGTGGATTTAAGAGAGGAGAACAGCTATGTTGGTGCACGGAGGCAAGGCGGCTCGGTGAGAGATTGATCGCTAAGATGTCTGAATCGATCAGAAAGCCACAAGTTCAAATCTTAGCAATCCAGACTCAGCCTTCCATCTTTCCAAGGCTGATAAAAACGAGTATCACTTAAAAGACTAATACGCATACCTGTTATTTACAGGGATGTTGAAAGGGAGATCTGAGGTCTGAAGAGCTTTGTAAACAGAAGTTATTAAATAGAAAGCTTATTGTATACTTTCTCAAATCAATCTGAGTGTCTATTTGTTAATATAATTAGCTTCACGTTTTCCGATGCGCAACTACTCTAGAGTGAAAGGTTTGAGCTATTGTTCGATTTGAAAAAATAGGGCGAAAAGTTCCAGACAGTAGATTTCCGTGCTAAAATATAGGTGTGGTGTGTACATCCTGTCATGTAGCACTAGCAGGAGCAGAAATGTATTTTGATATGCACAGTGTCTTATAGGCAATACACCAGTGGAGTTGCAAAGTGCCAAACGCCTCCCTCATGAACTCTTAGGTGATTCTGATTGTCAGATGAGTGGGTGGGGCTCTGAGGTAAAGATCGGAGAGCGGGGTTCCGGCTTTTTTTTTTTCTTAAAGAAATATGTGTTTCACATAGTTAGATTTTTTCAAAGACACTTGGTCAGATTCCTTCTCACTGCCTCATTTTTGGTATTTTCCATATGTTTTTTCAGAAGAAGTCAAGAAAGAAACTCCTGTGAAACCACAGAGAACGTTATTGCCCAGTAGGAAGAAGGCAAATCCTTTTTGACCTGAAATATTATTACATAAAACTAACATTCAGAATGTCTCCTAGGTAATTATTAATTTAACAAAAACGCACAAACCAAAATTCGAAGGCCTTCCCTGATAACTTTTCGAAGTGGTCACAAGTTTCCAATTTGAAGAACTCATTCTAAAATGTTACTGCTCTCACTATAAATATAATTTTGGAAGTACGCATTACGCAACTAAGGGGCATATTCACAAGAACGTGTGATAACTACCGCAAGTGTAGCTTAACGCAACCTTTCACATCGCAGTCCATCGCGGGAAAACAACTCCTTGTTAACGTGGTATTCACAACACGGCGGCACCACGCGATAGACACAAGATAACGCGTCAAATGAACGTGTTAAAACTAACGCGACGCAGAAAAAACGCGAAACACGAACGCGAAAATAGTAGCGATGAGGCCAATCGCGATACAAAAACCAGCGATAACCAGTGAGAGGCCTGCAATACCCACGCGTCCTGCGTGGAAATGCACAATAAAAGCAGAGAAAAAAAACGGGGAGATGACGTACGAGCACCACCCCACATCCGTGACGTAGAACAAATGAGCATCGTCCCGCATCAAATAGGCATCTCCCCACAGACACAATGTACATTGACATGCAGCCCGCATGTAAACTGCGCAAATGCCGAAACATGCATGTAACACACAGTGAAACGGCATGTCCCCCTCACATTGCAGAGGGACAAGCAACCCCCCCCTGCACACAGACATGTCATGACCATGACCAACAAATCACGAGAGCGTGGACGAATGTTGGGGCAGTGACTCCCTCATACGTACATGTTGCCCATGTTGTGGGACCTGAGTCACAGGGGGCATCCCTGCATCATGGTGGTACATATCTGAGCCCAAAAGGAGCCCTGTTGTCACCTGCAGGACACAAATGGCAGCCAAAATGGAATGAATCTGGACACATGTGAAACGCCAAAGAGTGGGATTCCCTACTACCTGTGACACACAGAACTGGCAGTTCGAACACATGACACCCTAAACAGCCTCTCTGCACAGAGGTGACACACCCACCACACATGAACAAATCACAAAAATGTCAGCAATACATGTCGCACTCACACTTGTCTGAGTGATGTGCCTGTACAGATGAGAGACATGCACTCAGGGATAGTGTTCTTCGAATGCATTTATTTGCACATGCTTTGCCTGTGGTCATTATGTACTGTCCCAATACTGCCAAGGACTGCCACAATGTGACGTGCTCATGTGAAGAAATTGTCAATGATGGTGTTCCTACGGGCTATTCCTGCTGCGGCTGCAGTGGGCTGTGGTCCACCTGCCTCATCCCCATCATTATCGTCCGGTGCATCTGGCACATGTATCCATGGTGCCCTGCTGTGTACACATATGTTGTGCAACACACAACATGCAACGATCAGCTTGCACACGATGTCTGGGCTGTACAGGAGCCTTCCACCTGTGACGTCCAGGCACCTGAAACGTGACTTTAACACGCCAAATGTGCGTTCCACGATGCCCCTGGTGCGTTTGTGGGCCGCATTGTACTGCCTCTGGGCCTGTGTGTTCGGGGCTCGGAGGGGTGTCATCATCCAAGCGCAGAGTGCATATCCTTGGTCACCTGTGACAGTGCAGAGAGACATGAGTCAATAGTTGGTTCGGCATGATGTGTTGGCAGGCTCACTGGTTCATTGGTGGTGATATGTGTGACTTTGTGATTCCTGCATGACATGTACTGCTTGTTGCAAATGAGCGGCATCAATGTGGAATACGTACCCTCAATGCCGCTTCTCCCTCCCCCGAGCATATTCACCAGAGTGCGCAGCGCGGTTGCATCACTTGCACCCCTACGGCACAGTATTGTCATGCCTGTCTGCGCATGTCCACAAGCCTGACGACACAGTGATGCCCTGCGCTGAAGGTGGACGGACACGTGTGTGTAGGGCAATGGTAAAGACAGGGCGGACACAGAAGTAGAGTTCATGCCTGGCTGAACTCGCCATGCGGCCGAGGGTAGACCTTTCGCTTATGCTGTGGAAATAGCGACACACACAACAGTTGGCATGTCTGATCCCTGACCCCCAGCGGGCCTGCGCACCCTCATCTACCCCTCGGCCGAGCCCGTACTCCTGGTGCATGCTACATGGCAACATTGAATTTTGCGTGACGTGTGGCGCCGACACTACACCTGAGACACACGCATTAGTTACTTCCCTGGCAAGGCCTAAACTTAACCTCGCCCAGAGCCACCTGTGGAATGACCACACCCCTACGCCGTACTGCCCTACGCAGGTCCACTCCCTCACGCTCACAGGGGGGTCTGACACAGCCACATGTCCCAGGTCTACCCCACTGCCTGAGGTGACTAGGTTGCACCCGCTGTACATGGCACAACGTAATGTGGTATGGCCCGGGGCCCACATGCATACATAATGACCACAGGGACACACTGAGATTATCCGTGGAACTGGCTACGGGCACGTGCGCCCAGCACCTTTTATTGCCAGGGCCACACGTCCAGTGACGCCTGTGCTGGATGGGAGTTGGGTAGTGTACGCCACCCCTCAGGGGTTGGTTGGTGCTGGTAACAACTACAACAGTGATCAGACAATCAGAAGTTCAAAGCACAAACAGCAAGGTTCCAAGACTTGAGCTGCACAGAGTCGGTGGCCCCGGATGCACAGCGGCCGGCACAGTCACACCGCCACGGGACGGTGACTTGGGATGCACTGAGGTAGGGCCAGGTGAGCTGAGCGGGCGCACATTGATGTCCAAGGAGAGTGTCGCAGAGTGTTACGGGGGACAGTGGACGGTGTCCATCCATGGCATGATGCAGAGGGCAGAAGCAAGCAGGAACAGGCAATATGGAGGAGTTGAATGCTACAGTCTCCTTTTCCCCACGATGTCAGTATCAGCTACATGATGATGGAGTCGACCCCCAGGCCCTAGACTCTGACGCCACCAGAGTTCCACCAGAGAGTGTCCATGACTCCCGTGGCACAGAGTCAGTGGCACCAGAGCCGGAAGGGGATGCAGTCTGCGATGAGGCCTGTATAATGACATGAAGTCTGCAATTGACAAATCCAGACCCAGTTCCAATTGTGTGTCCTACTCGACCGCAATGTAGGCCGGAGGCAGCGCTCAGCAAGGGCCCACAGACACGTGTGGTCGGAATGCTATGCACAGAGTTGGTGGCACCACCGCGAAGGGAGTATACTGATTTAGACTCTGCATTACCATGTGTGCTCTGCCATTGTGTAATCAAGACTCAGTTCCAAATGTGTGGCCTACTTGTCCGCTGTGTAGGCCGGTGGAGTACGTCAACGACAGAGGAGTACTGCGAGCCTTGCCCGCGGAGGCCGTGGTGGTCTGAGGAGGCTGCCAAGCTCGATGGCCTCTGGCTTGGTGTGAGCGCAGGCACGTGGTGGGCCCTCTTGGGGACACGCCGGTGTCGGCAGGTGAGCAGTGAGGCCTGGATGCGCACGGCCGGGTGGGACTGGTTCGGGGTCCAGCGGCCCGGGCTGTGGCGGACTCACAGGATCGCGGCGACACCGCTCTCGGCGTCGGCCTCGTGGCGGGGTGGGAGGCGCCGCCCTGGCAGACACGTTGGGCATTCCGGAAAAGAACCACGCCCAGGGCTACGTGCTTTTTATTCACACCCCTACGCTGGCCTGGCGTACGCTGGGCCAGCCCACTCCGCACACACTTACAGGGGGGGACGTCACAGGCTACATTTCAGAGACCTTCCCCACTGGCTGGGGTGACATGGTTGCGTCCACTGTCCACAACACTACCACCACCAGCAGTATATGTCAACATGGATATGTCTGTGGTCTGCATACTGCAGTCTGTCCAGCACTTCCACGCCACACTTGGCATTGTGTGCATTCTCATTCATGGGTCACTTGCCTCTTTCGCACATGCCTGCTTCCCACCTCTCCCCGCATACTGCTATTGTGTGGCTGAGGTGCCATGCCGGTGATGGCTCATGTACATGGCTAGCCCAGGATTCCGCAGTACGTTGTGCAGTCGTGTCTGGTGGGTGGGCATGTTGTATGTGTGTTTGAAACGTGTGCATTCCCAGGGTTGTGAGTTGCATGATTGTGGATTTGAGGTGTGTGGTGTGTTCATTTGGTACTTACCAGCGAGCACTGCATTTCCGTAGGTGCCATCCTGGAAGCGCCGGTTGATGATGGACAGTCGGAAGATGTATGAATCATGCACACTGCCTGGGTAGTTTGCGACGACATTGGTGAAGAGTCCCCGGAGGTCGACTATTGCCTGCACATTGATGGAATGCGTGTGCTTCCTGTTGCAGTAATTGTGTGCAGTGTCGGCAGGGGGCACAAGTAGGACATGTGTGCAGTCAATTGCTCCCAACACGTGCGGGAAGCCTGCTATGGCGTAGAAGCCTTGCTTGGTCTCCAGTTGTTCCTGCGCAGTGTGGGGGAAGTATAGGTACTGGGGTACCAAGCTGGTGATGGCATCCAGGACAGGTGTGAGGAACTTGGATAGGGCTGGCTGTGAGACTCCTCCGACTCTGGCAGTTGTTGGTTGGAACGTCCCAGAGGCCAACAGGTGCAGCACGGCCAGCAGCTTTGTCTGAGGTGGGATGTTGGTTGTCCGCTGTGTTGGTACCGTCAGCCTGTGGGCAATGATGGTCAGGAGGCGGAGGATGGTTGACCTATTGAGTCTGTAGTGGGCAATGACATTCTCTGGTGTCAAGTCTGTGAGGCTGGTGCGTTTCCTGAAGGTCCGCTGTCTTTGTCTGCGCTGCCTCCGTGGTGGCCCGGGGGGGTGGTCAGGGGGGGTTCAGAAGGGTCAGGGGGGGTGGCGGACCTGGGTGTGGTGGCGGTGGGTGTTGTGGCCCTGTTGGGGCTCCGAGCTGCATGATGAGTAGCTCCATGGCATCTGTTGTTCTTCAGGTGTGGCTGTGGGCTGGGCTCCCTTTTCTGGTGCAGGTTGTCGTCCGACTTTGCACCAGGTCAGAGCAGGTGTTAATTTCCTGCTGCTAACGCGCCTTATCGCATGTTTTGTGTACTTATTGCGGATCTGGCTGGTCGTTGAGAATGTTGCGTTGTGGTGTTGTCGCGGATTTTTGCACGGGAACGCCTACTCTGCATGTCATTAGCGTTAGTTGCCGGGGTCATCTGTGGCGATGTTTTTTGCGGCTGCTATCACAGGTTAACTGGTGATATCGGCTGTTTGCACCAGCTTGTGAATGGGGCGATGAATTTATCACGACTTTGGCTGGGATAAAGTGCCGTTAACTCGGCGATAGTTCCTTGAGAATATGCCCCTAAGTTTTTACCACGTTTATTAGCAATAGCATTTCGGATGTTGTAAAGGGCACCTTTTTTCAGTCTTAGGCTATAATTTCACAACCCAGTGGGCTCCACAAATAGGTGTGTTTTTACCCTCTCATGTAGTATCATTTTATTGAAATGTACTCGTTTTACCGCCCTTAGAGGGCAGAAAGGCTGAACTGGTCTTGTGTGGATTCAATAGGATGATACATAAATTACATACAGATTTCTGTCCTGCCTTATTAAAGCTGGTGTTTGTTTCCTTGAGGTTACTTACAACTAGATTCGGACCTGCCAGACTACCTGAAAGCCCCTGTAATGGCCACAGAACCCAAACTGCCTGTCTTACTGGCAAAGGACAGTGCAACTTCTAAGATACACAAATACATCCATAGCGGTGCAGTAACTTTACACCTATTCGCCCGCAACCAGAATATGTAACCTTCAGGTTACATATCTCTGCAGCAGGTGTCTTACTTGACCTAGTAATCTAACCGGCCTTGGAACCTGTGGCCGGCATGATTTACTCACAGGTTCACAAGAGAGGCCCAGTAGTCACAGCTCTCTGGTGAGGATTGACACAGCTTCAACCTGCGAGTTACATTGCTTGCTCATCTCATGGAATAATTACAAGGTAATATTAAATGATTTTTATAAAATACACAGAGAGTGAAATGCTTCTATACGTTATGAGTCTTTACACCTTTTATATTTCAATTTTTTGGGGAGTTTTGATATAACAACATTGGGGCGGAATTGCCACCTTGGAAAAAGGTTATTCAAAACCAAAGCAAGCCCCCACCTTCTCTATCTCTAACCTTCCCTAGCACCCCCCTCAGCTCCCCTCTCTACCCATCCCACAATGTGCAGCATTTGTCAGTCATTGTCTTACTTCAGTGTTTTGTACCCTGAGGGAAAAATATTCCCCCTGACTTCTCATGTCACCAGTGACGTGATGTAAACTCCTTCCTGCTCCTGTATGTTCAGAATCCGGAGCCCTCTAAACCAAGTAATGACCCTACAGTTCCAAACCATACAAATGACTAATTTCCCCATACCGAGGAGTGTCCACACTCTCAGCCACATGCCCCAGGATGGCGTTCTTCTTGTTCCCCCCAATGGCAGAAGTTTCTGGTTTGCCGTCAGAGTTAGGTTTGATATTACCTTGCTAGCGCATAGAGGGTATATCACATCAGAGGGGTGTCTGAACAGGATCACCTCTTGACACTTCGCCAGCTCGATCCCTGTGGCCTTGTGCGTGCCTGGCACAATGTTTCTTTAAAGAGCAGCCACAGCCAGGTATGACAAAGGGATATTCATGATGGCAGCCCTGTGCACTCGTCCCCTTCAGGGTATTTTTATGCCACTTGCGCAGCATTAACCTCAACATGAGGTATCCAGGTGCTTTACCTTTCGCTTAAGTGGAAAAAGAGACAGAGAGAAAAATGGACATGTCAGTAGCTCTTAGAGAGTTAGGTCAAAATAGTAAGCCTTCAGGTGTTCGGGAAAACTTTAAAAAAATGTTTTAAGACCTCAATGAGATAAGCATTGCGTTCCAAGCCTTAAAGGTGCTATTTGAAAGAGATCTTCCTCCTGTTCCAAATTGTTTGTATCTCGGAAAGCAAAGTAGATTTTGAGATGGAGATCTCAAAACCTTTGATGGTGTGTTAAGGACAAAAAGAGAGCACATGAAATTGTCCTCTCTTGTGACCTAGAGCACTTTGTGGGATGAATATAGTGCCTTTGAAAAGGCTCTGATTGACCACTGGAAGCCAGTGGAGTTGCTGGAGGTGATTTGGGATTGATGATTTGTGGTT
This sequence comes from Calotriton arnoldi, assembly GCA_963921515.1. Lineage (NCBI taxonomy): Eukaryota > Metazoa > Chordata > Amphibia > Caudata > Salamandridae > Calotriton > Calotriton arnoldi. Next base: position 1,829,784 of record CAWUFW010001409.1, read on the forward strand.
CAGTCCGAGGACCAACTATGCCACTGCATATTGAACTACTCGGCATTTATAAGTTACATATTTTAGGAGACCAACCACTAAGAAGTTATTGTACTCCAGCCGAGACAGTATCGTAGCTCAGACCACTGTGTTTGTTGAGGGTGCTGTAAGAAACAGGAAAATCTTTCTAATAACACTCAACAAGTGTATCATTGTAGAGATAAGCGTATGTGTGGTCTAAAAATTAGATTAGAGTCAAAGATAATTCCCTAATTTCTGGTTTCTTTTACTGAAGTTGGTGGTGGGCTCAATTTTGATGACCACCTTGCCGGAAACCATGGGGAAGGATTTCCAAAGATGACTACTTCGCTTTTATCCCCTTTCACAGTGAGGGAATTACTTCTGATCCCGACAGTGACTTCTGCCAAACAGGCGGAGAACTGCTGAGGATCTCCATCCAGTCTTAACATCAATTGTGTATAGTCAGCGTATGCGAAACATTTTTTACCGGAAGACTCGATCAGCCTTTCCAAGGGAATCACATATAGATTGAACAAACCCGTACATACCAGTGACCGTAATCTCTGCACTTATCCTGGGATGGCGTGCTTCTTGTTCCCCACAATGCCAGAACTGCTTGGTTTGTTGCCAAAGTTAGGTGTAGAATTGCTTGTGAGCAGAGGACATATCTCCTCAGATAGATGTCTGAACGGGATCATCTCTTGACACTTCCCCAGCTCGATCCCTGCGGTCTTGTGCATACCTAACAAAATGTTCCCTGAAAAAGTAGCAACAGTCAGGTATGACAAAGGGATATACGTGATGATAGCCCTTTGCACTTGTCCCCTCCAGTGTATTTCTGATCTAGAGTGGTCATATGTCAAGAATCAAGCCTCTATACCTTAAGTTGTGCAAAGTCATTCGTTGTGCAAAGAATTTGGTTGTCCTCCAGTTCTTTTTCCCACGGCAACTGAAAAGGGAGCTGATTAATCTTCCAAGGAGTGTTTAGTATTTTATAACTCTGAAACTGTACAGGATGTAGTAAAATGCACCTGCACGCATTTCTCAAAAACCATCAATCCCCATCAATTGTGGGTGGGAAAACCAATGCACTGGTTGACAATGTCAGTACCCCTCCCACACAGTCAAACCGTTGTTCACCATCACTTTAAGATCCACATCTGTTTTCCAGTCGCAGGATGTCTTATCCTTCAGGAATGGGAAAGGATGGGGTAAAGTGTCCTTTGACAAGTGGAGGGTGAGGCAAGATACATGTTAGGTGGCGGCTCTGGTAGGGTATCGCCACAGAGCAAGGGCAGTCATCCTGTAGCCCCTATTGTGCAGCTAGGGGAATGTTGTTGGTTGCACAGTTAATACAATTCTGCCTCTTTTTTTCAAAACTTTATGCACTTCACACTTTCCAAAAATTTGCAAAATTAAAGAAAATGTGAAGTTGCGATTTCGTTGGCTTGCACCTGTGCACACACACCTAGCTCTAGCATACTTGGGGTCAGCGGTTTTGAAAAAAAAAAAAAAAGCATTGGCAAATCCAAAAGGTCCTGCCTTATTATTATTTTTTTTATCTATTGGCTTTGCCAATGCTGATGAAAATGACTGAGAAAAGATGGGAATCTAACATTAGGAATCCTACACAAGAAGTTAATCCTATAATTCTCTTTTGTAGTGTTGATTTGACTAATTTGTCCTGAGAAGAGTTTTTCTGAAATGAGGACTATTAAAAAATATGGTTGCCAGGCGGCATTTCAGGTGGCAAGAGGGAAGCCTCAGTGGCTCCTAGAGGATTAGGACTGCCGCTCCTCCCACTGGCAGACCTTCAGCCAATGAGAGGAGGCGGCAGTGCCTTACTCCTCACAGAGTGGGATGGTGTCAGTGAGAGTTGCTGACCCCACCCCACTCTGTGACAATTGTCACTGATGGACACTTGGCAATGGGCAGTGACTGGCTTTTTAACCCACACATGAAGATTATCTGTCAGGCTAACCTATGCTCAGCCTGACAGACACTCTTCATGCATCAGGAAAAGATGGAGGGGTCCGCCTTAACGACAGGCCACTGATGAGAATAAACGCTCTGAAGCTTGTCCAGACATCTGAACTATGCCAGAGCAATAAAACCCACCAGGCGAAGCCTGGTGAAGACATATAGAAGGCCACGGAGAGTGCCAGGGAGTTTTGTGACAAAACGGAGTATCTCTAGATAGCATAGTTTTCTGCACTGGTCATCAGCGACTTAGTTACTTATTAGGCTTTCAGTAGATAAAAGAAAGGAAGTAGCTCCGTACCATTTAAAGAAAAACATCAAAATCCATTGTACGAGAAATAATTGGAAGCCTCTCTCCTTCATGTATTTTTACTCCTGCCTAGTTTGCCTTCCTCAGGTGAGGTGCTTGTGAGACAAACGCCACGGGAAAAAGAGCAGCACATAATGTAGACGTTACACCAAGAAACCTTCCTTCACAAAAATAATCACAAGAGGCTTTTTCCTCTTTCTATATGTGTTGCAGAATGCAGCACACATAGAATAGGAAAACCCATGAGAAATAAATATATTTCTCCGCGTTGTGCCTCCCTTATGCCTCCCCTGGGGAGGCGTAAGTTTTTGGCGCTGCCTCAGAGTTATGATTTCTCGTAAATCTGGGGCAGTGTCAAAAAGCCATGGATGTTGCTGGGAACGCCCCCAGCAACACCCATTGCACGCCCCTTTAACGCAGAAAACTGTGATAAAGGGAACGATATTTACGAGGCAGCATTAAGCCAAAAAAAGTGGCTTAGTGCTGCCTGGTGAAAAAAAGAGCAGGCTCCTGCATCACCAGAGAGTCACAAAAAGTGACGCACCGGTAACTCAAGGGGCTTATAAATAAGCCCCTCTGTGATTTTAGGCAAATCATATAATCTCCCCAGCCTAAAAAAGTACATGAATGTGACCTTGTGTGATATAACTGCTGCTCATGTACAGAGCTCCAATACCTTTGAGTCGAGTTTGCGCTATATAAAAAAAAAACTGCAAAAGAGGCAGGTTAACAAACCAGTGGGATGGGGAGCAAGGGAAGAGCAGGGGGAGGGCAGGTACATGAAGAGTGCGGGCTAGGGAGCAAAGTCAAAGGGGAAGGATCAGGCAGAGGCAGCTCAAAAACACGCACTCTCATGGAGCGTTCAACACAAAAGAAAAAAGTAATGCATGGAAAGCAAGCAATGGAAGTAGAAATGCCATCCATTCAAAGCGCTGGTAAAGAGGCAGTGCTCCCTGGGAGGGACAAACACAAAGATGATAAATTGGGTCACGAATAAGAAGCAACCAAATGAGAAGGACAGGGGAAGCCCACCAATGGTAACCAACAGAAGGGCTCCAAGAGCCTCTATATACTTGGTAAGCCACAGTATGCCTCAGAACAGACAGCGCATGCGCTGTCTAGTAGGCCCGACCTAAAAGTCGGACTGACTGAAGATCACCTTTGTGTTCTACGGACAGTTGAGGACTACTGCCGGAGCTATAGCAGCCCGTGGCAGCAGACGTAGGTAAATCATCATTGTAGGCAGATGAGCTTTGGACAGATGAGCAATTTTCCCAGATTTCAAGTGCTGCCCGGCTATTAACTTCTGCTAATAATTACACAGCTGTCGCGCTGCTCGCGGAGCAGTCGTAGTGGAACGTGAAAAGTTGAGCTCTGAAGGGGCGGCAGTAGGGAATCACTCCCCTTCAGGCAGCACGTCCGACTCAACAAAACTACCAGCAGGAAGGCGAGATTGTGCAAGGCCTTTTGTTTCAGCTGCGCTGCAGTTTCTATACTGTAGTTTTCCAAAGACTGTATAAATAATTCGTTATTATTAAATATAATAATAATTAAATATTCACCCCCTATTTCCACTTGCTCGCCCACTCTTGCTCTAAATATAATTGTACCCTTGTATCATGAAGAAGCCTTGCTGACTTCTTGGTGCTTTATAAAGAACAGCAAATGGACTGTTACATAGCTGTCAGATACCTCAAGTCAGGTCTGACAGCTTCAGACATGTCATGAAGACCGCCAATGGCTTTTTAGCCAATGGTCCTTCGTATTTTGAATTAGGTAGTTTAACTTTTTCTAAAACAGGGGTGTGTTTAAATGTCCCTGCTTTTGGCTTGAAAGCATGCCCTGGCTGATGATTTCACATAGGTAGGATGGTCACCTTACTTCATGTCATCACACAATTGTTTTTCCATTTTTTTGCTAACACCTTTGTTAGTCTAATCAGTTTGCTAAAGCAAACGAAGGCTGCAACACACAAACAATATTCGGTTGTCAGAGGGATACCAGGGACTGTAGACCCAGAGACAGTGATCACACAGTGTTAGGTGGACTCTATGCGCCACTTGACACAGGGGGGATATGAACAAGGAAGTGGAGGAGAGAGGCGTTAGCCTTCCTGGCTTAACGCCTCTCTCCTCCACTTCTGATATGCAAGGCTGCACCATATTTACAAGAATGTGGTGCAGCCTTGCGTTGCCCCCTGCGATGGCGCTAAGTTTAGCAACTTAGCGCCAACGCAGGCACGCTTGCACAAGAGTGCAAGAGTGTCTCCGTGCAGGGGTGGATTGTTTATGTGTAGGAAGGTGTCCCTTCCTGCACATAAACAATCCTAGAAATGCCATTCTGTCACTTTCTTGTGTGCTGCTTCATGCAGCACACATGAAAGTGACAAAATGGCATTTTTTAAAAAGTTTGTTTATGTACAGGAAGGGACACCTTCCTGTACATAAACAAACAATGGCATTTTGCTTTTTCCATGTGTGCTGCACAAGGCAGCACACATGGAAAAGCAAAAACGAGGAGAAATAATGCATTTCTCCTCGTTTCGCCATCTTAAGACCAGTTCTTACCTGGTCTTAATTTTGGCGCTTCCTCCCATGTACACCACCCTTGTACATTGGGGGAAGCATCAAAATAAATGGGTGTTGTGGTGGAACGCCCACCACAACACCCATTGCCCACCCCTTTCACGCTAACCATAGTATGAAAGGGGGCCTTATGTACAAAGCAGCGTTAAGCCACGTTAAGTGGCTTAACGCTGCCTTGTACATAAGGCGCAGCTCCTATCGCCACCACAACGTCACTATAGGTGACGTTGTGGTGGCGATAGGGGCTTGTACATATGCCCCAGGGTTCCTTAGCGTCCATGATGGTGGTGAATTAGCCACTTTGTCACAAGGGTATCGGAATTGGTCCTATTTTTTTCAAACAAAAGAACTAAGCATGCTGGGGCTCTTGTGTCATTGGTAAGGGTCATTCCTCTCATGGGAAGTTCCATGAGGGCAATGATCATTAGCAGCGATGCCATTGGTTGCTGGAGAGGAGTGATGAAGCAGAGGAGAATGGGACGTGAAGTGAGGAGCACAGAAGTGCTAGCAGTGGGACGGGCCTCAGGGCGGAAGAAAACGGAGAGATAAATTTAAAAATATAAAAAATATGTCCTTAATTCCCAAGGGTAGTGGAGACAGTTTGATTTGTTGGGTGCATGTGCTTGCACCTTTGTTTGTGAGTGTTTCTTGTGTGGAATGGTGTGCTGCAAAGCTATCTAGATTGCACTCTGCTTATTGGCATATATGTTAGGTGTTCAGTAGCCCGTGTGACATTTACACTCTTTCAGATTGCTTATATGTGACAATCCTGTGCTTAATGTGGAAAATCAGAGTGGCACTGTTTTGCCCTAAAGACTGTAATATTTAGGCATGTGTAAAATCGAGTAATTTCTTTCAAGAAATCTTTGGAACATTACGCTAAATAATGCGAAATGTGATTTGCAGGTGTGTCAAGTGAAATTTAATGTGATTCGCATGTGTAAAACGTCATGTGAGATACTGGCAAAATATATGTTGAAGCAGAAAATTGCATTTGCATTTATATAGTACTTACTACCCCTGATGTGCTGTTGAAGTCTCTCAGGTAAAACATTTTCTGCATGAGCTAGTCTCCCAAAGCTTAAAATTAGACCAAATTAAGTAATGCAAAATGTCAGGAAATTTCGTTTATTTCACGTAACTCAAAATTTGCAAATTTTCCGAATTAATTAACATTCCATGCAGGCTTAGTAAGTAATGTAAATAATTGCTGAACCCATTCAATATAATGTGCTTTCAACTACACAATGTGTTCTCAAGATTTTCAAAATACACTTGGGTTAGAAGTGGTGAGGGAAAGAATCCGTTTTCTCAGAGACAGGATTGAAACAAACTGCTGCAGGGTAAGGGAAACACTGGACCTGCAGCCCCAGATGCCATCTTTGGATGTAGAGATGCCAATCACATTGTGGGCTCGATGCGTGGCGAAGGACTGGTTGGGTGATTGATGTATTTAGAAATGTGACTGGTAAGAGCTTGAGTGGTGCAGCTTCACCGAGGGGTTGTCACAGATGGGGCATGAAGCACCTTAGATTGTGGCAAGGTTTTTTCATTTTGTTGTTGTTCAACTGGGAGAAACATCGTATGGAGCTCTATAGACTGTAGTTAGAGAGCTGTACGGGTGGTGGGTTTGTTGAATGCATAGCAGATTCAGAGGTAGTATTTTGGGGAGTCTGCATTTCTGGGGTCCTCCAGGTAAAGCCTTCCCTCCATCCCCCCACCCATGCTAGGGAGGTGGGCGTGAGCTGTGGGCACACGGGGCAAGAAGAGCCAGACTTTGGGGACCAACTTTGGGTTGTGACTAAGGATGGGCAAGAGGCATAGGGGCATATTCACAAGGACTTATCTCCCAGTTATCCCCACCTTAACGCATCAAAAGTGGAGATAGATTCAACACCCCATTCACAAGCGGGTGCAAACTGCAGACATCGCCAGTATTCCCGCGATAACTGCTCCAAAATTTACCCCCACGGCGGACACCTCCAACTAACCCCTAATGAGATGCAAAGTAGGCGTTCCAGTGCAAAAACACACGAAAAAACCACAACACCACTTTCACAATGAACTGCCAGATCTGCGATGCGAGTCAAAACCACGCGATAAGCCGCAGTAGCAGCAGGTATTTAACACCTGCCTTTTGCTGGTGTTAAGCAGGACGACTACCTGCAGCATGAAAGGGAGCTCAGCCAAGAGCCACATCTGAAGACCCACAGATGCCATGGAGACAATGATCATGCAGCTCCGAGACCCATGAGGGCCACAACACCCACCGCCACCAACCCCAGGCCCGCCACCACCCCCAGGACCCGTCCCGCCCCCCCCCCCCCGGGAACACCACAGAGACAGCGTACACAAAGACAGCGGACCCACCTGAAACGCACCTGCCGCCCAGACTCAACGCCAGAGGAGGACATTGCCCACTACATGCCCAAAAGGACAACCATCCCCCGCATCCTGACCCACATCCCCACCTGCTGACGGTACAAACCCAGCGGACAACCAACATCCCTTCGCAGACAAAGCTGCCTGCTTCGCTGCACACACTGCACATGTCGGCCTCTGGTACCATCCAACCCACAACTGCCAGAGTTGGAGGAGTCACACAGCCAGCCCCATCCAAAGTCAACACACCTGTCCTGGATGCCATCATCAGCCTGCTTCACTTCACCCACACTGCGCAGGAGCAGCTGGAGACCAAGCAAGGCCCCTACGCCATAGCTGGATTCCCTCACGTGTCGGGGCCAATCAACTGCACACATGTACTCCTCGTGCCCCCTGCCGACACTGCACACAACTACCACAACAGAAAGCACACGCATCCCATTAATGTTCAGGCAATAGTGGACCGCCCAGGACTCATCAACAATGTCGTGGCCAACTCCCCAGGCAGAGTGCATGATTCTCACATCTCCTGACAGTCCATCATCACCCAGCGCTCCCAGGATGGCACCCATGGAAATGCAGTGCTCGTTGGTAAGTCCAAAATGAACACACCACACACCTCCAGCCCACAGTCATGCAACTCACGACACTGGCAATGGACACGCAGCACAACTACATTCAACATGCCACACAACATGCCAACCGACCAGACACGACAACACGACTCCATTGGGAACTTGGCCTTGCCATGCCCACAACCCAGCCACGGCATGGCACCACAGACACACAATAGCAGGATGTGAGGAGAGGCATGGAGCAGGCATGTGCAAGAGCGGCAAGTGACTAAGGAATGTGAACCTACCCAATGCCAGGTGTGGCATGGAGGTGCCGGACAGACCACAGTGTGCAAACCACGGAAATGGCCATGTGGAGATTAACTGCTGGTGCATGGAGTGTAGTGGCCAGTGGACGCTACCATGTCCCCACAGGCTGTGGGGCAGAACGCGGAAATGTTGCACGTTACGTCCCCCCCTGCATGCGCGGGCGGAGTGGGTTGGACCTGCGTACGCCAGGCCTGCGTAGGGGTGTGAACAAAAAGCCCGTCGCACTGGGCGTGTTTCTCATTCGGAATGGACAACGCATCTGGCAAGGCGGCGCCTCTCAGCCCGCCACGAGTCCGGCGCCGAGCGCGGCGGGGCCTGCATCCCTGTGCACTTGCTGCACCCCGGGCCGCTGGTCCCCAGACCCGTCATGCCTGCCCCAGCGCACCAACGAGGCTCCGCTCACCTGCCTACACCGGCGTGTGTCAAAGAGGGCCAACCACATGCCGGTGCAAGCTCCAAGCCCCAGTCCCACGACCTCTGCAGCCTCCGCAGACCATCGCTGGCCCCCACGACGCTGGCCCACATTACTCCTTTCTCATTGACATACTCCACCGGCGTCCTCTTCGGCCCAGTAGGTCCCACATTTGGAACTGTGTCCTGAGTCTTGAATGGCAGTGACCCCAAGTCCGTGGGAGCGGCCACATGGCTGAACTCCCTTCGATCAGTGAAGCATAGTTCTGCATCGCAGGCCTGCGACACGTGGTGCCACTAACCCTGCTCAACGCAAGCCGGCGACACGTGGTGCCACTAACCCTGTTCAACGCAAGCCGGCGACACATGGATGAGGGCTCAGGCCTACACTGCGCTCCAGTAGGTCCCACATATGGAACTGTGTCCTGAGTCTTGAATGGCAGTGACCCCAAGTCCGTGGCAGCGGCCACATCGCTGAACTCCCTCCGATCAGTGAAGCAAAAGTCTGCTTGACAAGCCAGCGACACGTGTTTGTGGGCCCCTGCAGGCTACTGGCTCAGGCCTACACTGCGCTCCGGTAGGTCCCACATCCAGCACTAAGTCGTGATTCATGAATGGCAGAGTCCATACAAGTGAACACACGGAGAGGAGTAAGAGGAAGATGCGGCTCAGTCCGGATGAAAGCAGGATCCTAGTCACGGAGGTGACCGAACACTAGCAACAACTGACCTGGTGCCATCAACCCTGTTCACCGCAAGTCCGCGTACCATGGTGCCACTGAACCTGAACTACGCAGGCTGGTTGGACCATCCAACGTGTGCCGGCGACACTCAGTGAATGGCCCCTGCTGACCCCTGCCTCCGGCCTACACTGCAGTCGAGTAGTTCACACATGTGGAACTGTGTCTTGGGTAAGATGTGGAGGAGTCCACACCATTGTACACGCCTCATCGCAGGCGGCATCCCCTATCAGCACTGGTGCCACTAACTCTGTGCGCAATGACTCATGGGAACTTTCTGGTTGGACTTTGGTGGCGTCTGAGTCCATGGCCTGGGGGTTGTCTGCATCTTCATCTGGCTGGACCGGACTTGGTGTCCGACATGTGTCTGTTCCATTCATCTCCACCATAGTGACTGTTTCAGCGTGGTTCTGCCCTCTGCATCATGCCCTGGGGGTACACCTTCCACTGTCCACCAAGACACTCCGCGACAACCCCCTTTGTCATCTACGGAAACCTGCTCTGCTCTCGTGGCCCTGCCCCAGTGCACCGCAAGTCAGCGGCCCGTGGCGGTAGACCCGTGCAGGACGCTGTGCATCCGGGGCCACTAACTCTGTGCAGCACAAGTAATGGGGCCTTTATGGTTGAATGGGTGTGTCCTTAACGATGTACACTGTTGTCGTTTTCTGACTGCACCAGGCACTCCATGACGGCTGGTGTGCACACACCCCCACACACATCCAACACAGGTGTCACTCGACATGTGAGCCTGCTACTAAAAGTGGCCGGGCGCACGTGCCCGTAGCCATTCCCACCATCTAAGCAAGTGTGTCCGTGTGGTCATTATGTCAGCATGATGTGCCAGAGCCCTGCAACATCACAGTGTGCTGTCTTCAGCGGACGGTAGCATGTCACCTCAGCAGTGGCTGAGACCTTGGACATGTAGCTTCGCCCGCCCCCCCCTGCATGCACATGCGGCGTGTGCTGGTCCGGCGTACGTCAGGTCAGCGCAGGGGTGTGCTGATTCGGCAGGGGGATCAGGACATGGCTCCGGTCTGGCCTTGAGCAGGAAGTGCGGTAAGTGTGTCTCTGTGTTGGGGTATTGTCGCCACCAGGGCCACAGTAGTCGATGTTGCAATGTTGCATGCACCAGGAGGGCGGGCACGCATGGATGGGGAAATGTAGGAGCGAAGACCGCTCGGGGTCTTGGCACATGCATGCCAAGTGTTATGTGTATCAGTCCTGCGAATGCATCAGTCAGTTGCCTAGCCTCTATCGCAGCGCGATCACAGCCAGCCATGGACTGTACACCTGTGTCCGCCCTGTCCAGACCATTGGCCTACACTCACGTGGCCACACACCCTCAAAGGCCAGCTTCACGGTGTTGTTGGCATGCCGCTGGACATGCGCGGACAGGCATTACAATGGTGTGCCGTAGGAGTGCACGTGGTACAACAGCGCAGCGCACACAAGTGTGGGGGCTCGTGGGAGGGAGGAGCAGCTGTGAGGCAACGTAACACACAGTGAGGCCTCTCATGTGCCACGTGCTGGGCATATCATCCATGATTCCCTGGGTCGCAGACATCCCACCACACCCACGACAGGCCTCTGTACATCTCCTGTATGCATGCAGATGGTGAAGTTACTGTAGGGATGAAAGGTCCTTTGTCTAAACTATCAGGCGGTAGCACATCTGCAGCTCCGAGCTGGGACTTGCATGTGGCCAGCACCCCCTGACAGATACAATAGCATTTGCTTGCGACTCCCACACTACGCACTGCCCGACGTGAGACCAACGTGTACGCATCCCACACGCAGGAGTCCTTGGTCGTAGTTAGCGTGCGTGATATGGCGTTCACATGTACTCCCACCCCACCCCAGGTCTGCAGCCGTTGCACACAGACACTGCTCATTGCTCCGAGCTGGGCCATTTCATCCACAGGACTGGCGCAGGGCAAGCCAGTGCCGCTTCAAGCAGAGCCACTGACGCAATGGCAGACCATCCCGGACACATGCTCATCTCCAGTCACGTGGACCTGTACCGTGCACGTCTGCTGCATGTACTGGGGGCACTGCCATTGGCAGTGCTGCGGATCAGTTACCGGCTAAGCTTCTGCCTTGCCAACATCACCTGCGTTCAGCCTGTGTTGCATTGTCGCTCGTGCATATTCGAGTGGACCATGGATGTCTGCCTCTCCAATGTGACGGTAGCTGACCTGGATTTCAACGTGTGTGTGCGCCCCCTGTTGGCCCACGACCAGGAGTGTCACCGTGATGCCCGTTTATGGCATGCCTGGATGTTTGGCATGCATGCTGGCAACTGGACCTGGGAGATTGCACGAGTCATCGTGTGCAGTGACCACATTGAGCCGCTCCCCGATTGGGCTTTGGTGCAAATTGGGGCCAGGGGTTGGAGTCAGCACATCTGTCCGGGACAGCTGATGGATTACGTCGCCGACATGTTAGATGTGGAGGACAACGATCTCTCATTGGAAATGTTGGCCTACGCTGCTGCACTCGCGTTCATGGACGAGTGACACGGTACCTGCAGCCACAACTGGATGTGACCCATTGCACATGTCCCGACGCCTGGTTGCATGTTGAGGATCTGGTCCCATGTCCCAAGACGACAGTGGACATGGCTGCATTGGCCTGGACTCCTGATCCATGCGCGGACAACCAACGCGGGTTGGCACTGACTTGTGTTGGTGATGGACTCCCCCGGGGTGGACATGGGCGCTTTCCAACGTTCCTTATTCAGACATGCTGCTGCATTGTTCTGCATGTGGTGGCACTTCTCTTGGCCGTACTGACACGCACTTGTTGATAAAGTTTCCGCACTTTCACTTGTCTCCAACTGTGTTGAGTCTTGATTTGTAGGCCAATGTGTGTGTCACGGCCTATCTGGATCCCTGCCATACGTGCATTGCTACCCCATCAGGGCTGTGGGTTGGTACTTGTGCATTATCATGTCCCTGTTTCGTGCTTTGCCAGATGCGTATGGCCATTTCCCGGCCACAAGCGGGTGCACTTGTGTCCTGTGTTCGGTTGTGCAAATGTTGCTGTTCGTACCACATTGTGTTCGATGTTGGGGTGCTCTGCTTCCTATGTGTGTGTACTGCATTGTGTGTGAGATGTCCCTTCAGCTCTGATTTGGCTCACCCTTCTCCCTTTCAGGCAGTGTGGTTTTCACTTCTGTGCTTGTTTAGTGGTGTGATATTGCCGAGTTGTGTGACTTGTGCTCTTGGTTGGTGTTGTTACTCTTGGGCATGGTTTGTCTGCAGTTGTGCTGTGCTTAATTGTGCATGTGTGCCATTGTGCCCATCTCCTCCCGTCCCCCCAATCCCTGGTCGTTCCTGTTGCTGTTGTGTCTGTTGATTTTGAGCAGTTTACGGTCCCCGACTCCTGCCACCATCTCCAGACTGATGTGGTGGACACCATTTCCTCCATGTCATCCAGCTCCTGGTGTGGCGCTGGACTCCTACCTCCGGTGTGCATTGCTGCCTTGTGGTTGTTGGCGTGTTTCTGCTTGTTTGTGCGTTTCGCATCATTCCAGCTGTTCTGGTTTTCTTCCATTGTCCTCCTCCGCTCTCAGGCTGCATTCACCTTGTCCACGATGGCCTGCCATGTACAATGTTTTGTTGCCAATGGGGCTTGTGGGGTTGTGTACTGGCTCCGGTTGCCTCCATTGTGCTTCGCTGTTGGTTTCTGTTTGGTTTGTCTTTCTTTTTCAGGCTTTTGTTGTGCTTATTCCCGCCTGCCGTGTGTGTGTCGCGGGCCTGGCGCTGCTTATCGCTGCTTTCCTCATCGCGAATGGGCTCATCGCACGTTTTTTGGTGTTGAGGTTTGTGTTTTTATCTCCATCGAGGTGGTTGTATCGCGGACATTGGCCGCATTTTCAGCAGACTATCTCATGGTACCGCCGTGTTGTGAATTCCACGTTAACATAGGGTTATTTCCCCGCGATAGGCCGCGATGTGTAATGTTGCGTTAACATTTTTTGGAGCTGTTTAGCGCACGTTCTTGTGAATATCCCCCATAGTTTTTTTCTCACATGTAATGCTCAATTGTAGTGAGAAGGATTTCGTTTTAGACATGCTAATCGTGTAAAATTCAGGACTTTTGCAATGCTTTTTATCACGAGATCCTCATTTTTACCATCTATTTGCCACTATAGATTTTACTGCTATGAGTAGCCCTATATTGTGGGATCTGTGGGCGGTTAGACATGCGCTACAAAAATTAGGCCTAGTTCTAGCCCACCCTTTATGCAGCCATATCAATTTAGGACAAGTAGATGTGTCGTTATTGCAAAGGTGTATATATTTTTGAGCCATTAAGACTGTTAAGCCACGAGGCCCTAAATGATGCTTAAAGGCTACAAAAACATTTACATCTAAATAAAAAATATTGAAATTTTAACTGATGTCCGAAGAAAACGAGAAAAAGACACATGAACTCAAGAAATATGGAAATGCTGGAGAATCATTTTTCAGGTAGCAAATCTCTCACCTCAGAATTCAGTCAAATTACAAAAACTGAGGATGGGTGTCAAAGCCAAATTGGTATTTGGTCAGGGCAAAGTTTTAATGTTATCCACAAGGTCTGATTTTGCACATGATGGAGTCAGACAAAGTGATGGTTTCCTGCTACAGTCTGTCCCTTATATGTGACAGCCTCCAGGTGATTATCATGCATGAGACGGCGACAGCCCTCACATGTGCCAGTTATCAGGGGCTGAGGGTGAACTTATGGGCGGGGCGTAGATGGTGTCAGAGTATGAGATGGTTTGTTTATGGGGCACAGCAGTGGAGGGGTGTGACCATTTTTTTTCTTGCTGGCATTATAGCCCAGTGGATGCTTGCTATGACAATGCAGCAGGGGAGGATATGATGTAGAGGTGAGCCCTGGCAATCGAACCTTGCTCCAAACAGCCTTGCGCAAGCAGTAGATATGGTTCCCTCTGCCATATAAGACCACAATGGTGACCTTTTTAATACTTTTGGCTGACTTCACAACTTCCAACACCCTTAAAATTGTGCTTTATCTTTTGGGTGTCTTTCGGAAATATTTTCAAGGGAGGACTGCTGCTATAACTGCAGTTTTCGCTCTGAGCTCCGTTTCGATTAACACTTACTTTTTCTTGTTTTTGCGATCTGTTTTTCCTAAAGATCTCCTCTAATGCGTGGAGACAAATCTACCAGTTGGTAAAACCAATATATGCATCACAGAGAACCTGGCATGCGCCACTAAAGTCGTGTTTAGATGCCGTGCTGCCATGGAAACTGTAACTGGTGTATTGATAATGACTGATGCAATGGTTGCAGTCTATAATTTTAGAAGTGACGAGTGAGGCAGGAGGCAGGAATACTGCTGGCAGTAGAAGAGCGCCTCGATCGGCCTGCACATGCAAGTATGTGCAGAGAAGCATTGGGATTCAGAGAAGAGGCCCACATGATGGACTGCATTCTACAACCTTTAGCTTGTGTCCCCAACCTTTAGCATGTGTCCCCAACCTTTAATATGTGCCCCAACCTTTAATATGTGTCCCCAACCTTTAATATGTGCCCCAACCTTTAATATGTGTCCCCAACCGTTAGCATGTATGCCCAACCTTTAGTGTGTGTCCCCCCAACCTTTAGTGTGTGTCCCCAACCTTTAGCATGTGTCCACAATCTTTAGCGTGTGTCCCCCCAACCTTTAGCATGTGTCCCCAACCTTTAGCATGTGTCCTCAACCTTTAGCGTGTGTCCCCCCAACCTTTAGCATGTGTTCCCAACCTTTATCGTGTGTCTCCCCAACCTTTAGCATGTGACCTCAACCTTTAGCGTGTGTCCCCCCAACCTTTAGCATGTGTGCCCAACCTTAAGTGTGTGTCCCCCCAACCTTTAGTGTGTGTCCCCAACCTTTAGCATGTGTCCACAATCTTTAGCGTGTGTCCCCCCAACCTTTAGCATGTGTCCCCAACCTTTAGCATGTGTCCTCAACCTTTAGCGTGTGTCCCCCAACCTTTAGCAGGTGTCCCCAACCTTTAGCATGTGTCCCCAACCTTTAGCCTGTGTCCTTCCAACCTTTAGCATGTGTTCCCAACCTTTAGCATGTGTCCACAATCTTTAGCGTGTGTCCCCCCAACCTTTAGCATGTGTCCCCAACCTTTAGCATGTGTCCTCAACCTTTAGCGTGTGTCCCCCCAACCTTTAGCATGTGTCCCCAACCTTTATCGTGTGTCCCCCAACCTTTAGCATGTGTCCCCAACCTTTAGCATGTGTCCCCAACATTTAGCATGTGTCCCCAACCTTTAGCGTGTGTCCCCAACCTTCAGCCTGTGTCCCCAACCTTTAGCATGTGTTCCCAACCTTTAGTATGTGTCCCCAACCTTTAATATGTGTCCCCAACCTTTAGCATGTGTCCCCAACCTTTAGCATGTGCCAGCCCAACCTTTAGCGTGTGTCCCCAACCTTTAGCCTGTGTCCCCAACCTTTAGCGTGTGTCCCCCCAACCTTTAGCGTGACTTCCCAACCTTTCGTGTGTGTCCCCAACCTTTAGCGTGTGTCCCCAACCTTTAGCGTGTGTCCCCAACATTTAGCATGTGTCCCCGCGTGTGTCCCCCAACCTTCAGCATGTGTCCCCAACCTTTAGTATGTGTCCCCAACCTTTAGCATGTGTCCCCAACCTTTAGTATATGTCCCTATGTGTCTGCTCAGCCCTGCCACTGTTTGCCTCAAATGGAATGATGCAGCTCTATTCTGTCCCATGCACCTATTAAGGCAAGCTGTTTCTCCATTGGTACAACCCTCTGGTAATCTTCTGATCCTTGTGTGAAAGCAGGTACCAAACTAACAAGCGGACAGTTTGTAATTTTCTATCCTTCTCCCATGGAAACATTATCACCATTCTTCATACGAGCAATGATGTCAGTTTCTTCCGCTTTCTTCAGTGGAAACCCTTCATAACATAAGCTCCAAATTCTCTAAGGTGCAGGCAAATCTTTCCGTTACTCGTCCTGTAGCCATTTCAGATTTCCAGGTAGTGGATAAAAGTCAGGCAGGCTCTTTAAACTCTATTATTGTGTTCCTGTATTATTTTCTCCCAGTTTTATTGCAGTTGGTGCTTGTGGGTGACAGCAGTGCACTTGCTGAAAATCCCACATCATGGTAGTGCCAGCTCTTAATTTGTAAAAACAAAAGAAAGTGAAGAGGCCCAAAGATTTTCTTAGGACCCCATTCTGTCAACTTATATCACTCTTGCAGGTTCTTTTTCATCGCCCTATGTTTCACTTCCTTCTGCTTTTTTCTGCCTTTCTCTCTCTTACTCTGAGTCAAAGAGTGATCAAGAAAAATAAGTTCCTGTCCCCAAAGATGAGTGCCAGGGCCTACCACCTGCAACCATCAGCAAGACTAAGGCCCTGGACAGTGCTCAGTTCTCACCCATTGATGTTTATTCACCAAAATGTCTGGGGCATACATCACACTCTCTGACACAAAATGACAGCAAAAAGGTGAACATAGCATTTATGAGAAGGATTTGGACCGGGCATATGCATCTGATGAGTGCATAGGAATCCCTGACAGAAAGGTGCTGGTCACTCACTGAGTCAATGGCTAGTGAGAGCAACTGAGTGAAGTAATGAGGGCTCCTCTCATTTTGGGGGACAGCCTAGACTCTACAAGGACTGATTCATTTTCAACCCAGAAAATATAATCAATATGTAGCGGTTGTCCCACTGAATATAAAGTCATACACCAGCGGAGTAAAGTTAAAAAGTCTCGGTGCACCTTGGTTAAATAAGAGTGGAAGGTGCAGTTTAAGAAAATATATCTGAAGAAAAACACAAGGGGTACGGAAAGCACAATATATAGATACTAATACAATGCCGTCTCCATTAACATTTCCACTTCTTGGATTGCACAGGATGAACTTGTAATTGAATTAAAATAACACAGGCATTGAAATTGAATGAAAAGAGCCAAATACCAATCCAATTTGGGCTCTTAACTTCTGATGAAGGCACCTAAAGCTGGCGGTGCGAAACCAAAACAATCAGATTAGCTGGCAGCAACTTGAGGAAAATGCTGTCCAGCGATACAGGATGCCTGGAATCGTGGCCATGTCCTAAAAAAATAAATTAAAGGGGCCATAAGGAGACTTTGGCCCCCTGGCACAGGATTCAGCCTCAAAAGGGCCCTCCCTGTCATTAAAATGTAAAAAAAAAAACATACACCAATTTTGCTACAGAGTTTGCGGACCCGAATACTAGATTCACTGCCCTTAGAACGGCCCTCCAATTTCTGCCAACCCTGACCAAGAGACTGCGAACACAAGGCAAGGGTCGTGGATGTTTGTTGGACATCCTGTGGGGTTCATTGTTCTAAAAATGGGTTCACCTATATCAGGGCCTGCGCTGAGGTCTGTGAACTCAGCCACAGGTAAGCTGGCAAAGGGATGGGTGGACATATCTTGCTGCAAACACACCACAGTGGGGATCGGCCACGCATGGCAGGTTGGGTGGAGGGCCTGGCTATAAGCCAGGCCTATGGCTAATCCCACTGTGCATGGCTGAGGTCCACAGTACCATGTCCACGTGCCTTGAGAAAGCAATAACAAAGGGTCCTCAAATCTACCAGTGTTTGTGAACTCTGCAACAGCGTCCATAAGCTCTTAAAAAAATAAACAAAAAAAGCTAACAGGGCATTTCAGAAAATCAGGCACTAAGGACAAAACCCGCAATGCACAGCCAAAGGCCATGTACAGCTGTGGTTGGCTGCTAGTGACAGGTTGGGTGCAGGGCCAGGCCATGCTGCTAACATCTGCTGTGCACAGCCAAAGGCCATGAACAGAGGGGGTTGGTAACCAGCGTTGGGTTGAGTGGTCAGGCCCAACTGCCAAACCTCCCAGTTGATGGCTGAAGTCTAAACATGGTGGGAGTTGACTGCCCTCAGCGGGTTGGGTGCAGGGCCTCGCTGGTTTAATCAGTTATGTAATTTGAGATGTTATCAGTGAAGTCAACAATTATGTCATGAGTAAAGTCATCTATGCGGTCATAAGCAATACATAATGAGTGAGCGAGTTTTGATTAGTTTACCTAAACATAACTGGCAAAAGTAATTTTTTTAGGTTTTGTTACTATATGTGTGTGCATGTATGTATTCTACAGGCGACAATAGCATTTGTATAGTTATGGTTGGGTTAAACTTTCCATTGAAAAGATTTGCTAATCATTTTGGCACCATTTGATAAATATGCATTACATTTTCAGAAATAATGTTCACCCACTCTGTGCTGCTATGGAAAGTTTTATGAAGCTCCGTGAAGCGGGGCCAAAAAAATCAGGGGGAGGAGGCACAAAACTGACATTTAGCATGTTATTTCCCATACAAAAAGAAACTGCTGAATGGAATTGCTTCAGACTTAGAAGTAGAACTTTAGTCAAAAAAGGGCCTTGCGTTATTTTCAAGAAACTAGCTTTTAAAATAAGGTCCTGGTTTGAGCATGAAGATGTTTGATGTATAAGATATCTGGACTGTTAATCCACAGATCCTCTGCGTATTTGTAAACCTATAGCTAATTTGTGAATCTGATTAAAAAAATAAAGGCAGTCCATTAGACTAGGGAGCATTTACATTATCATTAGCAAATCCAAATATGGATTCACAAATCCGCCTCACTCTTATTAGATGGCCATCACTAAAAAATTTATTCTGCGCCCACCATTACACAACATGGAGCACTCGGCTCAATGATAAGAAAAAACAAAACAAAAAGGGCATAAGTGGCAGAGTGGATTAATCATAACCATGAAGCCCATGTGGGAAGACCCAAAGGTAGCCCCCAGGTTAAAATTGATATTAAAAAAGGATTTTCATCACGTGAGTTATGAATCCTGTGCCAGATTTGTGAATCCCTGAAACTCCCTTGGTCCTACTGACCTTTCTGGGGTCCTAGGACACACAAATGAGGCATAGGATTCATAATTCTTGAAAAAATGTTTTTTAACGTATTTGGCGCAATACAGGTGTGCTTGGACCCCCCGCCGCCTCCCCCCCCCCCCAACTTCACATGGCTTTCAACTGTCTACAACAGATGTTATCCAACCATAGTGAGTTGGGCACAGATCCTTGCCTAAGGACAAGCCATGCAGCCAGTCCCTGTTGCCCACAACCGAAAGCTATGCCAAGTTGGTCACACACGGTCAGTTGGGTGGCACTGTGGCCAACCCTTGACGGTATGCATTGGGGATGGGCACAGGATCAGGCCCAGCACCCACCATGTTGTGGGTGGCGAACCTCCGTAGAGCCTGGGCAGAGGCCATGGCCAACAGGTGTATGCCACCTATCATCGGTTGGGTGCAGGGCCTAGCCAAAGGCCAGACCCTGAGGCCAACCTTCATGCATACAGCTGAAGGCTATGCTTGGTGTGGGTTGGCTGTAAATAGGAGTTTAGGCACCAGGAACTCTTGTTTGTAGTACATGATAAAAAACACAACAATGTCACTGAAAAAACTAAGGTTAAAGTGAAGTTATGGTTAGCTTTGGTTATCAGACCTCATTTGTTTAATCAACTCAGAAATAAACACAGAAAGAGTACTCTTATGGTTACAAAACATACCTATAAAACCACTGAAATTCCTCAGTCGTAGTTAGGTAAACTAACCTAAACTCATGTCCCTGTCCTGCACTACCTATGACCTTACATATGACATCATTAATGACATTCTCAATGACATCATTGATAACATCACTGCTGATATCTCAGATTAAAAGATTGATGACACCACTGATGACATCAATGATGACATTATCTATGATAATGCTGTTGACATTAGACTGTGAAAGAAAAGAATTGGAGCTAGAGTTGACTGTTTACGGAGGGATGGACGCAGGGCCTGAGGATTGATCGCCTGTGGAAAGTTGGTTGCTACTGCACTTGCCTCAAGACTGTGTGTAGTAGAGATTGGTCAGCTATGGAGGGTTAAGCATATGGCCTCGCCATAGGTCAGACCCAGCGCAGCCGTGTTGCGCACAGATGAAGTCTATGGCAGAGGGTTGACTGTAGGTCTTAGCCAACAGTGAGATTTCATCATTGATATCGTTTAACATGCCAAGAGTGATGTCATATATAAGGTAATCAGCAGTACATGACGTAGGCACAAGTTACCTAACCATATCTAACAAACGTTAGTGATTTGTAGGATTTGCTATGAAACCATAACAACGTTAGCTGTGTTGTTTCAGTGAATAGATATACACATGTTGCATTTATATTGGTGCTTATAGTTTAATAGCTATTTATAACCATTGTTAAGTGTTGAGAGAGTTGAAGCCTCGAGTGGGCCATGGTGCCCCTCCTCTGCCTCAACAATTTAAATAAATAGCATATTGCATTCTGCACACCTTCATAGACGGTTTATCCTATGACATTTGTTTCATGTTCATTTGTTTTCAAAAAATATATTTAATCAAAACGATGTTGCAAGGGGTGAAGTTTATGGAGTAAGGTAAAATCGCATTGAAGAAGCCTGTGATCATTAGGAGAGTTGTTTCCATCTGTAAAGCGACTGTGATATTCAAGTGTGAGGCAGAAGAAAGTGTATATCTCATGTAAAGTTCACTCTGCTGTGGTAATAAAATTGAGCTTTGAGCTTTGCACTGTAGTAAAAAGTGTGAATGTGTGTTTATTGGTCAAGTTGTTTTAAATAATGTGTTACTGGGCCACATTTATTTTGATTACTTGGGGGGGGTGGGGGTATATCTTTGTATGTGGTCACCCTGTGTAATTTGTGAAAGAATAAGTGCTGGTGACCAATGTTTTTTTCAGAACCCTGCGGCCGGCACTATGGCAGGTCAGCGTACCAAATACAAAGGCTGCGTAGTTTTATTACACCTCATGCCTTTTTCACTCCCTGCTCCGTTATCTCCCTCCCATATTGTTTTTAATTCCTGCGATCTCCCTTTGTCACTGTTTTTCCATCTTTTTCTTCCTCCTTCTTACCACCTTTTGTGTTTTTTCTCTCTCCTGCTATGGATCAAAGTCTGTTGAGAAAAAATAAGTGCCAGTCCACAAAAATAAGTGCCAGTGGGCCTCATCGGCAACCATTTGCTCAAATTAAGCACTGACTCTATTCATAGAATATTGCAAGCCCACCAGCTCCGCGTCTTTGAAAAGGTGCATTCCTTGGTCAGCGATTATGGACAGGTGTGCTCAATGAACTTTGGCTACAGTTGGCATTAATGCCCCCACCCTCCGCCCTGGTCCGTGCTGGCTGGGACTGCTGACCTAACCTTCTGTCACATCAAAAGTATTCCTTCCAAGGAAGTTTACAGCCTTCCTAAGCCTGTGGGATGTTTTTGAGAGTGTTTTTGTTGCTTCCATAATTACTGCTCCCTTCCTGCCCCAATTGATACAAATTAATGTACTCATTACATAACATGATCATTTCAATTCCATAATAAAGAGCTCTGACTTAGCACCGATATCAGCAACCCTCCCCCGCAAACATGGTTAATAGCTGCTTAGCACACATGAAATGAAATAAATCAGACAACACATGGTTTGGTGGAAAACTGTTTGCTGCAGGTTTATTTCATAAGTGAAATATGCTAAAGGGGTGGGTTAACTTACCGGCGATCAAAGGGCAGGGAACGGTGAGTGACCTAAGCTGCCCACCCACCTGATGAGCCAAACAGCACTGTGGGCCAACTCATTTAGTGCTACCATTTTTTAGTTTGGGAGTTCTCCCCCTTAAATCCATGACCACTAATCCTGGATTGTTACTCACACCTTTATAGGGGTGGAACGGACCAGGGCAAGCCCCCAGTTGCTCAGGCTTGCAACCGCCCGAAGGACTAATGGGGTTCTGTCGCGAACTTCCCAGGGTCCTGTCATAAAGATTCCTGGGGTTTGGTATCGAGCACCCCTACTGTGCTCCCTCAGGTGGTACCCCTATGTACCAAACCGCCTCTGGATTGCCCTGTAACTCCACCAATGCCCTGGATGTGGCCACCATCATATCTGGGGCCCCCCACCATGGCAGGCTTCATAATCTCCTGCAACCCGCAGTTACCAGTTCTTCTTGCCGGACCAAGTCCATATCCACCTCTGGCAGGTGTACCCCGCCCCTATAGAAGTACCCTGCGGTGTTTGCATTATTGAGGCCTGCCTTATTTAACCCAAGCCCCTCTGCTCAGTGAACTTATGCATGGCACTAGTTACCCTTCTGAGGGAATCTTTCATGGCCTTCCTGGACCTAGCTCCATGCCTTACCCTGCGTGGGATTTTCTCGGACCACCATGACTTTCTAATTTCACTGAAGGTAGATTTCAATGCCTTCCTTAGCGCGCAGCGCACCAGATGAGGTGAGGTAATTGCCACCAAGGTGAATTACTAAAATGTGGGGTGGGGACCTGCCTCCCGCTAGTTTCTGCTGCAGTTTAGTGATCAGACTGTGCCAATGCATGCAGGGTATACCCAGCCCTAGTATCCTAGTGAGGGAGAATGCCTTAAAGCGTCATAAGTTTATTTGTTAATCAGATATTGTTTGTGGTCAACAATATTCATTTATCTTTCCCCGTTAACCTCTGTTTGTAAGCGTCATCAGTGGATCCCTAGGGAATGCAGCGCTGGCAGGAAAAGGAACCCACTTGGGAGGATAAGTACTTCTTCTGCTGTGGGGACAGTAGAGTCTTGTGCCACAGAGTACCATTGCATCGCTCGGGCTGGGGTGGGAGGCCAAGCCCTCCCCAACCCTGGCAATTAGTTAACATGTCTCCAAGGTTTGGAGCTGTGTCATGTCCTTTCATGGATGCCCGGTATGCCTCTCCAGGGGGGAACAAAGAGGCCATGCCTGTGTTGGGCAGGTATAAGTACCTGTCCCCAGCCCCCCAGGCACCAGAAATGCCGAAGGAGAGCGCCGTAAGGGGGAGAGTCCCACGTGGGGTCCCAAAGAGTGGAGGGTGCTAGTGCTAAATGCGGCATTAAGGGGCTGTCCTCTTAGAAGGGTGCACTGCGTGCGGCCGCAAAGGATGTTTAATATAGACAGGTGGAAAATGTTGGAGGTTTGAAGCATTATCAACTACGCCCCAACTCCCCCCCCCATTACTCACCGTCGAAGTTTGAGATTTGTTGCGTCTCTAAGTCTGGATGGGCATGAACTTATGTGTTTTGTCATGTGAGTGTATTTTATGTAGTAACCTTGAAATACAGCGGCATTTCTCTTGAGCTCCTGCCTGCCATGGCCTATGTTACTCTGGGATCAGTGTGTTTATTGAGTAATTTAGGCCATACGCACCCGCTTTCCCACCCACCAGTACCCCTGCTTTCACGCCCCCACCAGTATGCTAATGTGTACCATCTGCCTAGGAGTGTTTTTGCAGAGGCCGCCCCCGAAGGGGGCCCTCGAGGGCCGGTGCCATAACCGACGCCGAGCCCTGGAAGGATCCGGTTCTAGGTGCCCTAAAGCGCCCAGAAGCGAAATTGGAGTAGCCCTGCGCCCCCCACGGGCGCCAGAGAGGCACCAGCCCCCACGACCAATGGGGGGGTCTGGTGAGGTACAAACCCCCCAATGGGGAGACAACGCCGGTAGAGGCGGGAAAGTGGGGGGGGATATAAGTCGCCGCTCACCCTATGCAGCTCCTATCATTGTGGAGCAGGGGAGCGGCGCAAACAGCAATTGTGTCCCACCCACCCTCACTAAGGAACAGCAGTGTCGCAGTGCTGGACAGCGGGCAAGCGGATAGCGGAGAAGTAAGGGTACAATGGTTGGTAATGGAGACACACCGACAGGGCGGTGTATAGGAGTAGGGCCACTCATTTTGGGATGCCTCACGGCAGGGTGAGTTGGCCTAACAAAAAGGGGGCAGCAAACGGAGGTGGCACTCGCAGCCCAGACCCCGCCGGAGGGCAGGGCACAAATGAGACTAACAAGGTAGCAAGTTGGGGCCTAACTCCGGGGAGAAGCTACCCCCCACACGCAAAGAGCGTGGAAAACCAACCTAACAATTGTATGACCCAGAAGGGACAAGAAAGGAGATAAGCCTGCAAAAGAACTGTTGGAAATGGCCCTTTTTGCAGGGTTATCCCCAAACTTTTTGCTTCTTCCTCCTACTTTTTCCTGACCTATTTGTGTTGGTTTTAGGACTCTGGGCACTTTACCACTGCTAATCAGTGCTAAAGTGCATATGCTCTCTGTGTAAATTGTGTTATGCATTGGTGTTTCCATGATTGGAAATTTGATTTACTTGTTAGTCCCTAGTAAAGTGCACTGAGTGTGCCAGGGCCTGTAAATCAAATGCTACTAGTGGGCCTGCAGCACTGATTGTGCCACCCACGTGAGTAGCCCAGAAAAGGTAACTCAGACCTGCCATCGCAGAGTCTGCACGCAGTTTGTAACTGTCATGTCGACTTGGCCAGTGCACACACTTGCCAGTCTCTAACCTTCCCTTTTCTTATGTGTCAGCCACCCCTAAGGTAGGCCCAAGGTACCCCTGTGGGCAGGGTGCAGTGTATGTGAAAGGTAGGACATGCCCTGGTGTGTGTGGCATGTCCTGATAGTGAATTACTGCCAATTTCGTTTTTCACTATTGAAAGGCTACCTGTTCCCCATAGGACAGAATGGGAAGTTTGTTTATAACATCTTATAAACATAACTGGCCCTGGGAACTAGGTAGGAAAATAAAGTTTAGTATGCCTGAGCTCAGAATCTAAAGATGCATCTTTTAGTGAAGGTGATTTTTACATTCTGTGTTTGAAAATACCACTTTTAGAAAGTAGGTATTTTCTTGCTCAGTCATCCTGTGTGCCTCTGTTGGAATGTTGATTGCCTGTCTGGGTTTTGGATGACAGAAGGCTGGGGAGCAGGAGTTGCTCCAGATAGTCTAGGTGGGTCAGGAAAGGGCTGAATAGACCTGGGCTGCAACTGGGGAAGGGGAGGAGATTTCCTTGCACCTCAAAGGGCCTGGTCTGCCTCTGACAATGCTTTCTCCACCTCCTGCCAGGAAGTCACACCAGAGAGGGCAGAACTGGTTCTGGCTGGGCACAGACACTCTCTGCCTAAAGGATCAAAGGATTTTGGGATATAAATATTGGGGCCCAGACCCCTGAACTTTAGAACTCTTTTGGATCAAGAAGACTGCCAAGAAGAAGAGCTGGAGAAGCTGTGAGGAGGAACTACCACTTTGCTGTGTGCTTTGCTGTGTTGGCCTGCAGTGGCTGCTTCTGTCTTGGGCAGTGAAAGGCCTGGACTGTACTTTCTGCAATCTACTTTTGTGAGTTTCTCCAAGGGCTTGAGGTAAAGCTTGCCCCCTGTTTAAGAAGTCTCAGGAACAGCAAAGACTTCAAGTTCTTCTGCCTTCAGCACTGGGGACTGTGTGTTTTGTGCTGCAACAGAAGAAAAGCAGCCCGACGACGTCTACGACGCCACTGCCGACTCGGTGTCCTGAAGGCACTGCAGAGGTCACTGCCGCAATGCCGCACCGCGACCCTGGTCTCACTGACGACGCCTGCTGACGCTGCCACCGAGCCGCTGCTCGCACCGTGACCTGTGGGCACCGCACTCCACACCGCCTCGCTGCACGACGATGCCTTGGCAGCGCAGAGGGCACTGCCGCAACGCCGCACCGCGACCCTGGTCTCACCGACGACGCCTGCTGATGCCACCACCAAGCCGCTGCTCGCACCGCGACCTGTGGGCACCGCACTCCGCACCGCCTCGCTTCACGACGACGCCTTGGTATCCCCGACGACGCCGTCCACGCCGAAATCGACGCCGCTGCTTGCACCGTGGTTCGAGGGCACCGCTCGTAAAGTTACACGATGCACCGCCCTCATCCCGCACCGCAGCCTTGGCCTACCGACGCCGGCGACATCAACTCCAGTTCGCCAGCCGACGACAGCGCTTCAGCAACGACGACGCCACTGCTTGCACCGTGCTTGCGTCTGTGTTTGAAAATACCCTTTTAGAAAGTAGGTATTTTCTTGCTCAGTCATCCTGTGTGCCTCTGTTGGAATGTTGATTGCCTGTCTGGG
This sequence comes from Calotriton arnoldi, assembly GCA_963921515.1. NCBI lineage: Eukaryota > Metazoa > Chordata > Amphibia > Caudata > Salamandridae > Calotriton > Calotriton arnoldi. Next base: position 1,856,073 of record CAWUFW010001409.1, read on the forward strand.
TTTTGGATGACAGAAGGCTGGGGAGCAGGAGTGGCTCCAGATAGTCTAGGTGGGTCAGGAAAGGGCTGAATAGACCTGGGCTGCAACTGGGGAAGGGGGAGGAGATTTCCTTGCACCTCAAAGGGCCTGGTCTGTTTCTGACAATGCTGTCTCAACCTCCTGCCAGGAAGTCACACCAGAGAGGGCAGAACTGGTTCTGGCTGGGCACAGACACTCTCTGCCTAAAGGATCAAAGGATTTTGGGATATAAATATTGGGGCCCAGACCCCTGAACTTTAGAACTCTTTTGGATCAAGAAGACTGCCAAGAAGAAGAGCTGGAGAAGCTGTGAGGAGGAACTACCACTTTGCTGTGTTGGCCTGCAGTGGCTGCTTCTGTCTTGGGCAGTGAAAGGCCTGGACTGGACTTTCTGCAATCTACTTTTGTGAGTTTCTCAAAGGGCTTGAGGTAAAGCTTGCCCCCTGTTCAAGAAGTCTCAGGAACAGCAAAGACTTCAAGTTCTTCTGCCTTCAGCACTGGGGACTGTGTGTTTTGTGCTGCAACAGAAGAAAAGCAACCCGACGACGTCTACGACGCCACTGCCGACTCCATGTCCTGAAGGCACCGCAGAGGGCACCGCCGCAATGCCGCATCGCGACCCTGGTCTCACCGACGACGCCTGCTGATGCCGCCACCGAGCCGCTGCTCGCACCGCGACCTGTGGGCACCGCACTCCGCACCACCTCACTGCACAATGCCGCCTTGGCACCGCAGAGGGCACCGCCGCAACGCCGTACCGCGACCCTGGTCTCACCAACGACACCTGCTGACGCCGCCTCTGAGCCGCTGCTCACACCGCGACCTGTGGGCACCGCACTCCGCACCACCTCGCTTCACGAAGACGCCTTGGTATCCCTGACGACGACACCCCACGCCGAAATCGACGCCGCTACTTGCACCATGGTTCGAGAGCACCGCTCGTAAAGTTACACGACGCACCGCCCTCCCGCACCGCAGCCTTGGCCTACCGACGCCGGCGCCATCGACTCCAGTTCGTCAGCCGATGACAGCGTTTCAGCAACGACGATGCCGCTGCTTGCACCGTGACCTGCCAGCACCGTGACGAGCACCGCCTTCATCTCGCACCATGACCTGAGGGCGCCGCACCGCTGCACTTCGCACCGCAGCACCTGGCGCCTGCCGACGCTGAGAGGAGATCGATCTGCAACGCGTGTGACTTTGAGGGCCCCGACGACTCCTGCACCAACCTCCGGAACTGACGCCTGCGGACGCCGTGCTTTCGGAAGCTCAACGAGAGGTCGCCGACGCCCTGCATTTCTAAAAGGTACTGTTTGCGGGTCTCTCCAACACTGTAGCTGTTGGATTTGGTTGCTCACGACGCTGTGATAGCCCCGGACGGAGCTATCGACATCAAGGAACTGTTTTTCAAACATAAGTACTGTATTGTGGATTTTTATCGTTTTTGGTCTTGTCTTAAGTATATAAAAATATTGGATATGTTTCTAAACTGGTGTGGTGTCCTTTTGTAGTGCTTACACTGTATTACTTGGTTATGTGCAAATGCTTTACACACTGCCTCTAAGATAAGCCTGACTGCTCGTGCCAAGCTACCAAGGGGGTGAGCAGGGGTTATTTTAGGAGTGTAACTCCCTTATCCTGACTAGAGTGGTGGTTTCTGCCTGGCTTTGGCACATGTCCTAGCCTACCAAAAATCCAATTTCTAACATTGGTTGTCAGCGGTGAGGATAGGACTTGCATTTGCACTTGACTTACAGTGATTGGTGTGCACTACTACCATATCGCAGACCATTACGTGCCACATACTGGTTCTTTTTCTTTTTGGCCTATTTTTGATCTTGCCAGTTTCAACTTGCTACTTCATCATGCCTGAATCAATTGCATCATCTGTTGCATCCTTGGAAGTGGCCTTTGAGGAGGAGAGGTTAGAAACCTACAATGTGAAGGAATTGAAGGCGATCTGCAAAAACCTCAAAATCCAAATCAGGGGCCTCACCAGAAAAGAGGAGCTACAAAAGGCGCTGAGGGCCTGTGTAGCAGCCAGACATGCTAGTGAGCTGTCTGGAGATCTTGGCATGGAGGAAGAGGAGCCTATTCCAAGGGTGGATATGCTTTTGGGAGGGGGGGCATCCTCTAAACCAGGCAGCAGCAGTCTGTCCCCAGAGGAGCTGGAGGACAGGCGGGAAGCGAGGAAGTTCGAGTTGGAGAAACTCAGGATGGAAAGTGAGAGGGAAGACAAAAGAATAGACATGGAGGAAAGGAAGATGATGTTAGACCATGAGTTTAAAATGAGAGAGCTGGACTGGGAAGCCAATGGGGCTAGGCCCAGCCCAGATGGTGGCAGCAAAAATGTATTGTCCAGTACTGCGGGTGAGGTGCACGCACACACAGATTTGGGGCCCTGCTTCAAGGAGGGGGTTGACATACACCAGGGGGTTCAGGATTGTGAGGGTACTCCAGTGGTGCGCAGTGTCCCTGAGGTGGATTGGGGAACTGGCACAGGGGATCATTTTCCTGGTAGTGGGAGGGACACTCTACTGACTCTAGATGAGAGGTGCAGGGAGAGGGGTTCCCCCATGATAGAAGCCCTAGTAAGTGAGTATGGAGACCAGCCAGAAGAGTATGGGTTAAGAGACAGCAACAGTCAGACACTGTCTCACCAGTCTTGTGAGAATGATGTGGGGTACTTGTCTGAGGCACTGGATGGATGGGTGAAGGGTAGTTTGGTTAACACATGTGTGGGGCTGTGTGATTCAATTGTTGGAGAGCATATTTTAAGTCCCTGTTTTCCAGAGCTATGCCAACACCAAGTGAGTTCTCTGACCCCAGGGAGCTTGCACTGGAGGCAGACCTTTTGGTGGATTCCAGAGGGTCTGGAGAAGCATCTGGGGGTGACCTGGAAGGAAGCGGCTTAGGTATTTCCCAACCGAGGGTGGTGGGAAAGGTTTGTGGTAGCCCAGATAGGTCCCGGTGTGGTGGGAAGGGTGTAGGGACTCACGTCCTGTCTCCACGGAGAAGGAGTGGGAATGGGCTGCGGCCCAAGGTGCCCAAAACCCGGTCCCAGAGCCTGGGTGTTTCCAGGAGGGAATATCAGGTGGGAAGCATAGGCTGTACTGGTAGGCCGTCTGTTGAGGGGGACCTCCTAGTGGCAGGATAACGTGGAGTGTCTGTAAACAGAGCTCCAGCGGTTCTGGTGTCTGGCGGTGCCATTCCTAAGTGGAGGGTGCAGAAGTCCGGAAGGAGGGGTGAGAGGGGGATGCGTTCCCCAGTGTGAATACCAGTGGGTCAGGGGCCAGCCAGAAGGGCTGAGCCTCCTAGGAGTGACAATGGTGACACCACTTCTGTCCTGGGGGATCTTCGCGTACTGTCAGATGGACAGGGGTCGGGAGATCTGTGCCAGGCAGACTGTCACAAAACACATGAGTCATGTGTTACCCTCAGGGGGGGCATGCGTGCTCCCAAGGAAGTCCTGGTGTGCCGGGCAGGTGCTCAGCCGCAGGGCTTAGTCCCTGGGTTGGGAGGCCGGGTTAGGTCCTGCCTGACCTGGAGGGAAGGACGACTGTAAGCAGTGTCCTGACCGGTTTGTCTTCTAGGGGTACCACTCTGGGTGGGAGGATACAGAACTCTGGAAGGGGGTGCAGAGGGAGGGAGTCCTAGCCTCTGACCCCGGTTTAACCTGAGGGTTTAGATCCGAGGGTGGTGGATCAGTTGCAGGGTCAAGGCCCTGAACTGGTGGAAGAACTGTATAGGAGGTCCGGTTCCAGCGTCCTGACAGTTTTTGGTTCTGGGGTGCTTCTCCTGGGAGGAGAGTGCAGGACCCCAGATGGAGAGGTGAGGGGAGGAGAGCCTCGCCCGAGACCTCTGGTCAGCCTGAGGGTACAGACCCTGGGTTAGAGGAACAGGTTCAGGGTGTCCCTCCTGACCTGGGGGAAGGGGCGACTGCTAACAGTGCCCCTACCAGTTTGTCTTCTGGGGGTGCCGCTCCAGGTAGGAGGGTACAGAGCCCGGGGGGGAGGACCGGGTATGGGAGAGCCCACCCCAGCCCCTGGTTCAGCCCTAGGGTACAGACCCTGGGCGGGTGTACCAGTTGCAGGATAGCACCCCTGAACTGGTGGGCGAATTGTGCAGGACACCTACCACAGGTGCCCTGACAATTCTGGAAGGGGGTACCGCTCCAGGTGGGAGGGTACAGAGCCCCAGGGAGAAGGAGAGGGTGTGGGAGAGCCCACCCCAGTCTCCTGTCCAGCCGCAGGGTACAGGCCCTGGGCTAGTGGGCCAGTGTCAGGATGCCATACATGACTTGGCAGAGGGGAGAGTGGAGAAAAGGTGCCAGGCACCTGGGGCTACCGCCCCCCACTCTCCGACGCCACAGCGGTTGGAGTGGCCTGAAAGGCATAAGGCCTGGCTCTCATCACTGACATTTGTCAGTGGCCACTGTGGCTGGCTGTCCTGGTGGACAGAGATGCCCCTGGGAGGGGGGCAGGAGTCACACCCCGGGGGTGGACTGGGCCACACCATTGTGTTGGCCATGTGGGTACTGTCTGCCTGTTGGGACAAATCTGTGAGCAAAGTAAGTTTAGGTGCTGCACAGATGGGGTCCCCAGGTGAGGAGAAGGGTTCCCCATGGGTCAGCTTAGTGGGCCCTGAGAGTATGGATAGAGGGATCCCACTAGGTTCAGGAAGGCGCAGAACGGGAAGAAAACCCTGCTGTTGCGGGCCAGGTTCCTTGTTCTATCGCCCCAAGCAGGGAAGCCCATTGAGGTATGGATTGGTCTACCCTGGCTTTAGGCTGGAAGGGGGTTGTGTTGGAAATGGCCCTTTTTGCAGGGTTATCCCCAAACTTTTTGCTTCTTCCTCCTACTTTTTCCTGACCTATTTGTGTTGGTTTTAGGATTCTGGGCACTTTACCACTGCTAATCAGTGCTAAAGTGCATATGCTCTCTGTGTAAATTGTGTTATGGATTGGTGTTTCCATGATTGGATATTTGATTTACTTGTTAGTCCCTAGTAAAGTGCACTGAGTGTGCCAGGACCTGTAAATCAAATGCTACTAGTGGGCCTGCAGCACTGATTGTGCCACCCACGTGAGTAGCCCTGAAAAGGTAACTCAGACCTGCCATCACAGAGTCTGCGCGCAGTTTGTAACTGCCATGTCAACTTGGCCAGTGCACACACTTGCCAGTCTCTAAGCTTCCCTTTTCTTACATGTCAGCCACCCCTAAGGTAGGCCCAAAGTACCCCTGTGGGCAGGGTTCAGTGTATGTGAAAGGTAGGACATGCCCTGGTGTGTGTGGCATGTCCTGATAGTGAATTACTGCCAATTTCGTTTTTCACTATTGCAAGGCTACCTGTTCCCCATAGGACAGAATGGGAAGTTTGTTTATAACATCTTATAAACATAACTGGCCCTGGGAACTAGGTAGGAAAATAAAGTTTAGTATGCCTGAACTCAGAATCTAAAGATGCATCTTTTAGTGAAGGTGATTCTTACATTCTGTGTTTGAAAATACCACTTTTAGAAAGTAGGTATTTTCTTGCTCAGTCATCCTTTGTGCCTCTGTTGGAATGTGGATTGCCTGTCTGGGTTTTGGATGACAGAAGGCTGGGGAGCAGGAGTGGCTCCAGGTAGTCTAGGTGGATCAGGAAAGGGCTGAATAGACCTGGGCTGCAACTGGGGAAGGGGGAGGAGATTTCCTTGCACCTCAAAGGGCCTGGTCTGCCTCTGACAATGCCGTCTCCACCTCCTGCCAGGAAGTCACACCAGAGAGGGCAGAACTGGTTCTGGCAGAACTGGTTCTGGCTGGGCACAGACACTCTCTGCCTAAAGGATCAAAGGATTTTGGGATATAAATATTGGGGCCCAGACCCCTGAACTTTAGAACTCTTTTGGATCAAGAAGACTGCCAAGAAGAAGAGCTGGAGAAGCTGTGAGGAGGAACTACCACTTTGCTGTGTGCTTTGCTGTGTTGGCCTGCAGTGGCTGCTTCTGTCTTGGGCAGTGAAAGGCCTGGACTGTACTTTCTGCAATCTACTTTTGTGAGTTTCTCCAAGGGCTTGAGGTAGAGCTTGCCCCCTGTTTAAGAAGTCTCAGGAACAGCAAAGACTTCAAGTTCTTCTGCCTTCAGCACTGGGGACTGTGTGTTTTGTGCTGCAACAGAAGAAAAGCAGCCCGACGACGTCTACGACGCCTCTGCCGACTCGGTGTCCTGAAGGCACCGCAGAGGGCACTGCCGCAACGCCGCACCGTGACTCTGGTCTCACTGACAACGCCTGCTGACGCCGCCACCGAGCCGCTGCTCGCACCGCGACCTGTGGGCACCGCACTCCGCACCGCCTCGCTGCACAACAATGCCTTGGCAGCGCAGAGGGCACTGCCGCAACGCCGCACCGCGACCCTGGTCTCACCGACGACGCCTGCTGATGCCGCCACCGAGCCGCTGCTCGCACCGCGACCTGTGGTCACCGCACTCCGCACCGCCTCGCTTCGCGACGACACCTTGGTATCCCCGACGATGCCGTCCACGCCGAAATCGACGCCGCTGCTTGCACCGTGGTTCGAGGGCACCGCTCGTAAAGTTACACGATGCACCGCCCTCATCCCGCACCGCAGCCTTGGCCTACCGACGCCGGCGATATCAACTCCAGTTCGTCAGCCGACGACAGCGCTTCAGCAACGACGACGCCGCTGCTTGCACCGTGACCTGCCAGCACCGTGACGAGCACCGCCTTCATCTCGCACCGTAACCTGAGGGCACCGCACGCCGCACTGCTGCACTTCGCACTGCAGCACCCGGCGCCTGCCGACGCCAGCGCTCCTGACTTCAACAGAGAGGACTTCGATCTGCAACGCGTGTGACTTTGAGGGCCCGACGAATCCTACACTGACCTCCGGAACCGACGCCTGCGGGCGCCGTGCTTTCGGAAGCTCAACGAGAGGTCGCCAATGCCCTGCATTTCTACAAGGTACTGTTTGCGGGTCTCCCCGACACCGTAGCTGGCCCGAGACGCCACGGTCAGCCAGAACTGTTTGGATTTGGTTGCTCACGACGCCGTGATAGCTACGGACGGAGCTATCGACATCAAGGAACTGTTTTTCAAGCATATTTTGATAACTGAAGATTTTTAAGTACTGTATTCTGGATTTTTATCGTTTTTGGTCTTGTCTTAAGTATATAAAAATATTGTATATTTTTCTAAACTGGTGTGGTGTCCTTGTGTAGTGCTTACACTGTATTACTGTTGGTTATGTGCAAATGCTTTACACACTGCCTCTAAGATAAGCCTCTCTGCTCGTGCCAAGCTACCAAGGGGGTGAGCAGGGGAGTGTAACTCCCTTATCCTGACTAGAGTGGTGGTTTCTGCCTGGCTTTGGCACATGCCCTAGCCTACCAAAAATCCCATTTCTAACAAGAACTAACCAATGAACTGTTGGTGCGATTTGCGAATTTGTGATGTACATACGATTTATGGCAAACAAGGTGTATGACAAGCAAAGTACATGATTTATGACCCAAAGTATGACAGTGCACAAATGATGATTTATGACCAGGGTTCATACAATTTATGACTAAAGTATATGCATGTATTCATAATAAAACTGCCGCCAACAATGACCACTATAACAACAACGCATGTTGGCTGTTTATTCTAAGGAATACACTGGAGTGGGCACAGTTCGGGGGTTATCGTTCGTCGAGTCAGGGTCTAAAGTGTGCAGCCGCAGTCTGGAGCACGAGATGTGAGCAACAGAGTTCGGAGTGATCACCGGCGCGAGGGGGGATTTGAGAAGTACCTAAGTTGGCACATGACGGATCACCACTGAGGGTCAGCAGATGCATAGTGGCAGCAAGCAGCCCTCATGCCCTCTGGCCGACGACAGCTCATTACACAAGCTCGTTAAATGAAATTACATTTGCAGACCCTACCCTGGCTGAAATAAATGTCATTTCTATCCTGCAAACAATGAAGGGCACACGGTTGAAAGTGATTTGTGCTAATTGTTTAAGCATATCCAGCATTCGGATTACAGGGTGCTTTAAGAAGGCGGGCGAGAATCCTTGATATTGCATACTTTTACAATGCACAGATGTTTTGGTGCTATATATAAATGTAGGACTTTATAATGATGCACCAGATATAATGCAGTCCAATATTTGCATCTACCCACTCCCCTTTTTGCGCCTATATGTCAAGGGGTTTTAGGCAGCTCCGTTTGCTTAACCAATAAGCATTACGTGTTTATATTCATTAAGGTCAAATGTCAAATCTAAAAGGAACATCATTTGAATTGTTCTTCATTCTGCCGTAAATCTAAATCAGTCACAGAAATTTGTCTGAGACTGATCAGATCATTGTTAAAATTACACCATCATTGTTGAGGCATTTTACATAATTCTGGGATTTTGCTTGTGATTAAGTGTTATACTACCCACTTGCATAGATGCACCCTCTCCAGCTTTCTTGAATCGTTTGTAAAAAATAAAATAAAAACTATGATAAAGGGCTAGAAAGGCAATGGGATGGTTTCACATTTGGTTCGTTATTTAAGCTCCACGTGTAGAGGTGGGCGAGCCAGGAAATTAACAGAGAGAGCAACCAAGCGTCAGAGCCCGTGCATGAGCTGAGCCTGAATATATTTGGTATGTAACAAACATCATGCTTAGAGTCAAAGTCAAAGTCAAAATACACTTTGGGCCTGATTCACAGAACTAACTTACGTCAAAAACGTAAAGTTAGTACTTTTCGGTATTCACAGAATACACTTACCACTACTAACTTTATGTCCGCTCTCGGGCCGGAGATTCTGGCCCTGTGGCGGAATTTCCGCCTCTGGGCCGGAATCTCCGCCTCCGGGCCGGAATACCCTCATTTAGGCCGTTTCAATGCTCAAACGGCCTAAATGAGGGTATTCCGGCCCGGAGGCGGAGATTCCGGCCCAGAGGCGGAAATTCTGCCACAGGCCGGAATCTCCGGCCCGAGAGCGGACATAAAGTTAGTAGTGGTAAGTGTATTCTGTGAATACCGAAAAGTACTAACTTTACGTTTTTGACGTAAGTTAGTTCTGTGAATCAGGCCCCTTATTCGGTTTTTGCTTAAAACCATAAAAGTATTCTAAAACAATACAATATACAAAGATATAACGTAATTAACAGCTCACACTTAATAGTCACTTGTACAGAATATAAATTGAGACACGGTATATAAGAGATTAGGTATGTACTAGTTCCTTAACCCCTTGACCGCGATCGGAATTCCGCTCGTGTGCTGGACATTCTGATCGCGGGTGCGGTCGCGACGAGCTCAGCTCGTCATGCGCACAGCGCTACCGCGCAGCATGACGAGCTGAGCTCGTCACGCGCATCGAAGGGGTTAAAAGAATAAGGAATAAACACTGAAACCCTATCTCCGCAGAAAAACCCCATACCCTAAATACTGGAACACATGCAAAGCCCTGTCAATTAATCACAACTGGCTCTAAGCCGTATTGCTGATTTAAAAAAGTTAAGAACATAAAAAACGGTGTTGCCAAATAACATTTGTAAAAAAATAAAAACTGGTCGCACCTGCCTAAAGCCAGTGATTTCAGATTGGGAGTAATAAAGTTATTCCGGGAAACCTTATAAAAATCACAAAACATTAAAAAGTGAAGCATGTCCTGAGCCATAGGACGCTAAACTCTGACCTCTGCTACACCCGTGTGGCTGAGCCAGCAGGTGATGGAAGAGATCGAGACGGAACCTAGTTAGTAGAAAGTGTTCGTGGGCGCTGAAAGGCCCCAAAAGATATGGCTCAGTTAGTTGTACAGTTTTTAAAGCAACAAACCTACGAACACTTGGTTTCCTCAACTCACATTCTTCCCGTTCCATGGTCCTCTGACGGAGGAAAGTCTCCTTTACCCAGCCCAGATCTTTCTTGTGCACTGATTCTGGGTTGGAGAATAAATCCGCTCTACCAACCCGACCGAGGCATTTCTTAATATGGTTGAACCATGGGATATGGTGGGCGTGGTCAAGGCCCATACACTCCTTTATAATGGATTTACTTAAAGTTGGGCCCTGATACAGCCAAAGTTTCAACCACAGTATTAGGGGACGAAGAGCCAGCAAATCAGAAAGGTAGGGCACACCCACCTCTTCGTGAGCCACAAAGCTTGAAGTTCCCCGGGGCATGCATAAAAGTCGTTTTAACAAGTTGTTTTCAACCACTTGTAATTCCTCTATGGTATTATGACCCCAAATCTCGCTACCATAGGAGACTTGTGCAATGAATTTTGCCTTGTAGATCTGCAAGATTGCTGCGATTGGTCTCCTCCCTAATCTTGAGGCAAAGTTAAAGATAGCCGTATTGGCGCGCACTAAGTCGCCCTTCTTACTTCTTTTTAAAGGGCCCCATTTCAACTTATCGTCTATCATGACCCCAAGATAAGAAAAAACATCTGTGCAAGGGACCAAGGCAGAGCCAACCCTGAACTGATACCGCTTTTTTATATGCGGTCCCACCTGCATCACATGGGATTTAGAATCATTTATTGTCAAATCCAAATCTTCCATAAATGATAAAAAGGAGTTAATCCAAGATTGCAACCCTCTAGCCATCCGGGCCATAAGAACCACGTCATCCACGTATAATAAAACCGGCAGGCCACTCCGACCCACCTGAGGGAAATCTACCCTGGTTTCCAATAGAACCTTCTCCAGGTTGTTAATATACAAATCAAACAGAAAAGGGGCCAGGATGCACCCTTGACGTACTCCTCTTTTTATAGGGAACTGACGGGAGACCTTAAGGTCCTACAAGTAACGTACCTCAGCCTTAGTGTCCCTATATAGGTGCTCCAAAAAATAGATGATGTCACCATCCACCCCCATGGACAACATGGTCTGCCACAGCTTAGTTTTATTCACGCGATCAAACGCAGAGGACAAGTCCATGAAGGCCAAGTAAATAGTGCCAGAACGGGCAACTGTGTATTTATTAAGAATCAGAAATAGGTTAAGTCATTGTGCCACGGTTGACTGACCGGCACGAAAACCGTACTGGATATCGGTTAGAATATTGTTGTCATCAGCCCAATCTGTCATGCTTAGCGTCGGCCTTTACCACTCTAGCGCCCTGGCTGAAAACAATTTGTTGCCTTCCTTGGTGCTGATGAATAAAATGAGCCAGCACGGAGCCCCCTTTTGTGTTCAGTTCTCAGTCCCTGGCTGTTTACATCAAAGTTGTGACTGGCCTCCCCTCTGAGCACACACATAGTGCCCACTTCCCCCAACCCACCTGAATCACTCACAGATTAGCACCTTGTGCTGGTGCCAAGTTGTTTGTTTGTGGGGTTTAATAGTTTGTGGCAGCAAGGGGTGAGAAGGAGAGCAAGAAAGCAGGTTGATGGGGTGAAAAGCAGAGCCTGCAGCACTGAAGCTGGGTGAGCGGGCCTCTGCTGTCTGCATGACCTTATTGCAGACATCAACCTACGCCCCTCTAATTATTGATATGCTTTTAAAAAACATATTTTTTAACACACTGAAGTGTTTCACCTTAGTACATCAGATAATCTCTCTTTATGGAGAGGTATTTATAATAAGTGTTTGAAATAGAAAAACTGAAATACATTCCTGCCCGCGCCGTGATGGCAATGGCAGTGACCTAAGAATCACCTCCATTGTCATTTCTGCCTGTTTTGTGGCCTAGATTCTTAATATAGACAGAGCAACATTATAGTTTATTAAATCAAACGCAGGAGAGGTATTTGTACAACGCACATCCTGAACTCATGTATTGGAAAGTGCCCTTATATGTGATAATGAACAGAAAGGGGCTCGATTATAAAGGATTTGCCTAGGATCACACTATTTGGCAAGCAGGGATTGACACCAGATTTCCAGTCTCATGGTTTGCAGTTCTGCCACTAGATGGGCAACTAAGGGATTACATTTGTGCAACATGGTAAAAACAAATTGAAGAGACTTAGTGAGCCTTGCATCCTAGTTTAGGTAAATGTCTTTTTTTTTAAAAATTAAAAAAACCCACAGCATAACCCACTTGAGGTTTCGCCTCTCCTGAGTCTATACGTCTACTTTACATAAACCTACATTAGCCTGCAGACGTGATCTTTGAAATTGATGGGATGCAATACAATACTAAGACTTCATTTTAACGAGCGAAGCAAGTGATTCAGATGTCTTCAAAGGAGACTCAGGGGAAGGGGGGAGGGGGCAGGGAAGTGTTCTCCTCCCAAGAAAATGTTGAAAATAACCCTTGCCAAATAGTGCATTTAAAGCAAAATTTTCACATAAATGTACTAAAAAGGTGTTGACTCTGAAAGTGTGCTCGTTAAATACAACGAAACCTGATGCTCCACAGAAGTTGATGCCATATTTTTTTTCTTTCAAATTGTTACATGGGGGCCCCTATATGCCAAGAATGATTTCAAATGTGCCAGAGCCAGCATTTTTTCATGGGTGTGTCCCATATGCCTTGGGTGCCCCCTTATACCAAATTCTGCGAATACAATTTCCAGTCCCAGAATTTTGCTTTTAATGTCATCCATATACCATGGGTACCTCATCTCAATTTTACCTCTAATATATTAACTTTTTGTCATGGTTGCCTGCCTCCCATATGCCATGGTTGTTCTGCTTTATGCCAAGAATCCTCTCCAGTGTACTAGCATCAGTATTTTGCCTCAGGTGCCCATATGCCAAGAATTATCTTAAGTATGCCACAACCAGTATTCTACCACAAGTGTCCATTATGCCATGAACTTAAACCTTTTTTTTATGTTTGACGGGTGCCCCATGCCACAAATTACCTGAAGTATGCCAATACTAGCATTTTTTCACAAGTGCCCCATATGCCAAGAATAACCTCAAGTTTGCCAGTATCAGTATTCTACCATGGGTGCCCACTATGCCAAGAATTGAGTTCAGTAAGTGGCAGCACTTTTCCATGGGTGCCCTATGCCAAGAATTGCCCCATGCATGCTTGCATCAGCTTTTTGCCAAGTTGTCCTGTATGTTAAGTATTACCAGTGCCACTATTTCTTCACAGGTGCCTCTCAAGTTAAGAATTGCCTCCTGAGTGCCAGCACCAGTATTTTGCCATCGGTGCCTTATAAGCCAAGAATTACCTTTGGTATGCCCGGGTCAAAGGCAGACTCACAAGCATAACAACACATTCTAAATCATACTTACTTACACTCACTCACTCACACTCATTCTCACCTACTCACTCTCACTCAGTCATTTCCACTCACTTGAAATCATTAATTCTCGCTCCCTTGTATAAAATCTTACGTGCTCGTTCTCACTCATCCAGTCTCACTCATTTTACTCTGATTCACTCATACTTACACAAACTTTTCATGCTTACATGTAAACACGCCATTTCTCATGCAAACATTCTCACATACAAGCACACACACAAAATATCTTTAAATGCCTTTTTTACTTACCTCAGTTGCTAGTGAAGGTCCCAGACCAGCTCTTGATTCTCCATTTTATTACACTAAAAATGATATCATAAGATATGAGCCAAATGTATAATGCGCAACAAATTCCCAAAGGCATCAAGGTGCTGTAGCTCAGAGAACCGCTCAGACACACAGCTGCTTTGACAGAGATGACAGATGAACTAATTATTAACCCTGGGCGGTGAACTCCGCTCCGCTTGCGGAGTTTGCGGAGTTTTCCGCACTCCCCGTTACGCGGAGATCGCGGAGTTCCGAAAAACTCCGCCCCGCGTAGCGAAGTTTTTTGCCTCACTCGCGTTCAACGTCAAGTTGGCGACTGCGAGCGAGGAAAATCAACCTCCCGGCGACATTTTTCCTCATTTGCGATTGCCAACATCAAGTTGGCGAGCGTGGAAAATCAACCTCCCGGCAAGATTTCTCAACGCGGGGGGTCAGGTTTCTCATTGCGAGTGGTCGCGTATGCTCGCGACCACTCACATTGAGAAACAGCCCGTTCGTGTTGAGAAAGCTGCCGCTCGAGTAAAAATCTACTCGTGCGGCAGAAAAGGAAAGCAGGGACCGCTTGCGCTGTGCATGGTGCCGTTCTCGATGATTGCACAGTGCGGACAAGCATCCGGCACTTTGCAATCACCGCGAACGGCATTTTTCTATCGTACTCCACTGCTTGCGGAGCTCCGCGTAGTGCGGCAGAGATTTTTTTGCACTTCGCGGTGTTCCGCGTAGTGCAACTCCGTGAACTCCGCCCAGGGTTACTAATTATCCCTACATGGTGAAGAGTCAGGTCTTTAAGGCATTCTTAAAGAGAGTGTGCAATTTAATACAAGTCAGCTAATGAGGGAGAGAGTTCCAGAGCCTTGCAGTCGTGACCGAGAAAGCTCTGCCTCCTAAACTTTTCTTCCAGACTCTGGGCACAGATACCAAGTTGTAGTGAGCTGAACAGAGATTTCTCCCAGGGGTTATTAGAATATAAAAAAGTCTTCGCTGTGTTGTTACATATTGTTCTGCTTAAGTTAGCATTCACGGCACCATTTTATGTTTAGCCGCCATTTTGACCCATGGACGAAATTGATCTCCCTGTGTCTCTACGAGAAGCAGCTTTCATAACATTCCTATTCTCCAAGGTTGGGTCCTGCTGTACTAATGAATACACTGTTCTTATTAGCGCATACCTTTCCCACTAGATAAAGGCCTGCTCCCCCTAGTCCAGCGATGGGGCAGGCAGAACGACCTTGGTTTAGAGATAGTGTGTGCCCGGTCTCAGGATCGAAACTTATCCTTCTGTACCTCCTTTGTGTAGCTGCCTCCATCTGGAAATTTCCAGTCTGGGCATGTCTTCTGGGGTTCTGAATCGTACATAATGTATCACCATGTTTTTTGATGTCAGTCCTCTCTGCAGCACCCCTAAGCGACTGGGCAGACGGGGCTTCGCTCGAGTGTATCCGAATAAACATATACTTGGTTTGTATTCTCTACTGTCTGACCGACTCTTCATTTTTTTGGAAGGCTGAGAGGTGGTCACGAGTGACCCGAGTGGCCCTAATCGGGTCACTTCCTTCAGTTGGCGCCCGAACAGGGACCTCATCGGGCGAGTGGCCCTTCCCAGGTGGGGAGGTCGAGGCCATCGTCGGGTCGGACGGATCAGGCATCCCTGTACGAGGAGCATTGTTTGCTCACAGCTACCCCTTCTGTCCCGCCAGACGGTGCCTCGCCCAGCGGTCATCCCGACTGGGGTCCTGAATGGCGAAACCCTTGGATCTGACCGTTTGGTCAGAAGAGTCGGCAGTGGAGAATAAATTCGTTTGACCTGTGTGCACCAGGTGAGTTTGTTTTGGTTCTTTGTGGATATGGTACCATTTTGGTTTGTATTTGGCACGGTCTGAGGACCGATTTTGGTACGAAGTGTTTGTGAACACTTTGCCAGGCAACATAACAAATTTGGCTCACTTTTGAAAATGCCTGCCTTCAGTGATTCTTGGTTTCTTGTTGTCGTTGTGGCTCTGCAGATGCTCGATTGGAAGAAAGTCAGCCTGCGCCTTCAGAAGGGACTCCGAACTTTGATATGTATGTGAAGCATGGCCTTGGTCCTATTATGTTTAGTACGCTATGGCACAAATATACGAGGGACAATGCCGAGTTGCAGTGGCCGTTGACGGACACTTATGATGAACAAAAAATTGGGTTTTTACAGGAGAAGTTGTTTGCGAAAAGAAGTAGACAGTCTATGTTTGATTCTCTTCGAACGTGGCAAAAGGAGGCTAAACAAAGGCGAAAGAAAGCAGAGAAAGAGGCGCGAAAGATGAGCATGCAAACATTGACTCAGAAAGCTGTAGCACATGATAAAGAGAAACAAGAGATAGGGATTGAAAGTGAGGATAGGAGGTTTCGATTGAATATTGACAAATTTTATGTAGCCCGAGAAGAGGATGATACTTTTGTGGAAGAATTGCTAGATACCAGACCCCCGCCTCCATATGCCTGTCAGAGGATATATCCCGCTCTTCCCTCACAGGCTCAGCTACCCGGTTCTTCTGTCTCTGCTGTTTCTGCTTCTGTTACTGTTGATCAGACTGCCTTGGCCACGGCACCTCCTGTCCTTTCTTTGTCCTCGCCGTCTGTGGCAACTGTGGCTGTTAGTACCCCTGCAACACCTATTGCTTCGGCGTCTCTTCTGCCAGCTCTTACACCCAAGACGCAGCCGACAGTGACGTTAGTGCCCGCTCCCTCTGTTGCTACCCCCACAGTGTTCCTCCATTCCCTGACATTACTGAGTAGTGGGACACTGGTACGCGACCCTGAGGATAGAGATTGGACGAAATTTAAGGAACGTATGGGGTGGACGTTAGTCCGATCTGATGTGGGAGATGAGAAGAAAAGGGTAGTGGCTAATCAGGCTGCGCAGTGGGCCCGTAACCCAATTTACAGTGTGGAAGACGTGTGGAATGTGATGGAGGATTATGAGCCATTTGTACAACAGCATGCCCTCAAGCACATGTCCGCTCCCTTGATCAGTCTTTGGGAGCAGTGTTTCAATGATGCGGCACCACAGATTATATATGATATTAGGGATCATGTATATGTTACTGATATGGAGCCTGCTCACGTCTTTGGTAACGTTGCGACGTTGGTTGCTTATCGGGGTAGACTGCTTGGGAAGAGTCCCACCACTGTATCCCAGTTTCCGATGCGGGAGGTTCATCCTATCTATCATCCTGAAATACCAGAGCTAAGGGATCAGGATGATAACGTTACTAGACCCAGGGTAGCGGCCCGTTTCCAAGAACAGTGGGTTTATACCCCATGGAAAAGGAGTGAGATTTTGTCCCTTAAGACTCAGTTACCTCACCCTAGAAAAAATCTGACTGCTTATTATAAAGAATTGACTGAAGCTGCCTCTTCTACAGTGATGACGCTTGCTGATATTGAAATGTTCTTTGGTTTGCTAGTCCCGGTGGATATTTGGAGACAAGTACACACACAGGATCATGTAGCGGAATTGGGTGGTACCTGGGATCAAATTAAAGAATGGGATCAGGAGAGGAAGCCTGGTGAGAAGCCTAAAGCGGAGATACTTGCTTTGCCAGGCCGCATTATCACGTATATGCATTCTATTATCCCTCCGAGGAAATTTGATTGGGACAAGCTATCAGCTTGCCGTCAGAAGAAAGATGAGTGTGTCTGATTTCTTCACTCGGTTTGAAAGTGTGTTCTTAGACTATAGTGGACAGGATTTGTCGATTGAAGGTAGTGTGCGGCTGTTTGTTAATAGATTTGTTTCCAATTTGCTTCCTGAGATTGCGACTCTATTGCAGGATTCCGAGAGCACCTGGTCCGCCTCTTCACCTTTTGTTATTTTGAATATGGCACAGTATTATGAGCACAGGGAAAATGAGGATAAGGAGAAGACAGAGAAGAAGCACAAGGATTTGAAGACGAAGGTGTTGTTGCAGCAGGCTTCTAGAGGGAGTGGTAGAGGATGTGGTGGTTTGGCCCGGCAGCTTCCACGTACTAGCAGGAATACTACACCTGGAGGGCCGAATCAGTGTGCGTATTGTAAAGAGGAGGGACACTGGCGTAGCGAGTGTCCTGTGCTTTTGCAGAAGGTGACGGTCCCGAGAGGATGAGGTTCTCTTGGACGGGGTCGTTGAGCTGGTGGCCAGGACAGGGCTCAGAATGCTGTGCCCCCCAAGGTTTGTACAGATCAAAATTATTTTGATGACCCTCGGGGAGGACAGTATTATCATGATGATTACGACATAGATGAGGTGACAGGAATGTCTTACAGCTAGGACAGCCAGGGTCAGAGTGAGGGATCAGTTCCGATACCTGTAGATCAACCTGGTCCGTACGTTAGTGTGGATGTGCATGGTTTAGCTCAGCAGTTTTTGGTGGATACAGGTGCGACGAACAGTTCTATTTCTCGTTCCTTGGTCCCTGGGGCAGCTCTGTCTGGCCGTAATAATGTTTCGGTAGGTTTTTCTGGTGTACCGGTTGTGAGCCCCATTTCAAAACCCCTTGCGTTGACTATTGGTCCTTTCACTGTGGATTTGCCATTCTTGTTGACATCCAATTGTGGAGAGAATTTGATGGGTTTGGACTTGTTGAAGAAATAGCATGCTACGATTTATTGCTCCCCAGCAGGTGTCTATATCAAGATGGGTCCTGATGTGGTGTGCGCTAAACAGTGTCTATCCAAAGATGCGCCCCTCCCTGCTGAATTTAAGGATGTGCCACCCATACTGTGGGCAACGGGTGACACAGATGTGGGTTTGTTGCAGATATCGCCTGTTTCGATACATGTCAAGGAAGATGCTAGTTTACCCCGTATCCCTCAGTATAAAATACAGCAGAAAGGTGAGTGAGCTTTGATGAAAATTGTGCAGGATTTGATTGAGAAAGGAGTGGTTGAAGAGACGCCTGCTAATGTTTGTAATAGCCCTATTCTTCCGATTCTCAAACGGACACCTTCGGGTTCCTCCGATGACCATGCAGATGTTTATCGCTTTGTGATTGATTTGCGGGAAGTTAATAAAATAGTGATTCCCCAGTTTCCGGTGGTCCCTGACATTACAACTCTTTTGACAATGATTCCTTCTTCTGCTACATACTTTCTGTCATTGACTTGAAAAATGCATTCTTCAGTATTCCCATTCATCCTGATAGCAGATATCTATTTGGGTTCACCCTAGCTGGTAGAAGCTTTAGATTCTGTCGCGCTCCTCAAGGCTATACGGAGAGTCCCAGTATCTATAGTCAGGCACTGAAAGGTCAGCTGGATTCCTTGTCGCTCCCTACAGGTAATGTATTGCTTCAGTATGTCGATGACTTGCTCATCGCCTCGGATACAGAACAAGGTTGCAAAGACAGTCCAGTTAAATTGTTGTTACATTTAGTTCAACATGGCCATAAAGTATCCCTTTCCAAATTTCAGTGTTGTCGACAGGAGGTCACCTACTTAGGTCACCTAATGTCGAAGGAGGGTAGGAGATTGACCCCTCAGCGCATCAGTACCATTGTTAAAATGTCCATTCCGCAAACTCAGAAAGATGTGCGCGCTTTTATTGGCATTTCTTCCTATTGTCGCCAATGGATTCCAAATTATTCCCTATTAACCAAACCCCTGCTTGCTTTGACTACTAAAGATGTGAATGAACCCCTGCCTTGGACGCCTGAATGTCAGCAGTCTTTTGAGCAATTGAAAACTGCGCTTTGTTCGGCCCCAGTGCTTGGCAAGCCTAATTATAACAAGCCATTTGTATTATATGTCCATGAGATGGCTGGTTGTGCGCTTTCTGTTTTAACACAAAAATTTGGAGATAAGCAACGGCCGTGTTCTTATTTCTCTGCTGTGCATGACCCTGTCGCACGAGCCCTCCCGAGCTGTCTAAGAGTGGTCGCGGCTGTGGCTGTCTCAATAAGACAATCGGCTGGACTCGTACTTGATACTGACCTCACAGTTATGGTACCCCATGCTGGGGATACACTTTTGATTAAGACAAGGACGCAGCACCTCACCAGTGCAAGTCTGACAGGTTATGAGCTAACGCTCTTTGCGAAGCACATTACGATCAAACGCTGTGCCTCTCTGAATCCAGACACGTTACTAACCCTCCCTTCTGAGAATGAGGAGATTGACATACATGATTGCATCTTCTGGACGGAAGAAGAGACAAAAGGACGGGTAGACCTGACTGATGTTCCCTTATCAGACCCCCAAGGGGAACTATATGTCGATGGCTCTTGCTTTAAGTTACCAGATGGCACTACAACTGCTGCGTATGCCATTACGACACTGCGTACAGTAGTTGAGACAGCACGAGTTCCCCTACAGTCGGCCCAAGCTGCAGAGCTCGTCGCTCTCATTCGAGCCTGTGAATTGAGTGAGGGACTAGTTGTCAATATTTATACTGACAGTCAGTACGCCTTTGGAGTCTCCCATAACTTCGGGCGGCTCTGGGCAGAGAGAGGGTTCCTTACTTCCCATGGGACCAAGATTCAGCAGGGTCATATTATATATAGGCTTCTGTCCGCTTTGACACTCCCTAAGAAATTGGCAATAGTGAAGGGTAGCGCCCATAGGAAAGCTACTGACGATGTAGGTAAGGGGAACGCTTTTGCAGATCAGACAGCTAAGGTAACAGCCCAAACTAAAATGAAAAGGATGTTTGTAGCATGTCCCGCTAGGTGGGTGCCTGAGGGTGTTTGAGGGTACACTTGAGATTGTGAAGGAGATCCAGAGTGAGGCCACAGTGGAGGAATTAGCAGTGTGGCAAGAAAGTACAGCACAATTGAATGACGAGGGATGTTGGATTGAAAAGTCAGGGAAGCAAAGATGGATGTTGCCAGATGCATATGTTCTGCCTGTAGTCACGATGGCCCATGGCCTAGCTCATATCAGTGCTAAGGGTATTTGCAAGATGTTAAACCCCGTATGGCAGAATGACAACATTTCGAAGACAGCTGCACATTTAGGGAAGTACTGCCTGGTGGGCATGATGGACAATCCTGGCAAGGGTAACCCTACACCACCAGGCAATTTTGCACCTCCCACTTTCCCTTTTGAGGTCCTTCAAATGGACTACATAGAGATGGACTGGGTCAATAATTTGAAGTATGTGTTGGTGGTTGTTTGTGCATTCAGTAAATGGGTTGAGGCTTACCCTACTAAAGAAAATACAGCCATTGCGACTGCAAAGGTACTCCTGAAGGAGTTCTTTCCTCGCTTCGGCTTGCCCCGTTTGATCTGGAGTGATAACGGAAGTCACTTTAATGCCAGGGTTATCCAGTTAGTTTGCGATGGTTTACACATAAAACAGAAGTTTCATGTTGCAAATCACCTCCAGTCAGGTTTGGTTGAGAAGTACAATGGTACTCTCACACTGAAATTGGCAAAGACTTAGGAGACAACAGGGTTACAGTGGCCAGATGCTTTACCATTGGCCCTTTTGTCAACAAGAACAACAGCACATTCTAGAACAGGATTGTCACCCTACGAGGTCGTGTTTGGACGCCCGGCAAATGTCTGGGGCGTCCTGCGCCCGCGTTGGTTCCCTGAAATTGAGTACCCTTCAGCTTTTGACTATGTCAATAGATTCAAATTATGGCGGGTGTTACGTGAACTGGGGATAGATGCAGACTTGGTCTCCTACCTGCAAGCAGCGTATGATAATACTACAGCTGCTGTACGGTATAATACTGATGGTAGCTTGACAAAATCATGGGAAGTAAAAAGGGGGGTCCGGCAGGGTTGCATCTTGGCTCCACTGCTGTTTACACTGTACATCAACAAATTAGGAGACTCCCTAACAGCCTGCTGCAAAGACGTACCAAGAGCCAGTTCTAAAATGATCCCAGCCCTTTTATACGCTGACGATGCGGTCCTACTGGCAAGAACCGCATTGGGCCTTCAACGTCTTTTAATTTGTTTTACTAATTTTATGGAGTCACTAGACCAAACCACAAATTTTAAGAAATCTCATACCATGACCATAGGGCTGGGAAGGGTGGCCAAGACTAAATTTTACTGTAAGGGGGCAGAATTAACTAAAGTGCCTACGTTTTCGTACTTAGGTGTGGTTTTTGATGAGCGAGGATCTTGGTGCCCGCAACTTTTATTAAAAAAAAACACATTAGCCCGAGGAGCAGGTGCCACTCTAAATTTTGCTAAAAGACTGGGGTCAAAGCCACTACCTGCATTATTAAAAGTTTATAATGCAAAATGTGTTCCGATGGCTACATACGGGTGTGACATTTGGGGATACAAGGATGTTAAGGGGATCCAGGTGACTGAGAACAACTTTATGCGTAAACTTCTGGCGGTCCCTACCGCAACCCCTGTTTTTAATCTACATGAAGAACTGGGAACGGGTTATATATCAGACCAGATCGAGGTTGCTCCATTGTTACGTTGGCTAAGAGTATGGGCAAATCCGGCCCCTAATCTTAATCAACTTATAATTGCGGACTGTATGTTACTGGAGGGGGTGTTATCCATCCCATGGCTGAAATATGTCATGGAACAGACTAGATGGCTAGGTCGTCCTGATTTGTTTTCGAGCCCAGGTGTCCTGACCAAGACTGCAATTAAAGAAGTGAAAAAGCAGTTCTTGGATAAGCGGCAGAGTATGAGGGAGGAGACGGAACTAAGTAAACCCTCAGTGAGAAGATTTATCTTATTGTCCCTGGGCTCGCAAATGCAGCCATATTTATCCTATGTCAACAAAGCATACCACCGCTTCGTTTTGACTAGATTTAGATTTAACTTGGTTCCTTGGCTCTTGGCATTTCCTCAAGGTTATTCTAAACCCGGCTCACTCAGACCCTGTCCTTGCGATAATTTCTCGGATCAGGATACACTACACTTTTTGTTTTTCTGTTCCTTTTATGCTTATCAGCGTAAAAAATATATTTTACCGCTCCTTAGAGAACGGCGGTTTGTTCAAGTAAGACCGGCCTTGGTCTATCTCCAGATGTTACCCTCCCCTGTGGTATCGCTGGGTGTGGCTAGTTTCTTAACAGCGGCCGTTAGACACAGGAAAAAGTTGCCGCCACCAGAATAAACTTGCCATTTATTTTAAAGTACCCCTTTGAAACTCCCTTTATCAGCCGTGGACTTTTATTTAGCACTTTTTGCACTTTACACTATTTGCACTATTCCACGATTTTTACATGAATGATAAAATGGCTAAATGAGATTTTTTTTAAACTTGTTTTGTATCGGTATTTTAATCTAGTGACTCAATGTTTTTATGTATTGATGTGTCAATTCTGTATTTGTGTCCTTTTTTCTTGACTATGTTTACTTTTTTGGCTCTTGTCTGCCCGAATAAAGTTTTCTGACTGACTGACTGACTGAGTACCCTCTATTGACAGATTACCTGTGCAAGTTAACTGAAAGTTTGCGTTCTATTCACCAACAGATTCACGAGTCACTCCCACCCATACCAGAGGGGCCTGGTCACAGCATCCAGCCTGGGGACTGGGTCTTGCTGCAAAATTTCCAGTGGAAGAAGAGCTTGGAGCCCCGGTGGAAGGGGCCCGAGCAGGTCCTCCTCGTTACCCGAACCGCTGTGAAAGTCGCCGGCCGAAAGAATTGGATTCATTCCAGCCATTGCCGCAGAATACCCTTACCCTATGACCAGTGGGTGAGGGATGACATTGGGGACGCTGAGGGTGAGAAAGTTCTTCAGTTCGTCCCTTTTGGTGATGCAAAGCTTACATGGACCCAAACGAATGCAGAGAATGATGGCGTGCTAAATGCAGCGGTCCCTTCCGAAATTCAAGCCATTAAAGAGCCACGTTTACCGACCCCTCTGTGCCTAGAGTCACCAGGTACAATTTGCGCCCTTGGCTGAGGAATAGTGCACCAAAGGAGAAGTCAGATTAGTTAGGGATGGACTGTGCAAGTTAGGGTGTACTTTGCTATAGTACCAACGGTGTTAGTTTAGGGTATCGTGAGATTGGTGCACTGTTCTGACATTGGACAGGATAAATCGAATGTGCTCTCTAGGAGGGGGGTACACTATCCTGTGCGACGTGGGATTCATCGCGAGCTTAGGACTGAGCAAGCTCCTCCGCCGGTGCTCAAGAGCGCCAACGTTGATGAACAATAGGAGCCTGTACCAGTGAGGCTCTGACGGACACTGGGAAACATTTGCCTTTGCTAGTAGTTCTATTGCATTCCTTTTCTTGCTTCCTAATGTATCCGTTTGGTCGACCTATTGAGGAGGAGGAACAGCCGTTTGCAGCACCGTGTTTAGCGCGGGGCTGGTCAAGAAAGAGTAAAATGGTTTTTATATCAATTGTTGTGATCTCGCTAATGATAATACTTGGAATATCCAGGTTTTTAGAGGAGAAGTATCCGGCACACTCTTTGGTTGGTACGACGCCCACTTCCCCTGAGCATGTTTTTGTCACTTTGGCTCCACACAAAGCAGCGCATAGATCATCTTACACAGATAATGTTTTTATACAAATGTTGCATCAAGTTCACAATGTGTCCAATACAACTAATTGTTGGGTTTGTGGATTGCTTCCCTCAGTTACTGATAAGAGCGACAACCTGTTGTCCCTACCATTATCATATATCGGTAGCTGTGAAGGTTGGTTTGAATTGTTCGTAATGGTGCAATATCATTTCCAACTCTCTACTCTGGTTATGACACCTGCTGATTCCTGCACTGCAGTAGAATATATCCGTTTTCATCATGGGTTCACCCCCGTAGGACAGGTAGGGCAAGGGACCTTTGGTAGATTGTCCCCAAACTCCTGTATGAGCACATATGAACAAGTAAAGAATGGAACATGGATTCAAATGGAAATGGCTGATTTCCAAAGGTTCAACACCTCTGAGTACTTTCAATATTTCCAAGCTCGCAATATTACTAATGACAAACCGATGCCGGTGTCTGTGGTCAACACAACAGCTAGTTTCTGTGTCCAGGGGACTGGGAAGATAAAGGTGGGAGAGAGTAAATGCAATTTCACCCACAGACTGAGCACGATTAATAGTCCGCCTATGATCCTACCCCCTAACGTCTATTTTGTCTGCGGATCCCAAGCTCATGTCTGACTTCCGAGGGGGTGGTAGGGCAGATGTTACCTCTCTTTCCTCCTTCCCCCTGTGTATGTTGCCCCGCCCAATTATCATAAAGATCATCAGTTGCAGCGTAGGAGTACATACTTGCCCCGAGTCAGAAGGGTTGTTGACACGAAGGATATAGATCAGACAGATACCACCGCACAACAGTTTGAGAATGCCATAAAGGGTCTCCTACCCTTTTGGGGCCCCATGGACAATAGTTTTCAAATCCGTCGACTAACAAGAGTAGTGGAGAGGGTTATCAATACAACTGCTGGGATAATGACAAATGTCACTGCTGAGCTCCAGGCTACGAGATTAGTTACCTTACAGAACAGGAAGGTGTTAGACGTCATCCTTGCTGATCGGGAAGGGGCTTGTCGCATCATTGGCAGCAGCTGTTGCATTTACATACCTGACCATGCCCCCAATGTGTATGCAGCTATTCAGAAATTGCATAGGCTTTCGTCTGACTTACACCAAGAGACAGGTACTTGGACCCTATCAGGGTGGTTTTGGAATGTGCTAACAACCTGGGGTTGGAAAATTCTCATCTTTTTGGTTGTGGTTGCTAGTATTATTTTTACATGTTCCCTCTGTATGCACTGTCTCCCACACCTACTGTGTAAGTGTTCTCACCCCTAAACTGAAAATATCAGCTCATGATACTAATGCTGTGATCATGTTGCAGAAGAGCATTGAGGACATGATGCAGATTGACGAAGGCATCTTTGATTCCACATCATCCCTTGCAGCTTCTATCCCTGATAATGAGTATATCGATTGTTCCAAGTATTGATGCCCTTTTGCTTATATGAATGTTATGTCTTTTCTGCCCACCATGTAAAATTGTTAGCGAATGCTAAAAGGAGGGTCTGTTAGAATATAAAAATGTCTTTGCTGTGTTGTTACATATTGTTCTGCTTAAGTTAGCATTCGCTGCACCATTTTATGTTTAGCCGCCATTTTGACCCATGGACGAAATTGATCTCTCTGTGTCTCTGCGAGAAGCAGCTTTGGTAACTTTCCTATTCTCCAAGGTTGGGCCCTGCTGTACTAATGAATACAGTGTTCTTATTAGCGCATACCTTTACCACTAGATAGAGGCCTGCTCCCACTAGTCCAGCGATGGGGCAGGCAGAACGACATTGGTTTAGAGATAGTGTGTGCCCGGTCTCAGGATCGAAACTTATCCTTCTGTACCTCCTTTGTGTAGCTGCCTCCATCTGGAAATTTCCAGTCTGGGCATGTCTTCTGGGGTTTTGAATCGTACATAATGAATCACCATGTTGTCAGATGTCAGTCCTCTCTGCAGCACCCCTAAGCGACTGGGCAGACGGGGCTCCGCTCGAGTGTATCCGAATAAACATATACTCGGTTTGTATTCTCTACTGTCTGACCGACTCTTCATTTGTATGGAAGGCTGAGAGGTGGTCGTGAGTGACCCAAGTGGCGATAATCGGGTCACTTCCTTCAGGGTATACCAATGAAACATAGCCTTAATTCTCTCCGGACTAACATGATAGAGGGCCTTATGTACAATGCAGACTGCCTTAAATGTTTTTTTATTGGCAGCTAGTGTAGGTCATGCAGTCCATTGGACATCAAGTGCCATTTCTGAATATCCAAGGGGAGCCTAGCCAGAGCATTCTGCACTAGCTGCAGTTTGCTTGAGTGTTATTGTTGGTCTCAAGGTAAAGCCGTTACAATAATCAATCCTTGAGGAGACTAACGCCAAGACTACTTGTTTCCGTCCTGAAAAGGGAATGAAGGGAAAGATTTTCTTTAACATTCTGATAATCCAGAAACAGGTAGTAGTAGTGCGGTTGATCTGCTGGTCAAGCAAAAGCTCACTGTCCAGAATGACCCCCAGGTTTTTGGCCATGTCTATAGAAGCTGGTAAGCTACCCAACATATCAGGCCACCAGTTATTGTTCCACATAGAGGCTTGTGTTCCGAAAAACATCACCTCCATCTTCTCCCCTTTAAGCTTCAGATAGTTTTGTTTCATCCACCCAGCTACTGTTGTCATACAGCTGTTAAAGTTGGCTGCGGTAGCATCCATGTCTTTAGAAATTGACATTTTTATCTGGGTGTTGTCACCATATGACACTGTTTATAGCCCAAAAAAGCATATGAACCTGGCCAGTGGGGAGAAGTGGAGAATAAATAATGTGGGGTTCAAGGATGAGCCCTGTGATACCCCAAATGGCAAGGAGAACGGGTCAGATTGGAACTGATTCACAGCCACCCTTTGAGATCTATCCTCAAGGAATGAGGACAGCAGTTTCAGAGCCCTATCTGTGATACTCAATTCCTGTAATCGTTCAACCAGCACAGATGGGGAGTTGGTATCGAAGGCTGTGAACAGATCCAACAGGATCAGCTTCGCAGCCTGCCCTGCATCCACTAAGCGTCTGATAATGTCAGTAGCAGATAGGAGAACAGTTTCTGTACCATGATTTTTCTGAAACCCAAATTGAGACACGTCCAACAGATTCTGCCCCTCCACATAAGCCATCAGGTGGCTGTTGAGATGTTTTTCCAAGATCTTGGCTGGAACTGGGAGCAGAGAAATAGGACAAAGGTTTTTGAGGTCACTGGGTTCAAGATTGGGATTCTTGAGAAGTGGCTTCACTATTGCTTCCTTCCAAAGCTAAGGGTAACACCCTGAGTTGATAGCTTTGTTCATCACTGCTGATAAGGGTTGGGCCACTTAGCAGCCACCATTTGCCAGACTTGTGGTGTACATGCTGAAGGGGGGAATCCGATTTGGTGTTGAGAAGGTGCCGTTCAACAATCTCAGGTGTAAGACAGGGGAAACTTGCAAACATCTTTACAGGGTTATCCTTGACATTTGTAGGTTTTAGGGAGTCTGGCTGCAGCTCTTTACTTGAAGTCAACCTGTCAAAGGCTTCAGTTTTGGGGACTTCGCACTCTTTGTAAATATTTGAGATTTTAAGACCATTTTGATGTCCTTGACACCAGAACCTGGGCTTCTATTGGAATTCTCTAGGGCATATTATCAAGCCCCTTACCGCCGCTTTAGCAGCAGTTTCCTTGTTTGCGCCGTTCTTGATAATGTGGCCCGTTATTTCCTCCATGGTACCAGACATTCCTCAATGTGGATGGAAGTACGTAGAGTCTACCGTTCCCTCAAAGCAGGCAGCCTTGAAGGTAGTCCTGGGTGGAATTTGAATTAAACCAGCTAAAATTGCAAAATTCCTGAATTTAGCTTAACAAGATATGTGTGAAATGTTGTGAAATAACACATTATGCAAAACAACAAGAGATACCGGTGAAATTCTTTTGGCTATGAAAAAAAGCATTTTGCAAAATTCATAGAACTTCCCAAAATGTAATGAAAAATAAAAATACGTGATTTCACCCAGCACTAAGGAAAGTGATTCAGGCAAAGACTATCAACACTTCAACCCCTACTGAGAAAGAACAATTATAGTGCACAAAATCATTAAGGTGGTCTTTCCGCATTGATAATGGACCCAGAGGCAAACGAACATCAGTGACAAAGCACCATAGGCTTTGTTTGCAACCTTTCTTGCATGAAAGAAAAACCTCATTAAATGAATTAAAATGACGAGAAAATAGCTACTTTTAGTTGTTTGCTATGCTATGTACCCTGAAAGAGGATACTGGCGCTGAAGCAGAAGGGGTCGGGTCAGGGTCAGGGCTAGGTGAGGAATCGGACCTTCAGTTTCTTGTGGAATTTAAGAACTGAGGAGGAAGGTCTGATGTGCAGGAGCAGGGCGTTCCAGGCTTTAGGAGCTTCATATGAGAAGGAATGACAGCTGGATCTGGTTCTGTGAATATGGGGTGTGTGAGTGTAAGAATTAGAGGTAAGTGAAATGTTTGGTCCACCCGCAAAATTGGCGGAATTTTGATCACTCCAACATAGAGTTCCCTCCAAACTCCGTCAATTCCCTCGTGGTGGAAATTTTCTCCTGTGAGGCTCCAGAAAATGTGAGCTGACCAGTGCAAGCGAAATTTGGCGTCCCCTAGCGCGATTTTCTAACACGGGTGTTCACGGGCGGTCGCAAGCTGTTGCTGTCAGAGGACTGCCTCTCAAGTAGATTTGCTGCCCCTCGAGTAGATTTTCTATTCAAGTGGCAGCAAAATGAACTCGAATGACTGCGTGCTCTTGCGCAACACATGGTGCCAGCACTAAATTGCAGTGCGAGCTGCATATTTTTCGCCCGTTGGCGGGACTACGTGGAATCTCGTGGAATTTTTTTATGCAGCTCCACAGAATTATGTAGAATGAAACTCTGCGATTTCTTCCCACCCATAGTGGAAATCCAGATGAGTGGCGGTGTCTGGTAGGCTTGTGGAAGTTTATGCGGTTGTTGAGGTATGCGGGGTCAATGTTGTGTAAGTCTTCGTATGTGTGTGTGAGGATTTTGAAGAGTGCTCACTTGTGGATTGGGAGCCAGTCTGAGGTGCAGGGTGATATGATTGCGGGGTGGGATGTTGAGGGAGAGCCTGGCCACTACATTTTGTATTGTCTGGAGTCTTTTGGTCAGCTGAGCATTGATTCTAGCATAGAGTGTGTTGCTGTAGTCCTGCTTTCTGGTGATGAGAGCTAGGCTGATGATTCTGAGAGAGTTGGTGGGGAGCCATTTGAAGATCCTAATGAGAATCTTGAGAGTGTGGAAGCAGGAGATGGAGACTGCGTTCATTTGGCTGGTCACGGTGAGTTGGTTGACGATTACTATGCACATGTTCTTTGCATGGCTTGAAGGAAGAGGTGTAGTTCCGCTTTTTGGAAGCCACTAGGTGGGTCCCAGAGTGAAGTGTCTTTGCCAAAGAATATTACTTCGTTCTTGAACAGACAAAGGAGGTGGCTGGCAGTCATGGTGCACACACTAGGCTGTCAATAAAGTCCACAGTTTAGGAAAATCGTTACATAGCAACAAAGTGTTGGGTGCTCAGGAAGGAGGAGAAGCCACCAATTGCTCTTCTTGATGGAACGGGTCCAAA
Source organism: Calotriton arnoldi (assembly GCA_963921515.1). NCBI lineage: Eukaryota > Metazoa > Chordata > Amphibia > Caudata > Salamandridae > Calotriton > Calotriton arnoldi. Next base: position 1,885,631 of record CAWUFW010001409.1, read on the forward strand.
TCTTCAAATAAAGGGTGCCGAACCCTCTCAAATAAATTCAAGTAGAGTACTGTAGTTAGCCACTGATATCTTTTATTCTTTTCCAAACAGTATTAATACTTTTCACTGCCTCCAACATGTGTTTCGTCTATGCTGCAGGGTGTAACAGCAGAGTTTGTCAGGGCTAAAATAACAAATATATAAGACTTTAAGTCATTCCAAAAGCGGAAACGGCTATGAGTGCAGTCACCCAAACCATATATGTCAAACCACCATGTGTGCAAAAAGTCATAATATCGTAGAGTATCAGAAAAGGCAAAATCAAATTTTGGCATTAATATCGGAATAAGTCTGTATGCCAATGGCTCACTCCATTAGAAAGACCGAAGAAGATAGAGAAGCCAATATACCATTTATGTCCCCAAAGGCAGAAAATAAAGGGGCATATTCACAAGGATTCAACTCCGATTTATCTCCACCTTAACGCAACAAAAGTGGAGATAGATTTAACACCCCATTCACAAGCTGGTGCAAACTGCAGACAACGCCAGTATTCCCGCGATAACTGCTCCAAAATCTAACACCACGGCGGACACCACCAACTAACCCTAATGAGATGCAAAGTAGGCGTTCCCGTGCAAAAACACACGAAAAAACAACACCACCACTTTCACAACGAACTGACAGAACTGCGAAGCGAACCAAAAACAGGCGATGCGCCGTGGTAGCCGCAGGTATTTAACACCTGCCTCAAGCAGGTGTAAAGACGGACGTCTACCTGCAGTAGGCAACGGAGCCCCGCACACAGCCATACCCGAAGAACAAACGACGCCATGGAGCTACTCATCATGCAGCTCGGAGCCCCAACAGGGCCACAACACCCACCGCCACCACCCCCAGGACCGCCACCACCCCCAGGACCCGGACCCCTCCCCGGACCTCCACAGAGGCAGCGTAGAGTAAGACAGCGGACCTACCGAAAACGCACCACTCTCACAGACCTAACGCCCGCGGAAGTCATTGCCCACTACAGGCTCAAAAGGACAACCATCCTACGCATCATGACCCACATTGCCCACAGGCTGACGGTCCCAACACAGCGGAGAACAAACATCCCTCCGCAGACAAAGCTGCTGGGAGTGCTGCACCTGTTGGCCTCTGGTACCTTCCAACCAACAACTGCCAGAGTCGGAGGGGTCTCACAGCCAGCCCTATCAAAGTTCATCACACCTGTCCTGGATGCCATCATCAGCTTCATACCCCAGTACCTTCACTTCCCCTACACTGCGCAGGAACAGCTGGAGACTAAGCAAGGCTTCTACGCCATAGCCGGATTCCCGGCCGTGTTGAGGGCAATCGACTGCACACATGTCCCACTTGTGCCCCCTGCGGATACTGCACACCACTACCGCAACAGGAAGCACACGCATTCCATCAATGTGCAGGCAATAGTGGACCACCGGGGACTCTTCACCAATGTCGTCGCCAACTACCCAGGCAGTGTGCATGATTCCTTCATCTTCCGACAGTCCATCATCAACCAGCGCTTCCAGGATGGCACATATGGAACGGGACTGCTCGTTGGTAAGTACCAAATCAACACACCACACATCCCACAGCCACCAACGCACAAAGCACAACTGTGGGGATGCACACGTGACCAAACCACATCCGACATGTCAAACTACACGACCACCTACCAGACACGACTACACCACTACATGGTCATCCTGGGCTACCCCTGCACCCAATACAGACTTCACATGGCACCACAGCCACACAACAGCTGAACGTGTGGAGATGCGGAATGCAGCCATGACACATGTGAGGCACTGCTCTTCCCTCATGACCCTACCCCAGTCTCCCGCAGGTCAGCGTCCCGTGGCGGTGGGCCCGTGTCGGCCGCTGTGCATCCGGGGCGACTAGCCCTGTGCGACTCGAGTCATCCCCCCTTGTAGTTCTGCCATTGCATGTCTGTGTGCCTGATGACTGTTGGTGTAGTTGCCAGCACCAGCTACTCCCTGAGGGCTGGCTTACACTCACCCCACACACAGCAAGCACAGGCGTCACTGAATTGGTGGGCCTGCCATCACATCCTGCCGAACCAAGTATTGACTCTTTTCTCCCTGCACTGTCACAGGTGATCAAGGATATGCACTCTGCCCTTGGATGATGACACCCCTCCGGGACCCGAACACACCCGCCCAGAGGCAGTACAATGCGGCCCACATACGCACCAGGGGCATCGTTGAACGCACATTTGGCGTGTTGAAGTCACGTTTCAGGTGCCTGGATGGCACTGGTGGGAAGCGCCTGTACAGCCCGGACGTCGTGTGCAAGATAATCGTTGCTTGTTGTGTGTTGCACAACATCTGTGTTCGCACCAGGGCCCCATGGATCCCAGTTCCAGAGGTACCGGACGATGATGGTGGTGATGGGGCAGGTGGCCCACATCCCACTGCAGCTGCGGCAGGAATTGCCCGTAGGGACTCCATCATTGACACTTACTTCTCATGAGCACGTCACATTGTGACCGTCCATGGCATTCATGGGACAGTAGTAGATGTCCAATTGCACTGCATGTGTGAATAAAACATATTTGCAGGTTACAGGTTGGAATTGTACATTGTCATGTTACATATCCCTGGGGTTTCAGGTGTGATTTGCCAGGTTGTGCACATTTTCCGAACCAGTTGTGTCCTGTGTTCAGTTGTGGAAGTGTTGCTGTTTGTACCGGGATGTTGTCAATGTAGAGGTGCACTTCTGCTTATGTGCATATGCTGCACAGTGGGTGTGTCGCTCCTGCGGCTCTGATTTGTCTGCCACTGGTCTCTTTCATGCGGTGTGCCTGTAGGTTCTGTTCTTCCACGGTGCTTGGATGTTGTGGTGTGCATGTTGTCCTCTGCAGTTGGCCAGGGTGCATCCGTGGTACTCCGCTGTTGATGTATTTTGTTCTGTGGCATCTTCCGTATGCTGTTCTTGTGCTTTTTCCCCCATTGCGCGTGAGTATTGCTGCCCTCGCGCTGGTTGTCACAGTTTTCTATTCGCGCTTTGGCCCATCGCAGCTTTTTTCGCGTTGTGGTTTGTGTTTTTATCTCCGTCGAGGTGGTTGTATCGCGAGCATTGGCCACGGTGTCGGCCAACTATCGCATGCTACCGCCGTGTTGTGAATTCCACGTTGTCACAGGGTTATTTTCCCGCGATAGGCTGCGATGCTGAAAGTTGCGTTGCGCTACTCTTGCGGTAATTATCACACGTTCTTGTGAATATACCCCAAAATGTATTAGATCAGCCACCACTATGAGAGTGATCAATAAAGTGCCTACTTACCTAATTTAAAGTAATCCGAGGCTAAGCTTGAAATCAAGGGATCTCCAAGCATCTAATCGCCCATCCTGAAAGTTCATCAAACCCCCAGTTATTACCTCATACTGGGGTAATTTAATAGTCCTTCACGCGTCCTAATTACCAAAACTATTCACATATCTGCTCATGTTACTCGCGCAGTCAGTCATACAAGCGCAGAGTACTTATACTAAAATCAAATGTTCAGTATCTGAAAAGAAATGTGAAATGTATGTATAAAATCACTATAAAACCTACTTATATCATACATGTATGTGCAATTCAAATAAATATGTTCACATAGTATTTAACATCCGTAAGGGAAAGGGCTGTTTATCACTGGGATGTCTGTGCAACTATTTCCTCAGAATTGCACTGTAAATGTACATATATGTGCTATCTGTTTAGTGCACTCCTTTCAATCAGTTACCCCTCACTTGCAAACCTCCTGAGGCTGGTGACTAGGTAGTTTAGAATTCCTGCTTATTCAGTGTTTTACTTCACTGTGGTGACTGCCAACAAGGGACCGAGCAATAGCTGGTGTACTGGTGGCTTGATGTGAAGTTGGCACCTGCATCCTGGGAGCCTGAGGAACCTGTGTTCATTTTAAAATAATTAGTGAATGGATTCCTCCGTAGGAATGAATATTGATCGTCATCAACCAGAGTGAGGTCCAAACTGACGACAGAGAGGTGGAAGGGTGTCCGCGTCAGATCCATCCTGCCCACTAGGATTTATGTCACTTTTTTATTCATTGATTCAATTTATTAGACACTTTTATGATTTCTGTAGCTTCTTGTTTTCTCTGCTTATTTCCAGTAGTTCAGTTAAGCAGAGCCGGAAGTGATATTCAATTCATTCTTTCATGTATTTGCTTTTGACTTTGTTCCACTCGTGAATCACTTACAGTTGTTCATTCATTTACGTAATGTTTCTTAAGGTTACTGTGTCCATGATTTTATCACATTGATTATATATCCTTTGGTTCATTAACTTTGTCCATTTTTTTCATGAACTGACTTGTTTCATTCTTAAATCTTCCCCTTTGTGACTTCACTATATTCAATCAGGAGTTTCCTCTATTCAGTCACACAAAAATGTGTTATTCATCCCAATTCTTCATATGCTTTGTTGTCGTCCATTATGTTTTTTGGGTACTTGCATTCAGTTAATCATTAATTTGTGGCATGGTTATATTCCCTGCCTATACAACACTGGAGAATGAGTTTGTTTATCTCCTTTTATTAATGCTCATCAACAGGAGGTTGTACATTTAATTAGTGGCGGCTGGCACGGATCGGCGGGGGGCGAGGGGGTGTAAAAAACTAAGATAAAAACGTAACTGATTGCAGCGTCTCTCCTCCGTCGTTTCTCCCGGCTGGAACAGGAAGCACCCATAGCCAATCACAGCGCTGTAATGCAGCGTTGTGATTGGTTTGAGCGCCGTGGATCGGTGCTCAGACAGGCAGTGGGAGCCTGGGCTTGTTCTCCACCCAGGCTGTAATGTAGCCTGGGGGAGAACATTCATGCACACTTGGAGTGAGCAAACTACTCCTCCCCCTGCTCAGAGAACAGAGTAGCCCCACCCCATCCCGCCCTCCAAAGCTGCCGCAGCAGGAAAACATAAAATGATAATAACCTCGAGTTATCATTTTATGTTTCCTTTATTTCACTGCGGCAAAGCAGTGGGGCGACGCTCCTCCACCTTAGCGGAGGAGCCGCCACTGCTGCTGTCCACCCTAAAGTTGTGAAGTACTTGCATGCATGAGGGTACCTAACACACTATAACACAGCCCACGCTTATGTGCAGTGACTTTAGGCACACCATCATCTCGCTCATCAACCTTTATGCACCTCACCCATTACAAGACAATGCAATATGTGAATCTCACTTTGTAAGTGGAGGGGTCCTTTCGCTCCCCGGCCTTCGCTCTTTGCCCATGTCAAACTGCAGTGGAATTCTTTTTGAAACAATCTTTGTCTGCGCTGATTTTTTCTACTTCCTGAACTTTCTCCAACTCGGAGCTGCGCTGACGGCTTCCTGTCGGGGGATCCCCACCAATCTCTCAGTCTGCGAGCAAGCGGCGGCGCTGCCGTGCTCGGGAGAAAGAAGCTGCGGTTACCAGGCAACTGCCACTTCTCATTCCCCCTTTCAGTGACTACTTAATTACTCCCTTACCTGGCATTCTTTAACATTGCAAGGATGATTATTATTAATTGTCCCATGCTTGGCGCTCTAATCTTTTGCTGTATGGGTTGGACATAATTTCTTTTCTGGTCACGCTCTGACAGTTTAAGACAGCGCTTGGTTTCTCACAGCCTGGGGTTCTCATGGGACTTCCCGACAACCTTTATCTGCAATGGGGCGAGGCCGCTGGTCCATTCCCAGTACTGAAATGCATTAGCGAGCTTGGGTACCAACTGGAAAGGAAAATGGTACTGAGGAGCCACCCGTCTAGGTTTCGGCCTAAAAATAGTCCAGGTGACCGGGGTAGACATAGTTGAAAAAGTTGATGGAAGAGAGCTGTCCGTGTTATTACGCATGTCCCTTCTATGCCATTCACACCAGCGCCCATGAGTCATGACTTGCTACTGACGACTTGTTGGCCGTTGCACGCATTTGTAACGGGGCTTTTGATTGGTTTAGGTCTTTGCTGAAAACTTGATTTGCTTGGGCTAGAGTGAGATCTTTTACTTAATCGCCACAGTTTTCCCACTTTCTTCCCAGTTTTTTAACATATACTTTTATGTTGTCTAGGAGGTACTCAGGTGTCAGAAGCTGAGTTTTCATCCATTCACCGAGACCACTTATATTTATTTGCATTTCCCTGCCCCTCTGGGAAAACATTGTGGCATTAATTAGCCTGTGGTGGAATTAAATTCTTCTTCCTAAGATCACAGTTCCCCATGCCTATTTTATTTTAAAGTGCTATGGCCCACAAATCTCCTGCAATGTTGCCGCCGGAGCTGCACACTGCTGATGTCTCCCATTCTGCCTGCTCCCATCGTTCTTTCTACCACTCTGACAAAGCCACTGTGCTCGCCTGACTTCCCTGCGCACAGCTCTCTCTATCCTCAGGTACTCTTGTTGTGACCTAGCAGCCTTCCACACCCAAGCAAAGACCTATTGACCCTAAGTCGCTCCGTCTGGTGAGTCTTATGCCCACGCTGTTCCTTCTTTGCTATCTGTATGTGTAGCTGAACATTTATAATGGAAAACAAATTACAAGTACCAAACTTTAGTGGAAAAACATGTCTGGGCAGGTCATCTGCCCAACATGATTCAACTTAAGCGCATCAGTTTGTCTCGGCTGGCACTTCAAAATGCAATCCAGCCGCACCAATGCCAGGCCAACAACCAGTCTCACACCACTGAAAAGCTCAGTGGGAGGCACGCTGGAATTACAGCTCTGGTCCGACCCACTCTGGCTCGAACTAGCCAATGGAAGGCAAGCCAGTGTATTTTTCCACCCAGGGCTTTAGAGGTTCGGAGACCCCATGTCACTGACCTCACCCAAACCCCACTGATGCAGCAGACTTGTCAGTCATTAAATAAAATGTGATAAAGTGTGTGTGCGTGTAGCAGTGGGTGTCCCCATATAAAATGCACAGCTACCTGGCCATTGTACAAGGAGTTCATTCATGAAGTCAATCACCCAAACCAAGTGTTCGTGCACCAAAATGATCTCCAGGACAGAGGCCCAGCAAACACCTGCTCAAATCAAGCACTGTATGCAGCTGGTCATCTTCTCTGGGGCTGTAGTTGGAGTTCTTCTACACCTGGGCATACATATGTTGGCAGCCAGAGGTAACAGTTGCTATTTCTGGCTTGCTCTTTGTTTCCCTGGCCCTGGCCTTGCAACCTCTTGTCTCAGAAGTCATTAAGACACCTGCAGAAGCAGAAACCTAACAGGGCTCTACGAGCCTTCCTTCGCTGTTGCCATTCTCCTTCCCTCATCAGCAATCAAGAGGCTGTTGAAAGGCTAAGGGTAGTGCAAGAAGTCAAACTTGTAATGTCAGTGAGGGTAAATGGTGGTATAATGTGCCCAGACCTACCCATTTCATGTTGGCAAATCCACATCCATGCCACTTCACTTTTTATATCCTACACCCCTTAAATATTCTATATCGATAAAGCAACAAAGATCAACAAAACAAATGCAGGAACTGCTATAATGATCAGTCAACCCGTTTTCTGTATCCTTCAAACACAGGGTCACTAAGGGCCGAATTACGAGTCTGGCGGTCCGAGGAATGCCAGACTCGTGGATGCACGGCGGCAATGGTCCAGCCACTGCCGCACCGGCTGTCCAACCGCCCCATTATGAACCGCTGTTCCCTGGAGGTGGTGTGGGAGTCCCCAGGTCGCACGCCAAGCATATTACAAGTTTCTCCCCGCCTTGGTTTTATGGAGGTTCCACAGCCATGAAAACCGTATCAGAGAGGAAACAAAGGGGGCCCTATAGGGCCCCCTGGTGCCTCACACCATGTGTATGCACACAGGGGGGCACAACATGTGCCTCCCTGTGTGCATGTACACCAGTTCTTGCATGGCATGTACGTTACAGTCCATGCCGTGCAGGAACCCTATGTGGCGTTCCCATTGAGGTGCCTTTTTCAAAGGCACCGTCACCTTTGAAATTGAAAGAGGTACCGCAGTGGGAACCCCCACACCAGACCACTTTTAAGTTGTAATCTGGCAGGTAGGCGGCGCAACACTTGGCGATGCAGGGAGGGCGGCGGTGGCATGCCGCCAGCACTGCCAAAAGTCGTAATCGGGCCTTAATCTGTACCTTTACTCTAAGGCAAGCTTTGCTCTTTCGAAAGTGCAATCAATTAAATGTAACCAAGGTCCCTGCTGGTTCTGGCAAACTCAAGCTTAATCAACAGGACTGCACAAACGAGCCAGACTGCAGTCTAATAGTAATGGAAGGCTGGAAGTGTAACGAACCTGCACGCTGCAACTATACTGTTATTCTCCAATTGTCATAGACTGAATTAAACAACCTCTCCAGTAATGCGAATTAGCCTGTGGGTGCACCAAATATTAGACTCAGAATCATACAACTAATGATACTTTTGGGTACACATCCATAGGTAATACCCATGCGGTCTCCAAAATATATACGTAATATGTTGTACAGGGTGTTTTGGTGGAGTAATGTAATCTGCATCACGGATCAGTGTTTGACCCCATTATTACAGATTCAAATTCTGGTTCAGGTCTTCACGCCTTTCATCCTTCTGAGGTCAATAAAAGAGGTAACAATAAACACCCAGTAGCGCCAAGAGCTCTCCTGGGGCTTCTCATCTCTGTACATACATTGCTTTTCATTGGCCTAATGACCAGGACTTTCCTCACTTCCTGCTTAAATAATCAGGATCACGTTCCGCAGCTTACTCTTCCTTTCTTTTCGAAAGAAAATAGAATAATGCGTGGTGGGGTTGGAGGGAAGGCTCCCTAGTCCATCGCTATTAACCGAGCATTGCTTGTAATGTTTGAAATTCATACACTCCCCACCTGAAGAAAGTTATTATGGCTAACAAGCACGTGAAACAAGCTGCATTCTTCGTCTCTCCAGGGTTGGTGGGAGGGCTGAGGTCCCTGGCCGCAGCTGACAGACACCTCCAGGTGAGATTCTTTACAGTGTCGCCCAGCGTAGGTGTGGAGAGGCCGTTTCCAGTCTGTCGTGGCTGTGAAGTGAGAGCGAGCAGCGCCTCTGAGGAGTTGTCACTTTGCAGCTAGAATGCTGTGCAGGGGCTGAGACTGGCGAGCTTCCGGTTTTTAACATATCTGCCCATTGCCTGCTTGTGAAAGAGGCCTCTTCTCTCTAGCGGAACATGCTGCATTTGCGTAGAAATTAAAGTCTCCACTCCAGTCAGAGAATGATGGCCCCCGGGGGAAGCAGGGTCGCAGACCAGTCTTCCCCCGGGGATCTTCGCGCGGCCGGAAGAACAAGGTGGAGGGCAGGGGTCATAAGGGAGGGTTTAGGGGCGGGCCGGTGGTGCCTGTAAAGGTGCTGGGGTGGGAGGTTCCGGCCTCTTTCCCAGCACCTCGCACCACCGGGTTAGGGAGGGGGCTTTTGGAAATGTAGCCCCTTTCCCCTACAATTGAGAAGGGGAAAGGGGGTGAGAGTAAGCGTGCCAGTTTAGGATGGGTTATAAGGCGCTAGGGTTGTGGAACTTTGGAGGGGTGGTGAGTCTCGGACGGGCGGAACCACTGCTCCGGGGGGGGGGGGTGGGAAGCACAGGTGAATGAGGACGGAGCGCAGGATGCTAGGTGCAGCTGAAGAAAGTCAAGAGAGGATGTTTAAGAGGGCTGAGAAGGTGAGAAGGGATGTATGGAGAAGTTTACAACAAGAATGGACAGGAGTGAAACAGGTGAGACGATTGGTGAATGGATGAGGGGTATGAGTTATTATTGTTGAATAAAGTTATGTTGTTACATGTTATGTTTAATAAATGTTTGGAGTTATGATAACCATGTCCTAATAAATGGCCTTTTATGCTTCAAGTCAACGTGGAGTGTAGTTATTGCGCGACGACTTAAACAGTATTGTCAGGCAGAGCTGGCCACGAGAGCTGCCCTGGTACTACTCGAGGGGACGTGGCTGCCGTCACTCCATGGGGCAGCACCAACTACTAGTCGCAGGGACTCACGGGTGGTACGGCTCTATCCACCACCGGAATGCAGGGGCGGTGCGCCCATAGGAGCGCTAGGGCGTTGCCCCCCTGGTGCCAGCCGTCCCATTGCACAAAACATATATAGTTGTTTTTTTCAGCTTCAAACAACGTGAATTTAATCACTGCCGGGCAGTGGCTTCTATGACTATGGTGACGCCTGATGACGTACCGTGGGCGGGTCCAAGCAGCATAATGAATGGACGGCTGCAGTGAAAAGTGCGCATGTTACTTTGGCCATTTGGTTTTCCACGGCCAACCTAACATGCGTACTTCAGCTCTTCTCAGCGTATGCTGACAAGAGAGCAGGGGGAACACAGACCCAGCCTCCAGGTCCCTATGTGAGCGCCGTGTCTGCCTGCCCTAGCCAATCCGGGTGCGGCTGTCATGGTGTTCACTAATGCAAACAGCATGAAAGAAGCATCAGGAGTGGCGCTGGAATTTACGTCATCTGCTCTCGCTATCGCAAGAGAATGGAGGAGTTTTACATCACGATCAGAAGCACTCGGGTAATAGTAGAAAACCAAGGTCCACTTTAAAAGCCCTGTGCTCGAGACACTCGGAGGCTGAAGGGAAGCGCGCCGGCAGAGCTAAGCCAAATATCGCAACGAGGCTGTGAGGTAGGTCGAGGTTTGCCTTTTGAAACCTTTGCACGTTTCACGCCTACTCCACTTTTAAATCGTGGCACATTTAGACCTGAACAGCAGTATTCAGTTCCCCTTATCGAGCTCCTGGTCACTCCCAGCCATACCCCTTTCGTTTGTATGGAATGCTGCTTCTTCCGCGCCCAGCCCAGCCCAACCCAGGGCGGAGACCAATGCACACCATGCCTGGGCTCGGCTGCTGAACACTTAGATTCTCGGCTCTGCCAGGGGACCATTTCCGTCCTCACAATCGCCAAGGCAAGTCTATGAGCAATTAAAATATTAAATCTATCCTGTCCCAGTCCTCTGTATGCTTAATTGAAGATGTAGTGCTCGTCGAAATTGTTTGAGTCGACACATGCATAAGTTGATAGATCTGTGGTTAATATTTCGACAAACAACCATCCACCCGCACCGACTTCGAGAATATTCCACCTAAACAATCTGTTAAAAGTAGGTTTTTGAAGGAGAAATAAACATAAAATGCGCTTTCTGCAGAGTCCTGCAGTTAAGAAGACTGCTGAAAACTTATTGACCAAAGCTGCCTAAAGTTCGTATACTTTGCAAGTTTACAAAAATGGGAAGGTGGGAAATTTGCACAACTCTGCTGACAGAGTTTAAATTATACATAGCCTGAAATGAATTCTGGTACTTATGATCTTTGTAGCAGGGTAGAGTCTCATTAGAGGCGTGCCTGCATTCAGTCTATCATGTTGGAATGTGTTATGCTATCCTATAGGCCAAATAACCAAATTGCACTGCACTCCATATCTCATAATAAGACTCATCACATTACACCATGGCTAAAGTGTAGGTTATTAAAATACTTTGTTAAAGAAATATATTTTAATACACTTAATTGGTCACCTGATGTATTGTGTGCTTTATTTGATAGAGTGGCAAATCTTTCTGGCTATGGCTCCATCTTTTACTGCTTCCAGACACTGCTACACACAAATTGAGTAATGAGTACTGTTGGAGATGCTTTACATTAGTCAACATTACAGATCCACTAATAGAGAACCTTTCCACAACCATAAAGTTTGACAAACATTTCTGTATCATACACATTCTTAATTTCAAAGCACAAAAAGTGTAATAATGTATAAGGGTTTCTAACCAGGGATCAATAGATCAATGAAAACTTGTAAGGAGGGCTGGGGAAATATAATTTACAAAGATGGTAATGTCTTGATGGATCTTTAGGGAGCACAAGACTGGTGCTGATTGCACTGCTCTGCACAGTAGCTAAAGAACTGCTCACATTCTGAAGGCTGGCCTCAGAGTGCAGCTCTTCCAGCCAGGGGTCTAACAGATCTGTAGGCCAGACTTCGATGGGATACGGGAGAGGCTGGTGCAAGGATCCCTGGCATCCCAGTCAACGTGAGAATGTCTAGCCCTCCTGCTTACTCTTCCATTAGACTAGTGCTGGTGCTTTGAGGGGTAATCTGACACCCTCTGCCTTTCAGAGATGAAGAGGCTGGGGCAACTGCTGTACCAGCTTCAGCTGAGGTGCAGGGAAAATTATTTATCGGCCCTTCTTATCTTTGATCTTTGAGTCACAATATAGAAGCAGTTAGTAATACAAATTAGGGCAATACATATCTTTTTTTAAACAATTTGCAGTAAATATGTGGTGCAAAATCCACCATATGAATCAATGTTTGTCAAAATGTTCTTGCGGTGGAAGAACCCTCTGCACCCTCCTTTTGCACTCATTATACTCGGATGTAAAACGTCTGCCTCACCACTTTTAAAATCCACCAGCCGCCACTGCCGGAATGTGGAAGAGCTCTCCAGTGCTCCACCTCCATGCATAAGTAGCTAATCCAGTCCAGGTTTTTACATTGCTCGGTGGCACCCGTAAAGCTGTTTATTTTAGCATACATTCAGAATTAAAGGTGTACCCTGGAGTGATGGTCAGATCTGAAAAAGCAAGAGTGCTCCGATGTGTGTGCCAGATCCCTGGAGAAACACGTTGTTGTTGCCCTTGACCACAGCAGTGGTAAACCCATTGTGGTACTTGAGTGTGGAACAATACTATGTTTTTGACGTGTTTTACAATATTCAAGATTTGGTAGGACCGGAAGTGGAGTGTAGTATGATGATTCTGGATATCCCTTTGAATGTATTATTGCGAGGAGGGAGTACTGATTTATGTCACAAGCGGCATTTTGAGTTGTGTTTTGTATAACAAATGTGTTATCTCATTCCGTTAGTGCTTTCTTTAGTGAGTAATAGACAGAGGTGGGATGAGGATATGGTCTTTCATTGAGTGAGCTTTTTTTTTATTTTTTATATAGCACGAGCTCGACCCTGAGGGCGTTGGCGCACTTTACATGAGCACCTGTTACATTACAAAAGGTCACATTCATTTTTTGTTTTTTAGCTCGGGGAGATTAAGTGATTTGCCTCGAATCACAGGCTGTCGAGCTGACGCGGAGACTCAAATCTGGTTCCCTAGTTCCAAAGTCGGCAACTCTTGAAATAACACCACACCCTACTGGTTGATTTTGCATATCGTTGGGTCCCCAATATGGGATATAGAACAATTCGAAATATATAAAGAGAAATATAGTTAATGGCGTGAGACTGTTTGAGATGCCTACACACACTGCTCTTCACAGGTTACTTTGTAGAGAGGGCAATCTCCTTCGGCAATATTGTGATTATCTGGTGTTACCAACTGCGTGGTGGAAGAATCCCCCGCTCAGACATCACAGTGGGTTCCAACCAAGCAAGTCACTTCATGGCCCATGCATTTGATTGATGGGAGTGTATTGTGTGAATTTTAGATGAGGTTATGCCTCGAGTGCTGACGGGGTACAGCAATGTGTATATGTGGATCTGGGAGACATATACGTCGTTGCTCACGTGCTCAGTGTTTGGAGTTCTTTATGCTGTTTTGAGATGTGCTCCTTCTTCCATGAGTGGTGATAAAGATGTGTACACCATGTCCCTTCACATCTCTAGTACTAATTAGAGATGGGCAGTTTATGTGCTATGGTTTCAGATGTGTCCCGTCCTATCATAGTCGCTGACGGTGAGCGAAACTGCCTGCTCGTGTGAGATTGGGATATGCTCCTTCATATATTAGAAGTTGATGGCCAATGTGAGTTGTGCAGTTTGTGTTGTGGTCCTTCATACTTCAGTTGCTGAATGTGAGTGGTGCAGGGTTTTATGTGGAGTTTGGGTTGTGGCCATTCATATATTTACTCTGCTGCTTCTCATTGTCGAACATTATTAGTCCGATACAGAGATAACATTGTTGGAAGTCAGTATTGTGATCCTTGTAATAAAAGCCTGGCTGTTCATTGCTGTTAAAAATAGCAGTGAGCAAAATTCTTTCTCAGTCCCCTCAGATTTCTATGGCAAAGGGGAAACTGCAAAGTATTTTCTTCATGCCATGTGTGCATTATTATTTTTGCAAAAAATTATCGTGCAAATTTCCTCATTCATCACTAACAAAATGGTTCTGCGTAAGATGTACTTTTCATAAAATAGGACCTCGTTGAGATTTTGGCAGAGTGGGATTTCCACCATAAATTAGAGGAGCTCCTGCCCCAAAAACTCGCTCTTGTCCCACCTGATTGAAAGGTGGCAGAATGCTGGATTTCTGATGGCGGAACCTCAGCTGACTCGGTCATCATCACTTTGTGTTATGCCACTGCACATACCTAACTAGAAGTTTTGGTGTTTTCATTGACGCATTAGATGTCGAAGGTTCTCTTTGCTATTTGACTCCAAAAGGTAATAACAATGACAAACAAATAAGTCAGACTTCCTACTGGAGAAGAGGAGGGTGTGTAGGGATGTTTGGAGCTGCTATTTAGTAAAGAGCTGCACCCAGAGATCACTCGGTGTCACCTGAGTAATAACGAAGTGCTGATAATATTTAGGTAGCGAGATTGAACGCTTTCTCACCCGGCCATTCAGTGCTCTTAATTTACACTTGTTAAACTGGCAATGATGGAGATGCAAAGATCTGCTCAAGACCACTCAGGGTGTTAGTCAGAAAATAGGAACTTAAATCCCGACCAGACTTCTAAATCCAGCAGAGATTCCCTGTCCTCTGACGGCTCTCAGTCGAAGGGCCCCAAGCCAGGAGCACTTTGTAAGTTAAAAAGTGGGTACTGTTTTTACATCCCGAATTGGAAGATAATTCAACTGTCTGAATCTTACAGTTGCTTTTGAAAATATCTGGTTTTATAGATAGGGAAAGTGTCTGATGGTTTTGCGATTTTGAAGCTCCTGGACTTAAAGTGAGATGCAGTCCACACTGCTCATGCCTTGTTATATCCGATTACTGGGAACCCAGTGAATTAGTTCTTCTGACAGCTCGATTCCCTTCATAACAGTTGCAATCATCGATAATAAATAAAAACACGGGTTACACTTGTTAGCTAAAATAAAAACATGTATGCTTCCTCCATAGTTGTCAAGTGGCTACATGCCATATATAACTCCTTCAACCACTCCAGACTTTTTAGGTCACAGCGTTTGGCATTCTGGGTAATACAGGCCCATAGATTTTATGTAACAGGATTTGGCAAAAGAAATAGACGGGAATGGCTTAACATATCTAACATGACATCAGGCCTCAGGACCCCACTACCTTTTTTATAGACTTTTCCTACAATTCTGGCACCCCTTCATTGACACTGCACCACACAAGTAAGTCCTCATAATTTTCTGTCACCCCCAAAGTTGAGAAGCTTTTGATGCAGTGGGAGGTTTTACTCTGGTGGTTGTCGGTGGTTGCCTGAAGCTCCCTACATGGACCAGTATTTATGCTTTTTTTCTTCTAAAAGCCGAGCCGTAGATGGTTCTATCCTGCAGGTGCAACAGCCCCAGCTTTTGGCATCTACTGCAAACCCTTCTGTCAAGCGCCCTCGGTCCCCTTCAAGGCAGAGAGGACAGGCCCAGCCCTGCCT
Source organism: Calotriton arnoldi (assembly GCA_963921515.1). Lineage (NCBI taxonomy): Eukaryota > Metazoa > Chordata > Amphibia > Caudata > Salamandridae > Calotriton > Calotriton arnoldi. The sequence continues at coordinate 1,901,214 of CAWUFW010001409.1, forward strand.
GCATAGCGGTGCTTTCATCTGCAGCTCGAGCCCCACAGTCGCCATGCTCGGGTATCATCAGCCCGTGGAGGAAGATTCAGATGGGCAGGTGAAGAAAACCCCTTCATTTACGTCACCATAGACTTGTACTGCGGGATTTAATTTCTGCCGGCGGATGCTTAGGTTTTTTATCCTCATGCTTCCACTCAGATCAGGAGAGTGAAAGACAGAAAAGAGAGAAAGAATGCGGAAGAGAACGACAGGAAAGGATTAACAGAGTGAAAACAGTGTTGAAAATTAACCTGTAAGAGTGAGCTAAATGGTCAAGAAATGTAGGATGTGGACGAAAGAATCAAGAGGTAAAATCAAGGCTAGACAGCCTTGGTATTCGGTGTGGTGGGCTCCTACGAAATACATTGGGCCCTTAAATTTACTGGGTTTTTTTTCAAATCAAGCTCTGCTGTCCAGAGCAGGTCCTTGCTCGGAAGATGCAATGGGCAGAAAGAAATTTGGCGCCCCCACTTCTGTTTGTGAATACAGTGAGGCAGCGATGGTGGGATGACAGCAGCGATGCCTTTTGTATTCGGAGATAAGGGGGCGCTGCCATTTATACAAAGGAGTCGAGCTCCGTGGACTCCTTTGAAGATTGGTGCCCTGGGCCTGGTGCCAAAAGTTGACCCTGCTGCTGTCCTCCCACTTCCATGTGCTACAAATGGCTGCAGTCTGGAGAGAAGCTGTACTGTACTGAGCTTCGTTGTCACCGAATATCTCACATTTGCCTCTTCCTTTAAATCCCAAAGTTTGGTCCTGACATCTCTTTTAATAATAGTGTTGGTGCAACTGTTGGACCCCTTTATTAGTTTTCCTCTCGAATGTATCTAATCTGTTATTAATTAGACTTCTGTAGATTTGGCCTCCTGTACTGAACACAATCCACACCAAAGTTTTATGTTGTAGTAATAAATATTAGTTTTTCCTCTAAGTCATGCCTCTTCTCTCTTGCACCCTCAGCATTGTTATAAACCCCTGCAGCAAACTGAGCACATTGCATATTTAATAAAAGCTACCGAGTTTCATCTCCTTATTATCTTGTGGCCTTGCCGTAGTCACCAAACTCCACAAAAAGGCAGGTTCATCTTTGAATTGCTGCCTAATGGAAAGGACGTGCCATGCACAGAGAGCCCTAAAGAACAGGGAACGGAGGCCTTGGCCCCGACGGCCCCCCGGAGTCTGCCTGCCCCATTTCACATCCCCTGATATGCTCTGAAAGGCGCCTGGCCACGGCTCGCTCAAAATACTGGCGCGTGCAAATGTGTGATTAAACGGGCAGAGCAGGGGGCGGAGATGGTGTTTACAAATTGCTTTTGAATAATAACAATGCTATAATGGAAGTGAGCGGTGAGTCGGAACAAATTGAGATTGGCTGAGGACCGTGGCGTGGTGAGTTTACGTGCCGCATAACTCGCATAGCTCATTGGTTCCAGGCCTGCTCCGTCATGGTGCGCGTGCAGAATGGCGGATTTCAGCCAGTCCTTGCCCTGAGCGTGTCTCGCGGGGAACTGAATGTCTTGGTTTCAGAGATGGGCTCACTGTTCTCATTGCAACGACTGGGACCCACTGATGATTATTTATACAGAACTCTGGAGTTATAAAGCTTTCCTGTGTGGGATTATTGAAGAGCTTTGCAGTGTGGCAGCACTGTAGAGTTATGTTATAGTTTATTTGTAGAGTGCTTGTACGCAGATGCTTTTAGGAAGACGCACTCAAAACCTAACAATGACCTGGGGAAAAAAGCCGTAAGATACTCAATTATTAAAAATCCCGGTTTCGAGCTAGCAATTAAAACAACATTAATGTGTTTCTGCCCACAAACTCAAAGGAAGGGAGTTCCACAGTTTGGCAGCTGCTGTAGGAAAAGCACAGTTTCGATAAGTGACCATTCTGGTCCTAGTGGTGGCAGGCAAGAATTGGTTTGCCAATCTTATGGAGTGTGACAGTTGATAGAAGGTAAATTGATTGGCAAGAAAGTAGGGGAATCTGAAATGTAGGGCTTAATGGGCAATTGTTAGGCCCTAATTGAGATTCAATAGGAAGCCAGTGTAGAGATTGAAGTTCTGACATGCAATCTTTTGGCAGTTTTTGTAAACACTTATGCCACAGCTTTCTGAGGAAGTTGCAGGTGACATAAGCATTTGTGTCCACCCCACTTGTGCTACCGTATTCCAGCTATAACTGACTGTGAGTGTGTTCAGAAAGGTAAGTAGTATGTTTGTAGTACATGCTGCCAACATCACTGTACTTTCCCAGGGTGTAAAATAATGCCACTGGATGAACGAGCTTGTTTATTTGAAAGGACCTCAAACTTTATTGATTCAATAAATAGGACAATGATTTTACTTCCACCTTAAATATATTTGTTATCACACTTGTCTAATTTGTTAAAAAATACACAAACAAATAAATACTATTTTTTCATAATATTCAACGTGCTTAATGTGCTACGTGCAGATCGAAAGACTCTCTTTGGAATTGGCGAATATATGTTATCTCCTACGTTTTACTTCCTGGGCATAGTTGACACAAATCATGTACTTCAAAAAGATCAGATCACTTTTAACAATAAATTTCTAATTTAATGAATTTCGCAGCTGTTATCCATTTGAGATTGCGTATTCCAAGAACAGTTTTGGAGAATGTTCTACTCATGTATGAAGAGTACCCCTACTGCTAAAAGCACTACACATGAAAGTATTTTCTTCTGTAATACAGGTTTACGGCCAAAATTACCTCCATCTATGCTTGCTAGTAATACACAAAGAGATTCCTGGCAGGTGTAAATGGATTTACTACTATGGATTTCTCCACCACGAGTGTGGAGAAATCTGTAGTGGTAAATCCCACACAAGAGATGAGAAGAGGTCATTTTCAGCATGTGGAGAACAACGTTGTACTGAAGGAGGTGAAAGTAAACCGAGAAACCTTAAAACATTCATGAACAGTGAAAATTGTGGACTTAACAAAGCACTGACCGGAAAAAAATTCCAGAAATATGAATAGAAAATGAATGGTCATACTGTTCATTGTTTTTCTTATTCACTTGAATGTCTTTAAACACATGCTGTAATGAAAAAAAAATCCATAAGTTCTCAAAATAAAGAACTTCCTCGCCATTTAAGCAACTCTAGAAATCTGAATGTCACACTGGTGAATGTTGGATTTCATATACAGTTCTGATTTGCTTAGGATAATAAACATGCAATAAAAGTGGGATGACAGAGACACGATCTAAAAACGATTGCTTCTTTTGGTCTATGAACTCCTTCATACTAGTTAATAACTGGGCATATTTTCATATTTAGCAAACTGCATATTTATAGCCCTCTGTGTGTTGACAAGTGGAAATCATTTGCAGATTACACATTTCTCTAAATGATAACTGTAATTATAGATGTCCAAACATCATAATCATGCAAGATGTTAGAGAACGTTAGCGATCCGAATAAGGGCACCCTTTTCATGAGTTTTCTGAGGAACGCTCCTTTGAAAGAACTAAAGAGAGCCGGTCAGTTCTACTGGTTTGAGGTTTTACTTCTTCGTGATCAGATTGATGTAGGTGTACTTGAGGTCACTGATAATGAAGCCTGAGATTAATGTGTAGTTAATGATGGTTTTCAATAGGATATCAGCAGTCATGGAGAGCACAATGCCCTTGAAATGTTGATGTGTCAAGGGTACAGCCAGGCCTCTGGTCCTGAGAAGTTCCTTTAATTGGGCTTGGGCGAGTTGCTTGAAGATATTCAGATTCTCTGCAAACAGACCTTGTTTTGGGATTAGCAGTTTTAGGAGGGAGGCTGGTGGTAACTTGCTCCAGAGGAAGTGTTCAGAAGTGTTAGATTTTGGCATGAGATGGCTGAGACGTGTACGAGATATGATGAGAGTAGAAGATACATTTTGATTTTTTAAATGTCAATTTAAATTTGTGTGTGCCATTGAATCTAGAGCTTGTCATTAGAATCATTCGATTTCTTTCACTGCCGTTTTAATTTCCGCCTACACTCTTTTTATATTTAAGACTTGCCAGGTGCTCATTTGCTGGCAATTCGTACCTGAAGAGGTTTTAAATGACATTAGTCAGTCAAAGCCTTTTGGTTATGTGGTTGGGTAGCGAGGAGGCAGCCAGGTGGGAGTCACTTGTAATGAGAATGCGCCTGTTTTATTTTCTGCAAAGCGACTTATCAGTCTTTGTTATGAGTAGTGGTGGGCAGCTTGACACTGAGAAAGATGTGGTTGTCACGCCAGTGATGGCAACATTTTCAGTCACAGTGCTAAGCTTTGGTGTGGCAGACCAGATAAGAATTAGGAAGCATCTGAGAGCCTCTACGATTGAGGCGAGAGCTCTTGTTTAGACAAGTTGTGACTAATTAAACCAGCTCTGAAAAGGAACTAGACGTCTGAGACAGGGTGATGAAGGAGTGGCATTTAGTAAGTCATCTGAAATTAATACGTTTTATGGTAGTCTGCATTTCATCAAGAATAGCCCAGAGATAGCAATAGGATAGCGATAAGGTGAGCAGAGGAAAAAGGAGTGCTTTACATTCTACATATGCAAACCCTTGGAAACTTGTGATAAGTAAGGAGTCTTCAGCAATACCTTCTGCTCCTTCTTTAGTCTTTTTGTTGTGATTGCTAGGGAAGGTCTCATAGTCAACTCTATGGCATCTTGAAGGATGGGCATGGAATCCTGTCTTAGCCAGATTTCTGTGATGAAAAGCAGATCTGGGCTGGGGGAAATGATCAGGTGGTAGATGTTGGTATGATTCTTGTTCATAGAACTTGCAATGATGAGGATGCAGCTTAGATGAGGGAGGTTTTAGAAGGTAGGTTTGAAAGTTAAGTTTTGTATTGAGTTGAGCAAAAGGACAAGGCAGAAAGGTTGGTATGGCGGGCCAGTCTTCAAACTTTCAGAGCTTGAGCAGATTTCTGACTGGGTTAGGGAGTCTGTTGGGAAAGGGCTATTGCATTTGGTTAATAATGGAAGACAGAAAGGGCATATTAGGAGTATTGAAAGTGGTTGAATGCCCATGATGGGAGGAGAAGTAGGAAGGTGAGGGAAAAGAGATGATAGGGTTGAATAGGATAGGAAAATCTGGGTGGGAGGAAAATTGAGCAAGGGCCTTCATATGTTGGGTCAGAGTGGGAGGGATGGTGAGTGTCTTAGTACTGGCTGAGGCGACTGCTAGGTCTGCAGAGCAATAAAGGAGGAGGGAGATAAAGGAGATGTATTGGAGTTGCCTGAATTGGATGGAGGAAACATGAAGAGGCGGAATTTGGCTGTGTGTGGTTTAGGACAAATGCTTCAGAAGAATGGAAGAGAACGGGAAGAGGAGGAAGTATGGGAAAAAGGTTAAACGGACATGAGAGATGACAGAGAAGGGGTTTGAAAGAGGTTATGTGGATAGAAAGGGTAGAGATTCATTGCGGTCCACCCAGGTGTGGCAGATGTAGAACTAGGCCAGGGCGAAATTTAAATTATGCTGACGTCATTCTCATAATTTCAGGAAGTTTGTGTAACGCTTGTTGGGTGAAATTCCTGAAATAACACCATTATGCTATGTCTCGTTATTACATTCCCATTTGTGGCAAAATTATAGTGCAGGAGCATGCAATTAACTCTAGCAACTAGATCACGAGCGGCTGTTATGTGCAGCTCTTGTGCAGCTCTTTTTTTTAATGCTATTTTCTTTTTGCGCGAAAAGCATCCTCACATCACAAATTGATGTGAGGTCGCATTTTGCACTAAAATATAGCGTTACATGATGTATTTGCAATACGTGTAATATTGCATTATTTTGAGGACGCCTAATTACAGGAAAAAATTACGCAGTTTGCACTCCCCAATGTACAACTGGAAGATGCAGAGCCTCAAAAAAACTGAATTTGTTTACGATTCTTTGGGGTTCCCCTAGGGTGGATTAGGTTCTACCCACTGGAATACATGACGTTTACAAATCCAAAGAATATTTAAGTTTCTATAGATTCCATAAAGGTGGCAGAGGTCCAATTCACTGGAAGACATACTTTCAAGGACTCAGTTGTTTATGATTCTATGAGATTTGGCCTTGCCCAACCTTCACTGAAAGCAGAGCTCTATATTTCACTTGGCTACTTTTATTTTTTCCTTCAAATACCTGATAATTTCTAATGAAAGACTAATAAAGCACTACTCTAGTGGGATTACTGGATGAACTAGACACTCATACCCGTCCACATTCAATGCCCCAAAGCAAGAATGTATTAATTAAACCACATAGACTCCACGCAGAAATCTAGACTGAAACAGAAGGAGGCAGAGACCCTCAGTTGGGATCAGAAGTATTAATGCATGCTTCTGAGGCCTCAGGCTTGTTTGTGAGTGAGTAGAGTAGGATGCCAAATCCAATAATGCAGAATCTGAGTTTAAAGATGTCACTCTTGGAACTGGATCACAAAGTGTCTGTGGGATAAAGGGGCCAATTTAGCAAAGGGTTCCGTCCATTTTGGCTCCAGAACACATGCCTATAAATTCCCAGACATCATTTTCAGAGAGCCGACGTGGTAGGAGATGCAATTTGTACTGGAAGGAGAGCAGGCAGATGCATATCATATATCAATTTAGATATAACTGACACTTATTCATAAGTGGTTCTATTTAAGGAATATACGTTTTCTACGTTAGTTGCTCACTTTTATCCATATTTAATTGCTATGTAGTAGAGGTTAAATTTGTTTAAAAAAATATATATATATGTGTTCTTTTATGTGCAGATAGTTGCCAGTGTACCATTCTCAAATGCCAAACCTGTACGTTACATCATCTTTAGATGGATGTAAAGAAAGTTGCACAATTTTATCTACAAATTGTGCTTGTTTGAAATGATCAAACCCTGAAATATAACTTCTCTCTGTGAGTTGTTTCATGGAGGCCTTTTGGAAACCCATGTTTGTTTGTTGTCTGTACAAAGTTTGCAGGTTCTGTATTTTTGGGTTTTGCCTACCGGACAGCACAAGGGGTCCAATTGCAAAAGACCTTTTGTGGGCTTCCCATGAACGTATACTGGGCTTACAGCCCATCCGTTGCTTACCATTGGTTGGCTTTATTTTCACTCGCTGTTGCTTACTTCTTATTCATTGGTTTGACTTCCTCTTCTTGTGTTTGTCCCTCCCCTGGAGCATAGCCTCTTTACCATCCTTTTTATTGGCTGACTTGTTTGTATTTCTCCACCGCCCAAATTCTGGACCTAATTTTTCTTTTCTTTCAATGCTCCGTGAAAAAACATGTGTTTTCTGGCTCTCTCCCTCATGTACTGCTTTCCCCCTTAAAATTCTGCCCCTCCACCCCCAAAACTCTCAGTGTTGCTCCCCGCCTCTCCCGGCTTGTTTGTAAAAGCGCAGGAACAGGTGTATTTTTGCTAGGGTATGACTAAAGAGAAGACTTTAAGGGCTGCTATTGTTTTATCTCCTGCATTTATTGCATGAAAGCACAAGCATTGGCACACAAAGGCTTTTATGGAGCAGGGGGGAAGTGCTGGCTGCTGTAATCACTCTGCTAGAGTCTGAGCAGAAAGTGTATTTAGCATGAAAAGGAGATGTCTCTTCTCATAAAGAATCATTGAATCTGCTCCCTTGGCAAAGGTTGAGGACCAAATGGATTTTGTATTTGTTTCAGTTCTCAGACCTGTGGAAAAATAAGTCTCGGCCAGCATTTTTGTTTCAATTCAGCACTTTCTTATTCTTTTTCAATTCTGTTCACTTTCATGAGTGAAAGGTATTTTAAAAACAAAGCATGTCCTCTCCAAAGATTAAAAATATTGAACTCTGTGTAAAGTTCTGAGATACCTTAGGCCTTAAGATGTGTTTACTTTTCCTTGAGTACTTTGATTTTTTTCTCTTTTACTTTTTGTAAACAGTGCTTTGCAAACAATCATTGGCAAAGACTATAAGTTGGCACTTGCATTGTAAATGTGAGATGAATTGGCTTTGCCGTCGCTTTTTTCCATCCCACTATCAATGCATTTCACACTCTTTTACAAAGGGATGAAAACTCTCCATAAATCAGAAGCTTGCTGTAAAGCTGTTGCATGTCATGGAACTACTTAGAATAGAAGGAGAAATTCTATATATTCTCTTTTCTGCTTGCTAAATAAAGGTCACTTGGTGAAATGGCCTGGTTGTCACACCAAAAGGCCCCGGTCTATCACCTCCAACCAGGCATCTCTCTGTTATGAGTGAATGAAAGGGCAGTGCTTGCCCTTTCCCTGAATGTGTGAGATGTTTGACATCTCTTAGGTTGTACGGGGGCATCTAGGTGTGTCATATGTCTGGTATTGTATAGGTAAGGCTGCTGTGTAATACATCTGAAAGTATCATGTGCCCAGCATTACTTTAGGCTGTATTTTTCTTATTGTCACACTGAATATTATTCCCTGGTCACAGTGGCGGCTCGCATAGGGCGTGCTGCGGGGCGGGGGAGAGGCGGGGCGGGGGAGGGTGGGGGGGTAGTAAACTCGGACATAAGATGGAACGGAGGAAAGTAATTATTACGTTTCTCCGTTCCGTCGTATGTCCGAGTTTACTACCCCCCCGCCCCGCCCCACCACCCCGCAGCACGCCCTATGCGAGCCGCCACTGCCTGGTCAACAACGATTAGCTAGAGCTGCTGCTTAAACATACCGGAGTGTTTCATATGAAGACAATTATTTACATACTTCCTAAACCATAGCGCATCATACCTTTGGCATTGTTTAGATGCTACATCTGCTCATGGAAACCGAGTCTTTTATAGGCAACACTGCTACCTATGGTATCACAAATGCATTATATGTTCAGATGTATTGAATAGTTCTACTGCTGGTGTCACATAAGTGCAACAAGTGTTCAGCATTGGTCATATAATACTGCTGATCTCAGCTGAGTTCATGTTATTTCAACATTAGTTAGGAAGCACTGCTGCATATGTGCGGCACTGTTTAGGTATTACCTTTGCTTACACTAACCACGGGGGTTTCATAAATGGGAGTTAACTGGAGTCTAACACCTAGACGTGAAAGTAATGGAAGAAAACAATAGCTCACAGCATGTTATCTCTTCATAAGTACTTAAGAGAAATTATGATTTGGAGGCAGGTTTTTAACTTTGTTCAACTCCCTATGCAAGAGATGTGCCTGCACCTTAAGAATGCAAGATTTATCTGTCTGTATGAGTATTTACAATCTTAAAATAACAACAGATTGAAAACGATAAATATCCAAACCCATTCACCATCTGTATGCCACTTTATGAGTCAGAACTGTGACTGGACAAAACACAAAACTCCCCCAGACCTGTGTTAATCACTAGAGTTATCTTAGAGCTATAATAACCCCCTCAAAATTGTTGGGGACACAATGACCTCTGCAGCAGGTGTCTTGAGGTCTTAACTCTGTAAGATATTTTAAAATGCAGCCTCTCTCTCACCAATGAAATAATCTAGAACAGATTTACTGTCACATATGTCCTTGTTGCCAGTTTCTTTGCAGCAGATTTTTTTAAAGAAATGTATACGTTGACCGTCAGACTCTGCTGCATAAGCACCACCCCTCTTGACTTTACCCCCCTTTCTTCTACCAATCCTTGACCTCCAATTTATGGGTTCATTGAGTAAATGTTTTCATTCCAGCAGTGTTAAACTTGGATTATAGATTGCTTTGGTGCTTGTGCTACCAGTGGCGGCTCCTCCGCTAAGGCGGAGGAGCATCGCCCCACTGAGCAGGTCCAAAAAGGAAAAAATAAAATAATAATAACTCATTGTTATTATCATTTGATTTGTCCCCTCGCTCAGCTGGGTAGGGGTGGGGCTGCTCTGCTCACAGGGCAGGGATGGAGTGGTTTGCCCACTCCAAGTGCGCAGAACGCTTTGACCCGCCATCTCGGGCCAGTCAAACCGTCATGCGCACTTTACATGTTCTCCATGCAGACTGAATTGCAAACTGCATGCATAACATACCCAGCCTCCCATTCTCTGGATGGGCGGCGATCCACGGCGCTCAGACCAATCACAACGCTGCATTGCAGCGTTGTGATTGGCTATTGGGAGGCAGGGAGCTGAGTGCTTCCTGCTGCTTCCTGCCCCGGAAGCGGGCAGAAGAGGACCCAGAGGAGGCAGCGGCGGACAGCAGCGGCAGACAGGTGAGTATTTTAATTTTTTATTCCTCCTCTGTGCCCAGCGACTTGTATTTTAATTTTTAATTCATTCCCCACCCACCCTCGCGACCCGCCCTCCTCACCGCCTTCAAATACCAGCCGCCACTGTGTGCTGTCCAAGCACATATGTTTGAAGTGGATCCAAAGCGCCATTTGTACAGGGAAACAATATCCTTTGCCACTTTTTTCACCACTGAAGAATCGCTTTATTTCCTCATTTCTCTTCTAAACTGTGGAGTTTTCTTCAAAAGTCTTATTTCTTTTTTTAAGTATACCTAGATCTCCTGCAAAACGCACATTCTGAGACTCTTAAAATTAAAAAAGAAATTGTTTTAAATACATCGAGCAAGGAACCTTCCCCCTACCCTCCTGGACTCTTGTTTTCTTCGGAATTCATTGTTCACGGGACAGGCTGCCCGCAAAAGCACAGACCAAACTGTGGTGCTTCACAGCTTCGAACTTTTGTAGGTGCTCCATAGTGAGGCGTGCATGGTTTATCCATGACATTTTATTAATCAATGCCTCTTTGTGAATAGCTGCTAGTGATGAGAGGGGCCTCATTAGCAAGGGTAAGAAATTCCTGGTAAGGCCGGTGCAGCCTAATTGTTTATCAATAACGCTTTGAGAAACGAAATAGGTACACTATGTTAGAAACGTTTTGTATAGCGCAATGTGTGGCCTCGTAGCAGGAACCGGAGTGTGTCATACGTTCAGCGTAGCTTCATAGTGGGTGTTCCCAATCCAGACAACTGAAAAACAACAAGCATTGGCAAAGTCTATAGGTCTCGTCTATGGAAGAGCTATTGGTATTGCCAATGTGCTTTAGCCATGTTGTACATCGGCATGGCTACTATTCAGCATGGCTAAAGGTTTGTGGCACAGAGGAGAGTGGCGTGGAGTGGCATAGATTGGAGTACAGTGGAGTAGCATAGAGTGGAGTGTTGCAGCGTCACAGAGTGCCGTGGCTTAGATTAGAGTGGTGCAGAGTTGACTAGAGAGGCGTAAAGTGCAGTGGCACTGAGTGCAGCAGAGTAGAGTAGTATGGAGTGCAGTGGTGGAGAGTGCAGTGGTGCAGAGTAGAGTGGTATAGAGTGCAGTGGTGTAGAGTACAGTGGCATAGAGTGGAGTGGTATAGAGTGCAGTAGTGCAGAGTAGAGTGTAGTTGCAAAGAGTGCAGTGGTGCAGAGTAAAGAGGTGTAGAGTGCAGTGGCATAGAGGGTAGTGGCATAGAGTGCAGTGTGGCAGAGTAGAGTGGAATAGAGAGCAGTGGCATAGAGTGCAGTGGCGCAGAGTGGAGTGAAGGACAGTAGAGTGGCGTAGAGTGCAGTGGCATAGAGTGCATTGGTGTAGAGTGGCATAGAGTAGAGTGGTGCAGAGTAGAGTGCCTTGGCATAGAGTGCAGTGGTGCAAAGTAGAGTGGCATAGAGTGTGGTGGTGGAGAGTGCAGGGTTCCAGAGTAGAGTGTTGTAGAGTGCAATGGTATAGAGTAGAGTGTTGTGGCGTAGAGTGCGGTAGTGTAGAGTGTTGCAGAGTAGAGTATGGTGGCGTAGAGTGCAGTGGTGCAGAGTAGATTGGTGTACAGTGCAGTGGCATAGAGTGTATTGGTTTTCAGTAGAGTGGTGTACAGTGCATTGGTGTAGAGTGCAGTGGTTTAGTATAGAGTGGTGTAGAGTGCAGTGGGATAGAGTAGAGTGGTGCAGAGTAGAGTGCAGTTGAGTAAAGTGCAGTGGCGTACAGCGCAGTGGTGCAGCATAGAGTGGAGTGGCGCGTAGTTGAGTAGAGTGGATAGAATTTAGTTGCAATGAGTGGATTGTTTCAGAGTAGAGGGAAGTGCCGTAGTGTGTGGTGGTGCAGGGTGGAATACAGTGGCATAGAGTAGAGTGCATTGGCATAGAGTAAAGTCGTTTAGACTGCAGTGGTGCAGAGTAGATTAGAGTGGCGAAGAGTGGATTGGCTTGGAGTGCTGTGGCATTGAGTGTAGTGGTACAGAGTAGAGTGCATTGGCGTAGAGTGTATTGGCATAGAGTGGAGTGACAGAGTGGAGTGGCATAGAGTGCAGTGTTTCGGAGTAGAGTGGCGCAGAGTGGAGTAGAGTAGAGTGGAGTGGTGCAGAGTAGAGTGGAGTGGCCTAGAATGGAGGGGTGTAGAGTGCAGTGGTGAAGAGTGCAATGGTGCAGAGTGGCGTAGAGTACACTGCCATAAAGTAGAGTGGTGCACATTAGAGCAGAGATATGTAGAGTGAAGTTGCGTAGAGTGCAGTGGCGTAAAGTGGAGTGGTGCAGAGCAGAGGGGAGTGGAGTATGCATGGTGTGGTAGCACAATGACATTACAGACAACACATTTTAAATTGAAATGACCATTACATTTTTACAGACATACAGTTTTACTGATAAAAGCATACAGCACACAAACGATAAAGTGTGGAAATGTCATCACCTAGTGTATTGCTTTGTTCGATTGTATTAAAATATTTGTTTCCACCACACTTCAGAATTACATAAAAATGTGCTTTTTTGTGCTTTCCTAATTCTGATATATTCTGAAGTACCTGCACAGTTCATTTACAGACATTTAAAATGTGTTATGTGCTTGAGAAAAAAACCTCTCTTTCACAGCAAGATTGTCACATAAGTCCTTTCACTTTGAAGTCAGAGAAAGAAAAGTAAACATCAAGCTTCCTTGGAAGACAGAGCCCTACAATTGACCTCTGTCTTTGAATGCACAGCAAATGTGACAAGATAAAAACAAGATTTAAAGGCCTGTTTACAGAAAAGGATCACTCTGAAGTATTCAGTAAATAGGAATGCTCCACGCGAGGGACAAACTCAAACTGGAACGCCTAAAACAAATAAAGTTAGCAAATAGAAAGCAAGCAAAGGTGAGATACAATCTGCAAAGCCAATGGTAAGCAATGGGTGGAATGCTTTCCCAGGGAAGCTTTCCAGTTGTCCCCAAGATGTCTTTAGCAAACCAAACAAGGCAGCTGCGCTGTCTGGTAGGCTTCAACCTAAACATGGGGCTTTCTGGTAAGGTTCCCAGGGACTGAGGAAATGCTCAATTTGTGCAGTGGGTAGGAACTGGCACACATTTTTGAGGACCAAGACTTCCTTTTTGTCATCAGAAGTTGACCCACAGCGAGAGAGAAAAGCCGAAAAGGAAGAAAAAGTAGGAATAGAAAGCAAGCAAAATCTAAACAAAGGGATGAAGCTGCAAGTGTGAAAGCAGGAAACAAGAAGTGTGGCGTTGTGGGAAAAAAGGCAGGAGGTGACTTTAAGAATAAGTAGCCTTTGTGTTGAAGAACGGAGGCATTCAGAATCGTTGGTGGTGGGCTCCTAAGAAAAACACTGTACCCCTGCACTTATTTTTTAGAGCTAACAGGTGAGACCGCTTTAGCAATGTATTTTTAAAAAATATTCATGTAATCTACATGTACCTAGAGAGGTGTTGGGTCGAAGATCTTCATTCATTGGTCTATTTACTGGTCAGTCATAATTTGCTTTCACCCACCACAACGTACTGCTGGGGGAAATGTGCGAGCCCTTTTCAACCACAGGCTCCCACCATTAAGAATGATGGTATTTTATTTGTGCACAATGTGCACATCTTCCAAACAAGTAGCCCTCTTCAGTCCCAGGGGCTGGTGGGTCAATGTGACCTTTTATTAAAGGCAAATCATTTTTCACTTTTCCAAACTTGGATTTCATTTTTTTACCAATTAGAATGGCAATCAAGGAGAAATAATGAGAAAGGGCATTTCTGTGATGGTTGCCTAGCCATATAGACAAACGAATGGCCATTTTGAATGTTTTTTTATCATTCTTTTTACCATTCCTTTCCATTCCAATATGATTGACGCCCAAGGACACGCTGAAACAGTGGTATTGGGCGAGTACACTGGCCAATGATTCTTGAAAGGCTGCCCGTACAAAGTTGTCAAGTGAATTCTTTGACTTTAAGTCCTCTTGTGGTTCTGAGCAGTTTTGGGACCAAGTGACTGTGCCTATGGACAGGAAATTATATTTCCAATTCAGAGTAAGAGTTCTACCGTTGAGAGTCTTCACTTCCAAATGGCCGACCAGGGGTGGTGCCGAATGCCCTGCTTGCAGCTGTTCTGAGGAAAGTGTTCCTCATGTTTTCTTTTTGCATGACCTGCTTATGCCCGCCCTGGCTGTACTTGGTTGGTACCTATTTGTAGGCAGCTAGGCATGCATATGCACTCTATTGCCCTTCGCATGCTCAGAGCGGATTGCTGTCCATTGTTTGCCATCTCATTTGCTAAGTTTTTGGGTGCCATGTGGATACTCAGGAGGAAGGTTTCCCCTTCTCACTAGAGAATTTGGTCTTTTTGCTATATACCTGGTTCCTTATACTCCGTACCATGATGTGCTTTCTTTGCTTTTTCCTCTGTCTGGTATTCTGTATGTATTTTTGTACGTTCTTGTATTGTTTTAATCATGATTTTCAGCTGATCAATAAGATGCCTGAGTGCACGCTTCCTGAGATACGATTTTTTTTAGGTATCTTTTTATCTAGTTATTATGTACTTCTTTTTAACTGTACTTGTTCTTTTATGGCCCTGGTGGCCGAAATAAAGTTACTTGAACTGGATGACGCATTGTTACAAAATGCAAAGAGCATCTTGGAATGGTTAAGAATGATAAAGTATGCCAAAATTATTTTAAGATACCCACCCATCCGTGTGTGCACATCTTGAACTCTAAGCCTGTTATAAGAAGTTTCTTACTGTGAAAATCTGCACTGATGCACCAGTAACTGAGTCTCACCCCCCTGAAGCAAGGAATGCGCTGTTGAGGCTATGGCTTGCCCTAACCCATGGGTTAGAGCTGTTTAAAGTGCGCATGTGTGGTTGGCCGTCTCAAGACGGCCGGCCAAAAAGACATGTGCACTTTAAACAGTGCCATACAAACCCACCCTCCTCCCTGGTGAGTGACATGCTGCTGTCACTCAGCAGCGGCCCGCCCCTGTCCTGACGCTCTGTTCGGGACGGGGAAGCAAAATAAAATGGTAATAAATTACCATTTTATTTTTCAGGGGTTTGGGGGGATTTTAAGTGGGGCAACGCTCCTCCGCTCCAGCGGAGGAGCCGCCCCTATGTGTGGGTCATGGCTCTCTCAGTGCCAATTGCTTCTTTTACGCCTATTCATGGACGTCATATGTACATAATCTTCCATCCCCAAGCGAGTCGGTTTTCCATTTTAGTAATTACGTGGTATTTCTAAGTATTCATACTTCTTGTTAAAGAAATCATGAGTTATTCTGGAGCGCATTTAGTCCTACTGCACTTAATGTTCCAAAAAGCAACCCACCAACATTCACATTTTAATAAGCGGTTTGTATTTACGTACGATTTCACAACATGGATATTGTAGTTGCATCGGCGAGTGATTAATCTGTAGAAAATGTGTAGTGAAACTGGATTTTTGTACAAATTGTTGAACGAAACTGAATTCTTGTCTTTGTTCCTAATTGGTGTTGACCTTATACACTGTCTGCCCTAAACATAATTTGCGACATGGATGTTCGAATGTACAGATGACATTCTTACTTCAGCATGTCGCATAGCACCTCAGACTAATTTATTTTCCAGAACAAGGATGTGAAATTGCTGATCTCTTAATGACGCTACTGCACTGAACAGTGAGGTAGGGGGCATGGCCCACTCTGGCACGGAAACAATCTCATTCTGCGACCTCTTCTCTCTTTTGCGAATAGTTGAAAGGAGGAGCAGCTCCCTCGGGCCAGGCAGCGAAGTAGATGCCTGGTGATTGTTTTGCTGCTTTTCAAAGCTAATTAATTAAAAATGCAATCACCACATAAATGTGCAGCGTTAATTGAGTTACTTTCCCTGGAATGCAGGAGATCTGGATGCAAATAAATTACCGGTTTATATGTTTTGAATTTCCCTTTCGAGTCTGCTGCGAAGGAAGGGGAAGCAACGCAACAAAATAAAAACATAATGACTCCAGCGCAGCACTCTAAAAACTTCTGGATTTATTGTGCCTGTTAACAGAAGACAAGAATGCAACGGCAAAGTAAAACCGCATTTTAAGACCAGTGTGTAATTGGATTTTTTAGTGCTAATTCGGCGCCGTCTGGGATTAGATTCCCTTTGCTTTATGAGTTGAATGTTGGGTTTACTTCTTCTACTTATGTCTATACAAACGGTGCAAATGAATGCACATAGCTGCCAAGGTTTCAGATTGCCATGTGTGACATTTTAAAAATTTGAGTGAAATTATGAGTGACATTTCAACGACTATGAGTGACACTTTCTCGCGAGCAAAAATCATGCAATGAAGACGAGGGAAACTTCTAAATATCAGAAATTACAGCCATTTGAGCAACAAGAAACTCCAAGAACTTATTGAAACTGCTGCAGAGCACCCCTGTTAACGGTCACGCACTGACCCTGAAGATAATACCCAACTACAGTGGTCTGGTGCCCTAGATGAGACTCACAGAGCTGAGCAGAGATAAAACTAAACCAGGACTCAGGCTCACTGACTCCGGAAGGATGATCAGACAGAGCAGCCCTGCAGATCGATGCTGTTTGAGTGGGGAAAAAATTTCAGATGAGATCATGACTCGTGTAGTTAGGAATAGGTGCTACGGGCAAGTGGGTGTGAATACCTGACGCAGTGCTTTGTAGGACTAAGGGGAAGGGTGGGCTGTAATAATGCAAAGGGTACCTCAGTTCTTACCTCTCTGCGTAGGTGCTGTCTCACCTTCTGGCTGGCCTACCCTTATTATTTCTTTTTCCAGAACTACTTGTTCCTACATTCACAGCCTTTCTGCCTCGCGTGACCCCCTATCCCTAAGTTGTCCCCCAGTTGTTTATTGTGCCATCTCCTGCTCTGTGTTTGTGCGCAGTCCTACTTTACCACTTTGTTCCCTTTACACCATGGCTCCCAGTCCCACCTGATCATGCAGGGTTCCGCTGAAGTCGCGAGTGACCCCTGGACTATATGGTCCCTCAGGTTAAAATACTTGAGTTGCCGTGACTTTTATCTTGCTACCATTTTGCATGCACGTGCTAACCTGTAGTGTCACCGACTAAAACAGTACTTACTTGTAGAGTTCATGACTAATGCAGTCCGTGTCAGACTCCACTGCTGCTGCATCGATGCACTGACTCTGCAGCCTGTTCTTCTTCATCCAGGGCAGCAGAGCTGCAGACCACTGACTCGTTCCGGTCCCCGGCGCCGCTGGCCAGCTGAGCCGCATTAGTGTCAAGTGTTTGCGCCCGCCGCAAATCGTTGTGATCGATCTGCATGCTCTTGCGCGGCGGGCGGCCATTGAGAGAGCAGCAGAGACTCGAGTCTCGTCGACTTGAGTCCCCCGCCACTTCTGCCTACTTCCTCTTCCTCCGGACGTGACAGCACTCTACCGGCACGTCCGGATGTTAATACCGGCCCCCATGGTGTGCCACAGTGTGACTGAAAGCAGTAGCATCGACTGCTGAGAGGGCAGCCCCTCCCCTAATTGGCAGCAGTGAGTGAGTCGACTGTGATAAAGCCGCGCCGGCGCCGCAGCCAGAATATTGCCGCATTGTTGCCAGGCGACACAGGCAAGGCAGAGATTTGATACATTGTAGCGCTCTCAGCCACTCCAGAGCTGAGAGCAGATGGATTTAACTGTTTAGAAACTCAGCCCAGCAACGCAGCACGTCTCTTGGGAGCAGCAGAGCCGGTGCACAAGGGCCGCTGGTGGCGCGCGCTGGCAGGTGGCAAAATGCGTGACAATGCATTTCAGTGCGGTGATGCGGAACACCGCACTGAAATGCGTGAGCGTCACACCTGAAGCGTGATACTTGGCTGCACTGAATGCACTTGTGTTAGTCCTGAAGATCACGCGCCCGTGCTCCGGGGCCAGACCATGTACACTTGCACCAATGAAGGGTCATCTCTCACTGGTGCTTGGTTGATATTCCTCCGCCAGCCACTTGAGAGGGATTTTATGCCACATTTGGTCCAACGAGGCCTTCAGGCTAGTCCCATTAACCACTGGCGTAACGAAACTCGAGGGGGCCTCCCTGCAAGACACGTGGAGGGGCCCCCCTCTGGGCTCAATCAGGAGCTCTGCAGCCAGAGTGCTGTGCTGAGAGGGCCCCCTGCAGCTTGGGGGCCCTCCCGCACTGCGGGGGCTGCGGAGGCCTGTGTTACGCCCCTGCCATTAACATTAATTGTCAGCCAGCGCTGCATGAAGAAAACAACTAGGAGTATTATCTTCTGCACTGCAGGGTTGTTGAACAAGTTCATGAAAATAAATCTTCTCTAAAGGTGTCCATAAATTACAAAACATGACTGTTACATTTCATCAAGTCCTCTTCCTGTGCATTTGAAATTTTAAGACCATGTTTATTTTTCCGAACTAAAACATTGAGCAATCGTGAACATGCTAGTCTCAGAGATTTATGCTCTCTTTGCAGACTTTCAGGCTAGCTGTCCTGTCTTTTTCTGGTTTGAGTATTTGTTGCGTGAAAATCTTTTTATTTGAAGAACAGTTTTTTTGTTGTTTTTTTTAATGCAGATTTATATAGCGCGGACTCGACCCGAAGGTATTGGAGCGCTTTACATGAGCACAGGTTATGTTACACATTCAGGCACGGGGAGATTAAGTGATTTGCCCAGAATCACAGGATGTGGACGCGACCCAGAGGCTCGAACCTTGGTTTCCAGCACCAAAGTCAGCAATCTAGCCGACGGACCACATCCTCTCCCCTAACAGTAGTGCAGGTACAGTACGATATGTAAGATTTAGGGTGTATCATCATGAAACGGTACATAATATCTTAACATAGAGGAATCGGGACCTCCCCAAGTATGCACATAGATGAGTAGGTTCTGTCCCCAGGTTCTGATGTCACCAATCTCTACCCCTCGCTGCCCACCACAACGCTACCTTAGGCTTCATGGTAAGAGCACCAACTGCCCCAAACCTTCTCCCATTTGTGGACACAGCCCCTGCCCTGGTATACCACTTTTTCAGCCGTTGGCACCAGTCCATATCTCTCTCCCAGTCATGAATCCCGGGAGGCTTTGAAGCTTTCGCTACATTCCTCTTTGCCACTTCGGCCCGATCTCCAGCCATAATTTTGCATATTTAGGTCACTCACCCTCCGTGTGTATATTCAAAAGAAGCCATTTGGAGTCCATCGGGATCTTGATAGATACTACTCTGGACATTAATCTTGTTACGCTCTACCAAAAGAATTGGATAAGTGGAGAGGTCCATAATATATGTATAAACGTACCCTCTTGACCACAGCCTCTTATGCAGTGTCGCGTAGGCACCCCCCCATCTTGTGCAGAAGTATTGTCGAGTAATATGACCTATGTAGGATACAGAGCTGGATCAGACAAAAACCTGCCATTATCATTATTACCCCCTCACTCCATTCTTCATCATCCATTTTTCCCAAATCCGCCACCCAGTGGTCCCTGAGGGAGTCCAGTGTGTCCGGGGCGTTGTTCATGATTTTCTTATATATTATGGAAATTGACTTATCTGGCATAGGGTGGATAGTGGTTTGAGTATTTTTATGGCAAATTTTAATAAACATTCCACAAGTGTACATCAAAGATTAATTTCAAACATAACCTGCATATGTTGAAAACCATTTAGGCAGATTCGAAAAGGAAAATAAGAAAGAAGAAAACTTTCATGGATGGTAAAGATAGTTGCATGAAAGTCACTTCTAGTTTTTAATAATGCTCACCATATTCAAATTCTAGCATGAAAGTTTCCAAAAGATATTATCACTATAAACTTCTTTGAAAACAAAGTGCATCATGTATCATCAGCCCATCTTACCTAGTTTAGGGCCCTATCCAAATTTACTGAATCAAAGTAACATTTCTGGATTGTCCATGGGAAACTGACTTACAGCTGGGCCTTGCAGGCCGCATTCCCAACACTTCAGTCTAATAGAAATGACCCCACATATCATTCAACATATGTAACTAGTCAATTATCTTATATATCAGCATTTGTGAGCTGCCACTTGTGCCAGGGAGTACACTCAGTCTTTATGCGGGGGCACTTTTTGATATCCTTACAATAGGCAGCATAGCCACTGCTAATATTGTATCAATTCATTTTGTTGGTGGTTATTAATTCTGATGACGATGTAGGTATTGTGCAGAGTTGTCAGTTTTGTGAGGGGGTGAGATGTAGCTCACTGTTAGTGGTAGCTGTGCGCTAAATATGCTTCCAATAGGATTGTACAGTTGGGCAATTCCACAATATATAAAGTTTGTTGCTCTCCGCCTCTTTGCAACGCCAGCACGATAATGAGTGGGTGACTCTGTGCAGTTTATAAGAAGCCCAATGTCAATCGTGTGAGATTACGAAGAAGCTTGATTAAAGAATTGCTTCTCTGAGACTTCTGCCGTGTGTAGATAGTAATCCCGCACAGTCCTCCTCAGTCCTCAGTATATTGCTTTTGCAATCTAGTTTGCCATTTCACACAGAGGGCATTTTTCATTGGTTTGGAGTAGAGTCCTCCTATTAAAGTCTTTCGTAGGCCAGATTCGGATTCATATGCTATCTGGGATAAGTGATGGGCTCTGTGGTATGATTTAATGTGAGGTAAGCATAGTCCCCAGTGTTGGATGAGGCGTATAACTTTGATGTTGCAAGATGTGGTGGGCATGGCCCCGTGCATAGTTCTTTAGCTCCCAGTTTACTGTTGTCAGAATGTAACTAAGCACTCTAAAATGGCCAACACTTAATTGAACCTAGGGACCACTACCATTTTAACCTTTTGAACTCTGCCCCACGGAGAGAGCTGGAGCCTGTCCCAGTTTACAACATTGTTCCTCATTTGGTCCCACAGACCCAGTATATTGTGATTGACCATAGATAGGATATTCCTATTGATGCCCAAATATTTCAAATTCGGTGGATCCATTTGAATGAAAAGTCTTTCCAGGCCGTTTTTCTTGTATTGGGAGTCATGGGAATTGCCTCACTTTGGATCAGTTAATGTTATTCCCTTCAAAGGTGGAGAATGCAGAGATAAGATTCATTATAACCAAGGTCTAGCTTTCTGGTTTACTAATCCCAGCACTATGGCATCATCATATAGCATAGGTTTAAGCTCTCTCTTTGGAATGCTTCAGCCTTGTAATAGCATCTGATGTTCTGATTGCTATTGCTTGAGGTTCCAGAGCTATTAGGGAAAGGGGCGGCCCCTGTCTGGTACCTCTTCTGATATCAATATCTGTAGCTAGAAACCCATTACAGTTTATTCAGCAGTAGGATTTTGGTACAAATGTTGCACAATTGTTATAAAGTTGCATCCTAGACTGAATATATCTAAGGTCCTAAATAAATCACCACTCCACTCGATCAAATGCTTTCTCAGTGTTGAGGGAGAAGGCCATTTTCTCTCCTGTGCCCTTCCTAAGCTTCCATAATAAGTGCAACAATTTCTCGTGTGATTCAATGATGTACATATGGTTCAGTACAAATCCCACCTGATTTTTTATATATTTTGGAAAGAAAGACTTTCCTCTTTCTCCTGGCCAGCATTTTTTCAGCATTTTTCATGCATCAGTTGAGAAGAGAAATCGGCCTATATTTAGCACACAAAAGTAAATTTTTGTCAGAGTTAGGTATTAGTGATATATTATCTTTGTTGAATTCTGGTCGTAGGTTCCTCTCCTCTATTGCTTCTTGGTGCACCTGTCCTAACAGTGAGACCATCAGTGAGCTAGTGCAGATAGGGTGACCAGCTGTCCGTAAATTTCACGGACTATCCGTTATTTTGGTGTCACGTCCGTTGTCCGTCATCATTCCTTTTACGGACGCCTTTGTCTGTAATTTTGGGGATTGCAGCAAGCTGTGCTGCTCCCCTGCGAGAAGCCCCAGGAGTTTAAAAGTTCTAACAAACGGGGCCAGCTCTCACTTCTCTTTTAAACCCTAGAGGATGCAGCAGCTCCTCCCCGACCTCGCACAGACTGTGATCGGCCCATTGTCATTCGGACTGCGCTGATTATCACATATAGAATGCCAATGGGCCATCTGCCTTATAGCATATCATGTGCACGCAACTGAGAGCCTTGGAGGGCAGTGACTCACTTGGAGCCAGTAGACTGTAGTTACTGATTACAGAGGAACTTTCCCCAAGCAGAGTACTGTGGGGAACTTGTGGCCTTGTGTAATTACGCCCAACGTAAATCACTGTATCCTAAAAATCACTATACCACCCACATCTGAGCAAAGAAAATCTTTGCCCCACTGCTGACGAAATACTTCTACTGTATGCTGCTATTGGGTAACTTCGTTTTTTTAACCACAACTGTTTAGTTCATATTTATGTTTTTCTAAAATATTAAACATTACTGAACCGTGTTTCCCAGCATAATGCAGTCTTGCATAACTGCACAGCTAGACCACTGCAATGCGATATCCGAGAACATTCACATCTGCCTGCAGAGAAGTTAGATCCTCAAACCCTGCAACCAGGGGTTAATCCTAGGGCTATGTAAAGACCGTCGCCTGCTTTCTCCAAACCTTCATTTGACACCGAATGCTGCGTTTTCAAAATTCTCACTTGCGTCTGAACAATAATACTCTCTGCATATGACCACCAACATATATGAAAGAACAAAGAAAACTGTTCATACCTCAAAGATAAATTCATGCAAGCTCCCAGCTGGGGATCTTAAACTGGCTAAGGTGTTTTTGTTTTAGATCTGGCATTACTCAAAACCTTTAGATTTTACTAAAATTCTATGTAAAATATATTTACTTATAGGGGCATTCAGTCAGCACTCTTCCCTCACGGCTGTTTGTTGTGTCATTCACATTTTTTTCTTCCACCTACTACCACATACACCATGGGGCATTAGGTCAACACACTTCGATCACTGGCTAATTTCATTATGAGTGACTGCATTCTACTGTTTTACAAGGAGCACTTCCACATACAAAGAAATCTCCTTCTGTGCCATGGACTACAACAGCAATGCATGCTTTTTTGAGACCGAAAAAGAGTTTTTGCTTTTAGCCAATATCATTTATTAGAACATTGGAATGTTGGGAGCTCCATTGAAGACAATGGAGAGCTCCATGCTTCTACGGGCCGGTAAAGGCCCACAGAGCAACATTCCAATGTTTTACAAAGGCCTCTCGGAGCTCGAGGGGATTCAAATCCCCTCGAGCTTCGAGAAGCCTTTGTTTTAGTTGTTAAAACATTCTGCCCTCTAGTGGCAGAATGTTCTAATAGCCTTATAGCCCTTCGTAGCAGGGCTATACCGGCTATTAAAGTCCCGGTCCCTTGTTAAAGTCCCTCGCCTTCGGCTTGGGCCTTTAACGCGGTAGCGGGCCTTTAATAGCCGGTATAGCCCGCTACGGCGGGCTATAAGGCTATATTATATATTTTCAAGGGTCCAGCAACTTCACCAACAATCTAGTTTTACAAAAATGAAAAAACATGAAAAAACAACATATGCATTGACAAAGCCAAAAGGCTAGCCACCAGCGCATGTTTTATATTCTTCGCTTTACCCAACAAAAAATATGCAGCTAAAGTGATGCGCAAAATGTTGTGAATTATGTTTTTATTGTTCTCTACCCAAAATGGTGATTGCAAAGTTAAAAACAAAGATCGGTGGTTAGTAATTGTACAGGGAACGCCTATCTTCTGTGTGAGATTTTAGGACATGACGAAGTATATGTTGTTAAAATATATTTAGAAACACCAGAGCAATATAGTCAAACAAAGAAAAAAGCACCATATTTACAAATGCTTGGGTAGTACATCAGATATAAAGAGGCAATACCAAAGCTTTGACCCTACAAGTAAAAATATATGTTTTCAAGGCTGCCTACAATTACATTTTCAGCTATTTTCAGGCGCTATGAGTTTAACAGGTCTTCTTCAGGACATGCATGTGGAACTTTTGCTTGCATTTACATTCTCTCACCAACTCATTGGCTGCAGAATATTGCAGTCACCTGAAAGTGAAGATGAGTTCTTCCCTATATAATAGCAGGGCAATCAATCAGGGAATTGTAAGCGCACTACTCACCCGTGAGGGTCTCAAGGCGCTGAGGGGGGGTGGGGGTATGCCGCTCCGTTCAGCCGAAGAGCCAGGTCTTGAGGGTCTTCCTGAAGGTGTTCAGGGAGGGGGCGCGTCTGATGTCTGCCGGTAGCTCGTTCCAGGTCTTGGCGGCGATGTGGGAGAACGATCTTCTGCCTGATCTGGCTCTGTGGATGCGTGGGGTTTCGGCCAGTGCGAGGTTGGATGATCGCAGGTCTCTTTTGGGTACGTGGAAGTTTATTCTGTCGTTGAGGTATTTGGGTCCGTTATTGTGCAGGCATTTGTAGGCGTGAGTGAGGATTTTGAGGGTGACTCTCTTCTCCACGGGGAGCCAGTGGAGTCGCCGCAGGTGTTGGCTGATGTGTTTGTGCCGGGGGACGCCGAGGACGAGTCTGGCCGCAGTGTTCTGTATTGTTTGCAGTTTGCGGAGTAGGGACTTGTTGATGCCGGCGTAGAGTGCGTTGCCATAGTTGAGCAATGGGGTATGTTTTTGAAAGTTGTGACAGTGGGGCTTGTTTCACACAATTAGATGGTATCAGACGTTACAGTTGTTGAAGTTGATTTAGTTCCAGACATGACAAGTTCTTTCAGTTTCATAAGCGACGGTCTGTCTAGGAACTTAGGATGTGTGCAACATCACGAAAGCAATACTGAGCCATTTATATGGCTTTTTAGCTGAATAATTAAACAGTAGCAACCTATGAATGACTTAGCTTCGATGTTTTGATGCTGCCCCATCATTGTGTCTTGGAAGGGACAAAGCATTGTTCTAACTGTGAATTTCCATGGCGGAGAAACCAACAGAAATTGCACCACTATGAAGGTGACAGTAAATGTCAGACTCATAACAAGACAAGTTAAAACCGTACAGATTTTGTCAATTAGTTTTTAATAAAAAAAACAATGTTTTAAGAGTTCAGACTTTTTTATTGAACAACTTCAAATAGTTGTGCATCATGCCTTTATTGCCATCCAATAACATTCCTTTGGGGTTGTGGAGTAAACAAGTGTCATGAAAATCAGATATCCCAGCATGACCAGAGGGCAGGTGCTGTCTCTTACCATGGCCGCAAGCTCTTCATCCATGAGTTACCTCCTTTATTGAAGGTTGAACCAGAAAGCCAGAGTGGTTGACTTAAAGGAGACTATTGACTTCAGGGTATGATGCTTACCAGATAGTCTCTTACTCAAACATATTCTGTAGCATAGAATGACTGTTCACGGATGGATAATTGGCCACCATGCGTCTGGTTCTTAGTATGATCATATTGTTGCTTGTCTAAAGTACCGGGGTTTGCCTCATGTACTTGTGTATACAGCAGATTGATGGTCATTATTGACACCATACGTCTACATGACTTTGAGCAGTATCAACAGGACATGGGCGGAGTCACAAGTTTTCTTGTATATTCAAGTGGTTGGCAATCAGTTGGACAGGCTGAAAGTTATTCAACAAACCCAATGTCTAGGATCGGGGATCTATGATGCAATATTGGCTGGAAAAAATCCCTGCTTTTTACCTAGTTGAGCACTTCTGGGACATTCAAAGGGACATTTTAATGGATTTACAACTGGTATGCAGTAACAATTGCACTATGATAAAGAGGGCTGCTAAGCGTAGGGCGACCAACCGTCCGTAAATTTCATGGACCCTCCGTTAATTTGGTGTCACGTCCGTTGTCCATCATCATTCCTTTTATGGACGCCTTTTGTCCGTAATTTGGGGGATTGCAGCAAGCTGTGCTGTTTCCTTGTGAGAAGCCCCAAGAGTTTAAACGTTCTCAAAATCTGGGCCAGCTCGTACTTCTCTTTTAAATTCTAGAGGATGCAGCAGCCCCTCCCCGACCTCACACAGACTGTGATTGGCACATTGTCATTTAGACTGCGGCTGATTATCACATATAGAATGACAATGGGCCCTTGTGTAGTTACAGCATGTGGTGTGTCTTCCCCTGCATAGGTCTAGGGCACGGCATTCTGCTTTTTTCCAGGAGCCATGCTGGAGGACTATGCTGCATTTTGAAATGTCCGACAGGATTAAAGGCAAAGACTTCAGCGTGTTTCGTGCACCTGCAATTTTCAGGCCATAACAAAAATGTCTATTTTAACTCTGGTGATTAATGTATCTCTTGGAGAGATCTGAGTTTTCACTAATCCCAGTTTTGACTCATTCTAAAGAAGCACAGAGTGATAGTGTGCCTCTTGCAAAGCACAAAGTGTAACATGCAGATCAAAGAATTCATTTAGATAATGATAAATATTTTTAAGTAGGGACAACCCTAACCACTATGTTATGTTTTAAATCCTGAGTTTGTATTTCTCTAGGGCAAGCACTCTTAACATGTAGTCGGGCCACTGGAATTATGCAATTGTGCAGCTGCACCGTTTTTCGCATGATTATGGATTTGCTGCATTTGCCACATAATTCATTATCAGTGGCATAATCTGAAAATTCTAATTTAAAAATTGTTTCTAGTTCAAATGGTTACAAAAATAACTTGTTGCAAAGGCCCTTTGCAAAGGTTGACTGGTCACCTTTCTTGTGCATATTGCTCTATTATGGTGTTAAACTGCTACTTATGAGGTGCAACCTATGCCCAGAAAATGTTAAAAAGTGTAACAATGAGAAAATAATGTTGTAATACTATCACAAAATGTGCTGCATTATGCTGCATAATTTCCCTTTTCTCACCAAATAATTTAGTCAACACTGCAGCATAATTTGGCCCTCCCCTGCTGCATAATTCTAGGGGCCCTGCATATAGTACCTACCAGTATGGATGACATGTGACTCCTGCACCTTACAGCCCTCACTGTCTTAAGCAACATTTCCTTTAGATTGATTTACACATTTATATGAGTCATTATCTCTGAACAATATGTGTGTGAGCTAAAATGCTCAACACCCTACATTGGGCTGAGTAGCACTATAAAAGAAATGAACTACACATGAGCGAGGGTCTATATAGAGGAGAGGGGCACCATTGGAGGCTGATAGTGAGGGAATCTGTGCAGAGGGAGGTCTTTGGTAAAGGGGTGTAATGAAGGCCTCTGCATCCCCTGCAGTGTGGGGGAGGGGTCAACCCTTCAAGGGAACCCCAAACCTTCAGGCGGCCTCATACAGCCTAAAGCCAACGTACATATGTGAGATATGAGAGACTCATTCTGCAGGAGTCCCCCATAGTTTTGCGTTATGCCACTACTCTCACAGGAGGGTTCACCAACAAATATTGTCGCACTGGGTGCCGCAAGCACTAAAGCCGGCTCTGCCAGGGTCGCAGTTATAATTTCTTCAGCCTGAGCTGTGTCCCAGGCCCTGAGGTAAAAGCACTTCAGGAGTTGAATGTAGGACGGACTAGTAGGAAGGCATAACCTGTGAATGGAGGGATTTTATTTTATTATAACCTGTGTTTCTGCACAGCTTTTATTTCACCATATCTTTAGTTAATGGAGAACGAAGAGCACAATTAGAAATGTCTAATATAACAAAACTGGTGTGCACTAATCCCAAAACCTTGTAGTGCCCCACTGTAACCTGCCAGACAAATGCTCCGAGCTGGAGCCTAGGATGCATTTCTCCCTTATTCTTTGAAAAATAGCCTTTTCTTCCTAACAAACTGAGATTTTCTATCTGTATGTATATATATATATATATATATATATGTTATTTCTGTAGTGTGACCCTAGCCAAAAAGGCAGCAGAGCGCTGTACGATGCCCAAGACAAAATTTATCTGTGAAAACCTGTGCCAAGTTTATAATGGGTATATTAACTAACATTTCATGCAATACAGCGCAGCAAATGAAGTTCTACGCTCTATTGCCTGAAACAGAAAGTGCACAACAGCACCTTATTTTCAAATATATGGTGCAAAATACAGCTCACATGCAAAGAGGAAGTAACGAGGAGGAATAAAGATATTTCCTCTTGTTACAGCTACCTCAGATAGTCACACCATTTTGGCACAAACCCTTGATTACAAGCATTTATAAATATAGGTTTACTTTGAGATACATGGGAACGTCCATGCTCCACCCATGTAATGCCTACTTGGCCGTTCTCTAACTTTTCAGTCAAACACAGAGGGCCCGATTCTGATGCGGGTTGGAAAAGCTTCCCGACCGAGGGCCTGATTCTGATGCGGTTAGGAAGGCCTCCTAACGGCATTTGCTCCTTCCAAATCGGATCGGGAACGTGTCTTCCCGACCGAGGGCCCAATTCTGATGCGGTTAGGAACAAATGTTCCCATTGAAGTCAATGGGAGTTCAACCAAATCGTATCTGGAAGCATCCGGATGCATCCTACTCCGCCGGTCGGACTTTCCCGATCCGAGTGGGTCGGACACCATTTCCCAACCGATTCGGTCGGGAAGCTTTTCCAACCCGCATCAGAATCGGCCCCAGAATAGTAAAGTGGACTAGTTGACAGTCTTGTTGTGGTGGTAAAGAGTGTGTGAAAACAAAGGCTGTAAGCTGTCTGTTTTTTTGTAAGACAAAACAACTTTTAAATACCAGTAAATGAACTGTGCAAATCTTTCAAAACATATCAGCAGTTAGGAAACCACAAATGTACCACTTGGCTGTAATTCAGAAGTGTACTGGAAACAGAGTTTTAATAGGATCAAAACAATCAAGACACTTTACTTGGTGATGTTCAAATGATACATATTTGCTGAAACCACATTTCCACACATTACTGTTTGTGCGCTATATAGCTTTATCAGTAAAACTGCATGCTGGTATTTTGCTGCCATTTCATTAGAAAATGTTCTGTATGTAGAAGACAGTGCCTCCTTCTGACCTACAATAATGCCACAACGTATATAGTTTCTAGTCTGTAGCACACTTCTGTGCATCAATGAGAATATGCAGTTTAGAGCTCACAGAAATGAAACAGCCCAATCAGTATACTATTTCCCATATACAAATAAAATAAAGAGGGCTTATATATGGCTAGCCAGGGCATTATATAGTAATGTCAACTCCTATCTAACTGTTCTGGCCCACAATAATACCATAACACTCAGCATTCTGTAATCAATTAAACTCATTCAGGCAGGTTAATAACTCCCCTTTCCTCATTAATGCTCTTACCCTCACACAAGAATTGTCCGCTATGAATCTTATCCATCACTCAGTACTGTACCAGCCCCTAAACCAGTCATCACCAGCTGAACAGACATGGGAAACCTGAAGCGATCTGACACACAAAGCTGGCCAGTCAGAGGAATGCACTCTAGTCCAGCACTGCAGGTCCTAATTAGCTACATTCTATGCCTGCTACTTTACATCTCAGAATGGCACTCAGATATAAGATGCTAGTAACAAAGTCCATCTGAGCAGATCTTCTCGACCACTTTGGTCACCAAACATGCCTGCTCAGGACCATGAACTGTATACAAAATATCAGGCTGGACAACCCAGTGCAGTAACCATAAAATTGATTATGATCATTGTTGGAAATGGGGGTCTCTAGTTGGCAGAGGTAGGTACCTTTGTCCAAGTAGGGATCCTTCTTTCTAGTCAGGGTAAGGGGGATACACTTCTAAAATAACCCCTGCTCACCCCCTTGGTAGCTTGGCACGAGCAGACAAGCTTATCTCAGAGGCAGTGTGTAAAGCATTTGTGAACACATACAGTAATACAGTGAAAACACTACAAATGGACACCACAGCAGTTTAGAAAAATAAATAATCTTTATCTAAACCAAACAAGACCAAAACGACTAAAACCCACAATACAGTAATAAAAGTATGACTTTCAAATGGTAGAAATAGTTCTGTTCAAAGCAAATTGCAGATGCAACACTTTTCACACAAAGTACCTTGGATGCGTCACGCACACAAACAAAAAGGGTCGCAGGGAAGGTGATGCGTCGGTTCCTTACACCCAGCGAAGGTGATGTGTCGGTTCCTTGCTCCAGGGGAGGTGATGCGTCGGTTCCTTACTGCTGCGCAGCAGAGGTGATGCGTTGGTTCCTTGCCGGAGAGGAGGTGATGTTTGGTTTCTTACTGCGTGGGGAGGTGATGAGTTGGTTTCTAACTGCGTCCCCCAACGATGTGACAGACCTGGCGCCTCGATGCGATGATCCGGGACGATGCGTGGGCTCTTGCAGCCGCACAGCAGGGCTGGCATCGGAATCAGTGCGGAGATCTCGGACTTCGGAGACCGGTGCACTTGGTGCGGCGTGCGACGATTTCTTGAGCTGCGGGGAGGCGCTGCGTCGGTTTCTTCGCGATGCGTCGGAAACAGGTACGGATGCATCGCGCTTCTCATCTTTGCGTTGCTTTTCCAGCTTCCACAGCCAGAACAACCTCCAGAGGCCCAGAACAGCTACAGGCACCTCTTGCCAGGTCAAAACTCCCAGCAAGGAAGTTCAGGGGAGCTGGGGGTGAAGTCTTTGTGTCCCTGAGACTTCAGAACAGGAGGCAAGCTCGTCTTCAAGCCCTTGGAGATCTTCCTCAAGCAGGGGACACAGCAAACAGCAAAGTCCTTTTCCCTTTCCTTGGCAGAAAGTTGCCACTGCAGGCTAACCCCAGACAGCAAACAAAACAGGGGCAGTATTCCTCCTCAGTTTCTCCAGCTCTTCTCCTTGGCAAATGTTTCTCTTGATTCCCAGAAGTGATCTAAAAGTCTGAGACCCTCTTTTTATACAGTAAATCTCTTTGTTCTCTGTGGAAGAGAAGCTCTTTGCCCAGCCAAAACCAGTTCTGTTCTCCTTGTCACTCCAAAGCCAGACAGTCAATACACAACCTAGCAGAGGCACACTGGATGGTTGGGCAAGAAAAGACCTACTTTCTAAAAGTGGTATTTTCAAACCCAGAATGTAAAAATCAACCTCAGTAAAAGATGCATCCTAACATTCTGAGTTCAGGCATCTTAAACTTTATTTTCCTATCTTGTTCCCATGGGCAGTTATGCTTATAAGATGTTATGAGCAAACTCCCCATTCTATCCTATGGGGACAGACAGCCTTATAATAGTGAAAAACAAAATTGGCAGTATTTCACTATCAGGACATGCCACATACATCAGGGCATGTCCTACCTTTCACATACACTGCACCCTGCCCACAGGGGTACCTTGGGCCTGCCTTAGGGGTGACTAACATGTAAGAAAAGGGAAGGTTAGGGCCTGGCAAGTGGGTGCACTTGCCAGGTCGACATGGCAGTACTAGACTACACACAGGCATCGCAGTGGCAGACCTGAGTTACATTTGCAGGCTGCTTATGTGGGTGGCAAAATCAGTGCTTTAGGCCCACTAGCAGCATTTGATTTACAGGCCCTGGGCACACACAGTGCACTGTACTAGGGACTG
Source organism: Calotriton arnoldi (assembly GCA_963921515.1). Taxonomy (NCBI): domain Eukaryota; kingdom Metazoa; phylum Chordata; class Amphibia; order Caudata; family Salamandridae; genus Calotriton; species Calotriton arnoldi. The sequence goes on from CAWUFW010001409.1 coordinate 1,932,800, forward strand.
ACTAGTAAATCAAATATGCCAATCCATAACAACAATTGACAAAGGGAGCACTCGCACTTTGGCACTGAACATCAGTGGCAAAGTGCCCAAAGCAAAAACGAAGTCCAACACCCAGCAAAAACACTGGAGGTAAAGGCAAAAATACAGGGGAAACCCACGACAATGATGCCAGGTCTAAGAATCATATAAAATACTACAAAAAGACCTGCACAGTTGCTCAAAGCTGCACAAATACCAAAAAAACATGAAGTGCATGATTGCCGCAACCTAATATAAACTTATTTTTGACTTGTACTTATGTTGTTTATCTATTTAGTTATCTTATATACTATTGTGTGACCTCCTCTGATGTGTCTGTAAAACGTACCTTTTGCCCCAAATTTTTGTCCTGAATTTTGACCTTCTGTCCTGAATTTTTGTCCTGAATTTTAACCCTTTGTCCTGAATTTTTATACTCACCGTCCTGAATTTGCACCCATGCCAGTTGGGCACCCTAAGTGCAGATGATGGGATTTGTAATTCCCTCGACTTCTCCCTCTGTAGACGTCAGAAGCGCCAACGCTGAACGCTGCCGTGCTTGTGCCTGCCACTGCCCGTGCTTGTGCCTGCCGCTGCCCGTCCTTGTTTCACCAAGGTCTGCGCTCCATTTCTCAGACGCGCACAGTCACTTGCATTTTATTGCCCTTGTCATCCTAGAATTCAGATTACAGCTTTGGACTACAGTTTATTCAGTTATTCAGCTGCTTTTTTTATTTTTATTTTTAAAGAGGAGACAGGAGTGCTTGAGAAAACAAGAAGGGGTGAGAGCGGTGTGGAGAGGCTAAGCCCATTAGGACAGCAGCCCAATCAACCACTCAGGCTCTCAGTCCTATTCCCCCCTTTTCCCCAGCCCCTCTAGCTGGGTTATTTCACCCTAGGTTAGCCAGTCACCACTGTGTTCGCCCTGCATGTGGCAGGGCACGCGTCCCCCTGGGGGGTCCCTATTAGGTTTAGGTGGATATGGGAGGCATTCCCAGGAAGGAATCCATACTCACAGGAAATGAGGAAGGAATAACTGGAGGTTTGGAGGAACAACAATAGGTGGAGATGGCCACAGAGGGTGAGCCAGAGAGTCTGAGAGGGAGGAGGTAGGTGACAGAGACAAGCTACAAGTGTATAAAGTGCTTACATGGATGTTTTTTGAGAATATTTGTTTTGTATTGGAGATTTGGTAATCATAGGACCTCGAACCTTGGCCTATTTGGCATTGGTTCCAGGACGCTCAGGTGGCTAGTCATCGGCACCTGCACCTGTATTTGTACTTATTTATTCCTGGCTTAGACTTATCATCACTAGACCCTACCTAGAGGAAACTGGAAAAACCAAGTTGAGGTTTTCCAGCACCCAGGTTTTTCCTGTAGGAGCAGAGGTGCGACTGTGAAGAGCGATCCCCCTCATGTACATTCGCGACTTGTGGTTTGCCAGTATTGGCAGGGCTCCCAGAGTTACTGAAGGAACCACTATTGGACAAACTAATTGAAAATCTATTTCAGCCCACTTACAGATCATTGATGACTTATGAACACGTTCCTAGCTTAAGTGTCCTTGAGTTCCTGAGTATCTTCTTAGCCCTTCTTTCCTTGCTTGACACAGCTGGACATTGGGATTTGCTTTTGAATATTTTAATATTGATTATGAGTTATTGGCTGTATTGTTTGACTGTTTGTTTTCTTAAACATATATAATAATTTGTTTAGTGTTACCTAGGTCCCTAACTAGGTCTCCGGTAAGGTGTTGGATGGTGGGCATTAGAAAATTAGGTGAAGTGATGGGAAATAAAGGGGAGGCCAGATTCTCTCAGAGTCCGGTATGAACATTGTGCTCTAGAATTGTATAGAAGAATTGTGTCTTAAGCCACACCACTTAAGATTGATGAAGAATATAATTAAGAAATATTTAACAACTATAGTGAATAATGGTGAGAAGTAGAATAAAACGGCTCCCTTAAAAAGACAATTAAATTTCATAGAGCAGCCCATTATTACTCCGACACTGAATAGCTAAGAGAGTAGGCTTGTAAAGGTTCTCATGACAACTTTTCTAGATGTATCTTTTTGTAATACGCTGTAGCCACATTCAAATAACAACATATCGACATGGATGTTTACCATGGAATTTGAGAAAGAAGACGACAGACCATCGGAAGATCATTTCCCATTGGTTAGAACTGATTCAACATTCATAGTTTGCAACATGTTTTGTGCTTTCTATATAGTACATGTTCCTAGCTAGAGAGTTAAGGCATTCTATGCACCCCTACCCTGACATGCTCCTTAGCACTTTGTTATGCTAGCCTGAATTGCCATTAGCTACTGCTATCGATGATATCTTTGAAAGTCTCCTCACAAAGGGTAAGGAAAACTATCATTATGCTGGTCCTAGCTTCTGCTGTGATTAATTCCTTTTACCTGTATTAACGGTTGCTACTGCCTCTGTTAGGGAACTCGGCTGAGCTTCCAGAACTGCTCTTTATGGAGAGTTCAACCTTTTCATAATCATTAGTCTTTTGCTTAAATTTTACTTGCTCTTTTCCAAAAAAACTCTTTATGGGTTCTCGATAGGATAGGTTAGGTCATTTAGATTAAGATAGGGACTAATTCCTTTATGGAACACGGTGTTATTTTGTATGCTTGTTCTAATCAAAATTTTCTTGATATTACTGTAAATGGATTTATTTGACTAAGCTGAATAAAAAGATGAAAAAATAGAGACTAATCTCTTAAAGAGAAAATAAGCTTTTAAAACTTCATCAAACTGATTATCGTTGACTGAACACTAAATGCTGTAAGATGATTATTTTAGGGATGTGTTTGGGTTGTGCTCCATTCTAATACGGTGGCAAAGTTTCTTAAATCTGAAGAGGCATGGAAATTGGAAGTTCGCTTAGTAAGTTTAAAGTAGAGCTATTTCTAAAGTTTTTATGAGATTTTTGGTCTCACAGGGGCATATTATCAAGGGCTTTATCGCCGATTTAGCGGCACTTTTTGCCGCTAAATCGGCGATATTTTTAACGCCCTATTAGCAAGCTGTCGCTAACAGGCGTTAGCGACAGCTTTTAGGCGTTAGAGGCCGGGAATTACATCGCCTTGCATGTCAGCGATATTTATCGCTAATGACATGCAAGGTAGGCGTTCCCACTAAAAGCGACTGTAAACAGTCGCTAACACCACTAACCCCTATTATCAAGGCAGGCGAAGCGATAAAATAAATCGCGCTAAGCGCGTTTATCGCTATATTTTAACACCTGCTACTGACTATGACTTACCTGTTTGTAGTATAGGAGGTGGATTCTAATGCTGAATCCACCTTAGCGTTAATGCGAGAATATCGCTGGTTTTCCAGCGATATTCTCGCATTATGCCGCTATCGCTGGAATAATCATCGCCATAGCGCTAATTGTTGCTAATACAGCGTTAGCGTGGCGATATATTCCAGCGATAGCTGGCGATAGAATATTTTGCGCTAAGCGCGCTCTGCGATATTTATCGCATTTTGTTGCTAATATGGCCCACAGTTCTTAATAAGGCAGGGAACTTTTGGGTGATCTCACCACCTCAGCATACACTGCAGGCCTCAAACCCTCCCCTTTCTGGGCACCGGTCACCATCTTCAGCAATCACCGCAGCGAGTTCCCTGTTGTCAGTGGGTATTCACTAGATTAATAGAATTCATTTTGATGTCTTTCATGCATTATTGTGTCCCATTAAGTATTGCACACGCAGCGAGCAGCCATTTATCTTGTGGTGTGACTGCGCCCCCCTTCTCTGTGTTTAGTATGTGCTCTTCTTTTCACTTCACAAGAGTGACAAGTACCTCATTTTGGAAGCAGGAGGAGATCTGCATTAGTGCACAAACCCTGTGAATGAAAAGAGAGCATCCTCCTGTTTATTTATAACCTATGGACTATCCAAAACGAATTCAATGCCTCAAAAATGTCGTAATACAAACCCTGTGTCATGCGTCAAAAGAGAAGTGAAAGATATGATATCTTCAGAAATGTACTTTTACTCGTTAATGGGGACTGGACTACAACAATGAACCTTTTGCCTATGGCTATCACCATAAAGACAGGCTTGGCCAATCAGCAAAGATCTCACTTCAGGATGTGCAAGTGAACCATGATTGTCAAATAGGCATATGTGACACCATGCAGGGCCTTCAAGGGAAGCGGCAAGGTTTTGAAATTGATATTTCCTGCTCCCTGTAATGTCGGTCTAGTTGTTTTAGTTCGCACTCGTGGACCTCATTCTGTATGCCTCTTGGTCTGGGAGGTTTTACTTGTTCTTGCCCCAGTTTTTGTATGTTGTGGTATCACCCCGGTACCACGTGGCTATGAAGTAATAAATGCCGGGGACAGCCAGGGTGGGGTCAGGAGAGACTGCCTGCACCCGAACCAATGAGACCATCCATGTTGTGTCTGTTCCAGGCCTCCCTCCTCCAGAACACGAGGCAGTCATCGTAGCTTCGCCTGACACCGACTGATGGCGCAGACATTACACTACACAATCTATCTGGTCAGGCACTGCCGAGTCCCCCTCCCTTACTCAATTTAGCATCTTTATAATCTTTTACTTCAACCCTTGGGGGCCCCTCCTAGCCCAGTCTGATCCACCGCCTTCTTCCCCCAAGGCAACAACGTAAACAACACACCAGCTTGGATTAAGGGTCGTAAACCCCGGCCGTATTTTATTTCATAACAATAAACAAAACATTGAAATCAATATTTACACCATTTATACAATACGCAGAAAGTCCAGGCCATTACATTGATATGTACAGTGTGTCATTTGGCTATCCTTAACATGTTTCTAATACATAGCCATTCCTATCATAAGCTAAGTGGTTAGCAACATTATCTTTCTGCGTATCCCTGTTTGAGCCTACGGCAAGGTCAATGACTGGTCCAAGATCAAGATCAAGCTAGGTCCCACCCTCCTACTGGAGTGACCTTGCGCAGGGGGCCCAGTTCGCCGGAAGGTTACCTCACCCCGGGCACCCCCTACGCCCTCAACATTATCTCCATAAGGGGCTGTGCAGTTATGCCCAGCTTACTTGCGCCCTGTGCGGGGGTTGGTCAAACAGCCTACCGGAAGCGGAACTTCCCCTCCCCCGCACCCTTCCAGCCTACCGGATGTAACTGCCCCTGGAGTTCCATGAGAGACCATCTGTCCCCCCCTCAGGCGTCCCCATTTGACAATGGTGATGCCTGCTAAGGACCGTAAACTATGCCCACCAATCATGACCTTACCGCCTGACCAAGGAATAATACATAATTTCTTACATAAAATACGACAAGATGCCGTCCTAAATGGAAAAATTTGGTTAACACAATAAACGATTGCTTTGTTACATTACCTATTATGACAAAAAAGAGAAGCAAAACCAAACATTAACAAAAACTTCTGCCTCAGGGGATGGTGGGTGGGGAAAAAGAATCCCGTTGGGGCCTCGGCTCGAGGCCCTTGTGTCCCTTCAGGCTGTGGAGCGGCAAAGAAAGAGACCGATCCGCCGCTCCACAGCCTTTTTATGCCTCACTCCGGCCGGGGAGCAAATTGCAAATTTAAAATGTATTGTGTAAACGGAAGGGAGTGAGGCATACATTCAAGAGGGCTGGAAACCTGCAAGTGCGCAGACGACCAACTCTCCGATTTCTTGTCAATCGCTGACATCCTTCCCCCCCTCCCCGCGTTGAGGTTCACGTAAAATAGCTTCAAAGTTGTGGCAAAGCGGCTCTATTCTGTTTTTGTTTTTACGTGCTGCAGAGTTCATGTTTTGTCTGCTTAATTGTCTCTGTCCACATGGCATTCTGGGAGGATCTGCAGAGCCACCAGTTCCTGGCAAGAAAGGAAGCAATAAGGGAAAAATGTAATCAAGATGTGAAGACTTGATGTTATTTTGCAGTGCCTAGTGAAGTAATCTGTTTATTGTTCTGTTTGCCGCTCCGGAATGGAAATGATTAGTGTTCTGCTAGATTCTTTAATTTTTAGGAGCCTGGATGTATTTTAGGGGTCAGCCTCGTGACAGCAGAACAGATGCGTGCATTAGTGTCTGCTGTGTCAATACGCAGTTTCAAATACGCGTTACAGAGTGCTGTCATTGTTGCGATGGTGTAAGAGGATGCAGAGATTGAATGATGAATAACAATTTCTGGTGGAAACGCAGGGTTCAAAACGTAGGCCGTCTGGTTGCACACCTAACGATACAGGCGCTAGATAAGGACACATCGTTGGTCTAAGAGATCGACCATGACTTATTTTTAGTTAATCCCTATTTCTGGATAAACATTGACACAAATTCTATTTATTGTTTTTATTTGCGTAAGGTTTTTAAATAGTGCTACTCTACCCTCAGGGTGCTGTACTCAGAAGATACATTTAGAGAAATTCAGCAAAGTGAAACATTTACGTAAAGAGTGGTTACGTCAAGTTTGGAAGGGAAGAGAGAGGAGGTAGGAGTGGGGTGGAAAAGACAAGGGATAAATGAAGAAATAAGATATAATTCAGATGTTAAAATTATGTAAAATAATTGTATGTGTATTGCATGTACATTTATCCATAGAACCCATCTTGAAATTCCAAATCCAAGGGTCACACTTAGCACCCCTACACTGGTCATGGCTGCCACCTTGCTATCAGACTTTTAATACTCTGTCTTTCCTTGCTGAACTTGTCCCTCTCACCAGCTGATAGGACAATTTAGTCTGGCCATTGCCATGAGCTCCCTTCCATGAAAGAAGATGAGCAAAACCTCCACGTGGTGTAGAACGGTGTGTGGGAAGATGCAAAAGAACCAAATACACATATTAAGCATCTGAACACATTAATTATGACATTTCTATGGTTTCCTATTCTAGTTTACACAATTTAACCTCCTCATGCTATTCGATCCCTTTAGGCCAACTGATAAGAGTAAGATCTTACATTTTGCTTCTGTGTCCAAACACCAAACTCTCAGCGCACACAGTACCACTGTGTCTTCCCTTTTGTTTATTTCCAGCCAATTAAAAATATAACATAACAGTTGGATAATCTTGCAGGATTCAGTGTGAGCAAAGCATGTCATTGTCTATGAAAAGAAGTTAACATCACCATTAAGAATTACAGCTGATAGATGCACAACCTCTTTCTTTTGGAATCTCCATTCTCAGCCTTCTATGGATAATTTAAGACACTGATCCTTCTTCAGTCTGCCCCACTTGAGAGAACAGAATTACTCAGTGAAGAGGATGAACATTTATGAATATAGAGTGTGTTTATTTTCTCCAGGTCTAGTCAGTGGTATTTGTACACATTGGCATGTTTTCAATTTGCTAATATAAAATAGTGGTATGCTAGATCGTGTAGTTTTTTTCATCACATTCTACCCAGAATCCTTGCATAAACCTTGGAAATTCGAGATTTTCTTTTTTTAATAAACTGACTTTCTTAAGATTTTCATTAAAAGTTAACAAGACACACATTTAGCATATCAGAGAAACAAATACAGCATATGACCACATACAGACTATTAACTTACGTGATGTCATGACATAGAGTAAAACCAGCTCACTGCTCCTGAATTGTAACCCTAGGGCAATTGACCAAGCCATTCCCCCCCATACTCGACCACGTTTCAAGGGAGAACCCCAGGCTTCATAGACCGGTTTCTCTTGTTTTGCACACCAGTTTCCCCCCCATTCGCCATTGTGTGAGTGTAGGAGGTGCAGGGTTTTTCCAGTAAGTGTCAATGTCTCATTTGGCGACCATAAGGGCCGTGCCCAAGAATGCATGGTCGGCTCTAGTTCCCGCAGAGCCATCAAAGACTCCCAACAAAAGCACCAAGGGGGGAAGGGGGACTTCCTATCTCAACACATTGGCTAGTTCACCCACCACTGCGGACCAAAAGACTTGAATCCTAGGACACAATCACACCATGTGGTAGAAATCGGCGGGCAGAGCTCTACAACATGAACAGGTGGGTTCAGAGAGGAGACTCGCTCAGTGTAATGTAGCCGGGGAAAGGTACGCACCATAAAGATAATATGTTTGAATGAGGCACATCCTGGAAGAGATAGTGATGACCCTAGGCGCCATCAGTGCATCCCGCCAGTCGTCGTACTCAAGGGGACCCAACCAGCCCTCCCACCAAGTTCTAAGGTGGGGCATTAATGATTAATGCGCAGTAGATTTTGGAGACTCCACCCTTGCCCAATGCCCCCAGGAGAGGATCAGTCTGAAAAATATGGGATTGAAGGGTGTGTTGCATTTGAAGATATTTGTAGAATTGCATGCTGGCAAGGGCGTAGATGTCCTGGAGATCCTGAAAACATCGCATATGTGTCCCCGACCATACATCACTGAACTGCGAAACACCAATAAGGTCCCATTTCCTTAAGCCCAGCAGAACCACTGTCTCATGCAGCCAGGTACCATACCAGAGGGGTGTTTGTTGCATGAATGTTGTGTTCCAATGAGTGTGGCATAGGGCAGCTCTCCAAGCCAGGGGGACTGTTTTCGTCACTAGGGAAGTGCTGTGTGGGATTGGGGATCCATAGAGCATGGCCAATATTAGTGGTAATACTAGGAGGGATAATTGGAGTGAGGAGGAGTGGGATGTTCTGAAAGATGTAGAGAAATCTCATTAGGACCATCATTTTGTAAAGGGCTATTTGCCCCATTACATTCAGAGGGAGGAATCGCCATCTAGTGAGGTCCGTTTTGGCCTTTTGTATCAGTGGCCTGAGATTAAGGGACCAGGTAAGTTCAGGGTGGAGTGCCACCCAGATACCCAGGTATTTAAAGCTGAGACAACGGATGGGAATACTGTCCTGCCAGTCTAAGCAGTCCCGGGTTGGGGCCAGGGGTACCAATACCTATTTAGAGGGGTTCACCCAGAGACCTGAAGCCTCCCCAAAGCACTGAAGGAGGTGAAGACAGTAAGGCCCCACCGTCGCAAGGTCCACCAGATAAAGAAGGACGTCACCCGCATTCAGGGCTATGCGATCCTTATGACCCCCACTCCATCTCCACCCACGCAGCTGAGCGTCATTACGTATTTTGATGACCCAACAGTTCAGTCACCAGCGTGAAGAGGAGTGGGGACAGGGGACAACCCTGTCTGGTCCCTCTACCAGTGGAAAAGTCATCGGAAAGAACACCATTGATCCAGACTCGGGCTGTGGGGTTGGAGTATAAGGCTTGGACAAGTCCACGGAAATGGGGCCTGACCCCAGTCCACACCAGTACTAGTCATAAGTATTCCCACTCCACCGAATCAAAAGCCTTTTCGAAATCAATAAAAAGAAAGGCTATGGGGCCGATTCCGATTCGGGCCGGAAATCTCTCCGACCGAGCCGGACTCGGAGAGATTTCCGACCGAATCGGACCCTAGCAGTCCGACCGAACGAGTACGATGCGCACGTACGCTATCGGACTCGATTCGGTCGGACTCCCATTGAAGTCAATGGGAGCCAGTCGTACGACGCGTACACGGGCTCCCATTGACTCAATGGGCACGACGCGAACAAGGGCGCCCCCTACAGCGTGTTCGCGTCGATGCGGGTCGCACCGTACATGCACGTGTAGGGGGACCCATGGCTCCCCCCTGTGTGCGACTCGCATGCCTACGCTTCTAGGGGGGGTCCGACACGGACCCCCAAAGTGCGGCTCCGACAGCTCCTTGGAGCCGGACTGCGCGAGTCGGTCGGAGCGGTCGCGATGCGCATCGTACTTACCTGGCCGGGGAACGTCTCCATAGCGCGGTGCGAGTCGTCCCCGTGCGAGTCGGTCAGAGCGGTCGGGTCCTGCGAACGAGTCAGTCGGAGTTTTCGCTAGCGCATGCATCGTACTCGCTCGCCCGGACGCACGTACGAATCGGTCGGGAAATAGGGCTCCGAATCGGATCCGGTAAAGCCGAATCCGATTCGGAGCCCTACCGGCCGAGATCGGAATCGGCCCCTAAGTCGGGTGGGAGAAGATGATGGTGAGCTAGGACCATGTGTAAGTGCCAGAGGCAGTTTCTCATGCTGAGGGTCGGCATAAAGCCACATGGATCTGGATGTATTAGGATGGGGAGGACCTGCTTGAGATGGGTGGCTAGCAGTGTGGCAAAGATCTTAATCTCACCGTTGATGAGGGATATTGGGTGATAGTCAGTACATGCCGCAGAAGGAGGTTGCATTTTCGGGGTCACCACTATCGTGGCAGTATTAGATTACATTTTAATAATAAGTTCGCTGGCGCTGCTACCAAATGTCAGGGTTGCGATACCAAGGCTTTCTAGTATTATTGTTTCATCCAGCAGTATACTCTCTCTGCCCCTAGATCGCACTCATGTAGTTTCCTTTTCATCCCTGCTTTCACTCTTCACTATTGTTTTTCTGTCTTCTTTCCGCCTTTGCTGCTTTTCCCCCTTTACCCCTTTGCTGATTTTCTCTCTCTTCTTCTGTGTCAAAATCAGATGATGAGAAACAGGTGTGGGTTCCCAAAAAAGAGTGCTGGTGGGCCTCCACCTGCAATCACAGGCTCAAATTAAGCACTGGATGTATGCACGCAAAACTCTTTCAAATTGTCTAATGAGACTTGTGGTGAAAGAAAACATGGGACACACATCCGGATTCAGATCTTGCAAGACATTTCTGTTCCAGTACAAGTCTTGCTGGAGACAATTATGCAATGGGTGTGAGTAAAGTGTGTCAAAATCAGATGATGAGAAACAGGTGTGGGTTCCCAAAAAAGAGTGCTGGTGGGCCTCCACCTGCAATCACAGGCTCAAATTAAGCACTGGATGTATGCACGCAAAACTCTTTCAAATTGTCTAATGAGACTTGTGGTGAAAGAAAACATGGGACACACATCCGGATTCAGATCTTGCAAGACATTTCTGTTCCAGTACAAGTCTTGCTGGAGACAATTATGCAATGGGTGTGAGTAAAGTGGAAAGTCGCACATGTTACAGGTAACATATTAATCAGAATCCATTAAAGACTGTCCTCAATAAATGGTATGCACCAGTGGCGGCCTCTTTGGAAATGTAGTGGTATGGTGGGGGGAGGGCTTGATTTAAAAAAAAAAGTTCACGTGCCTGAAGGGCCGCCGTCTCTCCTCCATCCTCTTCTCTTCTTCCAGCAGCACGGAAGCACACAGGCTCCCAGACTCCCCTAGCCAATCATGACGCTGCTGTCACCAGCATGACAGCAGCGTCGTGATTGGTCTGAGCTGCCTGGTTCGGCGCTCAGACAGGGAGTGGGAGCCTGTGCACTTCAGCTTCAGAAAGACTGCGACCCACCACCACCCGCAACAGGCTCCCCGCCGGAGCTGGAGCAAGATCACCGCCGAGCAGCTCACCGCCTCCCTCAGCCAGAACACACCCACCAACACAACGGACCCAAACGAAGCAGCCAGCAACCTCGCCAAGTGGCTGACCGCCTGCGCCGACGACCTCGCACCACTAAAAACCCTCCCAGCAGACCCGGAAGCAAGAAAACCCCTTGGTTCACCAACGAACTCAAGGAATCCAAGAAGAACTGCCGCACTCTCGAGAAAACCTGGCGACTCGACCAGACCACAGACAACAGGACCGCCCTCAAGCACGCCACCCGCAAACACCACCAGCTGATCCGTGCCACCAAGAAGTCGGCACTCAAAGAACGACTGGACAACAACGCCCATGACAGCAAGGAACTTTTCAGCATCGTCAAAGAGTTCTCCAACCCCAGCGCCGGAAACAACGACATCACCCCTCGCAAGACCTCTGCAACTCACTCTCCGCGTTCTTCCACCGCAAGATCACCGACATACACAACAGCTTCGACGCACAAACAACGCACCCTACCGCCGAACCAACGCCCGCCACCACCACCCTCTGCAACTGGACCTCGATTAGCACCGAAGACACCACCCGCACGATGAACTCCATCCACTCCGGTTCACCAACCGACCCCTGCCCACACCACGTCTTCAACAAAGCCGACGCCACCATCGCACCCCATCTCTGGGACATCATCAACTCCTCCTTCCACACTGCCACCTTCCCGGAGAGCTGGAAGCACGCCGAGCTTACCGCCCTCCTGAAGAAACCAACGGCGGACCCCACCGACCTCAAGAACTACCGTCCCATCTCGCTCCTTCCGTTTCCGGCCAAAGTCATCGAGAAGACCGTCAACAGACAGCTTGCCGCCTTCCTCGAGACGAATGGATCCTCGACCCCTCGCAGTCCGGGTTTCGGGCCAACCACAGCACCGAGACCGCCCTTATCGCAGCCACCGACGACATCAGAACCCTAACCGACAACGGGGAAACAGCTGCCCTCATCCTCTTGGACCTCTCTGCGGCGTTCGACACCGTCTGCCACCGCACCCTAGTGAAGCGCCTCAGCAACATCGGAATCCGAGAGAAAGCACTGGAATGGATCATCTCGTTCCTCGCCGGAAGAACCCAGAGAGTCCGCCTCCCCCGTTCAGATCCGAAGCCACCGAAGTCATCTGCGGCGTTCCACAAGGATCCTCACTCAGCCCAACCCTCTTCAACGTCTACATGAGCCCCCTCGCAGCCATCGCACGCCGACACAACCTCAACATCATCTCCTACGCCGACGACACCCAGCTGATCCTCTCCCTCACCAACGACCCCACCACCGCCAGAGCCAACCTACACGACGGGATGAGAGACGTCGCCGACTGGATGAGGAACAGCCGCCTTAAACTGAACTCAGATAAGACGGAAGTCCTCATCCTGGGCTCATCACCCTCCGCCTGGGACGACTCCTGGTGGCCCCCGGCCCTGGGCACCGCGCCCAAGCCAACGGACCACGCACGCAACCTGGGCTTCATCCTGGACTCCTCCCTGTCGATGACCAGACAAGTCAACGCCGTCTCATCTTCATGCTTCAACACCCTGCGCATGCTCCGCAAGATCTTCAGATGGATCCCCACTGAAACCAGGAAGACCGTCACCCAGGCACTCGTCACCAGCCGACTGGACTATGGGAACACCCTCTACGCCGGAACCACAGCCAAACTTCAAAAGAGACTCCAGCGCATCCAGAACGCCTCCGCACGACTCATCCTGGACATCCCCCGACACAGCCACATCACCGTGCACCTGAAAGACCTGCACTGGCTCCCCGTCAGCAAGAGAATCACGTTCAGACTCCTCACCCACGCACACAAGGCCCTCCACGACCTGGGCCCAAAGTACCTCAACGACCGCATGACCTTCTACACGCCCACACGCCAGCTACGATCAACCAGCCACGCCCTCGCCACCGTACCACGCATCCGCAGAACCACCGCCGGAGGAAGATCCTTCTCCTACCTGGCAGCCAAGACCTGGAACTCCCTCCCCACTCACCTTCGGCGAACCCAGGACCATCTCTCCTTCAGGAAGCAGCTCAAGACCTGGCTGTTCGAGCAGTAAGTTACCCCCTCCCCCAGCGCCTTGAGACCCTCCCGGGTGAGTAGCGTGCTCTATAAATGCCGTGATTGATTGATTGATTGCATGTTCTCCACCTGGCTGTGCAATACAGCGGGGTGGAGAAGATCCTAAGTGCGCATGACACTTTGGCCAGCTCAACATGGCATGACAAACCCTCATGTGCACTTAAGTCCTCCCTCTGCCTGTGACACAGCCTAGTCCTGCCCCGCCCTAACCTGCCTCGGGCTCCTTACAGAAAAATAAAATAATAATAACGTAACATTATCAGCATTGCATTATTATAATTTTATTTTTCCTTTTACATTCAGTGGGGCGACGCTCCTCCACCTTAGCGGAGGAGCCACCGCTGGTATGCACACCCCGTAATATTAAGTTTGCCTTTCATACATGCATGAAATGTTACTGCTATAGCACTGTTCATAAACCTTTGCACTCTCACCAAATTATGTTCGGCCTTCAATTTCCCTCTTATTGTTTACCTTTCCTTTTCACCTTCCCCTTCCTCGTCCCCTTTCCCTTCCTTAACCCTTCCCTTCTTCCTTCATTGTGTTGTAGCACCACTGGGCCCATTTACTTTGTCTCACTTTATCTCCTAACACTACCCCTCAGGTTCATTTACCTGGTTCTCTGATGGATCTTGAATCGTGCCGAAAGGGGTCGGATATAGGGGATCAAATCCAGTTATACAATGAGGACCAGGAATTGGATAACTGACCTACAAACTCGTAATTAGATTCATATATATAACTCTCAAAACTACACTATACAAATACAGAATTATCACAGCTAAACCAAATCTCCTGAAGAAATTCAGTTGAATTAAAATCATGCATACCAATAATTCAGTTATAGCTATGCAGCATAGTAACATTAGTATCTGCTTACCAGAGATCTCTGTATTAGAATTCCCATCTCTCATTAATTCTCAACTGGAAGGCACAATCAATTATTGGAGATGAGTCATGGAGAGACGGAAACAGGATTTAGTTAAAGTTAGATTTTTTTAATCATAAGTCAAGAAGAGTAAATTCACCAATTTTAGTCATTTAAATTTAGGAGTGCAGAATAATCAAATTTATCTCTTGTGGGCTATGGTTTACCAAAGCTCTAGAAGAATTCAGGAAAGGACATGAAACATATCAGCTCAAAGGTTCTCCCCCAAGAAGGAAGGAATGACGAATAGTGCACACAGCGTATGCGTTAGCCAAATGAAAGCCAAGACAGTCCGCAAAGAAACAAATGATGCGTCTCTCAGTCCGTAAAGGTGCAAGATCTCCTCTTCTCTCTGTCACACAATGTATAACATAATTCCCAGGGTCTGGGGTGACACCTCCTGTGTCACCTCATCTGGTCAGACCACTCAGTCCATTGGTCAGTTCGTATAGGGTGATTGTCATGCAGCATAAAGAAGACACATATTGTAGGAATATAGACGTGCAGAATACGTAAACTGTCAGGCCATCCGGTAGGTGTATGCTCTTAAACAAAGATCCTTATCATAGGCGCATGAGCGAAATCGAAAGGATAGTTTCTCAGGTAGAAGTTCCCAAAGTAACAGATATTGTGTCAAATAGTCCTTGTATGTGAGTGGGAACTCTCGAAATAAAACATAGTTTCAATTCACTTTGCAATTTTAGGACACTTTCCCATGAGAACGAAGTCGAGCAACAAGGAAAAATGCGTGCGAGCAGGCAGGCCTGCATTGAATTTAAGCTTATATAAGCAAAAATATGAAGTATTGAAATATATATTTTCTTTGAGGAATATGACATTCAGATATTGTTTTCAGCCTAATTGCACTTAGAAAGCAGATGGATTTCATTGTAAATTGCATGGGTAACTGTAGCGTATCACTGCATTTTCAAGGTACCAACGTACACTTTTATTTCAATTTCCCAATATCTAATATCATTTTAGGTGAATTACATTAGTACATATATGAAGATCATTCTGTGAAAATTTCAGGTTATATGAGTTAATTAGGAGTGTGCAGCTCCATTTTCTCTTTTCTCTCTTGGTTCACATTTTAACATGAGCAAAGATAGAGTTGAAAGCAAAACTCTTCAATAAACATTCAAAGGGTCATCTAATTTACATTTTGTTTCTTTAGTTCTTCACATAAATCATTATTTAAAAAGGATGGGTAATGAAATCTCTATAACACGTGAGCCATCACATTCACATTTGTATTACACATTAAAAGGATTCACCAGTATAATTTAGTAAAACATGAACCTATGTTATTCAAACAAACATTTTCATCTAGTCTACACTCTTCAGCATGCTCTTATGATGCAGTAACTACGTCTTTTTATGATCTGTTTCTCAAATGTCATCTTTCATGATCTGTTTCTCTAATTTCTTCAATGTACAGTTAGCACAATTTGTTCACGTTTGTCATTTTTCTCTTAAAACTGACAAAATTGGTTTCATGTATCAACTAAAGGATTCAGCAGTTTATCTGCTTCAACAGTTGATTTTCTTGCTACACTGCTCAAATTAATATACGGTAACTCAAAATTAAAGGCCTTTAAGTGGTTTGTGGACTATTAGAATCAATTGTGAATGTTAACAGGCACTTTAAATCAATTTCTTCAGCAAGGATGAAGATTAGTTGGAAATTCTGGGCGAGGCATTGTAGTAGTAGACTGCTTAGGATCACAAATGTCAGTTTTCTCTCTCTGGCTAGCCAGACAATAAATGGTGGACCACTGAGCTAGGTAAGAATAACATCTGCTGTTTTCAGGATTGCAAAAACAGCAATATAAGAGCGTGTTATGATGAAATTTATATCGTTTTATAATATTGCTATTATTATTAAATATAGGAAAGGTGAGATTATTTTTTTGATTGTCCTTAACGGAGGTTTACATAATCTAAATGTACTCTTGATTGTTTTGTGAGTCATTGTGTCATCTCTTATTCCATTAAGTCAGTCTTTCATGCTATATTGTTTGCCGCTTAGCAAATTGCCTGTCGCATTCCTTCTCTCTTTTCAACACTCTGGCTCTCACTCTCTTTCTCTCTCTACCTCTGAACATCAACATGAGGAAGTAGGGAGATAGGAGGAATTACTGTGAAATCCACAGCCGCGGCCCATGCAGGTAAGAGCGGTGGGGACGGGGGGGGGGGATTTCAACAGACGACAAGGGTAAATTAAATAAATAATTAATTTTCTCTTGTCGTAGTCTGTCGAAACCCCCCGCACCCGGCCCCACCACCCCACCGCTCTTACCTGCATGGGCCGTGGTTGAAAATTCACTTCATGGAGGGAATTGTTCTTTATAAAATAAATAAGTGTTATGTCTTTTGCTTGCACATCTGCACGAATTACTTCAAGCATGGATTACATTAAGTTGAGACACCAATATCAGGATGTTTTATTTCACCCAGATATATGATGCACAGTATTGTAAAGGCATATCATGGGGCTAGGAGAGTAGGAAAGATGAGTTGGCCTTTTTCAGTGAAAAGCAGTAGAAATCGGCTGAAAGAATTGTCCAATGCTTTTAGTGTGGCTTTGATACCTTTGTCTAAACTTTGTTTATATGGTATCAAGGAGATTGTGTTTTTCAGTTTAGTCCTGGGGTTGCGAGGAAGTGCAGGCATATTTTGTAAAGGCCTATAGTTGTCGAGGACCTTACACCTTAGTTATAGAAATGTCAACACAGGACTGATAATGGCCTGCTTGCATAAGGAGGACAGACAGGTGGTGGGAAATTTGCACTATCACAGTGTTGATTTTTAGATTACAAGTGCAATCATTAAATGGATAGGCATAGCAGCTGGCAAACTCTTACATTATTAAGGAGTGTGTTTTATTTTATGGGCAGGGTATTGTCTAGCGCAATTGCCTCCAATTCCTTTCTTCCAAGCCGTGTTTATCGTCTCAGGGTGCAGACTGTCTTCTGAGGGTTGTGGAATTTTCCAATGGAGTGAGCTTTGTAGGAGGAAGCATGACTTTCAACATTTAAGCTGGGTTGTGCAAGTGTGGGAAGTGTTGTCTCTAGCATGTGGGTGTTTCTTGACATGGAGATCCATACGAAGATTTATTGATAGGCTTGTCATCTTCCAAACAACCTGTCTGATTGCGTTAAGGTCATCTGCCAGTTGTGGATTTTCTGTAGGGATGTTTTTCAAAGGGAGCATTTGGTTTTGTTGCCCTAGGCATATCCTGTGTAAGTGCTATCAATGTTGTCTGATGGTATTGAGTCTTACATTCAGATATGAGTAGGAGGGGCGTCTTTAAATTCTCTGCGTGTTTTCTGTGACTGAGGTCACAGCCATTGGCATTGTGGAACTTCCCTGAAGAATACTTCCTGAAAGAGAGGGGATTCGTTCTTTGGCTGGTCCACCAAACCCATGCGCCAGTTCAATTCTGTGTGTTACAGTGTTTGTCTCTCGATGGCCGTCTGCCACCAACTATCTATGTCCCAGTTCTCATGTCTCGAAGTCCTGGATCCTCTGTATCCATGTGTCAGCCTTTCACTATGTGTCCATGTCATGGAGCTCTCTTTCACCATGTCTTCTGCTACCACAGTTTCCTTGAGTATCTCTCTTCCTGTGTTCTTAAGACCCTCTGTCTCCATATCACAGGGCCCCCATTTTGCCATTTGCCTCCCCGTCTCTGAGACACCCATGGCCAAATCATCCTGTCCCCGTTTCTCCCACTCAAGTATTCTCCTGCACAACATCGTCCTGCCTTTGTTCCCTCCTGTTCCCATGTCTGCCTTTCCAGAACCCACACAATCTAATGTTTTCCTAACCTGTCTTCTCCCTTATCGTCCCTTTGAAGCACTTGTCATTTTCTTTCAGCCATCCTCAAATAGGTAGTAAAATATGAGTCACCATCTATCTGCATCAAAATTTCCTTCATGATTCTTCCCAAATGAGGGAATGCATGACAGTACCATCTATTTCTTACCCTTACTCCCTTGAAAATATCACCTGCTCACATTGTGTCAGAGTCTCCTTTGTGAAAAATTTAATGAAATAGCATTGATAATTTTGAAGTCATGACATCTGATGTCATCACCTCAAAGCACCACTTTGTTTGGAGATCTATTTGTGAATCCTGATCCAGAAATACCATTATGGACAGGCTAATTTGAAGAAGCCTTTAGTAAAACAAACTTCAATTAACAATGGATGAAATACAATATCAAATGTCTGCAACAAATATTTATGAATAGTGCATTTCAACAATGTCTACCGAAAATCAACTTTAACTTTAATCCAACCATAATCTTAATAATAATTCTTAACTTTACCTTAATCCTAACCCTAAATCTAAACCTTACTCTAACCCAAATCTAAGTTTGACTCACACCATTAACTATCCTACCCATCTGAGCGATGTTTACCATTTTTAATACTCTTACCGTTTTTTTTAATGTCATATTCCTTTTATAGAGATAATAAAAAATACATTTTTCACTGTTATTTTTAGTTTTCATCCTAAATAGTTTTCATCATTATGGTATCTTCAGAATAGTATTCCTCCAAAACAGGTTTATTCATAGTGATGTAATTTCATCTATGTAAACATTCTCTCAATCAACTGAAAAATGTAAATGGGTGAGAGGATTGTGTTACCCGATGCAGCAAATATACTATTCATTTAGTACTTCCACCTCTGATGAATTTATTCCTCATACCTTTGTTACTTCCAATTTTACAACATGTAATTGAAAAGCTGAGTGGGAACACAATTCTAATTCATTCAATTTGATACAGTTAACTATTGGAGCAACAGTGACTGAACACAATGCGCAAGGAAAGCATATGTGCCCACTCTCACATTGTTTTAGACCAATTTTCATCTCTTTAACAGTTCCATGGCATTTATCTTGCTATGATCCAGGAAGAGTCTAAATGTGACTTTTTGCAAACTTTACCAATAATTCCCACAAGAAGTAAGACTACTTCCCACCATTACAGTTTATTATTTTATACATTGTCCTACTGACTTATCCATATGTTTTGTAAAGCGCACACTTCCTGGTTGGTATGTCAATACTTAACAAATGAATCAACTAAACTAAATTACAGCTAAATTTTACTGGAGACATGGAGTTGTATTAAGTGGGTGAAGCACTTGAAACTTCATTGGCTGGCGGTACGTCATGAAACGGAATGCTTTAGGAGTTTTGTGGTGGACAGGTTGCTAGGGCTCGGATGTGATGTTATAGTTAGTTCCATGGGCTTGTGGCCAGAATTGAGGCACACCATGTGTGCTTCTCATGTTTGGAGTTTGAGTTTGTGATAATTGAAGGTTTCTGGCTTGTATGAAGGGAAGTTCTGGTTACACAGAGTGTAGAGGTCACGAAGAGGGATTTCCCTTTATCAAAGAAGAGTAAAGAAAATCATGACTCGCAAGGAGTCAGTGAAAGTTGCTGAGAATGGCAATGGGGTCCCCTCTCAGTTATTCAACTGGCAGGATTCGGTACCTTCTGGAGGAGTTTTATGTTCCATTTAAATAGGATACCTTTATGAGCATTGGTGTAATCATATTTTACTTTTACAATGGTGATATCTGGACAGACTTGGCAGCATACACTCAGTAGCAAAAAACATTTCGGGGGGTGAAGATGGAAAGTTTCACAAGACTGTGGGGCAGTTGCTCTTCAGGAGCGTCGCTCCGCTGCTTTTAAGTAGTGAGAAACGTAGAATGATAATAACTTAAAGTTATTATCATTTTATGCTTCGTGTCCTGCTGCTTTCTGGCAGGTGGGTGGGCGGGGCTGCTCTGCTGTAGGAGCAGGGGAGGAGTGGTTTGCCCACTCCTAAGTGCGCAGTGACTGTTTGGTCGGCCAAACCAGTCATTCGCACTTTCCCCATTCTTTGTGCAGGCTGCATTACAGCCTGCATGGAAAACATGCCTACCCCTCCCGCCCTTGGCTGAGTGCCGTTTTACAGCACTTAGACCAATCACAATGCTGCATCACAGCATTGTGATTAGCTTAGGGGAGGGAGCCTGGCTGCCTGCTTCCTGTTCCTGTCAGAGTCGGAGGCAGGAGAGCAGGAACACAGACGTGGGACCTGGCCTCAAGGTAATTTTTTTTTTTTTATCCTGATACCCCTGCGCAACCCCCCCTCGCTCACTCTCCCCCCATAACCACCCGCCCCGCCACCTGCGAGCCATGCCAGCTGCCACTGCTGTGGGGTTTATATCATATTGCTTTGACTTTTGTACCATTTGGCTTGCGTCCTCTTGCCTTCTCTCTTCGTGTGGTATTCTCAGTCTCAGACTTTACACAATAGTGGTAAATTGTGAGCATGAGCCTCCAACTCAGAAGTATATCTGTGCATTCTCAGTATAGGAGCTAAATCCATGTGCTAGGCTTCAGATGGCATCATAAAGTCAAGCACCAATTAGGCCTGCTATGCGGAACTTCGCAAAGTGACCAGAAAACTCAGTTGCACTACATAGAGTTGCACAAATGGCGGAGTGCTTTAGGTCACACCGCTTGCGCTGATTTTTAGTGTCGCGTATTTGTCCCGGGCTGGAAAATCAGTTCGAACTGCACCATGCGCAAGAAGGTGCTCCTTTTTTCTGCAGCACGAATAGATGTTCTACTCGAGTAGCAGCTTCCTCCACGCGGACAGATGGTTTCTCAACGTGAGTAGTCATGACTATCCGCGACCACCCGCCTTGAGAAATCTTGCTGGGAGGTAGTCTAGCGTTGTATTTTCCTCGCTCGCGCTCACCAACTTAACATTGGTGAGCGAGGAAAAAACTCTGCTCCGTTTTGCGGAGTGGAGTTTTTCAGAACTCTGCGTGCTCCGCGGAGTGTGGAAAACTCCACAAACTCCGTGAACTGAGCAGAGTTCACTGCCCAGGCCTAGCACCAATTGATTGAAGCCTATGGGTTGCAAACCAAAAAGACCATAAACTCTTAGTGATAGTTATAAGTGATTTTTCCACTCTTATATGAGAATGAATACATTCAGTTTTTCCTTTAAAGGCATAACAAGTGGCTTGTTTGAATAGAGAAGTTGATGATAATTGTTAACAATAATGCAAATGTATCAGTTCATTCTAGTATTCTGAGAAAAGACTTTAATCTGCAATTATCAAGAAGGCTTAAGATGTTATCTAATGTGACTGGGACACTTGAAGAGAATGTAATGCTACTGCAGCAGTTTGCACTGTATAAAACTCTTTCACATGGCAGTGATGTATCTTTCCTTCCAGGTTAAGTGTATGACCACCAAGTTTGTGTTTATGTTTATTTTGCTTTTAGTGTGTGCACTACTGAAAAAAGGGCCAGCTGTATCAATAAACTGGTCTAAAAGTGGTCACAATTTGCGACCGGTCTTTTTGCGACCAGTATCTAATTTTTCGAACTGATCTAAGTACTAATAGTTTAGTTTTCAAAATAGTCATTAGGCAGGTTGCAAATTTGCTACTCACTCTAATGAGCCACAATTCCAAGGATGGTGGCCTGCAATAGTCAGCAGACTTCCTTCCCTGTTATTGCTTTTGAAAAATGAAGACATTTTTTTAACACACCCTAATTTCCATAAAGGAAATAGGACTGTTTTTAAAAAAAACATTTTTATTTCCAAATGTTTTAGTGAGAGTTGACAAAGGTCCCATGGACCGCTTTCCTACTTCCCTTGAAACATGCAACCCAATTCAGAAAGGTGAAGTGTTCCAAAGGAGACCTGTTCCATTTTGTAAAATACCACCCACTACTTGGGAGCTGGTAGGATTTCAATGGTTTGGCGAGTTCCAGTTATAAACTATTAATACATGTTGTATCTCATCAATCAATCAATCAAACAGCTTTATTCGGTACCTTATAGCACCACAAAAGACATCAGCAAATAAAACATATGATTAAATATCTAAAACCAAAGTACATTTCATATCATACACTAATATTAGAAAGCATTATCATTAAAATACATACAAAGGACTATCCCCTAGGTAAACATTTCCTAACTTTCCTCACCTGACATGAACATTTGCTATGGAAAAACATATAAAAGGGAAATGTAACTGCTGTAGGTACACAAACGCATGTCGACATTTAAGCAAGGGTATAATAAATTATTTCCTCTATCACAGATAAAACAAAGAAAAAAAACATGTAAAAAGCTTTGCTCAGAAAAATCATCACAGGGACAGGCCAGTAGCAAGGCCCCTGTTGCATTTTTATCATAAATGTCTAATGTAAAATGTACAATATTTAAACAAAATCTAGTCAATAAAAATCTATGTTGCATATTGGACACCATAGTAATGTACGGCTGAATGCTAGCAGCGACTGTCACTTTTTTAACTAACTGCCTACCCGTCTTTCTGTTCTAAAGTTAGTAATCAGCAATTTAAAATCTCTTTTGCTCAGTCCCTGCCTAGATTCTGCTTCATCAAAATATTTTGGTATTTCCATGCTCGCACAGGCGCTTTTTATAAAAGTTAACCAAGGTATTTGTTTCAAACTGATGCAGTGCTTGGCCAGCCTTCTTACCATAATTATCTGGTAGACTTTTTTCACCGACTGAGAAGTAAAGCGAATAAGCATTTAATCAATCCCTTTGATTAACAGTGCAACCCATTTGGCTACACAATAATGGCCAGAAATCAATGACTGTAGTTAAGAAGATTTAATACAAGTTAGCAGTCAGCTTCAGGTAAACAAATCTTAAAACCATGCTGTAAAGATATAAAATAACAATTGGGTAAAGCATCCTCCTGAAGAAGTACAGGTGTACCAGAATAAAGCAAACACAAAGTTCCGTCACAGCAGTATAAAAGATCAATAACAGAATTTGTTGCTCGGAGAAGAGTTTCCGGTTTTCTCTTCTATACATTGGTGAAGTCTAAAATCATCCAGATTAAGAACAACTAAGTGGATGGCTTAAACCCTAAAAGGATCTAAAAAATCAGGAAAATGCAGAAAAATAGGAAAAATTAGGGAAAGTGCGGGAAGCTGTCAGTATTTCTGTAGCTCGGTCAAGAGTCTTCTTGGGACAGGGAAATGAGAATTAGCCTAAGCCACACTCTGCAGGAGTCAAAGGGAGAGCGTAGAGATCTAAACCTTTCAAAGTCCATAGGAAAGTGGCATAATCTCAGCCAGTGTGAACTCCAGTTATTTCCACAGGAATCTCCAAAGTAAAACCCCTCTGTTCACATCATCAGGGGCTCCATTGTCTTTTCCATTCTCACTTTATGACCTGCAACATCGACAATTTCTCCCAGGCCAGACATGGGAATGGTATTGTCCTGTGAGCCTTTGCAACGGTGCTGAATGGAAACTTTCAGTTAACGCTCTGGTTCTCCATGGCCCTTGTTAAGGATTCTTCTCAGGCTCTATCGCTAGTACAGTGGTACATCTATTCTCAAACTAACAACCCATGTGAATGCAGCTGCAATGAAAAGACCGCAAGCAGAAAATGGAAAACCGCATTTCAAGCAGAAAGAAATACAGGCCTAGTTAGGACAAGTTGACATATTAAATCAATGGTACATATTTTAATATATTTGTGCACATGCAACCACAAGTGAATAAAACTGCCAGTACATTAGTTTCATGTTAAGGTTTCATAAAGGTAAAATAACTTTGAGCATATGTCTCTAAATGTGATTAAGAACTACATTATGAATGCAATATGAAACGGTACAGTACATAAGTCTTTTTGTTTCTAAAGTAAATACGTTTTAATAGTGTGAAGATAGTTTTCATCAGGTTTCTTGGAAGAATATATCATTTAATATGGTTAAGTATACACAGAGTATGTATGAGTCTCTTATTCCACAGTGAATGCACTTGAATAGTGATGTCAAGTGCAACACTTTACATTAATAGTGTTAGGACATGTGAGTATGAAGTGCTAATTGCACGTTTATATTGCATATTTATGACGTGTAATAATGGAGCCAAAATTAGGCTGCTCCAAAACCATCTAGGTCAGACACTCCTGAATGGGTGCACAGACAGAATATCGATGTTGGAATATCGAAGTGCCACAATATCGAGTTGTTAATATTGAAGTGGCACAATAACGATTGGAAGAATATCGTTGACCAGAATATCGACTTGAAGGTAAGAAATATTGTTTTCTTTAATATCGAAGTCAGTTATATCGTTAGTAAAAATATCATTGTTAATAATATCGATATTTATATTAGTGTTCTGTATTTTAGTATGTGTGTTAAAAGTATGTGATGTAATTTTTTTGTATAAGTATAGTTTTTTTAATGTATGTGTGAAATTTTTAGAAGTAACTAATTTTATGTTAATTAATTTTTGCGTATTTTAGTTCAGTAGCGGGTTGTGGGTTTATAGGGGAATAGGGTGGGAAGTAATTTAATTGTAATAAAGTAATTAATAATTTGTATTTATTAGTATTCATAATTAATTGATTATTAATTAATTTTTAATTGGTTATCAAATTTTATTAATTAATTAATTGATAATTATATTAATTGTGTTATTGTTTTTTAGAAGCGGGTTGTGGGTTTATAGGGTGGGAAGTAATTTAATTATAATAAAGTAATTATTAATTTTTATTTATTAGTATTTATAATAATTTTTTTTACTAATTAATTATTAATTGGTTATTAATTTTTATTAATTATTTAATTGATAATTATGTTAATTTTTTTTTTTTTTTAAGCGGGTTGAAGTTTTATAGGGG
Source organism: Calotriton arnoldi (assembly GCA_963921515.1). Taxonomy (NCBI): domain Eukaryota; kingdom Metazoa; phylum Chordata; class Amphibia; order Caudata; family Salamandridae; genus Calotriton; species Calotriton arnoldi. The sequence continues at coordinate 1,957,900 of CAWUFW010001409.1, forward strand.
AATAGGGTGGGAAGTAACTTAATTAGAATAAAGTAATTAATAATTTTAATTTATTAGTATTTATTTTATATTTCGATTTTATAGTGTTGTTTGTGCTAACTCATTTATTATTATTTAATTATTAATTGTTTGTTATTTATAAATAATTGATTGGTAAATATATTAATTGTGTTAAATATGTAGGAGTTGTTTGTGCGTTTATAGGGAATATGGTGTGAAGTAATTTATTTAAAAATCATTAATAAATATATTTTTGATTATAATTAATTTATGTTAAAGATAGTTATTTGTTTGTAAAATGTTGTTTTAAACTTTTATAAATTAATGTTTGTAGTTAATTTTTAGTATTGTTTAACATTAAATAATTTTTTATCTTTTGTAATTTTTATATTTTTATATGTTTTTTATTTTTGTGTTATTAACAATTTTTGTATTGTAGTTGCTATTTTGTTTCATTTTCATTGTTATTTTAATTTTTGGGAAATATTAATTTTAACCCTCTGCTATCCAACACTTTCCCTACTGTTGCGCTCACTGGAGTGGGAATAGTAATTTTTACCCCTACGCTATCCAACACTTTCCCTACTGTTGCACTCTCTGGAGTGGAAATAGTAATTTTTACACCTCCGCTATCCAATACTTTCCCTACTGTTGCACTCACTGGAGTGGGAATAGTAATATTTACCCCTCCGCTATCCAACACTTTCCCTACTGTTGCACTCTCTGGAGTGGGAATAGTAATTTTTACACTTACGCTATCCAAACTTTCCCTACTGTTGCACTCTCTGGAGAGGGAATAGTAATTTTTACCCTACGCTATCCAACACTTTCCCAACTGTTGCACTCACTGGAATGGGAATAGTAATTTTTTCCCCTCCGCTATCCAACATTTTCCCTACTGTTGCACTCACTGGAGTGGGAATAGTAATTTTTCCCCTCCGCTATCCAGCACTTTCCCTACTGTTGCACTCACTGGGGTGGGAATAGTAATTGTTACCCCTACGCTATCCAACACTTTCTCTACTGTTGCACTCTCTGGAGTGGGAATAGTAATTTTTTACCATTTGCTATCCAACATTTTCCCTACTGTTGCACTCACTGGAGTGGGAATAGTCATTTTTCCCCTCCGCTATCCAACACTTTCCCTACTGTTGCACTCACTGGAGTGGGAATAGTAGTTTTTTTCCCCTCCGCTATCCAACACTTTCCCTACTGTTGCACTCAGTGGAGTGGGAATAGTAATTGTTACCCCTACAGTATCCAACACTTTCCCTACTGTTGCACTCACTGGAGTGGGAATAGTAATTGTTACCCCTACTCTATCCAACACTTTCTCTACTGTTGCACTCTCTGGAGTGGGAATAGTAATTTTTACCGTTCGCTATCCAACATTTTCCCTACTGTTGCACTCACTGGAGTGGGAATAGTAATTCTTCCCCTCCGCTATCCAACACTTTCCCTACTGTTGCACTCACTGGAGTGGGAATAGTAATTCTTTCCCCTCCGCTATCCAACACTTTCCCTACTGTTGCACTCAGTGGAGTGGGAATAGTAATTGTTACCCCTACAGTATCCAACACTTTCCCTACTGTTCCACTTTCTGGAGTGGGAATAGTAATTTTTTACCCTTCGCTATCCAACGTTTTCCCTACTGTTGCACTCACTGGAGAGGGAATAGTAATTTTTACCCCTACGCTATTCAACACTTTCCCTACTGTTGCACTCACTGGAGTTGGAATAGTAAGTTTTACCCCTACGCTATCCAACACTTTCCCTACTGTTACACTCAATGGAGTGCAAAATGTAAGTTTAAAAATGTATAAATATTTTTGGGGGTCATTACGATGGCGGGCGGAAGCACAACCGCCGTGCTGGCGGATGCAAAAACCACCAGTTACCGCCGGCACGCAGCAGTCCACACACCCGCCCAATTACGATGCGAAAAGTAGGCCAAACACCGCCGGCAAGCCAGCAACACCGTCCGCCATCAAAGTGCGCCCGTACACGTAGCGGCGCAGCTAATTGACACACACCGTCCGGCGAAACACGTCCCGCCCGGCGTATAAATTACGATGCCGCAAACAAACGGCTCCCACGGCCAAGAGATACCGTACGACAAACCGAAGCGGTAACACGGACGCCGAGCACGGACAACGAAGAAGCGGCTCCCCGAGCATGAATCCAGCACTGCAGGCCCTCCCCATGCTCCTGCTGATGCACCACCAAGGACGCAACGTGCCGCGGAGACGCAGGTAGGCACACACACAACAAGTGCACGCAAACAGCGCACACATTGCAAGGGCGGAAAAAGCAGACAACCCCCACCAGCGCGTGTACACTACACATCCACCATTGCATCCACATATGACACACAGGCCAAATCGTAACATCGCGTAACACATGTGTACACACCACCTGGGACTAGGAACCAACGACCCCGTCACGGCCCCAAAGCGGCGATGACGCCGCCACACATGCGCACAACGCAGAGGCCAACCGCAGCGCCATGCATGCGTCGCACACAGACACAGGGACACAACCAAGCAGCACACACATCAGCCCCACCCGAACGCACATGACACGTGACAGGCCTGCCACAGACATGTCCCCAACGCCCAATTCACGGACAACACCCAACGCCACACAACCGACGCACACATGTCAGTGAAGTCACGCAACAGCAGGACACACCCCAGTGTAACAAACATGGCGTAGCACACAGCGGCGGCAACACCAACTAGGAGAAGCAGGGCCCCTTCGGGAAGAGGAACGCCAGTACCACACTGAAACACCCATACCACCCTGCACATATGAACAAGACATATAAACGGAACACCAAAGAGCCCGGGGACCGACAACAGGTGGCCCAAGAATAACATTCACACACAAGGCCCAACGCAGAGCGGAAAGGCAGCCTGCCGCCCACACAAGGGAGAGCAGACAGCACTGAATGACCTTCCATTCCAACTCCGAAACCACAGCCCTACGAAAGAAGCCGGTGAATACAGCCATTGTCCAAGAAAAGACCAACACAGGCATGCCGAGGAGACCGACCACAGGGCAGATAGCGCATATCACAGAAGCACACAACGGACGGGGAAGAAAGAAGAAAACACTCCCCCATGTCGGCCACATGCAAGTTAATTGGAAGGAGTCACACATCACTGACCTTGAACTGTCTGAGAAGGATGAGGGCCCGTGTCCTCCAAACAAGCCAACAGAACACAAGTCCTGTCTCCCTACGACTACACAGAGCTCACAGCAACCTCGGAGCGTGCACATTGCAGACTGCACACACAGCCGGAGCAAGCCACCACAACGCACCGCTGCGAAATGGCAACCGCAACACACCTACCCAACTACGCCGGACAGCTCAAGCTGTACAAAACCAACCTGATACATATATTGGGATGCGATCTCCTGTCCCTGCTGAACGTAAGTTACCGACTGACTTACCGCATCACATTGTTCAGCTGCGTCATGCCCGTCTTCTACTGTCGGAGGTGTCCCTACCAGCATCCCGTGGAGATATGCCTCTCCAACCCGGCATGTCTGAAGGCGGACCTGCTACCACTACTCTGGACGCACACGACAGGGCCTGCTCTGCCTATGGGGGCATGGCGTATGTGGCCAACATCGCACCCGCACTGAAATGGGACCACTGTGCCTCCACACGACGGATCATCGAGAACAGCTACATCGAATGTCACCCAGCATGCCCCATCATGGTCCTCCAAGGGACAACTTACGAACAACACCTTGACAGCCACCATCCGCTACATTGGCTGGCAAACATGTACACCACCAATGACATGGAAGCCCTGCTGGACGGCATCGCATACCTGACAACCTGTAAATTCGTCGGACCACAACGCAGGTTCCCCGATTGACCTATGATGTCCAACCCCGCACCCATGCTTAGCTTCCGCACGGACTGGCCAGTCACCACCACAACAGCCATACCAAGCGACCGGCAACTGTAACCACACCATCAACGACATCGCCATGACATCGGATATGACCGGGACATGCACACTGTTCCCCATCACATCCAGGAACACCGCATGCATCGTGGGAGGCAGTGGCATGGGGTCTGTGTATCGCACCCACATGGACGGAACTGCACGAACAACCAGGACACGACATGGATCCAGCGCCCATGGACACACACACCGCTCAGTGGACATGAATAGGTCGCCTGGAGTCTGTGGGTGCTGCACCCCTCCCACCCCCACGCCCGGGAATCCCATACCAGGACCTTTGCATGGACGACAAGTGCATACAACAACAACACGACCCCAGTGACTGTGACATGTCCAGTAACCACCACAGTGCAACAACAAGTGGCACGCCGCTGCATGCACGCAAGCACATGCCCTGATGTCATCTCACATGCACGCGTGCATGAGGAACAACACGCAGCAAACCTGTCACATGGAACTGAGATGGACTGTGCCCATGATGCCAAGCGGTCTGGTAGGCTACATGTATACCGTCTGTGTCAAAGTCCGCAGCTCCGCAGCTATACGTAAATGTACATTAGCACAGCCTTGGCCAAGCAGATGTAACTCTGAAGCCCACATCCCACATGCAACAGCCAATCACATGTAACCCCACACCCTATCCCATTTGCAATCATGCTCAGTATATCCTCAACATGTATTCCGCTGCCAGTAGTGTCCACTATACTGCATCACAGAGGACAGAAGACTTAATATAATGTTTGAAACCAAAACTGTCTCCGCTGACTCATTTCACAAGTACGAATGAGAGAGGATGAGAGTATGTGAAGTACACGGCAGTCGTGACATGACCATGTAGTCCACTGGTATTGGATGTCAACGCAAATGAGTAGCACAACTGTGGAAGACACACATGTGTCGTGTGAAGTCGTATGGACGCAGTGCTCAGGTGGGTGGGTGTGACGGGTAGATGCGCACATGCCAAGTTGGAGCACGCCGTGTTGGGAGGGGTCATGAACAGTACACCACCGCTTCCCTGGGCATTGTGAGAGGACACCTGTCGGGGGAGTGAACACGTGTGTGCACAGCAGCCGGGCACACGTACAAAGCGGTACCAGGCGCACCTCAGCCCACCCTCTGTGGACAAGCTGGATCCTGTTGTGCGCCCGCCATGCCCCTTGACAAGGCACACACAGCCCCAGTCGATCAGGTGTAACCCCAACATAGTCAATCCGCACAGGCGATACAGGGCACAGGATGGCAGTGGAGCATGGTGTGTGAGAGGTCTCCTCGCGCTCCTCCTGGTCATATCACGCAGGCAATAGAACCTCAACGTCTAGCATGGCACAAGTCAAATGGAAGTGTAGGGGGACGCACCACAGCACGAGCAGCACTGACGTCACGGGAGGTGGCTCGCACCATCCCATCCATTGTCCATTATACCAACCACGCCACATGCCATTGCGACTAAGTGCAAGCGCGTGCGCCACCACCCCGAGCCCTCCCCAGAGAGGCCAAAGAGTGAATGTGTGGGCCATCAGTCACAGACGGACGCGGCCTGGCCGCAAGGGCAGCCACAGCCACTGGGTGTCGCAGGTGGCGGATCCGGAAGGCGAAGACTGTGATGCATAGTCCATGCAGGCCGGGTCTCCATTTGGGGCACCACGCAGGTGGACGGCGTCCCGCAACACATCATACCCTGAGACAGCCCACTCGTGCAACTGGACCCACACATACACTCCTTGCCCTCTCTGGTGCGAGCTTGGGGCTGCCTGTGCAAGCGCTAGCCTCGCAGGTGCACATGCATATTGGGGGAGCGAGGGGAGGACATGAGGGCTGGGGCGAAGATGACTGTATCACTGTCAGTGAGTACAAGGGATGACCCAGATGTGGAAAGGAAGAGACGTGTCCCGTGTGTACTGCAACTAGTCGCCAATCCAACTACCCCCATGTCCGGAATGTAAGCCCGCACCTAGGCCCGCCCATCCGCCACATCGAACATACCACCAGCACGACAACCTTCCCATTCGAAACACTGACTGGGGGTGGCGACCAGTGAACAATCATGTGTAGCCTACCCACGCGTACATGTGGGCCCTCCATGATCCATGTCACCTGCGGCAAAGTCATGACATGCGCAATGAGGGAAGTGAGGAGAGCTGTCCGCCCCACGCACAGAAGGTGCATCAGCTCCACAGACCCAGCAGCGAGTCCAGCAGGGGTCACATGTGCAGGGGCAGCTGTGCCTGGTGTGAAGGCACATGCATATAGACAGCACATCGACCAATGTGTAGTCTGCCCACATCTACAGTCCATCATCATGCGGACATAGGAATTGAACACAGGGCAACACATCTTAGTGGGTGCACCCACCGTGACCAACAATGCGCAATCATCGACGTACCCGCCCTGTGCATGGCCCCCACCCAACGGAGGCACATCCAGTGCCACCATCCCACACACACAAGCCTTCCACGGAACATGCTGTGTCCAATGGTCAGTACAGAGTCAGCGCCCATCTGGTGGATCCTGAACAGGAGACACATGCACACACATGCCAGCTCCCACTATGTACGTCTGCCACCTGGCACGTGCAATGTAACCTCTCACCTGTGACGTGTGACTGCAAGCACACAGCCGTCTTGGCATGGGGCTGTCAATGTGGACACCTGTCAATGTTTCGGGAGGTGTGATCCGTACAGTGCTGTACATAGGGTGCAGTGCTGACACCTACTACTGTCTCATATCCCCTCGTGCCACAGGTCCCACTTGTTTTGGCCGCTCAGCCTGTGCCCACATCGTCGTCGTCGTGTGCCATACTCATCCAGCCTCGGAAGCAGTTCCATGCTCAGCAGACATTCATGTTGCCGTGGCGTTGCAGCTTGACGAATATGCAGTCAGTCCCCATCAGCACGCCCCGCAAGTCATTGGGGCCTAGATCCCCATGTGCATGCACATGGCAGTGGTCTGTATCACTAGCCATTGCCATTGTTGGGAGACCTGTGTAAGTGTATTGTGGCCGTGCCGTCCCAGCTTGACAGCTGGGCTGTGGCTCATGTGCTTGCTCAGTCATGTCAGTGATGTGTATGCGAAATTGCTATGTGTTGTGTTGCTTTGACATGTGTCAACTGCCATTTTCCCTAGGCGGAGACCGAACATTGACCGCCCATACCAATTGCTGGCGGACATGGACGATACAGAGGTCATTAGGAAGTTTCGGCTGGACAGGCCAACCCTGCATCGACTGTGTGCCATGTTAGAACCCCATCTCCGTCCCCGCAGGGTGTATCCGACAGCTGTCACCCTTACGGCTAAGGTGATGGCCGCCATGCATTTCTTCGCCACTGGGTCATTCCAGCACACAGTGGGCAGTGGAGGAGGGATGTCCCAGCCCATGTTCAGCAAGGTGCTGAGGGATGTACTGGCAGCCATGATGCTGTGCCGAAACAGGTACATCCGCTTCCCCAGGGCTCGTGAATTGGCGGCAGTGAAGGGTGCATTCTATGCCCTTGGCAGAATCCCACACGTCGTTGGAGCCATTGACTGCACACATGTTGGCCTTGTTCCACCACAGGCCACTGAGCACCTGTACCGCAACAGGAAGCACACGCACTCCCTGAATGTGCAAGTGGTGTGCCTTGCGGACATGGTGATCACCCACGTGTGTGCAAAGTTCCCAGGCTCGGCCCATGGCGCACACATAATGCGCAACAGCATCTTGCCACGACTGATGTCCAATCTGCAACAGGATCGTGGCTGTATTGTCGGTGAGTATGTGGAGTGGTGTAGCGTGCTGGTTGTGCGATGCTGTCCCCTGTCCAGTTGGAATAGCAACGGTTCTCTGTGTCCCTCACACCCAGGTGACTCTGCGTACCCGAATGGGGCATGGCTGCTCAGTCCATTGAGGAATCCTCGCACCCCAGCAGACGATCGCTACAATGAGGCACATGGGAGGACCAGACGTGTGGTCGAGCGTACCTTTGGCCTCCTCAAGTCCAGGTTCAGGTGCCTGGACCGCACCGAGGGTGCGCTGGCGTACTCCCCACAGAAGGTGTGCCAGATAGTGGTGGCGTGCTGCATGCTGCACAATCTGGCCATTCGGAAGCAGATCCCCCTCATCGTGGATGACGGAGATCAACCAGGGCCCCAGCCCGCAGACCAGGACAGCTCGAGTGAGGAGGACAGCGGAGAGGAGGAAGCTGGTAATGTGCGGCAGCAGCTCATCGCCCACTACTTCACTTGACAGTGAGTGTCCATGTACGACGGCTGATGTGGCTGTATCTGTGCAGGTGTGTGTGTGCTGTGTCAGGGTGGCCGTTTGTTCACTGCGTGCTGTGTGTCAACGCTCCATGGCCAGGGTAGTATGCCACTGTTGGTGGCTGTGGCATTGTGCCCTATTGCTCTGTGCGATGTGTGTACATTGCTTGTAGTTGTTGACATGTACTGTGTGATGGGTGTGTGACACACTCATTGAATGTGCTCCTGTTCTGTCTCCCACCCCTAGGTCCCTACAGGCCCTCCGGTTCCATTGCCATGCCACGCATCAGGTGCCTTTCCGCCCAAGGTGGCCGTTGTATTCCGTACAAATAAAACACAGGGCACAAACAGCAGTTTGTGTAAGAGGTGCATTTATTTCAAACTGTGACATGTGATTGTGTGTAAGGTGATGACAAAAGTGGTGCGTGCAGTGACAATGAGCTGTCGGTCATGGCTGCGTGATGCTCAGGGTGTACCCACTGGTTCTATGTCCATAGTCCAACACACACATGCCATCCAGATGGCTGTGTGGAGTGGGATCGTAGTCCAAGTCAATGCAGTGGGTGGTCAAGGAAGGCTGGCTGGCTGCCTCACTTGCGTCTGGAGCGTGCGAAGTCCTCCCGGGAGATCTGTTTCCACTCGGACGGCCCCTTCCACGTTTGCGAGGGGGGTGCCTGCTTGCGACATGCTGGTGGTTGAGGTGTGCTCACTGGCTGTGGACGCAGGGAACTGGACACTGCTGCTCGACCCTGCGCCCCGGCAGGTGGTGGCGGAGGGGAGCTGCTGTCCCTGGCTGTGACCTCACCGCCACCACCAGCTGGCCCATGAGGTCCACGAGTTGGCCCATACGGGCGTCCATGGACCTCAGCACCCCAGCACCTCACGCGTGTCTGTAGCTGACCTGGCCCATTGTCCTTGGGCCTCTTCATAGGCCCCAAGGACTCTGGCCATTTGAGGCAGGGCATGGCTCCCAGGGAGGCTGGCGTTTCCCTGACCCTGCTCCTCCTACCAGTCCTGCTGCCACCGGCCTGCCCACTAGCCACATTGCTCACCACGGTCCTCGCTGTGGCTCCCAGGGTGGATCCAGTCGGCCGGGCCACCACCTGCGCTGGGGCTGGTGCCAGCGAAGACGTGGTGGTGGTGGCGGCGGTGGTGGTCGGTGCGGCGATGGTGGCGGTTGCGGCAGTGGTAGTGGCCGCAATGACCGTGGGTGTGGCCGCAATGACCGTGGGTGTGGCCGCAATGACCGTGGGTGTGGCCGCAACGACAGTGGCAGCAGGGGGCTGGGAATGTTCAGCAGCCCTGGATGATGGGTTGTTGGGTAGGAGGGGTCCTGGGGAGCGGCTGGGCCCTGCCACACCAGATGGGCCTGCTTGGTGGTCCGTGTCCGAAGAGGAGGACAGATCCTCCACATCCGTGTGTCCTCATTGGGGGCTTGTAGGCTGGCTGTGCTGGCTGCTGTCTCCATCCCCAGCATCCAGCAGTTCGTCACCTGTGGAGAGAATGAGATTTGTTATTGTGTTGCACCTGGCGAAGTATGTATTTGTCGTCTGACATTAACAGTTCGTGCAATCTCGTACATGGGTTTCCCGGAGGCGTGTGTGTGGCTGTACCATTTGTAGTTGTGTGTGCTTGGCAATGGGACTGTGTGCTGTGCACATGTGGCATGGGACGGATTGGCCATGCCGATGGGTGTGTTGCTGTGCCCCTACTTATTGTGACTCTGGTGTATGCGGGCTCCTGGCCCATCCTGGGTCTGGTTTGTACTTTGCTTTTGGTGTTCAAATGGGACGCTTAGGAACGCATATGGCAACATGGGGGCCATGCCCCAGATTCGCATTTGGGAGGGAATATGCTTTTGGGGTTCAAATGGAACGCTTAGGAACGCATATGGCAACATGGGGGCCATGCCCCAGATTCGCATTTGGGAGGGAATATGCTTTTGGGGTTCAAATGGAACGCTTAGGAACGCATATGGCAACATGGGGGCCATGCCCCAGATTCACATTTGGGAGGGAATATGCTTTTGGGGTTCAAATGGAACGCTTAAGAACGCATATGGCAACATGGGGGCCATGCCCCAGATTCGCATTTGGGAGGGAATATGCTTTTGGGGTTCAAATGGAACGCTTAGGAACGCATATGGCAACATGGGGGCCATGCCCCAGATTCACATTTGGGAGGGAATATGCTTTTGGGGTTCAAATGGAGCGCTTAGGAACGCATATGGCAACATGGGGGCCATGCCCCAGATTCGCATTTGGGAGGGAATATGCTTTTGGGGTACATGCTGTGAGCCATGGGTGCCGAACGTGACATGTGTTGTGGCAGTATGACAGTGCATGGTCTGAGGTGTGTGCATGCCTGACATGGCCTGCATATTTGCTGTCTGTTGTGATTACTGGACATGGCATTGGACGCATCGTTATGAGTGAGTGATGGTTGTGTGCCAGCCAACGTATTGCAGTTGTCCCATCTCCTTGGTGTGCGTGCTGCCCTGTGCCATGTGCATCACTACAGTGCTCGTGGGGGGTGTGGCCCATGTTGTGTGTTGTTGCTCACAGTGTGGCGTGCGCTTCATTGACTTCTGGCACATGGTTGGTCATGGGCATGTATCTTAGCGTGACTGCTGTATGTGTGGCAGCTGTGCGGATGACATGCCTTTCATGAGACTGGGGCTGACGGATGGGATGGATGGTATGTTGTATGTGCATGGTGTGTCTGTGTGTTTGATGGGTTCAGTGGTGTTCGTGTGCATTTATGTTGTTCCGCTCTGTTGCGTCTAGTGTTGTTTGTCTTACATAGGCGTAGTTGTGGGGTGTGTGGTTGACAGGCAGTAGGGGCTACATGGACAGGACTTCAATGGTGTTTCGGTTGTGTGTGATGAGTTGCACAGTGGCTGCCGTGTGGTACTATATTCAGTGTGGCTTGTGCATGCAGACGTGGCTCCTTGGGTGTTGCTGTGTCTGTGATGGGTCATGTGAGGTGTGAGTCTGTGGTTCATGTCCGTGTGCACATTGTTCACTTGTTCGTGACGGTGGGCGGTGCTGCGTGTTCGTCTGCTACGTGACATGTCCCATGTGTTGGTCGTGTTACGGTCCTCATGCCTCCAGTAATCCAGGCCTCTCCAGTTTCCCACCTGCAGGTTGTTCGGGCGTGCACTGTACTGGATGCCACATGGTTCTAAGCGGGGGTGCTCCATGTTGCAGGTCTGTGGGGGTGGGGGGTGTTGTGGGTCGTGGTGGTGGCTGGACACCCACTGACACCGATTGCTGTGGACCGTGATGTCTACCTTTCGGCTGTCGTTGTGCACTGCGGTGGCTGACACGTGGCTGTGGGGTGTGGGGGATGCTCCTCCTTGCTGTGCTGTGGGACTAGGGGCCTGGTGTGTGTTGTACTTGGGCTGTCCACCCTCCCACCCACTGCACTTTGTGTTCCTGCCACTTACCTGTTACTTGTCGGTTAGTGCAGCTGTGGCGGACACATGGGTGTGGTGGGTGCTCGTTGTGGCGCTTCTGGCATATTTGGGGACCTGTTGGTGGTTACGTGGCTGGCTGAGTGTACACATGTCCCCACGCATCTTACAGTTGTTCTGTTTGGGCTGTGTGTGGTGGTGTCTGTTGCATGTGTGTGTGATGTGTTGTGTATTGTGTGCTGGATATGGGGGTGTTTGTCCCTGGGAGCTGTGGCACGGTGGTAGTGCATGTGAGTACATAGCGGTGTGCTGGTATACATTAGTTTGTACTTACCAGCCTCCACTCCCCCTGCTAATCCGGCGAGGATCTCGGGATGTATGATGACTCGCACCTTCTCCTCCCACGCTTTGAAGGTCTTGAAGAGCGCGGGATTCCCTCCGCCAGTGACGGCTGCCAGCTCTCTGTTCTTGGTCTCCTTCTTCTTGACCAGGCTCTTGACGTCATTCCACCGTTTGTTTATTTCGACTCTGTTCCTGGGCAGGGTCCCGACTGCATTGACCTGGTCTACGATCCGGTTCCACATTCTGTTTCTGGTGGCTAGTGGTGTGTGCTGGACCATGTTCCCATAGATTTGTGGGTGCACCTTGATGATCTCGTCGACCATGACCGTCAGCTCAATGGGCGTGAACTTGGGCATTCTTTGTGGTGCCATGGTGTTTGTGGTGCTGGTGCGGTGTGTGTTGTGTAATGTGCAGGGGTTTGTGGTGCCGGTGTTTGGTGGTGGTGGTGGTGGTGGTTGTGATGTGTGCGTTTCTGTGGTGTGCTGCTGTCCTTGCTGTGTCACTGTGTCCTCTCCTCTCCTCTCTAGTTTGCAATGTTGCAAGGGGTTGTGGTCTGTGGGAGTGCTGCTTTTGTACTTACCTATGTGGGTGTGTCCTCATGGTCTGTTGTTTTCAGGTGTGTTGTGTCTGGGGTTCTGGCCTTTGTAGTTTTTGTTTGTCCAGGGGGTGTTTTCGGGATGTGTACTGTGCTTGTGTATTTGTGCGTGCCTTGCTGTGTGGACTTGTTGGCCATGTTGTGTGCGATTGTTTTTGTCAGCGGATGGTTTCTGTGCAGGGACGTGGGCGCCATGGCTTCTGCCGTGTCGATTCTCATCGGCGTTGTTTGCGCTGGCGGGCGGTATATTTGTAGTTTTCCCGCGCTCATGGCGGTGCGATCGTAATCTCACGTGCGGTGTGTCGGCCGTGAGGGCGGGCGGTTTTGTGTTGTCGTGCGTGTTTCCGTCCGTGGCGGGCGGTTTGACTCCGACTCCGGACGATGGCGGGCGGTATTTTGTGTGATTTTCCGCCGATGGCGGTTTTCGGTTTGTGTAATCGTAATGGCGTGGTCGGTGTTCAGACGGTGTGTGCGGGCGGATTTTTGCCGCTTCCATGCCTGGCGGATTCTTTTACGCCGGGTATCGTAATGGGCCCCTTAGTTTTTTATTTTATAGTATAATGTTTTTATTATGATATTTTATGTTATAGGTGTATGTATATCTATATATATTTTATAGTTAATTTTTATATATTTATAATATTTTAAAATAAATTAAAGTTATTAGTTTATTCATTATTTTTAATTAGATATACATTTATATATTAAATTTTATATATTTATGTTTACATTTTTTAAATTATTTTTTTTTAAAATGTATATTATATGTAAGTAATTTTTTAAGTTAATTTATAATATAATTGTTTTAATTTTTTTTTATATATTAAAAAAACGATATTTTGGACATTGATATTTTTACATCTATATTTTTTTCGATATTTTTGTTATTTACATTTTAAATATAGGATGTCGATATTTTGACTATCGATATTTTTACATCGATATTTTTGTAGTCTATATTTTTGACTTCAATATTATGTCAGTGATTCTCCTGAATGATCACTCTGTTTAACTTGACTGCTGTTTTTGCCCAGATGGAGTTAACTCGATCTGATCCTCCAAAAAAAGAATACCCGATTCCCCATAAAAAAATATAATTAGCACACCTGGATAGGACTGCAAAATTGTTTTTATACATTTATTTTCGGCTTGCTAAAGTATTTCCACATTTGCATAACCCCAAATACCTGCCCTGTAACAAACCCCAGACACACATTTGCTGCTTTAAAGAGAACATCTCCTTTACCTGCTTTATACCTTGCCTGCTTGCAAACCTGAAAACGGCCGCAGTAGATTTTTCAAAATATAACTTCCTTGATTTTAACAGAGGTCTCCAAGTATTTTGGCCCCTAAAGAGTAGACCTAGGTACGAAAAGGTGTGTGTGGGGGAAATTGTGTTGCCTTTAAGAAAATGTACTCTCTTCCTTGCTGGACCAAGTATAATGGTGTATGTCTTGCCACTATTAACTCTCAGACCCACAATTTCCATAAAGGAATAAAGTTATTAAGGAGACTCTGTAGGGCAATCCCTGTGCGTGTCATCAGGACCGTATCATGTGCGCACAGCAGATTAGGAGGAGGGCATGATCATATTTGGGGCATATTTGGGGCCCTGCCCACCCTTACCTCACTCCCTTGATTACTTCAAGCGATTCACTACACTCTACCCTTTCTACCATACCGAACCTCTGCCTCAATACCAACATACAACTGGCATAAAAAGAGAACTATAGGCTCATCTATAACCAAATCAGCCAGAAACACAGCATAGTTTGGTGGGGCTCACATAGTTGAACACAGACAACTGGTCCATAAATGCCGTATATAATGACCCCTTTGTTCTAGAGTGTACTTACTAATGAGAAGATTTAAATTCAAACATTTTTCAACCATGCCGGTCTCTTTTCTAAAACTGTATTGAACGTCAGAAACTATATTGTTTTCCTCTGCCCAGCATTCTAACCTTGACAGAAGTATCCCCCCAACCACTTTAAGAGTGGAGTATAAGAGCAAAATTGGCCTATAGCAGCTCGGATCAGATTTATTTCCTTTTTTTAACATCAAATGATCACAGACTGGTTCCACGTGGGGAGCAAACCGCATTCTGACACTGCTTTTAAAACATTAGTAACTAAGGGTGCCCACAACTCAATATTTTCAATGAAAATATCCACCAGCACTCCATCCAGGATTGGAGCTTTCCCTTTCCTACAATTTTTAATGGCACAACTGACTTCACCTAAGTCGAAATTAAGAGGACTTGACAGTATCTCCAATTCCTTCTGTAGTTCCTCCAAAGAGGAGACATCATCCTCTCTGGTGCCTGATGCATAGATAAATGAAAAATGCTTGACCAGAAAGTAGTACTGTCCGTCAGCCTCCTGGCTTTTTGTAGAGTTTCCCGAACATTTTCCTTAATAGCAAGTTTAAGTCTATGTTATTCTTATTGTGCAGCTTACATTTTTTCACCATCTCCGCATTGCGTGGGGGTTCCTTGAATGCTTTTTTTAGATCACTATAGGCCTTTGGGCAAGCTGAGTCAAACTGCCTGTGTCTTTTCGCTGGTCGGGGACCCATACACCGGCTTAAGGGCTCTTGTATGTAGTTTGATAACACCGCAAAGGCTATAATAACTACTTTGCCACCCATTCTGTCATCAAGATGTGACTACTAAGTCATAGTGGCTGCTCATCAGGTTAAAAAGGACTCTATCAGTATCTACTATGTCCCACCTTAGGGCTATATCATTTTGTCTCCCCATTTCTAGGCCTTGACTAAGCAAGATAGGCTTGGATTTTCCCTCATTACCACCTTTTTAAGCACTTCCCCATAAGCAGTATGACTAAAATGTGTCAGGTCCTCCCCCTCTTTGTTGGTGAAACCAATAAATCAATCAAAAAATGTATAAAGCACAACAGCTACTCAGAGGAGTGTCCTGATGCTGAGAAAACTGCCACATTGACCCAACCACAGAGAAGCCCACTTAAAAAGCCAGTCAGATAGACAGATTATGACCCCTTTTTTTAATAGCTTCTTAGACCAACCAAACTCAGACCTTCTTGGCATTTAGCCTGCACACATAAACATTACAATCTCCTACCATACAATAACAAGCATTGGCATAGCCAATAGGTCTCGCTTTTGGGACCTTATAAGTATTTAGTTATACAGCACAATGGCTAAACACTTATAAGGTCCCAAAGCGAGACCTATGGCTATGCCAATGCTTGTTTTTTTCTTTCTAAATGAGAAAATGTACGTGAGCATTCCTGTGATAAAGAAAGCAACCGTGTTATGTTTGTAGTACGTTTTTACCCAAAAACTAATTTCTGTAAACCCACGTGTTCCTCGTTGGCGCAGTCTGAAATATGGTAATAGGCATGTCTCAAAGAAGATAAACAATAAACTTCCTATGAATGCCTACCAGTACATCACCGTATAAATATAACCCCTGCAGCTGTCTGTTGTGTTAATAAACACATATGCCTAATGTTGCCTTGGTTATCACCGCGCATCAACAGTTTTTCAACTGCACATTAAAACACCTTGATTCATACCCGCGATGAGCCAACGCGCTATCTTTAAATATACCTAAAACACATTAGCCACGTGGAAACATCCATGGGCCACAGGTGACTGCTAATTTGATTTAAAAAATAAAAAGCGTCTAAAAAGTAATGCTAGCTTGCAACATCTCACCTGATGTTTTTTCTGCTAGCAAACAAGCACTGTTTTATGAACAAGAATGCAGTGATCGGATTCTGGCTTGGCAGCTGGCAGGATTGCTGAGCCGCAAAGATACCTCAGTATGCGAATGTATATGCTGCAGATATGTGTGCTGCCTGTAGGTCGCAGATTTTAATGTAAGTGGCCCAAGCAGAATTTCCTTCTTCTGAGGATGATGCCATGAGGGCAAATGAGTAGGGTGGTCTTCACGTATAGACATTTCACTAGGGATTATTCTATTCAGATGTACTTATTCCCAGTCCCAGAGGTTAAAATGCATTCTGCGGGCCCACTCGGACGCTGATCCTTCTAAAGTTGATGAAATGAGTACCAGTGAGTGGGAAAACCAATTTGCAGGGAATATAGAGAACTGCGTTTGTCGCAGAGTAGGCTATATGAGCGTAGTTATATTTATTAAGATCATTAATGACAGAGCATTTTATAATGTGGCCGATGCAAGATGGAAAACAAATAATGCGGAAGCAAAAAAGCTGCATGTTATTGAAGTTTTTGAAGCTGTAGCACAAAAAGATTAAACAAAGGAAAGTATAACACTGTCGCAATACTAAATACACCTAAATCTCTACAAACGCCCCTAGTTTGGAGGTTAGTCTGTGCTAATCTATTTTCACTAAAAGTGAACCTTGATGTCAGTTCGCCGTCCTAAAGTTTCCTTATCTTGTGTTTTTTTTCTGCCAAAAAGCCCCTACCCACTCAAATTGTCGTCACCGCGGGTAGCTCAGCGGTTATCAACCATCTCCGGAATATTCACTGAAGGAGGGAAGGCGGAAACGGTCTGTGTCGGTCGATCATGGGCGTGCCCCTTTAAGATGAAACACCAGAAGCAGGAGCTGGGTTTGTTAATGTATTTATTATATGAACGCACCGGAGACATGTGGTATTTGATAATGTTAAATGTCATGACTCCAAATGACTAACATCCTAATTATCAAATGGGTGGTCTGGGGTTGAATCAAAATGTGAATGACACTGATCAATGCAATATATGAAAAGAGGGGGCCCACTGCTTCATTGTAAGTATGCTTTGTGCTGGCTGATCGAAAATGTCATTAACGGCTCCAGCCAAGCAATGGCAGAAGTGGCTGGCCCAAAGCCCTTCAAGGTATGTTATGGCGTTATTTACAAGAAGTCAGAGGAGAGACAGCTAACTAGCCGGTCTTAAAAATCCAAACCCTGGACAAAAAAAACATGCCTGCAAAAAACAAACAAAACAAGTGAAGCGCTGGACAGCAGAGACGTAGGCAGCGGGGGCGAGTGAGCGCGGCAGCCTGGGCTTTTGAAAGCTGACCAGACGCTCGTGCGTCATGGCCTTTTCCCCGCACGGCCAGCATGTGTTTCCAATTATCGCGCCCGCGTCTGGGCACGATGAGTGGAAACAGATGTCTGCCGCGCGCGTAACCGCAGGGAAAAGGCCATGACGCACAGCGTCTGGTCAGCTTTCAAAGCCTAACCAAGTCTCGCAGAGCAGCGCTTGCGAGCTACTCGAGGCTCGACCTAAAAACCTCTTTCTTGAAATTCTCTAGAAAACCATTCAGCTCTGCGGTACTGAGCCCTCAGTTATGAAGCGCCTTGTTGTCTCCACCTCCTCTCTACAGGTGAGCCCAGTACCTGGAGGAATGTGGACCTGGTCGACCACTCTCCTCATTTTGCAGTTGGCGTCCTATGCTGAGGGAATGAGCCCTCAGTTATGAAGAGCCTTATAATTATGCCTCCTCTCTGCAGGTGAGCCCAATACCAGGAGGATTGTGGTCCTGCTAGTCCGCTGTTCATTTCTTGCTGTTGGGGTACTGCGCTGTGGGAGTAAGCGCTCAATTATGAAGGGCTTTATCGTTCCCGCCTCCTCTTTGCAGGTGAGACTACCTCCAGGAGGATTGTGGATCTGCTAGTCCACTGTCCATTTGCTGCTGTTGGTGTCTTGCGCTGCAGAAGTGAGAGCTCAATTATGAAGCACCTTAGCATCCCCGCCTCCTAACTGTAGGTGAGCTCAATACCAGGAGGATTGTGGAACTTGTAGTCCACTGTCCATTTGTTGCTGTTGGCGTCCCACGCTGCAGGAGTGAGCACTCACTCATGAAACTCCCAATGGTCCCCACTGTTGACAGCCCCGTGCTTTATCACAATTTGAAAGGAATTTCTTCAACATGCCCCTTCTAAATTGCAATTCGATATCCAGTCAAAAACCCATTTTAGGAGGCAGTAAATTTTTAGCATGAGTTTTGTATATTTGAACTTTTTTTGCAATCACAAACTCTAAATCGGAGTGTTTGTGACCACAAAAATGTTTAGTACATCTGGTCCTAAATTGCTTCAAGACACTGAAGCACTAAGATGTTATGGGTTAAGTGTTCTGATTCTCTTAAGACTCTGCAGTCCATGATTCCCCAGAATGAGTGGGATCAGTTTTTGTATGTAGACTTGTTGTTTGGCTCTCAGTGGAACACTCAACAGCTCTTAGTGTTAATCCCAGGAACAAAGAGGTAGATTCAACTTTAAAAGTGAAAACTGAGGGGGGCGTGGCCAAGATGGCGGCCGAGTAGGACGTGTCTACTCGCCGCTCCGTCCTGCAACCCGGGTCCGGCCTGCATAGCTTTGCCCCAAGTGACCCTAGCCACAATTTCGGACCCCCCTGGGGTCTAGACTTCGCCCCGGCACCTCTGACCTGTTTTGGGCACGGCGGAGCCCCGGCACAGCCGACATCAGAGCCGGACCACGTTGCAGCGATCACGGCTGCGGCCTGCCTGGCGAGACGCTGCCGAGCGCCGGAGTCGAGGAATACAGCGGAGACTGGGCCCAAACACGGCGAAGGGTGAAGAGCTGCACTCACATCTGCGGGAAGCTGCACGGCTCTTCCGATCATGGCCGGCTGGGCGGCAAATGGCGGCGGCGGCCTGACTCGCTGTGCCCCGATCTGCACGGACTGGAGGTGAGCCCCATTGCGAGAGTCCCGATCATCGGTGCAGCTGCGTGCGGCACCCCCCTCCCAGCCCGGACATCACCGCTGGGAGATCGCGGGGTCCTGAGCAGCTGTAATTAGTGGCGTCTGGAGCTGGCACCGAGACCTCTGTGATAGGAGACGAACTTGTCCCAGAGCGGGCGGGGCCTGGTTGGCCCCGGAAGGCGACAGAAGACGGTCTCACTGCAGCACATTGTCCCGGAGGGAGCGGACCGGGGGAACCCTGTGACTGCGGCTGCTGCGCGGTAAGAGAGCGCTCAGGAGAGACGGTGGCGCGTTAGACAGAGCGCCTCCTCCCCACAGCACCGCGGCCGCCGCAATTCCTGGAAGTAGGCCAGGCCTGGTGAGCAGATCAGGGGATCCGTGATAACTGGGCCTGAGATTCCTTCTCCTCCCCTGGGGAGTTGACGGAGAGGGGGCTTTCATTGTAAATTGGATGCTGGTGGCAGACATTGACTGAGGTGCGTCCCCTGCTACACCATACACGAACCGCCACTCCGAGGTTACACTGAGAGACCTGTGCCTAACGCCTACCACCGCGCGACCCAGGTGCTGGTGGGGTCCTTCTGCACGCTGGGAATTGAGACCTACCCTGCAGTACACGCCGGCTGGCTGACACACGACATCCCTGCACGTAGCCGGCCCTCTAGCCATAGGAGGAAGAGGAGACCCATTCAGATGGCCGCTGCCAGGGCCCGTAAAGATCGGTCTGTTAGGGACCTATTACTCAAGGTAGGGTCTGGTAAAGCTGAGACGATGCCGCACTCTGGAGGGGCAGCAGACCGGAAGGGACCGGAGGACCTTGAGGGGCCTGTCATGCGCAGCGTCCTGGAGTCCCTCTTCGCAGACCTCACAAGAGAGTTCCACACAATGAAGAAAGACCTCACAGCTGAAATCTGAGAGATGCGCAAGGATATAGACTCCGTGGGGGAGCGAGTGGATGACCTGGAGAACCAGACGGCCGCCAGGGATGAAGAGGTATCCCAGCTCCAACAAGAGGTCCTTCGACTACGAGACCAGCACCTAGATCTTCAATCGCATGCCGAGGACCTAGAGAATCGTTCCCGCCGCAATAACATAAGGATTCGGGCGGTACCTCGGGGCGGAAGATCAGGACATTGAGGCCTTTGTTATGGACTTGTTCCGTCATATTCTGGGAGGTCCCCCAGACCAGGAGATTCGACTCGACGGGACGCACTGAGTGGGACTTAGGAGATCACCGACGGCTCCCCCGCCAGATATCCTGACCTGTGTCCACGATTTCAAGCTCAAAGAACGCATTCTCCGTGAGGCAAGGGCCAACCATCCCATTGAGTTCCGCTCTTGCAGGCCTCTTCTCTTCCAGGACTTGGCAGCTTCCACACTACAGAAGCGATGCGACTTCCGTTCCGTCACTGCATTTCTCCGCTCCAAAGATGTCTCTTACTCCTGGGGGCACCCATTCCGCCTTATCTTTAAATGGGAAGGCAGACTCCGCCAAGTACGCTCTCTGGACGAGGCGACCTCTCTTCTTCGGCTTCCGGAGGTGGATCATGCCAGGCCAGAGAAACCTACCACCTCCGGTCATCGAGCTGACAACAACCGATGGCACCGAGTTGGAGCCTCGCCGCTGGGCTCTCGCCCAGATCCAGATGTCATCGCCAAAGAATGCTCGGCAGTCCTTCAGTCCTTGTCGGACGACTCCATCACCGCAGAATGATTTCCGTCCTTGGAGGTGCCAATTCTTGCTTTCCTAATGGGTTAAGCCGGCTGTCATAGGCCGGGTCCGGGGCGGGAGGGAGCGGCGGGAGTCCCTGCTATCCATCCCATGCCTCACCACGGGCGGAATGCCTGGGACATTTGTGGACTACACATTTAAATGTTTTTTTTTCCCTTATGTTTTTTGCTTGGGGTTTTTGGGTTTTCTCCTCCTCCTCCGAATTCTAAGTGTTTGTTATTTGCTATTTCATCATGCCCCATACCTTAATGGGACAAGAGATGTTATTTATAGCGCACCTGAGACCCTAATCTTATGTCTTCTGAGGTTCACATTGTGTCCCTGAATGTGAAAGGGCTGAATAACCCCACAAAATGGCGAGCCCTCTTGTTTTACCTTGAACGATCGGACGCACACATTTGCCTACTTCAGGAGACACATTTGCTTTCTACTGATACTTACCGGTTGAGGTCCAGGGCGTTTCCCCACCAGATGTTTTCCTCCGCCACTTCCAAAACCGCTAGAGTCGCTATCTTGGTATCTTCCAGGTTTTCCGGACACATTGGCAGTAAACAGGCCGAAATTAAAGGTAGGCTCTTAGCGTACACCTTCACCTTAGACACGCACACATTCTCGATAGCCTCGTTATATGTTCCCAATAGTGGGCAAGAGGGCTTTATTAAAACTGTAATTCAGGAGCTTACAGGCCTACCGGACAAAACGATATTGCTGGGGGGGGACTTTAACATGGTGTTAGATGGAGACATGGACCGCTCTGGGCAAAGATAGGGTCAATCAGGGGCCCTTTCCAACACGGGGAAGCGTTTACTGGCGGAGGCCGGACTTACGGACATATGGAGGCTTCGACACCCCAACTCCAGGGCTTACACATTCTACTCACATCCCCACAAAACATACACCAGAATTGACTATATCTTCACTTCCGACCCCCTGATGCAACAGGTCCGTGAGGTAGAGATTCTTCTCTGCCCCCTGTCTGACCACTCCGCGCTGCAACTCTCTCTGACCCTGCCTCCGCGGTGCTCCACTCGTCGCTTCTGGTGTCTCCGTGAGACCATGCTCCAACGCCCCTCAGTAGTGCAACAGATTCAGAAGAGCATAACAGACTATCTGGCTACAAATGACACACCTGACATCTCCATGACGACCCTGTGGGAGGCAATGAAGGCGGTGGTCTGTGGGGACTTCATAGGCATAGCGGCGGCGGACAACAGGGATAGACGGGAGAAACGGGACCGCCTGATGAGCGAGGTCACCGAGCTGGAGCGCATCCACCAGAGGACTGGAGCTCCCAGAGTTTGGAAGCTCCTAAAGGCAGCCCGCGCACAGCTAGCGGGGTTGGATGTTGATTGGGCTGAATACACGACTCTTCGCCTCAAGCATGCCTTTTATGTGGGGGGAGATCGATGCGGGCGCCTTCTTGCAAACCGCCTCTGAGCGCAAAGACAGTCCCACAGAGTCGGTGAGGTCCGAGACCCCCGGGGGGAGAGTGTGGAGAAGACGCAGAGATTGTGGAAGCCTTTAGGCACTTCTATGAAACATTATACGCGGCCCAAGTCCTGCCTGAGACTGAACCGGCCCATTACCTCCGCGATGTAGCTACAGCCAAGTTGCTTCCGACCCAGACAGCTGACCTAGAGGCCCCCATTCGGTTGGAGGAGGTTATTTCGGCGATTTCCCACCTGAAACTTAACAAATCGCCCGGCCCCGATGGGTTCACTTCCGGTTTTTATAAAAAGTTTTGTGGGACGCTGGCTCCGCTTTTAGTGCGCGTTTTTAATTCGATCGGGTTGTCACCGTCCTCTTCATTCCCTCCTTTTTAGAGGCCTTAATAATGGTAATCCCTAAGCCGGGTAAAGATAAGCGCCTCTGCGGTTCCTACCGCCCCATATCTCTTCTTAATGTGGACCTAAAGATCTTCACTGGAATTCTGGCAGCTAGACTCTCTCGCCATCTCCCTGGTTTGATAGACCCGGACCAATCAGGCTTTGTTCCCGGCGTCAGTGCTCCGACAATACCAAACGGCTTTTCCACTTGGTGGACCGATCGGAACGCTTCCCGGCGGAGCGCATGATCCTCTCGGTTGACGCCGAAAAGGCGTTTGATCGGGTTCACTGGCCGTACCTCCGAGCGACGCTGGCCCATTTTGGCCTCCCAGATCGCTTTATTGATTGGATCTTCCAGAGCTATGCGAACCCTACGGCTACGGTGCGAGTGAATGGTGTGGCGTCGGCGGCCTTCTCTATTCGTAGGGGGACCAGACAGGGGTGTCCGCTGTCGCCACTCCTTTTCGCTCTTTATATGGAGCCTCTGGCTCAAAGAGTCCGAGATGATCCAACCATTAAAGGAGCACGCTTCGGAAGTTCGGAGCACAAGCTCTGCTTGTATGCCAATGACGTGGTGGCGACGTTGGAACACCCTCGGGAATCTCTGCCGGCATTTTTAGACGAACTGGCCCGGTTTGCGCTCGCCTCGGGCTTCCAGATCAACGTGCATAAATCACAAGCTCTTAATTTATCATTAGAGCCTGAAACGCTAGATCTCCTACAGCGCACCTTTCAGATTCAGTGGGTCCACGACTCTATTACCTACCTGGGCCTCCAGGTGGCCCCCACTATCTCTGCCACCAGGCAGTTGAACTACACAGCACTTTTGAAACAGGTTCGGGATTCCCTCCGAAAGTGGAGGCCCCATTCCCTCTCATGGCTGGGCCGGATCGCAGCAGTGAAGATGGTGCTGTTGCCCCAGATCCTTTATCTATTCCACCGTCTGGGGTCATACGGGCTCTACAGAGGGATATAGAGCGCTTTATCTGGCGAGACCAGAGGGCTCGGCTGCGTCGCGACTTTGCGTATAGAGATCCAGTAGATGGGGGACTGGGGGACTGGGCGTCCCCGACCTCTTGGCGTACTGGCAGGCGGCTCAGATGAGAGCGCTAGTGGAGTGGTCACACCCTGAATCCGAGAAGCACTGGTTGTTTATGGACAGGTCCCTCGCTGCTCAGCCCTTATGGGGAGTCCCCTTCCTCTCATGTACGGGACGCCCTCGCAACCTGTACCTCTCGGAAATAACTCGACCCGTACTGCTAGCTTGGGATAAGACTGCCACTATCAGGGGGCTCACGACGTTCCCATCTCCTATCACGCCCATTGTACAGAACCCAGACTTCTCTCCCGGCCTAGACTTCGGGGAATTTCATCCTTGGACGACTGAAACCTGCCGCTCTATAGGACATCTCTTTGACCTTTCGGGGCCGCCCCCTTTCGCTGAGTTCCGTACTGATCACGGACTTCCCGAAACGGAGCGTTACCGATACCTACAGGTCAGGCATTGGGTACTCCACAGAGAGGTGAGGGAGGGTGCGGAGAGGTTGCTCACACCGTTTGAGAAATGGTTACTGACACGACACAACAACACACGACTGACATCAGATTTGTATAAGTTCACTCGAAGCACCCCGGCTACTGGAAAGTCCCCTGGCCAGCTGCGTTGGGAGGGGGAGTTGGGCAGGGAACTCACACCTAAGGAATGGAAGGATATTTAGTACCGGGTCCGACGTACAGCACGCAATGTAGCATCTATCGAAACGGCCACTAAGTTGGCCACCTATTGGTATTTAACCCCAGTGAGGCTTCACAGGGGTAACCCTTCACGTAGCCCGCTGTGCTGGCGAGCCTGCGGTTCGCCGGGCACCCTTACCCACCTACTATGGGACTGCCCCGCCCTGGGGACATATTGGCAACAAATCCTGGACGAGGTCGACTCTCACTTTGATACCCAGATTCCCGGTGTACATTCTCCTAGGTCTCCCCAACGCCATTACCTTCCCTCTCACGTCCAGGAGAGGCAAACAGATAGCACTAGCCTTGGGCGCGGCAGTCCAAAATGTTTTGATGCATTGGGGTACCAAGACAGTCCCTACACGCCTAGGCTGGCTTCACAGACTATGGTCCTTCTTAGGGATGGAGAAAATCTCTCTTTCCTTGACCAATCCTGGGGCTTCCTTTCACGATTTGTGGGCACCATTCCTCGCACTATTGACATCCGAATTTACGGAGCTCACCTGTCCCAAATATCTTAGACTCCTGCGACTAGCGGATCCTCCCTCATCGCTTGCCCCCACTACATCCGTCACTTAGCATGCTCTGGGAGGTTGACCTTTGGAATGAAGTGCTTTTCTCTACTTTATCGGGGTGGTTTTCTTTCGAGGAGGAGGAGAGGGGGTGGGGGGGGTTTGTTTCCCTTTCTTTTCGTTGTTTATGCCTGACACACGTGTCAGCGACATGCCGGGTTGCAACCCGATGATTGTTGAGCACACAGGCTCGTTCAATTTTTTCTCTGTGTAAAATCAATAAAAGAAATTTAAACAAAAAAAAAAAAGTGAAAACTGAGAGGTTTGATAATATGAATTCTAAAGAGAGTTCAAAGCATCCCTCTATCATTGTAATTTACCTCTTGGCACGAGAGGCATTTTTTTAGAATTCAGTGGTGTACCAGGTCCTCAAGGGCAATGACTTTAAAAAGTCAAAGTCACTCCACTGTCACAACTCATTTTCGGAAAAAAGTGCTTTCTGAAGTATTGTCTCAGCAATTTGAAAAGCAGTGGATCATGAATTATACAGAGGAGATTATTCACGAACTGCTAAATATGCATAATTACATAATTCCCCTGGGTGGGAAAGAGGATTGTCTCCCTGTCTGTGCAATGCACCGAAGTGAATGAATAATCACATCATATTGAAAAATGGTTAATCCTCTCTGTTTGTCAACGTCCTCAGCGATATTTCTGTGCATCCTGGGGCAGATTTACAAGCCCCCTGCGCCACCAGTACGTCACTTTTCCTCTCCTTGTAAATACGGCCCCTTCACACGCAGCACTTTGCGGTGAAGGGGCGTTCCATGGGTGTTGCTGTGGGTGTTCCCACGCAACACCCATGGAACAAGACACATCTCCAGAATTACGAGAGTTCGTAACTCTGGAGATGCGTTTAGCTACGCCACCCTAAAGGTGGCGTAGCGAGCACACTGAGGAGAAATGTTTTCATTTCTCCTCGTTTTTCCTCTTTCAATGCGTGCTGCATTCTGCAGCACGCATTGAAGAAAAATGGTTGTAGTGATTGTTTTTGTGCAGGAAGGTTCCCCTTCCTGCACAAGCTAATCTCCCACGACGCAGGCATCCTTGCACCATGGTGCAAGGGTGCCTGCGCCGGCTATGGCTGCAGTTTGTGCGCCAGCGCAGGGGAAGCACAAGGATGCGACATATTCTTGTAAATATGTCGCATCCCTGTGCTTTCCAAACTAACGCAGCATGGTGCAGCAAAATGACTTGCTGCGCCGTGCTGCGTTAGTTAATTGTAAATCTGCCCCCCTGTCTGTAATTAGTGGCGCTCTGTTATGATAGGTTACATCACTGGTTCCTTTCTGCTGTAGCCTTCATTTGGTGATCTGTCCTCATGTGTCCTGACCTGTGTAAACTATAGTTTTGCTGCCTGTCCCTGGATTACCTGGGCTCATGTTGCTACCCATACACCTGTTCAATGACAAGAATCATTGTCATTCACATTGCGTGAAGGGCAGGTCTGTATTTCATTTGATCATAAAGGAATGCATTGGATTTTGGCACCATATAACATTTTCTGTTCACTGTACATCATTCCAAATTTGGACAATAATTTTCCCCCAAGAAAATTGGCAAACGCAAACCTGTTAGTGGCAAAATCAAAACAATATTTGACAGAAAAAAATCAGTTAATCACAAAGATAAGAGGAATCAGGAATAACAGCATTCTGCAATACACAGAGCTAAAGTCAATGGAAAACAAGCATTGGCAAAGTCAATAGGCCGCGCCTCTGTGAGAGCTATTGGTTTAGTTTACTTTAGCTGTGTTGTGCAGCACTGTAGTTTTACAGTGTCTTTAAAGTTATGTTCTAAATTGCTATGAAACAGCCATTATTCTTCTGGTGAAATTAAATGAAAAGGGATTTATATAGCACAAACAAATGCCCAAATGCATCAAGGCACTTATTTATCAATTTGTTATTTACAAATGCTTTGAATTAAAATGTGAAATGGAAGGGAAGTAGCAACACAAACAATGGCCGGCTGAAAAAAAAAAAAGTATAATAATATAGTGAAAACTGCACTTTTTATGGGGGTTTGCAATGCCTAATATTGAGAATAGGATTGGGAGTGGTAGGCATTAAGTAAGGCGGACAACGGGTAGTGTGATTGCAAATACACACCATGTCTAGTGGAAAAGACTGTTTAATTAATTAAATAATTTAATTTAAATTGATGGAAATGGTGCTAATTAATTAACATCACATGTAAAAAAGATTAATGAAATTTTCTGCATAACATTGCCGGTGAAGAGAGGTGGGAAGCACATTTTCTCATCTCAAAGGAAACAGAATGCAAGAGAGTGCATGTATATAAGGCAAGCAGTTCCCCAAATGTGACAACATGTGTGCTTGAGCTAAGAATGTATGCTATTTGTTTTTAAGAGCCCAGCAAAAGTGTGTCCTCAAAGCTCATTGTGGTTGGAGTGCAGTGCAAATATTGTTTAATGCTGTCTAACTTATCAAATGAAAGGCAGCATTGTTTGTGATGGAATAAAGGTAAATTTAAAGCTGAATATAAATGTTGCCCTCTTGATCATTTTTTGGCCACTGATAAGCTAAAATAAAGGAAAAGTAAAATTTTCCTGAGTACCTTGCACACATCCTATGCTTTTGCAGTCACAACTATTGTTTAAAACTGTCTAACGAAAGAATTGGAAGATCGCATTGTTCTAGGCGAATAAAACTTTGTTTCTGGCTGAGGTGCTGTTGTAAATATTATTTAAAGCTGTCTACCATAACAAACGAAAGGCAGCATTTTCCGAGATGGAACTAAGGTAAATTTAAAGTTGAAGGTAAATGATGCCTTCTTGGTCGCTTTTTGGACACCTATAAACTAAAATGAGTGAAGGGTAACATTTTCCTGTGTACCTTGCACACATCCTGTGTTTTGCAGTCACAACTATTGTTTAAAGGTGTCTAGCAAAAACATTCAAAGGCAGCATTGTTTAAGGGGAATAAAACTTAGGTTGTGGTTGAGATGCAGTCACATATTGTTTAAAGCTGTCTAACATAACAAATTAAAGGCAATATTGTCCGAGGCAAAGGTAGATAAACAAGCCCTCACATGCAAGGTCTTTCTCATATGAGATAAGAAAATGTGCTTCCCATACTGCTTTCACTTGTAATGTTAAGGGGGGAGGGAGGGCTATATTATTCTATTTTTAACATTTAATTTGCACCACAATCACAAGAAGTTGTGGTGCTGCTGGGACTTGAATGGTGTTCCCTAGCTTCCAATACCACAGTTCTGCACATAATAAAACACACATTTTGTGGGGTCTCATTATCTGGAGATCAGTGACCTTTGAAACTGGGGAACCCATAAATGTCCTGTAGAAATTTCCCAGTAATGTTGCAAGTGAAGAGAGCCTTGGAAGCACATTTTCCTATCTCAAAGGAAATGGAATGTGACACAGTGGGGCCGATTCCGATTCAGGCCGGAAATCTCCCCGACCGAGCCGGACCCGGAGAGATTTCCGACCGAATCGGAACCTAGCAGTCCGACCGAACGAGTACGATGCGCACGTATGCTATCGGACTCGATTCGATCGGACTCCCATTGAAGTCAATGGGAGCCAGTCGTACGACGCGTACACGGGCTCCCATTGACTCAATGGGCACGACGCGAACAAGGGCGCCCCCTACAGCGTGTTCGCGTTGATGCGGGTCGCACCGTACATGCACTTGTAGGGGGGATCCATGGGTCCCCCCTGTGTGCGACTCGCGCACCTACGCTTCCAGGGGGGTCCGACACGGACCCCCAAAGTGCGGCTCCGACAGCTCCTTGGAGCCGGACTGCGCGAGTCGGTCGGAGCGGTCGAGGTGCGCATCGTACTTACCCGGCCGGGGAACGTCTCCATTGCGTGGTGCGCGTCGTCCCCGTGTGAGTCGGTCGGAGCAGTCGGGTCCTGCGAACGAGTCGGTCGGAGATTTCGCGAGCGCACGCATCGTACTCGCTCGCCCGGACGCACGTACGACTCGGTCGGGAAATAGGGCTCCGAATCGGATCCGGTTAAGCCGAATCCGATTCGGTGCCCTACCGGCCGAGATCGGAATCGGCCCCAGTGTGTGTATAACAGGCAAGCAGTCCCCCTTAATGTGATAACATGTGTGCTTGAGCTAAGAATAAACAAATACTCATGTGCAAGGTCCCCTCACAGTCACGTCTTAAACATAAACGGAGGCAAATTAAAATTGTTTAAAAAAAACACTTTAAGAATGTGGCCGAGATGCAGTTGCAAACAGTGGTGAAAGCTAAATAACCAAGGGTGGGGCACGCCAATGGGAGGGAGGGAGGGGGAACAAGCAAGCACAGGCGGAAAATGGGATGGAGCAGACTACAGAGCCAGCTAGGAATGATGCACTCTGTAGTCAACAAAAATAAAAAAATGAGTCCCAAAAGTGCGAGCAGTGTAAGGACACAAATACTTGGGCCATGCTCTAAGGGAGGGTCACATGCAAGAAGAGGGAAGTGCTAGCCGCAGAACTGACCAGCAGGAAGCAATATTTATAAGTTGCCTCTACCTCAAAAACTTGCCTTATATATTTCGCTTACGCTCTGCCATTATGTCTGTATGCCTAGCCCAATATCTACTGCTGCTATGTGCTGTTAAACCAATATCTATATGTATAAGCTGTTTCTACCTCAAAAATGTATCAGCTACTGCTCCTAATACCTTCATATGTTTTGCATACGTACTTCTGTCTTGCCTGCATGTCTAACCCAATATGTAATACGTAAACCACATAATTACTACTATGTTGACACTGTGAAGTGGTCTGATGCCTTTGGGTCAAGTTTGCACTATATAAAACTCTACAAACAAACAATCAATTGAGAGTGGCTTTGAAGCCCACCAATGGTAAGTAATGGGAGGGCTCCAAGCCCACTAACCGCAAACAAAATGTCTCGAAGAGACAGTGCATGCACGATTTTGGGATTTTTCACATTATATGCACTTTGTGAAAACTTTTCAAAATATTTTGTACAATGCCCTTCTGATTGGTTGTGGCACCACTGTATCTGTTGCCAAACTTAAGTATGTGCTAAAGTGGTATATGGTGGACAGCATCTCCCTTGTTGTCTCCTACTATTGTCAATCATGTCATTGTATGGTGTGTAAATTCCCATAATAACTTTAGTTTTTTTAATCAATTCCATGAATGTAACATATATGAATTACCTATTTGTCTCTAGTTAAGAGAACATATCTACCTTTACTTTGAAAAATATACATTCTTCTGTTTCCTGCCTTACACATGCAGGTTGCATTTCAATGTCCATTTCCTGATTGACTGAATGATTTTACCCACCCTGACTCTGTAGTAATTCCCATCATCTCTACTCGAACAAACATCTTTGTACATCAATCACCCCTGTCTACCACACTCAACAAGTTCCAACCTAGCTATCAATTTCCGTTTGCTTCCTGATGTGTGATGAGCAGACACCATGTTTCTGGCCCTGAATATCGAGATCACTCGACTCCGCTCACACTTTCATGGATCTTATTTCACTGTCCTGAGAGGCTTTGGCTGAACCTGCTCAGCTTTTATTCGCCTGAGTAGGCATTTACAATATATTTATAATATTCTCTTTATAACATGTTTTGTTATAGTTTCTCATTTTGACATGTATGTTCTGGAGTGAGAACACGCCAGTAATATGAATATGGTGTGCCTAAAGACTTGCGACCCTTTAATTCGATTTACTCCATGTTGGCAGTGGCCTCATCATGCTTAGCTTTTATGCATTCGCTATCAACAGTTTCACTGAACTGCTGTCTTCACTTCAGAAATCGTGTAGGAAGCTTGACTGGAGTCTGTCACGGAAACAGTTTGTTTTGAACACATTCTTACTTTATCATGGACAGAGCTGTAGGCAAGGTGTTGTCATTGTAAACGCACATAAAGTTAACCTTACATTTTTATTGTTGCCTGAAAACCTCTGGACACACAAGGACATGTTCTTTGCAGCGGGCATCTTAATGCTCTGCTCTACTTTAGGATCAGTGGAAACAGCCACTAGATACAGTTTCATCACTCTCCAGCAGGAACATGAATCTCCAAAGTTACCTTTACATTTTTATTGTTGCCTAAAAACCTTTGGACACACAAGGACATGTTCTTTGCAGCAGGCATCTTAATCCTCTGCCATTCTTTAGCATCAGTGGAAAGAGCCACTGGATAAAACTTCCATCTTTCTCCAGCAGGAGCATTAATCGCCAAAGATAACTTTACATTTTTATTGTTGCCTGAAAACCTCTTGACACACAAGGACATGTTCTTTGCAGCAGGCATCTTAATCCTCTGCCATTCTTTAGCATCAGTGGAAAGAGCCACTGGATAAAACTTCCATCTTTCTCCAGCAGGAGCATTAATCGCCAAAGATAACTTTACATTTTTATTGTTGCCTGAAAACCTCTTGACACACAAGGACATGTTCTTTGCAGAAGGCATCTTAATCCTCTCCACTACTTTAACACGAGTGGAAACAGCTACTGGATAAAACTCCCATCTCTCTCCAGCAGGAGCATTATTCACCAAAGTTACCTTTACATTTTTATTGTTGCCTGAAAACCTCTGGACACACACTGACATGTTCTTTGCAGCAGGCATCTTAATCCTCTGCACTACTTTAACATGAGTGTAAACAGCCACTAGATAAAATTCCCATCTCTCTCCAGCAGGAACATTAATCGCCAAAGTTACCATTACATTTTTATTGTTGGCCGAAAAACTCTGGACACACAACATGTTCTTTGCAGCAGGCATCTTAGTCCTCTGCGCTACTTTGGCATGAGTGGAAACAGCCACTAGATAAAACTCCGATCTCTCTCCTACCGGGACATTAATCACCAAAGTTACCTTTACATTTTTATTGTTGCCTAAAAAACTACTGCACGGTGACCTCTCCCCAACTCAGCTTACTTGTTTCAACCCTGGATCGCCAACAATCATATTGTACTGGAAGCTACCTTCCCTCACCTTTGCCTACAGATCGTTAAAGGTGCACATCATAAGTGTCCTTAGTAATGCACAGGTCTAAGGCAAGGTGACCTCTCCCCAGCCAATCTAACATAGCCAAAGTCGTTATATGCAGCAATCTGCAAGAGAGTTTAAGCTTCCTCTCCTGGCCCTCTTCCCCCGCTAGAGGCAAACACAATACGAGTTGTTACAGGGTTACAGTGCTGCTGCAAGCTGACCTTTCCCCAGCCCATGTTACGTGTTTAATTTATAACACATGGAAAGGTGCTCCAGAAAATAGTGGAAATCCAATATATAT
The DNA here is from genome assembly GCA_963921515.1 of Calotriton arnoldi. Lineage (NCBI taxonomy): Eukaryota > Metazoa > Chordata > Amphibia > Caudata > Salamandridae > Calotriton > Calotriton arnoldi. The sequence continues at coordinate 1,990,295 of CAWUFW010001409.1, forward strand.
GTGTTCGAAATATGTCCTTTATTGTGTTTCTTCAGTAATCAAAAAGGATCAAATCCAGCCAACGCGTTTTGTTCCAACTACTCCTGGAACTTTCTCATTGTAGGGACTACGAGCCCCTCTGCTGCACGCATCCCTGGCGGTCAGTCTTCCCAACTGCCACACATCCGCCCGCCATTGAAATATGGCGGGCGGATGTGATGGGTCCGATGGTGGTGGGACCGCCACCAGCGGGCTGTCGGTGGAGGTCCCACCGCCATCCTAATCGGGCCCTAAGACACAACCAGTTTGCATTGACATTCTTTTCACATTTGCAGAAAGAAATTGCACTTTTACTTTATGTGAATGAGCATTCTCCGCATGCATGTGTTTTTCTGTGAGTTTTTCTGTTTCAGAATATCAGTAAAATAGAAACCTCGTTCGGTGTGTTGTCTACTCTGCAAAATATACTCATAGTAATGTGCCTTTCTCATGAGGACAGCATGTTCAGAATGTTCCTGTCTTTGTAACATTCAAGGTCCTTTTTTCAAGTCTTATCTCGGGACCATTTATTAGTTGAACTGTCTATTGTATTTCTGTATTATATAAAAGTCATGTCATCTACTTCATTACTTATGCACACTTCTTTATTAAAATGTAGCAAAGCAGGTGTTTACTAGGCTTATTTTATTTGATGTATCTTGTGTATTTGAAAAGTGATTGGGTTACATTAATGTATCTTTGTTAATCCAACCCTATTAGCTCATGTCTGACCCTACGGAGTGTGTGGCCTATAAAAGATGATGTTCTGGGAGATGTGCCTGACTTTTATCGGCGTCCTAGCTGTGCAGATTCTATGCTAGTCTGTCTTTAGATTTATACTTGGAGTTTTTTCTACTTGGGGCAGACTCTGTGAGTCTGTCTGTTGATTGTAACTTAAATTTTCTTCGGTTTTCTATATAGACAGAACCTATGTTGGTCCTCTTGCTGAACTATACTTTGATTCTGGTTGCTGTTTGCTTTGTAGGGTGACCTTATGGTAATTGTCTTGCATTATTTAATTTTGATTTGCGATGATTGCTGATTCCCCATGATTTAACTAACAACTTTTTGCTTCCCCTAACAATATTAATTTTGAATAAGCCTTTGTGGCTTTGACTTGAATTCTTGTCTTCTAGAAGTTTCTTTTATTTGCAGAGGACTTAGTCTTATAAAGACTCAGACAGTTCTGATCCTACATCTCGACCCTCTTAATTGTTTTAATTAGAGCGTCAACACTTTTGACTGTTGCTGGGAGGCTATATGACCCGGGTAGCCTTGAAGAGAAAATGTCATTAAGTCTGCTATAGTATGGCTCAGTGTAGGGCTATTAGACACCAAATGCCAGTGTAGGTTGTGTGTACATGTTCCCTGTAATGCACACTTCCTGTCTCTTCTTTATGATGGTGTTGGGCTTGGCCCTTTTTGCAGGGTCATCCCAGGACTTTTTACCTTCCTCCTGTATTTTTTCTGACCTGTTGTTGGTGGTTTTATGACTCTCTGCACTTTACCACTGCTGATCAATGCTAAAGTGCATATGATCTCCCTGTAAATTGTTGTTATGGATTGGTGTTTCCATGAATGGCTATTTGATTTACTAGTCAGACCCTAGTACAGTGCACTGTGTGTGCCCAGGGCCTGTAAATCAAATGCTGCTAGTGGGCTTGCAGCACTGATTGTGCCACCCACAGAAGCAGCCTGTAAAATGTAACTCTGGCCAGCCATTGCAGAGCCTGTGTGCAGTCTAGTACTGCCATGTCAACTTGGCAAGTGCACCCACTTACCTGTCCCTAAACCTTCCCTTTTCTACATATTAGTCACCCCTAAGGTAGGACCAAGGTACCCCCGTGGGCAGGGTGCATTGTATGTGAAAGGCAGGACATGCCCTTGTGTGTGTGGCATGTCCTGATAGTGAATTACTGCCAATTTCGTTTTTCACTAGTGCAAGGCTGCCTGTTCCCATAGGACAGAATGGGGAGTTTGTTTATAACATCTTATAAACATAACTACCCCTGGGAACGAGGAAGAAAAATAAAGTTTAGTATGCCTGAACTCAGAATGTTAAAAAGCATCTTTTAGTGAGGGTGATTGTTAGACTTGGCATCTTTTGGCGTGTTTCCCCTGACTTTTTGCTTTCTGACCTCCCGGTTTTGACTCTGTTTTTGCTGGTGTAATGATTCTGCGCACTTTCCTCACTGCGGTCCAGTGGGAAAGTGCAAGTGCTCCTGTATAAAATGTGTTATGGATTGGTGTTTCCATGATTGGCCTATTTGGTCTACGTGTCAGTCCCTTGTAAAGTGCACTGCGAGTGCCGGGGCCTCTAGACCAAATGCTGTTGGTGGGCTGCAGCACTGGATTGTGCCACCCACGCAAACAGCCCGTAAATTGTAACTCGGGCCTGCCACCGCAGAGCCTGTGCGCAGCCTGGGGCTGCCATGTCGACTTGGCAAGTGCACACACTTGCAAGTCCCTAAACCTTCCCTTTGCTACATGTTAGTCACCCCTAAGGTAGGCCCAAGGTACCCCTGTGGGCAGGGTGCGTTGTACGCGAAAGGTAGGACATGCCCGGGTGTGTGCGGCATGTCCTGATAGTGAATTACAGCCTAGTTCGTTTTCACTATTGCAAGGCTACCTGTTCCCCCTAGGCCAGAACGGGCAGTTTTGATTATTACAGCTTATAATCCTAACTGACCCCGGGAACATGGTAGAAATTCGAGTTTAGTATGCCTGGACTCAGAATGATAAAATGCATCTTTTAGTGAAGTTGGTTTTAACATTCTGTGTTTGAAAATACCACTTTTAGAAAGTGGGTATTTTCTTGTCTAACCATCCAAGCCTGCCTCTGCGAGGTTGTGTATTCCTTGTCTGGAGTGTGAGTGACAGGGGCTGGGGGATGCCAGGAGACAGGGTGAGTCAGCACAGGGCTGAATAGCAAGATCTACATGTAGATGGGTGGGAGGGGTCGCACCTGGGCCCTGAATAGGACAGTGCCTTCCCTCCACAATGCTGGCTCCACCTCCTGTGGTGCGTCTGATGTCCCTGGCCTACTCACTGAAAGAAGGGACGGAGACTTGTCAAAAAAGTGCTCCAGAACTGGTTTGGACTAGGCAAAGGCCTCTCTGCCTTCAGAGAACAAAGGAATTTGGGATATAAATATTGGGGCCCTGACCCCATGAATTTAGATCTCGCTGGAATCAAGGAACCTGCCAAGACGAAGAGCTGGAAGAGCTGCCAGGAGGAGTACTGCCCCTTTGCTGTGTTGTTGCTTTGTTGGGTTGGCCTGCAGTTGCTGCTTCTGTCTTGGGCAGTGAAAGGACTGGACTGAACTTTCTACAAACTTGTGCTGAGTATCTCCAAGGGCCAGGAACCGAGCTGGTCTCCTGTTAAGAAGTCTCAGGGACTACAAAGACTTCACAAGCCTCTGGGTACCGCTTCTGGAACAGCTGTTTCAGTTGCCACAGAGGAAGGGAACTGCAACCGACTCCGTCAACCGAATCCATCCCTGGCCGGTGACCTGTTTGCACCGCAGACCGCATCGCCCCGCTTCGCATCGCAACCCTGGTCTCACCGTGGGCGGCGTCCGACGCCGCCAACATCGAGCCGCTGCTTGCACCGTGACCTGTGGGCACCGCAGTTCGCATCGCATCGCTTCACTGGGCCAGCCGGACCAGACCGACGCTGTCGCTGCAACTGGCTCAAGAGTCGAGACCGCACCGCATTTGGGGCACCGCTCGCACGTCTGCGACGCACCGCTCCGACTCGCACCGCTGTACGACGCCAGCTCCCGCACTCCGGCTAGGTCGCCTGCATCGCAACCTGTCAGCACCGCATCGAGCATCGTCTCACCCTGCATCGCACGCCTTGGACTCACCGACTCCGTCTGCACGACGCTCATCGAGCCGCTGCCTGCACCGCATCGAGGGACACCGCACCTTGCATCGCTCCGTCTTGCACCGCAACCGCGACGAACGCTGACCGGCTCGTACACTCCGTACCAGCCACAACGAGAAAGGTACTGTAACCGAGTCTGTTCACGACTCTGCTGGCCCGTATCGACGCGGTCGGCTGGAACTGTTAGACTCTGTGGTTTTCAGCATCACGGTAGGCTCGGACGGAGCTACCGACTCGTACGAACTTTGCTTTTGTGCTATTCCTGCAAAGAAGAAGTTAACGTATCAAGTATTCATTCGTAAAGTACAGTATTGTGGATTTTTGTCGTAATTGGTCTTGTCTTGAGTATATAAAATATTGGTTATTTTTCTAAACTGGTGTGGTGTCCGTTTGTAGTGCTTACACTGTATTACTGTTGGTTATGTGCAAATGCTTTACACACTGCCTCTGAATTAAGCCTGACTGCTCGTGCCAAGCTACCACGAGGGTGAGCAGGGGTTACTTCACGAGTGTAACAACCCTTACCCTGACTAGGAAGAAGGGTCCCTACTTGGACAAAGGTGCAAGCCCTTGCCAACTAGAGATCCCATTTCTAACATTGGTTGTCAGCGGTGAGGATAGGACTTGTGTTTGCACTTGACTTACAGTGATTGGTGTGCACTACTACCATATCGCAGACCATTACGTACCACATACTGGTTCTTTTTCTTTTGGCCTATTTTTGATCTTGCCAGTTTTCAACTCACTACTTTTGTCATGCCTGAATCAATTGCATCATCCGTTGCATCTCTGGAAGTTATCTTTGAGGAGGACAGGTTGGAATCCTACGCCGTAAAGGAGTTACGAGCGATTTGTAAAAACCTAAAAGTCCAAATTAAAGGCCTCACAAGGAAGGAGGAGCTACAGAAGGCGCTGAGGGCCTGGGTAGCAGCCAGACATGCCAATGGGCAGCCTGGTGATCTCAGTGAGGAGGCGGAGGAGCCTATTTCCAGGGTGGATGTGCTTTTGGGTAGGGGGAACCCGCCAGGTCAGGCAGCAGCAGTCTGTCCCCAGAGGAGCTGGAGGACAGGCGGGAGGCGAGGCAGTTTGAGCTACAGAAGCTCAGGCTGGAGAGTGAGCGGGAGGAGAAGAGATTGGCCATAGAGGAGAGGAAGATGCTCTTAGAGCATGAGAGAGAACTGAAGGAGCTAGAACTTAGGAGTAAGTCAGGCTCAGATGGTGGCAGCAATTCGTCCAGAAAGGCAGACAGGATTGTGCACATTCCCAAGAACGTAGGCAAGGAGTTCAAGAAGGGGATGACATACAAAGGTGGTTTCAGGGTTATGAGGCAGCCATACACATGAATGGGGTCCCTGAGGAGAATTGGGGAGCAGGATTGTGGCCACTTTTCCCTGAAGAAGCAAGGGATGCTCTGATAGCTTTGGGTAATGGGTATCGCCTCACCTATGCTGACATGAAGGATGCCCTTCTCACGAAGTATGGTCTTACTCCTGAAAAGTACAGGGATCAGTTCAGGTCCAGTAAGAAGTCTGATGCCAACACTTGGTTGGAATGTGTGGATGTGTTCTGCAGGTCTCTGGATGGTTGGGTGAAGGGCAGTAGCGTAACAGATTTTCAGGGGCTCTACAACTTGATTGCATGGGAGCACTTGTCTAGTCTATGTTTTGCAGATCTGCGCCAGCACCTAGTAGATAGTAAGCTAACTGACCCCAGGAAGCTTGCTATAGAAGCGGACCGCTGGGTGAGTACCAGGGTCCACAAGAAAGCGTTTGGGGGAGACTCAGCCAAAGGTGGGCAGGGTCCCCAGCAGAAAGGTGGGGGGGACAAGGGTAAAGCACAGGAGTTCTCTAAAGGGCCCCAAACTAGTACCCAGGGTAAAGGTTCCCAGCCCCCCGGTGATAAGAAGAAAGGAATCTCTACAGGGAAGCCTGTTGAGACCGGCCCCCGCAAGTGTTATGCATGTGACCAGGTAGGTCACTTTAAGGGGGGCCCCAAGTGCCCAAAGGGGACACAGCCACCCACCGGTGGACAATCCAAAGTGTTGGCTAGTGTAGCGCTTGGGGAGGAGGGGTGCCCACAGGAGGGTGGGGATCCCGCAGAAATGACCCTTGTCTCACTCGGGGACAGTGAGATGGTCCCAGGAAACCAGGTGCCCCCTAACACAAAGAAATATAGCACCTGGGTGACCATCAATGGGAACAGGGTAGAGGCTCTCAGAGATACTGGAGCCAGTGTGACCTCAGTCCGGTGTCACCTGGTGTCTGAGAAGCAAGTAGTCCCAGGAGCATTCCACCAAGTAGTTGCTGTCGACAACTCTGAGCGCCAGTGTATGGTGGCGCAGGTTCCCTTTGAATGGGGGGGGTCTCAGGTCCCTTGAGGGTGGTTGTGAGCCCTACCATGCCTGTAGATTGTCTGCTAGGAAACGACCTGGAGCAGTCCTCATGGAAGGAGGTTGAGCTCAGGTCTCACTTGGAGATGCTTGGGTTGCCAGAGTGGGCATGCGTGTCCACTCGGTCAATGGCAGCCAGAAAGGGTGATCAAGAGGACTTGGAGCCTGAAACAGTGGCCCAAGTCCCTGCCAAGAGAAAGGGCAGGGGGCGCGGGAAACCGGCCCCCGAAGTTCCCACGGACCGGGAGGAGGCGGTCCTCGAGGGGGACGCCCCGGTGCCTACAGGGGAGCAAGTAGCCGAACTGGGAGACATCTCTGAACTGACCCATTGGCAGCAAGAAGGGGGTCCCACCAGGGAGGAGTTCTGCAGGGAGCAGAGCGAGTGCCCCTACTCTGGAGGGTCTGCGGCGGCAGGCTGCAGACCAGGCAGCTGGTAATCAGTCCGGGTCACATCTGATCTACTGGGAGAGTGGTCTCCTATACAGTGAGCCTAAGGTTGCTGAGCCTGGGTCAGCCCGTGTGCTGGTGGTACCCCAGCGCTTCAGGACCTTCCTACTGGGTCTGGCTCATGACGTGCCTTTGGCAGGACATTTGGGGCAGGACAAGACCTTTGACAGGCTTGTCACCCACTTCTTTTGGCCCCAAATGCGAAGGCAGTCAGATGCACACTGTAGGTCTTGCCAAACTTGCCAGGCAAGTGGTAAGAGTGGGAGGAAGGTCAAAGCTCCTCTCCAACCTTTTCCGGTTGTTGGAACACCCTTTGAAAGGGTAGGGATGGATATTGTGGGGCCACTGGATCCCAAGACAGCCATGGGCAACAGGTACATCCTGGTCTTGGTGGACCATGCCACCCGGTACCCGGAGGCAATCCCTCTCAGGACAACGACGGCGCCAGTGGTGGGCCGGGCGTTAATGGGGATCTTTTCCCGTGTGGGATTCCCCAGAGAGGTAGTTTCTGATAGGGGGACCAATTTCATATCGAAGGATATGACATCCCTGTGGAAGGAGTGTGGTGTAACCTACAAGTTCACCACTCCTTACCACCCACAAGGAAACGGTCTGGTGGAGAGATTCAACCAGACCTTGAAAGGCATGATCAAGGGTCTAACAGAACCCATGAGGCGTAAGTGGGACGTCCTCTTGCCATGCCTACTCTTTGCGTACAGGGAGGTGCCTCAGAAGTCTCTTGGGTACAGCCCCTTTGAGCTCCTGTATGGCCACCCTGTCAGAGGACCTCTGAGTTTGGTAAAGGAAGGCTGGGAGGCAGCTCCCAGGAAAACTCCCCAGGATGTATTTAGCTACATGCTGGCCTTTAGAAACCAAACTGCCCGCTTCAGGAAACTCGCTCAGGCGAACCTAGAAGCAAGCCAGGAAGAAATGAAGAGATGGTATGACCAGAATGCCACTCTGGTCGAATTTCAACCTGGGCAAAAAGTGTGGGTCATGGCCCCAGTAGCACCTTGTGCCTTGCAGGACAAGTGGACTGGGCCATATGAGGTAAAGGAGCGCAAAAGTGACGTCACCTACCTGGTGGATTTGCAGGCTCCAAGGAACCCTTTGAGGGTCCTTCACGTGAACCGCCTCAAGCCCCAATTCGAGAGGTCCGAAGTGAGTATGCTCTTGGCGACAGATGATGGGGTGGAAGAGGAGAGTGAGCCTCTCCCTGACCTCCTGTCTACCAAGGAGCATGATGGGTCAGTAGAGGGTGTGATCCTCTCCCCTACTCTGACTCAGGAGCAGCAGGGGGACTGTCGCCAGTTGTTGGGACAGTTCGCCCCACTGTTCTCTCTGACCCCGGTGTTACTCACTGGTGTACCCATGACGTGGACACCGGTGACAGCCCTCCTGTGAAGCACAAGATTTACAGGTTGACTGACCGGGTCAGAGCCAGCATCAAGAAGGAGGTCTCTAAGATGTTGGCGTTAGGGGTGATTGAGCCCTCCCACAATCCTTGGGCCAGCCCAGTGGTCTTGGTCCCAAAGGCTGCGGCGCCCGGTGCCACTCCAGAACTCCGGTTTTGTGTGGACTACCGTGGGCTCAATGCCGTCACCAGGACTGACGCGCACCCCATCCCCAGAGCTGATGAGCTCATTGATCGGTTGGGAGCTGCCCGGTTCCTCAGCACGTTTGATTTGACGTCTGGGTACTGGCAGATTGCCTTAACCGATGGGGCCAAGGAGAGATCAGCGTTCTCAACCCCAGAAGGTCATTACCAATTCCGGGTGATGCCCTTTGGGTTGAAGAATGCCCCTGCCACCTTTCAGAGGTTGGTCAATCAGGTGTTGGCTGGGCTGGAGGATTTCAGTGCCGCCTACCTGGATGACATTGCTGTGTTCAGTTCCAGCTGGGAAGAACATTTGCAGCACCTTGAGAAAGTGTTGAGGGCTCTGCAAGGTGCAGGCCTCACGATCAAGGCCAGTAAGTGCCAGATCGGGCAGGGTTCTGTGGTGTACTTGGGACACCAGGTAGGAAGCGACCAGGTGGTGCCCCTACAACCCAAGATTGACACCATTCTGGCTTGGGAGCCCCCCAAGACCCAGACAGAGGTGAGAGCCTTCTTAGGTCTCACCGGTTACTATAGGAGATTTGTTAAGGGCTATGGCACCATCGTTGCCCCCTTAACAGAGCTGACCTCTAAGAGGCAGCCCAGGAAAGTGATCTGGACTGAGTCCTGCCAGAAAGCTTTTGATGCCCTGAAGGCAGCCATGTGCACGGCGCCCGTGCTCAAGGCACCTGACTTCTCCAAAGAATTTGTCGTGCAGACTGACGCTTCCAGAGCATGGTGTGGGAGCGGTGCTCTCACAACTGAACGAAGAGGGCCTGGATCAGCCTGTAGTCTTCCTTAGCAGGAGACTACTTCCCAGGGAACAGAGGTGGAGTGCCATAGAAAGGGAAGCTTTTGCTGTGGTCTGGGCACTGAAGAAGTTGAGACCATACCTGTTTGGGACTCACTTCCGGGTTCAGACAGACCACAGGCCCCTCAGATGGTTGATGCAAATGAGGGGTGAGAATCCAAAACTGCTGAGGTGGTCCATCTCCCTACAGGGAATGGACTTTACGGTGGAACACCGTCCTGGTACAGAACACGCCAACGCAGATGGTCTGTCCAGGTTCTTCCGCCTTAGTGAAGAGAACTCCAATGGGGTTGGGTAGTTCTCCCTACTTTCAGCTGGAGGGGACATGTGTTAGACTTGGCATCTTTTGGCGTGTTTCCCCTGACTTTTTGCTTTCTGACCTCCCGGTTTTGACTCTGTTTTTGCTGGTGTAATGATTCTGCGCACTTTCCTCACTGCGGTCCAGTGGGAAAGTGCAAGTGCTCCTGTATAAAATGTGTTATGGATTGGTGTTTCCATGATTGGCCTATTTGGTCTACGTGTCAGTCCCTTGTAAAGTGCACTGCGAGTGCCGGGGCCTCTAGACCAAATGCTGTTGGTGGGCTGCAGCACTGGATTGTGCCACCCACGCAAACAGCCCGTAAATTGTAACTCGGGCCTGCCACCGCAGAGCCTGTGCGCAGCCTGGGGCTGCCATGTCGACTTGGCAAGTGCACACACTTGCAAGTCCCTAAACCTTCCCTTTGCTACATGTTAGTCACCCCTAAGGTAGGCCCAAGGTACCCCTGTGGGCAGGGTGCGTTGTACGCGAAAGGTAGGACATGCCCGGGTGTGTGCGGCATGTCCTGATAGTGAATTACAGCCTAGTTCGTTTTTCACTATTGCAAGGCTACCTGTTCCCCCTAGGCCAGAACGGGCAGTTTTGATTATTACAGCTTATAATCCTAACTGACCCCGGGAACATGGTAGAAATTCGAGTTTAGTATGCCTGGACTCAGAATGATAAAATGCATCTTTTAGTGAAGTTGGTTTTAACATTCTGTGTTTGAAAATACCACTTTTAGAAAGTGGGTATTTTCTTGTCTAACCATCCAAGCCTGCCTCTGCGAGGTTGTGTATTCCTTGTCTGGAGTGTGAGTGACAGGGGCTGGGGGATGCCAGGAGACAGGGTGAGTCAGCACAGGGCTGAATAGCAAGATCTACATGTAGATGGGTGGGAGGGGTCGCACCTGGGCCCTGAATAGGACAGTGCCTTCCCTCCACAATGCTGGCTCCACCTCCTGTGGTGCGTCTGATGTCCCTGGCCTACTCACTGAAAGAAGGGACGGAGACTTGTCAAAAAAGTGCTCCAGAACTGGTTTGGACTAGGCAAAGGCCTCTCTGCCTTCAGAGAACAAAGGAATTTGGGATATAAATATTGGGGCCCTGACCCCATGAATTTAGATCTCGCTGGAATCAAGGAACCTGCCAAGACGAAGAGCTGGAAGAGCTGCCAGGAGGAGTACTGCCCCTTTGCTGTGTTGTTGTTTGTTGGGTTGGCCTGCAGTTGCTGCTTCTGTCTTGGGCAGTGAAAGGACTGGACTGAACTTTCTACAAACTTGTGCTGAGTATCTTCAAGGGCCAGGAACCGAGCTGGCCTCCTGTTAAGAAGTCTCAGGGACTACAAAGACTTCACAAGCCTCTGGGTACCGCTTCTGGAACGCTGTTTCAGTTGCCACAGAGGAAGGGAACTGCAACCGACTCCGTCAACCGAATCCATCCCTGGCCGGTGACCTGTTTGCACCGCAGACCGCATCGTCCCGCTTCGCATCGCAACCCTGGTCTCACCGTGGGTGACGTCCGACGCCGCCAACATCGAGCCGCTGCTTGCACCGTGACCTGTGGGCACCGCAGTTCGCATCGCATCGCTTCACTGGGCCAGCCGGACCAGACCGACGCTGTCGCTGCAACTGGCTCAAGAGTCGAGACCGCACCGCATTTGGGGCACCGCTCGCACGTCTGCGACCGCACCGCTCCGACTCGCACCGCTGTCCGACGCCAGCTCCCGCACTCCGGCTAGGTCGCCTGCATCGCAACCTGTCAGCACTGCATCGAGCATCGTCTCACCCTGCATCGCACGCCTTGGACTCACCGACTCCGTCTGCACGACGCTCATCGAGCCGCTGCCTGCACCGCATCGAGGACACCGCACCTTGCATCGCTCCGTCTTGCACCGCAACCGCGACGAACGCCGACCGGCTCGTACACTCCGTACCAGCCACAACGAGAAAGGTACTGTAACCGAGTCTGTTCACGACTCTGCTGGCCCGTATCGACGCGGTCGGCTGGAACTGTTAGACTCTGTGGTTTTCAGCATCACGGTAGGCTCGGACGGAGCTACCGACTCGTACGAACTTTGCTTTTGTGCTATTCCTGCAAAGAAGAAGTTAACGTATCAAGTATTCATTCGTAAAGTACAGTATTGTGGATTTTTGTCGTAATTGGTCTTGTCTTGAATATATAAAATATTGGTTATTTTTCTAAACTGGTGTGGTGTCCGTTTGTAGTGCTTACACTGTATTACTGTTGGTTATGTGCAAATGCTTTACACACTGCCTCTGAATTAAGCCTGACTGCTCGTGCCAAGCTACCACGAGGGTGAGCAGGGGTTACTTCACGAGTGTAACAACCCTTACCCTGACTAGGAAGAAGGGTCCCTACTTGGACAAAGGTGCAAGCCCTTGCCAACTAGAGATCCCATTTCTAACAGTGATTTTTACATTCTGTGTTTGAAAATACCACTTTTAGAAAGTAGGTATTTTCTTGCTTAACCATCCAGTGTGCCTCTGCTAGGTTTGTGTATTGCATGTCTGGCTTTGGAGTGTCAGGGGCTGGGGAGGAGCAGTGGCTCCAGAGAGCCTGATGAGTCAGGGCTGGGCTGGATAGGCCTGGTCTGCATTTGGAGCTGGAAAATCGACGCAACTTCGAAGAAGCGAGACGCATCCGCATCTGTATCCGACGCATCGCCGAAGAAACCGTTGCAGCGCCTGCCGCGGCTCGAGAAATCGCCGCACGCCGCATCGAGCCGACCGATCTCCGAAGTCTGAGATCACCGCACCGAGTCCGACACAAGGCCTGCTGTGCGGTTGCACGAGTTTACGCATCGTCACCGGATCGTCGCATCGCATCGAGGTGCCAAGTCTGTTGCATTATTGGGGGATGCAGTAAGAAACCGACGCATCACCTCCTCTCCGGTAAGGAACCAACGCATCATCTCCCCTGCACTGCAGTAAGGAACCGATGCATCACCTCCACCGAAGCAAGGAACCGACGCATCACCTTGCCTGTGTGTAAGGAAATGACGCATCACCTTCCCTGTGGCCATTTTGTTTGTTTTGCGTGACGCATCTAATGTACTTTGTGTGAAAAGTGTCGCATCTGCAATTTGCTTTGAACTGAACTATTTCTACCACCTGAAAGTCATATTTTTATTACTGTATTGTGGATTTTTGCCGTTTGCTCTTGTTTTGGTTTAGATAAAGATTACTTATTTTTTCTAAACTGGTGTGGTGTCCATTTGTAGTGTTTTCACTGTATTACTGTATGTGTTCACAAATGCTTTACACACTGCCTCTGAGATAAACCTGTCTGCTCGTGCCAAGGGGGTGAGCAGGGGTTATTTTAGGAGTGTATCCCCCTTACCCTGACTAGAAGCAAGGGTCCCTATTTGGACAAAGGTACCTACCTCTGCCAACTAGAGACCCCCATTTCTAACAGATGGTATTTCCATTTTGCGACTCTCACCATATTTAAGGATTTATCGGTTGTTCATACTAGTTATAGTATTACTGAGTGATCGGTATGGAATGACTGTAATAAATATAATGCAAAGGGATCCAGTAAAAACACATAATTCCAGAGCTCCCATTGACATTTTCTGGCTGGAATCATTAATTGCGGGTTTGGAAAAGCAGAAGTATACAATGTATACTTATAGTGGTAGGCCCTGCTTTCCTGATCTGTAGCACTCCATGCTCTGAGAACCAGGAGCATCACATGGGGAAATCTCACACTGGCTCCTTCCCTCTGTATTTCTTTCCAAGCCCCACACCTTTGACAGTAGAGAGGACACCCACCCCCGTTGATCCTCTTTCACCCACTCATTTTCAGAGGCAGTTCACATTTGCATTCAGTAGATAGGGAGTACTCACTGACACACATCCCCTCTGGCATCCACCCTCCATCAAATACTCATAAATTGTAGTGTTTTCTTTTTTAGAAAGTTGTCAGGGGACACACATGCTTTGCTTTGCATTTGCTGGGAAAATACAACAGCACAGGAAACAGAAGTGCTGCCCTTTAGACCTGGGATAGAAAGATGGGACAAGAATGCAATACAAAATGCTTCAAAGAGCATACAGTAAAGAATTTACATATTTTCATTATTTGCCTATCGACAGATACCCCCCTGACCCTCTACCAACAAGGAAGTGCTAAATCCGCAGATTTCCTTTATAAAAAACCTCTAACACCAGGGAGAACCATCGCCCCCTAGAAAATGACCACCCATGCATCTGTCTCAAATAAACAACTGAATTATTTATTCAAACTCCAAGGTTGTCCACTCCATAAAAATGCATTAGACAACCTAAACAACAGACTATCTGAGCATGCCACGTTACTCAGAAGCTTGTATTTCAAAAACAAATACAAAGACAAACAATTTCAATAATGTTTCAATATCGGATTAAAAAAACGAAAATACTTTATCAACAATATCAACAGCCAAAGGAAATAAACTAAGACACAAAAATCTAAATCACCTGCTGACAAGTAATCTCCTTTCAACCTTTCTTTTTTACTCTATTTACTTTCGTAAATTTCCCCTTATCTCAATATTCCCAAAACGCGGCATGAAAATTAACCTGATTGTAGCTACAGGATATTCTCTCCCCAACCTTTTTATTTGAATGATGCTCTCCTTACGCTCCATCTTCGTACTTCTGAGTGTACCCTACTCTATCACATTCCTGCCATTTTACTCTTTAACTACCAATATCCCCCTATTACAAATCATAAACTCTCCTCCTGAATAACCATTCCTTCATTACCTAAACTTTTTCTAACCTGTCTTCTCATCCCACTCCTACAAATCACAATTTCCCCTTCTGTGTAACCTCCCCTTGCAATCTCACAATGTCTAGCCTCCTCTACCCTATTTATGTATCCCATTTCTTCCACCTACATGAATAATAATTACACTCACTCCTATTAACTTAATCCACCACTAGCAAATGGAGAAAATGCTTCAGTTTCCTCTGAACACAAAACTAACCCCATAACTGAAACATTCACCACAGAAATTAATAACCACTGCATTAACCACTAGCCTTGGTGTTACTGAGTTGAGTACTAGCCAACATAAAGCACTTAAATGCCTCATCAGGGGTAGAAAGCCCTATATAAATGCTATCTTAATGCAATACTATACAGATACCTGAGATCTTGTCATGCAAATGTCAGGCGAGATGTCTTGGATTATTATACACAGCAATGTCTGAGAGGAGCAGTCGTTCAGGTTAACAACTGTGATAACTGAGCACTTTTGCTGTGGATGAGCTCCTGACCTGGTCAAGTAGCATCAACCACGCAGGCCACGGCAGCCTCAGGGCGTCAGGATGACACATGGAATGTTTGCTAGTGCACAAAATCTGTCATACAACTGACCGACCACATGAGTTGCTGTTTTTACAAAGGAAGGGATCGCTGCATTATTGTTCTTTTCATATTACTTTTTGTTCCATGAAACCTTTGTGCCAATTGGCCTTCTAAAGCAGTTGTTGTTGCTCATTGCAGCTCATTTCATTCTCTTTCCCATGAAATGTATATCTGGAATCCTTCAGATCTATTGCCAGCAGAACTTTAAAATTATAGGCTAAGCACGAATGTCTAATCTAGCACGCGCAGCCTGCATACACTCAGACACCAAGCCCTGCAGTCATGCCTGGAGAAACTGTAGCAACAAGATGAGCTCTGACGAGGTGCATGTGCTAGCGCTCCGCTGAGCGCTGCTGCCAAAGCAATGGGTTGGATCCAGCAATAAATTCTGGCATCCGGATCCCACTGTACATCATAATCTAGATTCACGATCAATGTTAATGACCAACCATTAACAGTGCTGGTGTTGGGTAACGTTTATTGTCTGATATTTATGTCCTTTTAGTCGCTTCTCTCTAGCAGCTGCGGCTGCTGTAATGAGAGGACGATCATCTGCCGGACCCAGCATTTTAAGCATTTCTCTGGCTCCCTCAGGATTGATGGGCATTGAAACGTCTTCCATCGAGTTCCTGGAGTCACTTTATTCTATCCAGGAGATCACATTCTGAAGACCTCAGCATAAAACTAATTGGGGCCGATTCCGATCTTGGCCGGTAGGGCTCCGAATCGGATTCGGCATAACCGGATCCGATTCGGAGCCCTATTTCCCGACCGATTCGTACGCGCGTCCGGACGAGCAAGTACGATGCGAATTCGCCGACCGACTCGTTCGGGCGTCCCAACCGCTCCGACCGACTCGTTCCTGGGTCTAACCGCACCGACCGACTCGCTCGGACACGACTCGCACCGCGCAATGGAGACGTTCCCCGGCCGGATAAGTACGATGCGTGCCGCGAGCAGTCCGACCGACACACGCCGTCCGGCTCGAAAGAGCAGTCAGAGCCGTACTTCGGGGGTCCGTGTCGGACCCCCCTGTACGCGTAGCCGCGCGAGTCGCACACAGGGGGGACCCATGGGTCCCCCCTACCTGTGTGTGTACGGCGCGAGTCGCTTCACCGCGTACCCGCTGTAGGGGGCGCCCTTGTTCGCCTCGCACCCATTGAGGCAATGGGAGCCCGCGTACGCGTTGTACGACCGGCTCCCATTGACTTCAATGGGAGTCCGACCGACTCGAGTACGATAGCATACGGACGCATCGTACTCGTTCGGTCGGGCTGCACGGGTCCGATTCGGTCGGAAATCTCTCCGGGTCCGGCTCGGTCGGAGAGAGATTTCCGGCCCGAATCGGAATCGGCCCCATTGTGTTGCAATGACACACTTGTATATTGTAACATAAGAAACTGTTTATTATAAGATATGAGTTGTAGAGTAAAATTTTCTGCAATTGCTAATCAGCAAACGAGGCATAATAAGCAAGACAATGACAGAGAGGCAATACCATAGTAATTTCAGGAAAACAAGATAGAGAATGTAGGAGAGAAATTGGAGGCGGGGATAGGAAGGGAAAGAAATGGAATGTCACTCGAGAATGTTATGTTAAGGTATAAGATCCAAATGTTGGGCATCAAGGTATGAGTTGAAGAGGCAGTTGAACAGAGATCAAAAATGGAGAGAGCTAAATTGGGATAGAGTGGATTAAATGGATGAGGGGAGATCATGGGTCAGCAAAAGGAGGCAAAAATGGATACGTAGAGAGAGAGAGACATAAAAAGAGAGTCATGACTTCTACTCCCCAAACAGAGGATCGCCCACTGTATTTGGAGATTCCCATCTGTCCCGTGGGGATCCCTGTGTTGTAAAATGAACCAATGCCATGAAGGCTTCCTTTACAACTCTGATGGTTTAGCGGGTGGGCGCCATTTTTAAAGCACTCACTTGGCAAACTTCTTTGTTTAGAAAAAACAATCTTCCAAAGCAGGATAACAGATTTAGGGGCATATTAGCAAGAAGAGGCGATAATCATCGCTAACCCTGCTTAGCGTGATTTTTTTTATCGCCGGCTATCGCTGGAATATATCGCCACGCTAACGCTGTATTAGCAGCGATTAGCGCTATGGCGATGAATATTCCAGCGATAGCGGGAAATGGGCCAACATCGCTGAAAAACCAGCGATGTTGCATGGAGAAGGGTGAACACCTTGCTGATACGACCCTGTGGTCGTATCAGCATAATCCACCCCCATGTTAGGTATGGCTAACACCTGCTAATTGCAGGTGTTAAATAAATGGCGATGACCCGGTTAGCGCGACTTTTCACGTCGCTAACTGGGGCCATGGCCACCTTGCTAATAGGCGATAGGCCTGTTAGCGAGTGTTTCCCAGGTTTGTTCGTCGGGAACGCCCACTTTGCATGTCATTAGCGATAAATATCGCTGACATGCAAGCGGTAAAAAACGGGCGCTAATGCCCGCAAACTGTCGCTAACTGCTGTTAGAGACAGTTTGCTGATAGGGCGATATAAATATCGCCGCTTTAGCGGCAAAAAGTGCCGCTAAAGCGGCGATAGTGCCCTTGCTAATATGCCCCGCAGATCGGACTAAAGAGGATTTAACAGTGACCATTTTAACCCTGGGCGTAGTTCGCGTAGTAGCGCTACGCGTAGCTACGCGAAGTGCACTTCGCACTACGCGAGCTACGCGTAGCACTACGCGAACTGCGTAGTGCGGTAGGAAATGCTGTTCGCAATGATTGCACAGTGCCGGATGCTTGTCCGCACTGTGCAATCATTGCAAGCGGCATCTTGCACAGTGCAAGCGGTCGTTTTCTGCCGCTCGAGTAGATTTGTACTCGGCGGCAGTTTTCTCAACGCGGACTGGTAGTTTCTCATCGCGAGCGGTCGCAAGCATACGCGACCACTCGCAATGAGAAACCTGACCTCCCGCGTTGAGAATCTCACTGGGAGGTTTATTTTCCATGCTCGCGATCGGCAACTTGATGTTGCTGATCGCGAGCGAGAAAAAGTCTCGCCGGGATGTCATTTTGCTCGCTCATGGTCGCCAACTTGAGCGTTGAAGACCGCGAGCAAGCAAAATGCCCGTTACGCGTTTTTGCACTGTGCTACGTGCAATTTGCGTAGCGCGTAGTTGCGCAAACTACGCCAGCGTAGCGTAGTTTTCCGCTCAGGCCTAATTTAGATGGCATTTTTCAGAGTTAATTGAGAAAAATAGCATGGTTTGAATAGAATGCAAAAGCCTTTTGGCTTATAAAATAAAAATAAAAAATTCTACTGAGTGGAAAGTGGTACTTGGGGATTTTGCTGTGCATGCAGTTTGTGGCAACAAGAAGAGCTGAGAATAAGCCCACGTGCCCAATGATTTGATACTGTTTGGTATTGTGTGAGGGAGGAGGCCACCAATATGCAGTTCTGTGAGCCACTGTTCCAAGAATTTGTAGTCATGTGGGTGGCTTAGGAGAATGGATTTCATTTTCAAAGTTCAAAGACATCTATTTGAGCAAATGGAACGGTCAGTGTTTCGGTGTGTTTCAGAATGAGGATATATGTTCCTAGCACTTTCATATACAAAACAAGACAATATCCCAGAGAGACACTGGAGGAGATTGGATAGGATCAGGGGAGCTAGTGCACCTTCCTAACCTACTGTTTATGATGGGAAATGAGCTTAACCACCCTACACCACATCTTTAAAACACACGTGGGTCTTGAGGAAATTGATTTTGCAATTATTTTCCCTTCCAAGGGCAGATATTTTGGTAGCTCTTTCTATTGTGATAGGAGTGTAAACTGCTAGCTGACTGTTGTTCTAAGGCCAATTACCTGAATACTAATAAAATGTATAATACAGAGGCATAGCTACAATTGGTGCAGCAGGTGCAGTGGCCCTGGGGCCCGGAGCCCTGCGGGCCCATTGAACTCTACCTATGCTGTATTTTACTAACCCCAACAGCAGTCAAAGGGGGCATCTTCCTTGCTTGCACCAGGGCCCGTTGCGTCTTCACTATGTTACCGGTATAATAATCTTCATCATAATGTGGCTCATTTTTGGCTGCCAAGAATCAATTCTTTATGTAATATATAGAATAGAAATTGTTAGGAATATTTTTGCAAGCCTCCAGCCATGAGGTTTATAAAGGCTCTACTAGTGTTGACATTGATTCTATGTTGAGCAAAAGAAACAGACATTTAAGATGCATCAAGTGTTGTTTTTCTTTTCTGTTGACCAGTCGTGGGGAAATCACAGAATTAATGGAAATACACACTGAGAGAAAACAATTAGATGAGATTGCAGCATAGGTACTATGTGTGCAAAAACGGAAGGCGTGGCGACAGAGGAGGCATTAGAACGAGAGAGTAGCAGATACAGAATTCCAAATTCCCAAGTGTCAGTTTGATGTGAGAAAGAGTCAAAGATTTCAAGGAAGAAGATGGTGGTCTATTTCTTTCTTTCTTTATCGTATTTTATGAAGTAATGTAATGTAATGTAATTGTAATTTATAGAGCACAGCTCATGCCCGGGGGCGTCTTGGCGCTATAGAAGTCCAACTGAAGTGCGAACATGACCATCACGGTATCAGAGCGCTGTACAACGAGAGAGCTGACGTGGGTTGCAGTAGAGTAAGAACACCTGATACTTAAGCTACGCTGTACGTAGAATTCAAAGAGCAAGGTGTAACACAGTAGGATACAATACCAAATAGGGAGAAATTATGGGGCATATTAGCAAGACCGGCGATAAAATTATCGCCGTTTTAGCGACAGGAAACTGCCGCTAAAGCGGCGATAATGGGCTTGCTAATATGCGTTATAGAATTCAATAGAAGCCCAGGTTAGATGTGCAGGACATCTAACCTGGGCTCTATTGGAATTCCATACGCATATTAGCAAGCCCATTATCGCCGTTTTAGCTGTAGTTTCCTGCCGCTAAAACGGCGATAATTTTATCGCCGGTCTTGCTAATATGCCCCAGAATTTTCGAAATAGTTCTCTTATGACAACAGTTTTTCTCGTAGTACAGCTTTTATTTCCTTCTCGAAAAGTATGAGTCAGGTAGTTGCTCTCGTTGATGGTGGTAGGGAGTTCCGCATTTTTGGGCAGATCCGGTGAAAGTGCGGCTTGAGTTTTCCTTTTTTTGAAATCTGGGAGGTTTTAGTATGAGGGATTTAGCACTTCTAGGGGCATATAATCAAGGACATGCGATATTTATTGCAAATCGCGCTTAGCGCGATTCACATTATCGCTGTATTGCATCGTTGTGTTAGCGACGTATTATCAACGTTTTGCTAACAGGCGATGTAATACCAGCGAATAACCGGAATAGCGCGTGAAATCCAGCGAAGATTTCACAGCGCTAAGGAGAGGCTTGCTGATAGAGTGTGGACCTAACATGGCAATCCACCTCCCATTATCAGTATGCCTAAGTCATTTAAAAGCAGGCGTTACATACCTGCGATAACCGCGGTTAGCGCGGTTATTTTCATCGCTTCGCGGGTCTGCTGCACGGCTTGCTAATATCGCGAAGCCGTGTTAGCGTGGATTTTCCATGTTGTTTAGCTAGGGAATGCCTACTTTGCATGTCATTAGCGATATTGATCGCTGACATGCAAAGTCGCAAGGAAACACGCGCTAACGCTTGTTAGAGTGTCCTTGCAAATAGGGTGATAAAAAGATCGCCGCTTTTTCGGCACTAAGGGGCATATTATCAAGGGATTTATCGCCGCTTTAGCGGCACTTTTTGCCGCTAAAGCGGCGATATTTATATCGCCCTATTAGCAAGCTGTCTCTAACTGGCGTTAGCGACAGCTTTAGGCGTTAGCGGCCGGGATTCACATCGCCTTGCATGTCAGCGATAATTATCGCTAATGACATGCAAGGAAGGCGTTCCCTACTAAAAGTGACTGGAAACAGTCGCTAACTCCACTACCCCTATTAGCAAGGCAGGCGAAGCGATAAAATAATTCGCGCTAAGCGCATTTATCGCTATATTTTATCACCTGCTAGTGAGGATGACTTACCTGTTTAAAGTATAGGAGGTGGATTCTAATGCTGAATCCACCTTAGCGATAATGCGAGAATATCGCTGCTTTTCCAGCGATATTCTCACATTTTGCCGCTATCGCTGGAAATATTATCGATATGGAGATAAACCTTACTAATAGGGTGTTATCTCAGCGATAATTTCCAGCGATAGGCGGCGTTAACAAAAAACGCGCTAAGCGCGTTTTGCGATAAATATCGCAACTCCTTGCTAATATGCCCCTATGTGCCGAAAAAGCCGCGATATTTCCCTTAATAATATGCCCCCTAGAATCCCTTCCGCCTCCTGATAGCTTGATCATATTTGCCTTTATAGAGGTATTGGTCTCCAAAGACGATTCATTTTGATATATATGGGTACAACTGATGCCAAATGTCTTGTGTGCAATGCGAATGACTTGTAAACATGGGTTATGATATGAAGCAGAGGAAAGTGGGCTAGCAAATGAGCTAGCATCAGGTCTGAGGAAAATGTGAATGGTAATCTCAGCCTAGTTGTACAAAGGGGAACAAATGATCTGGTTAGGGAGTATAGTGATTTATTTTGTTTATAGAAAAAATGATAGAGAGGCTGAACCTTGTGGGAGTCCACAGTTGAGTGACTGGGGCTGTGAAGAGCAGAGACATAAAGCACATGTTACATTCCCTATGGTAGGTAGGAAGTGATTCAGTCAGGAAGATGTTTTAAAATCTGTCGTTGGAGTGGCATATTTTTCCACAGTGCGCAATGCTGTTTGACACAATCAGTCACAATTTTGCATTGAAATGTATAATAGTTTATAATCCCTACTCTCGTATTTTGACATGTGTACCAATATAAGGTACAACCCACTTTGCTAGGCAGAACTATTTCAAGGGACAGTTGACTTCTTTATTCCCAATATTATTTGTTATTCGGTCTTTGATGTATACTGTACCCACATTAATTTGATAGGGTTTGGAGAGAATTGACAAGGAAACGAATAAAAACATTCAAGTTGAATAACAAATACAATGGGAACTACTATATAGTTATGAAAGCAAAAAAGACTGTTTTGGAGTGAGACAAAAACGCTGTTTCAAAAGTCAAAAAAGCACCAAGCGTAGGAAAAAGGTAATTAAGTGAGAAACATTTTGGAATGACAGAACTAAACAAAATAACAGAAAGAGAGCAACGAAAATTGAGTGCAAAAATGAAACAGATGAATAAATGGAAGTTACATAACACTCTTTTTATATTTGATTTACTGCTTTATGTAGATATCTTGGGTACGTTGCAGGTCACATTTATGAACCAGTTAGTGCCTAATCAACGGTGGATACTGATAAAATGACTGCGATGATGTTGCCAGCATGATCTAGTTTTCAGGAGGCAAAAGATTGTTCAATATCTGTTGTGTGTTCTATGCAATATGGATTCTTAGGTCTAACATTCACTTTTTGTCATTTGTTCTTTCTGTATCAGATTTTTCTTACACAAGTTACTGCATTTGTTTTACCGATTTAATGGGACACCCACTTTCTATGAGATCTAAGGCAACACTAGTGTCATATTACAGAGATTTGACGGGCAGCTACATGGGTAACATAGCTTGCACAGTGTAAGCAGCTAATACGCGAAAGCCTATAGATTTGAGCCACCTGAACTGGAGGAAAGGGCCATCTCGAACATCAAAAGTGTTAACCTATGCTAGCAAAAATTCGGTTTCTAGCAATGTATGACAAATCTATATAAGTACCTGTAAGTAAAGCAAAAATACAAAGCAAAAAATCAGTATCCAAAGGGCAAATACAATCATTTTCAATTAGATTGTGAAGAAATGTTGAAGCTCCTAAGAATATGACTTTTGCCCCGATACCCTGCCATTGAATCTTGATCAATTGCTGTCACACTAGGTAAGTCCCTAATATTTTTTAAACATCCCTCGAAGAGTGTGCTTGTCAAAGCCAAAGCAGAATTTGGTCACACACAAGCTCTTCACTTTTAGAGGAGCTTGAACTAATGTTGCCACCTTCTCCCAGTCTATCTAAGTGGTCACTTCAATTAGCTGGGAAATAGATCGGTGAATGGGTATTAGTGTAGAGAAAAAGTTAATAACTAGTCCAATGCTATCCCAAAACCCATCCCCAGCTAAAACAAGAATCTTGGTTCTGACATTCAAGCCAGCTTATTCAATTGGCCAGAGGATATGAAACACAAAGGAGGCAGCTATGTCTGATACCCGTATCTCACTTGCATTAAAGGAGAGTGCACTTTTATGGTTTATTCATCAGGTGGGACAAGGTTTTCTGTAGGGTTTGCAGTAGACCAAGACATATAGTGTAGGTACACATGGATTACTACATGTAGCACTTACAAACAAAGTTTCCAAAAGGTTCTACATGTATCAAATGCATCAAATGTTAAATGTCTAAGGGGTATAGTCACAAGAACGTGTGCTAAACATCTCCAAAAAATGTTAACGCAACTTTACACATCGCAGCCTATCGCGGGAAAATATCCCCGTGTTAACGTGGAATTCACAACACGGCGGTACCATGCGATAGTCCGCCGAAAACGCGGCCAATGTCCGCGATACAACCACCTCGACGGAGATAAAAACACAAACCACAACACCAAAAAACGTGCGATGAGCCCATTCACGATGAGGAAAGCAGCGATAAGCACCGCCAGGCCCGCGACACACACACGGCAGGCGGGAATAAGCACAACAAAAGCCTGAAAAAGAAAGACAAACCAAACAGAAAACAACAGCCAAGCACAATGGAGGCAACCGGAGCCAGTATACAACCCCACAAGCCCCATTGGCAACAAAACATTGTACATGGCAGGCCATCGTGGACAAGGTGAATGCAGCCGGAGAGCGGAGGAGGACAATGGAAGAAAACCAGAACAGCCGGAATGATGCGAAACGCACAAACAAGCAGAAACACGCCAACAACAAGAAGACAGCAATGCACACCGGAGGTGGGAGTCCAGCGCCACACCAGGAGCTGGATGACATGGAGGAAATGGTGTCCACCACATCAGTCTGGAGATGGTGGCAGGACTAGGGGACCGGAAACTGCCCAAAACAACAGACACAACAGCAACAGGGAGAGGAACGACCAGGGACTGGGGGGACGTGGGGAGATGGGCACAATGGCACACATGCACAATTAAGCACAGCACAACTGCAGACAAACCATGCCCAAGAGTAACAACACCAACCAAGAGCACCAGTCACACAACCCGGCAATATCACACCACTGAACAAGCACAGAAGTGAAAACCACACTGCCTGAAAGGGAGAAGGGTGAGCCAAATCAGAGCTGAAGGGACATCGCACATACACATAGGAAGCAGAGCACCCCAACATCGAACACAATGTGGTACAAGCATCAACATTTGCACAACCGAACACAGGACACAAGTGCACCCGCTTGTGGCCGGTAAACGGCCATACGCATCTGGCAAAGCACGAAACAGGGACATGATAATGCACAAGTACAAACCCACAGCCCTGATGGGGTAGCAATGCACGTATGGCAGGGAGCCAGAGAGTCCGTGACACACACATTGGCATACAAATCAAGACACAACACAGTTGGAGACAAGTGAAAGTGCGGAAACTTTATCAACAAGTGCGTGTCAGTACGGCCAAGAGAAATGCCATGATATGCAGACCAATGCAGCAGCATGTCTGAATGAGGAACGTAGGAAAGCGCCCATGTCCACCCCGGGGGAGTCCATCACCAACACAAGTCAGTGCCAACCCGGGTTGGTTGTCCGCGCATGGATCAGGAGTCCAGGCCAATGCAGCCATGTCCACTGTCGTCTTGGGACATGTGACCAGATTCCCAACATGCAACCAGGCGTCGGGACACATGCAATGGGTCACATCCAGTTGTGGCTGCAGATACCTTGTCACTTGGCCATGAACGCGAGTGCAGCAGCGTAGGCCAACATCTCCAATGAGAGATAGTTGTCCACCACATCCGACATGTCGTCGACGTAATCCATCAGCTGACCCGGACAGATGTGCTGACTCCAACCCCTGGCCCCAATGTGCACCAAAGCCCAATCGGGTAGTGGCTCAATGTGCTCACTGCACACGACGACTCGTGCAATCTCCCAGGTCCAGTTGCCAGCATGCATGCCAAACATCCATGCATGCCATAAACGGGCATCATGGTGACACTCCTGGTCGTGGGCCAACAGGGGGCGCACACACACGTCGAAATCCAGGTCAGCTACCGTTACGTTGGAGAGGCAGACATCCATGGTCCACTCGAATATGCACGAGCGACAATGCAACACAGGCTGAACGCAGGTGACATTCGCAAGGCGGAAG
This sequence comes from Calotriton arnoldi, assembly GCA_963921515.1. NCBI lineage: Eukaryota > Metazoa > Chordata > Amphibia > Caudata > Salamandridae > Calotriton > Calotriton arnoldi. The sequence continues at coordinate 2,015,486 of CAWUFW010001409.1, forward strand.
CTCAGCCGGTAACTGATCCGCAGCAGTGCCCCCAGTACATGCAGCAGACGTGCACGGTACAGGTCCACGTGACTGGAGTCGAGCATTTGTCCGGGATGGTCTGCCATTGCGTCAGTGGCTCTGCTTGAAGCGGCACTGGCTTGCCCTGCGCCTGTCCTGTGGATGAAATGGTACAGCTCGGAGCAATGAGCAGTGTCTGTGTGCAACGGGTGCAGGCCTGGGGTGGGGTGGGAGTACGTGTGAAGGCCATCTCACGCACGCTAACTACGACCAAGGACTTCTGCGTGTGGGATGTGTACACGTTGGTCTCACGTCGGGCAGTGCGTAGTGTGGGAGTTGCAAGTAAATGCTATCGTATCTGTCAGGGGGTGCTGGCCACATGCATGTCCCAGCTCGGAGCTGCAGATGTGCCACCGCCTGATAGTACAGACAAAGGACCCTTCATCCCTACAGTAACTTCACCATCTGTATGCATTCAGGAGATGTACAGAGGCCTGTCGTGGGTGTGGTGGGATGTCTACGACCCTGGGAATCATGGATGATATGCCCAGCACGTGGCACATGAGCGGCCTCACTGTGTATTACGTTGCTTCACCGCTGCACCTCCGTCCCACGAGCCCCCACATTTGTGTGCGCTGCGCGGTTGTATCACGTGCACTCCTACGGCACACCATTGTAATGCCTGTCCGCGCATGTCCAGCAGCATGCCAACAACACCGTGACACTGGCCTTTGAAGGTGTGCGGCCACGTGAGTGTAGGCCAATGGTCCGGACAGGGCGGACACAGGTGTACAGTCCATGGCTGGCTGTGATCGCGCTGTGAATGAGGCTAGGCAACTGACTCATGCAGCCTCAGGACTGCTACACATAACACTTGGCATGCATGTGCCAAGACCCCGAGCGGTCTTGCGCTCCTACATTTCCCCATCCATGCGGGCCCGCCCTCCTGGTGCATGCTACATTGCAACATCGACTACTGTGGCCCTGGTGGCGACAACACCCCAACACAGAGACACACTTACTGCACATCCTGCCCAAGGCCAGGTCCGAGCCACGCCCTGCTCCCCCTGCCGAATCAGCACACCCCTGCGCTGACCTGACGTACGCCGGACCAGCACACGCAGCTTGTGCATGCAGGGGGGGTGCGGGCGAAGCTACATGTCCAAGGTCACTGCCAACGCTGAGGTGACATGGTATCGTCCGCTGAAGACATCACACTGTGATGTTGCAGGGCCCGTGCCCATCATGCTGATACAATGACCACACGGACACACTTGCTCAGATGGTGTGAATGGCTACGGGCACGTGCACCCGGCCACATTTATTAGCAGGCACACATATCGAGTGACACCTGTGTTGGATGTGTGTGGGGTGTGTGCACACCAGCCGGCAAGGGCTGCCTGGTGCAGTCAGAAATCGACAACAGTGTACATCGTAAAGGACACAACCGTTCAACCATAAAGGCCCCATGACTTGTGCTGCACAGAGTTAGTGGCCCCGGATGCACAGCGTCCTGCACGGGCCTACCGCCACGGGCCGCTGACTTCCGGGGCACTGGGGCAGGGTCACGAGTGCAGAGCAGGTTTCCGTAGATGACAAAGGGGCTTGTCGCAGAGTGTCTCAGTGGACAGTGGAAGGTGTACCCCCAGGGCATGATGCAGAGGGCAGAACCACACTGAAACAGTCACTATGGTGGAGATGAATGGAACAGACACATGTCGGACACCAAGTCCGGTCCAGCCAGATGAAGATGCAGAAAACCAAGGTCCAACCAGATAGTGCCCATGACTCATTGCGCACAGAGTTAGTAGCACCAGTGCTGTTAGGGGATGCCGCCTGCGATGAGGCGTGTCCAATGGTGTGGACTCCTCCAATCTTACCCAAGACACAGTTCCACATGTGTGACCTACTGGACCGCAGTGTGGGCCTGAGGCAGCGGTCAGCATGGGCCATTCACCGAGTGTCGCTGGCTTAGGTTGGATGGTCCCACCGGCCTGCGTAGTTCAGGTTCAGTGGCACCACGGGACGCGGACTTGCGGTGAACAGGGTTGATGGCACCAGGTCAGTTGTTGATAGTGTTCGATCACCTCCATGACTCTGATCCGGCTTTCGTCCGGACTGAGCCGCATCTTCCTCTTATTCCTCTCCGTGCATTCACTGGTGTGGACTCTGCCATTCATGATTCGCGACTAAGTGCTGGATGTGGGACCTACTGGTCTGCAGGGTAGGCCTGAGCCCTCATCCACGTGTCGCCGGCTTGCGTTGAACAGGGTTAGTGACACCACGTGTCGCCGGCTTGCGTTGAACAAGGTTAGTGGCACCACGTGTCGCCAGCTTGCGTTGAACAGGGTTAGTGGCACCACGTGTCGCCGGCTTGCGTTGAACAGGGTTAGTGGCACCACGTGTCGCCGGCTTGCGTTGAACAGGGTTAGTGGCACCACGTGTCGCAGGCCTGCGATACGGAATTATGCTTCACTGATCGAAGGGAGTCTGCTGCTGTGGCCGCTGCCATGGACTTGGGGTCACTGCCATTCAAGACTCAGGACACAGTTCCACATGTGGGACCCACTGGGCCGAAGAGGACGCCGGTGGAGTATGTCAATGAGAAAGGAGTAATGTGGGCCAGCGTCGGGGGGGCCAGCGATGGTCTGCGGAGGCTGCAGAGGTCGCGGGACTGGGGCTTGGAGCTTGCACCGGCACGTGGTGGGCCCTCTTTGACACACGCCGGTGTAGGCAGGTGTGCGGAGCCTCGTTGGTGCGCTGGGGCAGGCATGACGGGTCTGGGGACCAGCGGCCCGAAGTGCAGCAGGCGCACAGGGACGCAGGCCCCGCCGCGCTCGGTGCAGGACTCGTGGCGGGCTGAGAGGCGCCGCCCTGGCAGACGCGTTGTCCATTCCGAATGAGAACCACGCCCAGTGCAACGGGCTTTTTGTTCACACCCCTACGCAGGCCTGGCGTATGCAGGTCCAACCCACTCCGCCCGCGCATGCAGGGGGGGACGTAACATGCGACATTTCCACGTTCTGCCCCACAGCCTGTGGGGACATGGTAGCGTCCACTGGCCACTACACTCCATGCACCAGCAGTTGATCTCCACATGGCCATTTCCGTGGTTTGCACACTGTGGTCTGTCCGGCACCTCCACGCCACACCTGGCATTGGGTAGGTTCACATTCCTTAGTCACTTGCCGCTCTCGCACATGCCTGCTCCATGCCTCTCCTCACATCCTGCTATTGTGTGTCTGCGGTGCCATGCCGTGGCTGGGTTGTGGGCATGGCAAGGCCAAGTTCCCAATGGAGTTGTGTCATCGTGTCTGGTCAGTTGGCATGCTGCGCGGCATGTTGAATGTAGTTGTGCTGCGTGCCCATTGCCAGTGTCGTGAGTTGCATGACTGTGGGCTGGAGGTGTGTGGTGTGTTCATTTTGGACTTACCAACGAGCACTGCATTTCCATGGGTGCCATCCTGGGGGCGCTGGGTGATGATGGACTGTCGGGAGATGTGAGAATCATGCACTCTGCCTGGGGAGTTGGCCACGACATTGTTGAGGAGTCCCGGGCGGTCCACTATTGCCTGCAGATTCATGGGATGCGTGTGCTTTCTGTTGTGGTAGTTGTGTGCAGTGTCGGCAGGGGGCACAAGGGGTACATGTGTGCAGTTGATTGGCCCTGACACGTGAGGGAATCCAGCTATGGCGTAGGGGCCTTGCTTGGTCTCCAGCTGCTCCTGCGCAGTGTGGGTGAAGTGGAGGTGCTGGGGTAGCAGGCTGATGTTGGCATCCAGGACAGGTGTGATGACCTTGGATGGGGCTGGCTGTGTGACTCCTCCGACTCTGGCAGTTGTGGGTTGGATGGTACCAGAGGCCGACATGTGCTGCGCAGCCGGCAGCTTTGTCTACGGAGGGATGTTGGTTGTCCGCTGGGTTGGTACCGTCAGCAGGTGGGGGATGTGGGTCAGGATGCGGGGGACGGTTGTCCTTTTGGGCCTGTAGTGTGCAATGTCCTCCTCTGGCGTTGGGTCTGGGCGGCAGGTGCGTTTCAGGTGGGTCCGCTGTCTTTGTGTACGCTGCCTCTGTGGTGTTCCCGAGGGGGGGGGGCAGGACGGGTCCTGGGGGTGGTGGCGGGCCTGGGGTGGGTGGCGGTGGGTGTTGTGGCCCTCATGTGTCTCGGAGCTGCATGATCATTGTCTCCATGGCATCTGTGGGTGTTCAGATGTGGCTCTTGGCTGGGCTCCCTTTCATGCTGCAGGTAGTCGTCCTGCTTAACACCAGCAAAAGGCAGGTGTTAAATCCCTGCTGCTACCGCGGCTTATCGCCTGTTTTTGGTTCGCATCGCAGATCTGGCAGTTCGTTGTGAAAGTGGTGTTGTGGTTCTTTCGTGTGTTTTTGCACGGGAACGCCTACTCTGCATCTCATTAGTGTTAGTTGGTGGTGTCCACCGTGGAGATAAATTTTGGGGCAGTTATCGCGGGAATACTGGCGATGTCTGCAGTTTGCACCCGCTTGTGAATGGGGTGTTAAATCGATCTCCACTTTTGATGGGTTAAGGTGGAGATAAATCGGCGGTAGGTCCTTGTGAATATGCCCCCAAGTGTCCTTACACCGTTCACATTTCATAATATATATTTTTTAATTGATTATAAAAAGCAATGAAAATGCTGAGCAGTATCACGCTATATGAGTTCTTTTGTGTTGAGCTGGAAGCCTTGAGTGATTATGTTTTGTTATGAAGGCATTGGTGCTTTATATCTTGTAAATAAAAGTACTGAATCTTACAAACTGTATAGACTCTGCTGCCCAGTTAAAAAAAACTTGTATCAACATAGAACATCCCAAATAATTTATATTCAGGTTGTGATGTTACAGGGTATTCTGCTACTGTGTGTGCTCATTAAGTGTGGTGGACATAGATATTAATACAGCGTGAGATGAAAGTGTGGAGTTTTCAATTGAATGCGAAGGGATCATTGCACATTTTTAAATGTCGTAGGAGTGCTAATTGATTATTAATTGCGTTTGAAGCAATGAGTGACCTTGTAAGATGTGGTAAAATGCTGATTGATTACATGTGATACGGGAAATAATTTAATAACAAAACTCATGAAGCGCTGAGAGATTGTGAAATGTGTTCAAAGTTCTAAGTGGTAATTTATGATGGATGAATGGAATGTTTAGGATATCTGAGGGAAGTGCTAAGCATCAATAAATTACCACACGCGTCTTTACCCCGCATGCCCTTACCCTATGGGGAATACAATGTGTTGACCTTTATACCGTATTGTAATACCATGCAGGGCTTTACAACGCATGCCTTTACCCCGCAATGAGGCAACAACATATAGAATATCTATCTATCTATCTATCTATCTATCTATCTATCTATCTATCTGTCTATCTACTATCTCTCTATTTATTATTCCATCTATCTACCATTTTGTTTTTGGATGTGAGACCCCAAATCTCCCCTTTATTCAAGTCCAGTCAAATAAAACTTTATTCAGCCTAAGGCCATAAAAGGATAGCATAGAATCAAAACGTACAATCCATTTACTTTTACAAAAAGATTCGGCTACAGGTGACTTTAAAATTGTCTTACAGATGTTAAAAAGGATACATAAAAAGATCAAGAGCCAATCTCAAGAAACAGTACATTAGGGTGCATATCTATTCCGAATATAAAATGAAGTTTTAATAAAATTTAATACAGTGTAGCACAACTCCAGCAAACCTGAAGTTTGCAAATATATTAACCAATCATTATGGGTTCTCAGGTTTGATTTACGGTGAAGGGGAACCAAGAAGGAGCATTTCCACTCCATGTATAATGTGCAAAATATGATAAAGTGACTAGTGCTCTGTGTTGAAATCCCTACTCCAGACCCCTGGTATGGGGAAAGCAAATTTAAAATGCAATGTTTCCACCCTGAGTATTGTTGGCCAATGCTGGTGGGTTGAATTCTCTATCCAGCCTAGGTATAGCTCCATACTATGTTGTAGATATCAAAAGATATTTGACAACGGAGGTTTTGGCCTGGTCGGATTCTAAGCATAAATTTGTACAATAGTCCAAATAGCACTGTTTAACAAACAATTTGAGATCATGCCTAATCATAAAAGGGTTGTCATACTGGTCCGTGAGGGCTAGTGCATTAAGGGTGTTTTTTATGTAGGATAACCATGGAATCTGATTTGCCTTGTATAAAGACAGGCAGTCAGCAATACAGGTTCTAGCTACTGCAGTTTCAGGTGTGCCCCAGATTTTTACCCGAAGCAATAGCAGGGCCAAACCAACCAGATCTTCCAGTATGTCAACTCCAATTCTTCATGGCATACTAAAGTGGCAGTACTAACCAGGACTGACAGAAGTCTACGGGTAAAACAATTTTCAGCTCTTTGGAGACTTCCCCTTTATTCCTTTTTCTTTCTTTTTTTTTTTGGGTGCGTAACCCGTCAAGCCCCCCTTCTTTTAAACCACTATCAACCTTTTACATCTACATGCTCCTGAACCCTACAAATCCCTTACCTCCCTTTATCTGCCCCGTAACCTAAAAAACCCTTTCCTCCCTTTACCTTTATCTACCCCTGAACCCTAAATAACTTTTACCTCTCTTTACCTCGGCCACCTTTGAGCCCTAAACTACTTTACCCCCTTTACCTCTTTCTTTACCTGCCCCATAACCCTTAAACACTCTTTCCTCCCACTACCTGCCCATGAAAAAACCCCTTGCCACCCTTTACTTCTACCCACACCTGAACCTGAAAAACCCTTACCTCCCTTTACCTCTACCCGCCCATTAACCCTAAAAAAAAACCTCACCTCCCTTTACCTCTACGCCCCTAGAAACCTAAAAGATCCTTACCTGCTTTTACCTTTACCCCTTTTACCTTGAACCCTAAAAGCTCCTACCTCCCTATAAAATGTGAAGTAGAATCTGATTGTCTACAACCTAAGAAAGAAGAGCCAAAGGGTGTGCAGTGCAAATCATAAACTGAAAACTTTCAAGTTATGATGATTGTGCTGCCATGTTATGAAATTAAAAGGAAATGCCACATTTGTACAATCTTTTATTGAAGTATTAAAAATATATAAAGGCAACTGAGATATTGAATGTAGTTTATGTTGGTAGACAAATGAGGCAATCACATGAGGATGAATGTATTAAAAAAAAAATTAAATGTGTTGGGGTAGGATGAAACTCGCAATCTAGATGCCGGTCTTGAAAGGTTTTCAAGTGTGAGGCAAGAGCTGAATGTTTTACAAGACAAGGTGGAAATGCTGAAACTTTATAAAACACAAGATAAGAAATTCATGGTTGCATTTTATGGTGAAAGAGATATATTTACTTGTAAGATCTTGGTATGTCAATATATTTCAACATGTAATTTCAAACCTAGAATGGTACTCACAGAGGAATTACACGTTTAATTGTCACACTACTTGTACATTCTATTATGAAGTTAATTCTGACTACTACTTACATTAGAAAAGGACTATGACTTCAGGATACCGGATTCCTTGTGTCTTTTGATAGCATATACTGGAATTACAGAATTGCTGGCCACTGGAACTAGTGTATGCATAAGACAAGAGCCTTAAAATGACTGGCCTTCCTGCATTATTTGCCTAACAAACTGGTTAGGAACTGTCTGGGTGAACTCTGTTTCCCTCTTTCCTTATATTGACATGCCTTGAAGGAAGGGTTTCATTAGGACTCTGTATCTCCAGTATCTTGATATGGTCATGATCAGGGCAATATACCAATTATGCTCCTTGATTCACTACGGTTACATTTGGGTGATAAGTATCCCAGGGGAAAAAAGAAATGAAACTTCTTGTATGTAAATCGAATCTTTCCCAAGTATGTCTAGTTCAGCATACTACATTTCTTTTTCTTCATGATGTGTTGCTTTTGAGGGGCATAATGGTTAAGTTCCTAGATTTCTTTTCTCTGTATTGTAGCAGGCAAAGCACTAACATATTGCTCAATGATATAAAATCATCTGTTTCCAGTGTATGTTTGAGTGAAATATAGTCATAGTTATCTTATCTTGTTAGCTATATATTTCTATAGTACTAAGCCTCAAAAGACTATTGAGGGTATTGGCAAAATCTGGATATATTTATAATTCCATCCTTGTGTCCTCACATAAACCTAGAAATAGTTTTCAACTCTGTGGTCCTTTTTGGAACCTTTATGGTCGTTTTCTCTTGTGTTGTACTCACAAAAGGTTTGTGAAGATCTGCCACAGTTCATCTTCTCCAAATTCCATACAATTCTTTTTTGCAAGAATTCCTGGATCTATTTTTCTCCTATTGAGAAACAAGAAGTCAATTCTAGGCAAATGATAATCCCCTAATGACATCTGCCCGCCTGCTCTCAAGTTCTTGTCCTTCATTGACACAATTTCTTTGTCCTTGTCTTCCGGGAATGTTCCCTCTGAATGGAAGACAGGCATCTGGCACCTCTTCCCACGACCAGGATATTTCCCTCTCTGTTGGAAGTTCAATTGTAGATGTCACAAAACTTTCACAAGCTCAATGCCAACAACACTAAGGTTCTATTACATGGACACCCTATTGAACAATGGCATGATTCCACTGAGCCGAGAAATTTGGGAGAATCCCTTTCCGCTGGGATTAAGGTGAAAGCCCTTGGAATCATGCTTGATCAAGATTTCTCTTCAAAAGTACAGATTAATGCTATCTCCTCAACTTGCTTCTACCTACTCAGTCTCTTCTGGAAAATCTTGCATTTTCTTTAGGCCCGGGGAAAATGTTATTTATGGCAGCCTAATTTGTGTAATTTGTGTAATTTCGTATTTCTCTTCTTACATGAAATTCCAGAAATTATGCCATTATACCACAGCATGTAATTACAATCGCAGCAAAATACAGCAGTGCGGAATGCGGGAACAACCCAAACAACCAGAAAGAGAGTGGCTGTTTTTCGAGGCAATTGTGTTTTTCATGCTAATTTTTAGAGAAAAATGGGCCCTTGTGTCAAAAATTCCAACAAGAATACCTTTTGCACTAAAATGTAACGGTTTGCACAATAGCGCGTAGCTTCAAACAATCTTCCTGAAATTTTGCCTAATTACGTGAAAGCAAATTATGCGACTTTCAAACACCCCTCCTTTCCTACCTTCACCCTGTCAGTCCCTAGTAGTCCCTTCCACCATCCTCTCTAGAATAGACTATTATAATCTTCTCTACCTGGGCCTGTCTGAATGCTCACTGGCAAAACCTCAGAGGGTCCAGAACTTTTCAGGTGGTTGCCAAGCTGCATACATTCGCTCATGTAACCCCGGCAAGAGTTCACCTGCATTGGCTTCCTGTTAAACAAAGAATCTCTTTCAAAACATTTTGTTTAATGCTCAGAGTTTGGTATGATTGAAAAATCTCCCCTTGCTGAACGTTTCACTCGCTATATCCTAGTAAGAAAACTCTGCTCCACCCTCCAGCAACTGTTCTCACTCCCCCATCCAAGCCATCCAGCTCAGGTGGGCGTGCCCTCTCCTGCCTCTGGCCCCATTCGGAACAATTTATTACATAGACACTGCTTTCAGTCTTTTTATGTTCAGAAAAGCTAAGAAAAATTCCCTCTTCTGCGAATTCTATTTAATTCTACTTTTTATTGTTTCCAATCACCAAAATGCCTACGTTGGGGCACAGGAGCTCTGTGGATAATAAGTGAATCAATCAGTCATGCAATCGGTCACTGTCTTCAATTATGTTCGAAGATGGTATCCATTGGAAGCCGGAAGCGGAAACGTGGACTTGCATATAAATTGTCACCCAAAGAACGTGGGGGCATATTATCAAGAAACGTCGTTAAAATTATCGCCGCTTTAGCGGCAGAAAACTGCCGCTAAAGCGGCGATAATGAGCTTGATAATATGCCCTTGAGAATACCAATAGAAGCCCATGTTCTGGTGTCAACATGGGCTTCTATTGGAATTCTCAAGGGCATATTATCAAGCCCATTATCGCCGCTTTAGCGGCAGTTTTCTGCCGCTAAAGCGGCGATAATTTTAACGCCGTTCTTGATAATATGCCCCTAAGGGTCTCGACTTTACTTTCGACACTATTTCTGACTTCAGAAAATTATATCATGCTAGAAAAAAAAGTAATGTAACTCTCTGAACCTCGTTTTATTTTCTTTAATTGCAAAATTTGAAACCTATCGAAAAAGAATACTAGCAAAACTAAGGGGCATATTATCAAGGGCTTTATCGCCGCTTTAGCGGCACTTTGCCGCTAAGCGGCGATAATTTTATCGCCCTATTAGCAAGCTGTCGCTAACAGGCGTTAGCGACAGCTTTCAAGCGTTAGAGGCCGCGTTTTCCATCGCCTTGCATGTCAGCGATAATTATCGCTAATGACATGCAAGGAAGCGTTCCCTACTAAGCGACTGGAAACAGTCGCTAACTCCACTACCCCCTATTAGCAAGGCAGGCGAAGCGATAAAATAATTCACGCTATGCGCGTTTATCGCTATATTTTATCTCCTGCTAGTGAGGATGACTTACCTGTTTAAAGTATAGGAGGTGGGTTCTAATGCTGAATCCACCTTAGCGATAATGCTGAGAATATCGCTGCTTTTCCAGCGATATTCTCACATTTTGCCGCTATCGCTGAAATTATATCGCTATGGAGATAAACCTTGTTAATAGGGTGTTATCTCAGCGATATTTTCCAGCGATAGGCGGCGTTAAACAAAGTCGCGCTAAGCGCGGTTAGCGATAAATATCGCTATTCCTTGCTAATATGCCCCGAAATTCTACATGAAAAAAGGCTAATGAACTAAGGGGCAGATTTACAAGCCCATTGCGCCACTTTTGCGTCACTTTTCCCATGTTAAAAGTGACGCAAAAGTGGCGCAAGGGGCTTGTAAATCTGCCCCTAAGTGAGCAGGTCTCTGAATCCATTGATTTCCTAAGACGGTCAGGAAAGTACATGTACATTTTTCCAGATTTTACCCATAATCTATCACCTGTATCTTGCATTTGTGCGGTAAAGTCTCAGGCATGCAGGTTTAGACATAAACTCCTTTCACCCTTCTAATATTTGCCCGTTATCCTCCTGGCCTTTTTTGACCGTAATAAATGTCATGTGCATGGGCGCAGAAGCGGATCTTCTTAGCGATACTGCGCATGCGCGGCTCTTGTTGATAAATGTTCTGCTAGTTCATATCAAACTGCGGTCTTCTGGTCAGGGCATCAGGCCGATCCTGACCTCTGTGCTTTCTCTCGTCTATGCCACTCCCAGCGCTATCAGGGATTCACGCAACCGCATAGAACTGGCTGGACGCACTAATGCGGTGAGGTAACCCTTAAGGAATAATAAATAGGGAAATGAGTCCGATCTCTCCTTGAAAATCCCGTAATTGCAAATGAAGGGCCCGGTATTCAAATAAGAGGCTTGTAAATAACTCTCATTATGGCACTGGGACAGGGAGCTTTTATTGATTTCCCACTCTATCGAATTTGACAATTGTGGACGGTGACCAGTGAAGTGGCCCTTACGTTCAGCGTATCTGGAAGCAGGGGGAAGTAATGGCCTGCTGACACTGAGAAACAGATGGAGACCCCCGTACAAGGAGGGGGTCCCTGTAAAAAATTTTTTAGAAGTACTAAATGCCCCATACTAGCTTGAAATCCACTGCATAGTGTGTTGAGCTGGAGGCAGTGGCAATGCTCACTTATCAGGGACGTAGCTACCATTGGTGCGCCTGGTGCAGTGGCACCGGAGCCCCGAACCTTGAGGAGCATTGACGTTTGCTGTATTTTACTCCCCCCAGCTGCAGTTAAAGATGCTATTTTCCTTGCTTGCACCAGGACCTATGGCATCCTAGCAATGCTACTATTATAACTCATGGCAATATTTGGGTGCATGATGTTGCATCACCATTTCGTTTCATTGTGTTTATTACTTTAATTGGACTACACAGAGAGAGTACGGGAACACTGATATGGAGGTTAACAGCTTGTAAGTGCTGCACAAGTAGTATTTATTTTGCCTTCATTTGTATATTGACTCTTTCCGAAAACGTGTAGAATGTGATGATTTTGCATTGGTCTGGAGAAATAGAGTTTTGTCCTGAAGCCACAGCACAGGTGGGTGTTGTGATCTAGTCCAGCTTCCACTCCCCTACTATATGCAAAGGATTTTTTTCACAGGGAAAACAGTGTGGGTCTGAAAATATCTTTATCATGCCTTGGTTCAATACGCGCCATCCAGAAATGTCCACTGCTCTTTGTCTCTCTGCTGTCACAGGCGTAGAGCAGGTAACACCGCGCTTCAGCACTATGTGAACAGAGCAGGAAGATCTCATGAACACTGATGACATGGACATCTGTGCCCACCTGCTGTGGTGAACGCCCTGGTACAACGCGGCGGGCACAAGTGCTGCAACGCCATGACTAATCCATCCTCTCCCTATCCCATTCTGGATACACTCACACCGCCTGGACTCGGGCCCAAGGACCAGGGTACACCTGAGAGCCTGGGAGAAGACTCATGGTTGCAACTTCCTGTTAGAGGGCAATGTAGATCCCCCTGCCATTCTCTTGCAGAGCTGCTGAAAGCTTTCAGATCTCTGTCCCATACCCACACAGGCTCATCTACATTTTACTGCACTAGTAACAGTGCATTTAAGGATTGCCTCCTCAATAATGGGACAGACCACTGAACCCCTCGTTTCTTTACTACCCTTTTAAGCTCTTCTAATGACTAATGGGGGTGCAGTCCACCGAGAGCATCCCCAGAATTTGGCTCTCCCCTACCCAAAAACTCTCTCCAGTTTAAAAAAAAAAAGTGGAACTGATTGTTGGTCCACTTTGTAGAGATGGAGAATTAATACATTGCTTAATGCCGTTAATGTTATTATAATGATATCACGGCATTTGTGTGAGGGCTGGAATAATAGTCAACAGACAGAATGTTTTGGGCTAAACAGGGATGCGCTAGGGGTTTTGTCCTGCTATTTATTAACTCTGTGGCCCTCAATCTGAATGGTTAATGAGCCCTGATGTAGTGTTCACACACCAAGAATTACTGAACATTCCAGAATGATACGACAGATCATTCTGAGGCGCTGGAATACCAAGACATTTTGAGTTCTGCCCTGCGTTTTCACTAGATCTTAGCTGGTGACATTTGTGGGGTCATCAGGAGAGTGTTTGTCCTGTATTACTTCTCACTACCATCACTGACAAATCAGGACTTATGGCCGACTCGACTCAGAATGCTCGCCTGTTTCTCTCAGGGCTTAGAAAGAGGCGGATGCTGCTAGGGTGTGTGGAACCAGGATACCAATCATATTCGTCTCATTGCACAGATGGGTAACTGTTCCAGAAACTCTTAAATACATTTGAAAAGTATGCCTTGGTGAGAAGTCTGAAAATGAATGCAAGTAATTATAAAGTAATGGATAAAAGTGAAAGCGACTTGCCCTGCGCTCTTGTGCTGCGGAAAGGTACACTCCCATTATTGTCTGTGAATTTGATTTGTGAATAACTTATCCTGGAAGAAGAAGAATCATAAGTTAACCTTCACATTCTCAGCACTGCGGCTATGCAAACCTGTGTCCACCGTACGGAGAACTGTTCTACTGGAGCCGCTCTAAGGGTAATTAACGTACAATCCGTTCCAAAGACAAGGGGGCTCATTACGATGGCGGAAGGACTGCCACCGCCGGGCCGGCGGTGGCGGTCCCTCCGTCATCACACGAGAAATTCCCACCGCCGGAGTGGGATAGCGGTGGGAATCCCCAATGTGTCCGTGGCGGACGCAAAGTCCGTCTGCCACGGTTCCGCAAGGCGGTCCTTTTCCGCCCGCCTTGCGAACAGGACACAGGGCAGCATTGCGGCGGTGCCTTGCAGGCACCGCCGTAGGGATTACAATATCCCTTTCCGCCTGTCTTTTCGCGGCGGTCATCCCACCGCAAAAAGACAGGCGGAGGCTGGATTCGGGGGCCTGTTGCGGGCCCCCTCTGTGGGGGTACCCATGGTACCCCCCTACATTTCCATGCACCAAGTGGCAGGCACTGCGTGGGGCCTGCCATGTAGTGCAGGGAAATGCAGTGCAAGCACTTTTAACATTGCGTACAGTGCTGCAGCCAGCAGCATCACCCGCAATGGCGGAAGCATCCTAATCGCAGTGGTGGGACCGCCACATGTCTGGCGGGCGGTCCCAAACACCGCTACGATGGCGGGCGGACCAAGTCCGCCCAGCATCGTAATCAGCCCCAAAGTGTTGAGCGCATCATTTGTCAAAGTCAATCAAACTCACAGGGAACTCATCATCTAAACAAATCTTGTGAGTTCAACAGAGGGGCTAGTACTTAAATGTCACTTAGCGAAGTGGACTTTTGGAAACATCACAAAATAAAATGATGGACGGAGTTCTGAAACTTTTCAAACACTCACCCCCAGTCACAGATCTGGGCTTAATCCATTGTTATTTTGCTCGCCATCTCACCCCAGTTTGGACCCAGCCATAAGCAAATCGGTTTTGGCCCTGCTCCCCATGAGAAAAGTCCAGCCCGAAATGCCAATCCAGGTCCTCCCTGGACCGGAAACAAGCATCCTGGTCTTGGACTTTTGGAGCAATAGCCTAGAGTTGAAGGTGGATTTGTACTGGGTAAATTTATAGACAAAAAAGGAACAATATCTGACATTTGATATTATCAATTGCCTACATAACTTGACAAATGTAACGGGGATCCTGTGGTTAGGCTGTTTAAAGAGGTTATTTTTTTAATGCTAGCTATAGAAACGGATTCTAAGCTCCATGAAAACCCCCCGCCCCCAATGAGAGTAAAAGGTTAAAATGTTTAAGCAAACAATGAATTGGGAAAAAATTGCTATTAATTTAATATGCCTTAATTGAATGATATTGTCCCCTATCGATGACCAACTGAAACAAGCCATATCTAGGTATTATTTTAAAGCAAACTGGAAGGGCTCTCATTACCAAGTTAAGATTGTTCCTGTTTTCATTAAAATGAGTAAGTGAGGAGAAAAGGTACAGCTGACATTCATATGTCTTTGTAGATTGGAAAGAATAGAAGACAATGATCATATGGTGGTTTTTGAACCTCGTTTAAGAAAGTATGTGAAAATCTGTTACTAGGAGAGTTTAAGAAAAGGGGTATCGGGGCTTTCAAAGCAGCTATATTGAATTTGTTAAAACAATTGACCTTGGTGTCCTAATGTGCTGAAGCGAGCTGTTGGAAAACGGGGCAGTATCTGTGAGGCCTGCACAAAGAACATGTCACATTTGTCCTTCACTGGGAACCAAACACCCTAGTGTAGCGCCTGACTCTCAGAGGGTAGCGTTGCAGAGCAGTCTAAGGCTTACTCAAGGGAGGTGGTGTGGGCTAGTAATCGCCATTTACCAGTACGCAGAAATAACACTCAATAATTGATTGTCCAGTCTGTACTTTGCTTTATAAAAGTAAGAGTACATTTATTAGACACACACACTACTCAATACTATGCACCAATTTACAAATATACATAAGCTGTTGGAATTACTTTGTGACATTGCATAACATTTCCAACCCTCCCAAAGGGGGTGGGGTCTAGTACCACCACTCCCATGTATGCACATCATCTTGCCCCCCAATGCAGTTAGTTGAACATAACCTGGAGCGAGGGCCCTGCGCACTGGCACCATCCCAGTGGCGACCCACCCCATTATCTCAACAAGCATTTAAACTAGGTACACCTGCCCTGGTGACACATAACCCCGACTGAACATTTCATACTGACCATACAGTATACACCTCTACATCTTAGGGGCTAACAGTCTTGAATTGTTCTTCACCTAACGCAGCAGCAAGAATACATGTTTGGGCACCACTTTAAATGAGGTACTTTTCATAGCTGATAACATTTGTAATGCATTGCAATCACAGCCTCTAAAAGGCATCACAGGTAAAATCACAGGATTAAGCATTTACAGCCAGACACCCTAGTAGGAATGTCTAACAAAATAACCCCACTTGGCTTATGATTCTACCTCACGCAGGTACTTCACATTACACATGTGCCTTTCAGTCCCTCTAAAAAGAAATAACATGGTTAAAGGCATTTGTGGTGCAATTACACCTCTTCACCTCCAGGGGATGTCCTTCTCCAGACATCCCCAACTCAGCCCTTCACACCTTGAGACAGTCCCTAAGGAACCCCCAGCTGCAAAAAAAAAGTTCCAGCCATGGGGATGCTGATGATGCCTGGCTGAGCCCTTGAGGGGTTATTCTTTGTAAGTCCCCAGAGACTTAGGGAGGGACGTTCCATTTTCGTGCTGGGGGAGACTGCATTGCTCCTGCAGCTCCCCCTGCACCTAGGCACTCATCTTGCAGTGACCCCGTCCTGCTGGGGCCACCACAAGCCAAGGAAAAGCAGCTTTCCCCTGCAGGCCAGTCCGGGCCTGCAAGGCATTATGGGGTGCTTCTCCTTAGTCCGCATATTATAGCAGCGGCTCTCCTGCTGCTTCGGGGAGAGCCGCGACGTAGCCCTCCGGCTGCTCCCTGCCTCGGTGGAGGGTCCGGTCCCACCCGGACCCCCAGGTGAGCGATGGCAGCTCGGGGAGCCCACCCCCGGCTGCTCCGATGGTTTTTCGGGGGTCCGGTCCCACCTGGGCCCCTCACTGCAGGCTCGATGGAGAGCCACTCGGGGAGCCCACCCCCGGTGGCTCCTGCCTGCTCCCAGACTGACCAGCACCCTCGCGTGCTGCAGCGGGAGCCGGCACCCGTCCGGCGGGCAGACACGAGGCTGCTTCCCCGCTCCAGCAGGTCTCCGGGGGAGTGCGACGGCACTCCCCCCGCCTTCCCGCTACTGAGGGGGAGTGCAGCGGCACTCCCCCCTCCTCCTTCCTTCCTCCATTCGGGGCCCGGAGATGGGGTCCCGGGCCCCCGAACATCTTCGAGGGGGGCGCGACGGTGCTCCCCTCACTCCGGAGTCCTCGGGGGCCAGGGTGGGCTCCTGGCACCCCGGTTGGGGCCATTTTCATGGGGAGCGCAACAGCGCTCCCCGACTGGCCTTCTCCCTCTCCGGTATTCGGCCGGGTGGTGTGAGACTTCCCACTACGAAGTATGTTCGTCGAGTTCTGGATATGTCCAAAGGAGCGCTGATTGTACAATAACAGATCAAGCTTTTGGTTATCATACCACGCGCTCTGTATTAATTATTGCTGATCTCTAATCGATATAAAGAATTTGGACGCTTATTGTACAGTCTATCATCTTTATTTAATCGGATCATCCGCTGGCTTGATATATGAGCTTTACGTATTGGTGCGATTGTCACCATTGCCTGTTTGTCCATTCGTTTGAGGTTATTACCTCTATTTTTACCTTGGTCCATATAGACTTATCAATGCCCTGATGAAGTCCTGTGTTTCAGGACGAAACGCGTTGGCTGTTTGTTCTTAAAGATTGAACTAATAAAGAAGAGAAAATTGGATCTCTGTACAACTGCTTCATTGAACATTGACTATTTACATGAATGTAAGTTCCCTGTAAAGTGGTGCAGCTCTGATTTAGTTTTTCCATTTTGTTGCCCCTGGTTTCAGGGGAGTGCCCTTGGACAGGGGGTACCTTTGGAGACGTGCACACATGATACTTTTGTATTGCCTGATTTGAATTGGTGACTTCATGTGATTGGTGCCTTATTGGTTGCTTTTGGTCCACTGTCCGATTTTTGTGGTTTCATTAATATAAGTTGAAGCATGAATGACGGTTGCTGATAAGGATGATAAGACTGAAAGTGGACATAAACCAAATACGATAATATATTTTATGCTAGATAAAATGGAATCCATTGAGAAATCTATGGTTCATATGCCCATTTATATATATATGAATCAATGGAAAAGATTAGAGGCCTGATTTAGAGTTTTGCAGACAGGGTCTGCCTGTCCTATTTTGAGTCAGGCAGAACACCAGATTTACTCTTACGAAGAAAAACTTACTCCAATTCTATAAATCTTCCTCCGATTGCCCGAGAGAGTGCAGGCCGTCGAAGGTAAGCCATCTGACAGTCCCCCCCCTCCTATTTAGAGTGGGCAGTTAAATGTTTTTTTTAATGTCTCTCACCGCTAGGAATATCCTGGCTGTGTGGGGCAGTAAAAAATTAAAGCTTGATCCTCACACATGAGGGAACTCTCATGCTGTTGATGCCATTAGTTTTTTTCTTTCCCAACAAAAAACATCTGCTTTGGGGGGTTGTTTTATTAATAGATATACTTTTTTAAAGTTTTAGTGTAAGTGTCTGCCACCAATAATGGATGCACTCCAAATTTTTTTAATGATTTTTTATGAACTGCTGTGACAGCAGTCCATACAGAACTTTAGAGTTCACCACTGGGCAGGTGTAGAACCTATTTTGGAGGTGGAGTAAAGGCAGGGTGGCAGAAGTCAAGTTCTCTGCCAAACAAAAGCCGTTTCTTCGTCCACCAACCTCTAAATCAGGCTCTATAGTAGTGATAACGTTTTAATACATTTAACTGTAATTATGAATACAAATATGTTGCACTTTAAATAATATTTATTTTAATGTTGATGTTTTTGAAACTGATATATACATGTAACTGATTGACTTGGTGGCATTAATGAGGTGGATGATGGTTAGAGATTATGTCTGTCCAGTTTTTAGCTCGAAGTATAGTAACGGTGTAATCTGGAATGTGTGAGGGTGATGCTTATATAGGGTGCAAAAACAGAATATCGAGTACAAAATACCGAGTTGCACAAATATCGAGTTATTAATATCGTGGGTCAGGAATATCGAAAGCAAGAATATCGTGGTGAAGAATATCGACTTAAGGTAAGAAATCTTGTTTTTAAAATTATCGAAGTGGTAATATCATTTGGAAAAATATAGTTGTTAAAAATATCGTTTTTTTATTACAATGTATTTTAGTATATATTTTATATGTATGTGATGTATGTTTTTGTATAAGATTTGTCTGTATTTTTAATATATGTTAACTTTTTAGTAATTATTAATCTTTTTAAATTTGAATTTTGCGCTTTTAGTCACGTAGCGGGTTGTGGGTTTATAGGGAAATAGGGTGGGAAGTAATTTAATTATATTACATGTATATTTGTTTTTCATTTGAATTTTGCGTATTTAGTTCCGTAGCGGGTTGTGGGTTTATAGGGAATAGGGTGGGAAGTAATTTCATTATATTAAATTTATAAAAAAATTCAATTTTATTTTGAATTTTTGGTTCCGTAGCGGGTTGTGGGTTTATAGGGGAATAGGGTGGGAATTAATTTAATTATATTTAATTTATTGATTAATTTTTATTTATTAATATTTGTTTAATTGAGCTGTTCTAGTGTTAAATGTGTAAATTAATTTATTCTGAATTAATTAATAATTGGTTGTTAATTAATTAATTGGTAACTAATTATGGTAATTGTGTAATTAATTTTAGGTGTGTGTTGTGTTTATAGGTTTAAATGGTGGGAAGAAATATATTTTTAATTTATGAATTAATAATTGGTTGTTAATTAATTTTAATTAATTGATTTGTAATACATTTTGGTAATTGTGTAATTAATTATATTTGTGTGTGGTAATTTTTATAGGGGTAAAGGGTGGGAAGGGTGGGAAGTAAATTATTTTTCATTGATGAATTAATAATTAGTTGTTAATTAATTTTAATTAACTGGTAAATTATGGTATTTGTGTAATTAATTTTATGTGTGTGTTGTGGTGTTTATAGGAGGAAAGGGTGGGAAGTAATTTGTGTTTAATTAATTAATATATAGTTGTTAATTAATGTTAATTATTTGATATTTATTTTGGGTAAATGTTTATACTTTTGTGTTTTGTTTTTACTTTTAAAGGGGTAAAGGGTGGGTATTAAATACAATTTTGTTATTTAATTATTAGTGGTTAATAGTGAGAGTTTTTCTTTAAAAAATAATATATAATTGTGTTTTATTATTTTATGGTTTAATTTAGGTGTGTGTTGTGGATATTAGAGTGTTAAAGCTTGTGTACTCAATTCATGTTTATTTGTATTTTTTTATTAATAATATGTTTTTTAATTTATTATTAATTATGTTAATTATGGAAATAAATGTAATTAAAAATGTTGAAGTGTTTTGTTATTGGTGTGGTGTTATAGGGTATGAAATAAAATAAATACATTTATATTTTAAATAATTTTTTGTTTGTTAATATTTGCTACTTTTAAATAATGATTGTTTATAAATGTATTTATTAATTTATTTTATATATTATTTGCAGGTTTTTGTTATATGTAAATAATATTATAATATGTGTTCTTTTTATATGTTTAATAGATTTAAATTTATATATTTTAAATATTGTTTTTTTTTTTTAATGATTTTTAAAAATTTTAAATATTTTTTGTTTTTTTCCAACTGTTTAAATGTTATTAGTAATTTTTGTTTCTCTGCTATCCAACACTTTCCCTAATGTTTCACTCACTGGAGTGGGAATAGTAATTTTTACCTCTTCGCTATCCAGCACTTTCCCTACTGTTGCATTCACTGGAGTGGAAATAGTAATTTTTACCCCTCCACTATCCAACACTTTCTCTAATGTTGCACTCACTGGAGTGGGAATAGTAATTTTTACCCCTCCGCTATCCAACACTTTCCCTACTGTTGCACTCACTGGAGTGGGAATAAAAGATGTTACCCCTCCGCTATCCAACACTTATCCTATTGTTGTATTCAGTGGAGTGGGAATAGTAATGTTTACCCCTCTGCTATCCAATACTTTCCCTACTATTGCACTCACTGGAGTGGGAATAGTAATTTTTGTCCCTCCGCTATCCAACAATTTCCCTACTGTTGCACTCTTTGGAGTGGAAATAGTAATTTTTACCCCTTCGCTATCCAACACTTTCCCTACTGTTGCACTTACTGGAGTGGGAATAGTAATTTTTACTCCTCCGCTATCCAACATTTTTCCTACTGTTGCACTCACTGGAGTTGGAATAGTAAATTTAATTCCTTCGCTATCCAACACTTTCCCAACTATTGCACTCTTTGGAGTGGGAATAGTAATTGTTTCCCCTCCACTCTCCAACATTTTCCCTACTGTTGCTATCACTGAAGTGGGAATAGTAATTTTTACCCCTCCACTATCCAACACTTTCCCTACTGTTGCATTCACTGGAGTTGGAATAGTAAATTTAATTATTCCGCTAACCAACACTTTCCCTACTGTTGCACTTATTGTATTGGGAAATGTTAGTTTACATTTTTTTTAATAGTTTAATGTTTTAATATATTATAGAATGTTTTTATTTTATTTCAAATTATTGATATATATATATACATTGAATTTTTATATAATTTTAACGTTTAAAAATTAAATAAAGATAATAGTTAATAAATTATTTTTAAGTAAATATATGTATATGTATAAATTATTCTGTTTGTGTTTCTTTTTTTAAATTAAGTTTATTTGTTATGTTTAGTTAAAATGTATATAAAATGTAATTTATTTTGTTAAAAATAATATTATTATTTAATATATTTAATATATATTATTTTATTTTATATATATTTTTAAATCGATATTTTACATCTATATTTTTCACCTCAATATTTTTGAGTCAATATTTTTGTACTTACCTGTCAAGGTATGGGAGTCGATATTTTTGTAGTCGATATTTTTAACTCGATATTTAGAACATCGATGTTTGTGACATCGCTATTCTATCAGTGAACCCCTATATAGACGTAATTTAGTGTTGTCCTCAGAGATAGTGAGACTGGAAGGGTGGAAGAGGTATGGCGGTGTGGTTGATGGACGTTCATGAATTTGGAGATGAGCATCAGAGATGGCAGTACAATCATTGATCCATGCGGATATGTTGGCACATTCAGATTATGGGAGTAACATTTATGTAAGATGCATGCTCTAGATGTGTGACTCAAAAAAGTGCAAAATCTAGCAGCTCCCAAACGGATACCGCTTCTGAGGTATGGCTCTGTAATCAGTAATACCATGCAGTTGGATCAGAACAGGTCCCAAGTTCATGACTCGCGTATTTACCCTCTTCAACTGAAAGTTGTACATGGATGATCATATATAAACCACGAATAAGTAAGGTTTGCCCAAGAAGACAAATATAGGGTATTGTCATGCATTCATATGAATTGTAATGACATTTAGGGCCTGATTACGACTTTGGCAGTGCTGTGCAGCGTCTGCCCCTCCGCCGCCGCACCGCCAAAGCCGTGGTCGGGCCGCCCAGCCAGATTAGGAGTTTCTTTCTGTCTGGCTGGCTTTTTTTTGCATTCCCACAGCAGTGCCTCTAAAAACGGGCACCGTAATGGGAACGCTAAAAACAGTTCCTGTACGGCATGGACTGAAAAGTCTGTGCCGTGCAGGAACTGATGTGCATGCACACAGGGGGGCACAAGTTGTGTCCCCCTGTGTGCTTCCACAGGGTGCAGAGGCACCAGGGGGCCTTGTATGGCCCCCTGTTTCCTCTCAACCAGAGTTTACATGGAGGAGGAATTGCCATGAAAACCCTGACTGAGAAGAAACTCCTAAAATGCTTGGCAAGACTGCGGCGGATCCGCCAAGCATATTGATGCTTCTACACTGCCACAACACCGCCAGGGAACGGCAGTTCCTTGGCAGCTGCGGCGCAGCAATGGGGGTCCGACTGCCCTTTTTAGGTCTCGGCCTGCACCAGCGCTTGCGCTGGTCTGGCCGAGAGTTTTAGTAAGCGGGTTTTGGAAGTGCAAACCCACTGGCTTTCGGCTGGCGACCAGCTTGCGTTCACGATGGCTTGCACGCGCGCAGCTGCCATCTGGGTTTCCTATCTCTTCCTCATTTCCTCGTCATGGCTCATTAACTCTCTGGACTCTGATGTTTCAATCGCAGCAGCAGCTCACATTACCAACTGACGGCCCTGGACTACAGTCACATGAAAAACAACAGCGATTAGCATTGAAATGCAAGCTTTTTTTGTCTACTTAGAAATATTGCTTCGGTGGGTTGATTTCACCTTATATCGCTATTTGTTTTATATTGGGAGTCACAGCCTAATTACCAATATTTTTGTCTCACTCTGTTTTTTTATTTTATATTTATTCCATAAAGCACAAAGCTATATTTAAGGTTACTTTTTCCGCGTCACTTCTTCACTCTATTTAAACTCCACCCCCACTCTTATTGTCTCTCTCCTTCTCTCTCTCTCCCCTCTCTAATTCTCTCTCTACTTAATTAACTCTCCCTCTCTATCTTTTTTAGCCTTTCATTCTCTCTCACCCCTTTATCTGTTTCTCTTTCAAACTCCTTCATTCACTCTCTCTCCCCTTCTTTCTCTCTCTCTATCCCGCTCCACTCTTTATTCTATGTACACCCTTTCTCTCTCTTTCTCTCTCACCACCCTCTCTAATTGGGCATTATATCTTCACTCTATCTCTCACTCGGCAACACCACAGCATCACTCAGCATCACCACAGCATCACTCAGCGCAACCGCAGCATCAATCAGAGCCAGCACAGCATCAATCAGAGCCAGCACAGCATCACTCAACGCCATCACAGCATCACTCAGTGCAACCACAGCATTACTCAGCATAACCACAGCATCACTTAGCGCCACAACAGCATCACTCAGCGCCACCACAGCATTACTCAGCAGCACCACAACATCACTCCGCGCCACCACACCATCACTCAGCACCACCATAGCTTCACTCAGCGACACCACATCATCACTCAGGGCCAACACTGCATCACTCAGCACCACCACAGGATGACTCAGCACCACCACAGGATGACTCAGCACCACCACAGGATGACTCAGCACCACCACAGGATGACTCAGCACCACCACAGCATGACTCAGCACCACAACAGCATCGCTCAGCACCAGCACAGCATCGCTCAGCACCACCACAACATCGCTCAGCACCACCACAGCATAGCTCAGCACCACCACAGCATAGCTCAGCACCACCACAGCATCACTCAGCACCACCACAGCATCACTCAGCGTCACCACAGCATCACTCAGCGCCACCACAGCATCACTCAGCGCCACCACAGCATCACTCGGCGCCACCACAGCATCACTCGGCGCCACCACAGCATCACTCGGCACCACCACAGCATCACTCGGCACCACCACAGCATCACTCGGCACCACCACAGCATCACTCAGCGCCACCACAGCATCACTCAGCGCGACCACAACATCACTCGGCGCCACCACAGCATCACTCAGCGCCACCACAGCATCACTCAGCGCCACCACAGCATCACTCAGCGCCACCACAGCATCACTCAGCGCCACCACAGC
Organism: Calotriton arnoldi; assembly: GCA_963921515.1. Lineage (NCBI taxonomy): Eukaryota > Metazoa > Chordata > Amphibia > Caudata > Salamandridae > Calotriton > Calotriton arnoldi. Next base: position 2,039,804 of record CAWUFW010001409.1, read on the forward strand.
ATCACTCAGCACCACCACAGCATCACTCAGAACTACCACAGCATCACCACAGCATCACTCAGTGCCACAACAATATCACTCAGCACCACCACAGCATCACTCAGCACCACCACAGCATCACTCAGCGCCACCACAGCATCACTCAGCGCCACCACAGCATCACTCAGCGCCACCACAGCATCACTCAGCGCCGCCACAGCATCACTCAGCGCCGCCACAGCATCACTCAGCACCGCCACAGCATCACTCAGCGCTGCCACAGCATCACTCAGTGCCGCCACACCATTGCTCAGGGCCGCCACAGCATCGCTCAGGGTCACCACAGCATCATTCAGCACCACCACAGCATCACTCAGGGCCACCACAGCATCACTCAGGGCCACCACAGCATCACTCAGGGCCACCACAGCATCACTCAGCACCACCACAGCATCACTCAGCGCCAAGACAATATCACTCAGCACCACCACAGTATCACTCAGCACCACCACAGCATCACTCAGCACCACAGCAGTATCACTCAGCAAGACCTGAGTATCATTCAGCATCACCTCAGCATCGTCTCCGCAACAGTCACCACCACCACCACTACCACCTCAGCATCACTCAGCACCACCTCAGCCTGCTCTCGGAATCTGGCATCTGTTGATTCTCCCCTAGCGTCTGGCCGCTGCTAGTGTTATAATACAGGTACTAGTTCCCAACCTTCACCCTCTGATTGTTTATGCCCCCTCAAAAAAAAGCTTTAACAAACAACCATTGCAATAGGCAGAAACAAGTTGCCAGCATTGCAAGAACAAAAGAAAACTGAGGACATTTTTTATTGTAAATACTTTTTTTAATATGGTTGTTCAGTTTTACATAATGCCTTCTTGGTCATATATAAAGTAACAAAAATGCTTCTGACACTTTTTTATTATAACTTTTCAGCATGCTGCACAGCAGCCACACTTCTCTACAGCACAGCTTGAAGACATTGGCAAAGTCAATAGCTCTGGCTAAACACTTATAAGGCCCCAAAGGCGAGACCTATTGGCTATGCCAATGCTTGTTGTAATAGGGCGGTCGGGAGACCGCCACTGCTGCGCACCCACAAGCCTGTTGGTCCGTGGACTGCCAGACTCGTAATTAAGCCTTCAGGGTTCATACTGTACAACAAAGCAGTAAAGAGGGCTGGACTAGCTGCAGCTGAAAGCAGCACCTGCATGGATGGCTAGACATGTCACAGATTCAAGCAAGTGAGCCCCCCTTATTAATTTCAGTACAAATTCATGTAGCTCACCCTTTCCCAACACAAGATGGATCAGTGAATAAATAGCTACAATACAGTGATTGCTCTCTGCTCTAGTTTAAAGGCACTTTCTGCAATAAATTGGGGAATCCTCATAAAGAGTGCCTGCCTGGCGTGAGCAAACAATATATTAAGGCAGTGATGTACATGAACGTTATATCTACTTCTGTAGTTGGACCAGAGGAGGGACAAATCCAGTATATAACTGCATACAGACATAAGCACTGCCCAATTCAAGGTAAACTTTAACAACACACAATATACAAATACCACATTATCTTCTATTCTGTGGTCCTGGTTTTGTCAAGGCAATTGAAATGTCACCCAAAATATGTATTTAGTTCTCACATTAACTCAGTCCTATGCACAAATGTGTCTGCATTTAACAATGCATATTCAATCTTATATATAACTCAGGATTCTGAAACTTCACACCACTATTTATGGCAATGGTGGCCCCCATCCTAAAGGAAACCTCTCTCACAGCTGTTTTAGCCATACTCTCCTGAGCACATTTACGACTGAATTTATTTTACTCTTTCCGATATTAAACGATTTTTTTTTAAAACGCCGAAATTGACCAGTGTAATATTTTTCTAATGTGGTGATGTGTATCTGGATGGCCAGTCAATAGTTTCCTGAAAACAATTAATGCACCATTTATTTCCTGATATTGAATCCTGGGTCAAACTAACAACCTCTCATTGGTTCTGCCGGTTTCTGCAACACGTGTGTTATACAGCTGCATTTGGAAGTTTTGCCTTGTTAACTAGCAGTTTTGGTTGATATAACTGTAGCTCAAACCTTTTTAATCTATGTGTAAACTTTGTTTCCTTTAGGACCCATCAAACTTTGTGGCAACGTTAAGAGTGGGATTGTGTTTCTGAATTCCCATTACTTTTAAGTGTAGGGAAGAAGTGTGGGTTTTTGTGTGTGGAAGTCCTTGATTGTACCTCTCTTAGGGGCATATCTACAAGGGCTTTATCTCCGCTTTTTTGGCTTAAAAAGCCAAAAAAGCGGAGATAAAGCTATCGCCCTATTAACAAGAGGGTGCAAACATGCATAATCGCATGTTAGCACCCTTTTCCCAACGTCCCCCTTTGCATCTCTAATGAGATGCAAAGTGGGCGTCACTAGGCGTACCCCGGATGGACTACCTTGCAAATATCGCTGATGTTCACATCGCGATATTTACAAGGCAGCCCATAGGATTATAGCAGACGTTAGATTATGGCGAAAACGGCCGTTTCGCCAAAATCTAACGTCTGCTAAAATCCTGACTTACCTATGTTAGACATAGGGGTGGATTATGCTGATACGACCACAGGGTCGTATCAGCAAGGTTATCGCCGTTTTGCAGGGAACATCGCTGGAAAACCAGCGATGTTCCCTGCAAAACGGCGATAACCTCGCTATCTCTGGAATTTTTATCGCCCTGGAGAAACGTGTTGTTAATAACGCGCTACCAGGGCGATAAATTCCAGAGATAGCCTGCGATAGGAATATTATCGCTAAGCACGGCCAGCGATAATTATCGCTGGCCGTTGATAATATGCCCCTATGTCTCTTGGAGAGAGCACCGCATGCCTATTTCTGAAAACGTGCCTCTTCCGTTGCCCTCCTGCCCTGCCAGTGACAGGAGGCATTGATTGGGCGGGGGTTTGTTTCCATTATTCCTTCACCGAGATTCTACTCCTTGCTGGTAGGAAATAGAATGCTTCTGTTTTCCTTCCTCGGTTCTTTCTTACCCTAACCACCTCCTCTGTGCCCAGACCCTAGCAACAACTATATCTGATGTGCTTCAAAGAGTTCATTACGGCATTTCAATTACCCCAGACTTACAAGCCTTTTTGGCAACATGTTCCTCATTCATATGCACACAAGGAGAAGGGCTTGAAAATGAGTTTGCAAATGCGAGAAATTGACTTTCACGCAGTGCCTAAGCACGCCGGTCTGTCTAGCCTGAAATTATGCCAGCTTTTTTTTTCTGTCTTTGATAGAGCATTTTTATAGAGAAGTTGGTGCCCGTGATCTATCTGTTGTCCTTTTGCAGAGGCAGGTAACGTTTGTTGGTTGAGGAGATTGTCGCCTCGCCCTGCTTGCATCAGGAAGGGAGTCATTTCTCAGATCCCACATTAACCTTTACATCAGGTTGTGTTGGTCTCGCGGTGCTGCTGCTTGTAGGGTGATTAGATTATTAGTGAATCCAGCCTCCTGCGTCTATTGATTTTGTGACTTTGCTACAAAGAGATAAATGGTCTCTGAGCTGTAATTTTTCAACAGGGATGGGGCACATGCTGTAAGTCACTGCACATGTGCAGCTGATATTAGGACCGGCACCCTGAGGCTGACATGTTGGAAGTAGAAGTCTTATTTAAGAAGTGCTGAAATTTGTGGCGCCATTTTATAACCCTAAAAAAAAGAGAAAAAAAGGCCTGAATGATTAACATCCAGATCTGAACTTTCTAGACTTTAGAGGCGGCTGCCCCTTGGTCAGCATCCAACCAAGACCGCCATTTTTCTATTTCTGGCACTGTTCTTAAGTGATGGCCCTCTTTAAACCATTTGACGTATCTCTAAAGTATGCTAAAGACATCCATGGCACACATTATGAGGGGGTGAATTGGTATTCCTGTTTCCGAATTATACCGATACCTTGGGCATAGGTAATTCCTGGATATGGGCATCCTGCAGTATTCCAAGTGGCAGCCTGAACTGCCACTTAGAAATGGTGAGTTACAGGCACAACTTCAACTCCCACTGCAACATCTGATTTTCAACTAGTTTTTGACCAAGGAGTTCCATCATCTTTCAACAGATGATGTGTTCATTTTTGAAAAGTAGCGAGTGCAGTATTCACGCTTGCCTTATGCTTCACATTTCAACTGGTAACTACACTTAGAGGCTGAATTGTGAATTACTTGGCGCTCTACTTCAGGGCCCACATAGGGGTCAAAATCCATGTCATTATTCTTTCTCATTACTTTAGTGCAGCCTGTAATGCAAACATCTGCCAGGTTTTAATAATCAGATTTACATTTTCTTCACAGCAAACATTGACACAGCCAATCCTTTGCTAGCAGACTAACAATTGTTACAGGCATCGCACACCCTCAGCTCTTGAATGAGTTCCTACAAGCTGTTCAACAGTTTATTTTGGTGTACGTTGTATACTCCTACAAATCATCAGGATTGTCTCCCCAAATCAAAGGTTTTCTAAATTATGAATCTTGTGCAAGCACCTGCTTGCTTTTGGGTCACAATAATAAATGGTGCGATGCTTATTGTACTTGGCAATTACTGGGTGTAATATAGGAGGCACTCCCATTCCTTTTGACAAAGTAAACCTGCTGGACTGTATTGAGTGAAAAATGCCCAGAAAATACCAGGACATGGAAAACTGCATGTTAAGCCCCATTGTGAGAGCAAAAGTTGGAATAGGTGCTAATTAATGCATCTGACACCACCACACTCATAATCAGGCCATAGACAGCAAGGGCAGCAGCTGATACCACTGTGGTATTGAATGCTGACATAAAGAGTGAGCGGCACTGGCATGAGTGCCCTTTTTACAGGCCCCCTCAGCAGTGCAGAGGTCTTCAGGACAGGAAGGCTCTGAGCCTGTGGTATCAACCAGGGGCTTTGCTATTGTTAGTGCAGCTGGTGCGTTGACACAAGGGCCTGGGGGTGTGGGTCCCATTTCACCCCAATTAGCTGTTTCTTTTACCAGCAAATCAGGGCGATTTATTTGTATGCATTAGGGCCCATTGCGGTCTTCCTATGCCATTGGTGTCACCGACATTGGTGTCGACAAGAGTTGATGTGGTTAATGTTGTGCCCTTGGCACAACATTAACCACTGTGTTACCCTATGCACGTGCAGGCTTTAGTTCATGCTTCCTTTTTAGTGATTTGGTATTCCCTCCCTGAATGCTAAGTTTGGAGTTGTTCTCTTCTCCCAGCTCTGAGGTCGAAGTGGGCTGGATCTATGGGGCACGACGTGCCCATACCTTTTTAGGTCTCGCGCCTAGCGTTGCAGTGCGCAGCCCTGCTCGCACAGCGTGAGACCTCTTGTATGGGCTTCAGAAAGCTAACCACACGCTCGTGCGGGTGGTTTTGCTTTCGCAGGCGGGCATTGGCTGTAGCGTGCTTTTAAAAAAAAAAAACGGCACGCAATTGGGCAAAGGCGGGCGCATGTCCCGCCTTTGCTCCGCCCATTCCCGTCCGTGTCTAGGACGCGCATCAGCGCGCGGCACAGACGACAGGCTCCCTCGCCCCCCGCTCCTCTGTGGTGCGCGGGCACCACTGGTTTCGATTCCCGCGTTCGGCTCCTCTGTGGTGCGCGCACACCACAGGTTTCGATTTCGTGCTTGTTTACAGAGCAACAGTTCTGCTCTTGTGGGTCGAAACTGAGACAGCGGTGCCGGGAAACTATCGCACATTCCCCCGTCCTCCGGCCCGTTCTCTTCTGCACCCCTCAGCACTCGGGTATTGTGGTAAAACAAACAAGGCTTCATTAATGCGGACATTGGGAAGGATGGCGGTAAACAAGTTTATTTACACTCGAGCGCCAACGAATAAACGAGTCATAGAGAAACAGCGCACGGTAGGTGGGCCGGGGTTTCCGATTTTATTTCCTGCTGCTGCGGCCTCCTTTACAAATCATGACCCGGGCGGCCAGACAGGCCGCTCATTCAAGCTGGGCCGGGCACGGCGAGCCTTGTTAGCGGAGGCCTAGGGACGATCCTGAGGGTGGGTGGCCACATTCACCTTGATGATATAATCTTGTGCTGCCGAGCCCTTGTTGTTTCCTGTATTTGTTGGCACCGCACCACGCGAAATGATTGGTTGCAGAGCAGGCGAGCACGGTTACCGCGAGGCTTGGCTAACAAACAGTTCATTCTCGGAAAAATCACGTTTCTCATTGTGAACGCTCCTTGAAAGTTGGGAGAAGTCAAGGTACTGAACGTAGACATAGTATAATGTCGTGAGGATGACTCAATTATTTATTCTATATGGGGTTTCCCAATCTTGTCTGCCACCATCATAACTATCACACTGATTGACTCCTTGGGGTATCTCTTCGCCACACTCCTGTTTCACGATGGAACGGCCAAAGGTGCGTAGGAGGGGGAGTGGCCACAGGCTTGTCCTCCTTGGTTCACACCATTGGTACAGAACCTTGATTTCAGTACTTTTGGAATCAGTTTGGGGAAGAAGTCTCCAATAAATATAACTGCATCCTTTGTGATTAGACTTTTGGCTGAGAAACCACTGTTTTCCTCTTCGTTGTTGGCTGCTCTTCTCAGTTGAAAATACAACAAGCATTTGCAATGCAATAGGTCTCGCATTATTAAAGTTTGAGCTATTGGCATTGCTAAATAATGCAACACCAATAGCTCAAACTTTAATAATGCGAGACCTATTGCATTGCAAATGCTTGTTTTTAATGTCATGAAAACAGTTCTTTTACTTTTTGTTAAAAAACAACCCTCCGGAAAAGTTAGTTCCGACAGGTGCGATGCCTCAGCTGACCGGGAAAGGGAGGCAGCCTACTTCCATTGAGTGTCTAATTGGTTTGCACACTGATTTACTGGACACAGGACATTATTCCACATGTCCCATGTTTTACGATACACTGCACAACACCAGTAGCTAGGGAGATAGTAACCAGATCAAACTGAATCGGTGTATGCCAGTGGGTTACAGACTGGGATCCCAATACCTCCTCAAGAGAACGAGTTGCATCACTGACAGTCATTGGCTGGTGCTCATTGAATGAATATTATCCCAAACTTCAGAGCAAGGATGATCCTCTAGCAACCGTTTCCCAGGTTGTGGTGGGAGGTTTTGGAAATACAATCCTCAAAACTCAATTAATCTACTGTGTGAACCACTGAGCGGATGTAAAGTCTACAGGGACCTGATTGGAACGCTAATCAAAAGGACAAGGTGTTCACATTTACAAGAACCCTCGCTAATGTAAACTAAGTCCATATACATGTGACAGAATAGAACGAGCAAAAAAGGAGACCAGTGCTGGTAAGAACCTAAAACTAGGTTGGGCACTTATTAAGGCCAGACTGCTTTCCACTGCAACAAAGGACAGGGTGAATTTTCACTGCATATGTACATTTCAATGCAAGGAAATTCAATTCTCAAAGCTGCCAGTCAAGCAACATTGCAGATCGCTTCGGTAGTGGACTACCGGTAAACTGAGCAAAGCATGAGGGAACACCTGGAGGGTCGAGGTATTTGTATTTCGCCTCTACACATGATCCACACCACCTTCAGGGAGGCAAGAAGGTTTATAGGTGGTTGTGAAACTACATTTAATAATACATATGATGCATTACCATCAACTGGGGCCAATAACATGTACCATGCGCTGTGACAGAAACACTTGCTGTATGTTCTGTACAACTTTAGGGCATAACATTTTACTAGTCTGGCTTTTGATTAGCTCTGTACAACTTTAGGGCATAACATTTTACTAATCTGGCTTTTGATTAGCTCTGTACAACTTTAGTTCATAACATTTTACTAATCTGGCTTTTGATTAGCTCTGTACAACTTTAGTTCATAACATTTTACTAATCTGGCTTTTGATTAGCTCTGTACAACTTTAGGGCATAACATTTTACTAATCTGGCTTTTGATTAGCTCTGTACAACTTTAGTTCATAACATTTTACTAATCTGGCTTTTGATTAGCTCTGTACAACTTTAGGGCATAACATTTTACTAATCTGGCTTTTGATTAGCTCTAAAGAAAACCATGCCATGCTTTGATTCCAGGCTCTATTGACGTGTGATGGCCATTTATAAATGCCAAGATTTTGGGTTCCCAGCCAGTATTCTGCAGGGAAGCTTTTTAACACACTTCTTTAAAAGAAAAAATAAATAAAGAAGCTTTAAGGCCTTGTATAGAGCCAACTTCACAGTGTGCTGTGCATAGAGCAAGCTGATACATCAAAGACGATTAATTATGTCTGTGATGATGGGGAGATACTCATGGGTGGCAAATCGCATCCTGGGGGTCGAACGGCAAGCTGTAGAAATGGAAATAGAAATTAACGATTCATGGTCTGTCTTGGGCATATCTAAATTAGCTGTGGGCCAGTAAAGATTTCTAGTTGACTGGTTGACTATACTGAGCATTCTTGTTAGCTGAGGCCCAGTAAGAGGACAGGCACTTCTTACTCCCGTCAGATGACGGACAGGCTTGGTCACCAAGTGAGCTCAAACTCCCGTTAGAAAAGAGACTTCTCCCTAGATTGGATTATGATTGGGCTCCTGCAAAACTGTTATGTTTGGGGAGCATATCACACAGATGATGGCATGGTGCCAAGTGCTGGAAAGTCATTACATTTTACCTTTGGCAGTGCCATACTCTAGACGGATTTCTGTTGGCAACAGGTCCAGGTCTCTAAGGAAACAATAGTTGACATCAGTAACTTCATAGGCTACTGCAGAGTAATGTGGTCTGAGATCATGAGCTCGGTTTTTTAGTTCACTAAGCTAATGTTTGGTGTCTACGTCTGTTTTATTCCTCACCTAATGTGCAAGGGGCCAGGATAGAGGCAGTGATTGAGCTCCCTCGCAGGTGTGTAACAATGCTATTGTTAAGTTTCAGTGCAAAGGGACTTTAGTTCTCAAGGCATAGCTTCATCAGTGCCCGTACGACAGATTACTTTGAGGAGAATTCGGTCTAGTTATCTGAAGTGGACATAGGCATAGACTTGCAGATCCTTTAGACGTTCAGTGGGCTCTGGAAGCAGCAGGTTGTTACTAAATGAGCAGGGCTAAGAGGTCATGAATTGTGGAGGGCCTCAGAGCCGATGGTGGCCACCTCTGCGGCTTGGTGGAGTTGGCCATCTAAAGTATTTCAGTGCAGAAAGTAACGACGTGAGGGAGCCCAAATGCCAGTTCTCCAGGAGTCATTACAGCAGGACCCCTGGATCAAAGAGATGTGCCCCGTTAAGTCCCGCTGGTAGTTGTAATGCTTGAGCACCCAGGGCTGTGCCTGGTAGCACTCCATCCTTGGGCATGAGTTCTCTTTCTGGACCAGTGAGTCAAGGGTTTGGATGAAGCAACTCGAAAGGCATAGCACCTGATGAAGGATAGTTCAGGTGTTTGGTGGCTAATTGGACAGGTGGTCAGCATAGGTCCTCTCAGGGGTGTAGGAGACACAAATTTTCTGGGGGGGACAGGGACAGCCTTGGGGACTTTCGAATGACCCTATAAAAATTGGGACTGCCTTCATTTTGTCCTTCTAGTCAGCCAGGCACCATAGAGCTGCCCCAGAAGTGGCTTAGAGAGACCACTGGGTTGGAACTGTGAGAATTCTCTTTGACATTGGAGTCTCAAATCTTGCTTGAATGTGACTTCCTGCTTGACAGGTCTGCTGGGGTTTAACATATAACATTTGGGTGTGTACTACAAAGAAGGGAAACAGAATGCCAAAACATGTTGTGGGTATCTAGGGTCTGGCTGTTGAAACCTCAGCTTTGATTTTACCAGACTTTGGTCTCTCTGTTGGATGGGGTACAGAAACTGCCTAAAACTGGATTTTAGTGTTAGATGTAGGAGGACACTGGGTTTACCATAGTATATTCACTATGCACACCCCCAGACCTCAGAGCCCAAGTTTAGTGTGGCCAAAGACTTCAGCCATCTTGAAAATGCCCTAAGTGGGTAGGGTTAGCCCTGGGAACCTTACATCATTGGTTAGGGCATCCCGTGGTATCCTTACATCATTGGTTAGGGCATCCCGTGGTATCATTCTCACCCACAAGCTTGAGCCTGGCATTAACGTAAATTCTCCAGCAACCCACTTCAGAACACTCCTTGACCTATGAAAAATCAGGAGAGGGCTGAACCTGCTGTCTGAGACCTGAGAACAGCCCTAAAGGACTGGACCTGCTCACTCTTGTACCAAGACAAAGAAGTGGACTCCAAGGGTCATACGGCTGACCTCCTGTTCAAGCTACAGAGATGCTGAAAGCTAAAAGAGGCCTTTCCTCCAACTGCCCAGCTGATCAGTGGCACCTCGACCTGGAATGGTCTCTGCCTGCCATCTTGTGCATCTTTAAGTGCCTTCCCTGGTGTCCTGGGGGGATTTAGAAGTGTACTCATGTGGCGGATTGGGACTTGAAAGACTAAAGTCAGAAGATAAAATCTTTGACAGGACAAACCTCGTTGGTGCATCTGACCTGTGCTCCATTGCGGTCCTCGTCAAATTGCGCCTAGGTCCCTATCTATCATGACCATTGACATTCATTAGCACTTTAAGCTTCTTGGTGCTTTTTTACTTAAAACTTTAAAAATCATATCTCCAGTTTTTCTTATTGGGTTTTTGTCATGTGGGTGTATTTTTTTATTACATTTTACTCTATTTTTCTAATTTTGGCATTTTTATTGGTTTGCATTTCAACTTTATTACTGTTTTAGTACTGCCTAAATACTTTACACATTGCCTCTAAGTTAAGCCCATCTGCTCTGTGCAGTAGCTACCAGTGGGTTACCTCAGGTTTAATTAGTGACATGAAATGTGATTATTACATGAGGTGGTACTTACCCCCCTCAGATACTTTTTGACAAGGAGGGTTTAGGGATTAGAAGCAGGTAGTGGTAAGGGGAGGTAAAGCTTTTTGTAGCATACAGGGGCAAGAAGTGGTAAAGGGTTTTTGGGGTTCAGGGTTGGGTAAAGGGAGGTAAGATGTTTTTATGGTTCAGGACTTGTAGAGGTAAACGGAGGTAAGAGGTTTTTAGGGTTCAGGGGTAGGTAGAGATAAAGGGCAGTACGGTGATTTTAGGCTTTAGCAGTGGGTAGAGGTAGAGGAAAGTAAGGAGTATCAAGAGTTCGGTGGTTTGAGGTAAAGGGGAGTATGGGGCTTTAGGATTCAGAGGTGGGTAGTGGCAAAAGGAGTAAAGGGGTTTTTAGGGGTCATGGGATGAAAAAGTTGAAGGGTGCCAAGGGGATTTTAGGGTTCAGGGGTGGGTAGAGTGAAGGGAAGTCAGAGATGTTTAGGGTTCTGGGACAGGTAGAGGGAAAGGGAGGTAAGGGGTTTCTAGGGTTCGGGGGTGGATAGAAGTAAAGGGAGGTGAGGAGTTTTAGGATTCAGAGATGGGTAGAGGTAAAAAGTTTTTAAGGTTCAGTGGTGGTAGAGGAAAAGAGCAGTGAAGGGGTTTTAAGGTTCAGGAGAGGAAAGAGGTAAAGGGTGCCAAGGGGGTTTAGGGTTCAGGAGTGTGTAGAGGTAAAGGGTGATAAGGATTTATTTGGGGATTTAGGGCCAGGTAAGGTTAAAGGAAGGTAAGGGTTTAGTGGGATGTAGCGGTAAAGGTAGGTAAGGGCTTTTGAAGGTTAAGGGTTGAGTAGCGGTAAAGGGAGCGAAGGCATTTTTAAGGTTCAGGGGAGAGAAGAGGTAAGGGGGTTTTAGGGTTCAAGGGTGGGTAGAGGTAAGGGTTTTTAGGATTCAGGGGCAGGTAGAGGTAAAGAGTGGCTAATTTTTTTTATGGTTTGTGCCGGCAGTGTTAAAGGATGGTAACAGGCAGTGCTTTTAAAGGGAACTGCAGATACTCACTAAATTGAGCTGTGAACAAGGGGGTGGGTTTGGGGCAGAGGTAGGGGCGGGGCTAGGAGGAGGGAAAATGGTAAAAAATGAAATGGATCGAGATTTTAAACAGGCGTTTCTGGTATCTGGAATATTCTTTTTGTGTATATGTGTAAAAAAGTGTAAATTTAATATATCTTTCAGATTTTCCTTGTGTACGGATTACCTCAATACACAACACATAAAACACATTTTGGAATTCTATACCATGTACAGTAACAAATAGTGTGGGCACTTAAGAAAGAAAACTTGACAAATTATATACCATGAGCTCATTCTAACATCTTTGGTTTTCTAATGTATTATCACTACGGTGCCCAAAAACTTCAAACCACATTACACCGACCACGCTGTCTTTACGTAGTTTACTGTACTCCATGACATATACATTGGAGATTATAAACCGTAGGAAAAAGTAAGGTAATACCACTGGCCTTGTCCCTAGAATTAAACAAGGCTCTTTGCAATCAATGGTTCACCCCAACCCATTACTATACCGCACATATACCTCCAAGAATAACCTGGGCTGTTTTTTCATTAAGATGAAATGTAAATACATTTACAAACCATCAACATCACAGCCTCAAACTATATGCCAACAGGTGTCTTTTAATGCAAGCAATAGATTCCAATGAGCAGGAGGGTAGTTTAAACAAAATGGCCAGCTTTAAATGCATGCCTGCAGAGCAGCCCTACTGAGTATCCCATGTATGGCCTTTAAATGTGTATGGCTAGTACAAACCTTAACCTGTTTTAGAAATGTTTAACCACTTTAGACCCTACCAGGAGAAAAAGTCTGTTATAACCTTTGCAAAGGGAATGACCCCTTAGAGCCAAGGGACATTCATTTTGAGCCAGTGCGCATCTCCCTCCCCAAAGAGAAAGGTAGACCCCCACTGGTGAGATCTGGAGGTCCTGAACTGCTACAAGCTAACCCTGGTGAGTGGGATCCAGAGACAGGACAGGCTGACTTAATGCAAGACCTGTGGGGCTAGTAGCTACATACCAGCGAAGGTGACTGGAAACAACAGCACCTGCACATGCAAACACGCACAGGAACATGCTGGTGTTCCCACGCGCTTACATATCAGTTGATACATTTCTTTTTACAAATACTTATCCTCGCTGATGTCTGCTCTGCTGTGCCTTGATTGCCACCCGCTCTGCTTCACTGTCACTTTTTCACCCCTTTACACCTCAGCCTGGCTACAGAGATGTCCTGGCGCAGTCTGCAGTGGCGGCTGGTGACATTTGAAAGTGGTGAGGCGTAAAACAATTGTCGTACTTCACTGCGGCGAGCGAGCGAGCCTGAACCACCTACGGGGGGTTCGGGGGGATTCTTCCCCCGAGAAAATTTTGAAAAAAGAGTGGGCAAATGGTGCATTTTCAAGCAAACCAGAAGGTGTGAAGAACAGCTTAGTCAATACTACTGTTTAGAGTTGTGGGAGTTAAGAAACCTTATAGAAGTTTGACACATAATGAGAATGCTCTGGGAATATGGAACTAAAATGAACAACAAAATAAACTGCAATTTACTGGTACCGCAGTAGCACAACTATTCTTAATCATACTGATAGAACCACAAGCTAACATGCACAATACCATGATTGACAGGGTGATGAATTTACTTGGACACTCGCGCTTAGGGAATCTATAGGTCACTGCAGCTGTTTATGTTGTAGCAGATTTTCGGAAATCCAGGCAACTTTTGTTTCGATGTATGTTAGTTAGTAAGTCTTGACTGAGACAAAAACTGACAACAAACATGCAAAATAAATAAACAAGTGAAGATCTATGCAAAGTGAAATTAAATGTAAGGGTGACAAATTGGTATCATTTTCAAACGCTTTGCAGCCCTCCGCATACAATGATCTTTTTGAGCAAGACAACAGAATGTGCTAACCTGAAAGGCAGGTTAACGGCCTTTTTTGCAGTTTTTATACAGCGCAAACTTGTCCAAGGGGCATTGGAGGGCTTTATGCAGTCGCGGCCGGCAAAACGGGCGGGTGGGTTCGCGCGGGGGGTAATCTCTAAGTGATGTCATGCACAAACTGGTGTACAGATGTCCCTTTCTAAGCACTGTAGTGATGGTAGGCGCTATCCTGTGAACACCTCTGGCACTATAAATATACTGGTGAATTCAGACATACGTAAATGCACTTGTGCAATCACACTACATCGCTTGTGCTACGACACCCAGTTTATACAATGGCATGAATACACACACACATAAACGTACCAGTGCACAGGTCCCCTATCACAACCCACCCCCGTGAGATAATGCCCCAGATTGAGCCTAATTGCCCCCTCACAAGCAGCTCGTGTGAAATCATAAACACACCTGCGCCTTCAAACACACTCCTAACACACTGAGGTCAGTCTTGTGAAATGTCACGCGCCCGCCGTCTTCGTCATCCCATGCATACCGGCGCTGCCATAAACACATTCCAGTGCCGCACAAATAACCACCATAAATCCGATTAATGGATTTATTCACCTGCTGTCTCTTCATCTCTGTGCCCCGTCCTCCCACCCACCACAGCTGCGTCTAAGACAAACAGGTAGCAGTTGGCTGACTACAGAGCCAGCGCCGGGAAGTGAAAGGAGTTCTGGTTCAAAGTGCATGAAAGCAAAGTTCACAAGTGTGCGAAAGGTGAGCGCTGTGCGCGCGCCTCCGTGGCCCAGGCACGCGAACGAGTCTCGCGCAAGCGGGAGTCACTCACTTCTCAAGCGCCTTATCAGGCTGTGCAAGGGTGGGCCTCGGGCAATGTACGGTGCAACATGTGGGGTAAAGGGCTCGGCCAAGTCCCGGCCTGCAGTCCCCCCGATCCTGCACCCCAGAGTCACGAATCCTTCATGGCGACCAAGTGGGAACCAGCCGTCCCTTGCACTATTGGTACCGGGTGCTCCACACAGGTCTGTCAGTGCACCCCAGATCTGACCTGCACCCACTACAATCGCAGGGTACAGACACTCACAAGACGGCATTGCCTGCCACCCACCGAAACAGCTCTCTCTCTCTCGCTTACTTCTAAAATAAAAACACTTACCTTCCTCCAGTTCCGCATCACGCGCAGCCGGCGCCCGCCACCTCAGCTCCTGGGGCGTTTCAGGCAGCATTCCTCCTCCTGATCCCCTAAGCCAATCACAACGCTGCAATGGCAGCGTTGTGATTGGTGAGGCGCAGCAGAGAGCGCCCCAGCCGGGCCATTTTCTCTATGTAGGCTGCATGCAGCAGCCTACATAGAGAAAAGGGGGGAGTGCGCATGACTGCTTTGTTCGGCCCTGGGGCCGACCAAACAGTCAGTACCCACAACAGTGGGCAAGCCACTCCCCCCCTGCCCTCGAGCGGGACCGCCCACCCGCCCTCCCACAACCAGGCACTTCTGCTTTCTCGCAATTCGAGAAGCAGAAACATAAAATGGTAGTTTTACCATTTTATGTTTCTGCCTTCTCGCACTGCGAGAAAGCAGTGGGGCGACGCCCCCACGCCCCAATGAAGGAGCCGCCACTGGCAGCCTGCTGCAACATCATTTTGTCATCACTCAGGTTTCCTGCGAATAGGGTAAGCAGCAGATTCTGCCTCTGAGACCGACATGCTTCTAAGCAGCTGTTCAGCAGCACCTTTATATTCCACTGAGCTAAGCTTGCTTTGCAACCCGTATGAGTACCGGTACTCTCCTTGGCCAAGGAGAAGTGCCAGTACTCAAGGGGTGAAAATTCAGCAGTGCCGGTACTCAGTACCGGTGAGTAACGGCCCATTTAAAGCACTGGTAATAGGGTTTAAGGCTTCAGTGGTGGGTAGCGGTAAAGGGTTTTTAGGGTTCAGATGTGGGTAGAAGTAAAGGTGGGTAAGGGGTTTTAGGGTTCAAGAGTGCATAGAAGCGAGGGCGCGTGGCCAGCAACATGGCCGAGTAGCCGCGTTGATCGCGAGCTCCGCTGGCCCTGATCAAAATCCTGTAATAATCCTGTGCCTTTTCGCCGTAGCAACGAATTGCTGATGATCACTGGGTGCCGGAGAGCAGTGGCGTGCCCGGAGAGCAGTGTTGCGGCGTCCTTGGCCCGATGTTGAGACCTTTTCGGCGTGGTGATCGACGCGCGGTCTCCCCCAAGATGGCGACTACAGCGTAGCGGCCGAGACCTGCGACTGGAGCTGTGGTGCTCCTGCCTGGCGTGGCGGCAGGGGGAACTGACGATTCCACCGTATGGTGCCGTGGACTGTATTACTCCCTGGCGGCGACGTTGATGATCTCTGAGTGCCCTGGGGGGCTCCGGTGTTGAGACCGGGCGGCTGCGGCGGGTGGCACGGGAGTCGGCTGCACAGATCGCCCCCCGCCCTACGTTGCTGAAGAGAGAGCTTCAGCGGCCGTCATCGTGCCCCCGCCTGTCTCCGAAAGTTTCATGGGAGACCCTGTGGTGAGGGGGCTGGCCCACAGACTCGCCGACCTCTGCAATCGCGACGCTTGGTCTGGCTCTCGGCGGGTGGAGCGCTGGTGACCCGCTACCCCTGCCTTCCCCCTGCTGAGGCCTGCGCCCCTTGACTTGCCTGACAGTGGCTCTTGCGGATGAGCGGGCAGTGCGGCGCTGTAATTCAGGGGGGCGCCCCCGTCCCTGCCTCTCAGCCACTCCATGCCAGGGCTGATGTCGTCGCTCTGAGGGAACTGCACGGAGGCGGCTGAGGCACTACCCCTGGGTCCACCGTGAGGGACGCTACGCCACCGGAGGTCATCATTATCCTGCTTGAGGTGCCTGTTACATCGGTAGGTGCGCCAGCTTCCTACCCCGAGATCCATGTCGCTGGGGGTGTGGTGGCCCTTCCTGCTCCTGTCCGCAGTGCTACCCCATATCGGAGCTAGGGACAGGGCGGCTTCCTGCGGTGGGGCTTGGCCAGACCACAGCTGCGCTACCTCTCCTATACCTACCCCATTTTCTTGCAAGACGCTTACCACCACAGGAGAGGCTCAGTGGGTCACACCCCATGCGAGGGGTTGTGCCTCTTCATTCTGCTGCGTGATCTGGGCCCCGATATTTGGCTGTGCTTCACCCATCTCCTGCTGCTGCCTGCACAGGTGCTCCGAGAACCACCAATCCCTGCAATTGATCGTGCCTATGGGGGAGCGCTGGTGCCGAGTGAACTGAAACTGAGGGCCTGCGCGATTAAACTCTCACACACAGTGAATACCGGACGAAGTAAGCCAAGTGGTCCACTGATTGTGAGGACATTGCCTAAGGAAGGTTTACCCAGCGCTCTGTGTGGTGACTCCCCCTAGATTGCGACCTACTCTAGTGCCAGGTCACCCGAGATGGCGAAAGATAAAGAACCTAAACCATCCCGGCAGGGGAAACTGGACCGCTATACTAAGGTGCTCCCTGTGGCGACGGGTGCGGAGGGAGGCCCTGCTCCTCTCCCGGACAATGCAACCATCTTACAAGCCATACATGCCTCTAGGGAGAGCTTGGAGGAGAAGATGGCGGAGATCCGCTCAGACGTGACGCTGCTTCGTCATGACCTTCGCAAAGTCTCTGAACGAGTGACCGAGGCGGAACACCGCATCTCAGAACTCGAGGACGTCTCTCATGCCTCGCGGAAAGATGTAACGGGTCTCTTGGCTTCCATGAAAGAGGTGACCTGGAGGGTGGATGACGCTGAAAATAGGGCCCGAAGAAATAACCTGAGATTTATTGGTTTTCCGGAAAAGGCGGAGAAGTCCAATCCGGGACAATTTCTTCTGAAGTTCCTGAAGGACACTCTGCCAGATGCACCATTCTCGACCTGCTTTGTTATAGAACGGGCACATAGAATGCCTAACATCCCTCCGCTGCCGGGGGCCCCTCCTCGACCCTTGATAGCTCGTTTCCTGAACTTTCAAGATAGAGATTTGATATTGCACGAGCTGCGTAAGAAGGGTGAGATCCAATATGAGAACACTCGAGTGATGGTTTTCCCTTATTACTCACGTGATGTGCAGAAGCAGAGGCGGACCTTCGACCCGGTCAAGGCGAAACTCAGGGAGCTTGGACTTCAATATATGTTACTGTTCCCGGCTAAACTAAAAGTCATTTTTCAAGGCTCCATTTTATTTTTTCAAACTCCGGACGAGGCATGGTCTTGGATTGAGGAGCGGCCGCAGCTGCGGCGTGGGCCCCCCAGTGCATCGAGCCAACTTACAGAAAAACGAATGGGCCCAAGCCATGAACGACCCAAAGAAAAACGTCGGAGGCGAGTGTTGAGGATCCGGAACCCAGCAGGGAGTACGCCGGGTAGGTCGTTGAGATCTAGAGACAATGGGGAACACCCGTCGGAATCCGAGGACGAGATGGTGCGGGTACGCCCGCCCGAACCTTGACCAGATCAGATCACACTGGCCATACCGAACTGTCGGAGAGGGAGGATTCAGCAGACGCAGACAGCGAGCACCCGCTACTGGAATGCATTCAAAGACTGGAAGCACCGGCGCCGGACCTACCTGAAGCCGGTGCGCAGCAACAACAACTACCTGACAATGGCAAAGAGGACTGAGATACGGGGCCAGGTGGCCGCCAACAGACAGTAAGACTACCCCAAGGCTTAGTGGGCATTGCAGGACTTAGGCCCGTGCCGGGGAAGTATATTGTGCGTTTTTGTGTTACTATTGTGTAGTTAACTGATTGGGGGGGAAGGGAGGGCTACAGACCTCTTGGTGGATTACCCGTGGCTGAGTTGTCATGTTGATGAATTGGTGGTGTGGGTGCCTGAAGAGTGTGGGGTGGGGGGTATCTTGGATATTGTTTCATGATGTGAGTTGCGATTGTTGTTTGGGGAAGGGGATTGTTTGGCTCAACCTGTTCGATTGCGTATTGGGGCTGGAACGAGTGGGGACAAGATGGGCAGACCTCTGGTGGTGCACCAGACAGGTGATGAATCGGGAGATATTTCACAATGGCAGATGACAAATATACAGTACTGACATGGAATGTCAATGGATTAGGCAATAAGGTCAAGAGGGGTCTGGTGACTCGCTACCTCAAGAGACTTAAACCTGACATCATATTTCTACAAGAAACACATCTGCTGGGCTCGAGCTGTTCCTTCCTGGGAAGGGGACAATATACTACTCTGGCACATGCGGGATTTACCAAAGGCTCACGTGGGGTGGCGATCCTCATTAAAAAGTCTCCTCCCTTTCATGTCACTCAACAGTGGGTGGATCCAGATGGGACATACGTGGCAATACGGGGCATTTGGAAACGCAAGACGTTTTTGCTTATAAGTGCATATGCACCCCCACGGCTACAACAACGTACACTAGATAGGTTAACAGAGCTCCTATTACACTCCGGCCCTGCCGTACATATAATGGGGGGAGATTTTAACGATGTGAGTGATCCCTCCCTTGACCGTACCCAAATGCTCCTTTCGCTTGACGCCGAGAAGGCGTTCGACACGATTCACTGGCCCTTCATGTGGTGCACCCTGGAAAAGTTAGGCTTTGGCCCGGTGTTCCGAGAGTGGTTGGCACTGTTATACAACGCCCCTGAGTCTAGAGTACGGGTCAATGGGGTTGTTTCTGCGAGTTGGAGGATCCAACGAGGTACTAGACAGGGGTGCCCTTTATCTCCCCTATTGTTTGCCCTCATTTTGGAACCACTGGCCTGTGTGGTTAGAACCCGCCAGGGACTAGGTGGCTTCGTAGACGAGTCCCAGATCTTGGAGGAGGAACGTATATCATTATATGCAGATGACATTTTACTCTATGTTACGCACCCGGTAGAGACACTCCCCCAAATATTACATATATTTGAAGAGTATGGCAGCCACGCTGGCTATAAGATTAACTGGAATAAATCCACTGTATATCCACTGAGCGGGGTGGTGGAGCCCCACACCTACCCGAGCTGTTTACGGCTCGCTACAGAAGGGTTTACCTACTTGGGACTCTACATCACCACCGACCCAATAGCTAGAATGGAACATAATATTAGACGAGTTCTTTTGAACTTTCAGGAGGATGTGAAGAGGTGGAGGAAACTCCCTCTGACCATCATGGGGAGGGGCGCTATGTACAAGACGATAACGCTCCCTCAACTCCTTTATAGTTTACAAAATACCTACCACAAAATACCGGAAGCTATTTTCACCACCATTAGCAGTGAGCTGCGGCTACTTCTGTGGGATGGTGCCCACCCACGAATAGCGCTGCAAACGCTACAACGCAACCCATACAATGGGGGGTTAGCTTTGCCGGATATTAGAGCCTACTATAGAGCAGCTCATCTTATAGTCGTCAACGAATGGCACCATGCGCCGAGAGACCATCCTACCTATAGACTGGAAAGATTGCAATTTCGAAACCGCACTCACCTGCACTACATATACGGAGGAGCGGGTGGTGCGCGTCTTCTACCAGCTACCCAGCGAGCGCTGGCGGCCTGGTAGAGTGCCGAAAAGCAAATGAAATGGGATGGGAGGCCTACGCGGGAAACCCCATTGTGGGAGGGGACTAGATTGCCCGAGATTGGAAAACTGAGGGGCTTTAAACAGTGGGACCTAATAGGCATTTCCAAGATTGGAGGGGGCTCCCTAGCTCCGTTCGCCTCGCTTCAGGCCATATATCAACTTCGTGATTCCCAAGCGTATGCCTACCTCAGACTTAAACACGCTTGGCACACTGAGGGGCTGGACACGGAGACGCTGCCGGAATATGCCCCATTAGAGGGTAGGCTTCTGCAGGAGGAGATTCCGATCCAAGCCATATCCTTGACCTATAAGACGCAAATCAATAATATGCCCGACAACCTAGGTCCTCTTCGGGCCAAGTGGGAACTTACCACCGGCCCACTATATGATATTGACTGGGAAGCAGCCCTCATGCACCCGCGTGAAGTAGCAATTAGATTGAGGCTGCGGCTCATACAATATAAGATCCTACACAGAACCTACTTTGACAGGGCACGCTTGCACTCTATGGGGAGGGCGGATAACCCAGACTGTCTTAGATGCCACACGGAACGAGGTACATACATACACACCCTTTGGGAATGCAGACGAATTCAAACCTATTTGTGCAGGATAGTAAATGAACTGAATGATATACTTGGAGCCCAGCTTGGACTGGACGCAAAGTTTCTCGTATTAGGCATCCCCACAGATGTTGATCTGCCGCGACACAAGCTCATGTTGGCTAACCTAGGGCTGGTGGTGGCCAAGAGAGACATTGCTAAATGTTGGGGGTCTTCACGAATTCCTACGTTCACAGAGTGGAGGTCAAGTATGGATCTCTACATGGTCGCAGAGAGGGTGACCTATAAGGCAAGAGGGTGCCCGCGGAAATTCCGGAAAATCTGGATGCCATGGATAGAGTATTATGGTTAAGACCTAGACCTGGAGGAGGGAGGAATGGGCCTATCGCAAGGCAGGTCAGGGATTGGACCTTGATGATTGTGATATATAGCCCACTGAGGACAAATGTTTCTGTGCTAGAAATGAACCCATTTATATGCATATATATAATGTTGATCTTTGATCATGTGCTTTCTGTCGGTGCAACGGCTACAACATCCTCTGCCCACCATTACAACTTGCTGCCCATTATTCAGCCCACATTGTATACTAATGATTTTTTTGATTGTATGTTTCATTTGTTGAAAATCAATAAAAACATTTTACAAAAAAAAAGAGTGCGTAAAAGCAAAAGCAGGTAAGGGGTTTTAGGGTTTAGGGGGAAAAAAGTGGGAGAAGGAGTAAGGGATTTAAATAAAATGGTGGGATTTGGGGGTTTTAAATCCCCAAAATAAAGAAAAAAACGGGAAAAAAGAACAGTGGAGTTGGCCCTGCTGACATGTTAACAAACAATTTATTTCAGATCCACAGCAGATGTTAGCAGCGAGTGTTTATCTTGATGTCCCATCTTGTCAGAGATGGGTGCTTTGGTCACTGCGCTGCGGAAGGTTGATGCCAGATTCCCTAAAACAATCGGCCTGATGTTCTTCACTCCATTTTGCAGGGCTAATTCTTAATAAAGTGAGGCTTGAGTTATTCATAAAGCTCCTGTCATCACCTTACCTGTTGATCTGGCTCATGCCTTCTCCTGGGGATAAGCATCACCAGGGCTGCAGCTTCCTCATTGCCCTGCAGGCTCATATTCAAGTTGCAGATAGGGAAGTGCTGAGAAGGGGCTGGGCGCCAGTGATCCTTAGCCAGCCAGCCAGCAGGTGGTGCATGAAGATCCCAGTCCTTCTCAATCGCCTGTGCAGGATACAGACAGCAAATGCATGTTTCTCCTCCTCTCCCTTTGTTCTCACCCGTGAGGGTTGCAAGCACCTGTAACAGGACTCTTTGAAGGTGCTCTGTGGGCGGTGGCAGGTCAAGAGCACTGCCTTGATCTGTAGCCCTTTCAGTTCCTAATGGCTTGCTAATGGCCGTTCAAATGGTTTAGATAAGCAGGGAAAGTTCTTCTGTCCCCTTGTCCCCCCACTCCTGTCCCCCGTGTCCCCCTCACTCCAAAATCTGGGGGAATACATCCCCCGCGTCCCCCACACTTCCTACGCCCATGGGTCCTCTCTTCACAGGCGGCCCTTAGTCCATAAGATAACCCATTAATTTGTCTACTTTAAATAAACCTGCAGCAAAGTATCTCCAACAGTACTGGTTGTGTTCTCCTTTTGGGGTCTTGTGGTGCTTTTTTTCTGAGGGCTGGGCATTCATTCAACCATATCAGCATGTGAACACAGGCAATGGAATATCTTCACTATGTGGTATTTTGCCACATTCTAACAGTAATGAAAGATCTCCTCCCACAAATGTTGTATCACAGCCAGGACATGCGAGGGTGTGAGTGAGTGACTTTTAAAAGGGAAGTGTTGCCTCCTGCAGCCAAGGACATCAGAGAGCGCACTCTTCTGTCTGTCTGTTGCCAGAACTACCCTTGTAATAAGAATGTGCTAACTCACCTCTATTGGGGTGGAACACCTACACCATGTTTTTAGCTCACTAATCACATGATGCGCTGTGCTTCATGCATTTACATTTACCTTATGTAATTCTGTGAGCAGAGATGGGTGAATCTCAATTCTCTGAAGAGAGCGATCAAAATCTATGAATGTTTGCTACAACGGATAAAACACAAGACAGAATTGAATCGTCAAATCACATACTGTTTGATCACAAACATGTCGGTCTGCACCCACTGCGCACCTTTTCCTGTAATGCAGCTCATGAACAGTATTTAAGCAATAACCATGCAGCGTGAAACAGCTTCGCCATTAGCCCGTGTTTCGGTGCTTTTTCAAAAGGCTGCGAAGTGTTGCATTCCACAACATTCAAGCGCGCGCTCACGGTCCCCGCTGACAAACAGATCAATGGGCTGGGCACGCTGCCCGGTGATTGGTCGACAAGGTCTGGCACGCTCTCTCCGGAGCTCGCTCAGCCGCCCTCCCGAAGACTGCAAAAAGCAATGTCATAATCACAGCGACTGTCTTTTCAATTAGCTTGCAAGCTGCACACATAAAGAGAAATCAATTTCAAATTGCTTCCAGCACAGAGCAAGGGCATTCTCAAGGAGAAAGCCTGCTGGAGAATTACAAATTGTCTTCGTGCTGCTCTGGCCGAGGCGATCCCCTCTCCCAGAAATCACTTGCAATTTCAGGAGAGCGCACATCTAATTTTCTCAAATAGACAATT
Source organism: Calotriton arnoldi (assembly GCA_963921515.1). NCBI lineage: Eukaryota > Metazoa > Chordata > Amphibia > Caudata > Salamandridae > Calotriton > Calotriton arnoldi. The sequence continues at coordinate 2,063,368 of CAWUFW010001409.1, forward strand.
CCCCGCGATGAGGCTAAAAATGTTGGAGAGTTAGTAATGACTTTAGATTTCATTTTTCCCCGTTTGTGCTCCAAATCGTTTGTTGTCACTGACTTCTCACCCAAATTTCAGGATTGTACCAGAGTGCAAAGTCTGTGAAGTTGGTTTGATTTTGAAAGCAGGAAACTGTTCTATTTATATTTGCTGCTCTTTTGTGGCTCTAGTACTGCTTCTTTCTCAAGCTTTTAACTCATTCATGGATTCCCTGACCACTAGTACTGAAGGGGTAAGGTTCTAGTTTTATCGAGCATTGACTAATTCCCTGTGGCCAGTTAGTGATGCCCTTACATCCCGTCCCTTCTTCTAATCCCCGACTCTGGGCTCTCTTTAGAAAAGAAGCACATTTTTATTGACTAAAACGCTGAGCGACTGTCTCCTTTAAGGAACTGCTCCTTAGCAATTCTGTGTGACGGGGATTGTGGAATTTTGGTCCCAATCCTTAAAGGCCATATCCTGTAGTTCTACTGGGCATGAGTAGTGCCACTACCTGAGCCTTGTGGAACCAAAAACAGCAGTTCACTGTATTCTGTTGATGCCATTGTCTTGGTGCTCTCTGAGCCCACTAAAGGTATGAGTCACTTCCTGCGGCATCTACATGTGCCATCCAATCACTTTTGACTTTTCATTCTTGCCCCTTCTTCCACATCCTGAGTTGGTGGAGGCCCACAGAGTATATCACTATACTCATGAATAGGCAATGATGCTGCGTTCCTGACAGAAAGGTTTCCTTGCCACATGCACCACTGAGGCTTGTCTGTTATCATGACATTCTTGTAGCCCCCCCCCCCCATACCAACAAGCCCTCTTAGCACCCAGGGCATAAAACGCTCGCGATATCCTGTACTTGATTGTACTCATTCCCTAGACACTCGATGATCAGCTCCCTTGTGTCTACACCATGCAAGATGTTTATTGGTGGTATCAAGATATCTAGGTGCTGCATGAATGCTGTATGGGGTGGTGCAAAGAGAGGCCGGATAATCGCAAATGGTCATTCAAATGAATGTTTCCTTAGCCTGTAGATCTAAAGCAACCACCGGCAACAAGAAAGAGGGAACTCCGTCTTGCAAATGGATGTTATTAACAAAAGGAGAGGTATTTACCATTTTACAATGGAATTTTACAGGTTTTCCTAAATCTCTTTCCAATTTCTGAATTGCTTTGAGACCATTTCAAAGCTCCTACTGATTCATCTCTAATCTAGTATTACTCAGACATCCAACTCTCTGAGCACTAATGGGAATGTCTCAACAATAGACTAAATTAACTGTGCTGCTAGTCAATATGTCTACTATTTTCATGACCTTAGAAGCAGCAGAATCAGTGGCGGCTCGCAGAGGGAGCGCTGCGGGCGGCGAGGCGGGGGAGGGGCTGGGTGGGGGGTAGTGGAGTCGGACATACGACGGGCAGGAGTAAGGTAAGTAAATAAATAAATAAAACTATTTACCTTGCGCTCGCTGCATCGCCGAGTTGACGATGCAGCGAGCGCAAGGTAAATAGTTTTATTTATTTATTTACTTACCTTACTCCTGCCCGTCGTATGTCCGACTCCACTACCCCCACCCAGCCCCTCCCCCGCCCACCGCTCCGCAGCACTCCCTCTGCGAGCCGCCACTGAGCAGAATGCTTGGCAACAGAACGCAAGTTTGACAACCCCATCACTTACCTGAATGAGGATGTAGAGATCAGTCTCTGAGGTATAGACTCCTCTCTCAGTTCTTCTATGTCCAACATATTAGGAATAATGGGGAATGTGCACACAGAGTAGGTGATTGTTGAAGGTTTTTACATATCCTCAAAGAAGTAGTAACCTCAATGAAAGTGATCCTGAATGTGAACTCCCACATATTGGGATCAGGTAAGGCAAAACTGCAGAAAGCCAATTAGCTAAATACTGCAACAGACCCACAGTCACAACTCCAAAGTTCCTTGTTGAATACAAAGAGGAAATCCCCTGTGAAATGTTTAGTCAAACGCCTAGAAATTGGAAGCAGTATAACAGGGCTGCAAAAACTCTGTCCAAGGAAGTCCCCATAAGTGCCAACTGTGGTGGATACGCTGTTGCAAGTCAAAGAAAGATGACTACTGTCTGTTTAACAAGGCTGCAGAATCGGACTGGCCTGTAGGGCAATCTGGCAGGGCCAGATGGGCTAGTCTGACAAGTCAATATGGGGCCCTGTTTTGTGGCTGAATGTCAGCCATGTTTGTTACTGTACGATGTCTGGTGTACACATAGGTGGCAGCAGCAAGCAGCAGTGTGCAGGCTTTAGATGTTGTTATCCCATCACATGTGGAACGGATCGACCAATCACACTTTTTGGGTAGAAGCGCAGGGATGTGTCAATGTTTTGATTTTTGATTGGGAAGAAACATGAATTTACCTGCTGCATTTCTCCACTATTACCATTCACACGGCCAGAATCTAGCAAAAATACCTGTGGTTCCCCACCCCTCAGGGACCATCCATACAGCATGTCTTAAAAAGTCCAAACTGCTAGATTTACAGATTTAGGAGACTTTCCACTACCCAGTTATTAAATGAGGGCCACTTTTATTTTGGTGCCTGGGACAAATTCCTGCCCCAGTTCAACCCTGCTAGGCTGTTGATCCCCAACCTTGCTATCCAGGTAATTATATCAATAATGCAGGTGTTCACCGTAGGCCCAGAGCTGGCTCAAAAGAGTTTGTGTGTGGCTGTTCATATAAACCCAGGAAGGAGGAGTGGGACTTACTCAGGTGTGGTGGTTGCCCAATGGAGCATTCATGTGTATGCTGCTGAATCCAGTGTTTCCCCATATCCTTGAAGTGGATTGAAAAAAAGCCAATGAAACAGATGGGTGACTATCACTAGCGCCTCCCTGTATGAAACCTGCTCAAAAGGGTGAAGCGGCTAGGTGGTGAGGGAAATCCTGCCTCTTCTTCGAAGTGATGTGGTCAACGGGAACAGTGCAGTTGATGGTAGCAGTTCTACACACTGAAATGGTTTGTGCTGTGCTCCCTGTTCTCATTTTTTCGTTTTCAGTTTTTCCTGTGGCAAATGGAAAGTGTGTCCATCAGCTCCCTGGACACCAAGCAGCTGTGGTTCTAGCTTCTGAGTGAAGCGTTGAATACCAGTGTCCTTGAAACGTAGCACCAGAATGAAAAATTAATGTGAGCCACTATATACTGCATCTCTATATTCCCTAGCACCATTCATACTCCAGAGCAGCTTGCGGTATCTCCTCTATACCATGGTTCAGCTTACATCCTGCACCTTGGTCGATGCCACCACATTCACAGACATGACATGTCAGGTGCCCTTGACATCTTACTTCACACTGTGCTTCTCCAATTTTTCAAATTTGAAGAGCCTGGTCAGTGCTGGGACTTCTTCCTTCTCAACAGAACCAAGGTAGGTGTCGTAAGCCTTCATAGATCTAAATACTTCCAGAGAACATGTATTTTGTTCAACTAATCCATCATTATATTCCATATCTATCGTTATCTAGAAGTGTGCTTAACTATAAACGAGAAAGCAAAAGACACACAATTGATGGACGGAATGCAGAACAAATCAAAGCATTCACCCCCAGTCAAGAGATCTGGGTTAAATCCATCCTTCTTTTGCTCACCATGCCACCCCAGTTTATACCTGGCCATATGCAAATCAGTCTTGACCCTGTGCCTCATGGGAACAGTCCAGCCCGAACTGCCAAGCCAGGTCCTCCCTGGACCGGAAACAAGCATCCTAGGACCGGTTTCGGGTTTCACCACTCTTCAGCCAGGATAGCTTGATTCCAGTGGCACAGTGAGCCCAGGACCCACGTCTCGGCATACCTGGCGCACTTAGGGCGAGAAAGCAAAAGATACACAATTGATGGACGGAATGCAGAACAAATCAAAGCATTCACCCCCAGTCAAGTGATCTGGGTTAAATCCATCATTCTTTTGCTCACCTATAAACGAAGCCTGCGACTGCAATTTGACATTGACATCCTTCAAGACGCTAATGACACACAATTATCTAATAAAACGTCATCAGCTAAACAAATCTATACTTCAGACCCCCCCCCTTCCTGTCACCAAAGCCAAGAATCTGGGAGTCATCATTGATGACAACCTTAACATGGATGCCCAAGTATCGACGGTGACCTCCTCAGCCTACTACATCTTAAAAACGATCTGGAAAATTCTGCCCTTTATTCCTGACAACTATAGGAAAAACCTGATCACTGCACTAGCCCTATCGAAATTGGACTATTGCAATAGTCTCTATCTAAACATACATGAAAAGCTAATGAGGCGGCTGCAGCTGGTTCAAAATGCCGCGGCTAGAACGATCCTTAAGCTTCCTAAATATCATTCTATTTCCCAGGGACTTCGTAATTTACACTGGCTTCCTATCCGCAGCCGTGTAAAATTTAAAGCCTTATGCCTTGCACATAAAGGACTGCATAACACAGGGCCGGAAATTCTCAGGTCGGCATTTAAACGGTACATCCCCAACAGAGATCTCCGCTCCGCTAACTCTAACACTTTAGCTGTCCCAAAAATCAAAAAAGCACACTGGGGTGGCGGAAGCATCATCTATGGTACAGCCAAGCTGTGGTATAGCCTGCCGTCACACATTAGAGCCATCCCTTCTTTGCTAGCATTTAGGAAGGAGATCAAAACTTGGCTATTTAATATTTAACCAAAAAACAAAAGAGAGAGCTAGGACTGGTGGACGGCCGTCCTTGTCCCTTAATGTAATATCAAACCAACTAAGACGGCCAAGATATATGGCTATCTGACACAGTGGTGTCTGGCACCTTAAAAGTTTGTCTAGAAGACCCTCACACACCAACCTGGTTGGTGTCATGCTTCATCATCGGGTCCCAGCTGAGTAGCCGAATGCTACTCAGCTGTGCTGCAACACCTGATTACAGTGGAGCGGGTTTGTGGTGTCAGTGCGTGTGATGAAGTGAATGTGAATATAAAAATACCTCCGGGATTCTACCTGTTAATTACTTTTATTCCCGGTGATCCAGCCTGTTCCTGAGGACACCGCAATAGGTCATGCAGCGGGAGAGACCTTTTCACCAATATGTGACTTAAAAGGCCCCCCCCTCCCAGGACCAGATGTGTGAGCCAGTCATACTATTAGTGTACTAGCCCATTTTGAGGACCCCAAGTACGGTTAGTCCTCTTAGCATATACAGTACTCCTTAGCGCGAGTACTAAAAATGCTTTAACACGTGGTTTATTTTTACCACTCACTTTTTTCACTTCACTCACTAAGCACTTTATATGAGAGGTCCTGAAGAAAGCCCCAGCAACTTTTTAAGTGGGCTGAAACATGTCGACCATCAAAGGATAATATTAAGATACAAGCAGTATACTTAATACATTATCCACTCTCTTGTTTTTAACATACCCTGGAACACCGGGAATAAAAGTAATTAACAGGTAGAATCCCAGAGGTATTTTTATATTCACATTCACTTCATCACACGCACTGACACCACAAACCCGCTCCACTGTAATCAGGTGTTGCAGCACAGCTGAGTAGCATTCGGCTACTCAGCTGGGACCCGATGATGAAGCATGACACCAACCAGGTTGGTGTGTGAGGGTCTTCTAGAAAACTTTTAAGGTGCCAGACACCACTGTGTCAGATAGCCATATAGCTTGGCCGTCTTAGTTGGTTTGATATTTAAAACACTTTATTCTAGCCTGCTCTTTCTCAGATGGTGCCAAGATACCCTTGGGTGTACGCGCGCTTTGAAAATTCCCTAACATAACATAACATCTTGGCTAAACATCATTCAAACCTGAATGTATTCAGCTTATTTGACAATCACCCCAACAAAGTTTGAGATAACAAAGTCTGAGCTTTTCCTTACAAAGAGAGGAATCAATGAGCCACTTATGCAGGACTGACTAAACAATATGTATATAGAAGGTGTCTTCCGCACCTTCACCCTCTGCCTAATAATTGGGTTTGACTCTTCTCTCTTAAAGCCAATATCAACAAAAAAGGATTAGACAGCTCGGTTCCAGCTTTACTTATTGCACAAATGTAAACTGTTTCCCTTGTCTCCAGACTTCTGACAAATAGAGCAGGCTCTTGCCCTGTAGCGCATAGACGGGGCAATGCTCTGCATTTATCTCCTACAGTCTTCGTTATCACCAATGAAAGCAGCGTTTCATGCAGCAGCTTCACTAATCACCAACCAGAGGACATTTTTGGGACAACTCCCTCACTTTGAAGGATTTGAATTGGCTCAGTCTTCCTGCCAGAATCCAATGAAAAATCTGTTGTGTGATTGACTGAAGAATCCTGTCTGCCAGGTATTGATCTGATTGCATCAGGTGGCTTGTGTAAGCCACAAAGAAGGCATAAGCCAATAGTCTTTGTCAGCATACACTCTAAGACCTCAGAATCTCTTCCCCTTTGGTGCAGTTCAGGAAAGACCTCTGTGTCCACCCCTTCACTGTCTTTATACATGTCTAAAGGGCATCCCTCCCTTCCTCTTTCCACCTCTCATACATAGTGCTTCTTTCTGTACATTTCGTTCTTAATGGCTTAATTTCTCATTGTAAAACTTCCTAAATGTCCTTCTCCCCAACTGCACTGTATGTATTCCTGTTGCTCTGCTGCTTCATGAGGCTCAGTTCTTGATTTATAAATACATTTAAAAAACTAAGGGGGATATTCTCAAGATCGTGTGTTTACTATCGCCAAATTCGCTTAACGCAACTTCTCACACCGCAGTCTATCGCGGGAAAATAACCCCGTGTTAACGCAGTATTCCCAACCCGGTGGCACCATGCGATAGTCACACGATAACGCAGCAAATGCCTGCGTTAAAATTAACGCGACGCCGAAAAAATGCGAAACACGAACGCCCAAAAAGTTGCGATGTCCCAAATCGCGAAACAAAAATCAGCGATAACCAGCGACAGGCCTGCGATTCCCACGCGACATGCGGGAAAATGCACTATAAAAGCAGAGAAGAGAAAAAAATGCAACTGCGTAGCACCATGGACGCACCCGGATCGAGTGCAGAGGACAACGCGAACCCCACAAGCCCCACAGACGACCAGCCAGGAACCCCGGGGCCGGGGAAGGGCAAGGAGAAGAGGAAGAGGAAGACGGGCAGTCCGCAGGAAAACCGGATCATCGTCACGGAGGTGACAGAACACTGGCAACAACTGTTCGTCACCTCCACTGTGTCATCGGCCGCACAAACGGAAATATGGCAGCACATCGTGAACAACGTGAATGCAGTCGGAGTGTCAAGGAGGACAATGGAAAAGGTCAAGAGGCGCTGGAATGATGTGAAGGGCAAAACCAAGAAGAAACCCGATGCCAACATGAAAGCAGCAACGCAGATTGGAGGTGGGGGACCAGCGGCACACCAGGAGCTGGATGACATTGAGAAAATGGTGGCCACAGTCATCAGTCGGGATACGGTGCCAGGAGTCGGGGATCGGGACACTGCTCAACATGACCTGACACAATATCAACAGGGTGAGTACCGACCAGGGACTGGGGGGACGGGGGAGATGGGCACAATGGCACACATGCACAATTAAGTAGAGTACACTGCACACCCACAATGACTCTGGACCATGTCCCTGATCCCCGTGCCACACTGCAGCACACATACAGAAACTCAGGGAATGTGTGTTGAAAAGAATTTATTTGCACATGCTGTGCCTGTGGTCATTTTGTACTGTCTCATGATTGCTAAGGACTGCCACAATGTGACGTCCTCATATGAAGAAATTGTCAATGATGGTGTTCCTACGGGCTATTCCTGCTGCAGCTGCAGTGGGGTGTGGTCCACCTGCCTCATCTTCCTCATCATCGTCCGGTGCATCTGGCACTTGTAACCATGGGGCATTGGTGCGTACACATATGTTGTGCAACACACAACATGCAACGATCATCTTGCACACGATGTCTGGGCTGTACAGGAGCCTCCCACCTGTGATGTCCAGGCACCTGAAACGTGACTTCAACACGTCAAATGTGCGTTCCACGATGCCCCTGGTGTGTTTGTGGGCCGCATTGTACTGCCTCTGGGCCTGTGTGTTCGTGGCTCGGAGGGGTGTCATCATCCAAGGGCAGAGTGCATATCCTTGGTCACCTGTGACAGTACAGAGAGACATGAGTCAATAGTTGGTTCTGCATGATGTGTTGGCAGGCTCACTAGTTGATTGGCATGTGATATGTGTGTCATAGTGATTCCTGTGTGACATGTACTGCTTGTAGCAAATGAGCGCCATCAATGTGTATTACGTAGCCTCACTGCTGCTCCTCCCTCCCCCCGAGCCTAATCACTTGTGTGCGCTGCGCGGTTGCATCACTTGCACTCCTACGGCACACCATTGTCATGCCTGTCTGCGCATGTCCACAAGCCTGACAACGACACTCTGATGTTGTGCGTTGAAGGTGGGCGGCCATGTGTGTGTAGGCCTATGGTAAGGATAGAGCGGACACAGATGTGGAGTTCATGGCTGGCTGAACTTGCGATGCGGTCGAGGCAAGACCTTTGGCTTATGCTGCGGCAATAGCGATACACACACAACAGTTGGCATGTATGATCCCGGACCCAGAGCGGGCTTGCGCTCATACATTTATCCCTTCGGCCTAGCCCGCACTCCGGGGGCATGTTACATTGCAACTTTGTCCATTGCGGGACGGGTGGCGCCGACACTACAACAGGGACACACGCATTAGGTACTTCATTGGCAAGCCCAACACTTAACCACGCCCAGAGCCCCGGGGTGATCATCCACACCCCTACGCTGGACTGTCGTATGCCAGCCCACTCCGGCAACGCCTACAGGGGTGTACGACACAGCTACATGTCCCGGGTTCCCCCACTGCCTGAGGTGACATGGTTGCGTCCGCTGTACACAGCACAATGCAATGTGGCAGGGCCCGGGGCCCTCATGCATACACAATGACCACACGGACACACTTAGATAGTTTGTGGAACTGGCTACGGGCACGTGCGCCCGGCCCCTTTTATTGCCAGGGTCACATGTCCAGTGACGCCTGTGCTGGATGGGTGTGGGGTGAGTGTGAGCCAGCCCTCAAGGAGGGGTTGGTGCTGGCAACAACTACAACAGTGATCAGACATTCAGAAGTTCACAGTTCAAACAGCAAGGGTCCATGACTTGAGCTGCACGGAGTTAGCAGCCCCGGATGCACAGCGGCCGGCACATGGAACACCGCCACGGGACGGTGACTACCGGTGCACTGAGGTAGGGCCACGAGAGCTGAGCGGGTCCTCGTCGATGTCCAAGGTGAATGTCGCGGAGGGTTTTGGGGGACAGTGGAAGGTGATCTTCCAGGGCATGATACAGAGGGCAGTACCAAGCAGACACAGGCAATATGTAGGAGATGAATGCTACAGACTCATTTTTGACACCAAGTCAGTATCAGCTACATGATGATGGAGACAACCCCCAGGCCATAGACTCAGACGCCACCAAAGTTCAACCAGAGAGTGACCATGGATTTCGGGGCACAGAGTTAATGGCACCAGAGCTGAAAGGGGATGCAGTCTGCGATGAGGCCTGTACAATGGTATAAACTCTGCCATTAATAAATCAAGACTCAGTTCCAAATGTGTGACCTACTTGACCGTAGTGTAGGCCAGAGGCAGCGGTCAGCAGGGGCCCCCAGCCACGTGTCCTTGGCTTGCGATGCACAGAGTTAGTGGCACCAGAGCAGTTGTTGGTAGTGTTCGGTCACCTCCGTAATGAGGATCCTTTTTTCATCCGGACTGAACCGCGTCTTCCTCTTACTCCTCTCCTTGCGTACAATGATATGGACTCTGCCATTGCACAATCAAGACTCAGTTCCAAATGTGTGACCTACTTGACCGCAGTGTTGGCCGGAGGCAGCGATCAGCACGGGCCAACCGCTGTTCAGGCAGCTCCTCCTGGTTCTCTCACACACGACGTTGGAATGCCATGTGGCGATGATTTGTGGTTGACGGAGGTAGAAGCACCAGAGCTGAGCGTGTGTGCAGCCTGCGACGATGCCGTGCCCTGCCTGGTCCGGACTGGATTGGATTGGTGTGAGGCCTGCTGGACCGCAGTGTAGGCAGTACACAGGTGACCCCGCGGTGCTGGGCCGCAGTGTAGGCCGAAGGCAGTAGTCAGCAAGGGCCCACAGACACGTGTCGTTGGAATGCTATGCACAGAGTTGGTGGCACCACATCGAAGGGAGTACGGTGATATAAAATCAGCCATAAACGTATGTATATGGCTCCCATTGCATAATCAAGACTCGGTTCCAAATGTGTGACCTACTGGACCGCAGTGTAGGCCGTAGGCAGCGGTGGAGTACGTCAATGAGAAAGGAGTACTGGAGGCCTGTGTCGCGGAGGCCGTGAAGGTCTGAGGAGGCTGCCATGGTCGCGGGCCTCGGGCTTGGAGCTCGCACCGGCACGTGGTGGGCCCTCTTTGACACATGTCGGTGTCGGCAGGTGAGCAGTGCGGCCTGGGTGCGCTGGGGCAGGCAAGTCGGGTCTTGGGACCAGCGGCCTGGAGTGCAGCAGGCGCACAGGATCGCAGGCATCGCCGCTCACGGCGTCGGCCTCGTGGCGGGGTGAGAGGCGCCACCCTGACAGACACGTTGGCCATTCCGGAAGAGAACCACGCCCAGAGTAACAGGCTTTTTATTCACACCCCTACGCTGGCCTGGCGTACGCCGGGCCAGCCCACTCCGCTCACACTTACAGGGGGGGACGTAACAAGCTACATTTCCGCATTCTTCCCCACTGGCTGCGATAACATGGTTGCGTCCACTGTCCAGTACACTGAAACACCAGCAGTGTATGTCGACATGGAAATGTCTGTGGTCTGCATACTCAAGTCTGTCCAGCACATCCACGCCACACTTGGCGTTGTGTACATTCACATTCATGGGTCACTTGCCTCCTTCGCACATGCCTGGTTCCCACCTCTCCCCACATTCTGCTATTGTGTGGCTGAGGTGCCATGCCGTTGATGGCTTGTGTAGATGGCTAGCCCAGGTTGCCACAGTAAGTTGTGTTGTCGTGTTTGGAATGTGGGGATGTTGGTTGTCATGTTGTATGTGATTTTGTGACGTGTGCATTCCCAGAGTTGTGAGCTGTCTGATTGTGGTGTTGAGGTGTGTGGTGTGTTCCATTGGTACTTACCGACGAGCAGTGCATTTCCATAGGTGCCATCCTGAAAGCGCTGGTTGATGATGGACTGTCGGAAGATGAAGGAATCATGCACACTGCCTGGATAGTTGGCGACGACATTGGTGAAGTGTCCCCGGCGGTCCACTATTGCCTGCACATTGATGGAATGCGTGTGTTTCCTGTTGCGGTAATTGTGTGCAGTGGCGGCAGGGGGCACGAGGAGTACATGTGTGCAGTCGATTGCCCCCTACACGTGCGGGAAGCCAGCTATGGCGTAGAAGCCTTGCTTGATCTCCAGCTGTTCCTGCGCAGTGTGTGGGAAGTAAAGTTGCTGGGGTACCAAGCTGATGATGGCATCCAGGACAGGTGTGAGGAACTTTGACAGGGCTGGCTGTGAGACTCCTCTGACTATGGCAGTTGTTGGTTGGAAGGTCCCAGAGGCCAACAGGTGCAGCACGGCCAGCAGCTTTGTCTGCGGAGGGATGTTGGTTCTCCGCTGTGTTGGTACCGTCAGCCTGTGGGCAATGAGGGTCAGGATGCGGAGGATGGTTGTCCTTTTGAGCCTTTAGTGGGCAATGACTTCCTCTGGCGTTAAGTCTCCGAGGCTGGTGCGTTTTCGGAAGGTCCGGTGTCTTTGTCTGCGCTGCCTCTGTGGTAGTCCGGGGGGGGGCTTGGTGGGGGGGGCCTGGGGGTGGTGGCGGTGGGTGTTGTGGCCCTCTTAGGGCTCCGAGCTGCATGATCAGTAGCTCCATGGCATCTGTTGTTCTTCTGGGGTGGCTGTGGGCTGGGCTCCCTTTTATGGTGCAGGTTGTCGTCCGACTTAGCACCAGGAAGGAGCAGGTGTTAAATCCCTGCTGCTAACGCGCCTTATCGCATGTTTTTGAATCTTAATGCCGATCTGGCTGGTCGTTGAGAATGTTGCGGAGTGGTGTTTTCGCGGGTTTTTGCACGGGAACGCCTACTCTGCATCTCATTAGCGTTAGTTGCCGGTGTCATCCGTGGCGATGTTTTTTGCAGCTGCTATCGCAGGAAAACTGGTGATATCGGCTGTTAGCACCAGCTTGTGAATGGTGCGATGAATTTATCACCACTTTGGCTGCGATAAAGTGCAGCTAACTCGGCGATGAGCCCTTGAGAATATGCCCCTAAATATCATCTGAACCTACTCTTCAACTTGTACATCACCCTCTGGACACACTCATCAATTTGAGCATGTCAGTGTTGATCCAATACACTAATAATGCACAATTATTTCAATATAATGAGTAACTGAACAATGATTCAATTTTCCCCAATATATACACATATCTGAAATATCAGTTAACAGGCTAATAACCTGATTTAGGAAAAAAACTGCCAGCACGTCAAGGGCACATCAGTGTGGCTCCTGGCAATATGGGGGCAAAGGCTTGCTGGCAAGGTGGCCTGAACAGTATGAGTGAGCTAAGTAGGAAGTCATAAAAGGCCAGAGCGTGATGCACTTTGGTGGAAGAACACTGTGCGCTAGAGAGAAATCAAAACGGAGTGAAGCATTCTCTGCTGGTATGGGAGAGATGTTTGCTCCTCTGCACCCACCCGTGTCAACCCAAATCAGGCTCCAGACGTTCACAGTCCTATTCCTCCCCCACGGCACCTTTAAGCTAAATCTATAATAAAAAAAACATCAGGTCCTTTTTATTTTACCCTGACCTGGTGAGTGTATTAAGGTCACTTTTCCTTTGCAACCATTTAAAAATGGCCACTTGTGACCTTGGATCACTGTAACTCACGGCTTCTTAGCCTACATGAAACTGGTCTACATCCAATTTCTTTAGAGAAATGAATGCCTGGTTGGTAGCAGGTTTTATACTGAAGCACATCTCATTAACACTACAAATATTCCGCTGGCCCAGCTTCAATAGCCAATTAAAATTTAAGAGGGTCTTCATGATAAATTAAGCCCTACAACGCGTAACGTGAACCTACGGGCCCATCGTGCAGAGATTCCTGTGCTGCTAAGAGAACAGCCCTTCACCAAGGACCTTGGCATTGGACATTTCCAGGCCCCAACTGCCCACCCTCTGTTTCCACTTTAACCCTCCATGCCTCAGAATGAAACTCCTCAAAAGACCATCTGGCTTTGAACTACTTAAGATCCATGTTCTAAAGCACCCCCCCCCCCCAGCAGCCGATGAACATCTAGCAAGATAGCGCCACTATCTCTCGCAAGACTGCCACCTGGACACTCCTTCAACAAGATGCCCACCTCAGCAGTCGCCTCCAATAGTATTCTCACATGGCCCTTCAATGCCTTTACCTTCTAGCCCACCCCCCACCCAAGCTTTCACTTTTATTCCCAAATTGTTCATTTGTATCGCCTGCTGCTACCTACCATGCGTGTGATTTATTGCTCTTTCAACGGATTAAAATAAAATTGTCTCTGTAGTCAACTGCTGCATGAGAACTCTTTTAACAAAAGAGGAATTGGTATGGACCGACAACAACTGCATTAGAAGAGTAAAGGTGAGATTGCACAGGATGAGGAAAAGCTTTTGTGTTTTTTTTTTGTTTAAAAGTACAATTTGTTGCTAAGCACCCGGAGCTGATAGATTACGAACGATAATTATTATTATTAACAATAATCACCATTATGAACTTCGTCATTTTGTTGCTAATTCTGGGACGAATTTTTTTTTCAGGACTCCTCGAATCTATTAGGCAGAGTGTAGAAATAAGACATTTCCTGCAAACTAAGGGGCTTATTTACAAGCCCCTATCGCCACCACAGCGTCACTTTTCACGACGTTGTGGTGGCGATACGGGCTTCGCCTTATCTACAAGGCACGTGGCTTAACGCTGCCTCGTAAATAAGACACCCTTTCACGCTATACTTAGCGTGAAAGGGGAGGTCAATGGGTGTTGCGTTGGGTGTTCCACGGCAACACCCATTGACTTTTACACTGCCCCATATTTACAAGGATGGTGTAAAGATGGGGCAGCGCCAAAATTAAGACCAGGGAAAACCTGGTCTTACCCTGGCGCAATGAGGAGAAATGTTTACATTCTCCTCGTTTTTGCTGTTTCCATGTGTGCTGCCTTGTGCAGCACACATAGAAACAACAAAAAGCCATTGATTGTTAATGTGCATGAAGGTGTCCCCTCCTGCTCATAAACAATCATTTAAAAAAAAAGACATTTTGTAACTTCTATGTGTGCTGCATTAAGCAACCCACATAGGAGTTACAAAACGCCATTTAAAGATTGTTTATGTGCAGGAAGGGACACCTTCCTGCACATAAACAATCTTCCTCTACAACCCAGGCACCCTTGCACTATTGTGCAAGGGTGCCTGCGTTGGCGCTAGGCATCTGCAATTAGCGCCAGTGCAGGGGAGACACAGGGCTGCACCGTATCCTTGTAAATACGGTGCAGCCCAGTGTTCCAGAAGTGGCGAAGCGCGACGTTAAGCCAAGGAGGCTAACGCTGCGATTTGCCACTTCCTTGTAAATATGCCCCTAAATGCTTTAGGAATAGAACAACCTCAAGATTATTATATATTGTATAGTATTATATTTAATTGTACGTGCAGTGACTGGCATTTCAAGAGCTAAGGGGCTCATTACGATGTCCGCCCGCCATCGTAGCAGTGCTGGAACCGCCCGCCAGATGTGCGGCGATCCCACCACACATATTAGGATGCGACCGCCATACTGGCGGGCACATCCTGGGCTTTTGACATTGCGGGCGGTGCTGCTGGCTGCAGCACCGCGCGCAATGTCAAAAGTGCGTGCACATCATTTCCCTGCACTAGGTGGCAGGCACCACGCGGTGCCTGTCACTTGGTGCATGGAAATGAGGGGGGGTACCATGGGTACCCCCCCGTGCAGCGACACCCCCCACAAGGGGGGCCCGCAACGGGCCCCCAAACCCAATCCCCGCCAGCCATTCCATGGCGGCATCGCCGCCATGGAAAGGCCTCTTCAAACCCACATCCTAATATGGCGGACGGTGCCTGCTAGGCACCGCCACCATATTAGTGGCCCTGCTACGTCCGCCAGGCAATCGGTGCGATTGCCTCCGGCGGAAAAGCGGCAGACGGACTTTTCGTTCGCCGCGGTACCCACCGCCATCCTAATTTGACGGTGGGTAAATCACTGTGTGATGGCGGAAGGACCGACACCGCCGGCCCGGCGGTGGCGGTCCTTCCGCCATCATAATGAGCCACAAAGTCTTTTCATAAATCCAAACTCGAGGTAAATTAGATTTAGGTGTTGAACCACCTCCGACTCAGGCAACACAGTTTTGTGGATTGACAAATACCAATTCACACTTCTCTCCTTTAACAGTAGACATAGAGGCAGGACTCTGATCGCACACTCAGCTGTGCCTGAATATTCCACAAACTGGGCACTATGGTACCTAACACCAGGGGTGCTTGTATTATGCAATTCTGGGGCTGTTTTTGAATATTTATAGTTTTGCTACCTGGGCCATCATTTTCTGTATAATTTACAGATTTTAACAAAAAAAGTTTTTATCTTAAACGGTTCAAAAGTTACTAAAAAGATGGTGACATGTTCCTGCTCATTGGAAAGCTCTTTGCAAAGCTCGACTGGTCATCTTTCAGTTGCTTATTGATGTATTTGGGTGTTAAATTGATATTAATAAAGTGGATTTTTTTCCCACGAGATTGTTACTATGTGTAAAAATGACAATAATGAAGTAATACTATCACAAAATGTACCGCATTACGCTGCATAATTTGCCTTTTCTTTATGCATAATTTAGTCAACCCTGATACATAATTTGCTACTTCACTGCCGCATAATTCCAGTGGCCCTGCTAAAAGCAGATGCCTCAAGTAGTTGCCTAAGATAAACCTGCCTGTGTCAGGCAACATATATGAGTACAGAACAAGAACACTGAAAATTGACCTGGAACAGCCAGCTGGCTTTACTCTTCCTACTTACAACCACCTAAGGCTGACACATTCACCTAACAAAGACACAATCCTTACACTACAAACCAGGGCTTTAAGTGGAACGAAGAAACTAGGGGGTCTCTCAAAGGGGCGTGGTCGATGTAATTAAGGGTGTGGCTTAAATATTTGCAAGCTAAAAATCTGTGCTTAGCATGGTGTACTGCCCAACTGGCATTTTGCTGCTTCTGTCATTGGATACAGATTTATAATACTGATATAGCAAGTAACATTACACCTACAACAAGCCAGGGCAATTGGCTTTGCCAATGGTTGTTGTTTGTGTAAGCTAAATCAGCAACAACTAAGGCTTCCTTGTATATAACATTGAAAATGCTTCCATTCTGAAATGTTGAGACTGAAAGAACTATAACGAGCAGGGGCGGCTCCTCCACTATGGTGGAGGAGCGTCGCCCCACTGCTTTCTTGCAGTGCGAGAAAGCAGAAGGGTTTGGTTGGGGGCGGGCGGGTGGGCGGGTCTGCTCTAGGGCAGGGGAGGAATGGCTTGCCCACTGCTGAGGGTGCTGACTGTTTGGTCGGCCCTCTGGGGCTGCCCAAACCAGTCATGCGCACTCTGCCCTTTCTCCATGTAGGTGCCTGGCTGGGCCTGGCTGGGCGCCGTCCCGACCAATTACAACGCTACCATTGCAGTGTTGTGATTGGCTTAGGGGAGGGGAGGGAGGCTGCCTGCTCCCTGTTCCTGCCAGAGGCAGGACAGCAGGTCAGGAGCAGAGATGACATGGGACCCGGGTAGGTAAGTTTATTTATTATTTTTAATTAACCCCCCCATTCCCGCGCGACCCCCTCTGCCCCCCCATCCGCGAATCATGCCGGCCGCGACTGATAACGGGTCTCTTTGAAGTTACCTCAAAAGCAGTAAAGGGTGGTACTGTGCAGAGGTAAAAAAACAATTTCACCCTGAAGGCAAAAATGGAGAGCCCAATAGAGACCCGGTTCAGCACCTGCTTTATAGAACTGCCGGTGCTGAGCACCAGCAGGACCCGGCGCACTTAAAGCCCTGCTACTAGCACTGCATGTGCATAAACCTGCTCAGACTCGGGTCTATGATGGAAACCTTGAAACAAAGCCCTCCCCAGAAGACTAAATGCACAGTGATGACATATTAATTACTGATTCTGTGCTGTACAAGTGTCACATATCATTAACAATTCACCCTGAAAATACTGGTGCTCCTAGCACATTGATATTAGATTCAGTAACGGAAAAAATGAGATATCGACTATGCTTCAGGGTGCATTTATTTCACAATTGGAATGTTCTACGGGAGACAAGAACATGGCATCTGGAAATAATTAGCAGATTCATTGTCCCCCCATCGTTTGCATCCTCAACCTCATTTCGAGCCTTTCCTGGTGACGGAGCTACCACTGGCTCTACCATCAGGTCAACCGGAAGTAAACGTGGTGTCGGAAGGCTGCTCTGTTTTTTATAGGCCTTCTGTTGGCGTGTCCTCCATCTTTAATCCTTTCAAGACCAATGTACATAACAAGAAAGTAAAGGCTCGGAAACATTTAAAATTGCACCCCACGTTCGAGGGGACGTACATTTGACATTTTCTGAGGACAGACCTCCGTTTTGGGGATCAGCCTTCAGAGGGTCTGTCTTCAGAAAATGCAAGAAGTGCTGAACAGGCTAGCATGCGGTCTAGCTGTCACTTTTCTTTCACCGAAGTGTCTCCGGCTTTGGGAGCAGGAGCCGCTTCACTGAAGAAATACGCTCGCCTTCACACCATACTCAAATAATGGTACATGAACAAGCCACCCCAACTGCGCAGGCCCGGTTCTAGAGGGTGGGCCAGGCCCACCCAAACATGAGCCTTGGCCCTCGTGGTGAATCTGCCCCCGATGTACAACAACAACAAAAAGTGTTCAGATAACTGGTGCAGTACTCAATAGGGGAGATTCTCCATTCTTACTGTGGCAGCAAGCACACTGAAGAAAGGCGGTTCTTATTCTTAGAGCCCAGGCGCTCTCGTGCGCTTATGGTTGTACTAATGTAAAGTAAAAGCCAAATATCTGACTGCTATCGTATTGACTCGCGTTTTGAGGCTTTTCATTCCATACTTTCACTCTCTCTGACAACTCTTTGTATGCCTCTGGGCCCGAGGTACAGCGTCACGGGCTACTTACTCTCTCTCTCTCACAGACATGCGTTAAAGAGTCGTTATTGCCCTAGGGCGACGTGCTGGACTTGTTTGCCAAATAAACGCATCTGTTTTTGCACCGCTATCAGAGGGTCCCTGCTCCAGGTCCAGGGTGCAGATTCTTTGGGCAGTTCTCAGATGTTTTTTTTTCTAAATTTTTATTATTATGGGTTCTGGAGGACTTCTGCGTGCCGGTTGCTCCCTGCTAAGGCAACGTGCACGACAATAAACAGGGGGGGGCATTTCAATTATTTCAGTGTGAAGGCACTCCTGGAATGTTGCCCTAGACTGGGCTCATTTTCAATTACATATAGAGGGTGCAATCAAGTTTTAACAATTATGATTTAATGCCGTTTTTTTCTTTTCTTCAGACTGTAATGTAATACAAACTGTTTGAATATGTAAGCTATTCTGGAAAGCCAACCTTCCCTAACTTGCAGCCCCCTCTTTCTCTCTCTCTCACACACACACACCTATATACACTCACACACAAAAATCTTAGTCACACGCACAGACTCTTCTTTACACACATAAATAAAACGTCTTTTTCTTACCTACCACATACACTTTACTCTACACACCCTCTCTCTAACGCAAACACACTGCGCTGTTTTGCGTTAATTTACACGCTCTCACACACACAAGCGTACTCTTTCGCACTCTCCCATAGTTATTCTCTTTCTCTCGCTTAGACGCACACTCATTCTCACTTTACACCCCCTCTCTAACAAGCGCATACAATGTTCACTGTCTTTCAACTTAACAATCTCCTACTCTTTTGCACGCGTGTGTACAAAAACACCACGCATAAACTCATCCACATGATCACGTGTAGTCTTACCCTGCAAATTGTTTTGTATGCAGTTGCAGAATTTCATTTCAATCCTCGGCAAGTTTCTCTGCACATAAGTTTTGAAGCTTTTTTTAATTAGCGTGGAATTTGTCCCACACATCACTGCATGCAAAATGTACTGAAATGACAAAATGCAGCAGTCACTATAGCAACCATACCATGATGCGGTGCCGGTGCTCTTAAAAAAATATAGTCAGGAAAAAGAACAAGGGAACCCTTGAAATCAAAAGGGACCAAGGGTACTAGTAGGTTCTAAGAGACCGTGGTCCCTTTAAGGCAGGGGTATTCAAACTGTGGGGCGCGACCCCCTGGGGGGCCGTGGAGTGATAGGAAGGGGGTCGCGCATTCCCGGTCACACTTCTGCCCAAATTACTTCTGTCGTCTTCATTCTCCCCGAAGCAGGAACGTGCTTCAGATTTAGAAGGTGACAGGTGTGCGGGATCAAAGAAGCTGATTGCGCGTCCTGCATATGCCTAACTTTCAGTGATAAAATGAATAACCGGCAATGACTTATTACCATCGATATTATATATCCATAATACCGAAGAGCTTTAACGTTATCAATCATCTCACATTATGCTACTAATTATATACTTCCTCCAGGAAATGCCTTTCATTAATTGAAAAAATGAGTTTCACTGCCACACAAAGTGCAAGTGAAACATCACTCTTGGGTGCACAATTCACATTGTCGGAAGGTAACATATTCAATTCCTTTTAGTGAAACCAAAAATACGATCGCCCAATAAGGTTAGTGTGAGGCTGCAACTTGTGACGATTAACAATAGAGAGTATGGTACGAAAACGTACAAGATAATCTGTGAACACAGGATTCATTAAAATAGTTATTCGTGGCCTTAGGGATGAAAGAGAAGTGCAATGGACTACAAGGGCTTCAGCCCCCCTCCTCCCCCGTCGTGTGTCTCAGCCCGGGCTGCTGCAGTGCAGCTGGAGCTGCTGTGGGCTGGGCTGGGCAGTGTCTGGAGTCTTATCTCTGGCATGCCCGGGTTTTTCACAGTTCTTTAAAGACCATTTGCATATTTAGATACCTTTTGTAAACTGGTTACCAAGGCTTAGTTTTTTCCTAGTTTCAGTACCCCCTGGGCCCCCACTCTGCCTATTCCTTACATTTGTATTTTACATTTACTGGGGTAGTGTGAGAATGCATTTCATGAAAAGGAATATAAAGTAGGGTTGCCAAAAGAAAAATGCCAGCCACGTGTTGTTTAAAGAGCCTGCAAAGACCTCCTCTTGACAAAAAATAGTTATAAATAAAAAAATATGTATTCATTTGTGATGTGACTTTTCTGTCTTTGTTCCCTTTATTTATCAGTCATGGATCATTGAGGCAGCCCTAGAACACAATTAAAAGTGCTTTCTATTTATATTTGCTGTACTGGGGTGGGTGCTGAGCAGTGATTAATTTGTAATAAAACATGTGCCAGGGCCCTCACCAGTAGGCCACTGCAACTTTAACCACCCACCGCCTTGCCTGCGCAGCCAATGACAATACCTATGCAACTACCAACCATAACACTTGTACAAGTGTTATGGGAGAGGAGTTGGCCTAACGGCTACAGCGTTCGTCCTCGAATCTGGGCAATGACGCTGAATATCCTGTGATTCTGGGCAAATCACTTAATCTCCCCGTGCCTAACCCAAAAAAAAATGAATGTGTCCTCATGTAATGCAACTGGTGCTATGTAAAGCGCTCTGATACCCGATTCGGGTCAAGTTCGCGCTATGTAAAACTCTGTAAAAAAAAAAAAGTGTGACTATTCAGACTATTTCAAGCCCCCAAAGCTATAAGAATGGCATGGGTGTCAGGAGTTTATCGTTTTTAATGTATATTGAATTAATAAACAGCTGTTCTGCTCATCTCTAAATTACACAGACAGAGCCACCATGTGGTAGACTGTCAAAGTGCCAGTGTGCACAATTTGGTGCCAGTGCGGAGCACCGGAAACCACTTGCTCAAATTAAGCACTGGTGCTGAGGTAACAGGGGAGAGGGATGTTGGTTCAAGAAGGTTTTGGAGGAACAAAGGGGAGATGTGAAAGATGAATGGGGGGACTGGATAGGTGTAAGATACAAATAGACACAAATTTGATTGGAGAGACTTGAGGTGAATGAGAAGTGCTGAGGGGCACAGGAGGTGACGGGGCCATAGAGGCCATGAGATAAATGCGAGAGACTGTTAGAGATGAGGGCAGTGAAAAGACAGAATGGCAGAAGGTGATTAAAGGTGAAGTGAGAGGTTGAATGGGGAGAGTTCAGAAATTGTAAAAAGGGGTGAAAGAAATGGCCTGCAAAGTGAGAGAGGGATCCGGGATTAGGAGAGGAGAGAGGGATGGAAGGGAGGGGTGAGAGGAAAGCGGCATGGGTAAACTGCTTAACTCTGCACAAGACCGCAAGGGTTTTAAGCGACCCCTGCTGCTCCCTGCCAGGGCCAGGTGAGCTTCTGTGGCAGCACGTATTCCTGCGGAGTGGAAGGCCCATCTAAAAGGTTAACTAGACATCTTTCGGATGTTAATTGCTGTATTTTGGTTATAAACTGGTACTGATGGAATGAAATCTTTCCTCAGTGTTACTGTGTGTACAATATTTTTCTTTAAATTAAATATTGTGTATGAATAACTTAAGCAGCCTCAAACTTCATTGCAACTTTGTGGCCATCTTTTGCATTCTATACCTTAAAGGGACCACATCTCTTAGAACTTAAAATAATATAAGCTACCGAGCTTGCTAGAAATCATGAAGGAACGATGCCGTCCCTGAACATTTTGCAAACATCTGAACTTCTGGCATCGTGTGGTTTCGGCAAGGGCAGCTCTTTCTGACTTTAGATTTACGTTACCTCCGTCTTCTCCGCTGATGGCACCATCGCCCAAACCAGTTGTAATTCTCAGCACACTGTACTGTTATATATTTATTTACCAAAAAAGTACTGAGTCGACTGTACCTGGGAGAATTCACAGTTCGGAGCAGCGCTCTAGCATCTATACACTGTGACGATTTATATGACTCGTGCTTCCAGTTTTAATGCCGACCGTTACATTTGCTGACACAATGCAGTTGTCTTGTTTTAGCTTTTGTTCAACGTTACAGTGTACATGATTGCTGGGATCCGAAATAATGACTACAGTGTCGAACCGGCTTTTGGCAATAACGCCACAGCAGGAATCCATTTCTGGTCAGGGGCATCTTTACTGCTTAAATGGAGTACATGGTGATCTAAGCGTCTCCTTTTAAAAGTACAAACTATGCTGCACACGGTTCAGTTTGTGGTTGAATGGAAAGACGGGAGCCTTTTAATTT
Organism: Calotriton arnoldi; assembly: GCA_963921515.1. Lineage (NCBI taxonomy): Eukaryota > Metazoa > Chordata > Amphibia > Caudata > Salamandridae > Calotriton > Calotriton arnoldi. Next base: position 2,085,855 of record CAWUFW010001409.1, read on the forward strand.
TATAATTGTTCCAATGTATTTTCTAAATGTAGCTGACAAACCATGTGTTCCGTTTTGAATCATATAATTTCTGGTCCTCCAAAAATGGCATTGGGACTAATTCGGAGAAAACAAGAAAAAGGCACGCAAGGAACGTGCGCGTCCCTGCTTGCTCCCTAGGCAATACTCCAGGGGAGTGAACTCACGAGTAAAGGTCTGACATGCAGCCACCATTAGCCATTTGCAGGCTACGATTTTTAAAGGACAACCAGAAAAGCCAATCCAGAGCGTGGGAGGAGTCATCCCCCACAATGTAAAGATAACAGATCGCCTACAGCGCAAGCACTGTTCAATCAATCACAGAATTTGTAGAGCGCACTACTTACCCGCGAGGGTCTCAAGGCGCTGGGGAGAGAAAAGGGGGGGGGGGGTGCTGCTACTGGTCGAACAGCCAGGTCTTGAGTAGCCTCCTGAAGGTCAGCAGGTCTTGGGTCTGTCGTAGGCTTAGTGGAAGGGTGTTCCAGGTCTTGGCGGCGAGGTGTGAGAAGGATCTGCCGCCGGTGGTTGTTCTTCGAATGCGAGGGACGGTGGCGAGGGAGAGGTCGGCGGAGCGGAGCTGGCGTTGGGGGCGTAGAAGAAGAGTCGTCTGTTGAGGTAGGCTGGGCCAGTCTTGTGGAGTGCCTTGTGTGCGTGGATGAGGAGTTTGAAGGAGATTCTCCTGTCGACGGGGAGCCAGTGCAGGTTCCTCAGGTGGGGGTGATATGGCTGTGGCGTGGTACATCGAGGATCAGGCGTGCGGAGGCGTTTTGTATGCGTTGCAGTCGCTTGATGAGCTTGGCCGGGGCTCCCGCGTAGAGGGCGTTCCCATAGTCAAGTCTGCTACTGACGAGGGCCTGGGTGACTGTTCTTCTTGTATCTGTCGGGATCCACCTGTAGATCTTGCGAAGCATGCAGAGGGTGTTGAAGCACGAGGAGGAGACTGCGTTGACTTGCTTGGCCATGGAGAGCGTTGAGTCGAGGATGACTCCCAGGTTGCGTGCGTGGTCGGTGGGTGTCGGGGCTGCTCCCAGCGTCGTTGGCCACCAGGAGTCGTCCCAGGCTGAGGGGTTGGAGCCGAGGATGAGGACCTCTGTCTTGTCCGTGTTCAGCTTTAGTCGGCTGATCTTCATCCAATCGGCGACGGCCTTCATTCCTTCATGGAGATTGGATTTGGCGGCGAGGGGGTCCTTGGTGAGGGAGAGGATCAGTTGAGTGTCGTCGGCGTAGGAGATAATGTTGAGGTCGTGCTGTCTGGCGATGCATGCGAGCGGAGCCATGTAGATGTTGAACAGTGTTGGGCTGAGGAAAGATCACTGTTTAGGCTCGACCTAAAAATGTTCAGATAACTGGTGATTTATGTTCCTGCTGGAGAACAATCATTTGTCTGTTGGTAGTTTTGAAATGCAGATAAACTGAATTTTGTGTGGATAGCTCAGTGGGTTACTGCCTTTGTCACAGAGATCCTTGTGTTACTTGCTGTTCAGAAGTTACTATCCTAACATAGGACAGTGACCTATGAACTGTCATCAAAGAGCTGCATACAAACTTCGCTTTTTTGTGTTGTGATATAGTTAGAACTTCCTCAGTCTTTCATTATTCTAATGCTGCTAAAAGGAGTTTGTTTGGACAGTTATACATTTTTATCAGTAAAGCCAACCCCCAACCACTGGAGTACTCTTTAAATCCTGAGTTTGTGCTTCTCCAGACCAAACCCTCGTAAAATATATTGCCCACCAGTATGGATGACATGTGAATTCTACACCTTGTAATCCTCATTGGCTTATGTGTCAGTCCCTGTAGACTGATTTATTGTCTCTGTATAATGTGTGCGTGATGTAAAGTACTGTGACACGCTACACTGATATGAGTAGCGCTATACAACAAATGAAATGCATATGAAAGAGGGGCAACAGAGAGATGAGGGGCACTGGTGGAGGGTGGCAGTGAGGGAATCCGAGGAGGAGGTCATGAGGTTGTGGGGACTACAGAGAGATGAGGGACACTGGTGGAGGGTGGTAGTGAGGGACTCTGAGGAGGAGGTCATGAGGGGAGTGGCTACAGAGAGATGAAGGGCACTGTTGGAGGGTGGTAGTAAAGGTATCTACGGAGAAAGAGGTCATTGGTGGGGCCCCAAAAAGACTTTTGCACCAGTACTAAATCCGGCCCAGTCATGGCCTTTCTATTTTTGTTTATTTAATTGACAGTCGGGTGATTAGGACAACTGTGGAGCATACTTTAAAGTGCATGGGAATTACATTTACTGCTATATTCAATGTTTCAAGTTTGAAGGTGATTTTACAACGTTTTTTACGAGGAATAATGAAAGTGGAGCTGGATGGTGGCTGATATGGGGCTCGGGACCAAGGTCAGCTGCGAGATAAGTTGCACTGGAGAGGGGTGGTAGAGAAGTGAATAATCGGGCCTGGAAGAGAGTGCGCTGCAGAGTCCGGGGTCAGGTGGAGGTAGTAATGAGGGATTCTCCCTGAAGGCTCGCACACAGGGAGCCCGAGTAGTGTAACTTGCCTGATACTCCCACCTCAGAAACCTCCACTTCCCACAATTACATGGAAAAAAACACTTTATTGAGAGAGTGATAACATTTAGAAAGAGATTTGGAAAAGAGTGCGTTTTACTGGGCCTTGTAAGACTTAGAAGAGATAAAGGAGGGCCCTGAAGCAGGCCTTGGTAGACATATAAGCGACAAATCGGGCTTGCAGTGGCCCACCCGAATGCACCCTTGGCCCACCCAAATAAAGGTTCCTGGAGCCGTGCCTGCAACTGCGTCACATCCAGCCCTCCAGGCTCTCAATATAAATAACACTGCGCATCTATTGATCGGTGAATGCATTTGGATTTTACAGCACCTGCTGCTGACGAGAGAACTCGGAGCCAGATGTGAATGTGTGATATCTTTGTATGCATTGTGCACCTGCCATCAGCACCAGTATGGTTTACCTCAGGAACAGCCACTCCAAGGGAAAGAGGGCACCTTGAGTGAGCATGTATCGTTAATAAGATGCGATCAGCATTTGTGTAGCACTGCATGTTCATTTGAAACCATGTATTTTGTAACTTATCTACCACTTAGCTGGTTTTTGGAAGAACTCCTATGTTTGTTTTTGCCTGTTTAAAGTTCTCTCAGCTGTTGCCAATTCTATTTTTATGTTTTACAATAAAAAACGCCCCTCCTCTAAATAAGAGAGTGTGATTTGGCCAACGGATTCAAAAAGTATCTCAATTAAATACCTTTATAACATGAATGGACAATTTCCCGACATGGATGTGCGCCTACAGTTTCAGCCAAGAAAAGTCAGCAACACACCTTTCCTCTACTCCTCACACTCACCAGCTCCCGCTGCCTCACAGTTTGTTTATATTTGAATCAATTTGTCATGCTCACAGTGGCTTTAAAAGGAAATCTCACATTTGATTGCCATTTTATCCACAGGCAGAGTCATTTCTTTCCCCTTTTCTCATTTTCCACTTGGCTGGGCTCCGCTGGGCCTTGGGTTCCAGTGGTGGGATGGAATAACACAGCCTGGGGGGAAAGAGCTGCACAGTGACTCCTCATGCCACCGGGAGGCCGTGGCTTTTAGATGAGATTTAAGTTTTGGGCTGCAAAAATGACAGCTTTAGCCATCAACCTTAAAAACATGGAGCAATCATCTTTCACTGCTGGATTCGTCTTAACATCTGCACAGATAGCTTCGCTATAGGCAAGTCTAGCTGGGAGGGTTTTCTCTCTTACCTTCAGTTCTCTGACAGCTCTCAATAAATCCCTTGAGAGGTGGAGAGGGGTAAAAGTCATTAAACCTGTCTCCTTGTGATTGAATGTCTCTCTTACTTTCTGGTGCTGCTTCTTGTTGTGGTTGTCTCTGGGAGCTGGGTGTGTCGCATAAGATGAAGAGGGTGGTGGCTGGTTGCCACATTATGCCTTTACTTTCACAACCTTGCAGTGTTTTATCCTTTTAACACATCGGTAGCAGTACCTTCTTTCAGGATGTATATTATAGCTGCAGTTGTAGTCCTCACTATTAGTAGATGTTGCATTTTGTTCTCTGTGAAAACCCCTCTAGTCGAACGTACATGTTTTTTTTTGTATCACAATTCTTTATTACATATTTTGTTCAAAAGTACATAAACATTGGATAATTTACACAGAGCAGTCCAAAAACAGAAAAACATTTTGTTCATGAATAAAATATGCAGTAACAAAATAGCAAAAAAAAAAAAATTAAATACCAGAATCATTGATAAGTTGAATAACAGGAGAATAACAGAAAATGCATATATGTTGTGTGTTCAAAACTGATAGTTTATGCTGACACAGACGTAGGTCACTTATGTGTAGAGCCAAGTATAAGTGACATGGGGGCATATTAGCAAGACTGGCGATAATTTTATCGCCAGTCTTGCTAATATGCCCCATGGTCACTTATACTTGGCTCTCAAGAGGGCTCCGACCCGGGCCAACTGACAAAAAGAAATTGCGAATCCTCTACCCTGAAAAGGTACAATACAATCACACGCATAGCATGCAAATATATGAAAAGCAAGGCCACTTCTAATCAAAACTCTGACAAGTTCTGTACAAATGTCAAACAGACTGTGAAGAATTAATAATTGTAATTTTGAATAAAAAATCAATGGTAAAGAAATGAATTTAATATATTTGCCAGAAAATCAAATCAATTGAATATCCTTGCAGAGGTGTGTTACTGTGGGTCACATATACCATTAGCATTAAAAATAGCAACCAAATGTCGAATTTCTTTAGTCGGTGATGGGCACCATATTCTCAGAGCAAATGAGCTATCCTACTCGAGGCAATTTGACAAAACGATCAGAAAGAATGTTAAATCCATTCCTTAAAATGGGCAGGTGCTATCCAGTACTAAGTACCTGCACTTCTTTAAGTTTAAAGGGTGGGTATTTGCACTTCTCAGCACTGCTGCAATATATTTAAATGGGAGAGTACCAGTACTTTTCAGCAGGAAAGAGGTACTGCAAATAGCGAATACCTGCACTTTTATTTTTCCACTTAAAGCACTGGTTAAGTCCGATAGGAGAGGTGTAGCCACAGAAAGAGTTTGTGTTGGGAAAACTGTGCATCACGGTAGGAAATTAGGTTATTGGTTGAGGGGTGTGGAGGCCAACTCACTCAGGCAACAACCACAAACCTTGTCAGAGTGAACCACAAAAGTCACTAAATTAACCTGTGCTTGACCCTCGGGTGCACAAAAGCAGCCAGGCTTAATTTAAAACAATGGGTCCCTGGTGGGGAAGGTTAAGCCTACACCTACTAGGCAAAAGCATTCAAATTTAGGATCAATCCGTAAAAAATAGACAGATAATTTAATTCAGAATATCATATTGCATTACTGGTTCTCCAAATACGACGCAGTGGAAGTGAAAAGTGACCAGTGAGAAAGATGTGCGTTGGTGCTGAAGATGTGAAGTAAAAAATCAACCCATACAGAAATATACATGTTAAACCTGCAAAGGCAGAAATACTTAAGCATTCTAAAACTGAAGGAAATATAGAACTGTCGTAGATTTCCTTGACTAACCCAGAAGTGGCTTTAAAATTTCAAAAAGCCTGACATTTTTTTCAAACAAAGATGTACTCACACATGAGAAAATGGCAGAATTTCTTTTCTTTTTTCAATGCGCAAAGTCTTAAGGCATTCTTGGATTCATCCAACCCTGATGATGATGAACTCACTCTAATCGCACTCTTGCCAAGTCCGACGGCTGCTGTCCACTGGCCATAATGTCATTCATACTATCTCTCTGTGTAAATACAATGATAAGGACTCAAGTGGACCTTGGTGTAATTTTTCATTGATGAGACTGAAGTTGGTATGTTTAAACATTTTGTTTCAGACTTGGCATTCAGTTATGGTACATTTAACATACATTAACAGAATCCAAAGATGGCACTGTAACTTTCTTACATATTTCACTAAAGAAGGAAGACCCAGACTGCTGCAAGGACATTTAGTAATCCTGAAAATAGAACATGTAAAATACATTCACCTTTGTGTGGTGGTTAGTTGGAAAATCAATCAAAAAACTTTATTTCGGTCAATTTGACGATAAAAGTGCATGCGCAATACAATAACATTTCATTAATACAATCCATGTGGGCGCGTGCCCAGACCCCGTAGCCCTGGGTTAGAGTTGCCCATAAGAGTGCATGTGCATTACAGTAACGTTTTCATTAAAACAATCCAAGCAGGCACGTACCCAGACCCACCACACTAAAAGTATACTAAAAACCATGGATATTAAAAACAAATTAAAATAAACAAAATTCGATTTAAGATATATGGGGGTATCAGCTAGAGCTTAAGGATTGGTATTCAAGAGCGTTCTGCGTACACACCACATAGAAAATAAAAGCGCAACACTGAAAATACAATAGGCAGGTGAGTGTTATATTTCAGTAGTCTAAAAGCCTCTGCGCAGCGCTGAGTTCCCATATTTCTACATAGCTGGATCAACAATCGCTGCCTGGCCTTCCCATAGCCTGGACAAAAAAATACATGGTAATCTGACTCCACTGCATTACTACAGGCCAGACAATCCAAAATGGGTGAACCAGCCCATTTGTTTGTAAAGGCACGCAGCCGGAGGACCCCGTACCTAAATTGCAGGTATAGCTTCCTGGCTAGCACGGGTTGAATGTCATCCAATACAGACTCTAGGCTATACTGGTCTTTAATACCCAGGAACGCTGCAGTGAGAGAGCCAGTTGTAGAGCTCCCCTGCAAGTGGGCCTGTTTACTCTCCCTGTAGCTCCATACCAGATCCTTCCTGCAGTGGCGTAACGAAAGTTGCGGGGGCCCCCCTGCCAGTACACGGAGGGGCCCCCACTCCGGATTTAATCCAGAGCTTTTGGGCCTGAGTATTGTGCTGAGGGGGCCCCCTGCAGCTCGGGGGCCCCCCCGCACCGCGGAGGCTGCGGGGGCCTGTGTTATGCCCCTGCCTTCCTGGATAATATGGGGCAGGTTACCTCAGCATTGTACCTTAGGTTTGCCCTGCCCATGGCCAAGAGTGTGTCCCTGACAAAGGCTAGCCATGGTAATTTTCCCGCACCCTGAAGTCTCAGGACCTCCCTCAGCTCTGCCCTATAGTCAGCCAGTTGCGGGGTAGCCTACAGGCGATGCCAGAATGTATTGGAAAATCAAATGTGCAATAAATCAGTAAATGTAAGCGTACTAGGAGAAGAGGCACATAGATGCCAAATGTACCTTAACCTGCTGATATGTAATGTATGAAAGGATAAAGGATGGGCATATTGGCTTTGTATTCTCATTGAATACCAGCAAAATAGAAACCACAAAACATAACAAGACAAAGTTTAAAAGCACTGCAGGGAGCTGTAAACCTTATTGAAACATGTACCCTAAAGCGATATATATCTACAGCCTAAAATGTGGTCTATGATATCTGTGCAAAGGACATTGTATCTGTTAAAGGTTAGACAGATGCCGGAAAGCACCTGATCGAAGGTGGTGCTCAGCCTACTTCGAGGTACGCCCTCCTCTGTTTGTAAATAGCCACTCCTCACATTACCAGAAAGTCGAAGGTTCATTGTCTCACGATGACAATGGACACTCAACGCGTTTTGGCTTCCCGTGCAGCCTTCACCACAAATATGTTATTTGAGTGTGCTGGTGATATAGTGAGCATAAGATTACTATACTTAAGTCCACATATATGTACCTTGCTGAGGATATCTCTGCTGTCAGTGGTGTAAGCTGGCAGGATCTGTGTAATCTGAAAGGCTGCTTTGCTGTCTGTACATATGTGAAATGTATGTAAGATGAGTTATATCTTTTGTCTGAATTGTACACATATGGAATCTAGGCAACATGAGCATAGCTGTACTGTTAAATGGGCATTTGTCTCTCAGATGTTTTCAATCTGAAGGATAACTCCAGTGTCTAAAGTTAAGCTAAAGAAAACTGTGCAACTTGAAATGTAACTCTGCTGTCTGAGGCCTAAACGTTTGAGATGTGGGTAATCTGAAGAATAGGTCTGCTTTTCTCAGGTATAAATCAGTGAAATGTCTCCCCTAGTGGAAAGGTCTGATGTTTGTATATTGAACTACTGAGATTTGTGTAAACTAAGGAGTCGCTTCTCTGCCAAAATTGTAAAGCGGTGAGTTTTGTATTCTGTAACAAGAGAGCTAGCACTGCTATCTACAGTACAAACTTATGAGGCATGTCTAACCTTAGGGGCAACTTTGTTCTTCGAGGCCTGAAGCCTCCTGGTACAAAGAACGAATGTATTCATCGGCTAATCCAGGACAAGGACTTGCAGTCGCCTGCTCAGTAGGTGATAGGGTATTTGTACATTTTCCAGTCGTACTTCTCACAGTCCCAGTGAATGGGGTGAGGAAGCCCCTGAGCTGTAGGACTCTGCCCGGGTGGGTGCAGAGGAGGACGGGCTGTGAGTGAATTATCGCTTTAGCTGATTAACATGTGAAGTCCTAGATTGCATTCCAGGGTTGTTGCTGTCCAAGGACTTAAAATGCTTTTCTGAGGAAAGCTAAAGGGAAGCTTACTTCTTTAATGGAAGTCTTGTGCAAATTATGAGTGCACTTCTTGCTACCTTAAGCATGCATGTATCCCCAGACCTGTCAACTCACATGGTGCCACCGTGTGTCACACGATTTCGGCTCTCTTCATATGGTCACATGGTGAGGAGCCGAAATCACACAGTGACAGTGAAGACAAGCCTGTCCACAAAGGGGTTTTCCAGCTTGTCTTTGGCAACTGTAAGCAGCCGATGTCCAAAAAGAGGTGTAAAGACACCCGGGACTTTGGAGACCGGTCAACAACCTTTTATTTCTTTGTTTTGTTTTTTGGTTGGCAGAGGTGGGGGGGTTTGGTGAGGGATAGATTGCCTTTTAGATAGCTCTTGGCACAAGGCCATGCCCCTCCAAGGCCCGCCTCCTCCTCACATGGTAAATTGGCAGGTATGTATTCCTTGGTAGTTACCATAGCATAGATAGGAGGGTCAGAGGAGGTTTAAAGACCGGCAAGAGTTGACTCCCCAATACACTAATAGTAGAACACAAACAAGCACCTGGGTATAAACAGGAAAGTGAAAGAGTGGGTCAGTATACCTAGCTGGAGTGGAGTATTCCTTTTAAAGGACGATTTTCCTCACTGACCGTAGGTGGCATGCTTCATCATCAGGAACCTCCTCGCCCTGTGATGCCTAGTCACAGTGCAGGCTGCAACCCCCTTACTAGAGGGAGGTGCACAGCAGATGTTTTTCAGAGGTATAGTAAATATCCTTATAATGAGCAAAGAATGGTGAGGTAAGCAGAGCGTATGTGAGAAATGTGATGATTAAAACTGGCTACAGGGTATGCCAGCGGTTCCCAATCTTTTTCGACCCGCTGCTCCCTTCACCTATTGGCCGTTGGCCGTGGCTCCCCACTATGTGACTTATTTTTGGAGGGTGGGAGGGATGTAAGCCCGGCATCAGGAGTACTTCTATTTTCCTCCCTGAAATTAATTGGGATGAAGCAGATGAAGGTATTATAATCATATACGCAGGGTGTTTCGTATTACTAAGGCAGTGCGTCTAATAAAATATTCCTAGTTACACTTCTTTGGCCATGCCTTTTTTAGAGAACCCTCTCAAACTTTTTTTATCCCACTTACAGTACTAGATAGTAGCCCTATGTGTGTAGGCCCCAGTGCAAAAGTGTTTCTGCACTTGAAGAATATTTGCATGCAGTTCACTTTTTACCCATGTCATACGTGCCAACACACCTGTCTCAGCAAGGTGATTCATGATTTTATAAACCAATAGCAGCTTTATTTTAGCTGTCTCCTCCCTAAAATTGCCTCCAATTCAATGCAAGCTAAATTAATTCCTCAATTCTTATTTAAACGTCTCTCTTTCTTGCTTCCAAATGCTGGCATTATGCTGTATGTGGTGTTTTACCACCCTATGATCAGGGAGAGAGCAGGCTTGTCTGGAAATGTGTGTGTACTGGAAGAAATGTGTACTGGAAGTACCTATGGTTCAAGTACACATGTCAATACTTAATAACACTTAGGGCATAATTACGAGGACCACCAGGCTCGTGGTGGCGCGGCGGTGGTGGTCCAGCCACCATCGCACCGGCTGTCCGACCACCCTATGACGAATTGGGCGGCTGGACCATAATTGGACAGCTGGCTCCGCCAGGGAACCCCCGTTCCCTGGCAGTGGTGCAGAGGTCAGGGTCATTGTAAGATGCAGGTGTTGCCACTGCGGCACCACCATACATATTACAAGTTTCAGGACCGCCAGCGTTTTCATGGAGGACTTTCCTCCATGAAAAGGCTGGCAGTGCTGAAACAAAGGCCCCCTCAGCCTGGGGATGCATGCAGGGGGGCACAACATGTCGTAATCGGGCCCGAAGTGTGTTGGAGAGACAGGACAACTTTACTGTCCTGATAACTTGCATTGGTGTAAAATGCATTTGGAAAAAAGCTAAAATATCAACGAGTCTAGCACAATAAATCAGTCGTCTTCCACTTACTTTGGGAGCGTTGGAATGTGGGGATCCAGTGAAATATGGAGGTCTTTTCCTTCGACATGCCATCAACTAAGCACTACCGGGCTTATTTACAAACCCCTTGCGCGTCACTTTTTGTGACACACCGGCAGCGCATTCTGGTGCCCCATATTTACAAGGACACATAAAGCCACCCTGCGTGGCTTTTTGTGTCCTTGTAAATATGGCCCCTTTACACAAAACACTTTGTGTGAAGAGGGGCGTGCGATAGGTGTTCCTGTGGGTGTTCCCACGCAACACCCATGGCTTCTGACGCATTTCCAGATTCACGAGAAACGGTAAACCTGGAAATGCGTCAGAATGCTAGTCTCCCCAGGGGAGGCGTAGGAAGGGGCAAGGAGGAGAAATGTTTTAATTTCTCCTCGTTTCTTTCCTCTTTCTATGTGTGCTGCATTCTGCAGCACACATAGGAAGAGGAAATCACCTCTTGTGATTGTTTTTGTGCAGGAAGGGATACCTTCGCTGTTAGACCTGGCACCATTGGCGTGGGTCTCCCTTCCTTTTTTCGCTGTTGTCTCCTCTGTTTTTGCTGGTGTTAGATGCTCTGGGCGCTGTGCCACTGCCATTCAGTGCCACAGCGCGAATGCTCCCTGTGTAAATATAACATGTGAATTGGCATATCCATGATTGGCTTATTTGGTTTACCTGTTAGTCCCTAGTAGTGTGGCCTGTGTGTGCCCAGGGCTGGTAAACCAAATGCTGCTGGTGGGCCTGCAGCGCTGGGATGCGCCACCCACAAAAGCAGCTTGTAAAGCCTGTCTCAGACCTGCCACTGCAGAGTCTGTGTGCAGTCCAGAACTGCCATCTTGGCTGTGAAGTACACCCACTTCCCAGCCCCTGAACCTTCCCTTGGCATCATGTAAGTCACCCCTATGGTAGGGTGCCTTGTGTGTGTAAGGTAGGACATGCCTTGGTGTGTGTAGCATGTCCTGGTAGTGAATTACACCCAATTTCGTTTTTCACTACTGTAAGGCTACCTGTTCCCCATAGGCTAGAATGGGCAGTTTGACTATTACATTCTATAGTCCTAACTGACCCCAGGAACATGGTAGAAAAACGAATTTAGTATGCCTGAGCTCAGAATATTAAAATACATCTTTTAGTGAAGTTTATTTTTATATTCTGTGTTTGAAAATATCACTTTTAGAAAGTAGGTATTTTCTTGCCTAAGCCTTCCAGTGTGCTCTGCTGTTATGTGTATTGGCTGTCTGGTTTTAGAGGGACAGGGCAGGCTGAGTCAGACCTGGGTTGAATAGAGAGATCTGCATTTAGAGTACGGGGAGGGGTAGCTCCTTGACCTGAATAGGGCTGTGCCTGGCAAGGTGAATGCTGGCTCCACCTCCTACTGTGTGTCTGATAGCAGACCCCCTCTTTCTGAAAGGAAGGATGCAGCCTGGTAAACAAAGTGCTCCATGACTGAACAGAACTGGTTCTGGCTAGGCTCAGTGACTTGTAGCTTTTGAGAACAAAGACTTTTGGGGTATAAATATCTGTGCTGAAACCCCTACAAGGTGTATTGCTCCTGGATGTCAAGACGAACCTCTGTCCGTGTAACTGAAGGAATCTGCAGGAGGTGACTATCCTTGTGCTTGTGTGCTGTTTCTTGGATTGGCCTGCAGTGGTTACCATTGGACTTGGAAGAAGAGGGAAAAGGACTTTGAGAGAACTTTTATCAATCTTGCTAAAGCAATCACCCAAGGGCTAGGAGAGAGCTAGCCTCCTGTTGAAGTCTCAGGCACATCAGACTTCACCACCAGCCTCCTGATTCCTCCCAGCGAGGATTTCTATCTGCAGGTGAGGCTCCTGTGAGTTCCAGGGCCTCTAGTTCTACTACAGAGAAGAGAGTGCTGAAATCGTCTCTAACGCACGTTTGCGAGCCGCCGCAGCCGAGATCGCCCCAAAAATCATTGCACTGCTGCCGCCGAGTGCTCGCAACCAAAGATCGAGTCATCGCACCGAGATCATCGCTTCACGACATCGCAGCGCGGACGCCGAGCGTCCGCCATTTTCATCGCATCAGGATCGTCGCTCTCTCGCGGAGCGCCATTTCTTCGCATCGCAACCCGATCGCACACGCAACAGGATCGTCGCCTCGTCTCCTCCCTTGCGGCAAGGAGTCATCGCACCAGCGGTCTAGCGTGCAGAAGTTTGTCGCATCGTCTCCACACGCATCAGCAGATCGGCGCATCATCCTCCCTCGTGGCAAGGATTTAACGCATCGCCGGCCTCACGTGCAGAAAATCATCGCTACAGCTTCTTTGCGACAATTTGTTGGTTTTGCTACGAAATCCAGGTACTTTGTAAGTAAAAGGGTCGCAGAGACCACTGCTTTGAACTGAACTCCTCTTGGCACACTTTGAACTATTTTTGCAGCATTTCAAGAGTAATCCTATTTTTCAGTATTGTGGCTTTTTATCGTTATTGGTCTTGTGTTAAGTCTATATATAAAGATACTTATTTTTGATAACTACTTGTGTGGTGTCCCTTTGTAGTGTTCCTCACTGTGTTACTGTGCATGGTCATAAAGGCTTCACACACTGCCTCTGAGATAAGCCTAGCTGCTCGTGCTACGTTACCAGGGTGGAGCAGGGGTTATCAAAGGGTTTAGCCCTCTCCCTCTGACTTAGGAAGAAGGGTCTCTACTTGGACAGTGGCCAGCCATTGCCAACTAGAGACCCCCATTTCTAACATTCCCCATTACGCAGACACCCATGGTGCAAGGGTGCCTGCGTCGGCGCATGGCAGCTAATTGTGCACAAGCGCAGGGGAGAGCAAAGGGATCCGTCATGTCGTTGTAGATATGATGAACCCCTTTGCCTCTGAATTAACGCATTGCAGCTTAGCCAAAGGGCTTGTGGCACTGTACTATGTTAATTCCTTGTAAATAAGGCCCAATGTTTCCAGCTTTAGGCATGTCACTTACAAATCATCGACATCATGCTTTTAAGTTTAATTAGTTTAACTGATGCCAATGTTGAACAAACCCTTCAACATTAAATGCATTAAAGTGCTTACTGCGCAGCTCCTCAGGCTACTTTTCATGGGGCACCAGGGAGCCACGGCGCACAGAATGGGAACTACCGGGGTACGCAAATAACTTTATAAGTGCGTCCCTGGGTCACGATGGAAACAAGCAAACCAGCAAGGTATATTATACCTGCTGAGGGTTACCATCAGGGTTGGTTGACATGTTTCTGCCTATGACCCTCTACAGAGATGTTTCGGCATTCATCAGAACCTATATAAGTGGTGCTTCTGCTCAAGTAAGTGCTCAAAATAATATGTGAAAAGATACAACACCATCCAGTGGTCTAATTTGAATCCAAGGAAGGGATCTACTGTAGGACTCAGGTAGTGTGGATTCTTAATGAGTAGCCAGAAGGACGGGGTGCCGTATTGTTGTGTTGGGAGAATCCAATTCTCCCAACATGAAGAAATAAATATGTTCACCCCTCAGTGCCCACGATAGTCTTATACACTACAAGCAGAAAGAAATTGAACTATCTTTAGGCCTGGCCAAAATTTTAATTACGCCGGATTAATCAGAGCAATTTCACGAACTATGCATTACTCTTGTGATGTGAAATTACCGAAATTACATGATCAAGCCGCTTGAGTAATAAATAGTAATTTGGGGCAAAATTGCTACTGGAGGAGCACAGGACCAACGATCTAAGAGAGAACAAGCGTCTGCTAGCTACTGCTGTTCATGTCCTGTAACATTTATTGCTATTTTCTTAGTGCAAAATGCATCCTAGAGCCACCTTTGGGTGCAAGGGTGCATTTTACATTGAGCAAATAGCTCTAAATTCTGGATCAGCCATCTCACACAATTATGCATAATTATGAGTCATTTTGCTGTAATTACGGGTAATTACGCTAGAGAGAATTATGCCAGTTACCCCCAACCTATCTGTCTTTTCTGTGCTACCCTGACAGTGAAGTTGTGGAAGGCGCTGGGTGTCACTGTGACGCTCCTCGTGGTCCTGCTCCCTTCCAGAGTTCGAAGCTCACTGTCAGGCCCACAGCATCAGTGGATGCTCTTGGATTCTCAAGCAGAGCCAGGGATTCCAGAAAACACAAAAATACAGCACCCTGTCCTTCTGGCTACTCATGAAGAATCCGCACTACCTGAGTCCCACGCACAGTAATTTTATGGCAATTGGAAGGAGTGTGTTTACTGCCAGTGTCTGCCTTTTAAGATAAAGCAGCTGTGATGCAGGTATGGTAAGGGGCACCGAGCTGGTTACACGTGAACACAAGTGAGTGCTTTATGTGAGAGGCTACTGTTGTTCACAACCTAGAAGCAGTTTCAAACTGTAAAGTCGACCTGTCAAATTAACCCCTTTTGATTAATATCTAAACCTTCTGTTTAAATATTAATTAGTCCCTCCTATGTAGGTTGTACAGCTTATAAAGGCTGGGTGCATAGTATTTAAAGGTAGAGCATGTAAAGGTTACTGTTGAACATTTCCTTAAACTGAAATATCCCCCAAAAGCTATTATTACTGTTGCGAGACTGACTGCTTCCATAGGGAAACATTTAAAAAAAGCTAAATTCGGAATAGTAGCAGGTGGAGAAATACTCAAAGAATTTATTTTTATAGTTATCCAAAATCCAATTTAATGGTGAAATCAAATTTTGTCTAGCTACTAGGAAACTGGTACTTTTAAAAAAGTTCCCATCTTTCTGCCTAAAACTTGTAAGTATTCAACAATCACCTGGCAGCTGGATGGTTCCCATGTGGTGAGATGTGCATTGCTCCCAGTGTACAGTTGCTGGCCTTCTATTGACAGAATCGTCTGTGGGCTGTGCCCAAGGACTAATTACACAAAGGGGCCTTTATTGTCACAAGCAGATGAACCTGAAATCAGGTTTGCCTTCTCCTTTTGCGGATGTAACCAACTTGGCTCCAAAACCAGTGGGAGAGGAAGCTGCCCAAGAACCGGTTTGAAGTAACCACAAGGTAGGGGTTACCCATTTTCATAGTCAAGCCTCTGGGTGGGCACAGGAGCTCTGATCATGGGAAGAAGTATCTGGACCCTAATATACTAAAGATATCAGGAATCATATTGTGGGGTGAAGATACAAATATTAGACATCCATATCTGGAAGAAAATTCTGTTTGGGATTTTGAATTGAACCCAGTGATTTGGTGAGATGAAAATCTTAAAGGCCTGTGCTGTGATGCTCATTGTAAAATGTGGTAAACTGGCTGAACACTTGTTGCAGATTAGCTGTGTTAAGGGTTATGTAATGTGTAATGTTTAATGTTAGATAAGTGCTAAAAAGCAAAATAAACTACATGGAAATAATAACAGGGGAAAGAGTGGACACAGATTTAATCTGGGATTATGGGATGAGGGAGGATGTACTAGTGATCTAGCACACCTTGTGCCAACCAAAAGGAGCTACATAGGGATTCATATAATGCAACAAATTACAAGTTATGTAGACTGTTTCACTCCTTATTCAGTATGGTGAATGTCCCCAGACGATGTGAAAGATGGTGTTTAATCACTGAGTTTATAAATTATGCATTCCTTTTCTTCCATAATCATTATCTATTTGTGCCGGTCAGAGGGCCTGATTCACAGAACTAACTTACGTCAAAATCCTAAACTTACAACAATTTTGGTATTCACAGAATGAACTTACACATTTGGGTATTCACAGAATGAACTTACAACAATTTTGGTATTCACAGAATGAACTTACACATTTGGGTATTCACAGAATGAACTTACACATTTGGGTATTCACAGAATGAACTTACTCATCCTAACATTATGTCCGCACTCGGGCCGGAATTTCCGGCCCGGTGGCGGACATAAAGTTAGGATGAGTAAGTTCATTCTGTGAATACCAAAATTGCTGTAAGTTCATTCTGTGAATACCCAAATGTGTAAGTTCATTCTGTGAATACCAAAATTGTTGTAAGTTCATTCTGTGAATACCCAAATGTGTAAGTTCATTCTGTGAATAGCCAAATGTGTAAGTTCATTCTGTGAATACCCAAATGTGTAAGTTCATTCTGTGAATACCAAAATAGTTGTAAGTTTAGGATTTTGACGTAAGTTAGTTCTGTGAATCAGGCCCAGAGTGTATAAGGCTTGTTGGCGATATTCAAAGTTTTCTAACAGAGTGTGCCATTGCAACCCACCACTCTAAAGAGTAATAGTCCTCACTGTAATATTTGCCGTGCCAATAATGGAAAATTTCAACTAATTGATGTCTTCATGGAGGTACATATTACTGACATGTAGTGCTCAAAGTTGGGGTAGGACCACAAAATGTGCAACATGTCTCAAACCTCTTGTCCATATCTTCAACCGTTCTAACCTAGAACATATTGACTATGTGTATCCTGTGTGGTGTCTAGTTCCATTTGTGCAGTATTTTAAATTAACTTTATTTAAGACTAACCTCTCTGAGACCCCATAAGCGGTCTCTGAGACCCTTATGGGGTCTCACAGAGGCACTGGGTCAAAATGTCAACCCTGTTTCATCAAAGAAATACTGCAAGCTTATCATGCCACTTATCTTGCATCCTTCTGCCATCAGAGATAAAAAAAAGTAGGTCTGTGAGAATGCCATACAACCTAAACATCACTCCTCAGAATTGACCCCAGATTCTAAAGTCTGTACGTATAGAGGGCATAGATACCGGGGCTTTCTAAACATAGACCGAATATAATGAGATAATAGATAATACCGCCACAAATGAGAGAAGTGCAACCCAAATTTGGGTGTAGAATGATACTATTGAGTCCCAAATCTCAAAAGGACAGAATATCATTAAAACAATATAGAGGGAAAAAATATCAAAAGGTTAGTTTCTATACATTTTCTATATCTAACTCCACATATACGTACCTTGGGGATATTTATATCTTCAAGGTACATAGATGTGGAGATAAGAATAGTAAATACTTACCTCCCTCTGTGCTTTTACCTTTTGGTATTTTGTGCCACAATATTGTTGTAACAATATTCTGTTCTGTTGAGATTCATAACTTGATATTTCTTACTACAATCCAAAGTTGAAATGTAGCTCTTAAAACATTTCCAACGCCTATCCTCAAGTAATTATCATGGGGTCTTAATACCATTAGCATATCAGGATGAAATGATTTCTTGTTTATGTCGAGCAGCTATTCCTTAATATAGGAACTGTACTAAAATCTTGTCATATATTTTTGGAAGGTTGGATTAATTCTAGCTTCTGTTTTAAAACAATTCGACAAAAGAAACAACAAGCACATTCCAATTAATTGTGGTTGTCTCTTTCCAGCTTAAAGTACATGGTGAAGCAGTTGGAGAATGGCGAAGTCAATATCGTGGAGCTGAAGAAGAACCTGGAATACACAGCTTCGTTGCTGGAAGCAGTTTATATTGATGAAACCAGGTAAAGTAGTCCCCTAGAAGCTTCAATTTTTGGCGAACCTTAAAAATTTAATGCATTGCTTTGGGCGACCAATTAATGTCAAGTTCTTTTTGCCTCGGTTAGTTTTGCCAAAAATGTCCTTGGGTACTTCAGTGTGTACTATGAAGGTCTATACCAATCTTTAATGTTCCCCAAAGACTGAGTTGCATATCATCAAATCCCAAGAGGGATTCCCAAAAAGCCTGATGTTTTTTTTTAAAAAATCCATGGAACTTTTCCCACATTCCCTAAGGGCATTTTCCAGATATCTCTCCCTACATTCTCATTACTATTCCACATACATTCAGAGAAAATGTGTCACTTTCTCCGAATACAATCCACAAATATTGAAATGATGTCAGTGGCGGTTAGTAGGGAATGGGGGTGGAGGTGCAGGTGGGGGAGAAGACAATAGGGAGTTTAAAATAATGTTTTTTTTAAAAACGTACTTACCTTTTCTCTGCCGGTCGCATCGCTCCTCTGTTTCTCTGCTCTTCCTGACTCCAGTCCCGAAGAAGCTGCAGAAGCTCCCGGGCACACAGGCTCCCCTGAGCCAATCGCAACGCTGCAATGCAGCGTTGTGATTGGTCTGAGCGCCTTGGATGTGCACTCAGATCAGGACAAGGAGCCTGTGCATATTCACTACCAGTCTGTCCATTACAGCCTGGTAAGGAATATGCAAAGTGCGCATGACTGCTTGGCCAGCCAAAACGGCCGGCCAAGGAGTCATGCGCACTTAGTGTGCATAGTCCACTCCTCCTCCCACCCTGAGCCACCAGCTCCGCCCTAACCCTTCAGCAGAAACCAAAAATAAAACGATAGTAACATTGTTATTATCGTTTTATTTTACCACTTTTCACTGCCCTAAAAGTAGTGGGGCGATGCTCCTCCGCCTTAGCGGAGGAGCTGCCACTGAATGACGCCCTGTATGTTCCCAGACTTGATTTCCCCAATAGTCTAACACATTTTCAGACTCTTTCAAAGGCCTTCACCAAACAACAGAATTAGCTTTTCAGTATATTACTCAAATATCCATCTGAAGATTTCTATATTTCCATGGACACTTCACAATATCTACAGAATATTACCTACATTATTAGCGGTCCTTTGCCCAGTAGCCAGATACCTTTCCTTGCATTGCCAGACATCATTCCCCCACATTTTCAGAAGACTTTACTCAAGCATACAGAGTACCTGTCCCCAATTCCCTTGAAAGAAAGCTAGGGGCTCTTTTCTGACTTTTTGCTGTTATGGCCCACAGTAGATGCAACATGGTTTGTGCTACCAACGTCTCAAGCAGAGAGATGTCCAGCACAGTGAAAATCACCATTGACATGTAGAAGTATGTTAATAGAGAAAGGGTAATCTGCACATACAGCACACCAAGGTGTTCTCAATCTCCACATTATCATTTTCAACTATGAGACTAATTTTATTTCCACTGAATTTTTTTAAACAGTTTTCCCACATTCGTCGTGGATGAAAATGACTCATGAGGTGACCATTCTAATAAATAAAGTACTTCTGTGTTCTAAAATCTCCATGTCATTGAAAATGGCTGACCTTAGTCCTAAACATTATCTCTCTCTTTGAGATATATAAAGCACCACCCATCTGGGTCAGGTGTGCTATAAGTTTTGCTAAGAAATATAACCTTTCCAGTCATCTTATAAATCATTGATCTACAAGCCTTGGAGTATTTCTAAGGCAGGTCTTGGTGCAACTTTTGAGTTGCCTTTTTTTGGCTATCATTCTCTCTCCCTTCATAATAGGAGAAACATCTGCAATAGAACATTTCACCCACAGTGTGGTGTTATCAATGACCCAAATAGAAGCTATCCAAACCACCTTTGATACTATCTGATCATCCATAGACCAGCAGATCAGAAATATATCGCTGTAGACAAAATAGAGGGTTAGATTCTGTTCTTTTGGAAATTCATATTTCAATTTCAGAAGGAGTGAAATTAGGCCAGGGTGAAATTTAAATCACTCGGCATAGTTAGCGTAATTTCAGAAACTTTACATTGCTCAAAATTCCTGAAATTATGCTATGTCATGTAATTATGCCACGTTTACAGCAAATTTATAGTGCAGCAACAACAGAAATGATCAGTACACAAGTCACTGTTTTTCGCAGCACTTGTGTTTTTGGTGCTATGTTTAGCACAGATGATTGAGTTAAGGTTGAAATATAGTGCTATGTGCCAAATTTGCATAATTATGTGCAATTTAATGTAATTTTCCCAAAATGTCACATGATTACACAAAAGCAAATTACTCAACTGTGCGCACCACTAGTTGAAATGTTATAAGATAAATCATCCTCTCCGGAGAGGGATATTTTGGGGCATATTCTCAAGCCCCTATCGCCATGGGAACGTCACTTTTTCTGACGTTCCCGTGGCGATAGGGTCAGCGCCTTATTCACAAGGCAGCGTTAAGCCACTTAACGTGGCTTTAAGCCATGTTAAGTGGCTTAACGGTGCCTTGTGAATAAGGCCCCTTTCACGCTAAACAGCGTGAAAGGGGCGTGCAGTGGGTGTTGCGGTGGGCGTTCCACCGCAACACCCATTGAATTCGACGCTGCCACCTATTCTCAAGGGCGGCGTTAATAGATGGCAGCGCCGAACTTAAGACCAGGAAAATCCTGGTCTTAAGTTGGCAAACGAGGAGAAATGCTTTATTTCTCCTCGTTTTTGCTTTTCCATGTGTGCTGCCTTGTGCAGCACACATGGAAAAAGCAAAATGCCATGGTTTGTTCATGTACAGGAAGGTGTCCCTTCCTGTAGATGAACAAACCTTTTTTTCAAATGGCATTTTAGGTTTGTTTATGTGCAGGAAGGGGCACCTGCTTGCTGACACCCTTGCACTCTGGTGCAAAGGTGCCTGCGTTGGCGCTAAGTTGTGAAACTTAGCGCCATCGCAGAGAACGCCAGGCTGCACCCCATTCTTGAGAATAGGGTGCAGCCTCGCGTTTCCGAAGTGGCGGTGAGAGGCGTTAAGCCAAGGAGGCTAACGCCTCTCACCGCCACTTCATTGAGAACATCCCCCTTTGTGTCTAATGGAAACTAGTAAGCCGTGCAAAAAAATGCACACTTTATCCCGTTCCATCCTGATCCATTTTCTACAAGTGTTCTTTGACCATTAAACACCATGTTTTGGTGATTGATACATACAGGTTCAAAAATATGTTGAGAGGCAGCCAGGGGTTTGAGTCGGGTGTTCCTTTTACTCAATTCTTATTTCTATAAAAGTGGGGTTTGGAAGCATGGTCTTTGTTCTTGAGGCAACAGTAAAGCAGGAAAGAAGTAAACACAATAGACTTCCTCTGGGTACTGACTTCCTGCAACATTTTGCAATGCGAGCTGGACTGCTGTGATTGAATAATGTGTGCTCTGATGGTTGAAGATGAAGCTTGATCCTGTTCCTCTTTCTTATATTTTTTCCTCTTTATTTTTTTCCCAAGGCAAATTCTTGACACTGAAGATGACCTTCCAGAGATACGATCGGACGCTGTACCTTCCGAGGTTCGTGACTGGCTGGCTTCCACATTCACCCAGCAGACGAGGTCGACAGGTCGCCGATCTGAGGAGAAGCCGAAATTCCGGAGCATTGTCCACGCAGTGCAGGCTGGAATATTTGTGGAAAGGTGAGAATCTAGAGTAGGCAAAAGAGATTTTGTTTACTACAAGGGGCTTGGAGCCCCCCCATTGCTTACTATTAGGTGGCTTCATTATCACTCTTATTTGCTGCCTCCAAGCTGACCTGCGTGTGCCAGTGGGAGTTTCAGTTCCTCTTCCTTCGTGTAGAGCATGGACCAAGTACTGATTGCTTCATTTTCATTTGTGTTCTTTGATTCCTCAGGCTGTGATTGAGTTACTATTATTCTTTCTTCTTCCCCTGTTATTCGTCATTATATGTATTGCTTCTTCTGTGATGCTTCTTCGTTTCACAACCCACCCTCCTGTTTTCTGTGTTGCCCCTTCCACCCGCCATTAAAAAAAAAAGCACGACGCGGCCAGGACTGGCCACGTCATACCTCTTTTTTACCCTCCCATTCTCCGTGTTACTTGTTCCCTCCCTCCCATTGTTTGTGTTGCCTATTGCCTCACACCCTCCCTTCTTTTGTCGATGTTGCCCACCCACCAGAAAGTGCTAAGAAGCAGCCAGTGCTGGCCGCGTCCACCCCGCACCACTCCCTCGGCGAGCCGCCACTAGTCATGGCCCTTATTTTCTAACTTTTAATCATACTGCACAACATCTGTGCTAAAAGGCATTGGCAAAGCCAATGCGGGAGCTATTGGCTTTGTCAATGGTTGTTAAGCTATGGTCGATAGGGTTTGCTTTCTTAGATGTGAGCTCAGTGAATCCACATGTAGGAACCTCTTTTCTTTGCCACTCGACTTTCAGTATAGCGAATCCATGGCACTTGCCCTCTCTTATTAATTACTAGATGCCTAATTCCACACTCCCAGAGGGCAGTCAGAATAAAAAGTGAAGCTCAGGGGCAGATTAAAGGATTCATACAAATTGCAACCGTTTGTTCACCAAAATAATAGGGGCAGATTTACAAGCCCCTTGCGCCACTTTTGCGTCACTTTTCCCATGTTAAAAGTGACGCAAAAGTGGCGCAAGGGGCTTGTAAATCTGCCCCATAGTCTTTGGAAAAAATCATCATTAAAGTGATGCTGCTGCATCAGTATTCACTCTGAAAAGCTCAAAGTGCGGATTCGAAAATCTTCTACAATGTAAAATCTTTGCTTAAAATAAGGAACACAGAAAATGAGCATACCTCAAAGCAAGACTTGGAAAAATATATTTTTTTTATCTGCACGTCAATCAATATGGTGAATATGACTGCACAAACATAACACACAACAGACATTTTCTGTTCTGAAGAAATGGAACAGAGACCAGACAACTAAAACATTCTTTGTTGTATCATTAATCATAAAAACAAAGGTGCACCCATTGGAAGACATTGTTCGGTTTAAAATATAACATTAATAACATATGTGTGAGAACCCTTAATGATAAATTCAGAACAGAGGAAGGCATGAGGCGAATTCGCACATTTCCTTTGTACATCTGCCCTTTCACAAAAATGATATATCAGCCCATCACTACATAGAACCCTAAGAAAGACATGAACAAAGAGAGAAAGAAAAAATAAAGAAATGATTTGATAAATACATTTTAAATAAACATAAATTCAAATCCATGGAGTTAATTTAGCAATCGGTTTTAAAAACAGGCAGAAGATATATTTCTTACCTACTAACCTTAACCTAGTGTTTCTGGCTTCCCCAACTTCAGTCTGAGAGAAAAAAGAGACAAGCCAAAAGATCCCGCCCTATTCTGGCTTCTTCACAAGGTAAAAGTTGAACTAGTGCTGCTAAATGCTGAGCCCTGCATAGCTGGGATTGCTCTATTACTTACCGGTAATCTTCATTACTGCGGGTCCCGTTGTCCTCGTCCCATTCATTACTATGTGGAGGAGATAACCATCTCCCAACAGAAAAAAAGATCAGAAGAATGCTGGGACACTAACCCCGCCCCTCCCACCGGGAGTACATAAGGGGTACTTACCCAGCATTCCGCCTGAACAACCAAGCCCACAACAGGAAGGCCGGCCGTCCGGGAGGGAGGGCGGGGCGTATGATTGGGACGAGGACAACGGGACCCGGAGTAATGAAGATTACCGGTAAGTAATAGAGCATTAACCCCAGGTCCCTTATGACCTCGTCCCATTCATTACTATGTGGAAAATACCAAAGCAGAAAAGCCGGCCTTCCCAAACAAAACAGAAGCCAACCCAGGAAACCACACCAAGGCAGCCACCGCAGGAAGCAAAAGGCAGAACCGGCGAAAACCCCAGCCAGAGCACCCAGACATGAGGGAGCCCCACCAATCCGGGACGCACCCAACAAAACAACGGGAGAACATCCAGACGACCAGTCCGACAACCACAGAGGCCAACCAGCCCACAGCAGGAACACCCCACAGCCAACCAGAGAAGGGGAGAGCACCGACACACAAGCCAACCGAGGCAAGAAAGAACAAAACAGCGAGGAGGCCACCCAAAGAGGAAGGCCAAGAGCCACCAGGCCAGCAAGCCAGATCCGGGCAACAGAAGCCAAACCCAGGCACAGAGAACCCACGCCAGCCGAACGCAGGCCCCAGAAAGAAAAGAAACACCCAGCTGACAAGGGGGCCAGAGAAACGCGAAGCCACAAACAAAAGACTACCAAAAGCCGCCCCCGGGAAAAAAAGGCCGAGAAGCCCACCAAGGGCAGGACCAAACCAGAAGAGAAGGGACGCAAACGACCCGGCCCCAGAGAGACCAGAGGACAAACCCCCTGAACCTCACAAAAGAGCAACAGGCCCCAAAAAAAAAAAAATGGGCCAGCACCAGCCGACAGCCCCCCAGCACCCAGCCCAGAAGGCGAGACAGAGCCCACGGACAGGGAAAGAGGGAAAGCCAAGGCACCGGGGAAAGACGAACAAACCCCGGAAGCCAACCACCAGGCCCGAGAGCCAGAAGGGAGCCGACCCAGCAGGGACCAGAAACCCATCAGGACGAAAAACCGACCAGGAAACAAGGCACCAAGGGAACCAGTACCGCCAGGAAGCCCGAGCAGCAAGAACTGACAAGGGCAACCAACCAGGACAAAGGGACCTGGGAAAACAAAGAAGAAAAGGGAACAGGAGGAAGCACATGAACCCAAGAACACAGCCCCAGCAGAACACCCCAACCGCAAACCGGCGGAAACCGGAGCAGGACGTCACAGACCGAAGAAGGCACACCTCGAACACCAGAGAAGGAGTGCAACGGAATGGGCAAACGACCCAGAGAACCCAAGACCAGAGCAAGGGAACCCAAAGGGAGCCAACATCAGCAACAGACAAGCCCAACCAGAGACAGGCCAGGCAGAGACGACCCCAAACAGCCCAAGCAGAAGGCAGGGGCAAAAACACAGAGGCCAGCAAAGACCGAGGGCCAACAACCCCAAGAGGTCCTGAAGGAGCGGGACAGGCCCAAACACCACAGCACGGAAACCCCAACCCGCCAGGGGAGAGGAAACACAAAAAAACATCCCGACCACAGAAGCAACAGAAGCCAGGGCGGAATGCACAAGCAAACCAAACCCCACAGCCCAGCACGACCCAAGGCAGGGCACGAGCAGGGGACAAACCCCCAGGGCAGAAAACCGCAACTGAGGACACAGCAGCCGGGAAGCCAAAGCCGAAGCTAAGCAACCCGCTCGACCAGAAGGACCCGAAGGCCCAACCCACAACCGGGGGAAGGCCAAAGAAGGGAAGGCCCCAGCAGAGCACAGGCCAGAGAGTAACCAGCCCCGGCAGCGCCCAAACATAAACCCAAGAGCATGCAAGCAGGGAATACAGGAGTAGGCGACAGACCCAAACAGGTACAGCCAGAGCCAAGAGGCCACAACGGCAGGAACACACCATACCTGCAAGGACCAGAACCCGACAACAGAGGGACCAGTGCAAGCGAGCAACCGGGCAACCCCGAGTAGACAGCACCAGCACATCCAGGAGGGCACCCCACCAGGATGCAACCAGGCACCCAAGTGCCAACAGGGAGGAAAGTCCGAAGGCAACCGGCGACCACAAGGAGGCACCGCCGGAGACCAAGCAGAAGGAGCTGCAAGCCCGCAGATCAGGAGCGACCGGAATACAGCCCCCGGAACAACAGGACCACGGGGAAAAAAACTAGGCCCAACACCGGTCAAAAAGAAAACAGGACCAGGCAGGGACAAGAACCCGCCTCCCCCACCAGCGAACCAAGCCGGAGAAGAACACCGCAGGTCAGTGGGAGCACAGCCGAGGCCAACAGCACCCGGAGGATCCCAGACACACAAGAGAGACAGCCAGGAAACCGCAATGCCAGCCCCAAGGCAAGACAGAAGACGCCAACCACCTCAACACAGACCACAAGCGTCAACCCAACCAGGACAAACAAATCCGCAATGCGGCATGGACCCGGAGCCGACGTCCCAGCCAGAGAGGAACAGATCCGGGAGGAGGGGCCGTGAGACAGGAACAAGGCCCCCCAGGTAGCTCAATGCCCACCACCAGAAATAAGTGAACAGCAAGACCACAGAACCGAGCATACCCAGGAGGACACCCACACAGGCACCAACCAGGACCAACCCGGCGTAACCCTAGAAGACAGACAAGAACAGGAGCCACTAGGGTGGAACGGCCGCAGGCCAGGCCCGGGCAGGAAAGACAAGAAATCAACAGAGCAGTCTACACGAAGGCAGACAGTGCTAGGAATTCGGGCATCAAGTAGGGAATACACAAATGCATTCCACACGTACAGGTACAGCGAGATGAAGAAAGTCGCCCAGAATCACCCGATGGGTAAGCCAAGAGGCAAGGCCGGGACACGAACCCGGGTCCCCGAGGTTCCAAACACACCAGCCCCAGCCGCTGTGCTGCAGCACCTCAACAGAAGAGTCCGCCGTACACAGGAAGAAAACACCCAACAGGAAGCAGCAAAGTGCATGACCACCCCAGGGCAGTAATGCACAGAAGAACAGACGACAAGTGCAACCCAAGACCAGGGCACACACAATAGCAACCTCAGAAGGAGGAAAGGCTGAGCGGACCCAAGGGTAGGCGAACCAGCAACCACGAGGGCAACCCAGATCCCAACAGTGAACGCAACAGTCCACCAAACAAGCAGAGCATGTCAGCAGAGGAACAGGAGGGCCCAGACCAGCCCCCAGTACACGGAAGTGCCAGGAGGACAACCATCCAGGCACCAAACAGGCCCCAGACAAGAGCAGGATCCGACAGGGTGGCACAGCACAAACCCAAGGAGGAAACAGCACCCCAGCCCGCACCAATGAACCGAACTCGGGAGAGGAGCAACAGCAGAGAGCAACAGCACAAAGGGAGGACACAGACACCAATACGTAGCATCCACCCAGAATCAGGCCCCCCCCTCCAGCCAGGCTAAAGGGGCACCCCCCGGAACCACGGATGTAAATCCAAGCAGCAAAGCTAAGTGAAGGCATGCACAGGTATGCGCACACGTCCGTGTTGCTGCTCCGCATAACACACACATGGAATGCCCTCAAGCAGTGCTGCAGCGTTTGACAGAAGTAAATGTCCCCCAGGAGTGCCAGACAACAGTACACCACCGGAGCAGAACCACAATTGCAGGCTTCCCAGAGACCACCCAGGCACAGTCCATGCACGTACTGAAAGGATGAGCATAGCATAGCAATGGACGTACATCACATTCTTGCGGGCTATCAATGTCAGAGATGCAACAATAAATACCAATCTCCCAAGAAGACACCAACATGTCTTATTCACATAGCCCCCTCATGCTGTAAGGACAACTCCAGTTCACATTGTCATTCAACAAGCAAATCATGCACATTCCCCATTTCACCACGGTCTCTCCGTAGGCTCCAAATGCCCCGAGCGCAAACCCCGGCAACCCCAGGCAACACCAATGTGGGAATGCCGCAAAGCGCCGCTTGTTAATGAAGCAAACCTGTCGAAGCAGAGCGCCTCCGCTCCGGACATCAAGGAGCCCGACTTGAGGCCGACACTGCCTGCCCATCCGTGGCTGACACTGACCACAGGGCCCGGACCGCAAACACCGCCTGGAGTCATCGCACCGCAACAGAGAGAGCTGTAACGCAGGCAAACAGGTTGCGCGCTGACGCCCGTACACATTTTTTTTTTAAAAACAGAGACCGCTACGCGGGACTCACCCGGGGGGGGGCGGTAGACAGGAACAAGGCCCCCCCCAAACTGCCAGCCAGGTCAAAGAGCCCGCCACAACCACGCCAGGGCAGGAGGAACCAGGAAGGCTGGGGGAGCAGCAAACACAGCGCGTCTTCCACCGGCCAAGCCACAGGAAGACGCGCCCAGCAACCCAGAAGGAACCGGGAGGTCGGCACACCAGCCGCAAAGGGCCGGTAGCAGCAGGCAAGAGCCAAACAGGAAGATCCATGCCTCCCAGCAAGCCCGGCAGGCCAGGAGGCAGACCACAGACCAACAGACACCCCGCCCGCACAGCCAGGCAGCCGGACGGGGGGTCAAAGAAGAAACACCACTCCAGCCCAGCAGGAGCAGCACCAGCAACTCGTCACTCATTCTGTCGACAGACAGAAAAAAAGAACAGGCGGAATGCTGGGTAAGTACCCTTTATGTACTCCCGGTGGGAGGGGCGGGGTTAGTGTCCCAGCATTCTTCTGATCTTTTTTTCTGTTGGGAGATGGTTATCTCCTCCACATAGTAATGAATGGGACGAGGACATAAGGGACCTGGGGGTAATTGCCTTTTCTGTCATGAGGCACTTGCCATTAATATTTTTTCCTTTGCGGTTTTATCAATCTCGTATTTCCCGTTCAAAGGCTTAAGATACATTTGTATTACCAGTTCCCTTTTGAGATATTAGTTTCAGATGAGCCGTTCACTTCCAATTTTATGAAAACCTCAAAACAGCAAATGCTGTTCAGTTTGGTGCAATCATATTTTAACAGGAACCTTGGAACATAGACGACTACTTTTATTACTCTGGAAGAGGCTAACATTTTTAGAATTTTTAATGCTGAGCTTTTGAAGGTGTTACACCTTTACCTTCAATGTAACAGTGTGTTAAATTTACATGTATTTTTCAGAATAAGTGGCCATAGTAAAAAAAAAATGAACACTCCTAAAAATCCGGTGACTAAGAAAAAATGAAAATGTTAACAACTGAAAAGACAGGGCAGAAATAAGGAAAGAAAAACTGTGATAAATTATCAGATAATGTAGAGTTAATCCTGCCCGCACAAGAGACCTCCATACTTCTAAGTAAGTTAACTTCTTCCTTGTTGTGAATAGAAGGGTTACAGAATTCTAATACCTCACACTTCTAGCTGGTCCACTTTGGTGCCTCTCTGCCCAGCATGTATCAGGGAAGCAAAACTCTAGCAGTTGATGTTCAGCTACAAATTCACACCAGGTAGTCAAACAAGTCCCCTTCCAATAAGTTAAAAAAATAGTTTTCGAGTTTTGGTCAACGTTTAATGTATAGGTCAGCTCTAGAGTTCCTGTCTTCCAAATGCCAACAAAAAATACAATCCAACAAGACCAGCATGTTTAGCTCCACCAAATGGACATTTAAAATATAGATTCCTGCACATCTGGGAATCTACAGCGGGTAATACATATCATACACCGTTCTGTAATGTAAGATCCAAATATTAGATGTGACCAGAGTTTTATGAATCATCGTGAAAGATGACTGCACACCAATCCTAACAATATTTTACTTAGGAACACTAAACCACCAGTTCCTTTAGAAATCTGACATATTCATGTCATTGTTGTAAAATTGCTGATTTATATAAAAGTGGGCTGATCTTTCTGTGAAATCCACAAGTTGGAATATCTTGGGTGTAGTTTGTCCTTTGACTAGGCTTCTGCCTCTGACTCTGACTTTAGGTTGTTGTACAATGGCTCTTCTGGCATGTGTGTTCTAAGATGGTTGCTGCTCTCGAGGCCTTAATAGCTGAAAGGATAACTGGATCTCTTACCGTAGTTGTGATCCAGAACCTGTGAAGAACTGGTGCAGTGGCTGCCAGTGCCGACAACAACATGGTTCTTGTGAGTAGTCCATATCATGGAGGAAACACCCCCCTACAATTTTTCACTCTCATTGAACTTTTCATTTATGAAATTACTTTGGGTCATGTTTTAGTCTTGTTCTGAAATCATATATAAGCAAACATTGGTTTGGCTTTATCCTATTGACAGAATTATTGAATCCCACCTAAATCAAAATAAGTAGCATTTTTATTGATTAGTTCAAATAAAATACACTACATTTGTTACGTAAAAGAACATTTATGAAGCAAGTCGCTGGGTAGCATTCAATGTAAGATCATTAGATGTAGATGTTCAAATAGTTTCTAAATGCTATTTGCTCGATGATTGCATTAGTTATTAACATCTATCTAGAAATAAGATGTATTCACTTTATATATGCTCTATTGATCTATTCCTTGATAATTTTCCATATCCGTGGAAATTGCTGTGATATTAGGAACTCAATTTACATAAAATGCCACTTTCTTTTTTCTCAGAATGTTCAGAAGGACATATACTGCAGTTGGACCAAACTACTCTCCAGCAGTTGTTAATGGCTTAAAGGTACATTTTTATATTATAAAAGTAACTGCTTTATTTACAGACTCTGGGATATGAGAAAGTAGAAATTGTTGTGTCACAGCAAAATGTTGTTTCTGCTTTCCTTTACCTGAAAATCTTATTGTTTCTGCTTGCCTTTACCTGAAAAGCTGTAGAAAGATGTTTTTGTGATCCAAATATGCTTAGACCTTTGAAACCATAAAGAATATTAGCGAAGGCGGGAGCCTCTTAGCTGCATGGGTTCCTAGTAAAAGTTCATAAAAATATTGTCGTTAAAACTCTATATAAATAATCGCTGGACAGAAATGTATCTTTCATTCTTCATTGTCCTACATATTCAAGATCTCCCCAGGTTCACACCACAATTCCAACGACCTCTCCAGCATCTCAAAGAGAGATCGTGCAGTTGTTGTACAAGCTAAGTGCTTTGATTTTACAACTTACTAAGGCATAACATTGAAAGTCTTTTACTTTTCTTCAGCTTAGTGTTTTATTAGACATGAATTTGAATTAAAGACATTTGTTGCTCTTTACTTTAGTGTTCCACCCATGCTGAAATTTACAAGTTCATTGAAATTTAAAATCAGACTAATGTGCTGGGTCCTTTGAAATTGAGCAGCGCCTACAAATAGAGGACGTTAAACTCTGCAACTACAACTCTATTTTTCTCAATTTATCGGTGAAGGGTATGTGCTCTTACGGTTCTGTGCCGTTTCTTTGCATGTGTCATTATAAATGGTGTTTGCACTTATAGTAAATGTTATTTTCCAGTAATCCTCAATAAATCACTGGAACTAGGAGACATACTCCAGAGTCGGCTTTGCTAATAAAAGAATAGATTTAAGGAGAAGCTCTTAGACACAAGGATATGTGCAGTTGATGGGGCGTTCTCTGAGGACATTGTTGAGTCATCCACTTCTCTGTGAGTGTTTTATGTGAAATGATGAATTTTGACAATGAGACATCGATATATGACACTCTTTATGGACTTAGATTCTCAGCTAATCGACAAGTCATCACATAAGAACACTGAATACTTTAGGGATCTCTGAGGCCATTAATTGCCACTAAATTATATTTAGGATGGCCTCCTATTCCTCTACCATTTCCTCCTGAACACCTTTTGCATTTTACTACAAAATACATTGTTATGTCTGAGACTTCCAAGACAGGACTTTGAATGTGGTAGAAGCTATGGCAAATGACTATCACTTTTCATGATCTTCCTTGAACAAGGATTCAGAGGACCATTCAATGAGAGTACCATAGTTGGAATCATTAGTCTCAATGTCTTGTTCCTTTTATAAGGCTCCGAGAAGCTCTTCCGACTTCCATATTGGAAAACCAAATATTTCAAGCAGTTAGACATCCGGCTCAGGAGTTAAATGCTTCTGCTAGCATCATTTGTGATGTGGAGGTCACGAGTTTCATTGCTGCCTAACCCAACTAAATGTTACATCCATGTGAGGTAGGTACACTGAGTGCTTTTAAATGATGTTAAAGTCTGTTATTTACAGGGCTTATAGTTTGCAAAACAGTGTTATGAAACACTACAGAAGAAGCAATTAATTGAGTACTGTTCAATAGGTGTCCGTGTTTTCATGAAGAGTTCACTCTCTACATAGATATTTTTGGTGTTGGGCAAGACGCATAGCTCCACAAACGTTCCTGGGTTTATTCAATTCTGAAATGCACATCAAAAAATCTTTTTTCAAGTAACTTGCAACAATTTGTGCAAAAACATTCATGAAAAAATACAACATTCTGTTGCAAAGCGGAAGTCATGATAGCATAAAAGCAAAAACAATTTGCATCAACAGGAACAAAAACTATATCATTATGAAGATTTGTTGCATGAATGAACGTCTAGATCTTATGCACAATTTTAATTTAAAACATGACACCACTGCCCAATCAGGTAGTTCATTGTCCTTTCAACCACTAAAACACATCAAAAACCCTTTTTTTACGTCTTGATTTATATTTTCGGCTATTCAACATGACAGAAACACAATTATTTAACAAGGAGCTCATAGACATAGAAGAATAGGATTTCTAAGCTAGTTGAGAACATTCAACATTTCTACAATGATATTTCTATATGCCATCCTGTTAACAATGCGCCACCCCTCGCTGTGTGGTCACCCCCATCTCTGCAAGCTTCTCATAATTTAAATCAAGCTCCCCTCCAGTCTTCCCAACCAGTCCTACCTCTTTAGGTTGAGCTGGTGAGGAATCAGTACCACATTTCAGCTGCTCCCCCTCCCATCTATACAGCGTGAACATTATTTTATATCTTACTTATCCTCTTCTTCAGGATTTCTGGTCAACTTATTTACCATCTCTGACCACTTTCTCTGAGGTCCTCTTCAACCCTCTCATCTGGTATGACCATTTTCAAACATAATTCTTCTGCTAGCCCTCTGTCATATTTTCGCTCCAACTCAGCACTGTGGGTGCCCTGTTAGATAACCAGTTTATTGCTATGTAGTGCTTAGCCAAGAGTAGGCTTACTGTTATAAATTTGTATTACTCTTACCCTTACTTGGATCTAGGTAGGCGATCTTGAGTCAAACATTTGTCACCTGTCTAAGTCGTAACACCACCTCTTCCCAATACTCCGACAGCACCCTGCACTCCCAGGTCATATATTGGAATGTAGCCTCTTGCTCCTCGCATTTTGGTAAGGTCAAAGGCCTGGTTGGGTATATCCTATGCATTTTGGTGGGGGCAAGGTATGTATGATGGAGATATTTCAAATGTATCAGCTTGAATCTTGCATTACTTATGATTTCCCATATCTATGTGCAGATTTGCGCCCATTCTACATCCGTCAAGGGAGGCTATAGGTCTCTGTTCCAAGCCTGCTTTGCCTTCGACGCTGCTGGTGGCTTATCCTCGTTCAGTGCCTTATATATATGTGAGAGAAATCCTCTACCCCTCCCACCCTAAAGTAACAACTCAGGTGTTGAGAGACCTTGGGTGGAGTCGGGAGGCCGATCCAAACCCCTCTAGTTATGAATGTCAATTTGGCAAATAGCAGGAATTGCCCAACACTGATCCCAAAAGTATCCCAAGCCTCCTCAAAGTTTAGAAACATTTCCCAGGTATGAATCTCCCAGTGATAGGCAGCCACCCTCTCTCCAGGCCACAAATGACATGGCATCTTGTATCCGACAAAATGGCTGCAGCTACTCAATTGGCAGGAATCTACTGAAAAGTGAACTCTTTAGCACCATTTTAGTCACGAGCTACCATGCTGCAGCCACTTGTGGGACTTCCCACGAGGTGTCTGGTAACTGCTTAGTGCCCCTCATCAAGCAAATTGATAGGGTTTTTGGGTCTTTGTCAAACCATTTACATGTGTGTTGGAGCCCTGTATCAATATAAAAGAGCTCCAGATCGGGGAGGCCCAGTTTGTCCCTCTCTCTATCCAATTTCAACATGTTCAGATGCACAATATTCCTCATCCCCGCCCACGTAGCGAAACAAGGAGGCTGTCTATTTCACAGAAAGCTCACTTTGGAATGCGGTCCTTTAGGAAATTGGGTTACTGATTGAAGAGGACGAAACCCTACTCAAGTAGCAACGACACTTCCCGTCGGCATGAAGCACAAGCAAACCCTAAATTAACCTGTGCTTAAAGGATAGGCGATAGAACATGGACAAAGGCCCTGTTATCAAGGGGCACTTGTCAGTTTTACGCCTCTCTGAACTCAGTTGGATCGTTCTGTCTACACTCTCCTGAGACACTGGACTGACCCACTGGGAACCCTTTCTCCTCACTCGTGGACCCCATTTGTGACGCACCTAACCTTACCTTGCTCACAGAGGCATCCCATTAGGCAGACAGTACCACCATGGACAACAAATTGTTGTGGCCCATTCCGCCCCTTAAATAAGACTTCAGTCCCCAACGCAAGGAAAACTCTGCCCATAAAGACAGTAACAAACAGAGGCCACTGACAGCTGTCAGTGTCAAGAGCTGGGCCCGGGCCATCCTCTGCCATGTGGAAGCTCCAAGCGGGGACATTAGGTAGGCCACTCTTCCAGCCTTGGGGCTGGCAATGAGTTCCCTAAGGGATCGCAAGGGTCTTCTTATATTTGAGGTTTCTCAGAATGGGGTGCAACAGTCCCAGGTGTTATACACCATATGTCCATTCTACCTCCCACCAGTGCTGTGCTGGTATCCAGGAGACTAGCTTTACAGCCTAGAGTTAGTACCTTGAGGCTGAGCAGGTGACAAGGTCGAGTCCTCCCGCACCCTGCCCCTTCATCTGGGCTCCCATACCATGCCTGAGATTGGTACCCCTAGAAATCAGAAGTGTCAGGGTTCCCTGGGTGGCCGCCCCTCCCAGCTCTTCTGACACCGGGGGCAAATCATTCCACATAATGCAGTCTATGGGCATCTGGGGACTAACTTTAACCTTCCTCTGGGTCACCTCCACACCACACTCCAGGAATATCAGGGCCATGGGACGGACAAAGTCCTGCCCCTGGACCTGAGTTACCCTACACACCTGGCCGGTATACTGCTCTGGAGAAACCATCCTTTCCACTACCATGGACTGGCTGGCCCCAGTGTCCCTCAAAGCAGTGACAGGGATCCCATTCACTTTCATCTAGTGGAAGTGATGACTCCCACCCTTGAAGATCACTAGCTCACCCTCTGAGCCTATCTCCCAGATAAATGAGATCCTGGAATGGTCTTTGACCTGCCCCTGGGGACTACTTACTCCTAAGACCACACTAGCCACCCCTGCCCAAAGAAACCACCAGTGGGTGTTTTCTTTGAAAAGACGGAATCCCCGGCTTGTGTCCTACCTCAGAACAATCAATGCACCTGGGCTGGAAATGGGGCACCCTTGGCCACTGCCCGCCAGAACCTCCTCCCTTTTTATCAGAAGGGGTATGCCCCCCTCCCCTTATTCAGGGAATTGTCTCTATCTTCTTTGACCTTTCACTAACTCTGCTGGGGGAACCTGAACCACCCTTCTTGGGGTCTCTCCCATCTACCTTCTTGTGGGCCTTGGTGCTGAGCCAGAGGCCCATTTCCCTAGCAAGCTTTCTGGGGTAAGTGAGCTTACTATCAATCAGGTGTTGGTACAGCTCTGCATAACAAAAACTGAACATGTGCTCTCTTGCCATCACATTTTACAGCCCTTGGTAATCTTTCACTTCACTGCCTTTTACCCAACCATCCAGTGCTTTGCAAAAGGAATCCACTCAATCCACCTAGGACTGATGGGGCAGCTTCTGGCTGTTTCTAAACATCTGCCTGTACTTTTCTGGGGTGAGGCCATACTTCCTAACAAGTGTGTCCTTCATGAGTGGCACCTCATCCTGTCCCATTTTCTAGGCCCAGCAGGGCCTCCCTCACTTCACTATGCATGTGCCTTCAGAGTCTGGCTCCCCAATCCTCTTCAGGGACCATATGCATCTCCAGAGTAACCTCATAAGCTCCAACCTACTTATCAATGTCAACTCCCACAAGATAGTTATGCATCAGATTCTTGGGAATGTTGACCAGCTTGTCTCCAGAGGTCACTGTGGGTATGCTGCCACCATGATTGCTGTATTCTACTTGCTTAGCTCTGATGTCTGGCTCTCTGAGACTTAGCTCATGGGCCATTCTCTTCCCCTCCATGGCTAGTCTACTTTCCTCCAAGGCTCTCTCATCCTCAGCCTTCTTCTCCTCTGCTTCCAACTTAAGCTTGGCCATTTGCATCTTAAACTCCCTTTCAGCCTTCCTGTCTGCCAGCTCCCCTGAGGACAGGCCACTGCTCTCTGCTCTGGCAGGCGTTCCAACTGAGGAGACAAGTCATCCCCCTCCCTTGAGTGCTGCATCTCAGGGCTTGCATCCGGGCCCGGCACCTACTCCTCCATATCGTTAGAAGAAAGTGGGCAACCCAGTAACCAGGGACCTGGGCTGGACAATTATTATCAAAACAAGTGGTCCCTATGGGGGAAGTTTAACCCTGAACTTCCACAGCAATAGTGAGATAAAGAACTCCTCTGCGAGTTAGGTATAGTTATGCGATAGGTGCATTTATTTTAGTAATGTCATTCTTATATTGCAAAAATGGTACAGAGGAGTATGACACAGTATTCATATTACTTAGAAAGATCAAAGGTGCTGGACCATTTCCTTCCCCTACTGGCACGCGTAAGACAATAACAAGTCCATATTGCAGGACAGAACCTACATTAGCTTTTTTTATCTTGACACAAGCGGCAGTACATTGTATGTGTCAGCCTATTGCACAAGAAATCGGCGGTGCAGTCCCCCTGCTTCTTTCAACAGTTTTCTGAGGCAATCCCATGAAATATTGATTAACACATTTTTAGTGTGGGTCTCTTTGCCCCAACCCTCTGGTGTCTCCTGTTCTCCCTTTTTGTCTTGATGATGACTCTGTTCTAAGTAATTGTGTGAAGTGGTCGAACGTCAAAATTAACATATGTGGACTGATTTTAAAATGTGATTGTGGTTGCTGAACCTCACATCATGATTGCTGTTCTTGTCAACATATTGTCCCACTCAGTCACACGTATATATAACTGGATATAGCACAATCGCACTTAATCACTTCATGTCACTTCCACTGTGCCGTCACCCCATAAGAGCACCTTTGGTCTTTCTAGGTAATATGAATACTATGTCATACTCCTCTGTACCGTTTTTGCAATAGAAGAATGACATTACTAAAATAAATGGTCCTGTCGCATAACTATAACTAACTCGGAGAGGAGTTCTTTATCTCACTATTGCCGTGGAAGTCCAGGGTTACACTTTCCCCCATAGGGACCATTTTCTCCACCATATCATCCTCCTCATCCCCATCCTCTGTTGCTGTCAGCAACTGGTGAGCCTCCGCCCAGCCTTCAGAGCTCTCTGAAGCGCCAACGTTTTAGTGCCTTTCGAGGTAGGAAGCCGCTTTTCCTTAGAGAGCTGCTTGAACTCCACCATAGTGTAGCTATCCAGGGTCATGAGCTCGAATTCCATTTCTGCAGGCATGGCCACAGACAGGTAGAATGAGAGTGAATTTGGAAAAAGCAAGAGCCAATTAAATAGAGTTTTAAAAAACTTGAATTGTTATCACAGTATTTTTCTGGGATTTTTAGTGTAACACAAAATCACTGTATGGCACTGCACAAACACAAGTCATAATCTCACTGCTGAACACCAATGTAGGAAGTTGGGGTACTGGTTGAGGAGGGTGAAACCCTACTCAAGCAGCAACCACACTTGTCAGGGTGAAACACAAGCAAACCCCAAATTAACTTGTGATTAACCCTCTTGTAGCTTGGCACAAAAGCAGTCAGGCTTAACTTAGAGGCAATTTGTAAAGTATTTATGGCGTGCTACAAACAGTAACAAAGTAAAAACACAGCACAAGAAAAATCCCACACCAATTTAGAAACATAGAGTAAAATGTAATAAATTATTTGAGACCAAAACAACAATAATCCAATCAGTAGAACCGGAGATATGCAATTAAAATAATTTCAGGTTAGTATAGCATCTAAAAGTACAAAGCGCCTGCAAGACCAGGTGATATAGTCATAAGTTCAGGCTGACTGTGATTCAGCACGAAGCAGACACATGGACCAGGTTGGTCCCACTGAAAGAGTTACCTTCAAAAATCCAGCTCGAAGAGTTCTGTTCATAGTGGAGGGGGCCACAAGGAGTAGGGAGAGAGAGCATCGCGGATGGTCATCACTGTAGCATGAAGAGCAGGCCGGGCGTCATGGACGGTCGTCACTGTAGCACAAAGCTATGGTTGGGCATCATTGCTGGAGATTAACATTGGAGGTCACCACTGTCTGACGATGCTGTAGCGCGGAGTACAGATCACACGTTGCTAGACGTTTCTAGCTGTCACTGTGGTGCGAAGAGTCTGGTTCACCAGCGCTTCGCATTGGTGGGCGGTGCGAGCGGCAAGATCTTGGTGCAAACTGGCCCATTCGCAGTCACAAAGAGGCCAAAACTTCAGGATTTCTCCTTTTCTTGGAGAAAGAGTTCAACCAATGCCACACCAAGGGTCTAGGACCAGAAGGGCACGATTTGGGGATCAGGAATTCACTCCGGCAGAAGCCAGCAGGGGTCAGGTAGGTTCAATTGCAGGTCCAGTTGCAAGTCCAGATCCAGACAGAAGGCCAGCTGGGCAGATGCAGGGGGGCCTCTGAAGCTTGCTATGTCCCTGTAGCACAGAACAGGAGTTCAGTCAGCTGACCCATGGAGTTACTTCAGCCTGGGCTGTAGGGTGCAGATCCAGTCTTCCTTCTCACCAAATAGGGCAGCAGAGTAGCAAGGCAGCAGGATAACAGTCCTTCTGGCAGCAGAGCGGCACAGCAGTACTTCTTCTGTAGAATCCACATGTCCAGAGGTACTGAATATTTGGGTCTGAGGGACCAACATTTATACTGGTGCCAGCTTTGATTGAAATATAATAAGGTTCTGGAGGATGTCCAGCTCCAAGGTGTTTGGAATTTCCTGCCTCCCTGTCCTGGCCCCAGCTTGTCTGGGGGCATAAAAGACAAGAGTCAAACCCTTTGTAAGTGTGCTCAGGCAGAGACTTTGTGATGTGCAAGTGTGGTAGGTGACAGCTCCGTACCCCTATCAAGTCAGAGATGGCCCATCTTGTTAACCCCTATTCCTCCTTTGTCTCACTATCTGGGAACAATACAAAAAAGACTAACTGCCAGCTGCACCTAGTCATGTGAACTAGGATACAGGCTGCAGGCACCAAATGTTTGGGCCAAGAAAACGCCAACTTTCTAAAAGTGGCATTTTCCGAATTGTGATTTAAAATCCAACTTTACCATAAAAGAGGGTTTTATATTACAGTTCTTTAGACACCAAACACATTATTCCCACCATTTCCCAATTGAACGTTAGCACTTATTACATATAATAAGGTAACTCAATGTTATCCTATGGGAGAGGTAGGCCTCACAGTAGTGAAAAACAACTTTAAAAGAGTTTCACTACAAAGAGATGGAAAAGTAGTTAAAAGCACATGTCCACCGTTTTAAATATTCTGCACCCTGCACTATGGGCTGTTTAGGGCCTGCGTAAGAGTGGCTTATATGTATTAAAAAGGAAGGTTTGGGCTTGGCAAAAGGTTTACTTTGTCAGATTGAAATGGCAGTTTAAACTGCACACACAG
This sequence comes from Calotriton arnoldi, assembly GCA_963921515.1. NCBI lineage: Eukaryota > Metazoa > Chordata > Amphibia > Caudata > Salamandridae > Calotriton > Calotriton arnoldi. The sequence continues at coordinate 2,125,250 of CAWUFW010001409.1, forward strand.
GCTACAAGAGCAGGCCTGAGACACATTCAAAAGGCTACTTGAGTGAGTGGCACAGTCAGTGCTGCAAGTCCACTATTAACATTTAATTTACAGAACCTGGGTACATGTAGTACCACTTTACTACGAACTTACAAGTACATTAAATGCGCCAATTGAATATAAGCCAATTTCATCATGTTTAAAGGAGAGACCTTAAGCACTTTAGCACTGGTTAGCAGTAGTAAAGTGTGTACAGCCCTAAATGTCAACAAAAACGGATCTAGAAAACAGGAGGGTGAAGGCAAAAAGTTTGGGTATGACCCTGCCGAAAGGGCCAAGTCCAACAGGTGCATTGCATTTTGTAGTACATGTAAGCAGAGTGGCATTAGCACCATTTTTGCTAATGCCACTCTCCTCATAATGGAGAGCGAAAGAGAGTTCCAGAAGTTCATTTAGGCTCTAAGCCCCAGTAGGACTGTACCAAAATTATGCTGGTAGTGCAGATATTGGAAAGTTCTCTGCTTCCATCCCATCCCCAAGTTAGGCACTTCCAGTTGGGTTTTCTCCCCCAATCCTGCTAATGGGTACAATATTGTTCTCTGCTTAATAATGACTACCCTGAGGCCTCCACAAGGTTGACTATTTCTTTCGTGAGAATGGCGATAGACACCCAGGGCTGGGTCAGCTACACCAAAGTGTCATCCGCATACATTGAAATCACGTGCAGCGTGTCACCCAGGGCTCCATTTTCGGTCTGAGCCATATTGCCAGTGGTTCCACTTCCAGAGCAAACAGCAGTGGTAAGATAGCCTGGTTCCCTTCTTCACTCTCCATTTCTGCAAGACTTTACCACCCAATCTGACCCTTGCTGTGGGGTCCCTGTGGAGGAGTCTAACCCAGCTTAGAAAATTGGGACAAAAGCCCATCCCAGTGAGTACCTCAAACATGTACTCCCAGCTAAGAGAGTTAAATGTCTTTTTGATTTTGAGCCCCACCTGGTCGCTTTCCAAAGGGGATTGCTCCATAGAAGCTATGATAAGTCTCAGGGGTCTGAGATTCATTATTGTGAGTCCCGGAAAGAAGCCATAATGGTCGTCATGAATCACTTCTCTGATTTTGCCAGCACCCTATTTGCTAGTATTTTGCGTGCATCTTTGTCCACCTTTAGCATGGATAAGGTTCTGTACGAATTAAGCTGTGCTTGGTCTTTATCAGGCTTAGGTACCTTGACTATGATGGCCTACTTCATGGCTCCTGGCAGGGTCGCCCTCTGCCTGGCCTCCTGATATACTTCAAGGAGTCTATACGACAGTATATCTCCATATTAATGATAAAAATCCAAAGGACACCTGTCTCAACCAGAGGCCTACCTAGGGGACAGTCCACATATAGCACCTATTCCCTAGGGACCTTTGACTACACTCTACCCTATCTTCCTGTGACACTCTTGGTAGCTTAGTGTGCTCCAAAATAGCCTTCATCGCTGGCACATTACGCATCACTAAGCTCTTATATAAGCAGGCTGTTAGACCTGACATCCTTGGCATGGTATTCCCTCAAACTTTTTCCTTTATTCCTTTTGTTTGCTGAATTCATTTTTGTTGGCTTTAGGACTCTGTGGATGTACTCACTGCTAACCAGTGCTAAAGCGCTTGTGATCTCTGCTTCAAACATGGTAAAATTGGCCTACGCATAAAAGACACATTTAAGTTACTTGAAAGTCCCAAGTAAATTGTACCATTTGTATCCAGGGCCAGTAAATTCAATGCTACTAGTGGGTAGTCAGCACTCATTGTGCCACCCACTAAAGTAGCACTTTTAAAACATGTCTCTGGTCTGCTACTGCAGTCTGTAGTACAGTTTTACTGTGCCATTTCAACCTGGCCAATACACTCTTTGCCAGGCCTCAACCTTGGAAGCAGTGAAAGACACAGGAGGCAGCATGACTACTGTCACGTGTCATCTGGTATCCTCAGAGCAGGTGATTCCCAATGTAGTCCGCCAAGTTGTGGTAGCTGACAACCATGAGAGTCACTATCCCGTGGTTCTCGTTCTCTTTGAATGGGGGAGTGTCAGGTTCCTTAAGGATATCTGTGAGTCCAGCAATTCCTGTGGATTGTCTACTTCATTCCAACCTTGAGCACACTTTCTGGAAAGAGGTGGAGCCACAGTCCCACATGGAGATGCTTCTGTTGCCCGAGTCATGTGCGTGACAACACAGTCCATGGCTGTCCAAGAGGGAAGTCAAAAAAGCTTGGAAAAATGGCTCAGGTACCTGGCAAAACATTAAAGGGTGGGGACATGGGAAAGATTTTCACGGTCCAGGAAGAGGCTGAGTCTGATGCCCCAGAACCTACTGGGGAAGACATTGCTGCCCTGGGAGACCTACCTGAGTTGGTCGGATGGCAGGCAGAAGGGAAGCCATTCTGGGCAGAGTTCTGCAAAGTGCATAACCAGTGCCCTATTCTAGAGGGCCTATTGCAGCAGGCCGATGCCCAGGCAGCTGGCAACACCTCTGATGATTATCTGATTTATTGAGAGGATGATCTCCTGTATAGTAAGCCTAAGTCCCCTGAGCCTGTTGCAACATGTGTTGGTGGTCCCTCAGTGCTCCAGGGCCTTCCTACTGGGTTTGGTTCATAATGTACCCCTGGGAAGACATCTCGGGCAGGCCAAGACTATTGCACGGCTGGTCACCTACTTCTAATGGCCTTGAATGAAAACAACCTCAGATGCATTCTGCAGGTCTTGTCATACCAGCTAGGCCAGTGGGAATTCAGGGGGAAAGCAGAAGGCTCCCCTGGTTCCCCTTCCTGTCATTGCCACCCCCTTTGAGAGGGTAGGCATCAATATTGTTAGGCTCCTGGGCCCCAAGACTGCACTAGGCAACATGTTCATCCTGGTCTTGGTGGACCATCCCACTCGGAACCTGGCAGTCATTCCTCTGAGGATGGTGACTGCGCCTGCAGTAGCCAGAGAACTGATGGGGATCTTTACTCGGGTGGACCTCACCACAGTGGTGGTGTCTGACCGGGGCAGCAACTTCATGTCAGTGTACATGATCTCACTGTGGAACAAGTGTGGAGTAATGTACAAGTTCTCCACGCCCACCCCAGAAGAGTGACGGAATCAATTATTTTGAACTTATGTATAGCCACTCTGTCAGAGGGCCTCTCAGCCTTGTGAAGGTGAGGTGGGGGCAAGCTTCCAAGAACTAACTACTCAGGATGTAGTCAGCTACATGTTGGCTCTCAAGATTCAGAGGAAGCACTTGTGGAAGAAAGCCACTGTGAACGTAGAAGCCAGTCAGAAAGTCATGAAATGCTGCTTTGCCCAGAAGACCACCTTATTTGAGTTTTAGCCTGGTGAGAAAGTGTGGGTGATGAAGCCAGTGGAACCCCAGGCCTAGCAGGACAAATGGACGGGGCAACACGTGGCAAAAGAGCGCAAGGGGGAGGTTACCTACCTGGTGGATCTCAAGACCCTCAAGAACCCCTTAAGCATCCTGTATGTCAACCACCTTGTGCACCACTTTGAGAGGTCAGAGGTAATCATGTTCCTGTTGATGGATGATGGGATGGATGAGGAGAGTGAACCTGTCACTGACCTCCTATATTTCAAGGAGCAGTATGGGCCAGTGGAAGATGTTGTCCTCTCCCCAACCCTGAGCAGCAGAGGGACTGCAGTCACTTACTGGGGCAGTTTGTCTCACTATTCTCACTTACCCTGTCCACAAGCAATGCAACTGGTCGCCTCCTTAGCAGGTACCAATCTTGTACAACAAGTGTCTTTCCCGACCCACAAAGCGGGACACACCTTGGATTTAGCCTTCACTAATATCACTACCATTGATATAGAGACCTCATCCCCGTTGGTCTGGTCAGACCACTATCTGATCCCCTTCTCATTTACTCTGCCAATATCTGGTCAAGCTAAAAACTCGTGTTTTATTCAAAAAAGAAATTGGAAGAACCTGTCCGAAGCTTCATTAAGCCCGATTCTGCAGGACAATTACCCCCGCCTATCCTCTGACCCCAATGTAGATGCAGCTGCTATTCATCAATGGATTGCCACTGCGGTGGAGTCAGTTGCACCGGTCACAGTAGTAAAATCTACCAGATTGTCCCCTTCTGCTCCCTGGTTCTCCGATGTCCTCAAAAAGTTAATAAGTAGGTGCAAAAAATTAGAACGCCAGTGGAGGCTACACTACTGCGACCTAGCTAAGGTAACCTACAAAAAAGCTTTAAAAGATTTTCATAAATCCCTAAAAGCAGCCAGACGGGACTATATTGTGACATGCATCCACAATGCGGACCACGCCAGTACAGAGGTTTTTAAAGTAGTTCAAACCTTTCTCAAACCCATGGCAATAGAGACTGAAATAATCCCGTCCTTAGCCTTATGTGAAAAAAATTGCAAGTCATTTTGATACTAAAATCCGAAAGGTCTACGACTCCTTTTCACCCTCGGAGGCAACTGAGAAATCGGATCTCCCACAGGGCATGGGTGAGGTTCTCCCATTCACCAACTTCACACCGCTTTTGCCTCAGGATGCGCTAGTTGAAATCCAAAAATGCCGCTCTGGCGCCCCTGATGATCCTTGCCCTCCCAAATTGTGAAAAATGCTTGCCCCCTGTCTGTTGGGAGGATTACTTCATATTTGGAACACCTCCCTAGATACAGGCATCTTCCCTGATCAATGGAAGCATGCTACACTTCTCCCTTTGCGAAAGAAACCAAATGGAGACCCAGGCGACCTTAGCAATCTTAGACCCATCTCTCTGCTCCCCGCCCCAGGAAAAATGCTTGAGAAGCTGGTCCAGCGCCAACTGACCACTTTTATTGAGCAGAATAGTGCTTTGCACGACACACAATCAGGTTTCCAGGCTGGTTTCAGTACGGAGACCGCTCTCCTCGAAGTGGCAGAGTCGATAAGATGGTCATTGGATTCAGGAGCATCAGCTCTGCTGGTGCTCCTGGATCTGTCCGCCGCGTTCGACACGGTCGACCACTCCATATTGACCCAGAGACTACAAGGGGTGGGCTTTGGTGGGATAGTGCTGTCCTGGTTGACATCCTACCTGAGCGGGCGTACTCAGCGAGTTGCCCTTCAACCGTTTGAATCTAAACCAAAACAGCTCTGGTGCGGCGTCCCCCAGGGCTCAGCTTTGAGCCCTCTGCTTTTTAACCTATACTTAGCTCCACTGTTTTCCCTGATTGCCAACTGGGGTGTGAAGGCAATTTCCTACGCTGATGACACCCAGTTGGTCTTTCCGTTTTAAGAGCGATCGACAGAGGCCTTTAAGAACTTCAAGGGCTGTCTGCGCGATATAGCTCTATGGATGAACTCAAATAAATTAAAACTTAACACTGGGAAGACAGAGGTTCTGTTTTTTGGGAAAGGCCCAGTGCCAGACTCTGATTTATGGTGGCCGTCAGAAATGGGCCCACCACCATCACCTGCCACATGCATCCGTAATTTAGGGGTGAGATGGGAGGCGGACCTCTCTTTCTCAGCCCAAATACAGCAGGTCTCTGCAATCTGTTTCAGTAAATTAAAAAACCTTAGGAAAGTGTTACACTTCCTACCGGAAGATTGCCGCAAATCAGTAGTCCATGCCACAGTTACATCTAGGCTGGACTACGTAAATAGCTTATATCTTGGCCTCCCCAATTATGCCATCTGTCGCCTTCAGATGATACAGAATGCGGCTGCGAGACTGGTTTGTCGCATACCTTTTCGACACCATGTCTCTCTGCACCTACAGAAGCTTCACTGGCTTCCAGTGGAGAGGAGAATAAAGTTTAAGGCCTTGACACTGGCCTACCGGGCCCTCTACGGAAAATGCCCTGGTTATCTGAAAGACAGACTGTGCCTTTATAAGCAAAATCGTACGTTGCGATCCAACTCCCACAATCTGATATGCATTCCACGCTTTACGAAATCACGCTTGGGCGGCAGAGCATTCACGGTTAGAACGGCTTCTCTGTGGAATGCTCTACCAGGGTTCCTGCGACAGGCCAAGTAAGAAGCCTGTTTCAGAAAGGCCCTGAAAACATGGCTCTTTATGGCAGACTAATATGGTCTGTTGGACCCCGGTGCTCACTCCGGTTGCAATTACCTGCTGCTTCAGCGCCGGGACACCCCTGTTTGGGGTAGCTGTCGCGCTTTATAAGCTTCAGTATTATTACCCCAGGGCTCATCACTTGGTGCACCCACGATATTGACACCAGGAACATCATGCCTGTCAAAAACAAAATTTACAGGCTGTCTGACAAAGTGAGAGCTAGTATTAAGGTTGAGGTTTCTAAAAAGTTAGGGTTGATTGAGCACTCTGACAGCTTCTGTAAAGCCCAGTGCTTCTGGTACCCAAGGCAGCTCCACCATGTGCCATATCTGAACTCCAGTTTTGTGTGAACAATAAAGAGTTAAACTCAGTCACTGAGACTAATGCTCGCCACATCCACTGAGCTGATGAGCTCATCAATCGGTCAGGAGCTGCCAAGTTCCTGAGTACATTTGACTTGACGTGCGAGTATTGGCAGACTGCCTTAATTGAGGGGGCTAAGGACAGGTCTGCATTCTCCGCCCCAGAGGGCCAATTCCAGTTTCAAGTGATGCCCTTTGTGGTAAAGAATGTTCCTGCCACCACCCAGAGATTTGTCAAAAGGTTTCTGACTGAGATGAAGGTTTTCAGTGCTGCATATCTAGATGATATTGCTGTCTTCAGATCTAGTTGGGAACATCACCTGTTCCACCTCCAGTAAGTGCTTCAGTCCCTACAGAAGGCCGGCCTGACTATCAAGGCAAGTAAGTACCTGACTTGGGCCACTAGGTCGATGGGGGCAAAGTGCAGCCCCCTCCTGTCCAAAATTCAAACCATCCTGGCTTGGGAACTCCCCAAGACCCAGACCGAGGTGAAGCCTACCTGGGCCTCACTGGCTACTACAGGATATTGTTCAAGGGTTATGGCGCTATTGTTGCCCCCTTTACAGAGCTGACTTCCAAAGGGAAGCCTAAGAAAGTGATCTGGACTGAGGCATTCCAAAATGCTTTTGACACCTTGAAGGAGGTCATGTGCACTGTATCTGTGCTCAGCGCACCCCATCTCTCCAAGAAAATCACTGTGCAAACGTATGCATCTGACCATAGCATTGTGCTGTGCTCTCACAGCTGACCGATGAGGGCTTGGAGCAACCTGTAGCCTTCATCAGTAGGAGGCTTCTTCCCAGGGATCAGAGTTGGAGTGTTATTGAAAGGGAAACCTTTGAAGTAGTCTAGGCACTGAAGAATTTGAGACCATACTTGTTTGGGACTCAACCTTGTGTTCAGACAGATCACAGACCCCTCAGATAGCTAATGCAGATGAGAAGTGAGAATTCCAAACTGTTGATGTGGTCCATCTCTTTACAGGGAACGGGCTTTATGGCGGATCATCGCCCTTGGACTAACCACACCAATGCTGATGGCCTTTCCAGGTTTTCCACCTTAGTGATGAGAACTCCCATGAGGGTGGGTAGTTCTTTCCTGCTTTCAGCTGGGAGGCACAAATGTTTGACCTGACATCCCTGGCGTAGGATTCCCCTAAACGTTTTGCCTTCACCCCTCCTGTTTGGTGAATTCATTTCTGTTGGCTTTAGCACTCTGTGCACTTTACCGCTGCTAACCTTGTGCTCTCGCCTTCAGCATGATAAAATTGGCCTACACCTGATTGCCAATTTTAATTTACTCCTAAGCCCTTAGTAAATGGTAATACATGTACCCAGGGGCTGTAAATTAAATGCTACTAGTAGGTCTGCAGCACTCATTGTGCTACTTGCTATGGTAGCAATTTTAATGCATGTCTCAGGTCTGCCACTGCAACCTGTAGTGTAAGTTTAAACTGCCATTTCAGCTGGCAAAATGCACCTTTTGCCAGACTTACACCTTCCTTTTTAATCCTGAAAAGTCACCCCAGGAGTAGGCCCTAAAAGGCCCATGGCGCAGGGTGCGTTGTATTTAAAAAAAAAAAAATAGGATGTGTACTTAGGTTCTACATGCATGCCCAGGCAGTGAAAAACACCTAAAGTTGTTATTCAGTTTTGGAAGGCTTATCTCTCCCAATCTTGACTTTCACTGCATTACATATGACATTTAATAAGTGCTAACTTTAGATTGGGGTATTAAACAATGGGGTAACCCAGTAACCCTCAAAGCCTGGGTGAGTGTATAACAGACTACAGTGGCTCTGTCGGGGAGCAACAATCACTTTGCTAAAAAGCATCAATCATTGAAAAACAGTGGACTTATATTTGCTTTAAAAGTCCAATAGTGTAGAATGTAAATTACTGCGCGCAAGAAAAACAAAAACAAATCACAATACACCCAGGAAGAAACGAGAAAATCAGAAATACTTGCAAAACATTTTTTGTATTTGGATTTTTTCACATTTCATCAACCAAAATCAATATATATATGGTCGGGCTGAATAACGAGGCCGTAACAATCGGGTAAATTCGGAATAAATCCGAGTCAAAAAGGACCGAGAAGTTAGCAGGCAGCCGCTCTGCAGTCTAGTCGTTATTCAGCCATAGGTCCACTGAATTTGATTTACTCATGTTGCCCTAATTTTGATTGATGCTTTTTAGCAACTTTAGATTGGGAGCAGGTAGAGATTTGTTTACACTCAAATGAATTGTAATTTAAAATCCTCTTTAATGCTGATATTGGATTTTAAGTTACAATTTTGAAAATGACGCTTTTAGAAATTTGGCATTTTCTTCTCCGAAGATCGAGGTCACTGCCAGAAAGCAGTGTCCTGGTTCACGAGTGTGAATGGCTCTTCTGTTGGGGTTTCTGTAACACAAAGGGGGCTTAGTTGTGGACAGGATGGGCCACTCTGGCAGGATGACTGAGGAGGGGCTGTACACAGCCACACTTACAATCAAAAAACGGGGGGAGGTAGAGGTTAAGGTTAGGTTCACCCTCCTTACTGAATGCAATTCCACAACATCCGGAATACCAGAATTAGGAACCTAACCATAGGAAGAACAGGGATTCCACTGAACATGTGTGAAAAACCCCTCTTTCCAGAAAGAAAAATTATTTTCTAGAGTCCCCTCACCCACCAGGGTTACCCCTAGGTGGCATGCTTCATCATTGGGGTCCTCTCAATCCGCTGCGGATTGAGGCGTGCTGCGACTTGCGAACTATGTAGGAGCACTTAGTTTTAGGAAAATATGTGTGGTGCAGCGATGTGGAGTGGGAAAACTACATTAAAAATACCTAGCTAGTAAGCTAATATTTTATTCCTGCTCCTAGTCGGTATGTTTTAAAATCAGGGGTTAATACTAGGGAGAGACCTAACTGTAATGAGTATGGAGTCCCTAGTACTGGGTCGACATGTTTCGAGCTTTCCCCTAAAGCTCTTCTTCAGGACCACACGAGGGCCAGCCCCGTGCGTACCACTCCTAAAGAATCCTGTGAGTAGGAAACAATGGGGTGCACACCTAATGTGTGTTCACCTGATACATAATACATACGGTTGTTCACTGACACGTTGTATTTTTGTTTAGGCAGAATATGACCTGATGGCACCCCTGGATGCGGATTCCAGGGGTGCCATCAGGTCATTTTCCGAGAGGAGTGCTTTGACGAAGGTGTGACTACAAGCCCCTCTACCCCTGCAGATCATGTGGCATATTTCTGCCTGACCTGAAGGTAACTTTTCAGTGGGGCTAACCTGGTCCCTGCATTTGACCTGCACTCCATCATAGTCAGACTAAACTTGTCACTTCCCCCAGTATAGTGCGACTAGATGACAGCGGTGGCTCTTTGTGCTTTTAGGCGCTATTTTCACTTAAAATTGAGTATCTCCAGTTCTACTGATTGGATTATTGTCATCCTGGTATCATCTTATTTATTAAAACGTACTCTGTTTTTCTAAATTCGTTTGGGATTTTTCTTGTGTTGTGTTTTCACTTTATTACTGTTTGTGTGCTGCATAAATACTTTACACAGTGCCTCTAAGATAAGCCTGACTGCATTTGTGCCACACTGCCAGAGGGCTAAGCACAGGATAATTTAGTGACTTTTGTGGTTCACCTTGACAAGGATTGTGGTTGCTACTTGAGTGTGGTTTTCACCCCCTTCAACCAATTACACAATTTCTTACATGGGCCAGATATTTTGACAGTGTCTCATTAATGCTAGCCTGCGTCACTTCTACCTTCCAGTCCGGTTTGTAAAAAGTCAGTATCAATAGTGTGGGGGTCTACTTTTTGAAAAGCCAGACCAAAGGTCTTCCAGGCTTGTCCCACTCCCTGTGTAACGCTTGTTTATATTCTCTCAAAGTATGTCTATCCAATGTGTTCCATGTTACAGCTTTGTCTTGACTACTTTCCAGTCAGGGTCCTCACCTGAGTGGGGACTGCGGTCTCCTGTGCTTGTAGTTGTGCTAGTCTAAAATCCTGTTGGGTCAGGAAGAACTGAGGTGTTGTTTGATGCTATATGTCTTAAACATATATTCTGCTCTTAGCATTGCCTTCAGGGCCTCCCACTCCATTGCTGGAGTATTTGTGATTCCCCAATTGTTTTCTAGGTAGGTCTCCATGGCCACTAAATGGGCCGCACGAACACTACGTCACCGAGTGCCTCTGGGTTCAATTGCCAGGTTGCCCCTGCTGCCAGTCCCCATCGTAGTTTATCATAAGCGTGGAGTTGCCAGAGAGAAATCTATGTAAATACTGTGTTCCTTGTATTCTGACACTAAAGTCTTAGGACATCAGAATGTGGTCCAAATTACAGTAATTACTATGGGTTAATGAATAACACAAGAATTTCTGTTGTGTTGGGTTCATTGTCCGCCAGATATCAATGCAACCCAATCTGTTCATCACTTCAGATAATGCAGTGGTCATCAGTGGCTTTGTTTGCTGCTCTGGGGGTGTCTATCCATATCACCATCTAGGATATAATATAAGTACCCAACCAAATGAGGGGCAGTATGGGTGTACCTGTTTAAGTAGTGTCCAAAAGAAGGCTTTATCATCTGAGTTGGGACCATAAGAGTTAAGAGCACATCCCAGTTCCATGCAGTAGAACAACACATACTTTTCTTCTACATTGGTCCAGGACTGCCTGTGCTTGAAGGGCACCCCCGAGCATGCTATATCATGATGCCCTTGGCATACTGGGAGTATGTGGAGCACAATATATGTCCCCTCTATTATTTTTTTCATTCTTGCCCCCCTCCTCGTTTGTCAGGTGAGTCTCCTGTGGTATGACGTTCTCTAAACCATGTCCCCTAAGATGCATGTACTCTATGCCTTTTCATGTAGTTATTGAGCCCTCTTATGTTCCAGGTGGCTGTTTGTAGTGTTCTATTTATTGGGAGTGTTAACCAGTGGTATATTGTAGTATTTGCTCAGTGCATACATGCACTTACTCTACAGTCATAGGGTGTTATAAATTCATTGAACTCGGGTATCAGCATGCATGTTGCTTAAAGTCTTGTGCAGAGTTTGGACTCTTGACTAAAACCATGTGTATGAGCTGTCCAGCTACTCCTCCCACCCCCTGGGTAAACACTCTACCAACTTAAAAAATGGGGCTGCACCATATCACCTCAAACACAGCATAAATGTATTATATGGAGGGACGAGGTTTTCTCAGATGCGCCACGGTCAGGGGTCCAAACTAGCTAAACTCCAAGAAGTCAGGCCCTCAAGAATATACTCTAATATCCAGCTGGGTAAAGCTGCTATCTCATGATTTTGGATATCCTCTCTCTTCTAGTTTCCAGACAGCAGGGCTCACCCTCAGCAAGGCTCCCTACCTCTGAATTGTTTGCCTTATATAGACAATGCAATATGTTTGTGCCTTGCATAGAGCAGCTATATCTTTACATTTTCCAGATGTTTATGTTTGTTTTATGTTCTAAAAAAGGGACCCCCCTCTCAGAAAAACTAAAGGTCAGGGAGAAAAAGGGGGAACAACAACAATATACAAAATAATATGTCTCCCTCACGACCTCTATTTCTTTAGCTCTAGAGAATAAATCTCAATGGGTTACATATCAAGAAATGTAAAGAAAATCACATATTTTTATTTTTCACTTTTGTATTTATTCACTTTCATAGAGTATCAAATTTTTTTAAAAAAGCTTTTTTTTTAAAAAAAACACATACATAGTCATAAAAAGGAAAAGGTTTTCTTTAACATTTTTACACAGTTTTTCTTTTCTTGAGAAAACAATTGTTTATCGTTGATAATTCATCATTTGACACCTACAAAGGATAATTAATCACTCCAAGAATATGCATGAAATCATCAACACACTCATTCACACCACTCAGACTAACAGGCAAACCCACTCCGAACACATAACTGTCCTGGTCAGAAGGGGAAATAGATGTTACAACTCTCCATGACCAAGTCGAGGGTAGGGCGCATAAGATATGGTCGACGCGCGTTTCGGTGGGACGTGTAAACCACCTTCTTCAGGACCTTCACAACACAGAAGTATATAATCTTCACCTAATAGTAGGGGTATCTGGAATAATTCAGAAAATTCAATTCAGTAACCCATTCAATATAATAACTTATAATCATTGATTGGACCAAATTCACACCCATACATCAAGGATAAGGACACCCAAAGTGTCTCAGATGAAATATCTTGAGAAAAATTATAAAGAAAAAGAAACAAAGTAATGACTCATGGTGTCTTTCTAAAATACCCAAAACTCTTCCATTCTAAGTAATTGGAGAGTTCATGAGATTTATTCAAGGCAAAACAATGCCACCAAAGTAGAGAAACACATATCACAGAACATATCAATCAATCAGGGGTTTATAAAGCACGCTACTCACCCGTGAGGGTGATACACCAAAGCGTGAGCATGTAGTACACAAATTGTGACATGCTTAGACGGCGCAGTGTCAAAGGACCCGCAAAGCACCAAGACAAATCAGAAAAACCAAGTTCCTAATCACTTACAACTATCAATAGTGAAAGAGGAAGTGGATTTCAAAAGCGAAATAGTTGAATCTGCCCACATCGGTTCCTCTCCAGGAAGTATTTTATGGGGCCTGCATGTACTACAACACTTGGAGACAAAACAGGCAATAGTGATTTACCCACATATTGACTAATAATAGTCAGGGTGATACTAGGATAGTTTACTGCTATAACTTACCAAAGAGCATTCTTCTTATCAACTCTGCCGAAGTACTATTTATTTTGAATATAAAGGGAACCAACCCTTCTTGAAGTAGACATAAGAGTAGGATATTCTGTAGAAAGTTAATAGACAGATTTAGAAAGAGTCCTGTGTACCTCCGCTATTTGTAAGATTTAATTATGTGAGTACACACCTGTTGTCTTTTATTTGATACTCGTGTATTGAGGCACCATATGTCATAGGGGATATTATTTCTTGTACGGATCAGGATTTAGTAATATAAGGTAAGGAACAAGGAGTTGAATCCAATTCTCTTGAAATGGGAAGGAGAAGACAAAAGAGAAGGAATAAATCAAAGACGTATCTCTTTTAATCTTTAGACGATAGTACCGTCCTGTCACAGCCTATCAAATGTGATTACCGGCATGGTAGTGAGACAAATCCCCTTATCCTCTAGACTATTAAGAGTTCACAAGTTATAGGGGAGAGATTATTTTTATTATTAATGTTACCCCTAATCCAACAGGAGCATGTATAAATATAGCTTCTCCCACCTCCGCGAGGCCAAATAAACTAATATCAGCATCAACGCACCCAAACTTGTATTTATCCTCATCGTTGAAACATTATTGTTTTTTTTTAAAAGAATAACGAGATAGTACTACAGAGTTTAGAGGGCCTAGCCCTGATCCAAGTTGTAAAAGAGTATACAATACTTACAAGTGTATTAAGAGGGACTTTAAGACCAATATATAAAGCCGATGCGGGCATATCTACTTACCATGGTTTAGATCGTCACGTCTCCTCAGTACAGCCGACAATACCGGAAACCAACAGCAAATGCCTTGTTGGAACCTGAGCTTTTTATCGGCAAATAGCGTCGGCGCAATGCCGAAAAACAACGCAGCTACGTACATTCGACGTGAATCACGTGGGGCATAGAAAATCCCCCAAGCAATGTACGGCAAAGAAAGGCGACATTTTGAAACATAACCAAATTACAAATTGAACTTGATGAACATGTATCTGTATATACGTTGGTATCAGCTTTAGAAGCTTGTATGTTTGTTTTATGTCCTTTCCTCCCTTCATACCAAACTGCCCCATCCTCTTCCCGGCCAGGTAATAGTTATCAATTAATAGTCAGTGTCACAAGGACGATCTTAGTTTTCTGTATCCTTGCAACCAGTTTCAACCTCTGACTGGTATGATCAAATGGCAGATGATCAGGGCCTTTGCTCTCCCCTCATAATCTCATCTGTGTTCATTCTGGGCTCACAAGCAAAGGGATCAGTCTCTTCCTCACCCTCTTGATTTACAATGTGCAAAATGTACCATCTTTACATACAACAAGTCATCCAGTGCTCCCCAAAGGCCCACTCTGGGCGCATCTTCTCCTGGAGGGAGATCGCCCCCAGTCACCTCCATGATATCGACACTGCGCCCATTCTGATGTCCAGTTTCATCCATTCCTAAACCTCGTCAGGTGTCAAGATAAAGTGTGATTTGCCATTGTATCTGACCCTTAGTTTGACTGGAAACCGAGCACGTATTTAGGCTCAGGGCTTTAAGTTTTTGTTTCACATCAACAAGTGTTTTGCGTCGTTAGGACCTTAGTATGGTGTAGGCTTTGTATTGCCGGTCTCCCTTATTATGAATTGTTTGCAGATATGTATCCCTATCCTTGTAGTTCAGGAGTTTAGCAATCATGACTTGCAGGTGGGCATCCGGTGGCATAGAGGCGATGGGGTGGGTGACTGTCCACCTCAAGGAATAAGCACAACCCTTTTAAGGGTAAACCCTCAAACTTACTAAATTACACTGGGCTCAACTCCCTGGTAGCTATGCCACAGAGTCGACAGGCTTAACTTAGGTCAATGTGTAAATTATTTTTGCAGTACTAAAACAGTAATACATTTGAAATGCAATACAATAAAAATCTCAAAGTTAGTTAGAAAGATGAGGAAAATTTACCAAAAGGACAAAAATCCAATACGTGGAACCAAAGATATGGATTTTGAAAATTTTAAGTAGGAATAGTGCCAAGAAGCAAGAAGTGCCAATGATGGTCAATGGCCACGGTAAATCAGGACCTAGGTGCAGTTCGAGGCTGACCACGTTGGAGCACGGGTTGGATACACCCGCTAGGGGATTTTACCTTGTGACTTTAGTCCTTTAAGTTCCAGTCCACCACAGGTGTACACTTCTAAATGCCCTATGCGCCCTTTCTATTTCAAACATAGGATAAAGACCAGTGGGCTTCAGCGTTTATCGAATCCACTGCTCCAGGAATAGCTCCGGAGCAGCTCCCTCTCATCTCTCTGGGATCCCCATAAAACGGAGGCTGTTCCATCTTGATCTTTCCTCTTTGTCTTTAAGTCTATCTTCTAGGAAATAGGCATGGTCCCTAACAGTGCGGACTGTTCCTTTAAATCTATCCATTTTCATCATTAGATGCTACAGCATTTTCTTAGGTTCTAGGGATCTTTCATTCACTTTACTCAGGTCTGCCCATACAAGGTTTACCTCCAGTGCTATTGTGTCAATCTTGTTTTCAAGTGAGAGTGTGGATTGCTCTATCACTGCCAGAATTTGTGCCCCGTGCGCTCCAATGGAGAGGGTGGGTTACAACTGCCCTCCATGACGTCTCTTATTTTGCCACTTCTAGAGCCATTTGGGTACTGTTCTATATGGGTCAGCAGCGCCGATCAATGAGGTCTATCTCTTCCTGTACTATCCTGATGGGCTCCTCAGAGAAAAGGGGGGCTCTAAATGCTGCAACCATCCCCGAAGTTCACTACTGTCAGGATACGCAGTTAGGGTTCTTCGTACCAGTGGGCTACCGCCTCCCCTCCTTGAGGGAGTTTTCAGGTGCACGGTATCAAAGAATCTCTCTATCTCACCTCTCTCAGAGTAAGGAACTCAGCCAATGTCATTCACAGAGTCAATCCAGAGGACAGGTTTCATACCTTCAAAAGCATGGGTTTCCAGCAGTGCTTTATTTCAGAGCATAGGAGTGCCCTGCTCTCTTGCCCAGCATCCCCTGTAATTTCTTGTTGGTTGGTGCACCAACTTCCTCGAGGAATCACCTTGGCTGTCCACTCTCCACTTATGCTTGAATCACTCTGGCTGTCCAACGCCCATGCCAACCATGCTGGCGGTGGGCATGGTCCTCTGGCTGCAGGGAGTTAAACCTGCTTTAGGCAACTCTTTCGGGCTGGGGTGGTAGGTCCTCACTCCCCGGGGAGCCGTCCCATCCTTCGGGACCACATGCTGTCCCCAGGATGTCTCATGACATTTCAGTCATCAGGCCGTGGGTTTGAAGAATGAGTGCTTCTTCAAACCGCACGGGGACCCCCCAGCCACAGACAACTCAACCCTGTGCACACCCCACCATGGGCACTAGTTCTCTGGCGTCTGAGCCATTCGCAGCACCGCCATTTTGCAGATCTTCATGCAGTAGCTCTCTTCAGGCTCCAGATCCACTCTGCTTGCTGCGCAACAGCATGTCTTAGAGGGTTTGCATCCCCAGTGCTCCCACAATCTTGGGTCGTGGGTACGGGGTACCTATATGCCCAGGTAGTGCAGAATTTTCATGGATATGTAGTGGGGGGTGTCGAACCGAGCTCAAGGTGTGGGGTCAGCCATGCCATCAGGCCACGCCTCCACACACCATAATTCTTAATGTTGAATTAATGGTCATCTTCTTGTCAAAGAAAGTTGAAGGAATATGTATATATTTTTTTTACAGACTACTTGAACCCATTAGCAGTATTTTAGTTTCAAAGGCTGTTATGCATCATTTAGCATTTACAGACCCCAGAGCCTTCTATACAGTAGATAACTGGTTCAGCCAAGCACATAACAGATGTAAACCTGGGTTTCATTTGTGTAAGACAGAAAGCAGTTGCAGATACAGTTAAACAAGTAAGTTAAAGTAGAAAAGGCAGAAAGTGGTAAAGCCAGAATAATTCCAAAAGCAATATCAACTCCTTTGAAAAGCTAATACCCTATCCAAATGCTGTTGTTTGTTCAAAAGAAAGACCTACTCTAAAAATCACTTGTTACTCTTAAGCCTGGCCAATAGCACTTCATTATCAACCATGTCAAAGACTAAGAACAAACATCCCCAACGCACCCTCATCTATGATCGACAATAGATTGTGCAAAATACTGAGTACAGCAGATTCATTTCCATGGTTGGGTGAACCACTGATAGAAAAAAGGCTGAAAGTTGATTTCTTTCTATGAAATCTGAGTTTGCTTAGTCATATTTCTTTAGTAGCCATTGACATCCAGGAATGACCAAGAGTTGTGAAAGAGTAATGTAATCCTGCTAGTTTCATATTGGTGTTTTATTTTCAAATTATGGTATGGCCAATGAAAATTTCAGATGATTGAATACCATTCTCTAATACAGGAGCAGGATGATAAGCCAAACCATTTGAGTAACAACCAAATCATAACTGTGGCCTGCCAAAGCAGATCCATAAAGCCACTGCTCTTTAAAAGCATGAGCAAAAGGCAAACTAGATCAATTCACATTGCAGAAGAGGATAACTTGGTACATGTCCTATTTGTCTGTCCAAATAGCAGCTTGGTTGATGCACGCTCTCGATTTTTAAAACCTATTTGCACAAAATATAATATTTTTAGAACTATGGATCTAATTGAGCTAATAAGAACCCCACCAGATGAATTTGTATGTTATAAAGTTTTCAACTTTTTTAAAGCGTTTCTTCCGCTATTTTAGAGATGTTTAAACTAGGAATAATAATCTCTTCTGTATATAATGTATTTTTATATCATGGTACTATGGAACTGGAAATCTGTATACACTATTTTAACACATTGTGGATCCCGGAAGAGGTCTATACCAATACAATTTCATTTCATTTCAAGAGGAAAACGAATTCATTAATGAATCCTATCTCAATGGTGCCATTGTCAGGGATGTTACCATAGTTCTGCCCCTTTAATCTTTAAAAAGCGCTGAGTTAGAAATTGGATTTTTATTCGGGTGGGTGACTGTCCACTTTGTCCTCTTAATCTCCAGGAGACAGGAACATGTATGCACTAATAGCCGCCTTCAGTTTGAATCCATGAGGTGATAGAGTTTGTATGTACAGGTCACTGAGAAGCCTGCCTAGAGGTTATTACTGAAGGAGGACAAACCTCTTTTAGACAGCTACATGTTGTAAATTGAAGAACTGTTCTGTTTGTTATCAACTGAAATCAATAGAACCTAACTTTGAAGTATTAAATTAATTTAAAAGCGCTGTTTCCTTCTCGCCAGGTCAGGTCATACGTTTATTACCGTGAAAAGCACACTAATGTGCAATTTCAGCACACAAAAAAGTTCTAATCTGTTAGCTGTCTGAGAAGTTCATGAAAGGTTTACAACGTTGACTTCAATTGCAGTTTGAAATGAAAAGATTGTTCACAAAGCACAATCCATACTTGAGTGTTCATGATGGCTCAGCAGTATGTTTTCAGGGCATTATATTTGAACCCAATAAAACAAGTCGCAATGTTTACAGAATAGCATGGTAAAATTCAGAAAGATATCATATATTAATAGTTGAAATGTTCAAAAAAGTAAAACACACAATACAATAAACACCCATTAAAAAATATTTGTAAATAAGAACAAGATTTATTTATTCATAATTGAAAATAATGTTTTTATCATACCTGTTGTTCAAGAGGACTCTTTTTTTCTTGGTAAATATCACATTTACATTGATTTTGTGATTTACATAGATCAACATAGTTGAAAGTGGTCTTGAACAAATCGTGGTTAAATGCCGTTAACAAGGAAGTCAAACAAACAACATAGGGGCATATTCTCAAGGACTCATCGCCGATTTATCGGCACTTTAGCGCCGCAAAAGTGGCGATAGATTTATCGCCCTATTCTCAAGCTGGTGCAAACTGCCGATATCGCCAGTTTTCCAGCGATAGCTGCCGCAAAAAACATCGCCATGGATGAGTGCGACAACTAACGCTAATGATATGCAGACTAGGCGTTCCCGTGCAAAAACACACGAAAACACCACTTCGCGATATTCACAACGACCAGTCAGATCTGCGATGTGAACCAAGAACAGGCGATAAGGCGCGTTAGCAGCAGGGATTTAACACCTGCCTTTTACTGGTGTTAAGCAGGACGACCAACTGTAGTAGAAAGGGAGCCCAGCCCAGAGCCACATCTGAAGACCAACAGATGCCATGGAGACACTGATCATGCAGCTCGGAGACCCAAGAGGGCCACAACACCCACCGCCACCACCCCCAGGACCCCCCCCTCCAGACCCCCCCTCCCGGACTACCACCAAGGCAGCGTAGGACAAGACAGCAGACCGTCTGAAAACGACATGGCCCCTCAGCCACACAAGTGCAGAATGTGGGGAGAGGCGGGAACCAAGTATGTGTGAAGGAGGCAACTCACCCATGAAGAAGAATGTACACAATGCCAAGTGTGGCGGTGATGTGCTGGACAGACCACAGAATACAGAGCACAGACATGTCCATGTGGACATACACTGCTGGTGTGTGTAGTGTTGTGGACAGTGGACGCAACCATGTCACCTCAGGCAGTGGGGAAGACCTTGGACATGTGGCTGTGCCGTCCCCCCTGTAAGCGTAAGCGGAATGGGCTGGGCCGGCGTACGCCATGCCAGCGTAGGGGTGTGAAGGATTTGCCCGGGGCTCTGGGTGTGGTTCAGTTCTGGCCTGGACAAGGAAGTAACTAATGAGTGTGTCTCTGTTGTAGTGTCGGCGCCACCCAGTCCGCAATCGACAATGTTGCAATGTAGCATGCACCCGGAGGGCGGGCTCGCACGAACGGGGAAATGAAGGAACGCAAGACCGCTCGAGGTCTTGGCTCATACATGCCAAGTGTTGTGTGTATCTGTATTGCCGCAGCATGAGCCAAATGCCTAGCCTTTACCGCAGCGCGAGTTCAGCCAGGCATGAACTCTACGTCTGTGTCCGTCCTATCCTTCCCACAGGCCTACACTCACGTGGCCGCCCACCTCCAACAGCCAACATCACAGTGTCGTTGCCAGGCTTGTGGACATGCGCAGACACGCATGAAAATGGTGTGCCGTAGGAGTGCCAGTGATGCAACCGCGCAGCGCACACAAGTAAATAGGCTCGGGGGGAGGGAGGAGCAGCTGTGAGGCAACGTAACACACAGTGATGCCGCTCATTTGCCACATGCAAAACATGTCAAACATGAATCCCAAAGTCGCACACATCCCACCCCACCCCCAACAAGCCACTTCACAGTACCTGAATGCAAGCAGATGAGAAACTAACATTAGGGCTGAATGCTCCTTTGTCTGTGCTATCAGGCAGAAGCACATTTGCACCTCCAACCTAGGAATTACATGTGCCCGGCACCCCCTGACAGATACTATAGCAGCTAATGACGACTCCCACACTACGCACAGCCCAACGAGAGACCAACGTATACACACCCCACACACAGAAGTCCTTGCTCGAAGTTATCTTGCATGGAATGGCCTTCACACTTACTCCCACATTAACCCAGGCGTACAACCGTTGCACACTAAAACAACTCATTGCTCCGAGCTGTGGCATTTCATCCACAGAACTGGCGCAGGTCAGAACAGTGTCGCTTCAACCAGAGCCACTAACGCAATGGCAGACCATCACGGACACTAGCACAACCCCTGTCAGGTGGAACTGTACCGTGCACGTATGCTGCATTTACTGGGGGCACTGCCATTGGTAGTGCTGCGGATCAGTTACCGGCTGAGCTTCCGCCTTGCCAACGTCACCTGCGTGCAGCCTGTGTTGCATTGTCGCTCGTGCATATTCGAGTGGCCCATGGATGTCTGCCTATCCAACAGGACGGTAGCCGAACTGGATTTTGACATGTGTTTGCGCCCCCTGTTGGCCCACGACCATGAGTGTCACTGTGACACCCGTCTATGGGATGCCTGGATACTTGGCATACATGCTGGCAGCTGGACCTGGGAGATTGCAGAACTCCTCGTGTGCAGTGAGCAAATTGAGCCGCTCCCCTATTGGGCTGTAGTGTTAATTGGTGAAAGGGGGTGGACGCAGCACATCTGTCCGGACCTGCTAATGGTTAGCCTCGCCGTCCTGTTCGATGAAGTCGACGACGACCTCATGTTGGAAATAATTGCCTACGAGGCTGCACTAGCTTTCATGGACGTGTAACTACGTACCTGCAGACACAACAGTTTGGAACACATTGCACATGTCCCGACAACTTGTTGGAACTTGGGGTTCTGGTCACATCTCCCACGGCGACAGTGGACATATCTGCATTCGCCTGGACTCCGAATACATGAGCGCACAACAAGGCAGGTTAACACACACCTGTGAAAGGTGAGGCACTCCTCCGGAGTGGACAGCGGCGCTTGGCAACGTTCCACGTTCTGACATACTGCTGCATTGGTCTGCATGTTGTGGCACTAATCTTGCCCGTACTGACACGCATATGCTAATAAAGTCTACGCACCTTCACTTGTATTCAACTGTGATGAGTGTTAATTTGTATGACGATGTGTGTCTCACTGCCTATCTGGGTCACGGCCATACATGCATTACTACACCATCAGGGATGTGGGGTTGTACTAGTACATCATCATCTCACAGTTTCCAGCTATGCCACATGCGAATGGCCATTTTCCACACACAAGCGGCAGCAGTTGTGTCCTCTGTTCTGTTGTGCTGGTGTTGCTGTTTGTTCAACATTGTCGTAAATGTTGCGGTGCTCTGGATCTTATGTGTGTGTGCTGCATTGTAGGTGAGTTGCCCCTTCAGCTCTGATTTAGCTGGCCCTTATCCCTTTCAGGCGGTGTGGCTTTCACTTCTGTGCTTATGCAGTGCTGTGATGTTGCAGACTTGGGTAACTTGGGCTCTTGGTTGTGTTGTGACTCTTGGCCATGGTTTGTCCGCAGATGTGCTCTACTTAATTGTGCATGTGTGCCATTGTGCCCATCTCCCCCAGTCCCTGGTGGTTACTCACCCTGTTGCTGTTGTGTCGGGTCATGTTGAGCAGTGTCCGGTCCCCCGACTCCTGCCACCGTCTCCACACTGATGACTGTGGTCACCATTTCCTCCATCTCATCCAGCTCCTCCTGTGGCGCTGGTCTCCCACCTCAAGTCTGCATTGCTGCCTTCTGGTTGTCTGCGAGTTTCTGCTTGGTCTTGCGCTTCACATCATTCCAGCGCCTCTTGAGCTCGTCCATTGTCCTCCTCATTGCTCGGACTGCATTCGCTTTGTCCAGGATGGACTGCCATATTGTATTTTTTGTTGCCAATGACACAGTGGAGGTGACGTACAGTTGTTCATGGTGTTCTATCACCTCCGTGATCAGGATCCTGTTTTCCTGCGGACTGAGCCGCGTCTTCCTCTTCTTCTTCTCCTTGCCCTTCCCTGACCCCGAGGTCCCAGGCTGGTCCTCCGTGGGGCTTGTGGGGTTCTGGTTGTCCTCTGTGCTTGCTCCGGCTACCTCCATGGTGCTTCGCAGTTGTTTGTGTTTTGTTTGTGTTTTGTGTTGCAGCTTTATTGTGCTTTTTGCAGCCTGACTTGTGGGACTTGCAGGCCTGGCGCTGCCTCTCGCTGGAATTTTTATCGCGGTTGGGCCCATCGCAACTTTTTTCGCGTTCGGGTTTGGATTTTCATTGCCGTCCCGGTAGTGTTATTGCGGACATTTGCCGCGTTATCGGGGTACTATCGCATGTTACCGCCGTGTTGTGAATGCCACGTTAACACAGGGTTATTTTCCCGCGATAGACGGCGATATGTAAACTTGCGTTAACCTATTTTGGCGATGTTTATCGCACGTTCTTGAGAATAACGTGCGGGGTTATTTTCCCGCGATAGACGGCGATATGTAAACTTGCGTTAACCTATTTTGGCGATGTTTATCGCACGTTCTTGAGAATATCCCCCATATTGTATTAATAATTAAAGGAGATACATCAGTTACACATTGGGGCCAAGATTATATTATATTTTTACACCCTATAGTCTAGGCCTTGGACAGCGGGACCAGCACTAATGCAAATTGTCCTCCCCTGTGGATGAGTCTTGTCAGGGAGAAGGACTGGAATCTGGGAGACGCGCAGTGCAGTTTGAGTGAAGTTAGGAGATGCTGATTTGTAGATTCTAGGCTCCAGGTGTGAGAGTTTTGATTTAAGATATTTAAGAGTTACCCTGGAGTTATACCATTCACACCTTTGCAGACCAATGTTAAGAACTTGTATATGGCCCTGCTTTTGGCAGAAAGATGGGCATCTCGGTGAAAATAATGAGAAGTAGCTCTGTCGTAGGTGCGGGGAAGATTATATAGTGTTCTGGTAACAAAGTTTAGAAGTTTACTCAGTGGGAGAAAAATAATGGGGGAAGCCTAATCCGAGACTGTTGCTGCAGTTCGATTTGATGAGTACTAGCACATTGCTCAATGCCATGGCTGTACGGAATGGGACACACGGATCAAGCTTGTACAAATTTAGAAAGTAGTACCTAGCTGAAGAAACTGTGGGGCATATTCTCAAGGAGTCATCGCCGAATTATCGGCACTTTAGCGCCGCAAAAGTGGCGATAGACTTATCGCACTATTCTCAAGCTGGTGCAAACTGCTGATATCGCCAGTTTCCCAGCGATATCCTCCGCAAAAAACATCGCCACGGAGGAGAGCGACATCTAACACTAATGATATGCAGAGTAGGCGTTCCCGTGCAAAAACACACGAAAACACCACTTCGCGAAATTCTCAACGACCAGCCAGATCCGCGATGCGACCCAAAAACAGGCGATAAGGCACGTTAGCAGCAGGGATTTAACACCTGCCTTTTACTGGTGTAAAGCAGGACAACAACCTGCAGCATGAAAGGGAGCCCAGCCCAGAGCCACATCTGAAGACCAACACATGTCATGGAGCTACTGACCATGCAGCTCGGAGACCCAAGAGGGCCACAACACCCACCGCCACCACCCCCAGGACACCCCCCCCGGACTACCACTGAGGCAGCGCAGAACAAGACAGCTGACCTTCCCAAAACGGCATGGCCCCTCAGCCACACAATTGCAGAATGTGGGGAGAGGTGGGAACCAAGTATGTGTGAAGGAGGCAAGTCACCCATGAATAAGAATGTACACAATGCCAAGTGTGGCGGTGATGTGCTGGACAGACTACAGTATGCAGAGCACAGACATGTCCATGTGGACAGATACTGCTGGTGTTTGTAGTGTTGTGGACAGTGGGCGCAACCATGTTACCTCAGGCAGTGGGGAAGACCCCGGTCATGTATCCGTGTCGTCCCCCGCTGTAAGCGTAAGCGGAGTGGGCTGGTCCGGCGTACACCAGGCCAGCGTAGGAGTGTGAATAAATAGGCCGGGGCTCTGTGCGTGGTTCACTTTCCGGATGGCCAACGCGTCTGCCAGGGAGGCGCCCCTCACCCTGCCACGAGTCCGCCGCCATTACCGCCAGCCTCCTCAGCCGATCGCTGGCGTTCGCGACACAGGCCCCCAGCGCACCCAGCGGCACAGCACCGCGGAGTTATGTGTGTGCTGACTACTGTCTGCGGCCTACACTGCGGTCAGCAGGGCCCTCAAATCAAATCCAATCCTGGCCTGCGAGGACACGCCATCATCTCTGGCTGCACACCCGCTGAGCGCTTGAGGTGCCACCAACTCAGTGCACCACAAGTCATCGTCATGTGGCTGTGGGCCCTTGCTGACCGCTGCCTCCGGCCTACACTGCGGTCAGCAGGGCCCTCAAATCAAATCCAATCCTGACCCGCTAGGACACGCCATCATCTCTGGCTGCACACCCGCTGAGCGCTTCAGGTGCCACCAACTCAGTGCACCACAAGTCATCGTCACGTGGCTGTGGGCCCTTGCTGACCGCTGCCTCCGGCCTACACTGCGGTCAGCAGGGCCCTTAAATCAAATCCAATCCTGACCCGCGAGGACACGCCATAATCTCTGGCAGCACACCCGCGGAGCGCTTCAGGTGCCACCAACTCAGTGCACCACAAGTCATCGTCACGTGGCTGTGGGCCCTTGCTGACCACTGCCTCCGGCCTACACTGCAGTTGGCAGGGCCCTCAAATCAAATCCAATCCTGACCCGCGAGGACACGCCATCATCTCTGGCAGCACACCCGCTGAGCGCTTCAGGTGCCACCAACTCAGTGCACCACAAGTCATCGTTACATGGCTGTGGGCCCTTGCTGACCGCTGCCTCCGGCCTACACTGCAGTCAGCAGGGCTTACAATTCAAATTGAGTCTTGATTTATTAATGGCACAGTCCAGTAGGCAACAGATATTGCTTCCAGTGCGGCCCCCCGGACGACGCATCATCGCAGGCTGCACACCCGCTGAGCGCTTCAGGTGCCACCGACTCAGTGCACCACAACACATGTACCCTTTATGATTGAGTTTTGTGCTGTGGACAGCTGACGCGACAATGTCGCCTCAGGCAGTGGGGAAGACCTGGGACGATGATGATGAAGATGAGGCAGGTGTACCACACCCCACTGCAGCTGCAGCGGAAATATCCCGAAGGGACACAATGATTAACAATCACTGCACATGAGCACGCTCATCTCTGGTGCCCCTACCTCAGTGCACCACAAGTCATGGTCCCTTTATGTTTGAATCTTTTGTGTGTGATTCCAGATCTGGTGCCCCTACCTCAGTGCACTGCAAGTCATGGACCCTTTATGATTGAATCTGTGTGTGTAATACAAAGATCACTGTTCTAGTTGTTGCCAGCACCAACAACTCCCTGAGTGCTGGCTTACACTCACCCCACACCAATCCAGCACAGGCGTCACTGGACATGTGACCCTGGCAATAAAAAGTGGCCGGGCACACGTGCCCGTAGCCAGTTCCACTATCTATCAAAGTGTGTCCTTGTGGTCATTATGTATGCATGATGGGCCAGGGCCCTACCACCTTACCTTGTGCTGTGGACTGTGGACGCAACCATGTCACCTCAGGCAGTGTCTAAGACCTTGTACACGTAGCTCTGTCCCCCCCCCTGTAAGCGTAAGTGGAGTGGGCTGGGCCGGCATACCCCAGGCCAGCGTAGGGTGTGAAGGATTTGCCCGGGGCTCTGGGCGTGGTTCAGTTCTGGCCTGGACAAGGAAGTAACTAATGCGTGTGTCGCTGTTGTAGTGTCGGCGCCACCCTGCCCACAATCGACAATGTTGCAATGTAGCATGCACCCTGAGGGCGGGCTCGCACGAACGGAGAAATGAAGGATGTGCAAGACCGTTCGGGGTCTTGGCTCATATATGCCAAGTGTTGTGTGTATCTGTAATGCCGCAGCAAGAGCCAAATGCCTAGCCTTAATCGCAGCGCAAGTTCAGCCAGGCATGAACTCTACATCTGTGTCCGCCCTATCCTTACCATAGGCCTAAACTCACGTGGCCGCCCACCTTCAACGGACAACATCACAGTGTGGTTGTCAGGCTTGTGGACATGCGCAGACAGGCATGACAATGGTGTGCCGTAGGAGTGCAAGTGATGCAACCGCGCTGCACGCACAAGTAAATAGGCTCGGGGGAGGGAGGAGCAGCTGTGAGGCAACGTAACACACAGTAATGCCGTACATTTGCCACATGCAAGACATGTCAAACATGAATCCCAAAGTCGCACACATCCCACCCCACCCCCAACAAGCCACTTCACATTTCCTGAATGCAAGCAGATGAGAGACTAACATAAGGGATGAAAGCTCCTTTGTATGAACTATCAGGCGGAAGCACATCTGCACCTCCGACCTCGGAATTGCATGTGTCCGGCACCCCCTGACAGATACTATAGCAGCTGATGTCGACTCCCACACTACGCACAGCCTGACGAAAGACCAACGTATACACACCCCACACACAGAAGTCCTTGCTCGAAGTTATCTTGCATGGAATGGCCTTCACACTTACTCCCACACCATCCCAGGCGTACAACCGTTGCACACTAAAACAACTCATTGATCCGAGCTGTGGCATTTCATCCACAGAACTGGCGCAGGTCAGAACAGTGCTGCTTCAACCAGAGCCACTAACGCAATGGCAGAACATCCCGACACATGCGCAACCCCTGTCATGTGGAACTGTACCATGCACGTATGCTGCATTTACTGGGGGTACTGCCATTGGCAGTGCTGCGGATCAGTTACCGGCTAAGCTTCCGCCTTGCCAACGTCACCTGTGTTCAGCCTGTGTTGCATTGTCGATCGTGCAATTCGAGTGGTCCATGGATGTATGCCTATCCAACAGGACGGTAGCTGAACTGTATTTTGACATGTGTGTGCGCACCCTGTTGGCCCACGACCAGGAGTGTCACCGTGATACCCGTTTATGGGATGCCTTGATACTTGGCATACATGTTGGTAGCTGGACCTGGGAGATTGCACAACTCCTCGTGTGCAGTGACCACATTGAACCGCTCCCCTATTGGGCTGTAGTGCTAATTGGTGAAAGGGGGTGGACGCAGCACATCTGTCTGGACCTGCTAATGGATGGCCTCTCCGTCCTGTTTGATGAAGTCGACAACGAGCTCATGTTGGAAATGATAGCCTACGAAGCTGCAATCGCTTTTATGGACGACTAACTACGTACCTGCAGCCACAACAGATTGGAACCCATTGCACGTGTCCCAACACCTTGTTGCATCTTGAAAATCTGGTCACATATCCCACGACAACAGTGGACATGGCTGTATTCGCCTGGACTCCGAATACATGACCGGACAACAACGCCGAACAACACACACCTGTGGAAGGTGAGGCACTCCCCTGGAGTGGTCAGCGGCACTTGGCAACGTTCCTCATTCTGACATACTGCTGCATTGGTCTGCATGTTGTGGCACTAATCTTGCCCGTACTGACACGCATATGCTAATAAAGTCTACGCACCTTCACTTGTATTCAACTGTGATGATTGTTGGTTTGAATGACAATGTGTGTCTCACTGCCTATCTGGATCACAGCCATACATGCGCACTGATAGCATTACCCAGGGAGTACCTTTTTGTGGAATCACTGTCCCTACATTCATCCATACTTTCATACTTGATTGAGCATAGCCATGACACATCTGTGTGAATTAGAATGTTTTATTCACATTCAGTGCAATGTTGAAGCTGGACCAGTACAGGGCCATGCAAACTCCACTTTGCAATGTTGCCCCGTGGAGGGCCAGCCGGAGTCCTTTAGGGATTGACAAGTTCATCGGGAGTGGAAGACTTCAGTTCTCAATGTGCTTGCTGTGTCATTGGTAACCAAACCAAATATGGCAGTCCATGTCGAGGTCCAAGGTGAGTGTCGCTGAGTATATCGGAGGACAGTGGAAGGTGTTATTCCAGGGCATGATCCAGAGGGCAGAACCAAGCTGAAACAGGCCATATGGCGGAGATGAATGCTACCACTTCATTCTTACCACAAAGCCCGATTCATCATTGTTGGAAATGGCCCTTTTTGCAGGGTCACCCCTAAACTTTTTGCCTGCCTCCTGTATTTTTGCTGACCTGTTTCTGTTGGTTTTATGACTCTGGGCACTTTACCACTGCTGTTCAGTTCTAAAGTGCATATGCTCTCCCTTGGTAAATATGTCTATGTGAATTGGTATATCCCTTATTGGCTTATTTGGTTTACCTGTTAGTCCCTAGTAGTGTGGCCTGTGTGTGCCCAGGGCTGGTAAACCAAATGCTGCTGGTGGGCATGCAGCGCTGGTTTGCGCCACCCACAGAAGCAGCTTTTAAAGTGTGTCTCAGACCTGCCACTGCAGTGTCTGTGTGCAGTCCAGAACTGCCATCTTGGCTGTGAAGTGCACCCACTTCCCAGCCCCTGAACCTTCCCTTGGCATCCTGTAAGTCGCCCCTCGGGTAGGGTGCATTGTATGTGTAAGGTAGGACATGCCTTGGTGTGTGTAGCATGTCCTGGTAGTGAATTATGCACCATTTCGTTTTTCACTACTGTAAGGCTACCTGTTCCTCATAGGCTAGAATGGGCAGTTTGACTATTACATGCTATAGTCCTAACTGACCCCAGGAACATGGTAGAAAAACGAATTTAGTATGCCTGAGCTCAGAATATTAAAATACACCTTTTAGTGAAGTTTATTTTTATATTCTGTGTTTGAAAATACCACTTTTAGAAAGTAGGTATTTTCTTGCCTAAGCCTTCCAGTGTGCTCTGCCGTTATGTGTATTGGCTGTCTGGTTTTAGAGGGGCAGGACAGGCTGAGTCAGACCTGGGTTGAATAGAGAGATCTGCATTTAGAGTGTGGGGAGGGGTGGCTCTTTGATCTGAATAGGGCTGTGCCTGGCAAAGTGAATGCTGGCTCCACCTCTCACTGTGTGTCTGCTAGCAGACCCCCTCTTTCTGAAAGGAAGGATGCAGCCTGGTAAACAAAGTGCTCCAGGCCTGAGCAGAACTGGTTCTGGCTAGGTTCAGGGACTGGTAGCTTCAAAGATCAAAGGCTTTTGGGGTATAAATATCTGTGCTCAAGCCCCTACATTTTGTATTGCTTTTGGATCTGGAGAGGAAACTCTGTCCGTGCCACTGGAGGAATCTGCAGGAAGTGACTGTCCTTGTGCTTGTGTGTTTTTCTTGCACTGGCCTGCAGCAGTGACCACTGGACCTTGAAGAAGAGGAAAAGGAACTATTGAGAGAACTTTTATTTTTGTACAGCAATCACCCAAGGGCTAGGAAAAGAGCTAGCCTCCTGCTGGAGTCTCAGGCACAACAGACTCCACCACCAACCTCCTGCTTCCTCCCTGCGAGGACTGCTATCTGCTGAGGAGGCTCCTGTGAGTTCCAGGGCCTCTAGTTTGCATCAGAGAGAAGAGGGTAAGAAATCGACGCTAACGCATCTTTGCGGGCCGCTGCATTCGAGAGCGCTGGGAAAATCCTCGCTGCTGCCGCCGAGGGCCCGCAACCCGAAACCATCGCTGACGCCCCTTTGCGAGCCGCTGCAGCCGAGACGCGCTGGAAAGATCATCGCGCTGCTGTCGCCGCGCACTCGCAACCCTGACAGAAATCATCGCTTCGAGACATCGCAGTGCGGACGCCGTGCGTTCGCCACTTTGATCGCATCACACCGAATTTCGTCGCTCCCTCGCGGAGCGTCTTGTCTTCGCATCGCCACTTTGCTCGCACAGCGCAACAGGATCACCGCATCGACTTCTCCCACGCGGCAAGAAAGTCATCGCATCGGTGGTCCAGCGTGCAGAAGTTTGTCGCATCGTCTCCGCACGCATCCCGCAGATCGGCGCATCATCCTCCCTTGCGGCAAGGATTTCAACGCATCGCCGGCCTCGCGTGCCGAGAATCATCGCTACAGCTTCTTTGCGACACTTTGTTGGTTTTGCAACTAAACCCAGGTACTTTGTGAAAGAAAGGGTCGCAGAGACCACTGCTTTGAACTTGAACCTTATTTTTGCAACCTTTGAACTATTTTTGACAGCCCTTCAACAGCTATCCTATTTTTGACAGTATTGTGGCTTTTACAGTTATTGGTCTTGTGATAAATCTGCCTTTATATAAAGATACTTATTTTTTTATAATAACTACTTGTGTGGTGTCCCTTTGTAGTGTTCCTCATTGTGTTACTGTGTATGATCATAAATGCTTCACACCCTGCCTCTGAGATAAGCCTACCTGCTCGTGCTACGTTACCACAGGGTTGAGCAGGGGTATTAAAGAGGGTAGCCCTCTCACTCTGACTTAGGAAGAAGGGTCCCTACTTGGACAGTGGCCCGCCATTGCCAACTAGAGACCCCCATTTCTAACATTGGTGGTCAGCGGTGAGGATCTAGACTTGCATTCATGATCGCATACAGTAATTATAGTGTACACTACTAGTGAGTGCAGACCATAACGTACCGCATACATTTTTTGAGAATTTTTTTTTGCTCCTATATTGTGATTGATATTGCCGGTGATTTTTCACCCCCGCACATTTTCTGAGAGTTTTTGGGATCCTATATTGTGATTGATATTGCCGGTGATTCTTCACCCGCGCCCATTTATTGAAAGTTCTTGATCCCCTATTGTAATTGATATTGCCGGTGATTTTTCACCCGCGCACATTTCTGAGAGTTTTGGGATCCTATATTGTGATTGATATTGCCGGTGATTTTTCACCCGCGCCCATTTATTGAAAGTTTTTTGATCCCCTATTGTGATTGATATTGCTGGTGATTTTTCACCCACGCACATTTCTGAGAGTTTTTAGGATCCTATATTGTGATTGATATTGCCGGTGATTTTTCACCCGCTTACATTTTTTGAGAAGTTTTCTTCTATCTTTTATTGATATTGCCCGTGATTGTTACAATGGGCAAGTCTATGTTTTATTGATATTGCCAGGTGATAGTACCCGCATACATTTTTGAGAATTGTTGGATCCTATATTGTAATTGATATTGCCGGTGATTTTTTTACCCGCATACATTTTCTTGAGAAGTTTTCTTCTATCTTTTATTGATATTGCCCGTGATTGTTACAATGGGCAAGCCTATGTTTTATTGATATTGCCGGTGATTTTTTTTACCCGCATACATTTTCTTGAGAAGTTTTCTTCTATCTGTTATTTGATATTGCCCGTGATTGTTACAACGGGCAAGCCTATTTGTTTTATTATTGATATTGCCAGATATTGCTACAATGGGTCTTGCTGAGATGAGACCTACCTTTTATATAGATGATCTGTTAACCTACAGTCTAGAGGAGCTAAGGGGGTTCTGTGAGGAGAAGGGCTTAGCAGTGAGTAGGAAGGAGACTCAGCTATCCCTGCAGACATCCCTGAGACTTTGGCAACAAGACAGATGGAGATTCTTGGAGTCCCAGTACACCTACCAAGAGGGTAGTTGGTCTGAGGGTGGCCCTAGAGAGTCTGAAGAGGAGGAAGAAAGTGTTATGGAATATCTCATAGGTGGGGAGTTCCTTGATGAGCCTAGTGCCTATGGTAGTGCCAGATTCCCCTCATGGTCCCCAGAGGAGTTGGGGGACAGGCGGGAAGGTCCCATAGGTAGGGAGTCCCTTGCTGGATCTAGTGCACAGGGTAGTGCCCAATCCCCTTCATGGTCCCCAGAGGAGTTGGACAGACAGAGGGAGAGGGAGTACCAGCTGGAATCGGAGAGGCTCCAAATAGAGATTGCCCAGCTGGAGGCGCACCTAGCGCAGATAGCAGAAAAGGAGAAGTTAGCTCCAGAGGGGAGGTTACCCCTGGAGCGCAGTTTTAATTGTCTGGATTCCCCAGAGAGGGTGGGGTCCAGTGGTGGCAGCAAAATTGAAGTATATAGTGATGACAGTGTAGTACACCCACCCAGGGATGTGGCACCTGACTTGAAGGAGGGGGTTGATCTACACCAGGGGATTCAAGGACCTGAGATAGCTCCATTGGTGTGCAGTGTCCCTGAGGTGGATTGGGGAACTAGCGCAGGGGCCCATAGTCCTAGTGAAAGGAGGGATACTCTACCGACTCTGGATGAGAGGTGCAGGGAGAGGGGTTCCCCGTGGTTGAAGTCCTGGTGTATGAGTGTGAGGACCGCCCAGAAGAGTGTGGGTTGAGTGATAGAGACAGTCAGTTAATGTCTCGCCCATTTCAAGAGAGTGGTGTGGGGTACGTGTGTGAGGCACTGGATTGTGAGGTAAAGGTTAGCACCTGTGTGGAGCTGTGTAATCCAATTGTGGGAGAGCATATTGTGAGTTCCTATTTTCCAGAGCTAAACCAACATGTGTTAGAGTGCGAGTTCTCTGATCCTAGGGAACTTGCGCAGGAGGCAGACCTCTGGGTGAGTACCAGAGGCTCTGTAGAGGCATTAGGGAATGACCCTAAGAGAAGTGGTTCAGAAGTTTTCCAACCCAGAGTGCTGGGAAAGGTTAGGAGTGTTACAGCTGGGTCCCCTTGTTGTGAGGAGGTTGTAGGGCCTCACATCCTGTCTCGTGGGAGCAGGAGTGAGACTGGGATAGGTCCCGAAGTGCCCCAGTCTCAGTCCCCAGGACTGGATGGTTCCATGAGGGAACACCAGGTGGGGAGCCTAGTCTGTCTGGATGGACCGTCCATTGTGGGGGGTACCCCAGTGTTAGGTGAGCTGGGAGTGCCTGTAGTCAGGCCTCCATCAGTTCTTGTCTCTGGCAGTGCCACTCCTAGGGGGAGGGTACGGAAGTCCAGTCTGAGGGATGAAAGGGGGAAGGAGTCCCCAGTGGAAGAGCCAGTGGGTCAGGGGCCAGTCAGAAGGGCTGAGCCCCTAGGAGTGACGATGGTGACACCACTTCAGTCCTGGTTGGCCAGGCAGTTGTTCAGCCTCAGGGGTTGGTCCCTGAGTTGGTAAGTCAGATCCAGGAGTTGTCTGCCCTGGAGGGAGGGACAACTGTAAGCAGTGTCCCGACCATTTTTTCTAAGAGCACCACTCCAGGTGGGAGGGTGCAGTATGCTGGAAGGGGGTGCAGAGGGAGGGAGTCCTCGCCTCTGACCCCGGTGCGACCTGCGGGTTTTTTGAGGTTGGTAGGTCAGTTGCAGGGTCCAGGCCCTGAACTGGTGGAGGGGTGTGTTTCCCTTGAGGGGGCCTGTGTGCTCCCCAGGAAGTCCTGGTTGGCCAGGCAGTTGTTCAAGCACAGGGGTTGGTCCCTGGGATGGTAAGTCAGGTCCAGGTGTTGTCTGACCTGGAGGAAGGGACAACTGTAAGCAGTGTCCCGACCATTTTCTTTTCTAAAAGCACCACTCCAGGTGGGAGGGTGCAGTATGCTGGAAGGGGGTGCAGAGGGAGGGAGTCCTCGCCTCTGACCCCAGTACCACCTGAGGGTTTTTCCAGGTTGATGGATCAGTTGCAGGGACAAGGCCCTGAACTAGTGGAAAAGTGTATTTTCCTTGGGGGAATTGGTGTACGCCCCAGAAGTCCTGGGTTGCCAGGCACAGGCCCAGCCCAAGGGTACAGACCCTAGGTTGGGGGCCAGGTTCAGGGTGTCCCCCTGATCTGGAGGAAGGGGCAACTGCTAACAGTGCCCCTCCCGGTTTGTGTTATGGAGGCACCTCTCCAGGTGGGAGGGTGCCGGGCCCCAGTAAAGGGGGCGGGGAGAGGGCAGCCTCACCCCTGACCTCCACCCAGTCTAAGGGTACAGACCCTATGCTGGGATACCAGTTGCAGGATAGAACCCCTGAACTGGTGGGCGAATTATGCAGGACACCTGCCTCAGGTGCCCTGACAATTCTGGAAGGGGGTATCGCTCCAGGTGGGAGGGTACCGAGACCCAAAGAGGAGGACCGGGTGTGGGAGAGCCCACCCCAGTCTCTGGCCCAGCCGCTGGGTACAGGCCCAGGGCTGTTGGGTCAGTGTCCGGGTGCTTTGCCTGACCTGACAGGAGGGAGAGTGTACAAAAGGTGCCAGGCACCTGGGGTTACTGCCCCTCACTCTCTGATGCCACAAAAGTTTGAGAGCCCTGAGAGGTATAGGGCTTGGATTTCATCACTGACTACTGTCAGTGATTACTGGGGCTTGTTGTTTATCTGTTGGGACACACCTGGGGGCCAGTTAAGGTTAGATGCTGCACAGGTGGTGTCCCCAGGTAAGGGGAAGAGTTCCCCATTGGTTGCCTTAGTGAGCCCTGAGAGGTATAAGGCCTGGGTCTCATCCCTGACTACTGTCAGTGGCTACTGTGGCTTATTGTTTATCTGTTGGGACACACCTGGGGGCCAGTTAAGGTTAGGTGCTGCACAGGTGGTGTCCACAGGTGAGGGGCAGAGTTCCCCATTGGTTATCTTAGTGGGCCCTGGGAGTGTGGACAGAGGGATCCACCAGGGTTCAGATTGGAGTAGAGCGGGCATATGCCCCTGCAGTTGCGGGCCAGTTCCGTGTTCTATCGCTCGAAGCAGGGAAGCCCATCAAAGTAGTGATTGGTCTACCCTGCGTTTTGGCTGGAAGGGGTTGTGTTGGAAATGGCCCTTTTTGCAGGGTCACCCCTAAACTTTTTGCCTGCCTCCTGTATTTTTGCTGACCTGTTTCTGTTGGTTTTATGACTCTGGGCACTTTACCACTGCTGTTCAGTGCTAAAGTGCATATGCTCTCCCTTGGTAAATATGTCTATGTGAATTGGTATATCCCTTATTGGCTTATTTGGTTTACCTGTTAGTCCCTAGTAGTGTGGCCTGTGTGTGCCCAGGACTGGTAAACCAAATGCTGCTGGTGGGCATGCAGCGCTGGTTTGCGCCACCCACAGAAGCAGCTTTTAAAGTGTGTCTCAGACCTGCCACTGCAGTGTCTGTGTGCAGTCCAGAACTGCCATCTTGGCTGTGAAGTGCACCCACTTCCCAGCCCCTGAACCTTCCCTTGGCATCCTGTAAGTCGCCCCTCGGGTAGGGTGCATTGTATGTGTAAGGTAGGACATGCCTTGGTGTGTGTAGCATGTCCTGGTAGTGAATTATGCACCATTTCGTTTTTCACTACTGTAAGGCTACCTGTTCCTCATAGGCTAGAATGGGCAGTTTGACTATTACATGCTATAGTCCTAACTGACCCCAGGAACATGGTAGAAAAACGAATTTAGTATGCCTGAGCTCAGAATATTAAAATACACCTTTTAGTGAAGTTTATTTTTATATTCTGTGTTTGAAAATACCACTTTTAGAAAGTAGGTATTTTCTTGCCTAAGCCTTCCAGTGTGCTCTGCCGTTATGTGTATTGGCTGTCTGGTTTTAGAGGGGCAGGACAGGCTGAGTCAGACCTGGGTTGAATAGAGAGATCTGCATTTAGAGTGTGGGGAGGGGTGGCTCTTTGATCTGAATAGGGCTGTGCCTGGCAAAGTGAATGCTGGCTCCACCTCTCACTGTGTGTCTGCTAGCAGACCCCCTCTTTCTGAAAGGAAGGATGCAGCCTGGTAAACAAAGTGCTCCAGGCCTGAGCAGAACTGGTTCTGGCTAGGTTCAGGGACTGGTAGCTTCAAAGATCAAAGGCTTTTGGGGTATAAATATCTGTGCTCAAGCCCCTACATTTTGTATTGCTTTTGGATCTGGAGAGGAAACTCTGTCCGTGCCACTGGAGGAATCTGCAGGAAGTGACTGTCCTTGTGCTTGTGTGTTTTTCTTGCACTGGCCTGCAGCAGTGACCACTGGACCTTGAAGAAGAGGAAAAGGAACTATTGAGAGAACTTTTATTTTTGTACAGCAATCACCCAAGGGCTAGGAAAGAGCTAGCCTCCTGCTGGAGTCTCAGGCACAACAGACTCCACCACCAACCTCCTTCTTCCTCCCTGCGAGGACTGCTATCTGCTGAGGAGGCTCCTGTGAGTTCCAGGGCCTCTAGTTTGCATCAGAGAGAAGAGGGTAAGAAATCGACGCTAACGCATCTTTGCGGGCCGCTGCAGTCGAGAGCGCTGGGAAAATCCTCGCGCTGCTGCCGCCGAGGGCCCGCAACCCGAAACCATCGCTGACGCCCCTTTGCGAGCCGCTGCAGCCGAGACGCGCTGGAAAGATCATCGCGCTGCTGTCGCCGCGCACTCGCAACCCTGACAGAAATCATCGCTTCGAGACATCGCAGTGCGGACGCCGTGCGTTCGCCACTTTGATCGCATCACACCGAATTTCGTCGCTCCCTCGCGGAGCGTCTTGTCTTCGCATCGCCACACGATCGCACAGCGCAACAGGATCACCGCATCGACTTCTCCCACGCGGCAAGAAAGTCATCGCATCGGTGGTCCAGCGTGCAGAAGTTTGTCGCATCGTCTCCGCACGCATCCCGCAGATCGGCGCATCATCCTCCCTTGCGGCAAGGATTTCAACGCATCGCCGGCCTCGCGTGCCGAGAATCATCGCTACAGCTTCTTTGCGACACTTTGTTGGTTTTGCAACTAAACCCAGGTACTTTGTGAAAGAAAGGGTCGCAGAGACCACTGCTTTGAACTTGAACCTTATTTTTGCAACCTTTGAACTATTTTTGACAGCCCTTCAACAGCTATCCTATTTTTGACAGTATTGTGGCTTTTACAGTTATTGGTCTTGTGATAAATCTGCCTTTATATAAAGATACTTATTTTTTTATAATAACTACTTGTGTGGTGTCCCTTTGTAGTGTTCCTCATTGTGTTACTGTGTATGATCATAAATGCTTCACACCCTGCCTCTGAGATAAGCCTACCTGCTCGTGCTACGTTACCACAGGGTTGAGCAGGGGTATTAAAGAGGGTAGCCCTCTCACTCTGACTTAGGAAGAAGGGTCCCTACTTGGACAGTGGCCCGCCATTGCCAACTAGAGACCCCCATTTCTAACAATCATCATCTCCGTCCTCTGATGTGTCCGGTGTCTCACACGCGGGTGGTGGTGTTTTGTCTGCATCACTGTGTGGCAGTGACACATCAGGGGCCAGAGGTGGAATGTCTGCCGCAGTGTGTGGCACTGACACTTCAGGGGGCGGAGATGTGGATGGAGTAGTAGCAGCAGCATTCATCCGCGCCAGGCCTTGTGGTGGCAATGCCATGAAGAGGATCTGCAGGGCATGGAGGATCACAGCTACATCTGACTGGTGTGCAGCCGTGGCAAACATTCTTTCCGCCTGCATCCGCTCCAAGCTCTCCATCAATCTCCTTATGTGTCCCAACTCCCGGCTGACATCGCTGGAGCCACTCTGACTAGACAGTTGTTCTTGGCTCAGAGTCATGACTCCAGCGATGTCAGCCATGGATTGTTGGAGAGCATGGAGCGGACAGTGGGTGTCCGTTAGGGACTGTAAGTCATCCCTGATGGGACTTAGACACCCACGTATGGCATCTAGTTTGGCTGACATGAGATGGTCAGCCATCTTCTCCTGGCACCCGAACACACGGCGTTGGTATGCCATGTGTTGGTCGTGGGGGTCCTGGGAGACAGCTGTGGTGGTGGGTGCTTCCTGCTGTGTGGTCTGTGCAGGGGGTGGGGTCTCATCAATGCAGCTGGGCTGCCCTGCTGCTGGAGGTGGGGTGCCGGAGCTGTCCATGAGCTGTTGGGGGGCGTCAGTGTAGATGTTGGTGTGGTCCTCTTCATCATCAGTTCTGTGTTGTTGGGTCTGCTCTGCAGGAGGTGTTGATTCACCCTCTGCAATGTGAAGGGGAGATGCAGATTGACATTGTGTTCACATGTATGTTCACGCATTGTACAAGTTTACATACAGACTGCATGACAATGTACATTGTGACTGTTTGTGGGGAGATGCCAATTTGATGCGGGACACTTGACATTTCTGCACCATCAGGGATGTGAGGGTGTACTTGTACATTATCATCTCACAGTTTCCTGCTATGCCACATGCGAATGGCCATTTTCTACACACAAGCGGCAGCAGTTGTGTCCTCTGTTCTGTGAATGTTGCAGTTTGTACCGCATTGTTGTCAATGTTGAGGTGCTCTGATTCTTATGTGTGTGTGCTGCATTGTGGGTGAGTTGCCCCTTCAGCTCTGATTTTGCTGGCCCTTATCCCTTTCAGGCGGTGTGCCTTTCACTTCTGTGCTTATACAGTGCTGAGATGTTGCGGACTTGGGTAAATTGGTCTCTTGTTCGGAGTTGTGACTCTTGGGCATGGTTTGTCCGCAGATGTGCTATACTTAATTGTGCATGTGTGCCACTGTGCCCATCTCCCCCGTCCCCCAGTCCCTGGTCGTTACTCACCCTGTTGCTGTTGGGTCAGGTCATGTTGTGCGGTGTCCGGTCCCCCAAATCCTGCCACCGTCTCCCCAATGATGGTCCCAGGCTGGTCCTCCGTGGGGCTTTTGGGGTTCTGGTTGTCCTCTGTACTTGCTCCGGCTACCTCCATGGTGCTTCGCGGTTGTTTGTGTCTTGGTTGTGTTTTTGTTTGCCGCTTTTATAGTGGTTTTTCCCGCCTGACTTGTGTGACTTGCAGGCCTGGCGCTGCTTATCGCGGAATTTTTTATCGCAGTTGGGCACATCGCAACTTTTTTCACGTTCGGGTTTTGATTTTTATCGCCGTCCAGGTAATTTTATCGCGGACATATGACGCGTTGTCGGGAGACTATCGCATGTTACCGCCCTGTTGGGAATACGACGTTAACACGGAGTTATTTGCCGGCGATAGACGGCGATGTGAAAAGTTGCATTAACATATTTTGGCGAAGATTATCGCACGTTCTTGTGAATATCCCCCTGAGATGGTAATAAGGGTTGAATACTCAAAGAGGTGCTGAGGAAGACTCTGAGTTCTGTAGCAGAGAAAGTGAAAGTCAGGCTGTCAAGAGAGAAGCAGATTAATGTAGGGAGTGAGGTGCATGCAGAAGATGAAGAGAGTGGTGGACCAGAGTCGTTTTAAGGCCTGCGTAAAGTAGGCAATTGCAAAGGCCCCCACCTTCCATGGGACCCATGGGAAAGTGAACTTTCTCTCTAGCTTACTTCTGTGTACATTTGTATCTTAACTTTTAAATTATAATTCAATATTGTTAGATAACATAAGGCTTGATCTAACAAAAAATGGGTAATAAAATTCAAAGTTGTTCCAAACAGGGGACACCCAAATTGTTTTTGCCCAGGGCTCCCAAAATCCTTTAAATGACATGGTGGATTACCACATGGAGCATGGTAATCTGACTGGAGGGGACTGTTCGAAGTTGTTGGAGTTAAGAAATAGGGCAAGGCAATTTAAATCAATGGCCCTCATTACAAGTTGAGCTGAATACTGTGAGATGTTTACAAAACGTGGTAGATTCCATTACCTGTGGTGATTGTCATATGTGGAAAAAACTTATATTCTGAGATTATGTATAGTCTTGCAAATGACGCATCACCTGTGGAATTGGTGTTTAAAACACCAATTTATTTTTGCATTTTTTGCAAGCCTTTTCTCAGATATATTTTGGTTGGTTTGATCTGCTGAAACTTATCAGGGAAAAACTGTGAGTGAAAGTAATCTCACAACTCATAACTCCTATCACTGTGCAAAAAATCGTTTGCACAGGAATCAGAATTTAGCCCTTAACTCGTAATGAGACACAAAGTGTTCAAGTAGCATGGGTCCTATGGCATAATTGATTTGTGATATGTTTAATAAATGTCTTACCATGTCACATCAATTGCTCTAAAAAGCATAGATTGTGGGTTGCAAACATAATGAGCAGTCATATTCCTAAGGTATATGTACATTACTCTCAACAAAGGTTCAACCTGTTATAGTTGAAGCATTCACCCTACCATCATTGATACAAACCTCAATACACATATTTGTAAAGGCAAAATAAGCTTTTTAAATATGGTGGCCCTGTGGATCCATAAAACATTTTTAACTCTTTTGATTCCCTGTGGCCTGAACATCATCACTTGTAAATTCTTTCTAGTTGTAGAATCAGAGAATAGAATAGAAGTAGGCACATAATTGTTTAAGAAATTAAAGATCGCAAATATGCAACCTCAAAGTAGATTTGTTCATCGAAGTAGTTATGGTGACAAACAGGCGTATATAAAGAGGAAATTGCGCATAGAGAGATATGAAATTTCTGAGAAAAGCAGAATCCCAGAAACACCTGAAGCAGAGTGAAGCTTGTGATCAAAATATCTCATTAATTCACGTGCCACACAACATCAATAGCAGGTGGGAGTACAACTTTGAAGGTGGAAATTACCACATTGTTAAGAAAAAGCATCCATCCATGTATAATTTGAAATTCATCATTCCCTCCTTTACGTCATCTTCTCCTTTCTTGCTTTCACCCCCTTTCCATAAACTACCAGCACCTTCAAACCTTTAATGCCACCTATATAAAATAGTGTATATCTCTTCTTTCCCTAGTGCAAATTTGCTAGCTTGCTTTTTTAATTGATTTCTCTAGTATTGAGTAAAGTACTTATGTCTAGTAGTGCACGAGAATTATTTGTGTTGCACTTTAAACAGCTTTCAAATGCCATAGATGGCCTGCTGGCTGCTTGCCTTTATGAATGCACGCTTTGCTCAGTTCCGTATCTGGCTGTACCAAAATCATTTAGTTTCTGGCAAATTAAAACCTTTTTTTTATATGCTGAAATTGTTTAGTCATCCATTGGTAGAACATATCCCCACTTCCGTGGCTCCCTATTCCTTCCACTTTTGACAATTTGCTGTCCCTAGCCCAGTAGAGAACTCATTGTTCCCAATTAGAGGAGTGAATGGGGAAGGATATTTGCTCAAGCTTCTTTTCTGACGTATTCTGTCCCAAACTTACAAAGTCAAGCTTGACATAGAGGAGGTTTACTGTTTGACACATCAGTATTCCGCTGGAGCAAGGGCACCACTCATAATCATTTTTTACACCAGGGTATGAACTATAAAGAAACTGAATTTTTCTTCGGCTAACCAAACCCGTTCAACCATGCACCGTAACTGGGTTGTTTGGAAGCAGTACTTCAGACTAGGTTTTCCTTAGCCTCACGATGCAGGCTTCAATACACCTTCAATGAGTGATAATCTCTCTCTCCCCCCCGCCCCCAACTCCATGGATCCATAGTCAGGTCTTTCTATAGCAGGATTGGAAGTGGTTGGAATATATAGGACATTTGCATGAGTTTGGCCATTCTAATGATGACAATTCTACTTATTTATGAAATGGCAGTGTTCTTCCAGTTTGGAGATATGTCTCTGCCATGCAGAGTGACGCATTAAAGATCAGCTGCCGTGTTATGTGAATTCCAGATCATACATATATTCCTAAGTATGTTTTCATCTTCCTCCTGAATGGTGTATGTTTTTCTAGCATTGTCCATCAAGCTGTAAACCATTGAGTCTTTGCAGGTCTTCAAAATTAAGCATATGATGGTTTATGCCATCATTGGAGTTAGGACACGTTGTAAATCCATGCTGTTGAATAGTGCAGTCAAAGTGTTTAATAGATCTGGTGCCAAGCACTTCTAGAGGCCCACTGAAAATCTGTCTGAGTTTCAGATCTAGCTTGTCTGTAAACTACAATCTGCCATAACAAATTTCACTTCTCCATGAAGGATATTAATAGCTTCTATCTCATCTCTCACTGGGTTGGGCAGAGTAGCCAACAATAGATCATTTATGCTGTGCATCTGATTCATTCATTTTCCTTTGAAGCTTGGCTGAAAAAATCACCAGAGTGGGTGTAATGCCTTATTCTCCTTCATTCTTGCCTTTAAACCTAAAAATCGGGCCTTTTACCTGTGCTGCCCGTAGATTATTGGCTAGCTGTCTACATAATTCCCTTCATAATAATTTTGGTTATATTTTCCTCATTCATAGT
Organism: Calotriton arnoldi; assembly: GCA_963921515.1. Classification (NCBI taxonomy): domain Eukaryota; kingdom Metazoa; phylum Chordata; class Amphibia; order Caudata; family Salamandridae; genus Calotriton; species Calotriton arnoldi. The sequence goes on from CAWUFW010001409.1 coordinate 2,167,619, forward strand.
CCACTTTATCAAAATCAACCATTTTAATGTGCCGCTGGATAGCAAAACCCTTTTTCATAGTTATTGCAATTGCTATTATCTGTGCTTCATCTCAACCCCCTGCAGCCCCTACATTTATTTGTAATCATGGACTCATGATTTTACGCCCTCTTGAGGCTATAAAATACTGTTGGCATTGGCCCTTTCAGCAGGGTTACCCCATATTTATGCCTTCCTCTGTCCCCCCTTTGCTGAACCCATTTTGGTGGCTTTAGGACTCTGTGTACTTTACCACTGCTAACCAGTGATAAAGTGCTTGTGCTTTCTTTCTAAAACATGGTAAAATTGGCCTACACCTAAATGGCACATTTAGTTTACTTGTAAGTCCCTTGCAAATGGAACTACCTGTACCCAGGGCCTGTAAATTAAATGCTTCTGGTGGGCCTGCAGCACTCATCGCGCCACTCACTAAAGCAGCAGTTTTAAACATGTCTCATGACTTCCGCGACTGCCTGTAGTGCAGTTTTAAACTGCCATGTTGACCTGTCAAAATAAACCTTTTGCCAAGCTAACGCCTTCATTTTTAAAACATATAAGAAACCCCTAAGGTAGGCCTGTTCAGCCTGTAGTAGTGCCTGGATCTGTTGTCCACGTCTGAGAGTATTTCAAGCATTCCACCCTTTTGGCTTTTCTCGGAGTGATGCCTTTAGTACAAGGGTACTTGCAAACCTTTTCCCAGGGGCCTAGAAGTTTGGGCTGTGATGTGACTGAGGGCTGCATTGATCCGAGCAGGGTGCTTTTTTTTGGGGGGGGGGGGTTGGGGGGAGAGGTGTGGTTTGGCGGTAAGGTGGGGGTAGGGTAAGTGAAAAATATACATCTAGTGGCTGAATTGCACAATGTGAAACAAGCTGCTTTCACTACTCAACCAAATTGTGTGATCCTAGGCAATTGTTTAATATTACTTTCCCTCCTTTTTCTTTATTATCACATATAAGAGGAACTTGACAAACATGACTTCAGAATGTGTGCTGTAAAAGTGATTATTTGTGCCTATGGCTTAAATCACTAGAACCGAATTGTCATGATTGCTCTTTATCCTACAAATAACAGATAAATCAGAAATGTAGTGCTAATATTAAATGGAAAGAAAGACATAATCAACTAAGTTTGATATGTCACTTCCCCTAAGAGTGCATTTTGCAGGGGAAATCAGGTGGTGCCCTTCCTATATAAGGCATGCTCCTGTTCCAGTGCGGTCAGCTACAAACCTTCAGCTAATTTTTGAAACAGATCTCAATTTTAAATCTCAAATTTTGTCTTTGCTTCCTCTTGGTATGTGTTGCCTCAGAACCCTGTTGAAAAATTTCTATAAAATCAGCCAGACCTGCCATTAGTCTTTCTTACGCTGCCCAAAATAACAGGATATCTCCTTAAACTGAACTGGCTCCAGAGTCACAAAAAGGTCCTCTTTAAAACGCCCTGTCTGCCACTAAGCCTGCACGCCCCAACTTTAACTTTGCTGAATCTGTACCTTATCTGGACACCTCTACTCAACTTCTTTTATTCTTTTTAGAATGTCCTTGTGTGAGTGCGGTTTGAGGCAGAACTTTCATTACTTGGCTGTAAAATATGGAAAATCTTCCCTGTCTGTATGCAGTCTGGCTCTAGTCACCTCCCATTTCTTAAAGTCCTCAAGACCAGGCTCCTCACATGGATATGCTTTGTACTAAGTTCACATTCGTTCATTCACTTATTCAGTGGTTTAAAGGTTTTCTTCTAGACTGTCACAGATTCTTCTTTCACCAGCACCTTCTGCACAGCATAAGACTTGCACCCCTAGCCACTGCAACAACGTTATAGGGCCAGACAGCCAAGCCAGATCAGGACACACAATTTTCTAACAGGACTCTGTCATGCAGACAGACATTATTCCAACTAAAAGCAGGCAATTCTTTTTTCTTCTTAGGGCTATTTAAAGTCTACACTGAGAGCGAGCCAGACAGTGCAATTTAAAGTGTGAACCCTGTCTGAGGTTGGGGAAGCCCCTGTGTGAACCGAACTAAAATTCCTGCCCTTTTTTCAACATGGCAGCCTCAGTTCTAACCTTTGATCATCTCGTTCTCTCCCTAAAGTACTCCCAAGGCTGTTCCCATCAGTTTCAACAAGAAACAAAGACATGCTTTGATCTAGGAGGCCCCATTTGTTTTTTTCTTCAATACTGTGGCTACTTCTATTGTTCTGAGCCAGATATATGTGTGGGTGTGGGTGTATAATGGGTTTCTACTTACTTATAGGATACTTACATCTCAGATGTAAAAGCTTGCATGGTAAAGGCATATGCGTAGTAGAAAATTAACAGGTAAGTTTAACCCCATTTCTATTTTTTTATACACATATAAATATATATTTATATATACATATATATATATATATATTCACTGAAAAAACCATAGGTTTTAGGGACAGTTATAGTTAGTTGGACATTGCACTCGTACAAAACCCGTGAAATTCCCCTGTTATAGTTAGTTCAGCTAACTATAACTCGCGCCCCGCAATGCACTGCTGATGACGTCACATATTACATCACTCATGACATGGTCAGTGACATCACTGATGACATCTCAAATGACATCACTGATGACATCACTGATGACATCACTGATGACATCATCCAGTGACTGTGTGTTTCTGTAAAGTTTAAATATGTTTAATATATATAGGGAAAGGGGTATTGAAGAATGAGTGGGTGTATAAGTGTCTGAATGGATGATTTAGTATGTGAGTGACTGACTCTACAAGTGAGTGATTAAACGTATCTTACTGAATGCATGGGTTAGTGACTAAACTGTGTGAATGTCTGTATCCGTCTGTTTGTTGGTGTGTAAGTGGATGCATGGATTTGCGAATAGCTACATGAGTGTCTATATGGGTTATTGATTGGTTCTCTGAGTATCTGTATGGCTGCCTGAGTGTTTGTGTGGATGGGGTGTGTGTGACTCTATACATAGATGTGTGAGTGGGTGATTCACTGGGTGCATGATTTCAAGAGTGCATCTGTGATGGACTGCTTGGGTGGGTGAGTGTGTGTATGGGTGTGTTAGTGAGTGAATGTATATGTCAGTGGTACATGTGCGAGTAACTACATATGTAAAAGGCAGTATATATGTGTGTTAGAGTATTTAAATGGCTATAAGTGAGAGTGTGTTATTGTGAGAGTGGCTGTATGGATGCGTGTGTGCTTGTATCAGTTATTTTATAAGAGCGTAAGAATGTGCTAGTATTTGTATGAGTAAGTGAGCTGGTGTGTGTATAACTGTATAGGTGAGTAAATGGGTGTGTGATTAATTTTTTGCATGACTGACTAGGTGTGTGAGTACCTCTATGGATGAGTGGCGGTGTGTGAGTGTTTATATAGGTGTATGAGTGCATATGATAGTCCTGTACTGAGTGACTGTAAGTATGAGTGACTGTACAGGTGAGTGAGTGGATGTGTGTGTAGACCTAAGAATCAGTGAGTGGGTATGTAGTTTTTGGTGTTGGAGTGTCTATGGTTTTGAGAATGGCAGTCTGTAATTTAGAGTGGGTGTATCAAAAGTTATATTAGGGTGTGAGAAGATGCATGAAATTATCACAAGGATGATGTCATCAGTGATGTCATTTGAGATGTCATCAGTGATGTCATCAGTGATGTCACTGACCATGTCATGAGTGATGTAATATGTGACGTCATCAGCAGTGCATTGCGAGGCGCGAGTTATAGTTAGCTGAACTAACTATAACAGGGGAATTTCACGGGTTTTGTACGAGTGCAATGTCCAACTAACTATAACTGTCCCTAAAACCTATGGTTTTTTCAGTGAATTTCAAAGGTTTTTTAAATGCTAATTTCTAACTATAACGTGTCTGAAACCTATGGTTTTTTCAGTGAATTTCAAAGGTTTTTAAATGCTAATTTCTAACTATAACGTGCCTGAAACCTATGGTTTTTTCAGTGAATTTCAAAGGTTTTTTAAATGCTAATTCCTAACTATAACGTGCCTGAAACCTATGGTTTTTTCAGTGAATTTCAAAGGTTTTTAAATGCTAATTTCTAACTATAACGTGCCTGAAAACTATGATTTTTAAGTGAATTTCAAAGGTTTTTTAAATGCTAGTTTCTAACTATGCCAACAGAGGTAGGACATGTGAAGAAAGAAGAAAAACGCACAGAAAGAAGCAAAAGATGTGCAGAAAGAACCAACAGAGGAGCAGAAAGAGGCCTTGTTGCAAAATCATCCTGTGCCCACAACTTTTTCAGACGGGTACTGGTGGTAACTGACTCTGACTAACCAGAGCCAGTGCACGTTTGCACAGTGGTGAAGGGAGGGGCCTGAGGTGACATGTGTGCAAACGCGCTCCGTGGCGCGTTTTAAGTTGCGGGATTAAGTCCCCTTGAATCCTGAGGGTCCCTGGGTCCAACTAGCCCCCAGGTACCTACAGTTAGGACCACAGAGCTGAGTTGCAGAGAGGCGTTCCGAGGCCACGCACCTTTTTCACCTCTCTGCAACGCACCTCTGTTGTGCTTACTGAAGGTACCTGGTGGGCTAGTTGGCCCCCAGGATTCAAAGGAATTAACTCCCCAACTTAAAACGCACCACAGGGCGTGTTTGCGCACATGTCACCTGAGGCCCCGCCCCTCCCTTCACCACTGTGCAATCGCGCCCCGTGGCGCGTTTTAAGTTGGGGGATTAGGTCACCTTGAATCCTGAGAGTCCCTGGGGCCCAACCAGCCCACCAGGTACTTCCAGTAAGCACCACAGGCCTGTGTTGCAACGCCTGTAACAAATTGTGCAGTTGTGTTTAGGTAGTGAAGAGGGTCGTGCTGGGGGTAGTGTTTTAGGGTTTAGGGTAGTGCAGTGGTGTTTGTGTAGTGTAGGGGGTCATGCTGGGGGTAGGTTTAGGGTAGTGCAGAGGTGTTTGGGTAGTGTAGGGAGTCGTGCTGGGGGAGTGTTTTAGGGTTTAGGGTAGTACAGTGGTGTTTGGGTAGTGTAGGGGTCGTGCTGGGGTTAGTGTTTTAGGGTTTTAGGGTTTAGGGTAGTGCAGTGGTGTTTGGGTAGTGTAGGGGATACTGCTGGGGGTAGTGTTTTAGGGTTTAGGGTAGTGCAATGGTGTTTGGGTAGTGTAGGGGTACTGCTGGGGGTAGTGTTTTAGGGTTTAGGGTAGTGCAGTGGTGTTTGGGTAGCGTAGGGGGTACTGCTGGGGGTAGTGTTTTATGGTATAGGGTAGTGCAGTGGTGTTTGGGTAGTGTAGGGGTTCGTGCTGGGGGTAGTTTTTTAGGGTTTAGGGTAGTGCAGTGGTGTTTGTGTAGTGTAGGAGGTCGTGTTTTAGGGTTTAGGGTAGTGCAGTGGTCTTTGGGTAGTGTAGGGAGTCGTGAGGGGTATTGTTTTAGAGTTTAGGGTAGTGCAGTGGTCTTTGGGTAGTGTAGGGGTTGTGCGGGGGTAGTGTTTTAGGGATTAGGGTAGTGCATTGGTATTTGGGTAGTGTAGGGGGTCATGCGGGGGTAGTGTTTTAGGGTTTAGGGCAGTGCAGTGGTGTTTAGGTAGTGTAGGGGTCGTGCTGGGGGAGTGTTTTAGGGTTTAGGGCAGTGCAGTGGTGTTCGGGTAGTGTAGGGGTCGTGCTGGGGGAGTGTTTTAGGGTTTAGGGCAGTGCAGTCGTGTTCGGGTAGTGTAGGGGGTCGTGCTGGGGGAGTATTTTAGGGTTTAGGGTAGTGCAGTGGTGTTCGGGTAGTGTAGGGGGTCATGCTGGGGGTAGTGTTCTAGGGTTTAGGGCAGTGCAGTGGTGTTCGGGCAGTGTAGGGGGTCTTGCTGGGGGTGGTGTTTCAGGATTTAGGGCAGTGCAGTGGTGTTCGGGCAGTGTAGGTGGTCGTGCAGGGGGTGGTGTTTCATGGTTTAGGGCAGTGCAGTGGTGTTCGGGCAGTGTAGGGGGTTGTGCAGGGGTGGTGTTTCAGGGTTTAGGGCAGTGGTGTTCGGGCAGTGTAGGGGGTCATGCTGGGGGTGGTGTTTCAGGGTTTGGGGCAGTGCAGTGGTGTTCAAGCAGTAAAGGGGTCATGCTGGGGGTGGTGTTTCAGGGTTTAGGGCAGTGCAGTGGTGTTCGGGCAGTGTAGGGGGCGGTGCAGGGGGTGGTGTTTCAGGGTTTAGGGCAGTGCAGTGGTGTTCGGGCAGTGTAGGGGGCGGTGCAGGGGGTGGTGTTTCAGGGTTTAGGGCAGTGCAGTGGTGTTCGGGCAGTGTAGGGGGTCGTGCAGGGGGTGGTGTTTCAGGGTTTAGGGCAGTGCAGTGGTGTTCGGGCAACGTAGGGGGCGGTGCAGGGGGTGGTGTTTCAGGGTTTAGGGCAGTACAGTGGTGTTCGGGCATTGTAGGGGGTGGTGCTGGGGCTGGTGTTTCAGGGTTTAGGGCAGTGCAGTGGTGTTCGGGCAGTGTAGGGGGTCGTGCTGGGGCTGGTGTTTCAGGGTTTAGGGCAGTGCAGTGGTGTTCGGGCAGTGTAGGGGGTCGTGCTGGGGCTGGTGTTTTAGGGTTTAGGGCAGTGCAGTGGTGTTCGGGCAGTGTAGGGGGTCATGCTGGGGCTGGTGTTTCAGGGTTTAGGGCAGTGCAGTGGTGTTCGGGCAGTGTAGGGGGTCTTGCTGGGGCTGGTGTTTCAGAGTCTAGGGCAATGCAGTGGTGTTCGGGCAGTGTAGGTGGTCTTGCTGGGGCTGGTGTTTCAGGGTTTAGGGCAGTGCAGTGGTGTTCGGGCAGTGTAGGGGGTCGTGCTGGGGGTGGTGTTTCAGGGTTTAGGGCAGTGCAGTGGTGTTCGGGAAGTGCAGGGGGTCGTGCTGGGGCTGGTGTTTCAGGGTTTAGGGCAGAGCAATGGTGCTCAGGCAGTGTAGGGGTTGTGCTGGGGGTGATGTTTCAGGGTTTAGGGCAGTGCAGTGGTGTTAGGGCAGTGTAGGGGTCGTGCTGGGGGTGGTGTTTCAGGGTTTAGGGCAGTGCAGTGGTGTTCCGGCAGTGTAGGGGGTCGTGCAGGGGGTGGTGTTTCAGGGTTTAGTGCAGTGGTGTTCGGGCAGTGTAGGGGTCGTGCTGGGGTGGTGTTTCAGGGTTTAGGGCAGTGCAGTGGTGTTCGGGCAGTGTAGGGTGTCGTGCTGAGGGGTGGTGTTTCAGGGTTTAGGGCAGTGCAGTAGTGTTTGGGCAGTGTAGGGGGTCGTGCAGGGGTGGTGTTTCAGGGTTTAGGGCAGTGCAGTGGTGTTCGGCCAGTGTAGGTAGTCTTGCTGGGGGTGGTGTTTCAGGGTTTAGGGCAGTGCAGTAGTTTTCGGGCAGTGTAGGCGGTCGTGCTGGGGCTGGTGTTTCAGGGTTTAGGGCAGTGCAGTGGTGTTCGGGCAGTGTACGGGGTTGTGCTGGGGCTGGTGTTTCAGGGTTTAGGGCAGTGCAGTGGTGTGCGGGCAGTGTACGGGGTCGTGCTGGGGCTGGTGTTTCAGCGTTTAGGGCAGTGCAGTGGTGTTCGGGCAGTGTAGGGGGTCATGCTGAGGGTGGTGTTTCAGGGTTTAGGGCAGTGCAGTGGTGTTCGGGCAGTGTAGGGGGTCGTGCTGGGGCTGGTGTTTCAGGGTTTAGGGCAGTGCAGTGGTGTTCGGGCAGTGTAGGGGGTCGTGCTGGGGCTGGTGTTTCAGGGTTTTGGGCAGAGCAGTGGTGTTCGAGCAGTGTAGGGGGTCGTGCTGGGGGTGGTGTTTCAGGGTTTAGGGCAGTGCAGTGGTGTTCGGGCAGTGTAGGGGGTCTTGCTGGGGGTGGTGTTTCAGGGTTTAGGGCAGTGCAGTGGTGTTCGGGCAGTGTAGGGGGTCTTGCTGGGGGTGGTGTTTCAGGGTTTAGGGCAGTGGTGTTCGGGCAGTGTAGGGGGTCTTGCTGGGGGTGATGTTTCAGGGTTTAGGGCAGTGCAGTGGTGTTCGGGCAGTGTAGGGGGTCTTGCTGGGGGTAGTGTGTCAGGGTTTAGGGCGGTGCAGTGGTGTTCGTGCAGTGTAGGGGGTCGTGCTGGGGGTGGTGTTTCAGGGTTTAGGGCAGTGCAGTAGTGTTCGGGCAGTGTAGGGGGTCATGCAGGGGGTGGGGTTTCAGGGTTTAGGGCAGTGCAGTGGTGTTCTGGCAGTATAGGGGGTCATGCTGGGGGTGGGGTTTCAGGGTTTAGGGCAGTACAGTGGTGTTCGGGCAGTGTAGGGGGTCGTGCAGGGGTGGTGTTTCAGGGTTTAGGGCAGTGCAGTGGTGTTCGGGCAGTGTAGGGGGTCGTGCTGGGGCTGGTGTTTCAGGGTTTAGGGCAGTGCAGTGGTGTTCGGGCAGTGTAGGGGGTCTTGCTGGGGGTGGTGTTTCAGGGTTTAGGGCAGTGCAGTGGTGTTCGGGCAGTGTAGGGTGTTGTGCTGGGGCTGGTGTTTCAGGGTTCAGGGCAGTGCAGTGGTGTTCAGGCAGTGTAGGGGGTCGTGCTGAGGCTGGTGTTTCACGGTTTAGGGCAGTGCAGTGGTGTTCGGGCAGTGTAGGGGGTCGTGCTGGGGCTGGTGTTTCAGGGTTTAGGGCAGTGCAGTGGTGTTCGGGCAGTGTAGGCGGTCGTGCTGGGGCTGGTGTTTCAGGGTTTAGGGCAGTGCAGTGGTGTTCGGGCAGTGTAGGGGGTCATGCTGGGGTTGGTGTTTCAGGGTTTAGGGCAGTGCAGTGGTGCTCTGGCAGTGTAGGGGGTCGTGCTGGGGGTTTTGTTTCAGGGTTTAGGGTAGTGCAGTGGTGTTCGGGCAGTGTAGGGGTCGTGCAGGAGCTGGTGTTTCAAGGTTTAGGGCAGTGCAGTGGTGTTCGGGCAGTGTAGGGGGTCTTGCTGGGGGTGATGTTTCAGGGTTTTGGGCTGTGCAGTGGTGTTCGGGCAGTGTAGGGGGTCTTGCTGGGGGTAGTGTTTCAGGGTTTAGGGCAGTGCAGTGGTGTTCGGGCAGTGTAGGGGGTCATGCTGGGGGTGGTGTTTCAGGGTTTAGGGCAGTGCAGTGGTGTTCGGGCAGTGTAGGGGGTCGTGAAGGGGGTGGTGTTTCAGGGTTTAGGGCAGTGCAGTGGTGTTCGGGCAGTGTAGGGGGTCATGCTAGGGGTGGTGTTTCAGGGTTTAGGGCAGTGCAGTGGTGTTCGGGCAGTGTAGGGGGTCATGCAGGGGCTGGTGTTTCAGGGTTTAGGGCAGTGCAGTGGTGTTTGGGCAGTGTAGGGGGTCGTGCTGGGGGTAGTGTTTTAGGGTTTAGGGTAGTGCAGTGGTGCTTGTGTAGTGTATGGGGGTCGTGCTGGGGGTAGTGTTTTAGGGTTTAGGGTAGTGCAGTGGTGTTTGTGTAGTGTAGGGGGTCATGTTTTAGGGTAGTGCAGTGGTGTTTGGGTAGTGTAGGGGTCGTGCTGGGGGTAGAGTTTTAGGATTTAGGTTAGTGCAGTGCTGTTTGGGTAGTGTAGGGGGTCGTGCTGGGGGTAGTGTTTTAGGGTTTAGGGTAGTGCAGTGGTGTTTGTGTTTTGTAGGGGGTCGTGCTGGGGGTAGTGTTTTAGGGTTTAGGGTGGTGCAGTGGTGCTTGTGTAGTGTAGGAGGTCGTGCTGGGGGTAGTGTTTTAGGGTTTAGGGTAGTGCAGTGGTGTTTGTGTAGTGTAGGGGTCATGTTTTAGGGTAGTGCAGTGGTGTTTGGGTAGTGTAGGGGTCGTGCTGGTGGTTGTGTTTTAGGATTTAGGTTAGTGCAGTGGTGTTTGGGTAGTGTAGGGGGTCGTGCTGGGGGTAGTGTTTTAGGGTTTAAGATAGTGCAGTGGTGTTTTTGTAGTGTAGGGGGTCATGTTTTAAGATGCAATGCTCCAATACCTGACCAGTCTGCACTACATAAAACTGCAAAAAACTAAAAATAAAAAGTGTTTTGCACACTTTTGTCATTGGGCTATATGTGGGCTACATCTGGGTAATATTTGTGCTACATTTGGGCTCTTTTTTCACTGGTGGCCATCTTGGAAGACTTCTTTGTTATGAAGTTTCCTAATTTCTTCATTTACTGCAGTCTCCTCAGTAGGAAATGCTTTCAGTTTTTTACTTTGATTCCATCAAGAAGGCATTCAGATGTCTCACATCTGCCATAAATTCAGAATGTTAGCACTCTAGTTGCTCATTAGATCACTGGAGTAAAGCTACTGCTCACCAGGGAGTTAACTGGTAGTCTGCTGCTGGTATTGAAAGTGATTGTTTCAGTCTGCATGTCAGAATTTTCTAATGAAATAGAAGAGGATTTGAGATCTCACTTAAAACATGCCCTAATTTTTCTTTCTGCAGCACTAACCATCATTTCTATTTCAAAAAGAACCCTTCATTTTGTTCCTTTTTAAATTAAATGTTTTAAGTGTTACTGGTTTGTTCCAATCAAGATGGCTTCAGGTGTGCCATTCTTTTGTCATAAGTAAGGCTGTTAGCGCTCTAGTTGTTCTTTAGAACACTCTGGGAAGCTGCAGTAGAACACAAAGGCATCAACTGGCAGGCTGCTCCTGTTGAAATATAACAGGAAGATATTTGAGATCACACTTGAAACATGTCCTAATTTTTCTTTCTACAGCACTAACCATAATTTCTATGACAAAATGAACCCCATCATTTTGTTCCTTTTTAAATTAAATTGTTTAAGTGTTACCAGTTTATTCCAATCAAGATGGCTTCAGGTGTGCCATACTTTTGTCATAATTAAGGCTGTTAGCACTCTAGTTGTTCTTTAGAACACTCTGGGAAGCTGCAGTAGAACACAAAGGAATCAACTGACAGTCTCTGCCCTTGTTGGATGTACATGTTTTACTGAGAATGTCAGACTTCATTCTCACATGAGTGAGAAAGATAATGTGAATTTACAGAAAATATGCTCTCATTTTAGCTTCTGGAGCACCTTCCAAACCTCCATGGGACAAGCATGAGAAAATAGTGTTCTCTCAAACATGATTCATGATATCCCAGCAGAAGGTTTTTCACATGGTAAAATCACCTTAGAATACACCACAATTCCTAAAATTAGTATGGTACCATCAACAAATAAATTCTAATGTAACTAAAGCCTGTTATCACCCTTTATAGTTCTCCTTTTGGTGACCCTCAAAATCTTCTATTCACTACAATGCATTTCAATGAGGTACTATCATTTACATTGGTCCCAAGATGGCTGCCAGCAATTCCAGGATGAAGTGCTGACAGCCAATCAGATCTCACGATGACATGTGTGGTTAGGCTCCGCCCAGATATATATGTGACTTTACTTTTGATTTTCTCAGGAACTACTGAACGGATTTACACCATTAAAGCAAAAGGCATGACACTGAACCAAGGGCTACCTCTTTGCCAAATTTGGTGTAATTCCGTTCAGCAGTTCGGGCTGTAGCTGCGACTAAAGGTTCCTATGGAAAAATGAATGGGGAAAACGCGTTTTGGGACCCCCTTTTTCTCGGCCCCCGCTTGACGTATCACCCCGAGACTTTCAGGATAGGAGCGGACCGGAGCGCCCCAACAAGTTGGAAACTTTCGCGAAGATTCGTCAACCGGCGCCAACGTTATTTCAAATAGAATGTCGCGGATTTCCTATGGATAATAGGTTTTAACTATAACTATCTACTGGCGACCGCCAGTAGATAATATATGTATATATATATATGTCATATTTATACAATATATATCACCTTTTACCACTCATGCTTTTACAATGAAAATCGTTGTAGAGGCATCCTTAGTAAAGGCATCCTTGTGGTAAATAAATTTCATTGCAGAAACATTTGCGGTTAAGACATTTTCGTTGCAACGCCTTCCTTGTAAAGGCATTCGTTGTTAAAACGTCGTTGCAAACAATGTTTCCCTTTTTGTCGGCTTGCCTTTGAAGCCTGGCAGGTGGCCTCCTCCGCCCGGCTGGAGACTTGGCATGATCTGGGAAGATGAATGGATGGGAATTGGTCCCTCAAAGATCCCAGCTAGTTGAAGTATTGAGCTCATGATACCAGACCAGTAGGCCCTTGGCCCTGCTCTATCACAATTCATTGATGCTGTTATCTACATTTGCTAGGGAGGGATTGGGTATTGAGAAAAGTCAGTCCTACCAATCACAGCAGCAGGTCTGAACATAAAAGAAGGGAGAAACAGCAATTTGAGTCCCAGCCTTCCCAGCTATGACGTGTTTAACACTCTTCTCCAGAACCCGCCCAGTCCTCCAAAAGTACTCCTATGTACTTGACCACCACTTCCAGAGCGGCTTAAGCATTCACACAGAACAATGTGTGTCGAGAGAAATGGAGTCAAATCAAATAAACTTGGACCTGCTGAATAAGGTTTCATCTACCCCGGAAGTATCCAGCACTATGCCCAGTTAAAAACTGAACTCCACTTAGAGGGACATGTTTGTACTCTTCAACATGTTAGGCATTTAATGACCTGTGCTTCAGTTGATATCTGCGTTTGCCTCAGTCCACTGTTGCTATGCAGTGGTGTAGTGCAGTAGAATTAGCCTCACAGGGGGTCTGTTTATCCATCCCCACAGGGCAGTACTGAAAGATGTAAATTCCTTCGTTTTGCAAGACTCCATCCCTATTGGAGTGCAAAGGATTTTGGGTTAGCGTATGCCAGGCTTGTTGAGAGGTAATAGATTGAATGCATCCTAGGTATCAGTAACGCTGATGACCGATAAGTGATTACCTATTTGCCAGGTCGTGACATATTGTTCTCACTTTAAATGATTAATGTTATGTAATGTGCATGACTTCGAGATAAAAGAATTGCAGGGTAATTGTATTAGGTAACTGAAAACAACCCAAAAAACATTGGGAAAAACAGTTGAGTGTTAAGTAACAGATAGTGTTACGGAAAAAAAATATATATAAATTGAGAGTAGGTAATGACAGAATTTATAAAGTAGATGCAGTGTACATGGGAAATCCACCTGTTAATTATACTAGTTAAATGAAAGCCAAATAAATCTGGAAAGGTCTAATTATTTATTAGAAATAATAGGGCAGTCGGGACAGCTGGGGACCAAGATGTCTCACCTCCTGACTGCTAGCTCCACTCGCTGATGGTTGAGGACATCCTGGAGTTACCCGGTAATGACCAAGGCAGAATACTAAGAGTAATGTAGATGTGCCATTATAGTAGCTTTGTTTTGGTGGGTGCTCTGGTGATGTCTCTCTTCCTCTCGACCCCACGGCTCAATGACAGTGGTACGCAGGCCGCACAAAACAAATGAGAGCGGTAGTGTCAATCCTGAGAAGTGATTAGGGAGGTTCCTGAATGCTTTTGGGAGGTGCTGAAGACAAGATATCCAATGGTTTGGGGGAAAGGGAGTGTGCGTTGCCTTATGATTGGCGGGTGAAAGGGAGCCACAGCCTTTCAAAATGGTGCCCAATGACCTTTGTGGGCAGGGGGTTCACTGTGAGAAAGGATGTGCTGACTCCCATGAGTGCGAAGATCTGCCCGTAACTGAATAACACTGCTAGCAGCTAGCTGACCAATGGAAGTGGTTTCTTGGGTGTCTTTGCTCAGGGGCAGCCGCGGCCGTGCAGGTAACAGTGGTGGGGCCGGGGGGGAGGGGATTTGATGGACGATAACAAGGGAAAATTAATTATTTATTTAATTTTTCCTCGTCATTGTCCGTCGAAATACTCCCCCCCCCCCGCCCCACCACTGTTACCAGCACGGGCCACGGCTGCTCAGGGGTTCTTAATCCAATAGGCCTGGGGGGGGGAAGGGGGTGAGGATGGTTAGGATGCACAAGGGAATGGCTTATTTGTTAATGTTCTTGACCCTGTAGCTCTGCACTTCTCTTTCCCTCGCTTTTGGGTCATTCCGATTCCTTGGCGCCGTTTCAATGTGTAATTGATGCAAAGTGATTGGATAGACTGCGGGGAAGAAGTGCTATTTATTAATGGGAAACTTGTATGGCATGTATAGGAGGTATAATGTGGCAAAGGTAATGAAAACAATAAACTTATTTAAACCCAAAAAAGAAAAAGGAGAAAAGGAGAAATGTGTATAGGAGTAAGCTAAGTTACAAAATAAGGCAATAAAATGGATTACTTTTAAAACAAGCATTGGCATAGCCAATAGGTCTCGCCGTTGGGACCTCATAAGTGTATAGGCAGAGCTATTGGCTTTGCCAGTGATTTGAGCTCTTTTCTAGAGCATTGTGGCTGCTGTTGCTGAGCCTAAGTGGGCAAAGGGTGCGCTGGCACAGCCTGGTGAAGTCTTAGCAGTCTGAGAGCCTGGCAAGAGGGTGTGGGTGATACACTGACATGGCCCTTTGGTGGCACAGCATGTGTGTGACGTGGTAAGAGAGCCCATGACAACTTGTCAACAGGAGGAGCCCTATTACTGGGAAATAGTTGTGGAAGAACCATTTTGCTTCACTAAAAATGACTTCTTCGCAAAATGCACCAGTGGAAAGGAAGTATGCTAGAAAAAAAGAACACAGCAGTGTGTCTCTCAAATATGGCCGATTGGGAATCGTGCCCCCACAATAAGGAATGTCCTCTACACCTCACACAAGCAGTACCTCTTTGCGACCAAATAGGACCCTATAAGTCAGACTGTACCACTGCTTGCCCTAGGCCAGGAAACCATCTCCCAAACGAGGAGCCAGCCTCCAAACCAGGAGAGAGTGCACGCTCCCGATCTGGAGTGCACTCTCCCAATCTAAAGAGCACTGCAGGGAGTTATGATCACGCATGTTAAAGCCTTCATTCCTCTTCCTAGACTGTTTTCCAGCCGTTCATGAAATATTTCAGATTTTAAACATGATTGCAGATTTTCAGGATGTGAACTAAAGACGTTTTTTGCCTAGAGGGCGTGAATGAATGAACAAATGAATGAAGCGAATTGTAAAGCGTGTCAAGTACTCAGAGGAGAGTTGCGGAGAGCCAAGAGGCAACCCCGTGGGTGGCAAGGGTGTTCTGTGTAAAATCCAGCCCCACCCCGCCCCCTTAGGTAATATAATCGGCTTGTAATCCTACATTAATAATTAAAGTAGGCAATAAGCACACAATATTTTGGGACACTGCCTAAACACTTACCATCATGTCACAGATACCGTCTGCTTCATAGAAGGTGTCATACGATTCACTGTAAATATATAACAAGCGCGCGCGCCTCGCGCTGAAAGTAAAAAAACAAGTTTGAGGAGGAGGCAGCAGGGGAGGGGAGAGAGGAGGGGCCTGCGCCTGTTTCCTTGCGGGAGCGAGCAGGAACCATCTGTTAATTACAAACAGATGGTTTCAAAGCTCGCTCCCGCAAGGGAATCGCCAAACGTGCACGCGTTGTCATTCAAAGCAATGCAATGCGTGCACGTTTTTGCCTGAAAAACGGAATCGATTTCTAAAGGTCTCCTCCTATGCAGCGCATGCGCGCTGCGTAGGCGAGACCTAAAAAGACATTCCGAGAATAAACTTGGCATTCCTGGAAATAATGGCCCAAGAGTATTTAAAAAAAATAAGAGTCTTATATTAATTACTTTGAGTTTCAGCACCTGAGTTGATTCTCAAAGTAGTCGATGACCCTAAGATCGGGATGCCAGATGTAGAAGCATTGTGCCTGCTTCCATCTTGCTTTGCTGGGTTCGCCACGTGTTGATAGTCCACCACAGGTTATATCCTAACTCGTACAAGAGAAGGCTTTACTCGTAGGTAGTGAGAACCCATTGAAATTGCATCATACCTTCCTAGTAATGGGGTTTGAAATATCTAGGAGGACTTTCAACTAATGCCTTAAAATATGGGTAGAGATCACCTCCAGACTTAGAACAGGTTTAACATCTTTGAGAACCCTGAGGGGCATATTATCAAGAAACGGCGTTAAAATTAGACATGTTCTGGTGTCAACATGGGCTTCTATTGGAATTCTCAAGGGCATATTATCAAGCCCATTATCGCCGCTTTAGCAGCAGTTTTCTGCCGCTAAAGCGGCGATAATTTTAACACCGTTCTTGATAATATGCCCCTTGGAGTTTAGGTGCTTCTTTCTGACCAATGCCCTCAGTCATTTATGAATGCCTATGTGCAGATTCAGTTTGATTATCCCCTTCAGAGTTAGTTGATGGTGGTGGGGTGGAGCATTGATGTGGCTTGATCTGTCTGTTGCCTTTAAAAGAATTGACCATCAACTCCTGCAGAGGCTTCATAAAATGTATTGTTGCAGTGTCGTAGCTAGCCCTTAGACCACCCGGGGCGGCCCATCCGTTTGCCGCCCCGCAGCGGCCGCATTGAGGAGCGGGAGGGGGGGTGTGCTGGCGGTTTTCTAGGCTTCTCTTGCCACCCCCTCGACGGCCGCATTAAACGGCAGGTAAGAGCTGGGGGGAGGCCGCCGCCCCCAAAACTCGTGCCGCCCGGGGCAGACTGCCCCCCACTTGCTATGCCACTGTATCGTGGAGACAAAGTGCTAGATTGGTTCTCTTCCTTCTTGCTGAGCACATCTCAAAGAATTGTCATGCCCCAATTTGTTTGGTTATATATCAGAATATCAACCATAAAAAAATTGTGCTACAAAAGCAAAATTATCGACGACAAAAAGGTAAGCATATATCAGTCAGAACAAAGTTACTGTTCTTAACTCAACATCTTCCTAACTTTGAGATTAATATTAATATATAGATACACACATATCGTCATGATATTGTGGTAGTCAATATTCTTGCTATGATATTTTGGTAGCTCAATATTTAGGAGTCAATATTTCAGTAGTATACTTTCTCCTGAACGTCACATGAGCTTAAATGGGGTGCTCCCAAAAGAGAAATCTTTTCCCCTCTGCTTTGCAACATTTATAAGCAACCTCTTGCATCTTTGTTGCATTCTCTTGGCATGCATACTGATGATACTCGGCTGCTACTTAACTTGATACCGCAGAGTTCCTTCCTCTCTCGTTTTATCTCTAATTTAGCAGCAGTGCAATGGTGGATCATGGATGTCCGTGAATTTTCTAATATGTAATCCATCTAAAACCAAGGTTCTCCTGATGGACACTTTATTGGAATGCCATTAATAGGTCTGCATGATTCTTGACCTCGGCCTGCCAAGTCAGGTCGAAATTTGGGCTTTAACCTAGATGATAAAATCCCTTTAGAACCTCATGTCACTGAAGTACCTAGGGGTAACAAACAACGTCTTAACAGGTAATATTTGAAAAGCAATTAATCAAGCGTAAATAAATTATAAGGATACAAAAAGGGAGAGACACCATGTTTGAATATTACGGCCTGTATTAGGACTCATAGCAAAGAAACATTAATTTCAGACAGCAATATATTTCCTCAGTGCGAGTGTAATCCAAAATGGTGCACTCATAGTACGTGCCATAAGGTGAATGGAGGAAGTGAGGCACGTCATACGGTGACAGCGAAAATGGCTGATTAAAATTGGTATATAACATGAGCAATTCAACTGCAATTAGTAGGAAGCATGCTAGGAGCCAAAGGAGCCGTAAGCATGCTGTACTTTGTCGACTGCATTTTGACCTGTCTGGTTTCAGGTCATCACCAGGACGGGATTATACCGATCATTTGAAATTGCTGGTGTGTGAGCACGTCCGGAATGGGCCCAGCTACCAAGCAGTCTATTCAGGCGAATTGAGGCACCCAGGCAGTGGTCGGTCATGGGTCCACGCGAGAATCATGGCGATGGTACCCAGAGGTGATCTCAATTATGCCAGGAACCAACTTGGCTGTAGGGAACTGAATTATGTGTTAGCACAGGGAGATAACCTCTAGACGTCAGCCACAATGGGGAGAATGTCAGGGGGTCAATCCGACCGAGGTATCGAGTACGTGATAACGAATTCAAAAGAGAGACACTCATGGGATGAAGAGTGCTCGTGGGCAGGTCGTCGCTCTGCCGGGACTGGTGCTAGTAATGCTACCAACTAGTTCATGTTTTTATCATTTGAAAATTCTCCACCTTGATTTGCCCTTTCTTGATCCCCCGTTTCATACTTAAGAAATTAATGCTTTCATACAATTCTGACTAAATTATGGCAACAGTGTCTACTTGGAGGTCTTTTGAGAAATCCCTAGACCGTATACGGTCATATTCAAAACACTGCTGCAAGACTGGTCAGTGACCGCAAGAGGTGGGATTATATTTTTCAAAGAAGAAGCTTCACTGACTTCTGATTCAGAAACATATTGTTTTCGAATCCCTAACTATCATTGAAGCAGTGTATTCCACATTTCCTTTTCTGGCCTCCAAATTCAGCTCGTACGTTCCCCAATGCTCTCTGAGATCTACAAGTCAATGTTTTTTACAGATTCTGCTTATATGTAAAGTTCATTTATGATATAAATCTTTCTCTGCGGGTGCTGCTACACGTCTCACCTTCCTCTTCTCATATATAGTTGCTGGTCCAAGTGTCACAACTCTTTGGCGACAGTTCTTTGTAAATGTATCAAATCATATAGTTGCGCCATGTACCTGAGGCTTCTCAGTTTGGCGCGGAGCCCCCAGCCCGCTTACTCTGAGGCTTGTATGCTGACGTCGGTTTCAAATTTCTGGCATATCTCTCCTAACTTCCCTCTCCTGTAACACTAGATTTACAATTTAATTTACCCATCATAACTCACAGGTTGTTAGAAATGGGATTTCTGGTTGTCTAGGGCAAGCGCCTAAGCCAGGCAGAAACCACCACTCTAGTCAGGGCAAGGGAGTTACACACCAAAGATAACCCCTGCTCACCCCCTTGGTAGCTTGGCAGAGCAGTCAGGCTTATCCCAGAGGCAATGTGTAAAGCGTTTGCGCAACACACTAGCAGCAGCGACACACTAGGGACACCACAAAAGAAACTCCACACACGGTTATATAAAAAATAGCCTTTGTATTACTCATAAAACACATTAGAATGCAATCACATATATACACTGTGCCACCTGGCACTAGGTATTACTTGATTATATACATTACAGGGCCAATCGGGCCACTGTCATAACCAACATATCTCACAGTTGGAGGAAGCAACCAGTAACTACTGGTAACATTGCACTTAGCATAGAACCTCATACAAGACATCGTTTACAGTGCACCATAGTAAACACTTATCAGAGTGCACCTATCAGTACAATCACCATAGTGATGCACAGGGTACTAACCTTAGTATTGTTACCCCAAAGCCTAATCACATCAGGGCATAACATAAGTCATAAATCCCTAGGCCAATCGGGCCATTGTCATCACAGCACCCGTAGTAAAACCCAACCAGTAACTACTGAACAAGGTGCTCTGAGCACCACACATTTAGGCAAAAACATATTAGGCCAAAGCATCAGAAACAGTGCACCATAGCATGAGGCCTAACTCTTACCCACCATGCCCTATCCTGAACACTTGTAGAGGGTACACATTAGGCAAGAACTTAGTACAGCATGGCATGAACACCAACAGCAGTGCACGTAGCAAACATGATTAGTGGGCACATATCGTAATCACTCGTGGGCGCCCATAGTACAATGACACCTTCACTTTACCCTTTTCTGAGCTGCTGCTCAATATCCTGCTTACTTCCTGGTAGGTTTCTGGGCCTTCTGCCCACCTTCACCCAGGACCGCGGTAATGCCAGTGGACTACTTGGCCCTCACTCGCCTACCCCCCTGTAAGTCCACAATCAGTGGGCGAGGCACCCGCACACCCCAAAAACGGTGGGAGCCCCCCTCACTGCCAAAGTCGGGGCAGTGCACTCACACGTTGGCGGGAAGACTCCCTTGTGTCTCCCGCGTGCAACTTCACTCGGGGAGCGGCCCTCCAGCCCGCGATGCCGTCGTTGCTCCCAGCTCACCTGTGTGCAGCAGAGCTCCTCCTGCTGGCCCACATATCCGGCGGCCCGCAGACTAATACCGGAAACAGGCAGCCTCCGCCAGTTCCCACACCACCTGTGTCGCTCTGCTCATTTCCCCATAGCCTCAGGAGTCCAGGCACAACTCCGGACTCCTCAGCGACTCCCCTCTTTGCTGGAGTCGGTTCCTGCCGTGCACGCTGTAGCCTCCTGGACTTCTCCTCCGGCGCTGGCCCCGCCTTTCTCTTCCTCAGAGGGCGTCGCTCCTCTTCACCGGGACTTCTCTGCTTCCCCCGGTCTCCTCCAATGTGGCCATACGCGGGACTCTCCCTCTTGGCATCAGCCCCCAGCCGGTCAGGGTTTCAAGGGCGGCCTGCTACACACGGAGTGAGGGCTCCGTCGGCGTTCCCTTCGTCGGCCCCGCCCTCCACCAGGCTTCGCCTGCCTGGCTTCCTCTCCCAGGGGCGGGATGCTCCACCTACAGTCAGGCACCGGCTGCCTGGCTTCCTGGTGATTCCTCCTGAATCTCGGCCCCAACATACGGAGCGAAGTCTCCGCAGCGTCTTGAACCTGGAAATGCAGCCCTGCACACGCTGCCCGGTCAAGCGCTGCCTCAAGCAGAAGACTGCACGGCCCGCCTCTCTCACGAAAGGAGCCCCCTCCTTGGGCTCACGCAGTGAAAGTACAAGAGCTCACCACTCGCCTCCTGTAAATCCTCTCGGGGTCTGGGCAGTGCTCTTCTCGCGCTCCTTCGCATGCGCTTGATAGGCAGGTACAGCGCTCCACATGTTCTCTCGCTGCCTGCAGGGAAAAAAAAGGGGCTGCACTTCTCCAGTGCTCCCAACCCCCCTTGTGGAAGCGCTTCACCACACTTGGCCCTAAAATGTAAAGGAGTGAAGAGCACAGCGCCCACCATACGCTGTTCCCGATCAGGCAGGGCAATGAAATTGAAGGAAAAGCGCTCCGCCTGTCCTCACCATGTAGATTGGAAACAGGGAAGCAGGCCAGCACACAGGACCCTGGGGCAGGGAGGCAGTCTCTTCAGTATATCAGCACCCCAGGTAAAGTCACAGTGGCGGTTCCCTGCCAACACAGCAGTCCTCTTCTTCAGTTCCAGTACGAGCAGCCTGTCGGCCGCAGGCTTCAAGTAAGCACCCAACAGCCCCTTTTCATGGGGTCACAGCCCCCCTACTTATACCCCAAATGTCTCTGTTCTCCCCCTGGTCCAGGGCTCTGCGCCTGGTCCAAACCAGTTCTGGGGGCACTCACACCTTTCTCTAAAGGTGCACCACCACCTCCTTTGTCAGTGTAGACTCTGGCCCCAGACACACCATAGGGGGGTGGAGCCAGCATTGTGGAAGGCAGGAACAGTCCCATTCAGTCCCAGGTGCTACTCCTCCCACCACTCCAAATGCAGTTGGCCTATTCAGCCTAGTGCTGACTCACCCAGCCCCAGTCACTCCAGAGCCAGACATGCAATACACATCAGGCAGGCACAAAGACACATAGCACACAGAAATGCCCACTTCTTTAAGTACAAGAAAAGAAAGTGGGCAACCCAATCAACCCTTGGAGGCTTGGGAAAATTAAATATTAACAGGTAAAAGTGCCTACAAGGGATTCACTTAGGTGCACTTAGTCAAACAGTTCATGCAATGCTATATCAAGGTTCCAGCCGGTAACCTGTAGTTAAACAATTTTTAGTTCAGTTTTCAATTTCTTCCCAAAAGATCTACAAAAGATACTGATGAAACGGGTGTGAATGCTTTATAAATCAATTTTATGTAATATGAATATAAAGGGTACAAAAAGATTAAAGCAACACAAAAATGACCGAGATTTACGAAGAAGTTCTGTGCTATTGATACCTCAGAGTCATTGTTGCAAGCATCTATTCCAAACAAAAATGCATCAACAGAACAGTGAATTTGAACAAAACAAAGAACACTTTCTAAAGAATAATTAAACAATAAGGAAATGGATGAAGTTCTCGACGTTTTGGTCTTGTTGGTGTATACATCCGTTAGACCATCTTCAGGACGATTAAATAGGCTGTTATATGACCCTTATGACCATTCCATGAGGAATGCCTAATCATGATTGAATCTGTGTATTGATAAAATCTTCATGGTCAATTACACGAAAAAGGAAAAAGCTATTGAAGAGCTCGTGGAATTGGTAAATTTCCAAACAAGTTATAAGGCTCTAATGTAGTAACCTTTAGAGATTGGCTGAAGCTTGTGTTCACAATCATCAAGCAAACGACAAGGTGCTCCTCCTTTGAACATCAAGCAAACGACAAGGTGCTCCTACTTTGACCAAAGGAGGAGCACCTTGTAGTTTGCTTGATGATTGTGAACACAAGCTTCAGCCAATCTCTTAAGGAAATCTATTTCCTTATTGTTTAATTGTTCTTTAGAAAGTGTTCTTTGTTTTGTTCAAATTCACTGTTCTGTTGATGCATTTTTGTTTGGAATAGATGCTTGCAACAATGACTCTGAGATATCAATAGCACAGAATTTCTTTGTAAACCTCGGTAATTTTTGTGTTGCTTTAATCTTTTTGTACCCTTTATATTCATATTACATAAATTTGATTTATGAAGAATTCACACCTGTTTCATCAGTATCTTTTGTAGATCTTTTGGGAAGAAATTGAAAACTGAACTAAAAATTGTGTAACTACAGGTTACCGGCTGGAACCTTGATATAGCATTGCATGAACTGTTTGACCAAGTGCACCTAAGTGAATCCCTTGTAAGCACTTTTACCTGTTAACACTTCTAAAAGTGGCATTTCTAAAATAGTGATAATATATCTGCGAACACTATTGCGCAGCATTTATTACCACTATTCCAAACATACCAAACTTGACCACTCTACTCCTCTCAGGTCAGGAATTACCACTGAAACAGTTATCAGGGAATCCCCAATGCATTCCTATGAGAGGGCAGCCTCACAGTAGTGAGAAACCAAAATGGCTGTTTGTCACTACCAGGACATGCCACACAGTTAAGTACATGTCCTACCTTTTACCTACAATGCACCCTGCCCATAGGGCTAGCTAGGGCCTACCTTAGGGGTGACTGATATGTAGTAAAAGGGGAGTCACAGACGTGGCACCCATTTTATGTGCCGTGTTACAGCGGCAGTAATCTGTGCGCACAGGCCCTGCAATGGCAGATGCCTGAGACAGGTTTGAAAGGCTGCTTTGGTGGGTGGCGCAATCAGCGCTGCAAGCCCACCAGTAGCATTTAAGTTACTGGCCCTGGGTATCTGGGATACCGCTTTACAAGAGACGGAGAGGTAAATTAAATTAGCCAAACAGGTGTAGACCAATCTTACCACGGTTTACCATAGAGAGCACATGCACTTTACACTGGACAGCAGTGATAAAGTGCCCAGAGTCCTAAAACCACCAACATCATGTCAGAAAAAAGACTAGGAGGAAGGCAAAAAGTTCAGGGATGACCCTGCAGAAAGGGCCAAGTCCAACACAACCCCATTCCAGCCAGAAGCCAGGGTAGACCAATCATTACCTTGATGGGCTTCCCTGCTTGGGGCGATAGAACACGGACGCGGGCCCGCAACTGCAGGGGCACACTCCAGTTCTACGCCAATCTGAACCCATGTGGTTACCTCTGTCAAAGCTCCCAGGACCAACTAAGGTACCCCACTGGGACTCCCCAGCTGTCCGCGGCCAGGACCAGGCCCTAGGCCATCCAGATGTCTCTGGTCCTTGCCATCTCACAGAGTGGGGGGCAGTAGCCCCAGGTACATAGTATCCATTCTCCACTCTCCCTCTCATCAGTGCAGTTCTAAACTGCCACTGATCCTACAACCCAGGGTCTGTACCCTCAGGCTGACCAGGAGTCATGGGTGAGGCTCTCCTCCCCCTACCCCTCCTTCTTGGGTTCTGCACTCTTGTTAGAAATGGGGGTCTCTAGTTGGCAATGGTTTGCACCTTCTCCAAGTAGGGACCTTTCCTTCTAGTCAGGATAAGGGAGTTACACTCCTAAAATAACCCCCGCTTCCCCCCTTGGTAGCTTGGCTCGAGCAGTCAGGCTTATCTTAGAGGCAGTGTGTAAAGCATTTGCACATAACCAACAGTAATACAATGTAAGCACTACAAAAAGACACCACACCAGTTTAGAAAAATATCCAATATTTTATATACTTTAAGACAAGACCAAAAACGATAAAAAATCCACAATACAGTACTTGAAAAATAGATACTTTGCAAAAAGTCCGTTTTTATATATAGCGCAGCTACTCACCCTTACGGGTCTCAAGGCGCTGGGGGCCGTCGTGGAAATTAAGTGAGCTATTGCCCAGAGTCACATGGTGCTGAGCTAAGCTGCCGCCGGAGCCGGGGATCGAACTGTGAACCCTGTGCTCCGAAGTCAGCTGCCCTGGCCGCTGCACCACACCTCTCCACTTTGCAAGATGTCTTCTAAACTGCAGAAATACCTCAAAAACACAGTTCGTACGAGTCGATAGCTCCGTCCGGGGCTACCGCGAGGCAGAAAACAACAGAGTCGAACAGTTCCAGCCGACCGTGTCGATACGGGCCAGCAAAAGCGTGAAAAGACTCGGTAACAGTACCTTTCTCATTGTGGCTTACACGGGGTGCGAGCCGGTCGTGGCAACCGTCGCATTTGCGTTGCAAAATGGAAGCGGTGCAGGGCGCAGTGTCCTCTCGATGCGGTGCAGGCAGCGGCTCGGTGACGATCGTCCAGACGGCGTCGGTGAGGCCAAGGCTTACGGTGCAGGGCGAGACGGTGCTCGATGCGGTACTGGCAGGTTGCGGTGCAGATGACAGAGCCGGTTTGCGGGAGCTGGCGTCGGTCAGCTCAGACGGCTGTGTGGGACGAGGCGGTGCATCGTGAAACTTTACGAGCGGTGCCCCCAACCACGATGCGGTCACGGGTGTCGAGTCAGCAGCAGCGACAGCGTCGGTGAGACCAGGGTGGCGAAGTGAAGCGAGGCGGTGCGGACTGCGGTGCCCACAGGTCACGGTGCAAGCAGCGGCTCGGTGGCGGCAGCAGTCGTCGGTGAGACCAGGGTTGCGGTGTGAGGTGCAGACGGGGCGGTCTGTGATGCCGTCAGGGCACAGAGCCAGCGACGGAGTCAGTGACGGAGTCAGTTGTGGTTCCCTTCTCTGTGGCAACTGAAACAGTGGTTCCAGAAGCGGTACCCAGAGGTTAGTGAAGTCTTTGCAGTCCCTGAAACTTCAGAACAGGAGGCCAGCTCAATTTCAGGCCCTTGGAGATACTCAGCACAAGTAAAGAAGGTTCAGTCCAGTCCTTTCTCTGCCCGAGGCAGAAGCAGCAACTGCAGGCCAACCCAACAAAGCAACAACACAGCAAAGGGGCAGTACTCCTGCTGGCAGCTCTTCCAGCTCTTCTTCTTGGCAGGTTCCTTGATTCCAGCGAGTTCTAAAGTTCAGGGGTTTGGGCTCCACTTTTTATAGCCCAAAATCCTTTGTCCTCTCAGGCAGAGAGTGTCTGTGCCCAGCCAGAACCAGTTCTGCCCTCTCTGGTGTGGCTTCCTGGCAGGAGGTGGAGACGGCATTGTCAGAGTCAGACCAGGCCCATTCAGGTGCAAGGAAATCCCCCCCCCCACTCTAAATGCAGCCCAGGTCTATTCAGCCCTTTCCTGACCCACCTAGACTATCTGGAGCCTCTGCTGCTCACCAGCCCCTGTCATCCAAAACCCAGACAGTCAATACACAAACCCAGCAGAGGCCTGCTGGATGGCTGAGCAAGAAAATACCTACTTTCTAAAAGTGGTATTTTCAAACACAGAATGTAAAAATCACCTTCACTAAAAGATGCATCTTTAGATTCTGAGTTCAGGCATACTAAACTTTATTTTCCTACCTAGTTCCCAGGGCCAGTTATGTTTATAAGATGTTATAAACAAACTCCGCATTCTGTCCTATGGGGAACAGGTAGCCTTGCAATAGTGAAAAACTAAATTGGCAGTAATTCACTATCAGGACATGCCACACACACCAGGACATGTCCTACCTATCACATACACTGCACCCTGCCCACAGGGGTATCTTGGGCCTACCCTAGGGGTGACTGACATGTAAGAAAAGGGAAGGTTAGGGCCTGGCAAGTGGGTGCACTTGCAAAGTTGACAGGGCAGTACCAGACTGCACACAGGCTCTGCAATGGCAGGCCAGAGTTACATTTACGGGCTGTTTGTGTGGGTGGCACAATCCAGTGCTGCAGCCCACTAACAGCATTTGATTTACAGGCCCTTGCACACTCAGTGCACTTTACTAGGGACTGACACATAAATCAAATAGGCCAATCATGGAAACACCAATCCATAACACATTTTACCACAGGAGCACTTGCACTTTACCACTGATGAGCAGTGAGAAAAGTGCGCAAAAACACTAAGCCAGCAAAAACAGAGTCAAAACCGGGAGGTCAGAAAGCAAAAACTCAGGGGAAACACGCCAAAAGATGCCAAGTCTAACACATGTCCCCTCCAGCTGAAAGTAGGGAGAACTACCCAACCTCCTGGGAGTTCTCTTCACTAAGGCGGAAGAACCTGGACAGACCATCTGCGTTGGCGTGTTCTGTGCCAGGGCGGTGTTCTACCGTAAAGTCCATTCCCTGTAGGGAGATGGACCACCTCAGCAGTTTTGGATTCTCACCCCTCATTTGCATCAACCATCTGAGGGACCTGTGGTCTGTCTGAACCCGGAATTGCGTCCCAAACAGGTAGGGCCTCAGCTTCTTCAGTGCCCAGACCACAGCGAAAGCTTCCCTTTCTATGGCACTCCTCCTCTGTTCCCTGGGGAGTAGTCTCCGGCTAAGGAAGACAACAGGCTGGTCTAGGCCCTCTTCGTTCAGTTGTGAGAGCACCGCTCCCACACCATGCTCTGAAGCGTCGGTGTGCACGATGAATTCCTTGGAGAAGTCAGGTGCCTTGAGCACGGGCGCCGTGCACATGGCGGCCTTCAGGGCATCAAAAGCTTTCTGGCAGGACTCAGTCCAGATCACCTTCTTGGGCTGCTTCCTGGGAGTCAGCTCTGTTAAGGGGGCAACAATGGTGCCATACCCCTTAACAAACCTCCTGTAGTACCCCGTGAGACCTAAAAAGGCTCTCACCTCTGTCTGGGTCTTGGGGGGCTCCCAAGCCAGAATGGTGTCAATCTTGGGTTGTAGGGGCACCACCTGGCCGCTTCCTACCTGGAGTCCCAAGTACACCACAGAACCCTGCCCGATCTGGCCCTTACTGGACGTGATCGTGAGGCCTGCCCTCTGCAGAGCCCTCAACACTTCACAGAGGTGCTGCAAGTGTTCTTCCCAGCTGGAACTGAACACTGCGATGTCATCCAGGTATGCAGCACTGAAATCCTCCTGTCCAGCCAACACCTGGTTAACCAACCTCTGAAAGGTGGCTGGGGCATTCTACAACCCAAAGGGCATCACCCGGAACTGGTAATGTCCTTCTGGGGTTGAGAATGCTGACCTCTCCTTGGCCCTATTGGTTAAGGCAATCTGCCAGTACCCAGACGTTAAATCAAACGTGCTGAGGAACTTGGCAGCTCCCAACCGATCAATGAGCTCATCAGCTCTGGGGATGGGGTGCGCGTCAGTCCTGGTGACGGCATTGAGCCCACGGTAGTCCACACAAAACCGCAGTTCTGGAGTGGCACCGGGTGCAGCAGCCTTTGGGACCAAAACCACTGGGCTGGCCCAAGGACTGTTGTAGGGCTCGATCACCCCTAATGCCAACATCTTAGAGACCTCCTCTTTGATGCTGGCCCTGACTCAGTCAGTCAACCTGTAAATCTTGTGCTTCACAGGAGGGCTGTCACCGGTGTCCACGTCATGGGTACACCAGTGAGTAACACTTGGGGTCAGAGAGAACAGTGGGGCAAACTGTCCCAACAACTGGTGACAGTCGCTCTGCTGCCCTGGGGTCAGTGTAGGGGAGAGGATCACACCTTCCACTGACCCATCGTGCTCCTTGGTAGACAGGAGGTCAGGGAGAGGTTCACTCTCCTCTTCCACCCCATCATCTGTCGCCAAGAGCATGCTCACTTCGGACCTCTCAAAGTGGGGCTTGAGGCGGTTCACGTGCAGGACCCTCAAAGGGTTCCTTGGAGTCCGCAAATCCACCAGGTAGGTGACATCACTTTTGTGCTCCATCACCTCAAACGGCCCAGTCCACTTGTCCTGTAAGGCACAAGGTCCACTAGGGCCATGACCCACACTTTTTGCCCAGGTTGAAATTCGACCAGAGTGGCATTCTGGTCATACCACTTCTTAATTTCTTCCTGGCTTGCTTCTAGGTTCGCCTGAGCGAGTTTCCTGAAGCGGGCAGTTTGGTTTCTGAAGGCCAGCATGTAACTAAACACATCCTGGGGAGTTTTCCTGGGAGCTGCCTCCCAGCCTTCTTTCACCAAACTCAGAGGTCCTCTCACAGGGTGACCATACAGAAGCTCAAAGGGACTGAACCCAAGAGACTTCTGTGGCACCTCCCTGTACGCAAAGAGAAGGCATGGCAAGAGGACGTTCCACTTATGCCTCATGGGTTCTGTTAGACCCTTAATCATGCCCTTCAAGGTCTGGTTGAATCTCTCCACCAGACCGTTACCTTGTGGATGGTAAGGAGTGGTGAACTTGTAGGTTACACCACACTCCTTCCACAGGGATGTCATATACTTGGATATGAAATTGGTTCCCCTGTCAGGAACCACCTCTCTGGGGAACCCCACACGGGAAAAGATCCCCATTAACACCCGGCCCACCACTGGCGCCGTCGTTGTCCTGAGAGGGATTGCCTCCGGGTACCGGGTGGCATGGTCCACCAAGACCAGGATGTACCTGTTTTCCATGGCTGTCTTGGGATCCAATGGCCCCACAATGTCCATCCCTACCCTTTCAAAGGGCGTTCCAACAACTGGAAAAGGTTGGAGAGGAGCTTTGACCTTCCTCCCACTCTTACCACTTGCCTGGCAAGTTTGGCAAGACCTGCAATGTCCATCTGACTGCCTTTGCATTTGGGGCCAGAAGAAGTGGGTGACAAGCCTGTCAAAGGTCTTGTCCCGCCCCAAATGTCCTGCCAAAGGCACGTCATGAGCCAGACCCAGTAGGATGGTCCTGAAGCGCTGGGGTACCAGCAGCACACGGGCTGACCCAGGCTCAGCGAGCTTAGGCTCACTATACAAGAGACCATTCTCCCAGTAGATCCAATGTGATCCAGACTGATCACCAGCTGCCTGGTCTGCAGCCTGCCGCCGCAGACCCTCCAGAGAAGAGCACTCTTTCTGCTCCCTGCAGAATTCCTCCCTGGTGGGACCCCCTTCCTGCTGCCAATGGGTCAGCTCAGAGATGTCCCCCAGTTCAGCTACCTGCTCCCCTGTAGGCACCGGGGCGTCCCCCTCAAGGTCCGCCTCCTCCCGGTCCATGGGAACTTCAGGGGCCGGTTTCCTGCGCCCCTTGCCCTTTTTTCTTGGCAGGGACTTGGGCCACTGTTTCAGGCTCCAAGTCCTTCTGATCACCCTTTCTGGCTGCCATTGACCGAGTAGACACGCATGCCCACTTTGGCAACCCAAGCATCTCCAAGTGAGACCTGAGCTCAACATCCTTCCATAAGGACTGCTCCAGGTCGTTACCTAGCAGACAATCTACAGGCATGGTAGGGCTCACAACCACCCTCAAGAGACCTGAGACCCCCCACTCGAAGGGAACCTGCGCCACCATACACTGGCGCTCTGAGTTGTCCACAGCAACTACTTGGTGGAATGCCCCTGGGACTACCTGCTCCTCAGAGACCAGGTGACACCAGACTGAGGTCACACTGGCTCCAGTATCTCTGAGAGCCTCTACCCTTTTCCCATTGATGGTCACCCAGGTGCTGTATTTCTTTGTGTTAGGGGGCACCTGGTTTCCTGGGACCATCTCACTGTTCCCTAGTGAGATGAGGGTCATTTCTGCGGGATCCCCACCCTCCTGTGGGTACCCCTCCTCCCCAAGCGCTACACTAGCCAACACCTTGGACTGCCCACCGGTGGGTGGCTGTGCCCCCTTTGGGCACTTGGGGTCCCCCTTCATGTGACCCACCTGGTCACATGCAAAACACTTGTGAGGGCCGGTCTCAGCAGGCTTTCCTGAAGAGACCACTGCTTTCTTATCTCCTGGGGGATGGGAACCTTTACCCTGGGTGTTAGTTTGGGGCCCTTTAGAGAACTCCTGTGCTTTACCCTTGTCCCCCCCACTTTTCTGCTGGGGACCCTGCCCACCTTTGGCTGAGTCTCCCCCAAACGCTTTCTTGTGGACCCTGGTACTCACCCAGCGGTCCGCCTCCATAGCAAGCTTCCTGGGGTCAGTTAGCTTACTATCAACCAAGTGCTGGCGCAGATCTGCAAAACATAGACTAGACAAGCGCTCCCATGCAATCAAATTGTAGAGCCCCTGAAAATCTGTTACATTACTGCCCTTCACCCAGCCATCCAGTGACCTGCAAAACGAATCTGCACATTCCCACCAAGTGTTGGCAGCAGACTTCTTACTGGACCTAAACTGATCCCTGTACTTTTCAGGAGTGAGACCATACTTAGTGAGAAGGGCCTCCTTCATGTCAGCATAGGTGAGATTACACCCCTTACCCAAACCTATCAAAGTATCCCTTGCTTCTTCTGGAAAAAGAGGCCACAATCCTGCTCCTCAATTCTTCTCAGGGACCCCATTCATGTCTATCGCTGCCTCGTAACCCTGAAACCACCTTTGTATGTCATCCCCCTTCTTGAATTCCTTGCCTACATTCTTAGGGATGTGCACAATTCTGTCTGCCTGTCCTGACGGGTTGCTGCCACCATCTGAGCCGGATCTACTCCTCTGATCCAGCTCCTTTATCCTAATTTCATGGTCTAGCATCATCCTTTTCTCCTCCATGGCTAATTTAAGCTTCTCTAGTTCCACAGCAACTCTCCTTGCTTCCCGCCTGTACTCCAGGTCCTCTGGGGACAAACTGCTGCTTCCTGGTTTAGAGGGTGCCCCCCTCCCAAAAGCACATCCACCCTTGGAATAGGCTCCTCCGCCTCCAGGCTAAGATCCCCAGATTGCCCACTGGCATGTCTGGCTGCTACCCAGGCCCTCAGCGCCTTTTGGAGCTCCTCTTTCCTGGTGAGGCCCCTGATTTGGACTTTGAGGTTCTTGCAGATAGCCTTCAATTCCTTCACATTGTAGGTTTCTAACCTCTCCTCCTCAAAGGCCACTTCCAAGGATGCAACAGATGATGCAATTGATTCAGGCATGTTGTACTGCAAACACAAGTCCTATCCTCACCGCTGACAACCAATGTTAGAAATGGGGGTCTCAGGTTGGCAATGGTTTGCACCTTGTCCAAGTAGGGACCCTTCCTTCTAGGCAGGATAAGGGAGTTACACTCCTAAAATAACCCCCGCTCACCCCCTTGGTAGCTTGGCACAAGCAGTCAGGCTTAGCTTAGAGGCAGTGTGTAAAGCATTTGCACATAACCAACAGTAATACAATGTAAGCACTACAAAAGGACACCACACCAGTTTAGAAAAATATCCAATATTTTTATATACTTTAAGACAAGACCAAAAACGATAAAGACTCCACAATACAGTACTTGAAAAATAGATACTTTGCAAGATGTCTTCTAAATTGCAGAAATACCTCAAAAACACAGTTCGTACGAGTCGGTAGCTCCGTCCGGGGCTACCGCAAGGCTGAAAATAACAGAGTCGAACAGTTCCACCCGACCGCGTCGATACGGGCCAGCAAAAGCGTGAACAGACTCGGTAACAGTACCTTTCTCGTTGTGGCTTACATGGGGGTGCGAGCCGATCATGGCAACCGTAGCGGTTGTGTTGCAAAATGGAAGCGGTGCAGGGCGCGGTGTCCTCTCGATGCGGTGCAGGCAGCGGCTCGGTGATGATCGTCCAGACGGCGTTGGTGAGGCCAAGGCTTACGGTGCAGGGTGAGACGGTGCTCGATGCGGTGCTGGCAGGTTGTGGTGCAGACGACAGAGCTGGTTTGCGGGAGCTGGCGTCAGTCGGCCCAGACGGCTGTGTGCGACGAGGCGGTGCGTCGTGAAGCTTTACGAGCGGTGCCTCCAACCACGATGCGGTCACGGGTGTTGAGTCAGCAGCAGCGACGGCGTCAGTGAGACCAGGGTGGCGAAGTGAAGCTAGGCGGTGCGGACTGCGGTGCCCACAGGTCACGGTGCAAGCAGCGGCTCGGTGGCGGCGACAGTTGTCGTCGTCGGTGAGACCAGGGTTGTGGTGTGAGATATGGACGGGGCGGTCTGCGATGCCGTCAGGACACAGAGCCAGCGACGGAGTCGGTGACGGAGTCAGGTGCGGTTCCCTTCTCTGTGGCAACTAAACAGTGGTTCCAGAAGCGGTACCCAGAGGTTGGTGAAGTCTTTGCAGTCCCTGAGACTTCAGAACAGGAGGCCAGCTCAATTTCAGGCCCTTGGAGATACTTAGCAGAAGTAAAGAAAGTTCAGTCCAGTCCTTTCACTGCCCAAGGCAGAAGCAGCAACTGCAGGCCAACCCAACAACATAGCAAATGGGCAGTACTCCTCCTGGCAGCTCTTCCAGCTCTTCTTCTTGGCAGGTTCCTTGATTCCAGCGAGTTCTAAAGTTCAGGGGTTTGGGCTCCACTTTTTATAGCCCAAAATCCTTTGTCCTCTCAGGCAGAGAGTGTCTGTGCCCAGCCTGAACCAGTTCTGCCCTCTCTGGTGTGGCTTCCTGGCAGGAGGTGGAGACAGCATTGTCAGAGGCAGACCAGGCCCATTCAGGTGCAAGGAGATCTCCTCCCCCTACTCTAAATGCAGCCCAGGTCTATTCAGCCCTTTCCTGACCCAACTAGACTATCTGGAGCCTCTGCTGCTCCCCAGCCCCTGTCATCCAAAACCCAGACAGTCAATCCACAAACCCAGCAGAGTCCTGCTGGATGGCTGAGCAAGAAAATACCTACTTTCTAAAAGTGGTATTTTCAAACACAGAATGTAAAAATCACCTTCACTAAAAGATGCATCTTTAGATTCTGAGTTCAGGCATACTAAACTTTATTTTCCTACCTAGTTCCCAGTGCCAGTTATGTTTATAGGAAGTTATAAACAAACTCCCCATTCTGTCCTATGGGGAACAGGTAGCCTTGCAATAGTGAAAAACGAAATTGGCAGTAATTCACTATCAGGACATGCCACACACACCAGGGCATGTCCTACCTTTCACATACACTGCACCCTGCCCACAGGGGTATCTTGGGCCTAACTTAGGGGAGACTGACATGTAAGAAAAGGGAAGGTTAGGGCCTGGCAAGTGGGTGCGCTTGCCAAGTCGACAGGGCAGTACCAGACTGCACACAGGCTCTGCAATGGCAGGCCAGAGTTACATTTACGGGCTGTTTGTGTGGGTGGCACAATCCAGTGCTGCAGCCCACTAACAGCATTTGATTTACAGGCCCTGGCACACTCAGTGCACTTTACCAGGGACTGACACATAAGTCAAATAGGCCAATCATAGAAACACCAATCCATAACACATTTTACCACAGGAGCACTTTCACTTTACCACTGATCAGCAGTGAGAAAAGTGCGCAAAAACACTAAGCCAGCAAAAACAGAGTCAAAACCGGGAGGTCAGAGAGCAAAAACTCAGGGGAAACACGCCAAAAGATG
This sequence comes from Calotriton arnoldi, assembly GCA_963921515.1. Classification (NCBI taxonomy): domain Eukaryota; kingdom Metazoa; phylum Chordata; class Amphibia; order Caudata; family Salamandridae; genus Calotriton; species Calotriton arnoldi. Next base: position 2,201,073 of record CAWUFW010001409.1, read on the forward strand.
CCAAGTCTAACAACTCTCCTCCTAGGAGAGGCACCCTCAGAACGCGACTCTCCCACCAGTTCAGGACCTCTCTCCGGCAACTGGTCTCCCAACCTAGGATCTAAACCCTCAGGTTGAACCAGGGTCAGAGGCGAGGACTCCCTCCCTCTGCACCCCCTTCCAGAGTTCTGCACCCTCCCACCTGGAGTGGTACCCCTAGAAGACAAACCGGTCAGGACACAGATCTCCTTCCCTCCAGGTCAGGCGGAACCTGATCTTGGCCTCCAAACCCAGGGACTAAACCCTCCGGCTGAGCACCCGCCTGGCACACCAGGACTTCCTGGGGAGCACACATGCCCCCCCCAAGGGTAACACATAACTCATGTGTTGTGTGACAGTCTGCCTGATGCTGATCTCCCGACCCCTGTCCATCTGACTGTGTGCGAAGACCCCCCAGGACAGAAGGGGTGTCACCATGGTCACTCCTAGGAGGCTCAGCCCTTATGACTGGCCCTTGACCTACTGGTTCTCCCACTGGGGACTCTCTCCCCCTCTCAGCCCTCCATCTGGACTTCTGCACCCTCCACTCAGGAGTGGCACCGCCAGACAGCAGAACCGATGGAGCTCCGCTTACAGATGCTCCAAGTTCTCCTGACACTAGGAGATCCCCCTCAACGGATGGCCGACCAGTGCAGCCTAGACTCCCACCTGGTGTTCCCTTAGGGAACCCTCCAGGCCCTGAGACTGGGTTTCGGGCACCTTGGGACACAGCCCACTCTCGCTCCTTCTCCGCAGAGAAAGGACGTGAGCCCCTGCACCCCTCCCACTACACCGGGACCTATCTGGGCTACTAAGAACCTTTCCCACCACCCTGGGCTCTGAAATACCTGAGCCATTCCTCTTAGGGTCACTCCCCAATACCTCCTCAGACCCTCTGGCACTCACCCAGAGGTCTGCCTCCTGTGCAAGCTCCCTGGGATCAGAGAACTCACACTCCAACAGGTGTTGGCGTAACCCTGGAAAACAACAACGGAACATGCGCTCTCTGACAATCAGATTTAACAGCCCTTCAAAAGTGTTTGCCGTGCTACCCATCACCTAACCTTCCAGTGCATCACAACATTCATCCACAAACTCCCCCCAAGACTGGTGAGGCAGCTTCCTACTGCCCCTGAACCTCAACCTATACCCTTCAGGTGTGACACCCTCTTCCTGGGAACTAGGTACCACGCTCTGGGATCTGGGAGTGGGACTTCCTACACTGGACTCACTTCTGCTGCCACCACTGGACCCCACCCTCACTGGTGAATCCAGACCACTAAAACTACACTCAGGGGACATATCCTCACGAGTTAGCTTTTCTCTGGCGAAGGCCCTCTCTGCCTCCGCAATCCTCTCCTGCGCTAAGACCCTCTCAGTCGCTAGCTTTTTCTCTTCAAGGACCAACTCCTTGAGTCTCAACTCCTGAGCCAATAAGGGCTTTTTCTCCTCCACACCCAGCTGCGCTATCTCCTTGGCATGCTCTAACCTGAGCCTTTCCAAAGCCAGCTGGTGCTCCCTTTCTTCCCTCCTATCCACCCACTCCTCTGGGGACAGGGAAAGGGATGGGGCACTGCCCCCGGCATTTGACCCAGCAAGGGACTCCCTCTCTATGGGGTACTCACTATCTACTGGCGTCCCTGCCCTGTCATTTTCTCCCTCCTGTGCAGACTCTTCAGGGCCACCCTCAGACCCACCACCCTCTTGGTATGCACACGGCACTCTTCCCTCAAAGTACTCACGTCTCCATTCATCCTCTTGCCATTGGAGCAGGACTTTCTGGAGGCTTAGCTGCGTGTCTGACCCACTCACTGCTATGTCTCTCTCCTCACAGAACCCCCTCAACTCCAACATACTGTATTTGAACAGATCACCCACAATAAAGGCAGATTCCATTTTTGGCAAGGCACTAAGACACAAGTGTAACACAAGAGACCTAGGTGTAAAAAGCTGCAACAGGAGTACACAATAAAAATGACTTTTGCTAGGAGAAATAATAAAATCACGAGAAATCCCCAAACACGTGATTGTCTAAAATGCAGAGTTTTGTAGTGCAACCATGCGTCAATGTGGTACTGCGCAAACGCAAGTCCTATTGTCACCGCTGACAACCAATGTTAGAAATGGGATTTCTGGTTGGCTAGGGCAAGCGCCTAAGCCAGGCAGAAACCACCACTCTAGTCAGGGCAAGGGAGTTACACACCAAAGATAACCCCTGCTCACCCCCTTGGTAGCTTGGCAGAGCAGTCAGGCTTATCCCAGAGGCAATGTGTAAAGTGTTTGCGCAACACACTCACACAGCAGCGACACACTAGGCACACCACAAAAGAAACTCCACACAGGGTTATATAAAAAATAGCCTTTGTATTACTCATAAAACACATTAGAATGCAATCACATATATACACTGTGCCACCTGGCACTAGGTATTACTTTACACGGGATTATATACATTACAGGGCCAATCAGGCCACTGTCAGAACCAACATATCTCACAGTTAGAGGAAACAACCAGTAACTACTGGTAACATTGCACTTAGCATAGAACCTCATACAAGACATTGTTTACAGTGCACCATAGTAAACACTTATCAGAGTGCACCTATCAGTACAATCACCATAGTGATGCGCAGGGTACTAACCTTAGTATTGTAACCCCAAAGCCTAATCACATCAGGGCATAACATAAGTCATAAATCCCTAGGCCAATCGGGCCATTGTCATCACAGCACCTGTAGTAAAACCCAACCAGTAACTACTGGACAAGGTGCTCTGAGCACCACACATTTAGGCATAAACATATTAGGCCAAAGCATCAGCAACAGTGCACCACAGCATAAGGCCTAACTCACACCCACCGTGCCCTATCCTGAACACTTGTAGAGGGTACACATTAGGCAAGAACTTAGTACAGCATGGCATGAACACCAACAGCAGTGCACGTAGCAAACATGATAAATGGGCACATATCGTAATCACTCGTGGGTGCCCATAGTACAATGACACCTTCACTGTACCCTTTTCTGAGCGGCTGCTCAATATCCTGCTTCCTTCCTTCCTTTCTTTGTTCTTTGTTTTGTTCAAATTCACTGTTCTGTTGATGCATTTTTGTTTGGAATAGATGCTTGCAACAATGACTCTGAGGTATCAATAGCACAGAATTTCTTTGTAAACCTCGGTCATTTTTGTGTTGCTTTAATCTTTTTGTACCCTTTATATTCATATTACATAAATTTGATTTATGAAGAATTCACACCTGTTTCATCAGTATCTTTTGTAGATCTTTTGGGAAGAAATTGAAAACTGAACTAAAAATTGTTTAACTACAGGTTACCGGCTGGAACCTTGATATAGCATTGCATGAACTGTTTGACTAAGTGCACCAAAGTGAATCCCTTGTAGGCACTTTTACATGTTAACACTTCTAAAAGTGGCATTTCTAAAATAGTGATAATAAATCTGCGAACACCTTTGCGCAGCATTTATTACCACTATTCCAAACATACCAAACTTGACCACTCTACTCCTCTCAGGCCACTGAAACATTTATCATGGAATCCCCAATGCATTCCCATGAGAGGGCAGCCTCACAGTAGTGAGAAACCAAAATGGCTGTTTGTCACTACCAGGACATGCCACACAGTTAAGGCACATGTCCTACCTTTTACCTACAATGCACCCTGCCCATTGGGCTAGCTAGGGCCTACCTTAGGGGTGACTGATATGTAGTAAAAGGGGAGTCACAGACGTGGCACCCATTTTATGTGCCACGTCACAGCGGCAGTAAACTGCGCGCGCAGGCCCTGCAATGGCAGAGGCCTGAGACAGGTTTGAAAGGCTACTTTGGAGGGTGGCGCAATCAGCGCTGCAAACCCACCAGTAGCATTTAATTTACTGGCCCTGGGTATCTGGGATACCGCTTTACAAGGGACTGACAGGTAAATTAAATTAGCCAAACAGGTGTAGACCAATCTTACCACGTTTTACCATAGACAGCACATGCACTTTACACTGGACAGCAGTGATAAAGTGCCCAGAGTCCTAAAACCAACAACACCATGTCAGAAAAAAGACTAGGAGAAAGGCAAAAAGTTCAGGGATGACCCTGCAAAAGGGCCAAGTCCAACACAGGTCCTTTCAGGTTATGGATGTTTAATTATTTGCATATCCAACTGACTCCATGTGTGGCCTACTTCAGTTCTTTGAGCAACTTCATTTTTCTCAAATGTATCTTTCCTCCACGATGGTCTACCAACAGAGTTCAGGTGTGTACTGCCTTTGTAGGGCCCGCTGCTTCACTTTGTTAAATAATTGTGGTTAAGAGGCTTTCACTTCCATACATACAAATAAAGATACGTTATCAGAATAATATTCTTCAAAGACTGCTTTTTCATCACTTTTATTGTACGTAGCTTGGTTTCTGTTAGAGTGAGATAGCTTAATGTAAAACTGGACGGACTTAAATATGGTCGGCTGGTGCTTTATTAGTTATAAAACATTAGTATATTCATCATCAGGCAGGCAGATTGGGATGCTCGATTTTGTAAAACATACTTGAAGGTCTGTCTACGGCGCCATCAGTCTGTGGGAGAGTAGCTTCCATTTTCTACTGAAGGCTCCTGTAATGGCAGTCACTTACTCCACGGCTGTTCGATTTGAAAGCTAGGGTTTGGGCAATCTGAGGGAAAAAAGCGAAGAACGTTTTCCTCTGTTCAAATATTAAATGATAAACTGTTCTAAAGGACTAGACATTAGATTTGGGGACATCATTTTTCAAATGCCTGTAACGGTTTGTGGTTCAGTTAGGTACCAAGAACCAAACCGTTTTAAAAAGAAGTCTGGAATGTTCGAATGAATGCTGTTTCTCAGCGGTGAAAGAGTGCTTCGTGTGTCAGGGATACGATCAACGGTTCAGACAGTGGCCTGGCCGCAGTGCTCTGAACTAGCCTCCAGCCAGCAGTTTGTTTTTCAGGTGAGTCTGGCAGGCCATTTAGGTAATCCGACTTCCAGCTGATAAATATGGTCCCCTTGGCTGCCCTGAACTCGCTTAGAACTAAAGGATGATTGTCTTCAGTACAAGATGGTCAAAAACGCATGACCAAAGAGAAACGTCATCCTGAGAACTGGTGAGAGAGTGAATCCTCTGCGGCTGTCCGAGGCCCCCGCAGGGGGCCACTAATGAGGGCAGCCCTCTAGTGCCAGCTGGGCACCCCACACCCCCGCAGGGACTTGGAGTCCCCCAAGCCTTGGCGCAGCGCGCTAGGCGAGCATCACTTCCGGGGCGTGAGGACAGGGGGAGGGGTATATAGGCCTCCCCCCACCATCTTGTCGTCCTCTTCCGCGCGCCCGGACACGCCGTCTGCCTGTCCTCGGTCGTCCCGATTACCTGTGAGCTGTACACCGCGGTGAGTGACTAGATCGCAAGCCCCCCCCCCCTCCGCTTCTTTGGTGGCCAGGACCGGCTCATGTTGGTCGATGTCCCGCCAGAGGGGGGGGGCCCACAGCTCCTGAGGTTCGAGGACGGCAGCACCCGGGCCGGGCCTGGCGGTGCTGACCAGGGAGGGGGCAGAGCCGAGTAGGTCGATGCTCCTCTCCGGCAGGGCGTTTTGTTCAAGCGGGGCCAGGGTTTGCACTGGGTTGCCCGTGGGTGCACCCAGGGGGTTGGGGGTGGCTGGCCGCTACTGTGGGGGGGCAGCAGGATGTCGGGCTTTGCGGTCCCCCGCCCGTGGCCAGCCTGTTGTCTGGGGCGGACCTCCCTCCTGGGAAGAGCACTGGCGTGAGATCGCCGCCTGCAGGCAGCCCTAGCGGGGCCTGAAGCGCGAGCGCTCCCGCGGCCTCATTTGCTCCTTTGTGCCGGGGGCTTGTGCCGTGCCTCATACCAGTCTGGTTCACCCGTTCATGCGTCCGGTCAGGCGGTGGGGCGCGCGGCCTGCCGTTCCGGCGTGGGCCCGGGTAGTTGCGGTCGCTTGGGGCGGTGCGCACGGGTGGTGAGCACATCATGCACGGGGGGGGAGGAGTGGTCATGTGCACAGGTGAGCACTCGCGACTGTTACGCGGCCCGGCACGACCCTCCCCCTCCCATAAGGGTGCTGGCCCGGAGGTATGGTTGTACCCGTTCTGCCTGCCCTCTGCTCCGCTCGTCGTGGCGGTTCGTGCAGGGGCAGCGCTTGGGGCTCTGGCAGCAAGGCTGCGCCGAGCACCAAAGAACCCAGGTCTAGAGGCGTGCAGGAGGGGGTGGGGTCATGGGTGAGCACTCGCAACGGTTGCGCCCCCCACCCGGGTAGTGCTGGATGGGAGGTACGAGCGTACCTGGTCTGCCTGCTCTCCGCTCGTTGTGGCTGCTTGTGTTAAAGAGGCGGCGAATGCTGCCCCCCCCCTTTCACCGCAGCGCGAGGACACCAGAGTCCCGGGGAGGCTGCACGCGCTGTCTGGTGGGAAGGAACACTACCTTACCACGACAACCACATTTGCGGTACTGCCCTCGCGCGCATCTTTTAGCGTCAGAACGTCCATGAAGGGCCGCGCGGGAAGCGTCGCGTGTGGCGCCCTCCTTTACTGCGGTAATTGAGCTGGCCAGAGACGGTCACTTGCTGGTCACAGGCCTGTGCTGCATGGGGGGTGAGGGCGTCCGCATGGTTTTCCTCGGCAGCAGGCCATCATGCTCCGTGTACGCAGTCTGTGGGAGCGCAGGCTTATCTCAGTGACACCTCCGCTCACGGCGCCCGTGCCATCTCTATCCCCATTCATCAGTGCTGCCTCTCCGTTCGCTCCCTGCCCCCACCAGCACACCCGCCCCCAGCAAAGAATAGGAGGGTGGGAATTGGCGGCTGAGGCTATGGCTGAGTCTCAGCACAGCCCCGTGTCAAGGCTGCAGTCGTGGCTGCTAAATGGCCCCATGTCACGATTAATGGGGATGACTCTAAGTCTTCCTAATTTCAAGTACCTGCACTGAACATTCCGAGACTCACGGGCTGATAGCTTGTTATACGAAGAGTAAAACTACGAATCCCAGCATGCTTAGTGTTGTAGGTGGTAAAAGCAGGTCTGGCCGAAAGTCTCAGCAATGACATGGGAGCTGTTTGACACTTTGCTGGGTAGCGCCTCTATTGCCAAACTACGCCCTGCTTAATGTAAATGGTGCAGCGTTTAAGTGCACGTGTACTTAGTGCACCCAACCTTTGCAGCCGTCCCGGTTCCGGACTCTGTCAGTGACCTCCCCTCCTAATCATCCTCACTACTGGAAGGGGTTCACGGCAGCTGCGGCATAGTAGGGTTAGTGTACTATTCTACCCCTAGAAATCCACCGCAGACCCCTGGGGCTCTCTACCACTTTTATGTTGGATGTGTTGATTCTGGTGCACTTTAATCGTTAGTTGCGATCACTGCGCTTCCAAAGTGTGGCGGTGGTTCCTTTGGCGGTTGTCTGGGGCCACGGGTACGGTAAGGCCGGAGGTCTGTAGAGTTTGGCTTGGCCACGTGTTGGCTGGAGGTCTGTGGCAATGACCAGTGCCGCAGGCACCGCAGTTATGGGTACTCTACTGCCCGCCAATTGATATGGCACTGTGCCCGGTGGGGCTTGGATGGAGGGGAGAGGGCGAGGCCCGTTGTGTGGACCCCTCCGCCCGGCGTTGGCATGTGTTGCGCTGGGGGGGGGGGTGCAAGTGGGAGCTTCCGGCCTAGTGAGTAATGTTTGGCCCATGCGCTGCCTGGAAACGGTACACAGGCCCATGAGGTGGCAAAGGTAGATCGTCTCTGGCTTCTGGCTCCTTGCACTGGGAACTCCGGCCTCCGCGTATGCACGTACTGCATCCTTGGAGTGCTTCGGGTACAGGACAGCTGTTCCTCTTGACACAGTTGCCAACGCCGCAGGGGACTTTTGGCGCCCGCAGTTGCAGGTAGGGACATTCACCCATCGGTGCGGGTATTGCGAAGGTGAGGCGGACATGTAAGCAAACTTTATTACGGGCTTCGTCATTGCTGCACATTACCTTTTAACTGCTACAGGGCGCAGTGCTTTTGCAGGGCAACACATTTCCAGCCTGCTTAGCATAGCCAGCAACCGTAGCACAGGCGCAAGGTCTACAGCCTTTCGTGTGACAAGCCCCTCCAAGTCAAGGGTTCGGCAGTGGAGGCAAGGTTTTCTTTCTGTTAGGAATGAGTTACTTTCGGCAGATGCTGCAAGCCTTATTTAACGGTAGGGTTAAAGAGCCACAAGTGTTCAGGCCATAATGCATTAGGCCACCGGGGTCGCACAGCATTAAAAAAAAAATATATATATATATATTGTACTTTAAACGGCAGGACACTTGTTTTATTGTGCATGTTAATTATTCTTTAAGGTCCCTATTGTGCGAACCTGCGAGCACAATTTCCATCATAGAGGAAAATGCTTGTTTAATTTATAATTTGTTGTTGGAAAGGATCATTTACGTAATATACAATATGTTCCTGCCAATGGTGATTAGATTTGAAATCCGTTCATGTTCACCCGTTTATTTGGGTGGACTGAGCGGCAAACAGCTGCTAATGTATCATGGACAGTTACGTTGGCTCGCAGAGGGAGGCTTGGATGCTACACCACCATCCGTTTTGTGTAAGGAACCTTTATGCTGCGCATGGCGCCCTCCCTCGGGATGTGTAGCGGGAGTCGGCGTTGACTACAGACACGCGCAGGGGTCATTGGCCAATGTCTGGGGGATCTCAGCTAGGGGGAACAATTGAGCAGCGTGCTGAGTGCAGGTAGTTAATTGGTGGTACTGTTAATTATAGTTTCTCATGTTCGGCTTTGCATCCAATACTTGGGATGCATCCGGTTGGAGTAGCACTCCAGAAGCTTAACAATGGCTTCCTTTGCGCTGGCCGGGTTCTGCTGCATCCGTGTTTCATGTGAGGGCCTCTCTTGTGCGCATGGTGCGACCACTCTGGCAGTTTAGCGCGGGCCAGTGTTGTCTTCTGACCCTCGCACAGGTCATGGTCGATATTCTTACAACTAAGCCATTAGTTGTTGTTTATTTACCTTATGCAACTAACAACCATTGAAAGTCAATAGTCCCGGCTTGCTGTAGGGGTCATGTTACGGTTGATTATATATCTGGACACAATGATGGAAGAGGCAGAACTATGCAGCACACCACGCTAAGCAAAGATGTTCAGCTTGGATGTTTTAATCCATGCCCTTCATTACATCAACCACCCCCATCTTTTGAGAGACCCCTAGTTTTCATACCACTTAAACCCCGGGCTACAGAGGTCGACACAGTCAAATTGGAGGAAGGAGTGGTTCGGTTTTGTTCAGGGGGTGTTTTCGTCTGCTGACCACATGAATCCTGGTTCACATTAATGTTTGGTGAATGCGAGGTGAACATAATGGCAAAGTTCGGATCTGTTCGTTGTGTGCCCATCTTGTATGGGGCTAGAGGTCCGTTGGTCTAATGGGGGGTATTACTGATACCGATATGTCTCCCTCTTCTTCAGTGTTTGATTTTGCTCGCAAGAAAGTGCCAGTGGCACGCTGGGAAACATTAGCAAAGTCGGTATGGAATACATATGCTGGGTGAGGGACGCCAGCATGGCGGCACAGCACCCGTCAGTGCCGACGGACGGATGGGTCTGCAGGCTAGCACCCAATTGGTGTCGCGGGTGACCACGCAGTTGGTCATCATTTCTCTGCCCCCATCTTTTCATAGGGAAGAGATATGTGGGGCACCTAATTGCTCACAGCCTGGCACAGTAAGGTGGGCGCAAAGCGGGTTGTTACCCATTACATGTTTTAAATCAAATGCTTTGGGGCACTTGCAGCAGTGAGGGAGCTTCCTGAGGACATGAGGGTTAGTAGCACTCCCCTACCCCAGTCAGCAGAATGGCTGCAGGCTCGTGCAGGTCAGAGGGGTATTTCTGGGTGGTGCTTGTAGAAGGTCATGTGCCAGTTAAAGGCTCCACGAAAGGGCAGGTTACTGCGAAGGTTGTTCCAAAGTTTTGGGGTCAAACTGGGTTGGAGCAGTAAAGTCAAAGCACAAACAGGCTACAATGTATTAAGGAACATTTGGCATTCCCAGTATTCAATAAAAGGGCAGGGATTGATACATATTGTTCCCTCCTGTTCCCACGGTCTTGTCTGCTCCATGGCATACTAGCAGAAGTTCAGGAGGGCTAGACTTCACCTAGGGTGGTGACTGGCTTAATCGAGGGGCAAATCCAAAGGTTTCACATTTACTAACATGTGAAATTTTCAGCTGCAGTGCATAGTTTTATTTATATGCACAGTATTATTAAGTCAAATAAGAGATGTATTAACTAGTATGACCAGTGGACGTTCTCACACCAAGGCATTTGGCAGCAGTGAGGGTTGCTAGGCTGTAAGGATATCAAGGTTGAATATGACTGCCAGGCATCAGTAGCACTGAGCGGCGTGCAGCCAGAGGCAGTAGCCGATGCAAGGGCAGCGGTTAGATTAGAGCCCTACTCAGAGGACCGCCTTAAGTGCTTGGAGGTCTGATGGCACGGCCTTTCAAGGGAAGCCATTGTCGATTGGGCTGCTCTGAGCAGGGCATTTGCAGGCGTAAGTAACAGTATCAGCTGCCAGTTCAAACGTGCATCTTTAACTAATTTACTCAGACAACTGGGACAGGAAGTAAGGCGGGCGGGATAACTCCTGCTTCTACCTGCATTGGCACATCCTGTCAGGAGTGACTGTCAAAGGGATGGCACGTAAGCCAGGAAATGTTAGCACCCATCCACACCAAGCCGATTGGTTAAGGTCACCCCTGGGCCGCGTTACACAGCCCAGTATCAGGCCCTTGGGGGCCAGTGCCATGAATTACTAAAGTGAACTGAACAAGAGGCGTGACCGTGGGTTACGCTAGCAGAAGTTTGGGGAAGAGCTAAACTCCACCCATGGTCATGGCGTAGTCTTAAGTAAGTTGGAGTTGTCAATCTTATTTGACCAGGGGTTCGATGCTACACGAGGGCATCGCTGCGCTGCGGCCAGAGCACTGTCTTTGTGTTTCCCAGGGGGCAACTAGTGAAGGCAAGGCTCTTCCCAAACCTGGCACCAGAACACAAGGTAGTCAGGGCCAACTTGTCTGTTGGGTGACTTGGGTAGGCACCTGTGTAGTTGTCACTCCACGAAGGGGTGAGTTGTCTCCAAGAGTGGGCACAATACATATAGGTGTCTGTTTGTGGTATCTCCTAGCGGACCCACTGAAGGTGTACTGCAGCTAAATAGGGAACTGGGAAGCTTGGTTTCCGTCACTGTGGCAGGTTTAAAGCATCCAGGGTCGGAGATGTGCAGTAGGTACTGTGCATCTGTGATCCGACGGAAGCTGGGCAAGCGGGGTGCGCTGCGTAAGTTGTAATTGCACGAAAGGGTGAGGTGTCTCCAGTAGTGGGCGCAAGACATACATTGTTTCAAACCAGCTTTGATACCATTAAGGTGTTCACCAGGGTAGCAAGCAAAGGGGTTTGTGCATACGTCTGGGCAACGGGGCGAAATAAGTGCACCCCAGAACCAAGGCAGGTGATATGATCCTGCAGTTAGGCGCAAACGCCCGCCCGGTCAGTAATAGATGCCACGCTGGGTGGTGACGCTGTCAGCCAACAGTGGGCTGCCGTCCCAAGTAATGGGGACACAAGGTGTCAAGCACAAAAGGCTACTATGCAAAAGAACATTTGGCATGTCCAGTGATCAACAAAAAGTAAAATTTAACTGAGCAGGTAATTTTCCACTGCTGGGGTTGCCCTGGGGTGGGCAGTGTGAACGCCCCTGCCCCCCTATTCGAGGGCTCTCGCAGGGAGGGTTCTAGCCTGGCGACTTTTCCTACAGTTAAGGTCAAATGCCCTGCCCGGTTAGCGATATTAGCCCACTGGGCGGGGGTGCTGTCAGCTAACACATTGTGCTGCGTCCCCAAGAAAGGGGGGGAACAAGGTGCCAAGCACAAAAGGCAAGGCGAGCAGTGTGAACCCCCCCCCCCTATTCGGGAAATTTCTGGGATGAAGGGCAAAGTAGGACTTAGTCAATCCTTAAGGTTAGGCACCATATGGCAGCCAGTGCGCACTGCATTAATCAGACGGATTCTCTAGCTGGTATCCCTGGGGGGGTTCACCACGAAGGGAGCTGAGCTGGCGAAATTCCCATAAGAAATAAGGGATGCATGGCAAGGGCTCATTGTCACACACGTCTAGTTATGGACATTCCTGTGCGTCATGAGTTAGAAAGCAAATGGACGGTGCAAAGGTTAAAGTATAATCCTTCTCGCCCGAATAGCCAAAAGTAGGCAGGTGGGTGTAGGAGAGGTCTCCCAACAAGCGGGCAGCTGTCCCTTAAGTGGGGACTCAGGTGTGCTAGACACACCGTCTTAGTAGGACGGCAGCTAGGTGAGCTCAGCAAATTCATGGGGCAATGTGAACCAGGGAATCGGATCTGCCCCGCCCAGAGTTGGCACAGGGCTGAGTTATGTGAAGTAGTGGAACTTTCCCACAGGAGGGTGGATAGTTCTTGACACAAATTCACAGGGCAGAAGGGCCTTTGTGTTGCATTAGACACTAGCTGATCCAGGCTATCGGCAAGGGCTATTGTGATATAGATGGGGTTCATCTATCACCAGTGGGAGGGTTCTCTTCCCTAGCTTTGCAGGAGGCCTGGAAATGAGAAGTTGCAGGTGAGAAAGGAGCTGTTTTGGTGGGGGACTCTGGCGGCGACGGTGGCCACCTCCAGAGCTGTGGCGGAGTTACAGGGCGATCTGGAAGCAGAGGGGTACAGAAGGGTACCTCTGCGCGGCACCATGGTGGGTGCCAGAGCCAAATCCTAGGAGCCTCATGGGAGGTTCCTGGAAAACCGTGTCGGCGCCCCGTTAGTCCTTCGGGAGGTTGTGGGCCTGAACAACCGGGGGGTTTGCTATGCTACGCTCCGCCCTGAAAGGGGCGTGAGTAACAAGGGACCATGTGTCACGTGATCCGGGAAGAGGATCACCAGAAGTGGCAGCACAGATGGGGTTCGCCCAAGTGCTGCTTGGCTCATCAGGCGGGCAGGCAGCCCAGACGGTTGCCTGCCCTTGGATCGCCCGTAAGATAACCCACCATATTACATAACGGTGTATGTAATAAACCTGCAGCAATTTTACCCAAACAAGAAATGTGTTGTGTGTTTATTTATGAGCATGCATGTTACGTTGGAGGGGTGGGGTAGGTTGCCAATGCTGGTACTATGCGGCTGTCCGAGGCCCCCGCAGGGGGCCACTAATGAGGGCAGCCCTCTAGTGCCAGCTGGGCACCCCACAACCCCGCAGGGACTCGGGGAGGAGTCCCCCAAGCCTTGGCGCAGCGCGCTAGGCGAGCATCACTTCCGGGGCGTGAGGACAGGGGGAGGGGTATATAGGCCTCCCCCCACCATCTTGTCGTCCTCTTCCGCGCGCCCGGACACGCCGTCTCCCACCCTACCGCTTACCCGGCGTGGTTCGTGGCAGGCAGGAGGCAGAGAATGTTGTAATGTTGTCTTTTTTCGTTGCAGGCGGAGTTACAGGGCGATCTGGAAGCAGAGGGGTACAGAAGGGTACCTCTGCGCGGCACCATGGTGGGTGCCAGAGCCAAATCCTAGGAGCCTCATGGGAGGTTCCTGGAAAACCGTGTCGGCGCCCCATTAGTCCTTCGGGCGGTTGTGGGCCTGAACAACCGGGGGGTTTGCTATGCTACGCTCTGCCCTGAAAGGGGTGTGAGTAACAAGGGACCATGTGTCACGTGATCCGGGAAGAGGATCACCAGAAGTGGCATCACAGATGGGGTTCGCCCCAGTGCTGCTTGGCTCATCAGGCGGGCAGGCAGCCCAGACGGTTGCCTGCCCTTGGATCGCCCGTAAGATAACCCACCATATTACATAACGGTGTATGTAATAAACCTGCAGCAATTTTACCCAAACAAGAAATGTGTTGTGTGTTTATTTATGAGCATGCATGTTACGTTGGAGGGGTGGGGTAGGTTGCCAATGCTGGTACTATGAGATGAAGATAATGCCTGGTCCTTTGGCAAGTCCATTCCTTCACTGAACAGCGAACAGATATTTTTCAAGTCTCCATTTTGTTGGGAAACAACGGTTTCTCTTTTAACCCCTTGCCACAATGGTCCAGGGTATTTAGGGTGACCGCACTCTGTAATTTTCACGGACTGTCTAAATTAGCCCTAACGTCCTTTGTCCGCGCTTGATGTCTTAATGCATGGCATTTATCCATAATTTTAGCTCCTCAGCTAAAGAACAAAAGTTAATTCCCAGTTTCCCTCAATTGAGATTCTCCCGCTGAAGTGGAAGGGAGGGAGTCTCCTGTGCTACAATCCGGAGGGAGAGGCAGACAGCTAAAACGAAATGAGCCTTCTTGTCGGGGTGTCTGCTTCCCAAGAGAAATGCAAATGTGTGCAATTGGTTAATCAGTACATTTAAAGGCTGCTTGTTGGGGTCAATTGATGTGGTCACTTGAAGCCTCCTAATGGCAAGATAGTTTCTTTTTGAGAGGTACTGTAAGTGTGTTCCAAGCTGAGCTGTGGGGTGCATGTTTTTTATGGACAGTTATAAAAAAATGTTTGCACTAGGTATTATCTGCATATTACTGAAATCTATAGTAGCACTTTTTATCTTTAGCCTAAATTTATATGTGCATTTATTGGCAGCCTATATTTAACCATTTATAATGCACGTTATAATGACTTAAACATTCACAGTGCTTTCAGGGAACTCCTAGCACTAAAAATACACAAGTCACTTTTCTCTGCTGCATCAAACAGGATTCAATTCTGCGGGCCTCTGGTCGTACACATATACATCTGGAGCGATCGCAATAACCAAAAGAGGTTTCATAACAAAAAATAGTGCATTTCCCACTGATTAGTTTAACTTTTCAGTTAAGATGTGCATTATTTTATATATAGTTACCTGACGGTGAGAGCTCAACAAAATAGTTACAGAATATTTTTATCTTATTAGCTACGCCTTTGATTCTGTCTCTGGGCTCTCTGACTTTGTCCCCGTGGCAGTATCCAAGGGTCTGGCTTGGATCTTAGAGCCCGTGCATGAGCCAAGCCCTGATATGCTTGCTGTCTAAATCATATGGGGAGAGGATATAGCCTTACGGCTAGAGCGGTCGACCTCGAAGCTGGGGAACTGGGTTCGAGTCTCGGCTACCATGCTCAACATCCTGTGATTCTGGGCAAATCACTTAATCTCCCTGTGCCTAACAAAAATGAATGTGCCCATCTGTAACGAAACTGGTGCTCATGTAAAGCGCTCTGATACCTGACATCTTCGGGTCTAGTTTGCACTATATCAAACTATTAAAAAAAAATCTATCAAACATCATATGAAATATGATAGAATTCAAGAGAAGTGTATTTCTTTCTCATGTGAAGCATTGCCGTTAATACGTCACACTAAAGTCTATTAAATCAAATACAATATGTTTTTGTACAACTGGTACTCGGAACTCACGTATTTAAAAGTGCTTTCTTATGCATAAATGAAGAAAAAAGAGTTTTGGTGAAGCAAAATATTTCCCTAAGATCACACAATTGAAGCTAGGTAAGCTGCGATTTATCCCAGTTTTCTAATTTAACTTTGTACAAATCAGCCAGGAAATGGGTATTTCTCTTTTCTTATGTTAAGGAATTCTTTTTACTTCTTTGTGCATTTTTCTACAGCTTTTATATAGCGTGAATTCGACCCAAAGGTATTGGAGCACTTTACATGAGCACCAGTTACATTACACAAGGTCACATTCATTGTTTATAGGCATGGGGAGATTAAGTGGTTTGCTCAGAATCACAGGATGTTGATCCAATGCCGAGACTTGAACCTGGTTCCCCAGTTCCAAAGTCAGCAGCATTGGCCCTAACGCCACATTGTGGGTAGAAGGAAGGAGGCAGGCAGAAGCAACATGAAAGCTCGGCTCGTTATGAGCTGGAAGTTCCAACAGGACCTTGAGATGAGCCAGGCTTCAGGCTCAAGCCTGGCTCAAGCTTCCTGTGGCTTGCCCAGCTCTAGACAGGGGTGTCGCTCCCTGGGGGGGTGTTTGGGGTGATATACCCCCCTAAAAAATGTATTTTATAGTAAATAGCTAGGTATAAGTGCTTTCAGTCGGGTATTGTGAAGTGCCTGTTAGATTTCACCTGGGATTTTTACATGCCCACACCGACAAAACACTCTCTCTCTCGTCTATGTAAGCTGACCTTTTGTCCTGAGTTTTTTTCCTGAATTTTGACCCTTTGTCCTTAATTTTTGTCCTGAATTTTGACCCCTTGACCTGAATGTTTTACACTCCTGTCCAGAATTTGCCTCCATGTCAGGTGGTCACCCTAATTTTGGTGCAGTAATATCTATTGTGGGAATATCAATGACTTGGGGTTTGCTTTTTCCCTGCTGAGGCATTCCCACATCTTTATGAGTTCAGCAGCTCGG
This sequence comes from Calotriton arnoldi, assembly GCA_963921515.1. NCBI lineage: Eukaryota > Metazoa > Chordata > Amphibia > Caudata > Salamandridae > Calotriton > Calotriton arnoldi. Next base: position 2,217,523 of record CAWUFW010001409.1, read on the forward strand.
CATAGACAATATTGTGGTAATACCAAACATTTTCCACAGTTCTAAGATATAAAATTCAGAATATTGCACTCTTACCCTAAAAAATGTCACCAGTTTTACCTGTCGAAATTAGCACAGGGGAAAAACGTGTGAAATATGTGCACTGCTTATATCATGAAACTCCAGTTTGTGACGGAGGCAGACTATTATCAGTCACTCTTAGAAACTGAGCAACCGTCTCACCTCTGGCGTGAAGCCTAGGCAGCTCAGATCTCCAGATGCTGCTTAGCAAGTTCAGTATATGTGAGGCTGACTTTGACTTGGCCTTCTTTGCTTTCTTTCAAAGTATGTTCTGATACTCTTCTTGGAAGGCTCTTCAATCATACCTGAGGCTGGCTTCAGCTTCCCAGCACGGGCCAAATGCGGCTCACAGCCCATTTAAATCTGCTCTTGCTCAAAATACTCATTCAGGAAATGTTGCCTTATAGTAGATGGCATGAAGTCAATCCGTGATGAGAGTTTATTAAACATCATCCCCTTTAGAAATGTAAACAAAAACAAGCATTGGCAATGCCAAAACGTAACTCTTCAATCACTGATGACTTTAGACACTCAAACAATCATTAGACATGCACTCCATTACTCATCCTTGTAGTCATACATCTGTTTATCCTCCCACTGACTCATCCTTGCATTCATCAATTTACCCATCTGCATTAAAATAGATGCGCAAATGCAACAAGTGCAAGGAAGATAAATTAGAATAAAAGTAAAAAAAGAAACTATGCCTCCATCTAAACTTGACAGGCATATGTCTGCAATTCAAAAATATAATTAAACATAGCAGTGGGTGTTTGTCTTACAATAGTACTGCACATAGTGTATCACTGTTTTAAATTTCCAACATAGCTGCTCCATGTGGACGCAACATTGCGGCCATCCTGTAGCTGTAAAGATAATGTACAATATACACTATGCACAATACAATTCCAAGATGGCTGTTCAGTGTCCATCACACTGGGCAGGTGTTGGAAATGACTAGCTTTCACATGGTATTTCACCAGATTTTTGTCTTCACTACCATGTTTTTTTTCTGCTAAACCTGTTTTGTTGGCATTATGACTGTATACACTTTACTGCTGCTAACAGGTGGTAAAGTTCTTGTGCTCCCCCTTCCAAACATGGTAATATTGGTATACATCTGCCACTGCTAACTGTATTGCAGTTGTAAACTGACATTTAGACCTGGCAAAATAAACCATTTGCCAGGCCAAAACCGTCCATTTTAATACTTATTAGTCACTTCTAACGTAGGCCCTAAAGGCTTCTAGGTCAGAGTGCATGGATTTAAAAAACAAGACATGCATACTCAATTTTACATGTCGTGGCAGTGAAAAAAGCTGAAAGTTGTTTTTTTCTGCAGCAAGGCTGTCTTTCCCATAGACTAACATTGGGTTACCTTATTACTCTTATTAAGTGATAAGTTCAGTTTGGGAGCAGTAAGAGAAATAATTCTTCCAATTGTGAATTCAAATCCTATTTAACTGTAAATTTTAAATTACCTTTCTAAAAATGCCACTTTTAGAAAGTTGCATTTCCTGCCTAAACCAAATGTGCTTTCTGCCAGTGTTCAAGGTCACATGGCTATTAAAGGCTCCCCTGCAGTGTGATGTGTATTCCTTCTGGACAGGAGACAAAAGGGCCTTGGTTGTGGGAAAGGGTGTTCCTCTCCTGAGCAGGATGGCGGGGGGGGGGTCACTCAGCACTTCCTGAGCTTCAAAGGCTAGCTTGTGAGCTGTACCCAGCCATTTCCTGACTTTTGAAGATACCTGCCCTGTTATTGGCAAATGCAGCTCACAATTGTCCATGCCTGCCCATTGGTTTACTAGTTAGGCTGGAGCCAGACCCAAGCTAAAGGGAACAACTTACCAGTTTAGGGTTAGACAAATGGGGTCCACCACACACAGGCTGGCACTGGGTATAAAAGTGGCACACTCGGAACCTCTCATCAGAACTCTCCTGGGCCTGTGGAGTCTCAGAAGAAGGACAGCCCTGCTGTCTGAAGCCTGAAGGAAGACTGGACCTGCTTGTCTTGGACACCGGACCCTAGAATTGACCCCAAGGGTCAGTTGGCTAATCTGCTGTTTGAGCTGCATGGACACAACAAACTTCCAGAGGCCTTCCCTGCAACTCCCCAGCTGACCATTACTAACTGGACCGGCGTAAACCCTGCAGGTGGCTTCTTCTGGAACGAGGCTTGACCTCCAGGAGGTGCGCTCCCAAGGTCCTGCACCCTTAGCTGGTGTTAGAGTGTACACCTCCAACCCTAAATCTGCAAAAAACTGTACTCCAGGTGAAAACTGAGGTTCTGGGCTCTTTGTGTAAAAAAAAAACATCCCTGGTCTCCTCCCGAACGTGAGCAGACTTTGCTGAGACCAGTGCAAGACCTGTATCCGACTACCAACGTGACCTTCTCGGATTCAGATCCCGGACTTTATCACCCGGAGCTCTTTGCGTCAACAGCAGTTGCCCAGTGTTCCCACCAACGTAAAGTTTCGATTGTCGACTAGCTTTTTGAGCCATCGATGACCGTGCAAATTGCCGACAGAGGTCTGAGACTTCAGCAACCCTCCGTCGATGAGCCCCTCTCCAGATCCATCTTACACTCTGACCGGCGGCGATCTCGTCGACGAGAGTTCCTTCTAGAAAATCAGACTAAGTTAGAAGGTACATTTTCCACCGGGATGAACCTGGTCCCTGTATGCGACCTACTCTCCATTGTGGTTGGCCAAACCTTTTGACTTTGCTCCGGTCCAGCACAGACCATATAACCGAGATTGCCGCCTTGTGCTACTTGGTGCTGTTTTTACTTAAAGCTTCAAAAATTCATATCTCTGGTTCTACTAATTTGATTTTTGTCATGGTGTCATTTTATTTATTCAAATTTACTCTTTGTTTCTACATTGTTTTGGGAATGTTCTTTGGTTGTATTTTCACGTTATTGCTGCTTGCGTGCTGCATAAATGATTTACACATTGCCTCTAAGTTAAGCCTGACTGCTTTTGTGCCAAGCTCCCAGAGGGTTAAGCACAGGTTTAGTTAGTGACTATTAATAACCCAATTTCTTACATCAGGTATCTTTAAAATGCTGAATGGTCTATTGCACTGTTCCAGGAAAGCAACATAATGCTTTTAGACATGGTGGCCTTTTTGGAACAGTAAAACAATAATACACTATGGACAATACCATTCCAATGCGACTGCCCATGTTAGTAATAGTGAATGCACAGAATGAACCACACTGCAGATGAAATGAAAGGCAAGCAAGCTACTGCTTGCTTGTTTTATAGAAGGAAAGAAATGAAAGGGGACATTTAAAAGGAAAACATGGAAAACTAAAGGACTGGCCACTACCCCAGAAGCTGAAACACACTTATGTAGGTGGATATGCGCATTTGATCAAAGGTCAGGGAAAGGCAAAATTGGCTTAACCAATTGCCTATGTAGTATACTGTCATGGGGAGAATATGAATGATACTTGAGCAGATAGAATAGGACTGACTGAAACAGCATCTATGTAAGCATATGTATGTAAAGCTGTTTTATATTTTTTTTTACAGGGGCCTGGCAGACAACTACCCCTGCCAAGCCACGATGAGAATCTAGAAAGGATTATCTTGCTGCAAATATTCTAACTGCAGGGTTTGTCAAAGGACGTAGCCAAGACCAAAACCATTGCTTTCTACAGTAATCTGCAAGATTCTTTGCACCTAAATGTCAGAATTCATTTATTAACACACTTTAATATCAATTTACCCTCAAAGGTCTATTTGCGTTAACATGATTCTCACAATAAGTCTTTTTTCATAATAAACAGAAAAGACCTCTGGTTGTACCCTTTTTCATTTGCTAATAATCATAACCATCTCAATCCTACTATATTAAACTATACGCTTTCCTACCAGCTATCTATCATATTAGAAATATGTACAAAATTAGAGTGGGCAACACCATATACAGCCCCTCCGAAGAAGTCCTAATAAGGATTTTCAGCTTGTAAACTTCTACTCCCAGGGTTTTATCAGAACAGTAACCAACACCATTCTCCTTGCCTGCTATAGTAATCTATGCGAATACATGTACAACAATACTGATCTACTTATTTTAACACAGAGTAATAACAATCTACCCTTAAGCCCTATTAGCTTTAACATATATTTTTTAAAGTAAATATGTCAAGCCTGCTGCTTTGGTCATAAGTTTTGATAATAAACAGATCAGACCTCTGGCCTTTATCATTTGCTCATCACAATAAAAGACCCAGGTCTACTGTATCGAGCACAAGCTTTGCCACAAAACCACCATCATTCTACAGCCTGTCAAATAAGATTCAGAGAAGCCTGCATCTCCCTGCTTAGTTTGGAGAGACAGCTTGGACCCTACAATTCCTCAATCCTGTGCAACCACCAACGGAATTTTAATTAAATGGAAATGATTGATTGGACCCAAGGGGAACAGGGTCAGGATCAAATAACAGACTACAATAAATAGATCAATCAACAAAAGACTCCCTGTGGAAAAAGAGAGGCTGGCATTACCTAACAATAATCTAGATACCAGCATCGCTAATAGTTCACCATCAGTTAACTTGATAAACTTAGTCCTACCTTAGATGTCTTCAACCTGACCTCTGGTGAATGAGATCCAGCTCCTCTCCCTTGCTAGGTTTGATGATTGATGCTGAAATCTGTGAAAAACAAACGATTTCTCACAACTTTTCTCTTGAAGTATTTTCTATAACTAACTTCATTTACACTGTATTACTCACCATTGGGAGAGACAGAGGTAACTTGAATTGGTATCTTGGTTATTTCTGAAGATATGTTCTTGGATGTTGTGTCACACCTTAGGTTGTATTGATGCAAATGTTCAAACACACATACAAATGGGTTTCAATTCACCCTCTTAAAGTCAGCTATAAGTTGCTTCTTTGGTATATATCTTACACTCTAGATTCTCCGGACCGCGCTCTCTTTTGATTGCAATTTAAAATATACAACAAAAGTCACAAATCTCAGACACAAACAAATAACCACTAGTTGTCTGTTAATCATAATTGTCACATAAGAGACACATACTCCTTGTAGTATAAGTGCGTTCAATCACATTACACAAAGATTATTATAGCAGTACACTTTTTTTTAATAGTTTTATACTGAGTTCTCACTTAACAGTCACATGATTCCTTGTTCATAGCCGTTTTTTTATATACTCAAGCTCCTTACAATCAGCAATATACAATACATCTTAAAATGGCATAACAGAGATTCTCAAAGTGCAAATCTTCTCCCATGGTTTGTCACAGGAGGTAATCAAAACCAAAGGGCTTGCTCACTTTGCCACTGGATTCAAGATAGCCTGGCTGATGACGGCTGTAAGCCAGAAACCGGTCCCAGGATGCTTGTTTTCGGTCCAGGGAAGACATGGCTTGGCAGTTCGGGCTGGACTGTTCCCATGAGGCACAGGGTCAGACTGATTTGCATATGGCCATGTCTGAACTGGGGTGGCGGAGTGAGCTAAAGAACGATGATGGATTAGACCCAGATCAGTTGACTGGGGGTGAGTGCTTGCAATGTTCAACACTCCGTCCATCATCCCCTTTGGTTTTGCTATGTTCGCCCTAAGTTGGCAGGGTATGCCCAGACGTGGGTCCCTTGCTCACTTTGCCACTGGATTCAAGATAGCCTGGCTGATGATGGCTGTAAGCCAGAAACCAGTCCTAGGATGCTTGTTTTCGGTCCAGGGAAGACATGGCTTGGCAGTTCGGGCTGGACTGTTCCCATGAGGCACAGGGTCAGACTGATTTGCATATGGCCATGTCTGAACTGGGGTGGCGGAGTGAGCTAAAGAATGATGATGGATTAAACCCCGATCAGTTGACTGGGGGTGAGTGCTTGCAATGTTCAACACTCCGTCCATCATCCCCTTTTGTTTTGCTATGTTCGCCCTAAGTTGGCAGGGTATGCCCAGACGTGGGTCCCTTGCTCACTTTGCCACTGGATTCAAGATAGCCTGGCTGATGACGGCTGTAAGCCAGAAACCGGTCCCAGGATGCTTGTTTTCGGTCCAAGGAAGACATGGCTTGGCAGTTCGGGCTGGACTGTTCCCATGAGGCACAGGGTCAGACTGATTTGCATATGGCCATGTCTGAACTGGGGTGGCGGAGTGAGCTAAAGAATGATGATGGATTAAACCCAGATCAGTTGACTGGGGGTGAGTGCTTGCAATGTTCAACACCCCGTCCATCATCCCCTTTGGTTTTGCTATGTTCGCCCTAAGTTGGCAGGGTATGCCCAGACGTGGGTCCCTTGCTCACTTTGCCACTGGATTCAAGATAGCCTGGCTGATGACGGCTGTAAGCCAGAAACCGGTCCCAGGATGCTTGTTTACGGTCCAGGGAAGACATGGCTTGGCAGTTCGGGCTGGACTGTTCCCATGAGGTACAGGGTCAGACTGATTTGCATATGGCCATGTCTGAACTGGGGTGGCGGAGTGAGCTAAAGAATGATGATGGATTAAACCCAGATCAGTTGACTGGGGGTGAGTGCTTGCAATGTTCAACACTCCGTCCACCATCCCCTTTGGTTTTGCTATGTTCGCCCTAAGTTGGCAGGGTATGCCCAGACGTGGGTCCCTTGCTCACTTTGCCACTGGATTCAAGATAGCCTGGCTGATTACAACTGTAAGCCAGAAACCGGTCCCAGGATGCTTGTTTTCGGTCCAGGGAAGACATGGCTTGGCAGTTCGGGCTGGACTGTTCCCATGAGGCACAGGGTCAGACTGATTTGCATATGGCCATGTCTGAACTGAGGTGGCGGAGTGAGCTAAAGAATGATGATGGATTAAACCCAGATCAGTTGACTGGGGGTGAGTGCTTGCAATGTTCAACACTCCGTCCATCATCCCCTTTGGTTTTGCTATGTTCGCCCTAAGTTGGCAGGGTATGCCCAGACGTGGGGCCCTTGCTCACTTTGCCACTGGATTCAAGATAGCCTGGCTGATGACGGCTGTAAGCCAGAAAACGGTCCCAGGATGCTTCTTTTCGGTCCAGGGAAGACATGGCTTGGCAGTTCGGGCTGGACTGTTCCCATGAGGCACAGGGTCAGACTGATTTGCATATGGCCATGTCTGAACTGGGGTGGCGGAGTGAGCTAAAGAATGATGATGAATTAAACCCAGATCAGTTAACTGGGGGTGAGTGCTTGCAATGTTCAACACTCCGTCCATCATCCCCTTTGGTTTTGCTATGTTCGCCCTAAGTTGGCAGGGTATGCCCAGATGTGGGTCCCTTGCTCACTTTGCCACTGGATTCAAGATAGCCTGGCTGATGACGGCTGTAAAGCAGAAACCTGTCCCAGGATGCTTGTTTTCGGTCCAGGGAAGACATGGCTTTGCAGTTCGGGCTGGACTGTTCCCATGAGGTACAGGGTTAGACTGATTTGCATATGGCCATGTCTGAACTGGGGTGGCGGAGTGAGCTAAAGAATGATGATGGATTAAACCCAGATCAGTTGACTGGGCGTGAGTGCTTGCAATGTTCAACACTCCGTCCACCATCCCCTTTGGTTTTGCTATGTTCGCCCTAAGTTGGCAGGGTATGCCCAGACGTGGGTCCCTTGCTCACTTTGCCACTGGATTCAAGATAGCCTGGCTGATGACATCTGTAAGCCAGAAACCGGTCCCAGGATGCTTGTTTTCGGTCCAAGGAAGACATGGCTTGGCAGTTCGGGCTGGACTGTTCCCATGAGGCATAGGGTCAGACTGATTTGCATATGGCCATGTCTGAACTGGGGTGGCGGAGTGAGCTAAAGAATGATGATGGATTAAACCCAGATCAGTTGACTGGGGGTGAGTGCTTGCAATGTTCAACACTCCGTCCATCATCCCCTTTGGTTTTGCTATGTTCGCCCTAAGTTGGCAGGGTATGCCCAGACGTGGGTCCCTTGCTCACTTTGCCACTGGATTCAAGATAGCCTGGCTGATGACGGCAGTAAGCCAGAAACCGGTCCCAGGATGCTTGTTTTCGGTCCAGGGAAGACATGGCTTGGCAGTTCGGGCTGGACTGTTCCCATGAGGCACAGGGTCAGACTGATTTGCATATGGCCATGTCTGAACTGGGGTGGCGGAGTGAGCTAAAGAATGATGATGGATTAAACCCAGATCAGTTGACTGGGGGTGAGTGCTTGCAATGTTCAACACTCCGTCCATCATCCCCTTTGGTCTTGCCTATAGTATGCCATACTATGCCTACTATGCTAATCTGCTAACCTGTCTACAGTCTTTAACTCAGTGTAACAACAGTCCATCTTAAAGGCCTATTGGCTTAGACATAAGCTTTTTCATAATAAATAAGTCAAGCCTACTGTCTTTGTCATAGATTTCATAATAAAGAGATCTTATATAACTTTCTCAAATGAATCAATCAGGCCTATAACATAATTATTGGCTTGCCATCCTCACCAACTCAGGCATCAAGCATACTTTTCTCACAAGATGCCATCAGGCATACAGTCCGCAAAATTACAAATACATATAAAAATACAGCTATGAACCCCTCTAAAGAAAGTCTAACAATAATTGTCACAGTTCAAAGTTTCTACATCAAGGGTTTATCTGAGGGGTTAACTGTGATAAATTGGGTTGTTGTTTGAAGGAGGTGAAACCTACTCAAGCAACGGTCCCAATCCTTGTTGGGGTGAACCACTAAAAGTCTCTAAATTTACCTGTGCTTAACCCTGTGACAGGTTGGCACAAAAGCAGTCAGGCTCAACTTAGAGGCAATGAGTAAAGTATGTATGCAGCACACAAACAGTCATAAAATGAAAACACAACACAAGAAAAATCCCACATCAATTTAGAAAAATAGAGTAAAATGTAATAAATTACGTGACACCAAAACGACAAAAATCCAATCACTAGAACCGGAGAGGAGATTTGCAGTTTTAAAGGTTTCAGATAGGTATAGCGCCTAAAAGCACAAATTGCCACTCGTGGTTATCTGGTTGTGAAAGGCTGGGTGAAAGTCACAAGTTCAGGCCGACTGCTGGCAGTCGCTGTAGTGCAAAGAGTCAGGTTCACCGGAGCTTCTCGTTGGCAGTCTGCCAGGACGGCAAGATCTTGGCATGAACAGGCCTGTTCGTGTTCGAGAAGAGCCAAAACTTCAGAATTTGTCCTTTTCTTCAAGGAAGGGCTCAACTGATGCTACACCAAGGTTCCAGGCCCTGGGAGACACCTCTCGGGGATCAGGAACTTTCTCCAGCAGAGGCCAGTAGGGATCAGGCAGGGCCAGTTGCAGCAGGTCAGCTAGGCAGTTGCAGAAAGGCCTCTAAAGCTTGTTGTGTACCTGTAGCTCAGAACAGGAGGTCAGTCAGCTGACCCTTAGAGCCACTACAGCCTGGGATGATTTGACTCTTTGAAGTGGAAGAAACATCTGGGTCTCCAACCTTTTCTGTATTGAGAGCTACTCATGTTCAATGAAATGCATTGACAGCTACGGGGGCGTGGCTACAGAGCAGAAGATGGCGGACGCGTGAGCTCTGAACTCCGCGCCAGCCTTGTCAATTCTCCTGTTTACCGGTGCATCCGCCCGAGCATGGGGGCGCGAGAGCTCATGTGACAGTGGGGGGCCGCTGCGGGAGCGGTTCACATTACTGTACGGGCTTGGAAACCGGCTGGGAGCCCTGGCGGAGCGGAGCTGTGCTGCGGGAGGAGGAGGCCCTAGGATGGCGGCGTGGCCCTGCAGAGTGAGTCGAGGGCTGGCCGTGACGCACTGAGGCGACCCGGTGTTTGGCTGACGAACCCCGGTTGGAGCGTGGCAGGCTCTCAGTACGGGGCGCTGGGCTGATCGGTGGCGGTGGAGTGAGGTGCCCGGGTGCCCGGATTTAGTGGCCTCCCGTCCCTGCAAAAGCTTGAGGCGGCGGTGGGAGACGCCGAGAGTCGGCGGAGTGAGCAGCGGCCCACTGAGGAGGCGAACTACAGCGCAGCGGGACCCCCGATTGTGACTCACCCCCGGGTACGTAGCCCTGTGGACCAGAGGGCCCCAGCTGCTTTTTGCCCATTTTGTGCTGCGCTGCTGGGAAGGCGGGGCGGAACAGGCCCAGGGGGAGAGCTGAGGACATGCGTGGAGCAGGGGCCTGAGGCGCCATTTTCTGCGGAGGGCTGCCGAGCGGCCCGGTCCCCGGAGGAGTCCCTCTCTCTGCCTGGCTGGTGCCCCCGGTTCCGGAGACGGCCTGAGAGCCCAAGTCTGAGTCCATCAAGCGGCAGTTGCGTGGGGACCGGCCTTGGTGCGGGACTTTGTGTGGCTTGGCGGCACCTGGCCTCCTACCCCCACTGTGGCGGGGGATCGGGGTGCCCCCCAGGAGGTGGTGGAAGTCGCCTGGGGTCGGCCTGAGGAGGTTGGGGCCATCGGCGCTGCGGTGCCTCTGGGGGTTGGCCGCCGAGCGGCATTGAGGATTGAGGCCACGCGCTCGTAGAGGGGGCTACTGTCTTTGGGGCCTGAGGAGGCGCCCGGCCCGGGGACTTCGGGAGCTGACACGGAGGTGAGGAGCATTGTGGCCCAAGGCGGGGGCCTCCGGGACTGTGGGCATTGAGCGGGGAGTCAGCTCTGGACTGGGCGGACTTGGACTTCTTTCCCTCCCACTTTGTCCCAGGGGGGTTGTGACCGCATGCCTCAACATCGAGGGGGGCGCCCCCGTTGCTGCCGGCCTCAGGGGAGAGAAGGGTGAGGATTGCCCTGGCCCCAGATCAAGTGGGGGATCGACACACGGGAGTGTGAGGAGACCCAACGGGGGCATTGCACCACTGGAGTGGTGGGCGTCGATGAACCTAGCGAACGCACCTTGCCCCCCTAGGGATCGCAGGGTGCGGGCCGAGGCGAGGGAGCGATTGGCATCTGAGATGGGGAAACCGCGGGGAAAGCAGCTTGGTCCCCCGCCAGAGCAGGAAGACGGCAAGCTTGACACTGCTGCGAAAGAGTCCGGGGATGATCAGCCAGAGGTACCTGTACATCAACAGCTGGCCAAAATCCTTGCAGCCATAGCAGACACCAAGGCGACCCTGCACCAAGACATCAGCACGGTGACGGTGGGCCTTGGCCTGCTGCGGGCGGAACATGCTAAATTGTCAGATCGTGTGAAGCAGACTGAATCGGCCTTGGATGTATTGGCCCCGGCACAGCAGGCTCTGACGTCGCAGGTGGGTGAGCTGGCAGGCAAGGTCCAGCATTTGGAAAAGAGGGCCGAAGACGCAGAAGGGCGCAATCGACGGAATAATGTGCGGGTGGTGGGCCTTCCGGAGGGCGTGGAAGGGCAGGACATGGTCGCCTACCTAGAATCCTGGCTGAAAGAAGTGGTGGCCCCTCGGGGCCTTTCCTCATTCTATACTCTGGAGAGAGCCCACTGGGTGCCCGCTCGCCCACCGGTACCTGGCCGTCCGCCCCGTGCAGTGGTGACCCGACTGCTGCACTTTCGAGATCGGGACCTGCTGCTCAGGAGGGCACGCGAGTCAGGCCCGTTCACGGTGGGGAACAGCAGTGTCACCTTGTTCCCCGACTACACGCTGGAGGTGCAGCGACGCCGCTCCTCCTTTCTGGAAGTTAAGGAGGCTCTCCGCGAGGAAGGGGTGCAGTACTCTTTGATGTTCCCGGCCCGGCTTAAGATCATGCTGGAGGGAAAGACACACTTTTGTGAAGCCCCCAAAGATGCCTGGGACTGGGTTGAATCTTATAAGGCGGAAGGTCGCCCCGGGCCACATGCGGAGTGCCCACCTATCGGAGTAGAGCGTCCGGGGAAGCGGATGAGGCGCCGTCAAAGGAGGAGGGAGGCCAAGAGACCGAGCCAGTCCCAGACAGCAGTGGAAAGGGCTGAGGCACTGGAGGCGGTGGCCCATCTGATGCACGCTAGAGACTCCTCGTCAGAGAAAGACTCTGAAGCGAAATATGGGGAGGAGGAGACGGACTCGGACGCTTCTCAGGCCACAAGTGGAGTGTTGGCTATAGTGACCCCGCAGACCTCAAACGAAATGTAGTGCTGGCTGTTCTGCAGCGGGCCTTCCCCCCCCCCCTGTTTTCACTTTCCTGTCTCTCTTCTCTCTGCTGACCTCCACTCTGTTTTACATTCTCTCTTTGTCTGGTGGTTTGGGAAAGCTGCCGACGAGATATCATTTTGCTGTTGACAGATAAGAGTGGAGGGGTGGCGGGGGGAGGGGTTTGGGTGAGTGCCCCCGGGCTTGGGCCAGACCGGCCCTTTAGGGCTGACACCGTAAGAATGTGCGAAATCTTTTTTTTACATAGACAAAGTACACTGCACTTGCTCGCTACGCCCCCAGGCAGGTCCTAGCCCGGTTTGTCTTGGGCCTTTCCGAACTGGTATACATTACCACAATGCGAATTGTGTGTGAGTTTGGGCAGCTGACCGTTGTCAGTCCACTCTTGGGATGGGGAGTTGGTGTTTTTGGGTTTGTTGTGTTAGGCCGGGGGGTCTGGAGTGTCTCGGTTAATTGGTGCTGGGGTGGGAGAGTTTGGGGGGAGAGGCGCGAGATCTGATGGCGGGTTCTGATTGTCATCTTGAGGGGTTTAAATTTATGACCTGGAATATCAGGGATATGGGGTCCCCGTCTAAGCGATATAGGATCCTGAACTATATTAAGCGCAGGGGGGCGCATGTGGTGTTACTGCAGGAAACCCACCTTACTGCTGTGGAAGTTTCGCGCCTGAGCCGACGGTGGCGAGGGCAGCTTTTCGCAACTACGTATTCAGCCTTCTCCCGTGGGGTTTTGGTGTGGGTTCGACCGGGGGTCCCTTTTCAACTTTCCCGGAAGGTGGTAGACAGCGAAGGGAGGTATGTTGTGGTTTCTGGCACGTTGAAAGGGAAAGAAATCACGGTGGGTAGCATATATGGGCCCAATCGAGACCAGCTCTCCTTTCTTGATAGGTTATCTGGGGTGGTGGCGGGATTCCCTCATAAACGCTTGTTGCTGGGCGGGGATTTTAATTGTGTGTACGATATACAATGGGATCGATCAACCCCACCTCTGCGGGGTACCATGGCGGCCACCACAGCTAGGGGGCTCCAGGGCTGGGCCACGGGTGGGACCTGCAGGATGTTTGGAGACTACAGCACTCTACTCAAAGGGAGTATTCGTTCTATTCTCACTTGTATGATTTACACACTCGCCTTGACATGTTTTTCTGTTCAACCACGCTCTCCCCCATGTTATCTGGTACGGAATACTTGGGCAGGTCCCTTTCTGATCATAGCCCGTTGCTTATGGAGTTTGTCCCAGTCCCTGAGAGAGCACCGATCCCACGATGGCGTCTGAACCCGACCATGTTAGAGGATGATGGCTTCCGGCAGGGCTTATCTGATGCCATCATTGACTACTTTGCATCCAACCATGGTACAGCTAGCTCTCCCTTGGTGGAGTGGGAGGCATTTAAGGTGGTGACGAGGGGCCATTGCTTGGGCAGGGCGGTGGGAACAAGGAGATTGGTCACGCAGGAACTGGATGACTTGGAGGCCCAAATTCTGACATTGGATAGGGAGATAGCTGGAGGGGCCCAGAACCAAGGGAAACTGGCAGAAGTGAGGAGCCTGTACAATTCCACCTGGGACAGACTGCGGACCCTAGATTTCAAAGCGTATCGGGCCGCGCAGCACAGGGAGGGGGGAAGGGCTGGGAGACTACTAGCATGGTTAATTAAACCAGATGGTAGGGGATCTCCTATAGTGAGTGTCACGGATTTCCAGGGCCACGTTCTAACTTCCCAGAAGGTAATCAACGACGCGTTCAGGGAATACTATGAGATGCTCTACGCCTCCCCGGGGCCGCCGCATGGGGAAACACTGAAGATATACCTGGCTTAACAACATTTGACACAGTTAGATCGTGACGCCATCGAGCAGCTGGCCTCGCCTCTTAATGCGGGCGAAATTCGGGCGGCAATTCGGGAAATGGCCCGTGGGAAAACGCCTGGGCCTGACGGCCTGCCGGCTGAATTTTACGGTGCTTACGTGGACGTCTTGGCCCCACAGCTGGAACGTATGTATGCCTCTGCATTACACGAGGGACAGCTGCCACCCACGCTTCGGGAAGCCTTAGTGATTCCGTTACCCAAAACTAAGACGGCCCACGCTAACTTAACCGAATTTCGGCCTCTCTCTATGTTGAACTTGTACTTTAAGATTTTAAGCAAGGCTTTGGCCTTGAGGCTCCTCCCTACTATGCGTACGTTGGTCCATGCGGACCAGAGTGGGTTCATTCCCGTGCGCTCGACGTCCAATAATCTTCTAAGGCTTTACCACGTTATGTTTCATCCAGACCTGCGCGAGTGGCCAGACGCAGTGGTGGTGGCGATTGATCTGGAGAAAGCTTTCGATACACTGCGTTGGGATTTCTTGCTGGCGGTAATGGGTGAGATGCAACTGGGAGAGGGGTGGTTGAGCTGGGTTCGGCTACTATATGGGAACCCCGTGGCCCGAGTGCGCACGGGCTCCGCGATATCGGCGTCCTACCCCATTCACAAAGGGACCAGACAGGGGTGCCCTTTATCCCCGCTGATCTTCGCCCTGGCTATGGAGCCCCTGGCGGAGCGAGTCCGGAGAGAGGGTGAGAGGCTGGGGATACCCCTTGACGGGGTCCATCATGTCATTTCGTTATATGCCGACGACGTGTTAATATACCTGAGGGATGGGAAGACGGGGATCCATCCGGTACTGGCTATCCTGGACGAGTTCACAGCTTTTTTGGGCCTGCAGGTGAATGGGAGGAAAACTTTTGTGTTCCCGCTCCACCCCGAGATGAGCAGACCCTTAAGCCTGCCGCCCACGTTGACTTGGGCACCAGTGTCTGTCAAATACTTGGGGATTCAGATTTACCATACGCAGACCGATTTGTTTGAGGGCAATCTGGGAGGGGCCCTGAGGATGCTGAGGCCTCAAGTGGCCTTTTGGAGCACCCTTAAATTGCCCATAATGGCCCGTTTGGCCTTGTCTAAAATGATAGTCCTTCCTCGGCTATTGTATTATTTTGTTAATCTTCCAGTCCTGATCCCGAAACCCTGGTTTAAGCTGTTAGATGAACTCTTAAGGGACCTGGTATGGGACGGTGGCCGCAATAGGGTGTTGCTGCAGACTCTACGTCTTTCGATTGTAGATGGCGGTTTGGGGCCCCGGATTTTGAAGCCTATTACTTGGCGGCCCAGCTTCAGTGGCTGTCCAGATGGCTGGAGGGCAGAGACTTGAGCACGTTCTCGCTTCCAGCGGGGGCGACCTTTTCTCGGTTGATTCCCAGGCTATTAAATAAGCGTCAGAAGCTACACCATATGGGAACTCTACTCTCGGTGGCGGTGAAGTGCTGGGATAGATGTGTATCTCACGCCAGGGATAGGTTACTGTACTCTCCAAGTCTCCCCCTCAGGGGAATTCCCCAGGCGGGAATGGGCCCCCCTCTTACGCAACGTCAATTGCCGGGATGGGAAGAGGCGGGACTGCGGACAATTGGGGACTGTTATAGGGACAGGGAGTGGCTTCCACTGGATGATTTTTTAGAATATCATGAGCTTCCGGCGGGGCAATTCCTGAACTATCACTAGGTGATGGGGGCAGTGTCGGAACTGTGGGGGGTGGGTACCTCCGAGCCAGACACACACCCAGTACTGGAGGCAGTCATGACATTGGGATCGGCGGGGCATCTGATACGATGGCTCTACCTGGCGATCAGGGATCTGGCGCCTCAAGAGTTGCTGGGCTTGAGGGGCCATTGGGAACACTTTCTGAACAGACAGCTAACTGATAAAGAATGGCAAAAATCCCTCGCAGGCCCTAAGAAAGT
Source organism: Calotriton arnoldi (assembly GCA_963921515.1). Classification (NCBI taxonomy): domain Eukaryota; kingdom Metazoa; phylum Chordata; class Amphibia; order Caudata; family Salamandridae; genus Calotriton; species Calotriton arnoldi. The sequence goes on from CAWUFW010001409.1 coordinate 2,233,390, forward strand.
TTCACGAAATACAGCGTTTAAGGCTCTTCAATTTAACATTCTCCACAGAACCTATTTGACTCCGCACCGGCTGAATGTGGTCTATCACAGAGATGACCTGACCTGTGCCAGATGTTCACTGGAAGATGCTGACTTTGACCATATGATCTGGTCCTGTCCGCGACTTTCCGAATATTGGGGTAAAATAGTGGCCATGGTCAACAGGACGGTAGCGCGCACGTTGTCCTGCAGTCCTGCGGTTTGCCTCCTGGGTCTCTTCCCGAGGCCTAAGTCGTGCAAGCTGGGGCAACGGTTCGCCGATTTGGCCCTCCTCCTGGCCAAAAGGAGGATAGCTCTCCATTGGAAATCACAGACTGCCCCACTGGTGACTGCATGGGAGGTAGATGTCTCGTGCTGGGCAAGAGCAGAAGAAGACGCGCTGATAGCAGAGGATAGGATAACTAAGAGGCGCAAGCCATATGCGGAACCCTGTGGGGACATAATTCGGGCATGGGAGTCAAGGCAGACGGTGGACCCTGACAGTCATAACAAAGTGGTCGGGACTGGGGAGTAGACTCACCGATGGACAATGGTCTGGTTCCTTGCCCTGCTGGCTTGCTGGGCGGGCTTGGACGTTTCCCCCCCTCCCCTGCACAGGACAAACGGTTGGATATATCTGCAATCTCAGGTGCTGAGACACATAGACCCCCGGCAGTTATGTAATAGAAGGTTTTTGTAAGTTTCTTTTTGGTTACTGTGACTATAAAGTGATTTAAACTTGGGTTGGCCTTCCCTACCCCCGACCATGGTTATGCCGTCCTGTAGTGAGTGAGGCCCTACACTATTGAGAGATTCAGGGAGATAACCCGCTTTCTTTACAGCTGGTGGGCTCAACGGAGGGTTGGGCCATGGGGGAGAAAGTGGACTGGGCAGGGACCTATGTTTCGGATATCGATGGTTGTTGGACCTTGAGTTTCCTTTGCATGTCGGGAGGGAGGGAGGGATTGGCGACTCTGCATGCAAGTTACAAGGTACAGATGATAATCGGCTAGAATGGGTAAGACCGTACCAAGATATAATCTCCTTCCTTGATAACATGACTCCCTGTCCATATACGAGGGGAGAAGATTGTAGATTGTGTTTATTTATGCGCCTAGGAAGAAGGTGGAATTCCTTGACTGTTGTCACGATAACGATGTTAATTGTAATTATGAATATGTCTTTAAAAGTCAATAAAAAAGTTTAAAAAAAAAAAGAAATGCATTGACAGCTACTGATCTTATTTGTGCTGTATAATTTCAAATTTTTTTTTATGTCTCATACTTCAACCTAACTAAAACATTCTAATTTAATAAGCAGGGCTGTACACAGGAGAGCTACTCGTAGGTAGCTGGAAAGCTACAGTAGCTCACGAACTACTGGTTGGAGACCCCTGACTCTTCTCCCTACAGAGGTGACTGAACTTTCCTGCCTCCCTACCCCAGTCCCAGTCTGTCTGCAAGAACAATAGGGTAGTGTGAAGTCCTTTGTGTGTGAGCTGAGGCAGAGTCTCTGAAGTGTAAGTGTGACAGTTGACAGCGCCATCCCTCTCATCAAGTCAGGATAGCCCATCCTGCCAACAAAATGACCCTCTACTGTGTGGCTGTATGGGAGGAATACACAAAGGCCACCTGCCAACTACACCAAGTCATGTAACCAAGGAAATAGGTTGCAGGCACCAAACAGGATAGGAAAATGCCAACTTTCCAAAACTGTCTTCTTCCAACTTGTGACTTAAAAATCTGACTTTACCATTATAGAGGGTTTTAAGTTACAATTCCTCAAACATAGCATTCTTAAATGCCCCCTAAACAAGTTATCACTTATTAAATGTAATATGGTAACCCAATGTTATTGTTGGACCTGGCCCTCTCTGCTGGTCACCCTCAAACGTTTTGCCTTCACCCTCCTGTTTTCTAAGCCCGTTTTTTATCCTAAAGGACTCTGTGCACTTTACCAGTTCTAACTAGTGATAAAATGCCTGTGCTCTCTCCTTTAAGCATGGTACAATTTGTTACACCCAGTTGGCACATTTAATTTACCTGTAAGTCCCTAGTAAAGTGGTGCTGCAGGTACCTTGGGCATGTAAAGTAAATGCTACTAGTGGGCCTGCAACACTTATTGTGTCACCTACTTAAGTAGCCTTTTAAACATGTATCAAGCCTACCATTGCATTTTATGGGCAGTTCAATTTGAACCATAACCAACATCAAACCCTTCCTTGCTAAGTTGAACAATGAGATTCTATGTAAAAAATATCAGTGTACAACCGTCATCATATTGTAATAACAATCCATCCTTAAATTTGTATTGGGTTTAATAAATTATTCTCACAGTAAGGGAGTAAACAGGTAACTCAGGCCTACTACAATTTTCGTAACTATTCATATTCTACAGAACAGACCTATACATCTGACATAACTATTCCCAATAAACTATTAAAGATATAGACTTCATCGTTGGCTAGTCAACATAACTATCTGAAGCATTCTGTACTGCACATAAACTGGTAACCATAAGGCACAGATTCATAAAATTGCAAATATATGCAAAACAACAGACTGGAAAGCTTTATGCAATCACTACAAAAACGGGCCTAACAGTTATCACATTGTAAATCTTCAAATCCAAGTGTTTGTCAGTGAGGGTAACCAATATCAAAACCCTTGCCTTTTACGGTAATTTAAGACATACCACGTAACAAAATATTTGTCTATAGACTTGTAAGAAATTGGCTCAGGCAACAACCACAACCCTTGTCAGTGTTAACCACAAAACTCATTAAACTAACCTTTACTCAACCCTCTGTTAGCTTGGCACAAAAGCAGTCAGGCTTAACTTAGAGGCAATGTGTAAAGCATTGATGAATCACACAAATAGTATTAAAGTAAAAACACAACACAAGAAAAATCCCAATGAAATTTAGGAAAATAGAGTCAATCTTTATAAATAAAAAATAAAAAAAATCTAATTGACAGAAACAGAGATATTGAATTTTAACGTTTTTAGTGAAAAGAGCACCAAGAAGCAGAAGCGCCAGTTGCAGTTATCTGGTCGTCCCTAATCTGTAGAAGTCTCCAGTTCATGTTGAACGGCCGAAGCTAGGGCAGGCTACTGGGAATAGGTTAGTCCTGCTGAAGAGTTACCGTCTCAAGTCCGGCGTAATGAGTTATGTTCACGTTGGAGGAGGCCATGAGGAGAAGGCTGTCGGAGAGGAGAGCAAGTTGGGTGTCATGGACAGTCGTTGCTATAGTGCGAAGAGCCAGTTTTTGCTGGAGCTCTACAGTGGCTGATCATTGTGGCTAGCCGCTGTTGGTGCAAAGTTGAGGGCTCGCGTTGCTGGTCATCACAAACAGGTGCTGTGGGCACAAAGAGCAGGTTTAATTGGAGCTTCACATTGCGGTCATTGGCGCAAACGGGCCCATTCGCTATTGTGAAGAGCTCAAACTTCAGGATCTTCACCCTTTTCTTCCAGAGGAGCTCTGATTGATGCAGGCCATGGGTCCAGGACCTGGGTAGCACTTCTTGGGGATCAGGACTCACTTTGGCAGAGGTCAACAATAGGGCTCAGGCAGGTCCAGAAAGGTCCAATTGATCTGTCTGCTGGGCAGTGGAAGGGAGCCTTCTGGAAGCTTGTTTTGTCCCTGCAGCTCACAGAAGAGGTCAACCAATTGACCCGTGGAGACACTCTAGGTAGCCTTGGATCAAGGCAAGCAGGTCCAATATTCCTTTTTCAGACAGCAAGGCAGTCCTTCAAGCAGCAGATTAGTCTTTCTGGCAGCAGGGTAGTTCTTCTTCTTAATCCTCCACAGGTCCAGTCTGATGAGTGGTTCTGAGGGTCCTATTTTCATTCCTGGTTCCAGCCTTTGTGTGGGGCAATTCCCTGGCCTACACTCAAAGCTGGTTCTGGTCAGTTCTTCCCCTTCCCCTTCCCCTGATCCCGGCTACAAACTGTCTAGGAGGACAAAGACAAAGGCAAAGGAAGGCCTGGTATCGGGTTCCTTTCTGTGTGCTGTAGGCATGGCCCTTTAAAATGTAATCAGGGCAAGGTTCAGTTCCTCTGCAGCCATCCTGCCAGGAAGGCCCTCTCCCAGCTGCACCCAGGTCCCATTGTTCACTGTCTGGGCCCAATAACCATTCTTGATGGGGGAACCATTTACAGTCTCAGGCCACTGGAAACTGTTAGAAAGGCCTCAGAAACTGGGCAGGAAAATGCCAACTTTCTGAAAGTGGCATTTTCAAAATTATAATCTAAAATCTGACGTTACCATTAAAAGGGATTTATTTTAAATTACAATTGATTTTAGTATAAACAGCATATCTGCTCCCAATCTGAAGTTAGCACTTATTAAATCAAATAAGGTAGCCCAGTGTACGCTTGAGGGAGAGATAGACCTTAAAATAGTAAAAACTATTTTGTCACTTATAAGTCACCTCAGAGGTGACATAAGTATTAAAAAGAAAGATTTAGGTCTGGCAAATTGTTTATTTTGCCAGGTTGAAATGGCAGTTTAAAACTGCACTACAGGTTCCAGTGGCAGACATAAGACATTTTTGCAGTGCTACCTTAAAAGGTGGCACAATGAGTGCTGCTGCCCACTAGTATCATTTAATTTACAGGCCCTTGATGCAGGTTGTATTTTATCACTGGCACAATATCATTGACAAAAATATTGTGTCAAAAATATCGTTTACCACAATATCGTGTTCCTATGCATATCACGGTAAGTACCAAAATATTAGAAAAATATGTTGATGCACACACGTAGATATGTGTTATATAAATATATAATATTTGTGTGTGTGTATATATATATATATTTTTGGGCAACCATTTCGTTTTTATATATATATATATATATATATATATATATATATCATAGCACAAGGAAGTCACCGTCGCCGCGCCTCATGTCCTGGGTGCAGATCTCCAGTGGTGGTGAGCCGCTTACAAACGAATCCACAATCGCAGACAATTATCGTGTCAGCCGACACAAAGGAGAGCACTCGCTGAAATTCTTTAAAGTGCTTTTTTATTGTGCAGAACCTCCCCAGCACTGACAGACGCGTTTCGCCACTCCGGCTTTCTCGATGTCAGCAAACTTTAAAGAATTCCCGCAAGTGCTCTCCTTTGTGTCGGCTGACACGATAATTGTCTGCGATTGTGGATTCATATATATATATATATATATGCAAATAGGATGCCTCTAGGCGGAGTATATATATATATATATATATATATATATATATATATATATATATATATATATATATATATATATATATATAGAGGGAGAGAGAGAGAGAGAGAGAGGGAGAAAAGGGACATATTGACATATTTATTTTACATTATATTAATTTATTGTTTTAAACTTGCTACATATATATATATGTGTGTGTGTATACATATATGTGTATATATCTTTTCCTTTCCTCCTCGAAAGCCTCCAAGGAAGACAAAAACTCATTCAGGTGGAATAATACTTCTTAAATTCAACAAAAGGAGGTGCACCAAACAGAGTACATTTCAGTCCATTTATATTTTCTTTGTTTTCATCCTTTATTTTAACATCCACATGTTCGTCAAATCTTTGTCTGATGTTATACTTAAAATTGTTTATTTGGTGTTGTGAAATCGTTTTTGTTATGTGATATTAATGTCCTTATGGTCGGTCTTATGTATGTTTTATGTTATTTGTTGCAGCCCTGAAGAAGTTCTAAAGGCTTGTGCCTCAAAAGAACGAAACGTGTTGGCTGCTTTTATGATCACATGTGGATGTTAAAATAAAGGATGAAAACAAAGAAAATATAAATGGACTGAAATGTATTCTGTTTGGTGCACCTCCTTTTGTTGAATTTGTTGAGTGAATCTGTGGTCAGTGGCACCAAAGGGTGACAGGTGCTGGAGATTTGTGCACGAACAACAACTCTTATAAGACAGCAGTGAGAGAGTGAGGTGCTATTCTATAGGTCCGTCACCCAGTATTATGTTTGGAATAACACTTCTTGTTCTTTTTTATTTTCAGACCAAACCTCAAATGCGTTTCAGCGAATTCTAGCCTTTTTCAATGATCATATATATTACCTACTGGCGGTCTCCAGTAGGTAGTTATAGTTAGGATGTATTTTTCATAGGAAGAGCGTTTTTTCATTTGTCAATAACTTTGGCATAATTTGACGAATCCTCGCAAACCTTTCAAAATTAGTTTGACGTTCAATTCAGCTGCTGTCTTGATTTCGGGGTGATCCGTCAAGCAGTGGCCTAGAAAATGGGGGTCCCAAAACACATTTTCCCCATTTTAATTTCCATAGGAAATAACAATTTAGTTTTAATGAGCTCATACTGTTATAGCTTGACTCCTGAAACAAGAGAAAGAGTCAAATAGAAAGCTGACAGAGAACATTTGATTTTAGCATGAGCCATTTTGAATGAGGATTACATTAACTATGGCTCACTTAACATGAATATCACACTATATATATACATGTGTGCAGTGCAAATTAATAGAAGTGTTGTGCAAAGCATAAAATATTGATTAGGCATTACAACTCTCAATCAGCACAATCATTCCGACCTATTTACACTTACAATCCGGTTTACTCATGAGCAGCACCATAAGTCAGGATCTTGACAAAATTCACCATGAAAATCCAAGCTGAAAACTCGACTAACGCTAAGGCTGAGCAAAACGGGAAAATTTAAAAGTAGAAAGGAGGTGCTCTTATCTCATCACCATCCTCTAGGGCCACAAATTGTGGGTACGGGGGACCCCTGCAATCTTGACACCTCGTGGTTTTCATCAGTCAGAATGCCCACAATTTGATGAATCAGAGATGCTATTAAACCTCAATTTCATGACGCAACGTGTCCCTGAGGTAAAGCACCTCCCGGCACATCAGAATAGTCAAAAATACAGTCAATTAAATAAAGAGCTCAAAACCAATAACTGAGTTCTAGATCAGAGTATAGATAAAGGGTATTATTATACAATTTGAAAGTAAAGCGGTACAGAGTCAGTGCCATGAAAGGCTTTCAGAAAATAGATCATTACAGAGAAGTGCAAAATCAAAAATTATTCTAAGAACCAAGTGAGCAGCAAAATCAAATCAGAAACGTACAGCATCCCTAGCAGTTTATAAGGCTTCAGGAAAGTCTTCTGTCTCACCCCCAAAATCGAGGCTGTTTATACAATATTTCCGCATATGAAACCACTTAAACTGCAGAATCACTGTGGTGTAAGGGAAAAATCAGAGCACAATTTTGCCTTTGCATCTAAGCACTATCCCACTACATAAATATTGATTCTGACTGAGCTAAGCTAATGCCATTGGGAAATGGTGGAACAAACTAGATACATGAATAGATAGATGCAATGAGCTGCTGGAAAGATCTTGAAGCAGATGTTAGTTTTTTGACTGAGCCAGGAGAGATTCACGAGAACAGCCTGAACAATGATAATAAAAATAAACAAAGAGGTCTCTGCTTGACTGTGTGCTGCAGAAACAGACAGTTAAATGTATAGGGGGAAATCATCCATTTTAGACAAGATGGCTGGTAGGCCCTTATTGAGGCCTAGTGAATAAGCCAGGAACACACACACTGCCATACGAAACGTGCTTTAAACGAATCTGCACAATATCAGTGTGTACATGTAGAATCAAGTGGAAACCCACATTTTGCACGTTGTTAACATTGCGCGAAAACACAAGTTCCATGAAAAATCCTAAACAGTTATAGGTTGCTCAGCTCAACATAACTAGTGGATTTTAGTGTTTTAGATTGTGTATTCAAATGATACTATAACTATAAAAAGGTTTTACCATTCTCAATTTTTTTTAAAATCCTCATTCATTTGTTATGCCTCACGATAACTATAAAAAAAGGAAACGTTATGTCTGTTAGCGTGTTGTAATTCGGGTGGAATGCCAGGGTATATCTGAAGAACACAAAGTAGTAATTTGATTCAGATTGCCAGCCTGTGTGTATTTACATTACATCCCCCTTAGTGATACCAAGACGGAGTATACCTAGTATTTGCTCATGTTTCATTTGTTTTCAATATAGTAGATTCCGTCACAAATATCACATGATGTAGGTATGATATTGTCAATGCGGTTAAACTGGGGTTTAGTATAACATGGGCCATAGGATTCTCGCGAGAGGGGGAACAGCAAGGGGCGGAGAAGTATGGGAAAAGACCACCATTCAGGCACATAAATGCACCCTACCTCTCAGGCACATCAATGAACCCTACCTCTCAGGCACATCAATGCACCCTACCTCTCGGGCACATGAATGCACCCCTACCTCTCAGGCACATCAATCCACCCTACCTCTCAGGCACATCAATCCACCCTACCTCTCAGGCACATCAATCCACCCTACCTCTCAGGCACATCAATCCACCCTACTTCTCAGGCACATTCATGCACACTACCTCTCAGGCACATGAATGCGCCCTACCTCTCAGGCACATCAATGCACCCTACCTGTCAGGCACATCAATCCACCCTACCTCTCAGGCACATCAATGCACTCTACCTGTCAGGCACATCAATCCACCCTACCTCTCAGGCACATCAATCCACCCTACCTCTCAGGCACATCAATGCACTCCTACCTCTCAGGCACATCAATGCACCCTACCTCTCAGGCTCATGAATGCACCCTACCTCTCAGGCTCATGAATGCACCCTACCTCTCAGGCACATCAATCCACCCTACCTCTCAGGCACATGAATGCACCCTACCTCTCAGGCACATGAATGCACCCTACCTCTCAGGCACATGAATGCACCCTACCTCTCAGGCACATGAATGCACCCTACCTCTCAGGCACATGAATGCACTGAACCTCTCAGGCACATCAATGCACCCTACCTCTCAGGCACATCAATGCACCCTACCTCTCAGGCACATCAATACACCCTATCTCTCAGGCACATTAATGCACCATACTTCTCAGGCTCATCAATGCACTCCTACTTCTCAGGCACATTCATGCACCCTACCTCTCAGGCACATCAAAGCCCCTTACCTTTCAGGCACATCAATGCGCCCCTACCTCTCGGGCACATCAAATCCCTCTACCTCTCGGGCACATCAATGCAGCCTACCTCTCAGGCACATCAATGCACCCTACCTCTCAGGCACATCAATACACCCTACCTCTCAGGCACATTAATGCACCATACTTCTCAGGCTCATCAATGCACCCTACCTCTCAGGCATATTCATGCACCCTACCTCTCAGGCACATCAAAGCCCCATACCTTTCAGGCACATCAATGCGCCCTACCTCTCGGGCACATCAAAGCCCCTACCTCTCGGGCACATGAATGCGCTCTACCTCTCGGGCACATGAATGCGCCCTACCTGTAAGGCACATCAATGCGCCCTACGTCTCAGGCACATCAATGCGCCCTACCTCTCGGGCACATGAATGCGCCCTACCTCTCGGGCACATGAATGCGTCCTACCTCTAAGGCACATCAATGCGCCCTATGTCTCAGGCACATCCATGCGCCCTACCTCTCAGGCACATGAATGGGCCCTACCTCTCAGGCACATAAATACACCCTACCTCTCCAGGCACATCAATGCACCCCAACTCTCAGGCACATCAATGCACTCTACCTCTCAGGCACATCCATGCACCCTACCTCTCAGGCACATCAATGCACTCCTACCTCTCAGGCACATCAATGCACCCTACCTCTCAGGCACATTAATGCACCATACTTCTCAGGCTCATTAATGCACCCTACCTCTCAGGCACATCAATGCACCCTACCTTTCAGGCACATCAATGCATCCCAACTCTCAGGCACATCAATGCACCCCAACTCTCAGGCACATCAATGCACTCTACCTCTCAGGCACATTAATGCACCCTATCTCTCAGGCTCATCAATGCACCCTGTATCTCAGGCACACTAATGTACCGTACCTCTCAGGCACATTAATTCACTCTACCTCTCAGGCACATTAATGCACCCTACCTCTCAGGCACATTCATTCACCCTACCTCTCAAGCACATTCATGTACCCTACCTCTCAGGCACACTAATGTACCGTACCTCTCAGGCACATTAATGCACCCTACCTCTCAGGCACATGATTGCGCCCTACCTCTCGGGCACATGAATGCGCCCTACCTCTTGGGCACATGAATGCACCCTACCTCTCAGGCACATTAATGCACCCTATCTCTCAGGCTCATCAATGCACCCTGTATCTCAGGCACACTAATGTACCGTACCTCTCAGGCACATTAATGCACCCTGCCTCTCAGGCACATTAATGCACCCTACCTCTCAGGCACATTAATGCATCCTACCTCTCAGGCACATTCATGCACCCTACCTCTCACGCACATTCATGCACCCTACCTCTCAGGCACATCAATGCACCCTACCTCTCAGGCACATCAATGCACCCTACCTCTCAGGCACATAATTGCACCCTACCTCTCAGGCACATTAATGCGCCCTACCTCTCAGGCACATTAATGCATCCTACCTCTCAGGCACATTCATGCACCCTACCTCTCACGCACATTCATGCACCCTACCTCTCAGGCACATCAATGCACCCTACCTCTCAGGCACATCAATGCACCCTACCTCTCAGGCACATAATTGCACCCTACCTCTCTGGCACATTAATGCGCCCTACTTCTCAGGCACATCAATGTGCCATACCTCTCGGGCACATCAATGTGCCCTCCTTCTCAGGCACATCAATGCGCCCTACCTCTCAGGCACATCAATGCGCCCTACCTCTCAGGCACATGATTGCGCCCTACCTCTCGGGCACATGAATGCGCCCTACCTCTCAATCACATCAATGCACCCTACCTCTCGGGCACATGAATGCACCCTACCTCTAAGGCACATTAATGCATCCTACCTCTCAGACACATTCATGCACCCTACCTCTCAGGCACATCAATGCACCCTACCTCTCAGGCACATTAATGCGCCCTACTTCTCAGGCACATCAATGTGCCATACCTCTCTGGCACATGAATGCGCCCTCCTTCTCAGGCACATGAATGCGCCCTACCTCTTTTGCACATGAATGCACCCTACCTCTCAGGCACATGAATGTACCCTACCTCTCAGGCACATCAATCCACCCTACCTCTCAGGCACATGAATGCACCCTACCTCTCAGGTACATCAATGAACCCTACCTCTCAGGCACATCAATGCACCCTACCTCTCGGGCACATGAATGCACCCTACCTCTCAGGCACATCAATCCACCCTACCTCTCAGGCACATCAATCCACCCTACCTCTCAGGCACATCAATCCACCCTACCTCTCAGGCACATCAATCCACCCTACTTCTCAGGCACATTCATGCACACTACCTCTCAGGCACATGAATGCGCCCTACCTCTCAGGCACATCAATGCACCCTACCTGTCAGGCACATCAATCCACCCTACCTCTCAGGCACATCAATGCACTCTACCTGTCAGGCACATCAATCCACCCTACCTCTCAGGCACATCAATCCACCCTACCTCTCAGGCACATCAATGCACCCTACCTCTCAGGCACATCAATGCACCCTACCTCTCAGGCTCATGAATGCACCCTACCTCTCAGGCTCATGAATGCACCCTACCTCTCAGGCACATCAATCCACCCTACCTCTCAGGCACATGAATGCACCCTACCTCTCAGGCACATGAATGCACTCCTACCTCTCAGGCACATGAATGCACCCTACCTCTCAGGCACATGAATGCACCCTACCTCTCAGGCACATGAATGCACTGAACCTCTCAGGCACATCAATGCACCCTACCTCTCAGGCACATCAATGCACCCTACCTCTCAGGCACATCAATACACCCTATCTCTCAGGCACATTAATGCACCATACTTCTCAGGCTCATCAATGCACCCTACTTCTCAGGCACATTCATGCACCCTACCTCTCAGGCACATCAAAGCCCCTTACCTTTCAGGCACATCAATGCGCCCTACCTCTCGGGCACATCAAATCCCCCTACCTCTCGGGCACATCAATGCAGCCTACCTCTCAGGCACATCAATGCACCCTACCTCTCAGGCACATCAATACACCCTACCTCTCAGGCACATTAATGCACCATACTTCTCAGGCTCATCAATGCACCCTACCTCTCAGGCATATTCATGCACCCTACCTCTCAGGCACATCAAAGCCCCATACCTTTCAGGCACATCAATGCGCCCTACCTCTCGGGCACATCAAAGCCCCCTACCTCTCGGGCACATGAATGCGCCATACCTCTCGGGCACATGAATGCGCCCTACCTGTAAGGCACATCAATGCGCCCTACGTCTCAGGCACATCAATGCGCCCTACCTCTCGGGCACATGAATGCGCCCTACCTCTCGGGCACATGAATGCGTCCTACCTCTAAGGCACATCAATGCGCCCTATGTCTCAGGCACATCCATGCGCCCTACCTCTCAGGCACATGAATGGGCCCTACCTCTCAGGCACATAAATACACCCTACCTCTCAGGCACATCAATGCACCCCAACTCTCAGGCACATCAATGCACTCTACCTCTCAGGCACATCCATGCACCCTACCTCTCAGGCACATCAATGCACCCTACCTCTCAGGCACATCAATGCACCCTACCTCTCAGGCACATTAATGCACCATACTTCTCAGGCTCATTAATGCACCCTACCTCTCAGGCACATCAATGCACCCTACCTTTCAGGCACATCAATGCATCCCAACTCTCAGGCACATCAATGCACCCCAACTCTCAGGCACATCAATGCACTCTACCTCTCAGGCACATTAATGCACCCTATCTCTCAGGCTCATCAATGCACCCTGTATCTCAGGCACACTAATGTACCGTACCTCTCAGGCACATTAATTCACTCTACCTCTCAGGCACATTAATGCACCCTACCTCTCAGGCACATTCATTCACCCTACCTCTCAAGCACATTCATGTACCCTACCTCTCAGGCACACTAATGTACTCGTACCTCTCAGGCACATTAATGCACCCTACCTCTCAGGCACATGATTGCGCCCTACCTCTCGGGCACATGAATGCGCCTAACTCTTGGGCACATGAATGCACCCTACCTCTCAGGCACATTAATGCACCCTATCTCTCAGGCTCATCAATGCACCCTGTATCTCAGGCACACTAATGTACCGTACCTCTCAGGCACATTAATGCACCCTGCCTCTCAGGCACATTAATGCACCCTACCTCTCAGGCACATTAATGCATCCTACCTCTCAGGCACATTCATGCACCCTACCTCTCACGCACATTCATGCACCCTACCTCTCAGGCACATCAATGCACTCCTACCTCTCAGGCACATCAATGCACCCTACCTCTCAGGCACATAATTGCACCCTACCTCTCAGGCACATTAATGCGCCCTACCTCTCAGGCACATTAATGCATCCTACCTCTCAGGCACATTCATGCACCCTACCTCTCACGCACATTCATGCACCCTACCTCTCAGGCACATCAATGCACCCTACCTCTCAGGCACATCAATGCACCCTACCTCTCAGGCACATAATTGCACCCTACCTCTCTGGCACATTAATGCGCCTACTTCTCAGGCACATCAATGTGCCATACCTCTCGGGCACATCAATGTGCCCTCCTTCTCAGGCACATCAATGCGCCCTACCTCTCAGGCACATCAATGCGCCCTACCTCTCAGGCACATGATTGCGCCCTACCTCTCGGGCACATGAATGCGCCCTACCTCTCAATCACATCAATGCACCCTACCTCTCGGGCACATGAATGCACCCTACCTCTAAGGCACATTAATGCATCCTACCTCTCAGACACATTCATGCACCCTACCTCTCAGGCACATCAATGCACCCTACCTCTCAGGCACATTAATGCGCCCTACTTCTCAGGCACATCAATGTGCCATACCTCTCTGGCACATGAATGCGCCCTCCTTCTCAGGCACATGAATGCGCCCTACCTCTTTTGCACATGAATGCACCCTACCTCTCAGGCACATGAATGTACCCTACCTCTCAGGCACATGAATGCACTCTACCTCTGAGGTACAGTCATGCACCCTACCTCTCAGGCACATCAATGCACTTCTGCCCTTCAGCAGTTCCACGTTCGTGACTTGAAATATGGAGCTGGCATGCGACGCTTTGCTTTCTTTTGAAGTGTTTTTGCATCGCAGTTTCCCAGAAGAGCACATCAAGCAAACGCTTAGACTGCAGCAGGCAGGAGCTGTACAACCCCAGGGCGCTTCCATCCACGGCTTCCTTCACAAAACGTATTTCACGTCTCCAGCCGCCGCCGCCGCGGATAGATCATTTTCAGCTGAAAAGACATTCTGTCCCCTCTGCCCCTGAGGTGTCAGAGCAGCGCACATCCGGCATCCATTCGTGGCCCGGGGGGAGCGCGTCGAGGGTGCACTGAGCTACCAGGCTGTTCTCTTCCCATTGTCAGGAAACGCCGAAACGCATAATTTCATATTTCTATGTATTAGCATTTTTCATGTTGAATGTTGTAAGACCTAGTCTCGGCAGAAAGTATGCAGTTCCCATACCCCGCTGTCCTTGCTCTTAAGTACTTGCATCATCGTCAAAGAGTCTCACAGCAGTGCTACTCCACCCCCCTTCATCAAACAGCCTATCCCTGTGCGCTGCCAATCCAGGATTGGAGCGTCATACTCCTGTTTCCTACTACTGGTAATATCCATCAGCCCTGGTCCAAGTCTTCCTCGTAACCACCCCACAGTCCTGCTCAGTGCTCACCCATCCCTTCCTGTATGGGTAGCCTTACTACCATGTATGGATTAGGTTAGTATGAAAGTGAAAGGAAGTCTGTTTTTTTTTTGTAAATTATGGACATTATATGTAATGTAATGTAATAAGGGATTTGTAAAGTGCACGGACGCCTAAATCCATGATGCAGAGGAGCCCCCACTATACATTCCAAGTTACTGGGTACAAGTTTCTTTTTGGAAAGAGCCAGATTTTCATGTTTTTTCCTAAATAGAGGCAAGGACGTTTGAGAATGGGGAGTTAAGAGAAGCCAGTTCCAAAGCCTGTCCTCTGTGACAGAAAAGACTTTGCCTACAATTCTGGCCTTACGAGGGACTGCAATTAGCAAGAGGTTGAGGGAGGATGATTTAAGTGCGTGCAGGTTGAGAGAGGATGATTTAAGTGCGTGCAGGTTGAGAGAGGATGATTTAAGTGCGTGCAAGTTGAGAGAGGAGGATGCAAGTGCGTGCAGGTTGAGAGAGGATGATTTAAGTGCGTGCGTCAGAATGAATAGATTGAATTTACAAACCAGAACGCGTGGAATACAAAAAAGATGATTTAACGAACAATGGTAAGAGATTTAAACTAATTTTTTTCCTTTTCCTTTATCATAAAGTCGAAGCAACCTGCGAAGAGTGGAGGAGATTCGGACCCAGTGTCTTTGGCCTGTTCTGTGTCCGGCTGTGGTATTTTGAATCAGTTGCAGTTTCTGCAGAACTTTGGCAGAAGCACCTAAGTATATCCTACCGCTGATGCCTAGTCGTGAGTGGACCATGGCCATAGCCTGAGGAGTGTGATATAAAACCCTCACCAAGAGGAGAATACATCTAGGAAAATGAAGCTGATAGAAGCATTCCCAAGAGAGAGGTGGTACTCAAGGGTGAGAAGGGCCGTTTCAGCTGCGAAGCTTTCAAGACTGTGGACTAGATCGGAGGGGGCAGGTCAAGCATCCTCTGAAAAAGGCCAGTCACGATTGTACCATGCTGACAGGTTCCTGCTTACCAGTAGTACCCTAGTCTTAAATTAATTCAGTTTGAGGAAGTTCGCCAAACTCCACTGTTGTGTAATGACATTGTTAGAAGAAAGACTGCTTGAGTTGCTAAAAGTAAATCTTACTTCATCAGGATCATGAGAGAGACGTTTTTCGTTTTTTAGGGTAAGGAATTCCTTGTACTTAAAAAAAAAACACTTTAAAAGTTGTACGAGCTGTTCAGGAAGGCAACATAAAGGCTCAGATTGCAGAGATATGTTTGGTACATAAATGTGTCTATACTGCAAGTTCAAGTGTATATGTACATTTTGGTATTTGCAGAAGGAGAATCGAGCTAGAGTGCAATAGGGTGCTCGCTCTAAGCGTTCGCATTTCACAACCCAGGCGCACCTACAACTAGAGCATTGGAATGCTGGCAGCACCATTGACGACCATGGAGCAGCAGCAGGCTATAAACACTGGTATAGGCATTCTGCTGTCAACATTGCAATGTCCTAAATTACTGCCTCTGACTCTCCCTCTCCCAGCCTCTCCAGGATGTGTGGATTGCACAGGGGAATAAGAAAGGCAGAGGCTACGGAAGAGGAAAAACAGCAATCTTTATCCCTGCCTTCTTCCCATGGTGCACAGTGTCATAGTTGCTAAGGAATGATGATGGTGGAATTCTCCTCAGCTTCTGTGTCTACCTCAGCTCTGCCAAATGAAGAAAAGCAGTTTGGCGGAATTCATGGAGAATCAGGGACTGGCTGCTGGTCATTTTCACAGCTCCGGTGTCCATGTTTGACAGTTACTGCCATGACCCTACTTATAGCAAGGAGTGCTCTACTAGCCTTGTAGCCTGCTGTGGTGAACTACACCATCCATTGAAGTCACACTCCCTTGTTTAGGCCATGGCCAAATGCTGAAGTAGAGCTTACATGACTGATTTAGCCTACATATATTCCAGCATTTCAGTGCAAAGTGTCAGTTGTGACACAGTTATTACCCCCGATAGTCCATTAAGTGGGCTTAAAAGCATCTCCAGTGTGCATTTTAGTTGTGGCCTTCAGCATCACCGGCTATTTCAGTCATTGTACATTTAGGGGGAAATTTAATAACATTCTTTGCTGGGTTTGTGTCATAAAAGTGACACAAGTCTGGCAAAAAGTATTGTGTGCAGATTTACTTTCCAACTGAAATCATGATTTGAGTTGGAAAGTTGCCTTAAGTAATGCAAAGTAGATAGCTCTACTTTGCTTTACTTTGTGTCAAAGGGGCGTCTGAGAGATGGTACATGGGTATTAGCATGCAACCACCCATGCGTTTGATGCAAAGCACATCTACTAACATTTGTAGATGGGACTTTTATTTCTCCAAACTCTTCAAACTTTGGATGTGTACTGTACAGCACACATACAGTGTGTGACAAGTTTTGAACTATGTCTTAGCTTTGAATTTTGTACTGGAAGGGTGACCTTCCAGCACAAAATGTATGCCAGACATCACACATACTCCTTAGAACTATGGCACAAAGGTGTGTGCATGGCTTTAGCCAGCATGTTTGTGCACCGGCAGTGGAGAAGACAGCAGCAGTTCCAAATCTTAGTAGACATGGTGCTGCCCTGCTCTCTCTCTCTCTCTCAACTTTGATTGCTGTGCTTCGTTGCATTAAAATTTAGTGAATCTGACCGACTATTACACTACAGTTCGGACATCAAGCAATTTGTCACTAGAAACTGATGCAGTACAATCTTCTATACTTTATGCCTCGAGTGCAGTTGTCAAATAGTCGTCAAACAGCTAGTAGCTGAAAGTGTGTTCTTGGAGTTAACATCACAACATCAATTTCAAGTTACAGTGAAACCAATTTGGCTCAACAAGAATAACAGAGAGGATGGTTTCCAACCATGAAGGTTTATTAACAAATTAGTCAAAGTTACAGACAGGGCTGGACTGGCCGTAGCGGGCACCGGGCATTTCCCCCGTGGGCCGCCAGGGTGGGGGCCGGTTTTTTGGTAGCTGCAATACCGGCCCCTGTAACAAAATCGGCCGAAACCGGCCCTGGCAAACAGCTCGGCCACACCCCCAACCCCCCAGGGGGGCCAGCCGAGCACTTTGCCAGGGCCGGTTTTGGTTCCCAGTCCGGCCCTGGTTACAGATCTTATTCATTTAGTAAATCAGTCAACCAATAAGGATACAATTCAGTATTGTTAATCAAACCACCTAAATCTGTCAGGTAAAAGGCAATCCAAATCATAATACAATACAAAATGCAAAATAGGGTATATATCGGTTCCATAAAGGAACTTTCCTAAGGCATCTGAAAGTTGTAAAGGGGAAATCCTAAGCAAAAGGTGCCGGCCTGAAATAAATCAAGTTAAGGTACAGAGCAAAAGGTATAAGTGTTCAAGAGACTGACTCCAGTAGCAGACTTATTGAAAAGTCTTCCCTAAGCAAAGTCAGGATAGGATCTGCCCTTAATAAATGAGGACACACAGTTAAAATATTACAATTTATTCAGAACTCTTTCCCTTGTACTCCCCAAAGATGGAGTCCATTAGTTTGCACCGTCTTCTGGGAGCAGGTAGATTCCCTACTTTCCTGTTGCCAAACAAAGGCTCACACAGCTGCAAGGCATTGGAGATATCAACAATTCGGTCCGTCTGGTACAGGAGGCTCTTCTCATTCCCTACACACAATGTAAATCAAAGCAGACTATCAATTAAAACTAATTTGTACAAACAAAACAATGAGCTATTCAAGGTTATCAAGGTTCCCGGCAAGGGAAAGAAAACGTGAAGGCAATATTTTCAAAAACAACTTCAAATAAGCAACGAAAGCCTCAGGCCACAGAAGCCTAGTTGCAGTTAGGAAAATTCAAAAGGATTATTTAGTTAGTATGAGTTAACATGAGTATATATCCAACAAATTATTATTCTTAGGTTATATTAATTGTGGGTTCTTTATACGTATATGGTCACACATTTGCACACAGATTAGTATATGATTACAACAGATTATGGAGCATAAAATGTACACTGCTCCATACATCATGCTAGGTAACTAACACCTGGTCTAGGCTCTGTCAAAGCATGCCATCTCTGACACTCGGCCCCCTGCCTGCCTAATATTCCAGTACCTCAATCTCACTTGGTAAGTAAAAATCTAATAAAGCCATGGAGGTTCTCGAGAGAAATGTTTTCTATTCCAAATAAATTCAGAATCTTTGAACTACTCTTTATGAAACTGGGTTACTGAAACCACAATTCCTGCCAGGGTGAAGTCACAGCAAACTCCAAATTAACCAGTCTGGTATCCTGGTACTAAGCAGAAAGGCTTAACTTAGAGGCAATTTGTAGAGTATTTATGCAGGAAATAAAACATTAACAAAGTGAATACACAGCACAAGCAAAATCCTACACCAATTTCGACTAATAGAGTAAAATGTAATAAATTATTTGAGACCAAAATGACAAAAATCAAATGAGTAGAACTGGAGATATGCAATTTTAAAGATTTAGGCAAAAATAGTGCCTAGAAGCACAAAGCTCCAACTGTGGTCATCTGGTCACAGCGGACTGGGCCAAAGTCACTAATTCAGGCCGACTGCAATGGAGTGCGGGCCAGATACAAGGACCAAGTTAGACCCATAGTGCAAAGTACCTGAAATCCAGGTTATGGAGCGTTTCTATATCCCGCATGGAGGATATGTCACACAGCAGCAGTTCTAATGGACTGCGGGCTGCAGTGCAAGGTCCTGCATCGAGGATGCGTCACACAGTGCCAGTTCTGGGGAGGTGCAGTACTGCAATGCGAGGTCCTGCATTGAATTGGTGTCGAACAGCGGTGGTTCCGAAAAGCTGCGGGTTCCTGCATCAGGGATATGTTGCATACCGGCAGTTCAGATGCGGAGTCGCAAGGCGATACATCATGATGCGTTGCGCTGCGTCAGTTCTGCTTAGGCCACAGCTCAGCTGGCAGAGCACCTTCACTCCCACTTCCAAGGGTCCAGGATTGGGGAGGCACCACATGGGGGGACAAGACTCGGGGTAGACAGAGTCCAGGTGCTGGGTTCAAGGTAGTTGGTGCCTTTAAAAACCCTGAGGCTCTTATCAGGAGGCCAGCCAACTATCCCTTGGAGTCATTCTGGTGGTCAAGGGTTCAGGATGCAGTTCCAGTCCTTTATACTCAGGCAACCGGGCAGAGTAGAAGTCCTTCTTGCAGCAGAGCTGGACAGCAGTCCTTATGAGTCTTTCACAGTTCCAGAGTTGTACTGAAGAGGTGGGTCAGAGAGTCCACCAGGTTTGAAGTAGGAGAAGGTTCTAGATGTTTCCACCCCCAGAAGTGTTTGGGATTTCTTGCCTCCCTGCCCTGGCACCTGCTTGTCTGGGGACACAGACAACTTGTGTCAAATTCTTTGTGAGTGTGCTGGGACTGAGCATTTGTGATGTGCAAGTGTTGCAAGTGACAGCATCCCTCCCTCCTCAAGTAAGAGATCGCCCATCCTGCCAACAGTTAGTCCCCCTTTGTTTCACCATCTGGTAGCAATACATAAAGTTCCAACTGCCAGCGACACCTAGTCATGTGACCCAGGGTACAGTCTGCAGGCACCCAGTGG
Source organism: Calotriton arnoldi (assembly GCA_963921515.1). NCBI lineage: Eukaryota > Metazoa > Chordata > Amphibia > Caudata > Salamandridae > Calotriton > Calotriton arnoldi. The sequence continues at coordinate 2,253,808 of CAWUFW010001409.1, forward strand.
TTAGGACAAGAAAATGGCAACTTTCTAAAAGTGGCCTTTTCAGAACTGTGACTTAAAAACTGGCTTTATTTTTAAAGACGGTTTTAAATTACAATTCTTTAGACACCAAACTTGATATTCCTACCTGCTCCCAATTGAAAGTTATCACTTATTAAATGTAGTAAGGAAACCCATTGTTATCCTATTGGGGAGGCAGGCCTTGCAGGAGTGAAAAATTAATTTAAGCGTCCTTCACTAGCAGGGCATGTAAATCTTTAAAGTCAGGTCCAATATTTTAAATACACTGCACCCTGCCCTTTGGGTAGTGTGGTGCCTACCTTAGGGGTGCCTTACATGTATTAAAAAGGTTTAGGCCTGGCAAAAGGTTTATTTTTCCAGGTCGAAATGACTGTTTTAAACTGCACACACAGGCTAGAATGGCAGGCCTGAGACATGTTTAAAAGGCTACTTAAGTGGTTGGCACAAGCAGTGCTGAAGGTCTACTAGTTTTTTTGGGAGAAAGCGGACCTGACCTGCTGTTTAGAACTGCTGTTTCGACCAATAAAAAGACGTAGACCTTTATCTATTTCGAATGGTCTGAGTAATTTAATTACTGTATTTTGAAGCATTCATTTGACTAATTAAGACAGTATTACAAAATGCCTGTCTAAAAGACCCACATAAATTAAATCCGTGTTCAAGGATCAACAAAGATTATCAAACAAAACGTGATTTGCATCAAATAAAATGTAGAAAACATTACAGAAGAATGCCAGTCAGATGATTCAACCAAAGACAACAACAACCACTTCATCATTTAACATTACATCACTTAGTATACATAGTACAGAGGTTGTTGTGCTACTGGGTGAAGATTTGCGAATCCAATATGCATCCCTATTTGAGTATAATGCTACCCTTGGACTACTATCGTTTTAATGACCCAGTAGAAGGGTGAACGCCGACGCGTTTCGAATCCCGATATTCATTCCTGGGATTCTCATCAGGGCTTAGGACTGGACAGGAAGTGTTCTGGAAAAGCCAGAAACAATTTGGTTAGGATTAAAATTGACTCCTTAGCACAAGTTTAGAGTGTGACTGTCAAGTAGAAAGAATTACCTTAGTTTCAGGACTTCTTTTCAAGGTAACACTGTTGAATCTGGGGACAGAGGGATTGTTTTGTTTAACGGCCACAAGCAATTAATTATAGAGAAAACTACGTTTAGATAACGTAGGAAGGGAACAGACTTACATTGAATTCATGCGGAGGCCTGTTTACAATTTTTAAGTGCTGAATGAATTCTGTGAAAGAAAAGAAAGGATCATAGTTCATATTCACGTTACGGAAACAAAGGCAAAATAGCTTTGAATGGACTATCGGTATCAAACACTTACGTGCCGCCATTCAAACGGAATGTATCCATTTTAGATTAAATTGTATCCGAGTTCGGATCGGAACAGTCGTCTCTGTTTAATTCTCGGGAACTCCGACAAATAAAACAATGTTCTCGTTCAATCGAATGCGCTGTCAGGCGGGAAAGGAACATGCCGTTAGTCTGAGAGAAGACTTAGTTTCGCTTTTGCCGTACACTCAAATCCGGGGGAACCATTTACCTCAGTCAGACTCGGGCCTCACGCGTAATCGCTTCTTTGTGTGAGGGCGGCTGTCCTGATATCCGGTTTTGTTCTAAACTAGCTTGTTCTGGTGCCGCGTAGCATTGTGGTTAACATAGTCAGTTTGATAAACAAAGGTTCAAATCGCCCAAGGTTTGCAGGAGGACGGGCGTCATATTAGGTTCTTCCAATTTCAGACAGTTCATTCAGGCCATGTGTAGTACAGTTGAACTTTAAGATTAAATATGCCTCTTTTCGGAGTAATGCTTCCTCAACATCGCCTCCTCTGGGGCCAGACTTGATGACACTTAATATCATCCATTTGAAATCACGTTCAGTGTGATTAATTTCCAGAAAATGGTTAACCATTGGGGCAGTAACCACTTTGTTTTTGATGCGAGATCTATGTTGTGCCAGTCTATGGCGTACTTCCTGATTCGTTTTGCCAACGTACAATTTTTGACAAGGGCAGAGATTTGCGTACACGGCATTTCTAGTTTTGCAATTCGAAAAGTCTTTCTGGACCCATTTGATGTTGCGATGTATAAATTCAGATCCTTCAATTGTAGTGTCACATGCTAGACATTGGCCACATTGTGATGTCCCACTATAGGTTTTAGATTCCAATGGGATAGTAAATCTGCTTTTTTGGAAGTGGGCGACATGATATAGGCCCGAACAATTCACTGACCGATACTGGTGTTTTTTTCGCATTGCGAAAAGTGGTGGTTGAAGTGAATGTTCCATATTCTGGAGTATATGCCAGTTTTTCAGGATGATTTGCTTAAACTTATTCGTATGGGGACCAAATGTTGAAACGCAGACCACGTTTTCTTCCGGTTTTGTCTCTTTATTAGTAAGCAAACATTCTCTTGGTGTAAAACGTGCACGTTTACAAGCATGTTTTAGCAATTTTTTGGGGTAGCCTCTATCTCTTAGTTGGGCCTGAAATGTTTCAGCATGTAGCACAAAGTCCTCTAGTCGAGTGCAGTTTCTCCGTATTCGCAATAGCTGCCTATATGGCAGATTGTCTCTCAAGTTGCGGGGATGAAAGCTCTTGTAGTGCAAAGTAGTATTGCGGTCCGTAGGTTTTTTGTGTAAAGTGGTAATCAATTTGTTCTGGTGGTGTCTGACTTCTACATCAAGCAATGTAAGGCTGTCAGTGTTTATTGTCTTTGTGAATTTAATGTCCGTATGTTTACGGTTCAACCACTGAAAAAAATCGTTAAGTTGTTGTTCCGTACCATCCCAGATTAACCAGATATCATCTATGTACCTGTACCATTGTGACAGGTGGTCAAGATATGGATTGTTATTAAACACATATTTCTCTTCGTATTGTGCCATGTACAAAACAGCCATTTCAGGAGTGAAGGGACAGCCCATCGCAGTCCCTTTGGTCTGGATGTAGAAAGTATCTTCGAATTTGAAATAGTTCTTTTTCAAAGCAATGGCAGCTAATTTCAAGATGAATTCAGATGGTACCTGGTGTGGACGACTTCTGGATTCGAGATAGAATTCCAATACCTCTAGTGCCTCATCCTGCTGTATTTGAGTATATAATGAAACCACATCAAAGGTAACCAACAACTGTTTGGTCGGATCAAAATTGGTGCCTTCCACTTTATTAATAAAGTCTATGGTGTCCCACAAATAAGAGGGAACTAGTTGAAGGAAAGGTTTCAGAAAGAAATCAACGTATTTGGATAAGGGTTCAAGGAGGGAATCACAACCGGAAACGATTGGTCTTCCCGGTGGTTCTCTTAAATCCTTATGAATTTTTTGGAAGGAAATAGATTACAGGAATTCTCGGGTTCTTTTTGATTAAAAATTCATGTTCCTTTTTACCCAAAATTACTTGTTCCAAGGCCTCCTTCATTAAGACATTAATGATATTTTGCAGTTCTCAAGTGTGATCTTCTTTAACTTTTCTGTACCAGGTCTCATTTCGGACTTGTTTTCTCCCCTCTTTCAAATACATATCTCTAGGCCAAACGACAACTGCTTCACCTTTATCCGCCGCTTTAATAACCACTGTCTCATCGTTTTTGAGATCAAGAATGGCTCTTTGCTGACCCCGTGTCAGGTTGTTCTTTTTGTAGAACTTTTGATTCTCAAGCTTTTGTAAAGATGATAATACGACATGTTCGAATGCGGAAACTTCCTTAGGGATCATATTAGATGGAGGAGTGAATCTAGATCTGTTGCTCAGGCCTGTAATCTCTCGAGTAGATGACATTTCTCTAGTTGCAAAAAAAGATTTAAGTCGGATCTTCCGGAAGAATTCGATTGTTTCCATTTTCAATTTGGCGAAGCCCGTGCTTGTGTTGGGAACAAATTTGAGGCCCAATTGTAGTATTGTAATTTCATCATCAGTTAAGACTTTATTGGACAAGTTGATTATTGAGGCTAAGTTTTGTAAAACTGACGTCTGGTACGCATTTCCCACGGTATTGGCTTGAATCTGACTTTGTTCTTCTGCTGGCCTTTCTCTAAAAAAGAATTGCCTCTTTGTTGGTTCCTGTTGGAGGGGCCTTCACCAGCATCCGAATCACCGGTGGAGTCTGATGATGACTTTGAAAATGTAAGGAATTTATTCCTAGATCTTCCTTGAAAATCTGTTAGTACCCGACGAGAATCTGCTCTTGTATAGAAATCATCTTTTAAATATGGATACGTTGCTTCCAGGCTGAATGATTTGATATCTTTTTCCAATTTGGATGTTTTAAAATTGATAGTATTGTCTTTGAAGGTGACTAATTCTTTATCAATTTTCTCCAATAGGGATTTAGATTTCGAAACTGTATGGTTATCTTTAATTGCTTGAATTAAGTCTCCTATTTCAGATAGTTCTTTCTTAGGGATCCTCTGTGCTGTTTCAATCGTGTGGACCATGAGGTCCCTGCTACATTTTGTGCTGATCCCGCTGAAGCCCTTTTTATATTCTGGATCGTCCGTAAAGATGACTGGAATATTTCGAACTTGGAGACCTCAAGGGATAGTGCCTGATTTCAGATGTTCTAGGAGGAAGTGGCCATGGAGTTCTGTCCTTATTTGTTTTTTGCGTAAACGTATTCATTTTTCAGATTCATTTTGCTGTTTTGCGGAGGTGCTAAGAAGAACTGCTGTAAATGGTGATGGGGTCGAAATTAAATTTTGAATATGTTCTTCGGAAAAGGTGTCTTTTTCAGACATGGTGTGGAGGTATGAACAGCTCCCGTGGGCTGTGATACCTATGATCAACTCTAATGTGTAAATTTTAAAGAAACCACTTTTGTGGAACCCTCGCGAGTAGCTACCCGCTCAATTAGTTTTTTACAAAAAGGGGGGTTTGGTCCTACTACGGTCAGGCGGGACCCTATAAACTTTTTTGGGGAGAAAGCGGACCTGACCTGCTGTTTAGAACTGCTGTTTCGACCAATAAACAGACTTAGACCTTTATCTATTTCGAATGGTCTGAGTAATTTAATTACTGTATTTTGAAGCATTCATTTGACTAATTAAGACAGTATTACAAAATGCCTGTCTAAAAGACCCACATAATTAAATCCGTGTTCAAGGATCAACAAAGATTATCAAACAAAACCTGTGATATGCATCAAATAAAATGTAGAAAACATTACAGAAGAATGCCAGTCAGATGATTCAACCAAAGACAACAACAACCACTATGGTGCAACATCACTACCACGGAGAGTAACACAATCTACAATTTGCGAGCTGTGTTCATATTGCTGCATCAGTGAACAACCTGGCTTAGTATTGCCCTTGAGTAGTTTCAGCACACCAACAGCTACATCAATTTTCTGATTGCGTGATTAAAGAGTCACAAAATGACTGGTATATCTTTATGATATTGACCAAAATTAGATGTATTCAATACTGTTGTAGAATGTTTAGAATCCTGCATGTTTGCTTTTACAATCAGAAAGCTTTCTGTGAGCAAAGTGGAATGTTTTTGCCATTGCAAAATCCCACATTGCAACGATCTAAGGTGGAATTGCAACTCACAAAATGTCTTGCGACTGGCTTGAAGTCAATTTTCGGACTTCTTGCAAGTCGCTGGATGAAAAGGGTGGGGAAATGGCTTCCCTCAATCCTTACAACTTGCAAAGCATAGAAAGGTGTCAACTGCTGAGAGAAGTCAGCAGCCATTCACAAAGTGCTGAGTTGGGTGCCAGCTACAGTTCTCACGCACCTTTGCAAGCTCCCCCCATATGTTCCTGTTACATTGTGCCTTGTATTATTTTGGTAGTAGGTTGCTTTGCAATTGCGGCACTCTGATTGCGAATGCAGAGATGGAGGAATGCTGTCCAAGCATGGTCCAGTCTCTGCATTTATACTCACTCACACGGATCACAGATAAATTTGTGCAGATCAGTGGGGCAGGATTCTTCCTATCTATTCGAAATTATAATTTTGTGCTGGAACCTTGCTAAATATTCGTCGGGCCTGCATTACAAACATTGTGCAAGCACAGCTCTGTGGCTGCCCGCCGCCCCCAAAGGGTGCCCCCTAAAAGGGCGGCCCTTTAGTGCCATTGCGGCACAAGCCTACCCCTCGCTCTAGCAGCAGAGGGCTTCCGCCTGGAGCCCGCTGTTCAGGGGGTGTGGGCGTCACTTCCGGTACGCCCGGGGGGGAGGGAGGGTATGTATACCCCTCTGACCCTCCCAGCGGCCTCTTTTCCGCCAGCCACGCCGAAGGGGGTTACACGACGTCTGAACACGCAGGGGAGTGGAACTTCGAGTCCACAGCAGGCCGAGCAGAGGAGAAGCGGGGTCCATCAAAGTTAGGTGAGCTAGTCCTAGTTCGGAGCCCCCACCTTTTAGGTGATTAGTTTGGACCCTGCATGGTGGAGCGTTGCTTAATCCGACATTTACGCTCCACCATATTCGGTTGATTCCCTCCTCTGCTCTCCCCCCCTGGGTCGCGCTGTCCGGACGTGTCGTGCGGGTTCGGAGAAGCTCCCTACTTAGTTAGCGGTAAGCTTGGGCCCATGCATCTCTTTGGCGCCTGACATGCCGTCTAACTGTGCCGTGATTCTCCGGGGAGTCGGGCCCGTCCCTTCAAGATTCTAGATGGAGGCGCAGTTGAAGTTGGACTCGCGGCCGCCGGTTCTGGTCAGTATTTACCCGCCTCCCCCCGTGCGCCGGTCGGTACCCCTGTCGAACCAACAACTGCAGCAGTGCTCCAGTCCGCTGCATCCTTGGGGCTTATCTCACCCTGGTGTGAACTGGCAGCACCAGTGCCCGACCGCCCCACTCACACCCTTCCTGCCGCCTGCGAATTGTTTTCCACAGAGAATGTGAAGTAAGGGCCTGAGATGCTCACTTGGCTATTCGGGTGACGGGCAAGGGGCCGCGGGCGTGAGGCCGCGAAGGTGCAGGGGTCTCTTGGTTCAGCCAGAGTTTGGGCTGCGCTCGGTGCCGTTAAGGCCGCGATGCCAGTGAGGCACGCGCGGTCGAGCGGGTGGCGTTATTGGATGGGGCATAATGTTTGATAGCGTTTTTCTATTTGAGGGTGATTGACGTGATAGTTGTAACATAAGGTTATTAACACGCATACATTAATAACGTGCATGCTGGTCAATTGGAGGTTTGCACTCGCTACGGTGCAGGGCGGTGATTATTGAACCGGCCACTGAAGATGGGCGTATTGTGGGTATCGTAGCCACGCGGCGAGGCGGCTGCCCCCATATGCGAGGGGGGTATAGACAAGCCCTTACTACTATATGTTGGGGTGATCTACTCTTTGGTGAGCACACGCGCATCTGGTGGGATACATACATCAGCCGATGTTAGCGAAGCTTGGTCTGAGCTGAGAGCGGGAGGCGGGCATTCCGGGCTCTCCGGCTACTGCCTGAGCCCCAACATCACCCCCCGCTTCCTCCACCCGGCCCAGTGGCGCATGGTGCCTGTGCCCACTTTACCGTCGATCTTGTGGCACCGCTGGCCGATGTGAGGCCAGGGGCGCTTGTCCTATGGGGGGGGCACGCGGACCGTCGGCTTTTCTGGGTTGTGCAGCCGGTTTTAATTTAGCCTGCTTGGGGGTGCGATGTTAGGCACGCTGGCGCACTCACTCTCCGGGGACCCGCGCATTGCCGGCTTGGGTCATGCTCCGCCCCGAGGTAGTTCACGGGTGGCCGCCGGAGAAGGCGCGCCACCCTCCCGCGCGGTGGCCACTATAGCCCAAGGGGACTAAGGGATAAGGCACACGCAGAAGTGCACACGCAGGGGGCCTACGATGGAATCCGGATGGAGCGGTTAGCAAGGCGGCGCTGTGGCCTAGCGGGGTGGTACGGGGGCATCCCGATGCATGGGAGCTCCAAGGTCAGGTTATATTTTCGGCGGTGGTGACTCCATGTTGGGAGCTTGAGGGGGCTGCGGTTTTCGTTGTTATTCCTAATGCGAGGTAGCGGTAACCTACGTTATACCTGTTATTGCACAAAGCAAGCAAGTGCTTTTTGTTGTGCTCTAGTTTAATGTAAATATCAACTACTGCCGCTAGATGGCGAACTAGTTCGAGACTTCTCTTGCGGCAACTTGTTCGGCACTGCATACTGCTCCAGTGTTTGGAAAACAATTTTCAGAGTGGGAGTGCTGCCATCAATGTTTCATTGAAATCATGGCGATTGTGATAAATCCAAGAATCATACTTATATTGCTAAAGTAAGGTGTGGAAGTGCAGTATCATTTACAGATAGTATATTTTCCAGGCAAATGGCTACTAAATTTGGGCAGATATGCAGTTTCACCATGCACCACAGAAACGACAATGTGCCGAAACCGGGTTGTTTTGCCGTTTGAATAGCAGCCGAGTTGGCGCACGTATCAGCAGTGTGCTCATGTCCCTATGCTTGTGGCCCGCACCGGCATGTTCATGGGCGGGGTGGACACTAGGGGCCTGGAAGGTGAATCGGGTGTATTGGGGCTGGTGCTTGTGGGTGAATTTCACTTGTTGGAAGGGGATTGTAGATGAGGGAGGCTTGGCATATCAGGGATAGCTGCGTGCCGCGGACCAGACTGTGATGCGCTGGGGATATGTTGTTCAGGTCGGGTCACTTGAGCACTACCATGAGATATTAAGTGGGGTTTATGCAAAGCAACGTGGGCCTTGGGCATCGCTCATTTGCTTGTTGATCATTGCCCGCCTGACGCACAGCTCAGAGAACGGTCCTCTGAGGCTGGCTTTTCCACGTGTCCAATGTTTATAAGTATAACTTTCATAAGTGAGGACACGTCAACAGTGCCCCGTTGGTAAAGGTTGTTTTATTTGCACCAAGCGAACGCTTGCAATTTGTCACTTGTCCGGAGTCGGTAGTTGTATGCTTTATGTGGGGGACAACAGGGCGAGTTGTGTGCAGAGAGCCTGTCGAGGCCTTTCTATGAATTTTGAGCAGTGACACGCCGGGCGCCTTCAGTCTGTGCTGCGAAAGAGGTGCTACTAATTGTAATTTGAATAGCAATGTACACATGTTCCAGATTGCCACGAAGTGTTAATTTATTGATGGAATTTCACGCCCTGTAATTGTCCGCATATTGAGCGCGAGGTTTTGACTCCTTTACGTGCGCCTCTTTTCTACAGGTTTCCGAATGTAAATAACGGTGCATGGTATGAGGATTAGCATGCAAATGTGACACATTGCCACGAAGCGGTAGTGTCTTAGTCAATTTTAACACGCGGCTATTGTTGCATATGGTAGCGCGATGTGAGTCTTTTTACGTGCGCAGCTTTGTTACAGCTGTCCATATTTACAAATGGTGAATCGTATGATTAGGCCATAGTATTACGAGGCTCGTTGCGCTATATTGGTTGGCAGCTACGCAATTGCGCTCAGGTTTTTGAAATCTGCATGGTGTGGTCTGTGTGTTGTATGCACGCGAGGGTAAATTGAATGACCAAGAATGTGGTTCCTTGGTCCGTGGTGCCGTACTTCTTTCGGCTTCGTGCGGGTCTGTGTTAAGGGATGTTCGGTGTCGAAGGTTGAGTGTAATGGAGGGTTGTTGCTAAAGTAATCCGATTCCATGGCAACCGGGACTTATTATTATTGAAGTGCTCCAACCGGCATGATGGCGTCTGTGTTTTAAATATGCCAATAGGAAGCACTATGGGGGATCGGATGGTTGACCCCTTGAGGGAACTGGCCAGGTCACCCCTTCCGTGGCGCCATCAGTGCTGATGCTCCCTGCGGCTCTGAGCTGGATCAGTGCTCTTCATAAACGGTAGCACCCAGCTCGAGGGAAGAATTCATTGTGCCTGTTCCTCCTTTACACCATTGACAAGGTCAAGGGCCCTGGCTTGCTGTAGGTACATGGTTAAGGGTTGATCATATATGGGACTCAATGACAAAAGAGGTTGAATCTAGGTGACACGCTTCGCTAAGCATAGGGATCAGCTTGCATATTTTAATCCAATGACAAAGACGGAGCAAGTGTTCGGGTCAGAACCAGCAGGCCACGGGATGGCTCGACAAAACATTTTCAAGCCCTCGCTATCGTTGTAAGGGTGTTGCAATTCTATAATTGCAGGTAATCATTATCCGGTATTAATTGATAGATTCGACCGGGTGGTTTCCGGTACGCGGCACCGTCATGTAATTATCAATGGTGGCAGTTCGCCACTACTTGGCCTTGTCTCTCTGTTTTAAAGTTGACCACAACATCGGACAATTATTAATTCAATATTCATTAAAATTACTATTGCCTGTCGCCCATGCCATTCTTATAGCTCGGGGGGCCTGGAATAGTCTGAATTGTCACACTTACACAATAGCTTGGGTTAGTAGCTGTGATGTTGCTGGGACTTGCAGTAGGGCTGGAGCTTTGCTTGGTGCAAACTGTAGTGGCCTCCTGCTGCCCTCTGAGGGCAATAAAACCATTAACTTGGCTAGCAATAAGACCTGCAAGCAGCGTTGGATTATACCTTGGGTGGTGGAGGTGAGCACCAACACATGTTATGTTAGGCATAGCAAGGTCAATAACATTTACCTGCCTTTCCTCCTTTTGTGGTAAGGACAGGAAACACCCACGGAGGGTAGCACCCACCAGACACAGCACTGGTCCATTTTACAAATTCAAACGGACCAAAAAACTGTCATGGCCACAGACCGGTTTTAGGTGCATTTGTAGGGGCATCGGTTACACTGCTTAGGTTAGCAGCAGCAGGGGCATGGTATGTTTAGCAGCCTTCTTACCCGGGGAGCACATTTTGCCTGCAGGGACGTTTTCCTCGTGGCTGGGTTCATAGCGTGATCAGAAATACAATTTCCGCCTGCTGGTACTACCTGGCAAGCCTTCCCTAGATCAAAACGGGACCTCACTTAGGAGAAACGGGGGAGTGTCAGATTATTTGCAGTAATACTAATGAGCTGCTGCTTTGCTACAATGTTTAAAGCACAGCAATATCTCTGATGAATTTTAGATGTAAACACATATCAGAGACTATTAGCAGTAATATTAGTGAGCTGCTGCTGTGTCAAATTGTGGCAAGCAAGATAGTTTTTCCTGCAGCTCGAGTGTTGTAGAACATTTAGAATGTTCATGGGTATCATTCAAATATCCGGTAAGATGCATCAAGCTATCGCTCCATAACACCAGCTCTAAAGGCTCCTGAAAGGTCAGATTAAAAGTAAAGAAACCCTCCTGGTGGGAGGCCGCGTGTTCTAACCTCTCCGAAGCGGGGCCCTCACAGTGAGGTGGCTCCCAACTCAGTCACGGCTAGGTCCCACTGGGCTTTAGCCAGATGACCACTGGCGCAAGTTGGTCAAATGTAGTTTGAAAAGGGGCATAAGTGGGTGTGATGGGTTAGGTTCTGCCTAGAAGAGATCGAAGGTCTGCCTAGGGGAACCGTTGACCAGGACATTGGCAGGGCAGGTCACAGCAATTCCCCAGTCGCACCCTGGCACTGGTATCAAGCAGCTACCCTATTACGATAATGGAAATCCAGATTAACATTGTGCCATATGGGCCAACCTAGAAAGCCATTTAGCTGCAGATTCCAAGGCAATGCACTTTTGGCCTGGCTGATACAAGAAGCCTGTTACTTGTTTAATTTCAGTGGACACATATGGACACGTTCTGGTCATGTATTGTTTGTGTCTTAGCAGGAGGGCCTGCAGTTGTTTCAGCTGGTATGTACTTGCAAGGTCCGTAACTGGACAGTGCGGCATTTTCCAATATGCATAACCCCCTGTATGATGTCAGATTTGAGATTCAGTTTGAGAGCCACTTCATGGGCGTTCAGGAGCTACATGCAGCTCCTTGCTGTATGCACGGGGGTTAATTAGGGCTTAGTCTGCTGGGCTGAGGTGTGCTGGGAGCACCATGGGCTATTATGTGAGCAGTGCCACTTTCTAGCAATCTGAGTGCAATGTGGCGTGGGACCAGGTGCTAATACATGTGCAGTTTGGGTTTGGAACAAACTAAGGGCACCTTGCGTAGAACCTATGAATTTGGGTGCGGGGGTGGGCTACGGCTCGGGTGGGGACTCCAACAGGGGACCCAGCATCTGTCATTAGTCTCACCCTGTCCCCGCCCGTTGACCCTCCCCTGTGGTTCCATATTTCGCTTGGTACCGCACATGGTCATCACTGAACATCCAAAGTTGTACTTACCAAAGCAAGTGGGTAGCCATCATGTTATGGCCAAGCTAGCAGGAAATTTTCACCGTCTCCCACTATCTGGAGCCCCCAGGGGGAATTCAGTGGGGGGTGCTTGCTATTCGAGCAGAGGACAGGAGCACTGGCACAGGGAGGGCTGCAGCAAAAAGAGCATAAGCTACAAGTTATTGGACATTAGGCATTCCCATAGTTTGTAAGGGCAGGCGACTGCTTGTTGGTTCGCCCCACCCCAGTAGCTTTTCTACACACAGGCCTGCCTCCGGGATATGTCAGCTGGAGATCCCGGGACTCCTGCCTGCTATGGCACACCTTGTCATGAGTTGCCTGGGCACAGGTACGGCACGCCTGCCCGGCAGCATTGATAACTCTTCCATTAATCAGCCTGCACCCTGGTACTGGGGCTTTTCCAAGTAGGGGCAAACTAGGGCCAGTCATCCATGAAAGGATAGGCACAAACTTGAAGAACTGGGGGTTCCTCATTGGGCACACCTCCTGTACCTTGGGTATTCAGCCGGCTGCTGTATCTCTGCACAGAGAAGAGGGGTGGGGGTACCCAGTTGCTCTCAGCATCGCACATTAAGGTGGGCGCTAACCAGGAGGTTACCCTTCAATGTCGCGACTGCACACGATGCTAGCAGTCATGCACCAAGGAAGTCCCCTCGGAAGGTGCTGAACAGGTGTAAGTTCAATAGACAGGACGGATTCATGGCAAGTAAAGGAGGGCACACTTGCTATTATCACTCATTCCTGGTGCATCAGATAGTTCAGCTTGTCAAATGTTTTTACAGGGATACACTAGGGCATTGAGCGAGCTGCATGAAGTAGCAAGGTAACGTGCGGTGAGGCGGCGTGGTCTCAGCAAACACACAAAAGGGGTCTGCGGCAATACTTGAAACTGGAACAGTGCCACTGGCCTTACAGCTGGGTGGAGCCAGTCTCATTTAGAGGTACGGGAGCTGAGCAGGCGTAATTCCCATAAGGAATAGGGGCTGCATGGCATGTGCAGGGGTACACAGTTATTAAGAGATTGGCCCAAAGGGGGGGCCCCACCCCCCCAATTCCTTAGGATACACCTAGGGGGTAACAACCTCATTGCCATGGGGAGGAGGTCACTCTTTCAAGCCAGGTAAGCTGACTTAAGGGAGATCAGCAAATTCATGGGTCAATGTGAGCTCGGGTGGCCTGGGATTATTCCACGCAGAGTGTGGCACGGGGCTAAGTCAGAGGATGCTGTTGTACATCCCAGAAAGAGAGAACAGTTCAAGGCATAAGTTCGCAGACCAGAGGGGTCTGGGTTTCACCAGACACGAGCTGATTCAGGCTAATGTTAAAGGCTACTTTGCTAAAGATGGGGTCCATTGCCATCCAGGCGTACGCCTAAGGTGAAGTTGACAAACATGGGGTGCATCTGTCACAGGCGGGCATTGACACGTTCCACTGGGCATGCAGGAGGCCCTAGAAAGCAGGTTGCTTTGAGGAGGACGGGGTCCACTTGTCCCCGGTGGGGATGGACTTGTTTCTCCTGGATGTACAGGAATGTTTGGAAAGGGCAGGTTGCAGGTAATAGGAGGTGCAGTGGTGGGGGCCCTGGCTGCGACGGTGGCCACCTCCAGGGCTGTGGCGGAGTTACAGGGCGATCTGGAAGCAGTCTGGTACAGTAAGGGTACCTCTGCGGCAGACGGGTACAGTAAGGGTACCTCTGCGCGGCACAATAGGGGTGCCAGAGCCAAAGACCAGGATCCTCAGGGCAGGGTCCTGGAGAACCGTGACGGCGCCCGTTAGTCCTTCGGGCGGTTGGGGGCCTGACCAACCGGGGTTTGCCCTGTTACGCTCCGCCCTGAAAGGGGCGTGAGTAGGATGGTAACAAGGGCCACGTGATCCAGTGGTGGATCAACAAAGGTGTAGCGCTGATCGGGCATCCATCCCACAGTGCTGGCTCATCAGGCGGGCAGGGGCAGCATAGGTTGGACGGCTGCCTGCCCATGGATCGCCCGTAAGATAACCCACCTTATTGCATACTCTTGTATGGAATAAACCTGCGACAAGTTTTTCCCATAAACAAAGTGTCTTGTGTGTTTATTTATGCACGTTCGCCTATGGGAAGGTGGGGGATGTTGCCGGTATTGGGACTATGTGTTATATAACACAACCATGCAAACCAGAAGCCTTCCTTTTGTAGGTCCATTTGTAACCTGCAGATGCCCTCGAGTTATTGCTGCAAAGAATGTTTCTGAGCACCAAATGACACGATCACACATGGCTCCAAAACAGACTCACCACACCGGAGCACGTCCCGAAAAGGAGTGACCTGTGTGTGTGTGTCGCAGTCTGGCAGGGTGACAGTGCTAAAGTAGCGGCACGCGCATGTGGGGGCGCCTGATTGGATGGGCTTCTGTTGTTGGGCAGCGGGGGGAAGTCACCTTGCAGAGTATTACTTGTGTCCTTCGTCCCGCGCCGCGAGAAGTAATTGCCAGTTTGTTGTGTGTTGCAGAACCTGGACCTGTGGGGCTTCGACGTGTTTGCACTGAACAGAGTGAGCGAGGATCACGCCTTGAAAACCATCGTGTTCGAGCTCTTAACAAGACACAATCTCAACAGCCGCTTCAAGGTGAACCATGATATCTGTCCGTCACCCCCTTTATCTCTGTCTAACTTTCTATTGCTCTCGATGCATTTATTTCTTTTTCCCTGCCTGATATCGTATTCTCTCTGATTCTCCCTTTGTCCATTGTCAGACTGTCACTCAAGCAGTTTATCACAGAACGTGGCTTTGTGTCTAGCCCTTTCTTTCATCTTTTTTCAGAGTTGAACAATTTCATATAATTTGAAATCTTTCAACTTCAAACCTCCTTCCTTTCATATGCCTGGGAGGCCAACTGCCCTGAAAGACAGAAAAATATCCGCAGCACGCAATTTAACCGTAGCACATGCACTTTCTCTGCCACTGCCAGCGCCCAGTTGGTGCCATCCACAGAGAGCCTAATTTGTAAAATAAACGAATAATACATGCAGGGCTCCAAAGTATTTCTTAGGAGACTGCCAGAGACGCTATTGAATGGCGAGATTGCTGAGCACCTAAGGTCCCTAGTTTCATTTTCACCTCTTGCCTCTTTGTTCTGCCACCCTACACTCCATGTGTCTCTCTCCCACTCATGCAGGTTCCTTCTCAACCAGTGCAGGGAATGAGGGGGTCCAGCTGGACCCGGCAGCTATCACTGAGCCGGATCCAGCGTCCAGACTGGACCCAGAGAAATATTCTGCAATTGCTCTGCTGTGATTTGCCGACACTGGGACACATTCAGCAGCGCCCTCATGTTGTCTGCTTTTTAGGGTTGGAGTAGCAACCTACAAGCGGTGAGGGGGCTTTCACTTCCAGGTGGGTTCAGAACATAGGCCCCATTTGAAGGGAATCAGTACTCCTTTTGTTCGGTTATCATCCTACCTAGGACCTATCTGGACCCTAACAACTAAATGTTAATGCAGTAGAGATATACAAAGGCACACAGCTTGTTATCACTCCACAAGAACTTAGGAGAAACTATGATTTAGAAGCAGGTTTTTGATATTGTTCAACCGCTGTATTTAAGAAATATGCAGGTGCTGTAAGAAAGTCAGATGTGCTGTAAGAAAGTCAGATGTATCGATCTGCGTGAGTAATGTCACTAATAATGATTTAAATAGCACCTACTAATTAATTTCTTCATTTAATTTCTTTTATAACGCTACTCATCTCAATATATGGTGTCAGAGAGCTTTACATCACACTCATTATACAGAGACAATAAATCATGCAAGTGTGTAAATCAATGGACAGGAAATATTACTTAAGACAACGAGGATTATAAGGTGTAGGAGTCACATATCATCCATACTGGTAGGCATTATATGTTAAGAGTGCATGGACTGGAGAAACACAAAGTCAGGATTTAAGACTTACTCAGTGATTGAGGTTATCTCTACTAATGAGACTTTATTACTACCCAACGGAACCCTTTTTAGAAACCTAAGGATAATAAAAGATTGAGAAGAAAAGAGTAATCTTCCAAATGCATGTTTTGTAGTTTGCATGCAGCTCCTTGATGCCATTTCATAGCTCACTGTGCTCTAGTAGAAGGATTGCAACTTATGAACTCCAAGTAACAAAGAGATCTCTGGGAAAAGAAAAGTAACAGACTGAGCAATCTACATAAAATAGAAATCTGTGACCTACATGTTGCACGTTGTGTAGGCACATTAACCCTTTATACTACTTCATGATTCAAAACGTACTAGATAAAACACAGATCTCTCCAGCAAGTGTATTAACCACCAGAATGATCTCACTTTTATTATTATCCACTGAACATTGCCAATTTAAGGGTTCCTGCAGCACTGTTTTAATCACTGTGTCTCCATTTGGCACTGCTTTTCTCTCCTTCTCTTTCTCCTTTTTTCTCTAATTTCTTCATTTCTCTCTCCATGTGAAAGTCTGATGATCAAAAATAAGTCCCAATCCCACCCAAAAAATGCCATGCACACCACCTGCAACCACCGGCACAAATTAAGAACTGCATTCTCATACTCTCTCACATTTCCATCTCAGCCCTGTTTAGGTCTCGGTTAGACAGCGCATGCGCTGCCTCGAAGAGACATGTTGTGTTTAATCTATGGGCTTCAGCCCACCCACCCCATTTGCTCACTCCATCGTCTGTCTCATATACTTAGTCACGGTTTGTCCCAGGCATGCATGGTCATGCCTCTTCTTGTGTTTAGCTCTCCCCCCTGAGCATGGACCAAGTACTTGTAAGAAGCCACTACTTCTGTTTTTACGACCATTTTAGGACCTACTCTTTTAAAAACTTTTTCAGCACTCTACATTTTGCTCTTGCTTTTACCCGCTCTGTCTCCACCCACTCGCCTTCATGCCCCGTCCACAGATCACCCACTCCCCCATCACTGCTTTCCCTATTGTTGCTGCTTTTAATTTCTTCCACCTCCCTTCCATCGCTGCTTGCTTCCTCGCACCTCCTGGTGCTTGCCACATCCACAAATCACCCCCTCCCCTGTCACTGCTTTTCCCTTCATTGCTGCATTCCGTTTCCCTCACCTCCTCCCTCCTGTCTCTGTTTGCTCCCTCTTACCTCTCATCTCCCCCCTATCATCTCTGCTTGCTCCCTCGCACCTCCCAGTGCTTACCTCGTCCACAAATCGACCCTCCCCGACCCCGTCACTGCTTTAAGCCCCCATTGTAGTCTGTTTCATTCTAATGAGTGGTGGTGTTCTGCCTTTTAATGTCCTGTTAGTGTATAGCTGACGTGCTGATTGGAGCATGTGCACGGCTGCTATTACTTGGCACACGTCTAGTCTCTGTTTATTTTCCTCACGTGTGGGTACTCAGTGTGTGCGTGTTTACACCATATGTAGTTGTTCCATAATGGTGCTTATACCTGGAAAATCAAACCTCAAGGGAATCAGTTATGCGTTATCACAGGGCATGTTAGAGCTTCTAAAGTACCTGTGTCTTCTGCTGTAATCGTATAGCCATGTTTCTCCTGTGCAACATTATTGAACTGTTTGTGTCTCACCTTGTTGCTTCTTCAAATTTCTCCCATCAGGACACTTTCTTACTTTTTCCACATTCACAGGTGATGTGTTTCCAAGCTCCTTTGTTGCTTAACTTGAATTCTCTTCAAAGGAGCCAGGTAGAGTCTTGATGTCCTCAAGGTCTGCCTGCCCCTCAGTGTCCTTGGCAAAAGTAGTCGTTTTAATGTGGTTGTCGATGCTATGCATTTTCTCATGTTCACTACTGTAATCCAGCTTAACACTGTGATTCTTTCAGCTTTTATTGTGCAGTTTTATATAGCGCCAACACCACCTGAAGGTATTAGAGCGATTTGCATTAGTGATTTGCCCAGAACCAAGAATGTTAAGCTGACGCCGAAACTTAAACCCAGTTTCCCAGCCCCGTGGTTAGCAGCTGTGGCCCTTACACCACATCCTCTCCCTAGAGGACACCACATCGTCTCCCTAGCCTCGGCCTCAATTCCACATTTTGTGATTACGGCCAAATCACGTAATCTTCCTGTGGCAGCCCGCATTCAATGTTGGTTGCCTGTCCAGCTCCCGCCCGTCTCTGCTTACCCCTGCTGAACTCCATTGCACAGATCCCCTCCTCAACCGACTCTGTTTTTCAAATTTTATTTGTGCAGTTTTATGTAGCGCCTCCACCACCTGAAGGTATTGAAGTGCTTTACATAAGCACCAGTTACTTTTTATGTGCAGTTTTATATAGCACCAACACAACCTCAAGGTATTGGAGCGCTTTACTTTTGCACCAATTACTTTACACAAGGACGCATTCATTTTTGTAGGCCCAGCAAGATTAAGTGATTTGCCCAAAATCAAGGATGTTAAGCCAACACCGAAACTCAAACCCAGTTTACCAGCTCCATAGTGGGCAGTTCCCTTAAAACACATCCTCTCCCAAAAGGACACCATATCATCTCCCGAGCCTCGGCCTCAGTTCCACATTTTGTGATTACGGATAAATCACTTAATCTCCCAGTTTCTAAGCACAACAAGCATTTGCGAAGCCAGTAGGTTTTGCCTGTGCGAAGTCTATTGTTGTTAGGTCTCAGCTAGACAGCGCATGCACTGCTCGGCTATACAGAGCATGCACTGTCTCGAAGAGACGTTTTGGGATCTCTCTGTGGGCTTGCAGGCCGCCCATCTCCTACCACTGGACAACTTCAGTGTTGCTCTGTTCTTTTTTTTATGCCATTCGTAATGGCATGCGGGCATCATGCCCTCTTCTTGTGTTTGGCCCTCCCATAGCTCATGGACCAAGTACATGTCTCCTTACACTGCTCCCGGTTTGCACAGCAATTTTTCAAGTGCTCCATAGAAGTACTTGTGTTTTCAAGCCATCTCTCTTGTACACATACACACATACCACTGAAATGCATGCGCATGTACATAAACAAATGCAGTTCTTAAAAAACACTCCTTTATTTTATTTTTTGCACGATCCGATGGTATTGGAGCGCTCGTTCCATCCTTAGTCTTGCCATAGCGCGAACATGAGCCAATGGTATTAGAGCGTTTGCTCCGTCCTCCATCCTGCCATAGTGCTAACACCAGCCAATAGTACTGGAGCGCTTCAACTGCTCACCAGTTACATTACGCAATGACACATTCATTGTCGTACACAGGGGGAAACGTAAGTGATTTGCCCAGAATCACAAACTGTTTAATCAACCCAGGGATTCAACCCTGGTTCCCCAGTTACCCTGTCAGCAGCTCTGGCCATTAGCCACATCCTCGCTTCACTTCAAAGCTCCTCAGCTGTTTCTCACTATTACTTCCACATTGGTTCAGCAAAACCCCGTCAACACCGAACAAGCATCGGCAAAGCCAATAGATCTCGTCAATGCCCTAGCTATTGGCCTTGTCAACGTGAATGTCTTTCAGCCATGATGTCTAGCAGAACATCTGCTGTTCAGCATGGCTGAAAGTCACTAAAAAAAAGACCAGCACAGGCCATGTCATAGCGCTTTTTTGTATGAGGAGGAGCAGGATAATAAACTCAACATGGGGGGCGAAGAAGAGACTCAGTGTCGGCTCAACATCCTGCGATTCTGGGCTTTCAGTGACTTTCAGCCATGCTGAACAGCAGATGTGCTGCTAGACATCATGGCTAAAAGGCATTCCCAATGACAAGGCCAATAGCTCAGGCATTGCCGAGACCTATTGGCTTTGCCAATGCTTATTCTACTTTCAAGGGTCCAATACAGGGTACCACTCTGTATGACAATATTACACAAGTGCACATTCTTAATATTGATTTCAGTGGGATTTTTGTTACTAACTGAATTCTCTACAGCACTTCCCGGATTGTCGAAATTTTTGCTTGTGAAATTAGTTTGATGGAGAGTGAGTCATGTAGTCATATATTGTTGTCCAAGGTACGCCATCTACAGCCAAAATGTATTCCTCCTTCTAAGCTAAATATTTTAAAATCACTCTGTGTATTTGAAAAGCATATTTGGATCTAGGCACACAGGGGAATTAGACTTGGATTCTACTTTTAGTCAGCATTCAGCCAGCAGGCATTTGTGAACAAAAGGGAACAATAAAAACGTAACACGTTATACAGACAAGGAAGAGAAATACAGCAGAAATGGGGGTGGGAATGGAATAAAATCGCTTTGTGATAAGTAATTTATAAGCAATGTGTTGGAAAGTGGATTATTAGTAGTGGCAGATATGCATTTACCCTGGCAATAAGACCTCTAACATAATATAGGGCTCAGAATAGGTCTTACAAAATTATTCCCATGCTGAACCCTTGGTAGCTTGGCTGCGAGCAGACAGGCTTAATTTCAAAGACAGGTATGTAAAGCATTTAAAAACACCAATTCAGTAAATAATTAAGTCACAAAACACAATAAAAATCCAACACGAATTTATAAAAATAGGAAATATTTTTATCATTAAAATAACACCAAAACAAAAACAAATCCACTGTAGGTAACCAGGGATATGAATTTTTAAAGATTAAACACTTTCTAGTGCTTAGAAACAAATATAGCCACTTTTGGACATTTGGTTGCTTCTGACCGGGACTAAGTCAAAGTTTGAGGCCAACCACGATGGATCCCTGGTCGGATACACTAAGCGGGAGGCCCTGGTCAAGATTTTACCTTCACACTTAGAAACTTTTCTGGAGGATTGCTCACCAGAAGTCATGCAGCCTCCTTCAGTAAGCTGGATTCAGTGAGGAACTCCTTCCTGAAGTTCCTCTTGCGAGTTCAAAGTGTCCAAAACACAATCCAAAGGTCTGGAATCTCCAAGATGGTCCTTGAAAGGTTGGGACCACAATTCCCACATGGCACCTGGACAACACCCTTAAAAGTCCACTGGATACACTCCAGGCAGGGGACTCTTGGTGGAGTTGATGCAAGTGAGCTCTGTTAACCTGTAGCTCGCAGGGAGCCCACTCTTTATTCCTCATGAAACAAGGTAAATCCAAAGGGCTGTAGTACCAGATAATGCAGTAGGCGCAGTCTTTCAGAATGCAGGCCCTGATGGTGCTAATCAAGTTTCCAGCATGACATCACCTCTTTATTCATTTTGAAGCAAGGTACATCCAACGTGTTGTAGTTCCAAATAATGCAGCAGGCACAGTCTTCAGAGTGCAGGGCCTGGTTGTTGCAAATCAAACTTCCAGCATGGACCCTTCTTCTTTCTTAAGTTTCAAGCAGCAGATGTGAGAGGCACTGCCTCTGTCAGATACTTATTCAGTGTTCTCTGGGGTCAAGCAGGAGGGCACTCCTGTTCAATGAGTTGCAGGGCAACACCCCAGAGCATGACCACTTCCTCCAAAGTGTGACACAATAGTCTCCCAGAAAGCACTATTTCCCCAAAATTCAATATGTCAGAATTTGCAGCAGAGGGAGAAGAGCTGGCTAAACACACCTCCATGATGGTTAATCTCCATAGTCTCTCCCCATGCATCTGCGCATTCCTTCCTTAATCGTACCATCTGGCTGGGTTCAAAGAGTAGGGGTGTAAATTAAGCTGGCCTCTCCTGTCTGTCTCCTCCTTCTACTGAAGAATATTGTTTACAATCCTCCCCCTGGCTCTGGCATTCCTATGCCCAGCACCTTCTCCTCCCAGAAGGGCTCCATACCCCAGGGGTCATTTATCACCTCTTCAAAGCAGCCTTGCTAATCAACTTAACTCTGGCCAATCAGGTCAGAGCACTAGAGGGCTGAATTTTGGCTTGCAGACAGTAAAGTCTTATAACTTCTTGTCAGTACATTTTAGGATACAGTCAATAATAGCATGTTGTTGGATTTATCAAAACCATTCTAGGCAGTCCCTGGATGGCATTTTTATGACTTCCTGAACATTAGTTATTATTTAATAATTTCTTGCCATGTTAACCTATGTGGCTGGGGATTTGCAATGGGAAAAATGACTTGGGCAATTTTACCAACACCAGGGCTTACAAAACATCTTTTATAAGGACCCTGCCTATATCTACATGACCCCACACACCTGGGATACCCAGGGGAGGCTTTAGGGGTTCTGAATATGTAAACATATTGCAGTTCCTCACCCCTGGATGCTCCTACCACAAAAGTCGATTTTGGGAAGCACTTTACTACAATGTGGGAAGTGAAATGTGCAATTTCACTAAACTCAAAGCATATAAAACTCATTTTATAAGGGTCCTCTTATAACTACCTGACCCCCTACCCCTAGGACACCTAGTGGAGGCACTGGGGGGTACCTAGTATGCCAAAACATTGTAGTTTATTAATTTTAAGTGCCCCAAACAGCAAAGGTGCGTTTGGGCACAATTTGCATTTTAAAAGCAGTCCTGTAACACAGGGCTGCTTTTAAACTGACCTCAGGCTTCAGAAGTGGACATATTCAAGTGCAGAAAGGGCTGCTGCCCTCTAAACTGCCATACCCTATTATATACTAGGGACTTAAAGGTAGTTTTAACCCCATTGCCCTATTTGGTACTAGGGCCTTATAGGGGAGGTTATGCTAATCCTAGGGTACCCTAATCCATAGTGAATACAAGTGTATTTAGGTGTTTTCACCGTATTCTAAGTGTGTCTTCAGCATAGCACTGGCCCTGGGCCGGGTGAGGCAGAGCCCAGGGTCAGTCTGTCGTGTAGTTCCTATACACCTATATAGGATCTGCACGTTTAGACAACATAGACTGTGGGATTGTTGTCCAGACTGATTACAGACACCCCCACCGGGTATGTTCGCCTGCATACTAGCTAGCTGACAGTGCCACTATAAGCTCCTCTTACCAAGGAGAGAATAGTTCTTGGCAACTATCGAACATGACAACACTCAGGGATCGTGGAAACAGTACAGTACTTTTAGCTCAGTCAAAGAAACAGATATAAATGATATTAAGCACCAATAGAGTAAATGGATGGTAGATTTCTACCATAGTGCTAAAACAATGAATATATGCAAGCAGATAAATACATGACAATAATAATGCATACTCCTACGATGCAACCCTAACTAGATGTACCTCTGTGTACCTAGCATGTATGTAGGTGTAGAGCCAAGAATCCCCCTAGGTTGAAGCCAACCCCATTAGCTGAAGTGAGAGACTGTGGGACCCCATCTTGGTCTCGAGATGGACACCCCACGAGGGATGTCAGACCACTGTGAGCTGGAGTGTCTGCGTGCAGGAACCTCAGCGTCTCGTGTCAGTCTGTCAGCATGGAAGTCTTTTTCCTCTGACTGCCCTGGCAAAAATATGCTGTATATATACCCAAAAAGTACCCTCGGGATTCTACCTTGCTGTGTGATGCCGGCAGAGGATGGCGGAAGGGATGACCCTTACACATAATTATTATGCAGAAGATGGTAATCCTGCTGTGATTCTGAGAATCCTCATGGATCATTATTGAGGCTAGTTTTCGGGGAAAACCACACGGCATTGATGCAGTGCTTAACTAGGTAAAAGTTCAATATCAAAACCCGTTATGTAGTGTAATGGTGCGGTAAATGTAGGTGAGGGGTTAGAGGACTACTCAAGCCTATATTGGGCTATCCTATGAAACATAACACCCAATCCTCATCCAACCGGACGACATACTAAAAAAGGGAATGCTGTTCTAATCAAGCATTAGACATTCTTAAAAAAGGCATTAAAAAGCTTCTGAAAGCCATGGTGCTCAGTATTAGCATAGAATGAAAAGGTTTTTGTTTAAAATTCCAATTTCGGTTGTTTTGGAAAAAGGCCAAATTCTTCCCAGCACACAGAGAGCTAAATGTTTGTGTCCTGTGTGGGAGACGCAACATCACTGCTGCTTACCTTCGCAGACTACGGTCCCAGTGATACCTCACTGATCAGGTCAATTGAGCACAGATGATCTTCCTCATTTCACACAGTCCATGCTCGGGTAGCATTTGTAACATCCGAAGGCTGTGTGCCTGTAGTAGAGCCAGTACCTGATCTAACAGGAGCTGAAGCATCCCGTGGTGGCTCTAAGAATGCCGACATAAACATTGGAATACGCTGGGGACACTGTAGTACGTGGGCCGTTAACGGGTCCAGCAATGCATCCACGTCCGGTGGCGCAGCCCATGGAAGTGTTAGACAGAGGTCCAACACTCATTCATAGCTGCAGAACAAGCAGCGGAGGACAGGTAAAGCACAGTCAATCCAGACTAGTCAAAACGATAGGAACCAAGACTCGCTTAGCTCCCGAAGTCAAGGTGTGCCAAAATGGAGTACCATGCGATCACGGTAGCGTTACTCCAAGAGCGCTTTTTCCATTTCCTTGGTGACTGGGATGTCCATTGCTTAGCAGAAAAATTAAAATCAGGATTCCTACTACCAGAAGCAGGGTTAGCAGAAGCCCTCCAAAAATGCTTCAGAATACGGAGTGAATGAAAGCTGGAATCACTCGGAAGAGTGTCTGAAAGGGGCTTAACAATCCAGAACCTATGGTTTTAAATAGGTGTACTATACCCTTTGTATCAGACATGTTAAATATACGCTGTACCATTTCTCCGAAATGGAAAGCGCAGTTAGTTCATACCAGTGCCTATATCTCAGCAGAGGACCTTGCAACCTGGAGATTAAAAGTCTCTCGGGCTGAGGTTAAGGGCCATCTTTCTGTAAAAGCATGACTTTCATTCGGCTCAGAGTATCAAACCGTATAAAGGAAACATTCAACGAAGGCCATGAAGGGGCCTCCCTGACTGTGTGGGTCGGTGGAAACAATACTTGCATACAACAAGTAACCCTGGAACTTACAGTAACAAGATATGCGATGCCTGGAAGCATCCCACAACAACCATGATCATTCAGCATTAAGTAACTCCCATTCGAGAGCAGCCTGAACACTGAATTAATCACAGCAGCTAGGAAACCTTTCAAATGACAGGATAAGTTAGCTACTGAACCATTACAGGCCCCATGAAGCATGATATCCTGGCAAATTAGAGATCCACTCAAAGAGTTCTCACAGTCTGTACTGCTGAGAAACACTTCAGTGTCCCAGTTCCTGCATCTAAATCTACACAGTAATTCCCAAGATTCATGGATGAATTCCCTACCCATTGCTTCATACCTGCCTACCTGGTGGTGTTCTAGGCAATATTGAAACTGGAAAGTTGTTACTGGCAATGTTATATGGCCATGAATTAACCATTCAGTGGACGGTGACTCTGCCACGGTGAAAGGTAATTGGTCTAATTTTTCAATGCGCATCATTGTATATTTTGCATCCCTTTGTGCCATTGTCTGCTTTTCCGTCAAATTATATGCAGATAAAAGAGACGTACTGTTGATATATCGCCTGGGGACATAACCAGAGCGCAGTGATTGTAGCGCCCATCTTAATAACATAATAGAATGTAACTGTGATTGTCCGTGTTGTAAGATGGACAGATCTTGTTCCATTATATCTATAGCAGAAGATACAATGTTGTCCAGTGAATAAATCCTGGATGTTAGTGTGGTCATGCCATTGTCAATCACAGCCAAAGCCTTTTCTAAGTTTGTTCTGTCAATTTCACGCAATCTCTCCGCAGCTTCCTGTTGAGAGATTTTCCAAATTTCATTGTAAACAGCATATATGAAGCGTTTCTGAACTGGCTTTCGGGGACCTAGTAAAAAATCCCTAAGATCCATGTCATCTGACAGTAGGGACAAGTGTTGTTTCACCTGTGACAGTGTCGAGGTTCTTAGCCAATCTAGGCATAACTTCCCAACACTGTATGATGTCACCACCCCCGGATGTTCTCGTTGTACATTGCGTAAGTCAGACCTATGGATACTAAACCCTTCAGTGGTACCCCTGAATCTTGATTGGCACCTGTTTGTGTTGATAGGCCAAACTAACCATCACTTCCAATTGGGGTCTGTTGAATTGTATGAAATGCCCTGCATGTTGTTATCTACTGCACTCTCACCATTTTCTGTGTAATTTTGCCAGCCCACAAAGTGTGAACGCGAGAAAATATGTGGTGTGTTCAAATCCTTAATCTTGGCTAACCTAAGACAGGAAGTTTATTGCACAGTGTCGTTCAGGAAGATGATTTGTTGCAGTATGAGGCATGCTCTAAATAGTGCCTCTGTTCCTTGAACTTGCCAGTCCTTAGTACCCCAGACAGATTTTATGTCTATAGTGTCCTTCCATAAGTTGAAACCCTGTTCAGACAGTTGGGCAATAAAGGATGCAGAGTATACTTGTTTCGTGTTAGTGAGCATACTTTTCTTCGCAGATGTAGGTGCAAGCTTATACAAATATGAGCATGGATCAGATGTATTGAATCCAGACAAGTAAGCAAACTTTTGTGCAAACGTTTGTGAGCTACCTTTCGGTTGTGTTGGGCAATGTTCCCATTGGTGGTATGTGAAAACATTACGTGGTGCACTTGTTTTATGCAGAAAGTGATGACCATAACGTTGGTTACAGTACATGGTATCAAAATCAGATGAGCCATCAAACATTTCATTTTTTGAAAATGCTGCAGATAGTTCTAAATCAGACAACATATTATTAACAGTTTCAAAATGCCAATCGTCAGAATATGTACTTGAGGTGATGATATCATTTAAATAAAAATTGAATACATATGGTATTTTTAAAAGTTCAGTGGGACCAAATACATCATATGAAACCGTATCCCAAACTATTCCGTCAGGAACTGGAACTGCTGTAATGTTCACATAGGACAGGTCTCTTTGTTCACGATGAGATGACGTATGAGGTTTCAATACCAGGTTCACTTGTGATACTGCAGATACTGGGAGATAGTGTCCATTCACAAGTAAGGAAAAGACAGTCACTAAGCCTATCCAGAATAGTAGGAACAGTATTCCTGTTATTATCCAGAGATGTAGCCATGATGAGACAAGGTTTGTCTTTTTCAGAAAAAGGTAAAAATCATGAAGTTGTTTTTTGCAGGAGACTGAAGCTGACGGTGACTCAGGCTCACTTGGATCCAGAGAAAAAGTGTTGAAATCGATGAAGTAGCCAGATGCAATTCAATCTATCTTTGGTAGCTCTGCAGGTTTTGATGAACTGGCAGTTGTCTCCTGTAGAGGCATATTGATGTAGATGTCGGTGGTAGGCCGAATTGATATTTGTGTTTCACTCGAATTTTGTTGTTGCTCAATTTCAATAGGAACGAGTTCCATTTCATTGTTGGTAACTCCATTACTACGTATAGAAGATTCTTCAAATGTTATCAGTCTTTCTGTCTGAACCTCCTGTATGGTAGCGAGAGGAGAGTGGCGGCTACCCAGGAGCCCACTTGGCCTGCTATTCAGGATCGGCCACATAGTGTGGTTTGATCAGATCACTTGAGACGAATCTCTTCTCTTTTTTGCCATCAAGAGGTGGAAGAAGTACTGTTCTTGTTCCTTCGACAGCCAGGCTAGGTATAGGCTTTCTGTATGATGAACCAAATTCTTTCTTGTTTTCTCTGACCAGATCCCCAACTTTTGGGATCCAGGCAGGTCTTGCCGTTACTGATTTCTCTTCCCCAGTGGTGGTTCGTTTTACTTGCACGTTGCTTTGTAGTGCCCGGAATTCATGATCTCGCTTTCATAGTCGAGATCAGGTACCCACATTCTCGTCCCAAATAGGACTTTGTAAGGGGTGACACCTCCAGGGAACTTCTTGGCATATTATTCAGTGCCCTCTGGACCCCATATAGGTGATTGACCCAACTACCACCCGAATCTAATACCCTTGCTGTTAAAGATTGCTTTAAGTCCTGGTTTTTCCTCTCCACAACCAAATTTCCCTCTGGATGGTACAGAGAGGAGTACCGCAATGCAACACTCAAACATCCCATAGCTTCCTTGTAAGCCCTAGAGCTAAACTCGGGCCAAGGTCAGAATGTAATGTGCCAACTGCGTATGTCCCTATGAAGACTCGCAAATCTTTTAGAACAGTTCGAGCATCAGCCGAGCTCTGAGGCCAAACCCACAGGAATCTAGAGCATGAATCCACTGCCACCAAGATGCACTTGTAAGCCCCATCGGATTGTAAGGGGCCACAGTGGTCCAAATAGACACAGGCGAGAGGTCTGTCTGATATTAGTAATGGTGTTTGTGGTGGACGTGCTACGGTCGAACCCTTCATCTGCTGACAGATGTCGCACTTAAGTACAAACGCTTTCGCCTGTTTAGTTAGACCTGGCCACCAGTAGCGTTGGTTCAGTAATGAAACAGTCGCAGTAATACCTGCAAGTGCAGAACCCAGACCCTCATGCGCAGCTAGAATTAAACCCAATCTGCGATCCATGTTTGGTATAACTCTATCCCCCACTCCTAGAATTTGAGCATACAGAATATTTTTTGCATTTAACTTGTAAGTGTACTTGAGTGGAAAGCCTTTTGGCAAGGCTGTGCTGTTTTTGCGTGAAACAATGACAGTTTCTATTTTGCTTGAGTGATTGCAGCTACGGCAGCAGTTCGTACTGCCCCTTTTGCGGCTTCATCAGCCAATGAATTCCGAATTCAACGTGAATGCCATCACGTTGATGACTCAGCATGTGTATCATGTGAGCTCTCGGCAAGTATTTTTTCCACTCTGCCACTTGTTCCCAAAGCATTTTGTGCTTTATTGTGCAACCTATTGAGACTTCAAACCCATTCTGATCCCAGTATGAAGATATTCATTATGCGACTGGACACAATAAAACGAATCGCACACTATAAGTGTGGACAATTTCCGATCCATTTGTATTAGTGCCAGTAATAGTGCTTTTAATTCTGCCAGCTGTGCCATGCAATCTCCTAGAGACTGCGTCTTCGTACTGCTAGGATGGAACTTGCTGTCCTGCATACGTCCTTTTACAATCGCACAAGCTGCGCTGTATTGCTGTTTACTTGGCAGGCTGAGCAGAACTGTCAGTGTAAATAATGTATTCATACTGATCTAGAGATGCATTATTTAATTCGGGAGAGGATATTCTTGTTCGTATTGCAGGAATGCTTGTGTTTTTAATGTAGAATCAAATTTGTAGTCTACATCTGTTGCAGTGCGAGAATTAGACCACTGTATCCATCTGCGATGGAAGGCTTTAGCATTTGGAACACTAGCCTTTGTAACAGCCTCCAAAGCCGGTACAGGAGTCACAACAATTATTTGTTTCCCTTTAGCCAGTGCTCTTTCTCTCACTAGAGCAGTCTGTTCTTCTGCCAGAATTTTCTCTGTAGAAGCAAAACGCATTTCAGCATTCGTGTACAAGTGTGATTTGTATGCTATGGGCACTGTCTCTCCTTCATTAAAGGTTCGGAAAGTGTATCCTGATTGACCCTCAATTACAAGGATCACCAAATTTGTGGTATTAACACATGTGTGTAGGTGTTTGGAAGCTATCATTTCAGCTTGTAAGGAACAAAGGATATCTGTGTGTTCCTGTGTCCAATGTCTAATGGAAAAATCAGGTCTGATTAAATCGTAGAATGGTTTTACTTTTTCAGCGTAATCCAAAATGTATGTTCTGCCAAAATTTAGGAATCCCAATATGGATTGTAAATTTTTCAGAGTTTTTGGAGGTTGGAGCAGCGTACACTTTTCTAAAAAGTTAGCTGCTAAGCTTTTTTCTTCACTTGATAACTCATATCCCAAAAATAGGACACTGAGGTGGGCTATTTTTGATTTTTTAAAGTTGAATTTTTAGCCCTCAGAGGCGAACCCCAAAATATGTTGCTCACCCTGGTCAAATGATCCTTTTAATCATCACCCGTCAGATAAATGGCATCTACATAGGACAATGCCTCTTCACCAAAATTGTGAAGTAACTCTGTTACCCTCGCTGAGAACAGCCCAGGGCTATTCTTATACCCTTGGGGTAGTCGACAGAATTGATGTTGAGAGCCGAGAGCTGAGAATGCTGTCAAATATCTCCTCTCAGGCACTATGTTTTGGCAGAAAAATCCATTTGAGATGTCTAGTGTTGTTTTGTATTTTTTACGCACAATGTTATTCATTAATGCTGCACTGTGTGCGTTCTGTACTGCAAATGTCAAGTGTTCAGATTTCTGTAGTCTAAAACTAGACGGTATGAATTATCGGGTTTCATTATAGGAAACAAAGGATTATTCATTGAGGAGGTACAATTCTCAATTACACCCTGGTATTCAAGTTGATCTAAGATCTCCCTGACTTGTTTTTTTGCCTACCGTTTAATAGGGTACTGCCTCTGTGGAATTGGAGTAGTTTTTACTGGGATTACATGGTGAGGTGACTCAGCATCCCACCCTACATGGTTGCGATATAATGCTGGAGCAAGTGTTACCACCCACTCCTGCGCGTATTAATGTTTTAAGTATATTGGGACGAGGTCGGAAAAAGCCAGTAAGATTACCGTTTCTGCCTTTGGGCACTCCATAACAATCTTAGGCGGCCAATCTTTTTCAGCCAAAAGGATGTCATAGCCATAAGTCAGGTTCTCCCAAAAGAGACCTTTAATTTTTCTAGGTTTGTCCCCCTCCATTTGGAGTGTCATTTCGTATAACGGGTGCGGGACACTTACCCTAGTGTCAGGTGACTCCACCGTGATATGTTCATTCAACGCTGCTGTCATCAGAAATTCCATCAGGTTCTGGCGAGCTATTGCTGCTTCTGCTGCGCTGTCTAGCATCGTCAGAGCCCATTCCCCGTTCAGAAGTTGAGTCCTCAGAATTCTGGGAATGTCTAACTTTAAGACCTGCTACCTTCTTCTTTTTAAATTGAGGTTTTGTTTTTTGTTTATCTTCTTTCTTGATATTATAGTCCGAAGTACGCTGTGTGTCTCTGGACTTTGTCTGTTCTTCTTTTCTGTGTTCTGACCGTCCTTCCTTCTCAGAGTTTTTTGAGGAACCCTGAAAGGAACGAGAGGAACGTGTATCAGTATCCTCATACCTGTCAGGTTTTTTTTAATGTTATCGCGATTCCTAAGGTTGTACCTCCTTTTGGAGGGCTCCTGTTGAGGAGACCCACCCCTGGATTGTGACCTATTCTCTCTATTCTTTTGTTTTTTACTGTCCCATTTCTTCTTGGAAGAATCAGGTGCCTGCTTGGTGTTGTCCTTTTCAGGACCACCCATGAGTTGAGGTTTTGTTGCTCTAGCTCCCAAATTATCTCTACCTAATTCAGCATATGTGTCTTCGATAATTTTAGGTAATTCACGCTCCTGTTGTAAAGGAGTGAAGTTCCTCAGGCGTTGGCGTATTGCCACTGCTGCTGCCTCCCCTTTTATGTTTGCTAATATAAGGGTCATCCCTTCCGTCATCCTCGGCCGACATGACACAGCAAGGTAGAATCCCCTGAGGGTACCTTTTGGGTATATATACCCCATATCTTTGCCAGGGCAGGCAGAGGAGAAAGACTTCCATGCTGACACACTGACACGAGACGCTGAGGTTCCTGCACGCAGACACTCCAGCTCGCAGTGGTCTGACATCCCTCATGGGGTGTCCATCTCGAGACCAAGACGGGGTCCCACAGTCTCTCACTTCAGGTAATGGGGTTGGCTTCAACCTCAGGGGATTCTTTTCTCTACACCTACATACATGCTAGGTACACAGAGGTACATCTAGTTAGGGTTGCATCGTAGGAGTACACATTATTATTGTCATGTATTTTTCTGCTTGCATATATTCATTGTTTTAGCACTATGGTAGAAATCTACCATCTATTTACTCTATTGGTGCTTAATATCGTTTATATCTGTTTCTGTCTTATGGTTGTTTCAGAACACCTATTTTACACTAGAATGACGCTGGTTCAATAAATGCTTATTGAAAACGTCCCCACCGTTTATTCTGTGTATCTCTCTGAGTCAAAGTGAGCATGAGTGACTGAGCGAAAACTACTGTACTGTTTCCACGATCCCTGATGGGACAGTGTTGTCATGTTCGATAGTTGCCAAGAACTATTCTCTCCTTGGTAAGAGGAGCTTATAGTGGCACTGTGAGCTAGATGGTATACAGGCGAACATACCCGGTGGGGGTGTCTGGAATCAGTCTAGACACCAATCCCACAGTCTATGCTGTCTAAACATGCAGATCCTATATAGGTGTATAGGAACTACACGACATGGCGCCGCCAACGTTGGTTTGGTTCTTCTTTAACTTTCAAATCTGAGTAGTTTAGTTGTGCCTTTCTCAGAGACCCCTACTCACATTCACCCAGAGACGTCTGGAGTGGGTAGGGAAAAATCCCTATGAGGGTTCCTGGGGGTGCCAAGGTCAACCAACTACGTAACCTCAACCTTCTTTTCTAAGATTGATTAGGGCCCACTCCACTTGTCAAGGAGGGCCCTGGGAGCCACGGGCTCCAACACCAACTGTCCTGGAGTATACTCAGGCATAGTAGCCTTCTGATCATACCAGTGCTTTATGAGCTCCTGGCTGGCCTCCAGTTTCCTGCTTGCCTTGTACATGTACTCTGCCATTCTTGATTTCAGGCCTAGCACATAATCACACACATTGTTCTTTGCTTTCTTGAGAGGCTTCTCTGAAGACTCCCTCAGCAGGCACAATGGCCCCCTCACAGGGTATCCAAACAACAACTGAAAGGGACTGAACCTAACCCCTTTTTGTGGAACATCCCTGTAGGCAAACAGCAGGCATGGGGGAGAACATCCCATCTCCTCCTGAGTTTCTCGGACAACCCATTTATCATGCCCTTCAGGGTCTTGTTAAACCTCTCAACTAGACCATTTGTTTGTGGATGATAGGGGGTAGTGAACTTGTAGTTGACACCACACTCATTCCACATATCATTCAGATAGCTGGACAGAAAGTTTGTGCCCCTATCTGACACCACCTCTTTTGGAAAACCCACTCTGGTGAACACACCAAGCAGTGCTCTAGCCACTCCAGGAGCATCAACGGTTCTAAGAGGGATTGCTTCAGGTTATTTAGTGGCATGGTCCACTACCACTGAGATATACCTATTCCCTGATGCATTAGGTAGGTCCAGGGGACCAACAATGTCCACCCCCCCTTTCAAAAGGAACCCAAACCACTGGCAGTGGTATTAGGGGAGCCTTTGTCTTGCCCCCTGCCTTGTCACTGGCCTGACAGATGACACAGGAGCTACAAAACTCCTTCCTTTTCAGACATATGGGCCCAGTAGAAATGGTTCACCAACCGGTTCCATGTCTTTGTCTGTCCCAAATGTCCTGCCAAGGGGATATCATAACCCAAAGTCAGGATGAACTCTCTGTACTTCTGGGGCACCACCAACCACCTGGTGGCCCCCTCCTTGAGGATTCTGGCCTCAGTATAAAGCAGTCCATCTTCCCAGTAGAGCGTGTGAAACCCACTGTCATCCCCTGCCTCCTGCTTAGAGGCAATCTGCCTCAAGCTCTCAAGGGTGGGACAGTCTCTCTGTCACTTACAGAAGTCCTCTCTGGAGGGTCCACCTGCTCCTGTAAGTTCTGCCAAATCTGACCGCTGTGGTAGGGATGGCATCTCTCCCTCAGAGGCCAGATCCTCCCCATCAGGGTTAGATTCTTCCTGCACCTCTGGAGTTCCCTGGGCTGCCTCACCAGGCCCAGTACCCTTGTCCTTGGATGCTTGGAACTTTGTTCCAGGGTCCAAGTGTCCAGTCTTTCCCTTCTGGCTAGTCTGTGACCTAGACACAGCACATACACACTCAGGGACCTCCAATAGGTTCATATGGAGTCCTCTCGTCACCTCTGACTACTCAGAGGCTTCAAGAGCAGTGCCCAGTAAACACTGGACTGGGAGCACCTTTGACACAACTACCTTCATAAGGCCTTTCACACCTCCCCATTCCAAATCCACTACAGCCATAGGATGGAGTTTGGTGGTGCAGTCTGCTTAAGTCACCTGGTGAAATTCACCAGGTAGAAACCTCTCTGGAGGCACATGCTCATCCAGGACCATAGTTACACTAGCCCCTGTGTCAGTCCCATTCACTTTAGGCCTCTGCCTGTACTTGTCCATGTTTGGAGGTAAGGCAGCAAGGGTGGCAATATTCACCCTACCCCAGGACACTAAGGTGGCTTCCACCACCTGCCTATCCCTATCTGGGACACCGCTATCCACCCCCACACTTACACTGGCAATTCCTGGGGATGGCCCCTTAATGGGGGGCTTCTTGGTGCAGACAGAATCTCCTCTTTTGTGACCTCGCTGGTTACAGTCAAAGCACTTGCACACCTTTCAGAGATAAAAAACACCTACCATCCTTTCCATGATACCCACTCCCTTTGAATTTGGGTTGGCTCAGGCCCCCCCCCCCTCCTTGTTCAGGCTTTTGTGGGTCTGTGGAGGACTCCTTCTGTTTTTTACCTTCTTTCGCCTGGGCTTTCCCCTGTGGAGGGACCTGTCCTCCTTTTTTCTGGTCACCCCCCTGTTGCTGAATGGAAACATGTTGGTTCTCACCCATTCATCAGCTGCTTTCCCCAGCTCTCTGGAATCTGTCAGTCTAGAGTCCACTAGATACTAGTGTAACTTCTCTTCTGCACAATGAGTCAAAATATGTTCTTTCAAAAACAAATTATACAACCCCTCATATGTGTCCACTTTGTTACGACCAATCCAGCCCTCTAGTGCCTTCCCTGCGACGTCCACAAAGTCTACCCAAGACTTTGAACTCACTTTCTGAGAGTCTCTGAATTGCACCCTGTACTGCTCTGAAGTCAGATCAAATCTCTTGACTAAGCATGCCTTCATCTCCTGGTATGATTTTACATCCTCCTCCCTCAGGGCCAGGAGCCTATCCCTCCCAGCTACTGGAATCAACTCCCACAGGAGTGCACCCCAATACTGAGAGTGGACCCTATTCATTCTAAGGGCCCTCTCAAAGGCTGCTAGCCACTTATCAATGTCATCTCCCTCTGTGTACTTGGGCACTATACCCTTGGGAAGTTTGTGATCAAATTCACCACCCCTGAACATCTCAAACTCTTCATCATTTTCACTGCCACCATTTCTTTTCTCCTCCTCCCTCTCCCATCTCTTCTTAGCTAATTCCAATTTCTCCCTTTCCAAGGCAATGGAAGCTAGTTGGGCCTCAAGCTGCCTTTCTGCAGGGGACAGTGAAGGTTCCTCAGTAGGGGACCCTGCCCTCTACCCACCATCTGGAACCGCATTGCTAACACCGGAAAAAATGGAAAAGGCAACATCCTCACCCCCCTCCCGGGTGAGGGTGGGGGAAACACTCTGCAGCCCCCGAATCTCCTCAGCTACCCCAGCCCAGGCATTTAGGGACTTAAGCAACCCTACCTTCCTAATCTTTTTGGAAGCAGGCAGGCCCCTCAGCCTACACTGTACCCTAAGATCAGCCATCCTGAACTGAGATAGTTTAGCCACGTCCAGCTCCATTGTTCCCTAGTTTTGGGTCATAACACTATCATCACATACTTAGAACAATTTTGGAAAATCAAAACAATTGATTAAAACAGTTTAGTCCAAATTCCAAAAATCAAACTCAAAAGTTTTGTTCTAAAGCAATTTAGAGGATTTTTTAAAATCTTAATTCACTTTACTGAAAGGTGTACTTTTTAAACACAAGTCCTCATCCACACCGCTGAACATCAAATGTTGGAAAGTGGATTATTAGTAGTGGCAGATATGTATTTACCACTGGCAATAATACCACTAACACAATATAGGGCTCAGAATATGTCTTAGAAAATTATTCCCATGCTCAAATCTTGGTAGCTTGGCTGCGAGCAGGCAGGCTTAACTTCAAAGACA
Source organism: Calotriton arnoldi (assembly GCA_963921515.1). Lineage (NCBI taxonomy): Eukaryota > Metazoa > Chordata > Amphibia > Caudata > Salamandridae > Calotriton > Calotriton arnoldi. The sequence continues at coordinate 2,289,732 of CAWUFW010001409.1, forward strand.
GGGATGTAGAGCATTTAGAAACACCAATTCGGGGGCGTGGCCAGGCAAGATGGCCGTGATCCACATCGGCTCCCGAGACTCGATGCTGTAAAGGACAGCTGCCGGTAGGAGAGGTAGCCAGGAAACGCAACCGAGTGGCCAGCAAAGAAGCATGATGACACCGGACTCGCGTGGGAACAATTAATCACCCCGTGTGGCCGGGATACTCGAGGCATTCAATGGCTGAAGGAGCGGTGCGGGCCCATAAAATGGCACGGGCGGACGCAACCCTCTTGGAGGAGTGGTTCAACTGAAGCGCTGCAACAACGCACATATCAAGAGCAACGGCCCCCGTGGGGAATCACGACGGAAGGTGGGGGGCCCCGGGTGTGCCCGCTGGCTAATAGGAGACACGCACCTTGAGGGGAGGACGTGGCGTTGACTGCACGAGGCGACCGCTGTAGCAATCACTCACCGTGGGAGAACAGACGGTGAGCGGGGGCATTGCTGACGACGCTGGGTCTCCTGAGGACCGGTGCGGGAGGTGGGGGGCTCCGGTGACATGTGCCCCCATCCTTGGATGTAACGCAGCGATGATCTTGGGGAGCCCTGGGATCGACGCCTGACTTTAAAATGGCACCCGCAGCCAGGCGGGGCGGGAGGCATAACGGTGCACCCAGGGGTGGCCCCCCATGGACAATACTGATTAGAGGCAACAAAATAAGAGGCATAACGATAAAAAGCACAGGCCTCAAGGGGGAAAAAAACAAACAGAGTATGCGGAAACACCGGTTCCACGCCTGACCCTAAAATGGCCGACGTTCTGTGATGTGAGGACAGGCCTCTGAGAGATGCAACACTCTTCCAGAGGGCTTAGGAGCTTTGGGACATAACAAGGGAGGGGAGGTCCGAAGTGGGACTCAGTCCCAGGAAGAAGAAGGCCAGCCATTGTGCAAATATGCCACCAAAAAAGGTGACAGGCAAAGTATCCCCCTTCTTTACCCCCACAGAGAAGAGACAAGGCCAGGACGAAGGGGGAGAAGTTTCAACAATGTCATTAACTAAAGATGATTTTATGGCCTCTCTGAGGGAGTTCAAAACAGAGCTACATTCCGAAATCAAGCAAGACATTAGGTCCTCCATGGACCAACTTAAAGCTGATCTTACCGAACGGATGACCGCCCTCCAGCAAGATGTAGATTCAATAGGCACTAGAATCATGGAGGTAGCGGGCCAGATGCAAGAGTTGGACAAACGCACCTCGGCCTCCCACGAATTAGTGAAGGAGCTCCGATCGCAGCTCCAGATGACTCTCCTGAAGACAGAAGATTTGGAAAACAGGTTGCGGAGAGAGAACATAAGGATAAGAGATTTAGAGGAAGGAGCGGAAGGTCCAGACCTAGAAGCATTCGTCGTGGGGCTCTTCGCAGAAATTCTCAGCCTGCGTTCCATGAAAATTAAAATAGACAGGGCGCACAGGGTGGGGACCCAGCAAAGTGGAGAACGACGCCGTACCCGGGACGTTCTAGTCAAGCTGCATTCTTTTAAGGTAAAAGAAGCTATCCTGCAAGCAGCGCAGAAGACGGAATCTCTTTCCAAGGGTTCAAATACCTGCTGTACCAGGACCTGGCGCCCTCCACACTTTTGCGGGGACAGCATCTGAGACCTATTACAACTAAACTACGGGAGGACAATATTAAATATAGATGGGCGTTTCCTTTCGGTCTGATCTTTGAATTTCAGAACAAAATGCGGCACATCACGGAGCTGGAGGAGGGCCTGGGAATCTTGGGTCTTCCAATCCCCGAAGATGATCGTGGCCAAGGAACCTCAAAAGAGAAAGAACCAGCGAGAGGCACAGTATCGCAGTGGCATTCAGGCTCTAGGGGCAATCTTTCTCAAAAAGAATGGGTCACCGACATTAAGGATAAAGAGACTTTGGAGTTCCTACAGAGGAGAAGATGTAACATGGAACTGCTTCACCAGTGGCGAAAGGTCAGCGGAGCAAGGACTTCTTTTTTTGTTATAACCTGTGTACGCACCTGGCCCAGGGGACAGATTGATCTCTTCAAGGCTACCTCTGAACTTCGAGGTCGACAGCCGAGGTCTTGGGCCCTGTCCAGGGCACCCATCAACACGACTTCTTCCTCATGCAATGTGAGAACTGAGGGCCTCCGGGCTGCCCAGCTCAGGTTTTTCTTGGTTAATTGTTATTCATGGTTAGGGGGGGAGGTTAAGGGATGGTGATGGACAATGGGGACTATCGGACAAGAAGCGGGTCGATGCTGGGGTGGGGGGTCTGTGATTACAGGATTGGAAGAGCTCCACAAGGGGGGAAAAGGGAGAGACGGTAGGAAACGATCAGTCATAATTCTGTTTGAGAGGAGAGGGGGAAGCCAATCATGGGATGATCGCGATAGCCTCTTGGAACGTGAGAGGTTTGAACTCGCCCCTTAAACGACAAAAGGTATGGAAATATTTGCTAGATCATCACTTTGACGTAATAGCACTTCAGGAAACACATTTAAAGAAAACAGAGGAGCTACGGCTCCGCCACAAAAGTTTCCCCTTAATATACAGATCGTCGGTGGAGACCAAGCAGAAAGGAGTTGCTCTATTGTTCCACTCCTCGACAAAATTTCAGCCAGAAGCCATAAAAGCGAACAGAGAGGGGAGGGTAATCATGGTGAAGGGGAAGCTGAGGGGTAGGCAATGCACATTTATATCGGCATATGCACCCAACACAGGTCAACCGGCGTACTTGACCTCTCTATTGGACTTGGTGGGCGGTTTCGCTGAGGGCCCGACAATCCTAATGGGAGACTTCAACCTAACATGGCATGCAGAATTTGATAGCACCCATCCCCATAGGTCGGCCACAGGTAGCTTTCCCAAAGGGGTTAAACAGAAGATACAGGGGTTAGGCCTAAAAGACGCATGGAGAACAATATATCCAACAGCCAAAGATTGCTCCTTTCGCTCCTACATGCATCAATCTTATTAGCGGCTGGATTATATATTTATAAGCCAATCGCTACTGGGGTCCCTTCGGGCGGCAAAGATTCTCCCGATCACTGTTTCAGACCATGTCCTTGTCTCGATATGCCTTTCCTGGGGGTGCACTACACCAGGACCTCAGCGATGGTACTTTCCAGCGTCAATCATTAGGGATAGGGTTTCATGAGATGAACTCCGGGCGGCAATCAATGAATTCTTCCAGTTGAACCAGTCTCAGGCTACATCCCCCCTGACCAATTGGGACGCTTTCAAAGCGGTTCTTAGGGGAAAATGCATCGAGCTAAACTCTACTCTGAATAAACTTGGGAACGGGAGGCTTTAGAGGCAGAGCCGGAGGGAATTGAAAGAGAGTACAAAAAGACCCCCACGTGGGCCCTGCAACATCAATGAAGCGCCCTGAAAGGAAAAATCACAGCGATCTACACCAACAGAGCAGAAAACACCCTACTGCGGCTCCGTCAGATCTCCTACACTCAGGGGAATAAGGTGGGAACTCACCTAGCTAGACAGCTCCGGGAAAAAAGGGAGAAGGACTACATAGGGGGCATCTGCGATGAAGAGGGCAACATAACACATGCAGACGAGGCAGAGGCCAACACCTTTGGAAGGTTTTACAGAGATCTCTATACAGGATCCCCTATAGATCCACTGGCACAACTTCAATATTTGCACTCACTCGAACTGCCCCAAGTTCCGGCAGGTAGGAACGACCAATTAAATGCCCCTATCTCAGCCGAGGAGGTAGGGAAGGCAATCGCGAGACTCCAGCCGCACAAGTCTCCAGGACCGGATGGCCTGACGGCCCATTTTTATAAAACATATGCGTCGGAGATCATCCCACACCTCACATCTTTATTTAACGCAATTGCAGAGGGACGCACGGTGACAAAATCCATGGCTGAGGCAGTGATCACCGTAATCCCTAAGACAGGGAAAGACCCCCAATACTGCGCCTAATACAGGGCAATCGCATTGCTAAATCTAGACACTAAATTATACTCGGCCATACTGGCCGGCAGACTAGAGGACCTGATGCCTGCACTAATCCACGCTGATCAATCGGGCTTCATAAAGGGGAGGCAGACACACGACAATATTTGTAGGACAATACATTTGGTAGAGAAAGCAACAAAATTTAAGATCCCGGCGATTCTCGTGGGTCTGGATGCCGAAAAAGCTTTTGACAGGGTGGATTGGTCTTTTCTCTTTTGCACCCTAGAGCGGATGGGCTTTGGGAAGGAATTTATATGAATGGTCAAGGCGAACTACGCACACCGTCTCTCGAGTGTACAGGTCAATGGGTCAAAGTCGCTTCCCTTCCCCCTGGACAGAGGGACACGACAGGTGTGTCCGATCTCGCTCCTACTATTTGATTCACGCATCGAACCACTAGCGGCACGGATAAGGGCTACCCCGGGGATTAAGGGATAGGCTTCGGCGGAGAGGAACATAAATTGTCATTATTTGTGGATGATGTGCTGATGACCCTCTCCGATCCCGGTCCCTCCCTGCAAGCGTTACAGATAGAATTAGGCCAGTTCGAGTGGGTTTCCGGCTTTAAAGTCAACCTGTCTAAGTCCTCTATTTTGAATCTTACGATCCCAGATAGAGAGGTCCGCTCTCTCTGGGAGCAATCTCCCTTCCAGTGGGCGAGGCACTCCCTTCAATACTTGGGAATTCAGCTCACGCCAAGGGTGGAGGATCTCTTTAGGGCCAATTTTCCCCCATTATTGTTCCAACTACAACAGGAACTCAAACGATGGAGACACCTCTACATATCCTGGCTCGGGCGAATAAATGCTGTTAAAATGACAGTGTTGCCAAAACTACTATACCTGTTCCAAGAGCTACTAATAGACCTGGAGAGGGATTTTCTGCCTAAGTTGCGCTCCCTTACCACTAAATATGTGTGGCAAAATGGAAGGGCGCGTCTTCCTTTCCATATGTTACGCCGCACGAAGAGGGAAGGTGGGGTAGCTCTCCCGGATTACAGTTTATATTACAAAGCGGCCCAACTGAGGATCATAGCGGAGTGGTCCCTGAGGCAGTCTGATAAACACTAGCTCTGCATGGACAGGGCAATAGTGGGAAGAACGATCTGGGATGTCCTTTGGAAATCCAAGAAAGATAGGCCTGCCATTGCGTATATTAGCACTCTGACACGTACAACACTCAGGGTCTGGGATGGGGTCACGAGTGACGGTGGGTGGAAGTCATTCCCTTCACCATACACTCCAATCCACTTCAACCCCGAGTTCCCCCCAGCATTACAAAAGGGACTGTTCGACACATGGCGGGAGGGAGGTTGCCTGATGCTTTCAGACATGTTCCATAATCATGATATCCTCACCTTCGAGAGCTGCCAAAGGGAATTCCATCTACCGCCCAACAAGCACTTTCACTACCTCCAGCTTAAACACTGGGTAATGCATCCACAGATCAGGGAAGCAGCCACAGGGGACCGTACGCCAATTGAGAATTTCATGCGGAAAGTGGGCTCTATGAAGGGTGTGATCTCTTTCTTATACAGTCTTCTTCTTTCAACACTACACTCACCAAGGGCACGCTATATGAGTATTTGGGAGCAGGTGGTCGGGAGGGACATATCCGAAAAAGAGTGGGGACACGTCTGGTCAGACATCACAAAGAATAATCACTCCCTAGACCTGAGAGAAGCACACTATAAAAAACTCTTTGATTGGTACATGTACCCCACTAAACTCAAACAGACATTTCCGGACACCTCCGATCTCTGCTGGTGGGGATGCGGCCTCTTGGGGGATTTCCGCCACATTTGGTGGGACTGTCCCACAATAAAAACGTTCTGGGAGGAAATTTTGGCTCATATTAAAGATATCCTCTCCATGGAAAGGTTGGTGGAAATCTTCAGAGATGATTATAAAAACTTTGAATACAAATGGGGACCGCTAGTCACATACCTAACACGGGGTCTACCTTTGGCGGTGTGCCCTCCCTCTTTGAGGGCCTTACACCTTTTCCAGTTCTAAGACAAAACAATGCGTAGTCACGATTGGCCTGCGGATAGAGGGTGTACAGTACCAGAAAATGTGTCCCCTGACACCAGCAGAGACTCGTAGGAGCCTGCAGCATCCCGATAGAGCAGTATGATTATTCAGCAGACACCACCATAGTTGTTTTAGGGTTGGGTTTGGGGTGGGGGGCGTGTTGCGGTTGGGGTTATTAGTTCTTAGGACTCAAAGGACTCTATGCATGAGTTTATTATGGAAGGCAAACTTGTATCAGCCACGTGGAAATAAGGGCACTCACAAATGGTGAATCGGTACTCTAGATTGTAATGAGAATGTGAGGATTGTACGTTAGATACCATGTAATGTCGCCTGATTGGTTATGCTTGATCAATAAAAAGATTTTTGACAAAAATACCAATTCGGCAAATAATTAAGTCACAACACACAATAAAATTCCAACAGCAATTTATAGAAATAGGAAATATTGTTATCTTTAAAATGACACCAAAATGGAACAAAAATACACTGCAAGGAATCAGGGATATTAATTTTTAAATATTAAACACTTTCTTTTGCTTAGAAACCAATAGTGCCACTTGTGGACTTTTGGTTGCCTCTGACCGGGACAAGGTCAAAGTTTAAGTCCGACCACGATGGAGGTCAAGATTTTACCTTCACACGTAGAAACTTTCCTGAAGGATTTCTCACCAGACATTGTGCAGCCTCCTCCAGCAGGCTGGATTCATTGAGGAACTCTTTCCTGAAGTTACTCTTGTGGGTCCAAAGTGTTCAAAACACAATCCAAGAGTCTGGAATCTCCAAGTTGGTCCTTGAAATTCACAATTCCCACAAGGCACCTGGATAACACCCTTAAAGGTCCACTGGATACACTCCCGGCAGGGGACTCTTCGTGGAGTTGATACAGGTGAGCTCTGTTAACCTGTAGCTTGCAGGGAGCCCACTCTTTATTCCTCTTGAAACAAGGTATATCCAAAGGGCTGTATTCCCAGATAATGCAGCAGGCGAGGTCTGTCAGAATGCAGGGCCTGATGGTGTAAATCAAGTTTCCAGCTTGGCGTCCCCTCTTTATTCCTCTTGAAGCAAGGTACATCCAACGTGCTGTAGTTACAAATAATGCAGCAGGCACTGTCTTCAGAGTGCAGGGCCTGGTTGGTGCAAATCAAACTTCCAGCATGGATCCTTCTTCTTTCTTAAGTTTCAAACAGCAGATGTGAGAGGCACTGCCCCTCTCAGATACTTATTCAGTGTTCTCTGGGATCAAGCAGGAGGGCACTCCTGTCCAATGAGGTGCCGGGCAACACCCCAGAGCATGAACACTTCTTCCAAAGTGTGGCACAATGGTCTACCAGAAAGCACACTTTCTCCAAAATTCAATATGTCAGAATTTTCAGCAGAGGGAGAAGAGCTGGCTCAACACACCTCCAGGATGGTTAATCTCCACAGTCTCTTCCCCTTCATCTGCTCATTCCTTCCTTAATCCTACCATCTGGCTGGGTTCAAAGAGTAGGGGTGTAAATGAAACTGGCCTCTTCTGCCTGTCTCCTCCTTCTATTGAAAGATATTTTTTACGACCCTCCCCCTGGCTCTGGCATTCCAATGGCCCGCACCTTCTCTTCTCAGAAGGGCTCCCTGACCCCAGGGGTCATTTATCACCTCTTCAAAGTAGCCTGGCTAATCCACTTAACTCTGGTCAATCAGGTCAGAGCACTAGAGGGCTGAAATTTGGCTTACAGACAAGAAAGTCTTATAACTTCTTGTCTGTACATTTTAGGATAAATTCAGCTATAGCATATTGCTGGATTTATCAATACCATTCAAGCCAGTCCTTGAATGGTATTAGTATGACCTCCTGAACTTTATTTATTATTTAATAACTTCTTGCCATGTTAACCTATGTGGCTGGGAATTTGCAATGGAAAACATGATTTTTCCAACACCAGGGCTTATAAAGCATCTTTTATAAGGACCCAGCCTATATCTACAGGAACCCACACCCCTTGGATACCTAGGAGAGACTTTAGGGGTTCTGAATATGTCAGATATTTCAGATCCTCACTTCACAGTGCTTCTAGCACAAAAGTCGATTTTGGGAAGCACTTTACTACAATATGGGAAGTGAAATGTGCAATTTCACTAAACCCAAGGCATTTTATAAGGGTCCTCCTTATAACTACCTGACACCCCCCCCCCCACCCCCGGGACACCTAGGGGAGCCCTTGGGGTTACCTACTATGCCAAAACATTGTAGTTTTATAATTTGTATGTGCCCCAAACAGCAAAGTCGAGTTTGGTCAAAAGTTGCATTTTAAAGCAGTCCTGCAACACATGGCTGCTTTTAAACTGACCTCAGTCTTCTGCAGTGCACACATGCAAGTGCAGAAAGGGCTGCTGGCCTCTAAACGTCCATGCCCTATTACATACTAGGGACTTAAAGGGAGCTTCAATCCCCCTGCCCTATTAGGTACTAGGGCCTTATAGGGAAGGTCATGCCAATCCTAGGGGTACCCGAAACCATAGTGTACCCTAGTGCATGTAGGTGTTTTCACTGTATTTTAAGTGTGTCTTCAGCATAGCAGTGGCCCTGGGCCTGGTTAGGCAGAACCCAGGCTCAGTCAGAGTCAGTTACCACCAGTATCAGTCAGCAAAAAAAGTTGGGGGTGCCCAGGGCACTGGATAATTTGCAACACAATGTATTGCAATAAATTATTTGCTGTATTAGAACCCATTGGCCCCATGGTCCCATCAACACCTTCATGTTCGAGTCTCTCTCTCCTAAAAATGTCCACAAGATTGCTGTTCCCACATCCTATTGCACTGCAATCAGACTGAGGGCCCCAATTTTCTGTATCTACCTTGCTTTCAAATGGAGCTCACACAAAGATGTAGGCCATCTTCGGTTTAGAAGGAGCAACGTTTTAACCAAGAGAGATTCTAGAGATTCTTTTTCATTAATTCGGGTACCTTGGTAATTCCTTGAGTTATGTGAGAGGACCCAGATCTTCGAATCTCTGATTGAGTGCATAGAATAGACTGAATCTGAAGAGTTTTGGTCATTATCGCCTTTTCCATACTGATGCTCACTGGTTGTATCCTGAGCTAGGCTCCCTTTTAAGGATGGGCACCAAGGGAGTATGATGAGGATCATAATTACCTATCTTGTTCATTTCTACTTGCTTTGTTTGAGTGTATTTCTTGGATGTTTGTATTCTTGATGGAATTGTTGCTGGCCTGATGAGTATGACCAACAGGAGAGGAGTTTGGGGACCACTACAGTGTGCCTTTTCATAGAATCTAAAGTTTATGTTTTTTGTGAGGGGTTAGTATGATTTGTTGGGTTCTAAAACCCCATATTTTAGAATTTAACCTTCAGTGACTTAGGTCCTGATTTGGAGTTTGGTGGATGGATTACTCGGTCACAAAAGTGACTGATATCCTGTCCTCCTTATTACAAGTGCTTTAGGATGTAATGCACTTGAAATAAGGCTGATGGGATATCTGTCACGTTTGTGATGGAATAACCAGTCCGCCAAACTCTAAATCATTCACTACGTTTGTTCATTAAGAATAACAGTCTTTCCTTCTGTACCATGATTACCCCAAGGAGGTCATGAAAGGACATCTGGTGCATATAAAGTGCATAAAGGCTATGAAGTCATAGTCACTGGACTAACCTTTCTAGCACATTGATTGACAATTCAACGCCTGGTAATAAAAGGCATTGTGGACCAACCACCTCAAAACCTTTCTGCGTTTCTTGTGGTCCTTCATCCTTCCTTGCTTGGTCTAGCTAAATCGATCCTGCCGTACAGTTAGCAAAATGCTGTGATCTTTCACAGTTGCCATTAGATCCATTTCTCAATTCCAGCCCCCCCCTTCCAGAATCTGATAAATAATGTCTGGGTCAGTAACATCTCTGATGCCCAGTCCCTGGAAATTGAGTGAGGGCATAGGTGCAAGTGCCAATTTATTATGACAGCTTCTCACCTGTCTTATCTCTGGAGAGCAATGCCTGAGCTCCTCTTTCAGTTCCTTCACCCTCTTCCTTCTTCTGGTATTTCTCTCAAGAACATACTTACTCTGGCTCCCAGAATGGGCCAGCAATAAACAGAATGATGGAGAGGACTCATGAGACTGTTCAGAAGAGGTTTTTTTGTGATCTTGGTATTTCAAAGGCACCTTTGAACAGCAGAGATAAATTTTTGAATTTTGAGCAACTGAGTTTTGTAACAGATGAATTGATGATAAATCGATGTTTTAAAGGAGTTTGTAAATGAACAAAAAGAGCTTTTAGTATTGGACAAAGAGATTTAAAGATAACTTTTTTTTTTTTAAAGTAACCCATGGAGTGAGGTCTGAGCAGGAGAGACATGGTCAGGTCTCTTCAATTCCAATACCAGTCAGCACTAGTCAGTCAGATCAAGATAGAGTACAATATATTAATAGATGGAGGTTGCAAGGAATGCACCCATGATATGTTGCTTGTGAGAAAAGGAAGACAGATAGATAGTTTGTTTCAAAAAGTGGAGTTGAAACTTGCAGGCACTCACTAAGTAATTTATTGGATTAATTAAAGCGAGAGTTCAATCAAATGTAATGCCCAAATGTATGACACTGGCCGCAGACAGTTGTTTGTCTCTTTCCAAGGGAAGGTAGATAGAAAGGAAGGTCCTTTAATAGAGAGGGCCTGCATGTTAAAGGTAACTCAGTCATGTCTTCATCTCCAGACAATCATGTCAATTAGATGAACTCTGCATCATATCTCCAGAAATCCTAAGAATGATTTGTGTATCATCTGCATACATGAACATAGAGAATTCGGAAGGTTGGGTGAGGTGTGCCAAAGGAATCAAGTAAAGATTAAAAAGTGGCGGATGAAGAGTCGAGTCCTGTGGACTCTACAGAAAGAATGTGATGATGGCCAGCTCCTTGGCGTAATCAGATTCATTACTCTAATATCTCCTGGGTATTACAAGGTATTCAAATTAGGTCTTTGGTTTCATGGGGAGACAGTGGATTAATTTAATAAGAATCTTGACAACACAATCACATATTTTTTATTTATGCTGGTGACACTGTACAAGTGAAAATATTTATCTGATACTTTTAGTCATCGCAATTGCCATGTATTCAGGGGGATATTGGGAACCTTCCAACGCCAATGAAGGAAGGAGTACTGAGGAGAGAAGATTAAAAACAACTTATTCGTAATGAGAACTCCTAAAGTCTTATAGTAGCACCTCCTCCCCAGCAGATGCTTTGATCAACATTTCTCATGGTGTGCACACTCCAAATAATTGAGACTATCTGGAAATCCCCAAGGTAGAATATACACATGTGGTTGGCCTGCAGAAATCCTAAGTATTTCTCCATTACCATGACAGTTTGCATCATGTAGAGTTTAGTCCCTAACATTCCCACTAACCCCTGTAAGACAGGATGATAGACAAAATTCATCCCCAAGTTTGAGGGTGCTCTATCGGTCTATCATTCATGCGTTCATGAACAAGGTTTACACCACAATATTGCGTCTCAACTGCCATAACTACCAAATTGTGAGCCGAGTTATGTTGTGTGACTTTAATGTGCTGGTGCATTGGCAACAGCATTGTCTGTGGTATGGTATAGCGTCTAGCAGCAAGAATTGATAGACTCCTCAACACCACCAACCTCTTCTATTGGCCAACTCTAGAGATTATGGAAGGTGTTGTCATATTGCCAATTTTTTAAATGAGGGCCTAAATCATTTAGATCTTTCATGTATATGACTAATTTGCAATTCCTACTGCGGTTTGTTTACATATGCCAACCATCCATGTAAGTCAAGAGAAATCCTTTTGGACATTTCAGGTGCCTAAAGGTAGATGTCTGAAGGTCCGAAAGTACAGACGCTAATATATTGAACAGCTATTAATAGCAAATGCTAGCTCTTGTTTTTTCCTCGCACTCTGTGTACTATTTTTGAATTCTCATCTGCTTGTAAATTAGCTTTTAACTCAACTCTGTTTATTATACATTGTCTTTCGTTTCTGACACTGTTTTATTTGTCTCTAATTGTTTCTCTCTCTTTCTCTATATTCACTTTCCTTAAGCTCTGTTTCCTCTCTATCACTCTGTTTTCCCTCTATCAATTTTTTTTCTTTTCCTACTTTATCTCTCTTCGAAGGGCCAAAGTTGCAATATTTTAACACTACTTTTAGAAGCACAAATTCTTAAAGGTGTGATGGAGCACTGGGCCTTACAACATAATCACTTGGTCAAGTCATCAAAGATTTTCCCCATTAGTCTTATGGACCTTTTTTAGTTGATATGAACATTGAAAAGGAGAAGACATCAACAATATATTTCCAACTTGTGAAGTCAATGAAACCCCACAATAAGGACCAGGAATAGCTGAATGTCGTTAAAGGTACTATTTTTTGAGTATCCATCAATCCAGTATATATTCAGACCAAAAATAAGTTCAACAAATGCAGCAATACAGTGGGTAAGCTGAAATATCTCAGTAGGTTGAGGTGCAGCAGAAGACATATAGAATTGCATTAACCACAATTGTATAGACACAGATTAAAGCAAACAGGTACTTTGTAAAGAAACTTTCCTTCTTCTAAACATAAATCAGATATAGGGTTATCTATCGAGGATCTCTAAATCGGGAGCATAGACGGTGCCAGCATGATAAGACTTCAGTACAATTCTGTGGAAAAAGGAAATAAGTGTTTAGCATAAAGCTTCACACTTGCTAGAAAAGGCAAGCAGAGAGGTCGGTACATCTTGAAGTCTAAAGTGAATCTCTCCTGACTCTAAGTGGGTGAACACCAATATGAAAGTAACAAGAGATTCAGAAATGTCCTTTTCTCCTTCACACCACCAGGAGCCAATCAAGTCACTACTCGAGTGCATCTGCAACATAGCTCCAGTTTACCAACACATCAAACTGAGACTGCGGTTCTGAACCTTGAGTGTCTTGCCATTTTGGTATATGGTGAACAGAAAGCCTCTATGGAGCATTGTTTTTCCACCTTTGCTGCCAAGTTCCCTCAAGGCCTCTCTATCAGCAGTTTAATACAGACAATAAACCTTTCTCTAGCTAATATAAATCATGATAATAAACCTGCCAGGAAAAAGAGAAAACATGCTGGCAAAGCAAAATGCATTTCAACTGAGGCCTGTAGTTAGTTAAGCATTTGATGTGCATTTGGAATACATAGTTATACATATGCACATATTTCTTGAAAAATACATGTAAAACATGAGTAAAAGAGAACATATTTACATATGCAAATATAACATTGTGAAGTGTGGGTGTAAAACGTGAGTAGAGAATACATGCTTTAATGTTTAACTGAGCATTAGTACATACTATATAAATCTCTCGTCTCTACAGCGAATACATTTCAGTAATGCATTTAAATGCTTCAGGCACATTAATAAAATTAAGGCACACACTGAATATAATGTCAAATGCACATATATAATTATGTTTCTGTGACGTGTAAGGATCCAAATTGCCCTGCATCTAAACCTCCCTCTGATGGCAACGTTAACCATCACAATCAACATATGAATCTTATCAGATGAGATCAAATGAAAACCCTGACGTTTTTAACATGTTTTGTTTAGAGTTTTCCCGGTACTTCATTGCATCATAAAATCTACACTGACTCTCTTCTAGTTCCACATCCTTTCTTTTTCTCCTTATTCCCCTTCTTTCCTGCTGCACTTGTCCCTTCACCTTTATACACCTGTGCCCCTTAAAGATTACAAACAGACAAATTGCACAAAGGGCAATTATCACAAGGGTTCTCAAATGGAGCCAAATATTCCACTTCGAAGATTTCCAGCACAGTTGCCTACTGTAGCAAATCCATTTTCAGTTGCTTCCCAAGCACATGTAGCTTCCATCTCCTTTAAATCTCCCTCTAAATCTGTAAGGTTCCTAATATATCGCTTCACCTCTTTACTCTTATCAGGTATATAGGTACAGCATTGTGGAACCTTCAGCATCTTACAAACTCCGCCCTCCACCGTGAGAAGAATGTCTAATGCAAGGCAATTCTGCATTACCAGAGACCTTATAGCTATGATTTCAGTATCCGCTGCTAACAAGGAACTTGAAGTACAAGTAGATACCTTATCAACTAAGGTGGACAGCTTTCTAATTTTAAGATCATTCAGAACTACTCCTACAGAAGGAATCAATGTTCCAACTATATCACCAACTGTTTCATAACCACTACTGCATTTTTTGGTTCTAACAAGTGAATTCCATACAGGATCATCTAAGTGTTCTATATGATAAATCTTCTGCAAAACTATTGCCAAGGAACAAGTGCCATACCAACCTCGGGTAATGTAAAATCTGCTTGATCCCCATAAACATAATATACTGCAGGAATAACAGGATCTTGTCCTCCCATAAATAAGGGACAATTCCCTTCACATTCAAAACTGTGATCACAATCACTCCTTCCCATATTTTTAATGTGAATTGCAGATTTGAGTCTATGTACACATACCTTTTCCTTGTGCTTCCATTCTAGTTAGTGCAGGCATAACTCCTGACTTTTTGTGTTTTAATTCATCTTTATCCGACATACTCCTATATCTTTGATCCCACTCTGTTTTCCAAGGAGCATCCATGGCTCTTCCTCTGTCTTCTACCGAATCTAGAAATGTCTTTTCAACATCAGTTAGGGAACAAGTTAAATTGTGCCTATGAGTATAAGCAGTATCTAATGTTAGGATGGGTTTAAGAAACAATCAGCTGTTTCCATCTCTTTAGCCTTTAGGTAGCAATTCAACATGTAATGTCTTGAAATCAAATGTATGCAAGCTACTGTCAGTAGGAATCGAGGTTCTACGGTAGTTCTAGACCTATGTTCATCTGAATTGGGAAGTGTAGGTGAATATAACCCTAGAAGCAAAGCAATTAGTCCTACCCTTATAGCTATTAATACACCTGCTAATATAAGTCAACGTCTTATTAGTTATTAGTTTCCATGACTGCAGCAAAGTATGTCTGTTCAGGGGATAAGTACCCCTGAACGGGGTACTCTAGCTCTTTTAAATCTACTGAGTACAGATTGTTCTTCTTCACTGTCACTCAGACCAGAATCCTCAGTATCCACTGTGATCGTGCATGGTAGACGTTCTGCAGGCACACTTAGGGCCTGATTTAGTTCTTGGCAGACAGGTTACTTTGTCACAACAGTGATGGATATCTTTTCCGCTGAAATATAATTCCCATTATATCCTATGGGATGTATACTTCGAGGGATTCGATATCCGTCACCATTGACCACCCGTCCACCAAGATCTAAATCAGGCCCTTAGTCTCTCTCCCTCCCCTGCCTTCTCGGACAACTGTCTACAGCTCCCACATGGCTTGCCACAGCACTTGGACCTTCGTCAGGGTCTGAATCTGGCTTAATCAGTGCCACAGGCCAAGACCCTCGTGTCTCAACCTCAAATGCCGACTCATCAAGACCCCCCTCAGGCCGAGGATGTCCTGTTTCAGATTCTCACTCTTTTTCTGTAACTTGTTCAACCTCTTCCCTCTGCCTTTCAGTTGTGGTCTGCACCTCTGGAAGAGGTACTGTCACATCATCAAGGGGAAAATCTACTCTGCAAGTGTGGGCAGTGTGGATCCAGTTGGGGAGACATCCAAACTTAACAGCAATGTTCGTGACAAGTATAACTTGAAATGGTCCACAGGTCAAGGTTCCAGAGACGTTTCTCAAATGTGTTTCTTCAATAAGACCCAGTCGCTGGGACTGAGATCATAATATGCTCCTGATGCAGTGGGTCGGTAGCACCTCCGACCTGGTAAAACACAGAATCCACCACATCAGCTAGTCCTTGGCAGTAATCTAGAATCATGTCATCTGTAATGTTCACAAGCTCATTTGCAGGCACTGCTGACAGTCTCATTGCTCAATCCATGATGATTTCATGTGGGGACAGTCCTGTCCTCTGATCAGTAATGCTGTGAAGATTCATTAACACAAGGAAAAAAGCAGGCCACTTCTGAGATTTTGAAGCACACACTTTGGCCAAACTGGACTTCATCTTGCTGTTCACCTGCTCAACTATGACTGAAGCCTCAGGCCAAAAACTGCAGTGTCGTCTTTGCTCCACTTGCAGTGCTGCATACAACATTATCAGGACCTCATTATTGAAATGAGTCTCTCGGTCTCACTCAAGCACATTCAGCAAACTGAACCTGCGTATAAGTTACTTCAACAACAACTTAGCTACTGTGAGGCTATCTTTTCTCCCGATCGGGTAAGCTTCAACCCAACGCAAGAAGATACACACAATCACCAGCTGATATCTCAGCCAGTTACATACAGGCATCTCGATGAAGTCCAGCTGCATCCTGTTGAATGGCATTCCTGATCTTCCTATGTGCCTCAGGTTCACTGGGGTTCTTTTCCCTACATTCATTTGTTGGCACACAAAACATCCGTGACCATTACCTTAGCCATCAGTCTAAATCGGGGGTTAGCGCCTTAGCTGCTGGGCCTTTTCCCCTTCCAGTACTGAGCCTTTTTTTGGCAATTTGGGGTAGTTTGCACTTAATGCTCCATAACTTATTTTCGCATAAGCTATCCACGCCAAATGTTTGTCCTTTACTTCAAACATCCTCGGGATTCTAAAAGTACCCAGGGTTTGTAGATTCCCCTTGAGGGGAAAGAGAAAATAGGCAAAATATACCACATAGCAAAATGTTGAGTTTTATTCGAAAAATAAGGAAAAAGTGCTCCAGATAAAAGTGTCTGTTTTTTCCCCTAAAAGAGGCACCCACAATCGGTTTGCTGTAATAAAGCCACAATCTTCCCAGCTTTCAGGAACATGCTGAGCTGAATCAAAGAACCTAATTTTGTACCACAGTTTTGGCATTTTTCTAAGAGGTAGTCTATTTTCCCTATTGTTTGTGTTCTTAACCTACTTCCAGTTAATGGTGGAGACCAGTGTGAAAACTATGAGTGATCCAGGAAAACTATGTATTTATGAAAAGTAGACTAAATTATGAATTCAGCAAGGGGTCATATGTGTAGATCTCTCAAGGTTTTTCAACGAAAATACCTGTTGAAACAAAGATATATGGAAAATGAGTAGGGAAAACCGGTCATTTGTGACAACGTTTTCATCTGTAACTTTTTGTCACAATGGGCGATTTACAAAAGCAATATACCTTTACGTCCGCTAGACCTTTCTGGTTGCATGGATATATAGGGTTTGTAGGCTTAAGGTACCCAAAGCCAACAACTTAGCTGCACCGTACAATGGTTTTTCATTGACTACAGAGTGTAGACCAATTCATATAGAGAAATAGGCAGAGTGAAAAATGGGTATCTGTATTTCTGAAATGGGCACAAGATATGGAGTTTAAGAGCAGTGGGTATTTGTACATTTCTGAATTTGTGGGTACCCGTAGTAGCGTATGATTTAGAGGGTATTTTTCTAAATGCCATATTTTATATACACTAGCTTACATTTGAGAGGCACAAATGCAGTGAAGTCCAATTGGTAATAACAAATGTTCTACTATTCTATTCTCCCAGAAGTCTTTCCATAAAAATGGTGCCTCACTTGAGTAGGTAGGCCTAGTGGCTGGAAATGTCCAAAAACGCAACATGGATGCATCTCATTATTCCACCGAAAACTGACCCTTTTTAGGTCGAGCATTCAAGACCTATTGTAATTTCTTATGTTGGGTTAAAGCCATCCCCCAACTTTTGATTTGTTTGTGTCAGTGTCCTTCAAAAATCCTTGCTTGCCAGTGGTCAGTCCTGCCTCTTTGTCCCTCTTTTCTCTCTTCCGTTCCTCCCATGCAGCAGGGACTAAGTACTGTCTCATCACACTATAGTTCTACATCTGTTCTTTGATGGACTACTTTTTTTCTTGGTTTCCTGCTCTGTTTCTGTTTGCCTGTGTGTAGTTTCAGCACCATAGCTGATTACATTTAAATATCGTTTTCCTCCCTCCCACCTCCTCCTAATTACACAGTTGTATTGGGGTACGTCTTTTGTCATGCCTCCTTCTTGGTTGCTTATATTTTTTAGACTTTTAGCAATTTTCGATGTCGACCGTAATTTGGGCTATTTTTAAGTGGGATTGGGCTTGTTGGGCATTGTGTTCACAGTTCCTCCTGGCCGTCGGAGGGCTTAACAATGCCCCTCCAATATTCTCCAATGGAGCTAGCGCTATATAAAAGTCCAAAAATAAATTGTAGAAAGCTTTAGTAGTCAAGTGTTTGTCAGCTCCTCTATATAAAAAATCACATAAATAAATGTATAGATATGTCTACGTAGTCCGCCCTCTACATCCGTCTCAGTGTTTTTTGTTTAGGCGAATGGCCACGCCCCTTCTCCGAGGAGGATTTCACTTTGGTCGCGCTTCACTTTCTACAGGGAGTTCTGTCCTGATTTACGTATTACAATACAATGTGCTACTAGCAAGATGGTGGCTGTGAGAGGCTCCCTGCTGAACTCCGACTTTCAGGGTGAGGCGGAGAATTCTCCACGCACGCCACCCAGCTGTAATTAATTTGTTGGAAAGACTGTGGTGGCTCCAGGGAGACGGCCGGTGAGTTTAGCAGTGCTAGTCTGCTGGGTGCTCGAGCTCGTTTTTAATGTTTTTGATCTGTGTGGGAGGGCGGGTCGGATAAACAGACGCGGAGGCCGAATATATGGTCCAAAGATTCGTGTTTTATTGTTATCAGGAGCCACAGTCTTAGGTTTCACTACAGGGATGGGGTGTTCTTCTCCGGGTTCCGTCCTCTCTCTCCAGGGTAGGGATTCGGGGCTAGTTCGTTCCTCCTCTTCCTCTTCCGAGCTGGGGTGAAGGGGGCTTGGTTCTGGCTTGTCCGTCGTGCTGGCTTTCACCCGGAGGCTCGTACCGAGGAGAAGAGAAAACGGAGGCCGTCAGTGATATTCTGAAAGGGGGGGGGTGCGTAGAGAAATCAAACCTGTCACCTTCACCCGGTGGTATCTAGGGTTGTTCTAGAGGTCATGGTGAGGAAAGGGAAAGGGAACAAGGGGATGATGTGCCCTTTTTTCTAGGATAAGAAAAGCCACCAGAAAGGGCCGTGCCCGAAATGTCAGTAGAGTGTATTCTCTCCTGCTGGCTCAGAGATAGTTGCTCTCACCCCCTGTGCCCGTTACCACCCTCCTCCCGCCTCCCACGTCTATTCCAACCCGCCTTCCCCAAAACCAGCGCCACTCACCGGCTCCGCCGCAACTCTCCTGAGCTGCGGCCGCTCTTCAGCCTCTTCCGGTGGACGCCACCACTCTTCGGTCCACTGGTCGTCTGCTTCCTCCTCCTCCTCGACACCGCCCCGGTCGCCGTCCTCTCGTCCCGGACTCCGTTTGGTGTTCGGCTCTTGTCCCGTACTCTGCTCCTCGTCCTCCTCTCGTCCCGCACTCTGCTCCTCGTCCTCCTCTCGTCCCGCACTCTGCTCCTTACGCCTCTCCTCGCTCTCTCCGGTCAACGACCCCTCTTCCGGGTTTTTCCTCTCTATTAATGGTCTAGCCGCCGTACATCCGGGGTCAGCTCCTCCCCTTTCCACCTTCTGGCCTCGCTGTGGAAAAACACGAAAGGTGGGTGTGTCTCTCCCCCTGACAGCGCCTTCCCTGTGTACGCCCCTAGCAGGCCGATCTTTACACGCAAAGGAGTCTGGTCGCTGTCGTTCTCCAACAGCCGCCAGCATCGATATCCCAGGGCCCACCTTCTCACATCCCTTTTCCCTTGCTATCTTACTACAAGGGTTCTGTTCTTGCGGGTACCTTGACAGAAGGTCCACGTTGCCTTGTTCCGATCCCTTTCGATGTTGGGTTAGGAACCGGTAGGGTTGTAATGCTAGGAACCACCTCAACACTCTTTCGTTGTTTCCCTTGTTTCGTGCCAGCCATTCCAAGGGGGCGTGATTAGAGTATAAAGTAAACTCTCTCCCTTCTAGGTAGTATCGTAGAGTGTCTATGGCCCATTTGATAGCCAACGCCTCCTTCTCTATGACGGCATAGTTTCGTTCTCTAGGAAACAGCTTCCTACTGATGTACAATATGGGTTTCTCCTCTCCTTGTTTCGTTACTTGAGACAGCACTGCCCCCAGACCCCGTTCTGAGGCGTCCGTCTGGAGTATAAAGGGAAGAGTGTAATCTGGACTGGCTAACACGGTATCGGTAGTAAGGGAAGTTTTCAGGGTCTCAAACGCCTGTAGAATCTCCCATGTGGGGTTCCCCAACCTAACTTCTGTTTTCACTGTTTTCTGTAACAAGTCGGTGAGAAGGGTCGCAATTTGCGAAAAATTGGGGATAAAACGTCGGTAATATCCGAGCAGTCCTAAAAAGGCACGGAGGTCTTTCTTCGATTTGGGTAACGGGATTTGGGAGATAGCTGTTAATTTGGAATCTTGGGGTCTGATGGCTCCTTTACCCAATAGATATCCTAGATACCGGACTGTTTGGGCTGCAAGACGGCTTTTGGCAGGGTTGATCTTAAGACCATGGTGTCCTAGGGCTTTTACCACTTGTGACAAATGGGACATGTGTTGTTCCCGACTGTCGTTATAGATGACAGTGTCGTCTATATATGCACCGGCATACCTCTCATGAGGCCGTAGGATTTGGTTCATGACTCTCTGAAAAGTAGCCGGAGCTCCATGCAATCCAAAGGGTAATACCTTAAATTGGTACAACCCATCTGGGGTGGAGAACGCTGTTTTTTCCTTGTCTTGTTCGCGCAGTGGTATTTGCCAGTACCCTTTACAGAGGTCCAGGGTACTGATATATTTGGCCCTGCCTATTCTCTCGACCATCTCGTCCACTCTTGGGAGGGGATTTGTATCAAATTCCGATATTTTATTTACCTCTCTGAAGTCGATACAGAAGCGTACCGAGCCATCCGGCTTCGGTACGAGGACAATCGGCGAATTCCATTCGCTGATGGACGGTTCGATGACGTCCATCTGTATCATCTTCTGTACTTCCTCTCGAATGGTGTGCCGGCGGGCTTCGGGTACTCGGTATGGTCGGAGACGTACCCGTTTACCGGGGGGGGTTTTGATGGTGTGTTCTACCAGGGACGTCCTTCCAGGGGACGTGGAAAAGGTGTCGTGTAGGGGAAGAAGCACGTCAGCCAAATCCACCCTCAGATTAGGAGGGAGGGCCGGATCCATGCACTGCTCAAACAGAGGAACCGTCACCACCGTGTTGGTAGCGAGAGCCGGAAAGGGGCCCTCCCATTTCTTCAACAAATTAACGTGGTAGATTTGGGAGGTGCCACGAGCCGGATCCGTCTCAACGCGGTATGTCACAGGCGTTACCCTTTCCCTCACAGTGTATGGTCCCTGCCACTGTCCCAACAATTTGTGGTCGGAGGAGGCCATCATGAGCAGTACGGCATCGCCTACTGCGAAGGATCTCTCCTTGGTTTTTTTGTTGTATTGTACCTTTTGTGCCGTTTGGGCGTTTTCTAAGTTGGTACGGACGAGGGCTCTGATCTGGCCTAAATGGGTCTTGAGATTGGACACATAATCCACCAATGGTTTGGTGTTATCCGGTTCGGTTTCCCACTTCTCCTGGGCCATGTCCAGCAGGGATCTGGGCTGATGGCCATATAACAACTCGAATGGTGAGTAACCAGTACTTTTCTGTACCTTACATCGCAAGGCGAATAGGGCTAGGGGCAGCATGTCCTCCCATTTCCTTGTCTCCAAGGCTAAAAGCTTTTTAAGAGTGATCTTAAGGGTAGCATTGTACCGTTCCACGAGGCCGTCCGTTTGGGGGTGATATGCGGAGGTCCGTATTTGATGGATTCCCAACAGGGCACATACCTGTCTCATAACCTTGGATACGAATGGGGTCCCTTGATCTGTTAAGACCTCCTTCGGGAACCCCGTTCGCGAGAACACTGTTATCATAGCCTTAGCGATGTTGGTAGCATCCGGACGGCGTAAGGCCATCGCCTCCGGAAACCGGGTGGCGTAGTCAACAAGGACCAGAACGTACCGGCACCCACTCCGAGAAGGTAGCAGGGGTCCTATAATGTCCATCCCTACTCTACTGAAGGGTTCTTCTATGATGGGTAAAGGACGTAAGGGTGCTCGGGGTGGCTTGTACCGACTATTCTTCTGGCATACGGGACACTCCCTACAGTACCTTTTTACTTGTTGGAATATACCGGGCCAATAGAACCGTTCTGTTATCTGTTTTTCCATCTTCTCTGTCCCGAAGTGTCCCCCCAACAGGTGGCTATGGGCCAGAAATAAAACCTTTTCCCTAAAGGGTCCCGGGACCAATAACTGGGGAGTTTGGGTAGGGTTTCCTTTTCTGTATAGCAACCCGTTCCTAATGTAAAAATAAGGACCTACATGTAGGGGGTCTTCTTGTGCCAGAGCGGAGTTCCATGCTTCCTGTAGGACGGGGTCTTCCCGTTGAGTGGCACGGAAGCTTCTATCCGTCTCCCAGGGCGTGTCCTCCTGTATGATTGGCAACACTGTGGGGGGCTTCCCTTTTTCTGCCCTTCTCTGTTTCTTGCTCTTCCGTGCTTTGGGTTGGGTCCATTCCTGGTTTTCTTCACGGGAAAAGGGCGCCGTGGCCCACCATTCCTCTTCTTTAGTAGGAGCGCTTTTTATCAATTGGGGTAGGTTCGGGTAGTCGTCCCCAAGAATAACCTGTTCTGGCAAACTGGGGATGAGGCCCACCTTCAAAGTGGTGCCCGAGTCATTCTGATGCTGTATCTGTACTTGGGTAGTGGGATACTGCTTCGTATCGCCATGAACACATCGAATAGCGACAGTCCCATCAATGGGTCCGATCCATGGTTCTAGGTCTTGAGGTCTTATGACGCTTTGGCGGCAACCTGTGTCAGCCAAGGCAATGGCGGGTTGCCCGTTTACCGTCACTTTGCAGTGGTACTGGGGAGGTCTCCTTTCGGGGGGGAACAATAATAATTACCAGCCATCCCTATCTCCATGGGCTCTTCTTTTTGCGGACAGAACCTGGCTATATGTCCCATTCCTCCGCAATGAAAACACTGGGGTCCCGGAAGAGGGGCTCTGTATATAGGAGGACCGTGAGTTCCAGGGATGATGGTTACGGGTTACGTTTTTTTGATAACAGACGGACGAAGGGGCCTGTGAACTCCAGGGCCGCCAGACCTCCATGAAGGATCATCCTTTCCCTTTTGTATTTCCTGAGCGCGGCTATATGCACTGGCTATTTCTACTGCTGTCTCTAAGGTGAGATGGGCCTGTTGCCGTACCCATCTCTGTATGGGTGGATGAAGGGAGGGCAAGTATTGCTCCAGGTAGATCTCGGCCATGATGCCATCCTTATCTGTGGTGACAGGCTTCAGCCACCGATCCGTCATATCCTTCACCCGGAAGTACAGTGCTCGAGGGGTTTCTTGGGGTCCTTCTCTTATCTGTCGTAGCTTTATCCTATAGGATTCATCATCTATTCCCAAACGCTCCATAATGCACTGTTTAATGTCGGTGTATGGGACCGCTCCTTGGACTGTGGCAGCTTGATAAGCCGCCTGTAGATCCCCTGAAAGGAGGGGTCCCAGATGTCCCCACCTGTCAGCGGGCCAGGCCGCCGCGGTGGCTATTCGTTCAAAGTTATTGAAAAAGAAGTCCGGGTCTTCCCCGCTGACATATCATTGGAGTACCATGGATGGAAGGGTGGTGGGTCCCCTCTGCTGTCCCAGGGCCTCGTTAAGCTTATCCATGGCTGCCCCGTGGGTTTGGCTTTGTCCCGTCAGCACCTGCTGTATCTTGCCCCGGTCCTCCTCCACTACCGTAAGGAACCGTTCCATCACCTTGCCCAGGTGTTCCTGGTTCTCCGCCATCTTTGCCATAGCGGCCTCCATGTCTCCGCCGTATCCCACTTCTGACACCACCTGTGGGAGGGCGGGTCGGATAAACAGACGCGGAGGCCGAATATATGGTCCAAAGATTCGTGTTTTATTGTTATCAGGAGCCACAGTCTTAGGTTTCACTACAGGGATGGGGTGTTCTTCTCCGGGTTCCGTCCTCTCTCTCCAGGGTAGGGATTCGGGGCTAGTTCGTTCCTCCTCTTCCTCTTCCGAGCTGGGGTGAAGGGGGCTTGGTTCTGGCTTGTCCGTCGTGCTGGCTTTCACCCGGAGGCTCGTACCGAGGAGAAGAGAAAACGGAGGCCGTCAGTGATATTCTGAAAGGGGGGTGCGTAGAGAATCAAACCCGTCACCTTCACCCGGTGGTATCTAGGGTTGTTCTAGAGGTCATGGTGAGGAAAGGGAAAGGGAACAAGGGGATGATGTGCCCTTTTTTCTAGGATAAGAAAAGCCACCAGAAAGGGCCATGCCCGAAATGTCAGTAGAGTGTATTCTCTCCTGCTGGCTCAGAGATAGTTGCTCTCACCCCCTGTGCCCGTTACCAACCTCCTCCCGCCTCCCACGTCTATTCCAAACCGCCTTCCCCAAAACCAGCGCCACTCACCGGCTCCGCCGCAACTCTCCTGAGCTGCGGCCGCTCTTCAGCCTCCTCCGGTGGACGCCACCACTCTTCGGTCCACTGGTCGTCTGCTTCCTCCTCCTCCTCGACACCGCCCCGGTCGCCGTCCTCTCGTCCCGGACTCCGTTTGGTGTTCGGCTCTTGTCCCGTACTCTGCTCCTCGTCCTCCTCTCGTCCCGCACTCTGCTCCTCGTCCTCCTCTCATCCCGCACTCTGCTCCTCGTCCTCCTCTCGTCCCGCACTCTGCTCCTTACGCCTCTCCTCGCTCTCTCCGGTCAACGACCCCTCTTCCGGGTTTTTCCTCTCTATTAATGGTCTAGCCGCCGTACATCCGGGGTCAGCTCCTCCCATTTCCACCTTCTGGCCTCGCTGTGGAAAAACACGAAAGGTGGGTGTGTCTCTCCCCCTGACAGCGCCTTCCCTGTGTACGCCCCTAGCAGGCCGATCTTTACACACAAAGGAGTCTGGTCGCTGTCGTTCTCCAACAGCCGCTGGCATCGATATCCCGGGGCCCACCTTCACACAATCTGGCTGTCCAAAAACCGGTTCCCATCCCAGATGTCACGAGGCCCCGCTCTCTCCCAGCAGCTTCTGAGCGGACACTGCATCCTGGGACCGCTCCAGTTTGCTGCCATTTGGGAACGAGTTTGGGACTGCAGAGATGCTGAACGCTGTGTTCGGATTGACCGCTTCTCCTACAAAAGGGTGCAGGCACAGGAGAAGGTAGGGGAAGAACTATTGCATGTTGTATTTGTGCACGTTTCTGGGAGTGAAACTGTTAGCTGGGTGTTTGATGGCAGCATGTAACAGTGCCCGCCTCCTCGCAGCTGCCTGCAATGGATATTCCCATTCCCGGCACCCCATTCCCGGGCACCACTGCCACTTCCAGGGCTGCAACAAGTTGTACGGCAAGTCTTCGCACCTCAAGGAACTCTTGCGGACACACAGGAGAAAGGCCTTTCTCATGCACATGGCCTGAATGCACCAACAAGTTTGCCTGATCTGATGAGCTTCCCCGCCATCACCGTACCCTCGCGGGGGAGAAGAACGTGCGTGCCTGTGTGTGTGTGTCTGCGTGTATCTATGTGTGTGTGCCTGTGTGTGTCTGTGTATATGTGTGTGTATGTCAGTTTTATGTAGCGCAAACCAAAAGGTATTGAGCGCGTTTACATGAGCACCAGTTACATAAATTCTTTTTAGGCTCGGGGATATTAATTCATTTGCCAACAATCACTATGTGTTGGGCCGACGCTGAGACTCCAACTTGTTTCCCCAGTCAGCAGCTCTGAAGGGCCATATCCTCTCTCCTGTTGTTTACACGTGCTCTCTGCCAACACCGCAGGTTGTGTAATTAGATTCAAGGCATCTGAATGTCAGCATGAAAATGTCCGTTTTTTTAGTGCATGCTAATTGAATATCCGGCTGATCACTGAGGCTTGAGTTCTTGCACATTTTATACCTATCCATTATATTTTATCAATGAAGGAACAGGTGTGAAATCGATATGCCCCATATACCCTGTAAATATTTTGGCATCATCCGCCTCTATCCTTTCACCATGTTCAAAATACAAAATGCACTTGTTGGGGAGCTTAAACAAGCTCTTAACCTTCACAAGAGAATTACTGTTACCTACTCTCTACTGTACATGAATCTACCTTCTTCGGCTCAGTCTCTATACAAACAGCTAAAATACGATAACATTCATAAAATAAATATATGGGCATACATGTATGAATAGCGAGATATCAGCAATAATATGTGTTTTGTGTCTATATATTGTGTATCCTTTGGTAGGTAAAAGACATTGCCATTTACAAAGCCAATACCTCTAACTCTCACAAATGCGAGACCAATTTGCATTACAAATGCTTGTTTACAATGTGGGTAGCTCTAGGTTTTGGACCCTCGCTCAGCTGGCACCTCGGGAAACCTAGCCAACCTATACATTTTTAAAAACTAGGGGGGATATTACCAAGGATGTGCGATAATTATCGCAAAGCGCGCTTAGCGCTGTTTTTTTTATCGCCGGCTATCGCTGGATTTCATTGCGGAGATAACGCGTTATTATCAACACTTATCTTCAAGGCGATAAAAAATCCAGTGATAGCGGCGAAACCCAGCAATAGCACAAGAAATCCAGCGATAAATTTACTGCGCTAATGAAAAGCTCGCTAATAGGCAGGTGAGGACTTAACCTTACAATCCACCTCCCATTGACTAGAATGGTTAAGTCAGGTTTTTAGCAGGTGTTAAATTCCAGCGATAATCGTGGTTAGCGTGAATTTTTTTATCGCTTCGCGGGCATTGGTAATAGGGGGAAGTTGTGTTTGCGACTGTTTGCAGTCGCTTTTAGTTGGGAACGCCTACTTTGCATGTCATTAGCGATAATTATCGCTGACATGCAAAGCGGCACCAAAACGGTCGCTTTCGCCATGAAGCTGTCGCTAACAGCTGTTAGCGACAGCTTGCTAATGGGGCGATAGAAATATCGCTGCTTTAGCGGCAAAAAGTGCCGCTATAGCGGCGATAACGCCCTTGCTAATATGCCCCCTAGACACCTAGGAGAACCCAGGGTGGGCTGACTTGTGTGGGATCTCACCACATTTTTTTTACCCAGAATCCCTTGCAAACCTCAAACTTTGACTAAAGAAAACACATTTTATTCACATTTCTGTGATGGAAAGTTCTGAAATCTGTGGGGAGCCACACACTTCATTCCACCTGGCATTCTCCAAGTTTCCTGACAAAAATGGTACCTCACTTGTTCAAGTAGACCTAGTGCCCGCGACAGTTTGAGAGTTTATATATTAATTTGCATGGTTAATTAAAACCTTTGCATCAATAAAACTGCAATGTTACACGGACATGTAAAATGGCTCAATGGAACGAAGTACAAAGGATAAAATTTAGGAGTGTCACTACCAAAAGATTAAAAAAAAGATTCATATGTACAAAGTTGTGACAGTTCCCCAGTACAGTGACCCAAGCACAGATTAAACGACATTGTCATTACAGAAAGAGTTAAAAATACTTATATGCAAAGCAATAGATTAATCAGTTTAAAAGAAGAGTGGATCAAGAAGGGGACTCAACACTTAAGGTGGCTTTTATGCAGTTTAATTAGGTGTTGAGCAAGATCCAAGAATGTAGGGAGTTCCGTGTTTTGAGTCTTATATGTACAAGTATATGGCAATTTGTTTCTTGCCCTTATGTAGCATTGCCATGGGTTGCCATTACTTTCGTTTCTACCTTGATGAGAAATCTCAAAAAACGGCACTTAAATTGTGAGTCCGTTGGGGAAAAACAGGACAATACCGCCTGCCTGCATGATCTAATTCCTCTTTGTTTGAAGAGTGGGAGTAACATTATTTTTCTCTCTCGCAATAATTCCATACCAAATGCAACATATCTTCTTTCCCCTTTCCACATATCTGGCAGTCTGTTACAGTCAGGTTGCGTTTCCATGGAGGTAGGTGTAGGAGTGATAGTAGAATGCCCATTTAATATCGCAGGAATTTTTCTTTTAGAAAGTTAGAAAAGCCTGTATAAAAGTAGAGTTGGGGCGAGGCTGTGTCATAGCTTTGCAGCACAAGCCAACCATGTGTTCTGCCCACCACTGCTGCCTTGTCCTGGGTAAGCAAGACAAGTTTGATGGTTTTATATACTGCCTTTTTGAAGCTGGCGTGGGTTGCAGATGTTGCCCAGAGATCTTGTAGGCCAACTTGCGTTATGGATTTGTTGAGGTAGGCCAGGCCTGGGTGGGCGAACTGCTTCTGCTTATCAGATCCAGCCCTAAATGCAAATTTGAAGTGTTTGGTTCGGCGTTCTTAATTTTGTGCCAACAGTTAATATACACACCTCTCCTGGTGAGGGATTGTTTCTGAAGCCCAAACTCCATCCTTATCTGAGATGGAGAGGTGAATGTGGGGAGGCTAAAGGTCATTCTATGGACCCTAAACACAAACCCCTTCAGTGTTCCTCGTAGCGGCTCACTGCCATAAGTTATTATATGGATCAGTTTTGCTTGAATTACTCGAAGCAGTGGAGTTAGGTTAGGGCCTGCCACTTTCGTCTAGTGCCCATGACAGTAAATGGCCCAAAACGCAACATGGACGCATCACTTTTTTCCAATGTGGGTAGCTCTAGATTTTGGACCCTAGCTGGCAACTAGGGAAACCTAGCCAACCTGTACATTTGTGAAAACTAGACACCTAGGGGTATCCATGGTGGGCTGACTTGCGTGGGTCACACCATGTTTTTTTACCCAGAATCCCTTGCAAATCTCAAACTTTGACTAAAAAAACACATTTTCCTCACATTCCTGTGATGGAAAATTCTGGACTCTGCAGGGAGCCACAAACTTCCTTCCACCAAGCATTGCTCTAAGTCTCCCAATAAAAATGGTATCTCACTTGTGTGGGTAGACTTAGTGTCCGTGACAGGAAATGGCCCAAAATGCAACATGGACGCAGCACATCTTTCTACCGAAAACTGACCCTTTTTCTGTTGCAACGATTCTGTTTGGAAACAGAACTATGTCTAGGATCCCAAGACGTCAGAATGTAGGGACTGAGTCACCATACCACATCAGTACCTAAGGGTCCAAATCTGACTATCTCATAGGGCCAGATGTATCAAGCATTTTCCCATTCGCAAACAGGCCGATTCTGTGAATCGGCCCGTTTGCGAACGGGAAAAAAGCCTTTTGGAATGTATCATCCCAAAAGGCAATCGCAAAATAGGGAATCGCAATTTTTGCGAGTACCTGTTTTGCGAATGCATTTAGAGAATCACAATTTGCGATTCCCTAAATGCAATGCAGGAAGCACTTTTAGATTTGCGACCCTGCTTTAAGGAATCGCATTTTACCACCAACTTCAAGTTGGTGGTAAATTGTAAATTCCTAGAAAAATGCACTTTTTAGCATTTTTCTAAGTGCCATGTGGCGTACATACATGCCCTTAGGGCATGTATGTGCGCCACATGTGCACACATGCATATTTCAGGGGTGCAACAGGGTATCCTTTTGGCACCCTTGCACCCTTGAAATTGCATGAGCAATTTGCGAGTACCTATTGGGTACTCGCAAATTGCGCATGCGATCTCCATTCATTCCTATGGGCCTCTAGGCCCATAGGAATGAATGTGAAGGCATTCCTTGATAGCGAATCGCAATTTGCGACTCGCTATTAAGGAATATGTAGGAATCGCAAAATATTTGCAGAAACATTCATACATTGCATTTTGCGAGTCTATAATAGCGAATCAGTAAAATTCGCTATTATAGACTCGCAAAATGTAATCTTGATACATCTGGCCCATAGTGCCTTACCTGCCATCCTAACCTTCTCAGAGCAACAGGTACATTGGCAACCCAGAACACAACTTTCTGGTCCCTAGGGGAACCGTGGATTCAGATCATCACCTTTCTCTTTCTCACTCATGCATATCCATAATAAGCAAAGAAAGACACAATGAAAGTTTATAATATTTATTGAAACTATTGTGCTCTATTATGAAGCAATTGTGCTGCAATTAGGAAACATATACAACTGAGCAGAGTAATTAGCATTACGAGCAGATTGTACACAATACAATACTCCTAAGGATACCATAAAAAATCTGGGTGTGTGGCTGGACAGCGCACTTACCTTTCAGGCACAGACAAAACTAGTGGCGGGCAGCTGCTTCGGCCTCTTACGCGGCCTGAAGCCGCTGCTCGGGTTCTTTGACTTTCATACACGCCAAGTCATTGCAACTCTCTGTATCTGGGTGCCAATAAGGCAGGCATCACTAGATTACAGAGGGTGCAAAATGCCGCTGCCCGTTCCATCTTTGCCCTCCCGCGGTCTTGATCCACGTCCAAATACATACTTAAACTACACTGGCTCCCGGTGGAAAAAAGAATTACATTCAAAATTCTGTGTATCGCCCACAGAATTTTCCATGCCCAGGCCCCTTTCATTCTAACCAATCTTATCACTCCCTATATACCAAAACGTGCCCTCCGCTCATCACACCAACTACTGTTTTGTACCCCCGTGTCAGAAGAGCCCGGGCGGGCGGCCGTTCATTCCAGGTTCTGGCTGCTTCTCTTTGGAATGCTCTCCCGAGTACCATCAGGAATTTACAAGACCATAAGGTGTTCAGGAAGGCAGTCAAGACTTGGCTCCTCCCTTGATTGCTTCCTCTGTCTTTGTCTAGCCTTTCAGTCTTTCCTTCTGTGGACCCAGCGCTGGGACGCCCCGCCGCTGGGGCAGCCATGCGCTTTACAAATCCCATAACATAACATAACAATGAAAAGCCCTATCAAGGTAACTGATATGCTTGTCTAAGCCTGCCAATACTAAGTGAGCACAGAACAGTATCAGTGATCTCTGAGATGAGCCCCGGACCCCATACCTGGTATCTTGTAGTTAGGTGGTCTCCATCGTAGGTGTAAAGTCAGTTTACGCAAGGTTGGTGCAGCCGTTCCAAGACCTTTTCCCTCTGCATGCATCCTCCTCTCTGTTTTTCAAAGGGCAAGTCTCTAATTATATGATAAGAAATGCCCTGTTGGAAAACAGTAGCTGCACTTTTGTTGTGTCTATCTGTTAGGAGATGTTTCTTTTCTGAGCACAGAAAAACAGGGCACAATGTTGTAGGACCTTGTACGAAATGTTCAGACTGAATCCCAGCAGAAGAGCTGAATAGCAATAATAACATGTGTAGCCTATTTCTAAAATCATATCTTGGCACAAAAATAAATGTGTTACGTATGGCTGTGCAAAGCAAATGTGGCCTGCAATGTGCAGTTGGGCTAAATTAAAGGAAAACTACAGTGGGCTATAAATGGGAACTCACTACCCTTTCAACGTGGGTAGCTCCAGACTTTGGACCCTAGCTCAGCTGGCACCTAGGGAAACCTACCAAACCAGCACATTTCTAAAAGCTAGATACCCAGGGGAGTCTAGGGTGGGGTGACTTTCTTGGCTCTTACAAGGTTTTGTACCCAGAATCCCCTGCAAAGCTCAAACTTTGCCTAAAAAACACATTTTCCTTGCATTTCTGTGAGGAAACCTCTGGAGTCTGCAGGCATCCACAAATTTCCTACCACCCAGTGTTCCCTCAAGTCTCCCGAGAACAACGGTGCCTCACTTGTGTGGGTGGGCCAAGTGCCCATGACAGGGAAGGGCCCAAAACTTGTTGCTGCCTGCAGATTCCAGTACTTTTACTCAGAGAAATGCAAGGAAAATTTGTTTTTCAGGCAAAGTTTGAGCTTTGCAGGGGATTTTGGGTAAACAAATCTGGTGAGAGCCACGCAAGTCATACACCCCTGGACTCCTCTGGTTGTCTAGTTTAAAAAAATGAGCAGGTTAGCCTAGGTTCCGCCTGAGCTAAGGCCCAAAATCCACAGGTACACATAATGACATAAAAAAGGAGTCCTTAGTAAGGGCCATCTTACAGCCACAGTTATAAATCTGGCACTAATTTGTTAAAGTTAATCCACCACTTACTTGTTTGGTTTTAGCACCTCCAAAAATACTGGCTTCAAAGCACAAATACTTAAAATAGTATCTGAATATTGAAACCAAGCCTTCAGAAGGTGATCGATAAAGCCACTTCACGGCACCAGCTGCTTTATGGTCCATTCACATGCCATTCACGCTTCACACACAAGACTTTCATACCGCCGGCCATGGGCCCTATGCAACAGATCAGAGCACTCACATCAACATACCGCCGCCATGCAAGGGTCCTTCACATTCATATGCCACAGGATAGAATCAGTTTGACTACATTTTACTACCTACTAAGTAACCGCCTTTTTTCTGAACATGACCGAACGCATGCCTAGTGAACCTTTATGCCCCAAAACTATGCATATATGTTGCACCGCACTTGCTGGCCCCCGTCGGGTGTGTCTCTCCTCAGGATCCGGATCCTGGAGTCCACGAGCAGGAAAGGCAAGGACTTCCTTCCTGCTAGTGGAACGCAAATCCAACAAATCCTGGAGCTGCTTTCATGCTGTTTTCAGCATGAGAGCAGCTCCACGGTTGGTTGGAGCAGGCTAACCCAGCACTCATTTTGAGGCTGGGGGCCTGTGTCAGCAATCCCCAGGCTGTTTCACAGCCCTTGAATTGCTGGGCCTACAGTGCCCATCTCGGATAGGACGGCTGTGGACAGCCCGCCAATCCGACATGCGCACTGTAGACCGGTGCAGTCACCCTGCATTTTCAGGATTCAGCCCCGCCCCCACCGTTGTGCTGTACACAGCGTGAGCAGTGGCAAAATAAAATGGCATTGATATGCCATTTTATTTATTTGTGTTTGCCTGTTGCGTTCGCAGCAGGTGGGGCGACACTTCTCCACCATTTAGGAGGAGCCGCTCCTGCCAATGCCAAAGATGTGAAAACAATCCTACAAGATCTTGTGTCCTGTACCCTTTTTCAATAACATTGGTTATCATACAAGTTACTGATTGAGTTTGCACACTTTCAAAGCAAGTAGAAGTGTTGGTGAATAAGTCCCACAGGACATTTCTTTGATTTATTACACTTACTTGGGTTCTCGTGGGCAATCAGGGTGGTCCATGTGTTGTATACATAAGTTCTCTAAAATGCACTTTACAATCTAGTCAAGCCTTTACAACTTTGCCATACATGGTGCTCCATGACAACATGATTTATGTTCCGTCCACTATTATGTGCAGTGTGGGGACTATAATGCACTTGTCAATCAGCGAACAGAACAGTAACCACGTTCTGACCGCGGATAAAGGTGTCGAACAAGACATAAGGAAGTCCATGATTTCCTGAAGTAGAGGAACTAAAATTCTGCAGCTGCTTGCCTAGCAAAGTAGTGGCCCATAGATGGTAGGTATTCATGCACAGCCATTGAAAGGTTTACCTAACAGCTGCTCCACCTCAGTCAATTTCCCAGTACTTAACTTTTGTTGATACAACATAAAGCAAGCAGGAAAACACAGGGCTGGCTGAGATTGGCACTGGGGACAGTAAACATGACTGTCTTGCCTCTTTTCTTGCTTAGACCAGACATAGTCAATCCTTTATAGGTGTTGCAGGAATGCGATCAACAATGTGGACAACTGAAAATCGAGAAAAGACATGAGACTTGTCTGACGATAAACAACATGCGCATTGTATGTTGCCATCTGGATGAGGTGGGTAAACAGGTTCTTGTACCAAGTGCAAGTTCTATGACTTGTATTGTATGGCTGAAGAATCTGGTCGTTCTTGTCCAATTCGCCCATGTACTTGTTGTAATCACGTATACTGGTGGGCTTGTGAACTTCAGTCATCTGACCTCAAACTATGACAGGGGAAGTGCTCTCATCATGAATTGTTTTGAGCACGTACACATCACACCTATCCAAGAACTTAACTGTGAGCAGTTCATTGAATGCAACGCAGTGCTCTGGGATTTTGGAAGCTTTTTACAAACAAGCTCCTGCGGGAATACTTTACGGCAACAGCAAACTGTACCACAGGCCACAGTGCCAGCTTTGTACAGCTCACTGAACAGCTCTACTCCTCTATAGAAATTGTCCACATAAAGGATATAACCTTTGTTAAGGAGTGGCTGGACAAGGTCCCATACAATCATTCCTTTGACTCCTAGTGTGGGATGGCAACCTACAGGGTTTATAATGGATTTCTTCCCGGTATACACTCTCAAGCTGTACAGATAGCCAGTAGAACTCTCACACAGCATGCGCAGGTTGATGCCATAGTGAGCTCTTTTGCTTGCAATGTACTGTCTAAACAACAGCCACCCTTTGTACAGGATAAAGGACTCATGAATGTCTATATAGTAAGTAAATAAGTAATAATCTGTATTCGGTTAAAAAGGGAACCATAAAAGATGCAATTCATACAATTTATACATGTCATATATCAATCAATTATACATACAATCCTGAACCCACACACATATCAAGAGTTTATGTACCAATCCAATCAATAAAGTTTACTGTAAAATCTACAATAAAATCAGTTGAAACTGTAAAACACCTTGGATTCAGCCAATGGCATAATAAAACCAGGTTCATTTCTAAGTATGTGAATACCAGACATGATTTAATAAAGTGCATGTGCAAAAATAGTACCTTGTGGGCTTACCAATGTTGGTGGGTTAAAAGGTAAAACAGGTGCCATTCATATGAAAATATACTGTGCTAAAAGATCACTGTCTCGAGCCTAATCTCTAGCAGTCCCTCCATTCCTTGATTGTAGTACTAGCATGAGACCTGTATGGCTGCTATTTGCGAAAAGGTATGTGCAAATCATGCTGTGTGCTTCTTAGATAGTAGGAAATAGTATAAACATGAGTATAATTATTTACCCAGGAACTTCCGTAACTTGACAGAGGATGCAATATACTTGTAAACTATGTTCCAGGCAATGTCTGTTTGTAGTAGTTTTAAATATAACAGTTCAGGTCTACATTGATTAATGTTTAGGCTCCTAAGCAGGGGGGCAAGTAAGGCCTTCCTGTTCTTGTTCTACAGGCCACAAAAAAAGAAAAATGCAACTGCGATTGAACAGAAGCCGAATTGCATGGACACACTGTAAGGTCCTGTTCACAACTAGCTGTCGAGGGGTAACAAACCAATATGTGTGACATACTGAGGCGAAATCTAAGTAGGTAATAGCGATATGAACTCGGGATGTTCAGCAAATACTGTTCCATATGCCTAGTTGTTACTAGCAGGTTGTATGACGTTACAACGCATTCCGTTGCAACGCATGCCTTTACCACGCATGCGTTACATCGCGAATGCCATTGCTACGCATAACCTTTACCACGAAAATGTCTTTACCACGCATACCTTTACAACGATTTTCGCTGTAAAACCATGCTTGGTAATGGCATTTTCATGGTATAGGTTTTCTCCGATCCTTGCCCTAATTTCTTTCACTGCTCCCCTGTGCCCTTCCCCCTCCCGCTCTCTTTTTTTATTTTACCCCTTCCCTGTTCTCTTGTGCGACCCTCTGCCCCATCCACAAACCCTTCTATTAAATACCCCTCCACGTATCCCTTAAAATTTACCCCTGCTCTACACCACCCCTCATTCCTTTTTTTTATTTTTATTTTTTAACTTTAATCCCCCTTACCTCTCCACGTCCTCTCCTCTTCATGCTCTTACGTGGTGCGTTGTACGTCGTTAAGAGGAAGCGGAAGTGTCTTTCCGTTTCCTCTAACGACGCCGATTGCCTCCACAAACAGAAACAGGTGCGTTTTTTCTTTTTTGGGGGAGACCCCCAAGCCCCTTTTTCTAACACACACTTTTTTATTTTTTGGGGAGACCCCCAAGCCCCCTTTTACGTATAGACTTTAACACACATGCCTTTACTACGTATCTCGTAGTAAAGGAATGCGTGGTAAAGGCTATACGTGGTAACCACGCATGCGTTGTAATGCATGCGTGGTTAAGGTTATGCGTGGAAACGGCCGCGTTGTAGTGGCTGTTTCCCGCACTAGCATACCGTATACCTTGACTGATCGTTTGCTAAGCTCCACCTCCTTTCTTTTTCTCACCGTGCAATCCTTCCATTCCTTCTTGACCATGGCTTTCATGTGCCTTGTGATGAGTTAATAAAAAGATCTTGTCTCCCTATCAGTTTGAGTTGTGTTTTAACATATTCCAACCAGTGGATGCTGCCTGCCTTGTCTAACTTCATACAATCATTGATTACTGCTTTGGGTAGTACTGCTTCAGGGCGACTCCAAACTGAGACCCATAACATAAGTGGGGCTAACAGAACAAGGTCTCTTATGTAGTCGAGGCCAAGTTCTTCATGACAGATGGATGCTAGAACGGAACTAGGTAGACATACCAGTTTGCGTACAAATTTGTTTTCAGCAACCTGCAATTGTGAAGGCTCATGTGTTCCCCAGCTCCCTGCTGCATAGGTAGCTGCTGAAACACATCTGGCCTTATATATGTTGAGCATTACACCCATGGTGGAGGATCCTAATTGTTTTGCAAATTTGTGAATAGCACCCATGTTTTGTTCAAATTGGGAGCATCTAGCCCAGCCCAAAGGTTTCCAGTTACATTCCCTATCAAAGGGTAACCCAAGGTACGTAAATGTGCTCACTGTCTCTAGTCTTGTGTCCTGGATGTGTAATGATCTCATCTTCCCTTTGGGACGGCAGCAGACCCTGGTAAAATACAGTGCTTTATTAATTTGCAACCCTAAGGATCCCATGAATGCCACAAACCCCTCCCACAGCCTCTGGAGACCAACTTGGGTTCTCGACATAAGGACACAGTCATCTGCGTTCATTAATATGGGGATGGCTCTTGTCCCTGCCCTTGGTGGATCGGCCACAATCTCTCCTAGGTGTTTCTCCAGATCATTAATGTAAATACTAAAGAGAAATGGGGCAAGGACGTGCCCTTGACATACTCCCTTCCTGATGTTGATTGAAGAGGTACACTCCCCATTTGGGCCATACCTGACACATTCCACAACATCCTCATGCAATTTACTTAGGATGGGCACCAGCCCCACCTCCATTCCAAAGTCTAGCAGTTTGGTCGAGAGTTTACCTCTGTCAACGTTGTCAAACACTGAGCTTATGTCCATGAAGGCGAGGTATAGTAGTCCTTTCTTGACCCATACATACTTACAATGAATAAGAGAGAGATTTAAACATTGATCAATTGTTCCTAGTCCCTCCTGAAACCAAACTGGGCAGAGATCAGAATCTCATTGCCAGTTTCCCAAGTCTCCATACGCTCCAACAGTATCCTGCCCAGCACTTTTGCTGTGCTGTCAATGAGCGAGATTGGGCGGTAACATTTGGGGTCCCCTTTATCGCCTTTTTTTGAAGATTGGCACTATAATAGCATTTGACCAGGACTTGTGGGGCCCACAGATGATGGCACTATTTAAAATATTAACCAGTATGGGTGCCCACACCTCCGTATTATTTTTAAAAAGAACAATTGGCACCCCATCTGGCCCCAGTGCTTTGTTATTTGGACATCTGGTCATTGCTAGGATGACTTCATCTAATGTGATGTTCAGCTGATAAGGGACTAACCCCCTTGCCAGGTTCAAGCTAGCGATCTTTTTCCCATTGTTTAGATGATGGGTATCACTAAATACGTTGGTGAAATGTATCACTGAGGTTGAGGATTTAATGGGTATATCTGTAGTACTGTTGTGGCCACAAGAAAAATAAGGGGAATTAACAACTTTCCAAAATGCTTTTGAATCTTTCTCCACACAGGCCCTCTCCAGCTGCTCTCATGATTCCATCCTTAAGCCTTCTTTCCTGTGTTTGAGTGTGGCCTTAAAAATGCATCTATAAGAACATATGGTCTCCGTGTCCCTTGGGGAGACTTTCAGAGCTTCCTTAAGTTATTTATGTGCTCTAGAACAGTGGCCATCAAACCACTTCATAACCTTGTTCAGGCGATTAGGTATAGTGATTGTTATCAGCTCACATATTCGTCTTCATATTTCAGAGTATGCCTCTACAACACTTGGGGAGACACATCACATTCCAAATAGGTTTCTACTTCACTCTCACAGCTTCTCAACAAGGGCTCAATAACTCCCCTGTGTCTACCTCCGTCCACCTGCACCTAAGACCCAGGTTTTTGGAGTAGACAACACTGGGTGCAGACAATGTGGTTACACTAGATGATAATCCCAGTTTTAGGAAAAGGGCTTGTGGGTTGTGATCACTCATCTTGCTGGGTAAAATGGCATATTCTAGAATTTTTGCTCTTAATCTCCATTGAGACAACTATATAATCAATTAAACTTCCAGAGCCTCTCCCCGTAAATGAGACTTGCATATTGGTAGCTTCGCTTGACAAATCAACGGTAAGCAATACATTGTGTTTTAACAAAGAGTATTTAAAGCAGTGCCACACGGGCTATGATTAAAGTGTGAGAGGTCCGGAAAATCGGTCTCCCACAGTCCACAGACAAGATTGCTATTGAATCGACACAACCTTAAGTTAAAATTGCCCCCCCCATAGTATGTGAAAGTCCCCTAGAATACTTCCTATAATATAACTTTATTAAGAGCAGATGCCAAAGAGTCTATAATTGTACACTCATTTGCATCAAAGTTGTTATGATAAAAATTAATCAGAATCATTGGGAATGGCGAATCAGTAACCATATCCATTATTTTGCAGGGAAAAGTCATACTTATCAGAGTTAGTAAACCCCCACTGTTGTGACCATGTGTGGCAGATACTGCTGGAGTTGACGTGGCGTGAAATCCATTCAAGAATATATGCTCGCATGCCCAAGTCTCTTGTAGGCAAATAATCTGGTTTTCACCATTCATATCTAGCCATTCTGGATCCTGTAATTTATGTGCGATCCCGGCAATGTTCCAAAATAAAGACCTTTGTGTCCCACCCTTTATGTACGGCTACCAGTGTAGGAGCGGCTGTGAACAGGGGCTCTAGGGTGGACGTATTATGCGAAGCATCGTTATTCTTCCTGAGATCATAATGTGTATTAGGGACAACATTATCCAGTCAGTCAACATCTGCCAGTGCAGAAAAGCGGTTATGGGTTGGTAATGGGTTTGTAGTGATTTGATGGTTAAAAACAAGGGCCTCCCAGTATCAGGGTATAGCTGTTTCAATGTATTGGGTCTGTAAAAGAAGCTAAGTGGAACCGCTTTTACACGCTGGTTATGATTATTACAAGAAAGTTTAAGCAGAATGGAGCCAACTATCTGAGCATTGATAAAGTTGACAATAATACAATCGCCTTGCTCCCCTTTTGGCATATTACCTATCCATTGACCTCTTCGGACCGTAATAATATTATTTGAGGCAAAGTTGCTACTCGTGTCTCCTAATGATGAACATAGCCAGTGAATAACCTTCTTCTTGAGTTGTAACTCAGTCTCACATTGACCTCATAACAAGGGGGTACATTTTTCAAAACAATATCTAGCGGGAGGCCTCCGGTGGCAATTGTATGATAGGAAGTGCGAGGGACGCTCGTAATGTCAGATTGGCAACCTTCATGTGGTGCTGGTTTTGGATTTGTTTTTGTCAGCACAGTCAGTGTTCAGTTATTTAATGTGTCATGCGAACGGTGCCTAGTATCAATCTTGCTTGCTAACCCCTTATTATGGCCAGTTTGAACTCCAGCTCGTGCCCCTTTGGTTCCCCCAGGGTTAGTTTGTTCAAGTAGCGTGCTCTCAGAGCTGTTATAATAGGGTGACCCCCCTGATGTGTTGCCGATGGTTTTGGCAGTAAGATTGGTTAACTGTCCTTTGATGTCCTTCGGGGCTAGTTCAATCCCTTTTAGGGCAGAGAGTACTGGGTTAACAAATTTAACACAAATATACTCCATTATGTCGATGTTGCCCTCTGGCACAGCAGCCAGGGTCGGTATTGTGGTAGCTACATTGTGTTTGTCCGCCTGCTGGGGATCCTTGCCCATAGCTTTTTCCCTACCCATAATATTTACTTGGGGTACTTGGGTTGTGGCTGCCAGTATTTTCTTAAAGTCCAGTTTGGATTGTTTTTTGGGATGTATTTTCCTTTTGACGGTTGCAGGGCTGTTAGGTGCTGGCTCAGAGTGTATCACCCTCTCAAACTCCTGTATGACCCCCAGCATACCTTTGAATACACACGGATGAGTTGCCCTTTTGCCATCCCCAGGGGGGGGATTAAGTCCTGCTCTTTTTTTTTTATTTATTCAAGTTTCTGAAACATATATCCAGCAGTGAATACATAGTACATTGGTAGTTACATGCTTATCAATGAGGTTTGGGTAACAAGTAGATGCATCCCATTGTCCGGTACAACAGAGGCATCAGCAAGCACAACTGAACATTTTTTGTATACAACCAATCCACAGGTGTCAACAAGGAACATATCTGAGCTAGCTTAATACATAATTATGTTGCCAACTACATGCATAACATACATTGATGGTCAATGTCTAGACATTATGTTCAACTGCCAGTTATGGGTATAACGTTTACGGCATCTGCCGGGTGTTCTAGGAGATACGCCTTTAAGGGGTCCCAAATATCTCGAGGGCGCGAAGTGATGGGGAGCAATTCTGCATATGTGTATGTTTGTTCCTGCCAGAATAACATGTCCTTAATCCACTCCTTAAATTTGGGTACCCTGCCTCGACCCCATCGGCATGCTATTCTCCTTTTAGCCAGTAAGAGACTAAATGAAATATATTTCCGATATGCCACGGCCATGTTTTCCGTGTAGCCTAGTAGTGCCAACATGGGAGATGGATGAAGCTTTAGGGAGGTCATCCGCTCCAATGCTGTGAGCACTTGATGCCAGTAGACTTGGACAGTATTACAGTCCCAGGCAAGGTGCAGGAAGTCTGCCGACTCTGTCCCACACCTGTC
Organism: Calotriton arnoldi; assembly: GCA_963921515.1. NCBI lineage: Eukaryota > Metazoa > Chordata > Amphibia > Caudata > Salamandridae > Calotriton > Calotriton arnoldi. The sequence goes on from CAWUFW010001409.1 coordinate 2,330,619, forward strand.
GCATTTATCATTATCACGTAGTTTATATCTACGCATTTTGACCGGGGTGTAATAAGTGCGATGCAGAAATTTGTAGTGCGTTATGCGCAAACGGCTGCTAGATGATACACGTTCTGTCTGAAGACAACAATATGTCCATTGCTTGTCAGTGATATTATGTCCCAACTCAGTAATCCATTTGTCCCTAGCAGCACAAGGGGTTAAAGCTGTGTTGGTGTATAAACTGTGGTAAAGTGTAGAGACTAAATGTGAGGCAGTGCCAGTACGCAATATTGTGTGCAGTGGGGCTACCTCCTGGGGTTCCAGCGGGTATGAAGGGGTGTACTCTTTGATACCCTGTCTCACCCTGACATATAGGAAAATATCCATAGGGGAAGGCAGTTGTTTTGAAAATAACTGTTGAAGAGTGCGGAAACTCCCATTTGAATAGAGATCTCCCCAGCAAGTGATGTCGTACTTGGCTTTAGTTTTTTTAAAGGCAGCCTCCTGCAAGACCGGCATGTTGGGGTGGTATACAAGGGGAAGTAGAGGTGAGTACAGCATGGGGGCCTGTAGTTGTCTGGCAATGCGCTGCCACGCTCTCACCGTGCAGGCAACCGATGACGGGTTAGCCGTCCGGGGCATGACTGTGGTGAAAATGGCACCTTCCAACGGGACAGGATCCGCCAGCCAGTGTTCCGCGGCCACGTGAGGTGTGTATCTGGGGGGGTGAAACCAATAGTGGGCATAGTGTGCCTGTGCGCAGAGATAGTATAATTCCAAATTAGGGACATCCAACCCTCCCTGGGAGTAGGGTTTGGTAAGTGTCTCCCAATCCAGCCGAGTTTGTTTGCCCCCCCAAGTCAGTCGGATCAGTTCCGAGCGAAGCACGGAAAAAAAATGTCTGCCCGGGTCGTATGGGATGTTTAAAAAGAGGTAAAGCAGTTTGGGGAGGACAACCATTTTTATGAGAGAGGTGCGGCCTGCCATGGAAAGCGGGAGAGCAATCCATCTCGTGATACTGCTTGTAATGTTCTCCAATGCTCCGCCGTAGTTGAGCCGCATCAGTTCTTCACGGTCGGCAGTGATGTGTATCCCCAAATACTTCACCTCAGTAGCACACCACTCTATGGGAACGTCAGGGGTAAATGCTGTCACAGAAGTTGTGAGTGGAAAAATCTGGGATTTCGCCCAGTTAATGTGAATACCGGAAAAAACCCCGAGTCGCACAAACTCCCGGAGCAGTGGGTTAAGGTTGTGCTGTGGTTCTCTAACATATAAGGTGGCATCGTCAGCATAGAGAGATATGAGTATTGGACGGAGGAAGCAGCGCAATGCCTTGTCTTGATGATGCTGTCTAATTTTGGCCGCAAGGGGTTCTATTGCTAGCGCGAAAAGGAGTGGAGAGAGCGGGCATCCTTGGCGAGTGCCCCGGGTGATAGAGAAGGGGGGGAAGTATGTCCATTTATTAAAACCCGTGCTGCCGGAGCTGTGTATAATAGGCGTATCCATGAAAGGAAACTTTTAGGCAACCCCATACACTGAAGAATGACGAATAGGTAGTCCCATTCTACTGAATCAAAGGCCTTTGTGGCGTCTAAAAAGACCGCCACTAGTGCCAGCTGCGGATCTACGTTTTGTAGAATAGAGAAAAGGGTGCGTAGGTTATATGACGTCGCTCTACCTGGAATGAAACCAGCCTGATCCGGAAGGGCCAGCTTCTCCATCAAGAGACTAAGTCAGATAGCCAGCACTTTGGCGAGGATTTTCGTGTCATTCTTGATGAGAGAGAGAGGACGATAGGAGTCGCACATGTCTGCAGGTTTACCCGGTTTCAGGAGAGAGGTGATGAGAGCCTCCCTCATTAAACCGGGGAGTGTTCCAAGCTCCTGAGCCTCTACGAACACTTGCTTTAGTATTGGAAGCAGATGGTCAATGTAGGTCTTGTAAAAGTCAATAGGGAGGCCATCTGAGCCTGGGGCCTTCCCAGACTTCATCTGCATAATTGCATCTCGTATCTCATCATCTTCAAAAGGTGCAGCAAGGAACTCTCTCTCTGAGTATCTCCCAGCCACCCCAGAGATATATCCTTCAGTACATGGAGAAGTCAGGGGGCTCGCTTCTACGAGTGCTATACAAGTCCGCATAAAACTCAGCGAAAACTTTAAGGATGTCGAGACTGTCCCTGTGACATACACCATCCTTATCACAAATTTCTAGGATATATTTAGAGAAGCGGGGGAGCCAAATTTCCATTGCTAATGCTCTGCCCAGTCTCTCACCTTCCCCGTATTTCCTTGCTGTAAAGTATTTTCCCCGAAATCGAGCTTCACGCTCAGCAGTGTCTTTATACTCAGAGAGTTTATCTCTAAATGTTGCCCGCTGAGATGCGGAGGCGTCCTGCCAGAGGTCCACCTCCAATTGTTTCAGCTCCTCCTCAAGTTTCCGTAGACTACGGCGAATGTCTCTTAAGACTCCGAAGCTCTTAGCTATGCACGATCCTCTAATCGTTACGTTGAAGGCCTCCCAAATCGTGCTCACATGTGTAACGGAGCCTGTGTTTCTCTGAAAGAAATCAGTGATTTCGGCACCTAGTTCAGCCTTAAATGCTGAGTCCAATAAAGCCTCCGGCATAAGTTTCCAACATCTTGGAGTAGCGATCGAGTTGGGGGGTGAAATCGTCATAAGAACTGGGGCATGATCAGAAAAAGTTCTGGCTAAGTGCTCAGCTGTGTGTATCCATGGGACAACACCCCGGGAAACCACCCAGTAATCTAAGCGGGCCCAGGTAGAGTGTAACGCTGTGAAGTGTGTGCATTCTTTTCCGGCAGGGTGAACGTGCCGCCACGCATCTGTAAGTCCGTGAGCAGAGAACATATTTGCCAATGCGTCTTGTGTCTTGGTGTAGTGGTGAGGGAGTGGGTTGGACCTGTCAATAGAGGGGCAGAGAGAAGTATTAAAGTCACCTACCCAAATAATATGAGTGGATCCTACCTTAAGGATTTGCCCCCATAGTGTAGTGAAGTAGTCCGGGTTATCAACATTAGGCCCATAACAGCACACCAGTGTGACCGACTGTGTACCTAGTGTGCCCCAAATCATGCAGCTCCTACCTAATGAATCCTGATACGTTCCGCCCAAGATGAAATGAGTGTTCTTTTTGATAAGAATCACTGTGCCTCTCGAATATGTAGAGTACGATGAGAAGACTCGGTCTGAGGCCCGCTTTTTGGCGAAGCCGGGAGTGCGGTGCGGGTCAAAATGCATTTCTTGCAGCATAGCAATGTGAATCTGATTTCGATCCAGATATTTAATGATTTGTCTACACTTACGGGGATCTCCCAACCCTCTGATGTTCCATGTAAGGAGGTTTACCTTTAACCCCTCAGTGTGGGTGGCCATAGCAGAGCGACATGTGTTTATCTTGATGCCTATCGGGCATGGAGCTGTGAGTGCATCTCTCTATGAATATTTGCATGTCTATCTGCTGAAAAGAGATAATCGTAGACATCTGAAGTAACAGTTCCCGTCTCACCCCCCCCACAACAGTGCCCCAATTGCGCTGGCATTTTTCCACCCACCCAACACCCAAACCACTTTAGACATGTAAACCCAAGTCAAATACCCCTAATGGGCTACGAGATTCTCCCATCTCCCCAAGCTGGCAAAGACAGCCTCCCGGTGGCAGGGGATAAAGGGGGGAGGGGGGTGCTTGGCATCGTCCAAAGTTCAAGTATGAGTAATATCATGCCCGCCGCCCAGCAATAAGTACATATTTCTTGTGCTTATCACTTATCTGTCTTTTTTGTATCAGTATCCTCACGAACATATCGCCAAAGAACCGTGGCATGTTGCTCTCACTGGGAGAAGACACATTGTCCTGCCTTTATTAGAGCACCCCAAGGCTAGGATGTAGCATGTGCAGAGACAGGTTTTGGTGAATTGTCGCTGGCACCGTCATTGTTTTGACCTTCTGGGTCAATCAGTTGTGGGAGATGGAGATCTAGTTGGGCGCTCCCTGGGCTCTCGGTGCGGCGAGTGTTTCTTGACATGTTTGAGGAAGTCGTCTACTTGCTGTGGATTTGTAAAGAAATGCTGCTTGCTCTGATATGTAACTCGCAGACGTGCCGGGTACATGAGCGCATATTCAATTTGCGCCTGTTGAACTTTTTGTTTGTATTATTCACAACTAGGAGCCAAGGGGGTGAAAAAGAACAGGTCGCCCCCCACTCACAGAGTTCAATACAATCAAAGACCTGCTCTGTTAGTTGTCTGGACTCCTATGGACGTCCACCATATATTTTCTCAGGCACACAATATTGTGTGACGCAGCAGTGGATCAATATCTCCCATCTGCCATCAAGTGACTGAAATCACTACTTTTAAACCACGTGTTCTGTACTGTATCTACTGGTGTAGCCCCCTACAAACATCACCAGGAAGGGGGTGAAAAGTGGGAACAAAGAAGGCAGTGCCTCACGGGAGTAACACCATGGGAGTTTACAGACTGATACTCGCCTGTATCCTCAGGTTCTCATCATTAGCAACTGCCAACTTTTAAAACAAAGTAAGGAGTGAGGAGAAAAGAAAAAGTGCAAAAACTGTGTATGTTCAGTGCACAATACGTGAACCCTATATAGGAAACCGGGGTCTAGCGTAGAACACCCAGTATACCTAGTCTAAAACCGAGCTAGACAACCACTAGCTGAACTACTTTATTTCTTTGCTGTGTGTCTGCTCTATTAAAACCAACATGTTTCATTGCCAATAGAAATTTGCGGCAACTTCATCAGGGTAGGGTCAGCGTCCTCACTGCACCACTTTCCTCTGTTTGTCAGACCTACAGAGAACAGAGACAGTACAACACAAATCATCAACACATATACCAGCACAGGCATCGGACTAAGAACAAGGGAGAAACTATTACAGCCCATGTAGCACACTAAAACGCCAAACTGAGTATTTTTGGTGCTACTAGTGGGGAATGTCGACATCACATATGATATATTTACCGGAAGGTTGCCAAACTTCGGCATACCTGCAACCTCATAAAAACTGCTTCTAACCCTGTGTGTGTACTAGTCCACAGACACAACGTCCGTCTCAGTCGCTGCTCTCAGTCAGTCTGTGTAGGAGAGAGGGGAAAATATTTCAAATATTCTCAAATATTCTCCAGGACCCATTAAGCAAACATATTAAGCTCAGATAGCGATGGAAAAACTCCCCTCTGTAACAAGCGGGACAAGTGAAACTACCTCCCTGCTGCCTGATCTACATGCTTGAACCGCATATGTCAATCCCAGCAATCCGCTCTACTTGCTGCCGCCCTCAGAACATCTAAGTGCGAAGGTGTACTAAAAAATCGACACCCCTCCTACTAGGTGCACTGAACATACACAGTTTTTGCACTTTTTCTTTTCTCCTCACTCCTTACTTTGTTTTAAAAGTTGGCAGTTGCTAATGATGAGAACCTGAGGATACAGGCGAGTATCAGTCTGTAAACTCCCATGGTGTTACTCCCGTGAGGCACTGCCTTCTTTGTTCCCACTTTTCACCCCCCTTCCTGGTGATGTTTGTAGGGGGCTACACCAGTAGATACAGTACAGAACACGTGGTTTAAAAGTAGTGATTTCAGTCACTTGATGGCAGATGGGAGATATTGATCCACTGCTGCGTCACACAATATTGTGTGCCTGAGAAAATATATTGTGGACGTCCATAGGAGTCCAGACAACTAACAGAGCAGGTCTTTGATTGTATTGAACTTTTTGTTTGGCCAATATAAATTTGCGTCGCGCCTCCTGAACTGCAGCCGTGAAGTCAGGATAGATGGTGAATTCGGTGCCTTCATGATGAAGTGTCTCTTTTTCTCTGGCCAGTTTTAGCGCTGTGTCGCGGTCCCGGTAGTTAAGGAGACGCACTACAATCGGACGTGGGGTGCTGCCTGGTGGGGGCCTAGGTCCTAATGATCTGTGCTCTCTTTCCACTATCAATTGGGGGGAGAAGGCCTCAGTGCCAAAGGTGTTGCGCAACAGGCGTTCAATGAATTCCTCCATGTGCCCAGTGATGGTGCTCTCCGGTATCCCAATGACCCGGATATTATTACGATGGCTGCGTGCCTCTAAATCCTCATTTTTGGCAGCAATAACTTTGAGAAGTTTGTCCATCTGCGCCATCTGTTGTTGTATCTGAGCCGTAGCGTCTTCGTTGTCGGAGATCCGCTTTTCCGCCTCCTTGAGTTGGCCATCATGCTTGTCCACCTTCTGGACTATAAAATCCATATGGCTATTCATGGAGTCCATTTTGCTTGAGATGTCCGTAAGGCTTTGTTTCATGGCCAGTAGCAGAGTTTTGACTTCGTCATCTTGGATGGTCTGCGGTGCCTGTGCATGTTCTTCGTTGGGCTGTTCTGTTTCCTCCGAACTGGATCGTGTGACAGCCTTCTTGGTTTCAAAGGGGAGTTTGGATTGACGTCCCTCTGTCTTCCCCATTGCAGAGAGATTGTGGTACTCCGTAGGCAATGTAGCCTAGAGAGGGGGGGCGGGGGGATCCGTAGCGGTGTAGCTTCAAAAGAGAGTGCGCGACGAGGTGCTGGAATGACTACACCAACAGTGCTCTGCTCAAGGTGAGGACCAAGCCAGAAAGTTTATATCCAAACCCCGATCTCCTGCGTTAGGCGGTAGATCATCCTACAGTAATGAGGGGGGGCCACCTCAACAACAGCAAACGGGAGATGGGTTGAACACTACACCCCCTTTGGCTGGCGTGTTGATTGTAGGTCCTCTCGTGCTCAGGAGGTGAACGTAGCGGGGCTGCAGCAGTAGTGTACTTGTATGAGGATTTGCTCACCACGTTGCAGTAGGTGTAAGAGAGGCGTCCCTGGAGGTGAGACTGGTGTCCCCACACGAGTAAGGGCACGAAGATGGGTGTAGGCAGGCGCGGAGATTTGCGGTTCTCTGTCCCCCTGTGATGTGGGCCCAGGAGAGTTGGCACAATGGTGAGTTGCCTTGGAGCATATAGCGCCTGTGCTGTTTAATTTCCGGTTGTTGGCGCTATCTCACCCCGAATCCCCCTAGGTACTGGGGGGTGTAATTGAATGTTGTGCATTTAAAGTCTCCCCCAGGAAAGATCGAGTGGCCTGGAGTGGTAGGCCTTCATTCAGTGCAAGACAATGCTGCATGCTTGATATGGCGCGATAGGCAGCGGGAGCGGTGTCTCATTGACTATGGATTGAGTGGCGCCAGATCGGTTCCGAAGTGGCAAACAAACGAGATAAGTGGGCGACGAGTGTGACTGACCTTGATACTGTAGAAGTCCAATATCTGTGTAGGCAGAGGTCTGATGAATCATATGCATCGGCTGGACTGCGCTATACAGGCATTGCGTTCTTTTTTAAAAAAAAATTACAGTCCTGGACGGTAATTTCTGCTTATTTCCACAGCCGTCCCAGTACAGGGTGATGAACGTGTCTGGGCGTGTGGTAGTCCGGTTACACTTGAGAGGCTCAGGAAGGTTCAGATGCCAGGCTGAGTCGACCGTGGCCCAGACACCACTTGGGCGCCCCGGGACTCACGCAGCGGCAGCAGCCGGGCTGAGCTCCGGCCGTGTTACATGTCAGTCCCCGCTCCGGACAGAACTCGCCTCAGAACCCTCTCACAGTGTCAGCGTCTTCTGATTTTGAAAATCACATATTATAATCAAATACATTTCAGGTGTGAAACTTGTCCTGGGTCCTTGACAAACCGTACTATACACAAAGTGGCTAAGTGTATAAAATGCTAAAAACATACCATAAATAATGATAAAAACATAAAGTAAAAACAATACCAAAGCAGCAGTAAAAGATAAGCCACCTAATTGACTCCTTCTTGTAACTAAGTGCACATGACTCTAGGACCATTTCCCCATTCATTTCCTGACTAGTATGAGCTGTTTGACTATGACAGCATTAAATCTATAGATTGTATGACAGATCACATCAGTTTGGAGCAACTGAAGATACTCCAATGCCGCCCTACTCTCTCTGATGTTGAGATTCCTCAATAAAGGTCTTAAAATGCGTGTTCTTGAGTCTTTGTATAGTTTGCAGAAAAAGAACAGGTGCAACTGGGACTGGGAAGTGATTGAGTTCCATGGGCATGATATCACATCTCTGTTGGTATAGACATCTGAGGGACAGGATACCAAATAGTATCCATACCGAGTCTAAATCTTGTCAAATAAAACCTCTGATAGCCTATGGTTCCATACAGGTGGTTGGCATAGCGGGAGATATGCTTCAACTGACTTCTTCCTCAGTTCTGTCTCCACTCTTTTCCCGACTACAAAATTTAGTATTTCGCTTTTCACTAAGTTTTGATTGATTCGTTGATGCTCTGCCACTTTTCGTGAAAATTCATCCTACAAATAGCTCTCAGATTTTCTTTTACATGAATCAGCCATTTAATGTTGTGGACTCTTGAAATTTTTAAGCAGTCACCAATAACCATTTGGCTAAGTACAGCTTCAGACCTGGACCAGACTGAAAGCCACAACATAGTTGGCATTAGTCTTATGACTTCTCCTGAGTATTGGAGCCCTAGCTCCTCTATGATGCCGGGAAACCCCTCGGGGTAGCTGTGCGCCCTATAAATTTAAATAACATAACATAACATGACTTATTAGAGGTGGGACACTATTGGGGAGCGATAGCAGTCGTTTCAGAAAACAATTTTCGCTAACTTGGAGTTGTGAGTGGTCAGTGTATCTTATACCCCTTCACCAAAGAAGGCAATCGATATAGATCTGGCTTTATACATGTTAATAGTTTTCACACCTGGGATTTAAAGGGATAGGCCCAACCAGACATGTACTGGTCCCTTAATTCTTGAAAAAACTCACAAAGAAGTACATCTGGGGCATTTGACAAGAAAGGAAAGGTATGTCAAATCGTGAATATGTGACAGAACTGCTGGGGAAAGGATCCTTTCAGGACAAGAACCCTCACTCACCTGAGGGTGACATGCTTTATCATTGGGTTCCCTCCTCACAGCCGGACTGCAAGGTCCATGGTGTGGGCTACAACTCTCCGAACGGAGAGGAGCTGAGGTGTTTTATGATGAGTGATAGTATTTAGGTAAGTGAGGAACAGAGTGCAAAAATCATACAATAGTGGTTAAAACTACCTCCAGGGTGCCTAATAAACTTTATTCTGTGGTCCACTGGGGATAGCATTAAAAAGAGGACCAGGGTTGTTAGGAAATTATATATTACCCTATTTCAATGGTCAACGGTCGACATGTTTCTGCCTTGAGTAGTCCCAAAACAGGGATCCTAGGCATTCATCAGGACCAAACAGTTATTTCTTTATAGTCACTCTGTGTATATGTGGAAAAATTTAATATTCAAATCAAATTATATACTGACCAATCAGGGTGGCCAGACAGGTGATGGCCCATGTGTATTCGGGGTCTACCGTCGTTCTAATTGGGTGGATGCTGTAGTCCACCTTCGTGCCACTGGATACATCCAGAAACGCCCAACTCTGTGTGTCGGTGCTCATTTAATGGATGTCCCTTTGCCTCTGGAGTCCCCGTCCCGTCCATGCCATGAGAACATACATCAATACTGGTAACATTCTGATCCCTACCCTGCGAGAGGCAACTTCTGACTCAATCAAATAACTATTGAGATCGTTTATATAAAAACTACAGAGAAAGGGGGCCAGCACACACCCATGTCTGATCCCTCTTCTTATCTTTATAGGTGATTCTTCATTGGACCCAAACCTAACTCTGCCTTCCACATCCCCGTGGAGCTGAGAAAGTAAGTGGATATTCTTTGGATCAACACCCTTTTGTTTGCTGTAACACTTTTCGCCCTAAGTGGGATGGGTATGCCCAGACGTGGGTCCCTTGCTCACTTTGCCACTGGATTCAAGCTAGCCTGGCTGAAGAAGGGTGACATACCCTGAAACCGGTCCCAGGATGCTTGTTTCCGGTCCAGGGAGGACCTGGCCTGGCAGTTCGGTCTGGACTGTTCCCATGGGGCACAGGGTCAAGACTGATTTGCATATGGCTGGGTCCAAACTGGGGTGGCGTAGTGGGCAAAAGAACGATGGATTTAACCCAGATCTTTTGACTGGGGGAGAATGTTTGCATTGTCAGCATTCCGTCCATCATTTGTTTGCTGTAACACTTTTCGCCCTAAGTGGGATGGGTATGCCCAGACGTGGGTCCCTTGCTCACTTTGCCACTGGATTCAAGCTAGCCTGGCTGAAGAAGGGTGACATACCCTGAAACCGGTCCAAGGATGCTTGTTTCCGGTCCAGGGAGGACCTGGCCTGGCAGTTCGGTCTAGACTGTTCCCGTGGGGCACAGGGTCAAGACTGATTTGCATGTGGCTGGGTCCAAACTGGGGTGGCGTAGTGGGCAAAAGAACGATGGATTTAACCCAGTTCTTTTGACTGGGGGAGAATGTTTGAATTGTCAGCATTCCGTCCATCATTTGTTTGCTGTAACACTTTTCGCCCTAAGTGGGATGGGTATGCCCAGACGTGGGTCCCTTGCTCACTTTGCCACTGGATTCAAGCTAGCCTGGCTGAAGAAGGGTGACATACCCTGAAACCGGTCCCAGGATGCTTGTTTCCGGTCCAGGGAGGACCTGGCCTGGCAGTTCGGTCTGGACTGTTCCCATGGGGCACAGGGTCAAGACTGATTTGCATGTGGCTGGGTCCAAACTGGGGTGGCGTAGTGGGCAAAAGAACGATGGATTTAACCCAGTTCTTTTGACCGGGGGAGAATGTTTGAATTGTCAGCATTCCGTCCATCATTTGTTTGCTGTAACACTTTTCGCCCTAAGTGGGATGGGTATGCCCAGACGTGGGTCCCTTGCTCACTTTGCCACTGGATTCAAGCTAGCCTGGCTGAAGAAGGGTGACATACCCTGAAACTGGTCCCAGGATGCTTGTTTCCGGTCCAGGGAGGACCTGGCCTGGCAGTTCGGTCTGGACTGTTCCCATGGGGCACAGGGTCAAGACTGATTTGCATATGGCTGGGTCCAAACTGGGGTGGCGTAGTGGGCAAAAGAACGATGGATTTAACCCAGATCTTTTGACTGGGGGAGAATGTTTGCATTGTCAGCATTCCGTCCATCATTTGTTTGCTGTAACACTTTTCGCCCCTAAGTGGGATGGGTATGCCCAGACGTGGGTCCCTTGCTCACTTTGCCACTGGATTCAAGCTAGCCTGGCTGAAGAAGGGTGACATACCCTGAAACCGGTCCCAGGATGCTTGTTTCCGGTCCAAGGAGGACCTGGCCTGGCAGTTCGGTCTGGACTGTTCCCATGGGGCACAGGGTCAAGACTGATTTGCATATGGCTGGGTCCAAACTGGGGTGGCGTAGTGGGCAAAAGAAAGATGGATTTAACCCAGATCTTTTGACTGGGGGAGAATGTTTGCATTGTCAGCATTCCGTCCATCATTTGTTTGCTGTAACACTTTTCGCCCTAAGTGGGATGGGTATGCCCAGACGTGGGTCCCTTGCTCACTTTGCCACTGGATTCAAGCTAGCCTGGCTGAAGAAGGGTGACATACCCTGAAACCGGTCCCAGGATGCTTGTTTCCGGTCCAAGGAGGACCTGGACTGGCAGTTCGATCTGGACTGTTCCCATGGGGCACAGGGTCAAGACTGATTTGCATATGGCTGGGTCCAAACTGGGGTGGCGTAGTGGGCAAAAGAACGATGGATTTAACCCAGATCTTTTGACTGGGGGAGAATGTTTGCATTATCAGCATTCCGTCCATCATTTGTTTGCTGTAACACTTTTCGCCCTAAGTGGGATGGGTATGCCCAGACGTGGGTCCCTTGCTCACTTTGCCACTGGATTCAAGCTAGCCTGGCTGACGAAGGGTGACCTACCCTGAAACCGGTCCCAGGATTCTTGTTTCCGGTCCAGGGAGGACCTGGCCTGGCAGTTCGATCTGGACTGTTCCCATGGGGCACAGGGTCAAGACTGATTTGCATATGGCTGGGTCCAAACTGGGGTGGCGTAGTGGGCAAAAGAACGATGGATTTAACCCAGATCTTTTGACTGGGGGAGAATGTTTGCATTGTCAGCATTCCGTCCATCATTTGTTTGCCTCAACATCCTTTTTTGCCAACAGATTCCACAACCTGCCCCGTATAACATTGTCAAAGGCTGCCCATAAACGCCAGAAAAAGCCTCCCTCTTTTGACGAATACATATTTACTGATTAGCAGGTGGAGATTCAGACTCTGGTCTGCTGTTCCTAATCCCTGTTTGAATCCATACTTAGCTGTCATTAGGATACCTTTTTCGTTAGCCCAATTCTCTAATTACTCCAGCAATACTCTACCTAACCTTAGCTGTAAAGTCTATTAAAGATAATGGGCAATGACACCGGGAGTTACCCCTATCCCCCTTTTTGAAAATGAGAACAATAACTGCCCTGGACCAAGATCTGGGAGGACCAACACGAATCACGCTATGCAGCATGCTCACCAGAATCGGTGCCCAGAGTGCCAAATTTTTCTTTGAAAAGGCCGATTTGGACCCCATCAGGTCCCAGTGCTTTGTTGTTCGGACACCTTTCCACAACAGATATAACATCCTTAAGTGAGATTGTTAACTGATAATCATTCCCTGGGCTAGTTGCCTCCTTCATTGTGCTGCAGTCATTGCACGCCAAATTATTGGAGTTTTTTACACTAGTGAAATGGTTGACCTAAACGTGCTCTGGTATGGTCACATCTATACTAGTGGCAGAGCTGTTTGCAAACATAGGTGCATTCCCAACCTGCCAAAATTTGGGGCACATCATTCCTGGCACAAGCAACAGTTAATTGCTCCCAGGCCTCCCTTCTGATCTTCTCTTTCCTTGCAGTAATGGCCTCCTTGTAAAGTTTCCTAAGGGTTGTGACTTATACCATATCCCTTGGTGACCTTTTAACTGCTTGTAATAGACTGCTATGTGCTTGTGAGCACGATTTGCCAACCATTTTTTGCACCTAGGGGCTCACTGTGACTTTTACAAATTTCAGTGAAGTCCCCCATTACCCCCAGTGAGTCAGGCTGAGGACTTAGGCACAGTTAGAATTGCTCCCTCTTTTCCTCCAGTAATAGGAATGCCTCTGGGTAAATATCCTGGCATTTGCGGCGTACTCCCCCATTTCTGGTGTGCTCAATTTGGGAAACCACCTTGTTGCAGGCCAATGATGGCAATCCTAAATAAAGACTTAATGCCAACGGATTATGGTTGCTCATAGGACTCTTTCTTATATAGAACTTGAGTACCTTCCTCTCCCATACCTTAGATATTGAAATGTAGTCAATCAAGGACCTGGTTCCCCTGCCCGTATATGTTGTCTGCTTGGAGACTTCGTTAGACGCTAGGTCTATACTAAGAATAAGGTCATAGGTCGCCATCAGCTTGTTCAATTTATCGCCACAAGGATAAGTAGTTGCAAGATTCATTGTCACCTGATCCACATACACGGCCATTGGGCATAGGGCAAAATCTGAGATTAAAAACACCCTCCCCACATTACGACAACATCTTCACTTACCCCTGTCAGTATCTTGTCTAGGGCATGAGCAAGTGACTCTGCAATGAAAACATGTTTGTTGTTGAAATGGTTGTGGTAAAAATAAATAAGGACAACAAGCATTGTTCCTACGAAGGGCACACTAATGATCTGAAAGTAATTAGGGTCCTAGTAGATCTTCACTACCTTAGCTGAGATGGTGATGCTTATTAAAGGTTTGAGGCCACGACTGCGGTGCCCTGATGTTGACTGGGTGGCAGGTGTGATAACTTAATAAAAACTATTTACATGCATATTCGTCTGGGACCAGCTCTCTTGCAGGCAAACAATCTGGTGATTAGTTATCAGTGCTGTAGGAAGGTGGAATCTGACTATATGGTTGCCCCCACTTTTTTTATGGTGTTTTGCTGGTTTATGACTTAGTTGGACTGGGATCCTGCTATTCAGGGCCCCAGTCTATCTGCTTTCTCTGTAAAAGGTTTCCATGTGCCTTAGGCACATCTCTGATTGAATCTGGAGTGCCCTTATAAGTCCCTAGTATATGGTATACTATGTACCAAGGGCATAGGTACCTCAGAGGCCTACCAGGGGCTGCAGCATGTATTGTGCCACCCTGGAAGGCCATCCAAACTGACACCACAGGTCTGCTACTGCAGCCTGGGTAAGGTGGTGCATGCACTCCTTACTGTGATATAGGTTACCTATATCACTAAATACATACACACATATAAACCTATAAGTCACTCCTAAGGCAGGCCTTATCAATCCTGAAGGCAGAGTGCATGGTTCCTATGTGAGAGGGTGCCCCTGCATGAGCAGGGCCCCTCTGCAGCGTTCAGAGACCCTTCTCTGATGCTGTTTGTAGTGCAGCCTGACCATATACTCTTAAGCGCATTATATCCTCGCGTTAAATGCTAACTTTGGAATGGCTGCACCTAAACATGTCGTGTTTGGTGTCAAACATCTTGGAATACTACCCCCCCGCCAATTCTGGTGGCGGGGGTAGCATTCCACCCTTCTAGAGGGAGAGACATGTTAACCCTGGCCTGGCCGGTAACTTCTTTCTAAAGCCTGGCATCACAAAATGGATGCTACTGCCACAGACACAAGTCTGGCCTCCTGCTGCTGGACGAAACTCCGGCAGGGGAGGCCTGGACATAGGTTTCCTGTCCCAGGGAGGTGTGACCACCTCCCCAGACAGGATAATGTGTATTGGGGCTGGGCGGGAGCACTTTAGGGTGCTTTGAAGTCCTGCACTGGGGGCACACTTGGTGTCCCTGTGCATACCCCAGTTCAAACCGGATCAGGGGCTTGCAGCCCCTGCTTTGGCGCGAACTGGACAAAGGGAAAGGGTGTAGCCACCCTCTGCCCTGACCCACCCATAGGTGGGGCCACAGAGTAGTCCAACCCCTAAACTTAGTATAAGTATAGGAACCCAGTCCTTAGGACTTTAGATTATCCCTGGATGAAACTCTGAAACAGAATCCTGGACATTCGACGCTCTACTCACGATTAGAGGACAGAAGAATCTCCCTTGGGGTCAAGGAGTGACTCCCCTGCTTGGCAGGCACCAAAGACGCATCTGTCTGGTTCGCATTTCTGAAGCTCCCGTCGGACGCCGAAGTCATCGCATCACCAGAGGTAGATTATCAGACTTCTCCGAGGCTACCCTGAGTCCCCAGAAAAGCTGAGGCCCATAGCTATCGTGGGTGACGTGAGACCGTGACCCCTGGACACCGAGCACATTTGCAAGTGCATCCTCTTCTGGGTCTCCCACGAAGTCGTGCTTTGGGCTCCGAGTAGCCCTAGCCTCCAGCACTAACTGCACCGAAGATCACTGGCCTCCACTCCACTAGTGTCCTGTGAGCCAGATCCACGTGCGACATCGCGAGGCTCCTTCACGGTCGCTAGCCCGTTGGCTAGTAGCCCTTAACAAAGGCCAATCTTTTTCTTACTTGGCATCCTGGTTGCTCCAGGCCTGCCCTCACTTACCCTCGCTGGGTGAGTTCCCCAGACCTTGCTGGTCTGCACCATCGACGATCTTCATCTTCATCGATACTTGCCGTTGCCAAGGCTTGTTGGGTCCAATCCGGTCGCCGACACCTCAGCACTCGACAGACATCGTGTACCAGCCCGAATCCTGCTCCTGGTCACCGACAACGCCTCCTGGACCTCGTGGCTGAAGAGTCAAGACGACTGTCAACACAACTGAAGCACTCGACATCGGTGGGCATCTGTCCATCGCCTTCCTGGTCACTGGCTAGTGACCCAGACTCTGTCCCCTCTGCTTTCAGGTTCTTCAGATCTCTGATCCACTCTTGGATCCACCCGGACACTTTCCACTTGGTCGCCAGCAGCACTTTGCAGCAGATCGCCATTCAAATCGACGACGAAACCCGACCCCGAAAGGCACCTATGCATCCGGCTTCCCTGGGTGAGGTAACACAAGTACTCCGGTGCTCCCGTGGGTAGAGACTCTTCAAAGTACTAGATCTCAAAGGGTTTGCTCCAAGTCCTCCTTTAAGTGTCCCTTTTCTTTAATTTCCTGATCGCGACTTTCTCCATAGAAGTCAACGGCGTATTGGGTGGTTCCTTGTGGTCCAAGCACTTCTAGAGGCTCTAGGCCTAGTGTCTAGTTCAGTCGTGGTTCTTATACCACTTTATTGGTATATGGTTTGGTACGCCCTAGGGCCCAAACGTGTATTTGTGCTATTACTGTGTTTAAATAACTTCTAACTTATGTACTTCGAACTCTAGCCTCATAAAGAGACTAGAGGGGTGTGTTTAGCAATAAATACATATATTTTGAATATATACCTGGTGTGGTGCTCTTTCATTTGGTCACTCAAGAGATTATAGACTGGTAAAACAAGCTGCTTTACATTCCTTCAAGACTTAGCCTGAAGGCTGCTCTCCATAGCTACCACTAGGATAGCTTTCAATAAGGTTGTCTTTAACCTATCTCCAATAAGGGGTTGTTTGGACTGGTGCAAGGTGCCCACTATAATTAGTGGACAGCATATACCAGGCCAACTTCTCACAAGTGCTACCCAGGTTTTATCGTTAAGTTTGTTTGTGATGCCGGCAACATTCCAAAAAAGAAAGCTCAGATCGGGGGCTGGAGTGTCCATAATTACTTCGCCTGGTCACACCAAGTCTTGGTTAGGTGGTTGGGCAGAATCTTCAAGCTCACTAGGTGATGAAACAATAAAATGTGAGATTCGCCATCAGTGTTACTAACAATAATGGTTAATTGAGTAGAGATGTCCATCATCTGATCCCTTACGTCGGACAATAAATAATGATGCTTAGGTCCAGATTTAGGTTTTCCGTTGACAAGGGACTGGGTGAGCTTACCCGGGTCAGCTCCGGAATGGTATGACTCAGTAGGTCCAGTAGTTACAGCAATTGTTTCAGTAGTGTCACGGCCTGCATGGGCATGAGCCAGTCAATGGACCTCTTCGAGGGCAGCAAACCAATTTTGTGTCGGGATAGTGATGTCCTTTTGCCCTCAAGATCACAGATTGATTGAGCAAGGGATACATCATGCCTGAGTCTGTAGAAAAAGCCTAATGGTACTGGCTGTATCCCCTGGAAAGGCACTTGGGGACTAGAGACCTGCGCAAAATGTGTGCCACTAACTGAATATCACAAACATTTGTTACAATGCAGTCACGTACTTCCTTCTTTGGGCTACTTCCAACCCAATGTACCCTACGGATGCCTATTATGGCTCTAGAAAGTACATCACTGCTAATATTCTCAAGGGTCGTACTGAACCAATGGATTACCTTGTTCTTCAACTAGTGATCCATCTCGAGTTGACTCGAGTTGATATAGGGGAAGAACATTTTTTAGGACTACCACATATGGGGTACAATTGGGGGATAGCTGTAAGGTTTGGGTGTTCTTGATGGTATCGGTTTTTACATGGTCAGAATCTGTAGCTGAGGGAGGAAATGTCTTTCTATTGGAGTGGCAGGCAAAACCATCAGAGGCAGTCTGTATCATACAAACTGAGTTATATTGATTTGCTCTCCTTTCATCCACAATGGCCGTGCTGGGCTTTAAGCTGGGAGGGACAGTCTCCAATGAGCAATGCTGGTGCTTTACATACTCAGTTAAACCGGTTGATTTATTCTGGATTTTTATAAGAAGTTCTTTCAGGGTTTTATCAATGCTCTGGAGTGCTGCCACTACAGGGCTGAGTAAATTCACAAAGATTCCTTCTAAATGATTGTTACTTCCAAAAGCATTGGCAGGATTACCATCCCCCGATGTTGTAGATGGTGCCTGTGTGTGTACTTTGGGCTCTTAATGCCCAATCCTGTCCCAATCCGCATTTGCTCAGGGCGTTATTTGTCGCAAGCCTTAAGTGCACGTACCGGGCGTGAATTCTCCTTCTTTATTTTAGTAGGGGCAGAGTCTGTAACATCTTTATTAGGGGTTTCTCCGGTGCAGGTCTGCTCTCCCTGTGGCATTGTTACAATGTCTAGGTCCCCCGTGTGTACACATGGATTGTTTGATTTTGAGTTGACCTCGCTTAAGACCCCCCTAATCGGTTTGTGTAGCTGCACCATCTTACAGAGAATTGCATACATGATTGCCATTAACTCTGAGTGATAAAGGCCTCCTGGTTACCCCTAACCTCTCTTCCACACTCTCGATTTCAGAGTAAATGGCACTCACTGCAGTGTTCAGATAGTTAGTGGTTGAGTCAGCCCAGCGCTTGTTAGCAGAAGCTGTAATAACACTGGCCTTTCTCTTAACAATGGTTCGCCAGCAGAGGATGATATAGAAATGCACTGATGGTGACTTCTAGTGACCAAACCAAAGGGGCGGCCGAGCCCAGCCTACTCCGGGCTCTGATGTGTGCAGACAGGCTTGCTTTTGGCCTGGTCTTTGCCCGGGCATGTCCTGCCCTACACATAGATATATATACATAGATACATATATAGCTATATATATAGAGAGAATTATCTCTCTCTTGTACAATGATCAAATATTTGAGATGTATTAACGAAACATGTGTAGTGAAGCCCATTCAGGGCGAGATATTTGTATTTACCCATATGAAATTAGTAATGAGAACATGATCAAAAGAATATATTTTGCATGTTTAAAGATGGCCGAAATGTTATTCGTATCCATCAAGATAGTCCTTTGTTTGTTTTGTGACTATTCAAACCACCAATGAACTGTGTGTATATTTAAATGACGCTGTCTTGGGCTGCTGGTTGATATTGAAAAAGGCAGTCGCCGAAACGCGTCTTGTGTGCTACAAACCCCAATAAAATCTTGGGTTATATGCTCCCGTGAGTGCTGTACTTTGTACTCTGCAGCTGGAAGAATATATTTATATATATATATTATCTACTGGCGGTCACCAGTAGATAGTT
Organism: Calotriton arnoldi; assembly: GCA_963921515.1. Lineage (NCBI taxonomy): Eukaryota > Metazoa > Chordata > Amphibia > Caudata > Salamandridae > Calotriton > Calotriton arnoldi. The sequence continues at coordinate 2,349,542 of CAWUFW010001409.1, forward strand.
ATAGTTAGGACCTATTTTCCATAGGAAATCCGCAACATTCTATTCCCAATAACTTTGGCGCCGGTTGACGAATCTTCACGAAATTTTCAAACTTTGTGGGGCGCTCCGGTGCGCTCCTATCCTGAAAGTCTCGGGGGATTCGTGAAGTGGGGGCCGAGAAAAAAGGGGGGTCCCAAAATGTGTTTTCCCCATGCAATTTTCCATAGGAACCTTTAGTCGCAGCTACAGCCCGAACTGCTGAACGGAATTACACCAAATTTGGCAAAAGGTAGCCCTTGGTTCAGAGTCGTGCCTTTTGGTTAAATGGTGTAAATCCGTTCAGTAGTTCCTGAGAAAATCAAAAGTAAAATCACATATATATCTATGGCCGCGGAGGGTCCGCGCACCCTGAGCGCACCCTCCCGATCACGAGCTGTATGCTAATTGGCTGTCAACACTCCAAACCAGGAAGTGTTGGCAGCCATCTTGTTCCTCGGTAGAACCGAGGCACAAGAAACAAGTGCGCAAAATGCAAAAAGGGGGCAGGGTAGAAACACCCTGACCCCCTAGGCCTTTTTTTTTTTAAATCGGCGGGATGCGCTTAGGATGCGCGGATCCCGCCGTGAAAAAAAAAACGAAGCGCGGACTCCCGCGCTTCGTTGTTATTTGGCCCCCGGGTGGGCCAAGTCCCATGGGCATGCGGGGGTTAATAAAAATGTGTGGGGGGGCCTCTAAGGCCCCCCTAAGCCCCGGGGCTTTGAAATAAAAATGGTGCGGGAGGGCACTCAGCCCTCCCGCAGCCCCGGTGACCGCCACCCCCCGGGGCACTAAGAATTGGAATGTGGGGGTCCGTTTCGGACCCCCGAGCCCCGGGGACCACCACCTCCCCGGGGCTGTGCACGTGTTGGGAGGGGGGCCGCGCGGCCCCTCTCCTGGAGCCAGTGACGGCCCTGGGGACCGCCACCACCCAGGGCTGGCTCCTGCAGTGTCCCAGGGTGCCCACCCCCGGGACACTGTAGTCTTCTATGGCTGGGCGGGAGCCTCGCGGCTCCTGCCCTGTCATTGCAAACTGCTTTGGTTTTTGGAAGAGAGAGCAGGAAACCTGCTCTCTCTTTCAAAAAGCAAAGCAGATTGCTTTTCCACACAGGGAGCTGCATGTCAGCAGCTCCCCATGTGGAAAAGCAATGCCGGCTCCCGCAGAACGAGGGGAGCCGGCGGGACCGTGGGGGGATTGGGGACCCCCCCACGGTCCCCAACGGAGAGGGTCAGCCCCGGGGGATGGGGTCCCCGGGGCTACAAGTGGCCCGGGAGGGGGGCCATGCGGCCCCCTTCCGCAAAATTTGAAAAAAAAAAAAAGCCTGGCCCCGGGGGATGGGGTCCCCGGGGCCATAAGTGGCCTGAGGAGGGGGGCAACGCAGCCCCCCTCCAAAACATTTTTTTAAAAAGAAGGCCATGCCCCAGGGGATGGGGTCCCGGGGCCGATTAAGGCCTCGGGAGGGGGCCACGCGGCCCCCTTCCAATTTTTTTTTTTTTTTTAAATATTAGGGGGCAGGCCCTGGGGGATGGGGTCCCCAGGGCCATTAAATTAGAAAAGAAGGGGGCCACACAGCCCCCTTCGTAAAAAAAAAAAGAAAACACCGGCATCGCGCCGGAGGCCACGCCCCCTCCTTGGCAGCACTCTGCAAACGCGCCCCCTGGCGCGTTTGCAGATGGTGAACGAATTCCCCTTGGATACTGGGGGTCCCTGGGGGCCAACTCCTTTTTACACCTCTCTGCAACGCAGCTCTGTGGCGCTTAATGGAGGTAGCTGGTGGGCTAGTTGCACCCCAGGGACCCTCAGGATTCAAGGGAGTTAATCCCCGACTTAAAATGCACCAAGGGCGCGTTTGCACAGTGGTGAAGGGAGGGCGGGGCTTCAGGTGACATGTGTGCAAACAGGCCCCGTGGCGCGTTTCAAGATGGGGAATTAAATCCCTTCAATCCTGAGGGTCCCTGAGGGCCAACTAGCCCAACAGGTACATCCAGAAAGCGCCACAGAGCTGCGTTGCAGAGAGGTGTAAAGGGTGTGGCCTCTCTACACGTCTCTGCAACGCAGCCCCTGGCGCATACTGGAGGTTCCTGGTGGGCTAGTTGGCCCCTAGGGACCCTCATGATTCAAGGGGACTTAATCCCCCAACTTAAAACGCGCCACGGGGCGCGTTTGCACAGATGTCACCTCAGGCCCCGCCCCTCCCTTCACCATTGTGCAAATATTCATCTAAAATCTGCCGAACTACGAATTCCGATTTACTCACCTGTTATCAGGAGAGACCTCAGTGCTGCATCTTTCAGCCCAGTACTAATCCTGAAAAGTAATTTTAACCGTACTTACCAGTAACTTGAATTTCCTTCCATAGGCTAACATTGACTGGTTTCACTTGGAAATTCTTCTAAGTGTGGAGTTTTGAAACATACAAATATTCCTCTAAAATCAGCCGAAATACGAATTCCGATTTACTTACCTGTTATAAGGAGAGACCTTAGTGCTGTATCTTTCAGCCCAGTACTGGTCCTGAAAAGTAATTTTAACCGTACTTACCAGTAACTTGAATTTCCTTCCATAGGCTAACATTGACTGGTTTCACTTGGAAATTCTTCTAAGTGTGGAGTTTTGGAACTTTAAAATATTCCTCTAAAATCAGCCGAAATACGAATTCCGATTTACTCACCTGTTATCAGGAGAGACCTCAGTGCTGCATCTTTCAGCCCAGTACTGATCCTCAAAAATAATTTTAACCGTACTTTACCAGTAACTTGAATTTCCTTCCATAGGATATCATTGCCTGCTTTTTGCTGAAAAAGTTTCTGTGTTGAATTTTGAAACATACAAATATTCCTCTAAAATCAGCCGAAATCCGAATTCTGATTTACTCACCTGTTATCAGGAGAGACCTCAGTGCTGCATCTTTCAGCCCAGTACTGGTCCTGAAAAGTAATTTTAACCGTACTTACCGGTAGCTTGAATTTCCTTCATAGGCTAACATTGACTGGTTTCACTTGGAAATTCTTCTAAGTGTGGAGTTTTGGAACTTTAAAATATTCCTCTAAAATCAACCAAAGTACGAATTCCAATTTACTCACCTGTTATCAGGAGAGAACCCAGTGCTGCATCTTTTAGCCCAGCACTGACCCTGAAAAGTAATTTTAACCGTACTTACCAGTAACTTATATTTTCTTCCATAGGAATCCATTGTCTGGTTTTCAGCAGAAAAGTTTCAAAGTGTCGATTTTCACAAACTACAAATATTCCTTAAAAATCGCCTGTATGACTTAAACGCATTCTTTCAACTGTTTACAGGAGATGCACCAGTGCTGGATCCAGGATCCAACACTGAGTAAGAATAAGTAACGATAACAGTTTTTACCTGCTAAGTGAATTTCCTTCCATAGGATAACATTGGTGATTCTATGAGAAAAAGTTTCTAAGTGTCAACTTTTAAAATACAATAATATTCCTTCAAAATCACTACTGTAACCAAAACGCTTTTACTCAACTGTTTACAGGAGATGTCCCAGGACTGAATCTAGGATCCAGTCCTGTGGTTAGAAAAGTAATCCATAAAGTAACTAATTGCATTTAACTAGAAATTCACATTGAGCTGAATGTTGCATTGTGTTTGAAAATGTGTTGCCCATTGCAACAACTGTAACTATTGTACTTAAAAGTCTATTGCCTATGTGCAAAGTATTTAAACTAAAGTAATTCATTCTGAGAAAGTATTTTTTGTAATGTATAATGTAATTACAATGTAATTTAAAAAATAAAATATGTAAAAAAAAATGTTTCTAAAAATGTAGTAAATCAGTATGAAAAAAATAAATATAACAATTAATACATTTAAAAATTGTCATTTACAAAACCTTTGAAATTCACTGAAAAAACCGTAGGTTTCAGACATGTTATAGTTAGGAATTAGCATTTAAAAAACCTTTGAAATTCACTGATAAAACCATAGGTTTCAGAAACGTTATAGTTAGAAATTAGCATTTAAAAAACCTTTGAAATTCACTGAAAAAACCATAGGTTTCAGGCACGTTATAGTTAGAAATTTGCATTTAAAAACCTTAGAAATTCACTGAAAAAACCATAAGGTTTTAGGGACAGTTATAGTTAGTTGGACATTGCACTCGTACAAAACCCGTGAAATTCCCCGTTATAGTTAGTTCAGGTAACTATAACTCGCGCCCCGCAATGCACTGCTGTAGATGTCACATATTACATCACTCATGACATGGTCAGTGACATCACTGATGACATCACTGATGACATCACTGATGACATCATCCATGTGAGAATTTAATGCATCTTCTCACACCCTAATATAAGTTTTGAAACACCCACTCTAAATTACAGACTGCCATTCTCAAAACCATACACACTCCAATACCAATAAGTACATACCCACTCACTGATTCTTAGGTCTACACACACACATCTACTCACTCACCCGTACAGTCACTCATACTTACAGTCACTCAGTACAGGACTATCATATGCACTCATACACCTATATAAACACTCACACAACGCAACTCATCCATAGAGGTATTCACACACCTAGTCAGTCATGCAAATAATTAATCACACTCCAATTTACTCACCTATACAGTTATACACACCAGCTCACTTACTCATAAAAATACTAGCACATTCTTACGCTCCTATGCAATCACTGATGCAAGCACACACTCATCCATATAGCCACTCTCACAATCACACACTCTCACTTATAGCCATTTATATACTCCAACACACATATATACTGCCTTTCACATATGTAGTTACTCACACATGTACCACTGAGATATACATTCAATCACTAACACACCCATACACACACTCACCCACCCATACAGTCCATCACAGATGCACTCTTGAAACCATGCACCCAGTGAATCACCCACTCACACATCTATGCACAGAGTCACACACACCCCACCCACACAAACACTGAGGCACCCATACAGATACTCAGAGAACCAATCCATAACCCATATAGACACTCATTTAGCTAGTCAGAAACCCATGCAGTTGCTTACACAACAACAGACAGACGGATACAGACATTCACACAGTTTAGTCACTCACCCATGCATCCAGTAAGATACGTTTAATCACTCACTTATAGACTCAGTCACGCACCTACTAAATCATCCATTCAGGCGCTTCTACACCCACTCATTCTTCAATACGCCTTTCCCTAAATATATTAAACATATTTAAACTTTACAGAAACACACAGTCACTGGATGATGTCATCAGTGATGTCATTTGAGATGTCATCAGTGATGTCACTGACCATGTCATGAGTGATGTAATATGTGACGTCATCAGCAGTGCATTGCGGGCGCGAGTTATAGTTACCTGAACTAACTATAACGGGGAATTTCACGGGTTTTGTACGAGTGCAATGTCCAACTAACTATAACTGTCCCTAAAACCTTATGGTTTTTCAGTGAATTTCAAAGGTTTTTAAATGCTAATTTCTAACTATAACGTGTCTGAAACCTATGGTTTTTCAGTGAATTTCAAAGGTTTTTAAATGCTAGTTTCTAACTATGCCTACAGAGGTAGGACATGTGAAGAAAGAAGAAAAACGCACAGAAAGAAGCAAAAGAAATGCAGAAAGAAGCAACAGAAGTACACAAAGACGAAGAAAAGTGCAGGAAGAAGCAAGACATGTGCAGAAAGAACCAACAGAGGAGCAGAAATAGGCCTTGTTGCAAAATCATCCTGTGCCCACAACTTTTTCAGATGGGTACTGGTGGTAACTGACTCTGAGTAACTAGGCCTAGAGCCAGTGCTATGCTAAAAGACACTTAATATACAGTGAAAACACCTACATACACTAGGGAACACTATGCGTTGGGGTACCCCTGTGATTAGCATGACCTCCTCTGTAAGGCCCTAGTACATAATAGGGCAGGGGGATTAAAACTACCTCTTAAAATGTGCCACGGGGCGCGTTTGCACAGTGGTGAAGGGAGGGGGGGCCTGAGGTGACATGTGTGCAAACACGCCCTGTGGCCGTTTTAAGTTGGGAGATTAAGTCTCCTTGAATCGTGAGGGTCCTTGGGGTCCAACTAGCCCACTAGGTACCTCCAGTAAGCGCCACAGAGCTGCGTTGCACAGAGGTGTAAAAAGGGGCGTGGCCTGGACCACCTCTCTGCAACGCAGGCCTGTGGCGCTTACTGGAGGTACCTGGTGGCCTAGTTGGCCCCCAAGGGCCCTCAGGATTGAAGGGGTATTAATTCCCCAACTTAAAATGCGCCACAGGGCGTGTTTGCACACATGTCACCTCAGGCCCCGCCCCCTCCCTTCACCACTGTGCAAACGCGCCCCGTGGCGCATTTTAAGTTGGGGGATGAAGTCCCCTTGAATCCTGAGGGTCCCTGGGGTCCAACTAGCCCACGAGGTACCTCCAGTAAGCGCCACAGAGCTGCGTTGCAGAGAGGTGTAAAAAGGGGCGTGGCCTGGACCACCTCTCTGCAACGCAGGCCTGTGGTGCTTACTGGAGATACCTGGTGGGCTAGTTGGCCCCCAGGGGCCCTCAGGATTGAAGGGGACTTAATTCCCCAACTTAAAACGCGCCACAGGGCGTGTTTGCACACATGTCACCTCAGGCCCCGCCCCCTTCCTTCACCACTGTGCAAACACGCCCCGTGGCGCATTTTAAGTTGGGGGATAAAGTCCCCTTGAATCCTGAGGGTCCCTGGGGTCCAACTAGCCCACGAGGTACCTCCAGTAAGCGCCACAGAGCTGCGTTGCACAGAGGTGTAAAAAGGGGCGTGGCCTGGACCACCTCTCTGCAACGCAGGCCTGTGGCGCTTACTGGAGATACCTGGTGGGCTAGTTGGCCCCCAGGGGCCCTCAGGATTGAAGGGGACTTAATTCCCCAACTTAAAACGCGCCACAGGGCGTGTTTGCACACATGTCTCCTCAGGCCCCACCACCTCACTTCACCACTGTGCAAACGTGACCCGTGGCGCATTTTAAGTTGGGGGATTAAGTCCCCTTGAATCCTCAGGGTCCCTGGGGTCCAACTAGCCCACCAGGTACCTCCAGTAAGCCCCACAGAGTTGCGTTGCAGAGAGGTGTAAAAAGGGGCGTGGCCTCTGAACACTTCTCTGCAACGCAGCTCCCTGGCTATACTGGAGGTTCCTGGTGGGCTAGTTGGCCCCCAGGGACCCCCAGTATTCAAGGGGAATTAGTTCCCCATCTTACAACGCGCCAGGGGGCGCATTTGCAGAGTGCTGCAGGGAGGGGACGGGGCCTCCGGCGCGATGCCGGTCTTTTTTTTACATTTTTTTTTTAAGCAGGGGGGCTGTGTGGCCCCCCTTCCTTTCCTATTTTATTGGCCCTGGCAGCCCATCCCCCAGGGCCTGACCCCTATTATTTTTTTATTTAAAAAAATTGGAAGGCGGCCGCGTGGCCCCCCCTCCCAAGGCCATATTCTGCCCCGGGGACCCCATCCCCCGGGGCATGGCCAGTTTTTTTTCTTTATTAAATTATTGGAGGGGGCTGCGTGGCCCCCTCCTCAGGCCATTTATGGCCCCGGGGACCCCATCCCCCGGGGCCGGCCTTTCTGTGTATTTTTTATTTTATTTTTTTAAATGTATAATGGGGGAGGGGGGCCGCGTGGCCCCCCTCCGTGGCCACTTCTGGCCCCAGGGACCCCATCCCCCGGGGCCTGGCCTCTCATTGGAGACCGTGGGGGGAGCCCCAATGCCCCCACGGTCCCGCCAGCTCCCCGCGTCCTGCGAGAGCCGGCATTGCTTTTCCACATGGGGAGCTGCTGACAAGCAGCTCCCCATGTGGAAAAGCAATTCTGCTTTGCTTCATTGAAGCGAGAGCAGGTCGCGGCTCCCGCCCTGTCATTGCAAACAGCAGTGTCCCGGGGGTGGGCACCCCGGGACACTGCAGGAGCCGGCCCTGGCGGTCCCCAGGGCCATCACAGGCTCCAGGAGGGGGCCCGCACGGCCCCCCTCCCAACATCTGCACAGCCCCGGGGAGGTGGTGGTCCCGGGGCTGGGGGTCCGTAACGGACCCCCAAATTTGCATAGTTAGTGCCCCGGGGAGGTGGCGGTCCCGGGCGTGTGGGAGGGCTCAAGCCCCCCACACAGGTAGTTTAAAAAAAAAAACAAGCCCTGGGGGTGGCGGTCCCCGGGGCTGCGGGGAGCCATGTGCCCCCGCAAATGTAAAGAAAGCCCGGGGGTGGCGGTCCCCGGGGCTTGGGGGCCATGGAAGCCCCCACCCATTTAAAATACAAGCCCCGGGGGGTGGCGGTCCCCGGGGCTGCGGGGGGCCGTGAGCCCCCCACAAATATTTTAGAAAAGCCCCGGGGCGTGGCGGTCCCTGGGGCTGCGGGGGCCTCCCTGGGCCCCCGCTATTAAATTTACGCATGCCCCCGGGACTTGGCCCACCCGGGGGCTAAATATAAACGAAGCGCGGGAGTCCGCGCTTCTTTTTTTTTTTTTTCGCGGCCGGATTCGCTGATCCGGCGCGCATTTTGCCGATTATTTTTTTACAAAAAATGCTTTTTTGGGCCCTGGGGGTCCTTGTGGGACCCCCTGAGCAGGCCTAGGGGGTCAGGGTGTTTCTACCCTGCCCCCTTTTCTTTTTTTTCACGTTTCTTTTTCTCTTTTCTTGTGACTCGGTTCTACCGAGTCACAAGATGATTGCCAACACTTCCTGGTTTGGAGTGTTGACAGCCAATTGGAATAAAGCTCGTGGTCGGGAGGGTGCGCGGATCCACTGCGGCCATAGATATCGAAACTTTTATTTTTGATTTTCTCAGCAACTACTGAACGGATTTACACCATTTTTAAAAGGGGTGCTTTCTGATCCAAGCACTACCTTTTTGCCAAATGTGGTGTAATTCCGTTCAGCAGTTTTGGCTGTAGCCTTGCATAAAGTTTCCTATGGGAAATTGATTTTTGACTCTTATTTTTTGAATTTCTCCGCAACTACTGAACGGATTTACACCATTTAAAAAAAAAGGTCGCTTTCTGAACCAAGCGCTACTTTTTTGCCAAATTTGGTGTAATTCCGTTCAGCAGTTCGGGCTGTAGCCGTGTCTAAAATTTCCTATGGGAATTAACATGGAGAAAACACGTTTTGGAACCCCCCTTTTTTCTCGTCCCCCGCTTGATGAATCACCCCAAAACTTTCAAGATAGGAGCGGACCGGAGCGGGCCATAAGTTTTGAAAAGTTCGCGAAGATTCGTCAACCGGCGCCAAAGTTATTGGGAAAAGAATGTTACGAATTTCCTATGGATAATAGGTCCTAACTATAACTATCTACTGGCGACCGCCAGTAGATAATATATATAGATGTATATATATATGTTTAGAAAGAGAGAGATCACTTCTTTATAATGTGAGGTTTCTCTCTCTCTTTCTCTCTCTCTCTCTCTCTCTCTCTATATATATATATACATTTATATAGATCACTTTTTTAAATACATGTGTGGTTTCCATGGGGACTGATCGCGGCCCCCAGGGAAAACACACAAGTATAAAAAAATAAGACATTGGTCCCGCCAGTGAGTCGCCAACCCCCTGACAATTTCATTATTATTTTTGTAACATTTTTATGGTTTAAATCTCTTTATTCAGTTATACCAAGAAAGACATTTGCAAAATGGCATAAATAGTGTCACCTAGGTGTGAATCCACAGTTTTTGATTTAAGTAGTCAATCAAACAACACAGAAACACATTTCGTCCTCCCCCTCTCCCCTCCCTCTCAAATGCTTGGAGTGCTACTAGTAAATTGCTGCAGCAGTGTTATCAGTTCTCAGTTGATGGAATGGATTCAATTAAGGTTGTGGGAGTCAATACGGACAGCCATAAGATACGAAGGAATTTGGGGCAAGTTAATTCTCGGAGGTCCTGTGAAAGGAGAGACAGGTAGGGGCGCCATAGCTTTCCAAAGGATTCCCCCTGATTGATAGTGGAGAGAGTGATCTTTTCCATGCCAAGTATGAGCCAAAGGCAGTGAAGCCAACCAAGATGTATAGGTAGATGTGTCCTTCCCCAGTGTAACACAATGTTCTGGACCGCCGCACCCAAGGCCAGAGCAATCTGCAGTCCTCGTCTAGATTTCAGGAGGTAAGTAATCAGGTTAGGCAGTCCCAGAAGTGTGTATGAGGGAAATAGGAGAATTTGTGTATCTAAGTGCTTGTCAATGTCGTCTAGCACTTGTGTACAGTATGTCTGGATATGTGGGCAGTCCCACAAGAGATGTACTAGAGTCTTCTCAGCTCCACACCCCCTCCAGCAGGTCACGTTTTTGTTCGGGACAATCCTATGTAAGCGTACTGGGATTAAGTACCAATATGAGGCCACTTTAGTAAATGTTTTGATAAGGGCAGTGTTGCGGGTAGTAGATATCCTCCCACTCCTTACTAGTCAGAGTCCTCCCTAGTTCCATTTCCCAGTGAGCTTCATTAGGTTTGTAGATGTGTTTAGAGTGTTGGGTTAGGAAGTTGTAAAGATTGGAGATTAACCATTTGTCAGATGTCTTGGAGACCAGCCATCGTTCAAAAGGGGTGAGGCGTCTCTGTACCGCCTCCTTATTGTCAGGGTGAAGAAGCCAGTGTCAAAGTTGCCAATAATGCAACCGTTCCGTCTCGGGGATGGCGTAATCTGCTTGCACCTGAGTGAAGGGGATTACCCCCTCTTCGTACATCATATGGCCCGCCAAGCTGCAAGGGGTCCATCTCCATTTACTGAATACACCAGGGCTGTTCCCTGACAAGAAGTCTGGGTTATCAAGGAAGGGTGTCAGCGGAGAGGGAAAGTAGGAAAGGCGGTTTCTAGTGCCACATCGGTTCCAGGCTTCCATTGTGTTCTTCGTTATCGGGGAAAAGGTAGAGGTTCTGGGGTCTGTGTAGCTTCTTTAGGAAGGGAATCTTCCACAGTGAGGTACCCGCCACCGCCCTGTCCTGGAAGAGCCAGTGCCTTTCTGATTCCTCTTTGTTCCATTCTACTAAGTATTGCAGTTGGGCTGCCTGAAAATATAGTTGGAGGTTCGGTATCCCGAGACCTCCAGCGCCCGGCAGAAGATAGCTGATTTGTCTGCGCATTTGTAGATGCTTCCCAGCCCAGACGAATTGGTGTAGTTCAGATTGCAGTTTAGAAATTATCCCTTTAGGAGGCATCAGAGGCAGTGTTTGGAAGAGATATAACATTTTTGGCAGAATAGTCATCTTCATAGCCGCAACTCTTCCTATCCAGGAGATTGTGTGCTGTTCCCATCGGGCCAATTCAGACTTGATGTGTCTGTGAAGGGACTGATAGTTGAGGAGGGAGGTTGCTTGTACGGAAGAGGTTAATCGGACCCCCAGGTAAGGGACTGCCAACGTTGCCCATATGATAGGGTACTGTTCGGCGAGCCGGGTTTCTAACGCGGGAGGCACGGAGAAATTCAGTGCCTGAGACTTGGTAATATTGATTCGAAATCCCGAAGCAAGGCCGAATATGTCTAGCTCCCACATAAATGCCGGAAGGGCTAGTTCTGGGTTATCTAAGGTCGCCAGCACATCGTTAGCGTAAAGGCTAATTTAAAGTGGTCCTTATGATCTTAGGGTTATCACAGACTCTTTGAGCCTGAGGCTTCATATAGAGGGCGAACAGCAGAGGCGACAAGAGGCACCCCTGCCAGGTGCCTCTGCCAATGGAGATGGGGCAGAGATGCATCCATTCACTCTGACTGACGCTGTGGGAGAGCGGTTGCAGTTTAGTACCCAAGATCGAAATCTCCCAATTATCCTAAAGTGGGCCAAAACTTGTTCCAAGAAGGGCCAATGAACTCTCTCATAGGCTTTCTCAGTATCGAATGCAGGGAGCATATACTCTCCCTGCGATCGCGAGGCCTTTTCTATGATATGCAACACCCGTTTAGGATTGTCACTGGTCTAGCGCTGAGAGATGAAGCCCTCCTGATCCAGATCTACAATAGACGGCATATGCGGACCCAGTCGGGACGCCAAGATGCTGGTGAACAGTTTGAGGTTCACGTTCAGTCAGGATATTGGGTTGTATGATCTGCATTGTTGCTTATCATTGCCAGGTTTGGGGATCACCGCTATCAATGCTGTCAGCATCGACTGGGGATAGCCCCTGGGGCTGAAAAGGAGTTGAACAGTCGTGTCAGGAGTGGGGCAAGAACATGGCAAAACGTTTTATCGAATATGGATGGTAATCCGTCTGGGCATGGGGACTTCAGGGTGTTTTGGTGAGAGATCGCGGAGATGACCTCCTACACCCGAATCTCCATATCTAGAGAGTCAGCCTAGTCTGGGGATAGGGAGTTTGTGCTGAAGTCCGAAAGGTAGGAAGCCACATCGGCAGGGTCCAGGTGCTGACCAGAGTACAGCTCTGCATAGTAGTCCCTAAAAGTGTCCGCAATTGCCAGGTCGTTTATGAAATGTGCCCCTATGGTATCATGTAAAGAGTGCACACCCAGTTCCTGCTGTTGGGCATGCAGTTTGTTAGCCAACAAGTGACCACCCTGTCGCCCCCCACGTAGAAAGCGTGCTGTTGGCATAGCACTGCATATTCCGCCCTGTCGAGGTCAATGCTGGCCAATTATTTGCAAGCAGCAGTCAGTTGACGCCAGATTCTCGGGCCCCTGCTCTTTTACCTGTCTCGATATCTGGACCCTCTTTTCCCTATGTAATATATTATCCGCAAATGAAATGGCGATGACTGCTTTAAGGGCCTCCCAAAGCGTCGTAATGGAAATGTCAGGGGTGTCGTTGAAAGCAGGATAGTCAGTGATTCTTGGTGAATTGGCTGTCCTACTTTGGGGCGTTGTAATAGGGTGTCCCTCAACCGCCAAGTCTGAGTCAGGTGGCGCATAGGGGGAAGCTCCATCTCCAGTGTCACTGCTGCATGGTCTGAGAGTGCAACGGGGAGTATCTGTGCTGCAGAGGTGAGTGTAAGGACGTCCTTTGTGCCTAAGAAGTGATCTAGTCGGGCGTAAGTTTTGTGAGCATGGGAAAAGTATGTGTAGTCACATGTGTGAGGATGGAGTGTCCTCCAGATATCTAAAAACCCAGTGTCCATGAGCCATCTATGCCCCTCTTTCGTTAATGCCCCAGCCTGGCCATGTCTATGTGTCGACCGATCCAGGTTATTGTCCCAGACCAGGTTGAGATCGCCACCCACTAAGACCCCATGTTCTTGAGTGTGCAGAATGTCTGACAAGGCTGTGCGCAGGCCTGCCTCCTGGCCCTCAATCGGTGCATAAATGGAGGCTATTACAAATGACTAGCTATTAAGGGTAAGGGAGAGGGCGAGAAGGCGGCCCTTCACTTCTGTCACTTTAGGTCCAGTTTGCCCTTTGAAAGTGTGAGCCAACAGGATAGCCACCCCTGCTGTTTTAGTATGCCCTGAGGAAAAGAACTGGTGTTGGAAGGTTTGGGAACGAAGTCTGTTATAATCCTGCGGAAGGAGGCGTGTCTCCTGGAGTAGGCAGACATTTGCCTTTGAGTTCTCAAGGTAAGAGGGGACCGACATGCGCTTCACTGGGCTGTTAAGGCCCTTTACATTAAGGGAAAGTACCCTAAGAGGAGTGTCTCCCATTGTGGAGTGCGAAAGAACCAACAGCTACCCCCATTGGTGTCCAGTGCGTAAAGCAAGAACTGATTTGTCATCTCAATGAGTCCACCACCCATTTGTGTGTCCCATATTGCAATTGCTGTAGGTATGAGCACATCCCGGAAACAAAAAAAAAACCCAGAAGAAAACCCATGCATAAATGCAACCATAGACATAAATGCTCATTCAAGTAGGAAGTAGTCCACTGTTCCAAACAGTAAGGATATGGGGTCAATCCGTTACCATACCTCCCGGCCCCCCAGCACCCACCGCTCGACCACCAGCGATGCATTCTGTGGTAATACTTGCCCAGCTGTATCATGAAAAGTTGGTCTTAGCTATCGAATCAAATCCAAGGCGGCCAGCTGCCCCTTGGCAATGGTGATGGGGTCTGGTCAAACCGATTTCCTCCCGGGCCCGCTGGTTCGCCACCTGAGGTGACCATCATTCGGATGAGCCGGGGGGTCTCGCACCATTTGCTGACAAGACCACACCCAGGATCTTGCAGGTTTCTTTCAGCAATCTCTACTGGTGGAGCTTCCCTTCCCATCGCAAAATGAGGCGAAATGGATGGCCCCCTGAGTGAGGTATTCCCAGGCTTCGAAGGTGTGACATTGCCGGTTTAAAGGCGCACCTCTTTTGCAGAGTAGTCGCTGTCAGATCCTGGTAGAGGGTAGGTGTCTGATCTCTGAAGGTGAATGAGTGTTTCTCCCGGGCCTTGCGCAGAATTTCTTCTTTCAGTTGGAAGTCATGCATGCAGACCAGATTGTCTCCAGGGGGTGCTGTCTCCGCCCATGGGGGTCCTACCCAGTGAGCCCAGTCCATTTTTATCTCCAGGGTTGGGGCGGCGTCAAGAATCGCTCAGAAGAGATCTGCGATGAAGCCGACTTTATCCTTGCCACCCGCCTTGGTGGATACGCCCCTGATCTCGATGTTGTTCTGGCGTGATCTGTTCTCCAGATCCTCAGTATGTGCTTGAAGATCCAGATGTTGATCGCGGAGGCATAGGATTTCCTGCTGCAGCGCTTCAACGTCTTCCACGTGGTTGTTGTTGTGCTCCTCCAGGGTGTCGACACCGGCTCCCAGTGAGTCCATGTCTCTCCTAATTTCCCTAATGTCGCTAGATAGGTCCCTCTTGACCTCCTGCAGATCCTCTTGGAGGGAAGTGAATAGAGACTCAAGGAAGAAGGAGGTGAATTGAGACTCAAGGAAGGAGTGAGTTCATGGTTCCTCCGTGCCGTCTTCGTGCAGTACACATGGAGAGACAACCGATGGGGGTGGTCTTTACCGACCGGCCTGGTGAGCATTTCCTTCACGCTGCGATCTTTTTTTGCTGTAGCTGTAGCCATCGCCGGGCGGTCCAGGCAAGGGCACCGGGGTCCCAGCAAGTGCCCACCGCCACGTCCTCAGTAACAGGCCGCGTTGAATCTTGGTGGACTCAGGTAAGGTTCCCAGGCCTCATTTCCTCTTGGTGTCCCCCCCTTGTAGTGTCCCCCACATGGTGCAGGTATAATGGTCCCAGGCCTGTGGCACCCCAGTTCGCCTTTCCGGTTTTCCCTTCAAGTAAGCAGCGTGACCAAGCACACCCAGGGTCGAATGGGGGAGCGCCAGGGTTCCAGGAGTGTTCATGATAAGGGTTCGTTGCTTGTCTTACCCCCGGGGGAACGGCAGTTAAGGAATGCGCAGTGCCCGCACGAGCTGGTCTCTGTCTGCTTGGTGGGCTCCAGGATCGTAACTGCTCCTCTGTACATGCGGTGGACCCCAGCATTCCTATAAACTGGCTTCTCATAGCTGGAGCCGACAACTGTGGCCCGACAAATACCAGGGAACCAGGTGCCCGGATCTTCTGTACCCCACAGTTCCCAGGGCCCAGGTACGACCCCCCCGGTTCAAGAAGCGATTACACCCGACTTCAGCACAGATCCCACTGGAGCACCAGGTCCTGCTTCCCAGCTGGCACTGGGGTTTTGCAAATGGGCAGGTACACTGTGTGTGGCGGTGAATTGAGTGGCTGGGTCGTAGAGATGGAGAAAAGCATCTCACTCGCCGCCATCTTGGCTATGCCCCCTTGTAACATTTAAAAAAAAATTATAGTCCTTTGGGGGGACACAATCACGCCCCCAGGGGGAAAAAAGCACAATTTTTATTAAAAGTTGCCAATGGGTGCAGGGTCTGCTCAGACCCACGAGCTCCGACCCCCCCACCCTTGTGGTGTCCCTGGTGGCCTAGTGGGGCCTAGTTGGATTCCTGCTTGTGGATCGTGGTGCGCAGTGCTCCATGAGCTGGGATCCATTTGTGAGAGGCATCGCTGGAAAGGGGACACTCTCTCCTTTCCAGCAATGCCTCCCACAAATGGCGGGGGCATCTAAAACCCCCAAAAAACCACCGGAGACAGAAGCAGCCCTTACCAGCTCTCTGTGGTTGGTCCAGTGGGGTTTTGTGACGTCAGCATGCCTTGCGGCATACTGACGTCACATATGGTTGGGATGGGGTGAGTTAGGGACGTGAATGCGACTCCGCATCTCCCCCAAAGGGAAAGAAAAAAATAAATCCTCCGTTGCTTTGCACTGAAGGATTCTTCAAAGCCCTCCCCAGTGTCTGCCAGTAGCCATTCGACGCACCAGGGAGGATGTGCGCATGTCAGCCATTGGCCCACACACGCACTTAACAAGTTAAACCAGTTCTGTTGAAACAATCTGACCATTGCATCCCTCCCAAAATGTGCAGGACCATGAAAATATCTACCCATTGGGGACAGCAAGCTATCTGGCAATACAGGTCTTCCATCAGCTGAATCCCAAATGTCATCTTATCTTTTGACACAACCTGCTCTGACCCAACTCAGCTGTTCTCCCTCTGGCAGTTCCTCCTGCAACCTTTTCACTTCTTCCCAAGTATCAGCTGTTGTTAACAAAAGGTTGTAATTGGTCTCATCTTCAGATTAATTTACATATTCACCATTAAATATTCGGTCCCCATGGGCACAATATCACGCAACTTCATCAGCATATCAGTTGCCAATTGTCGCATAGTCATCTCCACTTCTATGGCCTGAACACTTAACGACTGGAATTTTCGCAGGCAATTGCAATGCCACCATCTATATCATGACATATACGCCATTTCTGATTGGGGATCCTGATGACATCATGAATCCCCTGTGTGACCATAACTGACCTAAGCCATGAAAGACACCAAAGCCATACTGACTATCAGTAAAAGTCTTCACATTCAGCTGTTCAGAAACACAGCAAGCTCTAATGAGAGTGATCAATTCAGCCACTTGTGCAGAAGACACCCCTCAAAGCCAGGAGGCTTCCACTGCTCCTGTTACTGTACAGGCTGTGGAAGCAGCTCTTGGGGTTCCTCCATTGTCTCTCAGGCAGGACCAATCAACAAACAGTATGAGATCAGTGACTCATCTTGTATGTCTGGTCTTGGCTTGGTGCATAGATCAGTAACATCAAGACATCTACTTTTCCATCCTCATTTTCAAGTTCAGGAAAAGGTAACAGTGTAGCAGGATTTATAGAAGGTCAACTTTAAGAGTTACATTCTCTCACACAAGTATAATCTGTTCATATTTGGCCAATCGACTGTTAGTCAGATGTTGAGTGCATGTAATTGCCAGCAAAATCTCCACAGAGTGGGGTACAAACACAGTAAGGGGATGAACCATGACAATGCATTCAGATAGTTCTATGCTGATAGCTACTGCCGCTACAGCTTTAAGGCATTTGGGCAGTCCTGCGGCTACTGGATCAAGAGTAGCAGAAAGATAAGCCACAGGTCTTCGTGCATTTCCATGCATTTGTGTAAGCACTGAGAGAGTGCAGCCCTCCCTCTCACTGTAGAAAAGCATGAAAGCTTTGTTATAATCAGGCATTCTCAGTGCCCGGGCACTGCTGAGACTTTCACTCAGCTCTAGGAAGGCAACCAAGCAATCGTTTTCCAATGGTGCCAGATCCGACACATCCTTTTGTGTCAGACACTGCAAAGGCTTGGCCACTTGGCAAAAGCTGGTTATCCACTGTCAACAGTAGTCCACCATTCCCAAAAATCTCCTGACTTCTCTCTGAGTGGCTGGTGGATTCATTTTCAGAATCTGGATTCAGTACCACAGGACAACAGGGAACAACTATGTTTTTATTCTTTCTCAAATCTTGAACTATGCCAAACTTACCATTGTCTCTTTCAAAATACCTTGTTGTATCATTGACTCAGTCACTGGTGTAATCCCAGCAATTGTTTCAGGTGTCAAATTGTGCTGAGAGGTTCTTGGGCAACGGCTCACCCTCCTTTACAATTTTCACAAGCACACTCTTTTCTCAACACTAAGCAAGCATAAAACAAAACGCTAAGCAATCTCAACAAATAACATTTGTCTGCTCCACTAAAGAAATCAAAGTGCTCAATAAAGCTAGCAATGGTCCAGATCGACACTTTCCAACCTACTCAGATACACACTTGAGTGAAACCTCAACTAGCGGGATTCACTCGGATCAGTCAGTTTCTCATTTGCGCAATAGGATCCACTGCACCAACTACGCCTAACCCTCACACAAAGTTATATATCTCAATCTCAATTGTGCAGCTGACGGTACCTTACGACTAGCACCACAAAACTTAGCAGACAAATTTCAACACAGTGTATTCCACACTTATATATCTATCCCAGGATCTTAGGCTATGTCCAGCCTGATAACACCTTCAACTGCTCATCATTAAGTGCATTCTCATCTATACCACAACTAAAACATCATCGCATCGCACCACGCACACCCTGCAAAATACTGCAAACTTGACATAGACAATTACAATGTGCGACCTTATCAATACTCACTACTCTGCTGTTACAACTCTTTTCCAAACCGCTGGAACTAAGCTGATCCTCTGAATCGAGATATGGGCTTTATGGGCTAGGGCTGGGTTTGGGCAAGTCTAGAATTTCTATAGAGGATACACTAACTCCCTTTGCTTCAGTAGCTAACCGTCTAGCAAGCTAGCATCTGATGGAGCACTGGGCCTTACAGCGAAGTGTCTTAGTCAAGTCATCAAAGATTTTCTCCATTGGTCATATGGACCTTTGTTAGTTTACATGAAGCATTGAAAGGGAGAAGACATCAACAATACATTACCAACTTATGAAGTCAATGTGACTCCACAATAAGGACGAGGAATCGCTGAATATAATTAAAGGTTTTAGTTTGCAGCATCAATCAGTCCAGTATATATGCAGACCAAAAATAAGTTCAAAAAATGTGGCAATACATTAGGTAAGCTGAAATATCTCAGTAGGCGCAACAGAAAGACATATCGAATGGCGATAACCACAATGGCATAGACACAAACAGGTGTTCCATAAAGAAACTTCCCTTCTCTCTTCTAAACATAAATCAAATATAGGGTCATCTATCAAGGGTCTCTAAATCGGAACCATAGAAGTTGTCAGCTTGATCAGACACCAGTAGAAGTCTTTGGAAAAAGGAAATAAGTCTTTAGCATAAAGCTTCACACTTGCAAGAATAGGCAAGCAGAGAGGTCTGTACCTGTCCAAGTCTAAATGGAATCTCTCCTTACTCTAACAGGTGAACACCAATATCAAAGTAACAAGAGATTCAGAAATGTCCTTTTCTCCTTCACACCACCAGGAGCCAATCAAGTCACTACTCAAATGCATCTTCAACATATCTCCAGTTTCCCAACACATCTTAGTGAGACTTCGGTTCTCAACCTTGAATGTCTTGCCATCCTAATACATGATGAACAGAAGACCTCTTTTGACCATTGTTTCTTCACCTTCGCTGCCAAGTTCCATACAGGCCTCTCTATCAGCAGTCTCATGCAGATAATAAATCTTTCTCTTGCTAACAAAAATCATGATAATAAACCTGCAAGGAAAAGAGAAAACATGCTGGCAAAGCACAATGCCTTTCAACTGTGGCCTGCAGTCAGACTAACTTTAGTTAAGCATTTAATGTGCATTTCAAATACATGGTTATACATGAGCAAGTGTGTTGGGCCTGACCCTTTTTGCAGGATTTTCCCCCAAACCTTTGCCTTCCTCCCCTATTTTTCTGACCTTCTTTTTGTTAGCTTTAGGACTCTGGGCACTTTACCACTGCTAACCAGTGCTAATGTGCATGCGCTCTGTGTCTAAAATGTAATGACATTTGGTTTCTCCATGATTGACATATTTGATTTAGTCCCTAGTACAGTGCACTACACGTGCCCAGGGACTGTAAATCAAATGCTACTAGTGGGATTCCAGCACTGATTGTGCCACCCACATGATTAGCCCTTCAAACCTGCCACTGCAGAGCCTGTGTGTGCAGTTTTAAACTGCCATGTTGACCTGGCACCTTCACCTACTTGCCAGGCCCAAATCGTCCCTTTTACTACTTGCTCACAGCCTGGATATACACAAGAGGAAATTAAAAACCTGCCTTTTTAACAGCTAATCCAGTTGCCTGCTCGATCTCCCACTGCCTAGCGCCGGGACACTCTGCTGAGTAGCTGTGCGCTTTACAAAACAATATAACATAACTACATGTAAGGCAACCCTACGGTAGGCCCTAGGTAGCCCCATGGGTAAGGTGCAGTGTGTTTAAAAGGTAGGACATGTACTTTTGAGTTTTACGTGTCCTGGTAGTGAAAAACTGCTACATTTGTTTTTCACTGCAGAAGGCCTATTTCACCCATAGGTTAGCATTGGAGCTGCCTTGTAATTCTTTACAAGTGTATCTTCCAATTGGAAGCAGATAGGAAATTGGAACTTGGCGTCTCTGGACTCACAATTTAAAAACACATATTTTAGTGAAGTTTGTTTTTAAAATGCAGGTCTGAAAATGCCACTTTTAGAAAGTTGACATTCTCTTACTTTAACCATTCTGTGGTTTTTCTTTATGGATATTTGATTAACCGAATAAAGATGTTTTTGACTGACTGACTGACATTCTGAGCCTCTGCTTATCCCTATAATACATGTCTTGGTTGAATCAGTTGGGTTTTGTTAATGCACTCTAGACAGTCACACATAAAGGGATCTGAGGTGTGCCCTGACTATCCTGATGGCCATCACCAGGCTGATGGATCTTCCTGAGCTAGAGTGGCGGGAGGAGTTGACACTTGCGCCTCAATAGGGCTGTGCCTGTCCCCACACGAAGAGCTGTATACCCCCCTCTAGTGTGTCTGGAGCTAGAGCCAGGATAGGCATGGTCTTGTGCACTACAAAGACCTTTCTTTGAAGTCTCCCTACTTCAAAGGCTAAAATGGGTATAAGTTCTGGACCAGGAGGGAGAGCTGTTGTGCTGGCTGGAGGGTCTGCCACTTTGCTGTGTGGGCCTACTGTTTCTGTCCTGGGAGTGATAGGACTGGACTTTGCTCTCTGCATCCAGCTTCCTAAAGTTTCTCCAAGGGCTTGAGTTGAGCTTGCCTCCTGTTGGAAGTCTCTGGGCCATCAAAGACTTCACCCGCAGCACCTTGGCTTCTCTGGTGAGAGTCCTACTCTGCCAAGTGGTGCCAAATCCAGTTCCCTGGGCCCTTGGAAGTGAGTTTCTGGGCTAAAAAGAAGAAAATCAGCACATTGACTTTGAGCGCCACTTCGGAATTGCCGGCGCTACCTGCTCTGAAGCCATGGTCACAGCTCAACGTAACAACCGTGACTTACAATGCAAGCTCTGTTGCGCCGCAGAACCTTTAAAGAACCTCCACTGTGTAATTCTTGAGTACCCCGTCACTGAAGTCCATGTCGCCCGACTCTGCTGCAGCACCTGTGGCCCTGTGGTATGACATTGATGCCGTAAAGTGGATGCTTTGCCACTTGACCCTCAACACTTCATCGACACTGCACCGCCATTGGAACCGATGCCTCGCCACAACTGCCGCATCACCTCCCCGGTGCCTTGCATCTTCCCCGGGTGTCAGTGGCTCAACAACTCTGCACCGCCTCCAGAAACTGACACCTCACTTGCTTCAGTGACGCCTCACCTTGTTGTGCAACGCACCGACCCAAGCGCCGATGAGCCAACGACCTGCATAGCAGTAAGGAACAGACGCTTCAACTGCCTCAGCGACGCCTCACGTCCCCGGCACCTTGCATCGTAATTGATTCTCAACGTCTCCAAGGTACTGTACTGGGGTTTACATGACTCCATAGCCAGCTTTCACTCCATCACTGCCGATCTGAATTTGTGGATTTAACTCCACCAAGCACGTCGAGATAGCCACGACTAGAGCTATTGTGTTTCTAAGTGCTATAACTACATTTAATCTTGAAAAACTCACATCTTGACTTGCTTATGTTGAATGTTCGTTGTTTTGGTCTTGTTTTACTCAGATAAACATTAGCTAGTTTTCTAAACTGGCGTGGAGTACTTTTGTGGTGTTTTCACTGTGTTACTGTGTGTGTGTCTGTGTGTGTGTCTGTGTGTGTGTGCACAAATACTTTACAAATTGCGTCTTTAGCTCAGCCTGACTGCTCTGAGCCAAGTTACCAGAGGGTGAGCACAGGTAAACGTAGTGTGTACTGCACTTGAGTGACTAGAGTGTGGGTCCCTACTTGGATAGTGTGCAAACCACTTTTAACTAGAGACCCCATTTCTAACAACGTGTATCTTGAAAAATAAATGCAAAACATCAGTAAGGGAGTACATGTTTACGTATGCATTTATAACTTGAAATGTAAGTGTAAAACATGAATAGAGAATACATTCTTTCATGTTTAAACTGAAAATTAGTGTACACACATATAAATCTCTACAGTATACGTACAGTCTCTACAGTATATATACAGTCTCTATCAGGGCCGGAGTGACCGTAGCGGGTACCAGGCGTTACCCCGGTGGGCTGCCAGGGTGGGGGTCAGTTATTGGCCCTTGGGAAGTCTTTCTTACTGGGGGCCAGCAATAAAGGCCCCCTGTAACAAAAACGGCTGAAACCGGCCATAGCAACAACTTGGCCGCATCCCCCCCTCCCCCCCGGGGGCCGGCCGAGCAGTTTGCCATGGCCGGTTTCGGTTCCCAGTCCGTCCCTGGTCTCTACAGTGAATACATTTCAGTAATGCATTTAAATGCTTCACACACATCAATGAAATTAATGCACACAGTGAAAATAATACCAAATGCATGTATATAATTGCATTTCTGTGACCTGTAAGAGTGGAGTCCAAATTGCGCAGCTCCAGGTGCATCCAGCAGGAGATTGAAGAACTTCAATTTACAGGAACCATTCAATCAAGATAAAGAGAGGCAGACAGTTCCTATGATTATTTCCTTCTGTTCCCTTTATAATATATACTTTACCCATAGCATGACATGAGCTGACATTACATATTGTCACCTCTTTGTATTAATGGGAAGTGCTTATCTTCATACTGATAAATGGCCTAATCTCAGCTAGTCGAGTTGGGCAGAGCCAGATGAGTTAGATCTTGTTACTGGATCTCCAGATAAGAGATGATTAGACTTATTTCAGTTACAGAAAACAAAGGTTCTTCCATACAAAATGGTAATTATTGACAGAATATTAAATCTCATTGTATGCCAGCTGAGATCATGGGGGTGAATGCTTCATACTTGTGATCATCAACATGCCACAGTAGGTTGGCAGAGAGATTTACAGAAACAAACGCCCTGGTTAGCATCAGTGTCTAAGTCCAAGAGAACCAGTATCAAGATATGGATAAACATGTCTTAATTTCATCAGATATTAATGATCTCATGTCGTGGAGAAACCACAGTGCACAGAACTCTAAATGCCTCAATATGAGCTGCCATAGGATTTGCAATTAGTGCAAATGATACACCTAGAAGGTTGCAATTTTCACAAACAATTGTTGACCTTTAGTATTAGATGTGGTTGAATCTTAACTTAAACTAAGTTGAACTCATCGCCATCGCCTTTGATTTAAACTTACTTAGACAGGCTAGTAGCTGTAGAATAGTTTGCAATCAACCTACTTGCTACTGGTTTATGATCCAAAATGCTATTAGAAATACAATAGCAAGATAGAAATATGTGACAAATCTGACAGTGCTGATCCCACATAACTTGTCTGCTGGATACAACAAGGAGTTCCACAAGATACTTTTCAAATGAAAATGAGAATGAAGAGGGTTAGCTGGAAAGATAAATAAATGGACAAAATCCTTCCTCTCCATCTGAATCTGTCACATGAGAACTGGCTCTGCCCACGTAGGCTCAAGGGCCCTGTGATCCACTTTGTCTCCTGTGCTTTTACACAAGGATATATGCCGCATACTCATCTCAGCTAATTTCACTAATAACTCCATCTGCATATGTAGATGGCAGCCAGTTCCAGCTGAGAGTAACGAGCAGATATGGCAAAAAGGATGATACTGCTGAATGCTTGCACAACTTCAACGATGAATCAGGGAGAGGTGCCTGTGCCACGGTAGGTTAAACTACGTTGTGTGTGATAAACAAAAACAAAAAAGACATTATTTAGTAAATGATGCACCCATGCTAGTGGAATAGGCCTGGAAACCAGTACATCCTTATTAACAAGGCAATAATCTTCACCTTTAGATCAACAATGATTGTCAGGGATGTTTAGAAGCAAGGGAATATGTTATGGAAGGTGCTTGTATTCTTAAATACTTGCAACAATGTGGAGCAATCCGAGTCATAGAACAGCTGGGAACATTGGTTCTCCTGGAAAAGGACACATTTAATGTTATGCATATAAGCTTTGTCACCTGCAAAACCAGTTGACAAGGACATATCAAATTCTAAAGTAACACCATCATAATAACACAGCCCTGACAACAATGAACTGTCTGCCCTGTTAAGCAAAAAATAATTTTCTGGGTCTATTGCACATCACTCAAAGCTGACAATAACAGGATCCACAGTACCTGTAAGAACTTGCTGCCCACTTTTCAGCCATTTGGAAATTGGTGTCCATTCAGTCTTTCCTCATCTGCGGAGAGAGAGAAAAAGAAAGATATGTAGAAGATGGAATATCAGATGTATTGGGCCGACATTTGGAACAACAAATTGCCCTTTGTAGCTCCAACATTGCTATTTCTCTTTAGAAAATTATTTTGCTTGTGAAAGGTTATTACTGAAATCCCTACACTTCCCCCAAAGGTCGAGCATTTTTGAACATGTAATATTCACACCCTCAACAGACAGTATTCAATTCAGAATAAATACCTGGTGAACATATCTGCTGTTATACTGTGACATTTTCAACTTGAAGCTGACTTACCTCCAGCTATAACACTACCACTGATTCGAGTATGAAGCACACTGAATTACCCAAGGTTATCATATAACTAGTGAAGCAATCTTCAAGAATACTAAACAAAATACAAGCCAGGTGATGTGCAATATCATTGAAGAAAGAATTTATTTTAGCACCTAGCCTCCAGAACATGTACACATCATGCAGATTTGCAACTTTATAACCATGGACATAGTGGTAATTATGTTCAATTGTAGACATTTGTGGCTTTATGTGCTTTGCAGAGAGTAAATTATTGGATTGGGGCATTGTTGATTGTCCTCTTTTTATTGCACAAGAGTCTTAATCTTATACAAATTGAAGCATGAAACAGACAATGAGATCCCCTAAAAATGCATGTGTTTCAAAAGGCAGAAGCAGCCAAGAGAAAATATCCACATTCGTCCTCTGTCCATCATCTCCTTGTGTTTGCTTTGTTCGCCCTAAGTTGGCAGGGTATGCCCAGACGTGGGTCCCTTGCTCACCTAGCCACTGGGTTCAAGCTAGCCTTACTGATGAGGGCTGTTAGCCCGAAACCGGTCCCAGGATGCTTGTTTCCGGTCCAGGGAAGACATCGCTTGACAGTTCGGGCTGACTGTTCCCATGAGGCACAGGGTCAAGACTGATTTGCATATAGCTGTGTCTGATCTGGGGTGGCGAAGTGAGCTAAAGAGCGATTATGGATTCAACCCAGATCTGTGTCTGGGGGTGAGTGTCTGAAACGTTTCAGCGCTCCGTCCATCATCTCCTTGTGTTTGCTTTGTTCGCCCTAAGTTGGCAGGGTATGCCCAGACGTGGGTCCCTTGCTCACTTAGCCACTGGGTTCAAGCTAGCCTTACTGATGAGGGCTGTTAGCCCAAAACCGTTCCCAGGATACTTGTTTCCGGTCCAGGGAAGACATGGCTTGGCAGTTTGGGCTGGACTGACCCCATGAGGCACAGGGTCAAGGCTGATTTGCATATAGCTGTATCTGAACTGGGGTGGCGAAGTGAGCTAAAGAACGATGATGGATTCAACCCTGATCTGTGACTGGGGGTGAGTGTCTGAAAAGTTTCAGCGCTCCGTCCATCATCTCCTTGTGTTTGCTTTGTTCACCCTAAGTTGGCAGGGTATGCCCAGACGTGGGACCCTTGCTCACTTTGCCACTGGATTCAAGCTAGGCTGGCTGATGAGGGCTGTTAGCCCGAAACCGGTCCCAGGATGCTTGTTTCCGGTCCAGGGAAGACATGGCTTGACAGTTCGGGCTGACTGTTCCCATGAGGCACAGGGTCAAGACTGATTTGCATATAGCTGTGTCTGAACTGGGGTGGGGAAGTGAGCTAAAGAACGATGATGGATTCAACCCAGATCTGTGTCTGGGGGTGAGTGTCTGAAACGTTTCAGCGCTCCGTCCATCATCTCCTTGTGTTTGCTTTGTTCGCCCTAAGTTGACAGGGTATGCCCAGACGTGGGTCCCTTGCTCACTTTGCCACTGGATTCAAGCTAGCCTGGCTGATGAGGGCTGTTAGCCCGAAACCGGTCCCAGGATGCTTGTTTCCGGTCCAGGGAAGACATAGCTTGACAGTTCGGGCTGAACTGTTCCCATGAGGCACAGGGTCAAGACTGATTTGCATATAGCTGTGTCTGAACTGGGGTGGGGAACTGAGCTAAAGAACGATGATGGATTCAACCCAGATCTGTGACTGGGGGTGAGTGTCTGAAAAGTTTCAGCGCTCTGTCTATCATCTCCTTGTGTTTGCTTTGTTCGCCCTAAGTTTATGTGACAGGCAACATACAATGGTGTTCTGATAAATGCACATGGAGGTAATTTGAGATAGTAACCTCCATCTGCTTCATTAAGCAGAATCAGACCTCCACTTAATTCTGCATCTTAATCCCTTGAATTTAAAAAAGGCGACCAACAAGTTTGTGATGAATTTGCTGCTGAATTTTACAGGACTAGCTATAAGAGAAGCCTCACTATAAAGATACAGATGTGCTTGTCAAAGTGTGGCTAAGCTAAACCAAGTGCTAATAGGGGGAGAAATATGAGCCAGGTGTAACATTTCTGGAAAAGATAATGAAGTCTTTTGACGGACCTCTAAGACCTTCAGCTGAAAAAAATAATTCTGGCTTCTTCGCCTCCCTACTTCCTAGCTGAAGTAGAACAAGAGCTTCTGGTTTACCCCTAGCTCACAACATACTGACATGTTTGGGCTAGGAGGTTTCTGGCTCAGAGCAATTGCCTTCTGCATTTTCCAATTCCTCATACATTTGCAATGAACACAAAATGAACAAATAATTACTTCCTGCGCTTCCTGATAATGGGTTGATTGGAAGTAGCGTCAATGTCTGCAAAGTTTTGAGCAATCAATTCATATTCATTTTGATACCCCCGAAAGTTCGTTTGTAAAATGACGTTGGATCAATGAGTTATCAACGAACCTATTAAAGCACACATATCTATAAAATTCAACTACATAGATTTGGTCATTAACTGAATAAGGAGGCTACTTCTGCTCCAATATAGTGCACAGTCCTGGCATGAAATAGCAGAAAAGACACCGGAGATTTAAAGTAACAGACCAACATTTCTAATTAAAAGTTATTTTCTAGAGTCGTACCTTGGATCCTCGGGTCTACACACCACGGGGCATATTATCAAGGAATAGCGATATTTATTGCTAACCGCGAATTATTTTAACGCCGCCTATCGCTGGAAAATATCGCTGAGATAACACCCTATTAACAAGGTTTATCTCCATAGCGATAAAATTTCCAGCGATAGCGGCAAAATGTGAGAATATCGCTGGAAAAGCAGCGATATTCTCGCATTAACGCAAGGATGGATTTAGCCTGACAATCCACCTCCTATACTTTAAACAGGTAAGTCATCCTCAGTAGCAGGTGTTAAAATCTAGCGAAAAACGCGCTTAGCGCGATTTATTTTATCGCTTAGCCTGCCTTGCTAATAGGGGTTAGTTGTGTTAGCGACTGTTTTCAGTCGCTTTTAGTGGGGAACGCCTACCTTGCATGTCATTAGCGATAATTATCGCTGGCATGCAAGGCGATGGTAAAACCGGCCGCTAACGCCTGAAAGCTGTCGCTAACGCCTGTTAGCGACAGCTCTGCTGATAGGGCGATAAAAATATCGCCGCTTTAGCGGCAAAAGTGCCGCTTAAGCGGCGATAAAGCCCTTGATAATATGCCCCCACGTTTTGTAGTAGAAATGTCTCAAATTCATCGAAAAGAAATACATCTATACTTGTCTAACACTTGGGTGAATAGTTGATTGGTGCTTACAAAAAAGGAACATTTTAGCTGAATATTCACCTCCTCCATCGCTAGAGAAAAACCATAATATCTTCCTCTGCATAGCATTTAGTTATGTATTTATTTACACATCTATATACTTACAAACGTGTTTTTGCACTTTAAAACCTTTTTCTCAACAGAGGAAATATATTTCAATGTGAAGGAACTCTTTCCCACTAATCATGGTGGTTCCCCCATTCCCACCTTAGAAAATACATCTAAACTGCAAACAGCCAAATCTTAGCAAGCCCATGGAATGCAGGATGGTCAAGTTGTTGACAAAGGCATGGGGCCAGGAGTCCTAGAGTCGGGTGGCCTAAATACTAAGGGGCAGATTTACAAGCCCCTTGCGCCACTTTTGCGTCACTTTTTCCATGTTAAAAGTGACGCAAAAGTGGCGCAAGGGGCTTGTAAATCTGCCCCTAAATAGTTTGCCTTTGGTGTGCCTTCCTCCGCTGAATTTTGAGGAGCACTAGGCTGGGAAAAGAGCAGTCCCATACCAGGTTATTTCATTTACATTTTTGGCGAGGTGATTAAAGACTTTATGCACAGCACATACCGGTTTCAATTTATTATGCTGTTTAATAGCAAGGTAATGGAATTGGCAACAGTGGGACTAGATGTTCATGCCAACAACTTTTGATAATAAAGGTTGCGTCTACATTTGTAAGATGGAGCAATTGCCAGAAATGCTTTTGGTAGGCAGTGGTTACAAATGTGATTTTTCCAGCCTGGCCAGAATAATTGATCTCACACACAGGTACTGGTAAAATTCAGGATTCACAGAATAATTTGTAGCTAAAAATTGTAGCATGTCAGTCCTCTCCTACATGTGTCGTTAGGATGAGGTCTTATTCCTGCAACACATCCAGCTAACAAACAGCATGTGCAGGCTTAAGAAGAATTCCAAAAAGTATAGCCAGAATCGCATTGTCCAAAGAGAGTTTTTTATTTATTTTTTATTTTATTTAGGAGTTTTATATAGCGCTGGCCAGACCCGAAGGTATCAGAGGGCTTTACAACAGTCGTCACGCGAGAGTCATACAATCTAGCAAAAAGTATACATATTGTCTCAGTCTAGCAAAAAGTATACATATTGTCTCAAGGCGCTTTAGAAGTCTCAGCGCAATGTATATCATTAGTGCATGGAAGTCAAGTAGTATTCAAGTTGTGTGACTGTTGACTTGAACTGAGCCTCCTTCGGGGAGGGGTGATAGAGGCAGGGGTCATGGAGGTGGGGGAGGTAGAAGTCTTAATGTCCCAATAGCAGTGAGCTGCAGTGTGCTGGCTTGTGGGCTTCGACGGCAGCTATCGGTTCGAGAGAGAACAATTGAGGAAGAGGTCTTTGAGCTGTCTTTTGAATTTTACAAAGGAGGTGGTAGTTCTGATATGGACTGGAATGGAGTTCCAGATTTTGGGCGCATTTCCAGCGAAGGACCGGGCTGCGGTTTTTTGTTTGCGTGTTTTCAGAGGGATGAGGAGTAGAGTGTTGGTGCTCCTGAGGTTCTTGCCTGGCCGGCTTTCTTGAGTTTGGAGGCCAGGTAGTCAGGCTTCCCTGTGTGCAGGGCTTTGTGCGTGAGTCAGGCAGTTCTGAAGCTGGCACGCATTTCGACTGGGAGCCATTTTAGTTCCCTGAGTGCGGGTGAGATGTGATCATATTTCTTAACTGGGGTGACCATTCTAGCTGCTGCGTTGAGGGTTGTTCTGAGGGGAGCTAAGTGGGATTTTGCTGTACCTGTGAGGACTGTATTCCCGTAATCGAGTCTAGACAGCACCAGCGATTGAGTCACTTGTTTGAGGTCCTTGGGCGGGATGAAGGCTTTTATTTTGTTGAGTAGTTTCATGTTGAGGAAGGCGCTCTTTGCGGAGTTCTTGATGTGTTTTGCCATGTCAAGTTTTGGGTCTAGGGTGATTCCCAGCGATTTTACAGAGTCAGCCAGGGTGAGATTGCCGTTGAGAGCATCAATAGCTTTTAGCCATTCTAAGATTTGGGGGTTCTCTTCTTTGTTGGAAATGAGGATTTCCGTTTTGTCTTGTTTGAGTTTTGGATGATTTATTGTTAGCCAGTGTTAAACTTCTCTTAGAGAGTTGTTGAGTCTCTGAATGTCATCAATGGAGGAGGTTTCAAAATAGATCTGGGTATCATCTGCATATAGGTGGAAGGGGATGTTGGCTTTTTTGAGTATGTTGGTGAGGGGTTCCATGTAGATGTTGAAAAGTTGCGGGGAAAGTACTGATCCTTGGGGGACAATCTGCTGATGGGGTGTAAGTCAGACGAGAAGTTTTTTATTTTTATTCTTTGGGTGCGGTTGTGGAGGAAGGAGGAGAACCAATGTAAAACCACCTCATCAACACCTACCCTTTCTTGAAGGACCTTAATGAGTCGATTATGGTCAACCGTGTCGAAGGCTGCCGATAAGTCCAGGAGAATGAGTAGGCAGCATTGGTCCGTATCTAGTGACTTGTGGATATCGTCTATGACATTGAGGATCGCGCCCTCAGTGCTGCAGCCTTTTCTGAAGCCCGATTGGTGGGGGTCGAGAAGGTTGATGCTGTCCATGTGTTGAGTCAGTTGTAGGAGGACACACCTTTCTAGAATTTTGGATAGGAGAGGGAGATTGGAGACGGGTCTGAAGTTGTTCAGATCATTGGTGTCCAGGTCTGGTTTTTTCAGTAATGGGGTGACTTGGCCGACTTTCAGGCAATCTGGTATGTCTCTGGTTCTTAGAGAGCTATTTATGATCTTGCTCCTGAGCGGGGCTAGGGAGAGTTGAAGCTTTTGGCCAGTTGGGCGGGTATCGGATCTAGGACGTGAGAAGAAGGTTTGGAGGTGGAGATTAGTTTGACTATCTCCGCTTCCGGGATGGGGTTGAAGGATTTCCAGGGTTTTGGAGGGTGCTTGGGTGTGAGATCTTTTGTCCCTGGTGGTGGGATCTTGTGAGGGGGACTGTGGTTGTTGTCCAGTGAAAGCTCGATCTTGGTGATTTTGTCATTGAAGAAGTTGGTGAAGTTGTCGCACCGATCTTTGGAGGCCTGAGCTGAGGATGTAGGGGGCTTGGAAGTTTGCTGCCTAATGAGGTTGAAGAGTTCTTTGGGCCTGTTTTTTGCGTTGTTTAGAGCGCTGCAGAAAAATGCGTTTTTTTCGTTCTTTATGTGTTTTTTGTACTTCGTACGAACTAATTTGAGTTGATCGTGGAGGATTTTGGAAGGGTTGTTCCGCCAGAGTCTTTCTGTAGCTCTTAGTTGTCTTCTTTTGACGCTAATGTCTGTGTTGAACCAGGATCTGGATGGAGTGTTCCTGACTCTTTTTAGATTCAAGGGGGCTAATTGGTCCAGAATGGAAGTCATAGTTGTGTTGTAATGGGAGGTGAGTTTTGTTGTGGAGAGATCCTCTGTGGGGATGGGAAGGAGAGATCTTACCTTTTCCTCTAGGTCAGTCAAGGGGATCTGAGTTAGATTTCTCGCCCATTTAGGGGGTCATGCATGGGGGGTTGGTATCGGATCCTTTGGTTGATGTGGAATAGGATGATGTGGTGGTTGGACCAGTCAACGGGCAGGATGTGGTCGATCGTGACTGTGTCTCGTTGGGCAATAATGGCATCTAGGATTGCTCCTCTGTTATGAGTTTCCTCTGAGCAGTGTTGGGTAAGGTTGTTGGTGTGAAGGAGATCCTTCAGGGTTTGGATTAGCGAGTTGTTTTCTTCGTTGCAGTGTAGGTTGAGGTCACTTAGGATTAGGTTGTTTGAGTCTCGGAGTGAGCAGTGAGCAATCAGGTCAGACAAGTGTTCACCGAATGTGTTGGTGTTGCCTGGCGGATGGTAGAGGAGATGACACAGTAGTGTTTTTTTGTCCCTTGTCTTAATGTTGGCGGTTAGGCATTCAAAGGTGTAGTTGAAGGTGTCGGTTTCCGTTATGGAGATGTTGTTCTTGTGAATGATTGCTATGCCCCCTCCTCGTTGGTCATTTCTGTCTTTATTGATGATTGCAAAGCCTGGGGGCACCAGCATATCCATGATTGGGGAAGAGAAATCATTTAGCCACGTCTCGGTGATGAACGTGATGTCTATGTCATGTGTGAGGATTGATTCTGCCAGCTCTGTTGATGTTTGGTGGCTGATCTGCAGTTTATGAGCATGCAGTTGGTGGAGGTCCCTTCTTTTTTGGGTTTCTTCATTATGGGGGCCCTGGGGATGTTAGTGAGGAAGGCAAGGGGTCTTAGGGATCTCGGAGGGGAGTAGACTCTTCTGAATCCCGTGATCACCTGGATCTTGGAGTTTGGGGTGACAGTGGAGGAAGTGTCATATGAGGAGGCAAGATCCGACGCTTCGCTCGTGGACATTGCAGCTCTTGTTCTTTTGGGTCCCTGTGGGTGGTTCAAGAGGGGGGTTGAGATCCAACTGGGACACAGAGCCATGGAAGGCCTTTGGTGTGTGGAGCTAGCAAAGGTGGGAGTTAGGTGGGGGCGTTGGCTGGGCTTTCGGAGCGTGGCGAGGTTCAGTGTGATTTCGTTAAGGCCCAGGATTATAGTTTCTAGCTGGGTTTCTAGCAGGGCGAGACGATGAGCCGTCTCCTCAGAGGCGGGGGTGGGGGTGTTCTGGGCGGGGTCGTCCTGAGACAGAGGGAGCTTGTCGTTGCTATGTTGCCTTTTGTTTTTTGTGCTGTCAGTAGTGACTCTGTGGGGGGCCGTGGGCATGGGGTGTGGCGGGTCGTGTCATGATTTCCGCATCCTCTTGCGTGTGGGAAGAGAGAGGTCATTGAGGGTTGTTGACAGTGGGTTGGGGTCGTTTGTTGTTTGTTGGAGGTGGTGATATGAGGGGGGTGTAGGTGGCGGTCAGCAGGGGGTTGGAGAGCCTTGTTCACGGCGTCCCTCCGGTTTGTATTGAGAGGGGGAATGTTTTGTGCATGTTTTGTGCGGGGAGGGCGTAGGTGTGGTTGGTGTCTGGGGGGAAAGGTTGGCGGTGTTGGTATGGGGCGTGGGGTTGGTTTGTGGGCTCTCCTGTCGTGTCAGGCTGTCCGGGGATAGGGAGTAGGTCGGGCGGGGGGATGAGTGTGAGAGGGGGCATTTCGTAGCGAGGGGAAGAGGGAATCAAATGCATCGAGGTTGTCATTGCTGGCTTGAATCAGGACTGTGCTGTTAGAGAAGATGGTCGCAGAGGTATTACCGCTCCGCATAGGGCGGTTAGGTATTGAGATCGTCAGTTTGCAGCTATGGGGAGTGTTAGTTGTTTTGGATATGTGGAGCTGTGATCTGAGAATGGAGTTCCAGTTTTCAGGTCTTTCCGTATGGAAAATGAGATCCATTTTTATCTGTCCTTTGGAGGAGCAGTGATATATGTCCGCGAATAGTGTTTCTGGGTGTTGTCTGATCAGTCTGTGTTTGAAGTTTCTTTTCGCTTTCGGTGAGAGATTGGGGGGAAACTGATAGAGAAGGAGTTCGGGCCGTGTGGTTTTAAGTAATTCGGTGTGGAGGGGCTGATGTAGGTTGGCGTGGCAGATGGCATTTTGTCTTAGTCAGACGGGAGGATGACTCCCTTAGGGATAGGTTTGTTATGTTTCCATGGGGGGAGTCAGGGGCTTTAACAGGTGGAGTGGATCACATATGGCCTGGAGCCGCCATCTTGGGGACAGGCATCGCGTGGTGTGGGGAGATGAAGTGTGGTGAGCCTTCCGTTTTTAGTGATCTGTGCGTCTGTGATTCGCTGTTGACATGCTCAGAGGGACGATGGGGCAGTGGAGGTGTTGAATGGGGTCGCGGGCATTGCTCGGCTTAGTGAGTGATTAGTGTGGGTTGGAATCCGCCATTTTGAGGACAGGCAGCGGGGTCATATGACCTGTTTCTCATGATCCTGGGTCTGCGCTTCTTGTAAGAAAGTACTTCAGGTGCCAATGTGTCGGTTGGTAGCCCTGTCTTGGTTCTTTTTAGAGGATTTGCAAGAGCTGAATTCTTGTTCTCAATGGGAGTGGGAGGGGACCGTTCCTGCCGCTAGGGGGAGACTTTTTGCAGTTTATCAGGCAGAACATCTATTTGCTGCTCCTCCAGTAGCTTCTCTCTGTTTGTCCTCTACTACTTCATTTGGGTTTGTATATTCTCAGTGTTGCTCCTCACGCAGTTGTTATGGGAGGTGGTAAGTCAGTATGTAGGCTCGGTGCGCCACCATCTTAGGGTCAGGCATTTCTGACCTGATGAGCGGCCATCTCAGTGCCAGGCACCCCAGTGATCTCAGTGCTGCGGGCGCTTCTGGGACCAGTGTATACAGTTCTGCTCCGGGTATTCTATGTGGGTTTATAAATTGCCGGTATTGCTCCTTGCACTATTGTTATGAGGAGCGCTTCGATGGTCAATGGCCCCCATCTTTGGGTCAGGCAGTCAGGCAGTTCTGTTCTGGTGCGCGGCCATCGAGTGCTCGGCCCCACCAATGGATATGGGGTGTGGGAGCTTCTTGGACAGTTATTAGCAGTTTTGCTCCGGGTACAGTGTTGTTAGGCAGCACCTCGCGCTGTGTTTGATGAGCGCGCGTTTGAGGTAGGTGAACTTCACGGAGCCGCCATCTTAGGGTCAGAGTTGACTCTAGAGCTCAAAATTCCTATTTTGTAAGCATTGAATTATTATAGGTCGCTAGCATTCATCCTGACAAAGATTGCTTGGAAACCTTATTTTAGTAAGGATTGGCAGAGGATTAGCAGAATCAATGTGGGTATATACCTAAGTGTTGTGTCCATATAAGAAAAGAACAAAGGCCATGGCCTATAATAAGATTTTCCAGTAGACAAACATAGATGCTGAGGAGGAGAGGGCTGAAGACCCTCCTGCTGGGAGAGGTTGAAAAGTTAGAACATGATCCAGTCCAATCCCTATCACCACAGCCACCTGTTCTCAGATAGCCTAACTGAATAAGGTGGTTGACGGCATCGATTGCCTTTGAAAGGTGATAGAGGCTGACACATTCCCCGCATAAACTACTTTCTCGATTTCCTCTGTTAAATGTAACATTATAGATTTCTTGCTACTTTATGGCTGAAAGCCTACTTGTATTGAGCTAAGGAAAAAAAGATTTCCATTAAAACTTATGTTATGAGAATGTCTAAAACTCTGATGGGTCTAGTGTTCCCAGCATCATTTTCGAATGACACTGCTATCTTTGAATGAGACCTATTCACCTATGTCTGAGCAAATGACTGGATACAATCTTTGGATGACTGACAGGGTTTTCTCATATTATCACTGCAGACGTCTTTTTTTTGCTCCAGAAAGAAAATCTGATCTGTTGCAAAAGTTTCCTTTCAGAAAATGTATCATATCCGTACACCTGGGATGAACGCTTCCTTGTAGTAGTCCACGCAGGCGAAGGGACCTCTCCTCTTTCTATGAGATCTTAGAACGAGACTTCCTTTTCAGTGAAATACTGGCAGTAGGTGTTGAACCTTGACACCTTTCAAGAGATGCCATGTGGGCACTTTCACTTAGCTGAGAGGTCAAGTAGTTTCACGGATGGTAGATCATCAGAAAGCTGCCCGCTGCCTTAAACTGTGAAGCACCTCAAATGAGATTCTTGCAGTAGCAAAGCAAATCCAAATGGTTCGAATCTATATCGGCATATGGCCCTCTGATGATCTGACTGAGATGGTTACTCTAGGATTTTCCACCTTTAAGACTAATCATCTAAGTGATTCACAGAGTAATTCCCTCACAGCTTTATTTCTGAGACAGAGTTGATATTATGTCTCGACTTTCCTTTCGGGTCCATTATTTTAAAATGCACAAAATATCATCCTTTTTTCCTAGATGAAAGAGAAGATGCATATTAAAGCCCAGCATCACTGAACTTAGCTCATTAAGTTCTGACATTTTAAAGAACAATAATTTCAATGTCAGACAAACCTTTTTTCTTTATTCTAATTTTCTCTTGCTATTTTTGTGCTTCCTTCTACTATTCTTTTACCCCTGTCTCTTGTCTCAATATGCTATTCTTCAACCCCTCCCATTGAATATTTTTCTACTTTCTGATTCCATTTTTGGATCGTCCATCCATGCCTTTTTCTGGTCTCTTTCATGTCAGCTGGGTAGTCCTTCTTCCCCATAGTCTGTGTTAAAACCTCAAACTTGCTGTTGATAATGGCTGATTTATTTTTGCACTTTCAGACCTTCCCGGGATTCTCCAAATATGGCTTTCTTTTGATAAGCTCAGTGCTCTACAGAGATATTCCTGATTTTCCATTCTTTATATAGGAAACAGTTTCCATTTTCTATAAATTCCATTTTGTGCATCCTTAATATAGAAAACCACAAAGTTTCCATCGTCTGATGACTAAGACTCTATATCGCAACTAGTGAGCAGCTAATCAAGGAAACATGTTTATGCTGCCAATGACATTCTTTCTATTTAATTGATAAGAGATTAGTCTAGAATCTTGACACAGCTGGACTTTACATTTTCTATAGGACCAACAGATGAAGAAACAGCAGCCACCACCCCACATTCAGTGCTACGGAAAAAATCCCATTTATAGATTCTCAAGCGGAGTGAAAACCTTGGCTATGGAGGAGGGCAAAGCTAAGTGGTTATGTGTGAACTCTTAGAACATGCATTCTCTTCCAGGACATTTTTGAAACTTTAGAGAAAATAACGTGATTTGTTGCCCTATTACAGCATTGGTCTTCTCCGCACGCAATGGCTGTCAAAAAAAAGAGATCACAAGGAGACCTGCATGACAAGATTGGCAATTGGTCCTGTTTGAACAAAGCTGCTCTGCGTTTGAAACATATCATTGTCGCAACTTTATTTTGTGACACTTTATTTTGTTTTTAAAGAAAAACTGCGCCTGGAAAAAGTTCTCTGAAATATTGATGTAATAGGAAACACTCAGTATCAAAGTGCTGTATATTCCCTGATGGACATATTAATGTAAGGCAGTATATACATTTTTTTCAAATGATTAATTTACATAAATTTAACTCATGACACCTATCAAAGGCAAGGTAGCTATAGTAGCAGGTTGATTCAACTTCCCACTGCAAACTATGGCAAAAACTACAAAATGTATTCATTGAACATTCACATTCAATGTTGAGCAAGGCGCATATTTTAAAAAAGATGAAGATCATAAAGGCTCCTGTCCCATCCACAAATTCATCCAAAATAAACCCCTCATAAATATTTTTTTAAACACTCCAAGGGCCAGATGTATGACCCACCAATTTGCGACTCGCTAATTCGGATGCACAACAGTCTCTGAGATACTGTTTGAGATTCCCAATGGGGTCGCAAATTGCATGCCTTATGCAAATTAATGAGGCTGTCTCAATTTGTGACCCGATTGGGAATGGCTGGCACTCCCAGAGATGGTGGCCTGCTGGGGTCAGCAGACCACCATGTCTGGGGCTGCTTTTAAATAAAGCAGTTTTTTTTTAACATGCAACCCGTTTCCTTAAAGGAAAACGGGATGCATTTAAAAAATAAAAATGAAACATTTCAGTTTCATTTTTTAAGGGCAGGCAGTGGTCCCTCGGACCACTGCCTGCCCTTAAAAAATATTTTGAGAACCACTCGCAAAGGGGAAGGGGTCCCCTGGGGACCCCTTCCCGTTTGTGAGTGGTTTACCACCCTTCTGTGAAGGGTGATAAACTGCGACTGTTTTGTGACCGCAATTGCGGTCCCGAAACAGTCATACATAGCTTCAGGAGTCGCTATTAGGAAGGGATGCCCTTGGAACGCCCCTTCCGAATAGCGAGTCTCTTATCCTGTTTTGCGAGTCGCAAAACCCATTTACGCCTGCAATAAAAACGTTAGTACATCTGGCCCCAATTCTTTTGAGGTATCTGAACTTACTTAGATGTGCCTGGCAATCCTCTCGCTTGTCGTTAGAACATTTAGTTGGCTGCGATATCCTGATATGGATCCTCCTGTTCCTTACATAAACTTCAGTCATTTATCCAGTAGAGGACAACACATCATTTAGCTTCCAGAAGCACAAGTCCCACAGAGCTATTGTTGTTATGCTCTCTAAAACGTTAGCTCTGAACAGGTGTAGAGTAGAGCAGGAGCAAAGCATATGAAAGAAATTGGCATTGGGCATTTTACACTCTGTACGTAAGGAGGTATCTGAGTTTGAAACTTGCTAATAACAAATGGGATAAGGTAAATTTACTCAAATAAATGTTAATTGAAACCACTCTGCAGTGGCCACAGATTTCACTCCGCTTGGAGTATGTGAACTCGCAGTTTAGGTTCTGCTCCGATTTTGCCACATCAGAGGGTAGGTCTCAATCCGCTTATAATGTGTTACCCATACGTTTTGCAGTGCATCGCTGAGACTTTCCCTCAGGTAACCTGCCGAGAATCACTCCTTTAGCATTCAGGAAGGTTTCAGAGACAGGATTTAGAAGCAGTAACATTAACCTCTTTAATGTGGTGGATGAACTGTTTTGTAGTGGGGAGGATGAGGATGGTTCGTCCAACAAATCAAAGAAAAAAATGTATCTGGTGGAAACACCAGAAGCTTTTTCTTAATAAAAATGAAAGTCAGGACATAAGGGAAGAGTTTCCCTTGTATTCCTCTTATTTTTTTGCTTGCTGTGGCATGCAACATGCTGACCACACAGTAAGCAAACTTAAAGAAAACTGCGCAATTAGGTGGGTCAGTTTTCACTTCGATCAGTGCTCAGGGCTTGACTGCGTCCCCTGAGCACCAATCTGTTGGTAC
The DNA here is from genome assembly GCA_963921515.1 of Calotriton arnoldi. Taxonomy (NCBI): domain Eukaryota; kingdom Metazoa; phylum Chordata; class Amphibia; order Caudata; family Salamandridae; genus Calotriton; species Calotriton arnoldi. Next base: position 2,388,411 of record CAWUFW010001409.1, read on the forward strand.
AAGTACAGCAGAAAGGGGACAGTGTCTCCTTTCCAGCAGTACCTCTCCCAAGTGAATCCTTGCTTGGGAATCGCTGCGGGACAGCGATCCTCAATCAGCGATCCACCCACTAGACATAAGGGAGGGGCAGCGGCCCCCAGGCAAGAGCAAGTGCTCCTCCAGTTTTCAAAATGGTAAAGATTTTAGGCACCCCTAGGAGGGCCATTGGGGAATTTCTACACCAGGTTTTCCCCTCTTGTGATGGTAAGCCCATCAGAAACAAGGGTATTCGAGAAAAAAAGAAGGGATGGGGGCACACCCTGGCACCCTGACATTGGGTTGTGCCCCCACACCAAAAAGGCCCTAACCGTCTCTCTGCCCGGGCTGAGGGGCAGATTGGGAGGTTTACACCTAATGTTGACCCGCCTCGGGTGACAGAGCGCCCACTAGACATCAGGGACATTTTTTTAGGAAAAAAGGTATGGGATGAGGTGGCTCACCCAGACATTAGGCCGACTCCCCACCCCCTAAGGGGCCCCACAATCTTACTGCCCCCTAGGGATGGCAGAAATTCCACTAGACACCAGTGATAACTGTTGTTTCAGCCAGCATTTCCACCCTTCTCATAAAAATGGTACTCCACTTTTGTGGCTGAGCCTATGAGTTCATATGGTAACAGTTTTCATCATTCCTGTAGTGGACGATAGGACCAGAAAAACGAGTGGGGTATCGCTTTTATCATGAGAAGTATTGGAACAGTGGGTTGTAGGAATTTTGTTAATACCTGCATATTTTGAAAGTGAGAAAAAACATGATTGTAGCCAAAGTTTGAGGTTTGCAGGATATTCAGGGTATGAAAGAGTAGTGGGATACCCGCAATACACATCACAATAGAATCAACTGGATGTTTAGTTTTCAGAAATATCTGGGTTTGGTAGGGTTCCCAGGGAAGTGGCCGGGCCAGGGCCCAAATTCAACTGCTTCCCACCTTGACAAGTTGGGTAATTTTTCATATAAAAAAATGTGATGTCTCCATTTTGGGTTTCAGGCCTTTCCTGTTACAGGTGTTAGGCCCACCTATTCAATTTGTGGCTGTTTTTTGTGTATGTGTGTGTGTGGGGGGGAGTATGGTAACACAAAATACCAGAACATTTGTATTTAATTGAATTTCTCAGAATGTAAGCCAGTGTGCAAGAAAGAACACATAAGCCCTCTGTATCACATGATAGTATTGGCAACCCCAAATTCAAGCCTGTTCAAATATCCACTTTTCTTAAACTCAATATCTTGGGCACATTTCAAAAATACATAAAAATGCATATTTTTCATTCATTAGATTTTAGCATATGAATTGTTGATGGTAAGTACAGAATGAAAAGTTAGTTGTTAGCCATGGGTATTGTGTGCTTTCTGACGATCAACAAACATTTTATATTTCTGATGCCAGAAAAGGGCTGCCAGATGTAGCTATATTACTTTTATAACTCTGCCATCAGGTCAAAGGTTTACACATAAACATTTTGTCCTCAATTGCTATTCTTTTCTTCTTATATTCATATTTTTTTTCTATTTCAAGAATTAGTTTCTTTTAGAAAGCAAAGAATAATGACCCAATGCAGAATATGGAATTTGTCTACTTTTCTAAACTGTATAACTTTCTGGGTTCAGCCATGGGTTTCATACCTGTTTCCATCACAACTGCAAGTAGGTTGAAACCAGATAAAATTGAAACATGGACTACCACTTAGAAAATTGGAAAGCCCGTGGCTAAAAAATGTTTTTACAACTCTGATGGTTCCTGAAAGTTTGGAAGATGGTGATCTTAGCACTACAAAACCTTAGTTGATGCCATTTTTGGTACCAAAGCATACGCTTACTTGCACAGCACTTTTTTCGATTTTCTCCCCAAAGGACTCCACAGTTTGCTACATTTTGGCTATTTTTTCATATCCCTCAAGGGAATCACAAAGACAGAGGTATCATTAGAATACCCGTTATATGTGGGTAAAAGGAAACAAAATTAGCCTGGAAGAAGTTTAAAAAGGTTAAAGCAAAGTGCTGTAAACATCTAATAAGGGCTGTGCACTGGAGCGGGAAAAGCTTGAGGAGCTAAAGTGTTAAAGTGTTGCATTGCTTTTTTCCAAAGCCTGAAGATTGGGAGTCATATGTATATCAAATGAAAGAACAGAGGGCAGGCATTGCACACCACCAATCCTCTCAAAACATTTGCTCCTTCCTAAACACCTGTGGTAATGCACAGCCTTCATCAAACCAGTACTGCAGGTGGGCAGCCGGAAAGTACACACAGATGTTTGGAGCCTTGATACCTCCAGCACACCAAGGGCTTTTTAATGTATCATATACACATCTAAAAATGATGCCACCCCCTCCCCCCCAACAAGACTTCAATTTAGTATAGAACAAGGAATACGTGGCAAGTTGGCAAAAAATACAGGAACTCAAGTATTACTAGCGTCTTTGTAAGGCTCAGTCTAGCAATCAACGATATTAGTGTCCTCAGTCCATTGGACAACTTTACCTTGGGACATGGATAATGTGTTCTCTATGCAGCATAATCCCTACTTATTGTACCCACTCTAAAACCCTTCGGAATTGTGTGCACCACACCACCAATAGATCTGGCCTAACTAAAGTAAAAACTGTACTGTCTTCCACTTCACTAGAAGCCACACCTCTTCATCAAAATGGTCTACTGTTTCAAGGGCACCATGTAGATGTGCCCCGGGTCAGTTAAGATAGTAGTAGCTCCTTCACACACAGCGATATCAGTACTCCACCTAATAAGCCACAATATGATTCCTAATAACACTTGCTTGCACATCATGGTTAGCTTATCTGTGGCATATGTAAAGAGCACTGGTGACAGGGGGCAGCTGTGATGAGTCTCACGTTGCAATAAGTTGAAGGGTAGGGACCTGATACTGTTGACATCGACTTGTGCTATAGTACTTTTATATAAAATCTGGATCCACTTTATTAGATTTGGCCAAATCCAAAGAGTGAAGGAATCTTCTGATAGATAGATATGATACCTTTTCAAGTGCTTTTTTCAGAGTCAGTAGAGGATATCCAAAGCCCACCCACCCCCATTACATTTAAGACCCTCGAAAAATCAGTGTGGTGGAATGACCTGCAATAAACCCACCCTGGTTGGAATGAATGATCTTGGGTAGGATAGTTGTGAGACAATTGGCAATACCATTAGTGTCAATGTTAAATTGGGAGAGTGGACAATACGATTAGAATGCCCTGGGATCCTTACCCAGTTTGGGTAGGAAATTAGGTATGCCTTACAAAGTATAGATGGTAAGGAGCCCCTTTCAAATGAGTCCACAAATACTTTCAGCAGCTGGAGAGTGAGCTCCTCTGCAGATGCTTTGAAAAATTAATTCTTTAACTCCTCAATGCTCGTTATGTTATTTAATAACAATAACAACACCTGATACTGCAGATGGAGCCTGAAGTGTCTTGAGGTCTTTCTCTGGCAGTGACACGAGGATCAATTGTTGTAGGTATACAGCAACTTCAGTCATACATTTAGGAGTTCCTGAGTTTAAAGCATAATAATATTGGGGAAAATGATGACAGATTGTGTTATTATCCCGAACCCGTTGACCCTCTATGAATAGCAACAGTTCAAGTCTTGAACCATTGATTCATTGCAAGAAGCACAAATGCATATCCCTGGCAGATTTCAGCACTTTTAATAGTTGGGAGATTAATGTAATTTCTCTTTCTGCAGGTACATTAAATAGTTCATTTGAGCCCTAATCTCCTATAGATGGCCATAATCATTTAAGACATCGTGACTTCAGGATCTGCATGACGCTTTGAATCCTATATAAATGTGCCCTAAGCTGTTTAATGATCTATTTGTCTGGTAAAATGCATATCCCATGCATGCAAAGACATCATGCAGCCCTCTCAGATGGCATCTTGTCCAGGGCCCGTAGTTTCATTTAGTTCCAGACATTGGTGGGTGTTCAATGCTAGCATGGTGTCTAATGGAAGATCCCAGAGTGTCAGTCTTTCCCCTGCAAGATGAAAAGTGCAAGTAGGCACTCCAATCAAGTGTGGCTGATGATAAGATAATGTACAACAGAATATTTCACAGCCAATTTCCAAGCAGATCAGGTCTTCTGATAGGAGGAAGAAATTGGTTTAGGATGAGGGGTCAAGCACAGAGGAGCAAAATGGGAATTGGAGCTTTCCGGAATTACATGACTATCATATTATCTGTAGATCTTAGAACTATATAAAGTAATCTGTACAATAGTTACCTTAGGAAGGGGACAGGGTACAAAGGTCAACCGAGCTAAGGGGGTCATTACGATGGCGTAACGATCGCCACCGCCGCTGTTACGCCATCGTAACGTGAATTACCCACCGCCATATTACGATGGCGGTGGGTATCGCGGCAGACGCAAAATGCGTCCGCCGCTTTTCCGCCGGTCGGCAATCATTATGATTGCCGGCCGGGCGGAGCAGGGGCCCAAATATGGTGGCAGTGCCTAGCAGGCACCGCCAGCCATATTAGGATGTGAGGTTTTGTAGGCCTTTCCATGGCGGCCATGGAAAGGCTGGCGGGGATTTGCTTTGGGGGCCCATTACTGACCCCCGGTGGGGTGGGGGAGGGTGGGGAGGTGCACTTGGGGGGTACCTATGGTACCCCCCTGCATGTCCATGCACAAGGTGGCAGGCACCGCGCGGTGCCTGCCACGTTGTGCATGGAAATGCACAATATGGCATTTCACCATTGCAGCGGGTGCTGCAGCCAGCAGCACCCGCCGCAATGTTAAAACGCCAGATGCGACCGCCGCGGTGGCGGTCGCATCATAATTAGGGTGGCGGGACCGCCGCATGTCTGGCGGCCGGTCCCGTTACCTAGTCCGCCCGCCATCCTAATAGGCCCCTAAGTTACAATTCAAGATTTAATTGAAAACCCTGCTGACAAAGATCCTTTGGGACATGTTAGATCAGTACAGATATAAATGCTTCTTGGCAAATTGGCGGGGAGTCACAGTTTGTTCCAACAAGACTACAAACAGTAAGTGGTATAAAGTCTCACAGACATTCACCAAAAAAATAATAACTGTCCGCTTTCCAGATGCATTCATTTAGAGAGAGTAATAGAGCTTTACAATTACCATTACCAGTAATAACCCCTTTATAGGATAAAAAAAAAACATGTGATGAGCACCCGCCACTGCAGCAACTGGAGGAACGTACTTATGATCAGCTCCCAACAGGTGACTTTTCTGCAACTGTACTGTTGCAATACATTGTATGCGGATATCTTGTAAAAATTCCCATTGTTTGACTCTAATATTTAGTTCTCAAACCCTTCAAAAGAAGACGTTTTAGAGTTTACTCATAGCCCTACTGCAGAATCTGCTATTCAGATGTGAATGCGCTCTCCATGACTCCCCACCGCGTAATTGTGCCACCCTACAAATGAACTCTTACTCAGCCATCTCATAGTATCACCCAATGCTGAGCTCTGTCCTAAAACTCCACCACCCAACTGAGTAGTCCTAGGACGACTGAGGCTCTGATTCTAAGCGTGCCACTAAATTCTGATCCCTGTACACTGCAATCCCATGTCTTGTCAGGGATTCTGATTGTGAGCTTTACCTTTAGTAGCGCAACACTCCAACTTTCACCTGGTGAATTTCAGCAGGTCCAATCCGTGGAAATGTACAGGTTGAAAACCTGTGGTAAATTTCACACTTAGGGGCATATTATCAAGAAACGGCGTTAAAATTATCGCCGCTTTAGCGGCAGAAAACTGCCGCTAAAGCGGCGATAATGGGCTTGATAATATGCCCTTGAGAATTCCAATAGGAGCCCATGTTCTGGTGTCAACATGGGCTTCTATTGGAATTCTCAAGGGCATATTATCAAACCCATTATCGCCGCTTTAGCGGCAGTTTTCTGCCGCTAAAGCGGCGATAATTTTAACGCCGTTCTTGATAATATGCCCCTCAATTCCTTATTTTCCCAGGGAAAAAACTGAATTGGAGGTATTTTCTGTCTCCGGCATATACTGCACCCCATAATGCCACTATTTACCAAGTGCAGTAAGTATCTCAACCTCACCCTGCCTTCTTGTACCTGGGACCTTAGTGTAAAGTACGGGAGTGCACCGGGTGCCAGAAAGGCATTCTAGCACTCCCTTGGGCCCATCAAAGGTCTTTGTAGCTATTTAGACCTACCCCACTCAGAGAACAAAATAAAAGGATCTGTGGGATCAAAAAATCATGTGTGCTGTTTGTAAGCAGCCAATTAGGAGTATGCTCTTGTGTGTGCGTCAGCCAATCTCTAGGGCACCCAAAACCATTATTGGATTGGCATAGGCAGACGTCGGCCTGTATCAGGGTAGCACTGCGTCGATCAGAGAATGGTAGAATTCATAATGCCTTGAAGGTGTTTTAAGCCTGCAGTGTGTGCAGCCTTCTTTCATACACCGCAATGACGTAATAGACCTACACAATGAGCCACTATGTGTCAACACAGCAGACAGTTAAGTCTGAGTGACGGACCACACTACACCAACTGTGAAACCTGAACTTGCACCCTGCAATGCACATTGATATATTTATCTCTTTTGGCTATTTCAGTGAAATCTTCAATGCACTCTGCGTCTTACTCCTATCTGGTCTGTGTTCATCAAGTTTTTTTTCCTTTTTAAATTAGTATGCAGGTGCTTTATTTTACCATTTCACAAATCCTTGGCTACTGAAACAGAATAAAAGTGGTGTTTTGGGGCATCCTAATGCAATGAATGACATGGTAAATACACAGGGTAGATAGGATTTTGTGATCACTGATGTCAAACCATAATATTCATTGTCATGACCCATACCTTTACAATTCTGCAGCAAACCTCTTTTTATCACTACCTGTTTGAAATGTTCATACTACCGTGACTTTGCTGGTTTGGCGTAGAGGTGTTATATCTATTAATCTCTGGAGAAGGCAAGCCACAGCATTATCATTATGCTCACTTCACGAATCTGGGGGTGGGTAACTATTCACTACTATCTCTTATGTTCCTGTGTACCAAACATTGCTCCCCTTCATTGCTTTCTCCTCAGCTGTGTTTGCCTCTATCTTTTTCATTTTCATTTCCTCCAGTGGTCGCTGTATCATTGGATATATTTCTCTTATCCGTGTTTTTCTTCTGAGTGACTCTCCTCCTTTTCATTCTTTGCCTCCTTCTTTTAGATTATTTTTCTGCCACACACCCTGAACTCTCTCTCCATGTCTTCACAGATCCCGGCTGCATACCTCTTGAGCTTGCTGGACCTGTTGGAGAGCGGTTATGGTAAATACAAGAATCCATACCACAACCAGATTCATGCGGCAGACGTCACCCAGACAGTGCACTGCTTCCTCCTCCGAACAGGGATGGTGGTGCGTATTATTTTGTAATGCTCTGAAATTAGAAGTTTGCTAGCTTAATTCATACTTCCTAGTGGGTGTGCACAATGATGAGAAACTCTCTTTATTTCAGGCCAAAAATGTTTCTTCACTTACTCTTTTACAATGTTCTACTGAATTATAATATGTTTATGAATTTTCGAACTAATACACTCTGAAAAAGGGATTGTGTAGGTCATATCTGAATCTGGAACATATTGCTGCAAGTAAATATCGTGTTCTGGCTCAGTGCACTGATGTCCCAGGGAAGTCTGACCTCATGGTCACAGGAAGGTTGTTTCTTTTTCTCGAGATCAATAAAATGAGTGCCATTGACTTGAGTAACAATAAACATCTGTTATTGAAGCTCCAAGGTACCTTTCTGGGGAATGTACGCCTTACAAATACGGTTTACAAATACAAGGTATGTTAGCTACAGAACAAAGTTTTACAAATAGTGTAGAAAGGAGTGAACGTTTATAGGTAGGTGGGCGCTAACAAATAACTTCAAATCTGATTTTCAAAGACAGGTTGAAGCCTGATCTACCGCAGGGGAGACTCGACCCATACGAAGGAGAAAGGAAGCGGCATGTGATAAGGTGATGCGCCTCTGGTGGACAGCAGTATGTGAAATTTTGCAGGCAGAATTGGACTCGGACATCTGCCTGCTTGAACTGTGGAGGGGCAACCTGACCCTGCCCAGAAGAAACGTGTGCTGCTGGTTTTCTTGTCTGTAGTTTCCGGGTGCCGGCCAAGGCCTCTACATGCCACACATCACTACCTCAAGAACCTGCACAATATGCGGACTCTCCATCTAGCTCCCCTCTCACCCACCACAGCGTCCATTTAGACTCTAGGGATTTTGGATGGTCCGTTTGCTTCTGAGGATAGAAAAAACAACAGAAGTGCACACACGTCACTACAGTGAGGTTTCACATTGTCTACCAGCTTCTAGGTGCTACTTGAATCTCTTGGTGCACAGGAATGACAGAAAAGCATGCTGTTGCCTTGCACTGCTCAGAACAATGCAGTGGGAAGTAGCCTTGAGGGAAGTAATCAGTTACTGTTGGTTGGCGCGGCCCCCAGATTACATCACGACTAAGGGGCCGATTACTATGTCGTCAGGAAAGGCTCCGAATGGGATTCAGATTCTGCGAATCAGATTCGGTACCTCCGATTCGGTACCTCTGTTCCCTACCGAATCGGTCACCTTTCCGGACGACTGACTATGATGTAAGGAAGCCGTCCGGGCTGTCTGAATCGGTTCCGAGTGGGATTCAGCCAGCCCGAGTCATTCGGAACCGAATCGTACAGCCCAATGGAGACGGTTTCGGAACGAGCGAGTACGATCACTGAGTCGGACAGCTGTTCCGAATCGGTTTGACTGAGACGAAACGGCTGTGGGAATCGGACTTTGGGGGCCCGTAGCAGGCCCCCCTTCACCCATAGGCCTCTGGATGGGGCCCATGGGTGTACCCAATGGATCCCTCTTCCCAACCAAGCACAGTGTGTCAGGCACCATGGGGTGCCTGCCACAGGGTACAAGGTTTTCCCCACCCACCCCTTTTTTCAAATGGGAGCCTGTGTTCTTGTCCGGAACACAGGCTCCCATTGAAGTCAATGGGAGTCCGACCGAACCGAATCCGTAAGCATCTGAACACATCGTAATCGGTCGGTAGGACTCCCCGAATATGAATCGTTCGGGAAGCATTCTGTGGTAAACTACTTCTCTACCATTACCCACTGTACTGCTCTGTTGGAATGCACCATGACATCATAGAATGCCTGAGTGCCTCTCTGTGTTTAGAGTGTCAGTTGGTTAACCCAGGCTGAGCGGCTGGGAGCCTGCTCCTGGTGGGGCTACGCTTCATCTTCTTATATCCATCCTACTCACCTATCCTGGAACCAAGCTACAATAAAGGATTGCTCCATTTATACAGCTGGACTCTGTATCTTCCATTTACGACATTTTGGCGACGATCTTGAAGAACCTATGCGTGGAGTAAGGAAGGCCCTGTACAAAGGAACTAAGGAACCAAGAGTCTAAAAGTTTAAGGAAAAGGAAACCAAGACATTGAAACCTTGAAGAAACGCCCTGGTTAGCCCCACCAGTGTCCCCTACCACCTGGACAGCCTACAACCTGGGCGTTTCACCTTCTACCACCAGTCTGCAAACAGTTACTGTGGTGATTACTGACATCCTGCTGCCTTGGAAGTGTGACTCCTGCCCTGCTGTCCTTACTACAGTCGTGAGACAGGCTACTGATTTGGGTTGGCAGTAACAACTGGTGCTTGGGAATTGGCACCAGCGACGTGTGCTGGGGAAAACCGGCACCCCTGTGAGGCATTACACTTGGAAAAATAGGCAGAGGCTGTTGGTTTAAGCCTGTGGAGAGAGGCTACTCAAGTGATTGCTGAGGATCCTGAATTGTTTACTCCTCGGCACTCCAGAGCAAAGGGAGCTACGCGTTGTGGGGAAAATCGGCACCGCTCACATACTTCAGTTAGAGACTACTTTCGCGGTATTATTCACTAACTGTGAGTACCTTTTTGCCCATTTTGTTGTCCTAAGTGGTTACGGTTGCACCATGGCTGTTGAACCGTTGTCACCCATTCAAACTTGTCACGAGCTGTGCACTGCCTGCGTATACAAGTTGGAGCGCGCGCAGCCTTACCTGATTACAGTTCTTCTGGGATGTCTCCATTCGATTTTCATGACGTCTGCTGCCTGGCAAAGTTTCCTGCTGTTATGGACGTTTGGGCAGCACCAACGTGCCGAGAGCCACCCGGTGCAGCCTACACTGCGTGCCGCCATCTTATGTTTGGAGTCTCCAGAGATCATATGCACCTTCCAGCTTGGTACACCTTATGCCAACCACGTCTTGTTCATTGCGGACAATAAAGTTTATTAGAACGTCGTCGTCATGCCGCATTGAGACATTCTAGTGCTTCCGTCACTTTCTCCTCAGTAAGACTTGCCCTTGTGCGGTGCCCTGAGGCGGCGTCCTCCTTCAGTCAAGAGCCATGGCATGGGGCATTTCGTTAGAGCGGTTGGTGATTTTCTTGCTCCGCTGCATCTACAGTTTTTCTTCTTGGTGAACTGCCGGTTTCCCCTCATCACCACGCGCAAAGGGTCAATAACTGCGCTCATGAAGTCTACTGCTTAAATAGCTGGTTGGCGACATCTTCACCAAACCTTTTAACAAGGACTTCACGTCGGGCTGAAGACCTCGGGTGAGAGACCGCTCACCGGAGCTCGAGACTTTCTTTTCATTATATTGCTGGTCATTATAATGCATGTCTCATTTTAGTGTCCGTGCCCTTAGGTCGTAGTTTGTTTATAGGGTTCATATCAGTCGTAGGGCAGCCCTCCTTCCAGTTTATACTGCACTGTGTACCCATCTTTGGGGAGGTCATGGGGGTGGTGAACCCTGTCCTGAGGAGGTTTAGTGGGTGGTAGCTGTTTCCCATTCAGGATATGGTGCCCTTTGTACCAATTTTTACACTGTTTATGCATGTGGCGTACTTTGTCATGGTGAGGTTGTGGGTGCAGTCAGTAACTTAATTCAGGTTTTTTTTAGGGTGATGCTTACCCTGCTGTACCCAGTTTTTGTTTCCTAGGGTGTTGTGTTACCCTACGGTGTACCCTTTATTGGGGAGGTTGTTGGGCCAGTCAATGCCCAATTTTTGGTTTCCTAGGGTGTTGTGTTACCCTACGGTGTACCCTTTATGGGGGAGGTTGTTGGGCCAGTCAACTTCCCAATTTTTGGTTTCCTAGGGTGTTGTGTTACCCTATGGTGTACCCTTTATGGGGGAGGTCGTTGGGCCAGTCAATGCCCAGTTTTTGTTTCCTAGTGTGTTGTTTTACCCTATGGTGTACCCTTCATTGGGGAGGTTGTTGGGCCAGTCAATGCCCAATTTTTGCTTCCTGGGGTGTTGTTTTACCCTATGGTGTACCCTTCATTGGGGAGGTTGTGGGGCCAGTCTATGCCCAATTTTTGTTTTCTAAGGTGATTACCATAACTTTTGTTTTCTAAGGTGATTACTCTGTGGTGTACCCTACCTAGGGGAGGTTGTGTAATTTTCCAGGGTCAGTACCCTGCGTTGTTCCCTATTTTTGGTGGATGTTGTTTGGTCAGTTCCTAGGGTTACTACTCATGGGGCATCATTTCATGTGGACACTATGCTCCTGTCGAAGTCCACCTGCTTGGAACTCGTGGCCAAGGGTTTCATGTTCGTAGGACTTTGAGTGAGAAGCTTCTCTCTAGTGTTTAGACCTCTTCCGCTACTCTTAACTGACCTTTTATCCTAGTTTTCAAGTGTCAGCATGCCTTCTACCTTAATTAGGGGAACTTTTGTCCTTTCCAGAGCGTTTTCTCTCTGGTGTATCTTTCTTGTGGAGGTTGCACTCTTCTGGTTATCTAGAGTGAATATTTCCCCTGTTGTACCTTTTCTTGGGGATGTTGTTTTTCTCTCAAGGGTCAGTGTCAACACCCACTTTTGTTTACCAGGGTGACTACCCTGTGGTGTACCCGCGTATGGGGAGGTAGTGGGTGTGACCACCCTTCTCTGTTGCAGTGTTTTTTTCCATCTAAGCCTTGCTTTGTTTTTCCCTAAGGGAGGGGGATGGGGCGTGTATTAATGATATTTGCAATTTTAATACATTCAATGGTGTTTTGCATTTTAATGCATTTCTTTTCATGCCTGTGTTATTCCCGATACCTCATGTACTACACCATTAGATATTTGCATCTTAATGTGTTCTTCTCACGCTCATGTTATTTCTGAGGTATCTCATTTGTCCTTCTCCTTATTTCTGTTGTTGTTCCCCAAGGAAGGAGGATGTGTGGTAAACTACTTCTCTACCATTACCCACTGTACTGCTCTGTTGGAATGCACCATGACATCATAGAATGCCTGAGTGCCTCTCTGTGTTTAGAGTGTCAGTTGGTTAACCCAGGCTGAGCGGCTGGGAGCCTGCTCCTGGTGGGGCTACGCTTCATCTTCTTATATCCATCCTACTCACCTATCCTGGAACCAAGCTACAATAAAGGATTGCTCCATTTATACAGCTGGACTCTGTATCTTCCATTTACGACACATTCCTAACCCGATTCGTTGGGAATGCTTTCCTGACGACATCGTAATCGGCCCCCTAGGGTCCTCATAGTGGAACTGGTGGTACATGTACCCATCAATGTTAAAACAATGCCATCTCTGGTAATACCATGGGGTTCTAGCCTCGCTGAGGCAATAGGCACCATTTGTAGGGAGAATGACCCAAGGCCATATCAAGGGGTACAACCAGCAATGTTCCGGCTCCCCAAATCCCACGCTGATCTCCAGCCGATAACGAGTCAGATTCCTAGCGACTTTGTGTTCTAGAAACTGTATTTTATTTTACTGTCTGATGTCTCAGCAGATTGGGAGGAGAGAGAATCAGGCTTTGAATTGGAAGGGCACGGGACTGATTTGGATGTTGTCAAAAAAGCAGCCATCTCATGGGGGAAGCTATGGATAGGATTACAAATCAACTTCCTGTGTGGAGTTCAGAAGATGATGATGAAGGGAACCCGGCATTGGATTACTTGACTGATGAGCTCATGTCTTCCCCCAATCTAGCTGTCCTAACACCTCCGGCATGAAACAGTAACAGCCAGAGGATCCCTACCGAGAGGCTATGTAGGTTGTAGGAGGACTTTCCCATTGGAAAAAACTCTTGCTGCTATATACGATTTACCCACTACTCGTCACAAATAGTATGGGAAAGACTATGTGTCTATAAAGTTCTTTAATTTAAAAATCAACACAGCTATTCGAAAGGTGTGCAAACAGGTGGTCTCAATGCTTAAAGGATTCACTGAGATAGAACAACGGACAAGTGGGCTTCAGGAGGTATCTTGCTCACTCAGGAAGCAACTCTCAGAAGAAGAGCAAACACCTTCCAATAGGTGTGTGGTTATGGGGCAGAGGAAAAATATAAAGATTTGCTAACAAGCTTCAAATCTGTATTTTTGTAGTGGTAAGATGATGACAGATAAAATAAGAGGGGATGGAGTACACATTCTAAATTGGACTATTAAATGGCTTAAAATTGCAGGTTAAAATATAATCTGTGCCTGAGTAGATTTTCTAATCTGGGGTGGAATTGTTTTTTACATTCAGCAACACATCTTATCAGGGCAGAACAATCCAAATGCTAATACTTGGGTTTTCAGGTCATGACTGCCACAACCCAAGAGGCCCCCATCAGGGGAGCTGCAAATTTTGGCGAAGGGCACTGCATGATATTGTCATTATTCAAAAGCTTCATCAAAGGTTGGGGGGTGTTCAGTGCCAAAGTGCAAGTGCTCCCTGTAAATTGTTGTTATGGATTGGTGATTCCATGATTGGCATATTTGATTTACTAGTCAGTCCCTAGTACAGTGCACTGTGTGTGCCCAGGGCCTGTAAATCAAATGCTGCTAGTGGGCCTGCAGCACTGATTGTGCCACCCACATAAGCAGTCTGTAAATGTAACTCAGACCTGCCACTGCAGTGTCTGTTCGCAGTTTGGTACTGCCATGTCGACCTGGCAAGTGCACCCACTTGCCAGGCCCTAACCTTCACTTTTCTTACATGTGAGTCACCCATAAGGTAGGCCCAAGGTACCCCTGTGGGCAGGGTGCAGTGTATGTGAAAGGTAGGACATGCCCTGATGTGTGTGGCATGTCCTGATAGTGAAATACTGCCAATTTCGTTTTTCACAGGAAGGGTCTCCTTCCTGTACATAAAAAACCAATGGCCTGTTGCTGTTTCTATGTATGCTGCACAACGCATCACACATGGAAGCAGCAAAAACGAGGAGAGATAAAGCATTTCTCCTCGTTTCGCCTGCTTAAGACCAGGTTTTCCCTGGTCTTGATTTTTGCGCTGCCTCCTATTTACGCTGCCCTTGTAAATAAGGGGCAGCGTCGAAATCAATGAGTGTTGTGGTGGAACGCCCCCGCGCGCCCCATTACCCTCCCCTTTCACGCTGAGTACAGCGTGAAAGGGTGCCTTATTTACAAGGCAGCATTAAGACACGTTAAGTGGCTTAACGCTGCTCTGTAAATATGGCGAAGCCCCTATCGCCACCACATCGCCATTAAAAGTGACGCTGTGGTGGCGATAGGAGCCTGTAAATATGCCCCCTAGTGTCATATGCTGCAGCCTAAGTATATCTTAGGGTTGTTTTAGATCATAATCCATGTTGATTGCATTGTTTATTGCATGTAACTGAAGCCCTCTTGTCGCAGGAACCTCTTCCTCGGCAACTATATTTGACCGAACGATTCTTTTTGATACATAATACTGTGACTATATGCATTAAGCTCTATCAGATTTTTGCTTTTAGTGAGGGATGCTTTATAGGAAACAATTTGTGGAGCTCCCATAAGGTACACCATACAAAAGAAGGTGGGAGAATGAATGACTCCAGCACTCACTTACATTACAATTGAAGACATGTTTATTAGTGTGGGATAGGCTCCCCCCCGTTCTAAAAAATGAAGCTTATAAACAGCTGCTAATAAGAATGAGAAAGGTGCTTAAAAAGAGAAAGGTGATTAAGACAGCCAGACCACAACGCTCTCAATATCTTGAAAGCTTGGGACACATTTTACCATTTAGATTATAAGAACAGGCCGGAATTACATTCAAAGTGTTGTCCTATATTAGGGCAGACAAGTCAAAGCGGCTGAGGGGATCATGAGCATTTTTCTCAGTTTTTATTCCAGCCTCCAGTGTGATGATTGCAGCTGCTCAGCTGAACAGATGCTGGCTAACTGGACGCACTTAGAAGTTTCTAGGCTGCGTCCTTCTCAAATGTCTATGCTCTTTGTAGGCCAAACTTCCAAAAATGTAATTTGGACCAGCTTTGCTCCAGAGGATACAAATCCTTTATGACTGAGTATCTGCCAAGCTGATCTGCATGGGGGGAGTCTCAAAGAAAACAGTCCTAGCTAGACTGACTGGGTATGGCAGCTGGCTTCCTCCGCCGCTGTTTGAGTTATATCTTGAACCCTTCTTCTGTCCTTTGCAGGGAGCTGCTGATTATCCACCTGTGATTTTGGATGGTACAATTTGTAAAACAGCCACCTACATGGACGGCATTGCGAGTTTTAGTTCAGAGCCTCACAAGGCTGTTGGTGCCATTGAGGTCGAGACTAAGCAGTTTGGTTGAGTTTCAGGGCAGCTGCTTAATCTACGTAAAAACAACTTCTTACACATCAGGACAAGATGCCCACTTTGCCTCATTGGTGACATATCTTGTTATTGTCACTCTATCAGATAAAAGAGATAGTAAGGCTAAAATGTCAGCCTCTTGCCTCGACCTTCATCATTGGGGTCGACTTACCTTGGGAATTGTGGATCAGTGTAACATTATTAAAATGGCTCTTCTGTTGTCTAGATTTTTATATCTATGTTGTGCACTTGTCTACTGGTTCCATTCGAGCAGCTACTTTCTAGCGAGTGGCGCTATAATGGAATAGCTTTGTACGGCAGTATTGCCAGCCTCGTCGGGCTCAGCCACCTTTGCGTCAAGGTGGCTGGGCGGTACCATGCTTATGGTACTGGTATTGGGCAGTGTTTGGTTTTAGGCTGTCTCAAGTGTATCTACCATGCCTTGGCACCGGTCTGATTTTTATATGGACCACTTGGATTGTCCGAGATTCAGCTAGCCTTTAAGAAGATAAAGTTTATGACCCTTGCAGTCTATGAATGAATGTGCCAGTGTGATCAAAAATGCTAATTATTTTTTAATTATTCCATGATTTACCAGGTATACATCATTGTACTTCAACCTGTATTTTACTGGCTCATTTCGTGTTGCTTATGTTTGTCAATGGTAAAAGTCTGCTTCAGTAGGGGGTGGGCCACGTTTTTGAAGATGGAGTATTTCTGACTTTTGTTAGATGTGTTTCTGAGTATGCCATTCCACAAATGTGCTTCTTCAAGTACTTACAAGTCTGAGAGTTTTTTCTGTTCTTGTCATTGAACGATATCAGCTTTGACACTTTGATGCATCTTTACGAGGAAATGAAGCAACGCGGCAGTGCGGCTAATTTTGCAGCACCGTGCCATTTCCAAAACGTATTTACAAGAATATGGTGCACCACTGTGTTTTCACTTGCGCTGGCGCTAAAAATAGCTTTCCAGCGCCATCGCAGACACCCTTGCACCATACTGCAAAGGTGCCTGCGTTGCAGGGTTGATTGTTTATGTGCAGGAAGGTGTCCCTTCCTGCATATAAACTATCAATAATTGCCATTTGCTACTTCGCAGCACACATAGAATTTGCAAATCGCCATTCTTTAATGATTGTGTTTGTGCATGAAAAGACACCTTCATGCACAAAAGCAATCATTAATGGTGTTTTTCTCATTCTATGTGTGCTGCAGAATGCAGCACACTTAGAAAAAACTAAAGTATTTCTCCTTGTTGCGCCAATCTCATGCCTGCTTTTGAAGGGTGTTAGTTTTTGGCGCTGCCTCAGATTTACAGATCCTTGTAAATCTGGGGCAGCGTCAAAAAGCAATGGGTGTTGTGGTGGAACGCCCACAGCAACTTCCATTGCGCGCCCCTTACACTCAGGAAACTGCATGAAAGGGTACTATATTTACAAAGCAGTGTTAAGCCACAAAAAGAGCATTGCGCCACCGGAACGTTGGTAAAAGTAACGTTCTGGTATCGCAATCCCCTTGTAAATATGCCCCTTAAAGTCTTGGCATTCTGTCTCAGTGGAGCACAATCAAACGGCTATATCACATTTGTGTATCAGGACATTCAGATAACTTGTTGCACTTGGCAGACAGATGGCCGGCAAAGTAGAGGAAACTGATGGTAGAGGAGATTATTCGAGTGTATTGTGCAGGGGCACTCCATTGCTAATACCTCTAGTTTAAAAGCTCACCAATTTAAGCCATTGCAGGATGTATATATTTTAATCTCTGAAAAGGAGTACAAAAAAAGATTACAGTTCCGTCATAAAGTCAATTTCATCTTGATTATTCCAATCGTGGTGGTCCTGACCAGCATCAGATTAAACGCTTCAATCAAATAAACCTCTTAACAATCTCTCTATGATGCTCCAAATTAATTGGAATTTATTCTATGGCCTCTGTGCCTTCAGTTGATCTATTTAGACGGCCAGTGCTACAGAATGGAGTGCTCAGGGTTAATCCAAGCAACGACAATAGCAACAAAAGATAAATATGCGCATTTATTGGATCTGGCCACATCATCCTAAAAATGATAGATTGCTTTGTTATGTTATGTGTATTTTTAAAGAGCACTATCACTCGTGAGGGTATTCTGGTGCTGAGCAGCTGTGTATGCCTATCCCTACCTTTTGGTAGGTTGGTTACTTGGAAAGCAGGTCTTTAACTTTTTGTGAAATTCAAGAAGAGAGGAGGAGGCTCTGAAATGGAGGGGGAGGCAAGTCTACGCTTTAGGAGCGGTATAAGAGTTGCTTGTCCTCCAGATCTGGTTCTGTGTATGCGTGGGATGACAGAGAGTAGGAGTCCTGCAGAGCGGAGGAGTTTGGGTGGTTGATTGTAGGTGATGCAAATGTTCAGGTAGGTGGGGCCATAGTAGTGTAGTGCCTTGAATGTGTTGTGAGGAGGTTGAAATGAGCACATTTGTGTATTGGGAGTCAGCAGGTTCTATAAGGGAGGTTGAGGATGAATCTGGATGCTGAATTGTGGATGGTTTGAAGTCTCCTAGTGAGTTGCTTGGTGATCCCGACATAGAGGGTTTTCCCATACTCCAACTTGCTGGTGACTAGAGCATGAGGGACAATTTTTCTAGGGTTGCTTGGGAATCAATTTAAGATCTTCCTCAGCATTTTAAGGGTGTGGAAGCAGGATGTAATGATAGTGTTGACTTTTGCAGTCATGTCCAGTTTTTCTGTCAATGATTATTCCGGGGTCCAAATTTAGCTGGCCACCAGTTGGAGTCCCATGGTGAGGTGTTGTTGCCGAAGATCACTACTTCTATCTTGTCGGTGTTGAGCTTGAGACAGTTGTCCTTCTTCCAGTTAGCAACTTCTGTCATGCAAGTGGTGAACTTGTTTCTTTTGTTAGGGGTCTTGTACGAGAGAGAATGAGTTGCATGTCATTGGTGTAGGAGAGGTTGTTGATGTTGTGTGCACGGATAACATTGCCCAGGGGGATCATGAATGCGTTGAACAGGGTGGGGCTAAGCGATGAAGCTTGAGTCACTCTGCAGATGAGTTTGTGGGCTTCTGAGGAGAAAGGTGCCCGGCTGACAGCTTGAGTTATATCTGTTAAGTAGGAGCTGTTCCAGTGGAGAGCGGGTCCTTGGATGCCAGTCTTGTGCAGACATCTGATGAGGCTGGGGTGTGAGACCGTGTCAAATGCTGCAGAGAAGTGCAGTAGAATGAGTGCTGCAGTGTCTACTTTGTCAAGGATCATTCAAATGTCTTCTGTGGCTGTGATGAGTGCTGTTTGTGTACTGTGATTGTGCCTGAATCCGACTGAATGGCATTGAGGAGCTGGTGGTTACTGAGGTGGTCGGTCAGGCATTGGTTAATTAATTAAGACCTTTGCAAGGTATAGTAGGAGGGAGATGAGAGATGGGTCTGTGGATTGTTTTCAAGTGTCCAGGAATGTGCTCTGTTGATGAAGGCATTTAGGATGGATGTTAGTGCTTCGCTGATCGCTAGGAGTCCTTTGGTGAAGGCAAGGTGGGGGCAAGGGCCAAAATGGGGCCCCCAAGTGGATGGTCTCATGGTAACAGTAATTTAGATGGTAGTGATGATGGGCCACGAGTTCATGGTTCATTCTTTGGCTGTGATGGGAAGTTGAGTTGTGCCTGTGACGGGTCCGGTTAAGCTGCTGTACATGGATGTGATTTCGTTACAGTCGGTTTGATTTCTACGAGTTTGTTGCAAAGGTCTTGTGAGGAATTGATGTTACTGGATGCGGCAGGAGGTGCAGTGAAATCTTTGATGATGTTGAAGATTTCCTTGATGTTGTTAGTGGTGGTGTGGATGTGATCTACAAGAGCTGTAAACTTTGTGCTCTGCATCTGTTAGTGGTAGCTACTTAAGGCTGATTTGAAGAGCGAATTCTCGTTCGTGCAGTACGCTGGACATAATCTGAAATTATTGGCCATATCCTTTGAACACCGGGCATTTTGCAAATAATGAACCAAGTCCACATTCTGATGTCACAGTAAGCGCACTTTTAATTTTTATGCACCTCTACAGAAGCAACTTACCAGTGTAAAATACAGTAGAAAAATAGTCTTGAAGTGGTGCATCTTTAGAGTACTGGACACTAGTGTAGCATAATCAAGAGCCACACAGTGTTGACATTTTGACTCTGAGAAACCATTGTCCACTTACCAAGCCAATAACTAGAGCGTGTAGAAAAATTACCTTGCCATCATTCTCGAAACATACTATTAAGGATCGTAATTTTAACGCCTGAAGGGGTCCTCTGAACTAATATCCATAAAGGGGTTTCAGTAACCTTCAAATTACTCCCTCCCACTTTTCCCAAAACAATAACATGAAAATTGTGTCTTTCTTGCCCTCCAAAACATGAACCTATGTTCACTAGATTGCAGGTAGAAAATGTATTGATTGAAGAATATTATCATTGTTACGAGTTGTCTAATCTTTTCTTCAACTAATCATTTCCTGGACAAAGGTCAGACTTAGTGTGCCAGCTTCAAATGCTATGTTTTAACAGTTTGATTCCCAAATATCTTTCTCTGAGTAGATATCGCTTACTGCACACTTAGGGGCCGATTAGGATGTTGGTTGGTAAGCCTCTGACCGCTCATCAGAGGCTTTCCGACCGACATCCTAGGTTTAAACTCCAACCACCGTATTACAAATAAGGCGGTCGAAGTTTAAGCCGGCTGGTCAATCTGACTGGCTTCCGACGGGCTCAAGGAGCTCGTCGGCCAGTCAAGAAAGGCCTCATAATCCCATACGCACTGTGTTTCCGCCATCGTGATTATGATGTTGGTGTCCGACAGGCTTTCCATGTCGGGCTTTCCGACATGGAAAGCCTGTCAGAAAGCGACTTTGGGGCCCCTGGCAGGGCCCCCTTGTCCCTGCGGCCTCCGGATGGGGGCTGAGGGGGCACCTGTGGTGACCCCCTGTAAATCCCTTCTCCACGTGGCTGGCCCCGTTAGGAGCCTGCCACACAGTGCAGGGATTTACAGTGACTCCCATTTCTCTATGGGAGCATGTGTTGCGGCCGGTTTTCAACTGCCGCACATAGGGAAATGGGAGTCTGCAACCGCACCATATGCGGGCGCATCGTAATTGTGGTTTCGGACCGCCGACCCGAAGTCAATCGGTTCTGAAACCGCAGGGATGTCGGTTGGAGCCAACTCTAACCGACATCCAAATCAGGGCCTTTGCTGTGATCTATTCCTACATTTCCGGGAGTAAGGCACACCTACATAAAAAAATCAGATTCCAAGGATGTGGTCCAAAATAAAATGAAGGCAAGGGACACTAGTAGTCCTTGCTCTTCAGCAAAATGTTCTCTTTCATCTCACCATAAGATGCCAGTATATTTTTTGTCAGCCCTACTAACTGAATTTTATTTAGCAACAGATAACAGAAGTTGCATCCATAATTCATTCACAAACTTTAAATAAGTAATGCTTTTTAGGAAATAAGGCATACAATATTTGATCAATCCCAGGAAAAAGTAAATATATGCACAATGGTAGGAAATCTCTGAGAAGTGTCTAAAAATAATGTTATGAGTAATGCGGAAAGAGCAATCAATAGGGCGCCCAATTTTTCTCAGTCGAGCCGACTTGAGTAACCATGTTGGGCTCGGCTGCACTCTAGTCGACCTAGAAGTTAATTATTAATCTTCTTAAAAGGAGGATTGCGGTGTTGACGTGTGCAAGGGTATTCTACTGGTGCGCCAAAGTGGCACCAAAGGCAGGCTATGATGTTACATGCATCATGGTGCATGCACAGGTGAGCTCTCGGATTATCGGATTGCTTGGGCCCGTCATCAAGTCTATATCATTCTGTTGCTCTTCACATTGAACCTTAACTTTCGGATGAGGTCGGGGTCAGGTCGCAGGTCACAACTCTATTTAAATCATAATTACTTTGGGGATGCTTTAATTACTGTCTGCTCACTGTACAGGCATACTCTTCATATTAACAATCTCGCCAGTGAGTCTCAGCTAGACATCCTTTTTATGACTGAAACCTGGATGAGAGAGTCTTCAAGACCCAACATTGAGCTGGCCTTTCCAGACAGCTATACTTGTGTCCATTTGGACAAAGCAGGAAAGAAAGGAGATAGGGATGTTACCACCAACAAACAGGGCTTTACTTGCGCAACCTTCACTGTAGCAGACCTGAAAGGGGCAGAAGGCGTGGGTTTCTGCTTCAAGGTTTTCCCTCAGATGTTTCTTGTGGGGGGACCTGGTTTATCGCCTCATGGATATCATACTTGGGCAGTGGGTCAGGTGCCTAAGTGGATTTGATCTTTTTTGGATATCAGAAGACAAGCAGTGGAAGCTCCTCCACTAAGGCGCAAGAACGCACCCCACTGCTCTGCTCTTAAACCCCACTGCTCTTAAAAGGAAAACTAAAATTATAATAACTAACATTATTATCATTTAGTTTTCCTTCCTGCTTAGGAGCGGGGCGAGGCGTGTGGGGCTAGGCTGGCCAGAGCAAGGGCCAAGGGGAGGAGTGTTAGGCACACTCTAAAGTGTGCACAATGGTTTGGCCGGCCCTCTTTGGCCGGCCAAACCATCCTACGTACTTTGCATGTTCCCAACCAGGCTGCATTACACAGCCTGGAAGGTAACATGCATAGCCTCCCTGTTCCCATCTGAGCGCTGAACCACGGCGCTCAGACCATTCACAACGCTGCATTGCAGCATTGTGATTGGCCAGGGGATTATGGGAGGCTGTGTGCTTCCTGTTGCGGTGTGGAGAAGACGTCGGAGGAGAGGCGGCGGCCGGCGGCCCCAGTAAAGTAATTTTATTTTATTTTTTATTCCCCCCTTCGCTCCCCCCGCCTACAACCCCCGTTAGGTAGCAGCCACTACTGAAGATAAGGTGTGTGGATGGCACCATATTCTTCTGCTACTACATCTCTTAAACTGGGGGCGACATAGTGCTCATCTTTGAACCCCACTTTATGCAACATCTGTATGTCCCGTTGGGATGTATGACGCTACATTGCATTCCATTGTAACGCATGCCTTTACAACACATGTGTTACAACGCTAATGCCATTACATCGCAAACCTTTACCACGCGTATTTTTATAATGAATATACATTTACCACGCATGCCTTTGCAACGAAATTCGTTGTAAAAGCATGCTTGATAAAAGCATATGGGTGGTAAAGGTTTCCGCATATGGCTTTACCACGCAAGCCATACAGCGAACATTTCGCTGTAAAGGCATGGTTGGTAAAGACATGCGAGGCATACAGTGACAGGGACATGGGTATCCCAACACCCTCCTGCACCTCCTGACCAGGGGCTGCGGGCTCGACACATGCGCTACCCAGGCCACTGTGGACCACAACGACCCTGCGCCCCTAAAAGTCGGTTCTAACAGGGACTTTCTGACACTTTAAAACCGCCAACTATACACCTCCCTTAGGCTGCCCGGGTCAAACAGCTTGAGTCGGTGCCCTCCTTAAGCGTGAGACAGTCCTCCAGTCCTCGAGGGGGGTCTCCAGCAGCAGCGCAAGGAGGGGAATGATGAACCCAAACTCAGGCTTCCCGATCAATGGACCGCAAGTTCCCCGGTGCGTAGTGTGGCTCACTCACTGCCACAGCTATGCTGGTAGATCTGGTTCCAGGTTCCCGGGCAGCCACACGGCACATCCCTGCCGCCTCGCCAAGCATCACCAGGGGCCGCAGAAACTAGGAATGAGGTCAGGAGAGCTCGCCGTCTCCGCCAGACTGGTGCTGGATGTATGGTGCTCGTGCTCCTCTCCCACTCCAGTACCAATGGCAGGAGATAAGGATCTCATCTGCCACAAGTCTCAGTAGTCTTCTGTAGAGACCCCTCTGGGCAGAAGAGAGGAACACAAAAAACCCAGGTATTCCGCTATCTCAATCACGAATCCCAAACAGCCATAACAACGCGGTCAAAACCACGCATGGCCATTACCACAAATCCTTTACCACAAACGTGCCTTTACTAAGCATGCCAATTTCGTTGTAAAGGCATGCGTGGTAAAGACATATTCGTGGTAAAGGATTCGTTCCACTGGACATGCGTGGTAAAAGAACGTTCGTTGTAAATGATTCGTGGTAATTGCGGTATGCAGACAGAATATCGAGTTGGAAATGTCGACTTACACAAATATCGAGTTGGAAATATCGTGACACAGAAATATCGATAGCAAGAATATCGTGGTCAAGAATATCGACTTTAAGGTGAGTAATATCGTTTTTAAAAATATCGAAGTCATTAATATCGTTTGCAAAAATATAGGGGCATATTAGCAAGAAGAGGCGATATTCATCGCTAACCCTGCTTAGCGTGATTTTTTTTATCGCCGGCTATCGCTGGAATATATCGCCACGCTAACGCTGTATTAGCAACGATTAGCGCTATGGCGATGAATATTCCAGCGATAGCGGGAAATAGGCCAACATCGCTGAAAAACCAGCGATGTTGCATGGAGAAGGAGAACACCTTGCTGATACGACCCTGTGGTCGTATCAGCATAATCCACCCCCCATGTTAGGTATGGCTAACACCTGCTAATTGCAGGTGTTAAATAAATGGCGATGACCCGGTTAGCGCGACTTTTCACGTCGCTAACTGGGGCCATGGCCACCTTGCTAATAGGCGATAGGCCTGTTAGCGAGTGTTTCCCAGGTTTGTTCGTCGGGAACGCCCACTTTGCATGTCATTAGCGATAAATATCGCTGACATGCAAAGCGGTAAAAACGGGCGCTAATGCCCGCAAACTGTCGCTAACTGCTGTTAGAGACAGTTTGCTGATAGGGCGATATAAATATCGCCGCTTTAGCGGCAAAAAGTGCCGCTAAAGCGGCGATAGTGCCCTTGCTAATATGCCCCAAAGTTGTTTAAAATATCGTTTTTTTAATCAGTGTTATGTATTTTACTATGTATTTTAAATGTATGTGATCTATTTTTTTGTATAAGTATTGTTTTTGTTTTTTAATATATGTGTTAAATTTTTAGTAGTTATCAATTTTATTTTAATTAAATTTTGCGTTTTTTAGTTCCGTAGCGGGTTGTGGGTTTATAGGGGAATAGGGTGGGAAGTTTTGGTTTTATAGGTGTAACGTTTGGGGAGTAAATTAATTTTTATCTGTTTTAATTTTTTTTAAATTAATAATATTTCTTTAATAGATAGTTAACTATGTTAATTATGGAGGTACATTTTTTAAAAATGTAGATGTGTGTTGTGAATTGTGCTGTGTTATAGGATAGGAAATAAAAAAGATTACATTTATGTAATAATGTTTTTATTTATAAATAATTTCTAATTAAAAATAGTTTTTTGTTTGTAAATTATTTTTAAATGTATTTAATATAATATTTCTAGGTATTTGTCCTATCTATTTAACATTATATTATGTTTCTATTTTTGAGATTTTTTAAATATTTTTATATATTTTTCATTTTTTTAAAAATATTTTGTGTTGGTGATATTTTGTTTGTTTTTAATTTTGAACTGGCTGGAGTGGGAATATTAATTTTTCTCCCTCCGCTATCCAACACTTTTCCTAGTTTTGCACTAACTGGAGTGGGAATAGTATTTTCTACCCCTCTGCTGTCCAACACTTTCCCTACTGTTGCACTCACTGGAGTGGAAATAGTAATTTTACCCCTCCGCTATCCAACACTTTCCCTACTGTTGCACTCACTGGAGTGGGAATAGTCATTTTTATTCCTCCGCTATCCAACACTTTCCCTACTGTTGCACTCACTGGAGTGGGAATAGTAATTTTTACCCCCTCCGCCATCCAACACTTTCCCTACTGTTGCACTCACTGGAGTGGGAATAGTATTTTTTACCCCTCCGCTATCCAACACTTTCCCTACTGTTGCACTCACTGGAGTTGGAATAGTAATTTTTACCCCTCCGCTATCCAACACTTTCCCTACTGTTGCACTCACTGGAGTGGGAATAGTAATTTTTACCCCACCGCTATCCAACACTTTCCCTACTGTTGCACTCACTGGAGTGGGAATAGTCATTTTCACTCCTCCACTATCCAACACTTTCCCTACTGTTGCACTCACTGGAGTGGGAAAAGTAATTTTTACCCCTCCACTATCCAACACTTTACCTACTGTTGCACTCACTGAAGTGGAAAATTTAAGTTTAAAGACTTTTAAATAGTTTAATATTTTAATTTATAATAGAATGTTTTTTATTAGATTTTATGTTATTGGTGAATGTATATATATATATTTATTTGTAAATTTTCATAAATACAATTATAAAATAAATAATTTATTGTTTTAAAGTAAATATAAATATATATATTACATTTTATATACGTATGTTTAAATTTTTAAAATTAAATGTATTTGTTATATTTGTTAAAATGTATATCAAATCTAATTATTTTTTTAAAAGTTATTATTTAATATATTTAATATTTTTTATACATATATTAAAATCGATATTTTGTACATCAATATTTTTTCCCGATATTTTTGTACTTACCATTATAAATATAAGATGTCGATATTTTTGACATCAATATTTATAACTCGATATTTGTGTATGGGGATATTTTGGGGGTCGATATTCTATCAGTGAACTGGTAATGGCCATGCGTGGTTTTGACCGCGTTGTTATGGCTGTTTCCCATCCCGTTGGCCCTAGATCCCAAAAACCAGATTAAAAAAAAGATGGATATTCCTTCCCCTTCTAGGCTACACAAGGCTAGAATCAGCTTCTGTTCAATCTTCACAGCATTAAGAATGAATTGCACTTTTGAAAGCTATTGAAAACCTGGCTTTTTTGCATCAACATAATGGGCTTTGGTCTGCAATCTCTGGTGCTCTTTTCAGGGCAGGGACTCTCCTAGGAATAGCTTCACATTCTTCAAATATTTCCTTGCATGCATGCTAGCAGAAATTAGAATACCTTAAAATCAGAGATATAGTATATATTAAGTATGAGCTCCACTTTATTCTTGGATACATACCAAAATGCTGTGCACCAGCATTATTGCAGAGGCTGCTAAATCTCTATTTTGGGGAATTAAAAAAATGATGAAGAATTTTTTTCATGAAACGTAATGATTTGGTAAACAAATACACAGTCCGAGTGCGCACTACTTTGTGTGGTGTATTAAAAAAAAAGGGTAAGGAAAGCATGGGTTCCAGTAGTACTTCTCTGTGTCTACCTT
This sequence comes from Calotriton arnoldi, assembly GCA_963921515.1. NCBI lineage: Eukaryota > Metazoa > Chordata > Amphibia > Caudata > Salamandridae > Calotriton > Calotriton arnoldi. Next base: position 2,415,244 of record CAWUFW010001409.1, read on the forward strand.
GACCCAGATTAAAAGGGACTACAGGCCAGGCAAGGGACAATGTAAGGAAAAAAGGAAAGTAAAATAATAGCTGGGCAAGGGTTGTGGGTGTCAGGGGGCCCCAAAATTGTTGGTGGATGTGATTTGAAAATTGTAACTTTGAAAATCTTATAGAAAAGGGTTTGTGTAGGAGGTTGAAGGAGGAGAAGAGATGCTGCATGTTGAGGGCCCTGGAGAATGGAGGGGGAATAGGAGGCATACCCTGTATGTAGTTTGAAAAGGAGGAGAAAAAAAGGAGGATATTCCAGTAGTAGAGGGGAAGGAATTAAAGGGAAGTTAAGCTAACAGCAACCTTAGAAAAAAGGAGAACTGAATGGATTGTAGAAATCATGGGAAGAAAATTAAAAGTGTGGAGACTCAAGATCATCCCAACAAATATATACAGTGAAAGGAGAGAATTGAAATAAAACGTGATTTTCTTTAATAACACAGTTTTATTGATTTTAGCTGTACAGTACATAAGAAATAATTCAAATTCTTTCAGAACAAGTAAAACAGAACAGGAGCAACCTTCCCCACACCCATTCAAGCATTTTGACTATGTACATACCAAAGAAACCCACATTCCTCAAAAACATACAACATTATGGGGAAGTGTCCATGTCTTTGTTCAGTTCTGGTGGTCTTGTATTCTCGGATTTCTGTATCCAACATCATTCTTATGTGCTCTTTAGGATCTATATAGTTATCCATCAGTATTGACCCCTCTTTTCCCAAATTTTGTAGTGTTTATGTGGGCAGCCTCTGAAGGTGTAAATCATTTTACCCATGCTGATGCATTGGTCTAGGCCCCACAAACGGTATTTGGACAAAATATTGATTTAGAAATATTGAGCGACAGAAATATTGAGTTTTAAAATTCGTGGCACATAAATATCATGATGCAGAAATTTTGTTGACAAGAATATCAATTTTGTAGGCAAATAACATTGTATTCAAGAATATCTGTGTTGTAAATATTTGAGTAACACAGTTGTAAAAAATATCATTTTTAAATTATCTTTGTGTGTTTTAGTTCATGAATTAATTTTGTATGTTAAAAATTGTTTGTTTAATTGTTCACAATAGTTTTAAATATAGTTTGTAATTTTAACAAAATCTTTTTTTTTTTTTACGGAGTTTTATATGGCGCGAATTTGACCCGAAGGTATCGGGTATCAGAGCGCTTTACATAGCACCAGTTGCGTTACATGAGGACACATTCATTTTTTTGTTAGGCACAGGGAGATTAATTGATTTGCCCAGAATCACAGGATGTTCAGTGTCATTGCCGAGACTCGAACCCAGTTTTCCAGATTGGAGGTCGACCGCCCTAGCCGTTAGGCCAACTCCTCTCCCCTAATTTATAATTTTTTATTTAATTGTTAATAGTAATTCATAGTTTTTAGCAGGATGTGAGGTTTGAAGGGTACAGAGTGGGTAGTTAATTAAGTAAAGATAATTAGAATTCATTTTTAATTTATTATTAATTATTTAATTGTGCAAATTGTGTAATTATATTTTTTAAGTTATATTGTAGGTGTGGGTTGTTGGGCTTGTAAGGGTATGGGGTGGGAAGTTAATTGATAATTGATTAATAATGAATGTATTATTAATTATTTAATTGATTGTTAATTATGTAAATTGTGTGAATATTATATTTTTAAGGTACATTTTAGGTGTGGGTTATTGGGTTGTAGGGATACAGGGAGGGAAGTTTATTAAGTAATAATTGATTAATAATTATTTATTTATCTATTATTAATGATTTAATTGATTGTTAATTATGTAAATTGTGTAATTATTACATTTTGTAGAGTTATAGTGTAGGTTGGCCGGTCTGTAGGAATATAGGGTGGGAAGTTATTTAAGTAATAATGAACTAATAATTGATTATTCATTTATTATTAATTATTTATTTGATTATCAAATATGTTAATTTTGTTATACTTATTAATTTTAGTTATATTTTAAGTGTGTGCTGCTAGGTTTTTGGTGAGTATAGTGTGGGAACTTTATTAAATAATAAAGTAATACCATTTTTTAAAATTCTAAATTAATTATTAACATTTTTAATAATCATGTAAATTGTTTTTTTAATTTTATATACATCCTGTTTATATTAGTAGTTTTATATATCTGGTCTATTAATAGCATTATTAAAAACGTTATGGGTTTGGAGTGAAGTACTCACTCTACTGCTGCACATATTGGGGTCGGAATAGTAAATTTTACCAGTCTAGAGTCCAACAAATTCCCTACTGTTGAACAGACTGGAGTGGGAATAGGAAGTTTAACCCCTCCGAAGACCAATATTTTCCCTAAGGGTGCAAAATCTGGAGTTGGAATAGTAAATTTTACCTCTCCGAAGTTCAACGCTTTCTCTACTTTTGCACAGACTCAATTGGGAATATTCAATTTAACCCCTCTGAAGTCTAACGCTTTCCTTTCTGTTGTACAAAGTCAAGAAAACAATCCCCTTTGGATAACTCAATCACATAGCTCTCATCCTCATGCACAAAAATATTTTCATTTACCAAAACATAAATAGAGTTGATCTTATAAATCCACCCGCCAGAAAGCTCAAAATGGGTCAATTATACCTTGTATAGTTTATTATACATCATTTAAAAACACATTATAATACATAATTTTCTAAAAAGGAATTCATTCCTATCTTAAAAAGGCACATTAAAAAAACAATACTATTGCAGCATACAAAAAAAGAAAAAACATGTGATTACATCAACAGTATTATTACTTCACATGAAGACAAAACAATACAGTATGGGAGAACATGCAAGGAAGTTGTTTCCAGTCAAAAAGAACCACACCAGTCTGATATGGATCACTTGTTACACAAAAAGACAGAATGAAAATATATTTTTGTGTATGAGGATGAGAGCTATGTGATTGAGTTACCCAAAGGGGATTGTGTTCTTGACTTTGGTCTATTTGGTGCCCTACTCCTTTGGTGGTAAAAGGGCCCCTCTCTTTCTTTTGAGACTTACTGTTGTACAGACTGCAGTGGGAATAGAAAATGTAACCCCTCTGAAGTCCAACGCTTTCCCTACTGTTGCACAGACTGGAGTTGGAGTAGTAAATTTTACCTCTCCGAAGTCCAACACTTTTCCTAGTGGTACACAGACTGGAGTTGGAATGGTAAATGTTACCTCTCTAAAGTCCAACGCTTTTCCTACTGTTGCACAGACTGGAGTTGGAGTAGTAAATTTTACCTCTCCGAAGTCCAACACTTTTCCTAGTGGTACACAGACTGGAGTTGGAATGGTAAATATTACCTCTCTAAAGTCCAATGCTTTCTCTACTGTTGCACAGACTGGAGTGGGAATAGCCAATTTAACCCCTCGGAAGTTGAATGCTTTCCCTACTGTTGCACAACCTGGAGTTGAAATAGTAAATTTTATCCCTCTGAAGTCCAACGCTTTCCTACTGTTGCACAGAATGGAGTTGGAATAGTAAATCTTACCTCTCTGAAGTCCAATGCTTTCCCTACCATTGCACAGACTGGATTGGGAATAGTACATTTTACCCCTTTGAATTCAAACGCTTTCCCTACTGTTGCACAGACTGGAGTGGGAATAGTAAATTTAACCTCTCAGAAGTCTAACGTTTTCTCTACTGTTGCACCAATTGGAGTGGGAATAGTAAATTGTACTCCTCCGAAATCCAAAGCTTTTTCTACTGTTGCACAGACTGGAGTGGGACTAGTAAATTTTACTCTTCCAAAGTCCAATGCTTTCCCTACTGTTGCACAGACTGCAGTGGGAATAGTATATGTTTTATTTTCTGATTTAAATACTTTGGGGCCGATTCCGATCTCGGCCGGTAGTGCTCCGAATCGGATTCGGATTTACCGGATCCGATTCGGAGCCCTGTTTCCCGACCGAATCGTACGCGGGTCCGGCCGAGCGAGTACGATGCAAGCTCCCGCGAAATCGCCGACCGACTCAGTACGCGGCTTCAACACGCTCCGACCGACTCGCACGGACACGACTCGCACCGCGCTATGGAGACGTTTCCCGGCCGGGTAAGTACGATGCGCGCCGCGAGCAGTCCGACCGACTCGCACCGTCCGGCTCGAAAAAGCTGTCGGAGCCTGACTTTGGGGGTCCGCGTCGGACCCCCCTGTACGCGTAGGCGCGCGAGTCGCACACAGGGGGGACCCATGGGTCCCCCTACCTGTGCATGTGCGCCGCGATGCGCATGGACGCGTACCCGCTGTAGGGGCGCCCTTGTTCGCCTCGCACCCATTGAGTCAATGGGAGCCCGCGTACGCGTTCATGCGACCGGCTCCCATTGACTTCAATGGGAGTCCGACCGAATCGAGTCCGATAGCATGCGAATGCATCGTACTCCGTCCGGTCGGACTGCTAGGGTCCGATTCGGTCGGAAATCTCTCCGGGTCCGGCTCGGTCGGAGAGATTTCCGGCCGGAATCGGCCCCTTTTTCTTTAAATTGTTAAAATATATATATTAGTATTATTTGTTTGTTTGTTTAATTTTATATTATAATTTTATAAATAGATTGTTTTTTACATTTTTGTAATATTTTTAATAATTCGTTTTAATTTTATTGTTTTTTATATTTAGTTAATTTGAAGATTTGGTTTCATGTTTTGTACTTCTGTTTTCGTTTTTTTATGCTTATATTTATTTAATGTATACATATATATATATTTTTATATCTATGCTTTTTATGATAGTAAATTAAAAACAATAATATTAAAAAACGAATATAAATTCAAATATATATTTTTATTAATAGTGTTACATTATATATGTATATAAAACATGTATATATATGTGTGTGTGTGTGTTTTTATATGAGTATATATTCATAAATATTTTTAAATATTTAAAATTAATTATTTTACTTTATATTCATGTTATATGTTAAAATATTTTAGATTTACTATTTTATACTATATAATGAAAATCAATATTTTTGTATTCTTTTTAATGATATTAGTGTCAACGATATTTTCGCTCTGATTTTTTTGTACTTACCATTTTACGTATAAGTAGACGATATTTTTGTCATTGATATTTTTGGCTCGATAGTTGTGTAGCACGATATTTGTTGTTCCGATATTCTGTCAGACATCCTCCTAAAACGTAGTGAATTTAATATGATGGTGTTATAACCAAACAGAGTATTCACCAGCCTGGGTTCATCACTCTGGTGAATGCTATTCCTGGGTGGGACAAAAAGCAAAGAACCCATTATATTGAAAGCGCTCCTCATATCTGATTTTTCCAGATTTAATTTCATTTTCACTGACAACACAACATGCAAAGATGGTCCGACCACAAGATGATAATGTCAGGAGAGCTTACTAAATGACAGTGTGTACAGTACTAAGGTTAAAGGGGGAGAGGGGGGAGTATCACAAGACAAGAACATTCGGTTCAAACCATAGCCCAGATTTACAAATATTTTGCGTCAGGCTTGTATTTCTTTGTTGACGCAGATCCATCACAAAATCCATTTTGGTATTTACAAAGCAATGCAAGTGCTTGTGTTGCTTTGCAAAAACAACAAAAAAGTCATGCAAGGCAGCGCATTGTACTGCCTTTATTTACTTTGCGCCAGGGAAGAGTTCCATTGGTGATGCGCGCACCTGTGGTTTTTGGCGCAACCCATTTTTACAAAGAGTTTCTAGAGGTCGGTTTGCACCAAAATGGTGCTCCTGCCTGAGCTGGCGTAACAAGGAGAAATATTCCTATTTCTCCTCATTATTTCCTCTTTGCATGTGTTCTGCATTCTGCGTACATATTTCAAGAAGAAAAAGCCTTCAAGGAGACTTTTTACGCAGGAATGTATCCCTTCCTACACAAAATCTATCCTGACCTTAACACAGGCAGCCTTGCACTATGACACAAGGGTGCCTGCATTGGAGCAAGGCAGCTCAAAGTGCGCAAGCGAAGAGAGAGTCAGAACTGCAGTATTTCTTTGAAAATGTGGTGCTGTTCTGCTCTCTCCTGTTCATGCAATGCAGTGCAGCAACCTTATTATATATGACTACCCTTAATGATACATTTTTTTAAACATGGTTTGAGAACATTGCCTAACAGCAGATTACATTTAGGGGAGGTGCAGCTATCCCATGCCTGTGCTCGAAAATCAGTGGTAGCAATCTGAGCAACAAAGGCAGCTTTAAGGTTAATCCAACTCAAAGTGGAGACCATCCCTGATAAAAAGATTTCTGTGACCCTTCAACTTATCAGTATTGAAGCAGGGTAGCATAAACTATACTATTTGCACTTTAAGGAAGCGTTTAATGACAAATTGTAGAAATCAGAGTAAATGAGGTTGAGGTATGCTTCTATTTAGCACAGCCCTAGCTCCTTGTTGTTGGTAACATTTGCCTTTCAGCTTGCGTGGTGCAGAACATCAGCATCTCTCACCTTTTATTTATTCCCCCTGTGTTTTGTTTTCCCTTTGTACAGCATTGCTTAACTGAGATTGAAGTGCTGGCCACCATATTTGCAGCTGCAATCCATGACTTTGAGCACACGGGCACAACAAACAGCTTCCACATCCAAACAAAGTGAGTATTTGAACACCTTCTGACAACCAAAGAGCAGGTGTGCTTTTGTCTAAAAGGGTGTCTGTTAGTCAGAAAGTTGGTTTTATGGTCCATAATCCCAGTTTTAAGGAGCTTTGTTTTGTAGCTAGAGTCAAGACGTTTGACACGTTTTAATTTTGATTGCTCGCTGTACCTCTGTATGATACTTGATATCCTGTATTATGTTTCTTTAAATCTATATTTTGTACATGCATGTTTGCTTAAAAAAATGTATACAAAAACTCGCAATAGGAGTTCCATGGAATCCAAGATGTTCCATGTGTTCCTTTTCACCCTTAACATTCTGATATCACTTGAGCTTGCCTCTCTTCCAGTGTAATTTAAGAATATGACTAGTAGCATAATCATTAGTGGAGTGTTGTGAAAAAACTTCACACATAAGGAAGAAAATATCCATTAAAAGGCAAACCTATTAACCTCGATGTACAACAACCAGCATAAACACAAACGTAAATTCTTTGAATGCAGAATAAAGGGCATTCTGGATTCAATTATGACCTTAAATGCTGCGAAGAGATTCTACATACATCCCCATGCCCTATACACAAGAGTTTGTCAACCACAGTGGCATAATAAGCAGCTCAATAACATACATAGGGACAGTTTTAACAAGGTTTTGCATCGACCTTGCGCCACGCAAGGGGAAGTAAGGGCGATGCAAAACCTAAATGAGACTTATCAAGCCACGCAAGGCCACCTTGAGTGGCCATGAGTGGCTTGATAAATCTAGGGTAATGCCAGGCAGCACAAATCGCCCCTTGCGTTACCCTGAGGCGGGGAGGCGTTTCATTGGCGAAGCGTGGGTGTTCCCACGCATTCACCCATGGATTCTAACACATTCCCAGATTTACCAACATCGGTAGACCTGAGAATGCATTAGGATTGTACGCCTGCCCATCAGAAGGGCAACAAGAATAAATATCTTTTCTACCTGCATTGGCGCTAGGTAGCCAAAAGTGAGTCAGTGCTAGAAGGGGACAGGAATGTGCTGTATAACGTTAAATACGGCATAATCCTGCCCTTTTACGCAGTGCAGCAGGTGGCTTGCTGCATAGCACTGCGTGAAAGATTGATAAATGTGCCTCATAATATATAAACTTGGAAGGTATAAGGAAAGTCTTTTTTACCTTATACAGAAATTGTTAAAAAACTCAATTTGTGTATTACAAAATAAATTGTACACCTTTGAAACCAATCATCTAAACTGCTACCACCTCTCTATGGAAAATGTTTTTATGCATTTCAATATGCCTACTACGTTTGCCTCCCCATAAAACAATTTTCAGGCCACTTAATAAAATCGTTTATCAGCAGATGTGTACATTTATTGAATGTCACCCACTTTGATCTTTTCAATAACATCAATTGCTGTTTTTTTCCAAAGGCATGTTTGAAAAGGAAACCAACACCCATAGATACAGGGCTTTCAGTGACATACTGTGACTTGCACAAGAATGGGTCATCATATCTCTTTGAACTTGATGATATATTCCCAGTACCTAAATAAAAACTTGGAACTTTCATGACCTAAAACAACCACTTACTCTCACCGAACCACATTCCTTTCTCTCACTACAAAGTTCTTCCTCTATGATACCTCCATTCCAATCTCCCTTAACAGACACCCTTTACCAATACGGATTTATTTCTTCCATACCCTTAATCTTTAACCTCTATAGAACATTATACTCCTTGTAGGATATCATTCATTGTTCCTGAGAAATGGAAATATAAACTTCTCAAGAAATTGCTATCACCTCAAAGTCATCCCATCTATATACTACAAGCTCACTAATTTTGAGCACGTAGGCAACATAGATTCAACAGTTCCAATTTTCGCTCCATTCACATTTTAGCTTCACTACTATATTCCCGCACTGACATCATATTATGGGCCTTATTTTGATATCGGCGGACGCAACCGTTGCGGATATGGGTCCCACCAACCTCTGGTTGGCGGCCCCGAGCGCTGAATTTTGATGTGACCGCACATGGTGTGGTCCCAAGCTCTCTTTTCTGTATGGGAGCTTTTACTGCAGTCGGAAACCAGCCGCAGCACAAGCTCCCATACATAAAAAGGAGCTTGTGTTCATACCTGCACCACGTGGCAGGCACTTTACGGTGCCTGCCACGCGGTGCAGGGATGAACAGGGGGCTTCAAAGGTTCCCCCTTGGACCCCAACCAGTGGCCGCTGGCTGAAGGGGGCCCTGCTAGGGACCCCCAAAGTGGTTTTTCGACAAGGTTTCCATGTCGGAAAGTCCAGCTTGGATACTCCGTCCATGGTGATAACGTGCCGGTTCCAACAGGCAGACAGGCTCATTGAGCCCGTCGGAAACCAGACGGAATGTCCAGCCAGTTTCAAAACCAACAGCCTCCATTGTAAGGAGGCTGTCGGTTTTGAAATCGCGATGAGGCTCAGAAAGCCTTGTCGTAATGATGCCCTAAGTGTAAAGAAGCTTGTTATATAAAAGCAAGGGTGAGCTGTTCCCTCAAATGGTTGTGATTGGTTGTTGTTACAATTCTGTGTCCTGTGCAAATTTCATAGGCTAATTCACCCCATAGACAAGCATACATGTTCTTCGCAATAGCTAAATATGTTTCTTCAGCAGTACTTTTTGAGGATAAAACAGCTTCAAGTCACCTACAGGTGGCATCAGAGGTTTCTCTGAAAAGTGGTTCTTGGCAAATTTATTAGCTCAAAATCAATTTGACAGGCCACACCCCGCTTAAAATGAGCACACTTTTAATTAAATATACGTTATATGTCCTGAATGCAAAATTGTGGACATGTTTCTCATAAAACAATGTGGTATCATCCTTGCTCTTGGATAATATGCACATCTTATTACTTACTTATTTTTAAGCCTCACACACCTATTGTAATATGAAAATTCCTACAGAAAACACCACAGTCAGGCATTTGCTTGCAGTGTTGCAGTTTGATTCAGCAGCCTCCATGGTCGTTCGAATTGCCAACATGTTGTCTGGAATGGAAGTGTAGACTGCCTTTTAAGCAAAGCACTCAAATAGCTATGCTGTATCATCATTGTAACAGATATTAAAAGGAGTAATGAATAATATAAGTGGTCTGGACTCTTTATGCAATGGAATTTTATCATAGAATGATTGAAGAGCATGGGCACTCAACAAAGTTGAGTTATGCACTTGAACAGTCAAAGCCTATCAACCCATATGCTTTGGCTCACATTTCGAAGATACATATATAAGCAAACTTATTCACTACATGTACAAATTGGTGATTCTATGAATTTGACTTTGTTTGCTTTCTCCTAGTTTACTATTATCTCCTGCAGCCCTTGTTCAATAGAGAAAGGAAATCTTTTCACTTGAACTTTAGTAATAATGGTTTAATCCGTTTATGATTGAGGCCTGGCACTTTTTCCTGTCCGCTCGTATGCAACATGATCTCCAGGTAAGTTTGGTCCTACAACCCCAAAATGATGGTCCACTCTTGGTATCAGATATTTTACCCATGTATACCCACCCTTAAAAAACTCACCAAGTCTAAGACTGTGGACCTGTACAGGATGGACGAACCCTTCTTTTTGAAGATCAGTATGAGATACCTCTGTACAAACCTATAGTGCAAAATCCCTTTCCACACATCTTTTATTTGGAATACAGCAAGCCTGAGTCTGCTACCATTCATCTAAAATGTCACCAATTTGTACCACATGAACAGAAAATACATCTATTCTGTTTTTCTATCTTTACCTCTGTTTAGCAATTAACTTTCCTACTCTCCAGCTTAACTATTGTTATGACCACAGCTGCCATAATGAAATCATTTTGCCCCTCAACATTCTTTTTGTTTTTTTATTAATTTAATGCAATAAATCCACAGAAGGAAAAACTCATGACACAATACATCAATCCATACACATAGAGCTGATAATAAAACATTTAAACATCCCCCACTGACACATATCAAAATGTCAAATGTTGACAACATTTTTTCCTCCCAAGCTATCACTTAAATTCAAACCCAACAAGATAAAAATCCTTTGCTCTTGTTCTCCCAACCCTTCTGCGGGTGGTACTTCAGCTCACCCCAATTTGTTATCCTTCCTAAAGCTCCAGTGCACCAGTTAAGGTGCAATTATTCTAAGAAAGATGGAATCATCACAAAATGCATCTTTCCAGACTTAAAATGACATTCTTCCACCCGAGCCATCAAATACGTTTATGATCTAAAACATTCTTCCATACTCATGAAACATCTATACCTCCAAATGTGCTATACGTTGAAAGAGAAAGAAAAAAAGGGAAGAGTGCCAGTGCTTTCTTAAAGTGCCAATCCAACAGTCCAATCTCATTTGTTTTCTTTCTCCTTTCCTTCTTCCTGCTCTTTTGCTTCCTTTGCCCTTCATTTTTCTTTCCTCTTCCAATATTTTTCCGTCCCAAGCAATCAGTCAAATATAAACCCAATGAGATCCAAATTCTTGTCTCTCTTTATCCTAACCCATCTGAGGGTGGTGCATCAGCTCAACCCCAATTGATTATACTTTGTAAAGTGCTCCCTTTAAAGTGCAATTATTCTGAGAAAAATCAATTTATCCCAAAATAAATTCCATTCAATGCAGCAGGTCAATCCCAATACTAATAAGGAAAAACATAAAGATTATAACTTGAAATTGGCAGTGCATGTCCATTACAAAAGTGCCTAGGCCTCTATCAGTATTCCTAAAGACTTGAATAGGAGCAGAGACATTACTCCATCCAGGCCAATTTCCTCTATTTCTTGTGATACGGTAAGAAGTGATTCACTCTAGAATGGTGCCAGGCTTCCCGCTTGTTGACCTTCCTCATTTTTAACTTCCATTCTATCAGCCTCAGAGCGAAGGGGGATTACCAATATGTAGTAATCAAAGAGCTTGCCATGAGTATTGCAATAAATATAAAGTGCTCCATATCAGTTTGCCCTGTCATCTCACCATCCCAAATCCCCAAAAGTGCAATTCTTGGGGTAGGATGAATGTCCCTTTCACTTGTTTTACCTACTGCCTGAAACACACCCCCTCCAAAGCATCTCCAAATTACCACACGACCAGAACATGTGCAGTCAGTCTCCTGTCTGGTCACATTTCGGGCAATATCCAGAGGAGCTGGGAACCATCCCATTCACTAATTGTAGAGTTAGGTACAACATCCAACCATTAAAAAAAGCCATTCGGTGGAAATTGGCCCCTGTAAGGGTGGAGTAACTAAGGTCAAAACATCTTCTCAATGTGTTTCCTTTAATTTTATCCTTTTGTGGTTATTCTATTTTGATCTTATATTCAAAACCATGTCATATGGCCCCAGATGCAGTTCTTTGTACCAAAGAGTTAAAGAAGCATTGACTTTATCATCCAGAAACGGCACCTTAGCCCTATTTCTTGAAGAATCGATATCCACCCCGATAAGTTACTAAAAATAGCCCTTATATGGGTGTACATGAAAAAATTAGAATGCACATGGGATGTCTTTTCCAAAAATAGGACCGGAGGGGATTTCAATCTGACCACTTCGAAAAAATCTCCACCTTTTGTGATAGATAAGTCCATCCATTTTCCTAGTGTTTCCTCAGTAGGGAAGGAGAGAGATATTGACAATAGCACAGTGGAGTCTCTGCATTGACTTGGGGGAGTCTATATTTACTAAGAACCTTTCAACAACCAAATGAGGTTAAGTAGCTTGTACCTGACTTTTTTGGGTAATTTAGGGATTAGAACACTCCGCCTAAGTCCAGCTCCCCCAACTTCTTCAACATAAGTAGGGGAATGGAGTTATCAAAGTTAGAGGAAGACATTGAGAAACATTGCAATTGTAGAATAAGAGATGCCACAAAATATGTCTGGAGATCGGGGAGTTCGAAGCCTCTCTCCAGCTTGGGCAACTGTATTGCCTTCAGCTTCACTCCAGAGCATTTCTGGAATCAAATAAAAGATGAGATGACGTGTTCCAGTTTTTTTAAAAAAGGAAGCTTCCAACTAACAAGGAATTAGATAGGAATGAAAAAAGGAACAACAGTAGGATTGACATTTTAATTAAGGCAATCTGACCAATAATTGATAAGGGCAGTCTTCTTCATATTTCTAATAAGTTGAAAACCTTTCTCATCTAAGGATTACAATTGTTGTTAAAGACTTCCTCCGGCTCCTCTGAATAAAACACCACCAAAGATGTTTTTAGACCTACTCTATAGTTTTTCTTCAGAACTGGTGGGAGGACATCTGGGGAGGTATTAAACAACAGACATTCGGTTTTTGCTTCATTCATTTTATAGCCCTCTATATTCGTAAAGGTTTTAATCAACTACTAGGCACTATTAATATTAAGAGTGGTCGGGGTTAAGAATAGGGCCATATCATCTGCACATAGCTTTGTTTTAGCGCCTTTGGGCAGGGGAGATGCAGTGTTTATATCCTGGAAGATGGATTGGGCAAAAGGGCTCAATAAAAAGGGCTAATAATAAGGGAGAAAGAGTGCAGACTTGAAGGGTTCCTCAATTTAAAATAATTTGCCCAGCCCCCAAGTTATTATTTATTAACTGTGCTGTTACTAATGTCTCATATGTGTCATAATACTCATCACTTTTAATACAACCCCCCCATCCCCAGTTTTTCTCTTGGCACCCCTTTCCCCCAAACCTGGCCCTCCACCTCCTCAACTCAACTCACCCACCTAACCCATCACACACCCCAAGCCAACCCATAACCCCTGGGACACCTAGCCCCTAAAAGCTAAGTCCTCCCTTTCCAGTCATCAAAACGGTGCACTGTTAAGGCACCAGGGGCGTTACAGCCTCTGTGCCCCATACAAATAAAGAAACCCTTCTATAATCTAACTAGGGCCCCCCTCATTTCCCAGCAGAGAGAGGAACCTTCTCACCTCTTGCATTCCGGAAAAAATCTGAAACTGCCTAGCCCATGAAATGTTCAGCTTAACTGGTTAGATTACTTGAGCTTTTGCCCCTCTGGCCTTAATCATCCATTTGAACTCCTACTGTCTGCAAGAGGTTTCAAAAGACTTATCCGGTAAAATTTGGAAAGTAAAGCCCTTCTCTACAATTATAGCTTTACATTGGATAGCTTTTCTTAGGACTCTTTCCCGAATAAGAAAGTCCTGGGCGGGCTATGGATGGGCTCTGGCTACAGATAAATCTGATACAGGCTCTTTCAACACATAAGAAGATATCAGCCTAGACACAGCCTCTGTCATTTCCAAACCCCTTTCCCACCCTTCTGGGACTCCGACCAGATGGAGGTTAGACTTACAGGACAGATTCTTCAAATCCTCAATCTTCCTACTCATATTTCTCATCTCATTCTGTATGTACTGAGCCAGATGAGTATGATTAGTGAGTGCATCCTCCAGATTAGATGCTCTCTGCACCATCTCTGTCTGGTGGGCATTCAGAATTATAATTCTAGTCTCTATTGCCTCCAATTTTTCTTCCAATTTATTGACCATGGCTATTTTTGCTACTTTAATTTCCTGGGCTTTCTTTAAGAGGAGCTGAAACAAGTAGAACATGTTATTCCTGTCTCACCCCAGGCCGGGACAGTGGGATTTGGTACACTAGCTAAACAGGGTTCTATAAAGTTCTCCACCAGCATCCTTACTTGCTCACCAGTGGTCTCCAAGGATATTAATAGAGTATCAGTAAGAGTCCCAGCCTCAAGTCCGGCTACCACCTTCCCCTCCAGAGCTGGAATAATCATCAAATTGATACTAAGGGGAGAGCTCTTTTCCATCTCTCATTTTGGCCTGTGTTTGCTCCCCCAGGGTGAAGTCAGATACCCCTCTCTTTCTACATGCCACCTTTAGAGATTGTCCCCGCCAAGTCATCCCCCTTACCAGGCTTCTGGAATATGGGGTATTGTGTTCTGCTAAGGTTGCCTTCCTGACTAAGGCTGGCCTCAGACAAGAGAGGTGGGGGCGGTTGTCTCCAAAAGCCCCCTGTGGGGTCGCTTCTCTTAATGAATGTTCCTTATCCTGGCCAATATAGGCTTCTTTCTGCCCACCAGTGACAGAAATGGATTTTCCAATTTCCAAGACCTTTGACCCCCGTGCATTTTTGTTTCACTGTGAAGTTTGGGGGTGGCAGGGCGGGGATTCTGCCATTCTCTCCTCTTAATATCTCTTCTGGATCCATTGAGAGCTTAGAGTGATTCGTTGTGGAATTCATTAGAGACAGGGGGTCTAACTTGCACGACTGATTTAGCTTCATGAGAATGTTTCCTTGGAAAGATGTCCCTTTCTTCATGGAAGTATTCCTTCAGCTGTCAGCTTAAACCACACAATCAGTTCAGACTGCTTTCTGAACAGCTTCAACAGCACTCAGGCTGAAGTTGCATCCTATAGTGTGAAGGAGACCTTCTCACCCTTCTTGCCCTGCTGGTAAGTGCTCCCGCCCGAGAGCTGCTGCAAATTGGCCCCTACTGTTGTATCCGAGATAAGCTTTGCCACCTCCTGGTCAGATGTTATCATGGTGGAAAAGGGTCTCCAGTTGCCAGATCAGATTATAAATATACATATATTGCGCAAGCCACAGTCAAGCTATCCACTTTGAATCATCAGAGGGACCATCAGAGGTGCAGAAATGTCCAATATCCAAGTTTTCTTTTAGCTCCTTTTTCTTGCTGTTGTTTTTTTTTTAACAGGCACAAGAGCACAGCAAAGCGGGGGAGCCAGAGTTAGATTATACAACTAAGCAATCTTGGACACACCGGGAGCCATGTAGTCTTTACAAGCAGACGGGCTCCTCAATAGGAAGGGTAACCTTCAAGGAATCTCTAAGAGGGAGGCTCTATCCCACAGCATCTTGCTAGGTCTGAGCGCTTAAACACTGAACACTTAAAAGAATTCAGAGGCCAAGAGACCACAAGGCTGATGTTAAAGTCCAAACCCTCCATCCTTAGTGGCCCAGTGTCCTCTCTGCATGCACCATCGCCTCACCAGCTATTGCTCCTTTGCCTCTGCCACATACCAAGGGTCTAGGGACCTGCTACCGACTCTTTTGCGGCATCCTTTCATTCAGTTGAGCCAACAACTTAGCTCGCAATTCAGCGAATTCCGCCTGTCAGTGTGGCGGTGAAGTTGAAGTCCATCATCCTCCTGCCTCATTCCAGAGGCTCGCTTGATCTACTCTCGCTCTCCGCTGCCCGTCCCAACTCTCAGTTCAGTCCTCGGCTCAAAGACTGAGCGCCGCCTCGCCCACTCCTCTTTGCTCAGCGCGCAGGACCCAGACGCCAAGCCTCCATGTCAGGAGGGATCAGGCGCACTGCCTGTCGGGCAACCTCTCTCCCATCATCCTCCTCTGTTCCGTTATCCGCCTCCTCTCACCCCTCAAAATTCTTGACACAACTGTCTGATAGCTCATCCCAGCATATAAATGTCCGTTGACCCACAGTTTTTCCACACCGCTTGAGAGTTCATGTGCATAACTGTTTGCTTTCTAATAAATAATCAGCTCTTACCATATTCATATGCTCCTTCATATTGACCATTTTTCCTTTGGGAAAAACAGTGGGTTTCTAATAAGAAAACAGTCATGGAACAGCATTGTTATATACATGAATGTTAATTGCGCTATCATGCTGCACTTCCTGGAATTTGCCTGTAAATGCTCGACCCTCTGCATATTTCTTGACAGCAGGAGTCACTTTCCACTCTTAATAGTTTTTTGAAAAAGTAACAAGATTCTCTATCCATTCACTCCTAGCTAGAAGTGTCTCTCCCAGCACAGGAAGGAACGGCCATAAATGGATTAATAATATTAATCTGTGTGTCCTGGTGCACCTAGGCAGAGTGAGATGGAAGAGACTAATATAGAATAATTTAACGTCCTTGCTTCACCCCAAACCAATTGTTCAGGAAACCTTGCACATGCGTAGTTTACTACCACCCAACTCATATGTATTAGGCATAGTTTTTCACATACACATTCAGAATAATGTCAGGTAGCAAAAAGGGTTACGTGCTGAATTGTCCCCAAAGTGAAAAAGCTCACCGCATGATTAATTAGTAAAAACTTGTTGAATGACACAAAACCCAGAGCACATCGAGGTGTTATCTAGCCAGCTCAAACTATTAAAGTACAGCTGTAATATTCTTCTACAGACTACTACTACTACTTATACAGATTAGAAACGGTATTCATTTAATCATCGGCACGTTTGAAATTTGTTAGAATTTCACAAGCCTTCAATGTATTGGTCAACAGTGATAAGGGCTCCTGTCTGCTAAAACTTTCTTTATCAAGAGTAATAATGTAATGGTTAGGAAGAATGAGACTTTCATTAATATTGTGGCCTCTGAGTTGAGGGTGTGGTACCAGAATATTGATGTCAGCATATCGTCTGACATACATTTAGAGCCCTATTATGTGAAGGTGCACTTTCCCTGTTTGCGCCTGGCGCACCTTAAAACAGGAGTGGCAGGCGCAAAAAGAGAAAGTGCGCCCTATTATATGGAATGTGCTGCCCCCAAGGTAGCGCGAACTTGCGCTGCCCTGGAAGCAGCGCATTTCTGTGAAAAATGGAGCAGCTGCCCTTAAAGCCGATCCGTGTTTTCACTGTGAAGATGGCACCTGCAGCACTTTCAAAGGGAATTAGAGATCCCCTTGCAGGCCAGTGACTGCACCTGCCTGCAAGGGTATGTCTGGGGGTCCATGGAACCCCCTTTCCCCCCCCCCCCGCCAGAGGGCTGCCGTCAGGGGCGCACTGTCAGTGTGCCCCCCTGACAGCATCTTTGCCTTTAGGCCCGCGTCTATAAAATGGTGCGGGCGCAGAGGCAAAGGGATTTCCTCATTTGTATGGGGCACACCCCCATGCAAATTAGGGAATGCCCCCTGCAGAGAGCGCTGGCGTTTTCAGTGCACCAGCGCTATCGGTATTACAGAAGGGGCCGCACAAGTGTCTGCGGCCCCTTCTGTAATACCAAAGTACTCCGGGGGCGCGCAAAGGCCCGTTGCGCCCCTGGGGCACTCTCTGTAATACGGCCCCTGGTGTCATAAATATGGTGTAGAAAAACATCACACAGTTGAAGTGGATAGTAGAAAATTTACACAAAACATGACTATTGTTGCAAATAATATTTAGGAGATAATATTTTTCAAACAACATTTCTGTATGCAGCTTTTATGACATACATGAGGTGAGTCAGCCAATGAAAATGTGCCACTTGGGTTTTTGTTTATGCTTAGTGGTGGGCATTTTCAGATCAGTAACTGGATTGCCACCACTAGAAATCTGTAAAGTGGTAATGATTTTCTGTGAGCTGCCATGTCATGTTACCCGAGGATTAAAACAGTGCATGGTCAGCGTAGAGAAAAACATGTTCAGTAGTGCAAATCTGTTTATGTTTATAGTACTGTAACGCATATATTTACACAATTTTTAAATTACCTGCCCAAAATTTGAGGACTTTGGGTCAATTTTCAGCCAAACACATTTTAGCTCAATCTGGGTTATACAAGGTAGCAATTTTGTTTATTTTCATTGTGGGCTCTTTTTTCTGTAATCCA
The DNA here is from genome assembly GCA_963921515.1 of Calotriton arnoldi. Taxonomy (NCBI): domain Eukaryota; kingdom Metazoa; phylum Chordata; class Amphibia; order Caudata; family Salamandridae; genus Calotriton; species Calotriton arnoldi. The sequence continues at coordinate 2,433,406 of CAWUFW010001409.1, forward strand.
CAAATGATAACTGTGCTTCGGCCAGTTCTTTTTATAGGCTTCTTATTCTTATATTGTAGATATGCTTTTTTTGTGGGACTTTCCACAATCTTTTATGCTTCTTTTTCTTTCTTTCCTTCCTGTAATGTATTTCCCGTTGCTTTCTTTGTTCCTCTTTAATAAAACATTGAGTGGCCCAATGAGACATATGTGGCTCTCCTTTGCCAAGATCTCAGGTTGACGTGTAGAGTAATGTGTGGGCCATCCTTAGGTATACATCAGTTGTTGCAATCTGTCAGAGGCTTTTGCAGGGGCGGAGGAGCGCCACCCCACTGCTTTCTCGCAGTGCGAGAAGCAGAAAATAAAATGGTATTTTAAATACCATTTTATTTTCTGCTTCTCACGCTGCGAGAAAGCAGAATGCAGGGGTATGCCTGGTTGGGGGCGGGCGGGAGGATATGCCTGGTTGGAGTCAGGCTGGTCGGGGAGGAGTGGCTTGCACCACTTTGAGTACCCTGACTGCTTTGGTCGGCCCTGGGGCCGACCAAAGCAGTCATGTGCACTCTGCATGCAGCCTACATAGAGAAAATGGCCTCCCTACAGGTGCCCAGCTGGGCGCTGTCCGGGACTCCGAACCAATCACAAGGCTGCCATTGCAGCGTTGTGATTGGCTACAGGAGGGGAGGGAGCATGCCTGTTCCTGTTCAGGACCGGCCCAGGAGCAGAGGCGGCGCGGGACCAGGTAAGTTTTAGTCTTATTTTTAATTTTACCCACCCCCCCGCGGTAACACCCGCGCGATAACCCCCGCGCGATAACCCCCGCGCAATCCCCCTCCCCCCGGCCCCCCACCCGTGAGAATTGCGAGCCACGACTAGCTTTTGGTCCCTGAACAGCAGGGGTTCTCCCAGCGATGTGATTCAAGATCATTTAAAAAGAGCAGATATTATGTAGCTTACTGTTCAGTAGATTGGTAATCTTCTTAGAGGAAGTGTATCTTCAGCATCTGTCTAAATTATTGCAATAGGCTAGCACCTTCTCATGTTGATTGGGATGTTGTCCAGATCCCGAGTGCACAGATGGTCTTTTATTTACTGCTTCTCTATTTCCCAACAGTGATAATATCCTGTGGTGCTGTCCACAGGACATTTTCAATTTGTGGCCTTTGCAAGTGTTTTGTTACTAATGGCCTTGTAGATAACACAGCTAGTTTTGAAAATTTGGCCTGGAGCCACTGTGGTTCCTTTATTGCAAAGATGATGGGATCAACTTTCTTTACATGTTTAGAGATGTGTTGCAGTCAGAATGGGACCTTTGAGAGGTGCCAATGCGGTGTCAGGGAGGACATTGAGCGGAGCTTCCATTCAGGTGTGAGAGGAACAAGTTTGGCACTGTTCTTTTGGAGTCAGTTTCAGCAAGGAAGAGCTTTTTCTTTTAAAAGGGACAGCTGTACTGTCCTGTCTTGTCTTCTCTGTGATGTGCTCTTTGAAGGAGAGGTGTTTGTCAAGGGTGAGTGCAAGGTATTTCACATTGGCTTTTATTAGGGGAACACAGCCAGCAAGGTTTATATCAGATATCCACTCTTAAATATGGTTATTTTGTGCTGGTGGTGAACAGGATTAATTCTGCTTTGTTGGTGTTGGGTTAACTTGAATAAGGCTTGGAGTCTTTGAACATCGTGAACTGAGGAGATTTTGAGGTAATGTACATATTGGTGGATCTTAATGGTTTTCTCCATTTGTATAGATCTAATGGGTTCCATGTAAATATTGAAGGTGATGCTGAAACAATTATAAGCCCAACACAGAGAATCCTATGCATGTGCCCCGGGTGTACATTAGTGCTTGGCAGTCAACTGTGTTGAAGAGGGCAGACAGCGTGAGCAGGATCAGGAGACAAGGGTTATTTTGATCACTGAGGAGGAGCACATCTCTGACTACTTGAAGCCTGATTGGTAGTCTTGTAGAAGTTTATAAACTTCTTGATCTGGTTTTGTCGTTGAATGAAGACTGCTTTCTCAATGATAATTAGGAGAGTGATCGAATGGTTGTCAGTGAGATTCTCTCAGTCCAGTGTGGTGTGTTTCTGCAGGGGACCATTCCTTATTGTTTTGAGGCCATCCAAACAGGTTCCCTGGCTGAGAGAGAAATGAATGGTGCTTAAAATAATGGAAGGACACATCTAATGAGAGATGTCAGAAAAAGGCCTTTGGAGATGTGGACTCTTTTGTCTTTATTAGGCACTTCACTGTTGCTGCCACTATCATCACTGGCCTCAGGTCCTGCGCTCTCTGGCTCCTCTCATGGGCCAGTAGAATCCTTTTCTCCTTCAAGGCTAGCTTTTTCTCCTCCAGGCCCAGAGTTGCTATTGCCTTCTTCTCCTCTGCAACTATAGCCAAAGTGGCAAGCTGGAAAAATCTAAAAAATGCACTCATTCCTGGAGTTACTGCTTTGGACCGTCCCTGAACTTCAGGTAATACTTCTCAGGGGTCAGACCAAACTTAGTGAAAAGGGTTTCCTTCATGGGGGGCATACTTTATCTGGTCAGCTACTTTAAGGGTTGATAAGGTATCCCTCTCAGCAATGGGCATGTGCTTCCACAGACTAGCCTTCCAGTACTCCTCTGTGATTCTTTGCAAATGTATGGAAACCTCATATGCTGCAAACCACTTATCTATGTCATCTGCCACCACAAAGTTACACACAAAAGGCCTCATTTACAAGAGTCCTGCGCCATCGGAGTGTCACTTTTAATGGCACTCCGGTGGTGCAGGTCTCTCAATCATATCTAGGAGGCCACGCAAAGCTAACCTGCGCAAGTCGTTGCATTGCCTCACACTGAGTCAGGGAGGCGTGCCGTGGGCCTTGGGGTGGGTGTTCCCTTGCAACACGCATTGAATTTGACACATTCCCAGATTTACAACATACTGTAAATCTGGGAATGCATCAAAACTGTGCGCTTCCCCAGGAGTGGCATAACGAGGAGAAATAACCTTATTTCTCCTTGTTTTTTTCCACTTTCTATGTGTGCTGCATTCTGAAGCACACATAGAAAGAGGAATACGCCTCCATTTATTGTTTTTGTGCAGGAAGGTGTCCCTTCCTGCACAAAAACAATAATTCCAACAACGCAGACACCCTTGCAGCAGTGCAGTGAAAGAGGACAGGAATGAGCCGTAACTCATAGATACGCCCTTTTCTTTTGATGTATGGTAGCGCAGCAAAGGGACTTAGGGGGATATTACCAAGGATGTGCGATAATTATTGCAAAGCGCGCTTAGCGCTGTTTTTTTTATCGCCGGCTATCGCTGGATTTCATCGCGGAGATAACGCGTTATTATCAACGCTTATCTCCAAGGCGATAAAAAATCCAACGATAGCGGCGAAACCCAACAATAGCGCAGAAATCCAGCGATAAATTCACTGCGCTAATGAAAAGCTTGCTAATAGGCAGGTGAGGGCTTAACCTTACAATCCACCTCCCATTGACTAGAATGGTTAAGTCAGGTTTTTAGCAGGTGTTAAATTCCAGCGATAATCGCGGTTAGCGCAAATTTTTTTATCGCTTTCCGGGCATTGGTAATAGGGGGTAGTTGTGTTTGCGACTGTTTGCAGTCGCTTTTAGTTGGGAACGCCTACTTTGCATGTCATTAGCGATAAATATCGCTGACATGCAAAGCGGCACCAAAACGGTCGCTTTCACCATGAAGCTGTCGCTAACAGCTGTTAGCGACAGCTTGCTAATAGGGCGATAGAAATATCGCCGCTTTAGCGGCAAAAAGTGCCGCTAAAGCGGCGATAACGCCCTTGCTAATATGCCCCTGTATTTGCTGCCCTGCATCAAAAACTTATAAATGAGTCCCAATGTCTTCAGATATGTGGACTCTTAGGCACTTCACTGTTGTTGCCACTACCATCACTAGCCTCAGAGGTCCTCTTGGCCTTCGGTGCAAGCTCTCTTTAGCTCTTTTATGCACCATCAGAATCTTCTTCTCATCCAGGGCTAACTTTTTATCCACCAGGGGCAAGGTTGCTGTTGACTTCTTCTTCTCAGCAGCTATAGACAAGGTTGCAAGCTGCAACATAAGAATGCTCTCTGATTGGGTCAAACTGCTAGAGGTAACACTTCTTGCTTTGGACAAGGCAGGTGATGGTGCTCCCTGGAGTATTTCCTCCTCTGGGACTGGAATCTCTGAAATGCCATCTTCCTCTTCTTCACCGATTTACTCCACCTCCTCATCCATTTGCTCCTGTGGGGTAGACTGAAACATCCATACTTCTCCCAAGCTGTGATGGCAATCTAGTAGCCCTAATTTGCAGACTCTTTTTCTGGCCTCAGACGTATCTCCTTTTACATCTCCCTCAGATCTGTCATGCTGAGAGTCTCAATACTGCTCAGGTCCACTTCTATTCTTACAAAAATCGCAGACATTTAAAAAATTACCAATTGAAAACCAGAAGTGAATTTAAAAGTAAAAAGTCGATTTTAATGACAAAGTACACATTTTTGAATTTCACATAAATCACTGAGTGGTAATGCGACTGCTGAACAACCGTGTAAGAAATTGGATTGTTATTTGGAGTGGGTGACTACACAACTCAAGGAATAATCACAACCCTTGTCAGGGTAAACCCTCAAAGTCAAAAAAGTAATAAGGTCGAAATACATAACAATAAATATCCCAAACTGAATTAAAAAAATAAGGTATAATTTATTAAAATGACAACAATACTACAAACATCCAATAAGGGAAACCGGAGCTATGAATTTATGAAGCGTTGTTTAAAAAAGAATTTTTTTTGTTTTATCCATACAAACAACAAAAAGAGCGTAAATCAGCACTCACACCCATAAAGCGACCACAGAGGTGAAAAAGTGGCAGAACAGTAGTAACAGACCTTTCAAGTAGCAGCAAGGCTAAAGCTAAGTTCACCAAAATATGCAAATATAATAGTAATGACACCGTAGCATAAACATTAATCATAGTTATGCAAAGTCGTGATCTCATCATCTACCAGGTCCAGGGCATAATGTATCATTCAAGAACCCCAGATCTTAAAGGATTTGCGCAGGCACCCTCTGACCTTGTAAGTGACGTTCTCTGCCGCCATATACAAATCCATCCCCGCCCTCCACTCCTGTAGAGTCGGGATCTCAGGGGCTCCCCAACGCCTGGCCACATCCCTCTTCGCCACCACCAGACCCAGATTGCAAAAGAGTAGTTTGGCTCATGGGCCATCCACATCCGTTGGTATACCAAGGAGAATATACCGGGCTCCACTGGGGATTCCGCCCCCAAAACACTGCAGAGTTCCCGCAATACTGTTTCCCAGTAGGGCTATATGACCAGGCAGCTCCAAAGGGTATGCTTGAATGTGCCTCTATCCCCGCTACATATCAGACACTCGGTAGCCTCTGCCCTCCCCATTCTATGTAGGAGATAAAGTGTTCAAGTAGGAATAGGAACAAGAAGGATAGACTGCCAAATCGTACTCAATGGCCACAGTAGACCGGGACCTAGGTGCAGTTTGACGCTGGCAGCGATGGAGGGGGAACCACCAGGTTTATCCTGATCAAAGATTTTATCTTCTGACTTTAGTCTTTTCAGTCCCAATCCATCACAAGAGTATACTTTAAAAGCCTCCTAGGAAAAGTTTGCGAAAAAGAAAAAGAGTATAGAGGGGTATGTCCACCTACTCTGATCCATAAGCCCATGTTTTCAAGGCGGGCCAAAGTGAGGCCCCATGGAATTCAAATAAAAAGTCAAAAAATATATTTTTATTGCAGAATTCACACATCCCTATCTAGATCTGCTAATCCTACAAAAAATTGAACAATAATAAAGAATTTAGAGCACTGTGCTTGTCCAATGCCACATATAGCGGTTGGCTGCACACAGCAGGGTGGGAGTGTGGCCTGGCCCCATTCCAGGCCATGCGCCAAGCTTCCACAGCACATAGTCGACAGCTGTGCATAATCAGGATGGCAAATCCCGGACAGTTAAGTGCAGTATCTGGCAAGAGCTTGCAACACAGTTATGACAAGAGTTTCTCACGACCACCGCACCTATGATAACCGCAGTACTGTAAATGAGGGCTGTGTTAGGTCCTGCAAGCCCCCCTCCGCAATCCTCATTGAGGCCCCTGAGACCTCATCACTGACGCCATGTATTAAACTGAGGAGAGGGGGGCGTGCAGCCACCTTCCCTAAGCCATACTATGACCCCAGGGACCCTATCCTACATGGCCAGCTCCATCACGTTGTCCTGGCGACTCTATCCCCTGGGACACTGTAGTTTCCCTGCCTGCAAGAGTGCGGGAATAAAGTTCTGTGCTCCTACCCAGCAGGAGCAGAAAGTTGCTCCCATCGGGTGAGATTCTCCTTGCCCGTGCTCTTACAGGAAGGAAATAACAGAACTGTACTTGCCTGGAGGGAGCAGAAAGAAATGCTCCTCCCCCTGAGAGGGAGCAATGCCAGCTTCTGTTCCACCCAGGATGAGTGCTGGCAGGGGAGCCATCTGAGTTGCAGAGACCTTGGGGCTTCTCCTTCAGCCCTCACCATAAAAAATGCTCTGGGGTGCCCCAGGTGGGAACCGTGGCACCCTAGTTGTTAAAAAAACAATGTGTTGCTGGCTGCTGTGTGGCCCATGGGGGCGCTTGCATAAATCCGGCAGATCTGCGGGGCCCTGGGGCTTCCCCCACTGTCAGCAACTAAATGTAAAGATGTGGATGTTCTGGGTAGGCACCGGGGCACCCAAAAAATGAAAAATAAAAATTATGAAAGAACAATAAATGAGCAGCAGGAACTGCTCATTTATTATTCACTGCTCCGGCATGGAGCTCCCCATAATGCCCTGTGAGGTCTTGCTATGTACAGTTTTTGGATCCTAGTGGTGTCCCTGGAAGGGACAGGGACACCACCAAGCATGTGTTAAGGTTGTGGGGGCTGCAGGGAGTGCAGCAGGGCCCCAGAAAAATTCAAATGAAAGCAGTAAATCTCCTGGGTCATTAAATCAAAGACCCCAGGAGAGTTTCCCATATTTCTTTAAAGCATACTGAGCTGCACCTCTATGCTCTTCACCTGAAGTGCAGCGCTCCCTTGTGGTTGTTTTTTATTACTGCCATCTGTGGTCTGAAACATGTTAAAAGAAAGGCTCAAAGACCTGTTGATGTTTTTTTAATAAGACTTTATTAAAACTTTTTACAACAATCACTTGTATCAAACATGGCAATGTGTGAATTAATGAAATATACATTTGATTAGAATTATTGGTAGTTTTTTGACAAATACAATCAGTCTTCTTTATATCTGTTGATAACACCAACTTCTTGATTAAGCCAATAGGCCCACATTTTTTATATAATGGTGTTCTGACCCTTTGACTAAGTCTGTAAGTCTGCCTTACTTAAAATAACACCCTTTAGATTATAATATCCCATAATCAGCCTGCGGGGTTGTCACATAGTCAGCCTTTAGGGGTTGGGCGCAGGGCCTGGTCATTGGCAAGGCCCTGCACACAACTCCACAGCATGTATGTTCAAAAGCCGTGAGCAGCAGGTGTTAGGGTGCCAGCGAGGGGTTAGGTGCAGGGCCTGATCTGTAGCCAAGCCCTGCTCCCAACTGTACGCTGCAAATGACCAAAGGCCGTTGTAGGAGAGTAGGATCTGCCTCTTATGTTGCCCCCACTTTTTTTCTGATGTTTACACTGGTTTCTGGCTATAGTCTGGCTGGGACCCTGCCAATCAGGGCCCCAGCCTCTCTGTTCTCTCTAAACGATTTGGAGTGCACTCTAGGTGCACTAGTGATTGGATACTGTGGTACCTTATGAGTCCCTAGTATATGGTACCTTAGGTACCAAGGGCATAGGTACTTCACAGACCTACCAGGGGCTGAAGCATGTATTATGCCACCCCTGGGAAGCAGACTAAATCTGACACCACAAGCCTGCTACTGCAGCCTGGGTGAGGAAGTGCTAGCACCCCTCACTGAGATATAGGTCCCCTATATCTCTCCTGCACACACATTGAGACTTATCAGTCACCCCTAAAGCAGGCCCTATCAATCCTGAGGGTAGGGTGCTTAGTTTCCATGTGAGGGGGTGCCTCTGCCTGAGCAGGGCCCCTCTGCAGCCCTCAGAGTCTATTCTCTGGGGCTGTTTGTGAATGCAGTCAAACCATATACTCTTAAGTGCATTATATCCTCGCGGTAAATGCTAACTTTGGAATGGCTGCATCAAAACATGTCGTGTGTGGTGTCAAACATCTTGGAATACTACCCCCCGCCAGTTCTGGCGGCGGGGGTAGCATTCCACCCTTCTAGAGGGATAGACATGTACCTACTGTGGAAACGCGGTAGAATCCTGCAGAGCCCTGGCATCACAAAATGGATGCCACCAGTCACAGACACTGGGCTGCCCTCCTGCTGATGACCGAAACTCGCAGTGGAGGAAGCCCAACAATAGGTATCCTGTCACAGGAGGGTGTGACCACCTTCCAGACAGGGTTTAGTGTATTGGGGCTGGGTGGGTGCACTCTTAGAGTGCTTTGAAGTCCTGCACTGGGGGAGCAGAAGGCTCCTCTGTGCATATGCCAGTTCAAACCAGCTCAGGGGCTACCTGCCCCTGCCCTGGCGCGAAACTGGACAAAGGGAAGTGGGTGTAGCCACCCACTCCCCTGACCCTCCCATAGGTGGGGTCATAGAGCTAGTCCCTCCCTTTCTTTTAGTATAAGAGGGGGAACCTGCGCATTGCAAACTAGATACCCCTGGACGACGCTCTACAAGAAGAATCCCGGACCTTCGACATTCCACTACCTTTGGAAGACGGAAGAATCTCCCTTGGAGTCAAGGAGTGACTCCCCTGCTTGGCAGGCACCAAAAACGACAACGACGGTCACAAACAATGCCGCTCCCGCCGGAGCCCGAAGTCCCTGCAGCCCAGGAAGAGGATTTCCTGACCCCTCCAAGGCCATCGTGAGTCCCCGGCAAAGCTGAGGCAAGTGGACCCCACGAGCAACGAGGAACCGCAGACCCTGGGTACCGTGCACTATTGTCAAGTGCAACCCCTTCACGACGTTCTACGAACTTGTGCTTTGGACCACGTGTGGTCCTAGCCTCCAGCAAAAATCCCTCCCAAAATCAGAGGCCTACACTATCCCGAGTGACCGTAGGCCCCTGTTGAGTGAATCCTCCTGAGGCGTCTTTGCGATCCCTTGCCAGCCAGCTTGTGGGTCCCCAGAAGACTTTCCAAAGAAACCAAAGGGCTCCCCTGGTTGCTCCAGGCCTGCCCTGACCTACCCTTGCTGGGTAAGTTCCTCAGACCTTGCTGGTCTGCACCATTGACTTTTCCGTTCCACCACGAGACTTGCCGCTACCAAGGCTTGTTGGCTCCAATCGGGTCGCCGACACTGCAGTCAGCTGCAGACTTTCTGGGACACGCTAAATCCAGCTCCTGGCCATCCTCGACGCCTCCTGGGCCTCGTGGTTGAAGAGTCAAGACACCAGTGAACGACCTGAATCTGTCGACGACGGTGGGCATTCATCTTCCTTGACCCGGGTCACTGCCAAGTGACTGTGAACACTGTCCCCTCTGCTTTCAGGTCCTCCTCCTTCCGAATCCAGGCTTGGATTCCAACGGACACTTCTTCTGTCGCCGCAAGCAGCAAGTCTTCACTGGCTCCCATTGAAAACGACGCCGTGACCCGACACCAAAGGACACCTATGCACCCGGCTCCCCTGGGTGAGGTAACTTTAGCATTACGGTGCTCCCGTGGGTGTGGGCCCTAGAACTACTTACCCTGTAAGTGGCTTGCTTGTAGCTACCCTAGAAGTGCCCTAAAACTCTTATTTTCTAAGTGCGACAATTGCGCTGACTCGTACAGGGTTCGCGTCTGTGTTAGACACATCGCGTCCATCTCCCTTGTAACACTATCTATAACCGTGTCCTTCGACTCGTACTGAGTCCGATCGGTGTTCGCCTCGAACACACAAGGGGCCTGTAACATTGGAATATCCATTGCGCTGACTCGTACAAGGTTCGCGTCTGTGTTAGACACAGCGCGTCCATTTCCCTTGCAACTCTATCTGTAACCGCGTCCTTCGACTCGTACAAGGACCGATCGGTGTGTTCGCCTCGAACACGCAGGGGACCTTTAACATTGAAATCTCAATCGCGTCTGTTCGCATAGACTCGTACAGGACTCGCACCGGTGCCAGGACACCGCGTCCGTCCCCTGTGGGTCTCCTACAACTACCTGGGGTGGTTCTTGGGGGTCCCTCGATTCTAACTGCTCTAGACCTAGGTCTAGCCAAACTAAGATTGTGATATTTGATTGTGCTAACTTATTTTGATAACGTTTGATTTGTACATATGTTCCTGACTTCTAATCTCATAAAGAGATTAGTAGAGAGTTGTTTATTAATAAATACATATATATTTGATATATATACCTGTGTGGTGTCTTTTCATTTGGTGATTCAAGAGATTGTGTGGTAAAACAAGCTGCTTTACATTCCTCCAAGACTTAGCCTGAAGGCTGCTCTCCACAGCTACCACTAGGATAGCTTTCTATAAAGGTTGTCTTAAACCTACCAACCATAAGAGTCGAATTGTTCTGGTGCAAGGTGTCCACTTTAATTAGTGAACAGCATATACCAGGCCAACTTCTCACAGCCGTGCACTGTGGGGGGTAGGGTGCTGGGATGTTGGGTGCAAGGCCTGGCCTGGCCTGGGGTCCATGCCACACATGGCCAAGTAAGGAATTGACACCAGCAAGGGGTTGGATGCAGGGTCTGCCCGAAGGCCATACGTTGCGGGGAGTAGGGCGCTTGTGGAGTGTTGGGTGCAGGCACTGACCCCAAGCCCTGCACCCAACCCCACACCGTCAACAGCGATCAACATCTTACTTTATGTTTAAAAAAAAAAATAGAAATTCAATGAAAAATCATAAAGGTTATAGTTAGGACCTGTTTTTAAAAAAAACCTTAGAAAATCACTGTAAAAACCAAAGGTTAAAGACGCGTTATAGTTAGGTGAAAATCTCAGTTAAAACATACCATTTTAAGCTAACGCAGCCACTGTAATTCACTTGTTATAGTTATCTCAGGTAACTATAACTCGTGCCTTAAATTAACTGTAACTAACATACTCGCCATGCACTGCTAATTACCTTGCATATTACATCACTGATGACATGTTCTATGACATCATTGATCACATCACCGCAACATCTAATATGACATCATTAATGACAAAACTGTGCATGGCGGGAGCATGAGTTATAGTTACTTGAGTGGTTTCAGTGGCCAACCCCCTAAAGGCAGCCAAACCCACACTGTGTAGAGCACTTCAGTCATGCACAGCCGGGTTCTGGCCTCAGGGCCTGGCCCTGGAGACCCCATCCACCAGGGCCTTTTTATTTTTAAAGGGTCAGAGGGCCAAATGGCCCCCCTCCCCAAGACTATTATGACCCTGGGGACCCCATCCCCCAGGGCCTTGTACATTTTAAAGAGGAGGTGGGGTTGCATGCACCCCTCCCTGAGCCTCATTAGACCCTGTGGACTCCACTGCCCAGGGCCCTATTTATTTTAAAGGGGATGGGACTACGTGGTCCACCTCCCCGAGCCTTATTAGGCCCTGGAGATCCTATCCCCTAGGGCTTTTTTTTATTAAAGAGGAGGTGGGCCATGTGTCCCTCCTCCCTGAGCCTTATTAGGCCCTGAGGACCCCATCCCTCAAGGCCGCTACTTAAAATAAAGGGAAGGGCCCCACACGACCCCCCTCCCAGAGCCGTTATCGGCCATGGGGGACCCCATCCTCTGGCATGCATTACTTAAAAGTGAGTGCCCTGGTGTTCACCCAGGGAACCCATCTTAGAGTTGTTGGGGCCGCGAGAGGAGCCCGAAAACCCTGTAGCCCCAGCCAACTTCCCACATGCGGCAGGAGCCGGCATTGATCCTCGCAGGGAACAGCTGCTAATGCTTCTCCATCATGGGCGGGAGCAATATTTTGATCTGTTTTCCTGCCCACATCGGTGCGGGCAGGGAAACAGATCAAAAGTCTGCTCCCAGCTGGCAGGAGCATTTTTAAAGCTCCTGCTGACTGGGAGCAAACTTTGTATTTGATCCCGCTTGGTGAGAGTTTTTTACAATGCTCCCGCCAGGCGGGAGCCAACACAAGCTTCCCTGCCCGCTCTTGTGTTTGCAGGTAAACCGCTGTGTCTTGACGGTGGACTCCCTGGAACACCGCATGTGAGGCGGCCCCAGGGGATGGGCTGCCTGGACCCATTATTGGCTCAGGGAATGGGGCCTTGTGGCCCCCTCCCTTTTAATTAGTTTTGTGGCCCTGGGGGATGGGGCCCCCGGGGTCTTTAGAGGCTCGGGAGGAAGGCTGTGCAGTCCCCCTCCCCTTAAAAAATACAGTGGGACCCGGGAGATGGGGTGCCTGGGGCCAAATACGGCCTGGGGATGGGGGCCGTGCGCCAACATCCCCTAAAAAATTCTTCTGGCTCTGGGAAACGTGGTCCAATGGGCTGAAAGCAGCTCAGGGAGGGGGTCCATGTGCCCCCTCCCCCTCCCCTAAAACATAATGTAGGCCCCGGGAGATGGAGTCCCCATGGCCAAAAAGGGCCTGCGGAGGGGGCGGCATGCCTCCTCCTCTTAAAAAATATTTTGGGCCCCGGGTGATGGGGTCCCAGGGCCGAAATCAGCCTGGGGAGTGGGATGCGCGCCCTTCCACACAAACATTAAAAGCTTAATTCCCCTGGACACTGGCCCAACCCGGGGGTTTAAAAAAAATCCATTTTGCCATGGATCTGCTTTTTGGCCCGCAGGGACCCCACCACCAGGCCTAAGGAGTCAGGGTATTCCTATCCTGCCCCTTTGTGTCTTTTTCTTTTAAGGATTTTTTAGGACGCTGTACTGAGCCCTGAGGCCTAAACTGGCTTCCACCACTTCCTGGTTGTGTTGGTGGCAGCCAATCAAATCTCACTTTGAGATCTGTCTGCTCCGCTGAGTCTCCAGGTAGTGAAATATACAAATAATTGTAACCTTAATTTCTCCAAAACTACCAAACTGCTATACACCACAACACAGGAAGCACACTTTCAGGGCCAAGATCTAGCTTTCTGTCAAATTTTGTGTAAATCCATTCAGCGGTTTGGGCTGTAGCGATGTCTAAAGTTCCTCTGAAAATATTTATGCGGAAAATGCGTTTTGGGACCCCCCCCTTTTTTTCCTCGGCTCCCGCTTGACGGATCAATCCAAAACATTCCATGCGCCACTGTGTAGTTATACCCGAGTCATGTGTAATTACAAGGAACAGTGTTTCTTGTTTTACAAATAACTTTGGTGCCAATTAACAAAACTTAAGGAAACTTTCCCCCAAAACGATTCATTTACCTTAGCTCTTTCCTAGAACATTTCGCAGTGATCTGTCAAGTGGGAGGCTAAGAAAAAGGCTGGGGCACAAAACTTTTTTTCCCCATGCATCTTCCATAGGAAAAATTTGAGAACGATACAGGAAAAATGGCTGAACACAATTACACCAAATTTGGCAGAAAGCAAAATATTTACCCAGAAATTGTGCTTTCTGTGATTTGGTATAATTCTTTTCAGCTGTTTTAGAGAAATTAAGGTGTAAAATGTAAAGATGTCTGTTGGTGTGGGACTCCCACGAGGAAAAATGTCAAAACGCGCATTATGATTGGTCGAGCCCGGAGAACTCCTGCGGAGCCGGACAATTTGATTGGGGACACAACACAAAGAAAAATGTTGCAGCCACTATTACAGGAATCATTTTCAAAAAGATATAGAAGGGGGCAGAATAGGAATATCCTGACCATTTAACTGCACCCGCCACAGGGGCCCAAAAAGACAAAAAATATTTGTTTCTATGCCCTCGCATTCCGTGGTACCACAGCGGGGCTGTACTTTGCCCATTGGATTCCTGCTGGAGTCCTAAAGTACTAACAATTGTTTTTTAAAATGTCTACCCATCAACATGCTTGCCCTTTAGCTGTGTGCAGCAATAGATGCAGTGAACAGCCAGGCTGCAGGCCGATGGGTTGGGTGCAGGGGCTGACCAGGCCAAGCCCTGCGGCCATATCCTTCCTTTGGCAAATAGGGTTGGGCGCAAACATATTGTAATAAGATATTACTTTACGTTTACTTTACATTAATAAAACATAGAAATTCACTGAAAAAACAAGGGTTAATGTGGAGTTTTATACATGAGGAAGGTAGTAAGATTTTAACTTATATTTAAGAATATCTTAGAAATTCACTGAAAAAGTACTAGCTTTTAAAAAACATAAAACCAGGGAAATTTGCCAGTTATGCGTAACTGACGTCAAGTATAGCTTGCACCGCTCTGATGCACTGCTTGTAACCTAACCTATTACATCACTGATCACATCTGAAATCTATGGTGGTGCAAGTTATACTTATGTCAGTTACGTAAATCTGGCAAATTTCCCTGGTTTTACACCAACCGCTCCTTTGGTAGGTGTAAAACAACATCTCTAAATTCCTTACGTTGGAGAAGTAGGCGAGGTGGCTTCAAAGCCTGAGGGCCAGTCAAAGAATGGAGACCTGGGCTCATTTCCATAGTACCTCTCTACGTTTGCCTGGTACTGCTGAATGGGGTATACTAGGGTATGTATTTTAATATTGACCGCAAGACATGAGACTTTGATTGATGACACACAACACTGGGTGTGTGTACGAGTCAAAATATTTTATTTTGCATTTTTCCCTGCGTCGCCTGAAGATTGATTAGACTCCCTGCGGTGAGGGTCAAGATATTCCTGTCAATAGTTCGACCCTGTTAGACTTGGCCCTTTTGCAGGGTCATCCCTGAACTTTTTTCCTTCCTCTTGGTATTTTTTCTGACCTGGTGTTGGTGGTTTTAGGACTCTGGGCACTTTATCACTGCTGTTCAGTGCTAAAGTGCATGTGCTCTCTATGGTAAACGTGGTAAGATTGGTCTACACCTGTTTGGCGTATTTAATTTACCTACCAGTCTCTTGTAAAGTGGTATCTCAGATACTCAGGGCCAGTAAATTAAATGCTACTGGTGGGCTTGCAGCGCTGCTTGCTCCACCCACCAAAGTAGCCTTTCAAACCTGTCTCAGGCCTCTGCCATTGCCGGGCCTGCGCGCGCAGTTTACTGCCGCTGTGACGTGGCACAGAAAGTGGTTGACACGTCTGTGACTCCCCTTTTACTACATATCAGTCACCCCTAAGGTAGACCCTAGCTAGCCCTATGGGCAGGGTGCGCTATAGGTAAAAGGTAGGACATGTGCTTTAACTGTGTGGCATGTCCTTGTAGTGACAAACAGCCATTTTGGTTTCTCACTACTGTGAGGCTGCCCTCTCATAGGAATGCATTGGGAATTCCGTGATATGTGTTTCAGTGGTAATTCCTGACATGAGAGGAGTAGCGTGGTCAAGTTTGGTATGTTTGGAATAGTGGTAATAAATGCTGCGTGTGTTCGCAGATTTATTATCACTATTTTAGAAGTGCCACTTTTAGAAGTGGGCATTTCAGTGTGCTATGTGTCTTTGTGCCTGCCTGTTGTGTATTGCATGTCTGGCTCTGGAGTGACAGGGGCTGGGGAGGTGCAGTGGCTCCAGAGGGGATGGGTGAGTCAGCACTAGGCTGAATAGGCCCAACTGCATTTGGAGTAGTGGGAGGAGTAGAACCTGGGCCTGAATAGGACTGTGCCTGCCTTCCACAATGCTGGCTCCGCCCGCCTGTGGTGTGTCTGGGGCCAGAGCCTACACTAACAATGAGGGTGTTTTGTGCACTGAAAGGATGTTCCTAAGTGCCCCCAGAACTGGTTTGGACCGGGCACAGAGCCCTGTGCCAGGGGGAGAACAAAGACTGACGTAGTATAAGTACTGGGGCTGTGACCCCTTGAAAGTGTTGAACTGGTGCTTACTTGGAAAAGGGAGACATTGCGTGGGGCTGCCAGGATGAACCGCCTAGGGACCGGCCTACTCTGGGGGGGCTGAGAGAAGGACTGCCCCTCTGCGCTGAGGCCCTGGTACTGGCCTGCCTGGATGTACCCTGCTGTCGTGCCCCCAGCACTCTTCCAGGGGTGCTGTTGTGCCCTTGCCCAGGCCAGACCCGAGTGCTTTGTCTCCTGGAGGCTCCTGGCCCTAGACCTGGGCTTGGAGCGTGACAAGGTTTGCCTGAGCCCCAAGTGTGGGCTTCGGCTGCCAAGAGCGCGTGGAGTGCTTTATTGCACCTGTATCCACTCACCAGAAGCGTGTGGTGGGCGCTTCCAGTTTTATTGCCTGAAGTCTAAAGAACAGGATTAAGCCCCCATGGGCGGCAGTCGTTGAGGGTAACTGCGCTGTGAGGAGGAGCTGCACCGGGCAGTCTGCGGGGCTCCCACAAAGGAGGAAAGAGCAACCCGGAAGTCAGGCAAGCCTTCTGCCTGGAGGTGGGTGGGGCTCCCATGCCGGTGAGGTGTTGAGGTGGGCTCCCCGGGCAGCCAACGGAAGGACCGGTGCCTCGCGGGCTACATTCCGCAACTCTCCGTCTCCCCCTCCTGGTAGAGGGAGAGGCGGGTCGCCAGCAGTAGACAGACACCCGGAAGCCCGGCGGATGCAGCAGGCCACGGGCCTGAGCCTGGTTGTGGGTGGGGCCCGTCGGAAAGTGGAGCCGGCGCCCCGCGGGCTCCGAGACCCGAGAGTAGCAGAAGAAGCAACGCCGACGGAGGCTTCACTCCATGAGTAAATACACCGCCCCTGGACTCACCCGGAGTAAGGGTGAGCCCAAGCATCACGGGCAGTTTTTATTTCCCTTCAATAGGGGGGACTACGTGAGGACGTCTCGCCCTAGGGGAAGCATTGCTCTGCCCTTCGGTGACATCGCGGGGTGAGTCCCAGATGGCCCCCCGCCTCAGTTAACACGGCGGCTGCACCCCGAGGAGGTGGGCAGCTGCCCCTCACCAGTGGGGGCGAATTGGGGCACAGGAAGGTATTCATGTGCCCTGTGACAAGCGTTTGCCATGGTGCCCTGGGGCTGAAGTCTTTTATCATGTGGAAGCTAGGAGTAATTACTCCATCATGTGGGCAGTAATGGCAGTATGCCTAGGGTAGGCACCAGATTCACAATGTGTTATGCTCTGATGTAATTGGGAGGTGTTGCGGTTGCTCATACCTTATAATTATCCGGAAGGGGCCCCATGTGATCACAGTGATAATGTGACATACCTACCACAGGAATAATCACAGTGATGGTGATTCTCTAATGTGTGCACTGCTGCAAATGTTTGTTAGGGTACCCTGATGATTAGGTTCATGCATAATGCGTTATGCTGAAAGGTGGGCCTGATGCTTGACACAATATGTTTATGCTAAGTGTAATGTTGCCAGTAGTTACTGGTTGTTTTCACTAATTCTGTGAGTTCTAATGGTTATGACAGTGGCCCGATTGGCCCTGTCGTGTATATAATCCCCTGTAAAGTCATACCTAGTGCCAGGTGGCACAGTGTATATATGTGATTGTGTTCTAATGTGTTTTGTGAGTAATACAAAGGTTTTTTTTTATATAACCTTGTGTGGAGTTTCTTTTGTGGTGTGCCTAGTGTGTCGCTGCTGTGTGAGTGTGTTGCGCAAACGCTTTACACATTGCCTCCGGGATACGCCTGACTGCTCGTGCCAAGCTACCAAGGGGGTGAGCAGGGGTTATCTTCGGCGTGTAACTCCCTTGCCCTGACTAGAGTGGTGGTTTCTGCCTGGCTTAGGCGCAAGCCCTAGCCAACCAGAAATCCCATTTCTAACAAACCCTATATAGAAGGATTACATGATCAATAGTGTCAAAGTCAATGGAGGGATCGTGGGGTACAAGGGCAAGTTTGATGTCCTGTTCCATGAAGAGAAGGTGCTTTTCTCTCATGGTGGCTAAGATGGTTTCGGTACTTTTTAAAGAGGGGAAACCCTACTCATCGTCATGGTCACAGAAACCTAACTCAAAGTGATACACTTTAAGGCATCTATTCAACTCCCTCTCCATGATTTAACTAAGGAAATATAGGCTGTAGGTAGACAGGTAGATGGCTACAATTCTTTTTAGGTCCACAAAAGTTTTTTTTTTCAGAATGATGATGATGAGGGCAATTTTTAGAGGTCCATAGAATGTAAAATCTTGATATCTGGGCGTTTGTAAAATGTATGTACATCCGCACATTGCGTCCATGGCACAAAACTATTATTGCTTGCTTTTCATTGTGTTGTGTTTTTCAGTTTTCATAAACTGACAGATTCACAAACTGAAGAAGTCCGTTTGTCTTCTAAGCTAACGCTTAAAATCTGCCGTTTTGTCTTCATTTCCACTAAACATAATATTCGCTGCACGTACCAGCTATTAAATTGCATATGAAAAAGGTGCAGTGCCAGTTCGGAAATAGCCCCCCAGAGTACACTTTTAATAAGGAGTAATCCACCACCCAGGCTTTCCAAATTCAAAAAATAAGGACGTGAGAAGGGGGCTGGAAGCAGGACCACGGTGGAGGGGAGGTGGAGAGGGTTCCAGGGCAGCAAAGCGGAGGAATGCAGTAAATGGCTCCCCCACCTGACACACGGCAGTTGGAAGCAGGAAGACACCTGCGAGGCCGATGACATATAACCAGAGAGCTCATAGCGAGGAGGATTCTCTGCTCGCATTTCATTCCCACCCATTCTAATTAATGAGCGCTTACAAACGGATTCAGTTACTGTGTGGCGTCGGCCAAAATACCGTTATTGATTGTCAAACCGCAGGAGCCGTTTGCAGTAATCGCTTTAAATTGGAGTTGTTGCCAGCTGTACCACAGGCGGCTCGGTGCAGGCTGCCACAAGCGTGTACACCGTCGGTGTAAAGAGCAGGTCCACAGGCAGCAGAGTTGGCATCAAACAGGAGTTCAAATGATTCTTACAGCCGAATGATGGACAGGGGCGTAGCTTCAAGTGGGCGGTGGGGGGGGGTAGTTGCACCCCCTTAATAAATGTATTATTTAGTAAATAGTTGGGTACAGGAGCTTTCAATCGGGTTTGGTGGTGTCTGTTGCATTTCGCTTGGGATTTTTAAATGCTCACTCAGACAAACACACACTCTCTTCTGTTTTAAAGGTCTTAAAACATGTGTATTTTACAAAATACTGGGGCATATTCACAAGGACTTATCGCCGATTTATCGGCACTTTAGCGCCGCAAAAGTGGCAATAGATTTATCGCCCCATTAACAAGCAGGTGCAAACTGCCGACATCGCCAGTTTTCCTGCGATAGCTACCGCAAAAAACATCGCCACGGATGAGTGCGACAACTAACGCTAATGATATGCAGAGTAGGCGTTCCCGTGCAAAAACACACGAAAACACCACTTCGCGAGATTCTCAACGACCAGTCAGATCTGCGATGCGAACCAAGAACAGGCGATAAGGCGCGTTAGCAGCAGGGATTTAACACCTGCCTTTTGCTGATGTTAAGCAGGACGACTACCTGCAGTATGAAAGGGAGCCCAGCCCAGAGCCACATCTGAAGACCAACAGATGCCATGGAGCTAGTGATCATGCAGCTCGGAGAACCAAGAGGGCCACAACACCCACCGCCACCACTCCCAGGCCCCCCCCGGACCACCCCACCCGGATTACCACCTAGGCAGCGCAGAACAGCGTACGACCCTAAAACGCACCAGCCCCAGAGACTCAATGCCAGAGGAAGCCATTGGCCAACACAGGCTCAAAAGGACAACCATCCTCCGCATCCTGACCCACATTGCCCACAGGCTGACGGTACCAACACAGCGGACAACCAACATCCCCCCGCAGACAAAGCTGCTGGCTGTGCTGCACCTGTTGGCCCCTGGTACCTTCCAACCAACAACTGCCAGAGTCGGAGGAGTCTCACAGCCAGCCCCATCAAACTCCCTCACACATGTCATGGATGCATATCCACAAAAGCAACGGCGGGCCCCTGTATCCGCACCACACGATAGTTCCAATTCGTAGTGTACCTGCGCAACCAACCCCAACGCCAGCCGTGCTAGACGCCTCCGTGCCCCAGACCCAAGATCGTAGTAACCGAAATGTGGGTGCGCCAGGTCATGAAGTCCAGTAGTCAACAGTAGTGTAAAAACAGAACTTTATTACAAATACACAAACAAACAAAACGAAAAGCTCAGCCAACTCGTTCCATTCCCAACGTGGAACTTCAACAGGGCAAAGTGTCTTCAGAAACCTGTGGGAGAAATGGTGACAATGGTCAAACTTCCGTATATAGATAAACAACAAGAGAGAGAGGGAAAGCAAATGGAGCCACTCTTGGTCCCCCTAAACAATATCAATTCAACAACAAAAGAGTGCAACCAACAAGGGAAGAGCTAGCAAGCGGAATCACTTTTGTTTTCTAAAAGAACCCTCACTCACCAACCTAGTTGGTGACATGCTTCATCATTGGGTTCCCACCAGAGAGGCCGAGTGCCTCTCTGGTGTGCTACAACACCTGACTACAGCGGAGCAGGTTTTTTTAGTGTATAGAGTAAGTGAGTGAAAGAAGTGGTTAAAAAAATGCCTTCGTTTTATCCCCAAAAAATTTAATGGCGGAAAACTAGGCACCGTTAAAAACAAGTGCGTCAGATGTTTCAATAACTGGCTTAATTGACCAGATACATCCTATTGTGAAAAGGAACAATTGGTCAACATGTTTCTGCTTCTTAGTGTCTTAAGCGAAGCATTCGTCAGGACCAGCCCACCACGGTGGTATGCGCGTGCTAAGGCGCACCCTAACCTGGGGTGGAATAAACCGAATAAACTCACGGTTGTAGTGCAGCCTTCAGGTTTTCTGAAAGCCGTAAGTATCTGTGGAAACAAAGAAACATAAAGACAAAACAAAACAAGTCACAAGGCACATAATACATGAAATTTCAGGTGCTTGGAAATGTTCCTGTGACCAAACTCATGCCGCTGTTTGTAGTGCTCTTCAAAGTGCAGCAATAGGAATCATTGCTAGCAAGTTATAGTGATATATTCGTGACAGTGATATGTGGTTGTTTAGCACTAACACGTTGTGCTATTCAAGTGCTCTGATGGCGTGCTCATTTATTTGTATGGCACCAGACCATAAAATCATAGAAGCGCGCTTAAATTCCTGGACGTTTCCACGGGCGTTACCGGTAAGTAACTATTAAAAACAAAGAACATGACTACCCAAGTAAGGCACGAGAAGTGGTAGGACTCGTGAGACTAGTGGATAAGGCAGATTAGAAGCATGGATTTAAAAAACACGGGTTAAAAAACATGGTTAAAAAACACAGGACTTACGTGAAGTATTGAATAACCTCACAACATGGGTCCCGGTTGGGGGCGGTGGCTTATAGTCACACACTGTAGGGGTTAGAAAAAACGTAATATCAAGTTACATACATAATAGCCAAAGTGTTACCTTGGTTCGTTGTTATGATCAAAACCCCACTCACTCCGTCAAAGTCAAACGCCCGTACGGCACCTGCATACTCCCTTCCGTGGACCCCGAGGATGCCATGGGGTCTGCATCGGGAGTATTTGAAGGAAGTGACTGGCCGGGAAGCCGGACTGATTGTGCGCGCCACACGCCACGTGACGTGTTGACGTTCTGCGTACGTGACGATGTTCTGCGTGCGTGTTAATGTGACTAAAAAGGCTGCAATGCTCACTTTCGGGCTAAGTGCAGGGAAAAACGGAAATCAACAAAGCTTTATTGAAAAGGTAGCGCGCCTCCAAGCTGCTGCCAAATTTTCAAACAATAAAGCTTTAATGAAACTGTGGAGTGCGAAAGGAAAGTCACCCTTTTATCTATTTACAGCACAAAACAAGGAAGGTTAAACATTCCAATTGACTCCAAAACTAATATTTCAGAATAAATGCATAGAAAGAGTTTAATGTGAGATCCTTCTGGTATGTTCCCAAGTAGAAACAGTCTCACTAGTAAATGTTATTCTTATTATTTATGGGATAAACATGGACACCCTACAAAAAGTAGTGGACTTATAGGTCCAGAACTCAAAAGGATTAGGTTTCTTGAGCATCAGTGGAACGATGTTATTCCTATTGATAGGGGATAAACCTGGACTTCCTACACAAGGTAATTGATTTATAGGGCAGGAACTCAAAAGAATTAGATTTTTTCGAGCATCAGCGCCTCATCACTGAACCCCAGGGAATGTTATCATTGAGTCCGTGCACATGTGTAGAAAGGCGATAGATCCATCGTTGTTCCTTCTCGAACAGTATTTGTGATGACTTGTTACCAGGTTTGATTTGCTCAATAACATTCCAACGCAGGTCGTTGGTAGTATGGTTTGACTGTAAAAAATGTTCGGTCAGCTTGGTGGTGTTCTTTTTACTCCGGATATTACTCCGGTGTTCACAAACCCGTTGTTTTATTTTTCGAGTGGTCATGCCCACGTATCTTGATCCACATGGGCAAGTGATCAAGTAGACCACATTCGTCGAATTACAATTCGTGTGCGAACGTTGTGTCCATGTTTTGCCACTCTCCAGATCCAGTGTTTTTGTAGGTGTAGTCAGGTGGCAAACGCTACACGACCCACAGGGAAAATGACCTGTGACTCTGGGTAGACCCCAAGCTTTGAGTACCGAAGGATCTTCGTCAATGTTTTTTCCTGGGGCGTGTATGCACTAGCGCGTCCTTAATACTTCTTGCCTTCTTAAAAGAAAACAGAGGTTTTTCCCATTTTATGTTGTTGCTTTCAAGGATCTGCCAGTGTTTCCTGATGGATTTTGTGATAGCGTTAGATGCAACACTATACGTAATAACGCAAGTAAATGGAACTTCTTCAGTGTGTTTGGGTGTATCCTCAAGGAGGGCCTCCCTGGGTTGATTTCTTGCTCTTTTACAGCTCCTCTTCAGGATCCTCTCTGGAGTTTTTTTGTAAGTCCACCAGATTCAATCAATCAATCAATCACAGAATTTGTAGAGCGCACTACTTACCCGCAAGGGTCTCAAGGCGCTGGGGAGAGGGGGGTGGGGGGGTTGCTGCTACTGGTCGAACAGCCAGGTCTTGAGTAGCCTCCTGAAGATCAGCAGGTCTTGGGTCTGTCGTAGGCTTAGTGGAAGGGTGTTCCAGGTCTTGGCGGCGAGGTGTGAGAAGGATCTGCCGCCGGTGGTTGTTCTTCGAATGCGAGGGACGGTGGCGAGGGAGAGGTCGGCGGAGCGGAGCTGGCGGTTGGGGACGTAGAAGAAGAGTCGTCTGTTGAGGTAGGCTGGGCCAGTCTTGTGGAGTGCCTTGTGTGCGTGTATGAGGAGTTTGAAGGAGATTCTCCTGTCGACGGGGAGCCAGTGCAGGTTCCTCAGGTGGGGGGTGATGTGGCTGTGGCGTGGTACATCGAGGATCAGGCGTGCGGAGGCGTTTTGTATGCGTTGCAGTCGCTTGATGAGCTTGGCCGGGGCTCCCGCGTAGGTTGAGAGCGATAATCCTCCACCTTACTGCAGTTACGCCTTATGCGAAGATATTGTCCATAAGGGAGATTTTCCCGCAGAGGTCTTGGGTGGAAACTGAAGAAGGCCAACAGATTGTTTTTAGCTGTGGGCTTATAATGGGTTTTCGTGAGTAGTCTTCCTTCTGACTTTGTTATAACCACATCCAGGAAGATCATTTCCTCTCTATGGAAGGTATGTGTGAACCTTAGGTTGGAATCACAAGTATTAATCCAATCAAAGAATTCCAACAGTAAGCATTCATGTCCTTGCCAGATGACAAAAACGTCGTCTATATATCTCTTCCAGAACGATATAAAGGACGTGTAAGGGTTGTCTGTAGTCAGTATGTGCTTGCACTCAAAGTCATGGACATAAAGTCCAGCTACGCTCTGGGCGAATGTACTGCCCATTGAAGTCCCTGTGGACTGAAGGTACAGGTCACCCCTGTACTCGAAAAAGTTTTGCTTGAGTGCTAGGGTAGCACATTCGATGACAAACTGTCTGGATGTCTGGAAATCCCAGGGAGCTGCATTTAGGACCTCACTGAGGACCCGGATAGTATCATCCTGGGGAATACTGGTATAAAGACTCTCAATATCCAGAGAGACCAGTATAGTCGAGTCATTGTCCACTCTGAGATCTTGCAGAAGAGCCAAGAGACTTTTAGTGTCTTTAAGATAAGTAGAGGTCTTTTGAATGAGGGGTTTCAAGAAAAAATCACAGTACCTTGACAGAGGCTCCAATAGGGAACCAATGCCTGAAACGATAGGACGTCCAGGTGGTGGTGTCCTGTTCTTATGGGTTTTTGGCAGAGTATAAAAATATGGAATGATTCCATCACCTGTTGTTAGCCTTCTGCTTAGTAATGTACCCATTGGCTTCCGCGCAGTCGACCAGATTAGTAATCGTGGCCTTAAGTTGGGGAGATGGATCTGTAGGTAGTATAGTCACATGCCTAATCTGGTACAGTGTACCGCATTTGGACAAACCGGAATGCTCACAGGCATGATAAATCATGCATGAGAAGACCATAACAGAAGTTCACGTGGACGTAACCGTCGTAGGAATGAAAAGGAAGGTAACGACCACACGAACTGCTGTTACGGTCACATCATGCAGGACTCATCCTACCTGAAAGCATCACGGTGTGTGTTAGCTCGATACCCCTGCCTCTCACTCCCCCCACACTGCGCAGGAACATCTTGAGACCATGCAAGGGAACTACGCCATAGCTGGCGTCACACACGTGTTGGGGGCAATTCACAGCACACGTGTACGACTTGTGCCCCCTGCCGACACTGCACACAATCACCGCAACAGCAACCACACGCATGCCATCAATGTGCAGACAAAAGTGAACCACCGTGGCCTGTCCACCAATGTCGTCGCAAACTCCCCAGGCAGTGTGCATGATTCCCACATGTCCGCAAGTCCGCCACCAACCAGCGCTTTGAGGATGGCACCAATGGTAATGCACTGCCCATCGGCAAGTACCAACTGAACACACCACACACCTCAACTCCACAATCCTACAACTCACAACTGTGGGAATGCACACGTCACAAATCCACCACCAAAGTGACTACTGCGTGTGTCTCAGTCTCCGCCATAACCTGTCCATAGGCCTACACACACGTGGCCGACCACCTTCAACGGGCAGATTCACACTGGAGACAAGGTGGCTACATCCCAAACCAACCCGCGCACATCACGTCATCGCATGCAGGGTTGTGTCTGCCAGGGCTGCCCCCCCACGCAGCCACGAGGCCGCCGCCGTGACCGGTGGTGCCTGCGCGATCCTGTGCGCCTGCTGCACCCCAGCCCTGGTCCCCAGACCGGTCCGGCGCCCAGCGATGACTGCCCGCCCCTGCGCACTCAGGCCTCAATGATAACCTGCCGCCAACGGCGTGTCTCCAAGAGGGCCCTCCACGTGCTGGTGCAACCTTCTCAGCCGGTCGCTGGTTTCCGCGCCACAGGCCCCCAGCACACCCTGCGGCACCGCACCGTGGAGTCATGTGTGTGCTGACTGCTGCCTGTCCGTACACTGCGGTCCAGCAGGGCACACTGTTCAATTTGAGTCTTGATTCGCTGGACGCCGTATCAAGGCCAACGCATCATCGCAGGCTGCACACCCGCTCAGCTCTTCAGGTGGGCCTAACTCAGTGCAACGCAAGTCATCGCCACGTGACGGTCGGCCCGTGCCGGACGCAGGCCATCGGGTGCCACTAACCCTGTGCAACGCAAGTCATCGTCACGTGCCGGTAGGCCCCTGCCAGCTGCAGTGCAGCGGGTGCCACTAACCCTGTGCAACGCAAGTCATCGTCACGTGCCAGTAGGCCCCTGCCAGCCGCAGTGCAGCGGGTGCCACTAACCCTGTGCAACGCAAGTTATGGCCCCGTGCCGGTAGGCCCGTGCCGGACGCAGGCCATCGGGTGCCACTAACTCAGTGCAACGCAAGTCACGGACCCCTCTTGACTGAGTTCCGTGGAAGCGGACGCCATCATGTCACCTCCGGCAGTGGGGGATGTGCTGTGGTGGGCCCCTTTTATTGGCAGGGTCACATGTCCTGTGATGCCTGTGCTGGATGGGTGTGGTGTGGGTGTAAACCAGCCCTCAGGGAGTGGCTGTGGCATGCTGACAACTAGACCAGTGATCAGCAGATCACTACAGGGAAGACCTGGGACATGTAGCTTTGTCCCCCCCCCTGTAAGCGTAAGCGGAGTGGGCTGGGCTGGCGTATGCCAGTCCAGCGTAGGGGTGTGAACAATGAGCCCGGGGCTCTGGGCGTGCTTCAGTTCTGGGCTGGACAAGGAAGTAACTGATGCTTGTGTCTCTGTTGTAGTGTCTACGCCACACGGACCGCAATCGGCAATGTTGCACCCTGTGACTCAAGTCCCACGACATGAGCAACATGGACGTAAGGGGGAATCACTGACCCTACATCCATCCATACTTTCATACTTGACTGATCAAAGACATGACACATCTGTGCGATTCTGAATGTTTAATTCACATCCAGTGGAGTGTTGCAGCTGGAGCAGTACAGGGCCATGCAAACCCCACTTCACATTATTGGCCAGTGGAGGGCCAGCCAGAGTCCTTCAGGGAATGACAAGTACATCGGAAGAGGAAGAGTTCAGTCCGCAGTCTGATCGCTGTGTCATTGGTAACCAAACAGAATATGGCAGTCCATGTCGAGGTCCAAGGTTAGTGTTGCAGAGTGTATCGGGGGATGGTGGAAGGTGATGATGCAAAGGGCAGAACCAAGCAGAAACAGGCCATATAGCAGAGATGAATGCTACTGCCTCCTCCTTACCAGTAAGGTTGATTCACCTGCATCTTCGTCCTCTGATGTCACATGTGCCACACACGTGGGTGGTGGTGGAATGTCGGCCGCACTGTGTGCCACTGACACATCAGGGGCCGGAGGTGGATTGCCTGCCGCACTGGGTGCCACTGACACATCAGGGGCCGGAGGTGGATTGCCTGCCACACTGTGAGGCACTGGCACATCAGGGGGCGGAGATGTGGATGTAGAAGCAGCAGCAGCATTCATCTGCGCCAGGCCTTGAGGCAGCAATGCCATGACGATGTGCTGCAGGGCATGGAAGGTCCCAGCCACATCTCGCTGGTGTGAAGCCGTGGCAGCCATTCTTTCTGCCTGCATCCGCTCCATGTTCTCCATGAGCCCCCGCATCTGTCCCAACTCCCGGCTGACATCGCTGGAGCTACTCTGACTGGACAGTTGTTTCTCAGTATCATGACTCCAGCGATGTCAGCCATGGATCGTTGGAGAGCATGGAGCGGACTGTGGGTGTCTGTTAGGGACTGTAAGTGGTGCCTGATGGGAATCAGACACCCATGTATGGCATCAAGTTTGGCTGCCATGAGGTCGAACCCCACCCGCACCTGATCAGCCATCTTCTCCTGGACCTCTAACACAGCATTGGAAGGTCATGTGTTGTTCGTGGGGGTCCTGGGAGACAGCTGGGGTGGTAGATGCTTCCTGCTGTGTGGTCTGTGCAGGGGGTGGGGTCTCCTCGATGCAGCTGGGCTGACCTGCTCCTGGAGGTGGGGTGCCAAAGCTGTCAATGAGGACTTGGAGGGCTTCGATGTCGATGTTGGGGATGTCCTCATCGTCATCAGTGAAGAGTTGTTGGGGCTGCTCTGCAGGAGGTGTTGATGCTCCCTCTACAATGTGAAGGGGAGATGCAGTATTACATTGTGTTCACATGTATGCTGACGCATTGTACAAGATCACATACAGACTGCATGACAATGTACATTGTGACTGTTTAGGAGGAGCTGCCTATTTGATGCGGGACAGTGGACATTTCGACAACATCACGGATATGTGTTTGTACCTGTACATTGACATCTCACATTTCCCTGCTATGCCAAATGTGATTGGCCAGTTTCTACACACAAGCGGCACCTGTTGTGTCCTCTGTCCTGTTGTAAACATGTTGCAGTTTGTACCACATTGTTGTCAATGCTGATGTGCTTTGAATGTCATGTGTGTGTGCTGCATTTTGGGAGAGTCGCCCTTGCAGCTCTGATTTTGCTGCCCCTTGTCCCTTTCAGGCGGTGTGCCTTTGACTTCTGTGCCCATACAGTGCTGAGATGTTGCAGACTTGGGTGAATTTGGGTCTTTGTGGGAGTTGGGACTCTGGGGCATGGTTTGTCCGCAGATGTGTTGTTGACGTCAGGGGTTGTTTGTGCAGGTGGATGTGTCAGAGTGTGACCTGCTCCTTTACGGATGTGGTCCACACTCAGCCACCTCAGTGTGGTGGCGTGCACCATGTCATGAGGATCGGACTGCAGCCATGCTAATCGTCATGCAGTGTCACTTGCATTGTCAGTGTGGCTCACGGACCTGGCAGCTTTGCTGGGTTCTGCACGTGTGCATGGGTTGGTTGTGAGATAAGTGATGTGTGGGCGGGCCTCCTCTGGGCACATAGTCAACGGGGGCCTACGTGCTGTTGCTATGTGTGCTGCAGTGTGCCAAGGGGATCAGGGACATGATCCAGAGTCATTGTGGGTGTGCACTGTGCTCCGCTTGATTGTGCATGTGTGCCATTGTGCCCATCTCCCCCCGTCCCCCCAGTCCCTGGTCGTTACTCTCCCTGTTGCTGTTGTGTCAGGTCATGTTGAGCAGTGTCCGGTCCCTCAACTCCTGCCACCGTCTCCCCACTGATGACTGTGGACACCATTTCCTCCATCTCATCCAGCTCCTCCTGTGGCGCTGGACTCCCACCTCCAGTCTGCATTGCTGCCTTCTGGTTGTTGGCGAGTTTCTGCTTGGTCTTGCACTTCACATCATTCCAGCGCCTCTTGACCTCGTTCATTGTCCTCCTCAGCACTCCGACTGCATTCACCTTGTCCACGATGGACTGCCATGTTCCATTTTTTGTTGCCAATGACACAGTGGAGGTGACGAACAGTTGTTGATGGTGTTCTATCACCTCCGTGATCAGGATCCTGTTTTCCTGCGGACTGAACCGCGTCTTCCTCTTCTCCTTGCCCTTCCCTGTCCCCCGAGGTCCCAGGCTGCTCCTCCGGGGGACTTGCGGGGTTCTGGCCGTCCTCTGTACCTGCTCTGGCTGCCTCCATTGTGCTTCGCTGTAGTTTGGTTTTTGTTTGTGTTTTTTTTTCTGCTCTTGTAGTGGTTTTTCCTGCCTGACGTGTGTGAATTGCAGGCCTGGCGCTGCTTTTCGCTGATTGTCTTATCGCGGTTGGGCCCATCGCAACTTTTTTCGCGTTCAGGTTTGGATTTTCATCGCCGTCCCGGTAATGTTATCGCGGACATTTGACGCGTTATCGGGAGACTATCGCATGTTACCGCCGTGTTGAAAATACGACGTTAACCCGGAGTTATTTTCCCGCGATAGACGGCGATATGAAAACTTGCGTTAACCTATTTTGGCGATGTTTATCGCACGTTCTTGTGAATATCCCCCACTGTGTTTTAAGTACCCCTCACCATTCACGCTCCTTTTCATTTCCATTGGCCCTTAAGCCACTCTCATGCCCTGGTGCTCATAAAACAGTTAATGTGAAATGCCAGTGTGATTGTCGGAAGATGTAAAGTCCCCCCCCTCCCAAGTCTTACTGACCTAGCTACGCCCCTGCTGATGGATATAAACAAGATACAGCGGAGGGGAATATCGGACGATGGGGCCCGGACTAAATAAACTCTCCAATGCATTTCATTCAACAGCATGTTAATGATCGAGTAAACATTTTCGTCAAAAGGTGCAGCTAAATAAAGCTGGTTTACAAAAGTCAAGATATTGATTTTGCTTTTCTAATGGTAGACAGTGACACCCGCTCTGAAAACGTCTGCTGAAAGGTGCCAATATTAGGGACCACCAGCGCGGTGAGATCAAATTGCCCCGAAATGCAAATACATAGATGCACTGCCTAGGAAGGGAGCATCAACATTCCAAATCACTGAGGGTACCAAAGCCTGGCCCCAGCCCTTTCACTGTAGCTAGAAGGGCTAGAGCCAGTGAGTACAGACTTGAGACCAAATGCCATCATACCCTCTTCTCCCAACTGACTACCTCGTCTAGGGAGCTTTTGTTGTCCCTAATATGCCTAGTCTAAGGATGTTTTCATGTTCACATATGGTGACAAACCATGCAGGCGCTACCCTTGCTTTGGTCTAAAGATTGCTCTTACAACTCCATTGCAAGTTCCCAAGTAATTCTGATGGGTCTAGTAACAGGAATTCCCTGTCCTATTGGAAATAGGAGATCCACAGGAAAACCACAGCGCCATTTTATTGCACACAGGGACTCCAGCTGCTCAAAGCTCATGATATGACCGTGTGAGAGATTCTGAAATAACTTAGGGAATCAGGCCTGACATTACTGACTCTCAGTCATTCCTCATTACGTCACTGAATTGTTTAGTTAACAGGTTTTGTTTTAATATACCCTGCCTATCAAAACATAGTCGGTTATGTATGTTCATATTCACTGTGTATTGTTAATTTTCATTAAGGTATCTGATTAAGAGTCCACAAATGTGTTCC
Organism: Calotriton arnoldi; assembly: GCA_963921515.1. NCBI lineage: Eukaryota > Metazoa > Chordata > Amphibia > Caudata > Salamandridae > Calotriton > Calotriton arnoldi. The sequence goes on from CAWUFW010001409.1 coordinate 2,463,886, forward strand.
GGTAGTAAAGTCACATAAACCTCAGCATTTGTGTTACATACACTATCTTGCTGCCAGCATTTTAACATGGGACCGGCCCTTTCAACCAGTCCATCACAACTCGTCTTTTCGCTAGTATAAGCAACAATGCAGAAAATGTCCTTACCTGTTTAGGGACATCAGCCACGTAGACTAGCAGCATGACCAATGGGCTTATTCTATTCCATAATTTTGGTGATTATTTCACCAATATCATGCAATAATAGGTTAACCTCTGGGCAAAGCTATGCCAAGTGAATAAAGTTTTCCTGCTTTGTTTTGTATCTATTGCATACATGGTCTTTGTTCGGGTCTAATTTATGTAGTACTGCAGGGGACATATGTATTATATAGATAGATAGATAGATAGATAGATAGATAGATAGATAGATAGATGAATAGATAGATAAGAACTGTATTCGGTTTGAAACAAACCATAAAAGCAGATTTTGATACTTAAACATTTGAAAGATTTATAATATAAACAATTAAAAAGTATTTAAATACATTTAAACTATATTAACCTGTGCATGTAGTCCACTGACTCTAACGCCGCTGCCGCTGTCTGCTGTTTGTGGGGACTCCAACAGCCAGAATCCTGAGCACCGAGGAGGGAGGTGCTGACCATCACCGGCGCGCGCTATTAAAGCGCCTGTCAACACCCGCGGCGCGGGACGCGCGCGGGCGAAGCCCGGGCCAAGGGCGGGCCCGTCCTTGCCCGTCATTGACAGGAAGAGGCAGGGCAGGGCCACCCCCCTACATCCAGTGCCATCCCACGGGCCAGAGTAAGTCTGAACCTTAGCGATAGGCCAGGACTTTAAAATATGTGGACTACATGAAATGTCTTAACTATCGGTTGCTGTTAAATCTTATTGACTCGCAAGTAAGGGGACATAGATTATTTTGTTTGTCTTTTTTCCTGTTCTACGCTATTGTAGGTTTGAAACATCACATTACACTTTTTGGTTTCTCTTCCTTGGAAGGTGCCTAAATGGGGAAAAGAAAGACAATGGAGGGGAATGGTGGAGGAGGCGATGGGGAGCCGCAGGGAGAGAACGCAAGGGGAAAAGGGTTAGAAACACATTGAAGCCGAAAAAACAAGGGAATAGCTGTGTCCTAGATAGAATTGACTCGCTCATTAGTGAGTGTGAGGTTATTTTAGATAGCGGTATACCAGCACAGGTAGAGAATAGTGTACCAATTTTAGGTTCTCCCCGTCTGATTAACCATAGTCTAGGACAACAGCTAACTATCCCGGCAATGTTTCACAAACCAGCTGGGGGAGGTAGCCAAGGTGGCCAAGAAACCCAAATAGATAGTAATATAATCACGGGGTTGGATAATATGGTCCCTTGCACGGTTAATAAAGATACCTGCCAGCTTTTGGAATCAGCAGTCGCTTGTACAAATAGGTTTGCTCCTCTTATGGATTTGCAAGAGGGTGACAGGGGGGATACTACACTGATTATTTCCCCTCCCCTGTCCCGTTGTCCCTCTCTTGCGTCATGTCCACGGATACATTTTTGTTCCACTAATGACACTCAGGGAATGTTCTCCCTCATTAGCGATCTAAAGGCCGAAGTAACATCTATGCGTGCAAAGATCGAGGAATTAACATCTATGATTAAGCTCATAGTGAAAAATGTCCCCACTAATCGAGATATTTCAAACTCCAAGACTGAGCAATCAGAGCAAACAAATCAGGTGAATCACTGTGAATGGAATAAAAGTATTGCGACAAAGGGTCTAAGCTATAAGGATGCAAATGTGCCCAGACGTAATAGTAGACCGGATACTAGACAAGAAAAGGGAGAAACTCCCTGTGCATGGTCTGATCAACATAATCTGCACAAATTTATATCTGATCCAAAACAAATTCAACTTAGGCGTCCTTTAACGCAAGAGTCAGGATTTGACCCAAACACTTATCAAGGGCGAAGGCCTATATCCCAAGATAACAACTCCCCACAAGTCCCAAAAATCTTCATGGTCAATGTCCCAAAATGTGTTAGCAGGAATGGCTTAGAAAGTGTGGATTCCCTTACCAACAAAGCAATCCACTGGATCCGCCACATTAGAGGGTGTCGCTCGGTTATCCGAGAAGATATCGTTTGTGCACGGAGACTCTCCTCACGTTCCAACCCACTAGATTGTATTGAGTTGACATTTAAAGAACAAGAGCTTGCGGAAAACTTTCTTGCCATGGAATTTTGCACGTCATCCCCGGATCACTCTTTAATCCAGTTTAGATGGTTCCCATATGTAAATAGTAATGGTCATCTCCCAAGGAAAGGGAATCCGCAGTTACACTTAGGTGGACCTTCAAACTTGGAGGCAAACGATTGACTCCTGAACTTGATTCACAAGGATCAGGAAATCGAGGTCTTTCCTGTATTGGATAGTGAACCACTTACTTGTTTCCATTCTATTAGCGGATTGCGAAATATAGATAATGACTCCTGCTTACGTAATAATCTGACAATATTAAATAGGTCAAATGAGCTAGGTGCTCACGAAGGAAGTGAACTGAACTCCTTGATAGATCCAAGCCCGGAAAAAAGTCTATCGGCGGGATTGTCAGTGCTATCCTGGAATATAGCAAGTCAAAGATTGTATCCCCCGACTGGCTCAAACTCATTGACCAAAATGACATTTGCCTTTTTCAGGAAACCTGGGCGGTGGACCCTATTCACCGCATAGGTTACCTAAATTATCACGTACCCGCTATCAATGGCGGAAAAGGCCGCCCCTCAGGAGGTCTAATAATCTGGGTTCGCCAAGAAATTGGCTTCAAGGTTGAGGTCCTTGAGTCTAGTAATATGGACATCCTTGTAATTAGGTTGAAATGGGGCCATCGTGAGATACTTGATATCTATAACATCTACGCAAGAGGGACCAGAGGGAAGAAATCAGAAGTTCTTGCGGCCCTGGATGCCACACGAGACCAACAGTCTCGGGGTAAGAATGTAATTATAGCAGGCGATTTTAATGTGACTTTTGAGCCTCTTTTAAACAGGAAATGTAATTTTGGTGAAGAGGAAGATGACCCGTGGAGAATCCCAAAATTAGACCTAGCAGCAATAAAAAAATGGTCCGATGTGGTGATCCAAATTAACTCAATCTGCATGGAGAAGGGATTAAGAGCAGTAAATGGAAGATCGCCATCGGACAAACACGGGGCATGCACTTTTAATAATGGCTCTAGCTCTAGCCGCATTGATTATTTGTTGATTAACTGCCAGCTCTGGCATGTGCTAAGGGACATGGTGGTAAAGGAGCGGGTTGAGAGTGGCCATAATCCCTTGTGCACAGTATTTGATATATTGGTAGAGAATGAATCTAACCCTCCGGGTAGAGAATTAATTACTTTAGATGTAGTCCCTGCAAATGACATGAGGCGCCTAAAATGGGCAAACCTACTTGAGAACTCAGCGGTTCTTGAAAAAATATCATCTGAAACTAATAGCGCAATAATGAAATTAGAAGAGCTGTTGGCAAACCTTGCTCCCCCCGAGTCTGTTATAAAATTTCATGAGGAATTTTTTGGTCAACTCCGTACCCATTTTTACAAAAATAGAAAGACCAGGGTCAATAACCACATTAACATTAGTAAATGGTTTAATGAGGAATGTAAGGAGGCACGTAGTTCCCTAGGGAGTGCAATTAAGGAAGGTGACCCTACTAAAGTAGACAGTTTTATAAAAAAGTGCAGGAGAAAGCTAAGAAAGCCTTGGGATGAAAATAGATGACAGGATCTCAAACGAGCTTGCGAAAGTAAAAATCAGAAACAGTTTTGGAAAGTCATTAAGTGGGGTAGAGATGGTCGACCTATGGAGCCAACAAACCATGTAAGCCAGGATCAATGGGTGAGCCACTTTAAATCTCAATATGCCCGCAGCTTAGATGACCATGAGATGACTGAATTCCCATATACTTATTATAATGAACCAGCGTTTAATGAGGCTGATGTCAATCTTGCATTGGGTGCTCTAATGGGAGGCAAAGCTCCGGGTCCCGATGGAATCCCAGCCGACATATTTCTTTCTGATAAACCTAAATGGAGCCAGTACATTCTGATTCTAATGAATGAAATAGCCAAAGGTGCATTAGTCCCAGAATCATGGAAAGGAGCTGTGATAATACCAGTTTTTAAAAAGGGGATAAATCTCAGCCTGGGAATTATAGACCAATTAGTTTAATTGATTCCCTTCAAAAGGTCTTGGGACGCCTTGTGTTAAACAAAGTACAGGATTGGATAGATGAGAATAATATATTATCATCATTCCAGGCGGGGTTCCGGGCACGCACAAGCACTATTGATCAAATATTTCGTTTTACATTGCTTTACTGGAAGACGGTGGTTTTAGACAAGGGCAGCATATATGCTGCCTTTGTTGATTTAAAGTCAGCTTTTGACCTCGTCTCCCGTAACAAACTGTGGGCAGTATTGCAAGAATTGGGGATGCCCCATGAATTATTATCCCTTATTGCTAGATTCCATGAGGGAAATCATGCAAAAATTAGATGGGGTTCCCAGGGACAGGACACAATTCCCTTTCCAGTAGAAAAAGGGGTGAGGCAAGGGTGCGTAATGGCACCAACATTGTTCTCCTTGTTTATTAACGGGATTGCAAAATTCCTTGACGCAACGCCTACAGATGCCCCCGTTCTAGCAGGTGTGAGAATCCCCATCCTAATGTTTGCGGATGACACGTTGTTAATCGCCAAGACGCCGAGTGGCTTGCAGCGTGCCTTGTCACTTTTTGAAGAGTTTTGTCAGCTACGGGGCCTGGAAATCAACGTGTCTAAGACTAAGTTCATGACATTCAATCCTCATAGATCATTTAGAGGAGGGATGGTGATGAACAAACGGCCCCTGGAACAGGTAGAAGATTTCACATACCTAGGGGTCATAATGCAGGGAGATATGAGGTGGAGTAAGCAATTGGACATAGCCACACTGAAGCATCGCCAACTTGCTGGAACACTTCTGACAGAGTTTAATGCATCCCTAACGAAACCAATTAGCCCAGTTTTGAATATATATAATATAAAAGTAGTCAGTGCAGCGTTATACGGGGCAGAGCTCTGGGGATTTAGGAATCTATCAAAATTGACAACAGCGGAAAATAGATTTTTACGAAAAATTACAAATCTTCCGCAAAGTACACCAGTACGCCCACTGCTCCATGACCTAGGTAGGAAGGCACTGGCTGACATTGCCAGATTACGCCCTTTGCTGTACTGGCGGAGATTATGGTCAATACCAGAATTGACACCTTATGCCGCAAGCCTAAAGGATCTAATAAGGGCAGATTCCCAGAAAAAAATCAAATGGATTCAGGAAGTCAGACATACCCTTCAAAGTATTGGCTTGGCTCCTTTATGGGAGAACCCTGAAAAAACTCCTTTTCCTTCTAAAGTGGAGTTGAAGGAAAGGTATTGGGGCTGGGTGACTGACAATACCCTTAGGCATTGTGACTCTTCTACATTAACGGGTCAATTCCTTGATGTGAAACCACTACAAAAGCTGGAAACATACTGGGATGTCATAACTAAGCCACTTGATAGGAAGCTATACTTCCAACTCAGAGTAGGCACACTACCCGTAAAATTGTTTACTGCAAGATGGGATCTGTTAGACGATACAACCTGCCCTATTTGCCATTCACATCCAGAGTCACCGGCCCACTTACTATTTGTTTGCCCAGCTTATATTGTTCCAAGGCGCATCTGGTTGGCACCAATATGTAGATCTCTGGGCATTCGTAATTACAATGTAGCTCTTAGAGTATTGCGCGCAGATACAATGCCACCTCTTGTTATTGCTTTAGCAAAATTTTTAGGTTGGGCATGGACCATCAGATTAAAGGCAATTTCTAATCGTAGTGATTTTGCATCAGCATAATATCTGGTTTTTTTTTACTGGCTGTTATAGAGAGTTTTTAGATTTTCCCCTCATATCATTATAGATATTTATTTGTTGCCTCAAGATGGGCATGAAATATGTAATTACCATGTATAATAAGATATTTGTGTATATATATACATTTAGCCCCCAGAGGAATTTTAAATATTACAATGTTTTAACTGTTTTATGGATTTTAATACCCTATTGTTAGGCTTTTATTACTTTGTATTACTGCGGTCATGTGTATTATCATCTTGTATCGTGCTTTGATGACTAACTGTCGAATAAAGCTAATATGACTGACTGATAAGTGTGCTGTTTGTGCGCAGCGTTGTCTTCCAAGCGCTGGCTCCTGTATCAGCTGCCCATCTCACCGTCACTGCTATGATATATGTCCTGTGTTCAGTAAACCAGCTAGTCAATGTGGTGATCCCCTGCTTGTTCTTCCATTGTTTGCCCTTTAGTTAGAAGTGCTAGGCCCAGTGAGTGCCGAACTGAGACCTAGTGTTATCCAACCCTCCTGGACCCATTAAGGGAAGGCTGGACAACGAGGTCACGAGACTGGCGCAAATGCTGCTTAGCGCTGAATCGGCAGGATGCAAATGTTTCTCCTTTCAACAGCCTTGATACCCACACCCTAACCTTCATACAATTGTGATACTGTTAGAATTGAATGCGTTATTGCTCCATCACTTATGCTTTACACTGAATTATGTTAGCATTCATGTAGCTACTTTGTATTAATCACTACTGCATATGTGTGTAACCAATCCCTGCAAATACTCTGTGAGTTAAGGTTAGCTTCTGTGCCGCCATTTTCTCTCATGCAGCCACCATTTCGCTTTATGATTGAAACTATGCTTTTGTCACTTGTTGCTTGTCTCAGCAGAAAGCTGCTGGGATGCATTTGCATCTCCAAGGTTAGGCCTCACTGACGCATGAGAAAAAGCTTGTTAACACATACCTTTACCTGTGATAGACGTTGCTCCCACTGTTCCAGCTCCAAGTATAGACTGTATGACCTTGCCAAAGAGATAGTGTATGCCCGGTCTCAGACTCTTAGCTCATCTTTGTGTGCCCCTTTGTTCAAGCTGTCTCCCTGTGGAAAGTTACAGAGTGGGCGTGTCATTGCCCAGTTGTAGAAATGTATAACTGTTACCTTTATGCTGGGGAAAGTCAGTCCCTCTGTAGCATCTAAGGAGGCTAGTCAGACTGGACTCCGCTGCAGCGTATTTTACAATAAAATAGCTTGGTTTGTGTTCTCTACTGCGTCACCGACTCTTCATTTCTTGGAAGGCTAAGAGGAGGTCGCGAGTGACCCGGGTGGCCCTAATCGGGTCACTTCCTTCAATAAATGTGGCAAGATGCTAACATCTCTCTTGCTCAATGATCTATCTGCTTTTTCCTGAACCTCAATTCAACATCTCAGTTTTTTTTACCTTTAGCAGGAGTTTGACTTGTGCTCTCAACAGAAATGTCATTTGTTTCAGTTTTACGGGTAAACCTTCTACTCATATTATGGGCTTGGCACTTGTGAGGTCTTATGTGCACAGGCTGGTAAGGCTTTGTTTCAAACTCTCAGACTCCAATTACCATTATGAGGAAAATTCTGTTTCTTGAGTAATTTTTTTTTTGCCGAAACGTGATTCCAAACCAGGGGTTAGTGTCCGCTTGCTAATTTCACATGCACTGTTTTCGCACATGCAATTAGCATGTCTGGTTTACAGCAGGTAAAACCTAGCAAGAATTGTCAATGCAAATTACACAGAATGTCGATGTAAGCACCCACGAACAGGGAAAATGAGACTTATGAGCTATTTGGTAACAAGATTACGAGGTAGATTAGAATTCAACACTATTTGCTAAGCCAGCACAGAGGGCAGAAAAGGACAAGCCAGACTTCCCTGCTCCTCCTCTTCCAGACAGAGCCTTGGGGACTCTGAGGTGGCCCAGGACCCTCATCTGGCTACTTCAGCTCAGTGTGAATGTCCGAGCTGTGGCCTCCTGCAAGAGATAAGGACCATGACTACCGACACCGACAGGAAGTTTGCCTCGGTTTAGGGTAGCTGGGAAGATCTGAAAGAAGAGAGACTGTTTCCCCGACCCTCCTCGTCTGACTCAGCTTTTTAAAAAAATATCTTGCAGCTCCTCTAGTGTTCCTCCTCCCCTCATTGTTCACCTACATTCTGTGGAATTAATTTGTGCTGCAACCCTTCTGCACTCCTTGTTCAACCACTCATCCCCCGTCCTTTTTTTCTACATCCATTTTTTTTATTTTCCAGAGATTCAGGTAGCTGCTATTTGCCTCCAGGTAACTACTCTCTCAAAAAAGGCTTTCACACACTTTTTGTATTGTACTTTCCCAAGTTGGGGCTTGGATGCATTTGTTGCAAGCATTGTGACAAATGCCCACCTACACGTCATAGCACTGTGGCCATCTCTAAGGTAAAATAATTGGCCGAAACAGAACTGAAAGCAATTTCTCTCCGTATACAAAAGCACCGTGCCGCACTGGAGCATCACAAATCAAAGATACACTGGAGTCAGCATTTCTTTAGCTGTATCAAAATATAATTATTTAAAAAATAATTAGCCTATGTTTGAAAAAAAAGCATCAATCCAGCTTTGCAGAAAACTTACTAAAATAGGTGCTATTTTCGAAGTAATTGCAATCCTCTAAGCCTCTGGGAAAGACCTTTTGGAAAGCTCGAAACACGTCGGCAGGGAGTTTGCTGTAAAAATGGATTGATGATTTTTTCAGTGACTAAATTTATGAAGAAATATTTTTTAACATATTATCTATCTCTGTGTTGCTGTCATTAATTCTGACTGTAGATTGTATTCTCGGACCTCACTGAACTGATCCTTCGTTTACTTTAGTTACAACATCCAATAACTCATAGTAGTGTCAGAATATATCACTTTGGTTGGATGACAACGTGGTCTAGGCAATCCGTTAGAAACAAATACCTTTGTACTCGGAATCCAATGGAAAGATGCACTCCTCTGCCTCTCACTTCATCCACCGCCAACCCCTCACCGTAGGAATACGTGGCCCAATATTGAAAATGGGGGAAAGAGAGGAAACAGAGAAACTTTATATTACCCTCTGACATTTCACTCTGCTGGGGACAGACGACTGCAGGTCAAGATAGATTTTGAAAGGCAAAGGGATAGTTTTAGTAATCAGTTGTTTAAGGAATAGCATCTAAACTAGCAGTAGATATGATATACTTTAAGAGTATCGCTATATAACCCACTCTCTGTTTTCTTGAGGTGAAGCTGACCTTGCTGAAAGTGAAGTATAATAACATTTAAATACAACTTCAATATCAAACTGCCATCCTTCTCTATTGATAAGATGACTTCAGCTCAGCTTCAATAATGCATACTCTCTGGAGATGATAGCGTTAGTTCTTCTCTGGTCCTAACTTGCATTGCATGGCATCTAAAGGGCAATTAACAATCATCAATATACTGTGGTTCTTATCATTAACATATATATATATATATACACATACAACCTAATCGATAAGCATCGTTCACGTATTCAAATATACATATCGGGCCTGATTCACAGAACTAACTTACGTCAAAATCCTAAACTTACAACAATTTTGGTATTCACAGAATGAACTTACACATTTGGGTATTCACAGAATGAATTTACAACAATTTTGGTATTCACAGAATGAACTTACACATTTGGGTATTCACAGAATGAACTTACACATTTGGGTATTCACAGAATGAACTTACTCATCCTAACCTTATGTCCGCACTCGGGCCGGAATTTCCGGCCCGGTGGCGGACATAAAGTTAGGATGAGTAAGTTCATTCTGTGAATACCAAAATTGTTGTAAGTTCATTCTGTGAATACCCAAATGTGTAAGTTCATTCTGTGAATACCAAAATTGTTGTAAGTTCATTCTGTGAATACCCAAATGTGTAAGTTCATTCTGTGAATAGCCAAATGTGTAAGTTCATTCTGTGAATACCCAAATGTGTAAGTTCATTCTGTGAATACCAAAATAGTTGTAAGTTTAGGATTTTTACGTAAGTTAGTTCTGTGAATCAGGCCCATCATGAGTAATCAAAAGTTCTTCTTTCCATCACAAGACAAAGCACAGAATTCTTGTGAAACAAATCCCTAAAAAATATTAACTAATAATGAGATGTTCAAAAGAGTACCAAGTTTCTTTTTCTTTTTCTCTAAACACAACTTGATTTCTGAATAGAAAACTGCCCTCCAGTATTCACATGTGATAATAGTGCTTCAATTAGAAAAACACAACTGTAATCGCAAAGTCCTGGATGCAGCAACATTGAAGCATGGTTCTCCACCAAGGAAGCCATGAAACACAAGAGAAGTTGTAGCCAATGTTCTAAATTGGAGAACTACATCTCCAGACAGAGCTCAAGGATTACTGGGAATTGTAGTTTTCATGTCAGCGCCGTGGCTTAGTGCATACTCCAGAGAGATGAAGTAATGAAGAATGTTATAAAAGTTTCCACCCATTTACAGTAAAGAGGCGTTAGAAAATTAGGTCAAGATGCCGATTATTAAATACCTTGCAGTATGATAATTGTTTATCAACCTGTCACACTCTTTGAATGATTTCATCAGTTATGGCATCAATGAAGTAATTTGAGATATCATCAGTGATGTCATCAATGATTTAATTGAGCATGTTATGAGTGATGTAATATGGAAAACGGCCTTTACAACGTGGGCTGAGGCATGCATGCCATTTCCCCGCAAGCGGAACAACGCTTGCCTTAACCACTCATATGCCTTAACCACGCATCTTCGTGGGCTCAGGGGGGCCGGGTTGTTTTCAGGGCTCAGGGGAGTCAGGGTTGTTTTTAGGGCTCAGGGGGGAGTCAGAGTAGTTTTTAGGGCTTAGGGGGGTCACAGTAGTTGTTAGGGCTCAGGGGGGATCGAGGTAGTTTTTAGGGCTCAGGGGGTCAGGGTAGTGTTTAGGGCACGTGGTCAGGGTAGTGTTTAGGGCTCAGGGAGGTTGGGGTAGTTTTTAGGGCTCGGGGTTGGGGTAGTGTTTAGGGCTCAGGAGGGTAGGGCTATCTTTTAGGGCTCAGGGGGGCCGGGGTTGTGTTTAGGGCTCAGCAGGGGTAGTTTTTAGGGCTCAGGGCGGGTTTTTATAACGTGAAGTAAGATGTATTACTACCATACCTAGCTGTACGTTGTAGGGTTTTGGCTAGGTAAGGAAGATTGAGTGTGAGGAGGGAGTAGGCTCTACATGTAGAGCTGCGCAGAGAGCACAAGCTGTGCATAGTGGGGGCTTCCCACCTAATTGTGCTTAGGTGTCTAGAGGAAGTGGGCTGTACACACACTCTGTTCACAGAGCGCAGACTGTGCATAGTAGGGTTTGGTAAGGAACTGACCTCTCCGTGAAGAACTCTGTACAGGGTGAATGCTGTGTGTATTAGGGTTTCATGAGGGACTGGTCTCTCTGTGAAGACATCTGTTCAAGGTGAAGGCTGTGCATAGAAGGGATTGGTGAGGGAATGGCCTCTCTGTGAAGAATTCTGTACAGAGCAAAGGCTATGTGTAGTAGGGTATGGTGAGGGACTGGCTTATTTGGAAGACCTCTGGACAGGGCGAAAGATGTACATAGTAGGGTTTAGTGAGGGACTGGCCTGTCTACAAAGACTCTTTGCAGGGCGAAGGCTCTGCACAGTAGGTTTTTTTTAGACTGGGCTGTCTGCCACGACCTCTGTGCAGGGCGAAGGCTGTGCATATGAATTCCACCTATACCAGATGCAACATCACAATGTAAGCTGTGCCATTTTAAATAGGGCAAGTGTACTGGCTTTGTCAAGGGGTTACCACAATCAATATATATAATAGGCAGGCCTATTGAATTTGTCAAGGGGTAACCACATAAATATACAAAGCAGACATATTGGCTATTGGCTTTGTCAAGAGAACTCCACTTCAATTTATAAAGGCAAGCCTATTGGCTTTGTCAAGCGATCCCCACCTTAATGAAATAGTAATCACATTTTAGAATCCAAAACCATATTCAAAAATATTAATTATTAATACAAAGCATTACAATGTTTGTCAATAAACATTTAAATAAATCATTTGCATTCAAAACACCATTAAATAAGTGTTAGAGTCTTTCTTTCACAATTTCACAATCACCAGACCACATAATACAACCATAGGATAACCCACAAAGGATCTCTGCAATCCTAAAATGAAGAGCAAAAGCTCCGGCTCTGGTAAAGCCAAAAACAGCATAAACGTTCCCTGGGGTCATGTTCGATAGGCCCAAGGAAATATAGGGTTACTTTTAATATATTATTTCTGAAAGGCTGCTTCACTCCCTGCCGCCTCTCACACACTCTGAGAGCATATTGGTTGTGCACCAAACTAATGCAACATGAAAATGAGCCCATGAAGGGCATTATGGAGTGCTCCTGGCCAGGAGCGATAAATAATACATGAGGGCAGAAGCCGCTCATTTATTTTATTTTTTGTAGACTCTTAAGTTGTATCAGGCAGCAGCGGGCCTTGATTGCTGCTATTCTGGGGAACTGCAATGCGTTCCCCCATACATCATCCTCTATCTCTCTCCTTTATCTCTCTGCCATCTACCCTTTAGGTGCACTAGGTCTTCCTGCGTGTTTCTCAATAGCAACTGATAAGTGAGGGAGTAAGCCCTAGTGAGTATCATGCAGTCTGTACTCCAGGGGAGAGTGGTCCATAATTACCTCATCTGGCGGCAAAGCCCCATGCAGTGCGTGGCACAGTTCAAGGTTCTTAAAATGTTTGGGAGGCAGGTATCTTGCATGCTGTCCTAAGATGATCGAATGAAACCACCCCATTCGTGTCTCACACCTCGCCCAGGGTATTGATTTCTATAGCGTCCTGCTTCCGGAATCCTGAAAGGCCCGTCACTGTTCCTAGCCTTGTGCCGAGCCAGAGAGGGGTTTTCAGTGTGTCGCCTGTGCCAGTCCATTTTTCTCTGTAATGTACGCCAGATGGTAAGAACTGTTCTCACGCCAGCAGGAGGCCAGCGGGTATCCTCCCTCCATATAGTACATGTAAATACCCTTTCTCCCCCAGTGCCTCCCGATCAAGTCGAAAAGCTGGGTCCTCCAGGTGTGCATATGCCCATTCATTAACTACGCTGACATGTGGAGCCTCATAATATAATTGAGAGCCCTATGCCCCTGTGTACGAAGATCGCTGAAGAGTGGACAGCACTATTCTCGGTGGGCCACCCAGCCTAGCAATGTTCTTAATAATGCATTTATGGCCTGAAATAGTAACTAAAGTATGCCATACGGCCTGTTTTGAAGTATGTAAATAAATCGAGGCAGGTCAACCATTTTAAATAGCATTGCCCTGCCCAGCAAGGAGAGCGGTAGCACCCTCCTGTGTTTAACATCAGTCTCAAATCTCCGGAGTAGCAGGACTAGATTATCCTTCTAGTGGGACTCCTCCCCCTTAGAAATCCATAATCCCAGATATTTGAAATGCCATTGTTTGATCCTGAGTGGTATGGGAAGATGTAGTTTTGCCCTCCATGTACCCATGGGAAAGATCAAGGACTTTTCCCAATTCATTTTTAGCGTAGTGTATCTCCAAACATTGCAAAGATTTCACCCACTCTCCCTAGGCTTTGGTCAGGGTTCGCTAAGTACAACTGAACGTCATCCTCATATAGTGAGATGTGTTCTTCCCATGGGCGGTCCCAACTCCAGCATCAGCTACCCTCTGAACTGGGAAGTCCGGGAAGAGGGCCCCATTTACTTTGAGCGGTGCTCTAGGATTTGTATAAAGTACGCGGAATGAAGCCCATCTTCTCCAGGATGGCGGACAGGAAGGGCCACTCCACCAAGTCGAAGACCTTATGAGCTTTGAGGGAAACCAACGCCAACGGCACCCCACCCTTCTGAGGCTACAATACTATTATGGAGCCTCCGAAGATTATGGAGCTGATTCACAAAGGGCCTCTGCACTCATGGTGGAGGCCCGCAGTCATGGCGGGGACCCTGCACTCGTGGTGGGACCCCCATTCTGCAATCACCCATTATGTAGGTCCTGTCAAGAGTGCAGGGCCCCCGCCACAAGTGCAGGGTCCCAGCCATGAGTGCGGGGCCTCCACCACGAGTGATGAAGCCCTTTGTGATTTGACACTTAAGCCTTATATATCTATGAGGCATCAACCCATTTTGGTTCAGATAAACCAAGTCCAATATAACTCGTCTCAACCGGTTGGCCAAAGCATTGGCCAGAATTTTGGTGTCTGTATTGAGGAGGGATATAGGTCTATAGGAATCTCATTTGTCTGGTGGCTTCCAAGGTTCAAGGATAGGTATTACTGTGGCCATCCTCTAATCTTTTGGGAATACCCCAGTCCGGTGAGCCTCCTCATATACCTTATGTAGTGAGGCTACTATTTTAGCAGACAGTTTCCTCATGAGCTCCACTGGGAGTCCATTTGTGCCCGGGGCTTTCCCTCCGTACAGCTGTGAAAGCGTGGTTCATATCTCACCTTCACTCAGGTCTTTTTCCAACTCTAGTGCTTTTTGACTCTCCAGTGTCCTACAGGGGCTGTCCTTGACAAAGTCCTGAAGATCTTAATCCTGGACTTGCAGCTTCCCTGAGTAGAAGCTCTGCAGGTACTCCACCTTACTTCTGCTGTTCGTTCGCTGCCTTCGACCATCTCTCCTGTGGGTGTTATAATCTTGCTAATGTGTGATCTATCTGGTCCCTGGCTGCCATTCATGCTAGAAGCTTTCCTGTCTTGTCTCCCGCCTCATATCTCCTTCTTTGTCTGGCTGTGCATACCTGTTTAATCTTGTTGGTTACTAAGGCTCAATATTCCTCCACTTTCCGGACTAACTTATGGGTAAGCTCTTCAATTGGGGTGTGGACATGCTTGTCCTCTAGTAGCCTGAGATCTCTTTCTGCTTCCAAACATTCCTGTTCTCTTTCTCTCTTTTATCTCCTACCTCCCCCAAAATTACATCTCCCCTTATTGTGACCTTATAGGCCTCCCACCGGGTGGCTGTGCTGTCAACTGAGTCACTAGATTCTGCAAAATATAATTCTGTGACCCTGGTCAACGGTGACACCTCTAGAGGGTTTGTGAGATGCCATGCCGCCATTCGCAATGCACCTGTCCCCTTCGAACATGATATGGCAAATGTAATATCCAAAGGGAAGTGATGAGAGATTCACCGCACCCTATAGTTGGCCCCAGTAAATCTGTGGAGAATCAGCCTGGGGGCAAAAAACTAGTCTATATGGGAATGCGTGTTATGAACCCCCGAATAATAAGAGTAGCCCCATGCTGACCATGTAGTGATCTTCAAACATCTGCCAGACCCACTGCCTGGACAAAGCCTTCTAATTTTTCTACATGGAATTGCTACACCTGTCTAACGTATGTTCGGTCCAGGTATGGGTTCATAATCATATTAAAGTCACTCCCCAAGAAACTTGTCACCTGTGGTATGTCCTTAGAATGCTTCCCAGGGTATATAGTGTATCTGTTTGCAGCCCGGGGGGACATCAACATTAATGAATGACAGGGTCTCACCCTCCCAATCCTCCAGGACCACTGTATACCGCCCCAGGGCATCCGTCCACACTCTCACCACCTGGAGTGGTAGGGACTTCTTCACTAAGATCGGCACCCCTCTGGAAAATGCAGGAAATTCTGCGTAGCCGACCACATTATATTTCCCTCACCGTAATGCTGGTGTATGATTACCCATCAAGTGTTTCTCCTGTAAAAAATCCACATCCGCCGAGTACCTCGTAAGCGCTTTCGCCTCCAACTCTCGCATAGTTTTGTGGCCCAGGCTATTAACATTCAGTCAGTCAGTCAGAAAACTTTATTCTCATCACTTTTGGTGCATAAAAGTACATAAAAAGCATACATCACAATTAACAAGCACAACTATATGTCGTAGGACAATGAAATTAAAATTATTATCTAAAACCATCATAAAACAAGAATTAAAACCCAATCCCTTTGTCCGATTGGTTCCGTAATTCATATATACTTATTTGAACATCTTAAAACCGTTGAGTAACAATCAGGGAATCCCATAAATTAGGATAAAAACCATCTAGGGCCTAGTAATTTATACTCCAATATTCAAAGCATCTTTAAGTATCGTTATCTCACCTAGCCGTGGTGCATGATAGGAGGTAAAAGACAGTCAATACAGCTGGACAACTTCACAGGGGACCTTAACTAATCATTTTCACAGTCCAAGTTAACATTTTAATAGTGAGCATAGCCATCGCCATTGATGCATACCTGTTAGCCCCCTCGTGCCGGCCAAATTTAATCTCGGTGACCCCCAATCCCGAATAAACTGTAAATTTAAACACCAACAACAGAGACAGATGTGGTATGGCAGTTCAGCACTTTGGAATTAGTACCTTAGTTAATTTATATTCTGCCTGAATATTAACTTAACCTGGTTCATATACAATTGAGCACAACAAAACATTTAAGCCTTGAATTGGATTCATGCATGGTGACACTTTAGATTTGCACTTTTTTGCATGCTTTTGAACTAGCACTTTACTTATTATGAGAAGCAGGAGGAGATTGAGCAGGACCCAAGTAACCTTTAAAAGACATCTTTATTTTATGATTAACAACAGCCCTTAAAGTAAAATAAATTGCAAATTTTTCGCAATAGATAAAAACAAAAAACAAGTTTAAAAACCATGGTTTTAAAATGCTGATTGTAGTTAAAGTGCCATACATGTGCAATGCCAACATACTACAGGCTCTCTCACTCGAATTGAATTGAATTAATCAAGTTCACAATTTTACTGATTAAAGAACATTCATTTGTATTAAAACAATATAATAATGCCCATTGCATGTTTATAGTCCCATTTTCTTAAAAGCTGCAATAAAAAAAGTTCTCCTCTTATTTATTTATTTTATTTATTTGCGAAGTTTTATATAGCGCTGGCTAGACCCGGAGGTATCAGAGCGCTTTACATGAGGATCAGAGCTTTACAGGTTACATAGTTACATAAATTACAGGCTTCAAGTAAAGACATAGGAGAAAACAAAAACATGATATGTGGGGGAGGGAAGGAAACACAACGGGGCGACGAGGAAAACAATGTCAGATGTCCGGCTGGGTAGGTGTCGGCCGAGGGGGTGAACCAGAGCCAAAACTCCTCTATAGCTGCATAGGACAGCTCCACCGGGCATCGGCCAAGGTTGCTCGGGCTCCGAGGTAAGTACAAACAGTTATGGTATCCGCCCAGGGGGCATCGTCAAAGTTCCATCGAAAGGCCCCGGTCCTGGTGTGACTGGGAAGCGTCATCCGCTACGTTCTCCAGCTGGCCCCCAGGACAAAAGTGGTGAGAGGAGAGGTGGAAGGGACAGATTCCAAGGTCGGCGGAATTGTAGGACAACCCAGCCTCCAGCTTATTTGACATGGGCGCACCACTAGTATTGCATCTCGCCCATCCCCCACGCTTCCGCTGAGCTCACCTCAGGTAGGGTGTCTCCAATTGCAGTGGCGGCTCCCTCACTCCGCTTCGCCGTATCTGGTGCTCACCGGTTTATTAGGTTTATTGGGGGGGGAATTGGGGCCGCTGTCTGCTGGTTAAACGGGGGTCAGCAACTGTAGGCTACTGTAGGTAGGTTTCAGTGTGTCCTCTGCCAAGTACATTTGGGCCAACAGCAACCCAAGTGAGTTAGACCTTCTCTATAATAACTGCAACATTTGGTGGTGGAATGGAGTTTCATTTTAATTTGATTTCTCCAGCATCAAACATGCAAATGCGTAGTCATAAAAGAAACCGCGTGATAAGAAGCAAAAAACGCTTTTAGCTTTATTATCTTTAAGCAAAAAAGCATGATAATGAGCACCACAGTTCTCAAGCTCTCTTGCACAAAATACAGCAAAGATGTTTTTCTTTGACAAGCTCTTAAAAAGTGATATGGATATAACCTGGTTCCAGGGGCTTCCATTTTTAACTTATTTAAGAACTTGACTATTGTACTGTGCTAAGGTGCGTTGCCTTATGTTATTGGACTATCAAACTCTTGACATAAAATACCTCTAAGTGTGTTTGGTTTTGCTCTTTTCATGTCAAACCTATATCTGACCTGGGCACCTTTTGATCGTAATTCTTTATCAACCAATAGAAATTCCAGACGGATTTGCACAGGACTTGACGATTGTAGCAGGGTAAATATAATTGTAAAAAGTTTGCTCTCTTCTGCATTCAACCAAGCTTTGAGTTTTTCCGAAACGGCTTCCATATGATAGGTCAGCTTTTGTATGTATTTGGCTTTAATAACCTTAAAGAGTTGCATAATGGATGGGCCATCAAATTCGATAGTTTTAACACAGCAGATCTCAAAGCTATGTCCTTTCTTTTTAGCCTTGCCAAATGTGCTTCATGATTTCCTTTTATATGCAAAGTGTTACCCAGGTAGTTATAATAATCCACCTTCCACATTCCATGACTTTACATTTTACTGGACCAAATGACATTATTTTAGTTTTTATATAGTTAATCACCATTTGGTTGTTTTCACAATGCTTTCATAGACTCCTCAAAGTGCGCTGAAGACCAATTCTGATATATTCCAATATAACCGTGTTGTCTGCAAACTGGATAGTAAATGCACGTTTACGTGGGCAGGCCCGTGGATTCAAAAGGGTCTCTTCTATATCAGTTTTATATAAATTAAAAAACAGTGGCGCTGGTACATACCCTTAATGTAATCTTTTATTAACTGGGATTTTCTTGGTGATGTAAGTGTGAAATATTGAATGGCAGGAAACAATAAATAACAGGGGTGATAGTTAACTAACCTAGCCCGTGGGGTGCGACTAAGCTAACCATTTAAAAAAAGACTCAATATACCTAACCCATACCAACAGAGGCTGACTGTGCACTGGGATTAATATTGTACTCAGAGGAAACAGTTTTCCAATGCAACTTTTATTTAAACTTGATAATAATACATATTAGAACATTGGAATGTTAAGAACTCAGTTGAAGTTGCTCAGGGTTTATAAAAGTTATTATAAGCCTTCTGCTACAACATTCCAATGTTTGTCTTTGTCTTTCTCCCTTTATGATTTAAAACATGCTATTCTTAGTGGGTAGAATGCTCTAATAGCCTCAAAGCCCTTGTGCCTCTGGCTATATTGTGGGTTGGGCCTATAACTCGGGTTCAGGGCCTTTAAAAACTGGTGTAACCTTCAGCTGTGAGCTATAAGGCCATAAACTATGGTGACAGTTAGATTTGTGGACCTTACGGTTATTAGATTTAATTAAATTCTTCAACCCCTGTTGCAGATTTCTAACTTTGAGACGATTAGCTATTGAAACTCTAATTACCTTCTGGGTTCTTCAGGATACTCAGGAGATATTTCTTTTCATTTGATCTTGGCTCCATATTTGTGCCTGGACTTGAATAACATACAATCAGAGCCAACATTTAGAGATTGTCACTTTTCAAGTGTAACTATATCATTAAACGTATTAATCACTAGGTCAGCTGGGCTTTGGACGAGCAAAATCTGCCATGGCTCACTCAGCCTGAAACACATACAGCCATACAACATTCCAAACTAGCTCTGCAGTTGTTCATAAAATCCTTGATCCTACTTTCAGAGCGCGTTGCAGTTTTAAGTCATCCAAATTTAGTTGTCCAAGAGCAGCATGCACCGTCTCTCCCCAGCATCCACAACACCACCACTGGTTGAAAAAGAACACAATGGTGTTGGGATGAAAACAAGGGGAAAGGGGTTGGAAACAAACAACAAACTACAATAACAACCTAAAATAAAAGGCTAAAACAATTTACCAAAATAACAAATGTGATGATCCACTATCCTCCAGAGTTCCCACTTGGACCTACAGAACAAGTAATCATAAGGAAAATGTTAGTCAGATAGCAGGACTGTTCTATCACCCAAAACGGAAACTGACAGATACTACTTAAAGGGTACTTAGCGTTTTCTAAAGGAAGGAAATAAAATACTGCACCTACTAATCAAGCACACTGGAAGAGGGACATCGCACTATGACCTCACGACAGTGTACACAAACAAGAATATCATATGTGTACATACATTACTTGTCACTGCTCAACATTATATAGATCACAACACATAACTTGTGTAGAGTATCAACCTACGTACCTAATAGATGCATGATCTCCACTAGTACGCTGACAAACTGCACACTGATGTTTAGCGTTTCTCCTCATATGACAGAACACCAGTTGCACAAAAATAAAGAGTTCCTAGGCAGGTTGAAAGAGAACACAATATACACAATAAACAACAAACATAGCTGTGCAGCTAAATAAGCCTAGCATAGCTGTTTAAAGAATGTTTGGCTGCTTGAATGCGCAGAGATCTGGTGAGAGGCACCAAGCTTTCCTTTATCCAGATTTGCGGCCAGAGCCCCAAACAAGGCGACAAGTCCCTCCCAATGAGCATGGCAGTAGCAGGACTAATATCAAAGCGGGAGAGCTCTTAAATAGAGAACTTATCGTATCCAGATGGGTACGTGTGATTCAAATTCGGAGGCTGGGCAGGAGATGCGTCAAGTCTGGATTCCTTGATGCGAGCCATCGAATGTTCAGGAGTCATGGTACTTATAGTTCAGAGTTTTAAAATGGCTGCCAAGACTTTGAGGTCTTGCGAGATCTTTTTAGGCCATCTCCTGTTGTTCTTGTGGATGATTTGGCAGCTGATGATGACTTACTCTAATGTTGTTGTTGTCGTCGATTGACTTGGCAGCTGAGGGTGACTCCCCCTCATGTTGTTGTTGTGAATAACTTGGCAGCTGAGGATGCCTCACCAGTATTCAGACCCCCTAAATGTTCTGCCCAAAATGGTGACCTAAGGTGTCAAACTCTATACCCAACATACCCAAGACCATGATAAACTGAAACTGTGTGCAGAAGGCCACATGGGTGCACACGCTTAAGGTGTGGGTGAGAGTGCGGAATGCCAAAGAAGGCAGCATGAGAACAGCAGGTTTGTAAGCAAAGGCCACCTGCGTGATTCCCCGGCGGCAAGTATGGTGGCTACCCCTGAATAATATCAAATGGGTGCTTGTACCTTTGTTTTCTTGTGCTTCATTTCATCAAGAAATGAACCTTCACTTTTTAGTGGTGTCAATGCCGCCCACGTATAGACTTTAGCTTTCGATGGTGTAAGATGTGGCAACGGAAGCAGCTCTTGATATTTCTCCTCAGGCATTATGTTTATCGATGCACAACTATCAATGATGAAAGGTATCGAACAACCATTTTTATAAATGTGATTTTCGAACAATGTTTGAATGTCTTTGGGTTTTTCCATGTTGACCCCTCTTTATCCGGTGTTTTTCCTCACATGGGACTAAATGGGCATGTCTTTCTGATGTAAACATTGACATCGCACAACTATCATTGTCACTTTTACTGATAACTGAGGCTGAGGAACCCTTTGATGATGATTTAGATGATAATCAACCTCGTTTGGTGTTGATTTGTCTCAGGTGTTGTTGCTGCTTGGCCTGCTGGGCATGCTTCGAATGCCATTTGTGGAGAGCCTGGACAGCCATTTTCTTTTTGTGCAGTGAGGCACTTGTTCTCTCTTTAGACCTGCACACCGTCACAAAATGGTTTGCGTTACCACAGCCGTTGCAAATCTGTCCGATATCAGGACACTTTCCATCATGTGAAAATGACTGTCCGCACCAGAGGCACAACTTCTTTTTCTAGGGAGACACTGCTCGGTGTCTCTCGGCCTTTGGCCTTGGCTTACTTTTCATGTTCATGATGGATTCAGACTGGACTCCTCCGGCCTCAATGTCAGCAGCTTGTTGATCAGCTCACTCCTCAGCTCTGGCATCTGCAAGGACTCTCTCCAGGCTAAGAGTCTCTTTTAGCATTTGTCTTTGAAATTAATCTGACAGACATACATCAATGGCTCTGAGACGTATAGCTTCCTCATCATTAAACTCGTTGAATATGCAGTGTTTGATGAGCTTATCCAGTCTCTACACAAATTCATTGATGGTTTCAATCACTTTCTGTTTTTCCTGAATAAGCACATATCTTTCATTGTCTATATTCGGCAGTGGATTGAATTTGAGGTTCATGGCTGCTTTGATTTGATCATACGTAATTTCATCAACTCAGGGTATTTTCTTTATGACGTCTTTTACACCATGTCTTCTACATCATTGCCAGCAATATTTTTGAAGCACTTTACAATCGTTTTGTCATCACTTTCTTTGGTGGCATCAATGAAATCTTTAAATGCCTCTAACCCCACAGTCCATAAGCCAATATTTTTCTTTTGGCATTATCAAATCTGGATGGCGGTTTTTAGAATGTGGCAGCAGTGTAACCATTGGTGGGCAGCAGTGGCCTATTGGTCAGGGCTTGATAATATGGTTCAGGCAACACATTTCTAAGACCTTGCAAAGTGCTGTCCTCATCCTCAATTGAAAAGAATAAACTCTTATTCTTGTGAAGATCTACGGAGTTGTTCTGAACCCCACTTGGCAGTCTTGTTGGCCTGCCGCTACAAATATGAACAGCTTTGTAAGCACAACCTGAGACTTTCTTCTGGGGTTGTGATGCATGCCTCTGAGGTCATACAACTCTCTCAATTAGGGTTTTGGTGAGTATCCAATCTGTTATATTTGAGGCACCTGTTTGATCTGTGCCTGGCAGTGCCGCCTATCATCGCTTTAACTTGTTCTTGGCTGTTTCTTTGCTTTTGTATCTTCGAGCTTAGCCGCATCTGCTTTTAGCGTTATCACTCCGTATACTATATTGTCTTATGTTGTGTAGCAGCGCAGTACCTTTTGCGTCCTTCTCATTCAGTTCTTGGCCATCAACATATAGACTTCTCAATGAAGCCTCCGTTATCTTCAAATGCTTTGTGCAGGCTGAGGTCATGCTGTAATCCACATACTCCAGTGTACTGCACTTCGACTGACACACACATGGCACGCAGGAGCAGTTGCTGGACCACAGCAAACTCTCTGGGAGTACTGTCAGTCTTCTGGTTACTTATCCCATTCTCGTTGCAAGTTGTCGTGTTCTCCCCAGCCCGGGCATGACTTCGCCAACACATGGAGGGTAGTTTTCCATGTCTTTATTCATCAGCGTCTAAATGTGAACTCAACATTCGAAGCCTGTCTTCCCTCACCAACATTTGTAAGTTCACGTAATCAGTCTAGTCCATCCATCGCCAAAAGGGTTCTGTCACTTCTAACTCACAACACACTACAAACAAACAAAGTTTAGTAAAAATACAAATCAATCATTGAGTAATTTATCAGAAAAGCATATATGTCTATATAGTTGTGCAATCTAAATTTGTAAATTATAAAGTAAAAAAATGCAAAATATCATGATACAGAGAGCACAGAATGATAGATAAATTGGTTCCATGAAGGAATTTTCTTATTTTAAATAAAACATCAAAAGTGGCAGGGGAAGGTTCTAAGGGGAAGGTGTCAGCATCAATCAAACCAAATTAAGGTTCAAGGGGAAAGGCACCATTGCATGCATGAAACCCTAGGCAGGGAGAATCAGCAGAATTCGAGGAAAGTCTTCTCTCAGTGAAGTCAGGACAGGCTCTGCTAAACTGTTCTAAGGAAAACACTATTAATGCATGAAAAAAGATTCTGGAAACTTCTTCCCACCAACTCCCTCTGAAGGAGACAATGTTCTCTGGGAGCTGGTAGACTCCCTTGGTCCCCAGCGTTAAACAAAGAAGTATGGAGCCGCATGGCCTTGAAGTTAGCAACGGCCCAGTCTGCCTGGCACAGGAGGCTCTGTCCCATCCCCACACACTGCATATCCGCAGCCAAGTTCTAATTAAAATGTCTAATCTAACAGTTCTCAACAATAAACAAAAGACTATTCTATAACAAGCGCTGCTTGATAAGCACCTGCAGAGGAAAGAACAACGTGAAACTCACAGTGCAATTAATAAAAAAAGAGTTAAACTATCTTAGGCCTATTCACAGTCATGCCAATATTAAGAGCAAAAATGGCAACTAAACAAATACAATTAACAAGAGCAAATACATGGATTTTAGTTTGATTATATAAATGTGGCTTCCTCTATAGGTAATATAGCCACAATTAACATTTTAATTAATAAAGTGAGCACAGGGTAATAATGCTATCACACACGAAATATATAGATAAGTGAATGTATGGAGCACTACATTACGCGGCTCCACAGCTAAGGTGCTACTGCTATCATAATAACGCCTGTTAATGGGCTAAAGAACTATACCCAATTTTCATTTGAATGCTTGTGGAGACTAAGGAGTGCAGTTACATGTGGCCTGGAATTCCAGATGTGGTCGGTATTACTACGGGAAGACTATGGGTTCTTTTTCCAAGATATTTCACCCGCTCAAAACAGACAAGATGTGCATGAGAATACAGCCCACAGGTGAGCAATAATGAGTGGCATTCGATGCAGAAGCCTGATTCCCTCATCTTAGTCCCCATTTCTCATGAACCTGTGAAAGCGCAGCATCCTCACAACGGAAGCATGCGTAACCGCGGTGTCAGTAGGCATGGGTGTAGGAATGTCGAAGCGTTACTCCACCACACATTGTGACAGGAGCCTAAGTTACCAGTCCCTTGCATTGGCACTCTTCCTGAAAAAAGGAATCCCAATAATATTCCAAGGCGTGAATACGCCTATGCACTCCACACACACTGGTATGTCATGTGGTATATCTAAAAATTCAAATAAATGTTACTGTTTTGTATATTATTAATATTTTCTAATTACTGTTGATACTTTTTCCTGGTTGCTGTTATGAAATATTAATATTTTACCTTTTATTATTGCAATCAAGAGCTAATAATAATAACTTATAATATTGGTAGTTCTAGGACAAGAAGTAGTAGTAATAGTAGTAGTAATCAGTTGTGAAATATTAAGCATTGTCATCTCATATTCATAATTGAAGCGGACACTATCTAAAAGTGTGCATTTATGAGAAGCCATGTTTTCTCTACCTCCTTCCAACTGCCGTCATAAAACAGCATTCACGGTCATACTGGAAGAAGGGAACAAAATCGATGGATTGTTTCGGTCATTGTGCTCCTATTAATTAATAGAAATTGCTGATTCTGCAAAAATGATTGATTTTTACCTTTTTCTCGCAATAGGTCTGACTGCGCAATATTGTACAATGACCGCTCTGTGCTGGAAAACCACCACGTCAGCGCCGTCTTCCGGATTATGCAAGATGAAGAGTTGAATATTTTTGTTAATTTGACCAAAGATGAATTTACGTGAGTCGATTTACTGCTCTTAATAAGAACAACAGCACATGTTCCCTATCTTTTAATGCACCTTACATAGCTCTATTGTATCTTTGATGTCCCCTGACCTCATCGCCTCCAACTCTCTAGACCCAACCTTCTGCTAATCCTCTTCTGTGCTTTAGTTGCATGTCACTCTTTACTTCTCCGTTTCCATGCTCTTTTGCTGTTGTTTATGTGCAGCCCATTTAAATATGTTTCTTAAACTCACCATCTTCTGAACAAACTTGTTCCTTTGGTTTCACTTTTTCCTGTGCCCAACGGTCTGACTGTGTTTGCAGTGGCGGTTGGCAGGGAACAGGAGTGGCGGGGCCGGGGGGAACAAAAAATATTTAAAAAAACACTTACCTTTTTGCCGGCTGCCATCTCTCCTCAGCTTTGGTCCCTTCTGACGCCGCCGTCTTTTCTCAGCTTCGGTTGAGGAAACGGGAAGCACACAGGCTCTCTCCCCTAAGCCAATCACAATGCAGCGGTGTGACTGGTCTGAGCACCGTGGTTCGGCGCTCAGAGCCTGTGCATGTTCCTCACCCAACATGCATTACAGCCTGTTGGGGATCATGCAAAGAGCGCATGACTGTTTGGCGGGCCCAAGACGGCTTGGAGTGTGCAAACCCCTCCTCCCTCGTGCTACCAGCCCCGCCCCACCCTAACCCAGCCCCGTAGTGAAAAATAAAATGATAATAACGAGGCTATAATCATTTTATTTTTGCTTTCTCCTGTTTTGAGAGCCGTTGGACGACGCTCCTCCGCCTTAACGGAGGAGCCTCCCTTGTGTGTTTGCATCTCACGTGAAATTGAGTACACTTCGACGTCAGGCAGCCAGTAGTACACTGTCTGCATTTGGGGGCAGTTTTACTTAGAACTCATGCAACGCAGTGCAGCAAGGAAAGTTGCTGTGCTGCGCTTTGTGAATGGTAATAAAATTCATAACAGAAATACATATGAAAATTAAAGTGCCTCACCTTCTTTAAAAAAACTGCCTCCCAGGGCTTTGTGTAAAACACACTATACAAACGTTACACTCTTTTTGATAATGTAACTTGTTCAATCAGAGTTTATCGAAATTGCAAATATATAAAACAAAAATTCAAACTTTTTTTGCATGCTTCTGCATTTAAGATTCATGCAAAGAAATCTTCAAATTAAGTGATTTCCCAACTGATATAATTCAATGTACTTCTAAATTACTTTTTCTCGAGTCTGTCAAGTATATATTTTTTATAGATCGACTTGGTATTTTCAAGTAGATAGAGATGTTCTGTTCTTTTAATTCCCAAGATTTTCGTTTAGTGTGATATTTGCAATGTAAGATTTTGCTTTTTCTGGAGTCAGTGGAATATATTATTTCAAACTGGAGTTGCCTTCTTCATTATTTTTAACACTTAAAGTTGGACAGTGAATGTTGACCAGCATTTATGCTATATCACGACGCGCTAATTTAGAAGCTCAGTGGGAAATACATCTGCTTCAGAGATCTGTATATGATGATGAGGTTGATGATCGGGGAGCTGAGCCTTGTTCAAGACGCTTCAATATTGCGTCAGCCATCATTTTAACACGTATGCAGGTATTAACATAGAAAGTGGAATTTATCCGACATTAACATAAATTCCAACGGGGTGGAATCTTTGTTTAAGACAGGTTGTCTTCCTGCATTAAGTATATTGATTGTGGAAATTTATCTTGCAGAGTATCAGCCCAATGGGGCACAATATTCAAGCAGCATTTACATTATGAGTTTATGGCACATTGCGGCTATTATTGATTTCCATAGCACTGTTATATTTTCTTTACAAGTTTTATTGTTAATGTGTCACTTAGCCCAATGGGGCGTAATTATCGTTTTCTTATAATTTGTTTACCATTTTCTTATTTTTTTATTATAACTTTCATTTGCCGTATGAGCATCTATCGATCTTATTCAAATACACCAATGTGCAATAGGTTGAAAGGATACATATTGCAAGATGGCTGCAATTGAAATTGAAATTTATGTTAATCTCGAAGAAAGTCCACTTTCTATGTTAATGTCTGTATACTTGTTAAAATGATGGCTGAGGCGACATTGAAGTGTCGTGAACAAGGCTCAGCAGGAGCTGAAATGCATAGACGCTTGTGTCTGCTAAAGAATAAATTATTTTATCCAGCACTACGGGCAGTGCTGCCTCTGTGGGGAGAGAAGCGCGGAGAACTGTTTGCGTGTATATATATATATATATATATATATATATATATATATATTGCAGGATTCGTCTCAGCAACAGCTACTCAGCTGCTCCAACTCCCATATAGAAAGACGAAGAGCGGACCCAAAGTTCTTGGTGCAAATCAATAATGTTTTATTAGATGCCCAGCATGTCCGCCATAACGCGTTTCGACCCCCACTCGGGCCTTGATCACATATATATATATCCTACTTGCGGTAGCCAGTAGGTAGTTATAGTTTGGACCTAGTTTCCATAGGGAAAGCGTTTTTTGTTTTGCCAATATCTTTCGCGCCGTTTGACGAATGTTCGCGAATTTTTCAAAACTAATGGGGCGCTCCGGTCAGCTCCTGTCTTAAAAGTTTCGGGGTGATTCGTCAAGCGGGGGCTGAGAAAAAGGGGGGTCTCAAAACGCGTTTTCTCCATGTTAATTTCCATAGGAACTTTTGTCGCGGCTACAGCCCGAACTGCTGAAAGGAATTACACCAAATTTGGCAGAGAGGTAGCTCTTGGTCCAGAGTGCACTCTTTGCTTTATATGGTGTAAATCCGTTCAGTAGTTCCTGAGAAATTTAAAAACAAAACATATCGATATCTGGTGACCGAGGAGGATTTGCGAACCCTCCCGATCACGAGCTTGATTCTGATTGGCTGCCAACACTCCAAACCAGGAAGTGTTGGCAGCCATCTTGTGACTCGGTAAAACCGAGTCACAAGAAAACAGTACAAAAAAAGATAAAAAACAAGAAAAGTGGGCAGGGTAGAAACACCCTGACCCCCTAGGCCTGCTCAGGGGGGTCCCACAGGGACCCCCAGGGCCTCAAAAAGCTTTTTTCTTTTTTTAAAAACAGCAGGATTTGCGCTGGGTTCGCGAATACTGCCTAGAAAATAGAAAAAAAGGAAGCGCGGTCTCCCGCGATTCGTTTTAATGAGCCCCCAGGTGGGCCAAGTCCCTGGGGCTATATGCTAAATATATCCAGGGGCCGCGTGGGCCCCCACAGCCCCGGGGCTTAATTAGTTATGCACGGGGGCACGTGGCCCCCCCCGCAGCCCCGGGGACCGCCACCTCCCCGGGGCTTTTAAGAAAAACCGTGGGGGGGCAGGAGCCTCTGGGACCGCCACTTCCCCGGAGCATTCATATATTGGGGGGGCCTCGCGGGCCCCCCTAAGCCCCGGGGACCACCAACTCCCTGGGGCTTTACTTAATTATGTGTGGGGGGCCTCGAGGGCCCCCCCAAGCCCGGGTACCGCCACATTCCCGGGGCTTTGCTTAATTATGTGTGGGGGGCCTCGCAGGCCCCCCCAAGCCCCGGGAACCACCACCTCCCCGGGGCTATATCAAATAGTAAGTGTGGGCGGGCTTTAGCCCCCCCACACTGCCCCGGGGACCACCACCTCCCCGGGGCACTAATTATTTTAATATGGGGGTCTGTTGCGGATCCCCGGCTTCGGGGACCACCACCTCCACGGGGCTTTGATACTGATGGGAGGGGGGTAGCGTGGCCCCCCTCCTGTAGCCCTCTATGGCCCTGGGGACCACCACCCCCCAGGGCTGGCTCCGGCAATGTCCCGGGGTGCCCACCCCCGGGACATTGCAGTTTGCAATGACAGGGCGGGAGCAGTGCTCCCGCCCTTCCACGAAGCCAAGCAGATTGCATGTCAGCTCCTCTTGTCCAAAAGCAATGCCGGCTCCCGCAGGAGGCGGAGAGCCAGCTGGGACCGAGGGTGCGTTGGGGCTCCTCCTGCGGTCCCCAACGTAAGGCCAGGCCCTGGGAGATGGGGTCCCCGGGGCCATAATTGGCCTCAGGAGGGGGGCCACACGGCCCCCTCTACAAAAAATAATCCAGGCTGGCCAGGCCCCGGAGGATGGGGTCCCCGGGGCCATAATTGACCTCTGGAGGGGGGCCACGTGGCCCCCCTCTGAAGTAAAAATAAAAAATTGGAAAGGCTGGCCAGGCCCTGTGGGATGGGGTCCCCGGGGCCAATTGTAGCCCAGGGAAAGGGGGCCCCCCTCCCGAAAAAATAATACAAATAAACAACTACAAAAAACGAGCCAATGCCCCGGGGATGGGGTCCCCGGGGCCTAAAAAGGCCTCAGGAGGCGAACTGCCCGGCCCCCCTCCTTAAAAAAAAATATAAATATGTGGCCATGCCCCGGGGGATGGGGTCCTTGGGGCCGAAATTGGCCTCAGGAGGAGGCCGCGCGGCCCCTTCCCGTTTTTTTTAATTTTTTTTTTTAAATGGGTCAGGCCCTGGGGCTGGGGTCCCCAGGGCCCACAAAATATTAAGAGAAGGGGGGCCTCAGGTCAGGTCCGAGGCCACACCCCTTTTTACACCACTCTGCAAACGCACCTCTTGGTGCACTGCTGGTGGGGTGATGAGGTCCTCTTGTGTCCTGAAGACCTCAGGACTGAAGTGGACTTCATCCCCTGAGCAACAGTGCACCAGGCGGCACGTTTGCAGAGTGGTGTAAAAAGGGGGCATGGCCTCTGGCCACTCTCAGCAATCCAGCTGTGTGGGGCTTACTGGAAGTAACAGGAGGGCTAGTTGGCCCCCAGGGACCCACAGGAGGCAAGGGTACTTCATCCCCCAACTAAGAGCACGCCAGGAGGCGCGTTTGCAGAGTGGTAGACAAAGGGGGAGTGGCCTGTGTCCACCTCTCAGCAATCCCAGTGTGTGGGGATTACTGGAGGTAACAGGTAGGCTAGTTGGCCCCTAACCACTCCCAGCAGCGAAGGGGACTTTAATCCCCATCGAAGAGCATGCCAGGGTGCGGGTTTTCAGACTGGTGGGAAAAGGGGGCGTGGCCTGCTATAAGAACTTACCATGGGTGGTTGGCCCCCAAGGTTGTCCTTGGGGGCCAACTACCCTCCTGTTACCTCCAGTAAGTCCCACACAGTGGGATTGCTAAGAGGTCTTCGGAGGCCATGCCCCCCTTTCTCCACCACTCTGCAAACGCGCCTCCTGGCACACTATGGGTTGGGAGATGAAGTCCACTTTTCTCCTGAGGGACTTTGGGGGCCAAGAAGCCCTCCTGGTACCTCCTGTAAGTCCTACGCAGCAGAATTCCTGAGCGGTGGTCGGAGGCCCAGCCCCATTTCTCCACCTCTCTGCAAACGCGACTACTAGTTATAGAAGCATTTGCAATGTAATAGGTTTCGCATTTGCGAGAATTAGAGCTTTTGGCGTTGTAAATGTAAAAGTGTTTTATTAATGTTTCTTGGAGTGGAGTGGATGTCAGTTGTGTGTAGTGGTATTATGTGGTATGTTGTGTAGTGAAATTATGTGTATAGAAAGTATGTGGTATTTAGTGTATAGGAATTATGTAGAGTGGAATTATGTGTTATGGAGAGTAATTGTGTGGTATGATAGTCTGTGTTGTGGAGTGGTAACCTCAGGTTTAGTCTTCCTCGTTTCCATAGAAGCTAAACTATAAACTCAATGGGACAAAAAAAAGAAGGAACCACTGAGGAGCACTTCTGAACCTAATCAGAGGTATGAGCAGGGCCACTGGAATTATGCGACTGTTTGGCTGCACCGACTTTTGCACAATTATACATTATCCGCATTTGCCACATAATCCATCATCTGCTGCATAATCTGCAGTATTGATAAAAAAAAACCTTGTTTCTAGCTCAAACAGCTCAAACGTTACCAAAAATGCAGCGACAAGTGTTACAGTGTGGTGGGAGGCCCTTTGCAAACCTAGGGGCCGATTCACAGAACTAATCTGAGATAAAATCCTAAACTTACTACTTTTGGTATTCACAGAAGGCATTTAGGGGCCGATTCCGATTCGGGCCGGAAATCTCCCCGACCGAGCCGGACCCGAAGAGATTTCCGACCGAATCGGACCCGTGCAGTCCGACCGAACGAGTACGATGCGCACGTATGCCATCGGACTCGAGTCGGTCGGACTCCCATTGAAGTCAATGGGAGCCTGTCGTACAACGCGTACGCGGGCTCCCATTGACTCAATGGGTGCGAGGTGGACAAGGGCGCCCCTACAGCGTGTACGCGGCGAAGCGATTCGCGCCGTACACGCACAGGTAGGGGGGACCCATGGGTCCCACCTGTGTGCGACTCGCGTGGCTACGCGTACAGGGGGGTCCGACACGGACCCCCAAAGTACGGCTCCGACAGCTCTTCCGAGCCGGAGTGCGCGGCTCGGTCGGACTGCTCGCGGCACGCATCGTACTTACCCGGCCGGGGAACGTCTCCATTGCGCGGTGCGAGTCGTGTCCGTGCGAGTCGGTCGGTGCGGTTCGACCCGGGATCGAGTCGGTCGGAGCGGTCGGGACGCCCGGACGAGTCGGTCGGCGAATACGCATCGTACTCGCTCGCCCGGACGCGCGTACTGATCGGTCGGGAAATAGGGCTCCGAATCGGATCCGGTTAAGCCGAATCCGATTCGGAGCCCTACTGGCCGAGATCGGAATCGGCCCCTTAGTAGTAGTAAGGTTAGGACTCCTAACTTTACTACTCCTAAACTGAGACAAAATCCTAACTTCACGACTTTCGGTATTCACAAAAAGCATTTAGTAGTAGTAAAGTTAGGATTCCTAGCTTTACTACTACTAATTGCCTTTTGTGAATACCGAAAGTTGTAAAGTTAGGATTTTGTCTCAGTTTAGTAGTAGTAAAGTTAGGAGTCCTAACTTTACTACTACTAAATGCCTTCTGTGAATACCAAAAGTAGTAAGTTTAGGATTTTATCTCAGATTAGTTCTGTGAATCGGCCCCCTAGAATGGTCACCTGTTACTTATTGCTAAATGTGGGTATTAAATTGGTACTAATGGTGTGCAAAACACTCTTGCTTCTTTCTGCGCCTCTCTTGCCTCTTTCTGCATTTCTGTTGCTTCTTTCTGCACCTTTCTTTCTTTTTCAGTACTTCTCTTGCCTCTTTCTGCACCTCTGTTGCCTCTTTCTGCACCTCACTTGCTTCTTTCTGTACCCCTCTTGCCTCTTTCTGCACCCTTCTTCCCTCTTTCTGCACCTCTTTTGCCTCTTTCTGTACCCCTGTTCCCTCTTTCTGCACCTTTCCTGCCTGTTTCTGTACCTCTCTTGCCTCTTTCTGCACTTCTCTTGCCTCTTTCTGCACCTCTGTTGCTTCTTTCTGCACTTCTGTTGCCTCTTTCTGCACCCCTCTTGCCTCTTTGTGCACCTCTGTTGCTTCTTTCTGCACTTCTCTTGCTTCTTTCTGCACCTCTGTTGCTTCTTTCTGCACCCCTCTTGCCTCTTTCTGCACCCTTCTTCCCTCTTTGTGCAACTCTCTTGCCTCTTTCTACACCTCTCTTCCCTCTTTCTGCACCCCTCTTGCCTCTTTGTGTACCTCTGTTCCTTCTTTCTGCACTTCTCTTGCCTCTTTCTGCACCCCTTCTGCCTCTTTCTGCACTTCTGTTGGTTCTTTTGCACTGCTCTTGCTTCTTTCTGCACCTCTCTTGCAAATTTCTGCACCCCTCTTGCCTCTTTCTGCACTTCTCTTCCCAATTTCTGCACCTCTCTTGCCTCTGTCTGCACCCCAATTCCCTCTTTCTGCACCTCTTTTGCCTGTTTCTGCAACTTTCTTGCCTCTTTCTGCAGTTCTCTTGCCTCGTTCTGCACCTCTGTTGCTTCTTTCTGCACTTCTTTTGCCTCTTTCTGCACCTCTCTTGCTTCTTTCGGCACCCCTGTTGTCTCTTACTGCACTCGTCTTCCCTCTTTCTGCACCTCTCTTGCTTCTTTCTGCACTTCTCTTGCTTCTTTCTGCACCTCTCTTGCTTCTTTCTGCACCCTTCTTCCCTTTTTTGCATCCCTCTTGCCTCTTTCTGCAGTTTTCTTGCCATTTTCTGCACCTCTCTTGCCTCTTTCTGCACCTCACTTGCCTCTTTCTGCGCTTCTCTTGCTTCTTTCTACATCTCTGTTGCTTCTTTCAGCAATTCTCTTGCCTCTTTCTGCTCTTCTCTTGCTTGTTTCTGCACCTCTCTTGCATCTTTCTGCACCTCTGTTGCCTCTTTCTGTACCTCACTTGCTTCTTTCTGCACCCCTCTTGCCTCTTTCTGCACCCCTGTTCCTGCACCTTTCCTGCCTGTTTCTGCACCTCTCTTGCCTCTTTCTGTACCTCTGTTGCTTTTTTCTGCACTTCTCTTGCCTCTTTCTGCACCCTTTGCGCCTCTTTCAGCACCTCTGTTGCTTCTTTCTGCACTCCTCATCCTTCTTTCTGCACCCCTTCTGCCTCTTTCTGTACCCCTCTTGCCTCTTTGTGCACCTCTCCTACCTCTTTATACACCCCTCTTGCCTCTTTTTGCACCTCTGTTGGTTCTTTCTGCACTGCTCTTGCTTCTTTCTGCACCTCTTTTGCAAGTTTCTGCACCCCTCTTCCCTCTTTCTGCACCCCTCTTCCCTATTTCTCCACCTCTCTTGCTTCTTTCTGCACTTCTCTTGCTTCTTTATGCACCTCTCTTGCTTCTTTCTGCATGCTTCTTCCCTTTTTTGAATCCCTCTTGCCTCTTTCTGCAGTTCTTTTGCCATTTTCTACACCTCTCTTACCTCTTTCAGCAATTCTCTTGCCTCTTTCTGCACTTCTCTTGCTTGTTTCTGCACCTCTCTTGCGTCTTTCTGCTCCTCTGTTGCCTCTTTCTGCACCTCACTTGCTTCTTTCTGCACCCCTCTTGCCTCTTTCTGCACCCCTCTTCCCTCTTTCTGCACCTCTCTTGCCTCTTTCTGCACCCCTCTTCCCTCTTTCTGCACCTTTCCTGCCTATTTCTGCACCACTCTTGCCTCTTTCTGTACCTCTGTTGCTTCTTTCTGCACTTCTCTTGCCTCTTTCTGCACCCTTTGCGCCTCTGTTGCTTCTTTCTGCACTTCTCTTCCTTCTTTCTGCACCCCTCCTGCCTCTTCCTGTACCCCTCTTGCCTCTTTGTGCACCTCTCGTACCTCTTTCAACACCCCTCTTGCCTCTTTTTGCACCTCTGTTGGTTCTTTCTGCACTGCTCTTTCTTCTTTCTGCACCTCCTTTGCACATTTCTGCAACCCTCTTGCCTCTTTCTGCACCCCTCTTCCCTATTTCTCCACCTCTCTTGCTTCTTTCTGTACTACTCTTGCTTCTTCCTGCACTGCTCATGCTTCTTTCTGCACCTCTCTTGCAAATTTCTGTATCCTTCTTACCTCTTTCTGCACCCCTGTTCCCTCTTTCTGCACCTTTCTTGCCTGTTTCTGCACCTCTCTTACCTCTTTCGGCACCTCTGTTGCTTCTTTCTGCACTTCTCTTGCCTCTTTCTGCACCCCTCATGCCTCTCTCAGCACCTCTGTTGCTTCTTTCTGCACTTCTCTTGCTTCTTTCTGCACCCCTCTTGCCTCTTTCTGTACCCCTTTTGCCTCTTTGTGCCTCTCTCCTGCCTCTTTCTGCACCTCTCTTGCCTTTTTCTGCAGTTCTCTTGCCTCTTTCTGCACCTTCGTTGCTTCTTTGTGCACTTCTCTTGATTTTTTTTGCATCTCTCTTGCTTTTTTCTGCACCCCTCTTGCCTCTTTCTGCACCTCTCTTGCCTCTTTCTGCACTTCTCTTGCTTCTTTCTGCGCCTTTCTTCCTCTTTCTGCACATGTCCTACCTATGTAGGCATAGTTAGAAATTAGCATTTAAAAATCCTTAGAAATTCACTGAAAAAACACGAGGTTTCAAGGAAGTTATAGTTAAGGATTAGCATTTAAAAAACCTTAGAAATTCACTGAAAAAAACACAGGTTTCAGGGACGTTATAGTTAGAAATTGGCATTTAAAAAACCTTTGAAATTCACTGAAAAAACCATAGGTTTCAGGGACGTTATAGTTAGAAATTAGCATTTAAAAAACCTTAGAAATTCACTGAAAAAACCACAGGTTTCAGGGACGTTATAGTTAGTTGGACATTTCACACATACAAAACCAGAGAAATTCGGCCTTTATAGTTAGTTGAGCTAACTATAACTCGCGCCCCGCAATGCACTGCTGATTACGTCACATATTATATCACTCATGACATGGTCAGTGACATCACTGATGACATCTCAAATGACATCACTAATGACATAACTGATGACATCATCCACGTGATCATCTGATGCACCTCCTCACACCCTAATATAACCTTTGATGCACCCCTCTAAAATACAGACTACCATTCTCGAAACCATAGACACACCAATACGAGTTAGTACATACCCACTGACTGATTCCTAGGTCTACACACACATCAATTCACTCACCCATACAGTCACTCATACATGCAGTTACTCATCAATACAGCCACTATCATATGCACTCATATACCTATACAGACACTCACACACCGCCACTCACCCATAGAGTTACTCACACACCTAGTCAGTCATGCAAAAATTAATCACACTCCTATTTACTCACCTATACAGTTATACACACACCACCTCACGTATTCATACAGATACTAACACATACTTACTCTCTTATACAATCACTGACACAAGGACACACTCATCCATACAGCCACTCTCACAATCACTCACTCTCACATATAGTCATTTATATAGTCCAACACTCACATATGTAGTCACTCACACATGTACCACTGAGACATCCATTCACTCACCAACACACCCATACACACACACACACCCATAGAGCTCTTCAAAGATGCACTCTTGAACCCATACACCCAGTGAATCACCCACTCACAAATCTATTCACAGAGTCACACACCCCCTACCCAACCACACGGACACTCAGGCACCCATACAGATACTCAGGCAACCAATCAATAACCCATATAGACACTCATGTAGGTACTCAACAACCCATGCAGCTGCTTACACACCAACTGACAGACTGATACAGACATTCACACAGTTTAGTCACTAACCCAAGCATTCAGTAAGACACCTTTAATCACTCACTTATACAGTCAGTCACGCACCTACTAAATCCTCCATTCAGACACTCATACACCCACTCATTCTTCAATACACCTTGGCATATATATATGTATAAAACATATTTAAACTTTACAGAAACACACAGTCACTGGAAGATGCCATCAGTGATGTCATCAGTGATGTCATTTGAGATGTCATCAGTGATGTCACTGACCATGTCATGAGTGATGTAAAATGTGACTTCATCAGCAGTGCATTGCGGGGGCGCGAGTTATAGTTAGCTCAACTAACTATACCGGCCGAATTTCTCTGGTTTTGTACGAGTGAAATGTCCAACTAACTATAACGTCCCTCAAACCTGTGGTTTTTTTATTGAATTTCTAAGGTTTTTTAAATGCTAATTTCTAACTATAACGTCCCTGAAACCTATGGTTTTTTCAGTGAATATATATATAGCTTTTACCTACCTGTATAATTGTTATTAAGCACATGCATGCCTTTACCACGAAAATGTAATTATTATACATGTAATTATAAACCCTTTATATATACATAAAAATGGTTTATACTTACCTGTAAAATACATACATTTACATTTAAAACTTTAACAACACCTATGCCTTTACCATTATTGCCCTTACAATGGAATTGGTTGTAAAGGCATGCGTGGTAAAGGCATATGCGTGGTAAAAATCCTGTGTTGTAACAGTAATGTGTGGTAATGGTAGCTGCATTGTAACTGCCGCGTTGTAAAGGCATGCGTGGGAATGGCATGCATTGTAGTCATACATCCGTGTTGTATGCATGTTCTAGGTGAGCCTGTAAAAGATACAATAAATGGAAGAGTCTGGGTTCCATTTTGAGAGGCCCATGGCTGACTGGAGGAATCCCCCAGACAGATTTATGGATTGCTGCATTCCTATAAACTGGTTGGGACACACTCTAGAGGAAGGAGAGCAAGGCTCTCCAGCACACTTCAAAGGGTGTTTTTGATTCAGAGAGAGGTCACAGGAAAGGAGTCTGCGCACATCTCAGGAAGGAGATAGGGCTAACATAAAAAGTAGGGTTGGTGCCCTGGTGTAGCCTTTTGAAACACATATCACTGTGGCTGACAGCCAGGTGTGAACCTCTAGTCACTCCCATGGCCTGTGTTGTGTGTCTATCAGATTTAGAGTTGCTCCTACTGTGAAAGACTGCTTTCTGGCAGAGGGGCAGGGCAGAGGAGGGGGCACTTCATAAGGGATCAGACTTCAACACAAACTTCAAAGACCCAGACCGTAAATCATTTTGGTGTCTTGAAATGGACTCTCAGGAGGGGAGCTGAAGACCCCCAAAATTGTCAACTATCAAGCAGCCAGATGGGCAGTGCGAGGAAGGGAAGCTCTGCAAGACTTCTGCCTGTGAATAGGTCTTTTAGGCTAAGGCCTGCCAGTCTCCCAGCTGGGTGAGGGGACATCACACAGGGACATCCAAGACCACATTCCCCTTGAGCCTGGAGGACCAATGCCCACCTACTTGCCACAACCAGTGAGCCCTGTGGCAAAGAGGAGAGTGCCGGAGGGAGCGAGGTCCAGTGGAGGGTCCTGGTGAGTAAATCCCTGTAGCGAGGTGTGAGTAGGCAGCTGCTGCACCTATCGGGTCATGGTCCATGGTCCATCAAGACAGCAAAACCATATGCTAGAAGGGGCCACCGTGAAATTTGCCTTGCCAAACGGGCCATTTCCCACAGGGTGCGCTGTTTAAGTTGGTAACCCCGAATGCCAGAGGGAGCCGCCGTGAAGCTTGTTGTACTGATTGGGCTGTCACCCATGTGAGGTGTGTAAGTTGGCGACCCTGTATTTCAGAGGGGGCCATCGTGAAGAGGAACCTGCGGCTGTGTTGATCAGGATGTCATACGAATGAGGAATAGGTGTGGTGACCCTATATGTCGGGAGGGTGGCATCAAGGAAGACAAGGATTGTAGCTTGGTGGATGCCATCCGTATGAGGAGAAGCTGCCAAGGTGGCCCATGTGAGCCAAAGTTCTGACTGCGGATTGGAACCAGAAACCAGAGGACACCCAGTCACGGCCCCTGCAGAGTTGTGTATGTGATACTCACCTGATGCAACCCCTCGGAGACTCTGTTTGGACAATCCTGCTAGTACAGGTAAGCCTGAGCCAGGGCCAGAAGGCCCAACAAGAACTTGTATGCCAGAATGCGCTTTGACGCTGGAAGACTTTTGACTTTTCTTAGAGTTGGAGTGGAACTCCTAAAAACTCAGGCTCCTAATGGGGCTTAACTTGAGTGTCACGTAAAGTGAATGGGGAATCACCACTACCACTAATGAGGGAAGTGGGACTCAGGGGACTGCCATTGAACATTAGAACCCTGACCTCCGGGCGCTGTGTGTATCGTTTGTGTAGCCATATTTTACTTTTCGGTCATATATAAATAATACATTTGTCATAAATGAAAGTATTTGATTGGACAGTCATTTACTGCTGCTATTGAACGTATTTTGAGTTGTGGTCCTGGGTTCACCCTCACCCCTCCTTTGTCTATCTCACCCCTGAGAAGGCTTGAACTGCTTGACCCACGCTACCACTGAGAGTCCGGTACTGAAGGGGTACTTGGACCAGTTGCTCCAGATCCATAGAAGGTTGGCCTGTGACATCAGGCGTAGAAGGCCTCAATCCCCACGGTTGGGACCAGTAGCTCCTTCTTGCCCCGTTTCCTCTGACCAGAGTTCAGACATTTGGTGGCAAACGAAGGGGGGCCTAATGGTTAGGAGCCTTAAATACAGGTGTGGCATTGGCCATTTCTAATTTAAGCCAGTAGTACACTAAGTCCAGTTTGTACGCATTAAAGTCAGCACACATAGACAATGGAAAAAACAGGGTTGGAAATAGACCATTTCCATAGATCAGGTGAAGGATTTATATAGAGACAGAGGGTAGAGGGTTCCCAGGAGTAGGGACAAAGAGGTCCTTATTAATTTCATTAGGAACCAATTTGAGAAATTAGATAAAAGGGAAGAGGCTGTAGTTGACCATTGGGAGGAATCCATGTTAGGATCCCAGAAAGAGAGCACTGTGGATTCAGGCTCTAGGATCCCCTTAGGACACAGCTATCCAGACACAAGATGCATTGTCCAGAGTGTTCCCAAGACACCCACCATCTTTAGTTTTTAGAATACCTCAAGTGTGTACACCACCTCAACTTTCTAGGGTACCACTATCACCAATTGCATGAGTAAATCCCTTGGGTGGGTTGAGTCCAGCAGAGACCTTGTGCTTGGAGTTGGCTCGCTTCAGAAGGCAAAGGTTGAGAAAGAGGAGAAGGCCAGAGAGTTCAAGAGGGAAAAGCTAAGACTAGCGCACTGGGAACAAGTAGAGAGGAGGCGGGAGAGGCAGGGGAAATGGGCCCAGGAAGAGAAATTGCAAGAGAAGGAAGAGAAACAGAGAGAAAGGAAGGAGAAAGAGAGAGTGGGAGGGAAAGAGAAAGAATAGGAAAGAAAGCTGGAGAGGGAAAGGATAGCTCTTGGGGGTGAGAAACTTATGATGGCAGAAATGACATCTCCATCTGGAATAAATGAGTCTACATCCAGTTCAGGCCAGTCTGTGCCTGGGTTCCAAGAGATCTTGTGCATATATGTGAAGAAGATCAGGACATCTTGGAATGGTTTGTGAGCTTTGAGGTTGCTTGTAAGGCTCTGTCTGTCCTTGAATGAGGTGTCTAAGGCAGCTGCCTTAATGAGTGCATGTCATTGTAAGGGAGAGCCACTATTGGAATGATGCTTGTGACAGACCAGATTGTCTGCGAGTGAATGAAGCAGGCTCTGATTAAAATGTTTGGGCTGAGGCCAGCTCAGTACCTTCAGACATTGCGGGACTGGAAGAGAGTGGATGATGTTCCGTTTGAGACTTAAATTCATGGTGTATTGCATGATTGGAATGAGTGGGTGAAAGAAATGGAGGCCAAGGTCTTTCAATCCCTTAACAAGTTGATGGCGATGGAGCATCTCAAGGAAAAGATTTGTACCCCACTTAAGCAATACCAGTCTGATCTGACAGAGAGGGATCCAGAGAAATGTTTAGTGTTGGCTGACAAGTGGTTAGCTAGCAGGGTTCCAAAGGAGCTAGAAAAGCACAGTTTTAAGCCAAATGGGGAAAGAAATTCTCCACAGACTGGATCCAAAATGGAGGGTAAGTGTAATTCCCATGAGACTCGAAGAAGGCCCAAGCTAAATGGGAATGGTAAAAGTGTGTCTGGGAAGGAATATCATGAGACATGAGGACTGGTAAGTACTTCCAGGTGCAAGATGGTTGCTTGCTGCAAGTGCCGCTAGGGGGACCCTTCAAGAGGGATTGTCAAGCAAAAGGCCCTGACCGAGCAGCGCCAGTGATAGCAAGCATGCTGCACTTGGGTGAAGGGACCTGAGAGGGCCCAGTTGTGCTCAACCTAGTAGCTATGGAAATCTGAGAGAGGGATCCAGATGCTCTGAAACACATTCATCCTAACACAATAGGGATTGGGAGGAAACTGCCTTCCCTGAGGGATACTGGAGCCTACCGCACTATGATTGAGATAATGTACTTTAATCTTGAGGAGATGCTCCCTGGTACCAAGGATACAGGTTTGGTAGCCAGTTGGAGAGCGCATGGAGCATCTATTAACCAGTGTTGAGATTGGGCTCAAGGGCAAGGCGGCCATGGTTGATGTCGGAGTAAGGGAAAAGCAAGGTGCTGGAGGTCTCTTGGCCAATGATTTAATTGCCCCAGGCTTGGTGCCAGGACCAGAAGCTTTTACGGCTCGGACCATGTCATCTGTCTACCCAGAGCAGAGGCTGCTCATTAGTCTCATGGTGGGACTGGGATTGTTCCTGATTTGCAGGGACAAGGTAGTTTGCAGGAAAATTCAGACTTCAGAAAGACAGTGGCCCTGGAGATCATCGCTTCTGCTCCAGAGGTAGAGGAGGATGAGGCTCCTGAAGCAGACAAGGTGCTTGAGTCTGGGTCATTTCCAGAGCTGCAGGGTTTGCCAGCTGGTGGAGGCCCTACCTGGGAAGATTTCCGAATGGCACAGGAAGAGTGCCCTACGCTTATGGGACTTTGGAAGGAAGTCTAGGAACAGATCAGCAAAGGAGAAATGGAAAACACTATGTTGGCTGGGAGAATTACCAACTTTATAGTGAGCCCATTAATCCTAAGCCAGGAACTAGCAAGAGGGCAGTGATTCAATAAGTGCACAGGAATTTCCTGTTGTCACTGGCCCATGAAGTGCCCATGGCACTACAGTTTGGCATTAGAAAGACAAAGGGTGGGTTGGACCCTCTCTGTACTAGCCAGGGATGTGCAGAGACACAGGTGAGTAGTAAGACAGGAGGGAGGACAAAGGCACTCTTGTGCCTCTACCAGTTGTAGGTGTTCCATTTGAGCAATTGGGAATAGACATAGTTGATCCATTTGACCCCACCTCACAGTCAGGCAACAAGTACATCTTGGTTGTGGTGGATCATGCCAGCAGGTACCCAGAAGCTTTATTTCTGAGGAGCATGACTGCACAGGTGGTAAAGAGAGATCTTGTTTATTTAATCGACCAATAACATGATCATATACAGCATAAAAAAAAATCATATTCAATTTTGCACAAAATCCATTGAAAACAGATTCCTAAAACATGACTAAAACAGTGATAAAAACGTAGTTAAAAAACAACTGCCAGCTACACTTAAGACAATTTGCGATTAGTTCACAGACTTTGAGACATAGGTATAAGTTAAAAGACACATATATTAAAACCAATCTAACCCCCTGAGCTGATCAAAATACAGCTTTTGATCTGTGCCACCAAGCATATAACAGGTATCTGGTTATTGCAAAAACAAGCCACTTTGTAGTATCGGACCTGAATACTTGTAAAGCTTCAGAGGGGCGGGTAAAAGAGAGCAATCTGCAAGCTGGAATAATCCACGATTT
This sequence comes from Calotriton arnoldi, assembly GCA_963921515.1. Taxonomy (NCBI): domain Eukaryota; kingdom Metazoa; phylum Chordata; class Amphibia; order Caudata; family Salamandridae; genus Calotriton; species Calotriton arnoldi. The sequence continues at coordinate 2,506,199 of CAWUFW010001409.1, forward strand.
CCTTAGAGTTACATACACAGGACAGAAAAAAAAGAAATGTTCCATGGTCTCAGCAGTAGAATGACAGGACGGGCCCAAAGGGGACAAAGTAACATTTGCCCAACCGTTTTTCCACGCATTTAGTGGCAGAGTCCCAGTCCTGAATTGTATGTAGAGTGCTCGTGCCTGAGGGGGCTCAATATCATCCATAGACATGTCAAACTTAAAACAACTTTTAACAATTAAAAATTGGAGGGTTAAAGTGCCTCATGCCGCAGTTTCAATACAGGAGGAGTTTACAAATTCCCAGTATCTCCTTTTTAGCAGGGGGGCCATTCTTTTTGTAATGGACTGTGGAGATTTCCACATCTCTTCCAGGCCCAATCTAAAAAGCCACTCCCTGACCCCATTGAACCAGGCTAACTGGCCTGTCTGTCTTTGAAGGGTTAACAATTCCACCACTGCATCCTTCACCGGGATCTGGGTATTATTACACCATATTCTGATCCAAAACATAAGGCCTTTAAGGACAGCAAAATGTGTAATTGACTTAAAGCCTAGGTCAAGGCGCAGTGGCAGTATGGGTATGTTGGTTGGGAGATTGAGGATTACCCGTAAAAACTTATTTTCCGCTACCTCTAGCTGTTTCACATTCTCCAGCCCCCACAGTTCGGCCCCATAGAGGGTCGTACCTAGGCCTTTGGCCCTATGTATTTCAAGTATGGGAGAGGTTGGGCGGAAAGTAGAACGTCTTGCCCTCTTATCTATTGCACAGTCCACATGTTGAAACGCCAACACACTCTTCTGAATTTGAGGTGACCATGCCAATTTATCACTGATTCTAACTCCCAGGTAGTCAAAGACCCTGACCTGTTCTAGGAGTTGGGTACCCAGCATCACTTTTCCCTTGGTGGACTTATTAGGGTTGAAAACCATATATTTTGTTTTGGAGCAATTAATCGCAAGGCCCCGAACTCTGCATGCTTCAGCAAATTTATTTAAGACGTTCTGAATGCCCATCGGAGTCTTGGAGATGAGCAATGTGTCATCTGCAAATAGCAGGGAGGGTATAAGGCTATCTGCTAATCTTGGTGTGTCGCCTCCACAATCATGTAGTTCTTTTATTAACCCATTTATATACAGAGTAAAAAGGGTTGGGGCGAGCACACACCCCTGGCGGACCCCTTTGGAGATTACTATGCTGTTTGAAAGGCTGCCATCAGATTTCCACCTAACTTTAGCGTAATTATCATGATGTAGGCGAACCAATAGGTGGAGTAGATCACCTGGGAGTCCTAGCTCTCTAAGTGTGGCCCAGAGCTTATTACGGTCAATGGAATCGAAGGCCGTTTTGAGGTCAACAAATACAACGTATAAGTGACCCTTCCGGATCTTCACTTCCTTCCAAATGAGCAACCAAAATCTAAACACTTGCTCTAGAGTGCTCGTTAAAGACCTAAAGCCCACCTGTAGGTGTGAGATAGTGTTATTCTCCTCAATCCAGTTTTGGAGACGTAGCAGAATTACTTTACAAAACACTTTTTGGGAAACATCTATTAGACTTATTGGTCGATAATTTGAAGGGTCCCCTTTATCTCCTTTTTTGAAAATGGGGATTATTTCAGCTCCTTTCCAGGTTGGGGGGATATCCCCACCATACTGGATGGCATTAAAGACCTTTTGGAGCAAAGGGCCCCAAATATTAGGCTCTGTTTTATACAGATCTCCTGGGAGCCTATCCAGGCCAGGAGCTTTCCCTGTCTGAAGGAGGTTAATTGCCGTTACTATTTCCTTTATGGTAAACCCTCAACGTGTTCCTGTGTTGACATTGTGGAACATTCCCCTGCTACTAACACTGTTCCCTTTTCTGGGTCAGGGGCCACACTACTATAAAGATTTTTAAAGTATTCTTCCCAGACATATGGTTGAATGTGATAATCATCTTCGCTGACCTGCTTGGTTGAGCCCTTAGAGAGAAGGTGCCAGAAAAGCTGGCTATCCTTTTGTTTAGAAGCCTCAGCTAATGTGCACCAGTTTTCAGCCTCCCAACATCTCTTTGCCTTATCCTGGGCCCTTTTGTACATCACCCTTCTACTTTTAATATCATCTCATGCCCCCCGCTTTACTGCTGCCCTTAAGTTGCCCTTAGCTAGACTGCATTCTTCATTATACCACAGAGCAATATTTCGTTTAGACGTGTTAAAATTAAATGCTTTGCTAAAATATGGTTCAATACTTTTGGTTAATTTTTGAAAGCTGGACATAATAAGGTCTACATCCTTTTGGTCTAAATCACTGAATACCATGAGGGTTTTAGCCACTTCTTTATAAATTTTAGGGAGTAATTTATCATCTGCCATGATCTTTGGCCATTTAATTCTCCTATTATTATTTGTGGTTACAGTTGGCACTACTGTTTGATATGTTTGACTATGGAGAGTAGGGAGACCAATTAACTCCAAATGAAGGGCATTGTGATCGCTATCCTCACGGTTTTGAACGGTCATATCCTTGACATACGGCCACAAGTCAAGGTCCACCATGATATAATCTATCCTGCTTTTTGTAATCCCCCTCTTAAACGTGAACTTGGCTTCCTCGTCTGAGGTTGTCCGCCCATTACAGGCATGCACCCCATGGGCTAGCGTAAGAGATAAAACCTGCTGCCCGACCTTTGTGCATCTTTTTATAGGGGGAATCTGTAGCTTGCTTACACCCCTAGCATGCTCTTCTTCCTGTACCAGTTCTTGGATGAAATCTACTGGCTCGTAAGTCGTGTTAAAGTCTCCAGTTAAAATAAGATAGGACTCCCCGCTACACGTTTCAAGAAAAATGGCAAGTGTTGTAATAGTTTCAGAGTGCTTGTGATGGCTACTAAACCTATTGTATATGTTAAATAGTCTAATGCGGAAATTCCCTTTAGGCCATAACATATCAATACCCCAAATTTCCTGCGAATCTACCTCTATAAGTTTAATTTTGCAGTCTAATGTAATCTTAGCCCATATTAATAGCCCGCCAGCCGGGCGGCCCACTGTTGATGGTCTTGCCTCAATACTAAATGTAGTAAACCCCGCTCTATAAACCCTCTCTGTCGCCCATGTTTCCTGGAATAGGCACACATCACTGTTGTTCACCATTTTACCCCACTCAGGGTCACTTAGCTTAGATTTAATTCCCACGCAATGTTCCAAGAGTCAATCTGAAATGACTGTTCAACAACCATGCCTGTCTGTTGCAGACAGCTAGTTGTTGGGTTTACAAGTTGTTGGTCCACAGCAGGTGCACAGGCGATTGGTGGGGTAGGTGGGGAATTATTCCCTTTCTCGTTATAGATGTGGTTACTAGTATTTAGAGCTCACCCAGGTGAGGTGGTTGTAACAACAGTATGTTCCGGCATTGAGTTCACATTCAGTCAATCTGGACTATCTAGATCTGTAAGAGCTTCAAATCTATTACTGATTTCCATTGAGAAATGGTTCTTCCTATTTGGCAGACTCTGGGCAGGGCGAGCATTCGCTGAGAGAAGAGACCCGGATGGCTTAAGGTGGTTATAGAAAAAGCCAAGTGGCACTAGCTCAATCCCATATCCTAAAGCCCACCCGGGAGGTTTCCTCCTACTTTGGAGCAATTGCCCTGCTAGATCCGGGGATCTGCAATTAATCACTATGCAGTCTCCTTTTACCGTCTTCCTTAAGGGGCCAACCCAGCTCACTTTTCGGGCAAATAAAATATCATGATAGCGGAAAGTGGAGAAGTCAGTATTTTGAGAAAGCCAGTGACATACTTTATTCTTCAGTTGGATAGTGGATTCTTTTTGATTACCGATTAGCGGCGGGACATTCATTAGTATCACCACATATGGGCAGCATTCTGGGGGAAGGTGTAGAATCACGTCATTGCAGGTAGCTGCCCCCGTGAGAGGACTACACAGTTGTGGGGCGGGCTGTCTGGGAGGTTCGATTCCTTCCCTATTTGATAAGGGTCTAGTGATGTTAAGTCCAGAATTGTTACCAGAGTGCCCCTCCCCAGATGGAAGATAATTATGCGCAGTGACTTTGCGCTTAGAGGGGGCTCCCCATGTGTCGTAGTTATTTACCTGGGCAGAAGTTACAGCTAGAGGTTGTATTGAGTTACAGTGATGATTTGCTACCGTAGCGTTGGGTTTCGTGTGACTTTTTACCCCTGCTTGATCTACACGTTCTAAACATGAGGAATCATAATTCTTTGTCTCTGTTGCAAATGTGGCAAGCAACTTTTTTATATTTACCACATTAGCCTCTAAGGTATCAAGCCTAGTCATGATAGGTGACAAACTGTTAACCATTAATTTTTCAAATTCATCCATTAAGAACTTGATGTCTTGTGGGGATAAAGCTACAGAGACAGGTGACATAGAATGGGAATGTGATACTGTTAGTAATGCTGGGTCAGAGCTATTATGATCTCCAGTGGAGGCCTCCTTAGCTTTCCTCTTAGACCTAGTATTTGCCTCTAATGGGGGCTCCAGGTGTTTTAGTTTCCTCTTCCTTTTAGCCGGAGGGCAAGACATTAGGGGTGCTTTAGGTTGGGGTGGGGACTTCACAGGAGGGGTACACACCAAAGCAGATTGATCAACAGATGGGCTCTCTGGTTCTATGTTAATAGCTTGGGTATTTATGGGAATATCCAAACTCATACTTATGGTTGAACCCCCCTCAATCGACAACCGTCGTTGCACTACTAGTATTTCTTTATCTATGGCTTTCGCGGCCCGTGTTAAAAAACAGTCAAGTGTGTTATTCTGAGTGGATTTAGGGGTACTCCCCCTCTCCCCCGTTCGCTTCCCCTTTGCCATAGAGCCGGGCTGAGTACTGTCACACACTATATAAGACTGAGGGCAATACCAGATGTCCAACAAACTTACTTTGGTAAAGTTCTTCTTTTGAGAGGAGACGATGTTCCGAGAAGACCAGTTCCATAGAAGGGTTTAGGCAGGAAAAAAGCAAGAGGGTGGGCCCAGCCCAGCCTCCTCCGGGCTCTGACGGGCGCAGACGGGCCCGCCCTTGGCATGGGCACGCCCACGCGCGTCCCGTGCTGTGGGAGGCCCGCTGTGTTTTTAAAGCGCCTCTGGGCGCTAGGATCTCCCGATGGCGCCTCCAGGCGCAAAGGACTGTGGTGGCTGTAGGCCCCCCCAACAGCGGCAAAGCAGGCGATGAGGCAAGCGGGCTCCCGCGCTGCGGGAGGCCCGCAGTGTTTTTAAAGCGCCTCCGGGCGCTAGGATCTCGCAATGGCGCCTCCAGGCGCAAAGGACTGTGGTGGCTGTAGGCCCCCCAACAGCGGCAAAGCAGGCGATGAGGCAAACGGGCAAGAGAGATCTTCTGGCGATCTCTCTTGGGTCAGATTTCATAGACTGGTAATTTCTGACTGGGAACCAATTTAATCTCCTCTAACATGAGAGAGATGTGGGAGCAAGTTGGTGTGACATACCGCTTCCCCATGATGTACCACCTACAATCCAATGCTTTGGTTAGAGGTTTAACAAGACACTGGAGAGAATGATGGGAACTCTGCCAGAATATCTCAGGAGGTATTGAATCTTCTCCTGCTATGTCTCTAGTTTGACTACTGAGATATTCTGAAGAAGGGGTTAGGGTTCAGCCCCTTTGAGGTTCTGTATGGACCCAGTGGGTCCACTCACCTTGGTCAGAGAACGGTGGAAAAGAACCTCAGAGTCTCCACATAAGGATGTGGTAGACTATGTGATTGGACTCAGGAAACTGATGGCACAATACATGAGTCAAGCAAAGGAAAACCTTCAGGCAAGCCAAGCACTGAAGAAGGAGTGGTATGACCAGAAAGCTACGCTGACTGGGCATTAAGAAGGTCAAGCAGTGTTGCTGCTAAAGCCTATTTGTCCCAGAGCTTTGGAGGATAAATGGTGTTGGCTCTATAAGGTAGTTCAGAATGAATGTATGACGTTACTACGCATACATTTACAACACGGTATTTTACATTGCGTTCGTTACAACGCAAGTCGTTACAACGACTTGCGCTGGAGGGCGCTGGACTTAGGAATAGTATGATTTACTATTCCAACTCCAGTCTACGTACAGTAGGGAAGGTGTTGGAATAGTAAATCATACTATTCCTTAGGTTAGAGTGCCATCCAGCGCAAGTCGTTGTAACGACTTGCGTTGTGAAAACCACAATGTAAAAGCATCGCGTTGTAAAAGTTGCGTGGTAAAGGATGTCTCCCGTTCAGAATATCTCTGGGTTAACTACTTGGTGGACACAGGTGCTACAAGGGAACCCCAGAGGGTGTTCCATGTGAACAGGCTGAAGCCTTACCCCCAGAGAGATTACACATTGAATGTCATGGCTATGGCAGAGAGCATTAAGGAAGCCAGTGAACCTCTTCCTGACTTGCTACATGATGACATGAGGGACAGCACTATGGAAGAGTTTCAGCTAGCCCCTGAGTTACCGCTGGAGCGGCAGAGATAGTTTACAGAGGTCTTGGGATGGTTTTGTGAACCTCTTCTTGCTGACTCCAGAGGTGACACCTGTTTGTGTGCATGACATAAACACAGGAAAAAGTCTGCCAGTGAAGGGCAGGATGAACAAAACGTCTGACTGGGTTCAGAGATGCATTTAGATGGAAATTGCTTGTGGTGCTAGTACCAAAGCACGGGACTACTGACTTGAGGTTTTGTGCAGACTACAAAGCCCTCAAAGACAACCCTAAGGTTGACAGGTCTAACATTTCCTATCCAATAAATATCTGAATTTGCAGAGGATAGTTAGCCAAAGTAATGCAAAGTTGGTATATGTTCTATTGGAATTTCATGGGCATTCCCATGCAAACATCTGTGGATCTGGAGGATAATCCATATCTACAAACAAATGTGGACGGAGATTTTGACCAAAATCCTATGGCTACTTGAGGCAGGTGCAACAAGCAAAAATGTTTGCATTTCTCAAGAACAATACAACTTTGCATGCATACTGCATTGTACAGCACACATACAGATCAGGAAATGGATATATTTTTTTGTGTTAGGGCCCCCTTCAAATAAAATAATGATTACTTACAGAACATACACACCCTAGTAATATGGCGCAAGGAAAAATGCATTGGTGCATGGTAGCCAAAGTACATCAGCCAAGGGAGAGAGGCAAAAAGAACCACATCTTAGTACATATCACAGCACGCCCTACCACGAAAGCTTGGCTGTAAAAAGCCTGGCTGCTGCTGCTCTTGTCACCCATTTGCCAGCTGCCGTCCCGCCGCAGCTTTAACGGACATAGCGCCTGCCGGCAGTTACAGTGGTTGTGGCCACACGAAGCAGAGCCGAGGAGGGCCAAGAAACTCTCTCATCTCCAGCTCCTATTCCGGCCCGCCACCCGCTCCTGCACCCGCATCTTCCAATGGACAATCGGGAAAACAAAAAAAGGAAAAAGAGTACTGCGAGCACGACCATCAGGTCCACCGACATCGCCGGAATACTCCGGAACTCCAAACATTAGGGGGGACCGCAGAGGATTAAAGTTAATTCCCTACTATAGCTCTCCTCTTTGGGCAAGTTCACTGCAAACAGTAAACAGCAAACTGAACTTAATCCGACTTAAATAATGAAGAGTAAAACAACAAATAACCTTCAAGTAAATCAACCAATCTAATAAAACAATTCTACAAACAATAAAACAAACAATAACATAATTAGAACAATAGCAAAGGCAAAAATATGAAAACTAAAAAAATGAAGAATTTAACAACTAGACAAAAACTTATTGTGTTTCTGTCACCATAGCAATTACATTATATATTCTTGCCTCTCAGTGGGGTACAATGTGTGAAAGAAGGGGGAAATTAAGGGTAAAAAAGGCCAAGGCTGACCAAACGTGTCTGAACATTTGCTCAGAAAGTCAGGAGTTTCCCAAACCACTAGATGCATGGTCCACAGTAGCCATGGAAAGTGTATCCCATAGGAACTTGGGGATGTCATTACCCACATCCACTACTCCATTCACTACCCCAAGCATGGAGACACAAGAACTGGCCACGACCACACCAGTGGATACATTCAAGTGCAATGGCCCTCGAAGTCATCGCCAACCGCTCTACGGACTGCATCATGAATGGGATATAGCTTCCCCAAATAGCGTCATCGGAATCAGTCCATTCCAAAAAATCAGGCATAAAGAAAGGCTCTTTTAGACTGCTCCCAAAACCTTAATCAATGATTCAATCACCATTCATTACCCGGAGTCCTGGTCAAATAAACACCATAACAAACTACTATAGTAACAGCCATGCCATTCCATCTGCCATCTCACATGAAGGGCATTTAGCGCATGTACCTGAATTGTCGCCTTGCTCACTTAATGCTTCGAAAACACCAAATACTCAAGAATCAGAAGACCCCCCTGAAGTGCTACAGCTTACATCATCACCAGAAGCAAAGACACCATGTAGAGCAATAGAAAAAGTAACACCAGACCATGTATTCCTAGAAACACTTCCAGAAACATCATCCCATTTTAAATTTAGTCTTGACGGGAGCAGATCTAAGTCTTGGGTGTCCTCATGATCTACTAAAGAAATTGCGGAAACTGCAGAGCCTTGTGTTTCACTACCTTCTGGTCAAGGTAACCCTGCAGGCTCAATCTTTGACTCGAACACTATGGATAATGCATTAAAATGCCTAAACTCAGCATCCATGAAAGCGTCCTCATTGCAAATGAAAATATCTCCACATTCACAGCCCAAAATGAATCCTATATCCCTGTGATACAGTGCCTGGATTCCTCTATTCTACCCAATGCAGAGTTTTCTGCAAAGACAACCCAGGCAGTAACAGGGTTGATTTACAACTGGGAAGTATAACATCCAATGATTGGGATTTGCTTGACAAAAATCAACAACTAAATGCAAGCTATGAGACAGACGCTCAACTCTTGGATCAAGAACCAAATGAGTATTCAATTGATTAACCTATACTGAGCATCATGAAGGTCATGTGCAAAAACTTTGGATATAATCACATATGCGATCATGACGCAGTCCTCAAAACTTGATGATCAACTAGAGGTCACCAAGCAATTTACATCTTCCATAGTGACAATCGATTGCAGGATGGCAGGAGTTGAAGATGTTGTGAAGGAAAATCTAAGGACACATGTCAACCAAGGGAAACTAGAAAGTCAAAGTTGTTTGCTCCCGTTGGAAAAATTGCTGGAAGTCCCAAAGGTCATAAATGACATCATAGAGGATTGTAGGCAGAACTTGACAAACATTCAACACATCAGCCAAGAACCAACTTTTGTAAGTCCAAGATCCACCTCCAAGATAGCATCTCCTACGCAAAAGACTGCGAATTAGCCAAATTATTATACTAGCACAGGGACCAAATAGAAGAACCAAGAAAGTCCTACACACCTGTCATGAAGACACCACTCGCTCCTAATAAAAAGTACAAAGGTAGTTGAACAAGCTTTAGGCAAAAGCCCATGGAAACAAATTAAAAATGGTGCAGTCAAAAAAATCAAAGCGCCTCTCCATTTTCCCAACTACATGGCAGTCTCTTCATACTATCACAGAACCTTCTATAGATCCAAAAACTCAACAACTCACGGAATGTACAAAACAGATACCCAGTAAAGCAACAATAGATGAACAAACTAAAGATTTTGCAAATCAAAATCTAGGACTGTTGTGTAGCAAAGCGTGTACTCTTCATCCAATCTAAAAACTGGTAATGGAGGAAAACCATCAATAGCAGAGGACATAATGATGCCACTGCACTCAGAGGGTGAACACCACGAAACTGACCTAACACAGGAGACCCAAGAAATTGCGCCCAATCAAGTCGAACAAATGGGCAACATAAGCCAATCAAGCAAAATACAACCTCCTTGCAGAGTTATAGCCAGCAAAAGCCTCTGTTGCCTAGTCACAGTGCGGCAATTCTTTTCCCAGACCGCACCCCCCAAATGAAGGATCCTGCCCACTAAACGAAGCAAAAATGGAACAAATGGGCATAAGCATTTGAAAAATTATTCACAGAAACTCCCAAGATTTGACCCCATTTGACTTAACAACTCTACACTCCGGCTCAGTTAGTGTAGATCCTGTATACTCCTGGGCAAAAATAATAAATCTGATGCATGATAGGGTTCAACCACTGACACTGGATACTAGCAGAAAACCAACAAATGGACCCAGGCTAAGCAACATGCAGATAAGCACCCCATGTGATACATCCAAGGTACCATAATCACAATTAAGGAGCAGTTTATGATCACATTCACCACAGAATATACATCATAAGGGATTAAGATATCCTCAATAGAGGAACCATCCTGCGACTCATAAACTCTTTGCCAGGCTTGCAAGATACAAGATCAAATGACCTGCTGGCGGCAAGCTACGTCCAATCAAATAGGCTTGGTGGTAGAGAATCCTCACACACAGTATGGTCCAGCACGAAAATAACAAATGAAATCCTCAGCCATACGAACTCGATGAAAGCATGGGGCATTCTAATAGAGTCACCAAAAATCTAATTGCACCCATTTATTTTCTTAGAGCAACCAAGTCCAAACAGACCCAAAAAGCAGCACAAGTTCAATTGAAGTTTTAATCCAATCCTGCAAGCTGCAGCTAGCTCACACCAACCCCTTCCTCAGAGAGCCGATTTGACTGTAATGAAGTTCTGTATAGCGAACACTGCAATGCAAAATCAACAAGCACCCACACTTACAGCTACGCAACAACAAATAGTCCCTTTAAATCAAAATCTTGATTACATGCTATTAACAAGACCATCACTGGCTGATCAAGTAGGAAATCGCCTATAGGATAATCCCATAATCTTCAATCCAGAAATTGGACAAAGTATACTTGAAAATCATGAGCTGGAATATAGCAGGCTTAAAGTTAAAAAAAATGGATAATAAGGACTGGCTGTCTATTTTAAAACAACAGGACATCTGCTGCTTGCATGAGACATGGTCCACTGACATCATAGATCTTGATGGTTACTCAACATATCATTTATCTGCCAACAAACAACAAAAGGGTAGACTTACTGGGGTAAATGCCAAAATAACCCATACTATAATAAATAAGAATATACAAATCATTGACTTAAAAATACACAAGACATGGTCAATTGAGATCCTGAATGTCTGTTTTCCCCCAGGCAGATGGGCCCTGGTCAAGTCCGATGTCCTACTCCTTAAAGACCAGCTTTTGGCAAAAAGATTGGAAGAGGTTACGAAGTCACAACCCGAAAGCATGCGCGCAGTGCTTACTTGCATTAAACACAATTGCATATTGGTATGTGGTGACTTTAACACAAAAGTGCACCCCCTAATGATGGATCAGTTGATAATCGATGAAGACAGTGCATGGAACATCCCCTTGCAAGCCAATGAGTATTGCACAAGGACAAAGAAGGGTGAATTTATCTTCGAAGCTCTAGTTGAGGGAGGCATGCGTCCAATGAACAGTCGAACACCATCAGACAACCCTCCAAAATCCACTTTTAGAGCAAATCATAGGCAAAGTACCATTGACTGCATGGCAATAAATATCAAAGCATGGCATTTTGTTGTCTATATGAGAGTTCATGGCAGGATTTAAAGTTATCATGACCCACTACTCTTAGTTGTGGAGCATCCAAACGTGAGCTCTCCTGCTCTTACCTCAAACAAACATACAAGTGGCCCAAATATTGCCCTGAAACAAAAAAGGTAAAACATTGTCGACATCCATAATAAATGGGACACAAAGATTTATACTTCTAGCCTCAAAGAGCTGCTGGTACAGACGGCTGTAGTTGCAATAAATAAAACCCATGTTGCATCTGAACACCCTCCTCTAGACTGCCTAGACTGGTATGATGTGGAATGTTTAAAACTAAAACGGATACTATCCTCAACCTTGAAATATTGGCATCTGTCCGACAACAATAAACAGCTTTTTTATGACAGTAGAAAGCAGTATAAACAGCTGATAAAGTTTAAGAAGAAACACCACTTGTAAGAGCTCTGGCAAGTTCTACTGGACGCAATAACTTTAAGAAAATCCAAGAAATTCTGGGAAATTGTAAGATGGGGCTATGAAGGTCCTCCGAAGAATTTGGAGCTGAATATAAATCTACAACTTTGGATTAAATATTTTACAATTCTTTACCAGAAGGAATGAGTTAATGCATCATGCAGAACGAATGGCCTAGCTTTGCAGAACCAGGTTGTGCCAGGAGTTAACACCACCCAAAAGGAAATATTACAACAAAAGAAGTACAGTGGGAAAGCTGACTAGAAGGTTTACACGAAGAGAAATTTTAGTCTAGAACAACAACTTCCAGACTACACTTTACCTACAATAGCCATCTCAAAGCCTTGCAATTCCCTAACTGCTTCCGTTAGTGCATTCCCCCATCGCTCAACCTTGGGGCCAATAGACTCATTTAGTTAAAAGGAAGTTGTCCAAGCAATTCAAGCCCAAAAACCACACAAAACTGCTGGACCGGACAAAATTTAATCCGATGTCTATCGTAACCCCTTAAACCTATGGTCATCTGCATTAACTCGATCTTTTATTAACATCTGGTCCCTTGAGGAGATCCCACCCTTCTAGAGAAAATCAATATTCATGCCACTACACAAAAAAGGGACCAGAGATCTTGTGGGAAACTACCAACCCATTTCACTGCTTGATGGAGTGGGAAACATTTTCTGGAAGCTGCTACTATCTTGCTTGGATCAGTGGCTAGAAGAAAAAGATGTAATATCTCAATACCAAGCGGGCTTCAGGAGAGGTCAGAGCACAGTGGATCAAGTTACCAGATTAAATCTTATCTGCTCTAAATTCATATCCCTCAAAAAGATGCCACTATATCTGGTATTCATCGATCTCCTAAATGCTTTCGATAGCGTTGATTGTACCACACAATGGCAAACCTTAAAGTAGCTGGAAATCCCGGAAAAGCTATCAAAGCTATTAATCGCACTGCATTCCGGTGACAATACCCGGGTGAACTATAGCACCAGAGGCAAATTTACAGCAGAGATCCCACTACAGCAAAGCGTCAGGCAAGGCTGCATACTAGTGCCAACTCTTTTTAATTTCTACATAAATGACGTTGTGAAATCACTAACAAACCTTAATCTAGAGGTGCCCAAAATGAGCAAGGAGACAATCCCAATACTGCTCTTTGCAGACAATGCGGTGCTAATGGCGAAATAGAGCTATCAATGCACTTTCTATTGGAAGGAATTGAGTTGTTCTGTGCTACAAGAAGTTCAACTATCAACGTTGGGAAAAAAAAAAAATACATGATCCTTACCCAAAAAACCATCCCGAGAACAACTTTTAGAATCTACAACAAGCCTTTGGATCATGTATCCACCTATGACTACCTCAGAATCCGTCTGGATGGCAGTCTCTTGTGGGCCATGCAGCAATCCAAGAGTAACACCTCTCCAGCCGAGCAAACTTGGAGCTGTGCTGAGATTTGCTAAATCATGCGGAAACCGCTCAGTAGCTCAGCAATACTGCAGTGCAAAATGAAAGCAAGGGTGGCAAGCACATATGGCGCAGAGATCTTGGGGTATAGAAAAACGCAATCTATTCAAATCCCTGAAAACAACTTCATACTATGCCTACTTTACTTGGGCTGCAGAGAACAGATAGACCCTTTGAGAGCAGATCTAAACATTGGAAAAAATCGAGGACTACATTGCATTGGCACCACTAAAATGTTGGATCTGCATGTGTTCCAAACAGGAGCTCGCCTATTACAGATCCACACTATCGGACAACATGATTAATCAAAACTAACACACAATACCAAGGTTTGCCCATATATCAAATGTCCTTCATAACATTGCCCTAAAAGATCTCTGGCTCTTTCCAGGAACCATCACAAAGGCTAACCTTGGTCTGGTTATAAAGACATACTGGGAACACATTGATCAAGTGAAGATAAGCCGAGCAGGACCCCTGCTAAATTGATATTTGTCTTTCAAACAAGACAGCGGTTTCAAAATTTTCCTAACAATATCTTCCCAGCAGAAAAGAGATCTCTCTACCTAAAATTCTGACTGGGCACTTTGCCTGTGGCATCAGTAACCAAAAGATGGTTACCAAATCCTGACGAAGGACAGACTTGTGCCTGTGTTCCTTGGGAGGCCCGGAAACACTAACTCATTTTCTACTGCTGTGTCACCATACGCTAAGTACACTGAAACATTACTTACGTCTACTTTTTATTCAGCATTCAGAGCATTAGGAAGTGCAATGAAGCAGAAGATCTCTGTATGAGATCAGATGACAAAAGCATAGTCTTGTCTCTCTCTTCTTATATCTACGCAGCCTGGAAATCAAGTGCCTGAGCCCAGGAAAAACTATGATCACCGAAAGACAACTCTTGAACAGAAAGGCTCCTAAGGGGTTGCCATCTGACCGATTCCCAAGAAACCTATTGATCTGGAATCAGCAACTTCTAATGTTCTTACAAAACCCAAATCAAGAACCTATTACAAACTTAACAAACTGTTTTTTGGATTACCATATTAGTAATCTATGACTGAGGTCCACTGAGTTAATGCACTGGAAAAAACCAATGCTTTCATGGTTCCATTCAGTGCATTAATATTATGTGCACAAAGGGGTTATTATCGAGGGCATGAGCATTGCACCTGAATTTTTAGTTATGAAAGATGTTCGCGAATACTATAATTGAGCCTTCATTTTGATTCTACCCAGCACCCTCTTCGATCCATAATTGTACGTCTGTTAATTTTTCTTTTTGCTGTAAAGAATGTTTAGGCCCTGTTCCGTGTCTTCTTCAATAGAGACAGCCCTTCTGTCAATTTCATAAGTCAGCTGTAATAGCGACAGGAAGGACAAATACTCAGGATAAAATATCAAAGCCGCAGCACTTTATTGGAGAAAGTCAACTCCCAAGTCGACAAACCCATTTTGTCGTCTATGTACCTAAAGCTAATAACTATAGAGACAAACTACCGGTGAAGTCATCCTTAAAGGGGTAAGCTGCTGTTACTTAGAGCAATTGGGACGGTTATTCTTAGGCATAACATCAAGGGAAGCACTAATGTACCTGAGCCCCACAGAAGAAGGCCAACTCCTTTATGGATACTTAGTGCAATAGCTTATTGATCCCCGTGGGGTTTACTCCGCAGAAATAACTATTTGCATTTGTACTTTATGCCCTTAGCACGTTGCTATAAAATGAAATCTATGGCCCTTTTGAATTACTTTAACGAAGAAAGTCTCTTCTTATATTAGAATCTAGCGACTTTTACTGTCTAGTTGCAGGGCTACTACAGAGGGAAGCACAAATTCATTTGCACTTTAAGCTGGACTCTCAAAGATGACCTCTCCATGAAAGCACTTTCTCTTGTTGTCCCTAAGTACCAAGATAGGCGGACCCTTTGTGTTGCAGACATTGGGGCCTAACTCTCGAGGGTAGGACCAATGCATTTGCACTTTATGATTATAGTATCTTAAACTGCCCCTAACTATTAAGGGGCCAATTCCGATCTCGGCCGGTAGGGCTCCGAAACGGATTCGGCATTACCGGATCCGATTCGGAGCCCTGTTTCCCGACCGAATCGTACGCGGGTCCGGCCGAGCGAGTACGATGCAAGCGCCCGCGAAATCTCCGACCGACTCGAACGCGGCTACAACACGCTCCGACTGACTCGCACGGACACAACTCGCACCGCGCAATGGAGACGTTCCCCGGCCGGGTAAGTACGATGCGCTCCGCGAGCAGTCCGACTGACTCGCGCCGTCCGGCTCGAAAGAGCTGTCGGAGCCGGACTTTGGGGGTCCGCGTCGGACCCCCCTGTACGCGTAGCCACGCGAGTCGCACACAGGGGGGACCCATGGGTCCCACCTACCTGTGCATGTACGGCGCGACCCGCTTCGACGCGTACCCGCTGTAGGGGGCGCCCTTGTTCGCCTCGCACCCATTGAGTCAATGGGAGCCCGCGTACGCGTTGTACGACCGGCTCCCATTGACTTCAATGGGAGTCCGACCGAATCGAGTCCGGGTGCATGCGTGCGCATCGTACTCGTTCGGTCGGACTGCCAGAGTCCGATTCGGTCGGAATTCTCTCCGGGTCCGGCTCGGTCGGAGAGATTTCCGGCCCGAATCGGAATCGGCCCCTAAATGTCTTTGAACCAAGTAAATTTTCTCCTATACTTACATTGTAAAAAACTATACAGGGGCCGATTCTGATCTCGGCCGGTAGGGCTCCGAATCGGATTCGGCTTTACCGGATCCGATTCGGAGCCCTGTTTCCCGACCGATTCGTACGTGCGTCCGGGCGAGCGAGTACGATGCGAAATCTCCGACTGACTCGTTCGCGAGACCCAACCGCACCGACCGACTCGTTCGCGAAAGCCGACTGCTCCGACCGACTCGCACGGACACGACTCGCACTGCGCAATGGAGACGTTCCCCGGCCGGGTAAGTACGATGCGCGCCTCGAGCAGTCCGACCGACTCGCGCCGTCCGGCTCAAAAGAGCAGTCGGAGCCGCACTTTGGGGGTCTGTGTCGGACCCCCCTGTACGCGTAGCCGCGCGAGTCGCACACAGGGGGGACCCATGGGTCCCCCCTACCTGTGCATGTACGGCGCGACCCGCTTCGACGCGTACCCACTGTAGGGGGCACCCTTGTTCGCCTCGCACCCATTGAGTCAATGGGAGCCCGCGTACGTGTTGTACGACCGGCTCCCATTGACTTCAATGGGAGTCCAACCGAATCGAGTCCGATAGCATGCGTGCGCATCGTACTCGTTCGGTCGGACTGCTAGGGTCCGATTCGGTCGGAAATCTCTCCGGGTCCGGCTCGGTCGGAGAGATTTCCGGCCCGAATCGGAATCGGCCTCACAGTGTTCTCCCCAGTGATATGTTAATGGTGAAAGTCGCCTTTTTTGGCAACTCAGTGAAACTTAGGGAAGACCAACCAAGGGATAAATTATGTACGTACCATTCACTTGTATTTTTTTATCACAAACTTAACAGCTTTCAATTACCCTTTTTTTCACCCATACCATGCACCTAGCGTACAAAAGGGTATTATACAGGTTTTGCCCATTGTTAGGTTGAAGATTTTTAACAAGAAAATTTGTGAAAGTATAGCCTGGTGATATGGTCATTTACAATCATAACTTCTAAAACTATTGAATTCAGTTGATTATCTGTATTTTTAACTTATGTGATTTCAAGAGCCAATTGTGAATTTTTTTATGACTACTGTGTTTTAACCTGCACTTTTAATTGTGTGGTCTGTTATGGCTGAAAACAATAAAGACGTGATTTGTTTAGTACATCTGGTGCTGTACTGCTCTCTACCTTTGACAAAACGCAGAACTGCAACGTAAGTTTATGCAGTATATTGAATGGTTCACTGACAGAATATCGACCTAAAAAATATAGATGTAAAAAATATTGAGGTAAAAATATAGAATGCAAAAATATTGACTCCCTATACTTTAACAGGTAAGTACAAAAATATCGGAAAAAAAATATCGGTCAAAAATATAGTTGTACAAAATCTCGATTTTTTTATACATATATATATATATATATATGTATATAATAAAATAATAAATATTAAATATATTAAATAAAATTAATTTGAAAAAAATTATTTAGATTTAATATACATTTTAACAAATAAACTTAATTAAAAAAAGTTAAACACACATACATAATAATTAATATATATATATATTTACTTTAAAACAATTAATAAACTATTAATTTTAATTTATTTTATAATTTTAAAATTATAGAAAAATGTACAAATATATGTATATATATATATATATATATATTCACTGAAAAAACCATAGGTTTTAGGGACAGTTATAGTTAGTTGGACATTGCACTCGTACAAAACCCGTGAAATTCCCCTGTTATAGTTAGTTCAGCTAACTATAACTCACGCCCCCGCAATGCACTGCTGATGACGTCACATATTACATCACTCATGACATGGTCAGTGACATCACTGATGACATCACTGATGACATCTCAAATGACATCACTGATGACATCACTGATGACATCATCCAGTGACTGTGTGTTTCTGTAAAGTTTAAATATGTTTAATATATATAGGGAAAGGCGTATTGAAGAATGAGTGGGTGTATAAGTGTCTGAATGGATGATTTAGTACGTGAGTGACTGACTCTACAAGTGAGTGATTAAACGTATCTTACTGAATGCATGGGTTAGTGACTAAACTGTGTGAATGTCTGTATCCGTCTGTTTGTTGGTGTGTAAGTGGATGCATGGATTTGCGAATAGCTACATGAGTGTCTATATGGGTTATTGATTGGTTCTCTGAGTATCTGTATGGCTGCCTGAGTGTTTGTGTGGGTGGGGTGTGTGTGACTCTATACATAGATGTGTGAGTGGGTGATTCACTGGGTGCATGATTTCAAGAGTGCATCTGTGATGGACTGCTTGGGTGGGTGAGTGTGTGTATGGGTGTGTTAGTGAGTGAATGTATATCTCAGTGGTACATGTGCGAGTAACTACATATGTAAAAGGCAGTATATATGTGTGTTAGAGTATTTAAATGGCTATAAGTGAGAGTGTGTTATTGTGAGAGTGGCTGTATGGATGCGTGTGTGCTTGTATCAGTTATTGTATAAGAGCGTAAGAATGTGCTAGTATTTGTATGAGTAAGTGAGCTGGTGTGTGTATAACTGTATAGGTGAGTAATTGGGTGTGTGATAAATTTTTTGCATGACTGACTAGGTGTGTGAGTACCTCTATGGATGAGTGGCGGTGTGTGAGTGTTTATATAGGTGTATGAGTGCATATGATAGTCCTGTACTGAGTGACTGTAAGTATGAGTGACTGTACAGGTGAGTGAGTGGATGTGTGTGTAGACCTAAGAATCAGTGAGTGGGTATGTAGTTTTTGGTGTTGGAGTGTCTATGGTTTTGAGAATGGCAGTCTGTAATTTAGAGTGGGTGTATCAAAAGTTATATTAGGGTGTGAGAAGATGCATGAAATTATCACATGGATGATGTCATCAGTGATGTCATTTGAGATGTCATCAGTGATGTCATCAGTGATGTCACTGACCATGTCATGAGTGATGTAATATGTGACGTCATCAGCAGTGCATTGCGGGGCGCGAGTTATAGTTAGCTGAACTAACTATAACAGGGGAATTTCATGGGTTTTGTACGAGTGCAATGTCCAACTAACTATAACTGTCCCTAAAACCTATGGTTTTTTCAGTGAATTTCAAAGGTTTTTTAAATGCTAATTTCTAACTATAACGTGTCTGAAACCTATGGTTTTTTCAGTGAATTTCAAAGGTTTTTTAAATGCTAATTTCTAACTATAACGTGCCTGAAACCTATGGTTTTTTCAGTGAATTTCAAAGGTTTTTTAAATGCTAATTTCTCACTATAACGTGCCTGAACCCTATGGTTTTTTCAGTGAATTTCAAAGGTTTTTTAAATGCTAATTTCTAACCATAACGTGCCTGAAACCTATGATTTTTTAAGTGAATTTCAAAGGTTTTTAAATGCTAGTTTCTAACTATGCCAACAGAGGTAGGACATGTGAAGAAAGAAGAAAAACGCACAGAAAGAAGCAAAAGATGTGCAGAAAGAACCAACAGAGGAGCAGAAAGAGGCCTTGTTGCAAAATCATCCTGTGCCCACAACTTTTTCAGACGGGTACTGGTGGTAACTGACTCTGACTAACCAGAGCCAGTGCGCGTTTGCACAGTGGTGAAGGGAGGGGGGCCTGAGGTGACATGTGTGCAAACGCGCCCCGTGGCGCGTTTTAAGTTGCGGGATTAAGTCCCCTTGAATCCTGAGGGTCCCTGGGGCCCAACTAGCCCCCCAGGTACCTACAGTTAGGACCACAGAGCTGAGTTGCAGAGAGGCGTTCCGAGGCCACGCACTTTTTTCACCTCTCTGCAACGCAACTCTGTTGTGCTTACTGAAGGTACCTGGTGGGCTAGTTGGCCCCCAGGATTCAAAGGGAATTAACTCCCCAACTTAAAACGCACCACAGGGCGTGTTTGCGCACATGTCACCTGAGGCCCCGCCCCTCCCTTCACCACTGTGCAAACGCGCCCGAGGCGCGTTTTAAGTTGGGGGATTAGGTCACCTTGAATCCTGAGAGTCCCTGGGGCCCAACTAGCCCACCAGGTACTTCCAGTAAGCACCACAGGCCTGCGTTGCAACGCCTGTAACAAATTGTGCAGTTGTGTTTAGGTAGTGAAGAGGGTCGTGCAGGGGGTAGTGTTTTAGGGTTTAGGGTAGTGCAGTGGTGTTTGTGTAGTGTAGAGGGTCATGCTGGGGGTAGATTTAGGGTTTAGGGTAGTGCAGTGGTGTTTGGGTAGTGTAGGGAGTCATGCTGGGGGAGTGTTTTAGGGTTTAGGGTAGTACAGTGGTGTTTGGGTAGTGTAGGGGGTCGTGCTGGGGTTAGTGTTTTAGGGTTTTAGGGTTTAGGGTAGTGCAGTGGTGTTTGGGTAGTGTAGGGGATACTGCTGGGGGTAGTGTTTTAGGTTTAGGGTAGTGCAATGGTGTTTGGGTAGTGTAGGGGGTACTGCTGGGGGTAGTGTTTTAGGGTTTAGGGTAGTGCAGTGGTGTTTGGGTAGCGTAGGGGGTACTGCTGGGGGTAGTGTTTTATGGTTTAGGGTAGTGCAGTGGTGTTTGGGTAGTGTAGGGGTTCGTGCTGGGGGTAGTTTTTAGGGTTTAGGGTAGAGCAGTGGTGTTTGTGTAGTGTAGGAGGTCGTGTTTTAGGGTTTAGGGTAGTGCAGTGGTCTTTGGGTAGTGTAGGGAGTCGTGCGGGGGTATTGTTTTAGAGTTTAGGGTAGCGCAGTGGTCTTTGGGTAGTGTAGGGGTTGTGCGGGGGTAGTGTTTTAGGGATTAGGGTAGTGCATTGGTATTTGGGTAGTGTAGGGGGTCATGCGGGGGTAGTGTTTTAGGGTTTAGGGCAGTGCAGTGGTGTTTAGGTAGTGTAGGGGGTCGTGCTGGGGGAGTGTTTTAGGGTTTAGGGCAGTGCAGTGGTGTTTGGGTAGTGTAGGGGGTCGTGCTGGGGGAGTGTTTTAGGGTTTAGGGCAGTGCAGTGGTGTTCGGGTAGTGTAGGGGGTCGTGCTGGGGGAGTATTTTAGGGTTTAGGGTAGTGCAGTGGTGTTCGGGTAGTGTAGGGGGTCATGCTGGGGGTAGTGTTCTAGGGTTTAGGGCAGTGCAGTGGTGTTCGGGCAGTGTAGGGGGTCGTGCTGGGGGTGGTGTTTTAGGGTTTAGGGCAGTGCAGTGGTGTTCGGGCAGTGTAGGGGGTCGTGCTGGGGGTGGTGTTTCAGGGTTTAGGGCAGTGCAGTGGTGTTCGGGCAGTGTAGGGGGTCGTGAAGGGGTGGTGTTTCAGGGTTTAGGGCAGTGCAGTGGTGTTCGGGCAGTGTAGGGGGTCGTGCTAGGGGTGGGGTTTCAGGGTTTAGGGCAGTGCAGTGGTGTTCGGGCAGTGTAGGGGGTCATGCTGGGGTTGGTGTTTCAGGGTTTGGGGCAGTGCAGTGGTGTTCGAGCAGTAAAGGGGGTCATGCTGGGGGTGGTGTTTCAGGATTTAGGGCAGTGCAGTGGTGTTCGGGCAGTGTAGGGGGCGGTGCAGGGGGTGGTGTTTCAGGGTTTAGGGCAGTGCAGTGGTGTTCGGGCAGTGTAGGGGGTGGTGTTTCAGGGTTTAGGGCAGTGCAGTGGTGTTCGGGCAGTGTAAGGGGTCATGCAGGGGGTGGTGTTTCAGGGTTTAGGGCAGTGCAGTGGTGTTCGGGCAGTGTAGGGGGCGGTGCAGGGGGTGGTGTTTCAGGGTTTAGGGCAGTACAGTGGTGTTCGGGCATTGAAGGGGGTGGTGCTGGGGCTGGTGTTTCAGGGTTTAGGGCAGTGCAGTGGTGTTCGGGCAGTGTAGGGGGTCGTGCTGGGGCTGGTGTTTCAGGGTTTAGGGCAGTGCAGTGGTGTTTGGGCAGTGTAGGGGGTCGTGCTGGGGCTGGTGTTTCAGGGTTTAGGGCAGTGCAGTGGTGTTCGGGCAGTGTAGGGTGTTGTGCTGGGGCTGGTGTTTCAGGGTTCAGGGCAGTGCAGTGGTGTTCAGGCAGTGTAGGGGGTCGTGCTGAGGCTGGTGTTTCACGGTTTAGGGCAGTGCAGTGGTGTTCGGGCAGTGTAGGGGGTCGTGCTGGGGCTGGTGTTTCAGGGTTTAGGGCAGTGCAGTGGTGTTCGGGCACTGTAGGCGGTCGTGCTGGGGCTGGTGTTTCAGGGTTTAGGGCAGTGCAGTGGTGTTCGGGCAGTGTAGGGGGTCGTGCTGGGGCTGGTGTTTCAGGGTTTAGGGCAGTGCAGTGGTGCTCGGGCAGTGTAGGGGGTCGTGCTGGGGGTGATGTTTCAGGGTTTAGGGTAGTGCAGTGGTGTTCGGGCAGTGTAGGGGGTCGTGCAGGGGCTGGTGTTTCAAGGTTTAGGGCAGTGCAGTGGTGTTCGGGCAGTGTAGGGGGTCGTGCTGGGGCTCGTGTTTCAGTGTTTTGGGCAGAGCAGTGGTGTTCGGGCAGTGTAGGGGGTCATGCTGGGGGTAGTGTTTCAGGGTTTAGGGCAGTGCAGTGGTGTTCGGGCAGTGTAGGGGGTCGTGCTGGGGGTAGTGTTTTAGGGTTTAGGGCAGTGCAGTGGTGTTCGGGCAGTGTAGGGGGTCGTGCTGGGGGTGGTGTTTCAGGGTTTAGGTCAGTGGTGTTCGGGCAGTGTAGGGGGTCTTGCTGGGGGTGATGTTTCAGGGTTTAGGGCAGTGCAGTGGTGTTCGGGCAGTGTAGGGGGTTTTGCTGGGGGTAGTGTTTCAGGGTTTAGGGCAGTGCAGTGGTGTTCGGGCAGTGTAGGGGGTCATGCTGGGGGTGGTGTTTCAGGGTTTAGGGCAGTGCAGTGGTGTTCGGGCAGTGTAGGGGTCGTGAAGGGGGTGGTGTTTCAGGGTTTAGGGCAGTGCAGTGGTGTTCGGGCAGTGTAGGGGGTCGTGCTAGGGGTGGTGTTTCAGGGTTTAGGGCAGTGCAGTGGTGTTCGGGCAGTGTAGGGGGTCATGCAGGGGCTGGTGTTTCAGGGTTTAGGGCAGTGCAGTGGTGTTCGGGCAGTGTAGGGGTCGTGCTGGGGGTAGTGTTTTAGGGTTTAGGGTAGTGCAGTGGTGCTTGTGTAGTGTAGGGGTTGTGCTGGGGGTAGTGTTTTAGGGTTTAGGGTAGTGCAGTGGTGTTTGTGTAGTGTAGGGGTCATGTTTTAGGGTAGTGCAGTAGTGTTTGGGTAGTGTAGGGGTCGTGCTGGGGGTAGTGTTTTAGGATTTAGGGTAGTGCAGTGGTGTTTGGGTAGTGTAGGGGGTCGTGCTGGGGTAGTGTTTTAGGGTTTAGGGTAGTGCAGTGGTGTTTGTGTAGTGTAGGGGGTCGTGCTGGGGGTAGTGTTTTAGGGTTTAGGGTAGTGCAGTGGTGCTTGTGTAGTGTAGGGGGTCGTGCTGGGGGTAGTGTTTTAGGGTTTAGGGTAGGGCAGTGGTGTTTGTGTAGTGTAGGGGGTCATGTTTTAGGGTAGTGCAGTGGTGTTTGGGTAGTGTAGGGGGTCGTGCTGGTGGTAGTGTTTTAGGATTTAGGTTAGTGCAGTGGTGTTTGGGTAGTGTAGGGGGTCGTGCTGGGGGTAGTGTTTGAGGGTTTAGGATAGTGCAGTGGTGCTTGTGTAGTGTAGGGGGTCGTGCTGGGGGTAGTGTTTTAGGGTTTAAGGTAGTGCAGTGGTGTTTTTGTAGTGTAGGGGGTCATGTTTTAAGATGCAATGCTCCAATACCTGACCAGTCTGCACTACATAAAACTGCAAAAACTAAAAATAAAAAGTGTTTTGCACACTTTTGTCATTGGGCTATATGTGGGCTACATCTGGGTAATATTTGTGCTACATTTGGGCTCTTTTTTCACTGGTGGCCATCTTGGAAGACTTCTTTGTTATGAAGTTTCCTAATTTCTTCATTTACTGCAGTCTCCTCAGTAGGAAATGGTTTCAGTTTTTTACTTTGATTCCATCAAGAAGGCATTCAGATGTGTCTCACATCTGCCATAAATTCAGAATGTTAGCACTCTAGTTGCTCATTAGATCACTGGAGTAAAGCTACTGCTCACCAGGGAGTTAACTGGTAGTCTGCTGCTGGTATTGAAAGTGATTGTTTCAGTCTGCATGTCAGAATTTTCTAATGAAATAGAAAAGGATTTGAGATCTCACTTAAAACATGCCCTAATTTTTCTTTCTGCAGCACTAACCATAATTTCTATTTCAAAAAGAACCCCTCATTTTGTTCCTTTTTAAATTAAATGTTTTAAGTGTTACCGGTTTATTCCAATCAAGATGGCTTCAGGTGTGCCATACTTTTGTCATAAGTAAGGCTGTTAGCGCTCTAGTTGTTCTTTAGAACACTCTGGGAAGCTGCAGTAGAACACAAAGGCATCAACTGGCAGGCTGCTCCTGTTGAAATATAACAGGAAGATATTTGAGATCACACTTGAAATATGTCCTAATTTTTCTTTCTACAGCACTAACCATAATTTCTATGACAAAATGAACCCCATCATTTTGTTCCTTTTTAAATTAAATGTTTTAAGTGTTACCAGTTTATTCCAATCAAGATGGCTTCAGGTGTGCCATACCTTTGTCATAAGTAAGGCTGTTAGCACTCTAGTTGTTCTTTAGAACACTCTGGGAAGCTGCAGTAGAACACAAAGGCATCAACTGGCAGGCTGCTCCTGTTGAAATATAACAGGAAGATATTTGAGATCACACTTGAAACATGTCCTAATTTTTCTTTCTACAGCACTAACCATAATTTCTATGACAAAATGAACCCCATCATTTTGTTCCTTTTTAAATTAAATTGTTTAAGTGTTACCAGTTTATTCCAATCAAGATGGCTTCAGGTGTGCCATACTTTTGTCATAAGTAAGGCTGTTAGCACTCTAGTTGTTCTTTAGAACACTCTGGGAAGCTGCAGTAGAACACAAAGGAATCAACTGACAGTCTCTGCCCTTGTTGGATGTACATGTTTTACTGAGAATGTCAGACTTCATTCTCACATGAGTGAGAAAGATAATGTGAATTTACAGAAAATATGCTCTCATTTTAGCTTCTGGAGCACCTTCCAAACCTCCATGGGACAAGCATGAGAAAATAGTGTTCTCTCAAACATGATTCATGATATCCCAGCAGAAGGTTTTTCACATGGTAAAATCACCTTAGAATACACCACAATTCCTAAAATTAGTGTGGTACCATCAACAAATAAATTCTAATGTAACTAAAGCCTGTTATCACCCTTTATAGTTCTCCTTTTGGTGACCCTCAAAATCTTCTATTCACTACAATGCATTTCAATGAGGTACTATCATTTATATTGGTCCCAAGATGGCTGCCAGCAATTCCAGGATGAAGTGCTGACAGCCAATCAGATCTCACAATGACATGTGTGGTTAGGCTCCGCCCAGATATATATGTGATTTTCTCAGGAACTACTGAACGGATTTACACCTTTTAAGCAAAAGGCACAACACTGAACCAAGGGCTACCTCTTTGCCAAATTTGGTGTAATTCCGTTCAGCAGTTCGGGCTGTAGCTGCGACTAAAGGTTCCTATGGAAAAATGAATGGGGAAAACGCGTTTTGGGACCCCCCTTTTTTCTCGGCCCCCGCTTGACGTATCACCCCGAGACTTTCAGGATAGGAGCGGACCGCAGCGCCCCAACAAGTTGGAAACTTTCGCGAAGATTCGTCAACCGGCGCCAACGTTATTTCAAATAGAATGTCGCGGATTTCCTATGGATAATAGGTTTTAACTATAACTATCTACTGGCGACCGCCAGTAGATAATATACCAATAACATAAAATCTAATTAAAAAAAAAAAAAACATTCTATTATAAATTAAAACATTAAACTATTTAAAAATCTTTAAACTTAAATATCCCACTCAAGTCAGTGCAACAGTAGGGAAATTGTTGGATAGCGGAGGGGTAAAATGTACTATTCCTACTCCAATAAGTGCAACAGTAAGAACAGTGTTGGATAACGAAGGGGTAAAAATTACTATTCCCACTCCAGTGAGTGCAACAGTAGGGAAAAGTGTTGGATTGCAGAGGCGTAAAAATTACTATTCCCACTACAGTGAGTGCAACAGTAGGGAAAAGTGTTGGATTGCAGAGGGGTAACAATTAATATTCCCACTCCAGTCAGTTCAAAATTACAAAATAAACAAAATCTTAACAACAAAAAAATATTTAAAAAACAAAAGAAATAAAGAAATATAGAAATATGTTAAAAATTAAAATACAAATATATTTAATATTAAAAATTAAAATGTTTAAAACATATTATAGTGTTAAATACATATGACAAATACCTACAAATATTATATTAAATAAAATAAAAAATTATTTTCAAACAAATAAATATTTTTAATTAGAAAATATTTAGAAACAAAAACATTAATTATTACATAAATTTAGGTTTTTATTTCCTATCCTATCACACCACACAATTCACATCTAATTTTTTTTTAAATGTACTTCCATAATTAACATAATTAATTACCAATTAAAGAAATATTATTTATTAAAAAACAAATTAAAACTCATAAAAATGAATTAACTTCCCACACTTTACCCCTATCATCCCCACAACCAAATTTAAACTGTAAAAAAATTAATAACACATTTAAAACTTATTTTCAATTAAAAAAACTAATAGTATTTAACAACTAATTATAAAGTAAGCAAAATTAATGTTCTCCCCACCCTTTACCCCTAAATAAGTAAAACCCACACACAAGAAAATAAACCATTACCCTAATTAAATATCAATTAATTAATTAATATTAATGATCAACTAATTATTAATTAATTAAACATAAATTACTTCCTACCCTTTATAAACCCCACAACCCACACCTAAAGTTAATTACCCAATTTCCCTATTTAATTTTCAATTAATTAATTAATATTAATTAACAACTAATTATTAATTAATTAAATATAAATTACTTCACTCCCTTTAACCCTGTAAACCCCACTACCCGCACCTAAACAAATTACACAATTACCATAATTAATTACCGAATAATTAATTAATATGAATTAACAATCAGTTAATAATTAATTCATAATAAAGTACTTCCCACAATTAACACTATCAAATCTCAATTAAATAAATATTAATAAATAAAAAATAATCATTAATTTATTATAATTAAATTACTTCCCATCCTATTC
Source organism: Calotriton arnoldi (assembly GCA_963921515.1). Taxonomy (NCBI): domain Eukaryota; kingdom Metazoa; phylum Chordata; class Amphibia; order Caudata; family Salamandridae; genus Calotriton; species Calotriton arnoldi. Next base: position 2,533,470 of record CAWUFW010001409.1, read on the forward strand.
CCCTATAAACCCACAACCCGCTACGGAACTAAAAAACACAAAATTTGATTAAAATAAAATTGATGACTACTAAAAATGTAACACATATATTTAAAAACATAAACAATTCTTATACAAAAAATACATCACATACATTTAAAATATATACTAAAAAACATAACACTAATTAAAATTAATTAAAAAGTCGATATTTTAAACAACTATGGGGCCGATTTCGATGTCGGACAGACTCAGGTCCGTCCGACATCGTCCAGGAGCAGTAACCGACCGACCTGCTGTCGTCGGTTACGGCCCTGCAAGTACAATGCGACCGAACCCTGTTCGGTCGCACTCGTATACTGCACAATGGGAGCATGCATTCCGAGCGGAATGCATGCTTGCATTGTGAAAAGCAGGGGTGCAGTTCATCCCTGCACCCTGTGGCCGGCACCCCAAGGTGCCTGCCACCGGGTGCAGGGATCAACAGAGGGCACCATAGGTGCCCCAGGCCGCCATTCGGCGGCCTCGCACCCATGGGGGCCCTACTGGGGGCCCCCAAAGACAGTTACCGACTGCCTTTTCGTGCCGGAAAGACCGGCACAAAAAGGCAGTGAAATACTGCCATCGTACTCCCTCGGTCGTGAAGAGGCGGCCGGGGAGTACTGAAGGATTTCCGGACGGCGGACGGGCTCTCCGAGCCCGTCGTAAGCCATCCGGAAATCGAGTCGAATTCCCTTCCGACCGAGCCCATCGGAATGGCTCGGTCGGAAGGAATCCGGCCGGCACGTTCCGAGTCGGTCGGAAGGGCTCCGACCATCGTTCGGTGCCCTTCCGGCCGAAATCGGAATCGGCCCCTTAATTTTTGCAAACGATATTAATGACTTCTATATTTTTAAAAACGATATTTCCTACCTTAAAATCGATATTCTTGACTACAATATTCTTGAATATATTTAGGACTCGATATTTCTGTAGTTCAACATTTCCAACTCAATATTTTGTCTGCACACCATATTGAATACCTTAACCATCTATATGACCCATAATGTGCCTATCTACTAACTTGTTGGTGTGATTATTTATTTATATGAATTATATAGTACTAAACTTACCAGAAGCCAACTCGTTTTCAAATGATAATATATGCTCCATATATGCCCCATATTTATCTTCTTTGCTTATGTATTTGTTTGAGAATGTGTGCCAACACTTATCTGTGTATGGGTTAATGAAAACATGCTTCTGTGTCATTTTGAAAACAGTAATCCTGTCATAGTCATTAAAGAGGAATCTAAATGTTGATCCATTGCTAGAATTTTATAGTAAAAACTAGTCTGACAGCATGCAAGGCTTATACAATGCACTTGCTACAAATGTTAAATTGAATATTGCATTATGTATGCAGTATCTATGGGGCCTATTAGGATGGCAGGCGGACCTGGGTCCGCCCGCCATCCCAGCGGGAACGGGACCGGCCGCCTGCCATGCGTCGGTTCCGCACCCCTGATTAGGATGTGACCGCCACCCTGGTGGTCGCATTCCGCAATGTCAAATTGCCATGTTGTGCATTTCCATGCACAACGTGGCAGGCACTGTGCGGTACCTGCCACCTTGTGCATGGAAATGGAGGGGGGTACCATGGGTACCCCCCAAGTGCACCCCCTCACCCACCCGGGGGCCCGCAACGGGCCCCCAAAGCAAATCCCCGCCAGCCTTTCCATGGCGGCATCGCCACCAATGAAAGGCCTTACACCGCACACATCCTAATATGGATGGCGGTGCCTGCTAGGCACCGCAACCATATTAGTGGCCCAAGTTTGCCCGGCCGGCAAACGGAACGATTACCGACCGGCGGAAAAGCGCCGGACGCACTTTGCGTCCACCGCGATACCCCCGCCATTATAATATGGCGGGGAGTATTACTCGTTACGCCATCGTAATGACCACCTCAGTGTGTAAATTGAAATGTTAGTGTAAATGTTTCTATGTTTCACTCATAAGGGAGAAATATACATTTAAAATGTCGCAGATATTACAATGGAACTATAACATACAAATAACAGTCATTGTTCAGTTTAACAGTGTTAATGTTATGTTATGTTATGTTATCAGATTTGTATAGCGCATGGCTGCCCCAGCGACAGGGCGTCCCAGCGCTAGATCCACAGATTAACAGAGGGAAGCAAAAAAGAGGATTATTCAGGGAAGAGCCAGGTTTTAACTGCCCTCCTGAAAACGCCATGATCCTGTATGCTCCTGATAGTGTATGGGAGAGCATTCCAAAGTGAAGAAGCTAAAGCCCGGAACGACCGGCCTCTCGCCCGTGCTCTTCTAACACGGGGAACACGTAACAGATGTTGATTAGAGGAGTGGACGGCACGTTCTGGTACATAGTGGATGAGAAGATTGGCTAGAACAGGAGGTGCTTGAGAATGAAAAATTCTATGAGAGATACACAAGGACTTGAAGTGAATTCTCCTTTCTACCGGGAGCCAATGCAATTTACGTATGAATTTGGAGTTAGGGCAGGATTTCGGGAGGGCGAAGAGGGTCCGTGCCCTGGCGTTCTGAAGACGATTGATGCCTGCTTTATTAGCAGCCAGGTAGAGGGAGATGCAATTATCCAGTCTGGAGAGGTTAGTAGACTGGATGATGGTCTGGGGTACTTGAGCATCGAAAATCCCAAGCAGTGGCTTCACTCCGCGTAGGAGTCCGAAGCAGCTGCCAGCCACTGATTTTGTCTGTGCCTGAAAAGTAAGTGCACAGTCAAACCAGACGCCCAGGTTTTTAACAATTTCCCTGGGGCTAGGGGTAGCTCCCAATGCGGCAGGCAGGCAACCATTGATCCACTCACTAATGACAAAAAATAGGTTGTTTTCTACATTTATTTTAAAATTAGATAATTAGATAAGTGCACTTATACTTTTGCATAAAGTAGTTAAATGTACGTATTGGCCTATTCTTCTCAGTGTTAATGTTTATTTAAATTTATAGAAGTATAACGTCAAGGTAAACATGATAGTGAATGAATTGACATTTACCAAACATGTGTTGTTACATATATTTAGGGGAGTGATAAAAAACAAATGGGTAGACATGATACAAAACAAATATTTTAACTAAACTATTATAATGTGATGAGGAGGCACATTGAAAAAAACGGACTTGGAAAAACATAATGTGTGTATTATTGTATTTTTATGTATTTAAATTTGATTTTCAATCAGAAAATAAAAAAATTTAATGAAATATATTTTACAGAAGAAACCATAACAATGACAAATCAAACATGTACAAAACAATAAAAGTGTTCAAATTAAATGAACAACGTAAAAGCCCAAATTACTTTATCCAAGAAAGAATCTTTATGTAACCAATATATTGACAAGAAATACCCAGTAAAACCAAAACAGGACTGCAGATGGAATGTTGGCACAATAAAACGGCAGGACTAAGGTAACAACAGTTTTAGAAGACCTCACTAATGTTTACTTAGCTTCCTTGTGTCACACAAAAATGATTCCTACATCTTCTTCCTCTGAAGAATGAGCATGCTCCTCCCGATGTTTTGGAGGAGCAGACAAAGGAGGATGTATGCCGATTGATGATTCACCAGAGGAAAAAGATGTAGGCCACATGGTGGCTAAAAGATCAATGAGTGCGCTAAAGACTACACTGAAATCCTTGGCAAGTGTCTGATTTGATTATATGACAGTGACAATGTTACTGTTGGGAACGCTCATTTAAACTTGTGCTACAGTCCATAGTGAAATGATTGAATGGAATAATTAATGATCTCTAGCTTCTACACTATGTAACCTGTATGAGAAGGAAGAGGCTGGTGGTGTTCACTCTTATCTATGATGGCTTCGGAGATGTCATCTAGAGAATCATCATTCCTTGGAGCCAAGTTCTTGTTAGGGCTCAGGCAACTTTGGACTCCTGCAAGAGTGTCGAACAGTGTCTTCACTGCCAACTTGACTACATCCTCTTGGTGTAGCTTTGTCCTGTGTTCTTTCCTTTCAAAGATTATTTGAGAGTCATCATCAGCATCCACAGGAGCCCGCAGTGCAGATGTAGAGTGGGAAGAAGTCTCTTGAGGTTCAGTTGGAAACACTGCAACATTATCATCCCTTGCCAAGATGGGAGAAGAATTCTCCAAAACATTCATAAGGTCCTCAAATGTTTCCTCATCCAAATGGGGAAAGGTGGGATCGAAGGCAGCAATCATTACATTGACAGACCTTTCATCAGCAGATGGATCTTGAGCCTCTGAAGTATAATAATGGGAAAATTGATGTTACACATTGAATTAATATTCAAATCGCTAGTAAGAAATTTACAAAAACATACAATTATTCATCAATAATTTCCTTATATCAATCTATCAAAAATAATTGGCAAAAATACAAGATTACACATAGAAATCAATATACATGGCATTACATGTGCAATGAGAAAATAATACAGCCAGAACTATGTATATTATGCTTATAACTATGATGGTGTTTCCTTGATCAGTCATTGAAAGTTTATTAGAAATCAAAAGATGGTAGACCTATGCATTACAAGGAACACATCATTTTAAATCAACATACACAAAGCTCAGCCATATTATAATTGAAATATACTTTTTAGAAAATCCCTTACTTGCAGATTTATTTATCAGTATTAAAAGGGTGTAGATTAGAATACAATGTATTACCTTAATCACAAATATTTGTTTTGAATATACCAGGTGAACAACATATTTAACCTTGAGTGACATGATATTGGCAAACATGATTTAAACAGAGTAACTTTCAATAACATTGATCTGTCATGGGTATATTCTGGACATATGTGCAAAGTTTAGGATATCTTGCACTAAGGTGATAAGAATATTAAAATATGTACTAGTTCTTGGGACCTGTGTACACATATCAGTGTTAGTAAAAATATGCAACAGGCCATTTTGTATTTGGAATACCTGTCAGAGCAGTTATATATTTCAATAAAATGTGTATTCAGTCTGCAATAACTACTTAAACTGAATATATAGACTTATTAGCAGACTGTAGAGTCAAGTCTACTTCTAGGAAAATATATACACAGCAAAAGCAACACATTTTAAAACGTGTAGCTTTTCAGATGGGCTCACTGACCACCAAAGAACAGGTCTCATGATGAGGAAGAGTTGTAATAAGTTATTGAAAGAACAACAGCGTTGGAGCTGGTACATAAACATTGAAAAAAAAAGAAAAATATATATGTATGTTTCCACCTAGAATGTTATTTAGAAAATTCTGCTTTACTTTGAGAATAAGCACACTTATTTTGCTAGTCAGAATAAACACATTGTCAAATATGGACTTTGTATTATATGACAATCACAGAAAAAAATGCATGTGTATTTTAAAAATAATAAGTATAGTAATTACCAGAATACGTTAGAACAAAAATTATCCAAAAAACCTATCCTTTCATAAATAATTGTAAAATTGTACTTTTAAAAACAGTCTACTGTACGGTCACAGCCAATACCTACAAGTATCTGCACGTTGCTTAATCTAAAAGGGAAAACAATACGTTTGCTATGCTTACGTACGCTGAGGTGTAGATAAGGTCTCGAGATTGAGAGTGTCTGTGCCCTTGAGTCCAGCAACCATCTTAGGTCCAATGACTGCTGCCACCTGCTCCTCCATTTGAGTTAAGTCCTTATCGATGTCTGGTCCTCTTCCTGTTGTCATTGCATCCTTCAGATCTCTTGCCAGTTTCTCCTTAGTACTGCGCTTGTAATTATGCCATCTTTTCTTGCATTCGACTACAGCCTTGTGTACAGGTGCTTCTGCATTCATTTTCTCAGCAATTGCTCTCTGTAAAGCTTCTTTCTTAGATAATTGTTAATTTGAAGGTTTCTTTCTTCGTCACCTCAGATATCAAAATTTTGTTTTCCTCTTATGTAAATTTAAGTTTGATCTTTGTGCTGCTCTCCAAGACAGTGCCTCCTTCAGTGCAAAGAGCCTCCTGCCTGTTACCACCCTCCTCTCTTGCCATGTTGAAAATGTTGAAATATTACGGGGCGTTTGCATTGCTTTTTGTAGTGAAAGGCGAAGCAAATACCTCTTGCGTGACAGAACTCTGATTTGCATACAAATTTGAATTGCGGTATGCAAGGACAAGTAGTTTTACGGTGCATTGCATTACGACACAGACTGCATCATGGTTGTGTTGCGGAGCGCCATATTGCAAATACAGCCCAGCCCTGAGGCAAAAAAGCTGTGTAACACAGCACAACTTTTTCTGATGCAACCCAGCACTGCTTCAGTTTTTGTATATCTGGGCCTGCCAATTTCCTTAAGATTTTTGGGCTTATGTTGTTGAAAGACGAATATGTCTATTGCCATTTACCATAGATCACAGAGGCGTAGGCATCTTCCAAATAGAAACAAAATAGATAAAGAGACTGATAGGACACCCCCATTTGTATATTTGTAGGAGTGTAAGCTAGCGCATTTAGCAACTCGACACAGATGGTTAATTCGCTCTCCAAAGGAACATATAAGGGAGCATGCAGAAGTTACATTATTTTCTGACTATAAAGGTGCAGCATCAAGAGAAGGGGAGGTTGGCAATTTCAATAGTCTACTGCAAATATCGTGGCTTTTGGGTTGTCTAATAACAGTATTGAATAGTGGTCCACAGTTGACCTGTAGCCAATGAGGACTTGGAGTCTAATTCCACTTCATCCTAAGTTTCTCACCACTGACAATCAAGATCAGATCTAGAGCCAAAATGAACAGGGTCAACAGAGTTTGAAATAAGATATAAGATCCTTTCTTCAAGCCCATTGTCTGAGAAGGAACAGCTCTAAATACCACAGCATATTCATAGACAGAAGTTCTTTGACAGCAATTGATGGATCTTTCAGCAAAGTAATATCACATATTAAAGGTTTAAGGTCATCAGTAATCTTACATTGCTTGGCTTGGAGCCTGAAGCCCTTCAAATATGATGAACACATTTTAACACAATATCCATTTTAAATGCTTAGAGTCAAGGCATTATACCTCTGTATCTCTTACGTGAGTTGTATCATTCACCCTCACTGTATTTGAGACCATTGGCAAAGGAGAGATTATAAGGACATGACAGGAAGGAGTAGAAAGGAAAAAGACAAACAAGAAACTGAGAGAGACACTAGTGATAATCGTCTCCTTCTCAGGAAGGACACATAGGCATCAGGCACAGGATGGACTGAAGTAGCTCGTAAACAAATCCAAAGGAACACAGTATGAGACACAAACTAACTCCAAGGGTATGGAATCACAGTAGACGCTGGAGGTTAACGTACCGATTTCCATATCAAACAGTGCTGTGAAGCCACACACTGACCTTCATACAGATGTCGAATCCCAGGATACCACGGAAAAAGGAGCATTTGTAGAATGGTAAGAAGGGAAAACACAGAGTTCCACCTTCCTATCCTTATTAACCCGAGCGACTTGAAGGAGAGCAAACCAAGAAAGGTGCAAGGTACGAAATACACTGCCGAACTATACGAACTGAGAGCCGTGCAATCAAATTGGAACATTTTGAAGCAACTGGTGCATGCTACCAAAGAAGTTAAGCAAACACTTTACTTACGAAGCCCCAGAAGTGGTGGTTTTAACCTGGATGTGGTTACACCTACACAGGTTGTCACTCCAGCTCTCATTTCCAGGTTCCGCAAACCCATTCATTGCAACTTCAACCCACCTTCAGGCCTCTCTTCCTGATGATCTTTGGGACTTGTGTTTTTTTTTTATCTTCAGCTTGCACACTATCTGAACAGATTCTCTTTTTTCTCTCTGGCGTTCTGCTCATTCCACTTTCTAATCGTGACAGATTTTTATTTAGATATCACCTTAATTCAGATGGGTTTGTGAAGGTCAGCTTAGCCCCATTATTGCTGCAAATGCATGATTCATCCTGGTAGCATTAGGCGTCGCTTCAGGGATTGCAATAGTTTTGTAGGGCATGTTGTTTGTTTCTTTTGAAAAGGCCTGGTGGATTATGTATTCCTTCTGAATGAGAGAAGGTTTGTTTGGCAGTGTTCCTAACTGTTCTTACATGCTAGTAATGTAATGCTATGAAGGTGAGCAGACGTGGACTTCTCTGCTTAGTTTAGCCTTTAGAGATTACATGATGTGCTTGTCAAGTTCAATAGGTTTAAGAAAATGACGCATCGATAAATCTGTGAGGAACATTTCCAGAAAAACAAAAACAATAAAACACTTCCCACTCTCACTCGTCGGCCATAAGGTCTTAGCTCATATTGTCTGCTGTAATCCTACATTTCAGAAAGGGGGCTTTTAATAGAAAGTATCAGATTGGTCAAAGATTAGATCTCTGACATTTAATGAGTATTATTCCTTAATTTAATTCTGAGGTCAGAGACTTTCATCGGCTGTTTCACTTCCCTACAAAAAGATACCAGCTCATCTATCTAATCTGCTTTTTCTTTGATGGCTAGGGTTTCAGCTCACAATGCTATGCTTGCTGAGTTTCCTTATCCATGATATATCTGCGGTCATTGGCAGGGAAGAGACTTCCTTGTGCCTCTTATTCGATTCTCCAGGAAGCTGGTAGCATTTCCCTTTTGCTGCCCTTTGCAGTCAAGAAAATCCTTAAAATGAGACCCCACACTCTGCATGAAAAGACACCACATCTGTAACAACAGGTCCTAAACTGAAAGGTATTCCAATTATCAATGAATATTCTTCACTTAGTATACAGCCAGAAATCTTTAAAAAATGTATTTATCCATGTGAGACAGTTACTGAATAGACAACTTTGGAAAAGCTTATGGCTGCCAAAGGTGCAATTGTTCTGCAAGGAAGATAAGCAACGTATATGCCCATTAAAACTAACCCCCACGGGCAGTGCCACACAAAGGCAAAGATGCAGATAAAAGCTATATAAATCACTTCAAATTTCGCTCAGGTGTTCATACTATCTCCCATTGTCATTATGCTTTTTTTGTAAATGAACACATAGAACAGATTCCTTGAATGTGCATCGCGGTTCCATAACCAGAATTAACAAAGCCAGTAGAGCTAGGTTGCTGTTCAATGAGCAGCTAAAGTGAGAGAAGTCTGAAGATTGTTGCATTTCAAGTTTTAGGAAGTGATGCAGCTGAACAGGTAGTCAGTCAGTCAAAATTATGTTTATTTAGACCATTGGTCTTAAAACAGCATAAAACATATCCCCTGTACAATAATTCTAAAATCGTACTCAATTCATCACAGTTTCCATAAAAAATCCGTTTCCATGTGCTTTTTGGATTTGCATAATATTAATCCTAAAATTCATACCCGCGTCTATTAGCAGACATAACATTTTTTAAAACAATTTAAATTCCTATTATACAATATATACCTAAAACAATATATTTTGGCTAAAAACTTTCTAAAACTCTCATACATTCCATCATATCCTTCAACCATCCATTTCCTTTTCCATGAAGAACCTTTTTACGGCCTCCATGTACTTTGCAATGGCTATTGCGATATCAAGATTTGGCATATCTGTAAGAAGTTCAATTGCCTCTGTACGCAAAATGGTGCCATATTTTAAAAAGATAGGGCGTAGAAACTGCTTCCGCAGATCTAGCACTTTTAGGCAATCCACTAAAATGTGTAGATTATCTCTTTTTGTACCCAGCCTACATAAACATTTGCCATCAGATTGCATCATTTCTGCTCTTGGTTTCCCGTTAAACATACCTGGGTTAATGCCAATTCTCAATCTTAACACTTCTGCTCTAAACCGGTGGTAAGGTAATATGTCCAGATACGGGTACCAGGTTTCTTTCACACAGCTAGTTAACATAAATTTCACTGACTCTTTTTCCCTCAGATACTCCATATCTTCCTTCTTAGACAACTCCTTTCCAAGAGTTCTGAGATCACTCTTTGTTATTTCTATTTGTAGGGACTGCCGGTCGATTCTCACATTTAGGTTTTCACATACAAGATACAATTTCTTCCTGACCTCTTTGGCCCACTTTAAATCACTGATCTGCGCCTCGTTCTTACACCACTGTGACACTTTCGTGGACTCTCCTGTGCCCAATCTTTTCCAGAACCTTAAAAGGGCCATATGCGTCTGTACATTCCAGGCTATCAAACCCAGCTCTACTCTGATTGCTTGAATCATGGATGAGCCCGGTAATGACATTAGTGATTTTATACATTTCCCTTCCTCAACGTCCCAGCAGCTTTTGCCACTTAAGCAGATTACTTCTGCACCATATTGAAATTGAGGTGGGATCATAGCATTGTAGGCCTTTAGCACAGGTCTGTGGGACATATCCCCATAGATACGGTTGAATTTTTTCAAACCGCACATGGATGCAAGTGTTCTAGCTTTCTGGGCCTCCAAGTGCGTATTCCACTTTAAAGACTTATCGAACCAGACCGCAAGATATTTATACTCCTTCACAATTTCCAACTTGGTTGGGCCTAAATACCAATTAAACCTCAGGTCTCTCTTCCCAAAGCATAGGATCTTGGTTTTATCCCTGTTTACAGTTAAATGCTTTTCCTCACAGTATTTACTAAATGCATCTAACTTCCGCTGCAGGCCCAACTCTGTCTGGTCAAAGATTACTAGGTCATCAGCATATAGTAGACAGGATACTTGTTTTCCATTCATTTTCGGGCTCGCACTTCTATCAACCTCCAAAATCTTTGGCAGCTCTGCCAAGAAAATTGTGAAGAGAAGCAGAGCCAGTACACAGCCCTGTCTTAGACCATTATTAATCGCTATTTTTGGCGTCAAGGACCCCGCCGTATCCTTAATAACTTGGGCCAAGTTCTGAGTATGTAACTCCTGGATTATCATGAGGAGCCCTTCCGGGATGTCATGTTTTTTCAACATCTCCCAGAGGCATCTCCTGTCGACCAAGTCGAAAGCTGCGCGGAAGTCTACAAAGCAGCAATTCAGCTTCCCTCTTTGTTCCATAGACTTCTGCGCCACCGCCCATAGCGCGAAACAGTGATCAATCGTGGAGTGACCTTCCTTAAAGCCTCCTTGTTCTACCGGCACGATCAACCGCTGATCCACCCAGTCCTTCAAGCTACTCAATAATATTTTGGCGAAGACTTTCTCTCCAATATCTAACAGATTAATCAGTCTATAATTCTTCGGGGCACTTCTGTCCCCCTTCTTATGTATTGGTCTAATAATGGACCCCCTCCAGGTTTGAGGGATATGGCCAGAATCTAGAATGGTTACAAACATGTGAGATAGAAATTCTGCCCACCAATTTACCTGGGACTTTATTATAATTGCGAGGAGGTTATCGGGCCCTGCTGCCCTGGTTAATATTAGCTTACTTATAGTTTTCTTTACGTTTTCTAACATAAAGAGAATTTTCAAATCATCTACCTGCCCACCCCAATGTCTTTGTTTACTTATTGCAGCCACTTCATTTGTCCCATATAATTCTCCTAGATACTCTTCCCATGCTGCTTCCTCCACTACACAACTCAGGGCCCCGGGGGTCTGCCCGGAAGCTTCTTGTATTAGCCTCCAAAACTGTCGTACATTTTTTGTTTCAATTGTTTCTAATAGATTCTCCCAGCATTTCTCTTTAAAAATCCTTTTCTGATTCCTAATTAACATTTTGTACTCCTTTTTCAATGTATTCAGGTTTAACTGCCTGGTCTGGTCGTACCTTTTTCTTTGGGTTCTCTCTTCTCTTTTTATTAGCCTTTTCTTCTTCAAACATTCTAGATTAAACCACCCAGGTCTTGATCCTTGTGTGATTTGTTTATCAATATGGCCAACTCCCTTGTTTTTTAATTCTACTCTAAGGCATCGTACAAGATGTTCTATTGTTTCTTCGAACCAGGTCTCGTTCTGCCCTCTTACATTTTCCAAATTTATTGTCTGTTGGAAATTAGCCAATATTTCTACATATTCATCCGTTAGTTTCGTTGTCAGGCGTCTGGGGTACTCCACTTGTTGAGGAAGTGCTATTTCACGGTGCATCGTAGGCCCCCTAGATAATTTAAAATACAGAGGGTTATGATTACTGCCTTCTCTTGGGGAAACCCAAAACCTTTCCACCATTGTAAGATTCCACACCTGTATAAACACATAATCAATAGGGCAGATCTGCCTGCCTATCTTAAAGGTTTGTTTTGCTGGGCGATCAGTTTCCAACCTGCCGTTTAAACAAAACAGCCCCATGGACCCCAAATACTTTCCTAATGTTGATTCTTGACTAGTAGTGGTACAGTTGGGAAGTTCCGCTGGCACTATATTATATGCACACAACATTTCTTTGAACCATGGGTCTAGTTTTTTTGGGTTCAATATATGGTTGAAATCGCCCATTACAATAATCAAATCATTACCATGCTTTTCGCACAATACGTCCATATCTTCCTTGAAGTGTCCCATCTCCACCCTGTACTCCTCCTGGGAACACCATTGCATCTATACATTCACAAGGACTAGGTTCTCATACTTCTTATCTATGGTCAATAACGATACCTTACAAACGAGCAACCATTTGCATGTTACATTTAATGCCATCACTTTTTTTACGATCCTTGTTGATTTGAGTGTCATAATCCCCCCCGAGGGTCGACCAAACATGTTTTTCCTGGCTGGCTTATGAAGTTGGGAGAATCCTATGAATTAAGGGTTTTTGTCGCATAGCCAAGTTTCCTGTAGACATATAATCTCTACACCCAGGGCTAGTCGTTTTACATTTTCTACCTTATGCTGACCTCCTCACCCATTTATATTCCATGATGTAATTGTCAGGCTATGCGACTTCCCCTTTTCCTAATCGACATTGCTCAGACAGTGGGACTCGTTCTGATTCCACTGAAATGGACCTAAGTAACTATGGGGGATATTACCAAGAAATTGCGATAATTATCGCAAAGCGCGCTTAGCGCTGTTTTTTTTATCGCCGGCTATCGCTGGATTTCATCGTGGAGATAAAGCGTTATTATCAACGCTTATCTCCAAGGCGATAAAAAATCCAGCGATAGCGGCGAAACCCAGCAATAGCGTGAGAAATCCAGCGATAAATTCAACGCGCTAATGAAAAGCTTGCTAATAGGCAGGTGAGGACTTAACCTTACAATTCACCTCCCATTGACTAGAATGGTTAAGTCAGGTTTTAGCAGGTGTTAGATTCCAGCGATAATCGCGGTTAGCGCAAATTTTTTTATCGCTTCGCGGGCATTGCTAATAGGGGAAAGTTGTGTTTGCGACTGTTTTCAGTCGCTTTTAGTTGGGAACACCTACTTTGCATGTCATTAGCGATATATATCGCTGACATGCAAAGCAGCACTAAAACGGTCGCTTTCGCCATACAGCTGTCGCTAACAGCTGTTAGCGACAGCTTGCTAATAGGGTGATAGAAATATCGCCGCTTTAGTGGAAAAAGTGCCGCTAAAGCGGTGATAAGGCCCTTGCTAATATGCCCCTATCTTCTTTACTCCAGTTACCCCAAGGGATGCAAGGCTCTGGGGGCTCCACTGCTATTTGGATATTATCTTTTTCCCCACGTTCTCCAACTATCAACTTTAGCTGCCTTCTCCCTAATCCTGCATGGTATTTCAGGAAGGTACTTCTAAGTTGATAAACCCCCTCCCCTTCCTCTTCTGGGACTAATCTTATCCCTTCTTTTAGAATCTCATTTTCTGATTTTATGATAGCTGCCTTTACCAACCCTGAATACACCAGCACCTTGGTGATTTCCTTCCCTATATTAATGTGGTTAAAACCTACCTGTCTTAGATCCTTTGACCCAATTCCCCTCAAGCTTGGGCATTTGGAAAAAGAGAAGAGGAGCTGAGACCGATTTAGGGGTACAATTTTCCTTGATTTTTTCCTCCCCTTCTCTGTTTCAGATGGCTCAAAATATATCGACATATTGCTGCTTGTTTCTGCAGTAGTGTGACCACTATTCTCACTTCCCTGCTTCTTCTTCTTACTGGTTCTTACATTGGGTAGTCTACCACCTTCGCCCATGTTCCTTTTGTTTCCCTTTTGCCCCTGGAGGTTTTTACGTGTTGTATCCGCCTTCTCTTCCTTACTATTGATCACAATAATTTTTGGTGGCCCCTTTTTCCCTTTTGCTTCAGCTTTTATCCCTTTTAGAAGACCCTCCTTTACCCTACTTCTCCTAACTGTGGAGCTTCTCTCTTTGGGGGTTGCCCGTTGCGAACCCCTTTCACCCCTTCCTTTTCTTACAGCCTTTAGCTTTTCCTGTCTTTCATCAACCTTCTTATTTCCCTCCATGTATTGTAATGCCTATACCGCGTGTATTCTCCCCGTCTTCTAATCAACATCGGGCATCTAGAGATATAGACCTCCTGCCCTTTATTAGCTTGCTCGATATCCTCTACACAACCTTGCTTCTGGATATCAGGGACCGGTCTTACAACAGAAGGCATTAGGGGGCATATGTATGAAAGTTTGGTTTTGCGATTCTCAAATAGCGAATTTTAGAGAATCGCTATTTGAGAATCGCAAAACGAGATGTATGTAGGATTTGCAAAGAAATTTGCGAATCCTACATATTCCTTAATTGCGAATCGCAAAGTGCGATTTGCAATTAAGGAAACCCTCCCCATTCATTCCTATGGACCTAGAGGCCCATAGGAATGAATGGGAAGACATTCTCAATTTGCGATTAGCAATTAGAGAATCGCAAATTGAGAATGCAATTTCAAGGTTGCAAGGGTGTCAAAAGGACACCCTGTTGCACCCCTGAAATAAGCATGGGTGCACATGTGGCGCACCTACATGCCCTGAGGGCATGTATGTGCGCCACATTGCACTTTGAAAAATGCAAAAAAGTGCATTTTTCAAAGAAATGCAAATTACCACCAACTTGAAGTTGGTGGTAATTTGCGATTCCTAAGGCCAAATTGCACTTTTTTGTGCTTCTTACATTGCATTTAAGGAATCGCAATTTGCGATTCCTTAAATGCAATCGCAAAATAGGGAATCGCAAATTTAGCGATTCCTTATTTTGCGAGGTAGTTTTTCTTTAATACATACCACTAAGCCCAATTGCGATCGCAAACACCGAAATCCTGCGAATTTCGGCGTTTGCGATCGCAATTTGGAATGATACATATGGCCCTAGGCCCCTTATCCCTTGCAGTTCCCCCACAATTTTCTGAAATTGGGTTTCGTGTGTTTTTAGCAGGTTATTGTTTAACATGGTCACTTCGAGTAGTCCTTGCAAAGTTTGTTGCAACATCAACATTATATCCAGCATTGAGGCTGAAGGTGTAGCCGAAATGTCTATGTCCCATGACGTGTTGCGCACTGATCCTTCTGTGACCTCTATTCCTTGATTTACAGACTGACCCGTACATTTATCTGGCATTGCCTTCCTAGCCGGATCTGATTCTGCTCTCTTAGTACTTCTTATTCCGTTTGAGATATTCCCCTCCCATTCGGATTCTTCATTACAACTCATAGAGAAGATTTGTGGTGATGAGGACAGTCTGGGTTCTAGATTAAGTTCAGTTTGGCTTAAATTGAATTGGTTGAAAAATTATACATCAGGGGTAGGGGTGCCAGTGTCTTCATGTTCTTTTTCATGTTCTTTGTTAATATCCGGGGTTCTCCCTGGATATGCATCATCTTAAAGTACTTGCCCACGAAGTCCTTGATTGACTTTGACACTATCTCTCCCCCTTTCACTCCCAATTGCGTGTTGTCGCTTTCAACTTCCTTCTTCCATGTTGACATCTTTTCCTTCCTCTTTGGGCTCCCCATAGACTCCTCTGAGCGCTCATTATCATTTGCGAGCTCATTAGGAACTGTAAGGGGGGCTTTTGGCACTTTGCATACTTTTGTCTTTCTTGGTGCCATTCTTTGTGTTGCTTTCCGTATTTATATAGTTCTTCAACCTGACTTAGGTGTTAAATTCTATGGCTTTCGGGCACACTCTAGTTCAGGTATTGCACAATCAGAGACAGCGTGTCAACCTTTTATCTTCCAAACATACCCTGGGGCTGGGTGCCCAAGACAATAAAAGAAGCACTTACCTCTGCTGTGAGATGGCTGGCTGCCCGTGACACTGAGTGAGCTGAGTGAACTTCAAGCCTCCCTTCTTTCCTCTTCCAAGTCCTTTACCCTCCTGCACTTCCCTGTCCGATTGTTCACCCTCTGTAGCTTCCCTTAATTGTCATTAATGGCTCACCGCTGCTGTTTGCAGCCGGTTGCCTCCACTTGCTTCTCCTATGGACTCCCCTACAACTACTGCATCCTCCAGTGCGCAGCCCCTAAGCGAAAGAGGGCTTGTACACCTGCGCCTTTCGCGTACTTCATACACATGGACCCAATCCCGGTCCGTTCGTCGTCGCCGTTGGGGACCAGCAAGCTTCAGGGTCCCGTTTTCCCAATCGGTGTGCCTTCCTCCCTACGGCACCGCTCCTTGCCGCTCCTCACACGGCAATCCCTTCCGCGTACCAGATTCAGCGCTCCAGCGTTGTGCCTCAACAGCAGGAAGCAGGAAGTGAGGGGGCGAAGTTAGGCGTTTGGCCGGCGTTTGGCGTTCGGCAGAGTGTCGAAACTGCAGGAAGCGAGACCTCACGGGCAGCCACACAGCAGAGCAGGATTGCACAGCGGTAGTCTAACTTCTTGGTAGTCTCAAAGACAAGGGCAAAGGATGGACTACAAATGAGTTCTGAGCTCAGTTTTACTCTCCTTTGCTGTCATAATTCATACACTCTGAAAGAGAGCTGAGGAGGGTACTTCGTCTTGTCAGGAGGGCTGCTATACTCTTAATGGTCACATATGCCTTGTGACTCGGCAAAGCTGCCATGCTTTGACTAGGACACAGACACAACCTCTGCACATTGCAGCAATGCTTTTAAGTCACCTGTGCCAGCAGGGCTATTGTATTCGCAAGGCCCACTCTGTTCCACTAGAAACAAAAGGCTGACATAGATCTAAATCCGACTTTACTTAATAAGCATATTGACCGGGCAACACGTAGTTAGATCCTGAGTGTTAACAACATGATTATTAACCTAAGTGAAAGCAAGCTGTCACTGCCCCAGCCCCGTTCCAAAATATGGCATGCTTCTGCATTACCTAAAGCCAAGCAAATAAAAAGGGGATTGCCTGATAATCCTGGCCTCTTATTCCTCCTGCCACAATAGGTCGTATTAGGGGAGATTGTGAAGAGATGTGACATATGGTAAAGCCTTTGACTTCCCCAGACAGTTGCTGGCCACAAGAAAGTCAAAGGGAAAAAAAGCATTTCTTAGTCATAGCTGGTGACAAGCATTGTATTGCAATTGCATTTATATAGCGCTTACTACCCCTGACGAGGCATCAAAGTGCTTTTTCGACAAGTAGCCCACTACTCTGGAACCCATAACGGATTAGTGGTGAATTAGTATAGTGAAGTATGAAAGTAATTTGAGTGGTGGATATGTTAGTCAGTTATTTGGATTGAGAAGGATAGTGGAGGGATAGAAGAGGGAATAAAGTTTGCATTGATATAGCGCTTGCTACCAAAATTGAGGTGTTGAATCGCTTTTTCTGCGAGTAGCACGCTACTCTGGAACCCATAAAGAATTAGTGGTGAATTAGTATAGTTAAATATGAAATTAATTTGAATGGTGGACATGTTAGTCTGTTATCTGGATTCAAAAGGATAGTGGAGGGATGTTTTGGAGCTCATAGCAGTAGGAGGAGGCATGGAATGAATAAAAGGGAGGTGGAGGGGGAAGAGTCAGAGGGAAGGATTTAGAAAGGCTTGTTTTGGGGGATCGGAATAGTAAAAGAGGTATGAGATGATGTATGGAGGGGTAGAGTAGGGAAGAGTCTAGAAAGGGTCATTTTGGGGATGATAGTAGTGGAATGGGATTTGAGATGAATGAGAGAGTGGAGTTAGAGGATATATTGATAGAGGTATAGGGTGAGAAATAGGGTAGTGCATTGGAAAGAGTAGTAGAAAGAGGTTTGAGATAAGTCAGAGAGTTGAAGTAGAGGATCTATTGAGAGCGGTGTAGGGTGAGAAATAGGGTAGTGCATTGGATATGCTGAATTAGAAGAAAAGTAATAAATATATAGATCCATAAGTATTTGGAAGGTATATAGATGCATAAAGGAAGGTAGTAAATGTAGATTAAAGATGCATTAAATAAACTCTGGCTTTCAAGTGTTTATTAATATTTTTTTGTAACTCAATAGTGAAGCAATTGTAGATAAATAGTCATGATAAAAGATTTACTTATTTATGCAGTCACTTATATGCATGTTAAAAACAGAATAATGTAACTCTCAGTAATATATACATTTGTTAAGCAGAACTATTGAATATATTTTTTAAAACATAATTATTGTACACGTTTATACAAAGCAATACACATATATAGGTACATATCTATAGAACAAATAAATACCTATATACAGAGGGATATGCTGTATATTTCTGTTTGCGTATGTCGGTTATGTGGGGAAGAGCCAATTCTTGAGTAGTTTTCTGAAGATAAGGTGGTTATCCATGGATCTTATGTTGAGGGGTAAGGAGTTCCATAGTTTGGCTGGTTGAACAGAGAAGGATGTGCCACCCATTTGTTTTTTTGTACATTGGGATTTTGAGGCGAGGTGCCACTCTTGAGTGGAGGTTCCTTTGTTGAATGTGTTTGGTGATTTTATTCCTGATGAAGAGCGGTCCCGTTCCATGTATCACTTTGTGGGTGATACAAAGCAGCTTGAACGTAGATCTTCTGGCAACTGGTAACCAATGCAGGGCTTTCAAGGCAGGGGAGATGTGGTCTTGCGGTTTTATATGTAAGAGTAGTCTGGCAGCCGAGTTCTGAATCCGTTGTATTCTTTTCATGGTCGTTAAAGGTGATCCATGGTAGAGGCTATTGGCGTAATCGAGTTTGGACAGAACAAGGGAGATGTTAGCCTGGACTTTGTGTGGAAATCCCAAAGGAGGGAATATTTGTCGCAGAGTATTTATAGTAACAAAGCTTGATCTTGCTAGTTTGTTCACTTGGGCATTCATCAATAGCTTGGAGTCCATGGTCATTCCGAGGTTTCTTACTTCCTACGAGGCTTTAGGCGGTGTTCCCAGATCATCAGGCCACGCGGCGAGTGGGTCATAATGTTTCCAATCGCCACACATGAGTATTTACATTTTGGAAGCATTCAATTTGGGGTGGCTTCACGTCATCCATTATTCCACGGCTCTGAGGCAACTGAAAATTGGCGAGCTTCCAATGTCTTTGGGGCATTCCAGTTGAAGGAGTATTTGTGTGTCATCTGCATAGTTATAGCACGTGAGGTGAAATTGATTGATCAGTGCCGGTAATGACTTTATGTAGATGTTAAAAAGCATGGTCGAGATGATAGAGCCTTGAGGGACCCCTGCTTTTGTGAAGTACGGTTTGGACGAGAAAGGGGGGGTATGGATGACATTAGCTCTGTTGCGAAGGTAGGATGTGATCCAGTCTAGAGCAGTCCCCTCTATGCCGGCTTCGTGGAGTCTTTGTATCAGAGTGTCATGGTCAACCGTGTCAAAGGCAGCCGAAAGGTCCAAGAGAAGTAGTGCAGCAACCCCGTTGCGGTCAACTGTGTTCTTCAGGTCATCCCAGATGGCAAGGAGGGCAGATTCTGTGCCTCTTCCTGGATGGAATCCTGTTTGGAAGTCTGAAAGTATGGCATTATCATCAATGAATTGTGATATCTGGGCGAACGCTGCTCTTTCTATCAGTTTGCCCAGGAAAGGTCCATTGTAATCGGTCTGTTGTTGTCAGGCTTCAGCGAGTCCAAGTTTGTTTTGTTCAGTAATGGGCGTATGTATGACTTTTTGAGTTCTCCTGGAAATATTCCGTAGTTAAGGAATTATTGATGATTCTTCTTACTGGAGTGGCAGCAGATGTTGTTAGAAGAAGAGAGAGACATATGTCTGCAGCTTTTGACGCCCAATGTGCCAGGATGCCACGAGCAGCTGCACAGGTCACCCAAGCGTTGGAGCTGGACTGTTCTCTATTGGAGACGCCTGGGATCTGCGCAAAGTCAGACATGTGAGCAGACAAGCCAATCATTTCCAAGTGTGGAAAGACAAACCGCTCCAAACTGGTAAAATAATTCAAGTGGGTGCCCGCTGTGTTAAAACAAATATTACTGGCTCCTATTCTGAGACGGCAGCTCTCACATCCAGAAAGCAAACCTCCATTCCCAGCCTAAGAGGGGAGGCAGATGACTATGTACTTTTGTTACTGACATGGGATTCACAGTTGAATAAATGTACACCTCTACTTGCAACAAAGCTTAATAAAATGTAATCTTTTGTCAAAGGAGTAGTTTTAGAAGCTTTTCTTTCATTTGAATTCGAATGCTCAACTTTACAACACAACATCGTGCAGTACTGGACTCTTGCACACATGCCTGATTTATACTCTACATATCTTGAAAACAGCCCAGCCTATAAACGAGAATCACATATCTCATTTGCTACATAGTTCTGTGATTGTCCATGTCATTAATTTCTCTGTTCTTGTTACAGGTATTAACAGAGTATTCTAGGTTAGCATACCAGTAGGACTAGCCATCCTGCATCGATTGCTACTTTCAAAGTCTATCTTGGACTTCTGAGGGACTACTGAAGCAGAGTCATCATCCCAGGGTTTCCGCCCCACCCACCCCAAAATTTTAAGAGGGTTTCCCTAGCTTTGAAAAAGAAAGTTCTCATGGGGCTCCAAATGTCCCTGGGTCTGGAACACGCTGGTAAAATGTCTGCATAGATCTCAAGCTGTTTATTGCAACATATGAGAGTTGTAGTCGCCACTCCTAGCTTAGCTTAGAACTCAACCTCTGACACAGTAGCATGCCACCCAGTGTTTATCCAGTAAGAGGACTAAGGTGACAAATCATCTGCTGGTGTTGGGAAGGTCTTTCACCCACCCTAGAAGTGCGACCATAGCATCCATTGGCAGCTCGGTGTCAGTCATCCTTGAGAGAGATCGGCCAGCAGCACCCCTCAGTAGGTTCGGGCCATGCTGCAATTCCAAGCTAAGTGTAGAAAATCTGCCCAGGGTTCCCCACATCTGATGCATTTGGAATTCTCTCAAAGGTAAAATTTGCACGTGCCCCTGGGGGTGTAATATACCCTATGCAGGAACATAAAATGGATTAGATGCAGCCTGCTATTTTGGCACCAGCTGTCCAGTTTGGGTGCAACAGTATGAATTTAATGTGTAAAAATCTTTGCCTGGGTCACTTGAGCCTGGCCAAGGGAGGCATGATGGGGGCCCCATCTTGCATAAACCTAAACAATACCCTTTCAGGCCAATCTACCATTCCAAAAGCTGTAATACTGTGCCTGTAGTGATAAAAGGCGTTTGTCATTTTTCAGCTTGGCGTGGATGGCACTGTGCTTGAAGACTTTGCTGTAAAAATTGCAAAAGGGTTTGTACCTTTCTAGCTCGGCGGGGATGGCACTGTGGTAATCCTATGCTTAAAAACTATGCTAGAAAAACAGACAATTGAGGTGAGCAGATTCAGAGTATTGCTGATGTTGTAGGGTGCTCTATACAGGAGCTGCTCTCTGCCTTAACTTGGGAACTATCCAGAGGTCCTTGCTTCCTGTCTTGTATAAACCCTTTGATTTGTGATATCAAATGTTTGGTGGTCTTTACATCTAGCAGCTTGTCCAGCATCTGCAGGGAGGGGAACTTAAGTGGTTAAGTGTGGAAACTCTGTCCTGCAGTCCTCGCATAGCAGATAATACATAAAAATATCTAGAGGAGTGTGGTCATGTTTATTGTTGATTGTGTCTCTATATCTATAAATTTGCCATCAGTGTAAAGGGCACCCAATCATGTGAGTCCCAGGTCCAGGAATCGTGCTGCTGCTGCTTTCCTACACAGGTAACCCCTGTGCCCAGGTGCTGTGACAATGGGAGCCTAGGAGAGTATAACATATTCTATCCTGCTCAGGCTCTTAGGTTGTCTCATGTTCTGACTGTACATTCCACTTTATTATTGTGCACCTGGCGTCACATGGGTCTTGTGCCTATTTGTGCCTGTAATCGTAAGGGGCCACATAATCAGTTTCAACCCCAAAATAATGCAATGCACTTGAGGCTTTAAAAATGTTGCTCAAACCCATCATGTCAGAATAGTAATGTCAGAATTTTCCAATCAATTCTTGGCTGTTTTCCCGCCCCGGACAGCTTTATTAAGAGTGTCCTAAGTGTTTGAAAGAACATGTTTGTGAGTGGAAGGGGCGTGCGAACAAAACAGTAGAGTAACTTTGGGAATAGCTCCATTTTCATGAGAGCAATACGCCCCACCATGTACAGCTCGACTCCCCTGTACCTCCAGCTAAGCAATAGCTATACTGTAGTTTTCTACTCGGTTGTCCCTCAAGATTTAGACCCCTAAGTATCTTACAGAGCCCTTGCACCACTCCAGGGGAATGTCGGGCTGAAATCTCTTTGTGCTTCCCATTTATTGAAATATTTGTGACTTGCCTCAATTGAAATATACCACCAAATGTCAGCAAAATTTAGGAATTCCCACATAATGGGTAAGGCTAACCGTGGGATCTCTAATATACAAGGCAATATCATATACGTACAAAGAGATCAGCCACTGTTAACTAGTGTACTGGATTGCATATTCTGCATAATGTAGTCTCAGATTGGCTTCCAGGGCTTCCCCAGTCAGTGGAAAAAGGATTGGTGGAAGAGGGCAACCCTGCCTTGTTCCCCGTCCAATTGTAATGGGGAGTAGAGAGTTCCATTTATTCTGATGCATGCAGAGGGCAATGTATACAGTAATTTGATCCAACCAATAAATAGCCTGGACGGACCCATACTTCGTACGGTGAATAGATACTCCTACTGTGGGGAGTCAAATGTCTTGCTGGCATTAACGAGTACTGCCACCTCCTCCAGACAGAAATGTGTCTGATCTGGGGCTTTGCCCAAAGGATTCCCCAATTCGCCCCCTTGATTTCTTCAACTGTGAATAGCTAGTTGATAAACGCGCGATGAGCATCCACCAGACAGGCCAGGGTGGTATTTGACAAATTGATTCCCATTTAATGCTCAGTTGCGCCGTCCTCAGATGAGTTTAGGGTTTAATAGTAATCTGTAAAATTGGATGGTATGTTATTAGCCTCATGTGCCTCATTTTTTCAGTTACATCTTCTGTGGCCTAAGCTTGCTTCATTAAGTTGGCCAGTGCCTTACCTGGCCTTTCACCCCTCCATATAAGCTGTTGTGATTTACCTCTATGCTACCATTCTTTTTCAGTCAGCTGGTTATATTCTGAGATTTTTCCCTTAAAAACTGCAAGTTGGTCAGACCATCAGTATCCAACAGGGTGGATTCTAAATGCTTTATCTCATATTCAGTTTGTCTTAAGTGGGTGCACAGAGCCTTGAGGACCCCTTCCTTTTTACAATGCAGCGCTCTCTGATAATGACCTTGATGGACTCTCATAGCGTTCCTGCACTATCTACTGAAACTTTAGTCAGGGTAAAATATTCCTCAATTTTAGAGTGAAGCTCACCACAAACAGTCTATCTAATAGTGCAGTCTGCACTGGTCAATAGACTGCGTCAGGCTGGGATTTTCAACTGGAGCAATACCAGGTCATGACCGAACAGAGCTCTAATTAAACAATATATCTCAGTTTCCTAAGTAGAAATGTTCCACGGCATAAGCCAGTATTTCAATCTTGACCATGCAAGGTGGAAATAAAGGTCCCTTCGCTCTTTAACCTCCTGACATTCCAGAATACTAATGATATAAAATTATGCTCCGACCTATTTGTGGCTTCCATGTGGACCATTGTATCGCTCGTGCAGAACCTTGCACTGGGTGTAGTAGGCTAACCATAAGGCCTCTCTTACCATTCAGGCCTGTGTGCTCTGCAAACACTAAACCCTTCCTTTCCCTTCAGGCCTTCCCCAACCCACTCTGGCAGCCCAATCCTGCTATATTGTGTTCCTTTTACGCCATAAAGGTCTTCCTCAACCCCTTTCCCTGTAACGTCAACAAAATAACCCCAAATCCTTCACTCATGGGCAAAAAACATGGGGGTCTCACAAACCTCTTGAGTGACATGCATCCTGGCTGTATCCCCCTCCACAGTATGAAGAGGGGGTTCCAAAAGGAAAACGGAAATGAGTAGATGCCCCTGATGCGTAGGAGCGACCATCGTGGTTGGCATCTAACGTCCAAATTGACCTCGATTGCATCTAATCAGGACTGGTCCTTTGCTGGTATAGAACACAATCAGAGTTCAAAACAAGCATCGCAGAATGTGGTGCATGTATCTGTACAGAAGGGAGCAGTCCACCCTTCCCATTCATCAGATCCAAATTACTACGGGCAGTCATAGCAGTTCTTAATTAATCGTGCATTTCAGCCATTTAGACAGTCTCACTGTGTCTGAGAGAGGCTGCGTTACCCTCCTCCGCTGAGTCCTGATGCTTCGCGATCTCCAGGGAAGCATTTTCCAGGAAGTCCATTACTTATTGTGGGTTTTGGAAGATGAATGGCTTTCCCTTATGTGTGATCTTTAGGTGAGCTGGATAACCAGCGCATAGTGAATGCCTTCTTGCTGCAGTTTCTTTTTTAGCTGTCAGGAATTTCCTCCTTTCTTCCTGAACCAATACTGTGTAGTCTAGAAACAGCACCATAGAATTATTGTTGTAGCTCAGATCTAATTTTTCACGCGCCACTTGGAAGGCTGTATCTCTTAGGCTGTAGTTTAATATCTAAGCGATTATTGGGTGAGTCTGAGCCTCTGGAGGCAGTCATAAGGTCACGGATCTATGTGCACGCTCTAGATCAGCAGTTGGGAGAATTGATCTGCACCAAATAGAGCTAACAATATGCTCTCAACATAGTTCTCCAATTTCCTTGTGTTCGTTGTTTCTACCCTAAGGATCCACAAATTGTTGCATCTCGAATTCACTTCCAGAGCTTAATTTTTTGGAGGCAATCAAGCGCAAGAACTTTTCCATGTCGATCATTTTTTCATGTTTCTTAGGAAGGTTGTCTTCTGCCCCCGAGATTCTCTTCCCTGCCGTGGCTAGTATCCTATCCTGTTTTCCATTTTTAATGTAATGGTGTTGATTGAGGTAGCACATCTTTCTTGGCATTCGTTGAGGTGAGAGTCTGCTACATGACTTACAGTAACATCTTCACATCTTCCTCCTTCTCCATTCCCAGCCCACAAGCCTCTGACATGGACCACCTCCAGCGCTCGTCTCCGATGTCCTGTTGTTTCCCCAGGCTTTAGACTGTAGTTTGGCCTGCTTAGTATCTGTTTTACAGTTGTCTCAGACTGCCTGTTGTTTTAATGAAATGTCTCTAAGTGGGGTTTATGAAAGGCTTGAGCCCTTGCAGCACGGGGCCAAAGTCACCCACTGGTGTTCCCGTTTCCCCAAATGACCTCAATATGAAATGTAGAGGATGACCTCAGTCTTTTGGATCCAACTTGCCTACTGCTGGTGTCCTTCAAGCAGGTCCCACTCCTCCAGAAGACCGAGTGGGGAGGAAGAATTCTTTTCTGCTTTTAGTTATTCTGTAAACAGGGGGATCCACCCTTCCCGATCCCAGTGAATACTATGGAGGTGGTTGTGGGGGGGGGGGTGGGGGCACAAGCAGGCCCCAGTACACCAGGTCCTGTGGCATCCGGAACATTGGGAGGCCCTATCAGGCACAGGCCCGACTCTTTTCAGCTGTCTCCTCCTCTACCGCCTCGGGCCCCAGGAGGCAGCGTGGCCACACTGTTTCACACTATTTGCTGCTCACGTGGATAGCTGACCAACTTTCAGCCA
Organism: Calotriton arnoldi; assembly: GCA_963921515.1. Classification (NCBI taxonomy): domain Eukaryota; kingdom Metazoa; phylum Chordata; class Amphibia; order Caudata; family Salamandridae; genus Calotriton; species Calotriton arnoldi. Next base: position 2,559,285 of record CAWUFW010001409.1, read on the forward strand.
TCTATCTCCAAATCAGGGCAACAGGTACAGGCCACACATACTCACGAGCACCTCGTGTTGTCACTTCGAACAGGCCTTCACCGCCCAATCTGACTGGGCCCTACTGTCCAGCCAGTCCTCTCATGTTGAGACAGCACCACCAACCTTTCGGGGTGTCATGCCACTCCTTCAGGCCTCAGCTCAGGCTGAGACTTCCTGCAGTCCAGCATGCAGGCCTCTCTGCTCTGTCTCAGAGCTCTGGCACAGCAGCAAATTTAAAAGCTGATTTCAGCCCTGATCCATGCCATACTGACCCCGCTATCTTGTCCAAGATGATTTCCTTAATTTTAAGGGCATTGGTAGGCGGATGATATTGAATAATTCATCCCGTCTGTCAGAGCCACACTAAAATATCGTCCTCTTGCCAGTCAGCACTCTGGTGCCCCCTTCAAAAGAGTAGCTGTGAAGGCGAGATAGAGCTCCTCTGGGGTTATCTATATTGGAGCCTAAAATGCCCCCTTCCAAAGATTTCAATGCCTCTCAAGTCCTTAAATAAGGGACACCTCCTCATCTACCTTCCATACCCTATTCATTGCCTGTTAAACTATTTACTGTGTTACTTGTACCCTTTGTACGCAGCAACACATCATTTTCCTCTTGACTTGTGCCCTTTATAATGGCCCACTCTCTTGTCAGGAATTGGCACATCAAATTGCATAGCTGTACCTCAAACCCCAAGTTCTTTTTGTTTGCCTTAAGAGCAGATTCTTAAGTCCAGAAATGATTTGTGTGTATTGGCCACTGTCCCTCAGAAAAACTGTCACTAGAAGAGCTTGTCACACCAGGTAAAGGAGGTCCTGACATTCATGATGGCATTGGAATGAGCATGCTCAGCTTGCTGAGGGTCGCATTTGGGTCCAAAATCAGGAGAGAGTAATATTTTAAAATGTAATAATAAAATTAATTTAAAAATTAAATTAAATTAAACTTTTAAATGTTTGTTAAAAATAATTTTTAAGACTGAAATATTTAAACAAATAATTTTTACAAAATTAAATTAAAAATTGTTCTGGGGTTGGATTAAAAAAAATTCTTTAAGAAATAATTTTTATAAATATGATTGCATTTAAAATTATTAATAATTTAATACATATTCAATGTAATAATTTGATGCACTGTAAGACTATATTTTTTAGTTCTATGTCAATAAATATCAAATCTATAATAAAATATAAATACTAAGAAAATGTTTGACATTAGTTAACATTTATATTTTATATTACATTGTGTTAAATATAATTTTAAATAATACGTTTCCTTATCCTTTCCCATGGGGAGCGCTCCATCACATAATCACCTATTAGTGAAAAGTTACTAATACTAACTTTACTTTCGTAAATACAGTCTTAGATGTCTCCACCCCCTGAAATGAGGCGATGGAGACATGTAAGTCTACACCTAGGTGTAAATCTAAATCTAGATTCTAGGGGCCATATGTATCAAGCCCATTTCCCGTTCGCAAACGGGCCGATTCTCAGAATCGGCCCGTTTGCTGAACTGGGAACAAGCCTTTGGGATGTATCATCCAAAAGGCATTCGCAAATAGAGAATCGCAAAAATTGCGATTCTCTATTTTGCGAATGCATTTAAGGAATAGCAAAGTGCAATTCCTTAAATGAAATGTATGAAGCACCTAAGTTGTGCGATTATGGCTTAAGGAATCGCAAATTACCACCAACTACAGGTTGGTGGTAACTTGCGATTTCTTTGAGAAATGCATTTTTTGCATTTTTCAAGTAGCATGTGGCGCACATACATGCCCTTAGGGCATGTATGTGCGCCACATGTGCACCCATGCTCATTTCAGGGTGCAACAGGGTGTCCAAAGGACACCCTTGCAACCTTGAAATTGCATTCTCAATTTGCGATTCTCTAATTGCTAATCGCAAATTGAGAATGTCCTCCCATTCATTCCTATGGGCCTCTAGGCCCATAGGAATGAATGGGGAGGGTTTCCTTAACTGCGATTCTCAATTTGCGAATCGCAATTAAGGAATATGTAGGATTCGCAAATTTTCTTGCGAATCCTACATACATCTCGGTTGCGATTCTCAAATAGCGATTCTCTAAAATTCGCTATTTGAGAATCGCAAACACAAACTTTGATACATATGGCCCCTGGTTATTTAAAGAGCAATCTGGACAACTACTAACTTGCTTGCATTTGTGAGATAACTGCTTGGAGGACAGTCCATGCATTCTGCTAACAATGCTGCTTGGATCCTAAGAATAAAGTAGAGGTCCAAGTTGCCAGCCTGTGCTCAATTTTTGGAGGTTAATAGCGAGCCCTCTGCAATCATCTTCTCAGGCTTGACTTACTACACTGAAATCTATTTACATACATGACTCCGAACAGTTCTTTACTGAAGGAAAAAATGTGATTTTAGTATCATCTTTGATGCACGTCTGGTTGGGCCTATTTGCACGGTACTAGAGGAGGAGTACGTGTTTTCTTATGGAATATGTTGGTGACTGACATGCCCTACGGGCCCCGACCTGAAAGGCTCGGCGTCTCTAGCGTTGCATGTCTGTTGGATATATATGTATGTATATATATTTTTTTCTCACTACCTCGCTTACTCTCACTCCAGTAAATGAGAGACCAACACTTCAGAAAGCGGCTTATGTAGATTTTAATTGCTTGTGCCAACAAGGTGAGACAACATCAACACATTTTGGCTATTACTAGATGTTGATCAAAACGTCAGATGCCATTTTCTGAGTGCATTATAAACAGTGTGAGTGCTGCATGCATAGTGAACATAAACAAAATACTGGAGAGGATGTAGTCTTACAGATAGAGGGGTCAACCTTGAAGCTGGTGAACTGGGTTCGAGTCTCGGCAACGACTCTCAACATCCTGTGATTCTGGGCAAATCACTTAATCCCCCCGTGCCTAACAATTTGAATGTGTCCATCTGTAACGAAACTGGTGCTCATGTAAAGCGCTCTGATACCTGATATTCTCGGGTCTAGTTCACGCTATATAAAAAAAAAACTCTGAAAAGAAACCTCACTAACTTTTGTAGTATCATCTAACTGTTTTTCACATTTCATAAGTTGATAAATCATCTCATAAATGTAAAATTTTTCTCATGGACACTCATTTAGCTTTATATTGAGTTGTTAGGTTCTTATATTTACCATCACGCTCATCATTGTTAATCACGAGATGCCATTTTTATGTGTACCGAAAGATCAGCATTCATAATGATCATAGAAAACATATTACACTATGAGGTTCATAATTACATCTTCATGTTTGATAAATATTATTGTACACAATTCTACTCCCTTGCATAGAAATATTAATCTCTTTCAATTTCCCCTGACTCAGAAGCTTCTAGCAGTTATATTTTCCTAAAGGGGCTTGTCTAGTGATCATCTAAAGCACTGGTAATGCATTACAGAGTCTCTGATACATCCCAGTGAACTGTATCTATTCAATTTCTGTGTACATCTGCATCTTCTCTTATCCAATCAAGTAGGCATACTGTTTAGCGAGTTTCAGAAACAAGGCAGAACAAATCTGGAAAAATATAAAGAAAAGTATTTATTAAAACTAGTCCTGCATCCTGTTCCCTAGCTAGAGGCAAAGCAGCAGAGGTTTTAAAGTTGAACATACATTTCCTCATCAATATTTAGACCTCATGATATTCTTGAATCCAGTTTCAAGATGTACAACAAGTTCAGTCTACACAGCTCTCTTTCCTTGTCACCCGCTCTAGCCTTCCTCAGGATGCTATCTATTACACTATATCTCATAGTGGCTTCATTCCCGCTATGATATTTCTGAAAGTGTCTCACTACAGGGTCCCTGGCATCATTGTTCTTTAAAGCCTTCAGGTGTTGTTGTATTTGTTTTTCATATATATATGGTCCCACTGTTTAAGCTGTAGCCCTATGTAGATTTTTGGGAAAAAACATGTCAACATGTAGATTATATGATCACTTTTACAGGTCAAGTTCCCTCTGATTCTGATGACCTTCTTAAAAAGAGTTTGAATGGCGGTAATATTTTCACCTAGGCGTTATACCTTACATTCAAGGGTATGGTGGTCAAACCCATATCTAAGTTTATACCACAAACTCCACATGATAATACTGTCATCTTTTCAGAGGCTGTTTCAGTGAGTTGAGAAATGTTCAAGCCAAGGTAATTAGAAAGTCCTCATAAAGAGGAGGAAACTGCCTTCAAACAACCGTTGCTAGAATAAGTGGGAACAAGAATTGTGTTGTGCATAGTTCTGATAAAGGTGGAAATGTTGTATTGTGGACTATGTGTATATGGGGAAATTACATTTACAACACAGGCTTAACCGCACGTGCCATTTCAATGCAAGCAGATTAACGCTTGCCTTAACTACCCATATGCCTTAACCAGGCATATGCGTGGTTAAGGCAGTCAGCGCTCTAGATGCAGAGCAGATGGGGGGGGAGAGGAACAGGAAGGATAGGAACAGGAAGTACCGGAGGTTGGGGTACCGGGGTACCAGGGTTGGGGTAGTTTTTTTCGCTGGGTGCTGAGCTTTGGGCTCAGGGTGGGGGTTATGGTAGTTTTTAGAGCTGGGGTGGGTAGATTGCATGGCTGGGGGCAGGATTTTAGGGCTCGGGGGGGCTGGGTTGTGGTCTTGACCACACATGTACCTTTACCAATCATGCCCATGCAACAAAATTAGCTTTAAAGGCATGCGTGGTAAAGACGCGGTCGTTGTTAAGATCGTGTTGGTAAGGCATGCGTGATTTAGGGAGTCGTTGTTTCGTCATACAACCGTGAATATGGCAGAAGCATACAGACTGCTAGAGGATATTGAATGATTAAAGAACAATAGAGAAAATTGAATATTTGTAGGTCAAGAATGAGTTTTTAGTGACCTGAGTGAGTGGGGAGAACCTGGACTGATAAACTGGGATGAAAATACATTTTAAAGAGAGGATCGTCTCCAGTTATCCATTTTTTACCTCATTCTCAAAGTACACAAAAATGTCAGTAACACCCTCAGAAGAACTATAATTGCAGCTCAAAAGAGCGTATTTGAGAATACGTCGAAATATATTGATAGATTCTTAAATAAGACCATTTGTTTCCCGTTTACCTTTGCACATCAAGGATACCTCTGATTGAGAGAGCTGCAGCCCCTCATGTGACCGGGGCAGCTCGAGGTGTGCGAGACTCCGCCCCCCAGAGGGAGAGACTGCAGTGGAGGTGTAACGGTAATGGCGAAGCACGCTGAGAACGCGAACAAAATACAGAGCTAAAGGTGTTCGCCCGAGTCAGCCAGGGTCCAGCGCCCAGCCTGGGAATTCTCGGCTGAATGTGAGCACGAACGACGGAGGCTATAATTGCTGCCTTTGTACAAAGAAAATAATTGTTTTGGTCGGCAGAGCTGGCAGCAGTGGATCGGTGATAGACGGCTATCGCGCGCTGAATTGCCCCTTATCCAGCCAGGTACTGGGGAATAATAAAAGAGACTGTAGCTTTGCTGCAAGCAACCGGGCCGGAGGGCTGGAGGGCTGTTCTGAACCGTTGAACTTATTTTTAATGCTGTGGAGAGATGGAAGAAACAGCAGAAACCAGAAGCTGTGTGGAAATATCAGCTTAATTCTTTCCTTTTTTTTTTTTTGATAGTTAATTCTTGACATTGTGTGTACGGCTGTGCAGTAGGGGAAAGAACTTAATGCAGTTAAACCAAAAAGAATTTAAAGCAGGATGGGAAGGCATTTAAGACAAGCAAATCCGGGGCTAGGGTGGAAATTACAACAGGATTGAAACTAAAAAACATAACATGCTGGCTAAAGAGATGTCAACCCGGCAAAAGTCCCAGGCGTTGTAAATCACTCTGGATTAATTTCAAGTTTAGAGAGCTCCACGGAAGAAGTGACTGAGTCACAAGGATTACAAGGGGAGGAAGATGTCATCATAGGATCCGAAGGAGTACTGGAAGGACTAGTGAGCCCCTTATCCCAGTAAGCAAAACGGCTGAGTTAAGAAATTGTAAGGACTTTTCGCTGTTCGTTAAAAAAAATACTCAGCCTATACAGTCCCCCGCAATTATATCTCCTTTATTGACAATTGCAATCCCTCCAGCAACACCAGGTGAGGCAGTAGCAATTGATTCCTTTGCAAGGCTGCACATTTCTCCTCTTGTTGAAGTCCCACCTCTAGCCCCGACACCCTCTGTCTTATTTAATTTAAGAAAGGGGAATACACCATCTTCCCCGGTAAATGAAGCTGCCGGAGTGGATCCACTACCGCAAATTTCCTTAGCAACAAACTGCTCAGAACAACAGCCAGAAAGTTTTCAGCAATTACAGGAGCGGCCTGGTATATTCCTGGAGAACGGCCAGGTATCATTAAATCAGCCTGACAAGAATGGGAATAAAAATTTGCAAGAGAATTCACTAGAGAATTCACTAGAGAATTCGGAACTGCTACCCACTAGGGTTAACTCGCAACAGATGGAAGTAAAAGATTTGCTCAACCTTATATTGGAGGAGATTAGGGAAATGAAAAAGTCCCAGGCACAAGAGATAGCCATTCTTCACCTCAGGCTTGAAAAATCGAGGAATCTATCGTAGGCACTCCCGCAAGGCTTGAGGAAGCAGAGTCAAGAATAGCTCATTTGGAAGACCAGATGAGCTCTACAATACAGAAAATCAATGAGGTCACGGCAGATAAGATCGCTTTAGAGACCAAAGTAGAAGAGTTGGAAAATCACTCACGCCGCTCAAATCTTCGCATTGTGGGAGTGCCGGAAGGGAAAGATGGTACCAACACCTTGTGCTGGGTTGAAACATTCATTAAGCAAAAAGTACTTCCTGACTTTACGGGGATCTTACAATAACCAGGGCACATCGGGTTCCGGCGCATCCTATTCCGAATTCTAAATACCCTCGTACAATTCTAATACATTTTTCCGATTACAGAATAAAGGAAAATGTGTTAACTAAAGCAATTCAGCAGAGACAATTTGCTATTGATGAGGGTACCAAATGCCGGATTTTCCCAGACATGTCGGCAACAGCAGCCCGTAGACGCAAAGAGTTCGTTAAACTCCTGTTTTTATTTAAAGCACAAGGGGCCCAGGCATCCATTGCACAACAATCAAAGCTAAGGGTGTTGGCTAAAGGCAAATTCCATATGCTCTCACGGGTAGAAGAAGCTCAGGAATTGCTGAGAGATATTTCCACTGGGAGATGAATTTGCATTGATTTAATTTACGAAAATGTATAATGTTTGCGGTTTTTTCCCTTCATGAGTCCTTTCTTGGGTTGGGGGGCGGGGTTGCTCACCCAGGGTGCAGATCCAAGGCACCCCAAATAGGTGAAAATAGGGGAAATGTGGTGTGCGGGTTCAGAGGGGACCACATTGGGGATCAGGGAAGGGATTGAGAGGGGGGATTTGGGGGGGTGCTCAAATGCAGGAAAAAATGAACAGGGGAAAAAATGTGTATCCAATTTTACAGATTTACTTTATGTGATGCAGGCCACGGTAATTGGGATTGTTTAGATTTATAGATAAATTGTTCTAATGCAGATTGTGAAAATAGTATCTTGTAATGTTAATGGATTACTTAATCCACGTAAAAGAGTTGCTTTTTTAAACTGGGTTACGTCGCTTTCCCTGAGATTGTGTTTCTACAGGAAACTCATGTTAGATCTGATAACCCAAAGATAGTATTTCCCAAAAGGTATGTACAGGCATTTTTTTCATCCGCTAATTTAGCCGTTCGAGGGGTTGGGATTTTACTTTCAAATACACTCGATTGGCAAGTCAAGGATGTTCAGCGAGATGGGAAAGGTAGATGGGTGTGGGTAAAGGTTAAACTGCAAGGAACATTGCTGAATTTGGTAAATTATTAAGGTCCTATTGAGGACGATACTTCAGCACGTGTCCGAATTTACCAATTAGTAAAAAGTATGGAAGGTCTTGTAGTTTTGGGTGGTGATTTTAATTGTATTCAGAATCTAGCCCTCGATGCATCAAACAAAGCGAAGCGTCAACTGAAACCTAAAACCGCAAAAATAATTAGCAGCCTAACAAAAGATTTTTCATTAGTGGATCCCTGGAGATTAGCCAATCCCACTCTCTTACAATATACCTGCTATTCTGGTAGATTCAGATCAGCCTCACGTTTGGATTATTTTTTAGTGGATAAATCAGCCGTTAGGGGCCCGGCAGAAAGAGTAACCAACTCATTTTCAGACCACTCTCTAGTCTCTTTTTCTTTATTATTAAATAAGAATGTGAAAAACAGACCTAGATGGCAATTTGATAAAACCCTTTTACAAGATGCGACCTGGTTAATAGAAACCAGACGGTTTATCAAGGAGTTTTTCAAAATAATGTAAATACTGCCCCTTTATTCTCGGTATGGGAGGCCTTTAAAGCTACTTTCAGAGGCCAGGTTATTTTGTATAAAGCAAGAATTAATAACCTACGGAGACATAAGATTGCCACACTACAAACTGCTGTGGAGGAGGCTAGACGAAAGATAACTCTTACAGATTCCTCAGCGCCTATAATAAAGGCACAGCAACAAGAGCTAGCTATGGCAATGGAGAATCTGAAAGATTTTTTTCTTAACAGAGGAAATTGCGGGAAGTAAGGCCTACCAACAAAAATTATATGAGGAGAGTCAGCAGATTGGTAGATTTCTGGCTTGGTCCACGAAATCACAAAAAGCTGCACAATTAATCTCTCAAATAAAAAATCCAGCTACAGGTCTCCTAGTAGAGGATAAGCGGGGTATTGGTGAGGTGTTTAGTTCACACTTTAATTATATTTATGGAGAAACGCAGGGGGTGGATGAGGCAGATCTTGGGAGATATTTTGACTCACTGGAGCTACCTTTGTTATCACAGCAATTTTCAGAAGCACTGAGCTCACAAATTCGAATCCCTGAAGCACAGGCAGTATTAAAGAGTATGGCGAATGCCAAAGCTAGTGGAGCAGACGGGATTCCTGTAGAAATTTATAAGATATTTCAGGCGGAACTGCTTCCTTTTTTGATAAAATTGTTTAATGAAATTAAGGATGGTACAGATACCCCCAAAGGTTTTAAGGAATCTGTAGTAATAGTTTTTCTTAAGAAGGATAAGGACCCTGCCGATCCAAGTTCCTACCGTCCTTTCAGTCTGTTAAATACAGATTATAAATTTCTTATGAAAATTTGGGCAAAAAGGATTGCTCCCTGTGCACAACAGCTGGTTCATAGCGATCAAAACGGTTTTATTCCTGGACGTTTAATGGCATCAAATACCTATTTTTTAATGCAAGCCATTGATTACTTCTCTATTAATCAGATTGATGCGGTGATCATGATGATGGATGCTGAAAAAGCTTTTGATCTGGTAGATTGGAGTGCGTTATTTTTTATTTTATCAAAGTTTGGTTTTCCACAACAACTTATACAGATGTTAATAAAAATATACAGAGGGGCAGAAGCTACAATCATGATCAATGGCTTAGTAAATGGTAAGGTTACTATCAAACGAGGCACCCGTCAGGGATGCCCGTTGTCTCCTCTCCTATTTTCATTGTTTATCGAACCCCTTGCCGAGAAGATCCGGAAGAGCATAAGTATCGTCCCTCCTATAAAGGGTATGGCAAAAATTAAGCTCTATGCAGACGATATCATTCTATATTTGAAGTCAGGGGCAGATAACCTACAGAATGTATTGGATGAAATTCAAAATTTTACACAAGTTGGAGGATATAAAGTCAATCATGCAAAAACTGAAATTTTAGCATTTAATACGACTCCTTTGGATTTTCCATCTGCCATCCATCTAAAACCTCCGCACCCAATTAGGTATCTGGGAATTCATGTCACTAATGATTTTGGGCAATTATTTTCTATGAATTATGTTAGATTGCTTACGAAAGTCAAAAAGTTAATTGATAGTTGGTCTTTGTTGCAACTGTCCTTAGTGGGAAGGGTGTCAATGGTTAAAATGACGGTACTTCCACTGTTTTTGTTTCTATTTATTAATCTGCCCATTAAAATCCCGAGTTATTATTTTAAGGAGCTGGATCAATTAATAAGGAAGTTTGTTTGGAATAATAAACAACCTAGGGTTAAGTTCTCTATATTGCAACTTGATGTAACTTCAGGAGGACTGGCACTCCCACATTTTTTACTTATTATCAGGCTTCTTTACTTAATCTGTTTTCCCAATTGGGTAAGGAAAATTCTGTTTTTGATACAATTTTTTTGATACATATGCTGAATGAAAGTGCCATCGGACTCCCAGCTTTCCTACGTTTGGCGAAACTTCCTAAAAAACGCGCTATAAGGTTATCTTCACTCTGGCTGACAGAATGCAGTTATTTTTTAAATCATGGAAGATCCCTCTATTTCACGCCTATACCCCAATACAGGATGGGGCATTAGGAGGTCTTAAACTTTCCAGAAGGCTTTTTCAGGACTGGCAAGAACTGGGCTATCTCCAGCTTGGGGATTTTTATAACCTTGATTCCTTAATTATATGGGAAACGGTTTGTCTTCAGGCCATTACACCGAATACTGCACTGGCCTTGAGCTTTGCACAAATATCTAATTTTCTTAAAAACAACTATGCAATTCTAGATGAGACGATAAGGCCAATTGTCAAGCAGATAGTAAATAAAACGGTAGGGGTTGGCTGCTGGTATAAGTTACTTCATCAAAAAGCCAACTCAGAAGAGGTCCTGATAAAAGAGCTTCAAAAATTCATTCAGAGACAGGTTGCAAGTTTAATACCAAAGAGTGGTCTCAGCTTAATGATCTAGCGAATAAAGCTCTTAGAGGCGCCAATTTTAAAAGAATGAATTTTTTATCTAGATGGTTATTATATTTTACTCCTCTGAAATTGTCTAAAATGTTTTTAACTTGCTCAAATAAATGTTTTCGCTGTAACAGAGAGGGGGAAGGGGGATGGCTACATATATTTTTTGAATGTAATGATTTACAATATTTTTGGAAGAGGGTTTTCGAGGAAATTTCTTTGATTTTATCCTTGGAAATCTGTCCGTCAGCCATGTTGGTGTTATACGGTTCTTCAGCAGAAGTGAAATGCTTTACAAAACATCAGCAATATTTTATATTAATTGCTATTGCAGTTGCTAGATCACTTGTTCTGCAAAACTGGAGAACCAGTTTACAACCTAGCATTGTACATTGGTTTAATAAAATGACTAGGACTTATAAACTTGAGGAGGCCTATGCCAAACGTATAGGAGCGGTAGCAAGATTTAGAGGTATATGGCGTTCTTTTCTCCCTTATGGGTTTATTGTTGAAGCCTGATGATTATGAATTAGTTAAAATAGAAGTCATATTTGCATGTTGCACTTAGTAGAAGGTAGGATATTTCTAAAAAATATAAAATGAAATGATTTGTACATGGCACTTTTCACTTTATCTTTGCACTTTGCACTTTATCTCTTACTTCTATTTAATGTAATTTAATAAATTAAATAGTTTAGTCTAGATGTTTTTAGCTGAGGACTGTGGGAGTCTGATGGAATTTTTTTATTTTTTTTATCAGTTGCCTTTTGAAAATGTAATGCGAAATGCTCTTTATAAATTGTTGAACATGCTTGCTTAATTTATTGGTCTTGCTATTTGATATGTAAACCGACATGTAAAATATTTGCTTTATGTATTTTTCTCCTGTTCTAATAAAAATATTTTTTTTAAAAAGGATACCTCTGATTTTTTTAAATAATCATTTATATTGGGAGCATTACATGCTCATTATGACCCTTGAGGTGTCAACACTTTCTACCAGTATACACAGGGCCACCGGATTTATGTGGCAGAAGAGGACCAAATCATGTGGCATGATTGACTAAATTAGGCAGCAAGAAAATGCAGATTATGCGGTAATATGCTACATATTTGATGATAGTATTACTTCATTATTATGTCATTTTTACTCATGATAGCACTGTCAGGGCAAACATTTCACGTCATTAATACCAGTTTAAGAACCAAATACAGCGAAAAGCAACTGAAAGGTGGCCAGTCATCTTTTGAAAAGGGCCTTCCAATCTGGGTAAACTAGGTTTGGGCTGTGTATAGTAACTTTTGATCCATTTGAGCTAGAAGCTGAAGGCGTGCGCTGTGGGCGGTGGGGCACACGCCTCGAGTTGGGGGCCCAAACCCATGCCCGCACAGTAATGGACATCTGACTTTACGTTAAATAAAACCCATAGAAATTTACTGAAAAACTAAAGGTTCAAGTGACATTATAGTTAGGAATTCTAATAATATCTTACTTTAATTTTTTTTAAACTTACAAATTCACCGAAAAAACAATGTTTAAAGGGACAATATAGTTAGATTAAAATGTCAGTTAAAACATAACCATAAGAAACAAACAAAATCACTGGAATTCACACGTTATACTTATCTCAAGTAACAATAACTTGTGCCCTAAAGTAACTATAATTTGCACCCTCGCCATGCACTGCTAATTACCTCATATTACATCACTCATGACATGTTCTATGACACCATTGATAATACCAGTGCAATATCTAAAATGATATCATTGATGACAGACTGTGCATGGCAAGCACGAGTTAAATTTACTGTAGGGCATAGTTACTTGAGATAACTATAACTTGTGAATTTCAGTGGTTTTGTTAATTTAAAACGGTGTACTTTAACTGATTTTTTCAACTAACTTTAGCGTCCCTTTAACCTTTGATTTTCATATATATATGGTCCCACTGTTTAAGCTGTAGCCCAATATACCAATATGAACCCCAATAAAATTAACTTTTAGTGATGCCTTGCTTCCCACACTTAAATTCTCTTTTGTCTCTTCCTTCCATCCTTCTTCACCTAATGCCTCCTCCCTCTCTGTACTTCCTCCTCAGCGTTCCCCCTCAACTTTCCACCTTTTTCCTCACTCCCTCTTAACATTTCCTTCTTTCTCACCCTCTTTTTACATTCCATTTATCTAATCCCTTCAGTTTATTTGTGCAGCTTTCTTGCCCTAAAACCATGTTTTCTATTCTTTAATCTACTGCCTCTTCTACTTCAACTGTTTCTTCATCTACTGCCTCCTGCCCCTACTACCTTCTCACCTTCGCCTCTTTGTGTGCGCCTCCTTTCCTGCCTTCTCTCAATTGCCACCCTCTTTCTTTCTTCCTTCTCTCCCTATTACTCTTTATGTAATGGCCCCCAGTCTATCTCACAAGCATCCCATCCTTATTTTTCTTATTTACTTTTTACTTTCTTTCTTTTTTCTTGTTTATTATACCTCATTTATTTCCCTCCCTTTGGATGGTATTTCTTTTGCGCTTTCCTTCGCTCTCTCACTCACCATGCTTGCAGTCACCATACATCACTATCTTTTAACTCCTCTTTTAACATCCTGACCCAAGTCTTAGAGAATTTTAATAACCATATTTATGTGACGCACTGACACGATAGGGTCAGCTCATGTTTCTTTACGTTGCACATCATTCATATTAGGATAATTTAATGGCTCAGTAGATTTTTACAGGTCATTAAACCTCTAATTTCTAAAGAAGGTTAGAAACTTGCCCAGGGGAGCAACGACCAAAAATAGCCTAATGTATATTTCCTGTTAAAAATGGAGGTCATCCGTTTCCATCTCTGTCTCTGAAGGAAGATTCACAGACCCCACCACTTCACTGATATGGCATAAGATGGAATCGCAGCAGCACATGCGGTTTCAATGGCGGATCCTTTCTAAACTGATTGTGCCCCTTTCTTGAACAAATAATACCGTATTTGACACTCTTCGCAGGTTTCTGATGTTATTGTGTGCTCTATTACTAAGCCTTCCTCTGTCTGCTTTCATTCCATTGACAGGGAGCTGCGGTCCCTGGTAATCGAGATGGTTCTGGCCACCGATATGTCCTGTCACTTCCAGCAGGTCAAGTCCATGAAGACATCTCTTCAGCAACTTGAGACGTGAGTGCCTGCCATGGGGTATCAGAGATGGTGTGAGCAAATATGGGTCGTGTGTTCGCAGTGTAAAGACGCCATGTTGAAAGTAACAGCACACAAATAAAACTGTGTTCCTGGGATAGAGAAATACTCATTGGTCAGTCAACAGGATGGGCCTTGCATTTTGTGTACTTTCTGTACAGCGCTGAGCTGTAGACTGATTATTTGTACAAATGTTATTTTCCCTGTATGGTGGCTCCTCGTGGGCCTGTATTTTTTAAACTCCTACTTGATGCCGTTGCATGCTAGTCTTTTTTTCAGTTTGTGACAGAGGGTTTATTTCTGCCGGTATGCTTCTTTTTCTTTTTGTTGAGCTTTGCTGGAGTAATTGTCCTTCTATTTCTGTAGCTAAGGCTTTTATATATGCAGGTGGGCTTGTTGACCTATTAATTTGGAGCTCACTTTGATCTTGGCACTTGTCATGATTGGGTTGCACTGTTATTTATGGAAAGTGACATAATAAAAGGACTGTGGTTTCCTGGTTAATGTGTCAATTGTGGCTTCTAAAACTGGGCACATTGTGTGAGGTGTGCCTTAGCAACTTGTCGTTGTCTTGATACACTTGGCTACTTAAATTGGAGCCACTTAAAAATGGGATAGTTCCAAGATCCGAGACAAAGTACTAGCCACATTAAAACATTATATTTACATTGAGCTAGGGGGAGCAGGTGTCCATTGTGCCAGAAAGGAGGAAGAGGAGAGAGAGATAATTTCTTTGTGGTAACATAATTTGATTATCGATTTGCGGAGAACATCGGAGCAAATCATCCGGACTTTTCTGTATAATCTCGCTAACACAATAGCTAATTCTTATGTTAAAAGTGCTAAACTATCATTGTTTTTTAATAGTATCTGTTGTTTTGTTCGTGTTGGTTTTCTGTGGTTAGTAGACATTTTGTACAATGTTTACATTTGAAATGTTTCTGTGACTTAGTTTGAAAGTAACGTGAGTTTGATCTAAGAAAATCATTGTGATGTTTTATGTGCATATGTGGATGTGATGAAGGACTTTCTATTTTTTGGTCGATTGGGTGTGGCAGGATTTGTCCGTTGCTTGGCTAAAATATAGTGCTTTCTTACAGCATCACACACCATGACTGTTTCTTTTGATGTGATGTACGCATGAGGGTGTGTTATTTTAATGCCCATAGTAGCTGTATGCTTCTATGGTGAGTGGTGGTGTGGTGCACAGTGGTGCTGCTAATTTGGCCGCACGTTGACTACTATATGGCTTCGGTGCCATTTGTACTCATGGTAGTGAGCGGGTTATGTCTAGGAGTTGGCTGTTTCAGTGTGACATTTGTAGGCGAGACTGGATCAATCATGTCTATTGTTATTGTTTGCTATACCATGCTGTTGGATGCCAAGCGAAAGCCCTAGCATGGGTTTCCAAGGTTCGTTGGTTCATGTGGGAGGGCAGCCTAAAAGTTATTGAATGCAGACTCTGGGTTGGTTTTGAATTTGGAGAGTAAGAGTTTTTAATTTTACAATGGTAAAAATTCTATTTTGTGTAAGTGCTTGAATTGGACAAAGATTTGCCAAGAGTCAAGACCTGATAAATGGCTCACACAGATGTAGGTCTATATTATATAGTTGATTGTGCTTTGAAATTAGGTGCCACTCCACAATATTAGAGGAAGCCTTTTCAGGAAAACAAACTGGTTCCTCCCTGAGTAAGAAAGCTGAATAATGACATGTGCCCCCCATTGTTGCACAGTACTCAGTTGTCTATCACATTTATTATGAAGTTCCTGATTGCACACCAAAAAATAAATATTATGCTGCACTATGAAGCAAAAATACTTTACTCCATATATTGCATCATTTTGCACACCGACCAGAACACCTCAAACCCCTCACAGCCTCCAGTAGGGAGGTTTATACCATAAAAAGTACATAAGTGTGACTTAAAATACTATGATATTCCTGCATATCAGAATTACAGATGCCTGTGGTATCCATGGCATCAGTAATTGCAGGTGCGGGAATATCGCATCATGATTGCCATATCAGTTGAAATGTAGGGCAAAATAAGTGATTTGAGTTGAATCACAGCTTTAGGGCAGATTTGTCAGCTGGAGCCAATTTTGTGTTAGAGAAAGCTGTGATAATATAGTCAGAATGTAAATCGTGACATAGAGCTTCCACAGTAGTTTCACTACACATTTACAGGCATGAGTTAGCACTATTAAGACAGTTTACTTTCCCTATAATTAAGAGTTAATTATAATTAAGAGTTATAGTAGTGCTATCTGAGGAACCTTGTCACAAAGGGCTGACTGGTTGGCTGGGAAGGACACTACAATTATTGTACAACAGTGACTTTGGTTCTTTGTAAGTGCACCCTAATGTGCATTAATGTATTTGATCCCTCTGTTCCACTCCACAAAATAAGAACAAAAAGCCAAGATAAACTGGTAAACCGGTGTAATCTACTGTTTTTGAGATCTGATTGTGGCCTTAACAATGCAGGTTGAAATTCCTAAGAGCTGGCCACCCTTTCATCTTTTTATCCTTCCAAGATTGAGAATTTGAGTGCAATTCAGTTGGATATAAGTAGCATCTGTTCTTCACAGTGCAATGAAATTTATATAAATGTGGTAGTAAGTTCTAGAGGTAAAACATAATTTTATTTTTATGTTTACTAACAGGGAAAACAAAGAATACGCATCAAAAAGTCAATGCAAAACTTTCCAAAGAGTACACAAACTAAAAGGAGTAATGTACAAAATTCATATGGTGTTTGTTCTTGCACAGATTGTACAGTACATCCTGTTAAAATGTTCTTGTTTTGCTGGCTCACTGCCCAAAAAGCTTCAGTGCAACATAAAACATTTTAGCAAGAACAAAATGGTTTGGTACATAATTGCAGCCAAATTAATGTAAACATCTTATCAAAGTACCAGGTTTTTAAAAGTTTTTTTTGATTCTGTCAAACATGGAACAGGAATTAGTGTTTATTCCACTTACATTTTTTTAAGGTGAGTTAAGTGCTCATCTCTTTGCATTCAGACGCTCTGACAGGTAAATTACTACCTGTCACAGTAAAATCACGCGCGTAGATTTCTGCTTAAAGCAGGGGGAGACATTTTACTTACCTAAAGCAACAGTTCTCCAGTGTGAGAAACCAGGATAGCCCTAATATATAGAACAACTGTGGCGTACGTTCATTACAAAGGATTTTGGAACCTTTTTTGTGTTTTTTGACACCCTATATACCAGATAACATGATGGCTTGTTACAGTACTATTCACTGTGATGAGGTAGTGGTTCCGAAAATTGTGTCTCACCTCTTCTGTTCCCTTATTGGAAGCCAATGTCTTGTATCATGCTTCATGTTTCATGGGTGGAGTCAATGTCTTCCTCGCTCTATGCAATGCTTAAGTCATATTAGATGCTTTTGGGTTAGAACAGCACCAAAAAGTAGCCCTGAATTCAAACATGTCCCTAGCACTCCAAAAAGGGATTTAATTGGACAACTGACTATGTTAAGGTGGAAAGTTACACACTTCTGCTAATTCTTATTTATAACTCTACTTGCATATGTTTATGTCTTGCATATTATTCCATGTAGAGGTGGAAGTCAATGTCTGATACACTGCTCCAAGTCAAGTTGATCGTCTATGTCTTCCACAGTTCTCTGTATATAAGTGAATGTTTAATAGGGTGTTCTGTTTCGAAAATGAAGCCAATATCTTATAGTACTTCATGTTAAGAAACATTGTCTTACACATTGCTTTATGCTAAGGCTGATGCCAATGTCTCATAATGCAGTCAGTGTTGAGGTGGACATCTACATCCTAATGATATTGACGTCGAATACGGTTTATTTTATTGCACTCCAATAGAGGTCAAAATCGTTGTCTTAAATAAGGCTGCGTTCTGATATGAAAAATAAAGCTTAAAACAGGGTTCTATGTGGAATAATGCAATAATTAAGTAATACAATAACAAGAAACCAATAATCACAAACCCTTAATGGTTGAAAATCCAGTATACAATGTATTGACAGTGATAAAGGTACACGTCTAAAATGAATACTGACCCCAACCGTTACCCTTATCACATTTGCAACCCCTACCCATTTTAATAACAGCACAGGTATACATTTGCAATCTTAATTATGTTTCATTATTATTTAATGTGAAATCAAAATTATCATTGCTCATTGTTTCTTCATGATGAAGAGGAGGTGGTGAGGCTTTTCGCTTAGGCTGGAGTTCAATGCATTGTAAATGTTTGGGCCCCAAACACCCAGAGACTTGGCGTGTTTTCTTCATTTGAAGATTCCCCACTGGATAAGGTGCATGCTCGTTAAGCCAAGGTTCCTGGCAGAAGCACAGTGCGGGCCAAATTTGACAAGTAGCCAAGAATTCTGTTGCATGGCCATATATCCACATTTTAGTAATCCAAATGTCTCTGTAACAGGACTCTTGTTCGTTTTACTTGATGAACGGTTTTAGTTAGTGGAAGGATCTTCATGAGCATGGACTATTGTCGGCTAACCCTAATGCGTACAAATAAAGGTTCTGTATAAAATATTTTGTCTAGAGGCTGGTTGCTGCCCAGGAGTGGCCAACATGCCTATATTTAATACTGGTTCAAGGTGAAATAATTGGCCAGACAGGTAGTGTGATAAAGAAATTATATACTATTCAAGATTTGTTTTAATGGAGGCTGAAAGAAATGCGAGAAGATAGTGACTGTGGTGCTGTATGAAGACTTAAATGGATCAGTCAAATACACTTTAACAACACGACTGCTGAGGATTATATTTCTCATGCAGTGATTGGGGCACTTTGTCCCTGAACCAGTACATTTGGAATTAACAATTAGCAAGATTACTTGATTACAAAGAATACTCTAATGGTCAGGCTTAACACCATAAAGAAATAATGGGTTCAAAATTGTTTAACACATTCATAACAGATAAAGTTTATTAACCATCACATATGCAACATATAAAAGATATCTATAGATTTCCAATTATTTAAGGAGGAGACAAACATCAAAGTATTTTTTTGATAAATCAACTTCATTGATTATATATAATGAAAGAAGAAAACCAAGAAAAGGATAAACAAACCAAACTTTTAGTTCCAGCACTTGCACAATGTCATACCAATATGGCTCTGAACTACATCTTTTCATCTTACAATCAGGTACGCATATCCCAGCCCATAGTAGTCCTACCATTTGCTCCATATCTTGATGTGTTTTTGGGAACAACACCTAGCTATGTAAATTGGTTCTTCATGCTATGCACACCAGTCCAAACCCGCTCGCCATTCCGCCAGAGTGGGGGCGGAGGAGGGATCTCTATGTGCATGCTATATCCTTTTTTGCCATCACTGTAGCGATTCCCACCATGTCGCGTTCCACTCGTGTGCCTCCAAATTCATCTAATAGACCTAAGAGAGCCACTTTAGGCAACCCGGGTCAGAGTCTCCTCAATTTCCTACCAATATTTGGTGATTTTAGGACACTGCCAGACCATGTTAAAGAAATCTGCATCTAAACAATCGCAGCGGAATCAAGGGGGATGAGGAATTTTGCTTGCATGCCAGAGGTGACGAGTATTGAGGTAGGACATGTGTAGATAATGCAGCTGGACTAATCTAAGACAGAAAGATATGGCAATTTGCCAGGGAGGCATCTGGACTTCTTGCCCCTCAGAGTCCTCAAGAGGTCCCACCAAATCCTGCCTAAGGTTTGTAAATCTATTGGGAGAGGTAATTACTAGGGTGTGATATGTCTGGGATATACCTCCCTTTCTCAATTGACCCATCAATAGCTTGGCTTCAAGTGGGGTATATTAGGGCATGACCGTGGGCTCAATTTTACGACTGGTGATAGCATGTCTGACAGCATGTTTATGCAATTTAGTGACTGATTTAGCTTTCAGCTGAAGGGTTTCTCCATCACAACAGTGACAGATATCCCATCCGTTGAAATATAAGTCCCATAATATCCTATGGGATTTATATTTCGGCGGCCGGGGTATCCGTCACCGTTGTGACAGAGTAACCCGTCTGCCGAGATCTAAATCAGGCCCTTAGTCTGTGACAGATGGAAAAGAGTTTCTAGGTCTTGGAATGATTGCATATGGTCCCCTTGCCACATGTCACCTTGATCGATTTGTAATGCCTCATTTATCCCACTTTGAGAAACCTTCTAACTGTGAAGTGTAGAGAAGCCATCTCCCCTGCCATAACGAAGTTTGCTGCGTCAGCTTGCCGTCCCATCCGATGGATCGCAGTGCCAGACGCCAGTTTATGAAAATCACCCTGTTGCCCTCTGGAAGACTCCTAGGAATAGGGTTACCAGATAGCACCCCATCACGTTACCTATGCCCAGAAGGGATAGTTCTGCTTGATATGCCACGTCGTCCCACCCTCTATTTAGCCAGTCATTGATGATTAGAGTCTGCGTGGCTCTGTGGTATTATTGTAGGTCAGCTATTCCCATCCCTTCAACTTATACTGATTGCTGACATTTGTTTAGGGTGATACGAGGAAGGCGGCCTGTCCACAAAAAGGAGCGAATAGTAGATGTGAGGTCTCAAAGCCAATGGCCTCGGATCATTAGCGTGGAATTTTGGAGGTTGTTTAGGAAGTATCATCATTTTAAATAGCTGCACTTTGCCGAGCACCTGGAGTGGCAGCTGTGCCCACTTTCGGACAAGTATCTAAGTATTACCAGCTCTTTCATAAATAAAGTTCGACGATATATTATTAGATGGCGCCATCATGGTAAATAAACTCAAGTCTGAGCATACCGAAGCCTCTGAACCCAAAGTGATATGATAAGCGAAACAGAATCTAAAATTATGTTGAGGGCATGATGCATATGATTAGCGCCATTCCCAAATTAGCAATCTTTTAGGAAGCAGTTGAAATTAGATTAAATAAGTTGCTGAATTACTGAATCCTTATAACAAATGCAATTCACACACCTATGCCTAATTATCCATCATGAAGAACCTATCTCTAATCATAATTTCTGGTGTCTAGAGTCAGTCTTATTATTATGAGGGACTGGATTACAGATGAGATCCTACATGGTGGGTGAAGGTAATGCACGTTATGGCTTTTAATGTAATAGCTACATGTTAAGGTAGAAACCCACTGAAATTAGCCCAATTTTAAAATTAGATGTGCAATTAGTATTCACCATTGTTGCACAGAGAAAAAAATTAATAAATTAGGGTTTAATATAACCAAAATATGTTTGGTAATAATACAATGTTATTAATAATTGGCCTTGTTGAGATATGCATGTTTGTGTGGCAATGATGATTGGCTAATTATCCCTGTTTCCAAAAGTAAGAGTTTGTGAGTCATGTACTTACAATTTAGATATGGCACAAGCTCACACAAATCGTGGTGAAATATACATGGTGATATGCAGGCGCGTTGAAGGTGCCTTTGCCTAGGGATCACTGACAGAATATCGACGACAGGAATATCGAGGTACACAAATATCTTGTACAGAATATCGATGTCAAGAATATCGACATCCTATCTCTACAAAGTTAAGTACAAAAATATCGAAACCAAAATATCGTTGTTCAAAATATCGTTTTTTTTAAATGTCTTGAAAATAATATAATATAAATTAAATAATAAATATAATTAATAAAAACATAGGGGCCCATTACGATGGCGGGCGGAAGCACTACCGCCGTGCTGGCGGATGCAAAAACCACCAGTTACCGCCCGCATGCCGCAGCCCACACGCCCGCCAAATTACGATGTGAAAAGGCAGCCAAACACCGCCGGCAAGCCAGCGCCGCCGTCCGCCATCAAAGTGCGCCCGCTCACGTAGCGGCGCAGCCCAATGGAGACACACCGCCAGACGAAATCACGTACCGCCCGGCGTACAAATTACGATGCCGCAAACAAACAGCTCCCACGGCTAAGAGACACCGCACGTGAAAGTGAGGCGGAAACCCGAACGCCGAGCACAGACACCGAAGAGGCGACCCCCCGAGCATGAATCCAGCACTGCAGGCCCTCCCCATGCTATACCTGATGCACCACCAAGGAGGCAACGTACCGCGGAGACGCAGGTAGGCACACACACAACAAGGGCACGCAAACAGCGCACACAGTGCAAGTGCGGAAAAGGAGGACATGGCACCCCCCAACACCCATGCGTGGACAAGACACATCCACCACTGCACCCACAAATGTAACACAGGGCAAAGTGCAACATCTCGCAACTATCATGGGCACACCACCTGGGACCAGGAACTAACGACCCCGTCACGGCACCGCAGCACAGCGGCGATGACGCAGCCACACATGCGCACAACTCAGCGCCCAACCATAACGCCATGTATGCGTCGCACACAAACAACACAGGGACACAACCAAGCACCACACACACCAGCCACACCCAGAACGCACATGACACGTGACAGGCCTGCCACAGTCATGACCCCAACGCCCAATTCACGGACAACACCCAACGTCACACAACCGACGCCCACATGTCAGTGAAGTCACGCAACATCAGGACACACCCCTGTGTGACAAACATGGCGAAGCACACAGCGGCGGCAACACCACCCAGTAGAACATGGGCCCCGTCGGGAAGAGGTACGCCAGTACCACACAGAAACACCCATACCACCCTGCACCCATGAACCAGACATACAAAACGGAACACCAAAGAGCCCGGGGACCGACAACAGGTGGACCCAAGAATGACACCCACACACAAGGCCCAACGCATAGCGGAAACACAGCCTGCCGCCCACACACGGGAGAGCAGACAGCACTGAATGACCTTCCATTCCAACTCCGAAACCACATCCCGACTAAACAAGCCGGAGAATACAGCCATTGTCCCAAAAAAGACCAACACAGGCATGCAGAGGAAACCGACCACAGGGCAGATAGCGCATATCACCTAAGAACATACCGAACGGGAAAGAAAAAATATATAAAACTCCCCCATGCCGTTCCCATGCAAGTTATCTGGAAGGAGTCACACACCACTGACCTTGAACATTCAGAGAAGCACGTGGGATGAGGGCCCGTGTCCTCCGCACAAGCTAACAGAACACAAGTCCTGCCCCCTACGACCATCACAGACCTCACAGCAACCTCGGAGCTTGCACACTGCAGACTGCACACACAGCCGGAGCACGCCACCACATCGCCCCGCAGCAAAATGGCACCTACAACACACCTACCCAACTATGCCAAACAGGTCAAGCTGTACAAACACAACCTGATACAGCTACTGGGATGCGAACCCCTATCCCTGCTGAACGTAAGTTACCGACTGACTTACCGCATCGCATTGTTCAGCTGCGTCATACCCGTCTTCTACTGTCGGAGGTGTCCCTTCCACCATCCTGTGGAGTTGTGCCTCTCCAACCCGGCATGTCCAAGGGCGGACCTGCTACCACTATTCCACCCTCTGGACGCACACGACAGGGCCTGTTCAGCCTATGGGGGCATGGCGTATGTGGCGAACATCGGACCCACACTGCAATGGGACCACTGTACCTCCACACGACGGATCATGGATCACAGCTACATCGAATGTCACCCAGCATGCCCCATCATGCTCCTACAAGGGACAACTTACGAACAACACCGTGACAGCCACCATCCGCTACATTGGCTGGCAAACATGTATACCACCAATGAAATGGAAGCCCTGCAGGAAGCCATCGCATACCTGACAACCTGTCAATTCGTAGGACCCCGGCGCAATCCCCCAATTGAGCCATGATGTCCGACACTGTACCCATGCTTAGCTTCCGCACGGACTGGCCAGTAACCACCAC
Organism: Calotriton arnoldi; assembly: GCA_963921515.1. Classification (NCBI taxonomy): domain Eukaryota; kingdom Metazoa; phylum Chordata; class Amphibia; order Caudata; family Salamandridae; genus Calotriton; species Calotriton arnoldi. Next base: position 2,583,100 of record CAWUFW010001409.1, read on the forward strand.
AACAGCCATACCAAACGACCTGCAACTGATACCACACCATCAACGACACTGCCATGACATCGGATGTGTCCGGGACATGCACTCCGTTCCCCATCACATCCAGGAACTCTGCATGTATCGGGGGAGGCAGTGGCATGGGATATGTGTATCGCACCCACATGGACAGAACTGCACGTACAACTATGCCATGACATGGATCCTGCGCCCATGGACATATGCACCGCACAGTGGACAGGAATCGCCCGGCTGGAGTATGTGAGAGCTGCACCCCTTTTCCCCCTCCCCGGAAATCCCGTAACAGGACCTTTGCATGGACGACAAGTGCATACAACAACAACACGACCCCAGTGACTGTGACATGTCCAGTATCCACCATATGGCAACAACAAGTGGGACGCCGTTGCATGCACGTAAGCCCATGCCCTGATGTCAACTCACACGCACGCGTGCATGAGTAACAACAGCAGCACACCTGTCACATGGAACTGAGATGGACTGTGCCCATGATGCCAAGCGGTCTGGTAGGCTAAATGTATACCGTCTGTGTCAAAGTCCGCAGCACCGCAGCTACTTGCAAATGAACATTAGCACAGCAACAGCCAAGCAGATGTAACTCTGAAGCCCACATCCCACATGCAACAGCTAATCACATGTACCCCTACACCCTTAGCTATGTGTAATCATGCTCAGTATATCCTCCACATGCATACCGCTGCCAGTAGTGTCCACTATACTGCATCACAGAGGACATAAGTCACAATACATGGTTTGAAGAAAGAAACTGTCTCTGCTGATTCCTTTCACAAGTACGAATGTGAGATGATGAGAGTGTGTGATGTACACGGCAGTCGTGACATGACTATGTAGTCCACTGTCATTCGATGTCAACGCAAATGAGTAGCACAACTGTGGAAGACACACATGTGTCGTGTGAAGCGGGAGTGACGCTTCGCTCAGGTGGGTGGGTGTGACGGGTAGATGCGCACATGCAACGTTGAAACACGCTGTGTCGGGAGGGGTCCGGAACTGCACATTACCGCTTCCCTGGGCAATGTCAAAGGCCACATGTCGGGGGGGATGTGAACACGTGTGTGCACAGCAGCCGGGCACACGAACAATGCGGTATCAGGCGTACACGTCAGCCCACCCTCTGTGGACAAGCTGGATCCTGTTGTGCGCCCGCCAGGCCCTTGACAAGGCACACACAGCCCCTGCCGACCAGGTGTATCCCCAACATTGTCAACCTGCACAGGCAATCCAGGGCACGGGATGGCAGTGGAGCATGGTGGGGGAGAGGACTCGGCGCGCTCCTCCGGGACACATCACGCAGGCAAAACATCCTCAATGTGTAGCATGGCTCAAGTCATATGGAAGTATTGGGGGACGCACACATCACGAGCAGGAGTGACGTCACGGAAGGTGGCTCGCACCATCCCACCCATTGCCTACATCTCCACACACGTCACATGCCGTTGCAACAGAGAAGCCAGCGCGTGCGCAAGCACCTCCGAGCCCGCCCCAGTGAGGCAAAAGAGTGAATGTGTGGGTCCATCAGCCCCAGATGGACGCGGCATGGGCCGCTAGGGCAGCTACAGCCTCTGTGTGTCGCAGGTGGTGTATCCGGACTGCGGAGACTGCTATGCATTGTCTATGTTGCCCGGGTCTCGAGTCGGGGCACCACGCAGGTGGACGGCGTCCCGCCACACATCATGCCGTGAGACAGACCACTCGTTCAACTGGACCCACACATACACTCCTTGGCCTCTCCGGGGCGAGCTTGGGGCTGCATCTGCATGCGCTAGCCCCACAGGAGCAAATGCATATTGGGGGAGCGAGGGGAGGCCATGAGGACAGGGACAAAGACGACTGTATTACTGTCAGTGAGTTCAAGGAATGACCCTGATGTGGACAGGAAAAGACGTGCCCCGTGTGTATTGCAACTAGTCGCTAATCCGATCACCCTCCCATGTCCTGCATGTAAGCCCGCACCTAGCCCCGCCCACCCACCACATTGAAATTAGCACCAGCACAACATCATTCACATTCGAAGCACTGACTGGGGGTGACAACCATTGGACACACTTGTTGAGGCCACCCACGCGTACATGTGGGCCCTCCATGATCCATGTCACCTGCGGCAAAGTGATGACATGCGCAATGACGGAAGTGAGGAGAGCTGTCCGCCCCACGCACAGATGGTGCATCAGCTCCACAGACCCAGCAGCGAGTGCAGCAGGGGTCACATGTGCAGGGGCAGCTGTGCCTGGTGTGAAGGCACATTCAAATTGACAGCACATCGACCAATGTGTAGTCTGCCCACACCTACAGTCCATCATCATGCGGACATAGAAAATGAACATAGGGCAACACATCTGTGTGGGTGCACCCACTGTGACCAACACTGCGCAATAATCGACGTACTGGCCCTGTGCATGGCCCACCACGCAAAGGAGGTCACATTCAGTGCCACCATCCCACACACACATCCCTATCACGAGACATGGTGTGTCCAATAGTCAGTACTGAGTTAGCGCCCATCTGGAGGGTCCTGAACAGGAGACACATGCAACCCACTAGGCAGTCGGTGCTGTCACCTACTGGCATTGTGCAGTCAATGTGCAGGCCAGGCTTGCTGGGACTGAGAGGGGCAGCATGGCCCAGCCTGACATTCACACGAGCAACAAGTGCACTGAGACCTGCATTGGCAATTGCAGACGTTGGCCTGCACCCAGCTGGCCCGGGACGCCTACCTCCATAGTGGAACACGCAGGGTGCAACCGCGAGGGTCATCGGAGTTGGCCGTAATGGCCTGGCCCATGTTGGTGACAGTCCGCTGATGCCATGTGCACCACACAGTATGATGTGCGCACTGCATCTGCAGGTGTGGCCATGATGTGCGTGTGGGTGCAGGTGCACAATGGACGGGGCCACAACATGCCGTGTGCATAGGCAGGGACGGCCAGTGGCTGGCCCCCACATGTCTGTTAGCATGTCATCATCTGCACATTGGCATGGGTGCATGGTATACGCATATGCACACGCATGTCATCTCTCACTATGTACATCTGCCACTTGGCACGTGCAAGGTTACGTGTCACATGTGATGTGTATTTGCAAGCACACAGCCGTGTTGGCATGGGGCTGTCAATGTGTACACCTGACAATGCTTCTGGAGGTGTGATCCGTACAGTGCTGCACATAGGGTGCAGTGGTGACACCAATGACTGTCTCATATCCCCTCGTGCCACAGGTCCCACTTGTCTTGGCCGCTCAGCCTGTGCCCACATCGTCGTTGGTGTGTGCCATACTCATCCAGCCTCGGAAGCAGTGTGATGCACAGCAGCCAGTCATGTTGCCGTGGTGTTGCCGCTTGCCGGATATGCAGTCAGTCCCCATCAGCACGCCTCACAGGTCATTGAGGCCTGGATCCCCATGTGCATGCACATAGCAATGGTTTGTGTCACTGCCCATTGCTATTGGTGGGAGACCTGTGTAAGTGTATTGTGGCTGTGCTGTCCCTGCATGACAGCTGTTCTGTGACTCATGTTCTTGCTCTGTCATATCAGTTATGTGTATGTGAAAATGTCATGTGGCGTGTTGCTTTGACATGTGTCCACTTCCATCTTTCCTAGGCGGAGACCAAACATTTACCGCCCTTACCAATTGTTGGCGGACATGGAGGATTCTGAGGTCATCCGGAAATTTCGTCTGGATCGACCAACCCTGCATCGACTATGTGCCATGTTGGAACCCCACCTCCGTCCTCGCAGGGTGTATCCGACAGCATTCACCCCCACGGCTAAGGTGATGGCTGCACTGCATTTTTTCGCCACTGGGTCATTCCAGCACACAGTGGGCAGTGGAGGTGGGATGTCCCAGCCCATGTTCAGCATGGTGCTGAGGGATGTACTGGCAGCCATGATGCTGTACAGGAACAGGTACATCCGATTCCCCAGGGCACGTGAGTTGGCGGCAGTGAAGGGTGCATTCTATGCCCTTGGACGGATCCCACACGTTGTTGGTGCCATTGACTGCACCCATGTTGGCCTTGTCCCACCACAGGCCACTGAGCAGCTCTTCCGCAACCGGAAGCACACGCACTCCCTGAATGTGCAAGTGGTGTGCCTTGCGGACATGGTCATCTCCCACGTGTGTGCAAAGTTCCCAGGCTCGGCCCATGACGCGCACATCATGCGAAACAGCATATTACCACGACTGATGACCAATCTGCAACAGGACCGTGGCTGGATTGTCGGTGAGTATGTGGAGTTGTGTAGCGTGCTGGCTTAAGGATGCTGTCTACTGTCCTGTTTGAATTGCAACGGTTCTCTGTGTCCCCCACGCCCAGGTGACTCGGCTTACCCGAATGGGCCCTGGCTGCTCAGTCCATTACGAAATCCTCGGACCCCAGCAGATGACCGCTACAATGAGGCACATGGGAGGACCAGACGTGTGGTCGAGCGTACCTTTGGCCTCCTCAAGTCCAGGTTCAGATGCCTGGACCGCACCAGGGGTGCGCTGGCGTACTCCCCACAGAAGGTGTGCCAGATAGTGGTGGCTTGCTGCATGCTGCACAATCTGGCCATTCGAAAGCAGATCCCCCTAATTGTGGATGACGGAGATCAACCAGGGCCCCAGCCTGCAGACCAGGACAGCTCGAGTGAGGAAGACAGCGGAGAGGAGGAAGCTGTGAATGTCCGTCAGCAGCTCATCGCCCGCTACTTCACTTGACGGTGAGTGTCCATGTACGACGGCTGATGTGGCTGTAGTTGTGCAGGTGTCTGTGTGCTGTGTCACGGAGGCCTTTTGTTCACTGTGTGCTGTGTGTCAATGGTCCATGTCCAGGTTTGTATGCCACTGACGGTGGCTGTGGCATTGTGCCCTATTGCTCTGTGCGATGTGTGTACATTGCTTGTAGTTGTTGACATGTACTGTGTGATGGGTGTGTGACACACTCATTGAATGTGCTCCTGTTCTGTCTCCCCCCTAGGTCCCTACAGCCCCTCCTGTCCCATCGCCATGCCACACATCCGATGCTTTTCTGCTCAAGGTGGCGGTTGATCATCGTTCAATAAACACAGTGCACAGACAGCAGTTTGTGTAAAAGGTGCATTTATTTTCAACTGTGACATGTCATTGTGTGCAAGGTGATGACATGAGTGTTGCGTGCAGTGACAATGAGCTGTCGGCCATGGCTGCGTGATGCTCAGGGTGTACCCACTAGTTCTATGTCCCTAGTCCAACAGACACATGCCATTCTGATGGCTGTGTGGGGTGGGATCGTAGTCCAAGTCAATGCAGTGGGTGGTCAAGGATGGCTGGCTGGCTGCCTCACTTGCGTCTGGAGCGTGCGAAGTCCTCCCGGGACATCTGTTTCCACTTCGGACGGCCCCTTCCACGTTTGGGAGGGGGGGGTGTGGTGGCGACCTGCTGGTGGTGGGTGAGGTGTGCTCACTGGCTGTGGACGCAGGGGAACTGGACACTGCTGCCCGACCCTGCGCCCTAGCAGGTGGTGGCGGAGGTGGTGTTGCTGGCCTTGCCTGTGACCTCACCGCCACCACCAGCTGGCACATGAGGTCCACGAGTTGGTCCATACGGGACACGAATTGGCCCATATGGGCGTCCATGGACCTCAACACCCCCAGGACCTCCCGCGTGTCGGAAGCAGACCTGGCCCATTGTCCTTGGGCCTCTTCATAGGCCCCAAGGACTCTGGCCATTTGAGGCAGGGCATGGCTCCCAGGGGAGGCTGGCGTTGGCCTGACCCTGCTCTTCCCACCAGTACTGCTGCCACCGGCCTGCCCACTAGCCACATTGCTCACCACGGTCCTCGCTGTGGCTCCCAGGGTGGACCCAGTCGGCCGGACCACCACTTGCGCTGGTGCTGGGGCCGGTGATGACGTGGTGGTGGTCGCGGCGGTGGTGGTTGTTGCGGCGATGGTGGTGGTTGCGGCAGTGGGAGTGGCCGCCACAACAGTGGGAGTGGCCGCAACGACAGTGGCAGCAGGGGGCTGTGAGTGGTCATCAGCCCTGGATGATGGGTTGGTGGGTAGGAGGGTGCCTGGGGTGCGGTTGGGCCCTGCCACACCAGATGGGCCTGCTGGGTGGTCCGTGTCCGAATCGGAGGACAGATCCTCCACATCCGTGAGTCCTTGTTGGGGGCTTGCAGGCTGGCTGTGCTGGCTGCTGTCTCCATCTCCAGCATCCAGCAGTTCGTCACCTGTGGGGGGAATGAGATATGTTATTGTGTTGCACATGACAAAGTATGTATAGGTTGTCTGACATCCACAGTTCGTGCACAGTCGTGCACAGGTTTCCCGGAGCCGTGTGTGTGGCTGTGCTATTTGTTGTTGTGTGGGCATGCCAATGGGACTGTGTGCTGTGGACATGTGGCATGGGACGGATTGGCAATGCCGATGGGTGTGTTGCTGTGCTCCTGCTTTTTGTGGCTCTGGTGTATGCGGACTCCAGACCCATCGTGGAGGTTGGTTTGTACTATGCTCTTGGGGTTCAAATGTAACGCTTCGAAACGCAGATGGCAAAATGGGGGTCAGCCCCCTGAAACGCATTTGAGATGAACTATGCTTTGGGGGTACATACTGTGTGCCATGGGTGCAGAACGTGACATGTGTTGTGGCAACATGACAGTGCATGGTTTGAGGTGTGTGTATGTCTGACATACCCTGCATTTTTGCTGTCTGTTGTGATTTCTGGCCATGTAATTGGACGCATTGTTATGAGTGAGTGATGGTTGTGTGCCACACGACGTATTGCAGATGGTCCAATTCCTTGGTGTGCATGCTGCCCTGTGCCATGTGCATCACTGAGGTGCTCGGGGGTGTGTGGCTCATGTTATGTGTGTAGTTGCTCACAGTGTGACGTGCGCTTCATTCACTACTGGCACATGATTTATCATGGGCATGTTTCTTTGCGTGACTACTGTGTGTGGACCAGCTGTTCGGATGACATACCTTTCATGTGACTGGGGCTGACGGATGAGATGGATGGTATGTTGTATGTGCATTGTGTGTCTGTGTGTTTGATGGGTCCAGTGGTGTTCGTGTGCATTTATGTTGTTCCACGCTGTTGCGTCTAGTGTGGTATGTCTTACATGGGCATAGTTGTGGGATGTGTGCTTGACAGGCAGTGGGGGCTACATGGACAGGACTTCGATGGTGTTGCAGTTGTGTGTGATGGGTTGCACTGTGCCTGCCGTGTGGTTCTGTAATCAGTGTGACTTGTGCATGCAGACGTGGCTCCTTGGGTGTTGCTGTGTCTGTGATGGGTCATGTGGGGTGTGACTCTGTGGTTCATGTCCGTGTGCACATTGTTCACATGGTTGTGGCAGGGAGCAGTGCTGCGTGTTCCTCTGCTACTTGACATGTCCCATGTGTTAGTCGTAATTCAGTCCTCATGCCTCCAGTCACCCCACCCTGTCCAGTTTCCCACCTGCAGGTTGTTTTTGAGCGTGCACTGGACTGGATGCAACATGGTTGTGGGCGGGGGGGTGCTCCATGTTGCAGGTCTGTGGGGGTGGGGGCGGTGTTATGGGTCGTGGTGATGGCTGGACACCCACTGACACCGTTTGTCCTGGGGCGGGATGTCTACCTGTCGGCTGCCGGTGTCCACTGCAGTGGCTGCTACGTGGGTGTGGGGTGTGGGCTGTGCTCCTCCTTGCTGTGCTGTGGGACTAGGGGCCTGGTGTGTGTTGTACTTCAGATGTCCCTCCTCCCACCCACTGCGCTTTGTGTTGCTGCTACTTACCTGTTACTTGTCGGTTGGTGCAGCTTCGGCTGCCACATGGGTGTGGGGGTGCTCCGCCTTGCTGTGCTGTAGGACTAGGGGCCTGGTGGGTGTTGTACTTCAGCTGTCCCCCTCCCACCCACTGCCTCTGTGTTGCGGCTACTTACCTGTTACTTGTCGGTTGGTGCAGCTACGGCTGCCACATGGGTGTGGGGGGTGCTCGTTGTGGCGCTTCTGGAGTACTAGGGGACCTGTTGGTAGTTACGTGGCTGGCTGGGTGTACACATGCCCCCATGGTTTTGTTAGTTGATATGTTTGGGCTGTGTGTGTGGTGGTGCCTGTTGCATGTGTGAGTAATGTGTTGTGTATTGTGTACTGGACATGGGGGTGTTTGTCCCTCGGAGCTATGGCATGGTGGTAGTGCATGTGAGTACATAGCGGTGTGCTGGTATACATTTGTTTGTACTTACCAGCCTCCACTCCCCCTGGTAATCCGGTGAGGATCTCCGGATGGATGATGACTCGCACCTTCTCCTCCCACGCTTTGAAGGTCTTGTAATGCGCGGGATTCCCTCCGCCAGTCGTGGCAGCCAGCTCTCGGTTTTTGCTCTCCTTCTTCTTGACCAGGCTTTTGATGTCGTTCCACCGTTTGTTTATCTCTCCTCTGTTTCTGGGTACGGTCCCGACTGCATTGACCTGGTCTACAATTCTGTTCCACATTCTGTTTCTGGTGGCTAGTGGTGTGTGCTGGACCTGGTTGCCATAGATTTGTGTGTGCACCTTGACGATCTCGTCGACCATGACCGTCAGCTCAGTGGAAGTGAACTTGGGCATTCTGTGTGGTGCCATGGTGTTTGTGGTGCTGGTGCGGTGTGTGATGTGTGATGTGCAGGGGGTTTGTGGTGCCGGTGTTTGGTGGTGGTGGTGGTGGTGGTGGGTGTGATGTGTGCGTATCTGTGGTGTGCTGCTGTCCTTGCTGTGTCACTGTGTCCTCTCCTCTCCTCTCTGCTTTGCAATGTTGCAAGGGGTTGTGGTCTGTGGAGGGGCTGCTTTTGTACTTACCTGTTTGGGTGTGTCCTGATGGTCTGTTGTTTTCAGGTGTGTTGTGGCCGGTGTTCTGGGCTTTGTGGTTTATTTGTTTGTCCAGGGGTGGTGTGTTTTCGGGATGTGTACTTTGTCTGTGTATTTGTGCGTGGGTTGCTGTGTGGACTTGTTTGCCATGTTGTGTGTGTTTGTTTGAGTCCGGGGCTGTTTCTGTGCAGGGACGTGGCCGCCATGGCTTCTGCCGTGTCCATTTTCTTCAGTGTTGTTTACGCTGGCGGGCGGTGTATTTGTTGTTTTTCCGCGCTCATGTCGGTGCGATCGTAATTTCACGTGCGGTGTCTCGACCGTGAGGGCGGGCGGTTTTGTGTTGTCGTGCGTCTTTCCGTCCGTGGCGGGCGGTTTGACTCCGACTCGGGCATGGGCGGGCGGTATTTTGTGTGTTTTTACCGCCGCTGGCGGTTTTCGGTTCGAGGCATCATAATTGCTGGGTCGGTATTCAGAAGGTGTAGGCGGGCGGATTTTTGCCGCTTTCATGGGTGGCGGATTTTTTTACGCCCGGTATCGTAATGGGCCTTCAAGTTAGAATTATTTAAAAAAATTACAAATTATAAATAATAAATGTAATATAAAAAACAATTAAACACATATATAAAAATAATTATATATATATTTACTTAATATTATTGATTAATAATTATTTTATTAAATTATAAAATGTTAGAAACATAATAAAAATTATAAATACATATATATATACATATACCTGTAACATAAAAATAAAATATATATAAAATAAATTAAAATATTAAAATAATTATTTATTTTTAAAACAACATTTTACACTACATTACCTAAAACAGTAGGGAAAATGTTGGATAGCGTAGAGGATAAAATTACTATTCCCACTCCGGGGAATGCAAAAGTAGGGAAAGTGTTGGATAGCGGAGGGGATAAAATTACTATGCCCACTCCAGCGAGTGCAAGAGTAGAGAAAGTGTTGGATAGCGGAGGGGAAAAAATTACTATTCCCGCTCCAGCAAATGCAACAGTAGGAAAGTGTTGGATAGCGGAGGGGAATAATTTACTATTCCCACTCCAGCAAATGCAACAGTAGGGAAAGTGTTGGATAGCGGAGGGGAATAATTTACTATTCCCACTCCAGGGAGTGCAACAGTAGGGAAAGTGTTGGATAGCGGAGGGGAATAATTTACTATTCCCACTCCAGCAAGTGCAACAGTAGGGAAACTGTTGGATAGCGGAGGGGAAAAATGTACTATTCCCACTCCACGGAGTGCAACAGTAGGGAAAGTGTTGGATAGCGGAGGGGATAAAATTACTATTCCCACTCCAGCGAGTGCAACAGTAGGGAAAGTGTTGGATAGCGGAGGGGATAAAATTACTATTCCCACTCCAGCAATTGTAACAATAGGAAAGTGTTGGATAGCAGAGGGGAGTAATTTAATATTCCCATTCCAGCAAGTGCAACAGTAGGGAAAGTGTTGGATAGCGGAGGGGATAAAATTACTATTCCCACTCCAGGGAGTGCAAGAGTAGGGAAAGCGTTGGATAGCGGAGGGGATAAAATTACTATTCCCACTCCAAAGAGTGCAACAGTAGGGAAAGTGTTGAATAGCAGAGGGTAATAATTTACTATTCCCACTCCAGCAAGTGCAACAGTAGGGAAAGTGTTGGATAGCGGAGGGGAATATTTTACTATTCCCACTCCATGGAGTGCAACAGTAGGGAAAGTGTTGGATAGCTTAGGGGATAAAATTACTATTCCCACTCCAACAAGTGCAACAGTACAAAAGTGTTGTATAGCGGAGGGGAATAATTTACTATTCCCACTCCAGCAAGTGCAACAGTAGGGAAAGTGTTGGATAGCGGAGGGGATAAAATTACTATTCCCACTCCAGGGAGTGCAAGAGTAGGGAAAGTGTTGGATAGCGGAGGGGATAAAATTACTATTCCCACTCCAACAAGTACAACAGTAGGGAAAGTGTTGGATAGCGGAGGGGATAAAATTACTATTCCCACTCCAGCAATTGCAACAATAGGAAAGTGTTGGATAGCGGACGGGAATAATTTATTATTCCCATTCCAGCAAGTGCAACAGTAGGGAAAGTGTTGGATAGCGGAGGGGATAACATTACTATTCCCACTCCAGGGAGTGCAAGAGGAAGGAAAGTGTTGGATAGCGGAGGGGATAAAATTACTATTCCCACTCCAGAGAGTGCAACAGTAGGGAAAGTGTTGGATAGCAGATGGTAATAATTTACTATTCCCACTCCAGCAAGTGCAACAGTAGGGAAAGTGTTGGATAGTGGAGGGGAATAATTTACTATTCCCACTCCACGGAGTGCAACAGTAGGGAAAGTGTTGGATAGCATAGGGGATAAAATTACTACTCCAACAAGTGGAACAGTAGAGAAAGTGTTGGATAGCGGAGGGGATAACATCTCTATTCCCACTCCAGCAAGTGCAACAGTACAAAAGTGTTGGATAGCGGAGGGGAATAATTTACTATTCCCACTACAGCAAGTGCAACAGTAGGGAAAGTGTTGGATAGCGGAGGGGATAAAATTACTATTCCCACTCCAGGGAGTGCAAGAGTAGGGAAAGTGTTGGATAGCGGAGGGGATAAAATTACTATTCCCACTCCAACAAGTACAACAGTAGGGAAAGTGTTGGATAGCGGAGGGGATAAAATTACTATTCCCACTCCAACAATTGCAACAGTAGGGAAAGTGTTGGATAGCGGAGTGGAGTAATTTACTATTCCCACTCCAGCAAAATAATAAACATTAATTAATAAATACTTAAATAATAAAAAATAATTTACCTCCCACCAAATCCCCCTATAAATGACACCACCAATATTGTAAAACCTGACACAATTAACATAATTGCTTAACAATTAATTCATTAACTAATAACAATGAACAATCAAATTAAGAACACTTAGTAATAAATTAATTCACACTATCAAGACTATAAAATAGCAATAACTAAATATTATATAAAAATATTAAAAAATATATTAAATTTTAATTACGTCCCACACTACTCCCCTATAAATCCACAACCCGCTCCTAAAAAAAATGACACAATTTACATATTTACCAATTCATTATTAATAATTAATGACCAATTAATTATTAATTAAAAATAAATTATTTAACACAATTAACAATATAAAATATTAAATACACAAATATTAATTAATAAAAAATACGAATTAATTATTTATAATTAAATTACTTCCCACCCTACTCCCTATAAACCCACAACCTGCTCCTATAAAAATAACACAATTAACATGTTTACCAATTAATTATTAATAATTAATATCCAATTAATAACTAATTAATAACAAATTATTTAACACAATTAACAAAATAAAATAGTAAATACATAAATATTAATTAATAAAAATATTAATTGATTAATTATAATTAAATGACTACCCACCCTACTCCCCTATAAACCCACAACCCGCTCCTAAAAAAATGACACAATTAACATATTTACCAAGTAATAATTAATAACCAATTAATAACTAATTAATAACAAATTAATTAACACAATTAACAATATAAATTATTAAATACAAAAATATTAATTAATTTAAATTATTAATTAATTAATTATAATTAAATTACTTCCCACCCTATTCCCCTATAAACCCACAACCCTCTACGGAGCTAAAACGCAATATTAATTTTATTTTAAATTAATACCTTCTAAAAATTATTAATAAATATATTATAATTAAATTACTTCCCACCCTATTCCCCTATAAACCCACAACCCGCTACAGAACTAAAATACGCAAAATTTAATTATCATAAAATTAATTATTTCTAAAACTTTCAAACATACAGTATAAAAATAAGCTATACTTATACAAAATATTTAATCACATATTTTTAACACATATACTAAAATACAGAACACTAAAATAAATTTGGATATTATTAACAACAATATTTTTACTAACGATATTACTAACTTTGATATTAAGTAAAATGCTATTTCTTACCTACATGTCGATATTCTGGTCGACGATATTCTTGCAGGTCGATATTATGCCACATCGATATTTAAACATCGATATTCTGGTATATTGATATTTAAACATCGATATTATGTCTGCTTACCTTTGCCTAGATTGTGTATTTCAGAAGAGGGTATCAAGGTGCCAGCGTTTGCAAACAGAGACTAACATGTACGCAATTGTAGATGTTTTAGCCCGAGGGATACAACCCTAACAGCTAAGTCAAAGGCACAGTGGAACCCAATATTGGCTTTGCCCAATAATACCAGTCATAACATTTTGTTTTGAGTTCAGGCATAGTAAGGTGTTATTCACTCTGGACATTTGAGTCTACAATAGGGCCTTTTTGCATTTTTAAAACCCTAGAGAGGACTAGCCGAACGATGATTTTTCCTAGACAGCCTTCAATACTGGGCCTCCTCTATGGTTTTCACCTTGCAAACGACATGGCTGATTATACTCATTGTTCTGCCTCCATCCTAAAACAGGGCAGCATTCAACCATCTACTTTTTCAGTGCAAACCAATAGTATGATATCAATTTCTGTGGCCATTGTTTGTAACCAAATTCACATGCAAGACTCCTGACAAGACGATGTGTGCTGGTATGAATAATTAGGAATCAAAAAATACAGAGTATTTTCTGAGAAAAAAGTAAAAGGACAGATGTGAACCCTAGGACCTTGAATAGTATGATGAAATTGGTGATAACAGAGTGGAATGTAATATTGGGTAAGAAAACAGAAACCCCCAATATCATAATGTCCTGTACAAATGAAGTTATTTTGATCTTAGTGGGCTATCTTCATAGGGTGCAACACAAATTAATTTACTTTAATTTAGGACAATGTTTATATTATTGTCAAGAGTTTTATTGATTTTCTTCTATCATTCTTACTAAAATATTGTGAGAGTAATTGACTGACAACTTTTTTAAATTTATGGGTAACCTGGATCTTGAGACCAACATCTCTAAAACTCATTGCATGGCCTGCGGCACAAAATCTTGTAATTTAATACCAATTTCTATAAACGGAAACACATAGAGAAGGTAAATCACTTCCCATATTTAGGTGTCACTCGACTAATCTAGTGCATGGTCTCCATGTTTGATTAAATAGGAATCTGAGGTTTAACTAATCAGTTGGAGTTCTGTTTAAGGGGCCGATTATGATGGTGGGCGGACTTTGTCGGCGGACGGGCGATTATGGCCGGCGATCCGCCCGACATCGTAATCGACCCCTAAGTTTGCAAAAACAGTTGAAAATAAACTGATTTTGCAGTTCTAGAAATATGCAAGTTTAAATGCCTGCAGATATTGATGTATGGGGTCACTATATGGGACTATTGTGATACAAAAAAACTACAATCAGAAGAGAATAATTTCAGTAGGCGCTTATAAGGCCTTCCCTCTTGTAACCCTCACTATTTCCTCCATGATTAGATAGGCCTCAGTTAGGTAGAAGACATTATAAAATTAGCACCAGTGCTTCTATGTTATCTATATGGGGAAATTCATGTGACATCCTCAAGCGACAGTTGCTAACAGATTGTCTTGGATGTGATCTAGGCCACAAGATTCTTTGGCTGAGACACATTCAGGGGCATATTTACGTTCCCTGGCGCATCCCTGCATATCAGCAGGGATGCGCCAGGGAAAATGCATCACGCAAGTTTACCCTGCGCCACGTCCGATGCGCCGCATTTACAATGCGGCGCATCGTGCGCGAGGATAAGCAGATGCATGACGCATCTGCCGGCGGAAGGTTGGCGCAGTGCTGAAGTTGTGTCGCAAGCGCGGCGCAGCTCCAGCACTGTTCCAACCTTCCCTATCCCTAACATGGTGCGTCAATCCTTACGCCTGCTTGAAGCAGCCGTAAGGATTTGACGCACCAGCGTCGGAAAAGTGACTGCGTGAAATCTTGTAGATTTCACTACGTCCCTTTTCCGAGGCGTTCCTGCGCCGGAACGTCCCCCCCTGCGCCGGTACGCCCACATGAAACCTGACGCAGGTTTCATGTGGCGCAGGGGTTTACTACGTGACGCATCTCCCTAGATGCGTCACGTTGTAAATATAGCGCAACGCGGCGCATGGTTTGCGTCGCCGCTGCGTCACATGCGTGACGCAACGGCGGCGCAAAAGTGGCGCAAGGGGCTTGTAAATATGCCCCTGAGTGGATGGCTTATGCCCTTGGCAGACCTGACGTGTTTACTTCTCCCCAACAGATCATTAAAGGGGAAAACCAAAGAGTGAAAGAGATGTGTATGACATTAACAAGCACAAACTGAGAGGCCTAAGAAAGGAAAAAAATAACCTTGAAGGACTATTCAATTATACTACTACCACTGATATATAGCCTTATCTGACCCTGATTAACGACTTATGGAAACAATTGTTACTAACCAGATTTTTCCTGGGTAGCTTTAGTAGCAATATTTGCTTTCCTTTGGGAGAATATGTTTAATTGACAAAACCATTATGTCCTTGCGATGAATTCTCTACTCAAACACTTATGCACTTTGTTCTTTTTTGTACATTTTATAAGCCTTTTACACAAGGTTATTTATTACCTATACTGAATGTTCATGAATCTTATAAATGTGAACCTGCTGTTAATTTTTTGTAGATGTTGTCCAGCCCAGTTGTCTGTTATTATGTGGGGTATTTTCTAAAGTCCACAGTAAGGCATCGTAAAACAAGGATTATTTAAGTGTATTCTAATTTGACTAACCAAAGATGATGTAATTTATGGATTATTCTGTAGAATCTTTATAATTGCAGAATTTTAAGATTGTACTTGCTTTTGGTTTTATCATTCCATGTATGTCATTTTATCTGTACTTTTATGAGTATTCTTTATTGATTGAATAAAGTTCAAGTTTAATTTGTGAGAGTACTGGTGCAGTTGCCTTTCGACTATACAAGGTTACTAGATACTTCCTCGTGAATACATGGCAATGCTGAATCATGTTGGGAATGGTTAGAGGGTGAAAGACCTGTTCAAATTTTAATCTCATAGAGAGAATGAGTGATCTTTCAATCAACCTTTGCACAGTGTTATCTTCTCTTGCACCTAAGTATGATAATTAATTTATTGATTTACAAAGCACTGGGATGGCAAATTATGAAATAGGTGACTACAGCAGTAGTCTCACATTTTTAGAAGAAAATTACCTGTCTTTAGCAATGCTTTTTAAGAGAGCAAGACCATTTGCTAGCATTTGTCTGAGACTGTTTACATTAGTTGACAATCGGAGAGTGCAATGTGTATTTCCTCATGCCCCAATGTATTTCTTCTAAATAAGTAAGTTCTTAATAGGTCAAAACAAAGTAGTTCTTGAAATTAAGGATCTTTCCTAGCAGCTATCTACAAAGTGACAACTAATTTGTTTTTATAAATAGTCTACAAAACGTTAATGTAATGATCAATGCCATTTCCCCAGAACCAATCAGACAGTGCCAACTAACTTATTTTGTCAAGATTTCGTACTTTAATTTTATGCTAATTCTTTTATAGTGGAATAATTGATTATTCTTAGATGGTTTGTTTTAAATCTTGTAGCAAGACTGGGGTTTGTGATTTGTTGCTCTTCCCAACCAGAACTCAACATGAGAAAGTGTGGGTAAGGAGATTCATAGATTGATGGATTTCCATAAACAGATATTATGTAGGTGTCCTAATCTTACGCCCTTCCACTTAACCTTTGTGATTGTGAACTATGTCATGGTTTTCCTTGTGGGGGTTGGGGTTCCATGAAGGGGTTTAAACTTTCAGACCTAATCCCTGTGTTAGCTATAGTAGTGTGGTCATATTTGACATTCTAGCCTGTTGTCTATTGCTTTTTCCTGGCCTGGTTTTCTACTGTGTCAGTCTCCCTACCACATGATCTCCTATCTCTGTTTTATCCTGGCCCAATGATTCCTCTGTGCTTAAAATTCATCATCTCTGAGGTTCCCTTTGCTTATCTCGCAATCTGTCAACACTCCATGCCCGTGACACTTTCTGTCCTCTTGCATCACAACCATATAACATACTACTGCTAAATGTGTCATGTCACTTGCATTCCCTGACTCTAGAAATCCATTAGCCAATATGTTTGGCATTTAATATGATAAGTGCTCTCACCACTAATTTAGTGGAGCCTGTCCTAGAGCTTTCGGTATCTCTTTTCTTAGACCAAAAAACAGGCAAGATCAGGTTGCAATTCGGGCAGCCAGGGTAATTTTGTGTTTCAGCTGTTTAGAGGGCTTATTGTCTATTTGTCTCGTTTCGGTTATGTGTAGAATAAAATCCATTTCAGTTCACAGTGTTTCTCATGCCTTCCTGCCCCTATGTTCCACACTTGTTTCGCAATCCCTGTCAATCTCAGCACTTTGTACATCCAAACTCAGATATGGTGCGAGCATGGAAATATCATCATTTTTTTATAAATAGCTTCACTTTAAACTTACTAAGTGACCCTCCAATTCCTAAACCTCTAAAGGTCGATGAATCTTTGCCACCGATTAGACTAGAGCAGGACCCAAGCACATCGCTAAAATAATCATCGTCTTACAAAATGTAAAGCTCAGTCAATGATGAGAGCTTTGATGAAGTTTTAAAAGCTTTATTTTCTCTATAAGAGATTAGTCTGTATTTTTGTCTTTTTATTCAGATTAGTCAAATAAATCCGTTTACAGAAATAGAGAAAATTTGGTTAGAACAAGCATACAAAATAACAGCGTGTCCCTAGAAGAAATTAGTCCATATATTCATCTAAAGGACCTAACCTATCCTAGTGAGAACCCATAAAGAGTTCTTTTGGAAAAGAGTAGGTACAATTTGGAGCAAAAGACTAATAACTGTGAAAATGTCGAACTCCCCATAAAGAGTAATTCTGGAAACTCAGCTGAGTTCCCCAACAGCAGCAGTAGCAACCATTAAAACAGGTAAAGGAATTAAGCACAGCAGTATGATCAGCATGAAGATAGAAAGTCTCCTCACAAAGGGTAAGGAAAGCAAATAAATCACTGTTAGCAGTAGCTTATGGCAATTTGGGCTAGCACAATAAAGTGCCAAAGGGCATGGCAGGATAGGGTAGGGTAGAGGTGCATAGAATGCCTTAACTCTCTAGCTAAGAACATGTACTATATAAAAAGCAAAAACCAATAGGAAAGGAACTTCTGATGGTCCATCATCTTCTCTAACGATTCCCATGGTAAACTTCCATGTCGACATGCAGTTATTTGAATGTGGTTACAGCGTATTACAAAAAGATTCATCTAGGAAGGTTCGCGTGTGAACCTTTGTAAGCCTACTCTGTTAGCTTATTCAGTGTCCTATTGTGTAACAATTGACTGCTCTATGAAATGAAACATTAATATCTAGCAAGTCCTGGGTAGATCATGGAATTTAAATCTTCAGCAAGCCTTTTCTTTCATTACTATAACTTGTTCACTATAAACATGTGGCAGAGAAAACTATCTAAAATATGATGAAATCATGGTGTGAGGAACAAAGAAATACATTTTGCAGAAAACAGCACATTTCACAAAGATGTCAAGTTCTACAGTTCAGTTATAACATTAAATCAGCATTCACAAAAAGGCATTTATTTTATTTATTAAAGGGACAAGCAAGAATCATGAAAATAATGAGGCCCAGCAGTGAAAGAACAATAGAAATGGGAGCTTTCTGCAGAAATAATAAGCATTTTCACTTTATCCATGTTTAATAAAAGCACATTTTCTCTAAACACTATTTTGACATACATTTTCTATGTTAACGTTAAAGCACATTTCTACATTGATATGAGGTAAATTTACGTAAATATTTTCAACTTCCACAATCCCCCATCTGATGATTTCATTAATCATCCCATATCTAGGTTTCTCATGTGAGTCCATTTCAGAGTGCACTTTCATCGTCAGTTGAGTCTCGTCTTTTTCTTTTCAAGACCCTAAATTGCAATTAGTTCATGTAGTCATCATTCATATAACCACTCAAACCCAAATTCTTCTCATACCATTTATTTTCCAACCTTTCCTTTCTCTTGCATAATATGTATCTACAACTCAAGAACAGTGTGCAAAGAAACATTAGACAAAGCCCCACTATTGCTCTTGGCATTAGAATAGCCTTCAATCTACCCTTTCCTGCTGTTGAAAACCATTTTGTAGACTCTTAACCCCTTGACCGCGATCGGAATTCCGCTCGTGTGCTGGACATTCCGATTGCGGGTGGGGTCGTGACGAGCTCAGCTCGTCATGCGCACAGCGCTACCGCGCAGCATGACGAGCTGAGCTCGTCATGAGCACGGAAGGGGTTAAAGAGACGTATGCATCTTTTGTCTAGGTGTCATCCAAACTAGGCAATTGCTTCCTAATGCTGGCCCTTGAGGACCAGAGCTAACAATCCTAGGCTTTGCAATAAACGCCTCACTGATCCGACTAAGCCATCTAATTTCCGTCCCATCTCGCTGCTCCCGGCTTTTCCTAAAATTCTTGAAAAGCATGTTAACACTCAGCTGACCTCCTTTGTTGAGTCCCAGAATTTTCTTCACCCCTCTCAATTTGGTTTTAGAGCTGGTTTCTCTACTGAATCAACTCTACTTGAAGTCACTGAAATGCTGAGGCACCGGTTAGATGAGGGCGATACGGCAGCTCTTATTTTACTGGACCTCAGCGCCGCGTTTGATACAGTGTCTCATGCTGTTCTGTTGAGAAGCTTGCAGTCCTTGGGCCTAGAGGGCTCAGCCTTGCAGTGGCTCGGCTCTTTCTTAACCGGCCGCACTTTTCAGGTGTTTTCTGCAGTGGCCAGCTCCAATTCCTACTTGTCACCCTATAGAGTCCCCCAGGGCTCGGTGCTGTGCCTTTTGCTGTTTAATGTTTATGTCCGTCCACTGGTAGATATTGCCGAGGAGGATGGGCTGTCCCTTTTTCCTACGCCGATGACACTCAGATCATCTTCTCCAAGGGATCTGAACCCTCTGCTCTTCAGTCAAGTCTAAGTAAAATTACGTCTTTCGTGCAAAACAACTTGCTCAAACTTAATGGAGACAAGACTGAAGTCATGATCTTAGGGAAAAAACATGACCTCTGGGGACCTCAACATTGGCCCTCTGAAATGGATGCCTTGCCCCTGCCAGTACATCAGGTTCGCAATTTGGGCTTCATTATTGACGACCATCTTTCAATGAAACAACAAGTCACCAAGGTGGCTTCCACCTGTTTTAGTGTTCAAAAGTGGCTGAGGAAAGTTTTATGGATGATACCCCTCTCTGCGCAGAGAACGGTAATTCATGCCCTAGTTACGTCTAGGCTGGACTACGGTAATGTCCTCTATCTGGGCTCAAACAAAGCTATGGTCCAAAGACTTCAAGTGGTGCAGAATGCGGCGCCCAGACTGCTGTGTCATATACCTAAGACTGCCTCAGTCTCTGGCTTTCTTCGCGACCTTCATTGGCTAAAGGTGGAGAATTGAGTCAAATTCAAAGCCTTATGCTATATGTTTAAAATTAAAATTGGAGTGGCCCCGACATATTTGCAAACTCTAGTGCAACTCTACCAACCCTCACGCCCTTTGGGCTCTGCCTAGCAAATTAGGTTTACTATTCCTAAAATCAAACTCTCTCGTATGCGTGGTTGGTCTTTTTCCTACCTGGGTCCCACCCTATGGAATTTTCTGCCTCTCTCTTTACGTGAGAAAACCGTGTATGGTAGATTCCGCAGAAGTTTGAAGACTTGGTTGTTTAATCTTTGATTTCCTGTTTGTTCCTTTAGCTTTACTACCGGGTTGGCAGCGGGAAACCTCTTGGGGTAGCTGTGCGCCCTACAAATTCAGTTTATTAATAATAATAATATTAATAATAATAATAATTGAAGCCCTTTGGACAGAGCTCATTATTATGTTGTAAATGTATGTTCCTTCATAGAGATCATAACTGATGTACCCTTCTCTCAACCTCTTCTTAGGCTGACATTCCGAGCTGCCTGTAGAAATGCAACACAGCGCTCCGCTGTCTTTTGACTAGGTTTGCTCTATAGATATATTAGAAAAAGGCACTGTGTATGTATGTGTGTGTATATATACATATATATATTTATTCACTGAAAGAACCAAAGGTTACAGAGATGTTATAGTTAGGCTCGGGTTTCATTCTTACAAAACCAGAGAAATTCATCAGTTATAATTAGCTGAGCTATCTATAACTCACACCCCTCCTGCGAGCCCCCCGCAGTTCATTAAGTATTTTCCCCGGGAGTTGGTGGTCCTGGGGGCAGTTGGAGGGCCGCGCGGGCATTTGAAACATTGATTGCACTGGGAAGGTGGCGGTCCCCGTGGCTTTGGGGGGGTCGCACACCCCCCTACTTCAATTATAAGTCCTGGGGAGGTGGTGGTCCCCGGGGCAGCGCCCGCATTCATAATTGAAAGTGTGCCAGGGAGGTGGCGGCCCCATGGGCTTTGATAAGCCCAAGGAGGGGGACCCCGTGCGCCCCCTCCTATGTTTAGCATATGCCCCCGGTACCTGGATCACCCAGGGGTTAGTCTAAAGCAAGCGCGGGAGGCCGCGCTTGCTTTTTTTTTTTTTACATTTTTTGCTGCAAATTCACAATTATTGTGATTTTGCCTCAAATGTCTTTTTTTTTTTTGTAATGCTTTTAGGCTGTGGAGGGATCCCAGGGGGACCCCAACACCATGGCTTGGGGTTCAGGGTATTCCTACCCTGTCCCCTTTTCTTTATTTTCACGTTTGTTTTTTGGGACTCTGTGAAGCTGAATCCCAAGATGGCTGCCAACACTTCCTGGTTGAAGTGTTGGCAGCCAATCAGAGCAATGCATTTCCCTGCACAAGCTCGTCTTTTTTTGCGAAGGCTTTGCGGCCAGAGATATCACTATAAATATCAACTTAAATTTCTGAAAAACTACTGAATGGATTTGCACCAAATAACAAAAAGCACAACCTGTGTAACAACATCCACCTTTCTGCCAAATTTGGTGCAATTCCGTCCAGCAGTTTGGGCTGTAGGTTTCCTATGGAAATTAACAATACAAACACAGCCTTATTTTGCGCCCCTATTTCTCAGTCCTCACTGCACAGATCAACCCCAAACTTTCCATGACAAACAGAACCTACTTTGACACTTTTTTGGGAAAATTTAATGAAGATTAATCAAACGACGCCAAAGTTATAGGCAAATCAAAGAATGCTTTTCCTGTGGAAACTAGGTCCTAACTATAACTACCTATGTCATCAGTGATGTCACTGACCATGTCATGAGTGATGTAATATGTGACGTCATCAGCAGTGCATTGCGGGGGCGCGAGTTATAGTTAGCTGAACTAACTATAACGGGGGAATTTCACGGGTTTTGTACGAGTGCAATGTCCAACTAACTAGAACTGTCCCTAAAACCTATGGTTTTTTCAGTGAATTTGTAAGGTTTTTTAAATGCTAATTTCTAACTATAACGTGCCTGAAACCTATGGTTTTTTCAGTGAATTTCAAAGGTTTTTTAAATGCTAATTCCTAACTGTAACGTGCCTCAAACCTATGGTTTTTTCAGTGAATTTCAAAGGTTTTGTAAATGACAATTTTTAAATGTATTAATTGTTATATTTATTTTTTTGATACTGATTTACTACATTTTTTTAAACTATTTATTTTTAGATATTTTATTTTTTAAATTACATTATAATTACATTATACATTACATTACAAAATATACTTTCTCAGAATGAATTACTTTAGTTTAAATACTTTGCAAATAGGCAATATACTTTTAAGTACAGTAGTTACAGTTGTTGCAATGGGCAACACAATTTCAAACACAATGCAACATTGAGCTCAATGTGAATTTCTAGTTAAATGCAATTAGTTACTTTATGGATTACTTTTCTAACCACAGGACTGGATCCTAGATTCAGTCTTGGGACATCTCCTGTAAACAGTTGAGTAAAAGCGTTTTGGTTACAGTAGTGATTTTTAAGGAATATTATTGTATTTTAAAAGTTGACACTTAGAAACTTTTTCACATAGAATCACCAATGTTATCCTACGGGAGGAAATTCACTTAGCAGGTAAGTAGTGTTATCGTTACTTTTTCTTACTCAGTGGTGGATCCTGGATCCAGCACTGGTGCATCTCCTGTAAACAGTTGAAAGAATGCGTTTAAGTCATACAGGCGATTTTTAAGGAATATTTGTAGTTTGTGAAAATTGACACTTTGAAACTTTTCTGCTGAAAACCAGACAATGGATTCCTATGGAAGGAAATACAAGTTACTGGTAAGTACGGTTAGAATTACTTTTCAGGGTCAGTGCTGGGCTAAAAGATGCAGCACTGGGTTCTCTCCTGATAACAGGTGAGTAAATCGGAATTCGTAGTTCTGCTGATTTTAGAGGAATATTTGTATGTTTCAAAAATCGACACTTAGAAACTTTTTCAGCAAAAAGCAGGCAATGATATCCTATGGAAGGAAATTCAAGTTACTGGTAAGTACGGTTAAAATTACTTTTCAGGATCAGTACTGGGCTCAAAGATGCAGCACTGAGGTCTCTCCTGATAACAGGTGAGAAAATCGGAATTCGTAGTTCGGCTGATTTTAGAGGAATATTATAAAGTTCCAAAACTCCACACACAAGAATTTCCAAGTGAAACCAGTCAATGTTAGCCTATGGAAGGAAATTCAAGTTACCGGTAAGTACGGTTAAAATTACTTTTCAGGATCAGTACTGGGCTCAAAGATGCAGCACTGAGGTCTCTCCTGATAACAGGTGAGTAAATCGGAATTCGTAGTTCGGCTGATTTTAGAGGAATATTTGCACAATGGTGAAGGAAGGGGGTGGGGCCTGAGGTGACATGTCTGCAAACACGCCCTGTGGCATGTTTTAAGTTGGAGAATTAATTCCTCCTCAATACCGAGGGTCCCTAGGGGCCAACTAGCCCACCAGATACCTCCAGTATTTAAAGTTTTGTAGAGCGCCTGAATCACCCCCGAAGGGGTATCTCTGCGCTAAGCGGACCAGCGAGCGAGCAAAAACATTCTAAAATAGGGAGGCTTTAAGCAGTTTCCTGAAACGTAAATAGTCCGGGCATTGTCTAAGTTGTAAGGGGAGCTCATTCCAGTAAGATGGGGCGAGGAGGGAAAAAGATTTTCCACCAAGTCTAGCTTTCCTTACCCTTGGAACCTGTAAAAGAAATTTGCAGCTGGATCTCAGTGTCCTGTGCGGAGAATATGGCTTCAGTTTGCACGAGATGTAAGAAGGGCCCTTGTTATGGATGGCTCTATAGACTATGCAGCCGGTCTTAAACTTTATCCGCTTACGGACTGGTAGCCAGTGAAGTCTGCGGAGCAGCGGCAAAGAAGGGGTTCCAGGCAAGGAATTCGTGAGAAGCCGAGCCGCAGTATTCTGGACCACCTGAAGTCTATCAAGGGAAGACTCGTTTGCGGAGAGCAGAAGAGCATTACAATAATCAAGGCGGCCCAGAATCATGGTCTGAATAAGAGGTTTCCGTGTATAATCCGGCAGAAAAGGAAAACTCGGCGTAGCATGCCCAGCACATGAAAGCAATTGCTAACAGTTCGGGAGACATGCTCCTTCAGAGTAAGAGTCTGATCCAGATGGATGCCCAGATTCTTAACAGAAGTTTTGGGAGTGGGGGGTGGCCCGAGAGCGGGTGGCCACCAATTCGGAGACCAGAGTAAAGGGGCTTCTCCGAATAACATTACCTCGGTTTTCCCTGCATTCAATTGGAGGAAATTTTTTCTCATCCAAACTGAAATGGCAGTCATTCCGTCGGCGAATGATGACAGGGCATATGTTGAGGTTTTATCAAAAGTGAAGAGAAGCTGAGTGTCATCTGCGTAAGAGATGGGCAAAAAACCATGACTCCTGAGTAAGTGGGCCAAGGGGGCAATATAGATGTTAAAGAGCGTAGGGCTTAAACATGAGCCTTGTGGAACACCCTTGGTCAGTTCCGAGGTCTTAGAACGGAATGGGTCCAAGTTGACGGTCTGAGTTCGAGATGACAGAAAGCTAATCATCCACTGTAGGGCCGAACCCTGGAGTCCGATCTCCCTCAGTCTCATGAGCATAATCTGGTGGGATATAGTGTCGAATGCTGCAGAGAGATCCAATAGCACAAGTATGGTGGACTGGCCACTATCCAGAGTCATTCTGATGTTATCCGTGACTTCCAGTAGGGCCAGTTCTGTGCTATGATTAGGCCTAAAACCAGATTGCGAAGAGTCCAGGCAATTATTGGTTTCGACAAAGGTAGAAAGATGTAAGTTAATATATTTTTCCAAGACCTTGCTCATATGAGGCAAGAGGGAGATGGGCCGAAGATTAGACAAGTCAGTCATAGAGGCCTTGGAATTTTTCCGAATAGGAATGACCTGTGCCGCCTTCCAGGTTTGAGGGAGATAGCCCTCTATCAGGGAGAGATTAAGGATGGTACTGACATAAGGGGAAAGTACATTTGCCAGGAGGGCGGCTACTTTTGCGGGGATGACATCTAATGGGGAGCCTGATTTGACTGATCGAAGTAAATCAGCCACCGTTTCATTGGTCATAAGAGGGAAATTACTTAACATTTGTGAATCTGATACTGGGGAAGCCTCAGAAAAAAGGGGGAGGAGTAATGGGTATTTCCTCAGTGGGTGCCATTTTATCGTATATTAGATCAATTTTATTAGTGAAATGCAGAGCAATACTATCACATAAAGATTGTGAGAAAGTCTCTGGCTTTTCACACGCCCTCGGATTGGTAAAGGACTTTAGTATCTGAAATAGGGCTTTAGGCCTATTTTCAGCAGAGTTGAGTTGCTGGGCTATAAACTTTTTACGTGCTCCTTTTATACTACTATGGTAGGAGGAGAAAGCAGCCTTAAAAATTCCTTTATCTTTTAAATTGTATGACCTGCGCCAACGTTTCTCCAGGTTTCTGCATTTACGTTTTTCAGTACGCAGCTCTGGGGTAAACCAGGGTTGAGTACGTTTTGTGGCGCTGGACACAGGTCTGAGTGGCGCTATTAGATCAAAGGTCCTAGTAACAATTGAATTCAACCTTTCTAATCCCTCCTCAATATTAGTAGGAACATCGTAGGTTTTACAAACAGGAGAAAAAGCTGCCTGGAACTTATCAGGAGAGATCTTATACCATTGTCTGCGAGCTACCGGCAAATGCTCAGTATTTTTAGCCATAGCCTGTCTCCCCTGGATGGTAAATTCTATGGACGAATGGTCTGTCCAAGTCAAGGGTTGTGGACTTTCGCATCTGATGCCAGAGTTGTTAGAAAAAATGGCATCTAGAGTGTGGCCAGCAGTATGCGTCGGACCCTCGTTGAGTTTAGTGAGGCCTAAAGAGGCAAGATCAGAGAGAAGTGTTACTGTGTCAGGAAGGTCTTCTACTTCACTGTGCACATTAAAATCACCCAATAACAGAAACTCCTTGGATGAAATAACATGAGGAGCAATAAGTTCGGTCAGCTGGATAGAGAATTCTTTCAACGGGCCGGGGGCGATATACCAGGGCACCTTTCCAACTTAATTGGGGGTGAAGGTCTATACGGAAGATCATAATTTCAATTTTGGAATTGCTCCGTTGCTCGAGAACAGTGACTAAAATACTGTCTCTGTGAACTAAAGCAATTCCACCCCCTGTTTTTGAGGGTCTATCTAGTCTAAGAAACCTGTAATCAGTGGGGAGTGCTAAAGAGATAGCCGGTGTAGAGTGGGGTTTGAGCCAAGTCTCGGTCAAGAATCCCAAATCCGGAGAGACCGAACTTAAAAAATCCCAAATTTCTGTCGTGTGTTTGGGAAGGGATCTCACATTACATAGGACTCCCTTCCAACCTATACTGGTACCAGAATTGGGTTTAATAAAAGCCTTGCTATGAACCGGGGAAGGGGAGAGGGTACATGTGTGCTTGGGATGGGTTAAGGGAAGAAGGCTACTATTTGCAACATTGCTGCTCTGGATGCAATTCTGCGACTGGCAGAAAATACAAGAAAAAGGGCCTTCTATAGTCGGCCATGATAAGTGACATGTTATAGCAGGGCATCCACGCGTTGACAATGGTGCCGACCTAAGCTCAAGTAGGGATTCCAGAGAATACAGGGTACCTTTCTCCATGGCGGAATCTGTAGCGAGACCGGCATGCTTCCTAGCTCCTGGCGACAGTCTGGCGCGGACGGGCGCAGACGGGCTTGCCTTAGGCGCGCCCGCTGCGCGCGTCCGCTACGCGTCGAGCAAAGCATCCGGTTTTATTTGGGAGGCGCAGGAACTAGAGCGCTAACCTCCAAAACCGGAAGTCACCAATCTCCCTCCACGCAAACGGGATAAAGCCCGCGATGGACCGGGGAGAGGCAACCGAACACAGCAGCAAGAAGAACAGGTAACAGTTAAAAAATATGGTACTCAGGAAGTATTAAAAAACCAATGTGCAGAGTAGGTTTTTAAAACGGTTTTTAAAACGGTAATCTAATTTGCCTCAGTGCAGCCAAAGTCAGCTTTACCAGCGCGCGTCCGCTACGCGTCGAGCAAAGCATCCGGTTTTATTTGGGAGGAGCAGGAACTAGAGCGCTAACCTCCAAAACCGGAAGTCACCAATCTCCCTCCACACAAACGGGATAAAGCCCGCGATGGACCGGGGAGAGTATGCGCCAGAGAGCTGCGTTGCAGAGAGGTGTTCAGAGGCCACGCCCCTTTTTGCACCTCTCTGCAACGCAGCTCTGTGGCGCTTTCCGGACATACCTGGTGGGGTAGTTGGCCCCCAGGGACCCTCAGGATTGAAGGGGATTTAATTCCCCATCTTAAAACGTGCCACGGGGCCTGTTTGCACACATGTCACCTGAAGCCCCGCCCCCTCCGTTCACCACTGTGCAAACGCGCCCCGTGGCGAGTTTTAAGTCGGGGGATTAACTCCCCTTGAATCCTGAGGGTCCCTGGGGTGCAACTAGCCCACCAGCTACCTCCATTAAGCGCCACAGAGCTGCGTTGCAGAGAGGTGTAAAAAGGGCGTGGCCTCAGAACACCTCTCTGCAACGCAGCCCCTGGCGCATACTGGAAGGTTCCTGGTGGGCTAGTTGGCCCCCAGGGACCCCCAGTATTCAAGGGAAATTCGTTCCCTTTCTGCAAACGCGCCAGGGGGCCCTCCCGCACCATTTTTTTTGTAAAGCCCTGGGGGTGGCGGTCCCCAGGGCTTGGGGAGGCCTTAGAGGCCCCCCCATCATAAATATGATAAACCCCCGCATGCCCCCGGGACTTGGCCCACCCGGGGGCCAATTAGAACGAGCGCGGGAGCCCGCGCTTCGTTTTTTATCGGCAGGATCCGCGCACCCAGCGCGTTTTTGCCGATTTAAAAAAAAAAAATGTGGGGCCCTGGGGGTCCTTGTAGGACCCCCTGAGCAGGCCTAGGGGGTCAGGGTGTTTCTACCCTGCCCCCTTTTTGCGTTTTGCGCACTTTTTTTACTGCTTTCTTGTTCCTCGGTTCTACCGAGGAACAAGATGGCTGTCAACACTTCCTGATTTGGAGTGTTGACAGCCAATTAGCATACAGCTCGTGATCGGGAGGGTGCGCGGATCCTACGCGGCCATAGATATATATGTGATTTTATTTTTGATTTTCTCAGGAACTACTTAACGGATTTACACCATTTAAGCAAAAGGCACGACCCTGAACCAAGGGCTACCTTTTTGGCAAATTTGGTGTAATTCCGTTCAGCAGTCCGGGCTGTAGCTGCGACTAAAGGTTCCTATGGAAAAATGAATGGGGAAAACACGTTTTGGGACCCCCCTTTTTTCTCGGCCCCTGCTTGACGAATCACCCCGAGACTTTCAGGATAGGAGCGGACCGGAGCGCACCAACAAGTTGGAAGCTTTCGCGCAGATTCGTCAACTGCCGCCAACGTTATTGCAAATAGAATGTTGCGGATTTCCTATGGAAAATAGGTCCTAACTATAACTATAGATAATAGTAGATAATATATATATCTATATATACATATATATATATATATTATATATATATATATACATATATATATATTCACTGAAAAAACCATAGGTTTTAGGGACAGTTATAGTTAGTTGGACATTTCACTCGTACAAAACCATAGAAATTCCCCCGTTATAGTTAGTTCAGCTAACTATAACTCGCGCCCCGCAATGCACTGCTGATGACGTCACATATTACATCACTCATGACATGGTCAGTGACATCACTGATGACATCACTGATGACATCTCAAATGACATCACTGATGACATCATCCAGTGACTGTGTTTCTGTAAAGTTTAAATATGTTTAATATATATAGGGAAAGGCGTATTGAAGAATGAGTGGGTGTATAAGTGTCTGAATGGATGATTTAGTACGTGAGTGACTGACTCTACAAGTGAGTGATTAAATGTATCTTACTGAATGCATGGGTTAGTGACTAAACTGTGTGAATGTCTGTATCCGTTTGTCTGTTGGTTTGTAAGCGGCTGCATGGGCTTTCTGAATAGCTACATGAGTGTCTACATGGGTTATTGATTGATTGTCTGAGTATCTGTATGGGTGCCTGAGTGTTTGTGTGGGTGGGGTGTGTGTGACTCTGTGCATAGATGTGTGAGTTGGTGATTCACTGGGTGCATGGTTTCAAGAGTGCATCTGTGATGGACTGTATGGGTGGGTGAGTGTGTGTATGGGTGTGTTAGTGATTGAATGTATATCTCAGTGGTACATGTGTGAGTAACTACATATGTGAAAGGCAGTATATATGTGTGTTGGAGTATATAAATGGCTATAAGTGAGAGTGTGTGATTGTGAGAGTGGCTGTATGGATGAGTGTGTACTTGTATCAGTGATTGTATAAGAGTGTAAGAATGTGCTAGTATTTGTATGAGTAAGTGAGCTGGTGTGTGTATAACTGTATAGGTGAGTAAATGGGTGTGTGATTAAGTTTTTTGCATGACTGACTAGGTGTGTGAGTACCTCTATGGATGAGTGGCGGTGTGTGAGTGTTTATATAGGTGTATGAGTGCATATGATAGTCCTGTACTGAGTGACTAAGTATGAGTGACTGTACGGGTGAGTGGATGTGTGTGTAGACCTAAGAATCAGTGAGTGGGTATGTAGTTTTTGGTGTTGGAGTGTCCATGGTTTTGAGAATGGCAGTCTGTAACTTAGAGTGGGTGTATCAAAAGTTATATTAGGTTGGAGAAGATGCATGAAATTATCACATGGATGATGTCATCAGTGATGTCATTTGAGATGTCATCAGTGATGTCATCAGTGATGTCACTGACCATGTCATGAGTGATGTAATATGTGACGTCATCAGCAGTGCATTGCGAGGGCGCGAGTTATAGTTAGCTGAACTAACTATAACGGGGAATTTCTATGGTTTTGTACGAGTGAAATGTCCAACTAACTATAACTGTCCCTAAAACCTATGGTTTTTTCAGTGAATTTCAAAGGTTTTTTAAATGCTAATTTCTAACTATAACGTGTCTGAAACCTATGGTTTTTTCAGTGAATTTCAAAGGTTTTTTAAATGCTAATTTCTAACTATAACGTGCCTGAAACCTATGATTTTTAAGTGAATTTCAAAGGTTTTTTTAAATGCTAGTTTCTAACTATGCCTACAGAGGTAGGACATGTGAAGAAAGAAGAAAAAACGCACAGAAAGAAGCAAAAGATGTGCAGAAAGAACCAACAGAGGAGCAGAAAGAGGCCTTGTTGCAAAATCATCCTGTGCCCACAACTTTTTCAGACGGGTACTGGTGGTAACTGACTCTGACTAACCAGAGCCAGTGCTATGCTAAAAGACACTTAGAATACAGTGAAAACACCTACATACACTAGGGAACACTATGCGTTGGGGTACCCCTGTGATTAGCATGACCTCCTCTGCAAGTCCCTAGTACATAATAGGGCAGGGGGATTAAAACTACCTCTTAAAACGCGCTACAGGGCGCGTTTGCACATTGGTGAAGGGAGGGGGCCTGAGGTGACATGTGTGCAAACGCACCCTGTGGCGCGTTTTAAGTTGCGAGATTAAGTCCCCTTGAATTCTGAGGGTCCCTGGGGCCCAACTAGCCCCCCAGGTACCTACAGTTAGGACCACAGAGCTGAGTTGCAGAGAGGCATTCCGAGGCCACGCACCTTTTTTCACCTCTCTGCAATGCAACTCATGTTGTGCTTACTGAAGGTACCTGGTGGGCTAGTTGGCCCCCAGGGTCCCTCAGGATTCAAAGGGAATTAATTCCCCAACTTAAAACGCACCACAGGGCGTGTTTGCGCACATGTCACCTGAGGCCCCGCCCCCTCCCTTCACCACTGTGCAAACGCGCGCCGTGGTGCGTTTTAAGTTGGGGGATTAGGTCACCTTGAATCCTGAGGGTCCCTGGGGCCCAACTAGCCCACTAGGTACTTCCAGTAAGCACCACAGGCCTGCGTTGCAACGCCTGTAACAAATTGTGCAGTTTAGGTAGTGAAGAGGGTCGTGCTGGGGGTAGTGTTTTAGGGTTTAGGGTAGTGCAGTGGTGTTTGTGTAGTGTAGGGGGTCATGCTGGGGGTAGATTTAGGGTTTAGGGTAGTGCAGTGGTGTTTGGGTAGTGTAGGGAGTCGTGCTGGGGGAGTGTTTTAGGGTTTAGGGTAGTGCAGTGGTGTTTGGGTAGTGTAGGGGTCGTGCTGGGGGTAGTGTTTTAGGGTTTAGGGTAGTGCAGTGGTGTTTGGGTAGTGTAGGGGGTCGTGCTGGGGGTAGTGATTTAGGGTAGTGCAGTGGTGTTTGGGTAGTGTAGGGGGTACTGCTGGGGGTAGTGTTTTAGGGTTTAGGTTAGTGCAGTGGTGTTTGGGTAGTGTAGGGGTACTGCTGGGGGTAGTGTTTTAGGGTTTAGGGTAGTGCAGTGGTGTTTGTGTAGTGTAGGGGGTAGTGTTTTAGGGTTTAGGGTAGTGCAGTGGTGTTTGTGTAGTGTAGGAGGTCGTGTTTTAGGGTTTAGGGTAGTGCAGTGGTCTTTGGGTAGTGTAGGGAGTCATGCGGGGGTAGTGTTTTAGGGTTTAGGGTAGTGTAGGGGGTCATGCGGGGGGTAGTGTTTTAGGGATTAGGGTAGTGCATTGGTGTTTGGGTAGTGTAGGGGGTCATGCGGGGGGTAGTGTTTTAGGGTTTAGGGCAGTGCAGTGGTGTTTGGGTAGTGTAGGGGGTCGTGCTGGGGGAGTGTTTTAGGGTTTAGGGCAGTGCAGTGGTGTTCGGGTAGTGTAGGGGGTCATGCTGGGGGAGTGTTTTAGGGTTTAGGGCAGTGCAGTGGTGTTCGGGTAGTGTAGGGGGTCGTGCTGGGGGAGTGTTTGAGGGTTTAGGGCAGTGCAGTCGTGTTCGGGTAGTGTAGGGGGTTGTGCTGGGGGTAGTATTTTAGGGTTTAGGGTAGTGCAGTGGTGTTCGGGTAGTGTAGGGGGTCGTGCTGGGGGTAGTGTTCTAGAGTTTAGGGCAGTACAGTGGTGTTTGGGCAGTGTAGGGGGTAATGTTGGGGGTGGTGTTTTAGGGTTTAGGGCAGTGCAGTGGTGTTCGGGCAGTGTAGGGGGTGGTGTTTCAGGGTTTAGGGCAGTGCAGTGGTGTTCGGGCAGTGTAGGGGTCGTGCAGGGGGTGGTGTTTCAGGGTTTAGGGCAGTGGTGTTCGGGCAGTGTAGGGGGTCGTGCTGGGGGTGGTGTTTCAGGGTTTGGGGCAGTGCAGTGGTGTTCGAGCAGCAAAGGGGGTCATGCTGGGGGTGGTGTTTCAGGGTTTAGGGCAGTGCAGTGGTGTTCGGGCAGTGTAGGGGGTGCTGCAGGGGTGGTGTTTCAGGGTTTAGGGCAGTGCAGTGGTGTTCGGGCAGTGTAGGGGGTCATGCAGGGGTGGTGTTTCAGGGTTTAGGGCAGTGCAGTGGTGTTCGGGCAGTGTAGGGGGTCGTGCTGGGGCTGGTGTTTCAGGGTTTAGGGCAGTACATTGGTGTTCGGGCAGTGTAGGGGGTCGTGCTGGGGCTGGTGTTTCAGGGTTTAGGGCAGTGCAGTGGTGTTCGGGCAGTGTAGGGGGTTGTGCTGTGGCTGGTGTTTCAGGGTTTAGGGCAGTGCAGTGGTGTTCGGGCAGTGTAGGTGGTCGTGCTGGGGCTGGTGTTTCAGGGTTTAGGGCAGTGCAGTGGTGTTCGGGCAGTGTAGGGGGTCATGCTGGGGCTGGTGTTTCAGGATTTAGGGCAGTGCAGTGGTGTTCGGGCAGTGTAGGGGGTCTTGCTGGGGCTGGTGTTTCAGAGTCTAGGGCAGTGCAGTGGTGTTCGGGCAGTGTAGGGGGTCTTGCTGGGGCTGGTGTTTCAGGGTTTAGGGCAGTGCAGTGGTGTTCGGGCAGTGTAGGGGGTCGTGCTGGGGTGGTGTTTCAGGGTTTAGGGCAGTGCAGTGGTCTTTGGGTAGTGTAGGGAGTCATGCGGGGGTAGTGTTTTAGGGTTTAGGGTAGTGTAGGGGGTCATGCGGGGGGTAGTGTTTTAGGGATTAGGGTAGTGCATTGGTGTTTGGGTAGTGTAGGGGGTCATGTGGGGGGTAGTGTTTTAGGGTTTAGGGCAGTGCAGTGGTGTTTGGGTAGTGTAGGAGGTCGTGTTTTAGGGTTTAGGGTAGTGCAGTGGTCTTTGGGTAGTGTAGGGAGTCATGCGGGGGTAGTGTTTTAGGGTTTAGGGTAGTGTAGGGGGTCATGCGGGGGGTAGTGTTTTAGGGATTAGGGTAGTGCATTGGTGTTTGGGTAGTGTAGGGGGTCATGCGGGGGTAGTGTTTTAGGGTTTAGGGCAGTGCAGTGGTGTTTGGGTAGTGTAGGGGGTCGTGCTGGGGGAGTGTTTTAGGGTTTAGGGCAGTGCAGTGGTGTTCGGGTAGTGTAGGGGGTCATGCTGGGGGAGTGTTTTAGGGTTTAGGGCAGTGCAGTGGTGTTCGGGTAGTGTAGGGGGTCGTGCTGGGGGAGTGTTTGAGGGTTTAGGGCAGTGCAGTCGTGTTCGGGTAGTGTAGGGGGTTGTGCTGGGGGTAGTATTTTAGGGTTTAGGGTAGTGCAGTGGTGTTCGGGTAGTGTAGGGGGTCGTGCTGGGGGTAGTGTTCTAGAGTTTAGGGCAGTACAGTGGTGTTTGGGCAGTGTAGGGGGTAATGTTGGGGGTGGTGTTTTAGGGTTTAGGGCAGTGCAGTGGTGTTCGGGCAGTGTAGGGGTGGTGTTTCAGGGTTTAGGGCAGTGCAGTGGTGTTCGGGCAGTGTAGGGGTCGTGCAGGGGTGGTGTTTCAGGGTTTAGGGGCAGTGGTGTTCGGGCAGTGTAGGGGGTCGTGCTGGGGGTGGTGTTTCAGGGTTTGGGGCAGTGCAGTGGTGTTCGAGCAGCAAAGGGGGTCATGCTGGGGGTGGTGTTTCAGGGTTTAGGGCAGTGCAGTGGTGTTCGGGCAGTGTAGGGGGTGCTGCAGGGGTGGTGTTTCAGGGTTTAGGGCAGTGCAGTGGTGTTCGGGCAGTGTAGGGGGTCATGCAGGGGGTGGTGTTTCAGGGTTTAGGGCAGTGCAGTGGTGTTCGGGCAGTGTAGGGGGTCGTGCTGGGGCTGGTGTTTCAGGGTTTAGGGCAGTACAGTGGTGTTCGGGCAGTGTAGGGGGTCGTGCTGGGGCTGGTGTTTCAGGGTTTAGGGCAGTGCAGTGGTGTTCGGGCAGTGTAGGGGGTTGTGCTGTGGCTGGTGTTTCAGGGTTTAGGGCAGTGCAGTGGTGTTCGGGCAGTGTAGGTGGTCGTGCTGGGGCTGGTGTTTCAGGGTTTAGGGCAGTGCAGTGGTGTTCGGGCAGTGTAGGGGGTCATGCTGGGGCTGGTGTTTCAGGATTTAGGGCAGTGCAGTGGTGTTCGGGCAGTGTAGGGGGTCTTGCTGGGGCTGGTGTTTCAGAGTCTAGGGCAGTGCAGTGGTGTTCGGGCAGTGTAGGGGTCTTGCTGGGGCTGGTGTTTCAGGGTTTAGGGCAGTGCAGTGGTGTTCGGGCAGTGTAGGGGGTCGTGCTGGGGTGGTGTTTCAGGGTTTAGGGCAGTGCAGTGGTCTTTGGGTTGTGTAGGGAGTCATGCGGGGGTAGTGTTTTAGGGTTTAGGGTAGTGTAGGGGGTCATGCGGGGGGTAGTGTTTTAGGGATTAGGGTAGTGCATTGGTGTTTGGGTAGTGTAGGGGGTCATGTGGGGGGTAGTGTTTTAGGGTTTAGGGCAGTGCAGTGGTGTTTGGGTAGTGTAGGGGGTCGTGCTGGGGGGAGTGTTTTAGGGTTTAGGGCAGTGCAGTGGTGTTCGGGTAGTGTAGGGGTCATGCTGGGGGAGTGTTTTAGGGTTTAGGGCAGTGCAGTGGTGTTCGGGTAGTGTAGGGGGTCGTGCTGGGGGAGTGTTTGAGGGTTTAGGGCAGTGCAGTCGTGTTCGGGTAGTGTAGGGGGTTGTGCTGGGGGTAGTATTTTAGGGTTTAGGGTAGTGCAGTGGTGTTCGGGTAGTGTAGGGGGTCGTGCTGGGGGTAGTGTTCTAGAGTTTAGGGCAGTACAGTGGTGTTTGGGCAGTGTAGGGGGTAATGCTGGGGGTGGTGTTTTAGGGTTTAGGGCAGTGCAGTGGTGTTCGGGCAGTGTAGGGGGTGGTGTTTCAGGGTTTAGGGCAGTGCAGTGGTGTTCGGGCAGTGTAGGGGGTCGTGCAGGGGGTGGTGTTTCAGGGTTTAGGGCAGTGGTGTTCGGGCAGTGTAGGGGGTTGTGCTGGGGGTGGTGTTTCAGGGTTTGGGGCAGTGCAGTGGTGTTCGAGCAGCAAAGGGGTCGTGCTGGGGGTGGTGTTTCAGGGTTTAGGGCAGTGCAGTGGTGTTCGGGCAGTGTAGGGGGTGCTGCAGGGGGTGGTGTTTCAGGGTTTAGGGCAGAGCAGTGGTGTTCGGGCAGTGTAGGGGGTCATGCAGGGGGTGGTGTTTCAGGGTTTAGGGCAGTGCAGTGGTGTTCGGGCAGTGTAGGGGTCGTGCTGGGGATGGTGTTTCAGGGTTTAGGGCAGTACAGTGGTGTTCGGGCAGTGTAGGGGGTCGTGCTGGGGCTGGTGTTTCAGGGTTTAGGGCAGTGCAGTGGTGTTCGGGCAGTGTAGGGGGTTGTGCTGTGGCTGGTGTTTCAGGGTTTAGGGCAGTGCAGTGGTGTTCGGGCAGTGTAGGTGGTCGTGCTGGGGCTGGTGTTTCAGGGTTTAGGGCAGTGCAGTGGTGTTCGGGCAGTGTAGGGGGTCATGCTGGGGCTGGTGTTTCAGGGTTTAGGGCAGTGCAGTGGTGTTCGGGCAGTGTAGGGGGTCTTGCTGGGGCTGGTGTTTCAGAGTCTAGGGCAGTGCAGTAGTGTTCGGGCAGTGTAGGGGGTCTTGCTGGGGCTGGTGTTTCAGGGTTTAGGGCAGTGCAGTGGTGTTCGGGTAGTGTAGGGGGTCGTGCTGGGGGTGGTGTTTCAGGGTTTAGGGCAGTGCAGTGGTGTTTGGGCAGTGTAGGGGGTCATGCTGGGGCTAGTGTTTCAGGATTTAGGGCAGAGCAATGGTGTTCAGGCAGTGTAGGGGGTTTTGCTGGAGGTGGTGTTTCAGGGTTTAGGGCAGTGCAGTGGTGTTCGTGCAGTGTAGGGGTGGTGTTTCAGGGTTTAGGGCAGTGGTGTTCAGGCAGTGTAGGGGGTCTTGCTGGGGTTGATGTTTCAGGGTTTAGGGCAGTGCAGTGGTGTTCTGGCAGTGTAGGGGGTCGTGCTGGGGGTGGTGTTTCAGGGTTTAGGGCAGTGCAGTGGTGTTCCGGCAGTGTAGGAGGTCGTGCAGGGGGTGGTGTTTCAGGGTTTAGGGCAGTGCAGTGGTGTTCGGGCAGTGTAGGGGGTCGTGCTGGGGGTGGTGTTTCAGGGTTTAGGGCAGTGCAGTGGTGTTCGGGCAGTGTAGGGTGTCGTGCTGAGGGTGGTGTTTCAGGGTTTAGGGCAGTGCAGTGGTGTTCGGGCAGTGTAGGGGGTCGTGCAGGGGGTGGTGTTTCAGGGTTTAGGGCAGTGCAGTGGTGTTTGGGCAGTGTAGGGGGTCGTGCAGGGGGTGGTGTTTCAGGGTTTAGGGCAGTGCAGTGGTGTTCGGCCAGTGTAGTTGGTCTTGCTGGGGGTGGTGTTTCAGGCTTTAGTGCAGTGGTGTTCGGGCAGTGTAGGGGGTCTTGCTGGGGGTGGTGTTTCAGGGTTTAGGGCAGTGCAGTGGTGTTCGGGCAGTGTAGGGGGTCTTGCTGGGGCTGGTGTTTCAGGTTTAGTGCAGTGGTTTTCGGGCAGTGTAGGCGGTCGTGCTGGGGCTGGTGTTTCAGGGTTTAGGGCAGTGCAGTGGTGTTCGGGCAGTGTACGGGGTTGTGCTGGGGCTGGTGTTTCAGGGTTTAGGGCAGTGCAGTGGTGTTCGGGCAGTGTAGGGGGTCGTGCTGGGGCTGGTGTTTCATGGTTTAGGGCAGTGCAGTGGTGTTCGGGCAGTGTAGGGGGTCGTGCTGGGGGTGGTGTTTCAGGGTTTAGGGCAGTGCAGTGGTGTTCGGGCAGTGTAGGGGGTCATGCTGGGGGAGGGGTTTCAGGGTTTAGGGCAGTGCAGTGGTGTACGGGCAGTGTAGGGGGTCTTGCTGGGGGTGGTGTTTCAGGGTTTAGGGCAGTGGTGTTCGTGCAGTGTAGGGGGTCTTGCTGGGGGTGGTGTTTCAGGGTTTAGGGCAGTGCAGTAGTGTTCGGGCAGTGTAGGGGATCGTGCAGGGGGTGGTGTTTCGGGGTTTAGGGCAGTGCAGTGGTGTTCGTGCAGTGTAGGGTGTCGTGCTGGGGGTGGTGTTTCAGGGTTTAGGGCAGTGCAGTAGTGTTCGGGCAGTGTAGGGGATCGTGCAGGGGGTGGTGTTTCAGGGTTTAGGGCAGTGCAGTGGTGTTCGGGCAGTGTAGGGGTCGTGCTGGGGGTGGTGTTTCAGGGTTTAGGGCAGTGCAGTGGTGTTTTTGTAGTGTAGGGGGGTCATGTTTTAAGATGCAACGCTCCAATACCTGACCAGTCTGCACTACATAAAACTACAAAAAAATAAAAATAAAAAGTGTTTTGCACACTTTTGTCATTGGGCTATATGTGGGCTACATCTGGGTAATATTTGTGCTACATTTGGGCTCTTTTTTCACTGGTGGCCATCTTGGAGGACTTCTTTGTTATGAAGTTTCCTAATTTCCTCATTTACTGCAGTCTCCTCAGTAGGAAATGCTTTCAGTTTTACTTTGATTCCATCAAGAAGGCATTCAGATGTGTCACACATTTGCCATAAATTCAGAATGTTATTACTCTAGTTGTTCATTAGATCACTGTAGTAAAGCTACTGCTCACCAAGGAGTTAACTGGAAGTCTACTGCTGGTATTGAAAGTGATTGTTTCGGTCTGCATGTCAGAATTTTCTAATGAAATAGAAGAGGATTTGAGATCTCACTTAAAACATGCCCTAATTTTTCTTTCTGCAGCACTAACCAAAATTTCTATGGCAAAATGAACCCCCTCATTTTGTTCCTTTTTAAATTAAATGTTTTAAGTGTTACCAGTTTATTCCAATCAAGATGGCTTCAGGTGTGCCATACTTTTGTCATAAGTAAGACTGTTAGCGCTCTAGTTGTTCTTTAGAACACTCTGGGAAGCTGCAGTAGAACACAAAGGCATCAACTGACAGGCTGCTCCTGTTGAAATATAACAGGAAGATATTTGAGATCACACTTGAAACATGTCCTAATTTTTCTTTCTATAGCACTAACCATCATTTCTATGACAAAATGAACCCCATCATTTTGTTCCTTTTTAAATTAAATGTTTTAAGTGTTACCAGTTTATTCCAATCAAGATGGCTTCAGGTGTGCCATACCTTTGTCATAAGTAAGACAGTTAGCGCTCTAGTTGTTCTTTAGAACACTCTGGGAAGCTGCAGTAGAACACAAAGGCATCAACTGACAGGCTGCTCCTGTTGAAATATAACAGGAAGATATTTGAGATCACACTTGAAACATGTCCTAATTTTTCTTTCCAGAGCACTAACCATAATTTCTATGACAAGATGAACCCCATCATTTTGTTCCTTTTTAAATTAAATGTTTTAAGTGTTACCAGTTTATTCCAAACAAGATGGCTTCAGGTGTGCCATACTTTTGTCATAAGTAAGGCTGTTAGCACTCTAGTTGTTCTTTAGAACACTCTAGGAAGCTGCAGTAGAACACAAAGGAATCAACTGACAGTCTCTGCCCTTGTTGGATGTACATGTTTTACTGAGAATGTCAGACTTCATTCTCACATGACTGAGAAAGATAATGTGAATTTACAGAAAATATGCTCTCATTTTAGCTTCTGGGGCACCTTCCAAAACTGTATGGGACAAGCATGTGAAAATAGTTTTCTCTCAAACATGATTCATGATATCCCAGCAGAAGGTTTTTCACAGGGTAAAATCACCTTAGAACACACCACAATTCCTGAAATTAGTATGGTACCATCAACAAATGAATTCTAATGTAACTAAAGTCTGTTATCACCCTTTATAGTTCTCCTTTTGGTAACCCTCAAAATCTTCGATTCACTACAATGCATTTCAATGGGGTACTATCATTTATATTGGTCCCAAGATGGCTGCCAGCAATTCCAGGATGAAGTGCTGACAGCCAATCAGATCTCACGATGACATGTGTGGTTAGGCTCCGCCCAGATATATATGTGTTTTTACTTTTCATTTTCTCAGCAACTACTGAACGGATTTACACCGTTTAACAAAAGGGTTCTTTTTGAACCAAGAACTACCTCTTTGCCAAATTTGGTGTAATTCCGTTCAGCAGTTCGAGCTGTAGCCTTGCATAAAGTTTCCTATGGGAAATTGATTTTTTGACTCTTATTTTTTAATTTCTCCGCAACTACTGAACGGATTTACACCATTTAACAAAAGGGTTCTTTCTGAACCAAGAACTACCTCTTTGCCAAATTTGGTGTAATTCCGTTCAGCAGTTCGAGCTGTAGCCGTGTCTAAAGTTTCCTATGGGAAAATGAATGGGGAAAACACGTTTTGGGACCCCCCTTTTTCTCGGCCCCTGCTTGACGAATCACCCTGAGACTTTCAGGGTAGGAGCGGACCGGAGCGGGCCATAAAGTTTGAAAATTTCACGAAGATTCGTCAACCGACGCAAGAGTTATTTCAAATAGAATGTCGCGGATTTCCTATGGAAAATAGGTCCTAACTATAACTATCTACTGGCGACCGCCAGTAGATAATATATATATATATACAGTGCCCTTTTTTAATGCACCCTACCACACTTCCCCAAATTGAATAGATTGTATTATACAATTTTGGGCTCCTGCTTGAATGTATGGACTACTAAAAATGTGAAAGTTAAAAAAAAAATGGGCCCACAGACACCATTAAACAACCACCAAACTGCAAATTAACTAACAGATGTCAATGATCAGGTGGCCAGCAGTGAATGGCAAAGGGCCGGCCTGAGCGCAGTTCTTGGGCCAGTTGCCCCATACAGGTACTTCAGTGTGTGGCTAAACTGATTATAGATGCACACCCCCAAGAGTGGCACACAAAACCTGGCAGAGCTGATTCGAGACCATGTGGAATTGAACCTCTGGCACAGTGGAGCCACCTCCAAGATGGTAGCTGCGAGATGATCCACAAAAGAGAGAGCTGAGAGAGGCTGCTTGTCGAGATCAGGGACACACAGCCAGCATGTGGCAGAGGCAATGCCGGACTGCAGAGAAGATACACTGCCACTAACCATATAACACCGGGGGTGCATTACAGTTGCGGTGCACAACTTCTCGCCTGCACCCACTAATACAGGACACTCCTGAGCTTTGTGCCCACTCTAGAGCGGGCGAGTGGTTGCCTTCATTATTTCCCCCTGGAGTGCCTTGTGCCTTTCAGGGGCATGGGATAACTCTGATGAACAGTTGAGGAAGTCGAGAGGCCTGAAAAATATACTGAGGCCCGAGGCCATATGGAGTTGCCAGAATGGGCAACCTTTAAGTAAGTGAGAGGTTAGTACGCCATCATGGGGAATTGATTGTCTAATGCAGCTCTCCACCGTCGTCCTGAAGGTGTTGGAATTGTCAATGCACTCAGATTGTCCACTTTGGGTCAACACCATCCAGGGTGATCCTAAGTACTCCTCTGTTGGAGCTGACATTCTTGGCGTGGTTTTCCCCCAACATTTTGCCTTCAATACTCCTGTTTTTTCGAGGGGGGCGCTAGTGAGCCAGAAAGCCAGATGGCCGCCTTACAGTGAGGCTCCGAAGTCGGGTCAGATAATCCAACAGTTATCCTGCGCTGCGACCGGCATTAACGCCTCAAGTCAACCGGAAAGTATATCGGAGTGCCCAGCGACCAGACTGATGGGGTTCCGAAGCCAGTAGCCCCCCGGGAACTCCGCAAGCAACCGACAGCCGGAGGTGCGGCCTAACGAAGTGCTGCTGAAGAGGGCTGCTCCCCGTGCCGAGAAAGACCGCGGCCTGGCACCGTGCCGATGACGGAAGACCCCAGTGAAGAGATGGAAGGCTGCTTGTGGACTGAGGCAGGGGCTGCAGAACACAGATTGCTGGCCCGGGAGGTTAGCTACGCGAAGGCCTGCCTCGGGCAACTGCCGAACGGGGACTGGAAACCCCATGTAAAAGTAGGCTTGTGGCCCCGCGCTGATCACGTACCCGGTGGGGAAGCTGGGCTCTGTGGGAGGCCACAACTGAACAAAAGGAGTCTGCTCCAGCCTCACCGGTGGTCGCTACGACATGTGGCACAACGAGACCTGCGAACAGCTGAAGGAGGCGCCCGGAACTGCGGGTTTTGGCGATCCGGCAGCCCGGCCTGGAATCGGGCGGCAGAGACTCGACAAAAGCGGAGCGTCATCCTCCTGCTGTGGTAGATGTGGAGTGAGGCCACAAAGCATGCGGCCCCCGCCGAGAACCCAAAAACCAGGTGAGAGCGAGAAAAGGAGACCCCCAGGCACCCCTGCCTTGCAGCGCCAGCCCATCTAATTTGCACATAATCAGCCCGGCCCAAGTGTAACCCTAATCTCGAGGCGAAGTGGGAGCGCCTCCAAGCATCTCATTTATAAGACAGATGAACAGAGTAAGCTGGAACAAAAGCCCATTTATTCACCTTAAGCAAGGAGTAGTCGTCCCTACACCAGCAACCCTTATTGGCACTCTCTCGCGCCTCACACAAGGAATCGACCTGCGGCATGTGGCCTCGGAGGGTCTGGAACTGTGACGTGCCAGACGAGCGTGAATTTAAGGTACATCGTCCCTAAGCACGTGTGTTTTTCCCGGCCGCTGGGGTGCGGCATCACCACCAGTTGTAAATTAGCGAAACAAGTACCCGAAGGCACCTAGGACACAGCGGGTAGCACCTGGGGGGCTGTTGGTAACCTCTCCCCCTGGGTAGCTGCCCCCAATAGGACAAGTGCATAACTCTGCCTGGGCCAAGAATACATCCGCAGCATGGGAAAAACGGATACCAAACAATCAAAACTGGTCTTCGAGCAAATCAAACCCACCCATGGCTCCCCAGCCTTGGAGGACACCCAGCCAGATTTGGAGTTGGGTGGTGCTGCCCCCCCTGAACCGGAAATCAGAGAATTGTTTAGGGACCTTAAACAGTCTCTCACGGCCATTGACAACAAAATAGATTCACTGTCGGACAGATTTGACCGCCTCAAGGAGAAAGTGACGAAATACGAAGAACGCCTCGAACAAGTAAAACAGCGCACCTCTGCGCTGGAGGATGAAGGAGGGACCACCCGGGAAAAGCTTCTTAGCATGGAAAAGTTACTGGAGGTAAAAAGATAAAAAAATGAAGATTTGGAGGCCAGATCTAGCCGCAACAATTTGAGAATTGTAGGGGTGCCAGAATCCACC
This sequence comes from Calotriton arnoldi, assembly GCA_963921515.1. Classification (NCBI taxonomy): domain Eukaryota; kingdom Metazoa; phylum Chordata; class Amphibia; order Caudata; family Salamandridae; genus Calotriton; species Calotriton arnoldi. The sequence continues at coordinate 2,625,777 of CAWUFW010001409.1, forward strand.
ACAATGTCGCGAGTGGAGGACTATGTAGAGGAAATGCTGAGTGCCCTTTTTTGAGCATCACTGTCACCCGTGTGTATTGTGGAACGAGCACCCAGATCTCTGGGCCCCCACCGGAAGCAACGGCCAGACCAATCATTGCGCACCTCCTGAACTACCGGGACAGAGATAAGGTGCTCCGGCTAGCCAGAGACATTCAAAATGTGATGCATCAGGGGACCCCAGTGTCCTTCTGTCCGGATTTTACCTTAGCAGTACAAGCAGCTAGAAGGGACTTCTTAGCAGTAAAACGCACCTTGCAACAATTGGATGTTAAATACTCCTTACACTATCCGGCAAAGTTGCGAGTCTTCCATGCAGGACGGACCACATACTTCACAGACCCGAAGAGCGAAGCCCAATTTGCGAAAGATCTGCGGCTGGCTAAGAATACAGAACACCCGAGCAGAGATGCGGAGGAAGGAAATTGCACCAGCAACAACGACTGAACACGCACGGCACTGATGTCCAATGAATATCTGCTGATGCAGTTCCAGCCAAAAGGGCCGGAGCTGCACTGTTGGACAATGACTCTCCCTAAGTGTATCCTTTTTTTGTGGTGTCGAGTATATCTGTTGCTGCTGAATGCAGCTATCTGACTCGTACGGAGTCCGGCAGCTTCTATATGCGACCCGGTCCCGCTGCTCGATTTCTGCCGGCTGGCACGTTGGGTTCCTAGACTTCTCCCCCTTGGGATGATTCCCCTTTTTTGCACATATCTTGATCTTGGTTGGGAACGTGGGATGATTGGGTTTTCTGCTCAGCCTGATAGGGGGCTGGAGTGGGTGGGCCCTGTTGAGGGTAGTTTTTGAAACTGACTGTTTGATGTGCCATTCCTCCCCTCCCCTTCCCTCCCTTCACCCTCCCCGAGCTACTAGACATGCACCACATCCAGGGGCAACTGCAGACAGAATGTTAGACAAGGTACCATGACCAGAGTTAAGTGCATCACATGAAAAGTCCAGGGCCTGAATGATATGCGTAAGGCGAGAATGGTTGCTGCGCAGCTAGACCGCCACAGGGCAGATATTTGTTTCCTACAGGAGCTGCACCTCACTGAGCGCACGAGCTTGCGCCTGCGGGTGGGCTGGGTCGGCGAGCGGCACATTGCATGCTATTCCAATTATGCTCGTGGGGTGGCCATTCTCATCGGGAAGGGGTTGCACTGGCGTACACGCACTACCATTTGCAACAAAATGGTCCGCTATGTAATGCTTGCTGGTCTACTGGGTGGGCATCCACTTCGACTGATCTCTATATACGGTCCCAATACTGATGATCCTGAATTCTTTACAGACATGTGGAGGTTGGCGGACTCCCTCGGACCAGGCGCAATAGTGTGAGGAGGGAATTACAATGTTGTACTTGATGCTAGAACGGACATATCGGGTGACTCGCGTTGTCCCCACCCCAGAGCCGCGGCACAACTGCAGGCCATAATGTCAGATGGGAACCTGATAGATGTCTGGCGTCACAGACACCCACAAGGGTTGTAGGGCACATGTGTGTCGTCCGCTGGGCCTTCCTGGTCGCGGATCGACTACTGGCTGATTTCTCATGATGTAGAGGCCAAAGTGTTACACTTACCCCGGACCCTCTCGGACCACTCCCCGGTGGCACTCACTCTGAATATCCCCGAATATCCAGCCGCGGCGTTCAGCTGGAGACTCCCGCCAGCGGCGTTGCGAGACGAAGCGTTTCGAGAAACTATCAGACAGTCCATATCTGAATATTTCTTGCTCAACGAAGGAACAGTCGACTCCCCTTCGACCTTATGCAAAGCATTCAGAACGGTCATTCGTGGAGAATGCATCGCCAAGCCGGTGGGTGTGCTTCGCTGGGTCAGGGGCGATCTTAAGTGCCTGGAAAACAAAATACAGGTGCTAGAACAGGAGTTTTATGCCAGCCAAAACAAATATCTGCTTCACAAAATTAGAGAGAAAATAGACAAATTCCAAGAAGCAGCCACGCGCGAATCCCAATTCCTAGGTAGGGAAGCAAGATCTAGACGGTACGGTGAGGGGGACCGGGCATAAAGGACTCTGGCGGGGCTCCTTTAGAAACCCTGGGCCAGTGACTACATCCCCGAGCTACGCAGGGCTGATAATGAATTGGCAGTGGGTCAGTCGGCCGTACAATCCGCAATGTTCTCCTTTTACTCCTCCCTTTACCGTGCTCAACAAGAAACACCAACCCCTGGGCTTGAGGAATTCTTTGACACTACACAGCTGCTGTGGCTGGAAGCGGGGTATAGAGCCTACCTAGACGAGCCGTTCACAGAAGAGGAGGTGATCTGAACCATACGCGCTCTGCTGGAAGACAAATCCCCCGGCCATGAAGGCCTGACAGCAGCATTTTACAAGGAATATGCTGGCCTGCTTGCCCCCCACCTTATCAACATGTATGAGGAATCAGTGGAGCAGGGAATGCTCCCCCCTTCACTCCGTGAGGCCTTAATCATCACAATGTTGAAACCAGATAAAGACCCCTTGAGATGCGACTCATATCGGCCGCAGTCCATGACAAATGTAGACAATAAGATACTGACCAAACTCATCGCCGCGCGGCTCTTCCCGCTGCTGCCCATGGTGCTGCGCCCGGACCAATGTGGATTTGTCCCCAGCAGGGCTACTGCTCACAACCTCCGAATGCTCTTCGGCACAATGCAAGAGGTGGACCCGCAGTTGGAGGCAGCTGCAATTTTCCTAGATGCCACTAAGGCAGTCAATTTGCTCGAATGGCCGTATTTATTTGCTCTCCTCGCACAAATAGGTCTTTAGCACCAAGTTCATCAAACTCATCGCCCTACTGTACTCCCTCCCTACCGCACGAATCAGAGTCAACGGAGTGATATCGCCACCATTCCCGGTCTTCCGTGGCACCCGACAGGGCTGTCCACTAACGCCCCTACTCTTCACCATAGCCATGGAGCCTCTTGTGGCCCGTTTGGGCAACATCATGCTCATAGGGGACTAACATTCACCCCCCGGGTGATACTCGTCTCGCTATATGCGGACGACGTCACGCTATATGTGAAACACCCCGCGGACAACCTTGACCCTCTAATAAGGGAGTTTCTTCGATTTGGTGGGTTATCCGGGATATTAATTAATTGGGCAAAATCAATGATTTTCCCACTGACAGAGGCCACATCTAAAGTCCACTCAGAATTCCAATTGCAATAGTCACAAGACCCGGTGAAATATCTGGGCATCTGGATAAGCCGAGACCCTGAAGAGTTATGACGCTCCAACTACGTTAAACTAATGGACTGGCTGAAGCTGCACATTAAGAGATGGATTGTTCTGCCACTGTCCCTGATTGGACGGCCGGCTATAGCAAAAATGGTGATCTTACCAAAACTCCTCTACCTATACATGAATCTCCCGCTCCCCCTCACTCATAGCGTCTACGGTCCAACATGATTACACTGGCATGGGCAAGCAAACAGCTCAGGATCTCCTGGGAAACTCTCACACTGCCAGTTGAGCAGGGCGGGCGCACCTGATTTCCACTTATATTACTGGTGCGCCCAAGCCCAATTTGCTTTTCACCGGATATACCCCACACATTTCATGGCACACATGGCACCCGAGCATGATCAGATTGCCCCGCTCCCTCTTCATTTAGCTATATATCAGACACCATCCCGGCCTCGGACTGAGGTGGACAAGATGGGCTGTTTGGTGTGGGCATGGCATGAACTGCGCTGTAGGGCGCGTCTGGAGATAATGTACTCCCCCTCGATCCCCTTGATTAGGCACCCGGCATTACCACTCCTGGCGAAGGCAGGTCCTGGCATCAGACTGAGGAAACTGCAACTCACTAAAATGGGTGACGTATTCCCGGAGGGCAACTTTATCGAACTACACCAGGTACAGGAGGAGGGTCAGCTGTCTACATTAGAACTGATGACATACTATCAACTGCGAACCTCACTGCGTGCCATCCTCCCTTCTTCCCTGCCACGCCCCCTATATTTCACACCCTTGAGCGCTTCCTGATGAACCCCTCACCACGCAAGCTTATCACGCGCCTATATGCAGACATGCAACATACAGCGCCCCTGCGCACTCCACGAGCCCATCAAGAGTGGGATGCCACACTTGGCATCTCAATCACACAGGAACAATGGACATTCTGCTGTGCGAAGCCGCGCGCACTATCTCCAAACTACCGGCTTCGCCTCATTCACTTCAAATTTATTCACAGATTATACAGAATGCCAGCTTGGCTCCAAAAGGCGAGACTAATAGATGAGGCGTGTTGCCAGCGATGCAGCTCCCCCGAGGCGACCTTTCTCCACCTTGCCTGGGAATGTCCCAGTATTCACCACTACTGGGAGACCATTTTTGATGCGATAGACCAGATGATCGAAATGCGCGTAGAAAGGTCCCCTCTTATTGCGCTGCCAGGGTATGTAAAAGACCTTCCATCGGAGAGCAGAGAACTTGCAGCCTTGCTTCTCTTGCTTGCAAAGCGTCACATTGCAATGAACTGGGGGAGGAGAAGAGCTCCACACAGAAAAGAATGGCACGGGGACTCGGCGTTCTGTCTGGAGCAGCTATCTGCATACTGGGACCTCCAGCCGCCTCAGTCCCGCCCCAGAGACATATGGGGGCCGCTGCAACAATATATGCAATCACACGCAGATAGAGAAGCATCTACCCCTCCTCTGACCCTGGGTAATCAAGAGTAACACCCCCCCCGGGCCAGAAGTTTATGACCGGCCATCCTCCCCCTCCCGTCCCTCCCTCCCTTTCCCCTTCCCCTCCTTTTTTTTTTCTTTCCCCGATTTGTTGAAATGGCACAGTTTTCTTACTTAAAAATGCATCCTGAACTCATGCACTACTTGATCCGATTCAATTTTCTGGCCGCAAGGCCCTGCAGCAAACTTACAAAGAGACAATATTTGAAACAAGACCGCTTTTTATGACCACTATTTTGTAAATCATGAAAAGTTTACTTATGGATGAAGTGCATTACAAAAGTGAATGTAACGCTGTATTACTGAAAAATTTGAATAAAAAGAATTTTAACGAAATAAATAAAAATACTCCTGTTTTTTCTGACTTCGTTTTTACATGGCCTTAGGACTCTATGCACTTTACCACATTTAGCCAGTGCTAAAATGCTTGTGCTCTCTCCCAAAAACATGGTAACATTGGCTCATTTAATTTACTTGTAAGCAAGTCCCTAGTAAGGTAGTACCACCTATACCAAGGGCCTGCAATTAAATTATGCTACTAGTGGGCCTACAGAAGTCATTGTGCTTGTACTTAAGTAGCCTTTTAAACATGGCTCTGGCCTGCCATAACAGCCTCTATGGGCAGTTTAAACTGCAATTTCGCCCTGGCAAGATAATCCTTTTACCAGACCTGAATCTTCCTTTTTAATACATATAAGTCATCCATGGGTGGATCCTAAACATCCCGTAGGGCAGGGCTCAGTATATGTAAAAAGTTTGACATGTACTTTTGACTTTTATATGTTCTGGTAGTGAAAAACTCTTAGGGGCACATTTACAAGCCCCTTGCGCCACTTTTGCGTCACTTTTCCCATGTTAAAAGTGACGCAACAGTGGCGCAAGGGGCTTGTAAATAAGCCCCTTAATTTCGTTTTTCACTAATTCCCTGGTGGTGCCGCCATGGGCCATGTTGACCTGGTGGCTCAATTATAGGGACAGACAATAAATATAATACAGTGCCCGAAAACACACCCTTCGAAAATAGAAGAGAGTGAAATACACATTTTTCCTGACAACACAGCAGAGATCCAGAGGCAAATGAGTTCCTTTTTGTCCGTTAAGTGGAAACTATGCCAACTAGTTTTCTTAGCCCTCGTGTTCCCAGCATGGCTTGAAGTGGTACAAGACAATACTGCACACTTCTTTATCACACCGAAGGAAGACTGGCACCGGCTGGAGTCATTTGGTGTATGTACAGATCACAGGACTGTTTGTGATCGGACCGACCCATGATGTACCAATAGTGGACCAGTGAAGGAATAAGAGGTCCATGAACGTTCATAAGTGCATGAGCAAATAACTTAATACAGAGCCTCCCAATCAATCAATCATTAGGTCTTGTAAAGCACAGATTGTCACTCCGGGGGGTCTCCAGGAACTGGTGTTCTGCGAAACTCAGTCGGATGGCCCTGACGGTCGAAGAGCCAAGTCTTGAGCTTCTTCCTGAAGTCCTCCAGTGAAGGGGAGGTGCATAGGTGGGGGGAGATCGTTCCAGGACTTGGCAGCGAGGTAGAAGGAGTGACTTCCACAGCGGTTTTGACAGATGCAAGGGATGTGAGCTGGAGCGAGGGTGGAGGAGCGGAGCTCCCTGGTTGGTTGGTGGAACGTCAGGCATCTGTTGATGTAGGTGGGTCAAATTTGTGGAGGGCAATGTAGGCGTACGTGAGGGGTTTAAAGAAGCATCTTTCCTGGACGGGGAGCCAGTGGAGGGCCCTGAGGTGAGGGGAGATGCTAATTCTTTTGGGAAGGTCGAGGATGAGTCTTGCTGCTGAGTTCTGAATGGTCTGGATGCGGTTCAGGAGCTGTTTGGAAGTTCGGGCGTGCAGTTCATTGCCATAGTCTAGTCGGCTGGAGATGAGGGCCTGGGTAACTGTCTTCCTGGTTGAGACGGGGATCCATCGGAAGCTCTTGCGGAGCATGCAGAGGGTGTGGAAGCAGGCAGAGGAGATGGCATTGATCTGCTGCTTCCTGGTCAGTTGGCTGTCCAAGTCGATCCCGAGATTGCGTGCATGGCTGGTGGGGGGAGGGGGGGTGAGTGCAGTGGGCCACCATGTGTCGTCCCAAGGTGAGGATTTTTTCTGAAGAAGAGGACCTCTGTTTTGTCCGAGTTAAGTTTTAAGCAGTTGGCCTTCATCCGGGTGGCGATGTCGGTCTTTTTGTTCTGAAAGTTGGCTCGGGTGGTGTCAGTGTCTTCTCTGAGGGAAAGGACAATCTGGGTGTCATGGGCGATCTGGGTGATGATGTTGATTCTGTGGGAGCAGGCGATGTCTGCAGGAGGGGTCATGTAGGTGTTGAAGAGGGTGGGGCTGAAGGAGGAGCCCTGGGGAATACCGCAGATGATGTCTTTGGGTGCGGAGGAGAAGGGTGGTAGGTGGATCCTCTGCTTTCAGCTGGAGAAGGAGGAGGAGATACAGCTGAGTGCGTTGCCTTGTATGCCAATGTGGTGGAGTCTGGTAATGAGGGTTTGGTGGGAGATGGTGTCGAAGACTGCCGAGAGATTGAGGAGGATGAGGGCAGATGTTCCGCCTAGGTTGGGAAGGCGTCTGATGTCGTCCAATGCTGCGATCAAGGCGGTCTCGGTGATGTGGTTGGGCCAGAAGCCAGATTGGGAGGGGTCAAGGAGGTTGTTTCCTTCGAGGTAGTCTGTGAGCTGGCAGTTGATGGCTTTTTCCAAGACTTTGACGGGAAAGGGGAGTAGCAAGATGGGGCAGTAGTTCTTGAGTGGAGTTGTCGGAGGGTTTCTTCAGGAGGGGTTTGACCTCCGTGTGCTTCCAGGCTTTGGTAACGGTGGCTGTGGTGATGAAGGTGTTGAGGATTTCTGTGAGATTGCAGCCAATTGCTTCCCTTCATAGGTTGTAGATGTGGTGGGGGAAGATGTCCGTGGGAGCTCCCGAGTGGATGAGTTCATAATGGAGATGGTGTCTTCGGTTGAGGCTGCTTCCAGTTGGTGATTCGGTTGGAGTGGGAGGCATCGGTTTAGGTGAGGAGGTGGCTGAGGTCGATGAGTTGGGGATTGAAGTTGCTGTAGATGTCGGTGATCTTGTGGTAAAAGTAGTCCGTCAGAGTGTCACAGAGGGTTTGGGATGGGTGGATCGTGTTCTCGGTGGCAGAGGGGCAGGCAAATTCTCTTATGCTGAAGAGTTCCTTGGTGTGGTTGGTGCTCGTTTCGATGCTGTTGGTGTGGGCTTCCTTTTTGGCTTCGCTGAGACAGTGATGGTAGGTGTTGAGAGTGGATCTGAAGGTGAGGTTGGCGGGGGTCTTGCTGGAATGCCAGTGTCTATCTACTTTCTTACAGTGTCATTTGAGGGTCAGTAGCTATGGGGTGAGCCAACTGGCGTGCTTCGTGGGTCTGTTGCTGGTGGTGTTCTTTAAGGGGGCGATGGTGTCGGCTGTGGTGGAGATCCAGTTGGAGAAGTTCTGGATGCTGAGTTCGAGAGTGTCTGAGGGGACGGGTCTTGTTTCTTTGAGGGTAGAGATCCATAAGGGTTTCGTGACTCTGCTCCAGTTACAGCGTGGGTGGGTGGGGGGTCTCATCAGGGCTTCAATCAGGATGTTGAGGGTGTAGTGGATGATTCTGTTGTCTCTCCAGGTCAGCTTGGTTGTGTGGGAGAGCTTGACTCTGTCATGTCAAACATCCTTTACAACGACTGCGTTACAATGCAGTCCATTACTCTGCATTTTTTACTCCGCAAAATATTTTACAACGTAGGGCTTTACACTGCAAACCATTACAACGCATTCCCCATTGCAACGCCCCGGTGGAGTTAGAATAGTAAATTGCGTTGTAATGGACAATGCGTTGTATTGTATTGCGGTGTAAAGCCCTGCGTTGTAAAAGATTTCACGGAGTAAAAAATGCGGGGTAATGGAAAGCGTTGTAAACACGTGCGGAGTAAAGTGTCATATTCCTCTGTCAGTGGTGAAAAAGATGGGGTCCAATGTGTGTCCTGTACTGTGTGTGGTGGTGGTGACCAGCTGTGAGAGGCCGATGTTGCTTATGTTCTCTAGGAGGGTGGTGGAGTTGGAGTCATTGGGGTCTTCTAGGTGGAAGTTCATGACCAGTTAGACACTGAACATTTGACACCTACAAGCGAAGATGATGATCTAACAGAGGAAGAGACCACAGACTGGGAAAAGGCCCAGTGCTTACCTCAGTGACAGTCGATCTTAGTCTCTAAATATTAAGTATATTCTATTCTACATGACTGTACCGCAACCCTCCCTTCTTTTTCCAATACACTCAGTAGAGGTAGGAAATGGATATACTCACAGGCATTTTATAATGGCATCCTATACCATTTATGTCCGAGACATGTTGGGTAAACACATGATCACATAATGTACCCCGTGGTGGGACAAATACGAGTCTAGGTTTCATACTCTTACTGTACAACCACCTGCCAGCAGTAGGTGCCTCTATGGTCCAAACGGAAATAACACGTTTTTTTGTTTATGTTTTGTTATTGGGTGGCCAGGTAAGTTCAGAAACCATGGCTAGGAAGGAGAGTTAAATTGGACCTTCAGATGGTGATATGTTAATCATAGGTCACCTATGTATCTGGCATTAATGGATGAGTTGTGATTGTCGCTGTACACTGAATGGTCAGACAAAATGTGTTAGATGCTGAATGATGAATGAGATTGACCTGATGCCTCAATTACACCCCCCCCCCCCCAATGACACTATGACGCAACTGCTTAACATGGAATGTTAGAGGACTGGGCATCCCAGCCAAAAGGCATCTTGTCTCCTGGTTTGGGAAAATAAGAACGTATTGCAAGAAAATCATATTGCAGAGATCTTCCTTTGCCAGGAACCGCAGGGTTCTTCAGGTAGTTGATACTTCATTTATTGGATGATAAATCAGGTACATCCTACTGCCAAAGGAACCAGCTTACAAATTAACCCAAAATTGAATCCCAAAATTCTAAACGAAAACAGTACCTCAGAAAATAGCAGAGCTGATGAGGCAGTGTTGCTGTTTACATAGCATAGCAAGCTACAACATAACACATATGACCTCCCAAGAGTTAACCAAGTTAAGAAAGAAATGGCATGGACAAATATATAGCACCACTTATTTCACTTACTCTTGGAGCATGTTAATATGGAACGCACCGGGTGTGCCCTACGTTGTGCATGGTTCCCTCATACATAAAGAGGGAAGATATACGATTCTCGATGGTACCCTGAATTGAAGACCCTTGGTATGTGGCAGTATTTATGCTTCCAATGTCCACCTGGTAGCTTTCCTTGATAACTTAAGTTCTACCTGTTCGCAATATGTGATGTTGCTGTGATTGTGCGGTGGGGACTTCAACATGGTTCTCGACTGTGAGGTGAACAGATTTCGCCCTGCGGCTGGCAGCTCACAATCTATACCGTTAGCTGCTTAATTTAAGAGATGACTACAACACTGGCAGTTACCAGACATTTTGCATGGGTTACACATACGTGATAGTGAGTTTTCTTTTTATTCCCCAGTTCACAGAGTACACACTAGGTTCAACCTACTTTTAGGAGACTACAACACAATGCTCATAGTGGGTAAAGCAGAATTTCTGGTTTGGGAGGCATAAGATCATAACCTGATACTACTTCCGCAGATCTGGGTCAGGCTTTTATCCTTGATTTCCACCTGGCATTTGCCAGTGGCTGTACTTCAAGACATTCCCAACTGTACGCAGTTTGGTGAGCATATAGATAACTATTTCTGTGAGAATACGGGCGCCACCAATGACCGCACGATCGAATGTGAAACTTTCAAATTGGTGATCCGAGGCCATTCCATTAACACTTCATACTGAGTAAGGAAGTCTCTGTGCACTGAGATTCTCAAGATTCAAATGTGCAAATGTGAGGGAGAGAAAAAGAGAGACTGTTCTGGATGTGAGTCTGACACGAAAAGTACAAAGACAATATGAAGTGCAATTGGCCAGAGTGCGACATGTTGATTATCATGAACATGTGTCAAAACAACACGATGGGGGGGAATAGAGTGGGCCACTGCTGGAATCATTGCTGCGTTCTGAATTGATAGGTAATCCAATATGCATGATCTGTGACCAGAGTGGTACCTTAAACCACGGCCAATGGACATAAATTTATAATTCCATGTATATTATGAGAGTGTACATACACCCCCTCAGAAAGATGCACTTCGAACATGCAGAGATTGCTATACAGACTACCATGCACAGAAGATGAAGCACTTCCTCTGGATGCCCCATCACGGTGGAAGAGATAATAACAGTGTTTTAAACTTTGTCAGTGGGTAAGGGACCAGGGCTTGACCTCCTACCCATGGAGTTTTACACCACATACAAGGTGCTCCTGGTGCTAAGGTTGTTGACTATGCATACTAATGCCTATGACAAAGGAATTCTGTCATGGTCGGTCAGAGAGGCGGTGATAATAGTATTGCTTAAAAAGGGACTAGACCATACTGATGTAAGATCATACCGACTGCTCTTTCATATTAATACAGATGGTAAAATCTTGGTTAAGCTCTTAGCCAACAGAGCATAGGGTCTGATGAGTAATCTGGTGCACCCGGACCAATGCGGGTTCATCCCTGGTCAGAATAACTTCCTTAAATTAGGACACCTATTCCATGTAATAGATAAGGTGGCACAAAGCAACACATTGCCTGTCATAATATCTGCTGAATGTGTTCAGACCTATGTTGTATTCCTACTTTAAAGTCCTTGGAAAGATGGAATGGGCACCGGAATCCTTAAATGGATTAAACTGCTGTACATGCCTCTCTTAGCTAGACCCACCTTTATTGTTGGCCCCGACCATGGAACGGCTAGCTATCTTGCTCCATAGCAGGGAGAGAGTGACTGGGGTATTTAGCTATCACAAAATACCTGCATGTTCCCGAGTCTGCCTTGCCGAATGTGATCATGCTGTCGCATTTCAGGGCTCCAGGTCAACTGTTATGAGTTCCCGATAAAACAGATAGCTCAACTTGACTGGCTGACAACACAGAACTCCCCCATGATCTGGGGAGCCATCATGGTTAGGTAACAGAGTTTCCAGGGACACAGCATGTGCAATCTCTGGCAATGTGGGTCATGTACTGATGGGTGCCAAACAATCACTAACCTTCTTGTGCAATCTTCCCCTGTTTCTAATAGGGGGTATCGTGACAGCAAAAATGCTACTCGATTTCCGCTTACTCTTTTATTTTGCAAGCCTACTAGTACTATTGCCCATGAAGCTTTTGCTGAACTCAGCTCCCTACTGATGTAGCTGATATGGGGTATGGGTTAAAGAGGAGTTACCTTATGTAATATAATAAAACCCTTAGATAGGGGAGTATTGGGGGATCCAAATTATGAAGCCAGTTACTTAGCTGCTTAATTGCAGTGACTCATGCAGTGGTTATTAGTAATGTCTTATATTGAACGGGCAGAGCTTGATGCTGTGCTTGGTCATATGACAATCTATGAAACCCAAAGCATTAAAGGTCACCCGGCAGTGTTGACATCGGCTCTTGAAGCCCCTGGGGTCACATTAACTATATACCCTGGATAACCCGCTCTGGTATCTCCTAGGATTTAAGATACTCACTAAGGCACACAATCACCACTCTTGGACTGAGGCTGGCATACGATTGGTGGGATACTTATAATCAAATGGCACTCTTCATAGATATGACACCCTTCAGACCTTTGGCAGTTGGATGCAGGGGACTTTCTTACTCACAATACCCTACTTACTACAGTCAGTATTACATGGGGAGAGGGAGATGTCGAACCAACAAGAAATAAAACCCTACAGATGCTGTTGACACATGGAGAAAAGCAAAACCCTATCTCTACTCTAGAATGCCATCTTTTCCATCTTTATGCCAACCTAGATAGAGTCAAGACTCAGTGGGAGGGGACATTATGAAGAGAACTCACAAATAAGAAATGGGACATGCAATTCCCTAAATCAGTCACAAGGAATCCGAGATAATAAAATAATCTCACAGATGTACCCAGGCTCTGCTGACTGTGGCCTTCAGTGCCAGATGCCACTGATAGACTTTCTCCATATGATATGAAACTGCACAATAATCCCATAATATTTGGTTGAGGTAGTGATGGTACCAACTGAGTTGCCGGGCAGACCGATACGCAGGGCATATCCTGCATATTGGTCCAGATGCATAGGCCAACGGCAGACAAACACTCATGTAGAATCGTGGATCTCGGGTTAGTGCTCCCCAATAGAAATATTGCCATGGTGTCAAAGGCTACACTAGAGACATAGAGAAATGGCTTGAACCAAAATAGCAGTCTTTACCATTCAGCGCCGAAAGAGGTCAAGTGGAATATGTATTACACAGTGGAACATCATCCTGTTAGCACAACAGATTAAGATAGACTAGATGCCTTTGTTGGGTCAGTCAGTTTGGTAGAATTCATGGATATGTATGTCATTGCTATGTGCTCATCCGCGACCCCTGTGAATTGGGGACAGAGTCTGGACTTAGCCACTAGCCTGGTTTTCAGACATCATATATAGCTCTATCACATGGAAAGACAGTCCCACTCTAGCATTTTGTTCATCTCTGTTTTTTTCTGAAACTAGCACTGCACACAAGCACGTTATTCTTTTTTTGTAAGACATTGCATCCTCTAGGTGCAGGGTTTTCCAAATGTTTTATTGTTTTATGTTTGACTGATATTTCCTATAATCACAATGAACATTGTTTCAAATGTATATTATGATGATCAACCAAGGAGTCAATATCAGAAATGATCCTTTGTCTTAAGTTGCTGAATCTGTTGTGGGGCAAGTATGTCTTTGTTCTGGTTTCTAATTATAGAATGTCAATATAAACTTTAAAACAAAAACTAACAGTTACATTGTAGGAGAGTAGGATCTGCTTCACATGGGTACCCCCACTTTTTGCTGATGCTTCACTGTTTTTCGACATTAGTCTGGCTGGGGCCCTGCTAATCAGAACCCCAGCCTAGCTGCTTCCTCTCTAAAATGGTTTCCATGTGCCTTAGGCACATCACTGATTGGAATCTGGAGTGCCCTTATAAGTCCCTAGTATATGGTATACTATGTACCAAGGGCATAGGTACCTCAGAGGCCTGCCAGGGGCTGCAGCATGTATTATGCCACCCCTGGAAGGCCATCCAAACTGACACCACAGCTCTGCTACTGCAGCCTGGGTAGGGTGGTGCATGCACCCCTTACTGTGATATAGGTTACCTATATCACTAAATACATACACACATATAAACCTATAAGTCACTCCTAAGGCAGGCCTTATCAATCCTAAAGGCAGAGTGCATGGTTCCTATGTGAGAGGGTGCCCCTGCATGAGCAGGGCCCCTCTGCAGCGTTCGGAGACCCTTCTCTGATGCTGTTTGTAGTGCAGCCTGACCATATACTCTTAAGCGCATTATAACCTCGCGTTAAATGCTAACTTTGGAATGGCTGCACCTAAACATGTCGTGTTTGGTGTCAAACATCTTGGAATACTACCCCCCGCCAATTCTGGCGGCGGGGGTAGCATTCCACCCTTCTAGAGGGAGAGACATGTTAACCCTGGCCTGGCCGGTAACTTCTTTCTAAAGCCCTGGCATCACAAAATGGATGCTGCTGCCACAGACACGAGTCTGGCCTCCTGCTGCTGGACGAAACTCCGGCAGGGAGGCCTGGACAATAGGTTTCCTGTCCCAGGGAGGTGTGACCACCTCCCCAGACAGGATAATGTGTATTGGGGCTGGGCGGGAGCACTTTCGGGTGCTTTGAAGTCCTGCACTGGGGGCACACTTGGTGTCCCTGTGCATACCCCAGTTCAAACCGCATCAGGGGCTTGCAGCCCCTGCTTTGGCGCGAACTGGACAAAGGGAAAGGGGTGTAGCCACCCCTCTGCCCTGACCCACCCATAGGTGGGGCCACAGAGTAGTCCAACCCCTATACTTAGTATAAGTATAGGAACCCAGTCCTTAGGACTTTAAATTATCCCTGGACGAAACTCTGAAACTGAATCCTGGACCTTCGACGCTCTACTCACGATTAGAGGACAGAAGAATCTCCCTTGGGGTCAAGGAGTGACTCCCCTGCTTGGCAGGCACCAAAGAAGCATCTGTCCGGTTCGCATTTCTGAAGCTCCCGTCGGACGCCGAAGTCATCGCATCACCTGAGGTGGATTCTCAGACTTCCCCGAGGCTACCCTGAGTCCCCAGCAAAGCTGAGGCCCGTAGCTATCGTGGGTGACTTGAGACCGTGACCCCTGGACACCAAACACATTTGCAAGTGCATCCTCTTCTGGGTCTCCCACGAAGTCGTGCTTTAGGCTCCGAGTAGCCCTAGCCTCCAGCACCAACTGCACCGAAGATCACTGGCCTCCACTCCACGAGTGTCCTGTGAGCCAGATCCACGTGCGACGTCTCGAGGCTCCTTCGCGGTCGCTAGCCCGTTGGCTAGTAGCCCTTAACGAAGGCCAATCTTTTTCTTACTTCACCCTCGTTGCTCCAGGCCTGCCCTCACTTACCTTTGCTGGGTGAGTTCCCCAGACCTTGCTGGTCTGCACCATCGACGATCTTCCTCTGCATCGAGACTTGCCGTTGCCAAGGCTTGTTGGGTCCAATCCGGTCGCCGACACCTCAGCACTCGACAAACATCGTGTACCAGCCCGAATCCTGCTCCTGGTTGCCGACAACGCCTCTTGGACCTCGTGGCTGAAGAGTCAAGACGACCATCAACGCACCTGAAGCACTCGACATCGGTGGGCATCTGTCCATCGCCTTCCTGGTCACTGGCTAGTGACCCAGACTCTGTCCCCTCTGCTTTCAGGTTCTTCAGAACTCCGATCCACTCTTGGATCCACCCGGACACTTTTCACTTGGTCGCCAGCAGCACTTTGCAGCAGATCGCCATTCAAATCGACGATGAAACCCGACCCCGAAAGGCACCTATGCACCCGGCTTCCCTGGGTGAGGTAACACGAGTACTCCGGTGCTCCCGTGGGTAGAGACTCTTCAAAGTCCTAGATCTCAAAGGGTTTGCTCCAAGTCCTCCTTTAAGTGTCCCTTTTCTCTAATTTCCCGATCACGACTTTCTCCATAGAAGTCAACGGCGTATTGCGGTTGTGTATTTACACTGCACGCGTCCCCGTGGGTCCCCTGTGTCACTACCTTGGGTGGTTCCTTGTGGTCCAAGCACTTCTAGAGGCTCTAGGCCTAGTGTCTAGTTCAGTCGTGGTTCTTATACCACTTTATTGGTATATGGTTTGGTACGCCCCTAGGGCCCAAACGTGTATTTGTGCTATTACTGTGTTTAAATAACTTCTAACTTATGTACTTCGAACTCTAGCCTCATAAAGAGACTAGAGGGGTGTGTTTAGCAATAAATACATATATTTTGAATATATACCTGGTGTGGTGCTCTTTCATTTGGTCACTCAAGAGATTATAGACTGGTAAAACAAGCTGCTTTACATTCCTTCAAGACTTAGCCTGAAGGCTGCTCTCCATAGCTACCACTAGGATAGCTTTCAATAAGGTTGTCTTTAACCTATCTCCAATAAGGGGTTGTTTGGACTGGTGCAAGGTGCCCACTATAATTAGTGGACAGCATATACCAGGCCAACTTCTCACATTGGTGGCAGCAGTGGGATTCCAGCTTGCTATTGTTTTACCAGATAATCTCAATTGAATTGATCAACTGAAAACCACTAAAGGTACCTAAGGTACATATAATTTAAGCTTAGAATACAGTAAGTTCTACTGAACTTAGAGTTGTGTGTTAAGGGATAGCACAACCCTTTCTACAACTCAAGAGAGTTTAGTAGGCCACACTAGAGTAGGTAGTGCATACACCACACCACACTAGTAATGTCTTTAAGGGTAGGATCTAAAGAATCCTTGCAGGAAGCCACTGAGCTTCCACCCTCCAAGTATGATACACTCCCATTCTTGGAATTGAGAGCTTTATGCAACTTGAGAAAAATAAGGGCGTGCCAAAGCCCCACCACCCAACACCTCAAGGAGTTGTTGGTGGCTTATGACCTTAGTAAGCCCTTGGGGACTGAAGGGGTAGGAGCTGAGGGTGGGGCAGAAGATGAGGATGGGACCAGGGGTAGAAAAAACCCCAGCTCCCCCTCTGAAACTGGCCAGGAGGGTTTAAATGACCCTGGCCTGGATAACCCAATCCCTCCTGAGGAAGATGAAGAGGATAATCAGGATGATGCCCTCTTTGTCCCCCCAGGAAGGATTATGAGTGTGCCCAGAAAGTCTAGATCTCCTTCTCAGGAGTCTAACCACTCTGGCACCTCAATAGGGAGTTCTGTCTCATCTCATAGGAGGGAATCCTCTCATGAGAGAAGAAAGAGGCTGGTTCAATATGAGGAAGCTCAGCTTGAAATCAAAAAGAAGCAACTGGCTATAGACAGGGAGTCCCTAGATCTCTTTAGAGAGAGAAGAAAGTTGGGACTAGAGTCCCATGGTGGCAGCCATGTCCCTAGAGATAGGGAAAGGTCCTATGACCATAGGAACCTGAGCAAGATTGTCCCTCCCTACCAGAGTGGGGATGACATCCACAAGTGGATAACTGCTCTAGAGAGGGCCTGTAAAGTACAGAAGGTCCCTCAGGAGCAGTGGGCAGCAATCTTGTGGCTCTCCTTTGCAGACAAAGGTAGAGATAAGCTCCTCACTGTTAGAGAGGAGGATGCTGATAATTACAAGGTCTTGAAGAGTGCTCTTATTGATGGGTTTGGCCTAACCACTGAACAGTACAGGTTGAAGTTCAGAGATACCCAAAAAGCACAGACTCAAGACAGGGTAGACTATGTGGATTGTTCTGCCAAGGCTCTGGAAGGCTGGTTGATGGGCAGTAAGGTGTGTGACTTCTCAGGATTGTACAATCTGATAATGAGGGAGCAGATTCTTAATAACTGTCAAAATCAGCTGTTGCATCAATACCTGGTAGACTCTGATCTGACCTCTCCCCAAGAATTGGGAAAGAAGGCAGACAAATGGGTCAGAACCAGGGTGAAGCAGAAGGTACAGAACCAAGGTGGGGAAACCAAGAAGCAAGATGCTAAGAACTCTGAAAAGGGTGGGGAGAAGGGTAAAGATCAAAAGTCTTCATCAGGCCCCCAAAAATCTTCTTCTGGTGGGGATTCACAGTCTACCAAAGGGAAAGGCCAAAGAAAACCATGGTGCAAGGTCTGTAAGCAAAAGACCCACTGGACCAGTGATTGCACCAAGTCCAAAGACTCCAGTCCAGCACCCACCAATGCCCCTAAGGCACCTGTTCCCCCTAGTACAGTTGGTGGGAGTGCTCCAGCCAAGGGTTTAGTAGGGTTCACCCTGGGTACTGAGTTGGGCTCTGACCTAGTCAGAGAACTGACTCAGGCTGTGTTAGTCTGTGATGGAGGCATGGATGTGACCTCCACTGTGAGTCCCAGTAATCTGGGCAAGTACAGACAACAGCCTTTAATCAATGGACGTGAGGCTTTGGCATTTAGGGACACAGGGGCAAGTGTCACAATGGTGACACAAGACCTTGTGAATCCTGGGCAAGTTATACTTGGTGAAATGTACCAAGTGACCAATGCTAGCAATGTCAGAACAGACCATACTCTGGCAGTTGTTAACTTCTCCTGGGGAGGGGTAACTGGCCATTAGAAGGTTGTGGTGAGTGCAAACCTACCAGTCGAATGCTTGCTTGGCAATGACTTAGAGACTTCTGCTTGGGCAGAAGTGGAGCTCAGGACCCATGCAGAAATGCTGGGGATCCCTGCAGATGTGTTTGCTGTGACCAGGTCACAAGCCAAAATGTCTAGCACTGAACAGGCCTTGGATTCTGGAAGAATGGACCAAGTGCCTTCCAAGAGGAGGAGTAGTAGGGTTAAGGCAGTGCCTTCCCCCTTGGCTCAGGAGGAAGATCAGTCTCTTGAGGGGATGATCTCCGCCCTGAAGAAGGAACTGTCCCAGAGGAACTTGAACCTGACCAGGTTGAGTTCTTGGGGACAGGGGGACCTTCTAGGGCAGATCTGAGCCAGGAGCAGCAGAGCTGCCCCTCCCTTGAACCCCTCAGACAGCAAGCTGCTGCTGAGGCTGCTGGGAAAGCTAGTGGTCCCCATACAGTGTATTGGGATGATGGACTCCTGTACTCAGAGAGTAGAGACCCCAAGCCTGGTGCTACCAGGAGGTTGGTTATACCTCTGAAGTTCAGGGGCTTCCTATTGACCCTAGCCCATGATATTCCCTTAGCAGGTCACCTGGGCCAGAACAAGACTTGGGACAGAATTGTCCCTCACTTTCACTGGACCCACATGTCTGAAGACAGCAAGGAGTTTTGTCGCTCCTGTGTAACCTGCCAAGCCAGTGGCAAGGCAGGTGGCACTACAAAGGCCCCCTGATACCACTACCTGTGGTGGGGGTGCCCTTTGAAAGGGTAGGTCATTGACATTGTTGGTCCCATGGATCCCCAAACAGCCTCTGGGCACAGGTTTATCCTGGTGGTAGTGGATCATGCCATCAGGTACCCAGAAGCTATTCCCCTCAGGACCACTACAGCACCTGTGGTGGCAAGGGCCCTCCTGGGAATTTTCTCAAGAGTGGGCTTTCCTAAGTAGGTAGTATCAGACAGGGGTGCTAACTTCATGTCTGGGTACTTAAAAGCAATGTGGAAGGAGTGTGGAGTGACTTATAAGTTCACCACACCCTATCACCCACAATGCAATGGTTTAGTTGAGAGATTCAACAAAACCTTGAAGGGCATGATTAAAGGGCTCCCAGAAAAGCTTAGGCGTAGATGGGACATACTCTTGCCCTGCCTTTTATTCGCATATAGGGAGGTGCCTCAGAAGGGGTTGGTTACAGCCCTTTTGAACTTCTGTTTGGCCACCCTGTGAGGGGTCCACTGTGCTTGGTGAAGGAAGGATGGGAGTTACCTCTCCAGCCCCCAAAGCAAGATATAGTGGACTATGTACTTGGTCTCCGCTCCAGGATGGCTGAGTATATGAAAAAGGCAACCAAAAACCTTGAGGCTAGCCAGGAACTTCAAAAGGCCTGGCATGACCAAAGGCTGTTCTGACTGTTTACCAGCCAGGACAGAAGGTGTGGGTGTTGGAGCCAGTGGCCCCAGCAGCTCTCCAAGACAAATGGAGTGGACCCCACACTATTGTTGAGCAGAAGGGTGAGGTCACCTACTTAGTAGACCTAGGAACACCCAGGAGTCCCCACAGGGTTCTCCATGTCAACAGGTTAAAACCATATGTGGACAGGGCAGACATGGGCTTGCTCATGGCTACTGATGAAGGGCAGGAAGAAGAGAGTGACCCACTCCCTGACCTGCTCTCACAGAACCCTGACGATGGGTCAGTAGATGGTGTAGCCTTGGCAGGCAGCCTCACTACCCAGCAACAAACTGATTGTAGGCAAGTTCTCAATCAGTTTAGACATATGTTTTCACTGACACCCAGTCAGACCACCTGGTGCACTCATGAAGTGGACACTGGGGACAGTCTGCCTATTAAAAATAAGATTTATAGGCAACCTGACCATGTCAGGGACTGTATCAGGACTGAAGTCCAGAAAATGTTGGAATTGGGAGTTATTGAACCCTCAGATAGCCCTTGGGCTAGTCCAGTGGTCCTTGTGCCAAAACCTCACACCAGTGGTGGAAAAAGAGAGATGAGGTTTTGTGTGGACTACAGGGGTCTCAATGCAGTCACTAGGACTGATGCCCATCCAATACCAAGGGCAGATGAGCTCATAGATACTTTGGCCTCAGCCAAATATCTCAGCACATTTGACTTGACAGCTGGCTACTGGCAGATCAGACTAGCTGATACTGCAAAGCCCAAAACAGCATTCTCAACCCCTAGTGGGCATTATCAATTTGTGGTAATGCCCTTTGGTCTGAAGAATGCACCTGCCACTTTCCAGAGGCTGGTGAATACAGTTCTCACAGGTCTGGAAGCCTATAGTGCAGCATATCTAGATGATATTGCTGTCTTTAGCTCCACCTGGGAGGATCACCTGGTCCACCTCAGGAATGTTTTACAGGCCCTGCAAAAGGCAGGCCTGACTATCAAGGCCACTAAGTGCCAGATAGGGCAGAGTCAGGTTGTGTACCTGGGCCACCTTGTGGGTGGAGGCCAGGTTCAACCTTTGCAGAGCAAGATCCAGACTATCATGGACTGGACTGCTCCAACTACCCAGACTCAGGTGAGAGCCTTCTTAGGCCTGACTGGGTACTATAGGAGATTTGTCAAGGGGTATGGATCAATAGTGACACCCCTGAATGACTTAACTTCTAAGAAAATGCCCAAAAAGGTTCAGTGGACAGTTAGCTGTCAAAAGGCATTTGATGACCTGAAGCAGGCCATGTGCACTGCTCCCATTCTACAGAGTCCTGATTACTCCAAGAAGTTCATTGTTCAAACTGATGCATCTGAATTGGGGGTAGGGGCTGTACTGTCACAATTGAATGAAGGTCAGGATTAGCCAGTAGCTTTCATTAGCAGAAGGCTGACCCCTAGAGAGAAACGTTGGTCAGCCATAGAGAGGGAGGCCTTTGCTGTGGTCTGGGCTCTGAAGAAGTTGAGGCCATACTTGTTTGGTACACACTTCCTGGTTCAGACAGACCATAAGCGCCTCTTATGGCTAAAACAAATGAAGGGTGAAAACCCCAAACTGCTTAGGTGGTCCATTTCCCTACAGGGGATGGACTTTACAGTGGAACATAGACCTGGGAGTAACCATGCCAATGCAGATGGACTCTCTAGGTACTTCCACTTAGAACATGAAGACTTAACTGGGCAAGGTTAGTTTAATGTCCCTACGTTTGGGGGGGGGGGTTGTGTAGGAGAGTAGGATCTGCTTCACATGGGTACCCCCATTTTTTGCTGATGCTTCACTGTTTTTCGACATTAGTCTGGCTGGGGCCCTGCTAATCAGAACCCCAGCCTAGCTGCTTCCTCTCTAAAATGGTTTCCATGTGCCTTAGGCACATCACTGATTGGAATCTGGAGTGCCCTTATAAGTCCCTAGTATATGGTATACTATGTACCAAGGGCATAGGTACCTCAGAGGCCTGCCAGGGGCTGCAGCATGTATTATGCCACCCCTGGAAGGCCCTCCAAACTGACACCACAGGTCTGCTACTGCAGCCTGGGTAGGGTGGTGCATGCACCCCTTACTGTGATATAGGTTACCTATATCACTAAATACATACACACATATAAACCTATAAGTCACTCCTAAGGCAGGCCTTATCAATCCTAAAGGCAGAGTGCATGGTTCCTATGTGAGAGGGTGCCCCTGCATGAGCAGGGCCCCTCTGCAGCGTTCGGAGACCCTTCTCTGATGCTGTTTGTAGTGCAGCCTGACCATATACTCTTAAGCGCATTATAACCTCGCGTTAAATGCTAACTTTGGAATGGCTGCACCTAAACATGTCGTGTTTGGTGTCAAACATCTTGGAATACTACCCCCGCCAATTCTGGCGGCGGGGGTAGCATTCCACCCTTCTAGAGGGAGAGACATGTTAACCCTGGCCTGGCCGGTAACTTCTTTCTAAAGCCCTGGCATCACAAAATGGATGCTGCTGCCACAGACACGAGTCTGGCCTCCTGCTGCTGGACGAAACTCCGGCAGGGGAGGCCTGGACAATAGGTTTCCTGTCCCAGGGAGGTGTGACCACCTCCCCAGACAGGATAATGTGTATTGGGGCTGGGCGGGAGCACTTTCGGGTGCTTTGAAGTCCTGCACTGGGGGCACACTTGGTGTCCCTGTGCATACCCCAGTTCAAACCGGATCAGGGGCTTGCAGCCCCTGCTTTGGCGCGAACTGGACAAAGGGAAAGGGGTGTAGCCACCCTCTGCCCTGACCCACCCATAGGTGGGGCCACAGAGTAGTCCAACCCCTTTACTTAGTATAAGTATAGGAACCCAGTCCTTAGGACTTTAGATTATCCCTGGACGAAACTCTGAAACTGAATCCTGGACCTTCGACGCTCTACTCACGATTAGAGGACAGAAGAATCTCCCTTGGGGTCAAGGAGTGACTCCCCTGCTTGGCAGGCACCAAAGAAGCATCTGTCCGGTTCGCATTTCTGAAGCTCCCGTCGGACGCCGAAGTCATCCCATCACCTGAGGTGGATTCTCAGACTTCCCCGAGGCTACCCTGAGTCCCCAGCAAAGCTGAGGCCCGTAGCTATCGTGGGTGACTTGAGACCGTGACCCCTGGATACCGAGCACATTTGCAAGTGCATCCTCTTCTGGGTCTCCCATGAAGTCGTGCTTTGGGCTCTGAGTAGCCCTAGCCTCCAGCACCAACTGCACCGAAGATCATTGGCCTCCACTCCACGAATGTCCTGTGAGCCAGATCCACGTGCGACGTCTCGAGGCTCCTTTGCGGTCGCTAGGCCATTGGCTAGTAGCCCTTAACGAAAGCCAATCTTTTTTTTACTTGGCACCCTGGTTGCTCCAGGCCTGCCCTCACTTACCCTCGCTGGGTGAGTTCCTCAGACCTTGATGGTCTGCACCATCGACGATCTGCCTCTGCATCAAGACTTGCCGTTGCCAAGGCTTGTTGGGTCCAATCCGGTTGCCAACACCTCAGCACTCGACAGACATCGTTTACCAGCCCGAATCCTGCTCCTGATCACCGACAACGCCTTTTGGACCTCGTGGCTGAAGAGTCAAGACGACCATCAATGCACCTGAAGCACTCGACATCGGTGGGCATCTGTCCATCGCCTTCCTGGTCACTGGCTAGTGACCCAGACTCTGTCCCCTCTGCTTTCAGGTTCTTCAGAACTCCGATCCACTCTTGGATCCACCCGGACACTTTTCACTTGGTCGCCAGCAGCACTTTGCAGCAGATCGCCATTCAAATCGACGACGAAACCCAACCCCGAAAGGCACCTATGCACCCGGCTTCCCTGGGTGAGGTAACACGAGTACTCCGGTGCTCCCGTGGGTAGAGACTGTTCAAAGTCCTAGATCTCAAAGGGTTTGCTCCAAGTCCTCCTTTAAGTGTCCCTTTTCTCTAATTTCCCGATCACGACTTTCTCCATAGAAGTCAACGGCGTATCGCGGTTGTGTATTTACACTGCACGCGTCCCCCGTGGGTCCCCTGTGTCACTACCTTGGGTGGTTCCTTGTGGTCCAAGCACTTCTAGAGGCTCTAGGCCTAGTGTCTAGTTCAGTCGTGGTTCTTATACCACTTTATTGGTATATGGTTTGGTACGCCCCTAGGGCCCAAACGTGTATTTGTGCTATTACTGTGTTTAAATAACTTCTAACTTATGTACTTCGAACTCTAGCCTCAGAAAGAGACTAGAGGGGTGTGTTTAGCAATAAATACATATATTTTGAATATATACCTGGTGTGGTGCTCTTTCATTTGGTCACTCAAGAGATTATAGACTGGTAAAACAAGCTGCTTTACATTCCTTCAAGACTTAGCCTGAAGGCTGCTCTCCATAGCTACCACTAGGATAGCTTTCAATAAGGTTGTCTTTAACCTATCTCCAATAAGGGGTTGTTTGGACTGGTGCAAGGTGCCCACTATAATTAGTGGACAGCATATACCAGGCCAACTTCTCACATACATGAAATGGCAACAATGACAAAAGCTTCTTTCTAAGCCAAAAATATGAGGCAAAGATTTTGCATCTAAATGTATAGTGAAAATCCAAATATTAGCAGATCGATAAAGAGGGTTTCTGTTGGCGAGAGATAAAGATTGACCCACAAGGGCTGATTGAGTCATGTAAGTGCATTGATGACCTTTAGCATGCACCTGAGATACTTCATGGGAATGAAAACCTAAAGGAGATTTACTGTCGAATATCATGGCCTTGACTGCCCAAGAGGGGGTGCCTTTGATACTTAAAGTCATTGGAAGGCCTACGGGACATACCTGGACACCAGAAGGCATTGACTGGCCCCTGTGGTGTCACACAGGACATGACAGTGTTCTGAAGCCAAACTAATTACACATCTTGGCATGAAAGAGGAGGACAGGCTGCCTTTGGAGGTCAGCAAATCTTCAAACGTTCATTTACTAAACAAATGCTTATAACCTAAGGACATATCAGTATGAACGAAAAGGAAAGGCAACCATTCTAGAAAAAACAGATCTTGGCACAAGAGAGAAGCTTGGGCTGTGATCCTCTGTTCAAGTTTTGGCTTCTTTCAGCCAAGCAGGAGTAGGTAGAGCCTGGGCTTTTTCAAGTTTGTATACTTTCTGCTCAGGCTGCTAGCCTTGATTGCTCTTCCACAGCTTTCCTCCTTCCTGGGGTGTATTTTTTCAGTAGTGTATAGTATAAATTAAATAAATACAATGAAATGGTACATGGTTACTGCTTTTGTCACCAGTTCCCATTCTTGACCTTTTGGTATCCGCTTACTCTTTCAACAACATCTCTGCGTGGTACATGTCCCTCTATGGATTACTGGGCCTTCTCTGATTACTCCCCTTTTTGGTGTATGGGCCGAAAGCATCCTACTGCCCCTGTGGCTAAGCTGGTTAGTCCTTATATACTTATAATTTGCACATCTATCTCTCACATATCCTCACATCACATCTCCAGGCGCTGCATACCATAAAATAACTGCACCTCAGTGGTCATCATGCATGATGTGACAACACTTTCCATAAAGGCAAAACAAAAACAACACCTTTCCAACCATACTCTCTATATGGTAGGTTGCTATCCATCTGGGTAAGCGCTTTAGTACCCCACATATGGGTAGTAAGCGCTATGCAGATACTGCAGTACTATACAATACAATGTACCAATAGCAAATGTTCACACCTCACTCCCTCTGTAAAAGAGTAGCACTCTTGTGCTATTAATAGGCCATAATGAATGTTTATGCCAGTTGCCTTAATGCAAGATTGTCTTTTCGTTTTCATATGATCAGAATGGCTGAAGAACATTCACAACCTCTGTATTTAGGTCAGAATCTCAAAGCTTCTGGTCACAAGCCTAAAGGGTAAGACAACACACCATTTGTATTTCTATAGATATTTGCTTTGTATGTACATTGGCTGAAAAGAATGGTTAACACCTGCCCCCTTTAATCCTAATAGGTTGGTTCAGGCGTATTTTTGTCTGTCAGATATAACATCTACCCCATAGAAGACAATTAATTTGTTTATGTGAGAGAGAAGACCTGCAGCATTGGGGCATATGTGTCCATGTTTGGAGAAATCTTATTAGACATCGTTCTGGTTATGCTTAAAAAAACAGATAACAATCATACTTGCCATGAAGAAACATCAGACCATTAAACACAGGCATGAGGACTGGAGCCCGCTAATGCCTTGTATTTAGCTAGTGCTCTCTGACTTCTGATATAGGCCTGAAAATCAGGGCATTCATCCCAATCTCCTTCGTCAGAAAGGACTCTGACTCTGCTGAGAGGTCTGACCATCTATATCCAGACAGAACTCTTGTGTAGCCTCTGTTATTAGAAACCTAGCAAAACCGTCCCCCAGTGACAAAACCGGCCCCCACGACCAGAAAACCGTCCCCCACCCCTCCAACCTACCGGGGAAACGCCCGGTGCCCACTATGGCCAGTCCGGCCCTGAAAATGATCCTTGCACCCTTTGCATCTAGGTGTGAAGAGGTGTTATCACACATTGAAACTTCCTGGTTTTGTAGAAAGTGTCGGTGATGGAGTGGGGACACCGATGGCTGAAGTCTTGTTAAGCAGTGCAAGCTTCTTGTGGAGTACGACCAGGTAGCTCAACCCTCCCCAGACGTAGGGTAGCTGAGAAGGTATACTGGAAAGAAGTGGGTATAGTGCTACCAACCTACCATCCTGGCTCAGGAATGAGATTAGTGTAAGACATCAAGTTCCTCCCAGTTTAGGAGAGACTAAGGGAACCCAGTCACCTTAAGAAAAACTTCTAAATAATGGATATTTTGTGAAAAGTAAGTATTCTGCTTAATAGTCCTAGCTCGTAGTTGGGGGCAGCATCAGTAATGTCACAGACCATTTAAAGCAGCTGTTTAGTAAGCAAATAAAGTATTTGACAGAATATTTCAAACAGATGTGATGGGGTCAAATTGAGTTTAGAAACGTAATATCCAAATATGTGGCGTTCATTTTACCAAGGTCCTTATTTTAAGGGCAATAGGTTTCCTTCATGCCCTCTAGGTCAGTGGCTACTATGGCCTCCACTCTCCGTGCAGATGCCACTCACCCGATTTAGAGATTACCTGCATGCCTGGTAGGTATCCCCCAAACTTTTAGAGTAACTGCCATAGGGATGGGTACTTGGAAAGCTGAAAGGTTTGCAGAGTGGGGCCAATGTTTGTTACACCACTCGCCAAACCTTTTGCTTCAAGAGAAAACTGAGAAAGTTTGAGTTTGTTCTTGAAAAATACAAAAAAATTGTCAATGGCTCTGACTTTTAGGGAGTTTTCTTCCTGTGCATGGGGGCCACTGAGAAATGTCTCAGAAAAACTTTGCCATGTCGTGAACACCAGTTCAGGGCAGTAAAATCTAATAACAGTGACTCCTCCCTATATGTGGCAGGATGACCGTCACTGTGAATTTGCAGTACAGTCTAGTTGACCATACTATCCTTTGGTAATTCTGCTCTCTATGGGGGCACCCAGGCCCATAATCTGCTTTCTTGCAAGGTTATATGAGAAATTAGCATGCAACTTACATTATGGCCCATGAGGCGAATGTACTAACAACTTTGCCGTTAAACATGGTATTCGGCAAAGTTGTGTACTTGCCTCTTTATTATACTCCATGTTTATCAACGTGGTGGACAATGACCTACAAGCAGTACAGGCAGACATCCCTTTAGTTGCTGGGTGTCCTACACCAGTTCTCTTGTACGCAGATGATACCGTTTTTTTGGCTATGACCTCGGAGGGGTTACAGCGTTTAATGAACTCCTTTGGGGATTTTATTGCTGCAAGGAAATCGATTGTTAACAAAAACAAAACTTATGCAATGATCTGTGGGGCAGGGCACAAGAAATACAGAATATTTTTTATGGCCAATACCCCGGTAGTTACTGTCGATACCTTTTGCTACCTGGGTATTACCTTTTCAGGTAATGGCTCATGGTCCCGGGAAGTTACAAATGTTGGGGCAAGATGAACAGATGTACCCATGGAATTTTTAGATTCTCAGCTAAGTTGGGCTCATGGCCGATAAAGGATATGATAGCAATCTACAGGGCCAGGGTTTTATCTATTGCCACATTCGGGCCACTGTGTGGGGCCACTACAATAGTAAGGCGCTTCAGACTGAGGAAAATTGTTTCCTCAAACGCTTATTTTGTCTGCCCACCTCAGCCTCTACTGAGATTACAACACTTTACAGATATAGTCACACTCCGTCCCCTTCTGCTCTGGTGTTCTATTTGGTCCAAAGATGAGACTAGCTTTACCAAGTCAATTATTTTAGATTGCTTGTCTTTGGATAATGCATTGGCTATCCCCTGGCTAAGTTATATTAACTTTTTTTATATTAAACTATTCAAGATACCAGTTCAGAATAACCCCTTATCGGTAATATCACTTACCAAACGGTCTATCAAGGAAACTTTTATGACTTATAAAAGGGAAGCCCGGATGGATTGTGAGGGAGGGAAACCAACTGTTACATTTTATCTAACACTTACATTAAAAGAGGGCTGCCAAGATTACTTATACTTCTAACTTAATGCATTGTCTTGTATTAGTTAGTTTTAGACTGGGAATTGCTCAACATTTAGTTGCCTTTCCCACCATGAAATCTTGTCCCTCAGATACGACCCCTTGCCTACGTGATGGCCAGAGCAAGCAAAGAACCATGCACTTTATACTGTTTTGTGATTTTTATTCAAGTTTTAGGCGCCACTACCAAAAATTTCTTTTGCTTGCACAAGGTATAAGATCGCATATTGCGGCTCTGAAATATATGCTTGAGTTAAAGGATATTAAGGTCTGTCCTAATATTGCACTTTTTATCACAAATGCAATTAATATGTGCCAAAGTATTGTCGTACCAACACCATGATGATTTTATGGAATTTAGATGGAAATCTAATTTATTAACAATTTTAATATTTGACCTTGGCATGATTAATTGTGACACTATAATGTACATTGGGTGTTGTTTTTATTTTTAACTTTCCACAATAATCATGTGCAATTGTGATTTGTCTCTTCTCTTTTCCTGAATACTTTTATGGTTGATTTATACATACAGAATAAAGTTTCTTGAACTGAACTGAACTGACAGGTTAAGGGTTTCTACTGATGAAGCTGGCTGAATCTTTGTGAATAAAAGAATATTATTTTAAAGAAGGCATAGTGAGGGAATCCAGACTATGACTGCTGCACTAACTGGCTCTGGCAGATGTAATTTATTCATTTATCTTTCTGATGTTCAACGAAAATTGTTGAACTCAACTAGGCTGTTACAAACTCTTGAGAAGGGACTGTACCAAGGATGAGTAAAAGATCTTAAAATATAAAATACTTACTTAGCTGATTTGGAAGAACCTCGAATGGTATTTATTGAGGTAGATTTTGATAGGAACAGTTCCTTCTGATACATCTTCAATTGTTGCTCATATTTAACATTATCATTTTCCCCACAGGTGGCCTGCCACCTTGTTTTGTCACAACAGGTAGACAATATTTTTTTAATGAATTAATGTACCGGTTATTGGACACTTTGTAACAAGGTTTTGGAATGTTTTTCTTTGAAATTTCCCGGTCTAAGGCAATAGAGACCCCCTTATTGAATTGCTGTCATGCTTCTGTTACTGAATTGAACCTAGGGGATCAGTTTAATGAATTATCTAAAATCTCTATCATTTTGGCCACGTTAAGTTTGTACCAGGCATGTGAATGCCTAGATCTAGAAAGTCATACAGTAGGTTTATAGTCAGTCAGTCATTAAGCTTTATTTCGACAGCTCTTGTCATAAAAGCTAAAAAAACATACATAGTAAAATACAATTAAGAATATAAGAAATGAGCAATTCATACAGCACATGTCGCAATAGGCGTACAGGATCTTCCTTTCGCAGAACTGGGGTTTCTACAACATGCTGCCTATAAGATAATATCATTTGGAACCAGCATGTAAAGATTGCATAAGGTACTTGGTACATCTGCCGGCACCAGCTAAGGTTGAAAACAAGGCAATTTACGGGCCAGTGAAAGAATACCGTGCTCGTTCAACATAAGCCAATAAAATGTCATGCAAACTCATTCTTACAATGAAAATTGGAATTCATTTGATTTAAAATTATGCCAATAGAAGAATATAAAAGAATCTGGCAAAAAGTAGTAAAAACAGCTATCAAGAAAATTCAGGAGTTAAAATGTGCTTAAAACTATATCAATAGACAGGAAGAGCTATTATGATGTTACCGCAGTTAAAATGTACTAGATAGACCTTCATACATGATCGTCATACTGTTGGCCTCTTGGGCCTTCTTGTGACAAGGCTAGTGGGGTGATCATTTTACAATAAAGTGCTTGTGCAGTGCGTCTGGTGGGGTTGAGGTTCCTATGGGTAGGGTTACTAAGGCCCAAGGGCAGCTAGGTCTGGAGACCGGCCTGCTGCTTGCTGTAGTTCTCTCGTACGGGCCTTCCTCCCACATGTGACTTGGCCACTGCACAGGCAAAAAAGGGTTTAGTGTCCAATTTTAGAATATGCAGGGCTTCCCGGTGGTTCTGTGTGCCCAGTTGCCGGCAGGTCGGCTTTAGCCACTTGGACCTAGGCTGCGCACAAGCAGGACATGCAAAGAGCACATGGGCAACGGACTCTACTTGTGCCCCTCATCCAGGGCAATTGCTGGAGCTTAAGTCATTTGAAAGCCACTTAGCTGTTACCTCACCAATAGAAAGGGTGCCAAGCCTAAATTAGATGTATAACGTCCTGTCCTGGGGAACCTGAATTAAATCTAAATAAGGTTCCAATGATCTAACCTGTTTGTGAAAATAAAATTCTGTAGTGAATTTCCCCTGATTAGGCTTGGTGAACTCTTGTTGCATGACCCATTCCCAGTAGCGTTGCTTTAGTGCCTCTTTTTAGAGCAAAGGTGGATCTGGTTTTTCCCATAAGGCCTGGAGCCCAACATCGGACACCAGTTTTCTAATGTTTTTGATCCACCCTGCCTTGTTGCACGTATCTAAGCCTACGACCTCTGACAGGGCCTCCGCATAGGGCAGTAACTCCTTTGTCCTCATAATGTGAGCCCAGTAAAGCAATAGGCAGAGTTTTGCTATGTTGCCGATAGGGCGTCTGCCCACATCGAGCATAAGGGGAGTGAGCGGGGTACTTTGGGGCAACGTCATGAGGGTCCTAAGGAATTTATGCTCTGATCTGCTGATCTCAGATATCTTATCATAACCCCACAGCTCAGCACCATACAGTGCTGTCCTGACTGCTTTCAGATCGTAGACCTGCAGGGCGGCTGCTACAGGTCTGCTGTGCGAAGAGCGATGTTCCTTCCCTAGGGCCCCCGTGACGCACTTGTGGCCCAGTAGCATCTTAGTTATATGGTGCTTCCACGACATTGTATCTGAGAGGCGCACACCCAAATAGTCAAAAGTGCTGACTCTTTCCAAGGGGATCCCTCCTGATGTTGGGCTACCTTTGTAAGGCTTGTGGGGGTTAAAGGACATAAATTTGGTTTTTGTGATGTTAATAACCAAGGCCTTAGTGTCGCAGAAGAGTTGGAATCTATTGAGTAAAAGTTGGAGCCCCGCCAGGGTCTTAGACACCAGCAGGGTGTCGTCTTCAAGCAAAAGGGTTGCTACCTTATCCCCTCCCAACGTTGGAGCGTTGGCAGGTTCTTGTTGCAAGAAACTAACCCCTCCATTCATGTACAGAGAAAAGAGAGTGGGGGCCAAAATGCAACTTTGGTGAACTCCCCTGCTAACTGGAATGTGCTCGGTCAGCTGCCCCTGTGACCCCCATCTGATCTGTGCATAGTTATATTCGTGCAATCGAACAACCAAGCTGAGAATATGTAACGGGATGCCCATACCATTAATCACATGCCATAGTTTGTGCCTGGGGACTAAATCGAAGGCAGTCTTTAAATCGATAAATGCTAGATAAAGACTGCCCCGCCAATCACTACCACTTTCCAGTAAAGAAGCAGGAGGCGAAAATACTTGGTTGATTGTCCCCGTCTTTTCCCTAAAGCCAGCTTGATAAAATTGCATTGACTGGATTTTATACAAAAGGGCTCTACAAAAAACCTTTTGAAGGGCATCGATCAGGCTAATGGGCCTATAGTTGGAAGGCTCATCTCTATCCCCTTTTTTGTAAATTGGGACCACCTCTGCCCCCTTCCACGACCCTGGGACTGGGGCACCACTAGCTATGGCGTTTGACAGTAGTAAAATGTAGTGAGCCCAGCTGGAAATATCTGATAGAAATAAATCCCCTGGTATGCCATCAGTCCCTGGGGCTTTGGACTGTACAATTCGACCTAAAGAGGACTCAATCTCACCCAAAGTAAAAAAGTTGTTATTCGAAGGCTGGCTAAAAAAAACAACATCCTCCGTTGGTGGCGTCTCCCCAGGGTCTGAATAGAGCTTCCAAAAATGGCCAAACCATGCCTGTCCTGTGATGTAATTGGGTGGTGGTTGGGCCCCTGATTGGTTGCCCCAAGTGACTAGGGACCAGAAAGATTTAGAATCTTTCTCCTCACATGCTTCCTTTAGTTGCTGCCATCTGGATTCGTCCCCCGCCCATCTCACGTGGTGCAAAGTTGCCTTATAACATTTCCTAGAGGCTTTGATTAGGGCGCTGTCCTTGATTTTAATATCTGATAGTAAAATTAAACGCTCACGTTTGCAGTCCCTTGTGTACCACGAGGCTGTTACCCCTTTTGGAATGTTTAACCTTCGGTCTGTTCTCGGGACGATGAGATAAGAGCTGAGATGGTCAAAGATGCGAAAATGGGCAGTAACTACTTCAACCACTCCGCCGGTACTTGTGGCCAAAGACTGAAGGTCAAGAGTGCCTGCTTCCAAATTGTGCTGTATACCCCAGTAGGTTTATAGTTATCAAGGTCCTCAAAAAATGTAACCTAGTAGTGTTCTTTTCCGGCTCAAAAAAATGAAGAATCACACTTCTTTTGTGTGGGAGGGGAGAGAGAAGAGATTTTGTAATGGGGACGGTAGGATGCTAACTCTCTCATGTATCACTTTCAACAAAGGTATCCTACCACCCTGGGATCAGTGTTTTCTTTAAAAATAGATGGCCATGTCCCATTTCCCCAATGGGAATATTAAATATTTTTATTTTGAACCCTCACGCATCCTATTGGTGTCATGCTTCTTCATCGGATTGCACCCTGGTCCCTATAAACCAGGGTGGGGTCAACCATCTTTGAATGAATGAATGAACGAAACAGCACTTATAGAGCGCATAGCTACCCGAAGGCATCCCAGCGCTGAAGCGGAGAAACTAAAGCCTCAAGAATCACTTAGGAAAAAGCCATGTTTTCAGCAGCTTACGAAAGGCCATGTGATTGTGTTCCTTTCGTAGATAAAGAGGGAGGGAGTTCCATAATTTGGCGGCGTTGTACGAAAATAGCCGGCCGCCGCTTCTGGCCCTTTTAATTCTGGGGACGACGGCCAGGTGTAGCCCATCAGAGCGCAACGTCCTATTCGCTCGATAGGGCTGGACCATCGATGAAATAATAGCAGGACCATTTCCTCCTATCATCTTATGGGAAATACACAGGGCCTTGAAGTAAACTCTCTCCCGGACCGGGAGCCAATGAAGAGATTTCATGGCAGGTTTTGCCGACTGCCGGTTCGGAGTCCCCACAAGAATCCTTGCGGCACAATTCTGCATTATTTGGAGCTTGGCCAGGACCGAGTTTGGAGCAATTTCGATAAAGCTCTAGAACTAACGGGGAAAGTATATAAAAATACGTAGTGGTTACCCCGGTATTCCTTTTTTTGGTTACCACTTGTAAGATTAAAATGTGTAAAAATTATGTTAAGCAGGGAGGGGCTGCTAGCCTTATACCCAATGGAAACGTCAACATGTTTCAGACCCTTCTTATGGCCCTCATGGGGTCCCAGACTTTCATCAGGACTGAGATTCAAACCCCATTCTCTCTATTACTGTCACGATTATGAGCAGGCTGTTTGTGTCTGTTCTGTCATTTGTTGTCAGTCACATGTGTAGGACATGAAGAAACATGCAAGATGTGAGGCTGGACTACTTGCCTGAGACTCTAATCAGGAGGCATACTATTGTGCCTTGCCTCCAAGGTGTCTCCAATCACCTTATACGGGCTGATGCCGGCACAGGCATTTTCGGGGGAAGTATAGGTCGCCAGTGACACGCAACCCTTGGAGTGAGTGTGACTACAGGGACGTGTCCCACCAGCCCATATAAGGTGATTGGAGACACCTTCGAGGCAAGGCACAATGGCATGCGTCCTGATTAGAGGCTCAGGCAAGTAGGCCAGCCTCACATCTTGCACGTATGCAAGTGGGTGTGGCCTCTCCCAGATGCATGCTGAAAAGCGCTACGGTAAGCCTGCTGCACAGGAGAGCTAGAGACACAGATTTGGGGCAGTCAACCCCCATGGACCCTCAGCATACCAGGGGACTTCATCCCCCACCTACATCAATGTGAGGAGACGCAGCTGCAGTGTATTGGCCCTGAGGGGGCGGGGCCTCTTCCTGACACACTCTGAAAAGCGCTACAGCAAGCCTGCTGCGCAGGAGAGCAAGAGACATAGATTTGGGGCAGTCAAGCCCCGTGGACCCTCAGCATACTGGGGGACCTCATCCCCCACCTACATCAGCACCAGGAGGCGCAGCTGCAGTGTGTTGGCCCTGATGAGGCGGGGCCTCTCAATGATGCTCGCTGAAAAGTGCTGCAGCAAGCCTGCTGCACAGAATGCATGCGGGCCATGCCTGGGCAAAGCCGGGTGGGCCCACCCTGCATCTGTCAGCACCAGGAAGAGGCAGGGCAGGGCCACCCCGTTAATCTTGCCTTGTGGATCCCGTGATGGGTAAAAGAAAATCAACAAGCTCCTAGGACTTGGAATTGGATTCGTCTAGAAACCCACATAGGCGTGTTTCCATTATTTCCTATATTACATAAGCAGTGGGGGCTCTGACGGAGGAAATACACAACGCTGAACAAAGACTGGGGTAAGGCGCAAATAACTGTTCTAAATCTTCCAGCCAACACAGCTCTTTTGATGGTCCTTAGACAGCGGGGGAGGGCCTCACATTACCCCCAAGCAAGGTGCTGAGGGGCTTGGTGTCGACTGACACCTCAGTGGTGAGAAATTCTCCAGTCAAGCCTCAATTGAGTGGCAAACCACAAAAAGGTGAACTGTTTTCAGTGGGACCCAAAAAAGGAAAAAAAAACCTGAAAACATGGGGTGCCCCGGTTGCAACTTCTTTGTTGCCTAACAATGCTAAGGGTTTACCTACTGTCGTGGGAACTCACTCTCCCAGCACCACTTTAATAGACTCAAATGTTTTTGAGTTGCAGAAAAAAACTTTCTTGGAACCTGTATTTAAGGCCCTATGTGATGATTTTGTTACAGTCCTATCTTCCTCACTGGAGGGCTTGTAGTCAAAGTTGAGGGCCATCGAATCCTCTTTGGATAACCTGAAAACCTTGATAGCAGGTATCTTTGTCTTTCTCTCTCTCTCTCTTTCTCTCTCTCTCTCTCTCTCTCTCTCGTTGATGTCAAAGTTCACTGTTTTTTCTTACTAACACAGTGATAGCACAGGGACAGCTCCTCTGCAATGGCGGAGAAGCCAGCAGCTGAAAAAGAAAACGATATTTTAATATGTAGGGAGCGGTGGCCTGGGCTATGGGAGGGGGAGGAGGACTGGTTCCTGCACTGTAAGTGCGCATGTGGGTTCGGCCGGCAATCTGAGGCCAGACAAACACACATTCGCACTAAGGTTTCTCCAACCCGGCGATATTGAATAGCCAGGCTGGAGAAACAGCAAAGACTCCCGGTCCTGAGCGGAGCATCAAAGCAGCCTGCTCTGGCTAATTCCCGTGCTGCTCTCATAGCATGAGAGCAGCAAGGGGTCTGATGCTGCCCCAGTGCCTGCTGGGCCAAGGAAGTAGCAAGAAGACCACCCAGGCACGACGCGGGAGGTGGCCAACAGCTTAAGTCTTTTTTTTATTGTAATCATTATTAACCCCCTGCGCTCCCCCTCCCATGCTCCCCCATGCTCCCCTTCCACCCGCCCCACCACTTTTTGTATGTGGCGGCGCACCACTGTGATAGCAGACCCAACTCAGGGCCCCAAACCCAACTACCAAGCCAGAAATGCTTTTTAGTTGGGAGGTGTCACACTTCAAACATAACCCCTGAAGCTACACCCCTGACCACACCATACAATCTCTCTCACGGCAGGAGTGAAGTTCTCCTAGCACACACATTGAGAACAGAAAGTAGCGAATGTGGGCCTGGGAGAAAAAGCTGCTCTCAGCATTGTCTCCCAGTCTGTGTCTGGCTGGCAAGATCCCATGATAGCACTGGAGGATGGTAGGCCCAATTTTGCGATCCTTGTTGGCCCTGGTGGCCAGAAGAGGTTTGTAGAGCTCAGTGTGCTTATGCACCAGGTTATCTGTGCCAGACTCAACAGCTGCCAGGACATACTTGGGATGGTGAGGCATGAAAAGGGGACAGCCAGCAGAAGTGGGGACTCTGTGTGAAGGCCAGACAGTCTGGGTCCACCAGCAGACCTGTGAGCTGAGTTAAAGCCCAAAGGAGAGTACAGTGGAGGTGCCTGCATTGCTTTCTTTGTAGGCAGGGACGGAGGAGGCATCAACACTCCAACGTGGACATAGTAATGCTCGCTGCTGCTTGAGTCAAGTGCTGAGTTATTTGGGCTTTGCGAATCGAATAAACAAGTGCCATTGCAGGGTTATTGGCATTTATCTGGATGACTGTTGGTTGCATGAGGCATGTCTTGCCCCAATGTAACAGAACATAAGCTGTGCTGATTACCTTGACTTTGACGACACATGCCAGATATGTTGAGCAGAAGGAGCATAGTTGAAGTCTAACAATCCTGTGGAGGTGGCAACAAATTAAGGCTGGAGGCAACAAAGGAAACGTTAAGGAGAGTTGTTGATATCTAATGGTTGGGGTGTAAAGCTGGTGTGCCTGGCTGACTGTACTGTAAGAAGGGGGAAACGTACTGACATCCTCCATTATTATAGAGGTGGTGGGAAGCCTCCAACAAGATGGGAAAGTGGAACCAAAGCAAACCAGACTCCCATTTTTGTCCAGGAAAGCTACATGGGTGCATGAGCACGTAAACGACCAGAGCTCTGATTCAACAGTTGAGCAATCAGACAATACATGGTCAGAGCAGGACGTTAAGGAATGTCTACTCAATATGAAAAGGAGCTTGACCTTGATAGACAGTAACATAGACATACAACATGCCAACTCAGTGGGTGGGCGTGTGGGGAAGGTACAATGGGGCTCCAACCTTGTTGTTTCTTGTTATTGGTTAAAATGCAAATAAAAAATGGGAAAAAAACTCGCTAGCTGAGTGACATGATGGACAGCCTCGATAAACAAACATTCGGATAAACATGGCAGAGAAGTGAATATCAAAGGGTGATGTAGTGGATTTGGCAAAGTCACAAAAACCATGGCAGGAGGTCTGGAAAATATTAACCAAATGAGAAGCCCACTAGGGCATGTTCAAAACAGACAATAGCAGGAAAGAACAACTCACAATAATGTGATATAGCCTACGTTTTGTCAGAGTTGAAAAATTGTTAGAAATCTAGTCATGCCTCTGTGTGATGGTAAAAAGCTGTAAGTAACTGTGTTAGAGGAGGTACAAAACGTACACCTCAAAATTTGCTCTGGCTGTCCCCAATTGACATGTTTCATTGTTGAAAAAAGTATAGTAGGCAATGGTAATTTATTACTTCAGCCAGGGTTTTTTGGGGGGAGTTTCACTGGAAGGTTTATGTTCTGTGGGTGGGTGGGGGGGAAGCACTTGTGGTGTTGACCCTGTCTCTTACAAATAGTATGGGAACCCATAGATTATGGAGATTCCAACATAATATGCCATGGCACAATGTATTAAAGGAGGAGATTAGACAGGTTATCAAGACCTACTTCGACACCTTTCATGGCTCAGTCAATACCTACTCGATATTATGAGAGGCATTCAAGACCATGGTACTGGGGGGTGTATTGCTGAAGGCAGCAGTATACTTAAGTCTATATACAGCAGATTAATTGTACTAGAGGCTCAGATTAAAAAATAGAGAATATATATACCATTTCTAATGAAAATAAACTACTCCTAGAATTGCACTCCAGATTGCTGGTATTTTACTAAGACTTGGATGGAGAGATTACATTTCTGAGAAAATATGCAGCGGACAAGCAGTACCTGGAGGGAGAATTCTTTGGACATATATTTTTAGGACAAGTGTGTCCAAAATGGGCATCCTCAGACATAGTTTGGATCAAGATGGAAGAGCGCGTGCCACAAAACCACCCCTCTGGCATTCTAGCCACCTTCACTCAATTTTATTCTACGTTGTACTAATCACATTCCACTTCAGACGTAAGGAACAATGATAAATATTTGGTCAAGGCAACGCTGGCCTGGCTAGAAGTAGTGGAGTGCGAACCTCTGTGCGAACCGATCATCCTAAAATACATTAAAATATGCCAATAAAGGCATGAAAAATAGCCACTTGCCAGGAATTGATGGCCTAAAAGATTGAGTTTTATAAGGTACATGCCAAAGAACTGGCCTTTTTCTGTGTCTAATATACGCGGAAGCAAGTGCCAGGGATGTACAAATTCCCTCTCTGAGAGAGGGAATAATGATCCCTCTTTTGAAGCTAAGTAAAACTCCATAGGTATGTCTTTCATATAGGCCAATATCATTAAAAAATATAGACAAAAAAAATATGATTAGCAGATTTCTACCCCTAATGCATGACGTAGTCCTACCTGATCAATCTAGGTTCATGCTGGGTAAGTTGATAGATAGCCAGAGGACCTGGTTCAGAGTCACAAACCAAATAGATACAGAGATCAGAGCTGTGGCTGCATTTCTCGATGCAACAAAGGTTTTGAAGTCTTGTGAGCGTCTGTTTCTAATTAATGTTCTGAGTAGGATTGGGCTGGGTATTGCTATAGTACAATGGATTGAACTGCTGTATATGCTGCCTGTCACAAAAATTAATATTAATAATCTGATATCTGCCCCATAAAACTTTAGAGAGGATCCCAACAGTGATCCAGTTCTCTTCAACCTGGCAATCGAGCCCCTTGCTAGTGTACCTGGGGAATTCCACCACTGCCATGGAATAAAATTTGCCTCCTGCAGGAGTTTTTTGTCCTTACATGTGGATGACGTATTTCTACATGTTAAATATCCGGAAACTTGCCTAAACCGAATCATCATGAAAAATTGTAATGTTCAGGGGATGGTCGGTCCTAACCATTAACTGGTCTAAACGAACAATTTACTCAAAGGGCCCAAGCCACCATGAATTTTGATGTGTGTGGTTTAAAAATAGCATATTTATACTAGAAAAACATGATAATGCAATTACTGTTCTTACAGTGTAGGGTCAGTGTAAGAAATTGGGTTACTGGTTGAGAGAGGTGAAACCCTTCTCAAGCAGCAACCACAATTCTTCTCAGGGTGAAGTCACAAGCAAACCGTAAACTAGCCTGTGCTCAACCCTCGGATTGCTTGGCACAGAGCAGTCAGGCTTAACTCATAGGCAACATGTAAAGTATTTCTGAAACGCTTCAAACAGTAACACAGTGAAAACGCACCACAAAAGGAGTCCACAACAGAGTTAGACAAATAGAGTAGTTTTTAATAAATAAAACAAGACCAAAACAACAAAAATCCAATCAGTAGAACTGGAGACATTCAATTTGAAAGACTTTACTAAAATAGCGCCAAAAGCCATAAAGCGGCAACTGTGGTTAACTGGTCGCGCCGGACTGGGATCAAGTCACAAGTTCAGGCTAACTGCGATGGAGCACGGACCGGCTACAGGGACCCAGTTAAGGCCGATGAACAAAGTACCTTTCATTCTGGTATGCGGAGCGCTGCAAGGATCCGCGTCAAAGATATGTTGCGCAGCTGAAGCGATGCATTGGTTCTGAGATGCGGTGAGGCTGCGGTGTGAGGTCCTGTTGCATTGTCAACAAAGATACTACAGACAAGGGCTTGCAATGCAGAGTATGGAGTCAGGGATGTGTGGCGCAATCTGGGCGATGCATTTGTTCCGAGGCTGCGATGTGTAATCCAGAATCATCGTCAAGGCTGACAATAAGGGATGCAAGGGCCTGAACTGAAGATGCATCATACAGGGGCGGTTCTGATGCAGTGACAAGCTTAATGTGATGCAGGTCTTTGCATTGGTTCCGATCGAAGCAGTGATGATTCATTTCTGCTCAGGGTTGCGTCGCGCAGCAGGAGATGCATTGGTTCTGCTAAGTCCACAGAGGTTGGCAGAGCACCTTTAGGCCAACTTCCAAGGGTCAATGACTGGGGTGGCACAGCTTGGCAGGGTAGACTTACAGATGGCAGAGTCCTGGTGCAGGTGCAAGGATGTTGGAGCCTTCTGTCCCCGAGACGTAAGTCAGAAGGTCAGCCAACTAGCCCTTGGAGTCACTCTGTGGTTCTGTGTTCAAGAGATGTAGGTGTCTTGCACAGGCAGGAGGGCAGCAGGCAGCAGGTCAGCAAACTGGCCATAGGTATCCTATAGTTTCACTGAGATCTTGTGGGGAACATGTTGACTACATACATTTGCAGCTGGTGCCCACATGAAAGAATTCCCAAACTGTACACATTTGAGTGAATTATAGAATTGTAAGACTTGGCAAAGCCAATGGGTATTGCCTTTATAATGCGAGTTTCAAACAATTGGCTTTGCCATTGCTTGTTTGTGCAACATTGTTAAAAAAAAGTCAAAGAAAGAAACATTTCAAAATGTTGGAGAAAAAGCAAACACATATCTTAAGGAATCCTGAAACGAAGATTGAATTGACTATTTCCAATCGTTATAGACCACATTGTTTATTTTTCAAAACTCTGACCAGAAGTTAAAAACCATGTTGAATGTCATCCAGCTTACAAATAGCACAGAAGACAAGTTGCATATTCTTAAAATCACATAACTGCTGTCTCAGACCATAAATAAGGCCAAATGGAAACATTTGTGAAGGACAAATTTAGTTTCCACACAACTTGGGACCAGAATAAATACTGTGGTCACTTGCTGCTCTGCAGCAACCCAGGAGCAGATGCATGGGCCTCTGCGAGAAAAAACATCTCCTGTCCAGTCATGTTAAGTACACATTCTGCCTCAAAAGTTGCAAATTGAGTGCAGCAGCCCACCAACTCCCGCAACATACTGCCTGTGTGTGCGAAGCCTTGGACTTCCATGCAATATTTGGAACACAGGAAAAGAAACAAAATCAACCAGATGTTCTAGGTTCTGTGGAGCCCATGTTTGAGACTACAACAATGGCCATCTGAATGAGCCAACCCGGTCCCCCTGATTCGTGATGCTATGGCCGCTCCATCGGACCAGCTGAGGATTGGAGAAGCATGGAGAGTTGGAAGTCTCATATGCCCCTTGCAATGCTCTGACCTTCACAGGAGAAGGTGCAGTGAAAAGATTGAGCGACGGAAATGGTGACCGGGGTGAACAGGAAGTGCACACTTTTGTGAGTAGTCGGTAGCAACATCTAAAACTTCAGTTCTCAGCTCTGCCCGTCAGACCTCTGCCGTGAGCATTAGTATTCATTCCAGCACTTTAAGAAA
The DNA here is from genome assembly GCA_963921515.1 of Calotriton arnoldi. NCBI lineage: Eukaryota > Metazoa > Chordata > Amphibia > Caudata > Salamandridae > Calotriton > Calotriton arnoldi. Next base: position 2,667,372 of record CAWUFW010001409.1, read on the forward strand.
GCACGTGCTTGTGCACTCTTCAAGTCCGACAGCTAAAGTACATCCTGTCAACACAGAGCAATAAAAAGCCTGTTTGTCAGTTACTCGTCAAACGTGGCTTTCTTTAATGTACTTATGCGAAATCATTGAGCATTCTCCACAGCACGCAGCAGCCACTTGCTTAATGCGTCAGTAGAAATGCACTTAATGGCAAGGGACTTGCGCGCGCTGCTTGACTGGATTTAGGAGGACATATTGGTCCTTTGGGTTCAGGACAGTGAGCAGGGAGTAAGGTGAATACAAGGGGGCAGATTTACGTTAAACTAACGCAGCACGGTGCAGCAAGTTGCTTTGCTGCGCCGCGCTGCGTTAGTTTGGAAAGCACAGGGATGCGACATATTTACAAGAATATGTCGCATCTCTGTGCTTCCCCTGCGCTGGCGCACAAACTGCAGCCCTGCGCTGGCAAGCAGGCACCCTTGCACCATGGTGCAAGGATGCCTGCGTCGTGGGGAGATTGTTTTTGTGCAGGAAGGGGCACCTTCCTGCACAAAAACAATCACTACAAGCATTTTCCTCTTTCAATGCGTGCTGTAGAATGCAGCACGCATTGAAAGAGGAAAACGAGGAGAAATGAAAACATTTCTCCTCGTTGCGTCTCTCTACGCCACCTCTAGGGTGGCGTAGCTTCAGACGCATCTCCAGAGTTACGATTTCTCGTAATTCTGGAGATGTGTCTTGTTCCATGAGTGTTGCGTGGGAACACCCACAGCAACACCCATAAAACGCCCCTTCACCGCAAAGTGCTGCGTGTGAAGGGGCCGTATTTACAAGGAGAGGAAAAGTCACGCAGGGTGGCTTGTCCTCTCCTTGTAAATATGGAGCAGCCTCTGCGCCACCAGTACGTCACCAAAAGTGACGTACTGGTGGCGCAGGGGGCTTGTAAATCTGCCCCAAGGGGTGAAAAATAGTCCGGTATCTTATCGTTAAAGGATGTGTCCACTGAGGTTAGCAATGTTTGGGTGAGGCTAGCAAGCAGCGGCGGCTGGTGATGTTGGAAAGTAGCTTGCTGCAATACCTACCACAAATACCAAAGAAAAAGCGAGAAACGCACGATAGACTGCCTTTTAGTATTAGGGTTAGGGGCTTCTCCCCGCCCCAAAAAATTAGAAGTGAGTTTAAAGAGTGCATTTTGAAGCACAATACATATTACAATACATTTGCTAAAGAGCCATAGGCTCTGAAAAGGTACTTAATAAAATATCCCAGTACATTTATATATGCCAATGAAGCCAAACACTTCCCAGGAGTGAGCCCACTTTTTTTCATAATTTGATTTGGGATCTCCGATATGTTAAGAAGAACCTCCAGTGTGTCCTTTCTACCTTTTTGTGATGGGTACCCTTTTTTTCCAATAATTAGAAAAAATATGCCAGTACCAGAATTTTGCCATTCACGCAGCTCTATACCATCGATGCTTCTTATGTCAAAAAATAATTTTAGCAAGCCAGGGCCAGCATTTCCTCATTGGCACCTCCCTCCCCATATGTCATGGTTGCTCTCCCTTAGGCCAATTGTCACCTCCAATATGCCAGCACCAACATTTTGCCATACGTCCCGTGTACTACAAAAATAACTTCTAGCATGCCAGGGTCTCGTTTTTGCCACTGTTACCCTCACGTACAAGAATTACCTTCAGTGGGCGGCTGTAGATGGCCATAGGTTCCTCCATAATCCAAGGAGTACCTCAGATATTCCATTTTCAGTGGCAGCCTCGCACACATGACACACTCTCGCTCAATCACTCACTCACTCATTTTAACCAGGCCGGGAAAAATTACAATTACAGCAGCGTAATCTCCCATGATTTGGTTAATTTTGCATTATGCTTGTAAAACAAAGGGGCATATTAGCAACGTGATTATCGCCGCTTTATCGGGACTTTTTCCCGCTACAGCGGCGATAATTCAATCACCCTATTAGCAAGCTGTCGCTAACTGCTGTTAGCGACAGCTTTTAGGCGATAGCGACCGGGTTGGGTGCCGCTTTGCATGCCAGCGATATTTATCGCTAATGGCATGCAAAGTAGGCGTTCCCAACCTAAAAGCGACTGGAAACAGTCGCTAAGGTCGCTATCGCCTATTAGCGAGGCAGGGGAGGTGATTAACGAACCAGCGCTAAACACGTTTAGCGCTTGTTTGTTAACGCCTGGTCCAAACCTGATTTAGCCATATAATCCAATGGGAGGTGGATTACATGGCTAAATCCCCCTCGCCCTATTACCAAGCTAACACTGGTCACAGTGCGAATATCGCTTGTTTTCAAGCGATATTCACACTGCTTCTTCAGGGTTTCTATCACTTTGGAGATAAGCGTTGCTGATAGCACGATATCTCCGTGATAGAAACCTGCGATAGCCGGCGATAATTATCCTAGCGCTAACTGCGCTTAGCGATAATTATCGCCGGTTATTGCTAATAGGCCCCAAAGTTCCCAAAATTACACTAGTTCATCATGTCTCGTAATTACATGCTAGTCACTGCCAAAATTTGCGGCAGGCTCACAACCAGACCTCCAGCGACTGATGCTTGCAGCGCTTGTGATTTTTTGCACTATTTTCTTTTTTAGTGAAAGTGTATCCTTGTTAAAATATAATGCCAGGTGATGGTTTTGCCTTTCACATAATTATGTGTAATATTGTATAATGTTTCTGAAATTTGGCATATTTACACAAATGCAAATTACACGAATATCACACACTCCAATTTATTCTCACTCTTTCACTTCCACTGTCTCACTCCTCATCAGTTACTCATTCTAAAACAATGGTATTCACTTACTCTCACTTAACTCCTTTTCACCCAGTTCCAGCTTTAGGGAGGTGTTACCGGTGCTGCTGCTCGGAGGGGTTCTGCATTTTGAAATATCTTTTGGTGTTGAAAGAAGCTGATACAGAGTACCCAGTAGGCCTAGCAATTTTCAGGCAGTTATAAAAATGGCAAGATAACTCTGGTGATCAATATACATGCTGGAGAGATCTGAGTTTTGCCTAGTGGCAGTTTTGACTTATCATAAAATAGCTCCGAGAGTTAATGTTAAGCTGCAAATCACATGTAACATGCAGGTCACTGAACAGTATTTTATGAGGTTAGCTCAGTAGGTTACTGCTTTTGCCATAGAGATCCTTTTGTCACTAAGCTGCAATTTTATATAGCACATATAACTTTGAATTGGTATCAAGGAGCTGCATGCAAACTGCAAGGTATAGGATTAGAACCTTATGTTTTTCCCCCAATGTTTTGTTATCTTAAGGTTCCTAAGAACGTTTCTTTGGGTTGAAATAAATTATTAATTAGTAAAGCCAACCCCAACCACTGTTTTATGTTTTAAATCCTGAGTTTGTGCTTCTCCAGACCAAACACTCTTAAAATACATTGCTACCAGTATGGTGACATGTGACTCATACACTTTGGAATCCTCATTGTCTTATGTAACATTTCCTAGACATTGATTTACATACTTGTATGAATCATTGTCTCTGTATAAGTGCTCTTACACCATACATTGGTATGAGTAGCTCTTTTTTTTTTTTTGTCCTCCTACCACCATTGTTTGCAAAGTCAAGCCTGACATCCGACCTGTACCGCTCCAGGCTATTTGCAGTATCGCAATAGTCCTGCGTACCAGCACGCCCAGTTTCCGGGCTGCTAGTTCCACGCAGGTGTAATCATAGGACACGAGGGATTAGGTTCTTATTGTACCATTCCAGTTCAAAAATTCATTCCAGATCTTAGAATGTGTACCGGTCTCGAGTCCTATGTCCATTTTGCAAATAGTTTTAACCGCCTGGAGCCAGTCCGACCCTTGAGGCGGTACAGCGTCTGTCCATTTTTTACAAATTTCTCTCCTAGCGAGAAGAATCAGATAGAAGAGTAGGGCCCGCCTGTTCGTCGATAGGGGTGAAGTCGGCTGATCCTCCAACCCTATCATGATCAGCGTTAAGCTTATTTTTATATTAATGCAGAGAATTTCGTTTATTACTTTCTTAACCGAAGACCAATAGTCCTGTAACAGGGGGCATTCAAAAACACATGCCGATCATCCGCACTTAACATGCCACATCTGTGACATCTTGGGGCTACAGCTGTTACGAATTTTGCCAATTTATTTGGTGTCCAATAAAGCCTATTGACTGTGAAAAAATGGTTCCTTTTCAGATTTGCTGGCTTGACCACCTTATACAGCAGTTTAAAAGAAAGTTGCCACATTCTCTGTGGCTCCGTCATCTGAATAGCACCATCCAAGATCTCATGTGGTGCTTTCAACTTCTTTTCTTCGGAGAACACCAGGGTCCGGTACCAGTCAGTAACTTCCTTCCTTTTCGGGGCCTCGTTCTGTAATTTCTTTTCGAACTCCCAAGTTCCTCCGATCTCTCTCCTATTTGCCTCCCCCCAGGATAACAACTGCAAGTATTTAAACCTTGAGAGGGATCCCCCTGTCTTTTTCGTCAAGATTTCCCATGGCACCACCTCTTTCATTACCATGAGATCCCCCCATAGTTCAATTCCCGCCCTCCTTAGTGGAATGCTTAACTGGTCTTGCAAGCATTCTGGTGTACCTGGTGATTCCCATATTGGTGCACCATCCGAAAAGTACCCCATTCCCAGTATGTTCCTTATTCCTACCCAAAGGATAAGTGCTGCCTTAAGCGTCTTCAGTCTGACTTTTTTGAAGAATGTTTTTGCCCCAAATTTGTACAGAAACCATTTCGTGCCCCACTCCTTGACCATCTCCTCCAAAAGCCCGCCCCACGCCATGGGCCCCGGTGTACCTAAGAGAGCTCTGCAATTCTTGAACTGAAATGCCATGCAGTATAATCTTAGGTCCGGAAGTGCCAACCCACCTTCTGCCAATTTACGCCGCAATTTTTTCCAGGACATCTGTGCTCCCCTGGCTGCCCAGAAGAAACTACCTAATTTGCCCTCTATTTTATCAATCAGGCCTTTGGGGAAAGTAAGAGGGACACAATTAAAAAGAAATGTCAACTTAGGAAGTAACACCATTTTAATTAGATTTACCCTTCCATATAATGACAGCGGCAGGTTCTTCCATCTAGTGAGTGTTTTCTCGATGTCCTTTACTACCCTCTCTAGATTATGCTGGAGGATTCTCTCTAATGAATTAATAATACCTATTCCAAGATACCTGATCTCTCTCTGAACACTTCCCCTCCAGTCTGAAATATTCCAGCACATTATCCCAGTTTTCTCATTATTTACCGAATAACCTGAGAAAGCTCCATATTCTTTCGCTAATAGCTCCACCCTGGGGATTGTAACAACCGGATCTGCTGTGTAAATTATAAGGTCATCCGCGTATAACGCAATTTTCTTTTCATATGCTCCTGCACGAAAAGCAATAACCTGTTCATCCTGGCGAAGCATCTGGGCAAATGGTTCGATATATATCAATCAATAATGGGGAAATGGGGCACCCCTGTCTCGTCCCTCTAAGAATCGAAAAACTCCTAGTGAGAGAGCCATTAAGAAGAATCCTAGCTGTCGAGCGCTGATATAAAACCTTTAGTGTTGTTATAAAATGTGGCCCAAACCCCATGATCTCCAATACTGCCCATAAATACTCCCAGCAAACACGATCAAAAGCCTTGGCGGCGTCCAATGTGACCGCCGCCAAGGGTACCGACCTTGATGTAGCTATGTCGATACACCCTATCAGCTGCTGGGTCAATTCATGCATCTGCCTCCCAGGGATGAATCCCTTTTGATCTTCATGTATAAGCTGAGGGGCAATTCTGGTCAACCTCCCTGCTAAAATGCAAACAAAGATCTTATAGTCTGCATTTAGCAGGGATATCGGTCGATACGACTCTGCTTTTGCCGGGTCCTTGGCTGGTTTTAATTTCAGAACTATGGAAGCCTCTCTCCATGATTCTGGGGCCTATGTCTCCCCCATATATACCATATTAAACAGACTTTCCCATACAGGCAGTACTTCCTCTGTTAACATTTTATATACTTCTGAGGGGACAGCATCTAAACCTGCGGCCTTCCCATTCTTAGCTCTTTTAATTGCCCCCCTGATCTCCTCCTGAGTGATTGGAGCTTCCATCATTTTTTCCCCTTCATCATTCAATACGGGGAGGCCAAGTGTGCTAATCCAACTTTTTGGCTTTTGGGATTCTGGAGTAATATCTTCCTTATAAAGCTGTGAAAAAAGTGCCACTACGTGTTCCTGCATAGCATCCCAACTATCAAGCACCTCCCCTGAATCCCCTCTCAGCTCCTTTATCTCATTTCTGGTTCTTTCGACCCTAGCCTTCCAGGCCAGCAATGCCCCCGCTTTCTCTCCATACTCAAATTCCTTCACATTCGCAGCTTGCCACCTTGCCTTACACTTTGACTCCAGCCTGATTTTAAATTTTAGTAGGACCTCTTCTAACCTCCTTTCCAACTTCTCCCTTTCCTCTCCCATGCTTATGGAATACAAGGCTTCCTCAAGGATCCCTACTTCCTTTTCAATGTTTATTAATTCTGCCCTTTCTTCTCTGCTTTTTGCGCAGGCAAGGCTTTTCAGGACCCCGCGAATATATGCCTTAAAGGCATCCCATACTATTCCAGGGGAGGCAGCATCTTTATTATTGATGAAATATTCAACTGCAGCCTTTTTCAAAGCTATCTCAACTCCCCATTCTAGGAGAAGGGCACGCTTTAACGTCCATCTCTTGCACGGCTGCGGTCCTAGAGCTTGTAAAGTAATGATGACTGCTGAATGAGCTGGGAGATGCTCAATCTTTTTAATATTAGTTGCAAGGCATCTATCAACTAAGAAATAGTCTAATCTTGAAAAGTGATGGTATTTTTTACTGTGATATGTGTACCCTCTCACCTTCCCTCTCAGATGTCTCCACACATCCAGTAAATCCAAATCCAGAATCATACTTTTCAACGCATTCCTCATTCTAGGTACAGAAGCACTCTCCCTACGCGTTGAACGGTCCAGTACAGGATCCAGCAGTACATTAAAATCCCCGCCCACAATTGCAGGAGCTGAAATATACGCCAATCTCAATTCCAATTCTATAATGTACTGCGGATCATCCTCATTGGGTCCATAAAACCCGACACATATGAAATCGCTGTCCACCCATCTTATTCGACCTAGAGCCCATGTACCAGAACTGTCCGTACTCGACGACTTAAGCTCGATCCCACTGCCACTTCTAATTAAAATTGCGACCCCCTTACAACATTGTGCTTGATCAGAAGCAATGAAATTTTGGACCCATCCACACCTACCAAACAACTCCTTGCTTTCACTTGCTAGTAAGCGTGTCTCCTGTAAAATCATAATTTGTGCCTGTCTATCTTCTAAATACTTCATCACTTTCCTCTGTCTAGGTTTAGACTTGAGACTATTCACATTCCATGTAAGTATATCAATACTTGGAATTCTGGCCATGATACTCCCCTACGTATTCCATCTCCTGCTTCGTTACTGGTTTATTAAGATTCTCCTGCATAGGAGGTTCTGAGGACTTTTTTTGTTTTTTTAACCCACTACACCCCACCCGTGCCCACACCCCCCACCACCATCCCACCCCACCCCCCTTAACCAACCCTGGGGAACCCTCCCACTCTTTTTAGGCATAACAATGCCTATGGGCGCACCATTGGGGGAATTTCAACTAGTTTAACAACATGCAAGAGAGCAAACTATCCTGCAATCCAAAATTGGTCACTTAGCAGTATCTCCCTTTTTGATCCTTTCAATTAGCGACTCGACATCTTCTACTGTCCGAAAGTTATACATTTGATTATTCCACATAAGGCCCAACATTGCAGGGAATTTTAACTGAACCTTCGCTCCCAGCTTCCGTAGCTCCTCCATCTTGTTTCCCAACTCCCACTGCCTCTGTTCTGTGGCTTTACATAGATCCGACCTAACTAGCAGTGAATACCCATCTACTAAGTATGGACCGTTTTTTAAGGCCCTACTTAGTATCTCTTCTTTGGTGGTATATGAGAGAAAGTTCACAAGGATCTTCCTAGGTTTAGGTCTCTGGGGGTTGCGACGAAAAGGCTCTCTGTGCGCTCTTTGAACTTCGTGTTCAAGATTGATCTCTTCCTTGCCCTTCAGGATCGTATTCCATAACAACGAAATAATGAAAGCCTTCATATACGACCCTTCCTCGGCTTCCAGGACGTTCAAAAATCTCAAATTATTCCTTCGGGAATGGTTCTCCACTCTCTCAATATCTTCCCTTAAGGTTTGGTTTTGCCTTCTAGCTTAGATATCTCAGAGGCATTCTTCTCCACATCCTGCTTTACTATGACCACCTCTTCCTCTAACTTGTTTGTACGAAGAGTTACGTCATCCAACTTTTGTGTTAGCTCCAAGCATGATGCTTGTATGCCTAACTGATTTGCTTCCGAGACCTCGAAGCGATTCTTGATATCATTTTTCAGTCCCAATAAAATACTTGGCAGCGAAGCTTCTGAGGCTTCAAGGCTCCCCTGGCTCACTTCAGGCATTCCCGCATCCGAACTGCTCTGTCTGCTTCCACTTTGAGCTTGAGCAGGAGCTCCTAGATCGTCGGGTGGTCCAAGGACAGTATACCTATTACTCACAGTAATTGTTATAGCGTCTCCTTGAAATGCTGTAGTATCACTGCTTAACTCATTCATTTTTGAAGGGCCGCCGACCCTATTTACACCCTTTTTCGTGTTTTTTGTGTTAGTTGCGGTTTCCTCTGAATTAGCACTATTACCAGATGCGTCTGATGTGTCTACTTCCATATTGAGGCCTGCACCACCTGCACCGTCTTTCTGCATACTTGGGAGCACTCGAAAAAATGATTTGAGTGAGGGAGTGTTTTTTACTTTAGTAGGCGCGGTTACAATTTTGCCTTTATTTTTCCCCTCGTTGATTTTTCCTGATAACAATGATTTTCCTACTCCCCTGCTCTGGAGACTCCCTCCTCCTTGCCGCCCCTGCTTCGCCTTAACAATTACTTTTACTCCTTGCGTCGATTCTGGCTGTGTATCCGACAAAATAGGAAGAAAGTTTGCCTTACCTCCAGTGTTCCTGGTCCACAAAGTGTACCTGGAGGGTGCCTCACCTTCCTTGGTAGTACCTGTCCTCATATGCGAGGGCTGCCCCACTCTCTCACACAGCTCTCCCCTCTTCCACTCTCCTGCTGTGTTCCTCCGGTCTCCCGCCGTCTTTCTCACTTCCTCAGAGTACTGCTGGCAAGCTCGACTTGTTCTGTCTCTGCCCCTCGTCCTAACGCCGGCCTCCCACGAACGCCGGATCTCCACTGCTGCCTCTCTCCAACGGGTCCCCGGCAAACCAAGAATCGACCTCCGGCTTCCTGCAGGCCCGCCTGGCCCGCATGTATGCAGCATTCCACCAAATCGGTAGGTTTTTAGGTACTTATTCCCGCTGACTGCATCGCAATTACAGCTCTCCACCGGTAACGCTTACCCCTCAATGGCGCCCGCGGCCGTGAGCGTCTAGCTCGCAGCCGCCATGTTCCCCCCCCATCAAAATCCATTGGTATGAGTAGCTCAATGAAAGAAATTAAATACATGTGAAAATGTTGCTATTTGGAGATGTCAGGAACACTTGAAGAGTGATAGTGATGGAATCAGTGTGGAGAAGGAGGTTATTGGGGGGGTCCAACAAAGATTGTCACACCAGGCATCACCAGCACTAAAGCCGGCCCTGCTCTCGCCTACTCCTCCTACCTCTTTCACTTACTCTTTCTCACTCATGCTTGCTAAGAGCTACCTTGAGGGGGCCAAGCAAGGGCTACTGAGCCTCAACTTTGGGGGTTGGGATTGCTTTCCTTTAATGTCCCTGGGTTTGTCTGACTTTGGCTCTGCAAAACTTGGCCAAGCACAAACCCCTACAGCATTTGTTTCTTAGTGGTATTGATGGGGGTCAGTCATAGGCTTCTCACAAAGGTAGTGTGAGGATGCTCGTGCTCCGGATTCAGCAATAGCACAGCAGCGCAATAACTGATTGTCCAACTCAGTGCTTTACTTTAAAAATGAAAAGTAATTTATTGAACACTAGAACTGAATACTAAACACACAATATTTTCAAAACACAAATAGTGTCGTGGGTGCTAGAGTCTGCTGCACTGCTACCTGATACTTTCCATTAGTTCTTTTAAGAACAGGGGTTTCCCCACAGAAAGAACTATAAGATGGTAAGTCTCGGTGCAGATTAAGCCCCGTTATACTGAAAGTGCTCTTAGTCTTTCACAGTTCAAGGTTTGCTCTCACTGAGTGAGGCTGGACTTCTCAGATCATCGTGCCTCCGGAGTGATCAGGTGGCTGCATGACTTTGTCTCCACTATGCCTTTCTGCAGTTTCTGGGAGGGCACACATACCGGTGACTTGAGTAAAGCTTCTTTTAAGCTCCGTGCACTTGTGATGCGTTTGCCTTTTTTACGTGGTTGCTTCTGGCAAGCAGCAACCTTTGCAGACATCAGATCATGTAAGTCCCTGCCCGGCTGATCTTGACATACCCATGCACAGGCCAACTTCAGGGGCAGCAAGGCCACCCACAGGCCCGATTCTCTTGGCAAGGTGGCTCGGGCCAACCAACGCTTTTCTCTTGGGAATATTTTAGACATCATCTTCTTCTGGTCCCAGTAGCTCAGGTCAAGCCACAATACTCTTTCTGGTCACAGTGGTGTACATCACGATACGTCTTCTTTCTGATCACTGTAAAGCAGGTCAAGCTACGTCTTTCATGGTTCCCACCTGGAAATATGAATGGAGGGTCCAATATCCACCACCAAGGATACACCAATCTCTCTCCTCCTTCTTTCTGTTTTGGCAGCCCACCAACACTGGGATCACTCTGCACTTATTCCTACTGGACAGTCACATCTCTTTCTGGATTAGTAGGCTCCTTCCTTCTTTCAGTAGGCAGGTCGACTTCTAGGTGATTAGCTTCTTCCAGTAAAGTATAGACTCAGGTCATGTCCCTTCACCTCTGTGAAGTAGACTGTCAGATAGAAACCAGCTCCAGTTGCACATTAGTCCTCTGAGGAGCACTTCCCTCCTTGGTCATAGAGAACATGGAACTGGAAAAAGTGGGTCAGTCGGCATCACTTTTATATGATCAAAGCAGACAGGAGATGTGGAGGGACTGTCTGCACTTTCAGAACAGGTTTATGGTGAAACTCCTTTCAAGTGTCCTTTCAAGGCCGCTCTCCAAACACAGCCTTTAAGAAGCATGATGCTTCTCATAGCAGGGTGGTTTCCAGGTTGGAGCACTCACAACAGAGAGATTTCAACTTTCTGCCCCTGGCTAACAACAGCTACATTGAGCAGTGATCAGGTAAGAGATAAAAGGATAGCCTCATCTAAATGGGTCCCTTTCACCTTAACAACAGAGGTTGCAGTCTGACCCTTCATAATATACCGACTAGCAGTGCTAAAGGAAGACTAATCATTAGCTCCCCTCAGCAAAAAGTCCAATTGAATTCCTAAAGAAGACTTGTCTCCTCTGTCCCCTCTTCAAGGTTCAGCTTCAAGAATGCCAGCAGTACAGGTCTATGGTATAGGAAAACAACTTGAGAATGCAAAGGAGACTCCTTGAAAACATCATCTACTTGCACGTAAAATATGGAAACTGCATTTCAAAGACAATAATTCCACTGCTTTGCTAGGCTTTCATGATAAATATGCTGGCGCCACAACAAAACTACTATAATTCCTTCTCAGTATCCCTCTTTCCATTCTGAGGGTAACCTCTTCTCGCTCCTCTCTCGAATCTGCACTCTGCCTCCCATTCTATCTCTCCCCTTATGTGAGTCTCTCCACCCCTCTCTATGACTGCCCCTCCATATTGTCTTGTTTACTCTTTGTAAATGTCCCTCATTTTGGAAATCTTACTTTCTTGACAGCCTCTTCTCAGTGGTGGTCATGCTTTGACCCTTGATAACACCATCCTTTCTTTATCAATCTCTGTTGTAACTTTCTCACTGCCCTGTTTGTTGCTTTCTTTTCCTCTCTGTCACTCTCCTTGGTAGTCTCTTACTCTCTTGCTTCTCCCTCTTCTGTATGACTGTCTAAACTCTAACATTGTCTCTCTCTCACATGCTCCTTGACTTCCCATCTTCTCTCTCGCTTGTGTGTCAATATTTGTTCCCAGAATCTTCATTTCTATTACATTTGTCATCTTTCTGATTTAGAGGAGGCATGAGGTATGACCTGATTGAGCGAGTGACCCAGATTGGGGTGACTTTGCCTTATGGTTAGCAGGGGTGACTGACCAATGTGAGTGACTGTAAATGATGGGAATAACTGTGCGTAGAGCCTGTTGCATGCATGCACCGATCCATTTGCAGAATTCTCATTAAGCGTCTCTTCCATTAAAAATTACGATTAAAAATACTGGGTTGTTAAATTTTCTGGAGGAGAGGAGCTGACGACACACGTGAGGCTGGAGCATAGTGTGTGGTTATTTGTCACCAACTGCTTAGGTTTAGCAGTTTATCATCACTTTACCTTGTATTGCCCTTCATTTTCGTGGGGGCAGGGTGTAAAGATCAAGTGACAGTGGTAGTAAATTGTGTCTTTGGCAAGACTAGCAATCAGTGTCGGACTAGCCTATAGGGCAATCAGGCAGTGCCTGATGGGCTGGCCAGATTGACTAGTGTGTGGGCCGTTTTCTTTTAGCAGTTTGTGGGCCTGTTTTATGGCCAGGTGGGGTTTTACCCTCGATTTCCCTGTTACCACAAGCATAGCAAGCATTGCCTGCAGCAAACACAAATGCATGCAGTTTTTCATGCCTGGCAAAATAGCCATGCAGCGTGTCTTTACAAGTTCAAATCTGGCCTGATTTGCAAATGTGGCCACTTTTTTAGTTACTTGATTTGCTAATGAGGGCCACTTTTATTTTGTTGCCCAGGCCTATTTTTGTCCCAGTATGACCCTGCTAGCAATATAGTGGTTAAAAATCGCACTGCACTACCAGTGAAATTTAAATACAGTATTTGTTCTCTTAAGACAATTGGGCGTAGAAGTAAAACAGTTGCTCCTGAATAAATACACTCAACAATAGGCCTTAACCCCCGCACTGTGCCTACTCCAGTGTACATGCACTCTCCCATCTTTGTATTCCTTAGAGTAAACAGCCAACATGCATTGTGGTTATAGTGGTCATTGTTGGCCGCAGTTTTATTATGAATACATGCATATACTTTGGCCATAAATTGCATGACCCCTGGTCATAAATTATCATTTGTGAACTGTCATACTTTGGGTCATAAATCATATACTTTGCTTGTCATACACCTTGTTTGGCGTAAATCGTATGTACATCACCAATTCGCAAATTGCACCGACAGTTCATTGGTTAGTTCTTTTGCAGGCTTATCTCCTTCCTTGTCCCTTCTGGGTCATTCAATTGTTCGGTTGGTTTTCCACGCTCTTTGCGTGTGGGGGGTAGCTTCTCCCCGGAGTTAGGCCCCAACTCGCTACCTTGTTAGTCTCATTTGTGGTCTGGCGGGGTCTGGGCTGCGAGTGCCGTCTCAGTTTGCTACCCCCTTTTTGTTAGGCCAACTCACCCTGCCGTGAGGCATCCCAAAGTGAGTGGCCCTACTCCTACACACCGCCCTGTCGGTGTGTCTCCATAACCAACCATTGTACCCTTACTTCTCCGCTATCCGCTTGCCCACTGTCCAGCACTGCGACACTGCTGTTCCTTAGGTGAGGGTGGGAGGGACAAAATTGCTGTTTGCGCCGCTCCCCTGCTCCAAGATGATAGGAGCTGCATAGGGTGAGTGGCGACTTATATCCCCCACCCACTTTCCCGCCTTGACCGGCGGTGTCCCCCCATTGGGGGGTTTGTACCTCGCCAGACACCCCCATTGGTCGGGGGGTCTGGCGCCTCTCTGGCGCCCGTGGGGGACGCGGGGCTACTCCAATTCTGCTTCTGGGTGCTTTAGGGCACCCAGAACTGGATCCTTCAAGGGCTAGGCGTCGGTTATGGCGCCGGCCCTCGAGGCCCCCTTCGGGGGCGGCCTCTGCAATAACCCCCGCACTGTGCCCACTCCAGTGTACATGCACTATCCCATCTTTGTATTCCTTAGAGTAAACAGCCAACATGCATTGTGGTTATAGTGGTCATTGTTGCCCGCAGTTTTATTATGAATACATGCATATACTTTGGTCATAAATTGTATGACCCCTGGTCATAAATCATAATTTGTGAACTGTCATATTTTGGGTCATAAATCATATACTTTGCTTGTCATACACCTTGTTTGCCGTAAATTGTATGTACATCACCAATTCGCAAATTGCACCGGCAGTTCATCGGTTAGTTCTTTTGCAGGCTTATCTCCTTCCTTGTCCCTTCTGGGTCATACAATTGTTCGGTTGGTTTTCCACGCTCTTTGCGTGTGGGGGGTAGCTTCTCCCCGGAGTTAGGCCGCAACTCACTACCTTGTTAGTCTCAATTGTGCCCTGCCGTCCGGCGGGGTCTGGGCTGCGAGTGCCGCCTCCGTTTGCTACCCCTTGTTTGTTAGGCCAACTCACCCTGCCATGAGGCATCCCAAAGTGAGTGGCCCTATTCCTACACACCGCCTTGTTGGTGTGTTTCCATAACCAACCATTGTACCCTTAGTTCTCCGCCACGCCGTCAGGGAGGCTAACGTCTTCCTGCGGCTCCCCCTCGCAACCTCTTTTTTATCTTTTTTTTTTTTTTCACTTACAGCCTGCGAGAGCCAATGCGTCCCACAGGTTGTCCCAGAAAACATGCATCCTGTCTTCCGATAGGTGGACCCCGTCCCGCCCACAGAGTTCGGAGTGGCCTGGGTGGATGAGCCCATGCCTGATGCTTTCCAAGCCATTGGTTTTGCAGAATTTGTTAACTGCAATGTTCAGCTTTCTCCTTGAGTTTTCAACTGCCTTGTGTGACTCGGCTCCCCGCCACACCATTCTGCTGATCAGCTCTGACCAAATGATGGTCGTACTCCCAAAGCACCTTGCTGCCTCTGTGAGGTCCGTCTGGATGTCTTGGAGGAGTGCCTTCCTCCCCCTTTGGGCCAGGTCGTTACACCCAAGGTGGATTACCAAGATGTCCGGGTGCCACGCTGTGTCCGCTTGCAGGTCCCTAAGGGTCGCTGGCAGCTGATTCCATCTCATCCCTGGTTGCCCCAGCCATCGGATGCATTCGTTGACTGGTCTTCCAGTCCACTTGTGGCCCCCCCGCTGCCACCAAGACTGCATCCTGGATACGAAGGAGTGGCCCACTACCCATAACAGGCGGGTCGCCCTCCTGCTGAAGCAATGATCACATATGTCAGACGGCCTCTCGCACTGGAGGCAGCGCCTCCCCCCCCCATGCGGCAGCCCTTGTGTCTTTACTGGGCGATTCTACAGTAGTTGGGGTCTCATGTAGGTCTTGTATGCTCTGGACTGCCATCTGCCTATTGCTTGTATCCCTGCCTCGGTCATCCTGTGTTGTGCTGCTGAGGATGCTGCCACAATCCTGAATGAGTGGGAGCCAAAAGCCACTGGGGGTAGCCCTGCTTTGACGAGGGCCTGGCACATCACTGCTGTGAACTGAAATTTGGTTAAGTGGCTCCCATCTCCATGCTTGAAAAGTGGACCCTCCCCTGCTGGTCGCACAGCCATGTATGTAAGGAGGCAGCAGACCGCGCAGTATCAGTGGTCTTTGATGCACTGCAAATGCACCACCGCCCCCTTGCCGGTCTGATCTGTTTTTGACCGCCTCAGGAGTAGCTCAACCTCTGCTAAGTTGGGTTTGATTTCGGCTGCCTGCAAGCAACGCCCCGCTGGCCCAGCCCTCCTGGGCGCTACTAGCTCACTGAGGCGAAAAGCCCCAAAGAATGCAGTGGAGAAGGCCACCTTAAAAAGGTAGAGCTCGAAGATGTCCCTTGTTATAGCCCCTAGTGTATCCATGAGCTGACCCAATCTCGTGAAGTCTATGGGTCGCCTGCTGTCTGTCCTTAAACCCTTGTGCGCTTCCACCCTCTCATCGCTGCTTTGATGTAGTGGGAGGCCGTGGGGTCCTGGCCTGCCCAAATCTTTGTATAGCGAGCCACGGTGGACAGGTGGGCCTGCACCCATGATCTAGACCTTTTGCTGGTGAATGCCCACCGGATGAACCGCTCAACTGCCTTTCTTGTGTCGCCCACATTTCCCAGTGTCTGGATTCCTCTTATTTGTAACACTGTCCCTGTATATTTTCTGTAGCACCTGGCTGCTTCCGGGGCAAGGGATTGGTTCACTAGCGCTGACAAGTCTATCCCGCCAGGCCCCAAAGCTGATCTGGAAAGGGGGTCATTACTTGCTCCGCCGCCGGGGCAAATTCCCTGAATCTGCTCATCTGTGCTCGTGAAAGGGTGTCCGCCACTGCGTTCTCCACCCCAGGTATGTGACGTGCCTTCAGGTCTACGTTCCCATCCAACTGCAATTTAACCAATTGACGCATCAATCTCAGTGTATCTGGGCACCTGGCTGAGCCTCTATTGATTGCCTGTACCACCCCTTTGTTTTCTGACCAAAGCGTCAGCTTCATGTTCCTCAATTCCTGCTTCCAGATAGTTAGGGCTATCACAATGGGAAACAGCTCAAGAAATGTAATGTTGTTGGTGATGCCCTGTTTGTGCCATCTGCTGGGTAATTGGCCTGCGCACCATTTGTCGCCCAGGATTGCCCAGAAACCTGTGCTACCTGCTGTGTCTGTGAACAGGGCTATCTGTCTGGCTGTCACCCAGCCTTCTCTCCAGATCAGGACCCTGTTAAAATCTGCAAGGAATGTGTCCCACATTAGCAGGTCCCACTTGACCTCTGCCCCCAGCCTCACGTGGTGGTGTTTGTGGGTGAGCCCTGCTGTTAGCTGAGTTTATTTATTTATTTATCCATTTGTAAAGTGCCTGGTTACACCGTCTCCGCGCTAAAAACAGGCTCTCAGTGAGGTAGCGGAGAACTATTAGAAGGTATCCAGAGGCGTGTGACAGTAGTACTAGTGGATCAAAGCTAGTTTGATGGTGGGAGCAGCCATGTCTTTCGGCTTTTGCGAAAGGTACTTTCACAGGGTTCCACTCTTAGATCCGCAGGCAATGTGTTCCAGGCCTTAGCTGCGAGGTATCTAAAGGAACGCACACCCATCCTCGCTTTCTGTATTCTCGGCACAGTCACCAATGCCCTGCCTTTAGATCTTAGGTTCCGTGCCAGCGTATAGGATGTTATCATGGATTGAAGATAGCGCGGACCTTTTTTATACATGATTCTGTAACAGTAGCACATTGCCTTAAATGTGATTCTCTTCTCCACAGGCAGCCAGTGCAAGGTTGCCAGAGCCTTCGCAGCAGTTGCTCTTTTTGGGAGGTTCACAACTAGGCGAGCTGCTGCGTTTTGTATCGATTGGAGCTTGGTCAGACCTTTTTTGGACGCACCCAGATATAGAATATTACCATAATCCATCTGGGAGGTGACCAGGGCATGCACTATTGTCTTCCTCGCATTTGTAGGTAATAGGTCAAGGAGTTTTCTTATGACTTTAAGGTCCCGAAGCATTTCCCCGCCACTTTCCGGATTTTACTTTCAAATGTCAGTTTTGAGTTGAACCAGACCCCGAGGTTTTTTACTTCTACTTTCGGGGTTGGTATTTGACCTAACGTCTCATGCCACCATGCAGTTGTCCAAATTGAGGGAGCCTTTCCAACTATCAGCACCTCTGTTTTACTGCCATTGAGTCTCAAACATTGGTTGGACATCCAAGCTGCTAGCTCCTCCAGACACCGGGAAAATTGGTGGGCTGTCTGTTCCGGGTTCTGAGACAGCGTGACAATCAGCTGAGTGTCGTCAGCATATGACACAATAGTCACATTATGACCTTCCACTAGCTCTGCGAGTGGTCCCACATAGAGATTAAACAGTGTGGAGTTTAAAATGAATCGCCTGGCAAAAACCCTGCCCGCGAAATTGAGTTTGCCAATCAACCGCTGGAGGTCACAGAGCGTAGCCTTTTAGCGGCCGCAGAGGCCCCTTATCTCCTCCCTGAAATCCCTCACTTTTTCCTCGGGTAGTCTGGATGTTCCCACCACTGAGTCTAGTTCTATTCCCAGGAATGTGATTTTTGTTGCAGGACCTTCTGTCTTGTCTGCTGCCAGCGGGATCCCTAGCTCCCGCGCTAATTCTTGGAATGCCGCCAGAGTGTCACCACACTCTGCTGACTCTGTGGGGTCTGTGAACAGAAAGTCGTCTAGGTAGTGGAGTTTGCCCCCGTGAGGGGCCTGTCATGCAGGGCCCATTCCAGAAAGGTGCTAAATTGTTCGAAGTATGCCCAGGATAATACGCACCCCAAGGGCATAGCTCTATCAATGTACAGGGCCCCTTACCACTGGAACCCCAAAAGATGGAAGCTTGAAGGATGCACCGGGAGGAGGCGGAAGGCGGATTCTATGTCTGCTTTCGCCATGAGAGCCCCTTGGCCTGAGGACCTAACTAAGTCAATGGCGTAGTCGACTGTAACGTAAACCACGGAGCAAGCTTCGGCGCTGATACAGTCGTTTACTGATGTCCCCTCAGGAAAGGAGAGGTGGTGAATTAGTCGGAACTTTACTGGTTCTTTCTTGGGAACAACCCCCAGGGGAGAGATTACAAACCCCTTCTGCACCTGAGGAGGCAGGGGGCCCTCTATCCTACCCAAGGATTTCTCTTTTTCTAGCTTTTTGCTGACTACCTCTGGGTGTTGTAGAGAAGTTTTTTGCGCCGCCCAGTGGGAGTGGGCCCTCAAGTGGTATAACAAACCCTTCCTCAAAACTTTGCACGAGTACAGCGGCGTCTGTCTTGTTGTGATATTTGTTGGCTAGCTTACGGAGTTGTTGTGTGTTGATGGGGGACCTGGCTAACCGGTAGTTGTGTACTCCCTTTGCCCCCCCTCCTTCCTTGACTGAATCACTGTTTTCTTTTCTTCTCCTACTTGTCCCTCTATGCTCTTTCTTGTGTCTGCACCCTGCTGCTGGGTGTCCTCCGCCACATGCGGAGCATATGTTTTGGAATTTGCACGAAGCCCCCCAAGTGCATTCATTGGAATCGTATTTCCAGCAGATTGCTGCCAGCCCATTGGGGGGTGGGGGTTTCCCTGTGTTAAATGCTTTGGGCTTATGAAATGTATTGCCCTTCCCTTTGTAAATGGAACCCCGAAAGAGCTGCTCGCTCTTTCCTGCCCACATTTTGACCTCTTTAGCTACCATCATTTTGTGTATAAAACCAGACACATCTTCCTCATTCCATTCCATTTCCGGGTGTGTCTGCATGTTTAATCGGAAACCTTTGTCATATTCTAACGATGCATCTCCAGGGAATTGCCTCTGTGCCCCATGGATGTTGGCCTCATATAACCATAGATCGGCCATGCAGCGCGGGAACTTCTCAACAATTATGCACGCCATTATTCTAAATGCGTCAAGCCAGTTATCAAAATTCCTCTCTTTCTGTTCCCTTCTCCTTTCCCTTCTATCCTTGTCTTTTTTGTCACACACTGTCAGGTCCAGGCCATCTAATTGGATCTCCAACAGTGAGAAAATGTCAATAAATTCCTTTCTCCATATCCTTTCCTTTACTGCCAAGGGGATAAGGCTCGCTAGCCCTGTGGCCCTTGTGGTAATAGATGCCGGGCCTGGTGAGGGCCTATTGTATGCTTCTGGAGCCAAGACTGTTCTGGCTGGGTCACTCGCTGTGCTTGCACTGCCCCATGCTGTTACGGGGGACCCTAGTTCCTCCTGTGTCTCCTGCGTGACCTGTCCCCGCAAGCGCTCCTGTCGCACGCAGCCTGGGTCTATCAAATGCCAAGTAACCCGTATACTTCCCCCTGCGGCTGAGGTCCCGCTGTCCCCAACCCCTGTGCGCCCAGCCCCTTAAGCAACAGTGGTGCCATTGATTTTAAGCATTCCTGTACTATGGTACCAATATGCTCACCCCTTGTTGCTGCGTCGCTGGTCCCACTGTTAGGTCCTGCAGTTGCCGGGTTGGCTGCAGGCGGCAGGTCATTCCTCTGGCATCCTTCCTTGGGTGCCGCTGTCCGTGGTGGTTTGGTCACCGCCCTCCGTCTCTTCCTGGGTGCTGGCATGCTGGCGTTTTTAGGCAGCTGTTGCTTGCCCCATCTCCTGCATCTTGGGCCAAGTGTGACTGCAGCCAGGCGGTCCCGTGGACCTCTGATGCAGCTTGAATTTGTCGTAGCAACTCACCCAGGTCCTCTGGTTGCCCGTTTCTGCCTTGGCCCTCCATCGCATGTGCTTCTATGAGGGGTGCTGCCACCCTCCTTATGCACCAAGTCTACCAAATTTCGAGTCTGTCTGGTTCTATGCACCAGCACTCCTACTCTTTCTTCTTGGCGGGGTGCTGCCGCTGTTCCCTGTGCACCAAGAGTTTTATGCCTTTGACCCCGACAGCTTTCTGTGTGACCTGGTGGTATTTGCAGGGGCCTGCACACTGGCTGTGCTCTCTAGCTCGTGGCCCCGCCCCTTTCTGTTTATCTGCCAAGACGCGGTGGAAGCTGCTGCA
The DNA here is from genome assembly GCA_963921515.1 of Calotriton arnoldi. Classification (NCBI taxonomy): domain Eukaryota; kingdom Metazoa; phylum Chordata; class Amphibia; order Caudata; family Salamandridae; genus Calotriton; species Calotriton arnoldi. Next base: position 2,687,933 of record CAWUFW010001409.1, read on the forward strand.
CCTGCCCCGCACGTCTCCTGATCCTCTCCAGTATATTCGTAATTAAATCATTTCAGCAGCATGAGCGTTGCACCACTGAGCAATGAATGTGGCCCTTTACGCCCTCGCCATGTCACTTTAAATACAATGATGTGCCCGATCGTGGGCCTGGACCAGACCGCGCAGCTGCTCCTTAGCTGTTGGAGGTGTTACCCTCCGGCGCTGGGGCCGTTGCTCCCAAACCCGCCACTCAGCCACGCTCGAGCCTCGGACCGCCGAGCGCGAGTCCCACAGGTCTTACCGATCCAAGCCGCAGCCGGGGGACACCACTGTAGAAGAGGGGAGCGCGAGCAACAATCACCTCCCGCTCCTCTCTGGAGTCGCACCACTCGCGGGACACACCGCTGCCAGGGAGGGGCAAGTGGCAACACTTCGTGCTTCCCTTCTGTGTTCCCGAGATCTCCGCACCCTGCTGCCTTCGGCTCCTCAGCGTGCTCGGGCCAGCCTCTCCGCAGCGCCGGACCTCATTGCACACCAGCAGGCAAGGCAACCAGAAAGGGCTTAAGCAGTCCCGGAGGCCCGAGCCGCACCTGCCTGTAATCCGCACGGCAGAAAGGAAACTTCCACAACAAGGCCGATCCTCCGCGAGCGTTGGAGCAGCAAGAGGAGGGGCACGACCCCGTGCTCTTGAGGGGTCGGAAGAACGCCAAGCTCGACGCTGGCCAGACTGCAGCAGAGCCTCGCAGTAACTTGGAGCGGCCACACCTGTCCTCCATGCCGGTCTGCTGTAGGGGTTGGCGGCAAAAAGTCTTCGTGGAGCTTCAGATAGAATGGGTCCCACGCAGAGCTTCGCCTTGTCTCGCCTCAACAGGTACACAAAATTGCTGTTTGCGCCGCTCCCCTGCTCCATGATGATAGGAGCTGCATAGGGTGAGTGGCAACTTATATCCCCCCCATTTTCCTGCCTTGACCGGCGGTGTCCCCCCATTGGGGGGTTTGTACCTCGCCAGACGCCCCCCATTGGTCGGGGAGGCCTGGTGCCTCTCTGGCGCCCGTGGGGCTACTCCAATTCCGCTTCTGGGCGCTTTAGGGCACCCAGAACCGGATCCTTCCAGGGCTCGGCGTCGGTTATGGCACCGGCCCTCGAGGCCCCCTTCGGAGGCGGCCTCTGTGAGAATCCACTCAAGTTGACTTTGATTTCGTGGCTACAGCTCTTGAAGTCTATTCTACCACACAATTTTGTTACTTTATATCTACTATGTTTCTTGTTGTTCCTTCTCTCTCTGTTGCTGTATGTACAGTATTTACCATTTGCATGGGCAACATGTCTGCTTCTGTGTACAGTACTCTGTTACCCGGGCGGGTCATGTTCGCGCTCTATAAAACTTTCCAAATAAAATAAAATAAAATGTAATTCCCTCCCATCATCCACAGGGTCCTTGCTAGTATACATAAATGTAGCCTCTCACTCTTCTCTACCCCGTCTCATCTTCTCAGCACATACTACACTCTCATTCTTTCATACTGCAGCCCCCCTTCCTCTTTGATTTCCTATGACCCCACCCCTGTCTCCTGTAGTCTTTTCTAGTATTTGATCGTAAGTGCCAGCAAGTAATTGTGTGAAACCGTGTATGTTGGACCTGGCCCTTTTTGCAGGGTGATTCCCAAACCTTTTGCCATCCTCCTGCTACTTGTTGCTGAATTCGTTTTTATTGGCCTTAGGTCTCTGTGCACTTTACCACTGCTAACCAGTGCAACAGTGCTTGAACTCTCTGCTCAAAATATGGTAACATTGGCTTATGCTCAATTGGCATATTTAATTTACTTATAAGTCCCTAGTAAAGTGCACCACCTGTGCTCAGGGCCTGTAAATTAAATTCTACTAGTGGATCTGCAGCCTTGATTACGCTACCCACTTAAGTATCCCTTTAAACATGTCTCAGGCCTGCCATTTCATAGCCTGTGTGTGTAGTTTAAACTGCCATTTCGACCTGCCAAAATAAACCTTTTCCCAGCCCCAAACCTTCCTTTTTAATACATGCAAGTCACCCTTAGGATAGTCCTAGGAAAGACCAGAGGGCAGGGTGCAGTGTATTTAAAACATTGGACATGCACTTTTAAGTTTTACATGTCCTGGTAGTGAAAAACTCTTAAATTCTTTTCACTACTGCAAGGCCTATCTCTCCCATAGGATAACATTGGAGTTGCCTTATTACATTTTATAAGTGTAATATCCAAATGGGAAGAGATAAATGGTTCATGTCTGATATCTCTGGAATCCTAATTCAAAATCCTAATTTATGGTTGTCGGATTTTAAATTCCAGTTCTGAAAAAGTCACTTTTTAGAAAGTTGGCATTTTCTTATCATAGCCATTTGGTGCCTGCAGCCTTTCTCTGATCACATGGCTAGGTGTAGTTGGCAGTTGGGCTCTGTTTATTCCTACTAGACAGCAACACACAATGGGAGCTTTACACAAAGGGCCTAACGACCCTGCATTGTCACTTCAGCCAGCTTGGAGGCAGAGGAAGTAAGGAATTCCATACACTTCAAAAACACTGTCTAGAAGCTTCTCCAGTCTTCCAGAACCAGGGCACCAGGGGATAAAGAAGGAACCTCAAACACCAACTCTTCAGAACACTTCTGGGCCTGTGGATACTCTGCCAGGAAGAAGGGCTGCTGTGCTGCTGAAGGACTGCCACTGTTCTGGGCTGCCTCTCTGAAGAACTGCTGTCTTGCTGTGCTGACCTGCTGCCTATTGCCCTCTTGCTTGGGTAAGAAGTACTGGACCTGCATCTCTTGAACCATGAACCCAGAGTGACTCCAGATATCCACAGTTGGCGCATTGTGCTTTTTGGCTCTATTTTCTCTAAAATCTTTAAAATTTAATATCTCCAGTCCTACTAATTGGATTTTTGTCATTTTGATCTTGTTTTATTCATTAAAAATCACTCTATTTTTCTAATTCTGTTTTGAGCTCCTTTTGTGGTGTATTTTCACTGTTTTATAAATACTTTACACATTGCCTCTGAGATAAGCCTGATTTCTCTGTGACAGGCTACCAAGGGGATGTGCACGGGTTAATTTGAGGTTTGCTTGTGCCTTACCCTTACAAGGATTGTGGTTACTGCTCGACCAGGGTTCACACCAGTGGCGGCTGCTTCCAAAAATCAGTAGTGGGGTGGAGGGCGGGGGGTAAAAAAAAATAAGATCACTTACCTGCCAGCCGGACGGGCAGGTCCGCTGCCTCCGTACTCTCCATCCTCTTGTCCTGGCTTCTCTGCTAACAGGAAGCACCCAAGCCACCTAAACCAATCACAATGCTGCAATGCAGCATTGTGATTGGTCTGAGAGCCGTGGCTCGGTGCTCAGACAGGGAATGGGAACCTGGTCATGTTCTCCACCAGGGCTGTAATGCAGCCTGAGTGGAGAACATGCAAAGTGCGTATGAATGTTTGACCGGCCTGAGACGGCCGGCCAAACATTCATGGGCACTTACAAAGTGTGCTTACCACTCCCCCTGCTCCTGTAGTCAGAGCAGCCCGTCCTGCCCTGCAAACTTGCCTCAGCACGGAAAAATAAAATGATAATAATCTTGTGTTATTATCATTTTATTTTTCCTTTTTTGCAGTGCTGAAAGACAGTGGGGCGACGCTCCTCCGCCTTAGCGGAGGAGCCGCCCCTGGCTCACACCCTAGGCAACCAACAACCCAATTACTTACAGTGTCTGTTTGTTGTGTATGCTAAAGAGAGAGACAACACTGTCAGAAAGTGTGTGCGAGAGTAAGTAAGCATCTTTGGAATTACTAGTGACAATGTGTTTGTATGATTAAATTTATGCGATAGTGGATAAACATGTATATGTGACAGAGATTGTGGGTTATTTACAAACATTTTGTGTCAGAGCTCCATTGGTGCAAAGTATTGCAGCAATTTACTTACCATTAAAAAGACCTTGAAGCGCAGCACATATTTTCATAGTGCCCAGTTGCATAGTGCCTACGAAGCACATGTGAAAACATTAGTAAATCTTGACTGGAATGTGTGCATAATTGTGAGCATGTCAGGAGTACATCTGAAAGAAAGTGGAAGATAGAACTAGTGAGAAGCTGTGTGAGACCTGTTACTTGCCATGTGGAACCTGACAATACCACCTACCTGGCATGTAGTGACTGGCAACTTTGCATGTGGCAAAATGCACAATAAGTCTGCTATCTTTTCTACATGTTTGACGTTCTATTTTCTCACAGCCTTCTTTCGGAGAATGTTCTGATGTCATGGATTGTGTGGGTTTTGTGAGTGGCAGTTGCTTGGGTTGAGGGTTGTGAGAAGGATCGTTTGATGTTGTTCTTCTGTTCTACTATTAAACATGCTCCTCATTCTACTTTTGGAGTCAGAGAAATTATTTATGCATGGGGACACATCAGAATCTTCACCTATTTTCCCAAGATTTTCATTATGGGAGTAAACCTTAACCTTCCTCTAAAAAGGTATTTAAATCATGTCATGTTTTGACCAATGATAGTTGAACAAAGTATTTTCTAAAAATCATCTCCAATCCTCTCCTGTGAAGAACAGAAAGTATATACTTATAAAGATCTGAGGCCCCCGCCCGCCCCCACCCTAGAGCCGCAGGGGTCAGATTTCGAACCCGCTGTAGCAAGGACTCAGTTAATTCCACCAATACAAATTACAAACCCAGTTGGACTCTAGCCCATACACAACTCACTGAGCAATACTGTGCATGTGGTGTCTTCTGGTCACAATAAGTCCCACTAGATGAGTTCAGGAACCCAGTGGAACTCCAAATCCTCTTTCGTAAATGAATAATACACTCAAAATGGCACTAAGAAACAAGGGATGAAACTTTAAAATGTTTATTTATAACCCCAAGTCTAGTGCATAAAAGATGGATGGTAAGCACTCAGAATGAGAATATAAATGCAGGAATGCGTGACATGGCCAGCAAGAACTATAAGAAAATTACTAACACGGTTAGCAAGTTCCTAGCATCTTAACACCCTATCACTATTTTTCAGAGCTATGCTAAATTTTAGTAGAAGCATAAAAAATCAAGCCTATGGATCAAGTTTCTCAAGATGGATCACATAGCCTACCTTCTCTCTGTAAAAATAGGTGTTTAGCTATTCTCTATCACAGCTCTTGCATGGAAATGATAAGCAGTGCCGGGCTGAGGCCACTTCTCTGTACCACCTAGTTATCACTGCAAACCGTCGGGATCTCTGACTCGATAGTTCAAGCATGAAGCCTACTCCAAATTATGGTAAGATACCTGTGTTTTTATAGTATCTGATTACCAATTTTATCTTGTATTTATAAAATAAAATAGCACTTAGAGACACTAAAGTTTCAACAAGAAAAACAAATATGGTGATAAATGTCATCTCCCTTCACATGTTGGTATTTTGCTCTTATAACTAAAACAATAGAAAGATGTCAGCTTTCACTGTAAGCGTTCATAATGTTATGGTAGTGACCAAAATACATACAACAAAAATGTGTCTGCCTGGAGAGAAGGCAGACATGATACTAATAGTTCTGTACATGTCTAACTGATCACAGTATCTACTAAAAGAGATAAAAAACATCTTCACACAGACTCATGATAAAAATAGGAAGGGCTCAATGGGACTTGTCACAGTGTTCACAATATCCCCAAATTGTTATTTGAGACAGTTGCATTTAACACTTTTGCTGCTTGGCCTTCCCCTCTAGAATGCAAAGCCACACAGGGAAACCTACTAAATCCAGACATTTCTGAAAACTTGACATTCAGAGTAGTCGAGGTGGTGTGCTTCACATCAATGCGACAGGCCTGTATAAAACCAAGGTCAATGGGATTCTCGCCGAGCAACTCTCTTTGACTCTGTTATGTTATGTGAATTTGTAGAGCGGGCTAATCACACATGAGAGTATCCAGACGCAGAGTGGGGCAGGCCAGAGGGGGAGGAGTAGATCTTGCCTGTTTTGTCTGGAAGAGCCATGTCTTAAGGTTCCTTCGGAAGTCCATGCAGGAGGGGGAGGTTCTGAGGTGTTTTGGGAAGTCGTTCCAGGTGTTGGCTGCGAGGTATGAGAAGGAGCGTCCTCCGCTTCTGGTCTTCTTGATGCGAGGGAGGTGTGTTCTTGCTTGGAATGCAGATCAAAGGTGTCTGGTGGGTTGGAAGAAGTTGAGGCGGTGGTTGAGGTAAGCTGGACTGGTGCTGTGGAAAGCTTTGTAGGCGTGGATGTAGCTTGAACTTACATCTTTCCTGGACTGGGTGCTAGTGGAGATTGTTGAGATGTGGCGAGATGTGGTTATTTCTCAGGATGTTCAGGATGAGTCTGGCAGCAGCGTTCTGGGTGGTTTGGAGTTGGCGTAGGACATGGGCTGGGATTCCGATGTAGAGGGCATTTCTGTAATCAAGTCTACTTGTGATAAGAGCCTGGGTGACTGTTTGTCTAGTGTTCAGTGGGATCTACTTGAAAATCTTGCATATCATTCGCATAATGTCGAATCATGATGAGGAGACAGCATTGATCTGTCTGCTCATGGATAGGTTGGTGTCCAGGATGATAACGAGGTTCTTGACATGGTCCACAAGGATGGGTGGGGGCCAGATTCGGAGGGCCAACAAGAGGCATCACAGAGGGAGTGGTTGCTGCCGAAGATTAGGACTTCGGTATGTGGGCTCTCTCAAATCAAACTCTGGTTTAATTTGTGCCTGTCAGGGGCACTTGGCCCACAAATGGAGTAGCATTTGTATCGGAACAAGTGGGGAAATCTTGGTTGGTAGGAATTTTGTGGATCCCTGTGGTTTGAATATGCTTGCATCACAGACATGCAAGGAAAATGTGCAATTTTAGTCAAAGTTTGAGATCTGCAGGGCATTGTGTGTTAGAAGATGTCATGGTATCCACACAGCACACCGTCTTGGGACTACCCAAGGTGTCTAGTTTTCAGAAATGTCTGGATTTGGTAGATTTCCCAGTTGGCTGCTGACCCAAGCCTGAAAAGTGCAGCCATTCAGCATAGAAGTAGGACGATATTGGGGCTTAGCCCCACTCTGCTACCTATATGTAGAAAAAAAAATCTGAAAGAATCTAAATGTCCCCTCGTGCCATAGGGATGGTATTTCTCTAGTCCTCAGGGAGCAGAAAGGGTCTATTGCCTATTTTGGGGCAGGAGTATTGGCTCAATGCCAGAGTAGGTCACCCTAGCTTTTTGACTGCTTTTGTACTATGTTTAAATCCCTGGTGTCTAGGGGCCTTTCTGTCCCCTGGGGACAGATTTTGAGTACACACCCTCAACCAGCTGGGTCTGGTGGCTTAGTGGACTAATGCGTCCTCTGTAGAGGCCTGTGTTTGACCTCATGGTCACACATTTAAATCCCGGTGGGTCGTCGCAATCTTTCATCCTTCTGAGGTTGATACAATGAGTACCATTGAGTTGGGTAACAATAAACATCTGTTATTCAGCTCCAAGATGCTCTTCTGGGTGAACGTGTGCTTTACAAATACACATGTTGTGTTATGTTAATCTACCCCCAGGGGACAAAACGACTGATGTACCTGTTCTGGGAGCACAGCATGATGCCTGGGTGAGTCGCCTTGCCCACTTTGCTTTATTTTGGTTAATATAATTCCACTGGTATCCAGTGACCTTTCTTTACCCTATGGGCGGATTTTCAGTAAACACCCTCAATCCACACCTCGGGAGGTGGGGGGACCAGAAAGACTGATGCACCTATTCTGGAGTGAATGCACGGCGTGAAGCCTGGGTGAGATGCACCCACACCCTGGGGAGATAGAAAGACCATTAGATACTAGAGGAAAATTATTCCCTCTCAACTCACCCAGGCATTACGTCATGTTTCTACCCCAGAATAGGTGCATCAGTCTCTCTGTTTCATTACTTCCTTGCTGGCCTTCAGGTTCTCAGTAGCCTCTTTCCAGAAACGCTTTATCTGGCTCCTAAGGGCTTACATGTAGCTATTTTGAGGGGGTTTCTTGGGAGTTTGCTGCCACTCCACCTTAACAAGACTGAGAGGTCCACGCACAGGTGGCCAAAAAGAAGTTCAACGGAACTGAACCCTACTCCCTTCTCAGGCACTTCCAAGTATGCATATAGCCTGCAAGGCAGGAGGACATCCTACTTATGCTTTAAGGGCTCTAATAGGCCCATAATCATGCCTTGTGGGTCTTGTTGACTCTATCAACAGCCCATTATTCTGGGGTTGGTATGGAGTAGAGAACATGTAGGTTAGTTACCCCACAATCCTCCTACATGAACTTCTTGTAAGCAGGCATGACGTCGATGACTCCCTCAGACACAACCTGCTTGGGGAAACCCACATGGGTAAATATCCCCGTCAATGCGCTGGCTGCCACCGGTGTTATCAGTGACCTCGGATATAGCCTTAGGTTACTCTGTCACATGGTCCACCAAAATCAGAATAAACCTGCTGCCTAAGGCAGTCTTGGGATCTAGGGTCCAACAATGTCAATGCCTACTCTTTCAAAGGGTGTTCCCACTAAAGGGAATAGAAGCGGGGTGGGCTTTTGCTTTACCCCTGAGTTCCCACTGACCTCGTAGGTTATATAGGATTTGGAGATGCATCCTCAACATGGATCAATAAAAGTGAGTGACCAGTCGATCAAATGTTTTGGCTTGTCCCACATGTACTGTAAGGGGGTTGTCATGACTCAACTCCAGTAGGAAGGCACGGTAGAACTGTGGAATCATTAACACATGGATTGACCCAGGCTCAGGGACCTTAGGCTCACTATACAGGAGACCATTCTCCCAATAAATTTGGTGATCACAGAGGTGTCGCCAGCTGCTTGGGCTTCAGCCTGCTGCTGTAGGCCATCAAAAGTGGGGCACTCCGTCTGCACTATGCCAAACTCTGCCTGGGATGAGCCCCCCTCCAATTTGTCACCTGGCTAACTCAGTTCAGTGTTCCAGGGTAGCGGTGCAGCAATGTCTTTTCCCTGTATGGACCGGGCTGTCACCCTCGGAGTCAGCCTCCTCCCGGACTGTGGGAATTTCTGGAGAGGATTTCCAACACCGCTTGCCCTTCCTCTTTTTGACAGGCTCCTGGGCCATTTTTTCAGACACAATGGTATTCTGACTTTCCTCATGGGTTGCCACGGACCATGTGGTCAGCCACTCCCACTCAGGCAATCCCAGCATCTCCAAGTGGGAACTGAGCTACACGTGTTTCCAGATGATGTGCTGTAGGTCATTTCATAACAGATAGCCAGCAGGCATGGCCAGAATTACAGCTACCTTTAAGGCACCTGAGACTAAGGTCTATTCAAAGGGATTACCTGCTTTAAGAACACCTGAAGACACCTAACAGTAGCCATACTGGCTCCAGTGCCCACTGTCTAAGAGAAATCCACATCTCACCACAGGGGAGCCATCAGCAGTCAGGTGATACTGGACACTAGCAGAAAGGCCCCTTTTGGATTAGGCAGGAAAATTTCAAACTTCCAACAGTGTCATTTTCAAAATAGTAATATAACATTTGTCTTGACCATTAAGTTGGATTTTAAAGTATGATTGAAATAAACCCTTGAACCCTTTTTCTAGCTCCTCCCAAACTAAAACTAAGCACTAAAAGTTGTTAGATAAGCACTAAAAGTTGTTATAGTGCAACCCAGTGTTTCCCTAAGAAAGAGCCAGCCTTGCCAAACTGAAAAACTTCTTTAAATGTTTTTCACTGTGAGGGCATGTAAAACATTAAATATTCATGCCCTACTTTTTAAATAACATGGACACGGCCTTTGGCCATTAAAGGCCTACATTAGGAATGGCTTATAAAGTTTGTTTTACCAAGGTGAAATGGCAATCCACATCTGCACACCCAGACTGCGTTGGTATACCTGAGGACTTGTTTTACAGTGCTACTTTAGTGGTTGGCACAATAGAGGCTGGAGTCCACTAGTAGGATTTAATTGACAGACCGTGGGTACCTGTAGTACCATATATTCAGTACTTATAAGTAAATTTAATGTGCCAATTAGGAATAGGTCAATTTTACTAGATTTAAAAGGAAGATCACAGCACTTTCCCACTGGTTAGCAGGAGAAAAGTGTATATAGTCTTATTGCTAACAAAAACGGGTTGAGCAAAAGAAGGTAAAAGTCTGCGGGAATGTCATGCAAAAGATGATCATTTCCAATTATATGAATGTGGCAAAGCTTCTTTTCGAATCTCGTATTGTTTCATTGCAGACTTCCAAAAGCAGTTCCAAAGAGGTATCATGAGCCTTGCGTCAGTGTTTTCTCTCGCTTCCCCTTACTCTTTTCCCCTTTGTGTGGGACGTTGTGATTTCTGTAATGATTTGAAGTCATGGCCTCTCTGTGGCATGAATAAGATTAGCTTCATTGCATTCCTGCAGACCGGTAACGAAAATCTGTGAACTACGATACTGGAGGACCAGGAGTCCGCCATTTTAGACCAGGCGTGAGCAGCCTTGTTTCAATATACCGGCAGTGTCGGCCACTCTCACGTCTCTGAAGGACATAGCGCCATGTCGCAGACTTCCTGTAGAAAATGACTCAAACTCTCACATAATGAAGTAGACAAAGTATAAAACACTTCATAGGGACTACAGATGTGGACAAGCCCAAGTAAAGGATACTAGTAGTCTAAAGTTAATCTGCAACACCTTCAGGCAAGACCTCCATAATATTTCCCAGGCTGTACTACTAAACTAGTGCCAGGCTCCAAGGCATCTAGACAACTGTTGTTTTTCAAAGATGTCAAGCACACACAGAAACAACTCACCTCTAAGGAGAACGACACCACCATGACAGCTGGAAAGCTGGACGCTGTCATGAAACAGCTTAGAGAAATTAAATCCTCTATTATTATGATAGAAAAATATCCCCCAGATATGACCATGGAGCTTAAATTCCTCAATAGGGAAATAACAGCTATTAGACAATAGCTGGATTGGTCTGACAAAGAACTGGAGGCCCTATAAACTACAGTGCTGAACACCCCTGACCAGGAGTAATGAATTCTGGAATCTACATATATAGGTTACTGAAATGGTAGACAGTAGCAAATGTAACAATATTCAGCTTTACAGAGTCCCAGAAACGGAGGAAAACAATGTTATGCCAGGCTTCCTATCCACCCTTCTTCCTCAACTCCTCAACCTAGAGTTCAACCTACAACTAGAATTCCAGAGGGCCTACTGCTTCCGCTTGTCACACAACATAAAAAAAGACTCCCCCAAGGCAATCATGCTGGGTCTGTTCAGACACCAGCACGTACAGCAGATTATTCAGTCAACGAAACAACATGGCCCATACCTCTACAAAAGCCACACAATTTCAATTGCTACTCATTTCTCCCTTGAGACTACCATCAAGTGGAAACAATTCACACCCTTATGAATGAGATTGAGACACCATTATGTGAGATATGACCTGTTATACCCTGCTTTGATTCTTGTGACCATAAATGGCATACCGAGCGAATTTCTAGATCCACAAGAAGTGGAAACCTTCCTCAGTACTCTGACCAAACTCCTATGGAGTCTTCTCTGACACCCAGATAGTATGCAGGGCTCCTATCATCCTACACCTTGACAGCACCTGCCTCTGATGACTGGTCCAACACTACATCAACTTTAAAGCACAGACAACAGGTCAGAGAATGCACCCTGGTAGAAACCTGAACACAAGTTAGGGATATATCAAGCGCCGCTATTAAGCCTTAATCACACCCAAGTTCCGTTGCCCGCCACCCACGTGCCACTGGTATCACTTCTTCCCCAACCCTTCACCCAATACTATGACTCAGGGCTTCCACTTCTACTTCTGTTTACTGGCCTGTGCACATTTTCCAGTGACGGCACCCATCCCTCAGCAGGGGCTGGTACTCATCCCTTCACTTCATTACTCTACCCCGGGCCTAGATCACTGTCATCCTAACATAGATCTCCACCATGTGCATGCCCAAGCTGTTCATCTGGTCTCCGAACATCAATGGTATGACAAACTACATTAGGGTCCAGATGTACTTTTCTTTCATGCGACACTGCCAGACAACTGGCTTTGTTGCACTGTGTTGTGTGAAAGGAAAAGAACAGAAATGCACCATATCTAGTAAGACATGGCACACTTCCTCTCTCTCATCATGGTGCAGTGGTGCCTGCATTGCAGCAGGATTGTGTTTGTGTAGGAAGGTATACATTCCTGCACCAAAATAATTCTTAGAGGCATATTCTTCTTTCTGCAACACACATGAATGAGGCACCAATTTGGAACACACCTAGGTCTACAGTCTTTGTAATTCTGGTTTTGCATCAGAATACATGGGTGGATGCATGGGAACGACTTCCTGATGCAAAGTAAGGCAGGGCAGTGCTATAAGCTGCGTTGAGCTACTTTGAATTTGCTAAATAAGCCACACAATTCATCTTTTCGTTTTTTAGTAAATGCCAAAATGAATTTTGTGCAGGTGCTGCACCACAAAAAGGATGCAACCCCAATGCAAAATCTTAGTAATCTGGTCCCCAATGTAAAACAGTCCTGACCTATGAGTCCCCCAAAATAAAATGATATTGCCCTTATTCAGAAGACCCACTTGCCCTTAGATGAATCTGACAAACTCAAATGAGACTGGGTTGTACATGTGATCTCAACTTCATATTCCGACTAAGATGCAGATATAATTAGCACAGCCTCCAAACCACTTGTGAAATGCAGAGTAGAAGTCCTTGTGCACAAGCCACTCCCTGTGAAGATACAAGTGACATGGACAGTCCCCACAAGAATTATTTTTTTGAAATCGTAGAGTTTACTGCAGTTGAGTGGAGTGTCATTAAGTGGAGAGTGGTACAGTAGAGTGGATGATATTGTCATATAGTGTACTGTAGTAGAGTGAAATGTTGTAGAGAGGAGTAGCATAGAGTGGAATAGCGTAGAGTGGAGAGGTATAGAATGGAGTGGTGTAGATTTCAAAACCGTACAGTGGAGTGGTGTAGAGTGGAGTGGCATAGAGTGGAGTGGCGTAAAGTGGAGTATCGTACAGTGGAATAGCGTACAGTGAAGTGGCATATAGTGGAGTGGGGTACAGTGGAGTGGCGCAGAGTCGAATAGCATACAGTTGAGTGGCCTAGAATCTAGTTGCGAACAGTGGAATAGGGTATAGTGGAGTGGCGAAGGGTGGAACAGCATAGAGGTTTAGAGTAAATTGGCGTACAGTAGAGTGGCAAACATTGGACTGGCATAGAGTGTAGTGTGGTAGAGTGTAATAACGTACAGAGTAGTAGCGTACAGTGGAATGGCTTAGAGTGGAGATGCGTACAATAGAGTGAGGTAGAGTGCAGTGGCATACAATGCAAGTGCGTAGGGTGGAGTGGTGTAGAGTGCAGTGCCGTAGAGTGGACTATCATATAGTGGAGTGATGTACAGCAGAGTGGCGTAGAGTGCAATAGTGTACATTGGAGTGGCATAAAGTGGAGCGCATAGAGTGGAGTAGCGTAGACTGGAGTAGCGTACAGTCGAGTGATGTAGACTAGACTGGTATATTTTATATTATTTATTTTTAGAAAGCGCTCGTGTACCCAGGGGTGACTTGTCCCCGCCTTGTTTAAGGTAACCATTTAGAACTGTGATTATTTGCTGATGGAGGCCTAACAGAACTGAATAATGAATTATTGGCTAAAAGCCATGTTTTAAGGGCTTTCCTAAAGTGTAGAAGATTGGTCAGCTCTTTCAGCTTAAGAGGAAAAGAGTTCCACAGCTTAGCTGTACAAACAACAAAACTCTTTCCTCCCCAATTGGATTGCCTGGATTTGGGGACTACAATTTCTTTTTCCGCCATCGAGCGTAATGGTCTAGTGGGTATATACCAAGAAAACGTTTGAATTAAGTAATCTAGTCCGGTGTTGTGCATTGCCTTAAACGCAATTCTTTTTTTTATAGGTAACCAGTGAAGTTCTTTAAGTGCAAGCGTTGCTGACTGATGTTTAGGTAATCCAAACAAGAGATGTGTTGCTGCATTTTGCAGTGCTTGTAGCTTAGTCAATAGCTTTTGTTGCATATTAATGTACAGAGCATTGCAATAGTTTAGTTTAGACACGACTAATGCTGTAATTACTGCCTTTGAAGGTTGACAGGTATGAAAGGGATACTTTATTTTTAGGATGTAAAAAACGAAGGAGGCAATTTGATTGACCTGGCTGTTAAGAGTCAGCCTATTGTCAAAGATGATGCCTCAGTTACTTACTTTTTCAGCAGGTTTTGGTAGGGCTCCCACATCATGGGGTCACCAGCTAGGGTACCAAAAAGATGTGTTATTTCTAAAAAGCAGAATTTAGATATTTCCTTAATTAAGATTCAAACAATTGTTGTTCATCCAGTCATAAATGTTTTTCGTGCAGTTATGGAATTTGGTGGCCGTATGGTCTGGGTTGCCTGAGACCAAAACCACAATTTGGGTGGCATCAGCGAAGGAAATACCTGAGAACCCAAACATTTCTATGAGTTTGGTCAGTGGTGTAATATATAGGTTAAAAAGAGTGGGGCTTAAAGAAGCACCTTGTGGAACACCACATGGAAGGGTAAACAAATTTGAAACAAAAACATCTAATACTACACATTGCTCTCGCTCTGACACGAAAGCTGTGAAGAGGGCAAGAGCAGTTCCTAGTGATTCGTAGGGAATGAAGGCAGTCAATTAAAATTTTATGATTGACCGTGTCAAATGCTGCTGAGAGGTCTAACAAGATTAGGGCAGCATTTTCTTCTCTGTCAGTGGGGGCTCTTATGTTCTCAGCTGCAACAATTTATGCAGCCTCAGGGCTGTGTTGGCTCCTAAATCCAAATTGGGTGGCATCTAGAAGGCGTAGAGTGAAGTGGCGTAGAGTGGAGTGGGGTGGAGTATGCTGGCATTCAGTGGAGTTGCATACAGTGGAACAGCATAGACTGAAGTGACGTATAGTGGATTGTCGCAGAGTGGAATGGCGTACAGTGAAATAGCATACAGTGGAGTGGTGTAGAGCACAGTGGCAGTGAGTGGAGTGTGGTTCAGTGGAGTTGCATACAGTGGAGATGCGTACAGTAGAATAGCATACAGTGGAGTGGCGTAGAGTAGAGTTGAGTGGCATACAGTGGAATGACATACAGTAGAGTGGTGTAGAGTGCAGTGGTGTACAGTAGAATAGCGTATAGTGGAGTGGCATAGAGTGGAGTTGGGTGCAGTGGAGTGGCGCAGAGTGGAGCGGTGCACAGTGGAGTCGAGTGGCGAAGAGTGGAGTGGTGTAGACCGGAGTGAGGTACAGTGTAGTGGCATACAGTGGAATAGCATACAGCGGAGTGCCGAAGAGTGGAGTGGCGTAGAGTGGGGTAGAGTGTAATAGTGTACAGTGGAGTAGTGTAGATTGGAGTGGTGTAGAGTGGAGTGGCATACAGTAGAGTGAGGTAGAATGTAGTGGCATACAGTGAAATAGCATAGAGACGTGCAGTGAAATGGCATAGAGTTGAGTGGCTTCGAGTGGAAAGGCGTACAGTGGAATATCATACAGTGGAGCGATGTAGAGTGCAGTGTCGTAGATAAGAGTGTGGTAGACTGGAGGGGTGTAAAGTGGAATAGCATGCATTGAAGTGGCATAGAGTGGAGTGGCATAGAGTGGAGTGATGTACAGTGGAATAGTGTTGAATAGAGTGGCGTACTGTGGTGCGAAGTGGCGTAGAGTGGAGCGGCGTGGAGTGAGGCAGACAGTAGTGGCGTACAGTGAAATAGCGTAGAATGGAGTGGTGTAGGGTGGAGTAGCACACACTGGAGTGAGGTAAAGTGGAGTGGCATAGCGTAGAGCAGCATAGACTAGAGTGGCAAAGAGTGGAACAGCGTATAGTAGAGTGGCTTGGAGTGGTTTAGTGTTGTGTGGCATAGACTGGAGTGAGGTACAGTGCAGTGGCGTACAGTGGAATAGCGTAAACTGGAGTGGCATAGAATGGAGTGGTGTACAGTGAAATAGTATAAAGTGTAGAAGTATAGACTGGAGTGAGGTACAGTGTAGTGGCATACAGTGGAGTGCCGAAAAGTGAAGTGGTGTAGAGTGGGGTAGAATGTAGTAGCATACAGTGGAGTAGTGTAGATTGGAGTGGTGTACAGTGGAGTGGCATACAGTAGAGTGAGGTAGAATGTAGTGGCATACAGTGAAATAGCATAGAGGCGTGCAGTGAAATGGCATAGAGTTGAGTGGCTTCGAGTGGAATGGCGTACAGTGGAATATCATACAGTGGAGTGGTGTAGAATGCAGTGTCATAGATAAGAGTGTGGGAGAGTGAAGGGGCATAAATTGGAATAGCATACATTGAAGTGGCATAGAGTGGAGTGGCGTAGAGTGGAATGGTGTACAGTGGAATAGTGTTGAAAAGAGTGGCGTACTGTGGTGCAGAGTGGTGTAGAGTGGAGCAGCATATAGTGGAGCGAGGCAGACTGTAGTGGCGTGCAGTGAAATAGCGTAGAATAGAGTGGTGTAGAGTGGAATAGC
The DNA here is from genome assembly GCA_963921515.1 of Calotriton arnoldi. Classification (NCBI taxonomy): domain Eukaryota; kingdom Metazoa; phylum Chordata; class Amphibia; order Caudata; family Salamandridae; genus Calotriton; species Calotriton arnoldi. The sequence continues at coordinate 2,704,434 of CAWUFW010001409.1, forward strand.
ACACACTGGAGTGAGGTAAAGTGGAGTGGCATAGCGTGGAGCAGCATAGACTAGAGTGGCATAGAGTGGAACATAGTATAGTAGAGTGGCTTAGAGTGGTTTAGTTTCCAGTGGTGTGGCGTAGACTGGAGTGAGGTACAGTGCAGTGGCGTACAGCGGAATAGCGTAAACTGTAGTGGCATAGAATGGAGTGGCGTACAGTGAAATAGTATAAAGTGTAGAAGTATAGACTGGAGTGATGCACAGTGGCATGGTATAGAGTGGAATAGCATACAGTGTAGTGTCATAGAGTGAACGTACGTAAAGTGGAGTAGCGTAGATTGGAGGGGCGTACAGTGAGGTGGGGTACACTGAAGTAACATAGAATGGAGTGGGGTACAGTGTAATAGCGTACAGTGGAGTGGAGTGGGGTACAGTGGAGTGCCATACAATGGATTAGCACAGATTGGAGGGGTGTATAGTCATGTGACGTAGAGTGGAGTGGCGTAGAGTGTAATAGTGTAAAGTGGAGTGGCATACGGTATAGTGGCATAGAGTGAAGTCGCGTAGAGTGGAGTGTGGTACTGGAAACAGATGTAGCATGAAAGTGGGTGAATGGATGTAGATGTAATGTGGTACGAATATAGATTATGAGGTATAAATATCAATTCTTGGTACTAGGTGTAAGTAGTGTTAAAGGTATACATGTTGGAGTACTTAGTTATATATTGTGCTGTTGTGTACCGCTGTAAGCTCACGGTATACCGCACTACATGCCGATGAGGAGGCAGTATGTGATCTGTAATGGCTGTCTTTACAATATGTCAAAAAGGAATCCATGTTGTTTTCAGCACACCTTCACTGCATTCTGGGTTAGGGCCGTAAATATACGTACGTAGTAGGTTTTATTGTTGTTCCCATCCTATTACCACTTTATTAAAGGGTTAATAGGTAGAAGAATGTATTTATATGTTTCCATATATGTTTATGGCACTTTACAAAGAACCACGGTTTAGAAAAAAAAAAAAGTTATTTTGCGCTGTAATTTGTAGTTATTCCCAGGGTACTTCGTAGAGTTTTTTCTAAATAATTAAATATGTTAAAAATTGAAAATAACTGATAAGACCTGCTCCTGACCCTCTCCGATCGTGCCGCTCATCAAGGTCAAGACTGATTACTCCATGGAGAGCCTTTCACTCCTCCCAGGCCCTCCTTTCCCTTCCTACCAGCTGGCCAGAGAGCTGTTTTTTCTTTTCTTCCTTCTCCTTTTCTTTCTTTCTCTCTCTCTCTTCTTGGTCACGCCACTTCTCAAGTTCCCCGCGGACCAGCGCTCACGCCAACTCCCATGGCACTCCTCGGCCAGCGTCGAGGGCTCTTGCCAGCCGAGGCGGCCTAGGGTGGTCGGTCCCCGACCAGCCAGTGCCAATTCAATGCGCTCAGCTCACGGCCCTCACTGTCAGTGGGGTAATGCCTCCCCACTCCTATCCACTACTCACTTGAAGCGGGAAGAACGAGTGGGACATGGCACATAACCCCCCCAGCTCTTACCCATTGAACACCAGGCCTTGTTCGCTCCAGACCACCGGGCCCTACTACCCTTCCCAATCATTAGCAATCAGCCATATACCGCATAGTATATGACACCACTTCGCCTGAACTCTCCTGCAATGTTACAGCTCTCCGCTAGCGGGCTCCGTGCCGCTTTCCCGGCCAGAACAACGGTTTACTTACACTGACAAGATTATGCCTATTACACAGTCACTGGGTGCTATGTTCTGTTTGCAGATGCGCTACTGCCCTATTGCTGATGATTTCCCCCAACGCGGCCGGCCCGAAGTGGTTGTAGGCGGCATGCTGTGTGCTTCCCCACCCGGTTTAGCCTTTGGCTGGCATTGACAACCGCGCTGCCGGCCCGACTGGGATGTAGGCAGAACGCTGTGGATGTGACCTTTCTACTTCTCAATAAAGGTTTTTGAAACTTTAAAAAAAAAAAATGAAAATACACTGCTGTACACTATATTAGAAAAATATAGTGAAGTACAGTGTCTTTTTTTTTTTTTAAATCATTTTTTTTAAGTACTGCAGTACTTGCAAGGTAGTATTGCGGAACTCCGTACATTTTTTTTAAAACATAGAGAAACTTATAAATAATTTTTCCTATCACTTGCCACTTTAATTTATTAGTAATAGTTAGTGAAAATATCAAACCTAATACTTATCTATATCTACGGGCATAATGCAGAACACAGCCAAAGTCTACTGAAAACAACATGGCTAGCTTAAACTTTTGTAAAGGCAGTCATTTTCCAGTCACATAATGTCTTGTCATTGCAAGGTACCATGGTAGTTCCACAAAATACCGCAAACTTTCACAAAATTACTGTGTCAACAAATATCACTAAGTTTAAATGCCTTATAAGTCGGATAATACTTACCTATAGTACCCAAAAGGATCATCTGCACAAGAAAATGTCTAATCCTGCCAAATTTCATGTAAACCAGTTCAGCCGTTTTCATGCTACATGAGATACAAAAGTCTATGGAAAATGCACTGGTGGAATAACTTGCTTTGGGACCCCCCTTTTACCTTTGCACACACTTGACTAATCTCCCCAAAACATTACTTTCCATCTTCCGGTAATGTAGAAAGGGCAATAGATATGGATCCTAACTATAAAGAATATATATATATATATATTCACTGAAAAAACCATAGGTTTCAGACACGTTATAGTTAGAAATTAGCATTTAAAAAACCTTTGAAATTCACTGAAAAACCATAGGTTTTAGGGACAGTTATAGTTAGTTGGACATTGCACTCGTACAAAACCCGTGAAATTCCCTGTTATAGTTAGTTCAGCTAACTATAACTCGCGCCCCGCAATGCACTGCTGATGACGTCACATATTACATCACTCATGACATGGTCAGTGACATCACTGATGACATCACTGATGACATCTCAAATGACATCACTGATGACATCACTGATGACATCATCCAGTGACTGTGTGTTTCTGTAAAGTTTAAATATGTTTAATATATTTAGGGAAAGGCGTATTGAAGAATGAGTGGGTGTATAAGTGTCTGAATGGATGATTTAGTACGTGAGTGACTGACTCTACAAGTGAGTGATTAAACGTATCTTACTGAATGCATGGGTTAGTGACTAAACTGTGTGAATGTCTGTATCCGTCTGTTTGTTGGTGTGTAAGTGGATGCATGGATTTGCGAATAGCTACATGAGTGTCTATATGGGTTATTGATTGGTTCTCTGAGTATCTGTATGGCTGCCTGAGTGTTTGTGTGGGTGGGGTGTGTGTGACTCTATACATAGATGTGTGAGTGGGTGATTCACTGGGTGCATGATTTCAAGAGTGCATCTGTGATGGACTGCTTGGGTGGGTTAGTGTGTGTATGGGTGTGTTAGTGAGTGAATGTATATCTCAGAGGTACATGTGCAAGTAACTACATATGTAAAAGGCAGTATATATGTGTGTTAGAGTATTTAAATGGCTATAAGTGAGAGTGTGTTATTGTGAGAGTGGCTGTATGGATGCGTGTGTGCTTGTATCAGTTATTGTATAAGAGCGTAAGAATGTGCTAGTATTTGTATGAGTAAGTGAGCTGGTGTGTGTATAACTGTATAGGTGAGTAAATGGGTGTGTGATTAATTTTTACATGACTGACTAAGTGTGTGAGTACCTCTATGGATCAGTGGCGGTGTGTGAGTGTTTATATAGGTGTATGAGTGCATATGATAGTCCTGTACTGAGTGACTGTAAGTATGAGTGACTGTACAGGTGAGTGAGTGGATGTGTGTGTAGACCTAAGAATCAGTGAGTGGGTAGGTAGTTTTTGGTGTTGGAGTGTCTATGCTTTTGAGAATGGCATTCTGTAATTTAGAGTGGGTGTATCAAAAGTTATATTAGGGTGTGAGAAGATGCATGAAATTATCACATGGATGATGTCATCAGTGATGTCATTTGAGATGTCATCAGTGATGTCATCAGTGATGTCACTGACCATGTCATGAGTGATGTAATATGTGACGTCATCAGCAGTGCATTATGGGGCGCGAGTTATAGTTAGCTGAACTAACTATAACAGGGGAATTTCACGGGTTTTGTACGAGTGCAATGTCCAACTAACTATAACTGTCCCTAAAACCTATGGTTTTTTCAGTGAATTTCAAAGGTTTTTTAAATGCTAATTTCTAACTATAACGTGTCTGAAACCTATGGTTTTTTCAGTGAATTTCAAAGGTTTTTTAAATGCTAATTTCCAACTATAACGTGCCTGAAACCTATGGTTTTTTCAGTGAATTTCAAAGGTTTTTTAAATGCTAATTTCTAACTATAACGTGCCTGAAACCTATGGTTTTTTCTGTGAATTTCAAAGGTTTTTTAAATGCTAGTTTCTAACTATGCCAACAGAGGTAGGACATGTGAAGAAAGAAGAAAAACGCACAGAAAGAAGCAAAAGATGTGCAGAAAGAACCAACAGAGGAGCAGAAAGAGGCCTTGTTTCAAAATCATCCTGTGCCCACAACTTTTTCAGACGGGTACTGGTGGTAACTGACTAACCAGAGCCAGTGCGCGTTTTAAGTTGGGGGATTAGGTCACCTTGAATCCTGAGAGTCCCTGAGGCCCAACCAGCCCACCAGGTACTTCCAGTAAGCACCACAGGCCTGCGTTGCAACGCCTGTAACAAATTGTGCAGTTGTGTTTAGGTAGTGAAGAGGGTCGTGCTGGGGGTAGTGTTTTAGGTTTAGGGTAGTGCAGTGGTGTTTGTGTAGTGTAGGGGTCATGCTGGGGGTAGATTTAGGGTTTAGGGTAGTGCAGTGGTGTTTGTGTAGTGTAGGGGTCATGCTGGGGGTAGATTTAGGGTTTAGGGTAGTGCAGTGGTGTTTGGGTAGTGTAGGGAGTCGTCCTGGGGGAGTGTTTTAGGGTTTAGGGTAGTACAGTGGTGTTTGGGTAGTGTAGGGGTCGTGCTGGGGTTAGTGTTTTAGGGTTTTAGGGTTTAGGTAGTGCAGTGGTGTTTGGGTAGTGTAGGGGTCGTGCTGGGGGAGTGTTTTAGGGTTTAGGGCAGTGCAGTGGTGTTCGGGTAGTGTAGGGGGTCATGCTGGGGGAGTGTTTTAGGTTTAGGGCAGTGCAGTCGTGTTCGGGTAGTGTAGGGGGTCGTGCTGGGGGAGTATTTTAGGGTTTAGGGTAGTGCAGTGGTGTTCGGGTAGTGTAGGGGGTCATGCTGGGGATAGTGTTCTAGGTTTAGGGCAGTGCAGTGGTGTTCGGGCAGTGTAGGGGTCGTGCTGGGGGTGGTGTTTTAGGTTTAGGCAGTGCAGTGGTGTTCGGGCAGTGTAGGGGGTCGTGCTGGGGGTGGTGTTTCAGGGTTTAGGGCAGTGCAGTGGTGTTCGGGCAATGTAGGGGGTCATGCAGGGGTGGTGTTTCAGGGTTTAGGGCAGTGCAGTGGTGTTCGGGCAGTGTAGGGGTCGTGCAGGGGTGGTGTTTCAGGGTTTAGGGCAGTGCAGTGGTGTTCGAGCAGTAAAGGGGGTCATGCTGGGGGTGGTGTTTCAGGGTTTAGGGCAGTGCAGTGGTGTTCGGGCAGTGTAGGGGGCGGTGCAGGGTGTGGTGTTTCAGGGTTTAGGGCAGTGCAGTGGTGTTCGGGCAGTGTAGGGGTGGTGCGGGGGTGGTGTTTCAGGGTTTAGGGCAGTGCAGTGGTGTTCGGGCAGTGTAGGGGTCGTGCAGGGGTGGTGTTTCAGGGTTTAGGGCAGTGCAGTGGTGTTCGGGCAGTGTAGGGGGCGGTGCAGGGGTGGTGTTTCAGGGTTTAGGGCAGTACAGTGGTGTTCGGGCATTGTAGGGGGTGGTGCTGGGGCTGGTGTTTCAGGGTTTAGGGCAGTGCAGTGGTGTTCGGGCAGTGTAGGGGTGGTGCTGGGGCTGGTGTTTCAGGGTTTAGGGCAGTGCAGTGGTGTTCGGGCAGTGTAGGGGGTCGTGCTGGGGCTGGTGTTTCAGGGTTTAGGGCAGTGCAGTGGTGTTCGGGCAGTGTAGGGGTCTTGCTGGGGCTGGTGTTTCAGAGTCTAGGGCAATGCAGTGGTGTTCGGGCAGTGTAGGGGTCTTGCTGGGGCTGGTGTTTCAGGGTTTAGGGCAGTGCAGTGGTGTTCGGGCAGTGTAGGGGTCGTGCTGGGGCTGGTGTTTCAAGGTTTAGGGCAGTGCAGTGGTGTTCGGGCAGTGTAGGGGTCATGCTGGGGCTGGTGTTTCAGGGTTTAGGGCAGAGCAATGGTGCTCAGGCAGTGTAGGGCGTTGTGCTGGGGGTGATGTTTCAGGGTTTAGGGCAGTGCAGTGGTGTTCGGGCAGTGTAGGGGTCGTGCTGGGGGTGGTGTTTCAGGGTTTAGGTCAGTGGTTTTCGGGCAGTGTAGGGGGTCTTGCTGGGGGTGATGTTTCAGGGTTTAGGGCAGTGCAGTGGTGTTCGGGCAGTGTAGGGGTCTTGCTGGGGGTAGTGTTTCAGGGTTTAGGGCAGTGCAGTGGTGTTCGGGCAGTGTAGGGGGTCATGCTGGGGGTGGTGTTTCAGGGTTTAGGGCAGTGCAGTGGTGTTCGGGCAGTGTAGGGGGTCGTGAAGGGGTGGTGTTTCAGGGTTTAGGGCAGTGCAGTGGTGTTCGGGCAGTGTAGGGGTCGTGCTAGGGGTGGTGTTTCAGGGTTTAGGGCAGTGCAGTGGTGTTCGGGCAGTGTAGGGGTCATGCAGGGGCTGGTGTTTCAGGGTTTAGGGTAGTGCAGTGGTGTTCGGGCAGTGTAGGGGGTCGTGCTGGGGGTAGTGTTTTAGGGTTTAGGGTAGTGCAGTGGTGCTTGTGTAGTGTAGGGGGTCGTGCTGGGGGTAGTGTTTTAGGGTTTAGGGTAGTGCAGTGGTGTTTGTGTAGTGTAGGGGGTCATGTTTTAGGGTAGTGCAGTGGTGTTTGGGTAGTGTAGGGGGTCATGCTGGGGGTAGTGTTTTAGGATTTAGGTTAGTGCAGTGGTGTTTGGGTAGTGTAGGGGTCGTGCTGGGGGTAGTGTTTTAGGTTTAGGGTAGTGCAGTGGTGTTTGTGTAGTGTAGGGGGTCGTGCTGGGGGTAGTGTTTTAGGTTTAGGGTAGTGCAGTGGTGCTTGTGTAATGTAGGGGTCGTGCTGGGGGTAGTGTTTTAGGTTTAGGGTAGTGCAGTGGTGTTTGTGTAGTGTAGGGGTCATGTTTTAGGGTAGTGCAGTGGTGTTTGGGTAGTGTAGGGGTCGTGCTGGTGGTAGTGTTTTAGGATTTAGGTTAGTGCAGTGGTGTTTGGGTAGTGTAGGGGGTCGTGCTGGGGGTAGTGTTTTAGGGTTTAGGATAGTGCAGTGGTGCTTGTGTAGTGTAGGGGTCGTGCTGGGGGTAGTGTTTTAGGGTTTAAGGGTTTAGGGTAGTGCAGTGGTGTTTGGGTAGTGTAGGGGGTCGTGCTGGGGGAGTGTTTTATGGTTTAGGGCAGTGCAGTGGTGTTTGTGTAGTGTAGGGGGTCATGCTGGGGGTAGATTTAGGGTTTAGGGTAGTGCAGTGGTGTTTGTGTAGTGTAGGGGGTCATGCTGGGGGTAGATTTAGGGTTTAGGGTAGTGCAGTGGTGTTTGGGTAGTGTAGGGAGTCGTCCTGGGGGAGTGTTTTAGGGTTTAGGGTAGTACAGTGGTGTTTGGGTAGTGTAGGGGTCGTGCTGGGGTTAGTGTTTTAGGGTTTTAGGGTTTAGGGTAGTGCAGTGGTGTTTGGGTAGTGTAGGGGTCGTGCTGGGGGAGTGTTTTAGGGTTTAGGGCAGTGCAGTGGTGTTCGGGTAGTGTAGGGGGTCGTGCTGGGGAGTGTTTTAGGGTTTAGGGCAGTGCAGTCGTGTTCGGGTAGTGTAGGGGGTCGTGCTGGGGGAGTATTTTAGGGTTTAGGGTAGTGCAGTGGTGTTCGGGTAGTGTAGGGGTCATGCTGGGGATAGTGTTCTAGGGTTTAGGGCAGTGCAGTGGTGTTCGGGCAGTGTAGGGGTCGTGCTGGGGGTGGTGTTTTAGGGTTTAGGGCAGTGCAGTGGTGTTCGGGCAGTGTAGGGGTCGTGCTGGGGGTGGTGTTTCAGGGTTTAGGGCAGTGCAGTGGTGTTCGGGCAATGTAGGGGGTCATGCAGGGGTGGTGTTTCAGGGTTTAGGGCAGTGCAGTGGTATTCGGGCAGTGTAGGGGTCGTGCAGGGGTGGTGTTTCAGGGTTTAGGGCAGTGCAGTGGTGTTCGAGCAGTAAAGGGGTCATGCTGGGGGTGGTGTTTCAGGGTTTAGGGCAGTGCAGTGGTGTTCGGGCAGTGTAGGGGGCGGTGCAGGGTGTGGTGTTTCAGGGTTTAGGGCAGTGCAGTGGTGTTCGGGCAGTGTAGGGGTGGTGCAGGGGTGGTGTTTCAGGGTTTAGGGCAGTGCAGTGGTGTTCGGGCAGTGTAGGGGTCGTGCAGGGGGTGGTGTTTCAGGGTTTAGGGCAGTGCAGTGGTGTTCGGGCAGTGTAGGGGGCGGTGCAGGGGTGGTGTTTCAGGGTTTAGGGCAGTACAGTGGTGTTCGGGCATTGTAGGGGGTGGTGCTGGGGCTGGTGTTTCAGGGTTTAGGGCAGTGCAGTGGTGTTCGGGCAGTGTAGGGGGTGGTGCTGGGGCTGGTGTTTCAGGGTTTAGGGCAGTGCAGTGGTGTTCGGGCAGTGTAGGGGGTCGTGCTGGGGCTGGTGTTTCAGGGTTTAGGGCAGTGCAGTGGTGTTCGGGCAGTGTAGGGGTCTTGCTGGGGCTGGTGTTTCAGAGTCTAGGGCAATGCAGTGGTGTTCGGGCAGTGTAGGGGGTCTTGCTGGGGCTGGTGTTTCAGGGTTTAGGGCAGTGCAGTGGTGTTCGGGCAGTGTAGGGGGTCGTGCTGGGGCTGGTGTTTCAAGGTTTAGGGCAGTGCAGTGGTGTTCGGGCAGTGTAGGGGTCATGCTGGGGCTGGTGTTTCAGGGTTTAGGGCAGAGCAATGGTGCTCAGGCAGTGTAGGGGGTTGTGCTGGGGGTGATGTTTCAGGGTTTAGGGCAGTGCAGTGGTGTTCGGGCAGTGTAGGGGGTCGTGCTGGGGGTGGTGTTTCAGGGTTTAGGTCAGTGGTTTTCGGGCAGTGTAGGGGTCTTGCTGGGGGTGATGTTTCAGGGTTTAGGGCAGTGCAGTGGTGTTCGGGCAGTGTAGGGGGTCTTGCTGGGGGTAGTGTTTCAGGGTTTAGGGCAGTGCAGTGGTGTTCGGGCAGTGTAGGGGGTCATGCTGGGGGTGGTGTTTCAGGGTTTAGGGCAGTGCAGTGGTGTTCGGGCAGTGTAGGGGTCGTGAAGGGGGTGGTGTTTCAGGGTTTAGGGCAGTGCAGTGGTGTTCGGGCAGTGTAGGGGTCGTGCTAGGGGTGGTGTTTCAGGGTTTAGGGCAGTGCAGTGGTGTTCGGGCAGTGTAGGGGGTCATGCAGGGGCTGGTGTTTCAGGGTTTAGGGCAGTGCAGTGGTGTTCGGGCAGTGTAGGGGTCGTGCTGGGGGTAGTGTTTTAGGGTTTAGGGTAGTGCAGTGGTGCTTGTGTAGTGTAGGGGTCGTGCTGGGGGTAGTGTTTTAGGGTTTAGGGTAGTGCAGTGGTGTTTGTGTAGTGTAGGGGGTCATGTTTTAGGGTAGTGCAGTGGTGTTTGGGTAGTGTAGGGGGTCATGCTGGGGGTAGTGTTTTAGGATTTAGGTTAGTGCAGTGGTGTTTGGGTAGTGTAGGGGTCGTGCTGGGGGTAGTGTTTTAGGGTTTAGGGTAGTGCAGTGGTGTTTGTGTAGTGTAGGGGTCGTGCTGGGGGTAGTGTTTTAGGGTTTAGGGTAGTGCAGTGGTGCTTGTGTAATGTAGGGGTCGTGCTGGGGGTAGTGTTTTAGGGTTTAGGGTAGTGCAGTGGTGTTTGTGTAGTGTAGGGGTCATGTTTTAGGGTAGTGCAGTGGTGTTTGGGTAGTGTAGGGGTCGTGCTGGTGGTAGTGTTTTAGGATTTAGGTTAGTGCAGTGGTGTTTGGGTAGTGTAGGGGGTCGTGCTGGGGGTAGTGTTTTAGGGTTTAGGATAGTGCAGTGGTGCTTGTGTAGTGTAGGGGGTCGTGCTGGGGGTAGTGTTTTAGGGTTTAAGGTAGTGCAGTGGTGTTTTTGTAGTGTAGGGGGTCATGTTTTAAGATGCAATGCTCCAATACCTGACCAGTCTGCACTACATAAAACTGCAAAAAACTAAAAATAAAAAGTGTTTTGCACACTTTTGTCATTGGGCTATATGTGGGCTACATCTGGGTAATATTTGTGCTACATTTGGGCTCTTTTTTCACTGGTGGCCATCTTGGAAGACTTCTTTGTTATGAAGTTTCCTAATTTCTTCATTTACTGCATATGTCTCCTCAGTAGGAAATGCTTTCAGTTTTTTACTTTGATTCCATCAAGAAGGCATTCAGATGTGTCTCACATCTGCCATAAATTCAGAATGTTAGCACTCTAGTTGCTCATTAGATCACTGGAGTAAAGCTACTGCTCACCAGGGAGTTAACTGGTAGTCTGCTGCTGGTATTGAAAGTAATTGTTTCAGTCTGCATGTCAGAATTTTCTAATGAAATAGAAGAGGATTTGAGATCTCACTTAAAACATGCCCTAATTTTTCTTTCTGCAGCACTAACCATAATTTCTATTTAAAAAGAACCCTCATTTTGTTCCTTTTTAAATTAAATGTTTTAAGTGTTACCGGTTTATTCCAATCAAGATGGCTTCAGGTGTGCCATACTTTTGTCATAAGTAAGGCTGTTAGCGCTCTAGTTGTTCTTTAGAACACTCTGGGAAGCTGCAGTAGAACACAAAGGCATCAACTGGCAGGCTGCTCCTGTTGAAATATAACAGGAAGATTTGAGATCACACTTGAAATATGTCCTAATTTTTCTTTCTACAGCACTAACCATAATTTCTATGACAAAATGAACCCCATCATTTTGTTCCTTTTTAAATTAAATGTTTTAAGTGTTACCAGTTTATTCCAATCAAGAGGGCTTCAGGTGTGCCATACCTTTGTCATAAGTAAGGCTGTTAGCACTCTAGTTGTTCTTTAGAACACTCTGGGAAGCTGCAGTAGAACACAAAGGCATCAACTGGCAGGCTGCTCCTGTTGAAATATAACAGGAAGATATTTGAGATCACACTTGAAACATGTCCTAATTTTTCTTTCTACAGCACTAACCATAATTTCTATGACAAAATGAACCCCATCATTTTGTTCCTTTTTAAATTAAATTGTTTAAGTGTTACCAGTTTATTCCAATCAAGATGGCTTCAGGTGTGCCATACTTTTGTCATAAGTAAGGCTGTTAGCACTCTAGTTGTTCTTTAGAACACTCTGGGAAGCTGCAGTAGAACACAAAGGAATCAACTGACAGTCTCTGCCCTTGTTGGATGTACATGTTTTACTGAGAATGTCAGACTTCATTCTCACATGAGTGAGAAAGATAATGTGAATTTACAGAAAATATGCTCTCATTTTAGCTTCTGGAGCACCTTCCAAACCTCCATGGGACAAGCATGAGAAAATAGTGTTCTCTCAAACATGATTCATGATATCCCAGCAGAAGGTTTTTCACATGGTAAAATCACCTTAGAATACACCACAATTCCTAAAATTAGTATGGTACCATCAACAAATAAATTCTAATGTAACTAAAGCCTGTTATCACCCTTTATAGTTCTCCTTTTGGTGACCCTCAAAATCTTCTATTCACTACAATGCATTTCAATGAGGTACTATCATTTATATTGGTCCCAAGATGGCTGCCAGAAATTCCAGGATGAAGTGCTGACAGCCAATCAGATCTCACGATGACATGTGTGGTTAGGCTCCGCCCAGATATATATGTGACTTTACTTTAGATTTTCTCAGGAACTACTGAACGGATTTACACCATTTAAGCAAAAGGCACGACACTGAACCAAGGGCTACCTCTTTGCCAAATTTGGTGTAATTCCGTTCAGCAGTTCGGGCTGTAGCTGCGACTAAAGGTTCCTATGGAAAAATGAATGGGGAAAACACGTTTTGGGACCCCCCTTTTTTCTCAGCCCCCGCTTTATGTATCACCCCGAGACTTTCAGGATAGGAGCGGACCGGAGCGCCCCAACAAGTTGGAAACTTTCGCGAAGATTCGTCAACCGGCGCCAACGTTATTTCAAATAGAATGTCGCGGATTTCCTATGGATAATAGGTTTTAACTATAACTATCTACTGGCGACCGCCAGTAGATAATATATATATATATATATATATATATATATATATATATATATATATATATATATATATATTCACTGAAAAACCATAGGTTTCAGGGCGTTATAGTTAGTTGGACATTTTACTCGTACAAAACCATAGAAATTCCCCGTTATAGTTAGTTCAGCTAACTATAACTCGCGCGCCCGCAATGCACTGCTGATGACGTCGCATATTACATCACTCATGACATGGTCAGTAACATCACTCATGACATCACTGATGACATCTCAAATGACATCACTGATGACATCACTGATGACATCATCTTTGTGATAGAGTGGCAGACCTCCTCTCACCCTAATATAACCTTTGATACACACACTCAAAAATACAAACTAACATTTTCAAAACAATGGACATACCAATACCAGTTACAACACACCTATTCAGTAATTCCAAGATCTACACACACATCCACTCATTCACCAACAGTCCCTATACAGTCACTCATGCATGTACTCACTCATCATATGTACTCATACACCTATACATCCTGTTACACACCGCCACTCATCCATAGAGTTACTCACATACATAGTCACACATGCAAACAAAGTATCAAACATCCATTTACTTGCATATACAGTTATACACACACTACCACACTTACTTCTACAGAAACTTACACATACTTACTCTCTTAAACAATCACTTATAGAAACACCTACTTATTTGTACAGGAACTCTTCCAATCTCTCACTCTCACATATACTCACTTATATACACCAATACTCACATATACTAGTTTAAAACATATGTAGTTACTCATAAAGACACTATTGAGACAGTCATTCACTCACTAACACACCCATATACATACTCATCCACCTATACAGTCCTGCACATGCTGTCTTCAACACATACAAACAGTGAGTCACTCATTCATGCATCTATGCACTAAGTAATACCCCCCGCCGAACCATACAGACTCTCAGACACTCATACTGATACTCAAAAAACCAACTAATAACTAACCCTTCCAATGCGGCGAGGAAGGTGGGAGCAACAACGGGCCAGCCTGGAGGGAGTGTGGTGTAGCGGGACCACAGGGGACTCGGCCCGGTGGACACTCGAGCGGGAGTTCAATGACCGTTAACTCCACGCCTGACTCTGCCTGACCTCAAGATGGCGGCTCGCACCTCGTCGAGCAGTTGACTGGCGGATGTCCTGACGTAATGCTTGCCATCTGGGGCACGTACTGTCAGCTAGCACCTCCTTAGCAAGGAGGCTTGTGAAATCCTGCGCCTCCCTGGTGTATACAAGCCCACGGACACAGCCCAGCAGTACTCAGCCTGGCCGGACCAGCTAGTTCGGTCTATTGAAGCAAAATTAGGTCGAAATGGCCACCTCTGGGGACATCTGACACACCAATTTTCTAATAATGGCCACCATGAGTGGGCCCCTTTCCAAAGCACTCCTTCTCCCCTTGTTGGGGAGGGATCCAGCATTTATGCCCTGGAGTCTCAGAGACCCCTCTGAGAGAGTCCACAGCGACAAGGGAGTCTCACACAGCGGAGGCCTGGGTTCTTACCCCATTACCGCTGGGAGCACAGCACCGTACACCGTGACTGGCGCGCTCAATGGAACTTTTGGACTATGCCCCCTAGGCGGAAACTATAACCCTTCTGTATGTACTGCGGTGCCCGAGCAACCTTTGGCCGAAGACCGGTGGAGCTGTCCCACGCAGCTATAGAGGAGTTTGGCTCTGGTTCACCCCTCGGCCGTCACCTACCCAGCCGGACGTCGGACACTGTTTTTCCTCGTCTCCCCGTTGTGCCTCCTATACCCTCCCCTCCTCTTCCCCCATTATTCTCCTCTACCTCCCCTATTCCTTCCCTCTCTCCCCTATTCTTCTCTCCCCTTGCCTATTTTTTCCTCATGTTTATGCTATGCTTTTGTACTCATGTAATTCCTGCAACTAAGCTCCAGTAACTGATGTAACCATGTTCTGAAACAATGTTTCTTCCTCATGTAAAGCGCTCTGATACCTCCGGGTCTAGCCAGCGCTATATAAAACTCAATAAATAAAAAATAAATAAAATAACCCTGGGCAAAGCACTACGCTACGCTCGCGTAGTTTGCGAAGTTTGCGCTACTTCGCACAACGCGAATTGCACGTAGCACAGTGCAAACACGCGTAGCGTAGCGTAGTGCAGCGGTCATTTTTTGCTTGCTCGCGGTCTTCAACGTCAAGTTGGCGACCGCGAGCAAGCAAAATGACATCCCGGCGAGATTCTCAATGCAGGGAGGTCAGGTTTCTCATTGCGAGTGGTCGCGTATGCTCGCGACCGCTCGCGATGAGAAACTACCAGTCCTCGTTGAGAAAGCTGCCGCTCGAGTAAAAATCTACTCGAGCGGCAGTAAAAGACAGCTCGCACTGTGCAAGATGCCGTTTTCAATGATTGCACAGTGCGGGCAAGCATCCGGCACTGTGCAATCATTGCGAACAGTGCACTACGCAGTTCGCGTAGTGCTACGCGTAGTTCACGTAGTGCGAACTGCACTTTGCGTAGCTTCGCGTAGCGCTACTTCGCGAACTACGCCCAGGCTTACTAATAACCCATATAGACACTCATGTAGCTACTCACCAACCCATGCAGCCACTTATACACAAAGTGAAAGACTGATACAGATATTTTCATATTTAAACATTACTCACTAACCCATGTATTCACTAAGATACACTTAGTCAGTTATACAATCAATTTTACAAAAAAATCATCCATTTAGACACTTATATACCCATTTATTCTTCCATCGACCTCGAGATATACATATATAAAACATATTTAATTTTCAGAAAACACACATTCACTGGATGATGTCATCAGGGATGTCATGAGTGATGTCATTTGAGATGTCATCAGTGATGTCATGAGTGATGTCACTGACCATGTCATGAGTGATGTAATATGTGACGTCATCAGCAATGCATTGCGGGCACGCGAGTTATAGTTAGCTGAACTAACTATAACGGGGGAATTTCTATGGTTTTGTACGAGTAAAATGTCCAACTAACTATAACGCCCCTGAAACCTATGGTTTTTCAGTGAATTTCTAAGGTTTTTTAAATGCTAATTTCTAACTATAACGTGCCTGAAACCTATGGTTTTTCAGTGAATATATATATATATTTATTATACTATGTTTACATGTGAAAATGTCTCGGTCCCCTGTTTGCCTCGGTGGCACGGAAAAATGGGTGGAACTGACGTCAGCACGCCGACGAGGTCCTCTTATGGCTCCGATGACGTCATACGGTGTCGCGAGCGGAGCCGTGCTCGTTGACGTGGGAGAGCTAGGAAAGAATTTCCGTGGAATGCTGGTGCAGGGGATATTCACCTAACTGTTCAGGCTAGTCCTTTGGGAGCAACTGTTTATGTTGCCACTCCAGAAACCGAAACCAGTGATCCGAGGGCAGAGGCCCTGCAGATGGCCCACGAGGTGGGGTGCCCAGTCGTGTGCACCGGCGGGGCAGCGAAGTGACAAGCACCACAACCCACAAAAAAGGTAACGAGGGCACTGAATAACACAGGATCTTCTCTTTGTATCTGGCAGGAACAACGAAGTTAAAATGCCCTAGTACCAAAATGTAGAATTAGTGCTACAACGGTCTTCAAGGGGACCTGCGATGCCGCTTCTGCCTCCCGTACCCTGGAGGCGGCACATGGGTCACGCGGTATGGTCATACTGCGGTGGGACGCACACTCGTTGACCTCTCATGGCACTGCTCCACACTTCAGGGAGGACGCTTTCCATTAGCTATGTTTTCTGATGACATGTCGCGCCGGCCCCGTTCAACAACAGAACTCCTTTAGATCCAAACAGACTCTTCCACTCTCTCACCGGAAGTGAAACCAGGCCACGCGGACACTTTCACAATACAACAGCCGGGAATGCACTTTTCGGTAAAAACTACATTCCTTCCTCCTAATTAATCAAATAAACGTCTCACTGAAGAACAGGGGCCAGCTTCGATCGGTAAACAGCCGTTACAACGACTTTTTACTTTGCGATACCATTACAACGCATGCGTTGTACATCACGAAGTCATTACTACGCATTTTTTTAGAACGCATGGTCATTTACCACGCATGCCTTTACAACAAATTTTGTTGTAAAGGTATGTATGGTAAATGACCATGCGTTCTAAAATACATGTAGACGATCCATGTCGTTGTAAGGAAACAGAGGCTGTTCCGTATCCTCACAACGACGTGCACCGCCCCTCAGAGATGACGTGAAGCAGGAACCACGAGGAGAGAGGAACCATGAAGAGTGAGAGGTAAGGGGGATTGGGCATGGGGTGGGGGTTTCTTTTCTAGGGTTTAGGGTAGTGCAGTGGTGTTTGGGTGTTGTAGGGGGTCGTGTTGGGGGTAGTGTTTTATGGTTTAGGGTAGTGCAGTGGTGTTTGGGTAGTGTAGGGGGTCGTGCTGGGGGTAGTGTTTTAGGGTTTAGGGTAGTGCAGTAGTGTAGGGGGTCCTGCTGGGGTTAGTGTTTTAGGGTTTAGGGTAGTGCAGTGGTGTATGGGTAGTGTAGGGGGTAGAGCTGGGGTAGTGTTTACTATGACAGCGTTAGGAAGTCTGATCACCATTTTTAAAGTGACAGTGCAACCAGTTAATTAATAGAAATGGAAAAAAGATGTATATATACGCTTGAATGCTTCAATTGCTCTACAGTCATTGGTGATACAATTGTTGGCTTAAATGCATTTTGTAGATTTCTAAAATGTGCATATACATTTCATTAAATATAAAATATAAACTATAAAATATAAACACACCTAACCAGATTTAGTATTAATACAAATAACTAAAACTTCATTGGCTCAGATGCTACTCTGGACCATCACCAATATTTCACTTATTTCCAAATCTCATCACATAACTGATTAAAATAATATAAAAGTGTTTATCCTTATAAATACTATAAATGAAGTGCTAAAAACATATAAATCGTGCTAGTGCTAAAAATAATTAAAAAAACTAATTTTATCAATTATGTGTGTCCACATATGTCAGAGGCAGCATGTATTGACATAATGACTTTTACATACTACTAAGCATGCCCCGGCAAAAGATTTCTAGTGCAAAACATGACATGTGCAAACTAAGCAAGTATATACGGGGAATTAGTTAAACCTGATAATCATCATTTAATATGCAATTGATTCCCACAGTTGTAAACATAGACATAAAATATGTAATTAAATAAATAAATAAATAAATACATATAAATATCTATAAATATACAACTCAAATGCTAAAACTCTATTCCATTTTACCCCTACTATATAAAATTCCTTAGTTTATGATCTATGTAAATATATTGCAGATTGTAGTTCGATGGACAATCATTTAAGCACCAATTCAGAGAATAATATGAATTACAATAAAATCAATTGAATAAACAAACACATTCAGTTTAGGTTCAAGATCCTATTACTGCTAGACTTATAGAAATAAGGGGATTTATTGTAGATTTATCATAAAAATGTGTAAAGGTCCTCGCTTGTATTGAGACCCCCGGATGCTTGGTATCCAACTCTAAAATGTATTGAGTTTCCAGGCGTCTAAGTTTTGCTTCCTGCTTCCCTCTCTCTCTCTATATATATATATATATATATATATATATATATATATATTATCTACTGGCGGTCGCCAGTAGATAGTTATAGTTAGGACCTATTATCCATAGGAAATCCGCGACATTCTATTTGCAATAACGTTGGCGCCGGTTGACGAATCTTCGCGAAAGCTTCCAACTTGTTGGGGCGCTCCGGTCCGCTCCTACCCTGAAAGTCTCGGGTGATACGTCAAGCGGGGGCCGAGAAAAAGGGGGGTCCCAAAACGCGTTTTCCCCATTCATTTTTCCATAGGAACCTTTAGTCGCAGCTACAGCCCGAACTGCTGAACGGAATTACCCCAAATTTGGCAAAGAGGTAGCCCTTGGTTCAGACTGGTGCCTTTTGCTAAAATGGTGTAAATCCGTTCAGTAGTTGCTGAGAAATTCACAATTAAAATCACATATATATCTATGGGCGCGTCGGATCCGCGTACCCTCCCGATCACGAGCTGCATGCTAATTGGCTGTCAACACTCCAAATCAAGAAGTGTTGGCAGCCATTTTGTCCCTCGGTAGAACCGAGGGACAGAAACAAGTGCACAAAGCGCAAAGGGGGCAGGGTAGAAACACCCTGACCTCTAGGTCTGCTCAGGGGGTCCCACAAGGACCCCTGGGCAGAAAAAGATTTTATTTTTTTAAATCGGCGGATGCGCTTAGGGTGCGCGGATCCCGCCGAGAAAAAAAGAAACAAGTGCGCAAACGCACAAAGGGGGCAGGGTAGAAACACCCTAACCCCTAGGCCTGCTCAGGGGTCCCACAAGGACCCCCTGGGCAAAAAAGCATTTTTTTATTAAAAATCGGCAGGATGCGCTCAGGGTGCGCGAATCCTGCCGAGAAAATCGAAGCGCGGTCTCCCGCGCTCGATAGCTAATTGGCCCCGGGTGGCCCAAGTCCCGGGGGCATGGTGGGGGGATAACTTAATGTGTGGGGCCTCAAAGGCTCCCCAAGCCCCGGGACCGCCACCCCCGGGGCTTTTTAAAAATGGTGCGGGAGGGCTCTGAGCCCTCCCGCAGCCCCGGGACCACCACCTCCCCGGGCTTTTTTAAATTAATTTAACAACCTGTGTGGGGGCTCCAGCCCCCCCACACGCCCGGGACCGCCACCTCCCGGGCACTAACAAATTAAAATGGGGGTCCGTTTTGGACCCCCGAAGCCCCGGGGACCACCACCTCCCGGGCTGTGCTGATGTAGGGAGGGGGCCGCGCGGCCCCCTCCTGGAGCCCTTGATGGCCCTGGGGACCGCCACCCCCAGGGCCGGCTCCTGCAGTGTCCCGGGTGCCTACCCCGGGACACTGTAGTTTGCTATGGCAGGACGGAGCCTCGCGGCTCCCGTCCTGCCATAGCAAACTGCTTTGGATATTGGAAGAGAGAGCAGGGAAACCTGCTCTCTTCCAATATCCAAGCACATTGCTTTTCCACATGGGGAGCAGCATGTCAGCTGCTCCCATGTGGAAAGCAATGCCGGCTCCCAAGGGACGTGGGGAGCCGGCGGGACTGTGGGGGATTGGGGACCCCCCACAGTCCCCAACGGAGAGGGCCAGCCCCGGGGGATGGGGTCCCCGGGCAGTAGTGGCCTAGGAGGGGGCCACGCGGCCCCCTCCCCAAAAAAAGAAAAAATAAAAAAATGGAAAGGCCGGCCCCGGGGATGGGGTCCCCGGGCCTTAAATGGCCAGAGGAGGGGGCCACGCAGCCCCTCCAAAGAATAAAAATAAAGGCCATGCCCCGGGGATGGGGTCCCCGGGGCCAATACAGGCCCAGGGAAGGGGGCCACGCGGCCCCTTCCCGTTTTTTTTTTTTATTAAAAATTAAAAAAGGGGTAAGGCCCTGGGGGATGGGGTCCCCAGGGCATAAAAACAGGAAAAGGAAGGGGGCTACACAGCCCCCTTCAGGGACAAAAAAAAAAATTTAAAAACGATCGGGCCCGCAGGCCCCGCCCCTTCCTTCACCACTCTGCAAATGCGCCCTGGCGCGTATGCAGAGGGGGAACGAATTCCCTTGAATACTGGGGGTCTCTGGGGCCAACTAGCCCACCAGGAACCTCCAATATGCGCCAGGGGCTGCGTTGCAGAGACGTGTAGAGAGGCCACACCCCTTTTACACCTCTCTGCAACGCAGCTCTGTGGCGCTTTGGAGGTATATGGTGGGCTAGTTGGACTCCGGGACCCTCAGGATTCAAGGGACTTAATCTCCCAACTTAAAACGCGCCACGGGCGCGTTTGCACAGTGGTGAAGGGAGGGCGGGGCTTCAGGTGACATGTGTGAAACAGGCCCCGTGGCGCGTTTTAAGATGGGGAATTAAATCCCTTCATCCTGAGGGTCTCTGGGGCCAACTAGCCCAACAGGTACATCCAGAAAGCGCACAGAGCTGCGTTGCAGAGAGGTGTAAAAGGGGTGTGGCCTCTCTACACGTCTCTGCAACGCAGCCCCTGGCGCATATTGGAGGTTCCTGGTGGGCTAGTTGGCCCCTAGGGACCCTCAGGATTCAAGGGGACTTAATCCCCCAACTTAAAACGCGCAACGGGGCGCGTTTGCACAGATGTCACCTCAGGCCCCGCCCCTCCCTTCACCATTGTGCAAATATTCCTCTAAAATCAGCCGAAATACGAATTCCGATTTACTCACCTGTTATCAGGAGAGACCTCAGTGCTGTATCTTTCAGCCCAGTACTGGTCCTGAAAAGTAATTCTAACCATACTTACCAGTAACTTGAATTTCCTTCCATAGGCTAACATTGACTGGTTTCACTTGGAAATTCTTCTAAGTGTGGAGTTTTGGAACTTTAAAATATTCCTCTAAAATCAGCCGAAATACGAATTCCGATTTACTCACCTGTTATCAGGAGAGACCTCAGTGCTGCATCTTTCAGCCCAGTACTGGTCCTGAAAAGTAATTTTAACCGTACTTACCGGTAACTTGTCTTCATAGGCTAACATTGACTGGTTTCACTTGGAAATTCTTCAAAGTGTGGAGTTTTGGAACTTTAAAATATTCCTCTAAAATCAGCCGAAATACGAATTACGATTTACTCACCTGTTATCAGGAGAGACCTCAGTGCTGCATCTTTCAGCCCAGTACTGATCCTCAAAAGTAATTTTAACTGTACTTACCAGTAACTTGAATTTCCTTCCATAGGATATCATTGCCTGCTTTTTGCTGAAAAAGTTTCTAAGTGTTGATTTTTGAAACATACAAATATTCCTGTAAAATCAGCCGAAATACGAATTCCGATTTACTCACCTGTTATAAGGAGAGACCTCAGTGCTGTATCTTTCAGCCCAGTACTGGTCCTGAAAAGTAATTTTAACCGTACTTACCAGTAACTTGAATTTCCTTCCATAGGCTAACATTGACTGGTTTCACTTGGAAATTCTTCTAAGTGTGGAGTTTTGGAACTTTAAAATATTCCTCTAAAATCAGCCAAAATACGAATTCCGATTTACTCACCTGTTATCAGGAGAGACCTCAGTGCTGCATCTTTCAGCCCAGTACTGGTCCTGAAAAGTAATTTTAACCGTACTTACCGGTAACTTGAATTTCCTTCATAGGCTAACATTGACTGGTTTCACTTGGAAATTCTTCTAAGTGTGGAGTTTTGGAACTTTAAAATATTCCTCTAAAATCAGCCGAAATACGAATTCCGATTTACTCACCTGTTATCAGGAGAGACCTCAGTGCTGTATCTTTCAGCCCAGTACTGGTCCTGAAAAGTAATTTTAACCGTACTTACCGGTAACTTGAATTTCCTTCCATAGGCTAACATTGACTGGTTTCACTTGGAAATTCTTCTAAGTGTGGAGTTTTGGAACTTTAAAATATTCCTCTAAAATCAGCCGAAATACAAATTCCGATTTACTCACCTGTTATCAGGAGAGACCTCAGTGCTGCATCTTTCAGCCCAGTACTGATCCTCAAAAGTAATTTTAACCGTACTTACCAGTAACTTGAATTTCCTTCCATAGGATATCATTGCCTGCTTTTTGCTGAAAAAGTTTCTAAGTGTTGATTTTTGAAACATACAAATATTCCTCTAAAATCAGCCGAAATCCGAATTCTGATTTACTCACCTGTTATCAGGAGAGACCTCAGTGCTGCATCTTTCAGCCCAGTACTGGTCCTGAAAAGTAATTTTAACCGTACTTACCAGTAACTTGAATTTCCTTCCATAGGCTAACATTGACTGGTTTCACTTGGAAATTCTTCTAAGTGTGGAGTTTTGGAACTTAAAAATATTCCTCTAAAATCAGCCGAAATACGAATTCCGATTTACTCACCTGTTATCAGGAGAGACCTCAGTGCTGCATCTTTCAGCCCAGTACTGATCCTCAAAAGTAATTTTAACCGTACTTACCGGTAACTTGAATTTCCTTCATAGGCTAAGATTGACTGGTTTTCAGCAAAAAGTTTCAAAGTGTTGATTTTCACAAACTACAAATATTCCTTAAAAATCGCCTGTATGACTTAAACGCATTCTTTCAACTGTTTACAGGAGATGCACCAGTGCTGGATCCAGGATCCAACACTGAGTAAGAAAAAGTAACGATAACAGTTTTTACCTGCTAAGTGAATTTCCTTCCATAGGATAACATTGGTGATTCTATGAGAAAAAGTTTCTAAGTGTCAACTTTTAAAATACAATAATATTCCTTAAAAATCACGACTGTAACCAAAACGCTTTTACTCAACTGTTTACAGGAGATGTACCAGGACTGAATCTAGGATCCAGTCCTGTGGTTACAAAAGTAATCCATAAAGTAACTAATTGCATTTAACTAGAAATTCACATTGAGCTGAATGTTGCATTGTGTTTGAAAATGTGTTGCCCATTGCAACAACTGTAACTACTGTACTTAAAAGTCTATTGCCTATCTGCAAAGTATTTAAACTAAAGTAATTCATTCTGAGAAAGTATTTTTTGTAATGTAATGTATAATGTAATTACAATGTAATTTAAAAATAAAATATGTAAAAAAAAATTGTTTCTAAAAATGTAGTAAATTAGTATGAAAAAAATTAATATAACAATTAATACATTTAAAAATTGTCATTTACAAAACCTTTGAAATTCACTGAAAAAACCGTAGGTTTCAGGCACGTTATAGTTAGAAATTAGCATTTAAAAACCTTTGAAATTCACTGAAAAAACCATAGGTTTCAGACACGTTATAGTAACAAATTAGCATTTAAAAACCTTTGAAATTCACTGAAAAAACCATAGGTTTCAGACACGTTATAGTTACAAATTAGCATTTAAAAACCTTTGAAATTCACTGAAAAAACCATAGGTTTTAGGGACAGTTATAGTTACTTGGACATTGCACTCGCACAAAACCCGTGAAATTCCCCGTTATAGTTAGTTCAGCTAACTATAACTCGCGCCCCGCAATGCACTGCTGATGACGTCACATATTACATCACTCATGACATGGTCAGTTACATCACTGATGACATCACTGATGACATCTCAAATGACATCACTGATGACATCATCCACGTGATAATCTGATGCACCTCCTCACACCCTAATATAACCTTTGATACACCCACTCTAAATTACAGACTGCCATTCGCAAAACCATAGACACTCCAACACCAATAACTACATACCCACTCACTGATTCTTAGGTCTACACACACACATCCACTCACTCACCCGTACAGTCACTCATACTTACGGTCACTCAGTACAGGACTATCATATGCACTCTTACTCCTATATAGACACTCAAACAACGCCACTCATCCATAGAGATACTCACACACCTAGTCAGTCATGCAAATAATTAAACACACTGCCATTTACTCACCTATACAGTTATACACACACCAGCTCACTTACTCATACAAATAGTAGCACATTGTTACGCTCTTATACAATCACTGATACAAGCACACACTCATCCATACAGCCACTATCACAATCACTCACTCTTGCTTATAGCTATTTATATACTCCAACGCACATATATACTGCCTTTCAAATATGTAGTTACTCACACATGTACCACTGGGATATACATTCACTCACTAACACACTCTTACACACACTTACCCACCCATACAGTCTATCACAGATGCACTCTTGAAACCATCCACCCAGTGAATCACCCACTCACACATCTTTGCACAGAGTTGCACACACCCCTCCCACACAAACACTCAGGCACCCATACAGATACTCAGACAAGCATTCAATAACTCATATAGAC
This sequence comes from Calotriton arnoldi, assembly GCA_963921515.1. Classification (NCBI taxonomy): domain Eukaryota; kingdom Metazoa; phylum Chordata; class Amphibia; order Caudata; family Salamandridae; genus Calotriton; species Calotriton arnoldi. The sequence continues at coordinate 2,728,522 of CAWUFW010001409.1, forward strand.
ACTCATGTAGCTATTCACAAACACATGCAGCCACTTACACAGCAACAGACAGACGGATACAGACATTCATCCAGTTTAGTCACTAACCCATGCATTCAGTAAGATACGTTAAATCACTCACTTATAGAGTCAGTCACGCACCTACTAAATCATCCATACAGACACTTACACACCCACTCATTCTTCAATACGTCTTTTCCTATATATATTAAAAATATTTAAACTTTACAGAAACACACAGTCACTGGATGATGTCATCAGTGATGTCATCAGTGATGTCATCAGTGATGTCATTTGAGATGTCATCAGTGATGTCATCAGTGATGTCACTGACCATGTCATGAGTGATGTAATATGTGACGTCATCAGCAGTGCATTGCGAGGCGCGAGTTATAGTTAGCTGAACTAACTATAACGGGGAATTTCACGGGTTTTGTACGAGTGCAATGTCCAAGTAACTATAACTGTCCCTAAAACCTATGGTTTTTTCAGTGAATATATATATATATATATATATATATATATATATATATATATATATATATATTCGAGACAGCAGCTTGCCAGAACAGCCTTTATTGGTATGGATGGAGCTTGCCTGTCGACTCCTTAAGCAGCATTTAGTAACGATGGCACGCCCCCAGATGGGCAGTTCAAATGAAACAGTGCATTCTGGGAATGGTATTTTCAACTGAATTAGTCCGCAAATAGATGCACATTAAATTTCACTTCCGGAATTAGTTCAAAGCTCACAATGGGCCTCGGCAGGAGTGCCCCTCCTCAATCCACTGCTGCTGCTCCACATATGAGGCTCCGTAGATACAAAGCCTCATGGCGCCCAATGATTACAGGGTGGAGCATACTCGGCGGCAGGACAGCCGCCCATACATCCAGCTCCAGTTGCCCCTTGCAATAAGTAACACTCGAGACAGCAGCTTGCCAGAACAGCCTTTATTGGTATGGATGGAGCTTGCCTGTCGACTCCTTAAGCAGCTGGCTCGTCATATAGCCTGACGCGTTTCAAAGGTGAAACCTTCTTTCTCAAAGGCTGACGAAGACAGAGCAGTGCGCGGTAAAAGTTCCCACTTAACTTAGTAACGATGGCACGCCCCCAGATGGGCAGTTCAAATGAAACAGTGCATTCTGGGAATGGTATTTTCAACTGAATTAGTCCGCAAATAGATGCACATTAAATTTCACTGCCGGAATTAGTTCAAAGCCCACAATGGGCCTCGGCAGGCGCGCCCCTCCTCAATCCACTGCTGCTTCTACACATATGAGGCTCCGTAGATACAAAGCCTTGAGGCCCCCAATGATTACAGGGTGGTGCATACTCGGTGGCAGGACGGCCGCCCATACATCCAGCTCCAGTTGCCCCTTGCAATAAGTAGCACTCGAGACAGCAGCTTGCCAGAACAGCCTTTATTGGTATGGATGGAGCTTGCCTGTCGACTCCTTAAGCAGCTGGCTCGTCATATAGCCTGGCGCGTTTCAAAGGTGAAACCTTCTTTTTCAAAGGCTGACGAAGACAGAACAGTGCGCGGTAAAAGTTCCCACTTAACTTAGTAACGATAGCACGCCCCCAGATGGGCAATTCAAATTAAACAGTGCATTCTGGGAGGGGTATTTTCAACTGAATTAGTCCGCAAATAGATGCACATTAAATTTCACTGCCAGAATTAGTTCAAAGCCCACAATGGGCCTCGGCAGGCGCGCCCCTCCTCAATCCACTGCTGCTGCTCCACATATGAGGCTCCGTAGATACAAAGCCTCGTGGCCCCCAATGATTACAGGGTGGTGCATACTCGGCGGCAGGACGGCCGCCCATACATCCAGCTCCAGTTGCCCCTTGCAATAAGTAGCACTCGAGACAGCAGCTTGCCAGAACGGTACCACCACCTCCCCAGGGCCGTGCCGATCGTCACGGGGGGTTGGGTTGCGCGGTCCCTCACCCGGTATGTATTCGGCCCCTTCCCTGGGGCCTGGCTGTGCATTTGAAAGGGGGGGGCCACACACTCCCTCCTCCCAGATCCATTAATGGCCCTGGGGATCCCATCCCCCAGGGCCAGGCTCAGAAATGCCCCTGGGTGGTCACCCCGGGGACAGAGCAGTTTTACAGCCTGAACTAGTGCAGGCAGAGAAACCTCTGTTTGCTCTCACTTGGCGGGACCACTCCCACCTGGCGGGAGCTTTAAAAATGCTTCAGGCAGCTGGGAGCGGGCTTTTCATCTGTTTCCCAGCCCGATGTGAAGCAGGCAGGGAAACAGATGCAAAAATTGCCCCCACACACAGGGAGCAGAATTATTTGCTGCTCCCTGCATGCGGGAGAAATACCGGCTCCGGCTGCATGGGCACCTGGGCTCCTCCCACAGCCTCTTTGTAGTCTCATCGTCTTCTCTATAGGAGGATTAATGTTAACACAGATTTCTGGAAGAATACGCTGGGGGAACAATCACATTGCTGAAATTAAAAGCACACAAGGTCACTGGAGAGAGTTCCTCATGGTCCATTACGCAGCTGTAGTTTATAATATGCACTAGACATTTACCCAACAAGGTAGCACTTACTAAATAACCAGTAGAAAGTCCTCCAGTTGGGTAGACATTTTGTGCAAAACTGTGGACTCTTGTTGGATAAGCGGGTAGGTAAGGTTCCGTTCTGGCCCTGCTGATCATTTCTCAGAAATTAAACCTCAACGGAAATCACTTACAAATATAACCATAGCAGGTGCCTGAGTTGAAGCTCCACTTCTGTAAAGGACAAATTATCCTAACTTCTTGAGCTTGGCGAAGGCGAAGCAAGTGTGTTTGCTCGGCAATTCCACATTGAAAAACGATCTGAAATTATTGAAGGAGGTGAATGCATGATTGAGCTATCTGAGCACAATCTGTAGTGACTGTGACGAGCAGGCTCTTTCTTGTCCTCTCCTGGTGAGAGCAAAGTCCATGGTTCTCCTATTGATTTACTATGAGTATGCAAATGCACAAAATCACTTGCAAGCTCCTCCCATTTGGCTCCACCCCACCCATCTTAGTAGTAGGCAAAGGTCTTCCCACCTTTTCCCAAGTTGATAGACAGCTTACCTAAAGGCCCCCCGAACGCTTTTCCCACCGATTTTGGTGATGCAGTCTCGATGCAGAGGAATATGAGGACATCTCCATCAAACAAAGAAGCACTTAGTTCATATAGTAAAGAGGAAGTACCCTTGTTTGGTGGGGATTCACCACTTCGTAGTCTTGTTGTCTTCTCTATACAAGGATTCATGTTATCACAGATTTCTGGAAGAAGACGCTTGAGGAAATCAGTCCGGGGAGGGGGCTGCATGTGAGCGGTTGGCCGCAGGCCCTGTGTCCAAACTCCTCCGTGCATGGTCAAAGACCATGTGCGGCGTGGGATTGGCTGCATGCGGGGGTTTGGCCACAAGGACTGGCCACAGGGAAGGCCCTGCGCCAAACCCCCCGCTGTGCACGGCCAAAGGCCGTGAGGGCGATGGTTGGGATTACGTTTGGTAGTTAAATATTATTTTACTTAAAAAAAACACATATAACTTCACCGAAAAAAACCAAAGGTTACAGGAAAGTTATATTTAGGAAATAGAATTTTAAAAAAACCTTAGATATTCACTTAAAGACCAAAGGTTACAGGGATGTTATAGTTAGGTTCAGATTTACACTCACAAAACCATTGATATTCTGACGTTATAGTTATACTTATCTCAAAAAACTATAGCTCGTGCCCTAAGGCAACTATAACTCGCGCCCTCACCATGCACTGCTAATCACCCCACATTAATGACATCTCCTAACAAATAATTAATGATATCACAGCAACTTTAGCAGTAAAATTATTGATAAGAAAGCGATGCATGATTGGGGCGAGAGTTATAATTACCTTAGGGCACATGCTATTATTTTTTGAGATAAGTATAATTATAACTCCTGAATTTTATAGTTTTGTGCCTGTAAAATCTAAATGTAACTATAACATCCCTGTGCGCTTTGGTTTTTTAGTGACTATATATATATATAAATATATTTATATATATCTATATATATTATCTACTGGCGGTCGCCAGTAGATAGTTATAGTTAAAACCTATTATCCATAGGAAATCCGCGACATTCTATTTGAAATAACGTTGGCGCCGGTTGACGAATCTTCGCGAAAGTTTCCAACTTGTTGGGGCGCTCCGGTCGGCTCCTATCCTGAAAGTCTCGGGATGATACGTCAAGCGGGGCCGAGAAAAAGGGGGTCCCAAAACGCATTTTCCCCATTCATTTTTCCATAGGAACCTTTAGTCGCAGCTACAGCCCGAACTGCTGAACGGAATTACACCAAATTTGGCAAAGAGGTAGCCCTTGGTTCAGTGTCGTGCCTTTTGCTTAAATGGTGTAAATCCGCTCAGTAGTTCATGAGAAAATCAAAAGTAAAGTCACATATATATCTGGGCGGAGCCTAACCACACATGTCATCGTGAGATCTGATTGGCTGTCAGCACTTCATCCTGGAATTGCTGGCAGCCATCTTGGGACCAATATAAATGATAGTACCTCATTGAAATGCATTGTAGTGAATAGAAGATTTTGAGGGTCACCAAAAGGAGAACTATAAAGGGTGATAACAGGCTTTAGTTACATTAGAATTTATTTGTTGATGGTACCATACTAATTTTAGGAATTGTGGTGTATTCTAAGGTGATTTTACTATGTGAAAAACCTTCTGCTGGGATATCATGAATCATGTTTGAGAGAACACTATTTTCTCATGCTTGTCCCATGGAGGTTTGGAAGGTGCTCCAGAAGCTAAAATGAGAGCATATTTTCTGTAAATTCACATTATCTTTCTCACTCATGTGAGAATGAAGTCTGACATTCTCAGTAAAACATGTACATCCAACAAGGGCAGAGACTGTCAGTTGATTCCTTTGTGTTCTACTGCAGCTTCCCAGAGTGTTCTAAAGAACAACTAGAGTGCTAACAGCCTTACTTATGACAAAAGTATGGCACACCTGAAGCCATCTTGATTGGAATAAACTGGTAACACTTAAACAATTTAATTTAAAAAGGAACAAAATGATGGGGTTCATTTTGTCATAAAAATTATGGTTAGTGCTGTAGAAAGAAAAATTAGGACATGTTTCAAGTGTGATCTCAAATATCTTCCTGTTATATTTCAACAGGAGCAGCCTGCCAGTTGATGCCTTTGTGTTCTACTGCAGCTTCCCAGAGTGTTCTAAAGAACAACTAGAGTGCTAACAGCCTTACTTATGACAAAAGTATGGCACACCTGAAGCCATCTTGATTGGAATAAACTGGTAACACTTAAAACATTTAATTTAAAAAGGAACAAAATGAGGAGGTTCATTTTGTCATAGAAATTATGGTTAGTGCTGTAGAAAGAAAAATTAGGACATATTTCAAGTGTGATCTCAAATATCTTCCTGTTATATTTCAACAGGAGCAGCCTGCCAGTTGATGCCTTTGTGTTCTACTGCAGCTTCCCAGAGTGTTGTAAAGAACAACTAGAGCGCTAACAGCCTTACTTATGACAAAAGTATGGCACACCTGAAGCCATCTTGATTGGAATAAACCGGTAACACTTAAAACATTTAATTTAAAAAGGAACAAAATGAGGGGTTCTTTTTGAAATAGAAATTATGGGACTCTGGACGCCAGGGACGCCCCGAGTCCTTATCCTCATCGGAGGAGAAATCGTCCTCCGATACACCCTCTCCCTCTAAGGGAAACCCGCCATCGGGGTCTACAATAGTGGTGACAGTGTCGCAATTTTCTCCGGGCCTCTCCTCCCGGCAGGGTGCATGTTTTAGCATTCGCGCACTCTTGAGGAAGGTCTCCGTAAGTTTATCAAATCCTTCCAAGTGCCCCGCGTTATGCTTAACGGCACTTTTATTCCCCATCTGGGAGCTACTTGGACCCGCCACCACCAGATCTGGGACACTGAACACCCCAGGGATGCTTTTTGCCTGCTTATCGACCTGATCCCTAAGAGGAAGAAGTCTGCCCCACTTCATACTTAGTTTGGCCCACTAAAACACTACCCCCAGCATGACCCCCTACACTGCCCGAAGACCACTGCACTGCCCTAAACCCTGAAACACCAGCCCATGCATGACCCCCTACACTGCCCGAACACCACTGCACTGCCCTAAACCCTGAAACACCACCCCTAGCATGACCCCCTACACTGCCCGAACACCACTGCACTGCCCTAAACCCTGAAACACCACCCCCTTCACGACCCCCTACACTGCCCAAACACCACTGCTCTGCCCTAAACCCTGAAACACCACCCCCAGCATGACCCCCTACACTGCCCGAACACCACTGCACTGCCCTAAACCCTGAAACACTACCCCCAGCAAGACCCCTACACTGCCCGAACACCACTGCACTGCCCTAAACCCTGAAACATCACCCCCAGCAAGACCCCCTACACTGCCCGAACACCACTGACCTAAACCCTGAAACACCACCCCAGCACGACCCCCTACACTGCCCGAACACCACTGCACTGCCCTAAACCCTGAAACACTACCCCCAGCATGACCCCCTACACTGCCCGAACACCACTGCTCTGCCCAAAACCCTGAAACACCAGCCCCAGCACGACCCCCTACACTGCCCGAACACCACTGCACTGCCCTAAACCCTGAAACACCAGCCCCAGCACGACCCCTACACTGCCCGAACACCACTGCACTGCCCTAAACCCTGAAACACCAGCCCCAGCACGACCGCCTACACTGCCCGAACACCACTGCACTGCCCTAAACCCTGAAAGACCAGCCCCAGCACGACCCCCTACACTGCCCGAACACCACTGCACTGCCCTAAACCGTGAAACACCAGCCTCAGCACGACCCCCTACACTGCCTGAAAACCACTGCACTGCCCTGAACCCTGAAACACCAGCCCCAGCACAACACCCTACACTGCCCGAACACCACTGCACTGATAACAGGGTGATAACAGGCTTTAGTTACATTAGAATTTATTTGTTGATGGTACCATACTAATTTTAGGAATTGTGTATTCTAAGGTGATTTTACCATGTGAAAAACCTTCTGCTGGGATATCATGAATCATGTTTGAGAGAACACTATTTTCTCATGCTTGTCCCATGGAGGTTTGGAAGGTGCTCCAGAAGCTAAAATGAGAGCATATTTTCTGTAAATTCACAATATCTTTCTCACTCATGTGAGAATGAAGTCTGACATTCTCAGTAAAACATGTACATCCAACAAGGGCAGAGACTGTCAGTTGATTCCTTTGTGTTCTACTGCAGCTTCCCAGAGTGTTCTAAAGAACAACTAGAGTGCTAACAGCCTTACTTATGACAAAAGTATGGCACACCTGAAGCCATCTTGATTGGAATAAACTGGTAACACTTAAACAATTTAATTTAAAAAGGAACAAAATGATGGGGTTCATTTTGTCATAGAAATTATGGTTAGTGCTGTAGAAAGAAAAATTAGGACATGTTTCAAGTGTGATCTCAAATATCTTCCTGTTATATTTCAACAGGAGCAGCCTGCCAGTTGATGCCTTTGTGTTCTATTGCAGCTTCCCAGAGTGTTCTAAAGAACAACTAGAGTGCTAACAGCCTTACTTATGACAAAAGTATGGCACACCTGAAGCCATCTTGATTGGAATAAACTGGTAACACTTAAAACATTTAATTTAAAAAGGAACAAAATGAGGGGGTTCATTTTGTCATAGAAATTATGGTTAGTGCTGTAGAAAGAAAAATTAGGACATATTTCAAGTGTGATCTCAAATCTCTTCCTGTTATATTTCAACAGGAGCAGCCTGCCAGTTGATGCCTTTGTGTTCTACTGCAGCTTCCCAGAGTGTTCTAAAGAACAACTAGAGCGCTAACATCCTTACTTATGACAAAAGTATGGCACACCTGAAGCCATCTTGATTGGAATAAACCGGTAATACTTAAAACATTTAATTTAAAAAGGAACAAAATGAGGGGTTCTTTTTGAAATAGAAATTATGGTTAGTGCTGCAGAAAGAAAAATTAGGGCATGTTTTAAGTGAGATCTCATATCCTCTTCTATTTCATTAGAAAATTCTGACATGCAGACTGAAACAATCACTTTCAATACCAGCAGCAGACTACCAGTTAACTCCCTGGTGAGCAGTAGATTTACTCCAGTGATCTAATGAGCAACTAGAGTGCTAACATTCTGAATTTATGGCAGATGTGAGACACATCTGAATGCCTTCTTGATGGAATCAAAGTAAAAAATTGAAAGCATTTCCTACTGAGAAGACTGCAGTAAATGAAGAAATTAGGAAACTTCATAACAAAGAAGTCTTCCAAGATGGCCACCAGTGAAAAAAGAGCCCAAATGTAGCACAAATATTACCCAGATGTAGCCCACATATAGCCCAATGACAAAAGTGTGCAAAACACTTTTTATTTTTAGTTTTTTGCAGTTTTATGTAGTGCAGACTGGTCAGGTATTGGAGCATTGCATCTTAAAACATGACCCCCCTGCACTACAAAACCACCACTGCACTACCTTAAACCCTAAACACTACCCCCAGCATGACCCCCTACACTACACAAGCACCACTGCACTATCCTAAACCCTAAAACACTACCCCCAGCACGACCCCCTACACTACCCAAACACTACACTGCCCGAAGACCACTGCACTGCCCTAAACCCTGAAACACCAGCCCATGCATGACCCCTACACTGCCCGAACACCACTGCACTGCCCTAAACCCTGAAACACCACCCCTAGCATGACCCCCTACACTGCCCGAACACCACTGCACTGCCCTAAACCCTGAAACACCACCCCCTTCACGACCCCCTACACTGCCCGAACACCACTGCACTGCCCTAAACCCTGAAACACCACCCCCAGCATGACCCCCTACACTGCCCGAACACCACTGCACTGCCCTAAACCCTGAAACACTACCCCCAGAAAGACCCCCTACACTGCCCGAACACCACTGCACTGCCCTAAACCCTGAAACATCACCCCCAGCAAGACCCCCTACACTGCCCGAACACCACTGACCTAAACCCTGAAACACCACCCCCAGCACGACCCCCTACACTGCCCGAACACCACTGCACTGCCCTAAACCCTGAAACACTACCCCCAGCATGACCCCCTACACTGCCCGAACACCACTGCTCTGCCCAAAACCCTGAAACACCAGCCCCAGCACGACCCCCTACACTGCCCGAACACCACTGCTCTGCCCAAACCCTGAAACACCAGCCCCAGCACGACCCCCTACACTGCCCGAACACCACTGCACTGCCCTAAACCTTGAAACACCAGCCCCTGCTCGACCCCCTACACTGCCCGAGCACCACTGCACTGCCCTAAACCCTGAAACACCAGCCCCAGCACGACCCCCTACACTGCCCAAACACCACTGCACTGCCCTAAACCCTGAAACACCAGCCCCAGCACGACCGCCTACACTGCCCGAACACCACTGCACTGCCCTAAACCCTGAAACACCAGCCCCAGCACGACCCCCTACACTGCCTGAACACCACTGCACTGCCCTGAACCCTGAAACACCAGCCCCAGCACAACACCCTACACTGCCCGAACACCACTGCACTGCCCTAAACCCTGAAACACCACCCCGTGCATGACCCCCTACACTGCCCGAACACCACTGCACTGCCCTAAACCCTGAAACACCACCCCCAGCGCGACCCCCTACACTGCCCGAACACCACTGCACTGCCCTAAACCCTGAAACACCACCCCTGCACAACCCCTACACTGCTCGAACACTACTGCACTGCCCTAAACCCTGAAACACTACCCCCAGCAAGACCCCTACACTGCCCGAACACCACTGCACTGCCCTAAACCTTGAAACATCACCCCCAGCAAGACCCCCTACACTGCCCGAACACCACTGCCCTAAACCCTGAAACATCACCCCCAGCAAGACCCCCTACACTGCCCGAACACCACTGCACTTCCCTAAACCCTGAAACACCAGCCCCAGCACGACCCCCTACACTGCCCGAACACCACTGCACTACCCTGAAACACCACCCCCTACACTGCCCGAACACCACTGTACTGCCCTAAACCCTGAAACCCCACCCCCAGCATGACCCCCTACACTGCCAGAACACCACTGCACTGCCCTAAACCCTGAAACACCACCCCTGCACGACATCCTACACTGCCCGAACACTACTGCACTGCCCTAAACCCTGAAACACCACCCCCAGCACGACCCCCTACACTGCACGAACACCACTGCACCGCCCTAAACCCTGAAACACTACCCCCAGCAAAACCCCCTACACTGCCCGAACACCACTGCACTGCCCTAAACCCTGAAACATCACCCCCACCAAGACCCCCTACACTGCCCGAACACCACTGCCCTAAACCCTGAAACACCACCCCCAGCAAGACCCCTACACTGCCCGAACACCACTGCACTGCCCTAAACCCTGAAACACCACCCCCAGCAAGACCCCCTACACTGCCCGAACACCACTGCACTGCTCTAAACCCTGAAACACCACCCCCAGCACGACCCCCTACACTGCCCGAACACCACTGCTCTGCCCAAAACCCTGAAACACCAGCCCCAGCACGACCCCCTACACTGCCCGAACACCACTGTACTGCCCTAAACCCTGAAACACCAGCCCCAGCACGACCCCCTACACTGCCCGAACACCACTGCACTGCCCTAAACCCTAAAACACCACCCCCTGCACCACCCCCTACACTGCCCGAACACCACTGCACTGCCCTAAACCCTGAAACACCACCCCTGCACCGCCCCCTACACTGCCCGAACACCACTGCACTGCCCTAAACCCTGAAACACCACCCCCAGCATGACCCCTACACTGCCCGAACACCACTGCTCTAAACCCTGAAACACCACCCCTGCACGACTCCCTACACTGCCCGAACACCACTGCACTGCCCTAAACCCTGAAACACCACCCCCTGCACGACCCCCTACACTGCCCGAACACCACTGCACTGCCCTAAACCCTAAAACACCACCCCCAGCACGACCTCCTACACTGCCCGAACACCACTGCACTGCCCTAAACCCTGAAACACCACCCCAGCACGACCCCCTACACTGCACGAACACCACTGCACTAAACCCTGAAACATCACCCCTGCACGACCCCCTACACTGCCGGAACACCACTGCACTGCCCTAAACCCTGAAACACCACCCCAGCACGACCCCCTACACTGCCCTAACACCACTGCACTGCTCTAAACCCTGAAACACCACCCCCAGCACGACCCCCTACACTGCCCGAACACCACTGCTCTGCCCAAAACCCTGAAACACCAGCCCCAGCACGACCCCCTACACTGCCCGAACACCACTGCACTGCCCTAAACCCTGAAACACCAGCCCCAGCGCAACCCCGTACACTGCCCGCACACCACTGCACTGCCCTAAACCCTGAAACACCAGCCCCAGCACAACCCCGTACACTGCCCGAACACCACTGCACTGCCCTAAACCCTGAAACACCAGCCCCAGCACGACCGCCTACACTGCCCGAAAACTACTGCACTGCCCTAAACCCTGAAACACCACCCCCAGCAAGACTACCTACACTGGCCGAACACTACTGCACTGCCCTAAACCCTGAAACACCACCCCTCAGCACGACACCCTACACTGCCTGAACACCACTGCACTGCCCTAAACCCTGAAACACCACCCCAGCACGACCCCCTACACTGCACGAACACCACTGCACTAAACCCTGAAACACCACCCCTGCACGACCCCCTACACTGCCCGAACACCACTGCACTGCCCTAAACCCTGAAACACCACCCCCAGCACGACCCCCTACACTGCCCGAACACCACTGCACTGCCCTAAACCCTGAGTCACCAGCCCCAGCAAGACCCCCTACACTGCCCGAACACCACTGCATTGCCCTAGACTCTGAAACACCAGCCCCAGCAAGACCCCTACACTGCCCGAACACCACTGCACTGCCCTAAACCCTGAAACACCAGCCCCAGCATGACCCCCTACACTGCCCGAACACCACTGCACTGCCCTAAACCCTGAAACACCAGCCCCAGCACGACCCCCTACACTGCCCGAACACCACTGCACTGCCCTAAACCCTGAAACACCAGCCCCAGCACGACCCCCTACACTGCCCGAACACCACTGCACTGCCCTAAACCCTGAAACACCAGCCCCAGCACCACCCCCTACAATGCCCGAACACCACTGTACTGCCCTAAACCCTGAAACACCACCCCTGCACCGCCCCCTACACTGCCCGAACACCACTGCACTGCCCTAAACCCTGAAACACCACCCCCTGCACGACCCCCTACACTGCCCGAACACCACTGCACTGCCCTAAACCCTGAAACACCACCCCTGCACCGCCCCCTACACTGCCCGAACACCACTGCACTGCCCTAAACCCTGAAACACCACCCCCTGCACCGCCCCCTACACTGCCCGAACACCACTGCACTGCCCTAAACCCTGAAACACCACCCCCAGCATGACCCACTACACTGCCCGAACACCACTGCCCTAAACCCTGAAACACCACCCCTGCACGACCCCCTACACTGCCCGAACACCACTGCACTGCCCTAAACCCTGAAACACCACCCCTGCATGACCCCCTACACTGCCCGAACACCACTGCACTGCCCTAAACCCTGAAACACCACCCCCAAGACGACCCCCTACACTGCCCGAACACCACTGCACTGCCCTAAACCCTAGAACACTACCCCCAGCATGACCCCCTAAACTACCCGAACACCACTGCACTACCCTAAACCCTAAAATACTCCCCCAGCACGACCCCCTACACTACCCGAACACGACTGCACTGCCCTAAACCCTAAAACACTCCCCCAGCACGACCCCCTACACTGCCCAAACACTACTGCACTGCCCTAAACCCTGAAACACCACCCCTCAGCACGACACCCTACACTGCCCGAACACCACTGCACTGCCCTAAACCCTGAAACACCACCCCAGCACGACCCCCTACACTGCCCGAACACCACTGCACTAAACCCTGAAACACCACCCCTGCACGACCCCCTACACTGCCGGAACACCACTGCACTGCCCCAAACCCTGAAACACCACCCCCAGCACGACCCCCTTTTCTGCTCGAACACCACTGCACTGCCCCAAACCCTGAAACACCACCCCCAGCATGACCCCCTACACTGCCCGAACACCACTGCCCTAAACCCTGAAACACCACCCCTGCACGACCCCCTACACTGCCCGAACACCAATGCAATGCCCTAAACCCTGAAACACCACCCCCTGCACGACCCCCTACACTGCCCGAACACCACTGCACTGCCCTAAACCCTGAAACACCACCCCCAGCACGACCCCCTACACTGTCCGAACACCACTGCACTGCCCTAAACCCTAAAACACCACCCCCAGCACAACCCCCTACACTGCCCGAACACCACTGCACTGCCCTAAACCCTAGAACACTACCCCCAGAATGACCCCCTACACTACCCGAACACCACTGCACTACCCTAAACCCTAAAATACTCCCCCAGCACGACCCCCTACACTACCCGAACACGACTGCACTGCCCTAAACCCTAAAACACTCCCCCAGCACGACCCCCTACACTACCCGAACACCACTGCACTGCCCTAAACCCTAAAACACTCCCCCAGCACGACCCCCTACACTACCTAAACACCACTGCACTACCCTAATCCCTAAAACACTACCCCCGCACAACCCCCTACACTACCCAAAGACCACTGCACTACCCTAAACTCTAAAACAATACCCCCGCACGACTCCCTACACTACCCAAAGACCACTGCACTACCCAAAACCCTAAAACACGACCTCCTACACTACACAAACACCACTGCACTACCCTAAACCCTAAAAAACTACCCCAGCACGAACCCCTACACTACCCAAACACCACTGCACTACCCTAAACCATAAAACACTACCCCCAGCAGTACCCCTATGCTACCCAAACACCACTGCACTACCCTAAACCCTAAAACACTACCCCCAGCAGTACCCCCTACACTACCCAAACACCATTGCACTACCCTAAACCCTAAAACACTACCCCCAGCAGTATCCCCTACACTACCCAAACACCACTGCACTACCCTAAACCCTAAAACCCTAAAACACTAACCCCCAGCACGACCCCCTACACTACCCAAACACCACTGTACTACCCTAAACCCTAAAACACTCCCCCGAGCACGACTCCCTACACTACCCAAACACCACTGCACTACCCTAAACCCTAAATCTACCCACAGCATGACCCCCTACACTACACAAACACCACTGCACTACCCTAAACCCTAAAACACTACCCCCAGCACGACCCTCTTCACTACCTAAACACAACTGCACAATTTGTTACAGGCGTTGCAACGCAGGCCTGTGGTGCTTACTGGAAGTACCTGGTGGGCTAATTGGGCCCCAGGGACTCTCAGGATTCAAGGTGACCTAATCCCCCAACTTAAAACGCGCCACGGGGCGCGTTTGCACAGTGTTGAAGGGAGGGGCGGGGCCTCAGGTGACATGTGCGCAAACACGCCCTGTGGTGCGTTTTAAGTTGGGGAGTTAATTCCCTTTGAATCCTGGGGGCCAACTAGCCCACCAGGTACCTTGAGTAAGCACAACAGAGTTGCGTTGCAGAGAGGTGAAAAAGGTGCGTTGCCTCGGAACGCCTCTCTGCAACTCAGCTCTGTGGTCCTAACTGTAGGTACCTGGGGGGCTAGTTGGGCCCCAGGGACCCTCAGGATTCAAGGGGACTTAATCCCGCAACTTAAAACGCATGACAGGGTGCGTTTGCACACATGTCTCCTCAGGCCCCCCCTCCCTTCACCACTGTGCAAACGCGCACTGGCTCTGGTTAGTCAGAGTCAGTTACCACCAGTACCCGTCTGAAAAAGTTGTGGGCACAGGATGATTTTGCAACAAGGCCTCTTTCTGCTCCTCTGTTGGTTCTTTCAGCACATCTTTTGCTTCTTTCTGTGCGTTTTTTCTTCTTTCTTCACATGTCCTACCTCTGTTGGCATTTAAAAACCTTTGAAATTCACTTAAAAATCATAGGTTTCAGGCACGTTATAGTTAGAAATTAGCATTTAAAAACCTTTGAAATTCACTGAAAAAACCATAGGTTTCAGGCACGTTATAGTTAGAAATTAGCATTTAAAAAACCTTTGAAATTCACTGAAAAAACCATAGGTTTCAGGCACGTTATAGTTAGAAATTAGCATTTAAAAACCTTTGAAATTCACTGAAAAAACCATAGGTTTCAGACACATTATAGTTAGAAATTAGCATTTAAAAACCTTTGAAATTCACTGAAAAAACCATAGGTTTTAGGGACAGTTATAGTTAGTTGGACATTGCACTCGTACAAAACCCGTGAAATTCCCCTGTTATAGTTAGTTCAGCTAACTATAACTCGCGCCCGCAATGCACTGCTGATGACGTCACATATTACATCACTCATGACATGGTCAGTGACATCACTGATGACATCACTGATGACATCTCAAATGACATCACTGATGACATCATCCATGTGATAATTTCATGCATCTTCTCACACCCTAATATAACTTTTGATACACCCACTCTAAATTACAGACTGCCATTCTCAAAACCATAGACACTCCAACACCAAAAACTACATACCCACTCACTGATTCTTAGGTCTACACACACATCCACTCACTCACCTGTACAGTCACTCATACTTACAGTCACTCAGTACAGGACTATCATATGCACTCATACACCTATATAAACACTCACACACCGCCACTCATCCATAGAGGTACTCACACACCTAGTCAGTCATGCAAAAAATTAATCTCACACCCATTTACTCACCTATACAGTTATACACACACCAGCTCACTTACTCATACAAATACTAGCACATTCTTACGCTCTTATACAATAACTGATACAAGCACACACGCATCCATACAGCCACTCTCACAATAACACACTCTCACTTATAGCCATTTAAATACTCTAACACACATATATACTGCCTTTTACATATGTAGTTACTCGCACATGTACCACTGAGATATACATTCACTCACTAACACACCCATACACACACTCACCCACCCAAGCAGTCCATCACAGATGCACTCTTGAAATCATGCACCCAGTGAATCACCCACTCACACATCTCTGTATAGAGTCACACACACCCCACCCACACAAACACTCAGGCAGCCATACAGATACTCAGAGAACCAATCAATAACCCATATAGACACTCATGTAGCTATTCGCAAATCCATGCATCCACTTACACACCAACAAACAGACGGATACAGACATTCACCCAGTTTAGTCACTAACCCATGCATTCAGTAAGATACGTTTAATCACTCACTTGTAGAGTCAGTCACTCACGTACTAAATCATCCATTCAGACACTTATACACCCACTCATTCTTCAATACGCCTTTCCCTATATATATTAAACATATTTAAACTTTACAGAAACACAGTCACTGGATGATGTCATCAGTGATGTCATTTGAGATGTCATCAGTGATGTCATCAGTGATGTCACTGACCATGTCATGAGTGATGTAATATGTGACGTCATCAGCAGTGCATTGCGGGGCGCGAGTTATAGTTAGCTGAACTAACTATAACAGGGGAATTCCACGGGTTTTGTACGAGTGCAATGTCCAACTAACTATAACTGTCCCTAAAACCTATGGTTTTTTCAGTGAATATATATATATATAGACACACCATTGTTTACAGACACATAGATTGCAAGTTACAATTACTTTACACTCTATAAATAGGTAGAAGGCAGCTTCAGTGTGAGTTTACCTTGCTACACAAATGTGACCTCTTGCATACTGGTTTTGGTTAAATACCTTTTTTTAAAATAAATACGTGTCAAAAATGCTACACATGCCCGTAACTGTATTTGCAGAGAGTGTATTATGCTTTTTATTGCATTAGGTGAGGGAGGGAAGGGGTATCATGCCTTTTCCAAGGCTTTGCCTCTCATGATTCATGGCCACTCCCCGCACTCATAGCACAAATAATATGTATACCGCCAAATACACACACACATATTACTCTGTGGTGGTTGCCACTGGGTAGTTATAGTTAGAATCATGTTTCCATAGGAATGTTTTGGTTTGGTTATATCTTTGGTGCCATTTGACGAATCTTCACAAAACTTTCATGTAAAAATATTTTTTTCCTTATTGGAACGTTTCAGGGGGATCTGTCAAGTGGGAGCTGCTCACAGCTACAGCCAAAATGGTTTCATGTATTTAGTCAGGGAAAGAGTAATGTGCTCCCACCTGGTGGGAGCACAAAGCTGCTCCAACAGGGTGGGAGCAGAAAGCTTTTCCCTATCCACGCTCTCGGGCAGGGAAATACCCTGAACTGCTCTCACCCCGCGGGATCAAAAGAAAACTGCTCCCACAAGGTGGGAGCAATGCCGGCTCCTGCTGCACCTGGGATGGGGTAGCCGGAGGGACTACGGGGAGCCCTGGGCCTCCCCCTGCAGCCCCCACTGATAAATCTGATGTAAGGTGCCCCTGGTGGGCAAGAGAGCTTCGCACAAAAAAAAAAGGAAATTACCAGCTCTTGCAGGAGCAGGGAGAATGCAGGGCCGGGGGGCCCTGGGGCTCCCATTGTGGCCCCAACAAAAGTAGTTGTCTGGGGTTCCCTGGCTGGGCACAAGGGCACCACTTAAATACAAAAAAATGCCAGCTCCTGCGTGGCCCCATAGGGCCTCTTGCAGAGAGCTGGTGGGTTACAGGGGCCTGGAACTGCCCCCCTCCCCCGGCCCCCCTAAGCAAATAAAACCACTGGGTGTCCCGAGTGGGACCGTGACACTCAGAAACATTTTATAAAAATTGGCAAAAGTGAATAATAAATGAGTGGCCACAGCTCATGCTCTGCTCCTTCAAGGAACACCCCTATTTAGCCTCTAAAAAAGTCAGGGGCACCATCAATTTTTTTTCTTTCATTTTAAATTTGTGGGGGGTTGTAGGGAGTTCTTCAGCCCTCCAGCAACATTAGAAAAAAACAGTAAGTCTCCTGGGTCATTGAATCCATGATCCCAGGAGAACTAACCGTATTTTTTTAAAGCATTTCCCAGGCTGGAGCTTTTGTGCTACAGCTAGGAGTGCAGAGCCCGCTATGCATTTTATGTGGTCTGAAGATGTATGAAAAAAGATGCAAGGCACTTTTGTGGTTATTTTTAGGGCTGTTTTTTTGGGCTGATAAATGTTAAAAGAAAGACTCAGAACCATGTTAGTTTTATTTTCTTTGTAAAAAAGCAATATGCCACTGACTACTTTTACATTTTTCAAAAGCAAAATGTAATAATAAAAACTATGTAAAATGAAAGTCAGAGATGTGTTTTTTAATAATACTTTATTAAACATTTTCATAGTAATTAATATTAATAAATACTCCACTGTTTTAGGGGCTTTTTGGAGAAAGGTGATAGATCTGCTTTATATATATTGATATGCTCACCCCTTGATAAAGCCAATAGGGTCACTTTTTCTATTTTGGGGTTGCAGAAGGCTGTGCGTGGCATTGGGTTTGCTGCTCAGAGGCCAATCCCTGCAGCCAGACTCCCGCACAGCACAGGGGGCTTGCTGCCCGCATGGGGTTGGGCACAGGGTCTGGTCGCAGGGCCTAGCAAAACCCCCACCATGCATGTTCGAATGCCATTCACTGCGTGAGGTTGGCAGCCTGCGGTAGTGGGGGGTTGGCCGCATGGGCTGCCGGCTGGCCCTGTGGGCAACACCCCGCTGCACACGGCCAAAGACTGTGCACTGTGAGGGGGTTGGTTGCCTGAGGGGGGTTGGATGTAGACCCTGCGGCCAACTCTCCGCCACGCACGGCCTTTGGCTTTACAATTGGTAAGAAAATATTACTTTTATTTTTAAATGAAAACAAAAAATGAAATTCACCAGTTATAGTTTTCTCATGTCACTATTACTCTTGCCCTAAGGTAACTATAACTCATGCCCTCACCATGCACTGCTAATTACCCCACATATTACATCACTCATGACATCTTCTGTGACATCATTGATAATATCACTGCAACATTTGAAATGTTATTATTGATGAGAAGACTATGCATGGCAGGGGCGCAAGTTATAGTTACCTTAGGGTATGACTTATAGTTATTTGAGATAACTATAATTGGTGAATTTCAGTGTTTTTTTGTGTAAAATTTTACTTAACTGCTACTTTAAACTTTGTTTTTTTCAGTAAATAGAACATCTGTATATATATATTCACTGAACATAATAGGTTCAAGTGAAGTTATGGTTAGCATTGATTGTAACACCTAAATGCAGGTTTAAAATTAAAACTGACAAACAGGTGAAATGTGCAAGTTATGGTTATGCTTGCTGTCCATAACTCACACAACACTCAGGCAGACCATAACTTATGCATCAAATGCAATGCATGAAACTGTTGGATAGTGCTAATGTTGGTTGGATGGCGGTTGGTCTGATGAACCTGGTTGGTTGACTAGATTGAGATTATCTAGACTCCTTTACAGTTGCTTTCATATTTCAGCCTGAAAGATCAAATCTCTTGCTAAGATCCACAGAACTACCTCATGACAGGAATATGCAAATGAAAGATGAGATTTTATGAGACAAGAGGCAGATTTTTTTAGCTTTCTATATGGCATCACCACATTTATCAAAGGGCTGTTAGTTTCATACCGCCAGACTCTTTGTAGCTGTCGTATGTTTCATTGTATGAGTGGTTTTATTTTTCCACCTATGCATGCAAAATAAATGTGTATTTCTCTTCGATTCGCAGGATTGACAAATCCAAAGCATTGTCCCTCCTACTTCATGCAGCAGACATCAGCCACCCCACCAAGCAGTGGACAGTACACAGCCGCTGGACCAAGGCCCTGATGGAAGAGTTCTTCAGACAGGTAGGCCTGAGAGGACCACATTGCATATAATTCATAATGCATCTTGTTACAGGGCTTTTACACCAAGTGATCACATGTAACAAATGCTCACACGCTTGGATCACAGACATGCGTTAGACTTTCAACTCTCTCCATGGTGGGTGCTACATCTGAAAGAGACAATTAGTTATAGATTCCTTACCTTTTGAACTACCCCCAGGTGTCAGACTGGATCCGGAGAATTTTTTCATCAGCAGTACCTCTGCGTGTCGAAAGGTTGGCGTCATGGTCGCCGGGATGACGTCGTGGTAGCTACTTAGACGCCGCCCTCGTGCGCTGACGTCAGTTCTTTCTTTTTCCACGCCAGCCAGCGCAGATCCAGAGAGAGCGGTACCTCCAGTCTCTTTTTGACTGACTTTTTTTGCGACTTTTGTCGACATCGTTTTTGAGTCTATCGACTCCTGGTGCACTAGGGATGCCCGGTTTCAAGGCTTGCGGGTCCTGCCGAAAGCTGATATCAGTGACGGATCCGCACCGCACAAGGTCCCGGTCGCGTGGGAGGTCGAGGGACCGGTCGCGGATTCAACACCACCACTCGTCCTCGAAGTCTTCGCACTCCTCAGGTAAGTCAAAGCACAGAAGAAGTCAAAGAAGCATCGTCGCTCTTCGACTACTCCCCGTCCGTCGGGCGACGCTACAAGGGATGCGGACGGTGCCCGTCCTGCGGCTCCACGTCCGGAGCCTGAAGGGTCGGCTCCGAGATTCCCTCCTTTTCTGGGAGCCGGAGAGACCCCTGCCCAGCTTTGAAGCTTTTACGAAGTGATGATTGCCATCTTTGGGCAGTCCGAGTCCGCTGGCACGCCTTCGGGCCCCGAGGACTCGGCTGGGGGCCCTGGGCCTTCGACGCCGGTGGCTCCGGCCCCGGCACAGTAGGATCCCCTTGGATCCAGGCCTGGATCCGGATCGGCGCCGGTCGACCTGATAACACCTCCCCCGGCATCGATTCTACCGACACCACGTCCGCAGCTGACGTCGGTTGTGTCCCCAGCCGACGTCGACCCCGGCCTCCACCCTGGCTTGGACACAGAGCCGGACCGGCATCGACCGACGCCAGATCCGGCGCCGACGGGTACTTTTGTACCCCTGTTCTACCCTGGTGCTCCTTTCAGGCCAGATTGGCAACCAGAGGAGGGTGAGGAGGACTGGGAGGGGTCTGGTGACCCTTTAACTGACCAGTTGGATGAACCGGACTGGAGAGAGGAGTTGGGGGAAGCCAGGGGTCTGGATACCTCCCCAGACCTTGGCATGTTGTCTCCTCCTACCGTGGCTATGGAGGAGGGAGCTTCTTACGCAGTGGTGTTGCATAGGGCGGCCGAGGCTCTCAACCTCGAGCTACCTACGGTGGCAGTCAGGACTAACCTCCTGACAGAGGTGCTTCAACCGGCAGCGAGCTCTTCGGAGCCCCTGCTGCTGTTTAATGAGGCCCTCACTGACATTCTTTTGGGCACCTGGTCCAGGCCCAACACAGCTGCTCCTGTGGATAGGATGATTGCCCGACGCCACCGCCCGGCTCCGGGCGACCCCACTTTCCTCTCCCAGCACCCCACCCCGAGAGCTTGGTGGTCCAAGCCTCGACGTCTAAAGGCGCGTTCCCTACCGCACCACCTGATAGGGAATCCAAAAAGCTGGACCATCTTGGGAAGAAGATGTTTTCTTCCTCCAGCTTGGGACTGCGGTCGGTAAACACTGCATGTCTGTTGGGCCGTTACACCCTCTCCGTGTGGGATACAGTGGCGCAGGTGCTGCCTCAGTGCCCGGAGAAGGCCCGGGCCGTGCTCTCCCGTGCAGTCGCCGAGGGGAGAGACGCAGCCAAGTTTACCATACGCTGTGGACTGGACACCGCTGACTCGCTAGGCAGGACTATTTCAACGTCGGTAGCCCTTCGACGCTACGCCTGCCTGGTTTTTCTGGGGATGTCCAGGCCACCCTGATGGACATGCCCTTTGATGGCCGTCACCTGTTCGGCGACAATGCAGACAGAGTGCTAGAGCTCTTCAAGGACTCTCTGGCTACGGCCAAGTCCTTGGGCCTCTCCACCACCCACCCAGCGTAGTCTGCTTTTTGTCCCTTTTGTGGCTGCGGAAGGGGTGCCCCGCCACGGTCCACCCAGGGCCACAGGCCGGCGCAAGCTGCTCAGCCCCTGCGTTGCCGGGGACGTGAAACTCACCGTCGTGGGTCTGGGGGCCAGCGAGTGGGCCAGTCCACCACCGCCCCCTCTGCAGCAGCCTCCAAACCCTCCTAGTCTGACTTTTCAGGGCCACCAATCGCCAGTGGGCAGCAGGATTTGCCATCACCTCCCCCACTGGCGCACCATCACGTCGGACAGGTGGGTTTTGCAGATAGTCCGAAGGGGCTACTCCCTCCCCTTCAAGACTACCCCCCCAGCCATGCCACCTCAGCACCATCGCATGTCAGAGGATCATCTGGCCCTTCTCCAACAGGAAGTTACGGCTCTCTTGGCCAAGGGAGCTATCGAGCGAGTTCCTGCTCCAGAAGTAGGTTGTGGTTGCAATTCCCACTACTTTCTGGTGCCGAACAAGGACAAAGGCCTGCGTCCTATCTTGGATCTCAGGAACGTCAACCGCTTCCTCCGGAAGGAGAAGTTCAAAATGTTGACACTGGCTCAGGTCCTATCTGCCCTCGACCCTGGAGACTGGATGGTAGCGTTGGACTTGCAGGACGGACGCTTACTTTCACATCCCGTCCTGGCGGCCCACCGGCATTACCTGCGGTTCACGGTAGGCCACGAGCACTTTCAGTTTACCGTGCTCCCCTTTGGCCTTACCAGCGCCCCTCGGGTGTTCACAAAGGTGATGGCGGTGGTCGCAGCTCATCTGAGCAGATCAGGGGTTCCAGTCTTCCCCTATCTCGACGACTGGCTGTTGAAGGCGGGCTCGCCCCAGGCAGTTGTCTCCCACCTCCAGAATGCGGCAGACCTCATGCATTCGCTGGGGTTCACTATAAACGTTCTGAAGTCACACCTGACTCCCTCTCAGAAGCTCCTTTTCATTGGAGCGGTTCTGGACACAACGCAGTTTCGGGCTTATCCTCCCGAGCAGCGAGTCCGGGATATTCGGGCTATGATTCCGATCTTTCAGCCTCTATCCCGGGTTTTGGTCAGAATGACCCTGAGGCTGCTGGGCCTCTTGGCCTCCTGCATCCTGCTGGTAGATCATGCCAGGTGGCATATGCGGGCTCTGCAGTGGGACCTGAAGTTCCAGTGGGCACAACATCAGGGGAATCTGTCCGATTGCGTTCAGATCACGGAGGGCACTGCACGACAATTGCAGTGGTGGCTGACGAACCAGGATTGGGTCAACAGCAGATCCCTCTCCCTTCCCCAACCGGAGTTCACAGTGGTGATGGACGCATCACTTCTGGGGTGGGGCGGCCACATGGGAGAGGCGGAGATCAGAGGCCTCTGGTCTCCGGCGGAGTCCGGGCTCCACATCAACCTTCTGGAGCTCCGGGCGATCCGTATTGCGCTGAAAGCATTCCTTCCCTCTGTCCAGGGAAGAGTAGTGCAGGTGTTTACGGACAACACCACCGCCATGTGGTACTGCAACAAACAGGGCAGGATGGGGTCGTGGACCCTATGTCAAGAGGCTCTCCGTCTCTGGACATGGCTGGAACATCAGGGCGTATCCCTGATGGTTCAACACCTGGCAGGTTCACTGAACGCCAGGGCGGACGAACTCAGCCGCAGGTGCATGATGGATCACAAATGGCTTCTTCACTCAGAGGTGGCGCAAGGTCTCTTTCAGTAGTGGGGAGAGCCTTGGTTAGATCTATTTGCCACCGAAGAGAACGCGCAATGTCAGCAATTCTGCGCATTGGAATTTCAAAGACGGCACTCGCTAGGCGACGCTTTTCGTCGCCAATTGAGTTGCAGTCTTCTATACGCCTTTCCGCCTATACCACTTCTGCCCAGAGTGCTGAAGAAGATCAAGCGCGACCGGGCCCAAGTCATTCTTGTGGCTCCGGATTGGGCACGAAGAGTCTGGTATCCCAAGCTGTTACACATGGCCATCGATCCTCTGATCAGACTGCCTCTTCGGGAGGATCTTCTGTCACAGCAGCAGGGGACGGTCCTCCACCTGAACCTGTCCAGCCTCCACCTCCTTGCATGGAGATTGAGCGGCGTCAGTTGACAGCCTTCGACCTTCCTCCCGAAGTCTGTGATGTTATCTTGGCAGCCAGGCGACCCTCCACTAAGACGGTATATGCCTGCAGATGGAACAAATTTGTGGCATGGTGCACAGCAAAGGCTGTGGATCCCCTTCTGCCCCTCTTTCTGAGGTTCTCTTGTTCCTCCTTTCCTTAGCCCAGCAGGGCTCTACTCTGGGCACTCTTAAGGGCTATCTCTCAGCCGTTTCAGCTTTTCTTAGGCTTCCTGATCAGTCTTCTCTTTTCAAGTCCCCTGTTGTAAATCACTTTCTCAAGGGCAGTACTCATCTTTTTCCTCCTGTTCCTTTCATAATGCCTCAGTGGGACTTGAACTTGGTTCTTACTTATCTTTTGTGCGCTCCCTTTGAGCCGCTACATAACTGTCCTCTCAGACTTCTCACTTTAAAGACTGCCTTTCTGGTTGCCATCACTTCTGCTCTCAGGGTGATTGAGCTCCAGGCTCTTTCTTCAAAGCCTCCTTTTCTGGCTGTTCATCCGGACAATGTTGTCCTAAGAACCAGACCTTCTTTTCTTCCCAAGGTGGTTACTTCTTTCCACATTGGTCAAGCCATCACTTTGCCCACCTTCTTTCCGCCTCCGCATCCTTCTAAGGAGGAAGAGAGGCTCCCCCGTCTGGATCCAAAACGTGCGCTTTCATTTTATTTGGATCGCACCAAGCAATTCCGGGTGGATGACCAGCTCTTTGTTGGCTACGTGGGCGCCAAAAAAGGTCGGGCCGTGCACAAACGGACCATCTCTAGGTGGGTCGTTTTGTGCATTAAAGCTTGCTACTCTTTGGCAAAGAAGGAGCCTCCAGTGGGATTGCGCGCCCATTCCACCAGGGCGACAGCAGCTACCACTTCTTTGGGACGGGGAGTCCCCCTCAATGACATCTGTCAGGCAGCTACATGGGCATCTCTGCACACGTTCACAAAACACTACTGCCTGGACAGCCAAGTCCTGAGAAATGGCTTCTTTGGGCGTTCTGTTCTCCAGGACTTTCTGGTGTGGACTTGGTTCGCAGACCCACCTCCGGGGTTGGTATTGCTGGGGTATCTATTCAAAAGGTAAGGAATCTATAACTAATTGTCTCTCTCAGATGAACAAGTTACTTACCTTCTGTAACGCTATATCTGTAAGAGACATAGATTAGTTATAGATTCCTTACCGCCCAACCCACCCTCCCCGTTCTGCGAACTGACTTCTAGGGTTAGGGAATACCTTTCAGGGCCCTAGTTTTGTGCACCAGTGGTCAGTGTCTTGCGTGGCTCTGCGCTTCTGGCGTGGAATGTCGTGTAAAAGAACTGACGTCAGCGCGCGAGAGCCGACCACGACGCCAAAGACGAACGCGGAGCCGACCGACGCCACCTTTCGATGCGCAGGGGTACTGCTGATGAAAAAATACTCCAGATCCAGTCTAACGCCTGGGGGTAATTCAAAAGGTAAGGAATCTATAACTAATCTATGTCTCTTACAGATATATCGTTATCGAAGGTAAGTAACTTGTTCATTGATGCCATTGTCTTCAGCTGTCATATTGTGCAACCGCAAATTGCTACAAGAAAGCTCGTTACAACAAACAACAAAAAATAATATTCATGGTCTTCTGAAAAGCCAGATCTCACTGTCACTGGTGTAAACAATCAGAAAATTCACGTGTGTGTAGTGTTTGCTGCTTCTGTCATAGGAATGTAGCAAACAGAGTACACAAAACCTTCTGCATCGCAGCAAAAACAAATTAAAAAGACTGTGAAACAATTGAAAAAAAATGCGACTTACATCCGTTTATAAATAATTTTGAAAATGCAATATAGTTTTTAGCACATAGCATGCTACAATAGTGTACCTTTGTTAATAAAAATAACACACCGATTTTACACTACTGTTATATCTTTTCTACTTAGAAACTTAGGAAACATTTCTTCTAATAGTTTATTGTTTCACATTTTAAAAAGGGAGGCAATTTATCGTGCAACAACAAAAAGTGCCAAAATGTAAGATGCCTCAAATGTTTGCCATGTTGCCAAAATCGTTCTCTAATTTTTCTGTAGTATGTAAGCTGTTTGCCCCATCCCCTGTTGTGTAAACTATTAAAAAGGCGCAAAGAGCGAATGCTTTATTTTTACACCAATAAAACGTTATGTAATGTATGTAAACGAGTTTTAGCCGTATCTACTTATTAACCATTTTCTACATTCAACTCACAAAACATTTTGACTGGGGCTATTTTAAGTCTTTGGGGGCAGATTTACGTTCCCTGGCGCATCCCTGCAAATCAGCAGGGATGCGCCAGGGAAGATGCGTCACGCAAGTTTGCCCTTGCGCCACCGCAGATGCGCCGCATTTACAATGCGGTGCATCGTGGCGCAGGATAAGCAGATGCGTGACGCATCTCAGCCGGCGTAGAGTTGGCGCAGTGCTGAAGTTGTGTCGCAAGCGCGACGCAACTCCAGCACTGTTCCAACCTGCCCTATCCCTAACATGGTGCGTCACGCCTTACGCCTGCATGAAGCAGGCGTAAGGATTTGACGCACCGGGGACGGAAAAGTGACTGAGTGAAATCTAGTAGATTTCACTCAGCCACTTTTGCGAGGCGTTCCCTGCGCCGGAACGCCCCTGCTCCGGAACGCCCACATGAAACCTGACGCAGGTTTCATGTGGCGCAGGGCTTACAACGTGACGCATCTCCCTAGATGCGTCACGTTGTAAATACCCCGCAGCATGGCGCTGGCTTTAGCGCCGCCGTTGCGTCACAGAAGTGACGCAACGGCGGCGCAAAAGTGGCGCAAGGGGCTTGTAAATCTGCCCCTTGGTGTTTAGTTAAGAGAGTCCTTGCTCTATACACCCTTTACCATCATAATACGAAATTAAGAATCAGGTGGTGGTAATGTGCATGAGCGTTTCTGCATATTTGTTGTGTGGCACTTTGTTGTGGTGGCGAGGCGATGTGTTCTTTTGTTTTTTGGGCGGTTATGTTTAAGGCCTGTCTGTCTTTGCCTCTGTCTCTCTTGCATGTGTACATTAGAATGTCGGTTACTAGAGACTCGTTTCACAAAGATTGTTTAGTAAGTGTACCTCACTAAAGTAAGTGTACCGTAAG
The DNA here is from genome assembly GCA_963921515.1 of Calotriton arnoldi. NCBI lineage: Eukaryota > Metazoa > Chordata > Amphibia > Caudata > Salamandridae > Calotriton > Calotriton arnoldi. The sequence goes on from CAWUFW010001409.1 coordinate 2,755,864, forward strand.
TGTTTTGGAAAACTTTTAAATTTGCTTGGATAACATCTAAATCAGTCATGCATAACTTGTCTGAACATTGTCTGACTTGTTTGAGAGTAGGGTGCGAGTAAGTGTGAAAGAGTGAGAGTTCCAAGGGTGTAACCCTGATAAAAGTGAATTATCATAAGAGTGTTCAATGGCATGCATTGTGAATTTTGTGAAGATCCACAAAGTGTTGGCTTTTCCCGAGACCTTAATGGTGATTGTGACACTTTTATTAATCGCCATGCTTGCATTACCTGCCAGTGGAATTGCTTGTAAAGTAGCAAAAGGCCATTACTTACATGAAGAAAAGAGTAGCTTACAAAATGAATCATTTACTACTTTTGCCAATGCTATGTGACTAGCAACAAGATTGCTAACATTCTCCTGCGTTGCAAAGCTCGGCTGAAACTTTGACTGGTTTACATTGCCCTCCACATTTGTACAGTTTTAGCAATGGTCCATTTGTAACATTTCATAGGTGTTTGGCTAAGGATGGGTTAATATTGTGGAGACGGGGATCAGATCAGCAGTCGGGGGAGGCTAAGAAAAGTAATTTTCGCATTAATTTGTATTGCCATAACTAGAGTTAGAATACGAATTTTTCCCAAGCCATGGAATTTATTTCCATTCCAATCAATAACTTTATTTAGGTCTCAAGGACCATAAAAGTACAGTTCAAAACAGTGTAAAAAGACAGTATATACATTTAATTAATTTATTTCAAATTCTGCCATTGAAGAATGTGCAGATTTATTGATCCTATGCACATGATGGCAGAAGGGAAAGCAACCCCCATCAGCATTGAAAGGGAAATCCTCTCAGGGGTTCGAGACAGAACAACTGCCATTGGATTCAATGGCAAAGGGGCGCTAGGATAGAGGATTAGAATGAAAGTCCTTGCTTATAGATGTGAACATTGGCAAGTTAAAGGGAATGTGGACTTAGAGGAGATGGGGGGCTGTGATAGGGAAGCCCTAGCCCTCAAAGGAAAGCCTTGCACATCCATGGAACAAAGCAGCAGAGTAGAGCTTTCAGCTGACACCATGTAATGTAAAATAACTTCTATTAGCCTTGGTTTCAACCAAAAGCGCTTGCACCTTGAGTCCTAGCGATGATTATACCAGGCCAGTGGGATGGGACGGCGGTTCCTAGATCGAGGGGTAAGAAGTGGACAAAGAAGACTACTTGTTCTAACTGCAGAAAAGAAGGCTTAGAAGACAGCTCTTCATCCCAAACACTGACATAAACTTGGATACTCTAATAATAGTGAAGTGTCCTAAAAAAGAGAGGGACAGAAAAACCTAAGCAGAAACAAACTCATAAATGTTTCCCCTGAGCGGGGAGGAGAAAAAACCCCAGAGAGGTTGGCAATGGGCGGGACCAAATGCAAGAGGTAGGAAAGTCAAGGTTTGCAGGAACGTTGGTGCTCGCGATTATTAAAAGGTCTGATGGAACGGATCAGGCCATGTGTGAGTCCTAAAAGACAAGGGCCCTAGCCATCAACTTCAAGGAAAAGCAGGGAACCCACATAAGAAAATCTACACAAGAAAATCCTCAAGGGTTCCAGTACAAACCACGAAGGTTTATTTAAAATGTAGAATAATTACAGAAGGCAACAATAGTCAGTTCAAATCAAGCCATCAAACAAATAGCATTAGGCTAGTAGACGGGCTATGACATCTGAACAGTTTAAAGACAATGACAAGTCCTGGGAAATCTCAAAGTATTGAGTTAGAGAAAGTCTAACGTTAAGTCTGCTCTCTAGGGAAAGCCAAAAGAGTCTTGCCTCACTTCCTAAACACAGTGGGCCATATTCTCAATGAAGTGGCGGAGAGAGGCGTTAGCCTTCTTGGCTTAACCCCTCTCTCCGCCACTTCGGAAACGCGAGGCTGCACCCTATTCTCAAGGATATGGTGCAGCCTGGCGTTTCCCCCTGCGATGGCGCTAAGTTTCACAATTTAGCGCCAACGCAGGCACCCTTGCACCATAGTGCAAGGGTGTCTGCAAGCAGGGAGGTTTGTTTATGGACAGGAAGGTGTCCCTTCCTGCACATAAACAAACCTTAAATGCCAGTTTGTAACTTACAAGTGTGCTGCTTCAAGCAGCCCACATGTAAGTTACAAAACGGCATCTTAAAAAGGTTTGTTCATGTACAGGAAGGGACACCTTCCTGTACATGAACAAACCATGGCATTTTGCTTTTCTCATGTGTGCTGCACAAGGCAGCACACATGGAAAAGCAAAAACGAGGAGAAATAAAGCATTTCTCCTCGTTTTGCCACCTTAAGACCAGATTTTCCTGGCCTTAAGTTTGTCGCTACCTCCTATTTACGTTGCCCTTGTGAATAGGAGGTAGCGTCAAGCTCAATGGGTGTTGCGGTGGAACGCCCACCGCAACACTCCACTGCACGCCCCCTTCACGCTAAAAACAGCGTGAAGGGGGCCCTATTCACAAGGCAGCGTTAAGCCACTGAACGTGGCTTAACGCTGCCTTGTGAATAGGACGAAGCCCCTATCGCCACCACAACGTCACTGAAAGTGACGTTGTGGTGGCGATGGGGGCTTGAGAATATGCCCCAGTGTGTTAACTAGGTTTTCAAACAAAGAAACCACACTGTCACTGTAGTGTGAAGCAAAAGTTACATCCTGACCAACAAAAGTCAAATAGAAAACACATCACATGGAAATAAGAACACCATCATGCATACAAAATAAATGGTGACTTTTGTCCAAAAACTAGTGAATAGCAAAAAATGGCTCATTGAAATTTCACATGCAACCTTCGTTAGCCAAAGGAAATGACCTTCTAAAGATACAGCTAAGCACAGTGGCGTAACAAAAGCCCCCGCAGCCCCCGCAGCCCCCGCGGTGCTGGGGAGCCCCAGCTCCGGGCCCCCCCCTGGCAGGTACCCGGCCTGAGAACTTAGAACTGGATCTGTGGCGTCGGAGGCCCCCTGCATGTACTTTGCAGGAGGGCCCCGTTACGCCACTGGTTGAGCAGAGCAGAGCAGAGCTCCAAAGAATACATTATAAAGATACATTTGAACAGGACCATAAAACTGCTTGAATTAAGAAGGATATTTACTAAATACTGAAGGACCTTTTTACCATGAGCTGCACAAACTGAAATGAGAAAGCATATTTAAAATGTGCACAGTACAGCACATGCAAATGGATTTGAGGCCTTGTTATTTCAATTTTACAATTTCATTATTGAACATACAGTGCACTTACTCAATATGTGACCAAGCCATGTTAATTAAACACACAAAACTGTTCATTTTAAATTCTCTCTCACAGGAGCAAGCATCCAATTCTCAGGATATTAGATTCTGGAAATGAAAAAGATTATCCAGAACCAGAGAAAAGGAGATGGAGAAGAGGAGATCTGGACAGTGCCAAGGTGTCATTAGAGTAGCTTCATTGCTGTGGTGGCTAGAGACATCTAATACCCAATCTTGTGCATTATTTAATACATGGTAGATGTCTTTGCAGACACGGACCTAAATGATGTCAAAAGAGCAGAAAAAAAAGGGTTGAATTTATTCAGACCGAGCCAGAGAGGCATTGGTGTTCGGACAAAGTAATGAGTTTTAAATATCGTGGGATATAAATTTATTTTTTTTAAACCCATGAAGGTATCCAGGCGCTCGCAGGTTCCAATTAATCAGCCGAATAGGCAGCTCTTTAGGGACGTTTGGAACTCTGGAGGTCCGTAAATGAAAGGGTGGCTTGTTCCATGTCTTTTCTGGTAAGTAGGAGGAGTGACCTCCGTCTCTGCTACATCATTGTTTTTACAAATATTCTAGATGCTGTATAGTGGCCCAGAATCTGCTTTTGTCCAAACTATGGATTTTATTTAGAAATCTGCCATTAGAGAATTTGCAAATGTATTAAGGTTTACCACCTATTTTACAAATGTAATATTCATGAGACTTAACATGACAGTAATGTTTTGTGGTGGAACAAAGTTTTAAAATTAATCTAACAGAGATTTTAAAGAACTTCAAATTGTACACTAAGTGTTCATACAGATGAAGCAAAAGTGAGATGGATAACTTAGAGCCTGATTATGAGTTCATGCAGTCTTACCCCCATACCGCCGCGGTGGCGGTCCCAAGGAGACCGCGGCAGTCTCCCACCCACTGTATTGCATTTGTAACCGCTGGCCCAGCGGCAGTGTTTCTGACGGTGGGGCATATTTTTGCATATGTGTTGATGCATGTCTGTATATTTTGACTGCACAAGTGTTGAATGTACACATATACATGACCTATGTGAAAAAATACCTACTACTAGTACTTTCCCATTGCTGGAGTCTGGACGAATATGTGCACAGTCCAGTCAATGGGTAAATAGTACAAAACGGACTTACATGGATTTTGGCCGAACAGGGTCGTTTTCTTCGGGGATCAAGATGCTGCTGTGAAGGGGGGACCTGGAGGAAGGGATCCGCGTAGGAGACTGAAGGAAAGAAAAGGAAATGGGTGCATATGCACCCCAATTCCTTCGATTCTGCCGACTTGAAGCAGGCGGTCTTGTCTTGGATTGGTTTCCTGTGAGTAATCACACTATTTGCTGAATTATAATTGTGTCATATTATATGACAACTGTGAGATATTTGAAGAGTGCCGAGGTAAAGTGGTTTGTTTAAGGTCTTCCCGCCACGGTCAGCTTGTCGGAAAGGCAGCTCTTAATTCGGACAGCGTTGAAATACCTTGTACCGCTCTCTGACAGCTGCTTTTCCCCTACCACCATCGAGGCAGTCGGCGAATGGCTGACGATGCCAACGGTGCTCTGGCGGTCTTTTGTTTAGCAAACCGCCAACATTGTAATATGGCGGGCAGACCGCCAACTGTGCGGTGGGGTTCCCGACACCGTTGTGACACCGGTTCGCTTACCGCCAAACTCGTAATCAGGTCCTTAATGCTTTAGAAACATGTGTCTCTGTAAAACTTGTGATTTGGTGCTAAAAGATGCAAATGGTATTCATATTTTTTTAATAAGCAGTCCCAATTTGTTAAGCGCAGAAATCTATTTGAATTGTTAAAAGGTTGCCATAGGCCTACAGGAAGATAAAAAAAAGGTCATACTTGTATTTCTTTCTCATTAATCCAAACTTCAATAGTCCAATAACTTTTATACATTGAAACATCAGTGTTTTTTGGTATGAAATAATAAAAGTTGTTTCAAACTATTTTTTTTTTTACTTGTTATTTTCAAGATCACCCACCCTCCTGGTCTCGAGCAACACAACGTTGGTTGTGAGTTCAGGTACTTATTAGTAAGTCTGGTGCCTAATCCTGCAGGCTATCCACAGATTGGTTCTGGTATGTTGGCTGGTTATGCCTGCAATCTGCAAGTTTGTCAAACTCGAAGCGGGCCAAGTGAGGGAATAAAGGGCTAAAGGTTGTATGTGCAAATGGGGGAATCACTTACCTCATAAAATGTGCCATAGTTGTATGTTGTGAATTTTAAAGCCAGAACAAAAATAATTATTTTACAGAATGGATAGGTAGTTTAGATGGCACATGGCATTTCTGTGTATACTGTTTCACTGATGCGTTTTAATTACTCGTATTTTTAGTATGTTGATTTAATTTATAATGTAATGAATTGTAAGTTACGATAATTGGTGTATTTTTGTCATGTTGTTGATACTATTGTTGAAATATGTATTTGTTTAACAGTTTTATAAAGCTTCAGACATGTAGCCTGGAAAATAGTACAGAGTGCTGAAGGGAAGCTAAGGAGACTATTATGGCATAGGTAGAGATGGGAGCGTCCACCCATGTGCCAATTGAAGCCTACCAATGCTAATTTTTCTTGTCGAGACCAGAGGATCCTCCACAATGTTTTTGTCGTTTGAATCTCTTTTTGTAGACTAAAGTGTTGAATTTCAGTAGCGCCCTCCTCGGGATGGGGGTGGTGGGCGGGGGGGAGGGATGAAAGAAATTAAAAATAAACGTACCTTCTTCTTCGCCGCTGCAGCCGCCACCGCACATCTCTCCTCCGTCCTCGCCAGCACCAGAAGCACACAGGCTCCCTGGACTACCGGCAGAAGTAGCGTTGTGATTGGTCTGAGCAGCCTGTTTGGCCGCTCAGGCAGTGCATGTGAGCCTGGGCATGTACTCCACTGGGCTACATGCCAAGTGCTCATGACTGTTTGGCCAGCCCCAGAGGGGCGACCAAGCTGTCATGCGCACTTAGGGAGGGAGTGCAAACCACTCCTGCTCCCTCTCACATCGGGGAGCCTAGCCTCTCCCTGCCTGACCTGTCTGGAGTCCCGCAAAGAAAAAATAAATGATAATAACTTCTTGTTATTATCATTTTATTTTTATTTTTCACTGCTCAATGAGCACTGGGGCGACAAACCTCCGCCTTAGTGGAGGAGCCGCCACTGTTGAATTGTCCATTAAAGGTTGCAAGTTGGAATGTATTGCGAGCATAGGATTTGATAGTAATTGGATCAGTGGTTCATGTATACCATGTGGGCAGTGCCTAGGATTTGGAATTTAAATGTGGATGGTACTAGGAGCCACTGAAGGGCATTCAAGGCTGGATTTTCATGGTCATGTTTTGGAGGTTGATGCAAAATCTGATGGTTTGATTAACAGTCATTTAAATTGGAGGGCAGGGTCTTTATACAAGGGTATGGAGCCACTCAGGTAGAAGGTTAGTGTTTTATTTCATGTTAGGCCCTTAGCTCACAGCATCAGCTGGTAGGTCCTTTCAGGGCTCCATTCTCCCTCCAACTCCCCTTAGTTTCTAACTTCCACTCCACCCCCCACACCAGAATTTGAATATATCATTCACACTCAACATTCCAGACACCAGCTCAGACAAACAGGGAATGGAGACAAACACGATTCTACACACCTTCCTTTCGGCTTTCGTACAAACAACAAATCAAAGACCAGCCATTCCCTTGCATATAAAGTATAGGGACAATCATTCTTAATCACTCAGTCTCCAATGTGTCTAGCTTAACATTCAACCAACTACAGCCTGTTAAACTTTTCAGGACCCATACATCGCACAAAGACTACAAACAAAAACAACAGTCACAAGACCTAAGCTACAGGTCAAGACATGAAGCTCCACACACCTCATGTCATGTCAAACAAAGAAACAACTATGTTGTGACTACAGTTTTATAACAGTCAAAGTTGTGCAAGTCTTCTGACCACCTCGAACATGCGACCTACAACAGGGGGCACTGGAGAATCCACGGCAAGATGCCCGCACCTTAGTGCATCTCTGCTGGCCGGACTAACCAATAATAATGCTGCCATCCAGCTCTCATACACTCCAAAAAATGATTGCCTGGCTGCAATACCTGTGGGCCGATCAGGCGAGCCTCTCAAAGCTGCTATTTGGGGCCCACTGCAGGAAAAATTGATCCGAGCCCATGGGCTACATGTTGTGGCCTCCGAGATGAACAGGCGTTGGAGCTGTGAGCAACACAAACAGAAGGCTTTGACCCCAAGGTGCGGCAAGAGGACTGCCTGTCATCCGTGGGCCCCTGTCCAAGTGATTTTTTAGGAGAACACCGAGGTGGGTCATGCTGGGGACCCCCCCCGGAGTGGCAAACACTCCCAGCGGCGGCTCGTACCCCTGAACCAAGCACGAGAGGGTCAAAGTGGAGATTGTGCCTGCCGGAGGCTGGGACGAAAACACTGGTGTCATTGGTGCATGTGGGGTGCTGGCACTGAAGGTGGGGACACTGTGAAGCTGCGAGGCCCTGCCGATCTGGCTGCCAAGACCCCGCGGGCCTTGCTCTGAGGCACGTTATGAGACTGCTGCAGTGGAGAGGGCGGCCCAGATCACTGGGCACCTGGGCCAAAATTCAAGTGCTACATCACTGTGGATTTCAGCACACAGCTTGGACATTGGGGGCCTGCTCATCTCAGGGCAGACTGCAGCACCAGTGAAGGTAGGGATGCTGCTAAATGGACTGGGCCACGCAGCCCTAGGGTGGAGTGGCTGCTAAGATATTGTGCGGTCCCCCATCACCCCCCTCTGACCAGATCTACCTAACACACAACTACTTCCTCCACCTTGTGTGCCACAGAAGCCTGTCGTTGGACCCCACATAGGGCGCCTCTGTGGGAATGACACTACTAGTAGAGTGCGCTGAGTGGCGCATCTCACCTGCAACTGTCTCTGGGGCTGAAGACAGAGCCCCATTATCAGAAGCATAGCGGGCGGAGTATCGCTATCACTTCAGATGCTGCCTGCTGCCTCGTTACCATTGCGATAGTTGCTGGGATTTGGGAGTTTGCACAGCGGTGCTAGATCCCTGGAATAAGTCAGGTAAAGAAGACGTGCCCCCACCCCTTGTGCAGGAACACTGTCATAGGAGCCTGGATTGAGCTGGTGACATGGTGAGGGCGGTCGGCACTGGGCGCCTCAACAATCCCTAGCCTGTCACCCCTGGAACTACTTAACAGTTGCTCGAGTGCTACCACGCAAGCCTCTTACTGGCCAAAGCTGCTGAGTTCATAGAGTATGTTTCTCTCCTGGGGATGTTACCTGGCACAGGGGCTTATCTCGGAGACCATAGCTGAGGGGACACCAGGACAAGTTTTATGAGATATCCTGTGTAAGGTGGCTTGAGTGGCTGTCACCCCTGCTGGTGGTTCTGTGGAGTCCCGGTGGCGTGAACATACATGGATGTTGCTGCATGTGGTACTGAGGGGACAGCTGTGAGAGACAGCTGGCTCTACCGGCTTCTTTCCAGCAACAACAGTGTAAATGGTCACTCATATAGACATGCCACTTCACTGTAGCATGAGTGAGCACCCCATGTAAAGAATAGCTGGAGCACATGGTGGTGTCTCAGCGTAGGTACATGAGGAAAGCAGATAGGAACTAAACTCGCCTAAACTTCGAGACCAGGAGGTCCACTAAGCTGATGCAGGATGCCCAACTTGATCATAAACAGGCTTCGGGCTCCCAGGGTAGTCCTACGTTGTAGTCTACGCTACTGGCAATGCCAACCAGCCTCCAATCTATAAATGAGAAAATAGACATCCTAAATTTATGTATGGACCATATGCCTGCCAAATTGGACAAGCAATCAACGCCGCTCACTGCGGCGATACAGAAGATTTCAACAATGGAAGACGACCTACAATCAGTCAGCACCAAATACCTCAACATGGAAAAGGTTCTGGCTGTGATCCATGCAAAAAATTAGGATCTCGAGGCACGTTCACGCTGGAACAATCTGCGAATAACTGGGGTCCCTGAGTCCACTAACACGGGAAGGATGGAATCCTACGTGGAAACGATACTGACCACGGTGTTTGGCGCTGAAAACCTGTCTCATCTGCTAGTTGTGGAGCGAGCTCACCGGTCTCTCATGGTGCGGCCTCTTCCTGGAGCACCTTTGTGCCCAAACATAGCGAAGTTATTGAACTATTGAAATAGCAAACCGGTGCTCAGGCTGGCACGTGAAAAACAGGACATCAGTTATCAGGGTAACCAGATCGCATTTTATGCAGATTTTACGGTGGAGGTCCAGACAGCCCACAGAGAGTTACTGCCTGTAAAAAAACAGCTTCAAAAGACCGAGATTCAGTATGCCATGTTTAAACCCTATATGCAGGCGGCCGTCCTCCTCCATATGAGCTGATGGATAAGATGGCAAGATCCAGATCTCCCCGACCACCTCTGGTCATCTAGAGGAGAGCTGGGAGCCTAGCGACCCCCCAATAGGGAGAACCCCAGATGGATTTGATAAGTAGACTTGTATTAGTAGTGCATATTTTGTATGTTTTGTTATGTCAGTTGTTCATTGTCAAACTTGGGAATGTCTTTAGCAAGTTTGAAATGCTGAAGTGGGAGCGTGGAGGGTTAATAGTTAATTTGTTAGTACATCACCTCAATGCCTGCTATTATGTGCACCACATGCTACCTAGAGAATCATACCTTTTGCAAATCAAATATAAGTCCCTACAATGGCCAGATCAGGGGGTAAGGTAAATCTGCTCTTCTGGAATATATGTGAGCTTAATAATGCCCGCAAAACCCAACTAGTCCTTAACTTATTAGATAGACATGACATCCAGATTGCACTCCTGCAAGAGTCCCATCTGATGCGCCTCACAGACAAGACAATAGGATCTTGTTGGGCAATATAACGACTGGCATCGTCTTACTCCTCCTATGCTCGAGGGGTCCTGATACTGGTTAAGTGAGGGGTACCCTTCACAGTTACACACTCCCTGGTAGACGAGTAGAGCCAATTGGCGATTGTTATGGGGTGTCTCTTCTGCACCCACCTTACAGTGGTCAACACCTACAATGTAGATGACCCTGATTTCTTCACATCAGTGTGGCAACACATACACACCCTGTTGTCTGCCAATATGTTGTGGGAAGGGGACTTAAACACATGTTTGGACCCTGCGATGGAGAGGTCTGCGCTGTCTGACTTGCATGGCAAACAATCGGCAAGCATTAGACGAGAAAACTATAGCCTGGTTGATGCCTGGTGCGTAAGGCACCCAATAACAAAAGAGGGCGCATTTGTATCCTCGATGCACTGGACATGGTCTAGGTTAGATTACTGGTTGATCTCCAGGGAGGTGTGTCCGTGGGTGAAGGAGGTCAAACACATGCCTAAAATGCTATCCGAACATTCACCAATGCTGCTGTGTTTAAAACTACCCAACATCACTACTGCCCACTTCAGATGGCAATTCCGTGTGATGGCATTATTAGATACCGTATTTAAAGAGGAGATATGAACGGCAATTGTCGAATACTTTGCAAAAAATGAGGGGACTGTGATGGGAAAGAATACCTTATGGGAGGCATTCAAGGTTACAATTAGGGGGAACTGTATGGCAGGCAGGAGTGCTGAAAGCAATACGCACTCAACTAAAAAAAACAGAGAACCCATTATATTCCCTTGAGTGTGACTACGAGTGTTGGGCAAACCAGACTACCGTAGCAGCGATCCAGGAGCACCTAACAGAATTCCATGGCCTAGCAGCGCAAGAGTCAAAGTTCCTCTCCAAACACCATGTAGCGCGTGCCAATTGTGAGAGTGGTAGACCTGGCATAGTCTGGCTGAAAAGCTGAGGACACCACGATGCATGGAACATATAGTAAAAATAGTGGGTAAAGATGCGCATGAACACTTCAGTACACCTTCTATCCTTACAGTATTTAAGAATTTCTACACTAGCCTGTACAGCACCTGCGTCTCCGCTATGCTAGCTGATATTACTCTCTACCTCAAAGATGTAGCACTGGCATGGTTGTCCCAAGGACAGCAAGAATATCTCATGCAGCCCATCACAATGAAAGATATCAAGGAGGTTATACGAGCCCTGCCAAATGGCAAAGCCCTAGGGCTAGACGGTCTAACGGGAGGTTCTAAAAGATCGTCAAACTCCTTGGACCTCACTTACGTGCCATGTATGAAGAGGCATATCAAAAATAGGCATTGACACCCTCCTTACGAGAGGCTTTAGTGGTGACTTTATTGAAACCGGATAAACCACCGTAAGTCTGTGAGTTCTACAGACCACTATCTTTAATAAACATAGATACAAAAATACGAGCTAAAATACTAGAGCTGCAGCTGCAACCCTTGATCTCCTTGTTGGGACTACTGGACCAGTCTGGCTTTATACCATCTCGCTCCATGGCGCATAATTTGCGCACCATATTTGCCCTATTACACCAACTGGACCCTTTTCATACAGTCAGTGTCAGTCCTATTGAACGCCACCAAGGCCTTTGATTCTAGTGCATGGGAGTATATGTTTGCTATCATGGCCTGCATGGGCATTCCAGAGGCGTTTCTCCGCTGGATTCGCCTAATGTATATGGACCCCGTGGCCAGGAAAAGTGTAAATGGACAAACATCCAATGGGTTCCCCATAGGCAGAGACATGCCAGGGCTGCCTCCTGTCGCCACTGCCATTTGCTATAATACTGGAACCGCTGGCCTGTGTCATTCAGCAAAGCTACGCGGCGGCCATTCTGCAGTTTTGTCTATGGCCTTTTAGCATCTCCCTCTATGCAGACGATATGGTATATGTCAGAAACCCTTCGGTACACTTATCCCCAGTGATTCTGGAATACGTTAGATTTGAACATTACTCTGGCCTATGTATCAACTGGTCAAAATCAGTTATATTCCCGCTCAACCCGACACCCAACAGAGCTCGCTTGAATTCCCGCTGGTGTGTGACACAGATCCAGTTAAATACTTAGGAGTGTAGATACAGAGAGATCTTGAATTGGTGATTCGAGCTTATTATGACTGAGCCATTTTGAAGCTGGACGATCAGGTAGCTAGATGGTTGAAATTGCTATTATCACTGGTGGTGATTTTGCTCACATTTTTGTACTTACTCGTAAACATACCTATTGTGTTGCCCATATATTTTTTCCAGAAACTTAGATCACTTTTGCTTGCATTGGTATGGGATGGAAAGCAGCCTAGAATCAGTTGGGATATACTCACACTAAGATATGATAGAGGGGGGTTTAATGCACTTCACTTCTATCTATATTGCTTATGCATGCAGGCTCACTTTGCCCAGTACTGGTATATAGCACATAATTACATCCCACACCTTGCGGGGGAGCATGATAATGCTCACCCCATCCCGCTCCCGACTGTCCTACCACACAAACGGGAAGTGATCCCACGCACAGAAATTAACATACTGCTTTCCACAATGACGGCCTGGTGGATGCTGGGGGGAAGGGCGGGGAGGCTACCATTATATGCCTCGGTGCTGCCCTTGCAGTGCCATCCTGCAATTTCGGTTTCGCAGTAGGACACTGCGCTTAAAGTACTCCCTCAGGTGGGTCTAAAGACTATAGGGGATGCCTACCCCAACTGTACCTTTGTGGCCTTTGAAGACCTCATAAGCGCTTATGGGCGTGCTCCACTCTTAACATATGTATACTACCAACTCAGAGAGGCTTTGCACGCCCTATACCCTTAATTCCCAGCAGAGCCTCCTACTCTCACCGCCTTGGAGGTTCTGCTTACTAGTACAATAAATAGAAAATTAGGGGCAGATTTACAAGCCCCTTGCGCCACTTTTGCGTAACTTTTCCCATGTTAAAAATGACGCAAAAGTGGCGCAAGGGGCTTGTAAATCTGCCCCTTAGTCTCTAAACTATGTAATGCAGCGCAAACAGATAAGCTGCAGACTACTGACAAGGCGCTAGTGTGCTGGAATGCCATGCTGGGTCGACCCAAAGACGGGCCAGATTGGAAATTCTGCTGTGCGCAATTACACGCACACACTTCTAATTGTAATCTATGAATAATACACTTTAAATTTCTGCATCAAATGTATTATACACCTGTCAAACTTTGCAAATCTGAGTTGCAGGCAGATGCCAACTGTGTACGGTGTGGGACAATGGAGGCAGACTTTTTACACCTGGCTTGGCAGTGTACAGCCATAATGCAATACTGGACTTAAGTCAGTGAGACTCTAACTGATATGGTGTCCGAACAAATAGCCTGTGACCCTGTAATATGTCTGCTAGGACTGGTCAGGGAACTCCGACCTGCCAAACGGCGATTTGTGTCTGTGGCCCTGCTGCTGGCAAAGTGAAGGGTGTCCCTCCACTGGGACAGCAGAGATAAACCCACCAAGAAGAACTGGCTAAAAGATATGACCTACTGTAGATCCCAATTGGAGCTCTATGCAGAACTGCTGAGACCTTCGAGACCCAAAGATATCTGGGGCCTCTAACAGCATATTTGTTGGCACACCCGGACGAGTCTTAGACATTGAAGCAGGCAAGAGGCCAATAATATAACAAATCCATGGAATGTGGTATGTTTTCACTGCGAGTGCACATATGCCTTCTGTACCACTTTCCTGACAAATTTTTCTACTTGTTCAGAAAGATGACTAGTGACAGAGCACACTCAGGTGAAACTTGTGGTTATCACCCACACAATCACAACACTGACCTACATCCCCACATTTTCATTCCACGGTGTATTCCCCTTGTAAACTCTTGTGTCATGATACTTCTCTTCACCCACATCGTACTCATGGGGTACTCCCTCATTCAACTTCTCATGACAGGATATTACTCTTACCCAGCTTAGCACATTACAGGGTAATCCCACATATAACTTCTCACAACAGGTTGCTACTCATCCCAGACTCCGAATACCCCGGGGTACTCTCCCATACACCCTCTAGCGACGACAGGGTACTGCTCTGTCTTCAATTTGCACCATCACACACATAAGTTTGCTAGCCTCATACCTCTGCCAATGGTGTACTACTCTTCCGTACACCTGCGAAAATTGGACAGGCACAACTAGCACAATTCAACACTATAACTCGCATATGGGTACTCCCCACTCTTCCCCAAACTGCTCCATATGGAGTCGAAAGTAAATGTTCACACTGTACTCCCAAAGCATCCTACAGGCGGATAACTTAAACCTACCAACATGTCTTGCAGTGCTAAGCATTTCATCATAATACAACCAGTAACATAAACTGCATTTTCCAAACAACAGAAGTCAACTTATACTGAAACTTATTAAGCCGATACATGCATTACCAGTAAGATGTATATAACACGTCAGTACACGAAAATCACAAACCAAACTGCGCCTTAGCCTTATTAACCGATCTAGTCATGGAACCAAGCCACATCTTAACGGAAGAACGTTGTATAAGTTGAACAGTCTTTGGTCTTTGCAGCCTGTAGTTGTGCTTCTTTGTGAGCTATGTATCAGCCACATTGCAGGAGTCCAGTGAACCCATTACTATGGCTCTGGTCAGTTCCTCTCAGTGAATGGTTTACGTTAGAGGCAGGATCATTCTAAGCAAGGGCAGTTGTACGTTAGCACCAACAACTACAGCATTAACCTGTGGAGTAAATACAAGTTCTGTTTCAAATCTTATCTCCAGATTTGTTAATTTCCGAAAGGTGGGTGGAGTGGAACTGGGACTCTTGCTGCATGCAGTGCTCTAAAGAGGTCAGGCTAAGCCAGTGCTGATCCCAGGAAAAATAAAGTGACATTGAACCAGGGACCTATTGGGTCATGTATTGCTGTCCTTCTCTGAATAATGAAAAAGCTATGCCTGCCTGGAGCTACAATACAACATTATCAGTAGCCCCTTTATACTCTATAAAGCTTGTGGTAAAATGGGTGCTTACATTAAATTTAATTAAACTTTACATTTAATTTAACTTTACTTTGCTAAGTGCTTTTGTTTGCTTATAGCCCAGGTAAAGGTGATAAATAAACTGTTGAATACGTATCTTGTTCCTGCTGATTTCTGTTATTCTTGGTCAAGCAAGTTTCTATTTATGACTTTGTCAAACACACGTGTTATGCTGCCTCCTTAATTACATAGAGAACATGTCTTGTGCAGATTTCTTATATAAACCTCTGAGGCCACATAACTTTTAGAGGCTCTCAACTCTTTCATTTACCTTAAAAAAACTAGGGAGGCTAGGGTGAGAATGTGCTGACTCCTTTATTTCCGTTTTACTCGAAATGTCCTGACATCAAATTGAGTGACGATGTTCTTTTGATGTCTTTTTGGTGGGGCTACATAGTCTTCACTTGTATGTTATGTTTTCAATAAACAGATTTGAAACAAAAAAACAAAAAAAACTAGGGAGATTCAAAAGGAAGCTTGTTATAACCTGGACCTTCTACTAACAGGATCTCTGTTTTCAGTGGATTTAAATAAAGGACGTTTTTGTTCAACAGGAAGTGTGGTCTATGCATTCGGTGATGTATGCCTGCCTTCTGTGCTGTTGTCCAAATGGAAGTCGATTTGTGTTTCATTTGCAGTAATTTGGAAACATATCAAGTAATTCTCAATCGTATTTCTACATAAGCATGCAAATGTTGAAATGTAGGAGTGATAAGGAGGACCCCCCGGGAAACTCTGCAGGTTACCCTTCCTACTAAGGGTTCTTCTATTTCCGTACACACTTGTTGGCTTCTGTTATCGAGGAAGGAACAAATACTTTGTAAGGCTTCGCCAGAAAACCTGGCCCTTTAGTTGAGTCTTTTCAAAAGGATCGCCAAGTCCACAGTATCATAAGCTGCAGAGTGATCAAGGAAAATGAGTGCTGCTTGGTGAGAAGAGGGCTTTCTTAATTTTATAAAGCACAGTTTCCATTCCCCCCAGGGGTCTGAAGTTTTAGTTTAGGTCATGGACAATATGGTTGGGCTTAAGATGCTATGTACATGCAAAGTGTTTTTTCTGTGAACTTGCTGATATAAGGCAGGTTGGAAAATGGCCAGTAGCTTCTGAGCTCTTCTGTATGTGCTGTATGTTAAGTTAAATTCTTCTGAAAAAAGAGACACTCCAGAGTATTCCCATGTACATTTATTCAGCTTGAGAAACACACCCTCAACCTTCAAGTCTCCGGGGAAGAGACTGACAGTATTCTTTCTGAACAGGTCCTATCACTAAATTATGAACTTCGAGATTATACATTCCATACTTAAAGAAACAAACCATTGTGGTTTTTGTTTTCAGACCGGGGTTAATTTGGATGGGATTAAATCCTCTAGAAAAGGAAGTGTTAATCACGTGTGATATCGGCTACAATATGAGTTACAATTGCTTAACCGGGCAATAGGACAAGGTTAGGCCTACAGGTTACAGGCTCCATTTTTAGGTAGGTGTCCCCCATAATCAATACCCATCTGCTTAAAGAATGAGATGGAGGTCTGAATTGAGACTAGATTAGTGTAGGGTATGGTGATGGTTTATGACTGGGTGCAATTGAGGCCCAAATGTTAGCAATTTTGGACGCAACAACCCTGAAAAATCCCTCATTATGCTGTAAAAATGTGCAGTAGATTGTTTTCAAGTATTCTGGATTGGTCAGTTTTTGATAGATACTGAATACATCTGCTGTTTGGTTTGGTGCCCCATTGGTGCATTTGAAAAGGTAGGCTTTTTTACACATTTATTGGCATTTAAATACCCTCTTCTGTGTCTCTTTTAATGTACATTATCCTCTTCAAAATTATTTGCACAAAAGATATTCTACATTTCAGCATTCCCATTTTAGGCTGGTGGCTAAAGTTTCATTGGCAATACACAATGATGGGGAGGATTGGGTTTTCAGGTTAAGTTGAATTATCGATTGGTTTTAAAATTGTCACGTATTTATGACAGGTACATTTGTTGTCTGAGTTTTTGTGGTGGATTGTAATAAAAGGTCGACACCACCAAAGGAAGTGTGCCAAAGCTGTCTTTATTGGCATCCACCGGAGGACACGGGACAGCAACCGGTAGACTACACGGTCTTCTCTTCTCTGTCCTCCCAGCGTTCCCAGTGATGTACTTCACATTCTCTAAGGAACATTACACTTAAAGGGGAAAGATACTACACATCTTCCCTTCACAAAATAACATAGGAAAAGAAGAAGAAAAAGAGAACAAAAGAAAATAAGAATAAGCAAACAGGAAAATAATGCAGTATAACAATATCTAAAAATGCAGTATAACAATATCTAATAAAAGAACAACATGACTTAGTACATCCTACCGCAGCAACCAATAAAATATGGAAAGTTACAGTGCAGGGTAAAATCAATAATTATTAAACATTAAGTTAAAACAAAATCATTGAGATACAATGGAGATCTCCTCCTCCTCTTTTCCACAGGTGGATGTTTAGAATGAATTCCAACTTGGGTTGCATCATGAATCAGCAAATCCTTCTTGGGAACAACAGAGTCATGAAACAAAACATCATTCCTGGAACCTCCCACCACACTATTGCATTTGGAAAGTTGAGACATACTCCAAACATTACCACCATCAAGCATAACCACATTCTTCATGACCTTGATGATGCGTTTGGGACCAAAACATTTTGATTGCCCTTTAGGGGACCAAACTGCTTTCTTCACAAATACCATGTCACCCATATTCCAAAGATTTTCCTTCACCCCACTTTTGGCATCATACCTTTGTTTGTACTGATTTTAATAACACTTCACTCTCAAATTAGACTCATTAGAAAGTAAACCCTTCTTTCCTCGTAACCATAACGGTGTAAGTTTGGATCCTGCTAATCTACCTCTGAGTTTCTTGAAAGGAGACACGCCAGAAATGCTGTTGGGCGTATTCTTGTGAGCCCACAGTTTTTCCCTTAAAATGGACTTCAGAGACACATTCATTTCCACAGCAGACTGTGCGCTAGCTCTTACAAGTCTGTTCATTCTCGCAATGAGCCCATTTGCCTGCGGAGCATAAAGAGCAGTGCGGTGATGAGTGATAGATAAGTCTTTAAAAAATTCTTCCATCTCCAAAGAAGTAAATTGCACCCCATTATCGGTGACTATAACATCAGGAATGCCTTCACAAATGAAAACATCCCTAAGAAATTCAATTATGTTTTTTGTAATCACAGAACTCATACAACAGGCAGACACCCACTTGGATGTGTAATCAACAAGAACAACCACAAATCTTTCATTAGGCGCTAAAATATCAAAAGAACCCACAATGTCCATAGCTAACTTAGTCCAAGGATGTTCAGGTAATTCAACAGGAGAAAGAGGGGTTGCTCTAATTTTCTTAGATTTGTCATTAGTAGCACAGGAAATGCAATCTCTAACGACATCCTCCACTTGTCGGTCAAGCTCAGGCCACCAATAAGCCTCTCTGACTCTGGACTTGGTTAAACTACGTCCAAGATGACCTTCATGTGCAAGATTGATTATTTTCTGACATAAAGAGGTAGGAGGGACCAACCTCTCACCTCTGTAGAGATTCTCCGTAACTATGCACAACTCATCTCGAACACTCCAGAAACCTTTAGCACTCTGAGGAACATTGGAGAAAGCAGGCCAACCATTGACTACAAAGTCCATTACCACTCTTCTGGATTCATCACTAGCAACACCCAAATCCCACTCAGGTTTGTTGAGGGCTGGTTCCTTGACCCAAGACACAGAATTCTCATTGATATCAGAGTTCAAATTGTCTAAAGGCATCCTAGAGAGAAAATCAGCAGGGACATTCTTCAAACCAGGTAAATATTCCACACACAAATTCTATTACCAAAAACCTTCAATCGACGTCTTAATCCTGGGTGTGGTGTTTTCTGTCTTCCTGCAAGCAAACATGTGGACCAAAGGTTTGTGATCTGTCCTTACAAGAAAAGGCAAACCCCAAATGTAAAATCTGAAATGGTTAATGGCCCACGTACATGCCAATGCTTCACGTTCAATGACGGAGTAACGTTCTTCAGCTCCCTTGAGTGAACGTGAAGCGAAACCAATTACTCTTTCATTGCCGTCAATAATTTGAGAAAGTACGGCACCTAAACCACGTAGACTTGCGTCTGTGGTTAAAATGTTTTTTTTGTGACATCAAAATGTCCTAAAGTTGGCATGCAGGAAATTTCTTCCTTAACTTGTTTAAATGCTGCCACACCCTCTTCAGACCAGACAAAATCAGCGCCTTTTTTTAACAATAACCTCAGAGGTTGTACCACTCTAGCAATGTTTCTAACAAATTTTGAATAGTATTCAGAAAGACCAAAAAACGATTTGACCTGGTCTTTGTTCAAGGGTGTTGGAGCTAGTAAAATTGCCTCTGCTAGATTAATTTTTGGACTGATACCTTTACTGGAGATGGTATGACCAAGATAAGAAACAGAACTCACACTAAATTTGCACTTTTCTTTCTTCAAAGTTAAACCACGCTCTTGAAGTCTTGACAGAACCT
Organism: Calotriton arnoldi; assembly: GCA_963921515.1. Taxonomy (NCBI): domain Eukaryota; kingdom Metazoa; phylum Chordata; class Amphibia; order Caudata; family Salamandridae; genus Calotriton; species Calotriton arnoldi. The sequence goes on from CAWUFW010001409.1 coordinate 2,775,615, forward strand.
TGTCTATATCATGTCATGGCTAAGCTTGTCTTTTCCGAAGACAAGAATGTCATCTTGAAAAAACAACACCGAATCGATACCCACTAGGACCTCCTTCATCACCCTCTGGAAGCAAGCAGCAACTGAAGCTAAACCAAAAGGCATCCTAATGAATCTGAAAGCTCCCAGAGGAGTTACAAACAAGGTCAAAGCCCTCAATTCTTCCCGTAACAGGACCTGGTGATAGGCTGACGATAAGTCCATCACACTGAAAACACAAGCATCATTAAGTTTGGCCAGGGCTTCATTGATATTAGGTAATGGCTGTCTGTACCCCCATATGCAATTATTAAGGCTTCTTAAGTCAACACACATTCTATTTTTCTTTCCATTGTCCTTGGGCGCCAAAACTTTCGGAGCCAACCATTCGGAGGACTCTATTTCCTCAATGACCCCAGATTCAAGTAATCTGTTGAGCTCCTCTTGCAATTTCTCTAACATGAGGTTGGGGACAGTCGCGGTCCGTGTAGGAGTGCCGGCCGGGCGGTGACGTGGGGCGGGGGAGGGGCAGGGTGGGGGGTAGCAAAGTACTGATGCAGTGCGCGCAACGAAATTCGTTTCATTGATTTAAATGTTTACTTACCTGTATTGGTCCGTAATCCGTACTTTGCTACCCCCACCCTGCCCCTCCCCCGCCTCACGTCACCGCCCGGCCGGCACTCTTACACGGACCGCGACTGGTTGGGGACCTTCCTCACCTTATGGACTACAGGTTGTGCTTTTGATTTCAAAATAATTTTATGTTTAAAACCTCTTAACAGACCTAATTTGTCACTGAAAACTGAGGGAAATTTTTAAAAAAGTCCACGCCCTCACCTTGCTGGAAGACTAACATAACTTGCTCACGAGCATTAGGATTTAAGATAATACCAAGGTCTCTTTGGTGGCGCCATCCCAGCAGATTGTCACCTCTCTTAGCCACGTAAACTTTTCCTACAGTTACTCTACCTTTGAATGTCATGGACTGAGTGGAATATCCAACCAGATCAACGTTCTGTCCCCCATAACCCACAGGGTTGATGTCTGGGGGCAGAAGAGTGATATTGTCCTTACCAAAAGTGTAATCCCAGATTTTGTCACTGATTAGGGTGTACGGAGAACCTGAATCAGCTAAATCAGAGACAGATTTAGCACCAATGAAAATATCACACTTTGGCATAATCACTACATCAGAGTCTACTCCCTTCACGTCCTGGATGGCAAGGTTGGGAGTTTCAGAAATATGGTGAATAATTTGTTGAGAATATGCTGTCTCATCATCAATAACATTTACCTTGGTATTTCTACACATGCGTGCATAATGCCCCCTCTTACCACAATTTCTACAAATAACCCTTCTAGCAAAGCAGTTAGGGTAATTGGGACCATGACTCTGGCTTCCGCACTTGGGGCATTTCAGCTTGGAATCTCTAGAAGGATAAGCGTTCCATTTAGGTTTCTCGTTTTTTCCTGAAAACTTGTCTTGTTTGCTAGCAGTGTTTTGAACTACAGCTACTTGTGAATTTGTAATACAGCCTTCACCATCACTGGGAAACACTTCAGCTATAGAATCATTGGGTGTGATTGCATTACGCATTTCCTTCACCCAGGATCTAAGAGCCTGATTCACAGAACTAACTTACTTCAAAAACGTAAAGTTAGTACTTTTTGGTATTCACAGAATACACTTACTCATTTTGGTATTCACAGAATGAACTTACTCATTTCGGTATTCACAGAAGTTAGTAGTCCTAACTTTAGGACTCCTAAATGCCTTCTGTGAATACCGAAAGTCTTAAAGTTAGGATTTTTCTCAGTTTAGGAGTAGCTTTACTACTCCTAAACTGAGAAAAATCCTAACTTTAAGACTTTCGGTATTCACAGAAGGCATTTAGGAGTCCTAAAGTTAGGACTACTAACTTCTGTGAATACCGAAATGAGTAAGTTCATTCTGTGAATACCAAAATGAGTAAGTGTATTCTGTGAATACTAAAAGTTCTAACTTTACGTTTTTGACGTAAGTTAGTTCTGTGAATCAGGCCCGAAGTGTTTTCAATACTCTCCACAATGCTAATTGCCTCTTTTAGGTTTGGATTTTTTGCAAGTAGCTTTTCTTGAATCCTAGTGTCATTCGTGCAACGGACTAGTTGATCACGTATTAATGAATCAGTCAGTTATTCAAATTCACACGTGTGTGCCAACGATTTGAGTGCTGCTACATAGTTCCCAACTCTTTCACCTTTTGCTTGAACTTGCATAAAGAATTTGTGCCTTTCCATAGCAACATTAATCCTAGCTCCAAAATGTGTTTGAAGTAATGGGACAGACATCTCGTAAACATCACTGGGTTCCCCAGCTCTTCTACCAATGGGTACAGGGTCTAAACTGTCATAAATGTTTCTCCCTTCAATTCCCAGGTTATGAAATAACACAGCTTGCTTCCTTGCAGCTGAATATTTTTCTCCCCCTATGGCAATTAAGTAGGAGTCAAAAAGGGGTTTCCTTTTCTTCCAGGGGAGAGTTGGTTCACCTCGTTCCGACAAAAATTGTGGTGGCTGACTCATGTCACTTGATGCCATGCTGTAAACAAATTAAAATTAACAAGCTAACAAAATAAACTAATATAACAGATTAACGCAAGAACTCCCAAATTAACAATCTAACACAACAAGAGAAAATAAGAAATTAAATGAAATGTGGCCATACTGTTGTACTACAATAATAATGAATAAAAGCATAGTAGTCTTTTCAGATCTTCATAATGCTGCAGAATCTGGATAGCATATGTGGATATAGTCTTTCTTCACAAATCTTCTAGACACAAAACGAGTGAAGAAATCTTGAAATTAAACAATTAAAAAAAATAATAATAATAATAACCAAAAGGCCACTGTTAAAACTCACTCAAGCGCAAATTCCTGATTTCTACGCGATGAAATCCACACGCCGCAGATCAGCGCGTCGGTAGAATTATAATTGAGCTAATGTACCGCTGAGCACTCTAGTTTATATTGTTAAAATCCTTGCGTCGCACGTCATAACAAATGCCGACTGGAGCGTCTCTGTCCACGTCAGCAAGAACACACGTTCAGGAGAGAACACTCCAGGGAAAGCCATTGCCACTTGCGGTGAGTCTCTGATGTTTCATTTTGAACAGAGACTCACTCGCGTGTGAACAAGCGTATCCGACCATTCTCCGCACTAATCTTGCCAAACATACCACCTACACGATGGTCGTCCCGTGTCATTCAGATAAAATAAAACTGAACTGACCTTCTCCACAGGGTAGATTTCGCCCGCTGGGGCTGAGGATCACACACCGAGGAAATTTTCGCCCACCCGGGCTAAAAATAATCACGCTGAGTTCTTAGGTGGATGCGCACTCCTTGTCGCCAATAATAAAAGGTCGACACCACCAAAGGAAGTGTACCAAAGCTGTCTTTATTGGCATCCACCGGAGGACACGAGACAGCGACCGGTAGACCACACGGTCTTCTCTTCTCTGTCCTCCCAGCGTTCCCAGTGATGTACTTAACATTCTCTAAGGAACATTACACTTAAAGGGCCAAGATACAACAGATTGTAAAATTCTTTCTTTGGCTCATAGAGCTATATAGAGAATTGGACCTTGATGAGGGCATGGCAAGCGTTTTATATTTCTTAGTAGCTATTATAGTGAATTGTAGCATACTAGCCAATATTCTGATTAAAAGGAAGCCACCACTTTCCAAGCAGAGCTAGTCTGGAGAATCATCTTACTGATTTTTCAGAAAGATGTAATTGAGTCTTTAAGAGGTGAAGACCAGCTCAATGAGCATCATGAAGTCCTGAATGTTGTACATTGGCTTCACAGCCAATATAGCTATGCCTGATGATCTAAAGAAGTGGTATAGAGGATAATGAGTAGGCACCATGCACAAAGGTTGCTGAATTGAATTGCGTTTTTTAAACACAGTCGTATTTGAGGCAATCGCCACATGATTATTTCCTCTAAACAGGTACCAAACCAGTAATATGTGGCTTCCTTAGATATTTTGGGAGTGTTGAGGTTGGGAAATGCAATTACCAATGATGATATCATTAATCTGGTAGTGACCGTGAGATATTAGAAAGTTCTGCTTCTTCTGGTAATAGAGCATGGCCGCTCTGTTGCAGTGAACAGTTGTAGAGAGGAGCAGCTCTGTTTGCAGTGAGGGAAAAAATACTTAAGGGCCTACCACCAATATGACCACCGACTTATCTTTCAAGATCTGGCACACCTCTCATGAGAGACAGGCAGAGTTTGCCCCAACAATCTAGTGGTTAAGGTGTTTTGGACAAGTTAGATGGATGCATTCTCTGGCATCCATTAAGTGGGACAGCTATTGATGTCTGCGAGAATAGAGTTGAATGGGGACCCATGCCCATCCCGCATGATCAGGCAAAAGCACTGGTGCACTTCAAGAAGGTGATGGTAGGCCTGCTCACGCAGGCATGTAAGGTCCAGCGTGTAGGGAGAGCCAAATGATCACTGCATCCATTCATTCAAATCCAGGATACCACAATGTGATTAATGGAGGCAATACATGCCAGATGCCATGGCCTCCCGTTGAGAGACCAAGGCTTGGGTGACCCAGAAGGGCCAGTCTGCAAGGGATCTGATGGTCACCAGCATCCTGCTGCATCTTCTCTCCAAGGTGATACTGTCCATTTGCGAAGGACTCTGGAAAGTGTTCAGAAGGGGTTAAGAGCACCTTATCCCTAACATCACCAAGATTCCATAAAGTCAGGTAGGAAAACTTTTGTCCAGCTGGTAAGGGAGGTAAAGTGGTGCAGGTAGCCACAAATGTTGTCTTGGGTAATAACCCGGTATTTGTAAAGCGCAAACTAATCAACCCTAAGGGTTTCAAGGTGCTGGGGGCAGTCGGGGAGATTAAGCGAGCTATTGCCCAGAGTCACAGGGTGCTGGGCTGAGCTGAGCTGCTGCCAGTGCCGGGGATCGAACCGTGAGCCCCTTGCTCCAAAGTCAGCCTCCCTGGCCGATGCGCCACACCTCTCCCTTATGTAGAAGGGGCTTCAGATTTTGTATGGCTGAAGGAGCTCCTTGGAGGTGCCTACCCCTCCAGGTTTGTATATGTTGACAAGATACACAAGAGGTGGCGCTGAAAATTATTGATAGGGAATATTTGAAGCTCATTGAATCTTGATTTGCTCAACATTTGTGTTGCTCTGAATAAATATTAACTTCATTTCTTCCCTGTTGTTGTCGCTTACTCTCTGCACAATTCTTCTTGTGTATTTATTTTGTGCTCACTGTTTCACACTTGCTCAGATCCACTCAGTGTTGGCTCGTTGCTTCTCCTTCATTCATGACAATCACTGTCTGCACAGTGCCTTTCCCTCCTTCCCCTGTTAAATGTCGCCGGAGTGAGTCGTTTCACTTAACCTTACTAACCGCTTAAACAATGTTCCCCTAACACATCCCACTCCTTTCTATTACAGGGTTACCTGCTATCTTCCACTATTCCCTGCCTGGGTCTTACATCCACCTTCCTTAACCCCAGGCGCCCTCTCTCTCAGACACACACATTCACACACATACACACCATTACACCAACACTCGAGTCACGCACACTGTAATGAAAACATGCGTTTTGATGCATGTGCCAATACTGTTTCCCTATGTAAAGAAGGCTGGTACTGCTGCTGCCCAAGCTGCGCTTCTATGTGTGCGAAGACACGTGCACTGCCGCACTGCTGCCTGTGTTGCAGCGGTCCAGCATGCGTGAGAGAAGCTTGCACTGCCGCGCTGCCGCGTGTGTTGCGGCGGTCCAGCATGCGTGAGAGAAGCTTGCACTGCCGCGCTGCTGCGTGTGTTGCAGCGGTCCAGCATGCGTGAGAGAAGCTTGCACTGGTGCGCTGCCGCGTGTGTTGCGGCGGTCCAGCATGCGTGAGAGAAGCTTGCACTGCCACGCTGCTGCGTGTGTTGTGGCGGTCCAGCATGCGTGAGAGAAGCTTGCACTGCAGCTTTGCGTGATACATCCTTTTGACTCCATGCGATGAAGCACGCACTGCTGATGCCTGTGTTGCTACTGTCCTGTTTGAATGGGGGAGATTCGGCTGCCTGTGGTGTGCCAGTTCTACATCTGTGTGTCTATCTATGGTTCTATTTGATAGGAAATCTTGTGACAATAGCCTGATAAAAATCTTTTTCACTCCCAAAGACACAGTGGTTAGCCCTGCAGTTGTTTCCATTTGTATTCTCTTCACACTTGGTCGATATGTTTGTCTCCCTTCATAACAACCCTCATTCTATAGTTACATTTCATTTTAATTAGACATTTTGATTTCCATGTCCCTCGTTTCTTGATTGCCTATTGATTTGTACATATACTGAAAATTGCAAAGCATATTCTACCAATAGTGTAACCAGAATGTAAAGTGGTGTGGATCGAACCTCTTAGACCCTCTTTACAAGTTCGGAATAATTCATAATTCGGCCAGTCAAGGAGTTATCAGCTGAATCCGAAGTCGCAAATAATGTGAGAATACACTCTCCACTGCTTCCCATCCGGACAATTCAGAAGCTAACAGCACGGATGCTGAAACATAGACGCCTGTGATAATTCACCATTTCACAGGAGCCGGTGAAGGTGGATGACAGAATACTAGGGTATTCCTGCATTTAGGAAGTATCAATATAGGTCGTATTGGTAATTGTGGGTGTGATTACTACATTGATATTCCAGCACGTGGTAAATGAGGACCTAAATAATTTACAGGCACATAAATAAACAAACATGTATGCTTTGATTTCCATACCAGTAAATGATTGTACCTCTCTGTTATTGAAAGGTGAAATGGTTTTGGGAGTTTTATTTACAATTTTCTTTTTTTTTCAGGGTGACAAAGAGGCTGATCTGGGACTCCCCTTCTCTCCACTGTGTGACCGCAAAGCAACATTAGTGGCACAGTCTCAAATAGGTGAGCGTGATGCACTCATGAGAGCTGTCAAATATATTCATATGCTCTTTATGGAACAGGGAATCGTGCTAAGAAACAGGGAAACTGACTAGAGTATGAAATAAATCACAAAAGAATGCTCCTCGGTGCAGAAATTCACACTAATTTATCAAATGTTATCAGACAATATAGCCTGCAGATGTAATGACCAAGTTACAAACATCAGCTGTAGCAATATTCCTCTACACTTGGCTTATTCCCCACTGTTAGTAGAATCAAACTGTCAAGCAAGACCCAAATTAAGGAATAAACTGTGTTTTGTCCGTTACATAATTAGAACTTATTCAGGGCAGTCAGTTTGATTATGCGAATATTTCCAACATCCTTAGAAAACCTTCCAGCAACTGTCAGACACTAGAAAAGATGGTGAGAGACTTGTAAGGCTTTACTAACGTGCAACTTAACAGCAAGAACCCTTTTGTTTTTAGGTCTCGCCTACGCAGCGCGCATGCGCTGCCTAGGAGACCTTTAGCAATCGATTCGCCTTTTCAGCCAAAAACGTGCATGCTTTTTGCATTGCCTTCAATGGCAACGCGTGCACGTTTGGCGATTCCCTTGCGGGAGCGAGCTTTGAAACCATCTGTTTGTAATTAACAGATGGTTTCAAAGCTCGCTCCCGCAAGGGAAACAGGCGCAGGCCCCCTCCTCTCTCCCCTCCCCTGCTGCCTCTCGTCAAACTTTTTTACTTCGAGCGCGAGGCGCGCGCGCTTGTTTAAGACAGTATCAGCCAGAGTGTGTATAGCACGGCTTTGCTGAACTCTGTGGAACCCATCTTCGGACGTCAGTGGCTCCAATTAGCCGCTATCGAGAGCAATCCGGAACGGAAGCGGCTGAAACGACTCTAAACTCCAATTGTGAGTCAACCTTGAGTTAATCAGCAACGGCGCTGGATATGGCTAATATAAACGCTTTTTTTTCTTTGCTTGAGTGGTGACAAAACTTTCTTATGCACACAGGAGACTAAAATATGCTGTTAATGTTCCCATAATTACCTGTATTCATTATTAAGTCTGATATACCTCCCGGTTCTGTGGGCTGCAGGACTGATGCTGTGGGGAGACGCTGGTTACCACTGGTGCAAAGGCGTCTCACCGTCACTTCTGACTCCCGCTTCGACCCAGCCTCACCTGAGCTGCGGGCGGCATAAGATCATACAGGTGCTGTAGAGACGCGCTGGGATGCGGAATACAGAAGGACGTGCAGTGCATGGCGGCGAAGCACCGGGTAACAGAAGCCGCCGAGAAGTCAAACGGAGGGAACAGCCTTGCACACGGGCTTCCTCCTACTTAGGGTGGCCAGAATTTCAGAATGAAGAACCAGGACGGCCGTAGACATAGAAATAGGACTATGTTTTGGTCACAAAAGGACTACACAAAAAATATTTAAGGTCACTTTCCCATCAGGGTTGGATTGGGATTAAAAATCGGCCCGGGCACGATAAAAAAAGTGGCCCACATTTGCATATTGCCTATCCGCAAAACACTGTTTCAGCAAAATTTTATAAAACAAGCATTGGCATAGCCAATAGGTCTTGCCTTTGGGACCTTATAAGTATTTAGTTATGCAGCACAATATCATTGGTACAACAGCATCAACTGTTGCATGGCTAAACACTTATAAGTTCCCAAAGGCGAGACCTATTGGCTATGCCAATGCTTGTTTGTATATGTAAGGCACCTCTTTCCATGACTTAGACTAGTTTTAATTGACCCAGTAGCAGCCATACGCAGGTCTCAGACGGATTAGGTCTTCTTCGGAAAAATTCGAATAAACACGCCGACTGCCCTGATGAACTTCTAATTATTTACGGTTCGAAATGCATTGGAGAACCAATTATAAAGCATCTGTATTGTGTAAGAAGCTCTAACTCTAAATAAATAGAGAATAAAATATAGGATAAGAAAAAATTGAATAGCAACTGAGTTCTTAATTAATTAAGGACGTTAATGTTCAGAACATGAGACTATGTTACAGAGAAATGATTGAGTCGAACTCAAACTTTGCATATAATATAGACTGCAGATATCCGATGCTTGCTACACTCATCTTCACATTCAAACACCACAATAACAATCTTCGCATTGGGCTCTAAAATATTCCTAACGTTCTAGCCCCACCCATGTTAAGCACATAGCTCCAGTCATCACCTTTAACTAAACATATGTGCCTTTGTGAACCAAGGAAACGTTGTACTTGATGTGGTACATTCTACTTTCTGTTCATTCCAGGCTGTTTTTTTATAGCATTGTCCAGTTTGTCCTTTGGTTGGCGTTTTCAAAAACATTCTTTCTCTCTCTTTCCTCAAAGATTCTAAATTTACCTGAGCTACCATAATAGTTTTGCAATATGAAGGTACACAGGGACTTGGAAACTCAAAGATTTGCATTTTAATGGGTTATTTTGAAAATCACTGGATTATTCTGCTCTTCCCAGTGGATTTGACATGTGAGAAATTGGGTTGTTGTTTGAATGTGGGTGTTCAAGCAACAGCTGCAATTCCAGTCTGGGTTTACCACAAAAGTCACTAAATTACATTGTGCTTAACCCTCTGATAGCTTGGCACAAAAGCAGTTTGGTTTAATTTAGAGACAATGTGTAAAGTATTTATGCAGCACACAAACAGCAATAAAGTGAAAACACAACGTAAGAAAAATCCCACACCAAGTAAGTAAAATAGAGTAAATTTTAATAAATTATTTGAAACCAAAATGACAAAACTCCAGTCAGTAGAACCAGAGTGACTTTTTAAATTTTAAAGTAAAAACTAACAACCAAAAGATTAAAGCGCCAACCGCGGACATCTAGTTGCGCGAAACCAGGTCAAAGTAAAAAAATATGGACGACTGAGACGAAGAGCGAGTTGGATACAAAAAGTGGGTTGGGCCTGACTGTCGCTTACCTTCGGTCTTAGACGAAATTTCAAGCAAAGTGTTCTAAGAAGGTAACGCTTAGTGGGGCAAGGCTGCATGCGGTGTCCAAGGAGGGAGTGCCGTCGTCAGGGAGCTGCTGGACAAATTCATGGTGATGATTTATACGTTCGGACTTAGTCTATTTTGTCGAAGTCCAAAATCTCCAGCGGGAGGAAGCTAGAAGCTGCAGCCAATGAGAGTTCCACAAGGCCGGATACCCCTTTGGCGTAGGACCACTGAACAGGATTTGCTTCTGTGGAGAAGAACGTAACGTGAGATGCTGCAAAGTAAGGCCAAATGACGATGCACTTTGGGTGGATAGACGAGCAGGTCGGTCTTCTCTCGGCTCTCAGAGTAGTTTTAAGCCAAAATATTTTTATGTCCCAAGTTTGGGATTTTGTCTCTCTGGGCACCTTTAGCACCACCACCAAGGGTCCAGCACTGGAGGGGCAAAACTTGGGGGTAAAGACTCACTCAGCCTGGGTCCAGGTGCAGGTACAAGATGGTTGGAGCCTTTTCTGTCCCTGAGGCTCTGAACAGCAAGCCAGCCAACTAGCCCTTGGAGTTGCTCTGGTAGTCCTGGGTTCAAGAAAGAAACAGGGCTCTAGAAGCAGGGCAGGCTTCTGAGGGTTCAATGCCATCTCCATTCAGCAAAGCAGTCCTTCCAGGTGCAGCAAAGCTATCTTCGGGGGGTACACAGCAGACCGCAGCAGCAGACAGTTCTCTGAGAGTCTTTCCGTAGGCCCAGAAAGTGAACTGAAGAGTGGGTCTAAAGGTCCTATTTTTATACCTGGTGCCTTCTTTGAAGTAGGAGAAGTTTCTAGAAAATTCCTTTTGAAGTCGTTGAATTTTCCTGACACCTCTGCCCTGACCCCGAGCTGGCTGCCAAGGCTCTGGTAGTAGGGGTGCTGGGGGTGCTTCAGCACCCTCCGAAATAATCATGCTGGTGTTCAGAAGGTTAATGAGCAATAAAGATGCCTTTAAATATTGTGTTTAACTTGTCTCATTTGCTGCACGTTCAAAGACAAAGATCAAATATCAGGCTATGTCTTCTGACAAGTTGCTGCCTATTCGGAAACTGGAGTTTGCTTTTATTTCTCTGACTGCAAAGTGAGACTATTTTGTAAAATTCACCTTGTTGACCATCCTGCTGGGGTACAGGAAATGAAAGGAATGGTTGTAGAATGTCAATTTCTTCTATCATTCAGAATCCTTTAAATATTGGGAAATGAATTATACACATATTTCAAATCATATCAGAAATTAGGAAAGCACAAATGAAACGCTTTTTTGTAATTCTGAACGGAGATGGATAGAAAGATTCTAATAGGATCAAAACAAATCATGACACTTTACTTAGTGATGCATAAATGATAAATATTCACTTGAAACCCAATTTACACACATTATTGTTCTTGTGCTATATAGTTTTACCAGTAAAGCTGTAAGTCTATGCAAATTTACTGACCATTTCAACAGTAAATGTGCTTTCTGTAAATGACAGTGTGCTAGCACGCCAGTGCTCCAAAATGCGCCACCAGCAACTTACCCCACCCTTACCACTCTTCTGCTGAATGAGCATGGCATATATGCTGCAATTGTTTTTTTGTATGATGCTTGGATTTTTCACAGTCCCTATGGCTTCAGGGATATAACACTAATGGCAGCACTCCCACTCTAAAATTTGTTCCAGCACCACTGGTTGGCTGCATGAACAGTGCAGGGGTGACAAGTCCTTTGTGTGAAGGTAGAGCACAGGCTATTTAGTTGGAAGTGGGCCCAGCTCTGCCCCCTCCATCGTGCCAGTTGATATCCCATTCCAGGCACAGCTAATCCCTCTATTGTGGGAGGAATAAACAAAGTCCAACTGCCAACTACACTAAGACATGCAACCAAGGGACAGGCTGCAGGTACCAAATGGCTAGAGCAGGAAAAGAGCAACTTTCTAAAAGTGGCATTTTCAAAGTTGTTACTTAGAATCCCACTTTACCATTAAAGATAATTTTTAATTGTAACTTCTCAGATACCCAACATGAAATGTTAACCTTTTCCCAGTCAAACTTTAGCACTTATTAAATGTAATGAGGCAACCCAATGTTATTCTATGGGAGATGTATGCCTTACAGTAGTGAAAAATGAATTTAGGAGTTTTTCTCTACCAGGACATGTAAAACCAAAAAGAACGGGCCTGATTCACAGAATAACTTACGTCAAAAACATAAAGTTAGTACTTTTCGGTATTCACAGAATACACTTACCACTACTAACTTTATGTCCGCTCTCGGGCTGGAGATTCAATGCTAAAACGGCCTAAATGAGGGTATTCCGGCCCGGAGGCGGAGATTCCGGCCCAGAGGCGGAAATTCCGCCACAGGGCCGGAATCTCCAGCCCGAGAGCGGACATAAAGTAAGTAGTGGTAAGTGTATAGTGTGAATACTGAAAAGTACTAACTTTACGTTTTTGATGTAAGTTAGTTCTGTGAATCAGGCCCATTATGCCTACCTTTTTTATTACAATGTACCCTGTCATATGGACTACCTAGGCCCTACCTTACGAGTGGCACATATGCAACGAAAGGGGTGTTTAAGGCTTGGAAAGGAGGTTATATTGCCAAGTCGATTCAGGCTGCAATGATGACAGGCCTGAGACATGTTCAAGGGGCGCCTTAGGGGGTAGCCCAATAAGCGCTGCAGGCCCACTAGTAGCATTTGATTTATAGGTCCTGGGTTTATGGTATATGTTGGAAAGTGGGTTATTGGTAGGGGCAAATGTAGGTCTGCCACTAGTAATAAGACCACAAACACTGGATAGGACTCAGCATAGGTCTAAGAAAATTATTCCTATGCTCAACCCCTGGTAACGTGGCTGCGAGCAGACAGGCTTAACTTCAAAGACAGGTATGTAAAGCATTTAAAAACACCAATTCAGTAAATAATTAAAACACAACACATAATAAAAATCCAACACCAATTTATAAAAATAGGAAATATTTTTATCTTTAAAATGACACCAAAACGACAAAAATCCAATGTAGGGAACCGGAGATATGAATTTTCAAAGTTTAAATAAAATCTAGCACTTAGAAGCATATAGCACCATATTGGGACATAGCCTCGCGATAGACCGGGCCAAAGTCAAAGTTTAAGGCCGACCGCGATGGAGCCCTGAGCGGATACTCCACGCGGAAGGTCCCGGTCAATGTTTTTACCTTCGCACTTAGAAACTTTTCTGGAGCTTTTCTCTTCGAGGCCCCTCGACTCTCTCCGTCAGTCCGGATCCGGTGCGGCTCCGCCGGGCAGCCTTTCGACGATCTCCCGGTGAACTTCCCTGGAGCGGACTTAGAAACTTTTTCAAGATCGCTTTAGCGGGGCAATCCAACAATCCAGGCCGACACGCGATGGAAGGCAGGCGGATTGGCGCTCGCGGTTGCTCCCGGTCGATTTCTTACGAGCGGACTTAGAAGCTTTTCTGGAGCTTTTTCTCTTGGGGTCCCTCGATGCTCCTCATGTAGCCGGATCCGGTGAGGGTTTGCCGGCTTCAGATTTTCGCTAGTCCCGGTCAATCTCTGGAAGTCGATGCGATGGAGCTTTTAGCGGGACGAACCTGGTGGGCTTGGCCGGCTCGCGGTTGAAGGCAGGCGGCTTGGCTGATTAGGATGAGTCGGTCCCCCTATGGAGCTTTTTTCCAAAGTTCCTCCAAAGTTCCCCAAACTTCCTGAACTTCTTCCTGAAGTTCCTCAAAGGGTCCCAAAGTGTCTCAAACTTACTCCAAGGGTCTGGAAGCTCCAAGATGGTCCTTGAAAGTTGAGGACTTCAATTCCCACAATGCACTGGACGTCACCCTTACAAATCCACTGGTAGTTCCCCAGGTTGGTGATTCTTGGTGGTGAGGGTCCAGATGAGCTCTGTTAACCTGTAGCTTGCAGGGAGTCCACTCTTGAGTTCTTTTACTCAGCACAGTTAGTCCACAAAGCTGTAGTTTCAGGGGGTGCAGTCTCCAGAGGTCAGGCCTTAGAAGTCTTTGCACAGCAGAAGTTCCAGCAGGGCCAGTCTTGCTTTCTTCAGTTTCAAGCAGCAGATCTGAGGGGCTGGGCCTCTCTCAGATACTTATTCCACAGTCTCTGGGTCATCCAGGAGGTCAAGCTTCACCAATAGGAGTAGGGTAACTGCCCACTTGAGTGACTACTTCCTGCAGAGTGTGGCATTATTTTATCCCAGAGGGCAACAAAGCTTCCAAATCCATAATGGCTGATTTTCCAGCAAGGAGGTAAGAGCTGGCTAAACACTCCCACTGAGTTGGCTAATTAACCTAGCCTCTCCTCCCTACATCTGCACATACCTTCCTTAATCCTGCCATCTGGCTGGGGTGGGGGTTCAAAGCTGTTAATGACACTGCTCTGGGCTCTGCCCCTTTGAAGCTCATTGTTTACGACCCTCCCCCTGGCCTGGCATTCCTGCAGAACAGCTCACTGCCCTCCCAGTCCATCTGGCTGACCCCAGGGGATCTTTATCACCTCTTCAGGCAGGCTGGCTAATCCTCTTAACTCTGACCAATCAGGGCAGAGCACTGGCAGGCTGGATTTGGAACTACAACTAAGAAAGTGTTATAACTTCTTGTCTGTTCACTTTGGGAAAAATTCAATAACATCATATTGTAGGATTTATCCCTACCATTCTAGTGAGTCTTTGAATGGAATCTTTATCCCTGTCCTGTTAATAGTTATTGTTTAATAACTTTCCCCATGTTAACCTATGGGCCATGGGGTTTGCAATGGGAAAAATGACGTGGGCCATTTCTCCAGCACCAGGACCTACAAAAACATATTTTATAAGTACTTGGCTTATTTTCACAGGACCCCCACCCCATAGGTCACCTAGGGGAGACCCTAGGGGTGTTGAATCTGTAAAAATATTGCAGATCCTCCAGGCCCAGTGCCCCCAGCATCAAAGTCGAATTTGGGCAGCACTTTAAACAATGGGGAGAGTGAAATGTGAATTTCACTTAACCCAGGGCATTTATAAACTCATTTTATAAGGGTCTACCTTATAGATACCTGACCCCCACCCCTGGGATACCTAGGGGAGACCCTGGGGGTCATTATTATGCAAAAACATTTTAGGTTGACCAGTTTTAAGTGCCCCAAACCCCAAAGTCGAGTTTGGCCACAATTTGCATGTTTAAGAGCAGTCCTGGCACCCAGAGCTGCTTTTAAACTGACCACAGGCTTCAGCAGTGCACACATGCAAGTGCAAAAAGGCTGCTGGCCTCTAAACTGCCATGCCCCAGGATACTGGGGACTTCTAGGTAGTTTCAATCCCCTGCCCTATTATATACTAGGGGCTCATGGGGTAGGTCATGCCAATTACAGGGGTACCCCAACCCAAAGTGTACCCTAGTGTATGTAGGTGCTTTACTGTTATCTAAGTGTTTCAGCATGGCACTGGCCCTGGGCCTGGTTAAACAGAGCCCAGGGTCAGTTAGAGTCAGTTACCACCAGTTCCAGTCAGCAAAAAGTTGGGGGGTGCCCAGGGCACAGGATGACTTTCCAACAGTATACCACTCTACAAGGGACTTATAAGTAAATTAAATATGGCAATCAGGTGTAAGCCAAATTTACTATGGTTTAGGGAGTGAGCACAAAACTGAAACAGTGGTAAAGTGCACAGAGTCCTAAGGCCAACAAAAATTAATTCAGCAAAAATAGGAATGGTGAAGGCAAAAGGTTTGGGGGTGACCCTGCCGAGAGGGCCAAGTTCAATATGGTCTTCATAAGATTCAATGCAGTTTGACTTCAGGTGCAGGCTGTTGACATTGACATTGAACCCAGGGCAATGTTACAGAAGTCATACATGTCCTTTCAGGCTTAAAATGCTTTTGTTTTGGAGGAACAGAGCTCCTATAGGGCTCCATGCATGTACAGGGTACATTTCCCAGACTTGGGATTTTATTACTTACCATAGGCAGCACCTCAACACCCAGGGATGGGCTTCAAAATGATTGTGGATGCTGTTGTCTCCTCTAGTTAGAAAATCTCTATCAGAGGTTGTTAAAAATGTAGATTTCTGGTTGGCAGAGTATACACCCTGTCCAAGCAGGAGCCACAATCCTAGTCAGAGTAAGTCAGATACTCAACTAAATTAACCTGTGCTCACCGTCTGTTAGCTTGCCACAGAGCAGTCAGGCTTAACTTAAGAGGCAATGTGTGAAGTATTTGTGCACACTTTAATTACAGTAACACAGTGCAAAAGCCACAAAAAGATTCCACACCCATTTAGAACAATAGAGAACATTTAGCTGAGTAAAACAAGATCAAAACAGCAAAGATCCAATCAGTAGAACTCAAGATAGGAATTTTTAAAGATTAAATCCAAAAATAGTGCTTAGAAGTCAATAGCACTAAAAGGTTACTTGAGGTCACGCTAGACCGGGGTAAATCCAAAGTTCAGGCCGACCGCAATGGAGGGCAGACTGGCTACAGGACCCACGCAGGGCCTGCTGAAAAAGTACCTTGTATGAAGCAAGCGTCAGAGTCGAGGACTCCCTGCGTCGGTTCTGATTCATGCAGTCAGATCGATGAGTCATAGTTGAGCCTCTCAGTCGGTGTCGAAGAGTTGGCGTTGCGTCGGAGTCGAGCCTCACAGCAGCGTCTTCAGATCTACGCTTTGTCGAAATTTGCAGTCGAGACCCGCGTCGTTCAATCAGCACTACGTCAGATGGCACTGTGTGGCTTTCGATAGGTGCAAAGGGGTCACTGTGTCGATATTTGCAGAAAACAGCAGCAGAACCCTCTTCCGAGGTCCAGGACTGCAGGGGGTGCTTCAGGCAAGGGTAGGACTCACAGATGGCAGAGTCAAGCAGCACCAGCAGAGTTGCAAGAAGTCTTTTGTGACCTGAGACTTCAGATAACAGGAGGCAAGCCAGCAAGCCCTTGGTGAAACTTGTGTTCAAGGATTTAGAGAACAGGTCTAGTCCTTATCAAGCCCCAGCCAAGAAACATCAGGCAGCAGGCCAACACAGCAAAGCAGATAGCAAAGTGGCAGTCCCTCCTGCAGCACAGCAGCTCTTCTTTCAGACAGAATGTCCTTGATTCCAGCAAAGTTCTGATTTGGTGGTGTCAGGGATGCAGTACTTATACCCAGTTCTGACTTTGAAGTGGGGGAGGGACTTCTAAGAGGCCTTTGAAGATCACAAGGCTCCTGTCTTTCCTGCCCTGGCTCCAGACTCACTACAGCAGGGTATGCAGCTCTTTATGTGGGTACATGCACAGACCTATTCAGGTGCAAGTGTCAGCTCCTCCCTCCCTCTCTACCTAAGGTATGTCCATCAGCCCGATGATGGGCCATCGGGATGCAATAGTCACACCCCAGCTCCCTTTGTGTGTGACTGCCTAGACGGAATGCACAAAGCCTAGCTGTCACCCAACCCAGACGTGTATTCAGAGACAGGCAGAGGCACAGAATGGTTAAAGTAAGAAAATGATTTCTAAAAAACTTTCTAAAAGTGCCATTTTCAGACTTACAATCTAAAATCCGACTTCACCATAAGTTGTGATTTTAAATTGTGAGTCCAGAGACACCAAACTCCAAATCTCTATCTTTTCCCAATTGGAAATTACACATAAAATTTGTTTTAAGGCAATCCCAATGTTAACCTGTAGAAGAGATAGGCCTAGCAGGAGTGAAAAACAAATTTAGCAGTTGTTCACTACCAGGACATGTAAAACTCAAAAGTACATGTCCTATCTGTTAAATACACTGCACCCTTACCCTTAGGGCTGCCACGGGTCTCCCTTAGGGGTGACTTATATGTAATAAAAGGGAAGGTTTGGGCCTGGCAAGAGGGTTAACTTGACAGGTCAAAATGTATTTTAATCTGCACCCACAGGCTTTGCAGTGGCAGGCCTGAGCCATGTTTAAAGGGCTACTGAAGTGGGGTGCACAATCAGTGCTGCAGGCCCACTAGTAGCATATAATGTATAGGCCCGTTGAACATATAGTGCACTTTACTAGGGACTTATAAGTAAATTAAATATGCCAATTGTGGATAAGCCAATGCTACCACCAGCAAAAAGGAGTTCGGAAAAAATGGAGGAGGGAGGAAGAAAGTTTGGGGGTGACCCTGCAGAAATGGCCAGGCCCAACAGAGGCTGAAGTCCTCCTTGTAGGGTCAGCTGATGACCGTTTTTCAAATCGAAGTACAAAAACCTTATTTGTAATCCATGTACCCTAGGTGGCATAGGGTGGCACCTTCCTTTGGGTGCTATAGACAGTGCAATGTGGGAATGTTGCAACAACCAGGGCCTTTTCCCTGGCAAGAGAATGTGACCTGATCAACTTTAGACTGACTGTAAAATACCAGTGAAGTACCACTCCTAATCCTTTTTTGCTTACCTGGCAAGGTGGGTACTGTGGACTCCATGGAGAATTGTAGGTGGGAGGTTTGACTGGGACAGTACACCAAATGATAATGCAGGTGTCCTAAGCTGTGCTTAAGGAGAAAAGAATGCTCAGCAGAGAAAAAGGGCTAAAGTTAATTTGCTCTTCATATTAAGATTGAATAAAGTCTGTGAAAGCAGTGCTTCCTAATCATTCTTACCACTACAATTTCAAGCAGGATCTATCATAAAAGTTAGCACAGATATAATTGGCTTTTGGCAACCAAGCAAAGAAGATTTCACTATGTGTTGAATTGTACACCCACTAACAGGAAGCATGTGCTACGGTTAGACCATCATGAGACAGATTTGTTTTACCCTACGGATGATGTGCTGTTGCAATTAATATTGCTCATTACGAGAGGAAAGACCATGCTTGGCTCAGGAGACCATTTGATGAAAGTACTTCTAAGTCAGACTAACGCCCAAACCATAATGATAGAGCAGTGTGGAGACACCTCCATCCATTGTCCTAGAATAGTGTGGACGGAGGAGGACTTGCCCACATTGCCCTGAGTACACTGCACATTTATGGGTGCTCCCATGCTAAATTATTTATACATGACCTGATTCTGTGCCAATGTTTTCTAAGTAGCAGACCTACTACGTCACTGTCATTTATTAAAAGATATCCTCTGAGCCAAGCTTTTATGTGTAGGTGTTGACCAGCATCCTAGTCTGGCCACAGGGAAGGAAAGGGTGTTCAAAGAGGCAGTGTGGCGTCTCACTATGCATGCAGTGGGCCCTCTCTGCAGCACTGAGTGTGGAGATTGGACACAGTTCTTCCAGGTCTGCTTGATAATAAACTGTCACTATTGGAGTCCAGGGCTGAGTGGGCACTGTAGGATGCACAGGGAGGAGCATTTGCATTAGTCCAGGATGCCAGATCATCCAGGTACTCTGGGAGACTCTACATGCACCTGGTCAGGCTTCCCCTCACTTGTCTCAGGACTCCAGAGCTATCTGAACTGTGGTTGCAAAGGAACACGCTCAAGTGACGTTAGGGGCTTGAACCTTCTGTTCAGTGGCTCCAGGTGCTTAGGCCATCTTGTTGGTAAATGTAGGGTATTGGGCCATCAATCAGAGGCTGTGGGGCAGATGGCAGGAGAGCTGACCATCTAACTTCAATGTTTAATTCCTCTTTGAATTCATAACCAGTACTGAATTGTCCAGAAAAAATGGACTTTGCTCCAGAATGGCAATAGGCACCCCAACAGACCCAGGACTGATCGACTTGCGCTAGCAATATGAATTGGGCACATGGTATGCCAGGTGCTGCTGGGGACACCCAGAATTGTCCCAAACCAGAGAGTAAGATTGCGCTGGTATTGGATATGTAAGGGCCCATTGGGACCTTGTTGTTTTTCACCACAGGATGAATTAATGTTGAACTTGGGTCCTATGGAGCAGAAGCCCAAGGAGCAACCCCTGAGGTCTCCCCCTTACCATGGCAAGGATGCAATGCCTTCCAAGTACTCCCGGGATCTTTCTGGCATAGACTGCTCCATCAGAACGCCCATAGCTCTCTCACATGTCTAGTGTGAAGGCAGCTACACCTGCATATTTTTCTCATGCCACTGACTGGAGCAAGACCTCTGTATCTAGGGCGGAGCTCCATAATCCCATTGAGAACGTCGGTGTTTCTCCAGGGTAGCAAACTCAGAAAAAAATCCAGCAAGATATCTAGAAACTGGGCGTGGCTATTGCACCTGTGCCTCCGGCAATCTCCCAATTCATTGATCCGTACCCAGGACAAGGTTCGACAAGCCTGGTGTGGACTCCCAAGGTCCTTCATGACATCAACCTCTGACACGACTCCAATTTGAGCATAAGCTGATTCAATGTCTGTTCTTCAGACACTAAAGCGAGCTGGCCCCATATACTCACGACAGAATTCCATCAGACTGCAGATATGCACAAGTAAAACCCCACCTAGAAAGCTTGTTAGCTTCAATTGGCAAGCTAAAATTTCATTTTCCATGCAGTAATGTCCGCTGAAAACTTTGCAAGCGAAGTGTGCCTAGTGTGCAAAGTTATCTTCACATTGACCTAGGTGTGGGTGCATCAGCACTACAACATATAGAAGTGGTACAATTTGTAAACTCATAGTAATTTACCTAATATTTAACTAATTGAACCACTGGTAAATATTGGAAGTGGAATCTCGTTTTCTTTCCAATTCTTCGTGTCTTCCCTATGAATACTAATATTTTTTTTATCCAAACTGAAAAGAGGAAGAAAATTCGATAACCAAAAAAATGAAGGGCAAACTCAGGGTTATTCAAAACATTTTGTAAAGTTGTTGGAATTCTTCAGTTTCTCCCACAGGTTATTCTCTTCAGGACCTACGAGTCTGCAGAGCGACCATTCTTGACAGGTGGTAAAAAGCGCATTTTGAGGCATATCATCAACGATCAGCGCTAAATATCGCAGAGCGCGCTTAGCGCGATTTTGTTTAACGCTGGCTATCGCCGGATTTGATCGCCGAGATATCGCGTTATTTACAACGCTTATCTCCACGGCGATGAAAAATCCGGCGATAGCGGCGAAATGCAGGTTTATCGCCGTGAATCCAGCGATAAACCTGCATCGATAGGGGAATCCTTAGTGATAGGGAGATGTGGATTTAGCCGTACAATCCACCTCCCATGTAAAAGATAGTCAAGTCAGGATTTTCACAGACGTAAAATACCGGCGATAACCGCGGTTAGCGCGGCTTTTAATATCGCTATATGTGTCCTGGGCGGGCTTGTAAATACCGCGAAGGACAGATAGCGATATTTTTAATGTTGTTTTGCTAGGGAACGCCTACTTTGCATCTCATTAGAGATGCGATGCAAGGCGTAAGGAAAACCGGTGCTAAGACAAGGAAACACGCGCTAGCGTGTCCTTGCTAATACTGCGATGCCATTATCGTCGCTTTTCAGCCGAAAACGGCCGCTAAAGCGGCGATAATAGGCTTGATAATATGCCCCTTTGTGTTTTTTCTCCCACCTGTTGAGAATAAACATTCCCCAGACACCTTTTTTGCTGAGTGGTCAAATTTTGCGATTTTGCACCCTCTTCTTGAAAGAGTGAGCTCTGTTTGCTAATACTGGGCGATGTACCTCATTCCTGTTAGACATTAATTGGTAATAACAAATTATTGTACTTAATACATACAATGTCGCAGGTTAGTAGTCTCTGTGTCGCATGCTACCAACTTTTGCGATTTATAAACAAGTAAACTGTCTGCAGGGCTCTTGGTGTTATTCACTAAAATCGAGTATGAGGTGTCAGTATAATCAAACTTAAAATGTGTCCTCCAACAACAAGCGTTCTATAACTTCCTCGATCTCCCCCACAGGCTTCATCGAGTTCATAGTTGATCCAACCTTTTCAGTGCTGACTGACGTAGCTGAGAAGATTGTCGTCCCCATGGCTGAGGAGGGCTCCAAGTCGTCCAAACCGTCTAGCCACCAAACCAGGTTGGTGATGGTGAGGTGGTGGTGGGAGGGTTGGGGGTGGGGGGCTGAACATTTTCTGTGTGTCATTCAGCTTATTCAGTATTTTTTTTCCAGCGGGCCTTCTGATGATTCCACTTCTTATTTTTTCAGTGGCACCTCCTGTTATTTATGTATTATTTATTCAATTAGTTACTTATTTAATTAATGTAATCTCTATACCACTTAACTGTCAAATGTTGGTCACCTCAGAACGCCTAACACCACTGCTTGCTATCCTATGGCGCATTCTACTTCTCCTGTGGCGCCTTCTGCTGTGTTTTTTCTGTGCCACGTGTGGTTACCAGCACTAGTTTTTTTCGCGGAGTCTCTTGCTACTTTCAGGTGTATATTCACAAGAACGTGTGATAACTACCGCAAAAGTAGCGTAACGCAATTTTCAATAACGCAGCCTATCACGGGAAAATAACCCTGTGTCAACGTGGAATTCACAACAAGGCGGTAGCATGCGATAGCCTGCCGAAACCGCAGACAAAGTCCGCGATACAACCACCACGATGGAGATAAAAACACAAACCACAACACCAAAAAACACGCGATGGGCCAAAGCGCGATGAGGAAACCAGCGACAAGCAGCGCCAGGCCTCCAACACACACCTGGCAAGCGTTAGAAACCTCCATAAAAGCAGAAAAAAAAACCCACACACAAACTGACCAACACACAAGCACCATGGAGGCAGCCGGAGCAGGCGCAGAGGACCAGCGCAACCCCACAAGCACCCCGGACGACCAGCCTGGGACCTCGGGGACAGGGAAGGGCAAGGACAAGAAGACCAGGAAGACCAAGTTCAGTCCGCAGGCGAACAGGATCATAGTCACGGAGGTGATGGAACACCATCAACAACTCTTCATCACCTCCAACGTGTCATTGGGCACCAAAAATGGAATATGGCGGGACATCGTCGACAAGGTGAATGCCGTCGGAGAGCACAAGCGGACAATGGACGAAGTCAAGAGGCGATGGAATGACATCAAGCGGAAGACCAAGGAGAAACTCAGCGCCAACCTGAAGGCAGCAACGCAGACCGGAGGTGGGGGCCCAGCGCCACAGCTGGAGCTGGATGACATGGAGGAGCTGGTGTCAACAGTCATCAGTGTGGAGACTGTGGGCGGAGTCGGGGGACCGGACACTGCTCGACAGGACACAACACAACCACAACAGGGTGAGTGACCACCAGGTACTGGGGGGATGGGGGGAGATGGCCACAATGGCACACATGCACAAGCAAGCAGGGCACAGTGCACACCCACAATCACTCTGGGTCCTCGCCCAGACCCACACACTGTCACAATGTACAATGCCATGCTGTCTGAATGTCAACCTGTACCATGCGGCTACATACATGTGGACACATTGTAATACACCATCTCCCCTTCACATCGCAGGGGCATCATCAACACCTCCTACAGAGCAGTCACAGTCACTCTTCACTGATGACGAGGAGGAGGACAACACCAGCATCGACACCCAAACCATCCAAGAACTCATTGACCACCTCCGCAACTCACCTCCAGGATCAGGGCAGCCCAGCTACATCCATGAGACCCCACCCACCAGCCAAACCACCCAGCAGGAGGCACCCACAGCGCCGGCACCCTCCCAAGACCCCCAGGAACAACAGATGGCCTTCCAACGCTGTGTGCTGGAGGGCCAGAGGGAGACGGCCGAGCAGGTGCGGGTGAGGTTCGAGCTCATGGCTAACAAACTGGACGCCATCCTTGGGTGTCTATGTCCGCTCCATGGTCTCCAGCGAGCCCTGACTGACATCTCTGGAGTCATGACGAGGAGGGAAGAATACCTGTCCACTCAGAGTGGCCCCAGCGATGCCAGCCATGAGCTGGCAAACATGCGGAGGCTCATGGAGGACATGGTGCGGATGGAGGCGGAAAGGATGGCAGCCTCCGCTGCACATCAGAGAAATGTAGCTGGGATCTACCGTGCCCTGCATGTCCTTGTCATGGCATTGCTGCCACAAGGCGTGGTGATGACTGCTGCTGCCCCCACACCATCCACATCTCCGACCCCTGGTGTGTCAGTGCCTCCCAGTGCGGCAGGAGTATCCACTCCGGCCCCTGATGTGACAGTGGCACACAGTGCCGCAGCCGGCACTGCAACACCCACAGGTGGGGCAGGGCACACAACCGGGGACGAGGACGTGGATGGGACTGTGGTCAGGAGGGCCAGGCACTAGCATTCATTTCCTCCACCTTGCCTGTTTCTGCTTGGTGCCGCACATGGCCTCCAGGCCTACCACTGACCCCGGATGCACTCCGATGCACTCACCTCGGACAGCGACATGGACTGCCACATCCTGTTTGACGACCAATGACACGGCGGACAGACTGCGGACTGTACCCTTCCTCTTCCGCAGTACAGGTCATCCCCGGATGGACACTGGCTGGCCCTCCACGTGCCCATATTGTGTAGTGTGCTCGGCATTGCCCTGTACCGCTCCAGCTGCATGACTGCACTGGATCTGCAAATAAACATCCAGTGACGCACTGCTGTGTAATGTCTTACGTCATTCATGTATGGATGTGTGGATGAATGTGGGGACAGTGCCTTCCCTTGCGTCAATGATGTTCATCCTGTGGGATGGCAGTAAGAGGGTGCGACATTGCCTTTTGTGTAGCGGGTTCCATGAACACTAGAGCAGGGACACACGCATCAGTCACTTCCTTGTCCGGACATGGACTGGACCACGCCCAGAGCCCACGAGTCATTGTTGCAAGCCCTGCGCTGGTCCGGCGTACGGCAGGCCAGACCACTCCGCTTACGCCCGAGGGGGCCCTCATTGCTACCCGTCGCAGCCGTACTCGCTGGTGGTGTGCAGGTCACTGGTCTAGTTGTCAGCATGTCACAGCCACTCCCTGAGGGCAGGTTTTCACACACACAACACCCATCCGGCACAGGCGTCACAGGCCATGTGACTCCGCCAACATAAGGGGCCGACGACGTCACATTCCCCTCTTCCGATGGTGACTGGATGACGGACGCCCCACGGTTCGCACTCATATAGGGCCCATGAGTTGATGCGCAATGGGTTTGTGGCATCCGAGGCCTTGAGTACGGCACGGGCCTACCGCCACGTGGCGCAGACTTGGGTTGCACAGGGTTAGTGGCACCAGAGGCCTTGCGGACGGCACAGGCACCCCGCCACAGGACGGTGACTTTGGGTGCACTGAGACAGTGGCACCTTGAGCTGCTGAGCGGGTGTGCAGCCTGCGATGATGCCCCGTCCCGGCGGTCCGGACAGCTCAGGTTTTGTGTGCCCTGCTGGACCGCAGTGTAGGACAGAGCCAGCGGGCAGCGCGGGCCTACCGCCACGTGGCTTCGCTTCCGGGATCCCAGAGTTGGTGGCACCCATTGGGCTGAGCGGGTGTGCAGCCTGCGATGGTGCCGGGTGCACTGGTATGTCCTCTGCCATGGAGTAATCAAGACCCAGCACCAAACGTGAGACCTGGTGGCCTGCGGAGCGGGGCTGCATGATGTGGAGGGTGCCATGTCCCCGGGCCCCGGGCTTGTGGCTTGCAGCGGCACGTGGTGGGACCTCCTGTCTACGCGCCGGTGGCGGAAGGTGAGCATTGAGGCCTGGGTGTGCATGCGCGGGCATGCTCCGATGGGCAGCGGGAGGGGTTGGGGTGCCTCTGCCTGGGTGTGCATGGGCGGGCAGGCGATGTTGTCTTGTGCAAGTGTGTGTACTGTGCCAGTCATGTATCTGGGCTCTGTTTCAGCTGACGGCTCTGACTCAGATGTGTGACCTGGTGTCCTGCTATGCATACCGGCACATGGTTGGGGACACATCGGTGGCAGCAGGTGAGCAGTGTGGCCTGGGTGCGCAGGGGCGGCACGTTCTCTCTCTCTCCCTCCCTCTCTTCCTCTCTCTCTCCTCTTCTCTTCTCTCTCTCCCTCTCTTCCTCTCTCTCTCCTCTTCTCTCTCTCTCTCTCTCTCCCTCTCTTCCTCTCTCTCTCCCTCCCTCTCTTCCTCTCTCTCTCCTTCGCTCTCTCTCTGTCCTCTGATGTGCGCAGGACACACCTTCTCATCATGTTTTTTGTCTTACCGGCTGTGACCTACGTATTGTTCCGAGGGGAGCGGCCATGTGTCTTCATTTTATTTCGTTGTTCATTTTAATAAAGTTTCATTTGTTGCTTCGAAAGTGGATGTGTGCTGCTCATTTCTGTGATGACACATGCATGTCACCAGTTGTGATTGTGCGGCATCAAGCGGAATATTCTGTACATGTTTAGGTGTGGCTGATGTGGCATGTCTTTGGTCAGGGGGGTGCCAGGGAGGGGTGGTGGCGGTGGGTGTTGTGGCCCTCTTGGGTGTCCGGGCCGCATGATGGGTGGCTCCATGGCATCTGTTGCCCTTCCGATGTTGCCCACCTTTTGTGGTGCTGGATGCCGTCCGACTTTACACCAGGTCAGAGCAGGTGTAGATTTCCTGGTGCCAACGCGCCTCATTGCCTGTTTTGTGTTTTTATCGCGGATGTGGCTGGTCGTTGTGAATGTTGAGGTGTGCTGTTGTCTCGGCTTTTGTCACGGGAATGCCTACTCTGCATCTCATTAGCGATATTTGCGAGGGTCCTCTGTGGCGATGTTTTTTGCGGCTGCTATCGCAGGTAAACTGGTGCTGTGGGCTGTTAACACCGGCTTGTGAATGGGGGGGTAAATTTATCACGACTTTGGCTGCGATAAAGTGCCGTTAATTCGGCGATGGCTCCTTGTGAATATGCCCCATAGTCTATTGAGTCTACTCATAAAGGTAAATTCATTCATAAATGGGAGTTTATGACTGGATTTACCTTATTTTGCACCTGCCCCAAATTCACAAAGGAATTCCTGGTAGGCGTAAATGAATTTTCTTGGGTGAATTTCTCATCCACTAGTGTAGAGAAATCCATAGTACTAAATCCCACTGAAGGGATGGAAAGTGGGAATTCTAAGACGTGGTTTACCTTGGATGTCTGGGAATTCCCACAAACATGCATGCTTGTAGAAATTCAGATACTTCCTCACTGACCCCATTCCACTGTGGAAATTGATGGAATGGGATGGAAAGGAGAACTGATAACCTCCAGACATAGTGGAGTTTAGGGGACTGGCTTCTGAATGTGAAATGATAGTTCTTTTCATCGGAGGCTCAAGTCCCCTGTGCAGTGTTTTCTGCTGTGGAAAACTTTACGCAGTGGGATCAGGTGTCTATAGGGAAAGTCACAGGACATTCCAGAAATATGTGTGGAAGTCTGCTCTATCCACAGCTTTCCAAAAGTACAACTGCAAATGTTTGAGGATAGAAGAAAAAGTAAAAACACGTAAACATATGTAAAGCTCCACCTGTATTTTTAACATTTTTCCTTAGTAATCTCCTGCTAATATATGACGTTCTGTCTCCTGTCTCTTGCTTTTCCTAACAACATATGTTTTTATAAATAGTCCACTCCTGTCTCAGTACTTGCTTTTTTCTGTAATGCCTCTGCTAGTATCTACTGTAACCCCTGCTATTCCTGTACCACTTTTCCTGGGAAGCCCCTGTACCTTCTTGTTCTGTGGCACGTTCTACTATTGTTTTTGTATCAAAATTCTTTATTCAAATTTTTCAAAATAACATACCAATATCATTGTTTCATACAGTGACAATTGAGTGATATAACCGTGGTGTTCTATTTCTTGCTTCTTTGTTGTCGCCCACCCCTACTACTCTACTCTTTGGGCCTCATTTATGAAAACTGTCACATGCTGCGATAAAACAGCGATGTGACAGTTTTCACTGCGCCCTCCTTGCGACATGATGGATGCGCCGTATTTACTGTAGGCGCTCCATGTCGCAAGGAATGACAGATACGTCAGGAATCCTTACATATCTGTCGGCGCAAAAGTCACACATTGCTGGAGTTGTGTTGCAAGCATGGCGCAACTCCAGCAATGCATGAGGTAGGCCTATTCCCATTGCACTGAGTCACCCTTATGCCTGCCATGAGGCAGGCGTAAGGTTTTGACGCAGTGGCATCCTAGAAGTGACCCTTTTTTAACATGGGAACGCCCACCCTGCTTACATTATACCTGACGCAGGTATAATGTGGCGTAGGGCTTTACAAGGTGACTCATCTGCCCAGATGCATCACCTTGTAAATATGGTGCAATGTGGCTCATTGTTTATGCCGCCGCTGCGTCCCGAAAAGTGATGCAACGGTGGCACAAAAGTGTCGCAAGGCCTTCATTAATAAGGCCCTTTGTTTTTTCTGTGTCACCTCTGCTATTTCAATACTTCCTTTTTCTGTGACTGCCACTCTGGCAGTGAAACGTCTTTGGCACCCCTGTTGTTCTTGTACCACTGTTTTTCAGTGGCACGCATGCAATTGAAATATTTTTTGTCTGTGGCTCCTTCTGGTATTCTGGCCCTGGGTTTTTCTTTGGGAAGTCTTCTGTTCTAATAGCTCATTTTCTGTGATGTCCCTGCTAGTCTTACATCTGTTTTTTCTGTGGCACCCCTCCTATTCTAGTACCTACGTGTTCTGGGGCATCACGTCCCTTTTACACTACTAGCCTCATGCTTATGGCAGTAGACTTTCTTTTTTCAACCACTTTGATTTTATTTTCATTAACCCAAACTAAAATTCTGCCTCAATTGCTTTTGAACTGCTATGTTTAGAACTATAATCTGTGGGGCTTATTTACAAGCCCCTTGCGCCACCCGTTCGTCACTTTTAATATGGGAAAAAGTGACGTACAGGCGGCGCAAGGGTCTTGTAAATAAGCCCCTGTGTATTTTATCAATGTGATAATTGTAATGTTTTTGTGATGTAACCAGTTCCAAGTGGCTGAAACGTGTTAAGTGATAGTGAAAGAGTGGCACTCCTTCTATTTTAATTAACTTGCTTTTTCTATTACAAAATCTTTTATTCACTGTTTTTTCTGTAGTGTTTCATTTCTTTTTTAGACCTAGGAGAAATTCTAATTACGTTATGCCAAATGTGTTCAATTTCTCAAAACTTCACATACTTTCGCACAGGGGCTAGTTGGTGTAGAAAATGTCTCACCATGGAACCACTTCCGCTCTTACCAGTCTCCAGCCTGTACCATGCGACACTTTTTTATGCAAAGTGTGCACTCGAGTGAAAAAATCATGCGAGGTACCAGCAAAGCACATTTCTCTAAAAGTATAATTTCGCGGTTTTTGTTCTGGAATTTCACGAACTTTCACCCAAGATCTGCGATATTTCACACCCCTGTTTTTTCCGAGGCAACACTGGGTGAAACATTGCTGTTCCTTCAGCTGCTTTTTCTGCAGAATCTCCTGCTGTTCCTGGACTTGTTTTGTCTGTGACACATGGGTCTATTCCAGTACCTTTTCCCAATGGAATCAAGCTTGTTTCTTTTCTAAATATAGCGCGGTTGAATAATGGTCTTTATTCCTTTTCATTGAACACATTTCAAATGCATTTAACTGCATACAGACATTTAAGTGCCTCATTACACTCTCTAGAGAGCCTGGACCCCAAGCTGCCGCACAACACATGACCCTCAGGCTGTGTGTGCTAGGTAAAACCGTACTCCCGAGCATCTGCACCTCCAAGGGAGTACTAAGGACATGTCGACCGGTGTCTTCAAAATGGAGTAGCTGCAGCTTCGCCATGACGATTTGGCTACTCAGGGTAGACCTTGAAGTGACCTCTGCATGCTAACGCTACAAACCAAAAAGCAAAACATTCATAAAATTGCTTTAATCCAGCTATGAAGGTGAATGTTACAGAAAGAAAGTCTAGGTAACATTGCCCTCTTGTGGCTGGTTTCGAAATTGCATCTGGCAAGCCTTCATTGGAATTCTAATCAAGCCACCGATGACGCATGTGACATAAAGACAACAGGTCTGCAGGGCATAAACAGGCATGCCTTTTTCTTCTTTATTGTGAATTGCCAAGCTGTTCTCTACAACTGCTCGATATAGTTGCCAAGCTGGGAGTCTCGCAATAGCTCTTCTTCGAGCAGAGCACTGATGATTAGAATGTAAACATTTTAGAACGTCTTGGTGCTATAATTATTTTCTTGATATATACAGCTCCAACATTTCTCCTTAGAAAGCTATACGTTGTGTATGTCCACCCTCCAGAAGCAGCTTTTCACTTTGCGTATTGCACAGGAATTCTTTTCATTATATTGTTTTTCGATAACTTTTTAAAAATGCAAAAATAGAAAATCAACATTAATGTGGGAAGGAGATGTAATATAGTTGCTAAGTTGTTAACATTGGAACTTGAAGACCCAGGTTTAAATCCTGGCATTCCCCATGTGTCAAATTAACGAGAGGAGAAAGGGTCTTGTGTGGCTAACGTCTGACTTCAATAAATCGACACCTTCTTCTAAAGCCAGCTCTGGAAAGACTTTGACTGTAACTTGTGTTATTCTGGGCAAACTACCTAGGGCCAGATGCACTAAGAAACCGTTTTGTGATTCCCTAATTGCGAATCCTTCGATTCGCATTTAGGAAATTGCAAAATGGCATGTACGAAAGTGTGTTGAACACTTTCTGCTATTCCCAGTAGGTCACAAATTACCTACCTTATTAATGAGGTAGGTTGCAATTTGTGACCCATTAGGAATCGCAAAAATAACAGTGATGGTGGCCTGCTGAGGTCAGCAGACCACCATGTCTGTGATTGCTTTTAAATAAAGTAATCTTTTTTTTGTAAAGCAGCCCATTTTCCTTAAAGAAAAACAGGATGCGTTACAAAAAGAACATGCATTGGAAATGCAATAGGTCTCGCATGTGCTTGAGTTAGAGCTACTGGCATTGTAAATGACAATGTCTTGTACTTATGTGTAATGGAGTGTATGAATGTGGTGTGTAGTGGAATTATGTGGGCTGGAATTGTTAGTTGTGGAATTGTATGGAGTGGAGTGGAGTTGATTTGTGTAGTGGCATTGTGTGCAGTGTAAATATGTGGATAGTAATTATGTGGCATTGGGTGTACTGGAATTATGTGGAGTGGGATTGTGTGTTATGTGGTGTGCTGTTGAATTTTGTGGCATGAATTTTGTGTTGTGGATTAGATGTAAGTGGTGTGTTGAGTAATTGCATTGTTGAATTATGTGGTTTGGTGTTGAATTATGTGGTGTCCATTTAAATTGTGTGGAGTTGAATGGTGTGGCGTGGAACTGTGTGGATAGCTTTGGCTTTTTGATGATAAAAATAAATAAATAGGTAGGAGCTGTGTCTTTGGGTGTTAAGAAAAAACAAAAAAATAAAAAGAAGAAGGTAACTCTAAAAGGTATGTTTTATAGAGCTGGGCACCTCTTGGAAACCCAAGGCCCAGATGGATGTACCCTACATGAACATACAAATAAGCCCCTATAAGCAAAATGGTGCAAGTAGTTTGGGGGAATTTTTCAACACATGTACAAATAGTTGACTAATGTTTTGCTGCACATGTGTTGTAACTTTTGTATCAGTTGTGCTGTTCTTAAAACATAGCTGTGCTTAATGTTATTGTTATAATTGTAAACTAAACGCATTGCTGAAGGTTTCTGCCAATGCAACACAGTTGCAAGAAATTAATTAAAGAAAAAGAAAATAAATGAAAACACTAGTTAGAACACATGTGCAGGAAGGCACGAGTCCAATATACATAATTGCAAATTTCCTTGAGTATTTTTGAACAACGCGTGTTAAGTGGAAGCAAGAGAGTTCGTTACTGCAAAGTTTCATTGGCAAAAAAGTGTCAAGCAGTGTGTCGGGCGTAAAGAACCTAAATGTCAGACAGAAGCACACAAAATATGGAAATGTTGCACACATGCCAACTGAAAACTTGGCAGCTATGCTAACCCTTTCAGGACTTATTAGAGACCTTGTCTGAAACGCTCAATCAGTAGAGTGATGGGTGTATTCTATTACCAGCAGCATTTTTTAAAAATAAAAATAAACCTGCACTCTCTAAGGTACCCTAAGATTCGAAAGTGCCCGAAATGGGCACATCCCACTTGGCCCCGAAACCTCAGTTCATTGCACAAACCTAAAGACAAACCCATCAAGCCTTAAATCTTGTGCAACCAATCCTGCAGGCACAGAGAAAAATATCAGGTTTCCCCAGAAATAAGGCCTTCTAGCAACTAGCAAATGAGAACAGCTATGCAGCACCCTGCTACACTCAGTGTGTACAATATTAATTTCAACGGTTCATATAGTAACCACCATCATGTCAGGAGCCATATCTGGAGCAGCAATCCTCTCATCTTAGACATTTTACAAATCCCTTTACCACAATCCAGGATCAGTTGATTGACCAAAGTATTCATTGTCTCGGAGAAGTAGAGGCCTTGTACAAGCCAGGGTCTGCGAGTCTGCAAGTGTCGCAAATGGCAGCTCGTCATGCAGCAGCTAGCCTCCCTGCCTTTTTATTTTTACCCCGGAAGAGACGGTGGTTCATACAGAACATGGAAGTATTTATTAAGGGACACAGAGTTACCTGCCTCAACCCAGTGACACATAATATGATTGGTCATTAGCAAGGATTTTGAGGTTTGGGGGACCGGTGTGGTGTTAAACGTTCATGTAGGATCTGTGTATGAAAGGCAGAAATACAGGGAATCCACCTGAAATCGACGTGGGCAAGGGAAGAGTAATCTTGTGTCTACAGATTTACTGGGGCAGTGTTGCGTGTGGCAAAGAGTCATAACATAAACCTCTATTTGTGGAGTGCGCATTCAACCTCGAGGAGCGTCTTGGCGCTATTCACAGGTAACCAATCATTCCCGTTCGCCAACTCGGGGTACTAATTACATCTACTGCTTTAGAATGAAAGGGTGGTGTTATCCGACAGGTTTGAACCTGTAATTATGAGGTTAAACACAGATCCCCGCAGTGGTTGCATTAAGCCCACCGATATACCACCAGAGGTAGGTGGTTATTTTTTTATGGGTGACCAACTTTTTGGAAGTGGCAGAATACAATATATCTGTGGTAGATGGGAAGGGGGAAGAACAATTGTGTCAACATGACCGTGGGTCTGCAAGCTTGCAAGAGGTGCACATGGCAGCTCGTCAGGCAACCTACCTGCAGCTTCATTTTTACTTCAGCAGAGACATCCAATGGGAAGGCCTGGGGGCACGAGGCGCCGCCAATCTGTAGGCCGGGCAGCACCACTGCAATGGTGGCATGTGTAGAAAGAGATATTTTAGAGTAAGTACCTGGCAACATCATGTGGAAATGTAAAGCTGGGGTATTGGTTTTATTTGTACACAGCGACGGGTGTAAAGCAAAATGACAAAACGTCTATAGCCGAGGTCGTGGCGCCACGGAAACAGGAGCTGGACCGTCTAGTCTAGGTGCAACAGATGGACCCCAGGTCCTCACACGAAGCGAGATGAACAACAGATGAAGAAGGTCAGGACTGTTATAACGAACAAGTACCGATGGCAGGAGGGGCAGGGGAGGCACAGACCAGTGCCGAAGCTGAATAGTCACCAACAAGAGCATGAAGCAAAGCAATTAAAAAAGAGTTCCTACAAACAACAGATAAGCAATTAAAGTGGAACAAAACTGTACTAGGCCGGTGCTCCTCTGTAAAAAAAACAGAAGTGATGTATCGCTGCCTAAACCAATTACAAGAGAAGATATAGTGGAGCCTCGTCAGGTTCCAGCCCAGATTGCACTGCCAAAAGAGAATTGTTCCAACAAATTCATCCTGCATGTTATTCTTCGTTTTTAATCCATCTTATTATTACCAAAATTTGATCACTTGATGCTCATACATGATATTTAAATATTCCTCCAAATTCAACGAATGCCTATCCAGGCCTTTCGCAACATCTGGGGGTTCACCCCTCCTTAAAGCGTGACTTTAAATTAGTCTTTATACCCAATGCATTTCGGGCAACATGTGCCCTTCCTCAAGGGTGACTGTAAAAAGACAGATAACAGCATATCACCAATTCGTTACGGTAAAAATAGTACTGTGCCTATGACATATTGTGCTAGATACCTACAGTTTAACCTTGGCTTGCACCAAACATATAAACAAGAACAGTCCACATTACGAGTAGAAGTGAAATGCATCGTGAGATTCAAAATCCTCATGTTAAACAATTAAATAAATCAAATAAAGGATTAAATCAATCCAAAATACAATATCTGCGCCACAGTGTACTCTCTCCCTGTCACTAGCCCGCCAGAAAACAGTTGAACTGCCAGCGTACATCAATACCTAATCCCAAGCTCGAGTTATCCTCAACACCACTCTCATGCACAGTGTGGTGCCTAAACCAATTACGAGGCAGCAAAAGAGAGCGACACTGGACTGAACCAAAGGTAAGCAGTAGGCGGGAGCTAAGTCCTTTACTGATTACTACAGGTCTTACAGACCGCGCATGTGCGCTGCTAGGCTCGACCTAAAAATGTAAAGCTTTCTTTTCAATTTTTAAGAGCAGGCTGTGGTCCGTGGGACTACTGTCTGCTCTTAAAAACAGTTTTCGCATTCATTCACAAAGGGGTAGGGGTCCTATGTGGACCCCTTCCCATTTGCGAATGGGTTACCACCGATTTGAAATCGGCGGTAAATTGCGAATGTTTTTTGATCGCTTTTGGGTCTCAAAACATTTGCACATAGGTTTTTTAGGTTTAGGGGATTTGTAAAGCGCGTGTCTACCCTTGGGCATCTCAGCGCTGAGGTGAAACAGGACAGGCAGATGTTAGCGCATGAGTTTAGGGGAAGAGCCATGTTTTGAGTCTTTTTTTGAAGGAAACTTCGTTTTCAATTAGTCGGAGTTCTGGATCCATACTGTTCCACAATTTGGGTACCAGCTGAGTGAATGACCTTCCGCCCCACCTGGCTCTCTTGAATCTGGTAGGATTCATCAGGAAGTTAGAGCTTGACCAAAGGTGGCGACGGGGTGAATAATGTGAGACCAACTTTTGGATCAGGGAGGGGCCTCTCCCATACATGGCTCGGTGAGCCAGGCTTATGGACTTAAATGTAATCCTGGCTTGGACCGGAAGCCACATACCACTAAAATTCGGTATTAGGAAGGGAGGCCCTAAACACGCCCTTTCCTAATACCAAATCATGAACCCATTTTGCAATTTGGTAATAGGTTACTGCATCGCAAAATGGGTTTTGTACATCTGAAAAGGCTTTTATGTGGTCACAACCGGCCCTATTCGAAAGCTTCGTACATGTGGCCCTTAGTGCCTGACTCCAATAGTATTACAAAAATCGTATGCATACTGCACACCTACAATTATTTGTTAGCACGGGTTACGAAAAATACACCCAGTATTGTTTTGTACATCCAGGAATGCAGAATTGCATGCAATTTGTGCACACAAATATTACCATGTGCACAAAATACAAGATTAGCAGCAGTTTTTTTCTTGATGCAAATCAGAAGAACAAACACATGCAATTGTGAGATTGGCCCCAAAATGGGATAATCGGCTGTTTTGTAATAAGGATCTTCCTCTGCCGGTGCCTTGAACTGTACATGCATGCTAAATGTAATGAAATTGTATTTATGAGAAATGTAATGCCATTGTATAATTCAAAAATGTTTAATTCCCCATTTGATTTACATTGTATTGTATCATCTCCAAACAACAACCATTAACGTATAACACTCCTTTGCCCAGCCTAGCCATGTTTCTGCTACGTAAATACCAGTAGTAGCCTAAAATTGTAGATTTGTATACTGCAAACATATTAAAAAACTGTTGACTGGTATGTTAATAATTTCCCTAATGCATATTCCCACGTTCCCATTCCCCATCACATCCCAGTTTATGTAATCAAATCTCAACACACACTATATTGTTTTAAGCACAGCAGTTCCTGCATGAGATGCTCCTGTTACAACAAGTGTTTTCTCTCTCTCTATCTCTCTCTCTCTCTCTCTCTCTCTCTCTCTCTCTCTCTCACTCTCTCTCGATAGAGAGAGAGAGCGAGAGAGATGGAGATAGAGAGAGAGAGAGAGCTCCTCTGCTCCATGGAGCAAAATAAGCAAGAAGAAGCCATAAAACGATTGGAAGTTTGCTATCTGGTGAAAATCAACAGCCATCTTATAAGACTGTGTGATAACAGCCATCTTGTGAGACTGAGTGATAACAGCCATCTTGTGAGACTGAGCAATAACAGCCATCTTGTGAGACTGAGCGATAACAGCTAGTTGGATCATTATATTTCTTATTATATTGTGATTCAAAACATGACTCTGTTTGCAGCGCCCAATGGCGACAGCCTTCCATGGACGACCAGGCAGAGCTGGGGGACATCAACGCGGACCTCACCAGCTTTCGATCTACCTGGACCAAGTACATCCAAGAAAACAAGCAGAAGTGGAAGGAGAGAGCAGCCAGTGGTAGGGAGCAACAGCTGTTACCCTGCTTACGCCATTCCATTGACAATGCTTCCCCTGCAAGTGGCAAATTGATTATTATCAAAGCGTTATTAACTTCAGTTGACAATCACGCAAATTGCATGATATTCCTACCCCAAAGCATGCACTTATGTCTTTACCTGAGATGGACACCAATGATTTTATTTATTCTAATTTGTTGTTGTTTTACCAAATTATTGATTTTATCAGTTTTAGTATTATTATTATTCATTTGCTTTATCAACTGCTTAAAAACAACGCATACAAATCATTTGACATTTTTATTCTTTAAATCGTGGTAAAATGAGTATTATCAGTGGAGGAAAATGTTCTTGTAAAATGGGCACGATATAAGAGGGCATGCAGCTTCATTTGTGGGCTCCAGGCATGATTTGTTGGCTTCCATGTTTTTCACAATTCAGGTAGATCATTATGCTCATGCCAAATAAAACCTCGCTCCTGTGCTTTACTCTAGTTTGTGTAATTCGCAACTTATGCTTGCTGCTAGGAGACCTCCCAGACCTTACAGGGTTATGCCTAGGGGTGTGCTAGGCAGGGCTTTAAGAGGGACGAAAAAACGGGGGGGTCTCTCAAAGGGGCATTGCCGATGTAAGGGCGTGGATTAAAAGCACAGTAAGCTTAAAATCAGTGCTTAGCATAGTGTGCCACCCGACAGGTATTTTGCTGCTTTTGTCATTGCATCCAGATATATAATATAACAAGTAACATTACACCTATAACAAGCCAGGACTATTGGCTTTGTTAATGGTTATTAGTTTCATAAGATAAATAAGAAACAACTATGGCTTTGTTGTATATAATACTAAAAACACTTAGGGGCATATTACCAAGGATTTGCGATAATTATCGCAAAGCGCGCTTAGCGCTGTTTTTTTTATCGCCGGCTATCGCTGGATTTCATCGTGGAGATAACGCGTTATTATCAACGCTTATCTCCAAGGCGATAAAAATCCAGCGATAGCGGCGAAACCCAACAATAGCGCGAGAAATCCAGCGATAAATTCACTGCGCTAATGGAAAGCTTGCTAATAGGCAGGTGAGGACTTAACCTTACAATCCACCTCCCATTGACAAGATGGTTAAGTCAAGTTTTTATCCGGTGTTAAATTCCAGCGATAATCGCGGTTAGCGCGACTTTTTTATCGCTCGCGGGCATTGCTAATAGGGGGTAGTTGTGTTAGCGGCTGTTTCTGTTGACTTTTGGTTGGGAACGCCTACTTTGCATGTCATTAGCGATAAATATCGCTGACATGCAAAGCGGCAACAAGACGGCCGCTATCGCCACTAAGCTGTCGCTAACAGCTGTTAGCGACAGCTTGCTAATAGGGCGATAAAACTATCGCCGCTTTATCGGCAAAAAGTGCCGCTAAAGTGCGATACTGCCCTTGATAATATGCCCCTTAAATTCTAAAAATGATGAGACTGTGAAAAAACTATATTGAGTCTCTTTGACGTTAAATTAAAGGCAGTGAAGGGCGGTACTGCTGCAGAGTTACGATTTTTTTCCATCTTGAGGCTGGTGGCAGAAATAGGGAGCCAATAGGGACCCATTTCAGCACCTGCTTTTTAGAACTGCCAGTGATGAGCACCGGCAGGACCTGGCCGGCTTAAAGCCCTGATGCTAGGTTAAAAAGTACGCGGATTTGCAATGTAAGCAGACGATCATCTAGAGGCCAAGTGTGCTGAGCTACTGCTCACTCATCAAAGTCCCCAACTTCGTCTCCTATACTGACGATACTCAGCTGGTCCTTCCACTTACACCTGAAACTCAACAGGCATCCCCAAGGCTATATACCTGTCTTAAAGAAGTAACTAAGTGGATGTCAGCCACCAACTTGAAACTGAACAGGGGAAGACAGAAGTGCTGGTTGTCGGCAACAACATCCTGCTGTAAAGAACTGCTCCAGCCTCAATGCCTTGGAGAGTGACCAGTTCCTTCTACAATTTATAAAAAGCCTAGGTTTCTGGCTGGACAGTAAACTCACCATGGGCCCGTGGCAAAAAGCTGTCCGCCACCTGTTTTGGACTATTACGTATTCTAAGGAAAATTATGCAGTGGCTACCTCTCTCGTCCAAGAGGGTAATCATACAAGGATAGATTAATGCCATGATACGGCAATTCCTTATTTTTGGGAAGTTCTCAATATGTCCTAAAACATCTACAGGTCATTCAAAATGCTGCAGCACGGTCACTGTTTAAGATTCCTAAGCACCATTCCGCTGCTCCAGCATTGGCTGCACTTCATTGGCTCCCACTTCAAAAAACGGTCCATTTCAATGACCCTTGCATGGCCCATCGAGCTATGCAAGGAAGAGGTTCCCTTTTGATTTGAAAATCGCTGTGTCCTTACGTACCTAGGAGATCATTACACTCTGAGAGCTCTTCCTTGCTGACCATCCCAAGGTCAAGAGACCCAGGTGTGGCGGTAGTCTCTTTACCTATTTGACCGCCAAGTTATGGAATGCCCCCCTGTCAAACTAAGAAAAATGCAGTCCAAAACTGACTTCCGGAAACTATTAAAGACCTATCTATTCTGAATTTCAGCCTGATTCGCCTAGGTTTTGCAGGTGTGGCTGTTTCAGCATCGGGAGGCCCTCTGGGGTAGCTGTGCGCTATATAAGACACCGCGAATAGAATACCCTGCCTCACTCCTCTTGAATTGGCTCCTTCTCTCTCTCTGCAAGGCCTCCATTAGCTATCCCCCTCACCACTACACACTGTCCTGAAACTCTAGACCAGTTCCCATCCCTCAATCCAGCCCCGTCCTCTGCCATCCCTTTATTTCAGCATCTGTCTTCTAGTTGACCATGCACCACCATTCACGGGTGGGACATCCTGTAGCTGGAAATCAGCTCAGTGCTGCAGGTCCGCAGGCACGGTAATATTAGTGAAGTGGAACTAAGGCCCTGAATACATTTGGGCTGGATAATTCACACATCTATGCAAACCGCTGTTTGCTCAGAGACCAGAATCATAAATTGTATCATTTTTGCAGCTTCCAATAATTACTGGGTTTCATAAAGTCTGTACCCCACAATGTAGCAACAAAAACCTTCTGCTGACCCACCATATCTTCTCATAGCAATGTAAATGTTATTCCCCATGGGGATTTGTCCCCCGTGTGCGGTATGAATTTGGATTCCTCATGCAGCAGTATATTCGATGAAAACTGATATACCATCATTGGTGCTTCCATCATTGGTGCTTCCATCATTGGTGCTTCCATCATTGGTGCTTCCATCGTTAGGTGCTTCCATCATCGGTGCTTCCATCATTGGTGCTTCCATCACTAGGTGCTTCCATCGTTAGGTGCTTCCATCATTGGTGCTTCCATCATTGGTGCTTCCATCATTGGTGCTTCCATCGTTTGGTGCTTCCATCATTAGGTGCTTCCATCGTTAGGTGCTTCCATCAATGGTGCTTCCATCATTGGTGCTTCCATCGTTAGGTGCTTCCATCACTAGGTGTTTCTGCTGCGGCTGCACCCGAGAAGCTACATGCAAGTTTGCAGGGAGACTTTCTTTCTTCTTTTACCTTCTTGCATTAATGAAAAAAAACACAACATAACAGAAGTGCAAAAGACATGGAGTACTGTTTATAACAAATAAGTTAATTAACATGGCAGTGGGATTTATAGGGTAGATTTAATAACATTTTGCACTGGGTTAGTGTCATAAAAGTGACGCTAACCAGCGCACCAAATGCTTTTTTTCTTAATTTAGGGGCCTATTTACAAGCCCCCTTGCGCCGCTGGTGCGTCACTTTTTATATGGGAAAAAGTGACGTGCCAGTGGCGCAAGGGGCTTGTAAATAAGGCCCTCTACTTTCCAGTGCAAACTTGTTTTGTGCTAGAAAGTACCCTGAGAGTAACGCAAAGCAGCACGATGCACTGCTTCGCGTTACTTGGTGCCAAGGGGTCGTTACATGGGTGGTACATGGGCGTTCCCATGCTACCACCCATGCCTCTTGACGCAAAAAACCCTATTTACAAACAATAGTACACAGGGTTTAGTGCCAAAAGTTAACACCATTTAAAAGGAGGCATTAAGAGGAGAAATGTTTTTATTTCTCCTTTTCTTTCTGACTTTGCATGCGTTCTACACTGTGCAGCACACATTCAAAGTAGGAAAAGTTGTAAAGTGTGCCTAAGCATAGTATTTTGTACAGGAAAGGTACCCTTCCTGTATAAAACCTATGTTAGACTCAGGCACGCACCCTAGCGCTATGGCGCTAAGGTGTGTGCTTGGCGCACAGTTGCTGAAATCAGCACGAGTGCTCGAGAAAGGGGAGTAGAGAGCCATATCACTGTAGATATGGCTCTCTTCTGCTCCCTCCCAGTCATGCAAAGCAGCACAGCATTTTTGGCTGCTGTGTTGCATTTCATTCCTTGTTTCTAAATCTGGGCTGTAGTCTCACTGTTTGTGCTCAAAACATAAAAGTATAATATTAAAGAAGATTTTATATTTAGGCCTTGCCAAGGTCTACCCTATTGACCTGACCACTTGACACATTGATTTGGCAGCACAGATACCCATAGGGATACATACAATCCAAGGAAGCTTACTTATAAATTCTTACAATGAATATCTTGTTTTTCAGGGATCACAAATCAAGCTTCCATTGACGAGCTGTCGCCATGTGAGGAGGAGCATGGCACCGAGGAGAATGGCAATGTGGACTAGCACAAGATATGTGCAAAGATGGTAAATTAAAGTGGCCAATGTGGTGTGAATGGCAAACACTCTAGGTGATAATGGATGTTTTTTAACACTTTAATTATACAAGCACAGAAAACGATTCAACTCCATTTTGACTAATTTAACAGTTGACCCAGTGGGCCAACTGGACCCGACAAGCAGAAGATGAAAAGGAAAAAATAAAGTCACAGTACAAAAAAAGCGAAACCATGCTAAACACATTCATAACTTTTTCTGCCCCTTCTCCTTTATCCAAGAGCCCCCATCTCACCTTGAAATTAGTCCACCACCTCGCATGGAGAGCGCAGAGTTTAGCTAACAGGCGATCAATATTAACACATACATTGCCCAGTGTCCATAGAACGATAGTTCTGAAAGCTTCCGGTAGACTCAACACTGGAAAAAACAAAGCACTTTCCTATGGCATCTACCTATCTCTTCATAGAACTCCTTCAGTAGAAAATATATTTTCTGATATTCTTTGATTGTGAGTACGCTCATGTTTCATAGTTCAATTAAAAAGTCTGACTAGTTCTTTTTTTTGGAGTTCCTTGTGAATGGGTTCGGATCTCAAGGTAGGACTGGATGTGTTCTATAGACTTGTTACCTGTACTTCCAGAGATCTGCCTCAGTCTTTCATCCTCTTGAATGATTGTTTTTGAATTTGGAAGAAGACGAGCAAAGATTTCTTGCTTAGGCCAGAAAGGGGCCATACAAATGGCCTTCATGGACCTCTCCTATGCCTTTGACTTGGTGGACAGGGGCATTTTATGGGGAATCTTGGACCATGCAGGGATTGACCATTAGTTCATGTTCTAAAAACTTTACTTCAAAATACCCATATGAGGGTCCTCTATACTCAACAAGGAGACTATGGGGTCGATTCCGATCTCGGCCGGTAGGGCTCCGAATCGGATTCGGCTTAAACCGGATCCGATTCGGAGCCCTCTTTCCCGACCGATTCGTACGTGCGTCCGGCCGAGCGAGTACGATGCGAGCGCATGCGAAATCGCCGACCGACTCGTTCCCGGGTCCGAACCGCTCCGACCGACTCGCACGGACACGACTCGCACCGCGCAATGGAGACGTTCCCCGGCCGGGTAAGTACGATGCGCGCCTCGAGCAGTCCGACCGACTCGCGCCGTCCGGCTCGAAAGAGCAGTCGGAGCCGCACTTTGGGGGTCCGTGTCGGACCCCCCTGTACGCGTAGCCGCGCGAGTCGCACACAGGGGGGACCCATGGGTCCCCCCTACCTGTGTATGTATGGCGCGATTCGCGTCAACGCGTACCCGCTATAGGGGGCGCCCTTGTTTGCCTCGCACCCATTGAGTCAATGGGAGCCCGCGTACGCGTTGTACGACCGGCTCCCATTGACTTCAATGGGAGTCCGACCGAATCGAGTCCGATAGCATGCGAACGCATCGTACTCGTTCGGTCGGACTGCTAGGGTCCGATTCGGTCGGAAATCTCTCCGGGTCCGGCTCGGTCGGAGAGATTTCCGGCCCGAATCGGAATCGACCCCTTTGTGTCCACTATTCAAGTCAAGCTTGGAGTCAGACACAGCTGTATTTTGGCCCCTTTTTTATTTTTAGCGTATATAAATGCCTTGCAGACCTTTTTAATTTCTTGCACCTGTGACGTCCCCAAAATGTGTACCTGCTTAGTCCCTGTACTACTGTACGTGGAAAACACAGTTTTAATTGCTCACACAGCAAATGGGTTGCAATCACTTTTAAATGGTTTTATTCATTTTGTGCAAGATCAGAAGCTGAAGGTGAATTTAAAGACATTTTATTTTATGACTTCTGGCCCAAAGAATACTCGGTTAAAAACATTTTTTTTTGGGGGGGGGCTGAGGTTAAAAAAACAAAAGCTTTTAGTTATCCAGGTCTAATGAGAACATGAACTGGGAAAGGTTATTAATTCAGAGAAGACAGGTGATGGAGGCAGCTTCTGAATCAATTTTCAGTTTTGCAAAGAAGTTAGGACAAAAACTCGTCCCAGAAATGATTATGCTTTATAACAGTAAAGCTCTTAGCATGGGCACATACGGGGATGGGGTATAGGGTTATTCTATGCCTCTACAAGGAGCAGAAAATACATTTTTAAATAGATTAGGGACCCTAAAGACCACCCCAAGTTTTATTACCCTCAAGGAGCTGGGCGTGGGGTTTTTGGAGTATAAGGTAGGCATGGCCCCCCGTTCAATTATGGTGCAAAATTTGGAACACACAGGACATGGCCTTCACCTGTAATATAATAAAAGATTGCCTTGTGCAGAGTAATATGATTGCAATACAATTTCTCAAGTGCATCAAGAACACTTTTTGTGTCCTGGGACTGAGTGACTTTATTGTAGAACCAGATAAAATTCCCCTTAAATTCAAAGAATTGAATAAAAGAAAAATATATTGCATATAGTGAGGAAGCTAGACTTGGTCATAGTTCAATCATACATGCCACTTTCTACAGCTAAAGGTATGGAGCATCACACATGCACGCGATGCAACCCTTAAGTGTGATTTATCAAAACCACGCAAGGCCACCTTGCACGTCCCTGAGTGGCTTAATAAATCCAGAGTAACTCAATGCAGTGCAAATCGCTGCTTTGTAGTACTCTGCCCCAGGGAGGTGTTCCATGGGTGGTGTGTGGGTGTTCCCATGCAACACTCATGGATTTTGACGCATTCCCCATTTTACCATAAGTGGTAGACCTGTGAATGCACCAAAACTGCTCCGCCTCCCCAGGTGAGGTGTAACAAGTAGAAATATGTTTATTTCTCCTCGTTTTTTCCTCTTTCTATGTGTGCTGCATTCTATAACACACATAGAAGGAGGAAAATGCCTCAGGGGATTGTTTTTGTGCAGGAAGATGCCCCTTCCTGCACAAAAACAATCCTGCTTATAATGCAGGCACCCTTGCACCATGGTGCAAGGGTGCCTGGATTGGCACTAAGCAGCATAATGGGCACCAGCGCTGGGAAAAGGCAGGAATGCGCAGTATTATGTTAAATACGGCACATTCCTGCCCTTTCCCTGTCGTGTCGTCCTAGCCCCCATAGCCTTCTAAACTTCAGGCAGGTACAAAAGTACTTTCAACATTTCTAAAATTTAAGTTTCAGTAATATGTATTAAAAATCTGATTTCACTATTGAATTGGATTTTTCATAACTATTAAAAATAATTGTTTAATTATTTTCTAGTTAGTCCCATTCCTGAGATACAGGATTAGGATTTTTAATCTGTACTCTAGTTTTCTACATGGGATAGCTAGGCATGCCACAGTGAAACATAGCTTTTGGGTGCTCATTACTGTAAGGACATGTTAACAGTACGGGGCAGATTTACAAGCCCCTTGCGCCACTTTTGCGTCATTTTTCCCATGTAAAAAATGACGCAAAAGTGGCGCAAGGGGCTTGTAAATCTGCCCCTACATTTCTACATGTCCTACTTTTAAATACAAAAGTGACACAACCGTTTAATAAATATGGGCTAAATTTGCATTTGTCCTCCCACTACTGCCAGCCAGTAATTAGCATTTGAATAGGTGT
Source organism: Calotriton arnoldi (assembly GCA_963921515.1). Lineage (NCBI taxonomy): Eukaryota > Metazoa > Chordata > Amphibia > Caudata > Salamandridae > Calotriton > Calotriton arnoldi. The sequence continues at coordinate 2,820,117 of CAWUFW010001409.1, forward strand.
GAAAAGGTGCAAAGTGTTTCTGAGGAGCAAACAATAGGCTGACCTGAATGGGCAGTGATCACCCTCCTGAACCTGACAAAATATGCAGGTTGAGGCTATGAGCATACTTTCTGATATTACAGTATCAAATCCTGCTTGACAGGTCTGTTGGGTTTACATACACTACTGGGGATCTACTTGAAAGGACTGTAAGGAAGATGCCAAAAGAATTCTTGTGTATCCACTGTCTTGTTGCTGGAAAACACGGCTTTGTTCTACCAGACTTCTGCCCCTGTTTGATGTAACACGAACTACAGGGGATACAATCTCAGCTATGGGAGTTTAATAAAGCACTACTCAATCTAAGGTGCCCTTTTCCACTCTAGTGTGTCGCCAAAATATCCACAGAGCCCTCTCAGAAATATGGATATAGGAAAAGAGTAGGCATAAGTGTGAATTCAAAGATTAGGCACAGGTGCAGGCAATTACACACTGCCAACTCGCAGGGCACTTCAAGTAGCACTTGAGCCCAAAAGTTCACATTGGCAAAAGGTTAAGGGGACAAGGGGATAGTGCCACCAGAAGGTCACTTTAGGCAAGGTTCTGGTGGCGCTATGCCCTTCTCCATATTTACAAAGCAGCGTTAAGCCACTTAGCATGAAAGGGGCATTCAATGGGTATTGCTGTGGGCAATTCACCCCAACACCCATTGCTTTTTTACGCTGCCCCAGATTTACAAGGAGTCATAAATCAGAGGCAGCGCCAAAAACTACCACCATGCAAGAGCAGGGTCTAGAATGGCGAAACGAGGAGAAATACTTTTATTTCTCCTCGTTTATGCTTTTTCTATATGTGCTGCATTCTTCAGCACACATAGAAAGAGCAAAATGCCATGAATGATTGTTTATATGCAGGAAAGTGTCCTTTCCTGCACATAAACAATCATTAAATAATGAAGATTTGCTACTTCCATGTGTCCTGCAGAATGCAGGACACATAAAAGTAACAAATCACCAAAGGACACCTTCCTGCACATGAACAATCATTCCCTGCAATGCAGGCATCCTTGCACTTTTTTGCAAGGGTGCCTGCGTTGGCACTAGGCAGCTAATTTTAGTGCCGGCACTAGGGGAAAACACAGGGGTTCGCCGTATTGTTGTATTGTTGTAAATACGGCACATCCCTGCGTTTTGGAAATGTCGGAGCGTGGCTCTGCAAAATTTGGTGCAGCTCTGCACTCCGGCATTTCATTCTACATATGCCCCTAACTTTCTAATGTCAGGATTATCTTTGTACGTTGAAGACAGAGTCACAGAAACCCCTTTGAGCTCAGGCCTAGTGTGACTTGCTCAGTGGTGAAACAGCTGTTGCGATGTTGGATGGGGCACATGTCAGGATTACATGGGAGGTAACCTCACTCATCATTTGGACTGCTGAGGTGAGAAGCAGGGCAGGCCGAGTCAGCGAGTGCTTTTCTTCGGCAGTTGGGCCAAGGGACAGGTCTTCTAATACAAAGGTGACTATGGCTTTTGGACCGTGGGTGGAAGCCTTGCTCCTCTCGTGGGCTACGGATGAAATCAGCATGGCAGGCCTGCTCAGTAAGTGCTCCCTTTCAGAAGCTATCATCTTCAGGCCATGGGGCAAGTCTTCCTACTCAGTGGCACAGGTTTTGCAGGATACATCACACCATCAGGCAGCAGCAAGACCAATCCATCAGGCATGCTGCAGGAGTGCAGGACAGCACACTGTTGTTCTGGCTTAGGTTCTTCACACAGTTTGCCACACAAAGCACTTTCTGACTTCGGGTCAGCACAATCTTTGCTCCTGATGATAGTCGGCTTCTTCGGAGTATCACAAATGCATTAAACATAGCTGGGATTCTCCTCCTGGACTGTCTGTCCTCCTACAGGGCAAGGTAATCTCCTTCCATATCTTAGAAGGCAGGCAGGCTTCTATGTTCTATGTGCTAGGTAGACCCAATGGTTCTCCAAAAAGTAGTGCAGAGGTTTTGTTCTTTCACCTCTGGGAAACAACCTGTCTGGCAGACACCAGCCCTGGTCTCATAGCAGCTCTTTGAGTACATTGTAGAGCAATCCCTTCCTTGGTCAAGAAGAATTTGGAACTAGAACAAAGCCGGGTGGTTTGGTACCACTTTAATTCTCATTTTCCAAAGGAGGATGTTGGGACTGTTGAAAGTCCTGGAAAAAGTTTTGGTTGGTTCCCTTTCAAAAAGTTTTTTCTGGCTGTAGTGTAGACACAACTTATGTGTTATGTGAGGGCTCTCACAGAATGTAGTGCAGATGCTGGCTCCAAGCAGGAGTATCCTGAACATTGGTAGAATGAAATGTGAAGTTACTGCACCTGACTAGCATCAGCCTTACTAAAGTATAAGCCTTGAAGAAGTTACTTTGTAACGAAACACGTGTCTGCTGTTTTTCCATCACTGCTAACAAAGAGGCCGTATGATCTTGACCTCTGTGGACTTTTAAAGAATATATGTCTGTGTCTTGGATCACACCCTGATTATTGGTTGTGTACATCTGTATGAAATGTCATCACTTGATATTAAATGATATTGTGCAGTAGACAGATTTATGGATTGGTTTCCTGTGAGTAATCACATCATTTGCTGAACTGTAATTGTGTCATATTATTTGACAACTGTGAGATATTTTAAGAGTGCCGAGGTACAGTGGTTTTATAAAGTATAAATTAGGGGAAGACAAAAGGGCACACCTTGCATAGAAATGTTCTCATCATTAACAGCTCAATCTGCTGGATCACCCTTCTCCCCTATCACTGACCATCCTAGTCCATCGTTATTTTGCACACCAGGCCACCTCAGTTTGGACCCAGCTATATGCAAATCATTCTTGACCCTGAGGAGTGTCATATGCAAAATTATTACAGGGACAAGTATTAGAGATATTTGAGAAAGCATTACAATTTGCAAAAACATAATCCTTCACAATGTATTATTGAAAAAAATCATCCAACTTGCACAGATGGATGATAACATTACTTACCTTATCCAAATAATGCAGTAAAGGCTCACAGTCAGCCAACAAAGGGTGGCAGTATTGTTAATTGTAGCCTTTTGAATAGCTTACTTTTAGAAAGAATAAGGTGAATCAGATGATATCAAGTAAGTATATGTGGTCCAATTTTGCACTCATCAATCATATAAAACATGGCGTCGCAAGCCAGTTCACTATATATATTGTGGGACTCTCAGATTATAGACTGCGAAGTCAGAACCTGATTTGATATGTTTGGTATTAATTACAAATACCCAGTTTGAATTCCTTAGTGTTGTAGTTAGCTTTGCTATATACCTTTTAATTTTTATTGCAGTAGTTGAATAACATTCCCGCAGTATCTGAACATCTGTCAAAATTTGGCACATATTCCGTACACACTTATTGTGCTTTCGAGACCTCATTTAGAGGTGGGGAAAATGGTAATCTTGTGATGATGAAGCCTTAGGGCCAGAGTTATACTCTGACAGATGGCTTGTTTCTCTGCGAGGGAACAGGGTAAGTTACTTCGTCACCCAGGTGGGGGTACCGTCCACCAGATTTAGAAATGACCGCCAAGGAGGCGATCATTTCTTAAAGCATTGCCAGGTACCACAGTCACAGTGGTTCCTGTAAATGATTTTTGCAGGTTGGTGCAGGGCTCCGTCAACATGATAGAACCCTGCACCAAACTGTTTTCTTTTTTACTTTCATAAAAGAAAATCCTTAAGCAGGATTTTCTTTTTGAAAAAAAAAATGCTCCCCTCACTATGGGAGTCCTCTCCCATGGCGAAGGGAGCATTTAGCAGTTTTCACTGCCCCTTACCACCAGGGATTTCCTGGCGATGACCAGCAGTGAAAACTGACCTATAATTCCACCCACCTACCGCGTCCAACGGCTTTTACTCCACAGGGCCATTGGAAGGGTTTAATTAAGGCGTATTACTCCATCTCCACCATGATCAAACCAAAGGACTGCCCGCATCTAAATTCAGTGGGCGGACCATTATGTTAGCGGTAAGCATACTCCGTCACAGTTGCGATGGAGTATGCTTACCACCAACATATAAATTAGTCCCTTAGTCAGCTCTGCTATCAGAAAAACCCTGCCAGTGAGTAAGCCATCAGAGAACCACCGACTTTGGTGTGTTGGAAGCCACAAGCTAAAGACTGTATGCCACAATATTGTGGTTTTAATATTGACTTGCCAAAATTCCTATTGACTGCCAACATGTAATCAAGATTGGTATTTATATGAATGCATGGATTTACCATTTGCAATAGACATCTGCATATATAAATAGGAAAGTATTGATTCACTATTCTTAACTCCATATCTACTTACCTTGACACTATGTTGATAGTCAATATCACAGATATAATATTTTGCCAAGTCGATATTAAAACCAGAATTTTGTGGTGTAATACCCACTATTAATTGTTCCTGTCTGGGACAACCATGCAAGACAGCTTGCCCCAACAGAACAGTATAACAATGTCCCCAACGAAGTGGAAGAGAAATGAAACTGGAAGAGAAGAACTGAAAAGTGAAGTGATAGCTGGAATTCCAGACATTGCTAATTACCTAAAACCAGATTCAAATCCATCATTCTTTTGTGAGTCTTGACGATTCAGACTCTGGACAGCCATGTACAAATTAGAATTGGCCATGCCCCAGTGGGAACAGTAAGGCAGGAATTGCTAGGCCAGATCCCATTTGAAAGGGAACAGAAAAACCACCAAATTGTTTTAGCCTTTTTGGGTCTCAGCAGTGAAGTGCTCTTGAGAAAACTCCCAGCATGGGGGAGCAATTGACTTTTTGTTTGGCATCTTGTCAGCTATGGTCCAGCTGTGTCAGCAGGAACACTTTTTGAATACAAAATTACCACACACAGTTAACTGGGAACTTTAAATATAGCAGGAAGGTCACACGGGCTGACTGCCTTGCCCCAGCTACTTGGCATCTCGCCCATCATGTCTACATGAGGCACACGATATCTTGCCAAGCAGCTACAATTTAATTCAGGACTAAGGGCCTGATTTAGAGTTTGCAGGTGACTCAAAGGGACATATTTACAAACCCCTATCGCCACAGGAACGTCACTTTAAGTGACGTTCCTGTGGCGATAGGGGCTTCACCTTATTTACAAGGCGGCGTTAAGCCACTTAATGTGGCCCAACGCTGCCTTGTAAATAAGGCACCCTTTCACGCTATACTTAGCGTGAAAGGGGAGGGCAATGGATGTTGCTCTGGGCGTTCCACCGCAACACCCATTGATTTTGACGCTGCCCCCTATGTACAAGGGTAGCGCAAATATGGGGCAGGGCCAAAATTAAGACTAGGGGAAACCTTGTCTTATACAGGCGCAACAAGGAGAAATGTTTCCTTTCTCCTCGTTTTTGCTGTTTCTATGTGTGCTGCGTTGTGCAGCACAAACGCAGCACACATAGGAACAGCAAAAGCCATTGATTGTTTATGTGCAGGAAGGTGACCCTTCCTGCACATAAACAATCAATTTTAAAAAATGACGTGTTTCAACTTCTATGTGTGCTGCATTAAGCAACACACATAGACGTTGCAAAATGCCATTTCAGATTGTTTTTGTGCAGGAAGGGACACCTTCCTGCACATAAACAATCTTTCCCTACAACGGAGGCACCCTTGCACTATGATGTCTGCTAAAATTAGCGCCAGCGCAGGGGAAAACGCAAAGTTGCACCGAATCCTTGTAAATACGGTTTAGCCCTGCGTTTTGGAAGTGGCGGAGAGCGGCATTAAGCCAAGGTGGCTAACGCCGCACTCCGCCACTTCCTAGTAAATATGCCCCTAAATCCCCCAAATTTTAATGTGAAATTCTAAAAATGGAGGAGAATTAACCTGTAGAATTAACGCCATAACATGGACACTATGGCAAGGAAAATTAAGCAGATGGTTTTACTGCATATTTTGCATTTCTGTCGTGTACATACTTAACAATTAGCGATACAGTAAATATTCTGGCCTTAATTTACTCAGGGTGGTATGGGCACTCACTATCTTCCACTGAACCCCGGGAGTTTTATAATGATAAGTAAATCAGCACATTGCCATGTTTTACCTTGCTTTACGCCATAAACGTCCTTAGTCAATTACCCCTTTTATGCTTGAAGAATACATTTTTTTATTATGTACTAAAGTTCATGTTTTATAAGATCACTGATATAATTGGCTGAGTGTATGGCTGTCGGGAAAAATAGTTACATATTGAATGGAATGCAACATTGAAGAAGGTAAACATGCAAAATGAGAAAGCCTCATAAACAGGATTACAGTAATCGTTCAACTAATTAGGAAATTGTGGTGACGCTGGCTTTAGTTGGCTTACAACTGTCAATGTTTTCTAACATTTTCATTGGCCCCGTTTGGTGTTGTATTTGGATGTCCCAAGGCACTTCTCTAATAACATTCACTGTTCAGATGACATAACTGCCCGGTTCATGCTACATAGCATCATCATATGACACATGTGCAAGGGGTTTTCTCTTGCCCTATTCCTTTATGCGTTGTCACTGTTTTTTTGTTTTTTTTATAGCAGTGAAAGTCTGTATATTGATTTTTGCGATGTAAAAAGCACCAGTTGGAAAGAAAATAAATAGAGCAAAATTGTACATCTTTCCTCACAGTTATGGAATAGAGCTCGAAATGGCATCTCATTGCAAATTAGCACAGTTCATGAAACAGCACAACCGAGGCCCTTTATGTAATCTAGCCCTTTCCCATAGCAGTGACTGCATAGCTAACTCCACCCTGCACACAGCACACTCCGTGCTGATGTTCCTGGGGATATGTAAATGGACTGCCCTGTTACATCCTTATTATGATTCACTTGGCATCAAAGCAAGAGGCAGCAAAGTTCCCTGTCAGGCTAAAGCATCATTTGCATGCATTAAATTGGAATACTCATGCAACAGATTGAAAAATAAATTGCATTTGAAATTTCCTTCAGAGCTATCTCTATGCAATAAATTCATATCAAATCTAGGTGGTTCTTCAAGTAACGTTAGATTTAGCCTTGGCGGTAACTTGCTCTGCAGAAGAACTCAGGCATATTAATAAGCACATCTTAAGAAAAATTGAAATGATTGACACTATGACCGCTATTGCTCTCACCTGATTTAGAGAAAGGATCAACATGGTTTCCCATAAATCAGAAAAGGAAAATGCAAGACTCAAAAATCGCATAAAGCAAACAATCCTAATTGCTTCTGATTATGCAAATCGCCAAACCTGTAGATTTATTTGAGTTGAATATCAAGTTCAGTTGCTTCAAAATCAATCCCTAACACCACGTCAATCTTCTTCTAAAATGACACCCTCACTCTTCTACGGGAGCCATGGCCCTAATAGTCATTACAAGGTTTGGTTCAAAACGCTCAATCATTCAAAAATGTCAGTTGATTACAAACCAGTCAGAATCAAAAATCAGTCAAGGTACTGTGACAGCTTTGATCATGGAGGCTTTTTCAAAAACAGTTTGGTGATTCTCAGCCTCATTTGTTCTCTGGTCAGTTTCAAATCCTGAGGTGAATGTTAAAATCCCCACATAGTATTAATGGAGTCGGCCAAGAGGCAAGCTCCACCTCGAGATCCTCCCAGATTTTGGGATCGTCTTTGTTTGAGCCATAGATAGTCCCAATCGTCACTCCTATACTTAATGTAGCAATCGCCCATCTTCCCCACTTATCTGCCATTGTACGATTAACAGTTCCAACGTGATGTCTAATAAATATAGCAACTCCCCTTATCATTGAGGTTTGTGAAGAGCAGACTACCAGCTCGTAGCCTCTTATCTGAAGGGCATCTTTGTTGCTCCATGGAATATGCGTCGCCTGTAAACAGATAACCTCTGGGTTAATAAATCGCAAAATCTCATATACCTTGGCCCTTTTCCTTTTGTCGTTCAGCCCTCCCACATTCACAGAGCAAATCCGCATCTTATCCATAAAAACTATTAGAAGCATCCACCTGTATTGTATACTTCTCCAACTTACATCTGTTCTCTCCATTTCTATATACCTTGTATGGTTTTTTCCCCCCTTAGTGCCTCCCCTAGCTCCCTCAGGAGCTGTGTCCCCCCTTCCCCATCCCTCACCAACCCGAACCCGCCCCTCCCGCCCCTCCCACCCACCCCTCACCCTTCCCCTGGAAGCTTCCAGACCAATGGTCTGGTAAGAGATGAGGCAGCCCTGCGCCATGATCAGTGAGCACCCCCCTTTAAATCAATTGGATCCCTGAACCTTAGGGCACAATACACCCAAAATAATTCCTAAAAAAGGAACAAAGACAGTAGCCTATCCACTTTCACATATTAGTAGGGAGGGTAGAAATAGGGAGAGAAAAAGTCAGAAGACACGAGGAAAAAAGTATAAAAGAACCGTATACACTACATTTAGACATTTCCTCCTTTCCCCCAGTCCTATTCTATTCCTGGGTCACCTCTCCCATCCTCCCATCCTCCCGACAATGCAAACATGTCTTAAGTCCTCCATTCCCCTAAATCTTTCCATTCAGTTCATCCAAAAATTCTTTGGCTTTAATCTCGGATATGAAGTAGCGAGATCTGTCACCTACTACAACCTTTAATTTGGCTGGATTCATAAAGTACGCCTGAGCACCCTTTGATTGGAATGGGCTAATCATCTGCCGTAGCCTCCAGCGTCTTTCAACGGTTACATGGCAGAAGTCCGGTTGAGTAAAAAACTCTATGCCATCTAGCTTACGTTTGCTGTCTGGTCTGGCTTTTTCGAAAATGATCTGCCGGAGAAGATAGTTCCCAAAGTAAACTAGCACTGCTCTAGGTCTAGCATCCACTCCTGTAGGGTGTTTCAGCATCATGGGGACTCGGTGAGCCCGTTGAATTTCCTGAGCCCAGTTCCATCCTTCTACCTCAGGAAATGCCTTCGCTAGTAAGTCGACCATGTAGAGGCGGATGTCCGCGCCTCCTTTGTCCTCTGGAATACCCAGGAATCGCAGATTATTCCTGCGCTGGCGATTTTTGTGGTCTTCCAACTTCCACTGCATATCTATTAGCCTGGCCTCATGCTGGGTTGTTGCGAAATCCGTCTCAAGATTCCTAGTTCTTGTCTCCAGCTCGGTTAGTCGATCCGAGATCTCACTGCATACCTTAACAACTTTCTGCACTGAACCCTGCACCTTGCGGATAGCTGCCTGGGAGCGCCTAATATCATGTCTGGTCTCTTCCCAGTGAGCCATGACGGATTGCAGGATAGCATCCAAGGTTGTAGTAGGTGTATTAGTAGGTGTATTTTCAGAGTCTGGTGCTTTGTCTCCGGTATCCCCCATAAGCTGATTAGATGGTGTGTAATCCCACTTAAGACCTTGCCCTTTTCTTCCCCTAGCTTGGCCAGAGAGACCTACTGCCCTACTAGCTTTGCGCATGGTTACAGCAGAGTCCCTTCCGCTAGTGTCCGGTAGGCTTTCGCTCTCGTCTTCACTCAAACTTGTCAAGGACAGGGACTCCGCTATTGACCCAGTGACATCTGATAGCGAGTAAAAGTAATCTGTTACCTCTAGATCGGTATCTTTCGTGTGTTGCCTCTTTTGTTTGTTAGGTTTGGACCCCTGCTGGCTTGCCCCCCCCTGTCTTAATAGCCAGTGCTTTCTTAGATCTACCTTGTAGAGCGTCTTCAGAGTTTTTTTTATATGGGCTAGTTGAGCTTCTCCTTCCCCGCTTACATTACTCTCCATCGTGTTTACACAGTCTACATTGTCAGTAAAATGGGTGTTCACGCCCCCAGCTTGATCTTCCCTGTCCCTTCTGATCTCTGCCCCCGTATACAGCAGCTACGTTCATGTCCCTTGCCTCGCTTTCCCCTACACGATCACCCCATGTCAATGGAGGGCCAGTGTCAGCTGAGCCAAGCGCTGCAAGTTTAGTTGCGGGCACAAATGGTGTATCTCCCCTCGCATTCTCATTTACCTGCTGGGTTGGTGAGGTTGCAGAGTTCCTCCTTTCCACATCGTCCGTGCCACCTTGCTCCGGCGTTTCAGATCCAGTGCCTGGTTATGCTTATGCTTATCCTGTGTGTCCTCCAGCTTTCTTGGAGCCGCCAAGCTGCTTCACGATCATCAGACCGGGCAGGCATTGCTGGGGCGCCGGCTCTCCCTTCCCTTTCCTGTCCGGAGCCTCCTTCTGGGTCACAGTCTGACCTCGGCGCCCAGGCTGTCGAGCCGCTCCTACTCCTGCTGTAGCAGTGTACAGCTCAGATGCGGGGCGAGTAGCTGACGAGGCCGCCCCTAATATCGGGCTTCCACTGATAGAATTTGTCACCATCTTTCCACGAATCGCTGGTGGGCCCTTCGGCTTCGGCTTCATTCTGTCTCGGCATTCCCAATGCTGCACTTCTGATCAGCAGCAACCGGAGCCGCTCAGCGTCCCGTATATCCGTTGGCAGGTCAGTGCTAATTCCTGCTGTTTGGCCGCTGTCACACATGTAGGGGTACAATTACTGATCCTCTCCTGCAGTAACTCCAACATAAACTTCAGGGTCGGTAAAAGCATACTAGTTATACTGCCGGGGGGGCATTTCAAGGGGGGTCCCACTAGATCAGGGCGGCTTGCGCTGCGAGCGGTAGCCTATCCAACCGCCATCTTGCCTCCCTCTAGCCCTCCAAACAGGAGGCTTCCACTGCACCTTCTAAGAGGCAAACGGCAAAAGCTGCTTTCAAAATCCCTCTTTGATTTCTGAAGCAAGGGTTGCCTACAAACAAAATATAATTAGGCTTTTTCAAAGAAACATCTTGAATGTGGGTTCTTGGCTTGGTACACAATCCAGTCATGTCGAGGCAAGCATGGTCTGCTCCCTCTGACTTGCTCTGTGTGACTGATTTCTCAGTGCTTTGATCCACTGGTCTATTAATGAGGCAATCTTGCATACCTCTGACCTGCTCTTTGTAATTGACTTCTCACTTTGCTCTCTTCTACAGTGTGCCCAAGTGGATGACTGAAGGGCAGCTAAGTCCATTTACAAGTTCTCAGCCAGAAACATTGATGAAAATGAGGTGTCCCTGGAAAAATAACCATGAGTTGGAACTGTACCCTTTCCACTTTTGGGAGTTGCTTTTCATGTCTACCTGAAGAGGACAGACTCATGCTGATGGTTCTGAGCTCACTTGTCTAACAATAAATTAATCAATCAGGTTTCTTATGAAGCACAACTGCTCACCCGTAAGGGTCTCAAGACGCGGAGTGGGGGGACTGGGTCTGCGGTTCAGTCGAAGAGCAATACGGCCGAAATTCATTCTTGAGACACCTTTCTTGCTCCTTTCTCATTTTGATATCCTAGATACAGGACTTCTTTCTGACAATACTTCAACTTAGTCGGAGAGGCTTTACATCAATTTCAGCCAAATGATTCAACGGGGCAATGGTATCTTTTCTGCATGCCTTTCATGTTGTCAAAGCCACCAATATACAACAAAATATACTGGACCAAAACTGAGTTGCATGGCAACTACAGGGTCTCCAAATTCCTTTTCAATATATGATGGAAGATCGAGGGGCTTTCATTATACCCTTGAGGAAGTCAGCACCATGCCAACATTTTGTTTTGGAACCAGAATGCAAAGAGGAACCAATTGTCCCCTGGAAATGGAATGGAAAAGAATGCTTGGCACAGGTCGATGACTGTGAACCACTCAGTATCACAGGGTATTTGGAATTTTATTAAAGGCCAGATTCGGTACCACATGACAACATGTAACAATTGTATTATTAATCTTTTGTAGGTCCTGCATGACCCGCCACTTTTTATTTGGTTGATGCAGGTGCATGAGCAGAGAGTTACAAGAACTGTCTAGGATTTTGTTTAAGATGCCTTTCTCTAACATGGATTCAATTACAGGGTAACTCCATCCACTGCCTCTGGTGAGAGGTTTTACTGGGGCATTCTGGGAAATTCTGCATTCAAATGTATTGTTATCTTTACACCGTCAACTGCCAGGACAAAGTCTTTGCCAGACTAATCCCAGACTTCCTCCTTCACGGAGTTCTTTAATTTGGTAGTAAGGTCTCTTTTGTTAAAACAGAAAAAAGCCAAACAGCTGACTTTGAGTACGCAATTCTAAATCTGCATCCTCATCATGCACTTGCGTGCTGCAACATCCAAAGTACAGTAAAACACTCAGTTGAGCTTACACAAAAGGACCTAACTAATAGATTAACTAGGCTGGAATACAAACTGATGGGGCTTTTCAAAGGGATCTATCTTCACAGGGACTTTGATCAAAACAGCATTCAATGTCTGCTTATTTGCAATGCCCACAACGTGGACTTGTTTTCCTGAGAGAGGTGGGTTTGGTGCTTCCACTGTCCTTACAGTAGAAAAGGTGAACATGTAGCTCCATGTAGAATAGAAATGACATGGGGTCGCCATTCACCTCTCCATGTACACATGGGCCACTCTGGTCAACCTCAAACACTGCTTCAAGTACCCAATCTTCCTCCTCTCTCGGGCATCATCATTGTGATTGATCAGAACCGGGACCTATGAAGCTATTGAAGCCTGGGAACTGTTGGAATCTGTCAGGATTGGCAGAGGGGTTCTGTTGAACTGTAGGATTCTGGTTTGCATTAAATTGAGCAGTGTTCAAATTGTGCTGCATCATTGGGGCTTGGGGCATGTTAGGTTTGGAGGCCTTGACATTTGAATGTTCAGCACTGGCATAACATTTACATTAGGCACTTGACCATCAAATTGCATTAAATATGGATTTGATCTACACTCTCGATTCCAGTGGACCCGCTTATTAAAATAGTGACACTGCGTTGTTTTCTTAAGCATTGCGAAACTGATTCCCAAATTTGGATTGACTGTCAGTCCTCATCCTCTACCTTAGGGGACACAATACCCTCTCTGCATCATCTGACCACCACCTTGATATCCAACTCCCTGCATTCCTGAAACCAACACCAGACCCAGAACCTGGATTTTCTATGTATGGACCATTCTTAAACCCTTTTTCGGCCAACTTTGTTTGAGCCAACATGAATTTATCTGTCATTTTCTTGCCTTGTTTCCAAACCATCACTGCAATATTTTGCATTTGCAGTACTTCATCCAATGTCTTTTACTGCCAAAAAATTACATTCTGCTGGATATACAATTATTCTCTGGGGGCAATCCAAGAACAAACTGGAACACAAAATTACTAAGATTTCTTCGTTCAGAATTTTCAATGTGGCTATGCTGATGGAAAACCTTCACGAGCTGCTCGCTACAGGTTTGCACCAATGATTTTGACTCTTAAGTAGTCCTTGGTATTTTCAACCATTCAACCTCTTTCTGTGGCACCTTAGACTTCAAGAAGTTAATCACTTGATTATACTTTTCAATGACTATAGCAGAAGTGGCATGCGTTTGAGTATCCCTCAGAGGTTTTGCATTCAGACACTGAACAGACACTTTACACTCAACCCACAATTAGTTCGGGACCACAATATCAAACAAAGTGATCATATCTTCCCAAATCTGTCAACCTGTGTATACCAGAGGTCAGGGCTTTCTCTCAAATTTTAGAAATTGACTCATAAATGTAAAAAATTACCACAACCCCAAGGTACATTCACCTCTCTCAATGGGTAACCCTTAATCTCAGGGTCACTCCTACTACCATCCCCTTCTGGCTCTCTTTTGTCATCTTTCTTTACCTTTATTTTCTGGGCCCATCAATCTCTAAACTTATGTGTATTGCTCCTCACTTTGAATGTTGCCAACTAGTTCCCTTAGTTGCAATCTTAGCCCAGGAGTTTGCATATTCTTAAGTCCATCTTCAGTCATAAACATCTTATAACTCTTCCTCACAGTTGAACTTTTAGACAAGTCAATCCCAAATTCTGTAGCTATTCCTTCGAGAGCTTTGAACATCTCACAAGCATGCCTAGCTGCTTCTTCACAAAGAAACAATTGTTCCTCTTCATTGTTTCCATATATGAACCCCAACTCAAGATTTCATTTGATGATTTCCTCCAACTCTACCTTTACCCTCACTATATTTAACGCTCCTAAGGGGGAATTGCTCTCTGATGGCTGTGACTCAGGGCTATCAATTTCTACAGTCAGTAAATTCACAACTGAAGTCACTCCACTTCAGGGTCTCACTCCAGTCTCTGAAAATGTATAAGCCCCTGGGTCAGCAGTGGTTTTTGTAACCACTAGTGTGACAGTTGTTGCAGCAACTGTGGTAGTATATGCGAGCACTGTCTGTGGAGCTGGCAGTGGGATCGATGCCAATATCTGTGGAGATGGAGGTGGAAAAGGCGCTAACTGTGGAACTGGAAGTGTAACAGGTGCTACCTGTGGAGGTGGAAGTGTACCAGGTACTTCCCTATCAAATGATTGACAAGAGCACTAGCACCTGTAGTTGATGGTGGTGGGAGGCCTACAGGCTGTTGATTTCTTCCAGCTTGTTGAACTACTCTGTATGGAGGTGGTCGAGGTGCCAATAATCATCTACGAAATCCTCAGTAGAGTCACTCTGCTATTCTCATCTTTCTTTGTTTCAATTTCACACCTTTGCTTTCTTCCCACCTGTTCTTCCACTGGACAGCACAGAGTGCATCCTAATTCCCTCATTCATATCTTTACTCCTTGCCTGCTATTCTGCATCCCACTTCGTTGCCTTCAAACCGTAAACTGTCTTTTTAGCTTTAGTCTGATATTTTTCCTTCTCTTCTGCGTGTGCTGCCTGCTACCATACGTTGAAGACTTCATATTGAGCGGGTCTAGGTAGAGATTTCATCACATACAACACTCTTCACAAATTAGCAACTATTCTCAGATTTAAAGTACCATATGGGGGAATCTGCAAGAACCCTGCATTCAGAGTGATCCTATTATATTGTTTAAGCCAAAATACGTGTATGTAAATCAGGATTGGTTGTCATGTAATACACATGGGTGGTCTCGGGAGGGGCCTCCTTGCCCTCACGGACAGGTATTCTAACATCATCCCTAAGCAATTTCTTGAAAATGTTCATCTTTTCCTTGTATGTGGCGCAAGTGAAAGCGCTTCTTATGGCTAAACTCACTTGAGCAGGACTACTTGCACCAGGTGACCCAACGTAGGTGCTACACGGATCTATTTATTGTCCACTCGACAGCCAGGTATCCTAGTTACTGTATCTATATTTTGTTTGAAACATTTTGGGGCCAATTCCGATTCGGGCCGGAAATCTCTCCGACCGAGCCGGACCCGGAGAGATTTCCGACCGAATCGGACCCGTGCAGCCCGACCGAACGAGTACGATGCGTCCGTATGCTATCGTACTCGAGTCGGTCGGACTCCCATTGAAGTCAATGGGACCCGGTCGTACAACGCGTACGCGGGCTCCCATTGCCTCAATGGGTGCGAGGCGAACAAGGGCGCCCCTACAGCGGGTACGTGGCAAGCGACTCGCGCCGTACACGCACAGGTAGGGGGGACCCATGGGTCCCCCTGTGTGCGACTCGCGCGGCTAGGCATACAGGGGGTCCGACACGGACCCCGAAGTACGGCTCCGACTGCTCTTTCGAGCCGGACGGCGCGTGTCGGTCGGACTGCTCGCGGCGCGCATCGTACTTACCCGGCCGGGGAACGTCTCCATTGCGCGGTGCGAGTCGTGCCCGAGCAAGTCGGTCGGTGCGGTTCGACCCGGGAACGAGTCGGTCGGAGCGGTTGGGACGCCCGAACGAGTCGTCGGCGATTTCGCATTGTACTCGCTCGTCCGGACGCGCGTACGAATCGGTCGGGAAATAGGGCTCCGAATCGGATCCGGTTATGCCGAATCCGATTCGGAGCCCTACCGGCCGAGATCGGAATCGGCCCCTTTGTGATTTACCATGTACATTCTTCTTTACGGAAAGATAGCTACACTTTCGTCGTCTAGCATCGAACATTATGTTATTTACAGTGCACCTATGTAACTAAGTCACTTATCTTGTTAAGCGCTCTGATACCCGCAAGGGTCTGGTTCGCGCTATATAAAACTTTCAAATAAAAAATAAAAATAAACACAGAATCAATAAACTTCCATTGAAATAACTTATATAAATCGTCTCCTATCTTGAAATATCTACACTGTCTACCCTCCCATGCCAGAATTTCTCTTTAGAAATTATGCCTTGTTTACCATTTCGTTTATGGACTTCAACTACATTTCTTTACAAACGATTGGTTGGCTACATGCCCTCTTGAGATTTAAATCCTATCAATCAATTACGGCCAACAATTTCGTGCTTCTGTGAGGTAACAGGAGGTGATGCCTTTTTTCATTCTGGTTCCAACCCTCTGGAACTACTTGCTGTACAAATCGTGAAAATCTCATTTTTCTATTAAGAAACAAATTTACAATTATTTTTTCAGTAATTTCTCTTGACTTATTTGGCCCTATCCTGCATCACGTGATAGACAATTTGGAAAGGTTTGCAGTAAAAAATATTGTAGGAAAAAGCAAACTAAAATAACGTTGTGCCAAAACTTTTGTCTGCTGGAAAAAACAAAGTGAAAAATAGTTGCGGCTTCAGAAAAAACAAAAAAAAATCTTTATAGAGGAAAGGTAAGTGTATTGGGATCGGGGCAAGGGGTATCCTCCTACGTTGCACTTCATTGGGAGAGGGAAAGGTAGGGGTCTAATAAGGGGTTAAGTGAAGTATAGAGTTAAGGGGTAGTAAGAGTTTTTAGAGTTCAGAGAAGATTAGCATTAAAAGTGGTTCTGAGTTTTCAGGGGTTAGGGATGGTTAGAGTGGAATGATAGTAAAGGGTTTTTAGGTTTCAGATAAAGGTAGTGTTAAGTGGTATTAAGGTTTTTTTTAGGGTTCAGGGGATGGTAGAAATAAGGGGAAGTAAGGGTTTCTAGGTTCAAGGAAGGGATGCCTAGGGTTTTTTTTGGGTTCACAGAAAGGTAGCATTAAGGGCTAGTAAATAATTTTTAGAGTTCAGGGAATGGTGCATAAAGGAGTAGAAAGGGGTTTTTAGGGTTCAGGGAAGGGTATGTAATGAGGCAGTTTAGGGTTTTTAGGGTTTAGGGAAAGCTAGCATTAATGGGTAGTAAAGGGTTGGTAGGGGGAAGGGAATTATAGCGTTACAGATTAGTTAGGGGCTTTTAGGGTTTGGGGAAGGATTTATCGATGAAAAAAGGCTGATTTACTGTTTCCCAAAAAAGTCTGTTGTCTTTCAAAATAAGCAGCTTTTTCTAAATCCTCCCAAGCCTTAATTCTGATTTCTTGCCTTCTAGTCTCTAGGACTTGCTTACAATTGTTTCCAGCTACCCTGATGTCAACCATGTTACATGGGGTCTTATTTTAAGCCATTTTTAGTGCCTTGAGTGCTGCTGTACATTTGAGGCTAAAAGGCTAAACCATGATTTGGCAGAGTTCTCTTCCGGGGGTTTGTTTGTATATATATCACGTGACACAATTGTACTAATTTTAATAAAGCTCTCCAAGATGTTACCTGGGGCCATATCCAGTGAGGGACATCAAGTAGTATCATTAGTAGCTACAGTGATCAGATTGTTAAAAAACGTATTTGGATCAGCATCCCCCCCGAGAGTCAATGTCAGATTGATACTTCTACTCATGATTTGGTACTCTAAGATTAAAAATGTAGTCTATGAATAAAATTTCATTCATAAATAGACAGCTGCATCTCCAGGTAAGTAGCCATGTTAGAAAATATGTTGCACTGGGCATGATGCACAAAAAGCTGTCCAATTAGCAACTTGGTTAGAAGATATCAAGCAATGTCCACTTTGGCCTTTTTATTTAACCTAACTGCTTGTTGACGTTGGAGTACAGGACACATGAAAGCTGCAACAGCTTCTTGTGGTATTGCTGTTTCTGATTACTTCTCTGTGTCTTTATTCGCAGGTCGTTCTTCAGCAAGTGAAGCAGGTCAGTCCAGAGTCTTCTTTGATACCATTTGCAGTCAACACCATTCACACGAGGGAGTGAGATGCATTAACAAAAGAGAAACATTGAGACTAAACAATAAGCAGAATGTGTCCAGGACTTAAGAGCAGCTGAATCCTCCATCGATCAAGGCCACCAGCTGTACATGAGGAGCAACACATTCCTCCACACCATCTCTGCCCTGTGAAGCTCTGGCCTTTCCTGGACCTTCTGGCCTCTTGTCCTTTCTCGCCACACACTCTGCCGCTCCAGATTCCTTCGACCCTGGGAGAGGTTCCTCAGAGGTTAGAAAAGGCTTCACCTTGCTGCGGAAAATAAGAGATTTTTCAAGACAATCAAGTTTTGTTTAAATTTTTTTCATGTAGCACATTCTGTTGTTTCTTTCTCACTTCATCGAACACTCTACACCAGACATACAAAAAACAGTCAGGAGAAGTAGGCTTATCATCATGTGGAGAAGCTGTTTGTGATTAAAGAATCTGTGCGTGTGTGCGTGTGTGTGGTGTGGTTATGGTTGTGATTTTCAACACAGTTATATTATTTCCTCTGCTTTCAGTACGAGGGTCCTGTTCAACTGAAGAGAAGTCAGATATGTTGAGCTGGCAGGGCGCTTAAATTACTATATTGCATATAGTCAGACAATTTTGCCCTCTATTAATTGAATAAGTAGTTGTATCATTTTGTTTTGATGCAAATTGAGTTAACTTTCCAGGATACATTTAAGGGCATATTTATCAATCTTTGATGCAGCTCAATGCAGCAAGCCACCTAGCTGGGCTGGGCTGCGCTGCGTGAAAGGGAAACAGCAGGAATGTGCCATATTTAACATTATATGACACATTCCTGTCCTTTCCTAGTGCTGGCACACTTTTGGCTGGCTAGTGCCAATGCAGGCACACTTGTGTCATGCTTTGCAGGCAGGATTGTTTTTGTGCAGGCAGGGACACTTCCTGAGAGGCATTTTCCTCTTTCTATGTGTGCTGCAGAATGCTTCCTGCAGAATGCTTGCGGCACAAAAACAATTCTGCCTACAACGTAGGCACCCCTGCGCAATTGTGCATGGGTGCCTACATTGACGCTAGAGAGCAGTTTGTGCGCCAGCGCAGTCAGAGAGCAGGAATGGGCCATATAATGATAAATACGGCGCATTCGTGCACTCTCACTTTCACGCAGCGCAGCAAGGTGGCTTGGTGCATTGCGTTGCGTCAATAGTTAATAAATATGTGCCTGAGAGTCTACTATAATTTAGGTATTTCTCCTTGGTCTCTTTCCACTACTCATTGGGACCAATTCCCAGAAGCAAGTATGAAAAGTAATACTACAGGACTACTTGTTTGCATACTCATACTCTTACTTGCCTTTCTGAATCGGCCCGTGACTTGTAACCCCCTTCAAGTAAAAGTGCAGATAGGGCACAGTCCTTTCTACTTGTACTAACTGTATTTGAAAATTGCCTGAACATTCCTGTTTTCTTCCCATTTTAGATGTTGTGCCAACTCACAAATGCATGTTAGAGTACGTAAAAGAGTACTATAGAAGTACTGCTTTACACGCTCTAAAATGCCTTTGTGAATGGGCCCCATTCTTTCAGAAACTGTAAAAGGGGCTGAAACATTGGCCACCCCCACTTCCAGGACCGACATTAATCCAAATTTCACATAATGAGTAGCTACAGCAGACTAGCTAGAGGCGACCTACACCACTTGCGGGCTTTAAGCAGGATGAAAAAAGTGGGGGGTCTCTAAAAGGGGTATCAGCTATGTAGTGAGAGGTGTCGCTTAACCACATAAACTAAATTTGTGATTCCCATAGTATGCCCCGACTAGTATTTTTGGTGTTTCTCTAAGCTTTCTGTTATTGCATCCAGATATAATACCACAGCAACTGACGTTCACCTAAAACCAGCCAGGACAATTGGCTTTGTCAATGGTTGTGTGTGTCAGCTCTGGAGAAAGCCAAGGTTTGGGTGACCATGTATTCTGAACACTTTTTTGACCCACTGACAGGCACTCAACTCTAGACCTCTTAATCGTGGCAGTAATAAACACGTGGAGGCGACTCATTTTAAAGCGTGGACTATACAAGAGTAAAATGCTGAACGAACAAAAAAATATAAAAACACAACATCCTGCCAATAGTTAACACTCTAATGGAGTGCAAGAGTCAGTAAAACAAGTGAAATATGAACGGACACTAAATCACTGACATGGATTACCTGAACATTTATTACATTCATTGTTCAGAAATCATCAGTTTTTCCCAGTAAAGTTAAGGACATAAATATATGGCCCGTTTCAATGTCCGTTCTAAAAGAACTACCGGGCCTGAGAACCGGAGGGACCCGGCCCACTTAAAGCCGTGACCGCGTGCCCCATGCCAAAAATGCAAAAGTGGATGCCACTCTGCAAGCCCATCCGCCCGCTATGCTCAGAGTTCAAAAAGTAGCAATGCTGATGAAATATTTAGGTGTGAAATAGGATTAAACTCAGTAAACTAAGTTTGCAAAATAAGAACAAATGCAAGCATCAAGACTCATTGCCACCTGCAGACTTTGACAGAAAGGAACAAAAACACTAAACGTGTCTAAGATAATAAAACCAAGTTTAATAATCCCTTAGAAGCGGTGTCAGCACACTGTGCCGCGGCAGCGCTTCTTCTGCTCCATTGCGTTTTAAATCCCATGGTAGTTATTTCATTATGTGCTAATTGTCACAGCCTGCCTCGGAATGACTTCTTTTTTCCTTGGCTGCCTTTCACAGGTGTTTGTGTAATCTAGTAGCAGCGTCATTAGTTTTTAGGAGTTGTTTTTGTGTTCGAGTTCTCCCTCCTCTAGTTTATGCACAGACGTCATTCTCAAAACGTCAGTCAAACCGCCACAAAAACACCACAGCGTGCTCGCAATTACATTAGAGTTTTAAACCGGGACCTGTTCCGGGGTGCAGTGCGATTAGTCAATGTGCACTCTCATACAGTGGCGTAATGAAACTTGAGGGGGCCTCCTACATGGAAGGCCCCCACGCGCTGGACCTAGTCAGGAGCTCTCAGGCCAGGGCCCGGCCGCCCATGCACAGGGCCAGAGGGAGCCCCTTGGAGTTCGCCTCCCCCCCCTACGACAACTGGGGCTGCAGGGGCTAATGTTCTCGCACAGCCGCCAGCTAGCTTATGATCATAAGGAATACACAGGTTCGTCTACTGCCCCCTAACACCAGAAGGTAAAAGACTTTTTCATGTTCCAGTTCTTTCCGTTGGAAAGGCAAGCTTCCAGTGAATCAATTCCCCCTTTATGAGCTGCACTTACTTGCCACTCGTTCCATTATTATGGGGCATATCAGCAAGCGGCAGCGATAATTATCGCTGGCCGCTCTTAGCGAGAACTTATTTATCGCCGTCTATCGCTGGCAATTATCGCCATGCTATCGCTGTATCAACAACGCATAGCGCAATGGCGATAATTTTCCAGCGATAGCGGTGTTTTCCATGGAACATCGCTGGTTTGCCAGCGATGTTCCATGGAAAACGGCGATAACCTTGCCGATACGACCCTGTGGTCGTATCAGCATAATCCACCCCCATTGTCAGGTATAGGTAAGTCTGCATTTTTGCAGACGATAGTTTTTGGCGAAAACTGTGGTTTTCGCCAAAAACTAACATCTGCAAAAATGCGTGGGCCTCCTTGTAAATATCGCGATGTACATTTTGCGATATTTTACAAGGTAGTCCGTCAGGGGGATGCCCAGTGACGGCCACTTTGCATCTCATTAGAGATGCGAAGTTAGGCGTGCTGGAAACGGGCACTAAGTCAAGGATACACGCGCTAGCGTGTCCTTGATGATATTGCGATAACATTATCGCCGCTTTTCGCCCTAAAACGGACGCTAAAGCGGCGATAATGTTTTCGCCAGTCCTTGTTAATATGCCCCTTAGTTCTTTTGGACAAGGTGGTAACATTACACTTCACATGAAGGGTATGTAGACTGATTCTAGTTGGAGGCAGCGCTCTTTGACAGAGCTACAGGAGAGGTATGGCTTCTTAGCACCTGGGTAGTCCTACCTCATAAAGCATTTGAGTCCCTTCCACTATTTAACCATGGCTCTCTTCGAGTCAGGGTAAAAATACATGGGTTGGGAAAAGAGCTTGTAACTTGTCTTAGGATAAAAAATATTTTCATTGAGGAAAATGTTTGCAGAAGATTTCAGAATTTGCATTTTTGTTATTGAGGGTGAGATGGAAGAACATTTTAAATATACCACAATCACCTACATCACACCTAAAACTAGATGTCATTGCTTAAACGATTACATTTTATAAAGTAGGAAGAACACATCTTTTTTTTTTTCCTTTTTGACTTGGGAAGATAATTATGAAATAGGTTAGTCCTCTAACTGAAATCAAAATGCAAGTTGTTGTATACTGCGATGAAATGTATAGTAGGTGTTTCTGTTATACAAACAAATGGATCTCAACTTATTAACCTCGTAAATAGGACACACTTCAGGGGGGTAATCCCTCCTTTAGCAAAGATCAGTAGCTATAAAGGTCAGTTTTATTGCAGTCAGGAATACTTTTAACGAAGTAAGTACAAATGTAGATTATCAGATTAATGGGGCAATTACATTAATTTTACTAGAACATTCAAATTCATTATTTCTTTCAGTTATGTTTCTGAAAGCATTCTGTGGTTTGTTTCAGGAATAATCAAAAAATAACTTGCGCTTTCTTGCCTCCAAAACAAGTGAGAATAGCCTCATAGGTAGTCCACTTACATTCCTTAAAAATAGCAAAAAGTCAATTGAACGTCAAAGTGGATTTTTTTCTTATGGCACAACCAATTATTTTAGACCTTTGCTTCTGCCACTGTTTTAAAGAAAAACTTTTCAATGGAATTTATGAAGATTTTACCATAACTTCACAAAATTTGGAGAAGAAAAGTCACACAATTTCACCAACCTCACTCAACATTGCTTGCTTGTAAATACATCTTTAAAAGTCTACCTACCATTCTGTCATATTTTATGGCAATTCTTCTAACTTAATGTTTACACACTGTCCTTCCCACATTCAACACTTTAGAACTTTTCTAAATAATTTTTGATGTCCAAGCTGATTTCAGATTTCAAGACACTTATTCACCCAACAGCAGAATGCAAAATGATGTTAGCTTTTCAGTGAAGAGAAGCCTTTGAAATCTGTAAGCTTGGGATCATTTCTTTGCACATTGTTTGCAAACATAATAATAGTTGTAATTCTCAAAACAACATCAGCATTTTCTAGGGTTGTGTGGGTGTCCAGTGAATGGTAACGCAAACTCTGTCTAATGTGTACATTATTATGCATGCATGAAATTCAAAAATATTTAACTAGGAAGTTGGAATGCAACCTTAACTGTCCTGGTGAGAGGCCTCATACATAGAGAATACATATCAGGTAACACGTGTAACGCCATTGAGGGGTTCAAGTGACATAATATATGAAATGACCAAATTTTGAATGGTTTGCAAATGCCAACAAGACATTCCAATTATATTTACGTACAGGAACATTCTATCCGTTATGTATTTTTTTATAATACTAGTGAAACACAATTTTGTAATGTTCCCATTGGTTTGAAATCCATAATTCATGTGAATGACATTAAATCTGTAATTTACAGGCCATCAGTCACAGATATGATGCAATTGCAGTGAGTTACAGCTTTTGTATGTAAATTGCCAATAGCCAAATAATATATATATATATATATGAACAAAGGTGTTCTACTTTGGGCTATCTTTCCTCAGGGTGGAAGGTGCAGCAAGGGTTAAATGGAAGCCATGTTAGAAAGTGACGGCTCAGCCCTCCTTCACAGCGTGGCGACAAAGCATTAGGAGCAGTGTAAGGCACGAGTGGGCAGACTGGGTGGCTCTCCATGGACCATGATGCAATCTGTTTCACATTGTACCGTGGGGAAGAATGCTGACTGATGATGAGTGCGATGGATGGTGGCTTCCTCTCTGTAAACCATGTATAAAAACACCACATGATCTTTCTCTCCCTCACTTGCTCCCTAAATGAAAGTGCAGTCTTAGACTGCGTCTGCTGGACTCACAAGGGCAGCCCATGACCGAACTGTGATTTTTGTAATACTTTTTAGCCATGGCACTCCACACGAATTGCTCCACCTTTCCAGATATTCTTGCGTGTTGTCTGTTTTCCTTGTACCGTGTTTGTGATCTGTACGTGTATTGAATGGTTTCTATCACTGTCTTAACTTGTCTTCAACGTTTTCACAGTCGTTTAGGTAAGACCTTTTTCACAGTTCTTCCAGCCTGCATTGTCTGCTGGTAGGGCCCGAAGCTTGGCTCCTCCCCCCACTCTCTGTCGTCTTCAGGTCACTCCCTCTGCTCTGCTGGTCCAATCTGCCGTAAGTAAGCAATACAGTGCATTCATCAGAGTGAACCTCCGTGCACATGTGAGGCTTCCGACTGATGCTTCACTAATCTTAGCTCTGGACGAGACCAACGTGCGCCGTGAATGCGTAAGGCATATATATGCCTTCTCTCAAGTCTAAAACAACCCGGCCCCTACTATTCTCCAAACTATCAGGAGCTGTTCTGGAATCAAACCCGGCTGCTGCAGATTGAACAGCGACTTCTGCTGTTGTGTATCTGCACTTAAACATTTAACCAGGGCTTTAAGTGGGATGAATAAACTGGGAGGTCTCTCATAGGGGCGTGGCCAATGTAATTAAGGGCGTGGCTTAAAAACACGTAAGCTAAAAATCTGTGCTTAGGATAGTGTGCCGCCCGACTTGTATTTTGCTGTTTCTGTCGTTGCATCCAGATAAATGATACAAAGTAACATCATACCTACAACAAGTCAGGTGTTGCCAATGGTTGTTAGTTGCATAAGATAAATAACCAGCAACTATGGCTTGTATATAATATTGAAAAAGCTTCCACTTAAAGCCCTGGTGACACCACGACAATGTTGCTGCTCCTGCGTTTCAAAAAGAGAAGGGAAGTCCAGAGAGAAAATGACTCTCTTTAAGGGATTTCCCTTCCCCTACAACGCTCACCTGGCATGACGTCATGCTGTAACTTCTCCACTAGTGAGAAGTGAGAAGTGTGAGCACGCGCACATCGATGTGCCACTGTCACTGCAGTCCGGAAAAAAACGGACCACCTGTGCCAGGGCACAAAACAGAGCCCAATAGAGACCCGTTTCGAGCCCCCCTTTAAAAAACTGCTGGTGCTCAGCACCGGTGAGACCCCGCCCACTTAAAGCTAATATTTGACATACCTTTTGGAGCAGTGGCACGGATGTGTGACCTGGCATAAAAGAGGATTGTGGCACAGCATGGTGCAAGCAGACCCAGCCCAGTTTTTGTACATTTCTAAACACAGGGACCAAAATAGGGGCTAACTCTTTCCACCACGTCTGATGCCACAAGCAGCGTCCACACTTTTCACATCCCAAAAGTGTGGTTAAGTCCACACTGACTGACAGCACAGTGAGTATGAAAGGATTCTATGCACATAATGAACTACATGCGGTTATTCGGTGCAGTGGGAAATGACTGTGACAGGTACTTCACTTGCAGCAACATCTGGTGCCTACACACACATCCAATGGAGTCAACTACAGAGGCCACGGTTAGTTCATTCACTCTCAAGTAAGGCAAGAGTACCCTATCCGTTCGCCACTATAGGCACAAAGATGGGTTAGTTTCACACGTCCTATAAGAAAGCAGTGTGACCTGGTAAGATTTCCCACCCTTCTAGAAACGGATTCAGAAAAAAAGAAGCAGCAGAGAGTGGTTTACAGAACAGCTTTCCCTCACAGCAGAGCTCTCGCCTCAGTGGTTAAAGGGTTGTCACAGCTGTGGTCAGTGAAGTTGTGCTTGGAGTGGTGGACAGCTACAGGCAGAAATCCAAGAGTCAGAAACATGATTGACACCTTGAGACCCAGGGCGACCCCGTTCGAGTGCTAATCCCTGAAGTGTCTGGCCTCAGAATGATGGCTTTCCTCTTTCTTCCTTCCCAGCAGTTTCAGGGTCCTGTGTTCCAGCTGTGATGTGTCGAGGCTGTCTCGAAAGAGTCCTCGCTTCTGTTTTAAGCCACTTTCTAGTTGAGAAGAATCGGCGTGTTTTAATAATATTTTTTGTAGTCCCTTGCAGCCCTTTCTCACCTTTTCTCTTGCAGTGCTTCTAAGGTTATGCAAAGTCTCGTACTGACTGGAGCGGCCATTAAAATTGCTCTTCTCTCCTATTTATATAAATACATCATGTACTTTGTTGTAAATATTCTTCCTCCAATGCATCCGTACTCTGTATAGTCTCTGTAGTGTTTGTACTTTTCACATTGATTTTCTAATGTGCCGCAAGCGTCACTTCCGATGACAGCTGCGTCGGACGCTGCTCTTCCGGTTGAAAGTCATTAAATAGCAAAAAAATGAACTTGAATGCAGAAGTCAAACTATGCGCATGTATAAAAAAAAAATAGTACATGAAGTAATAAAAAAACAGGAAATTATTTTGTGTTTGTGTATTTTTTGTTCTTGCTGCTTTCCGGAAATAAAATGACACATTTCCAGTTAAAGGGTGTGTGTGTGAATGAGGTCATATGTGTGCTGGATATAATGCGTGTTTTGCTCTAGAGCTGAGGCATATTGGCTTGCACGTGTGTGTTATCTATTTGGTTGCTTACGTGAACTATGCATGTTACTGTGTTTTATAGCCAGTCTAATAATATATACACATATTAGGTTGTTACAAAGTCTCAAGGTTACTGTCAGTAAAAAAAGGCCCTGCAACTCATCACTGGTCTATCTCATATCTATACATCAGACACATCTCTTCCATTCAGAGACATCAAGGGGAGATGTGACGTGTCTTATCGCTATGGATTTGCAAAATGAGAACTCTACTGCTGTGGCTGTCTACGAATTTCCAAAGTCCGTGTACTCTACTCATCTTCACAGGGGACGCATTGAAAGAACAACTAATAACCATTGCATCAAATATTTTTTGCAGGTCATTTGTTCGTGTCACTTTGTGAATGACACAGAGTTGATGGACACAATGGAAGACATCCCTAGTTACTCCTTTAGAAACAGAAAGATGAGGCGATAAGTGCAGTGTGTTTACCTGGTCAACTCTGAGGCCTGTAGAGCTTAGCAGAGTGAATGAGGAAAGAAGTGCCAGGGGATGAAGTCAAATTTACTGCAACCTTGAATCAGAGAAAATGCTGGTGGTTCTGTGGGTTCTGAAATTAGAAAAAAAATGTGTGAATGAACCTACAAAGTTATGCACAGAGATATGAATGAGTAGGCACAGGTAAAAAGAATTTACAGATCATCATACAAAGGTATGATGTTGCTCTCAGCAATGCTCAAATAACTATTGCATGTGAATTATCACTTTTGGAACTAAAATAAGTGTGTTTAGAGTCATTTTCCTGCCCAAAATCGGTCAAAATAGAAGCTTCTGAGTAGGAGGAAAAGTCTGTAAAAATGGCAATTTTGGTCACTGTGAGGCCTTAAAAAGTGGTTATTCAACATGAGGCACGATCCAATTGACATTTTTACAGACTTTTCCTCCTACTCAGAAGCTTCTATTTTGACTGATTTTGGGCAGGAAAATGTCTCTAAACACACTTATTTTAGTTCCAAAAGTTATAGTTCACATGCGATAGTTATTTACAGTCAAAAGATTAAACATTAAAAAATCACCATTCCTGACCATCTGGAGAAAGTTCGACAGGTCCAGGGTCATCGTTTTTCATCAGAAAATTGATTTTTTGGACTGTACAAAAAATGATTCAAAATGTCAATTGGATCGTGCCTCATGTTGAATAACCACTTTTTAAGGCCTCACAGTGACCAAAATTACCATTTTTACAGACTTTTCCTCCTACTCAGAAGCTTCTATTTTGACCGATTTCAGCCAGGAAAATGACTCTAAACACACTTATTTTAGTTCCAAAAGTGATAATTCACATGCAATAGTTATTTATAATCAAAAGATTAAACATTAAAAAATCACCATTCCTGACCATCTGGAGAAAGTTCGACAGGTCCGGGGTCATCGTTTTTCATCAGAAAATTGATTTTTTGGACTGTACAAAAAATGATTCAAAATGTCAATTGGATCGTGCCTCATGTTGAATAACCACTTTTTAATGCCTCACAGTGACCAAAATTGCCATTTTTACAGACTTTTCCTCCTACTCAGAAGCTTCTATTTTGACTGATTTTGGGCAGGAAAATGTCTCTAAACACACTTATTTTAGTTCCAAAAGTGATAGTTCACATGCAATAGTTATTTACAGTCAAAAGATTAAACATTAAAAAATCACCATTCCTGACCATCTGGAGAAAGTTCGACAGGTCCAGGGTCATCGTTTTTCATCAGAAAATTGATTTTTTGGACTGTACAAAAAATGATTTAAAATGTCAATTGGATCGTGCCTCATGTTGAATAACCACTTTTTAAGGCCTCACAGTGACCAAAATTGCCGTTTTTACAGACTTTTCCTCCTACTCAGAAGCTTCGATTTTGACTGATTTTGGGCAGGAAAATGTCTCTAAACACACTTATTTTAGTTCCAAAAGTGATAGTTCACATGCAATAGTTATTTACAGTCAAAAGATTAAACATTAAAAAATCACCATTCCTGACGATCTGGAGAAAGTTCGACAGGTCCAGGGTCATTGTTTTTCATCAGAAAATTGATTTTTTGGACTGTACAAAAAATGATTCAAAATGTCAATTGGATCGTGCCTCATGTTGAATAACCACTTTTTAAGGCCTCACAGTGACCAAAATTGCCATTTTTACAGACTTTTCCTCCTACTCAGAAGCTTCTATTTTGACCGATTTCGGGCAGGAAAATGACTCTAAACACACTTATTTTAGTTCCAAAAGTGATAATTCACATGCAATAGTTATTTACAATCAAAAGATTAAACATTAAAAAATCACCATTCCTGACCATCTGGAGAAAGTTCGACAGGTCCAGGGTCATCGTTTTTCTTCAGAAAATTGATTTTTTGGACTGTACAAAAAATGATTCAAAATGTCAATTGGATCGTGCCTCATGTTGAATAACCACTTTTTAAGGCCTCACAGTGACTAAAATTGCCATTTTTACAGACTTTTCCTCCTACTCAGAAGCTTCTATTTTGACTGATTTTGGGCAGGAAAATGTCTCTAAACACACTTATTTTAGTTCCAAAAGTGATAGTTCACATGCAATAGTTATTTACAGTCAAAAGATTAAACATTAAAAAATCACCATTCCTGACCATCTGGAGAAAGTTCGACAGGTCCAGGGTCATCGTTTTTCATCAGAAAATTGATTTTTTGAACTGTACAAAAAATGATTCAAAATGTCAATTGGATCGTGCCTCATGTTGAATAACCACTTTTTAAGGCCTCACAGTGACCAAAATTGCCATTTTTACAGACTTTTCCTCCTACTCAGAAGCTTCTATTTTGACCGATTTCAGCCAGGAAAATGACTCTAAACACACTTATTTTAGTTCCAAAAGTGATAATTCACATGCAATAGTTATTTACAATCAAAAGATTAAACATTAAAAAATCACCATTCCTGACCATCTGGAGAAAGTTCGACAGGTCCAGGGTCATCGTTTTTCTTCAGAAAATTGATTTTTTGGACTGTACAAAAAATGATTCAAAATGTCAATTGGATCGTGCCTCATGTTGAATAACCACTTTTTAAGGCCTCACAGTGACTAAAATTGCCATTTTTACAGACTTTTCCTCCTACTCAGAAGCTTCTATTTTGACTGATTTTGGGCAGGAAAATGTCTCTAAACACACTTATTTTAGTTCCAAAAGTTATAGTTCACATGCAATAGTTATTTACAGTCAAAAGATTAAACATTAAAAAATCACCATTCCTGACCATCTGGAGAAAGTTCGACAGGTTCAGGGTCATCGTTTTTCATCAGAAAATTGATTTTTTTGGACTGTACAAAAAATGATTCAAAATGTCAATTGGATCGTGCCTCATGTTGAATAACCACTTTTTAAGGCCTCACAGTGACCAAAATTGCCATTTTTACAGACTTTTCCTCCTACTCAGAAGCTTCTATTTTGACCGATTTCGGCCAGGAAAATGACTCTAAACACACTTATTTTAGTTCCAAAAGTGATAATTCACATGCAATAGTTATTTATAATCAAAAGATTAAACATTAAAAAATCACCATTCCTGACCATCTGGAGAAAGTTCGACAGGTCCGGGGTCATCGTTTTTCATCAGAAAATTGATTTTTTGGACTGTACAAAAAATGATTCAAAATGTCAATTGGATCGTGCCTCATGTTGAATAACCACTTTTTAAAGCCTCACAGTGACCAAAATTGCCATTTTTACAGACTTTTCCTCCTACTCAGAAGCTTCTATTTTGACAGATTTCAGCCAGGAAAATGACTCTAAACACACTTATTTTAGTTCCAAAAGTGATAATTCACATGCAATACTTATTTACAATCAAAAGATTAAACATTAAAAAATCACCATTCCTGACCATCTGGAGAAAGTTCGACAGGTCCAGGGTCATCGTTTTTCATCAGAAAATTGATTTTTGGACTGTACAAAAAATGATTCAAAATGTCAATTGGATCGTGCCTCATGTTGAATAACCACTTTTTAATGCCTCACAGTGACCAAAATTGCCATTTTTACAGACTTTTCCTCCTACTCAGAAGCTTCTATTTTGACAGATTTCAGCCAGGAAAATGACTCTAAACACACTTATTTTAGTTCCAAAAGTGATAATTCACATGCAATACTTATTTACAATCAAAAGATTAAACATTAAAAAATCACCATTCCTGACCATCTGGAGAAAGTTCGACAGGTCCAGGGTCATCGTTTTTCTTCAGAAAATTGATTTTTTGGACTGTAGAAAAAATTATTTAAAATGTCAATTGGATCGTGCCTCATGTTGAATAACCACTTTTTAAGGCCTCACAGTGACCAAAATTGCCATTTTTACAGACTTTTCCTCCCACTCAGAAGCTTCTATTTTGACCGATTTCGGGCAGGAAAATGACTCTAAACACACTTATTTTAGTTCCAAAAGTGATAATTCACATGCAATAGTTATTTACAATCAAAAGATTAAACATTAAAAAATCACCATTCCTGACCATCTGGAGAAAGTTCGACAGGTCCAGGGTCATCGTTTTTCTTCAGAAAATTGATTTTTTGGACTGTACAAAAAATGATTCAAAATGTCAATTGGATCGTGCCTCATGTTGAATAACCACTTTTTAAGGCCTCACAGTGACAAAAATTGCCATTTTTACAGACTTTTCCTCCTACTCAGAAGCTTCTATTTTGACTGATTTTGGGCAGGAAAATGTCTCTAAACACACTTATTTTAGTTCCAAAAGTTATAGTTCACATGCAATAGTTATTTACAGTCAAAAGATTAAACATTAAAAAATCACCATTCCTGACCATCTGGAGAAAGTTCGACAGGTCCAGGGTCATCGTTTTTCATCAGAAAATTGATTTTTTGGACTGTACAAAAAATGATTCAAAATGTCAATTGGATCGTGCCTCATGTTGAATAACCACTTTTTAAGGCCTCACAGTGACCAAAATTGCAATTTTTACAGACTTTTCCTCCTACTCAGAAGCTTCTATTTTGACTGATTTTGGGCAGGAAAATGACTCTAAACACACTTATTTTAGTTCCAAAAGTGATAATTCACATGCAATAGTTATTTACAGTCAAAATTATTAAACATTAAAAAATCACCATCGCTGACCATCTGGATAAAGTTTGACAGGTCCGGCCAGGGTCATCGTTTTTATCAGAAAATTGATTTTTGGACTGTTCAAAAAATGATTCAAAATGTCAATTGGATCATGCCTCATGTTGAATAACCACTTTTTAAGGCCTCACAGTGACCAAAATTGTCATTTTTACAGACTTTTCCTCCTACTCAGAAGCTTCTATTTTGACTGATTTTGGGCAGGAAAATGACTCTAAACACACTTATTTTAGTTCCAAAAGTGATAATTCACATGCAATAGTTAATTTCAGTCAAAAGATTAAACATTAAAAAATCACCATTACTGACCATCTGGAGAAAGTTCGACAGGTCCGGTGTCATCGTTTTTCATCAGAAAATTGATTTTTTTGACTGTACAAAAAATGATTCAAAATGTCAATTGGATCGTGCCTCATGTTGAATAACCACTTTTTAAGGCCTCACAGTGACCAAAATTGTCATTTTTACACACTTTTCCTCCTACTCAGAAGCTTCTATTTTGACCGATTTCTGGCAGGAAAATGACTCTAAACACACTTATTTTAGATCCAAAATTGATAATTCACATGCAATAGTTATTTACAGTCAAAAGATTAAACATTAAAAAATCACCATTACTGACCATCTGGAGAAAGTTAGACAAGTCCGGGGTCATCGTTTTTCATCAGAAAATTGATTTTTTGGACTGTACCAAAAGTGATTCAAAATGTCAATTGGATCGTGCCTCATGTTGAAAAACCACTTTTTAAGGCCTCACAGTGACCAAAATTGCCATTTGTACAGACTTTTCCTCCTACTCAGAAGCTTCTATTTTGACTAATTTTGGGCAGGAAAATGACTCTAAACATCTAAACTGACCATCTGGAGAAAGTTCCATTTTGACTGATTTTGGGCAGGAAAATGACTCTAAACACACATATTTTAGATCCAAAAGTGATAATTCACATGCATAGTTATTTACAGTCAAAAGATTAAACATTAAAAAATCACCATTACTGACCATCTGGAGAAAGTTCGACAGGTCCGGGGTCATCGTTTTTCATCAGAAAATTGATTTTTTGGACTGTTCAAAAAAAGATAAAAAATGTCAATTGTATCGTGCCTCATGTTGAATAACCCCTTTTTTAGGCCTCACAGTGACCAAAATTGCCATTTTTACAGACTTTTCCTCCTACTCAGAAGCTTCTATTTTGACCGATTTCTGGCAGGAAAATGACTCTAAACACACTTATTTTAGTTCCAAAAGTGATAATTCACATGCAATAGTTATTTACAGTCAAAAGATTAAACATTAAAAAATCACCATTACTGACCATCTAGAGAAAGTTTTTCATCAGAAAATTGATTTTTTGGACTGTATAAAAAATTATTCAAAATGTCAATTGGATCGTGCCTCATGTTGAATAACCACTTTTTAAGGCCTCACAGTGACCAAAATTGCCATTTTTACAGACTTTTCCTCCTTCAGAAGCTTCTATATTAACTGATTTTGGGCAGGAAAATGACTCTAAACACACTTATTTTAGTTCCAAAAGTGATAATTCACATGCAATAGTTATTTACAGTCAAAAGATTAAACATTAAAAAATCACCATTACTGACCATCTCGAGAAAGTTAGACAAGTCCGGGGTCATCGTTTTTCATCAGAAAATTGATTTTTTGGACTGTACCAAAAATGATTCAAAATGTCAATTGGATCGTGCCTCATGTTGAATAACCACTTTTTAAGGCCTCACAGTGACCAAAATTGCCATTTTTACAGACTTTTCCTCCTACTCAGAAGCTTCTATTTTGACTGATTTTGGGCAGGAAAATGACTCTAAACACACTTATTTTAGCTCCAAAAGTGATAATTCACATGCAATAGTTATTTACAGTCAAAATTATTAAACATTAAAAAATCACCATTACTGACCATCTGGAGAAAGTTTGACAGGTCCGGCCGGGTCATCGTTTTTATCAGAAAATTGATTTTTGGACTGTTCAAAAAAAGATTCAAAATGTCAATTGGATCATGCCTCATGTTGAATAACCACTTTTTAAGGCCTCACAGTGACCAAAATTGTCATTTTTACAGACTTTTCCTCCTACTCAGAAGCATCTATTTTGACTGATTTTGGGCAGGAAAATGACTCTAAACACACTTATTTTAGTTCCAAAAGTGATAATTCACATGCAATAGTTATTTACAGTCAAAAGATTAAAGATTAAAAAATCACCATTACTGACCATCTGGAGAAAGTTCGACAGGTCCGGGGTCATCGTTTTTCATCAGAAAATTGATTTTTTTGACTGTACAAAAAATGATTCAAAATGTCAATTGGATCGTGCCTCATGTTGAATAACCACTTTTTAAGGCCTCACAGTGACCAAAATTGTCATTTTTACACACTTTTCCTCCTACTCAGAAGCTTCTATTTTGACCGATTTCTGGCAGGAAAATGACTCTAAACACACTTATTTTAGATCCAAAATTGATAATTCACATGCAATAGTTATTTACAGTCAAAAGATTAAACATTAAAAAAATCACCATTACTGACCATCTGGAGAAAGTTAGACAAGTCCGGGGTCATCGTTTTTCATCACAAAATTGATTTTTTGGGCTGTACCAAAAGTGATTCAAAATGTCAATTAGATCGTGCCTCATGTTGAAAAACCACTTTTTAAGGCCTCACAGTGACCAAAATTGCCATTTGTACAGACTTTTCCTCCTACTCAGAAGCTTCTATTTTGACTAATTTTGGGCAGGAAAATGACTCTAAACATCTAAACTGACCATCTGGAGAAAGTTCCATTTTGACTGATTTTGGGCAGGAAAATGACTCTAAACACACATATTTTAGATCCAAAAGTGATAATTCACATGCATAGTTATTTACAGTCAAAAGATTAAACATTAAAAAATCACCATTACTGACCATCTGGAGAAAGTTCGACAGGTCCGGGGTCATCGTTTTTCATCAGAAAATTGATTTTTGGACTGTTCAAAAAAGATTCAAAATGTCAATTGTATCGTGCCTCATGTTGAATAACCACTCTTTAAGGCCTCACAGTGACCAAAATTGCCATTTTTACAGACTTTTCCTCCTACTCAGAAGCTTCTATTTTGACCGATTTCTGGCAGGAAAATGACTCTAAACACACTTATTTTAGTTCCAAAAGTGATAATTCACATGTAATAGTTATTTACAGTCAAAAGATTAAACATTAAAAAATCACCATTACTGACCATCTAGAGAAAGTTTTTAATCAGAAAATTGATTTTTTGGGACTGTACAAAAAATGATTCAAAATGTCAATTGGATCGTGCCTCATGTTGAATAACCACTTTTTAAGGCCTCACAGTGACCAAAATTGCCATTTTTACAGACTTTTCCTCCTTCAGAAGCTTCTATATTAACTGATTTTGGGCAGGAAAATGACTCTAAACACACTTATTTTAGTTCCAAAAGTGATAATTCACATGCAATAGTTATTTACAGTCAAAAGATTAAACATTAAAAAATCACCATTACTGACCATCTCGAGAAAGTTAGACAAGTCCGGGGTCATCGTTTTTCATCAGAAAATTGATTTTTTGGACTGTACAAAAAATGATTCAAAATGTCAATTGGATCGTGCCTCATGTTGAATAACCACTTTTTAAGGCCTCACAGTGACCAAAATTGCCATTTTTACAGACTTTTCCTCCTACTCAGAAGCTTCTATTTTGACTGATTTTGGGCAGGAAAATGACTCTAAACACACTTATTTTAGCTCCAAAAGTGATAATTCACATGCAATAGTTATTTACAGTCAAAAGATTAAAGATTAAAAAATCACCATTACTGACCATCTGGAGAAAGTTCGACAGGTCCGGGGTCATCGTTTTTCATCAGAAAATTGATTTTTTTGACTGTACAAAAAATGATTCAAAATGTCAATTGGATCGTGCCTCATGTTGAATAACCACTTTTTAAGGCCTCACAGTGACCAAAATTGTCATTTTTACACACTTTTCCTCCTACTCAGAAGCTTCTATTTTGACTGATTTTGGGCAGGAAAATGTCTCTAAACACACTTATTTTAGTTCCAAAAGTGATAGTTCACATGCAATAGTTATTTACAGTCAAAAGATTAAACATTAAAAAATCACCATTCCTGACCATCTGGAGAAAGCTCGACAGGTCCAGGGTCATCGTTTTACATCAGAAAATTGATTTTTTGGACTGTACAAAAAATGATTTAAAATATTAATTGGATCATGCCTCATGTTGAATAACCACTTTTTAAGGCCTCACAGTGACCAAAATTGCCATTTTTACAGACTTTTCCTCCTACTCAGAAGATTCTATTTTGACCGATTTTAGGCAGGAAAATGACTCTAAACACACTTATTTTAGTTCCAAAAGTGATAATTCACATGCAATAGTTATTTACAGTCAAAAGATTAAAGATTAAAAAATCACCATTACTGACCATCTGGAGAAAGTTCGACAGGTCCGGGGTCATCGTTTTTCATCTGAAAATTGATTTTTTGGACTGTACAAAAAATGATTCAAAATGTCAATTGGATCGTGCCTCATGTTGAATAACCACTTTTTAAGGTTTCACAGTGACCAAAATTGCCGTTTTTAAAGACTTTTCCTCCTACTCAGAAGCTTCTAATTTGACCGATTTTGGGCAGGAAAATTACTCTAAAAACACTTATTTTAGATCCAAAAATGATAATTCACATGCAATAGTTATTTACAGTCAAAAGATTAAACATTAAAAAATCACCATTACTGACCATCTGGAGAAAGTTAGACAAGTCCGGAATCATCGTTTTTCATCAGAAAATTGATTTTTTGGACTGTACCAAAAGTGATTCAAAATGTCAATTAGATCGTGCCTCATGTTGAAAAACCACTTTTTAAGGCCTCACAGTGACCAAAATTGCCATTTGTACAGACTTTTCCTCCTACTCAGAAGCTTCTATTTTGACTAATTTTGGGCAGGAAAATGACTCTAAACATCTAAACTGACCATCTGGAGAAAGTTCCATTTTGACTGATTTTGGGCAGGAAAATGACTCTAAACACACTTATTTTAGATCCAAAAGTGATAATTCACATGCATAGTTATTTACAGTCAAAAGATTAAACATTAAAAAATCACCATTACTGACCATCTGGAGAAAGTTCGACAGGTCCGGGGTCATCGTTTTTCATCAGAAAATTGATTTTTTGGACTGTTCAAAAAAAGATTCAAAATGTCAATTGTATCGTGCCTCATGTTGAATAACCACTTTTTAAGGCCTCACAGTGACCAAAATTGCCATTTTTACAGACTTTTCCTCCTACTCAGAAGCTTCTATTTTGACCGATTTCTGGCAGGAAAATGACTCTAAACACACTTATTTTAGTTCCAAAAGTGATAATTCACATGCAATAGTTATTTACAGTCAAAAGATTAAACATTAAAAAATCACCATTACTGACCATCTAGAGAAAGTTTTTCATCAGAAAATTGATATTTGGAGTGTACAAAAAATGATTCAAAATGTCAATTGGATCATGCCTCATGTTGAATAACCACTTTTTAAGGCCTCACAGTGACCAAAATTGCCATTTTTACAGACTTTTCCTCCTTCAGAAGCTTCTATTTTAACTGATTTTGGGCAGGAAAATGACTCTAAACACACTTATTTTAGTTCCAAAAGTGATAATTCACATGCAATAGTTATTTACAGTCAAAAGATTAAACATTAAAAAATCACCATTACTGACCATCTCGAGAAAGTTAGAGAAGTCCGGGGTCATCGTTTTTCATCAGAAAATTGATTTTTTGGACTGTACCAAAAATGATTCAAAATGTCAATTGGATCGTGCCTCATGTTGAATAACCACTTTTTAAGGCCTCACAGTGACCAAAATTGCCATTTTTACAGACTTTTCCTCCTACTCAGAAGCTTCTATTTTGACTGATTTTGGGCAGGAAAATGACTCTAAACACACTTATTTTAGCTCCAAAAGTGATAATTCACATGCAATAGTTATTTACAGTCAAAATTATTAAACATTAAAAAATCACCATTACTGACCATCTGGAGAAAGTTTGACAGGTCCGGGGTCATCGTTTTTATCAGAAAATTGATTTTTTGGACTGTTCAAAAAAAGATTCAAAATGTCAATTGGATCATGCCTCATGTTGAATAACCACTTTTTAAGGCCTCACAGTGACCAAAATTGTCATTTTTACAGACTTTTCCTCCTACTCAGAAGCTTATATTTTGACTGATTTTGGGCAGGAAAATGACTCTAAACACACTTATTTTAGTTCCAAAAGTGATAATTCACATGCAATAGTTATATACAGTCAAAAGATTAAAGATTAAAAAATCACCATTACTGACCATCTGGAGAAAGTTCGACAGGTCCGGGGTCATCGTTTTTCATCAGAAAATTGATTTTTTGGACTGTACAAAAAATGATTCAAAATGTCAATTGGATCGTGCCTCATGTTGAATAACCACTTTTTAAGGCCTCACAGTGACCAAAATTGTCATTTTTACACACTTTTCCTCCTACTCAGAAGCTTCTATTTTGACTTATTTTGGGCAGGAAAATGTCTCTAAACACACTTATTTTAGTTCCAAAAGTGATAGTTCACATGCAATAGTTATTTACAGTCAAAAGATTAAACATTAAAAAATCACCATTCCTGACCATCTGGAGAAAGTTCGACAGGTCCAGGGTCATCGTTTTTCATCAGAAAATTGATTTTTTGGACTGTACAAAAAATGATTTAAAATGTCAATTGGATCATGCCTCATGTTGAATAACCACTTTTTAAGGCCTCACAGTGACCAAAATTGCCATTTTTACAGACTTTTCCTCCTACTCAGAAGATTCTATTTTGACCGATTTTAGGAAGGAAAATGACTCTAAACACACTTATTTTAGTTCCAAAAGTGATAATTCACATGCAATAGTTATTTACAGTCAAAAGATTAAAGATTAAAAAATCACCATTACTGACCATCTGGAGAAAGTTCGACAGGTCCGGGGTCATCGTTTTTCATCAGAAAATTGATTTTTTGTCTGTACAAAAAATGATTCAAAATGTCAATTGGATCGTGCCTCATGTTGAATAACCACTTTTTAAGGTTTCACAGTGACCAAAATTGCCATTTTTACAGACTTTTCCTCCTACTCAGAAGCTTCTATTTTGACCGATTTCAGTCAGGAAAATGACTCTAAACACACTTATTTTAGTTCCAAAAGTGATAATTCACATGCAATAGTTATTTACAATCAAAAGATTAAACATTAAAAAATCACCATTCCTGACCATTTGGAGAAAGTTCGACAGGTCCAGGGTCATCGTTTTTCATCAGAAAATTGATTTTTTGGACTGTACAAAAAATGATTCAAAATGTCAATTGGATCATGCCTCATGTTGAATAACCACTTTTTAAGGCCTCACAGTGACCAAAATTGCCATTTTTACAGACTTTTCCTCCTACTCAGAAGCTTCCATTTTGACTGATTTCGGGCAGGAAAATGACTCTAAACACACTTATTTTAGATCCAAAATTGATAATTCACATGCAATAGTTATTTACAGTCAAAAGATTAAACATTAAAAAATCACCATTACTGACCATCTGGAGAAAGTTAGACAAGTCCGGAATCATCGTTTTTCATCAGAAAATTGATTTTTTGGACTGTACCAAAAGTGATTCAAAATGTCAATTAGATCGTGCCTCATGTTGAAAAACCACTTTTTATGGCCTCACAGTGACCAAAATTGCCATTTGTACAGACTTTTCCTCCTACTCAGAAGCTTCTATTTTGACTAATTTTGGGCAGGAAAATGACTCTAAACATCTAAACTGACCATCTGGAGAAAGTTCCATTTTGACTGATTTTGGGCAGGAAAATGACTCTAAACACATATTTTAGATCCAAAAGTGATAATTCACATACATAGTTATTTACAGTCAAAAGATTAAACATTAAAAAATCACCATTACTGACCATCTGGAGAAAGTTCGACAGGTCCGGGGTCATCGTTTTTCATCAGAAAATTGATTTTTTGGACTGTTCAAAAAAGATTCAAAATGTCAATTGTATCGTGCCTCATGTTGAATAACCACTCTTTAAGGCCTCACAGTGACCAAAATTGCCATTTTTACAGACTTTTCCTCCTACTCAGAAGCTTCTATTTTGA